>CM068349.1:19803959-22532292 GCA_034769755.1 Odontamblyopus lacepedii | reverse complement strand
TAACAGACATTTAACATAACCATATGGTATGACCATAGCATAAAACTAAACAGAAAATAAAAAGTACCCACCAGTTTTTAATCCTATCCAATACAAGGTCAACAATTTCTTTTCCAATCGTGTAATGACTACTTGAAAGCATAGTTGTTAGCAGCATCTTCCTTTCCACTGATAAGTTGCTCAGGGGATGGAAGAGCTGACGGTAGGTTCCTGTCCGCACCTCATCTAAAAATGCATTTGATGTGAAATAGGAGTAGCTATTTTAAGAAGAACAATTCAAGTACCAAAATCTCACTTTCAAAAATGATATTAAATCTAAACTTTTACTTACTACAGTTGGCTCTAGGTTCACAAACACGGTTCTGGGCACATGTTTTCCCGCTCCTGTTTCACAGAAAAAGGTATTGAAGGAGTCGTCTCTCCCTCCCACAGTCTTGTCACTGGGCATCTGTCCGTCCGGTTGAATGCCACAAGCTCCAGACAGTACAGCTCCCAGCAGGCGTTTCCAATCTGAACACCAGCCTGCCCCACATGGACCGAGACGCACTCACGCTGAAAGAGAGCGAAAACTACATGAGAAATACTACTATAGGCAGCTGAAAGATACTTACAGCTCAGGTGAATCGTATTATAACAGTAACATTGATCTTAGCAAAGGCAGTGATGTTAGCAGTTAGCGCTAACATCACACATATTCTAAAAAGATAGCTATATAACTCTAAACCAAAGTTTTTGAGCTGCATTTGTGTAATACTGTTATTATAAAAGGTTATTACACCTGAAGGCAGTGTATTTTCGATGCGGTCACAACTACACTGCAGTATAAATGGCACGGTAAACGGTAAGCAACGGTAAAAATAATGCTTAGCACCAGGCCAAAAACGGGAAAATACATAAATACTTGCATCAGATAGCAATCGAATGACCACACAATAACAAAACATTATCCCTACAAGTACTACATACACGCTAACGCCTAATACACATAATAAATTAGCAAAGAAACCAAAAACATCTGAACTAGTTAAACGCCAGTTGAAGTTTACTGTTTTGTTTTGTGTGTGTGTTGTTTTTTTTTTTAATAAAAAAAAAGAATACACAGTGAAATGGCAAAAGGCAAAACAAAAACGTACCATGGTTGTCAGGTTTGGATGAAGTCGATAGTAAAGCTGATAAACACTGGATTTTTTCCTGGATTTTGTGGATTTCACCGGGATCTTTCTCTGTAATCTGACCACAGACTGACTAACGTCTGACGGTAGGAAAGCCGGAGACGCGCTTTAAACAAAGCGCAGACCGGTGTGAGTGGATCACGCACAGAAGAATATAAGATTTTTATAGAGCAATGTTTTTTAATTAATATTCGTAGTCACAGAAAGTTAGAGAGTACAAAGGGAAAAACGGGCTATGTAATTATTAGTCAATTAATTTTCCACCAATGAAATATCCACTAATGAATACAATAAAATATAAATGTGTACAATTTGTTATTTCCAAATTATTGCTTTGAAATTAAGATTAAAGGAAATACATAAAGTACGAGTATTAATATATGGTTTTCTGCTATTTAACTCAACTGTCAAACTAAAATACATTTAAATTTAAAAGTATTGTAGTGAGTAAAATGCATTCCTTTGCTGAGGTAGTGGGTGTAGGTGGTGGCTGCGCTGGTCTGTGTTTTCCTTCAGGAAAGTGAACGTGAGTTAGTACCTCCCTCCTTTGCCTTGGATTCACCTCCGAAGATTTTTTAACCATGGTCCCTGCCTGCCTGAAGTTTTTCAGAAGTAAATTTTTGCTTGCTTTTTTGTCTCTGGTCTCTGCCCCTGCCCCTTTGTCCTGCGCAAGGTTAACTATTAGAGGCTGTGCTTCATGTCTCCAACTTTTTCCTCCAGTGAGCTACCTTTATGAAACAAAAATGCCAGACAGCTTACTCATATTTTAGGGGCCACAAGAAACTGAGACGATTATATGAAAGAGGGCAACCCAGATAGCAAAAAAAGTATTCTACAGGATCCGGCAGTGGAGGTATCCGCCGAACGGATCCGCACTCAGAGTCCACTTGCACCGCGGAGGCTTGAAGCTTTTGTTTGACAAGTCAGGGATGGGCATCTAGCTGTACCTTACTTGTTCTTTGCTTCCTGGGCTCCCTTCTCTCAGTTTCCATGGTGGGTATTCCTAGGGTTGACCAAATTGACCATATTCTCTAAATTCAGAGCTTGGACACACCCAGGGTGATTGGTGTAAATAAAATTTTTGTGAAAAAAGCGCCTAACATGGTCCATTCTCAACTCAATTTATAGGTCAGTATATAACCTGTACTGTCTTATTTACCTAATGTCCATTTTTCAAGCACGGTTTTCTGTAGGCCATTAGACCTAGACAAACCTTATTAATCCACAAGGAAAATGACTTGGACATTGTGAATTCACATTGGTCCATTGGTCACATTGGACTACACAAATTGGTCAGAAATAAGGACACCTGGGATATTTCTTGTATATAACAGAAAAATCAATGGTTTGTCAATGGATGCATCTACCAAAACTTGGACAGTCCCGGGTAAATAAGGACAATCCCACAGCTTGGACTGGTTGGTTTCTAAAGTAATCATTTCTCCCACATCCAATCATGTAACCCCTCTGACTAGGGTTACTGGAGTAGTCGTATAAATGTTCCATATTGGTTGATAAATATAGGCTAAATGAATGTCCAGACGCCCTTTACTAGGTGCAGTGCAGTCGAGCAGCCAGAAGGAGCAGTGTGGTGAGCGGGGAGAGCCCGCCCTGTGCCACTCTGCCACTATATAGCCACAAATTCTTCCTGATGGAAACAACAACAGCAACGCGCATTAACAAGGGGGCAGGATCGTCCACACACCAAGGAGCGGAAAGATTTCCAGAACGTTTTAATATGTTTTTGTCCAGGATTTGAGTTAATCTTTGCACACCAGGCAACGACAATCGACGTATTTCCACTGACACTCAGTTTGAAGCGTCTGAATCTCATGAGAGTGCAATGTGGTTTTGGACGTAGACAGGGGAGTCCCCTCCTGTAAACAGCTTGTGGTGAATCTTACATGCAAGGTAAGCCTGTAAATATTTCTCGTAATACAGGTTTTGCTCTGGCCTATCCTGAGTTTGTGGTCAAATTCTTGTGGTTTATGCATTATACAATAATAGCTAGCAATACGCCAAAGAGATGTTAACCTATCCTACCTACCTAGACTGCATGCAACCTTGGGGTATGGCACATGCAGTCTGCAGAGATGAGTCAACATTTCCGATATTGTAGTTATAGTAATGCTTCTAAACATACTACACACATTTAGGTTAGACAAGTTTTTTTTAATTGACCTCTGCTGACATTGTATAGAGGACTATTGTAGGAATCCATGTGACGGTTCTGGTTGAACGGGAGACAGAATGGTTTTATGCTTTCTTTACACTGCTAAAGCCGTACCACACAGTTTGTGCCCCAGCCCAATTTCTCACACAGTGGGCTTCTGTTAAACCAGGCAGGCATCATCACATCACTAAGTAAATGTAGTTTTCCATTTTAAGTCCCTATGAAGTTTAAGCATTCAGTTTCTAGTTTTTTTTTTTTTTTTTTTACTGCACTGGAACCCCAGCCAATGAAATGATGTCCAACAACAGTTATAACAAGTAGGAGTAGTAAAATAAGCACGCATGGTGGTTATTATGTATTTTTTTCAGAACATCTTTATACCAAACAATGGCAACCATGTTAAAAGTTATTATTTTTATTCCAACTGGTAACTACAAGTTAATTCCATTTGAACAGCAAGTGCAGTATTGCAGAAGGCCTATTGTTAGTCTCCCCATAACGGTAAAGCCTAATTTTCAAACCTGTTATTTTCCTATATAGCTCTATATGTGCTTTTCGTGGCTTTGCCGACTGCAGCTGCATTTGCTTGGCCCAGCCCGAAGGAAAGAATTGTATTGATTACTACAGTGACTGTGCAGAAAAACTCAATGTGCACAGGACAACAGACAACTCCACAGTTTCTGATTTGCACGTGTTGGCACATTTGAATTCATAGCATAAGAGAAAGGCATGAAGTCTTAAATTAACCACTGGTGTGATTGCATTGCCGTGGACGCCTTCATATATAAGTCTAAGCTACTGGGGCAACAGTAGCTCGGTTGACAGAGCATAGAGAGATTAATGCTGTTGTTAGGTCTTTGGGCAAGACACTTGCTTTCCTCATCCCCAGTGTCTGTGTACACTGGCGCACGAATGTGAGTGGTTGACAAAGTGCCTTGAAGGTGGTGAAGTGCTATATAAAAATGTGATCATTTACCATTTCTCATTGCTAAGGGTGGGGGTGTTTGTTTGACTTAGCTGTAGTATGACCCTTGGCTAATTTTTACCTGGAGAATTCCCTCACAAGATTATGGACTTATTACTTCTGGGGCTGAAAACACTGGGTCACAATCAAGGATCTTTTAGTTTGTTTACAGAAAGCTATATACCTACCTTTTATTGTTGAGTCTGTAAAGATTGTAAAGAAAATGCTACACCCAGTATCGTAGAAAGCAGTGGGCTTGGTGAACGGTTTGGTCATTCAATGGGGACATTCAAGGTACATACAGGTGCACACCTGCAGGGCGCTTCTGTGGGGCTTAATACATAGGTGTACAGGCTTTACATGTTACTCACTGAAGAATTATAATAATATATCCTCATAACTGCACACATAGTTAAAACCACAGTGCAGAGGCACATAAAAGTTACTGCAAGAGAAATTTTAAACTGCGTGATAAAGCCCTAGCCTGCCTAATAAAAATAAAAATAATTCTGTTGATTATATGATTACATTTTTTTTTTTTTAACCTTTATTCAACAAGGAGGTCCCATTGAGATTCAGGAATTTCTTTTTCAACAAAGACCTCGGCCAAGGTAAAAGCACAAACACAATTATTACAAAACAGTAAAATCACAAAATATCACATTATAAATTCATTGTCATTGTCAAGATTATCTCATTGTCACACACCTTCATGTTTGAGTGGTGACAAAACCATTATTCCAGCCACAAGGCAATAACATTACCAGGACATCTGAGTGCACTACATAAGTTGGAATCAACAAGGATTAGTTGCACCCATTATGGACAAACTTTTCGTGCTTGTTAAGGCCTGGCTTGATTGGACTAGTGTGTGTGCATTTTAATAACTGTCTATCTTGTTTAA
This sequence comes from Odontamblyopus lacepedii, assembly GCA_034769755.1. NCBI lineage: Eukaryota > Metazoa > Chordata > Actinopteri > Gobiiformes > Gobiidae > Odontamblyopus > Odontamblyopus lacepedii. Next base: position 22,527,079 of record CM068349.1, on the reverse strand, counting down.
GGGTTCAGGAACAACAGAATGGCACAACCATTTTCTCTGCTGCAGAAAGGCTAGGACTGGCCTGTTCTTTTCCTCAAGAACTCTAATCTTAAACTCAAACATGGCTGCCAAGAGTCCTACCCCAATCAGAGTGAGTTTAGCCTCGGAGGGGGAAGCCAGCCCGGAAGAGGGGAACTAGCTCTGGAAAAGAGAGCTTGTGAGTTTTTTTGCAAACTCTGCCTTATGGAGCAGCCCTCTGCAGCCATGAAGGAACTGCTGAACTGCAACTGCACCCTTTTGTACAGCTGTGAGTTCAACACATTTACGTTTGGACATTTTAGAATGGGCCAATACCAATATCCCATTTTTTGACCTGCTGCTGTGGCCGATAACAGATATTTGCTTGGATATCCATATTTAGCTTTTTAATTTTGTGGGCTTTGTTATGGGAATAAATCTTAAGTTGATGTAAAGTGATCACAGCTTTTCGTTACACTTACACTTTTCACTGTCAAATAATAACAAAATATATATTTATAATATATATATATATACAATATACAATAACAAATATATATTTATCTGATATATAAAATAATTAATACATATATATGTTTATTGCTTTATGTAAAACCTACAGACTTATTTTTCAGCCTAATTGCTCTTCATTTCATGTTTCACTCATGAAAAAGACAAATCAGATGAGGACAATCTGAAATGACACATGGGCACTCAAAGAATGGGGCATCTCCAAAAACACAAAAAGTTATTGAACATTGATATCGGACACGCTCATTATCCCCAAAATATATTGATTTCCACTCGATACCAGTATTGCAAACAGCTATATCGCTCTTCACTATATTCCTGTCTATGATGCTATTGTAACCCATTTCTCACGTTTTATTATAGCTTAAATTTGCCATCCCATCTGATTGTCATGGTAATGTGTGAAAAAGATCCAATACTGAATGTCTTCCAAATTGTGTTGCTTCAAAACATCCTCAATCCATTTTTGTGTCCTTTTACTGCCAGCACATCAACTAACCCAAACTCTTGATAAACCAAACATAAACCAAACTAAATGTCCACCAGTTGTAACTGTAATTAATAAACCAAGCATTTATTATTATTTGTAGTGTTTTATTTGTAACAGACATTTTTGAAGGATACATTTTACTTTTTAAAAAAAATAGAACTATATTTAGTTAATTTCGTTTGCTCATAGTTTAAGTCATTGTATGTGGTCAGTTTAATGAAGAAACAACAAAGATTGGTTTTGGAAAATTTACCGGTAGTTTAAAAATGAACAAAACAAAGCATGTCTGGTAAAATATCTTGCGCTGGGCTTCTTCACAAACTTGTTTTCTTAAAATAGATTCTCTGTTGGGAAATTAATTCTGATTAGAGCTGTATCCTACTTCTCAGATTGAGACTTGCTTTGTCTCCAGTAAATGCCTCTTGGTTTTGTTTGTCCAATTGAGGTGCTCTAAAGCTCCAACCAATGTCGTTAGTGATTTTATAGGGGTAGGTAATATTAACAATATATTATTATTATTATTAACAGGTGGACATTCATCAGATCTATCCTATTATGGGTTTCTTGCCAAAATGAGGCATTTCATTTTCTGTTCCTAAAAAGGCTTTTTTGTAATATGTCACATATATTTATGTCACAATCAAACTCTTTAAATGATTTTATGATGACTCGACAAGATGCTTTGCCCCATTTTCACAATCTGTTTTAAGCCTTTAAAAAAAGAAACAAAAAAAAGAAAAGTTTTGCATTATTTCTATACCCATGTTTCTTTTTGTGCACAGTGCTTGCAGCAGTATGTTAAGCTGGCCATTTTTGAGGGTGGAGGGGCACCTATCACCTGCCCCGATATGAGCTGCCAGAAGACAGGCAAAAGCTACTGGACTCTGAGGTATGTCCTGCTTTAAACTGGGTCAACAGTACAAAACAATAGTATGTAATGGCCAGACCATCAGCCTGCCACTAATCAGCTTGTGTGTGAGGGATACAATCACATTTTGTAAAACAATATATATCCAATTAACTATATACATCATAATTAATTTTAAAGTATTAAATGTTTTCTTATGGAAAAATGGTAGATCATGATAACTGTGCAGTGCACTGTGTAGGATGTTTTGCCATTCTAATATACTTAATATATATAATATTCACATGTACTTTTATACATTATTCTGTATGTTATTTATAAGATTAAAAAAAAAAAAAGAAATGTTGTTGCCATTTGATTTTTTTAACTTTTTTATGGAACAAAATGCTAGCCTCTTCAATGGCTAAGAAATAAATAATTTTGTGGTATATTCCTGTCATTGTTTTTGCCCTAAATGTGGTAAGAAGTCATCATGTTTTGAGTGTGTCATGCTAATGTGTGGGCTGAACACTTTCTACTCTTTATACACTGGTAATTTAGGCACTGCCTTAGTCTGATTGTTAAGGGAATTCTTCAGTGTTCATTGTCATAGTTATTTTGTCATATGAGAAAAACTCTTTGAACTGCTGTTTCACAAGGCTGTCCAAACAACTGTTGTGTCTTCTAAAATTGATTTGCTCTGAATGCTGCAAAAAATGTAAATGTGTATTAGTGTGTGGGATGATATATTTAAACTGGGATATATTTACTTCTTGTATCTCATAGTTGAAAACCATTTTGATTTGGCATATTCTCTCTAGCTGGAATTCACAATGTTTTCTTATGGAAAAATGGTAGATAATAATAACCGTATGTGATGTATTGTTGTAGGATGTTTTGCCATTTGATTATACTTCTAATGGGTAAAAGTCTTAATATGTATTAGTATATCAACAATAATATAACAACAACTGTTGTTGTTGTTATATTGTTGTTGATGTTGATAAATGTTAACTGTTTTGAACTGTAGGGGCAGCTTTTATATTCTGCTAAAAACACACAATGGTTATTAAAGATGAAACAGTCTCCCTTTAAGTGTTAAGTGTTAGGACTTTGTAGTGATTTATACTCAAATGTTCAAATTTTTATACTCTGGAAATTCATGGCCTGCCTGAGTTTGCTTTATTTCAAAAAAATTTCCCACTTTATGTTTTGTATCTAACCAGAAAATAGAAAGCTACAGTATTGTGTTGGGCAGGTCATACAGGGAAACCTCTTGCAAAACCTGAAAACTTTTTTACCAAGCTGTTTCACAAACATTTGGAAACTCTGTTTCAAATTTCCTTTTCTGCATGTTTGTGTTTGATCTGTTATGTTATTCTTAGCTCAAGACAGCCGACTGATAAGAGACCGCTTGTCAAACATGCATCAGTTTGGAGTTATTAGTAGTTGGTTAATACTTCACCACTAGTGCCACTATTAGTAGTTTTCTATAACATTTTTTTGAGTGTAATAGGTTTCGAGTTATTCTCAATATTGATCTAGTTATTATGCAGCAATTTACTATACTAATACTTAAATTACTTTTTACCTCTAAATAAAACATGACTTCTAATTGTTCTTTTCTGTGTGTATTGTTCCAGATTGAAGCTTTAGCTGGAGTAGCTGAAGCCAAGCCTCTATCATCGAATGAGATTTGGAAAGAGTGTAGGAATTTTGTTTGTGAAAAAGGCCTTTACTCAAAGGTCATGCATTGGGTTTTCCTCGTCACATGTTTGCTGCAGGCAGTGCAACAAGTATCAGTGCTGAGTCTCCACATGCTTGAGCTTATTTTCTTTTTTACAAGCTACAAGCAAAAGTTATCACTCAGGAAATAATATGTTATAGTGTAGCAGGTTTAATGTGTAACAAAGTGTGTTGTATGTTCTCTGTAAATCACAGCACTCCTAATGTCAATAGGGGAAAACATTACTGAAATTAACGCTGACATAAAAGCATGCAAAGTGCAGGCAAACCTCTAGACAAGCTAACTATTGAAACCTAAAAATTTGATTGACTTAAAAAAGGCTAACACAGTGTGGGTATAGGTATGCAACTAAAAATATATATATATTTTTACAAACCATAATTTGAGATGGGACTATGTCACTATAAAGCTGATAAATCAAAATGTTTTCTGTTTGCAGAGGTGAAGTTAGACCCCAGCAAAGCCTGGTGCCCGGTACTTGAATGCCAGTCTGTGTGCAGTGTGCAGCCTCTCATCTGAAGGGGCGGCCCCACGGCTGTGTCCTGTACCACCTGCCACACTGTCTTCTGTCTCAGGCTGTCGAGGAGCATGGGAGGAACAAACACACCTGTCCCGAGCAGCAGCCCATGATGTTAGCCCCCCAGTGGAAATGAAAGCAGGCTCAGACAAAAACACTTCCCTGTTTGGAGAAGAGAAACCAATTTCATGTTGTTTACACACTGAGCTGATTCATTTTAAAGAATGTACAATAATTGTCATATGATGGCAAACTTATTAAAATAAAACATTTTTTAAAGAATAAATTAATTTAGAAGTGTGGCCACTCTTTAGTCACTCCCACTTTACTCATTTGCTGTTGTAGTTGACTCTACATAGCACCTTCAGTGTGGACCATTTCTTATTATTCTACACTAGTTAAGACAAACTTCAACAACTTTCTACTAAAATTGCTATAAGGTGTTTTGACTGTCTTTATTTTAATGTGAATACTATTGTAGCCTAATTGTTGTTGCTTTATACTTTTTATTTTCTGTGTATAAAGGGTTAGAGTCTGTTTAGAATGTACCTTTATAAAATAAAAATTGCAGACACCATCTAAAAATAATTTAAATCAATGGTTCATATTATAGTACAGTAAAACTACATAAGCTTTACTTAATAAGATGTAGATTAACCATCGACTGTGTACAGTCTATGAGCTTAACACAGCTGTAATCAGTTTCTTGTACTTACTACGCCTTTTATACAGTGCATGGTGTTGAGAGTAAATATTATTAAAGTGTGCTGCATATTGCAATATATATACAAAGTTCCAAATGGCATTGTCTAATACAAATATTAATTACTCAGCTAACTGATTAATCAGTTTGCAGTGAATTATAGGCAGTGGAGTGGGGCAGCTTTATAATGTTTTCCAATAAACATGGTCACGCTTTGTAAGTGGCGCAGACAATAAAACCAGGTCAACATTTGATTGTACTGTATTTTAGTGCTCACAATATAGTGACCTTGTTTTAATCATTAGCTTATATAACACTAGTAATCAGCTCCCACGCACTAACCACGACAAACTGCAGTCAATAACAGACAAAACAGCAATCGCTTTAACCAACTGACGCCACGCACATAACCAGGTCATCGCTGCAAATGAGAAGGTGTTGCATGTTTCCTTTGGAGTTTACATTACTGGACCGGCCTATGGCAAAAAAACGGTTGAAAGCCGGTTTGAGCCATATGTAAGTAGGACTGAATCAAACCAAGGTGGAATAGATCAGATCTTTGTAGGTGCACTTTTCTGGTTAGAGGGTCTGTTATTTGCATGTCTCCATGGAGATGTCTGGAACGCCTTGGAGTATGGTATTAAACGTATTGATTTTGCATTTATTCAATACAATTCAGTTATTTCTAAAATTCCCTTGAATAACATTGTTACTGAGAGTGGTTTTCCTCTCCACAGATCTGACCTGTTACATGGCCTAGTGGCACTGCTTATCTCCATGGAAATACATATGTTGAATGCCATACTTTGTAGTATTCCTTGCAAAACAAAAACATCCCTAAGAAGATGAGCAGGTGGAGGACCCCACATAAGGAATGTTGCACAATATACCTTTAACCCAAAGGATCCAGGACAAACTGAACTAAACCGGTCTAAAACCAGAGGCAAAATGGAACTAGACTAGAACTAGGATTGACTATGTTGCAGACTATGCTTTTAAACAGAACTAGTTCTCACATCATCACATGTCCATTTTATGGTTCCATACATTTGTAGCCTCATTAGTAACTCAAATCTTTGTCTTCACTTGTATAAGTGTGCATTGTCATTTAAGAAAATCTGCCTGTCCATGCACGTAACCCAGTTCAAAATTAGCTCTGACCTTCTGCTAAAAATAAAGCTTTTACACATTGCTAGTGGACTGTCCAGGCATCCATATTTGCTGTTCACATAAGGGCTTATGCTTACTATATTTGTCTTCTTGTCCTGTTTCATAGAGGCCGCCTGACAGTGACGCCCATCAAACAGTGTCCCATGTGTGGCATCTACATCGAGAGGAACCAGGGGATGTGCTCAGATGCTCTGCAAAAGCTGTAAACACACCTTCTGCTGGTACTGTCTTCACAACCTGGATGTGAGTGGAGTCCTGTGTTTTAAATAAAAGTACAATAACATGACAGGTTTTAATCTGTACTTGACTAGAACTATTACCCACAATTCTACACTCTGCTTTGATACTCTTGTTTGCCATTTGTCACAGTCAAAGTGCTTTACGATGCATATTGTAAAAAGAACCAGGCCATGAAAAGTGGGGTTTAAATTGTCAACTTTATGGTTTGTGGGCAATATGACCTTTACCCTAGGGATGCATGATCCAGCCTTTTATATACCGATACCGATATTGTAAGTTTAAGTTTCTGCTGATACTGATATAGGGGCCCATACCATTGTCAGGACAGAAAATGGTGCTTATTTCCTTTAAAACACAGTTAACTTATTACACAGAGTTATTGTGTTATGCAATTGTTATATATCCTTCCCTAAACTACTACTAGTAGTGAAGTTCAAACATTATTATACATATTGTTTTTATTACAAACCCAATTAAAGGTTCAACCAGGATATTGGCTTAACCAATGTTATGGAACCGGAGATTCAATACCAGCATCCATATCTGTGCATCCTTCAACAATTGGGATAATATTCTGTGGATCATTAATCATTGTTTTTATTTTGACATGCATAATTTAAATTCTGCAACATAAAATGTCAATAAAAGGATAATTAATAAGTTTTTTCATCATTGCAGGGGGATATCTTTCTGAGGCACTATGACAAAGGCCCCTGTAGAAACAAACTGGGACACTCTCGAGCTTCTGTGATGTGGAACAGGACACAGGTGGGACTCTCATAGTTTCTCTTTTATTTTATGGTAGACCGCACTCAATCTGGACCTACCGACATAATACCATGACTTTTACCCTGACCACATTGGACAGGGGCAAACACAGTGACTGAAAAAGTGAAAATATTTTTGTACTCATATCACTATAGCAATAAAAACCAGTGCTAACATGCTGCTGAATAAGGGCATTGTAATAAAATGTTCTTTGAGGCATTTAACTATTTAAACGCCTGAAACATCTAGCTCTTACCACTTGTTTATAGCAGCTATAACTTGGATAAAACAAGTAACAGTTATGTAAGATGGTTTCTGTTTTGTTACTGTGTGCTCAGAAGCAGCCCCTTACTCAGACATTAAGCCAAATCACTAATCCAGCTTATTCCTTACATTCCTGTTCCCTTGTAATAATGTTTTTTTTTTTTTTTCTTGTGTACAATAAAATGGCCCAAACTGCATTCTTTTTTTCCATTGTCACATGGCTGTAGTGAAATGTGATTGCATCTATTTGCAGCAGTGTCCATGGGTAGAAAAGGGGAATTAAATAGCACCTAATGATCTCTAATAGTGCTAGGATATATTTAGCTGTTTAGGATATGCATGGTTGGGAAGAGTTTCTCAGTATAAAAATTCTAACACTTTCTCAACTGGATACCAATCCAATACTCAAAAAAGTGCCTTGCAGCACATCTGAAACTTCCTAACTGTACAAAACAAACACAAAATGAAATGTATTAACTATATATACAAGAGCATCAAATTCTGGTAAAGTCCAGGTAAAGCTAGAGCCAAGTCATCAGTGCAATTAATATAAGGATTTTTACTTTTGAGATGTCCTTTGTTTAGCATTTAACGCTGTGTTTTTCCCCTTCAGGTGGTGGGCATCCTGGATGGGCATCTGCATAGTGGTGATGGTGACGTCTCCTCTTCTTGGTGCTTGCCTCTCCTGTGCATCTTGTGCTGTGTGAGCAAACCATGCCGTGGAAAGACAAAAACCAAGAAGAAAAAGAAAAGGACATTTCCACATCTGATCCTCTCCACGTAGTAGCAGCCCTTCACTGATGGACTTGTTTTGGGGATCATTTAATGCTGGCGCTTCATGTTGCTTCAACCACAGACAACCAAGATAGAGTTACACTGACTTTAAATGTGGCTGCAGATCTGACTTCACTAGTTGACATTAAAGTGTGCTCTATGTAACTCTTCTTGTAGAGGGTATGCCACCTGCCTGTCTCCATGAAGACTTTGTGTAACTTTGCATAGAAAGTTCCAGACAAGCTGCTGACTTCCATTGGGTCAAGTTACAGGTCAGATTTGTTGGAGAGTGAAAGCCTGAGAATGCATGTTTTTCAGTGTATTTTAGCCTCAAAACCCTGTAATTGAATACTGTGGAACATACCAGGTAAAGCAAGGAAATCTCCATGGATGAAGACAAGCACATGGTGGACCCTGGGTCACCAGAAAAGTGACGCCAATGCACCTCGTGTAATTAACCTTTCAGGTCTGGGCCTCTTTTCTGCAGTACTTTCTTCTAAAAGCCACTTCCAAAAGTTGGCTACACAATAGAAACAAGTTTTATGTTTTGCTTGTGTTGTACAGAAGCCTTGAAAACATTGTACAAAATATGGACATTGCCACAGCTGAGTCACCGCTCACTGCAGTCACTGGCCTTGAATTCCTATTAACCAAACTACAGACAAGCTATATAGTTTATCTACCTAAAAGCAAAATGCAATTTTCAATGAAAAACAAAATACTTTTATATTTATTCCTTCCAATTTTCAACACTTTTCCCAGCAGTGTGAACATAGGTATTGGGACATGCAAAGGGCTACATGGTGGAAAACATGACGCTGAGCCTTGTCTCAGGATCTCTGTGTTGTTAAAACCAACAAATGGATACTTGATGCATTTAAGGGCTTATATAACAGTAACTCTTGTATATACAACATTTAAAGAATGAATGGTCATTTTTATTTTTACAACAGATGGGGAGTACAAAATTGTTGTGACTATGGGATTAATTTGACTGCACAGATCAATCATGCATAACATTAGTAACACTGGACTATATTTGGGGCAAGTTTGGGACATGTTGTCCTCTATGTTAACATACTTCAAAAGAAAGACAAATATTGTTTGGACAGGAGCCAAAGTGTTTTGGCTAGGGTTTCCAGTCAGAACTACCTCTTTGTCCTCTCAGGCACTTTCTGTCATGGTCTGTTAAAAACAAAGATGGAATAGGACTTAATACACAAACTAATAGGCCACATTGCTTAAATTAAATGTAATATTTGTCCTTGACAAATGGTTATAAAGTTATGCTTTTATTGATATGTGTAATTATTGCTATGCTTTACATGAATGCCATGTAACTGTCATGTGCCAAACTTCATGCTAAACCTGTGCCTCACTTCTAGTGCTCTGGTGCTTGGACTCCATTGCCTTTCATTGTTTCCACATGTTGGAATGCTCAGACATAACCAGCCATTACATTTTATAATGTGTAACACTTTGAACAATGTAAAACATGCTTTCTTGTGAGAAACGGCAAGTAGAAACATTCATGCACTGTGTATTGGACATGATAAAAGCTTCAATGCAACATAGAGCTTTTTTCAGTTGTTTTTGACAGGGTGTTTCTAGACCAAAGAACACCAAATATAATGTCTCTCTGGAGTATTTATGGATGATGAGTCTACTGTCTGTACTGTCTGTATCATTAGTTCTTTATTTTGTTGTGTCAAGCTCCACATTTTATGTAAAAACCGCCACTTTAATGGGAATAAAACACTTTCTTTAACATGCAGCCTCATGGTTTTGACTCCTCGCATTTGTTTGCTACATCAAATGAAACTGTTACAATGAAAGAAACAACAAAAATATTAGTTATTGAAATTAGGAGAAGTATTTCAGAAGTGATAAAGAAAATTCACTGATAGAAAAGTAATACTGATATATAGTATTAACTTGTATAACTTTGTCGCACAAATAGGCCAACGAGAAGCGCCTTATATATTACTAGTATTAGGGTTATTGTGTTGCGCCCTCTAGTGTTTCTAAAGTAAAATTACATAATCATTTCCTGAGCTCAAAACGTGGACAAACTTTGGGGAAACTTTGGGCAAACAAACGTGCAAACAATCTTCGGTTGAAGCTGCATCGTAAGTTTCCTTGGAACGCAAAACGACGTGGCCAAACCTTTGGACAAACAATCTGCTGTTGAAACTGCAGAAACTGGGAATATGTCTACGCAGGAGGAATTTTTTAAGGGTTAGTGTCACACAATATTACTTTCCAAGTGTGTGGTTTTGAGGACCTTGTTTTGTACGTTTTGATGCGCATCATGCATTTAAACAGCAAATTTAGGTAAAACGGTGCACCCTCTCGCTTGTGCTTTCAATTCTAGCCTAGGCTTTGCATGGTGTAGTTTGAGTGCAGCTGTAAGACTTCATCAATATGCAGTTAATACCGAATACTAAACATAACGCTACTTGTGAACTTTAGAAACCGCCCTTAGCTAAAGTTTGATTAGATCTGATTAGGATTAATTGTGGCATTTTTAACAACTTTGTTCCCTAGGCATCCTTAAGATCGCATACATGCCCAGCGCTGGTCCTGAGACGTACTGTGCTTTAAACACTACAATGCGGAGGAGGTGGGTGTGTCTCACGGCCTACTATGCAACCCTCAATCTATAGTAAAAGCCTATTTATAAGGTCATGCGCCTCTGCTATGTGTCTCAAAGTCCAGGTGTGTGTGTGTGCGCAGGTGCTGATGCAATGAAAAACAATGAGGATCAATGAGGTTCTCTGTCTGTTTCTGGCACCTTTCTTCTGTGGAACTGGTATAGATGGCCTGGCTTGCACAAATCATGCCATGTTTGATTCACATAAAGTTAACTCTAATCGTGTAATGTAGTGTACTTTGTCTGCATGTGTGTTACACTCCCATTATATCTAGTGGCCTATTTGTTGCATAAAGAGAATCATACAGTTGAACTTTCTTGTGTAGGGATTGAAGTTACTTTTTGACCACAGGCATATATTGCATTGGGACATATATTAAAAGCACTACACAGTGTTGGCTAGTGTAAAAGTAATGATGGTACAAGTATCAGTAGTAGAATATAAACTTTAAAGTCCATTAGACTGGGCTTTTTACCTTCAGGTGCGGATCCTTTTGGGTACCAGACTCCTTCATCGTAATCTCTGGGAATGAGGGGACGCCAATGGAAGCGTGCCAAGAGGCGCTGGTCAGAGCTTAAGCTTTTGAGTTTTTTCACTAAAACTTGATGCTGTGAAGTAAAAGTATGGAGGTATAAAAACATTTAAGAGACAATAAACTGATGAATAATGCATATTTAAAAAATCAAATAACAAATCAAAGGCATTGCTTTCCAGGTGGTATGTTTAAAAAAAGAAACACATTTACCTTTATGTTATTCTCTTCCTAAACTTGTGTCTTTTACAGGTGAAATATTATACATTTCTATGACAGGTAATCTCATTGTTTAAAGGTGAATTGTGTAACTTTCCTGTATTGGAGGGTCCACAAATACTTTTCTCTCCATATTATTGGTTTGTCTGGAATGTTTCATAGTATGGCATTAAACCTTTCTACCTTCATGAAGACCAAACCAGACCAAGTTACAGTCCAGATCAGGTGTGAGAGGCAGCCCCGCCTCACAGTCCCGAATGCCTTAGTCAAGAATGCCTTTGAGCCATAAATCCATCTGTAATTTAATAAATGTAAAGTAGAGCTCTTAAATGTCATACTGTGGAACAGCTTTCAGGCAGAGCAAATGACATATCCATAAAAACAAGGGAGGTGATAGAACCTCAACCAGAAAAGTTAGCGTAGTGCACCTTTAAGCATTATATTGGATGGTAGCTTGATATTTCCCAGGCTCCAAACCAAAATGAATATATTGGTAAAATTGCATGTTTCTTTCAGGAGATATGGCTCCTGAGGGCAGCACATTGGAAGAATCCAACAGAAATTCTGGATCGAGATCACAGACCTGGACTCTGCAACTGCAAAACCAAACTGGAATCAAAGTGCTGTGGATCACCTGCAACCTCTTTGCTCACCCTCGGTCAGTCCTAATATATACAAAGGTCTGGGGTCCAGTGAGACCTGTCTTCACATACAGTGCAGTCATTTAAAGGGTCTTTATGCTAAATTGACTTTTTTGCAAGCTTTAAGTCATGTTTTTTTTTTTATTGTTACCAAGCATCAACACTCCAGAGTTGTGTTTTGTTTAATTCACTCATGTATGTATCTTGCATTATTAGTCTGTCTACATCCCTTTGTAAGCTCAAAAATGCTTCGCACCACCTTGTGATGTCAAAGTGAAGCAGTAGTTTTCAAGTTAACGGCTCCTTTTACTTGTTCAGTGGGATTGACAATTCCAGGCTGGAAATTATCCAACTAATTATAGTGAAAGTATATGGTTTAAAAACATAGTGGAGGCTCAAATTGGATTAACTGATAGTACAAAAAAGTGAATCTAGATCACCCTTATTCTGTTTTATGGACTCAATCCTATTATGACAGGTACATGAATGGTGCAGCCAACGAACCCCTGACGTCCATGGCGTCCTGGCTTATGCTGGGGCTCCAGGTAAAGAAGGGACTTGATATCGCTAAGAAGCTGGGAGCAAAAATCCTTTGGCAGTATGTTACACACTAAAGCACACAGGCGACATTATAAACATTATATTTGGCCCTCGCCAGTTAACGGGTTAATGGCGCAGGGGTATTGTTCTTGCTCGGTTTCTTACGCTATATTATTATTATTATTATTATTATTATTATTATTGGCCCTTCGCCAACGGGCAAGGGCGAGTGTATTGTTCTCCTTCGTTGGTTTCTTTTATTATATATTGGGCCCTCGCCAGTTAACGGGGTTAATGGCGTAGGGGTATTGTTCTTCATCGGGTTTCTTACGCTATATTATTATTATTATTACCCTCGCCAGTTAACGGTTAGCATGGCGCAGGGGTATTGTTCTTCATCGGGTTTCTTACGCTATATTATTATTATTATTATTATTATTATTTTTCTTTGCAAACGATCGCGATTTTGAGGGCCTGAACATCGACGAAAGTCTCACATGGGGTATCAGATCGACTGGTCCGGTGAAAATTTGATAAAACGGGCATCGCGACAATGCCCAAAGTGCTCCCTACTCGACAGCGCCTGAAAAGTCAAAAATTGAAAGCCTATGGGGAGCTGAAAAGCATATTTTGGCGAGGGCCGACAAAATTCGGGACAATGATAGAAAACAAGGAGACAAGCAGAAAATGTCATGAACACACCCCCTGTGACCAACAGGAAGTCGGCCATATTGAATCAAAACTCGCCGCTGTTTTGACTGGCGTACGCCAAAGTCTTCAAGTGTCTTGGTTTTGGTCCAAACGAGCTCAGATTTGACACGTCACATCTACAGATGTGGGTCCACAAACGCCATCATTTTTCTCAGTGCACTTTTTCCCGGTTTGTCCGTAGCACGCTTAATAACACCTTCATTTCCTGTTTCTTTGATGACCTCTCACGGCCACAGGCTTTGGCCTACAGAGCTCAAACTCACATCACTATTGTGTGATCCTCGGCCTGAATGTGATGAAATATGAAATATAATAAAAGTGAACTCTGTAGCGCCACCTAGTGTATACGTGAAACGCCAACATTATCGGATTTGTACCAAATTTGGGGATTATATTCTATCCATGATTTCAAGCAAATCTTATATTATGGACTTGGTGCAATTTTCATCGTTCAACAGCAGGGGCACAAAGACTCCTAAAAATAGTTTAAAATGCCTACACACACAGGCTTTGTCTGATTGTGCTGAAATTTGAATCACTAATACCTGATTAGGCTTGATTATAATAAACTATAAAGCATATGAAAAGTTACTCTATAGCGCTACCTAGCCTATACAAGAAACGCTAACATTATCGGATTTGTACCAAATTTGGGTATTAAATTCTCTGTATCAAAGCAAGCAAAAAATATATTATGGATATGGGGTGTTTCCTACGGTTGGACAAAGGGCTAAATACTCCCCCAAAATATGTTTAAAGGTGCACTAATGTAACTTTTTCTGTTGGAGGGTCTGTTTTTATGCACAGTCTTAGTCTGACAGTGCTCTTGATTATAAAAGTCATGTGACCTGTGTCCTAGTTTCTATAATTTGGCTCTAGATCATTCCCATTTTCAAATATTAAAGGTGCCCTATGTAATTTTTCTGGGGACGAGCTGTCGGGAGGAGAGAGTCGTGGCCAGGGCGGTCACAAGACCTCAGCGGTTGCCTGGCATGGGCGTGGCGCAAGGGGGCGTAGGGCCATCATTGCCGCAAGCGGCTTTAATTATTATTATTATTATTATTATTGGCCCTCGCCAGTTAACGGCGGCGAGGGGTATTGTTCTTCGCTGGTTTCTTTTATTATTATTATTGGCCTCGCCAGTTAACGGGTTAATGGCGAGGGGTATTGTTCTTCGCTGGTTTCTTTATTATTATTATTATTATTATTATTATTCCTCTTCCGCCAAAATGATCGCATTTTTGACCCACTGAACGCCGAATTTAAAAGTCTCACATGGGGTATCAGAATCGACCGCCCGGCGAAAAATTCGATAAAACGGAGATCGCGACAATGACCAAAGTGCCCTTACCTTAACAGCGCCCCTGGAAAAGTCAAAATTGGACCCCTATGGGAGAGGGGACAAGCAAAGTTTGTAGCAGGGAAACGAAATTCAGGACAGTGACAGAGAACCATGAGACAAGCCAAAAGATGAATTGTCAGCACGTCACTATGACCAACAGGAAGTCGGCCATATTGGATCAAAAATTCACCGCTCTTTGACGCGTACGCCAAAGTCTTCAAGTGTCTTGGTTTTGGTCCAAACGAGCTCAGATTTGACACGCCACATCTACAGATGTGGGTCCACAAACGCCATCATTTTTCTCAGCGCACTTTTTCACGGTTTGTCCAGTAGCACGCCGCGAATAACACCTTCGTTTCCTGTTTCTTTGATGCCCTCTCACGGCCACAGGCTTTGGCCTACAGAGCTCAAACTCACATCACTATTGTGTGATCCCGGCCTGAATGTGATGAAATATTAAATATAATAAAAGTGAACTCTGTAGCGCCACCTAGTGTATACGTGAAACGTCAACATTATCGGATTTGTACCAAATTTGGGCATTAAATTCTATGCATGATTTCAAGCAAAATCTTATATTATGGACATGGTGCAATTTTCATTGTTTGCCACCAGGGGCGCAAAGACTCAATAAAAAAATAGTTAAAAATGCCTGCACACACAGGCTTTGTCTGATCGTGCTGAAATTTGAATCACTAATACCTGATTAGGGCTTGATTATAATAAACTATAAAGCATATGAAAAGTTACTCTATAGCGCCACCTAGCCTATACAAGAAACGTCAACATTATCGGATTTGTACCAAATTTGGGTATTCAATTCTCTGTATCAAAGCAAGCAAATAAATATATTATGGATATGGGGTGTTTCCCACGGTTGACAGCAGGGGCGCAAAGACTCAATAAATAGTTCAAAAATTACTACACGCACAGACTTTCTATGATTGTGCTGAAATTTGAATCACTAAAGCTTGAACATGGACTGAATATAATACACTATAAAGTATATGAAAAGTGAACTCTATAGCGCCCCCTATCCAGACATGAAACATCAACATTATCGGATTTGTACCAAATATTGGTATTAAATTCTATGCGTACGACCCAAAAAATACATTATGGATATGGGGTATTTTCCATGGTTGGCCACAAAGGGCGCAAATACTCCCCCCTAAAATATATTTAAAGGTGCACTATGTAACTTTTCTGTTGGAGGGTCTGTTTTTATGCACAGTCTTAGTCTGACAGTGCTCTTGATTATAAAAGTCATGTGACCTGTGGCCTAGTTTCTATAATTTGGCTCTAGATCGCTCCCATTTTCAAATATTAAAGGTGCCCTATGTAATTTTTCTGGTGGACGAGCTGTCGGGAGGAGAGAGTCGTGCCAGGGCGGTCGCGAGTCCTCAGCGGTTGCCTGGGAGGGGCGTGCGCACCGGGCGAGGGCTATCATTGCCGCGAGCGGCTAATTATTATTGGCCCTCGCCAGTTAACGGTTAATGGCGAGGGGTATTGTTCTTCGTTGGTTTCTTATTATTATTGGCCCTCGCCAGTTAACGGGTTAATGGCGCAGGGGTATTGTTCTTCGCTGGTTTCTTTATTATTATTATTATTATTATTATTCTTCCGCCAAAATGATCGCATTTTTGACCTCCTGAACATCGACTTTAAAAGTCTCACATGGGGGTATCAGATCGACCGCCCGGCGAAAATTTGATAAAACGGGCATCGCGACAATGCCCAAAGTGCTCCCACTCGACAGCGCCCCTGGAAAAGTCAAAAATTGAAAGCCTATGGGGAGCTGAAAAGCATATTTTGGCGAGGCCGACAAAATTCGGGACAGTCATAGATATCAAGGAGACAAGCAGAAAATGTCATTGTCACACCGCCCTGTGACCAACAGGAAGTCGGCCATATTGGATCAAAAACTCGCCGCTGTTTTGACTGCGTGTACGCCAAAGTCTTCAAGTGTCTTGGTTTTGGTCCAAACGAGCTCAGATTTGACATGTCACATCTACAGATGTGGGTCCACAAACGCATCATTTTTCTCTGCGCACTTTTTCACGGTTTGTCCGTAGCACGCCGGCGAATAACACCTTCGTTTCCTGTTTCTTTGATGACCTCTCACGGCCACAGGCTTTGGCCTACAGAGCTCAAACTCACATCACTATTGTGTGATCCCGGCCTGAATGTGATGAAATATGAAATATAATAAAAGTGAACTCTGTAGCGCCACCTAGTGTATACGTGAAACGTCAACATTATCGGATTTGGACCAAATTTGGGGATTAAATTCTATGCATGATTTCAAGCAAAATCTTATATTATGGACATGGTGCAATTTTCATTGTTCGCCACCAGGGGCGCAAAGACTCAATAAAAATAGTTTAAAAATGCCTACACACACAGGCTTTGTCTGATCGTGCTGAAATTTGAATCACTAATACCTGATTAGGGCTTGATTATAATAAACTATAAAGCATATGAAAAGTTACTCTATAGCGCCACCTAGCCTATACAAGAAACGTCAACATTATCGGATTTGTACCAAATTTGGGTATTCAATTCTCTGTATCAAAGCAAGCAAATAAATATATTATGGATATGGGGTGTTTCCCACGGTTGGCCAGGAGGGGAGCAAAGACTCCCCCAATAAATAGTTCAAAAATTACTACACGCACAGACTTTGTCTGATTGTGCTGACATTTGAATCACTAAAGCTTGAACATGGACTGAATATAATAAACTATAAAGTATATGAAAAGTGAACTCTATAGCGCCCCTATCCAGACATGAAACATCAACATTATCGGATTTGTACCAAATATGGGTATTAAATTTATGCGTGTCTACTGACCAAAAATACATTATGGATATGGGGTATTTTCCATGGTTGGCCACAAAGGGCGCAAATACTCCCCCCCCCAAAATATGTTTAAAGGTGCACTATGTAACTTTTCTGTTGGAGGGTCTGTTTTTATGCACAGTCTTAGTCTGACAGTGCTCTTGATTATAAAAGTCATGTGACCTGTGTCCTAGTTTCTATAATTTGGCTCTAGATCGCTCCCATTTTCAAATATTAAAGGTGCCCTATGTAATTTTTCTGGTGGACGAGCTGTCGGGAGGAGAGAGTCGTGCCAGGGCGGTCACAAGACCTCAGCGGTTGCCTGGCATGGGCGTATGCCGGGCGGGCTTAGGGCTATCATTGCCGCGAGCGGCTTTAATGTATTATTATTATTATTCTTCGCTCTGTATAAACAAAGAAATGCAGATTTGACCCCCTGAACATCAACGAAAAGTCTCACATGGGGGTATAGAATCGACCGCCCGGTGAAAATTCAATAAAACGGGCATCGCAACAATGACCAAAGTGGCCCCACTCAACGGCGCCCCCTAGAATTGGACCCCTATGGGAGAGGGGACAAGCAAAGTTTGTCGCAGGGAAACGAAATTCGGGACAGTGACAGAGAACCATGAGACAAGCCAAAAGATGAATTGGAGCATTCCCCTATGACCAACAGGAAGTCGGCCATATTGGATCAAAAATTTGCCGCTGTTTTGACTGCGTGTACGCCAAAGTCTTCAAGTGTCTTGGTTTTGGTCCAAACGAGCTCAGATTTGACACGTCACATCTACAGATGTGGGTCCACAAACGCATCATTTTTCTCAGCGCACTTTTTCACGGTTTGTCCGTAGCACGCCGGCGAATAACACCTTCGTTTCCTGTTTCTTTGATGCCCTCTCACGGCCACAGGCTTTGGCCTACAGAGCTCAAACTCACATCACTATTGTGTGATCCCGGCCTGAATGTGATGAAATATGAAATATAATAAAAGTGAACTCTGTAGCGCCACCTAGTGTATACGTGAAACGTCAACATTATCGGATTTGGACCAAATTTGGGGATTAAATTCTATGCATGATTTCAAGCAAAATCTTATATTATGGAAATGGTGCAATTTTCATTGTTCACACCAGGGGCGCAAAGACTCAATAAAAAATAGTTAAAAATGCCTACACACACAGGCTTTGTCTGATCGTGCTGAAATTTGAATCACTAATACCTGATTAGGGCTTGATTATAATAAACTATAAAGCATATGAAAAGTTACTCTATAGCGCCACCTAGCCTATACAAGAAACGTCAACATTATCGGATTTGTACCAAATTTGGGTATTCAATTCTCTGTATCAAAGCAAGCAAATAAATATATTATGGATATGGGGTGTTTCCCACGGTTGGCCAGCAGGGGCGCAAAGACTCCCCCAATAAATAGTTCCAAAATTACTACACGCACAGACTTTGTCTGATTGTGCTGAAATCTGAATCACTAAAGCTTGAACATGGACTGAATATAATAAACTATAAAGTATATGAAAAGTGAACTCTATAGCGCCCCCTATCCAGACATGAAACATCAACATTATCGGATTTGTACCAAATATGGGTATTAAATTCTATGCATGTCTCCGACCAAAAAAATACATTATGGATATGGGGTATTTTCCATGGTTGGCCACAAAGGGGGCAAATACTCCCCTCCAAAATATGTTTAAAGGTGCACTATGTAACTTTTCTGGTGGAGGGTCTGTTTTTATGCACAGTCTTAGTCTGACAGTGCTCTTGATTATAAAAGTCATGTGACCTGTGGCCTAGTTTCTATAATTTGGCTCTAGATCGTTCCCATTTTCAAATATTAAAGGTGCCCTATGTAATTTTTCTGGGGGACGAGCTGTCGGGAGGAGAGAGTCGTGCCAGGGCGGTCACGAGACCTCAGCGGTTGCCTGGGAGGGGCGTGGCGCCGGGCGAGGGCTATCATTGCCGCGAGTGCCTTAACATTGTTCTTGCTGGCTTTATTATTATTATTATTATTATTCTTCCGCCAAAATGATCGCATTTTTGACCCTGAACATCGACTAAAAGTCTCACATGGGGTATCAGATCGACCGCCCGGCGAAAAATTTGATAAAACGGGCATCGCGACAATGCCCAAAGTGCTCCTTACTCGACAGCGCCCCTGGAAAAGTCAAAAATTGAAAGCCTATGGGGAGCTGAAAAGCATATTTTGGCGAGGGCCGACAAAATTCAGGACAGTGATAGAAAACAAGGAGACAAGCAGAAAATGTCATTGTCACACCGCCCTATGACCAACAGGAAGTCGGCCATATTGAATCAAAAATTCACCGCCGTTTTGACTGCGTGTACGCCAAAGTCTTCAAGTGTCTTGGTTTTGGTCCAAACGAGCTCAGATTTGACACGTCACATCTACAGATGTGGCTCCACAAACGCATCATTTTTCTCAGCGCACTTTTTCACGGTTTGTCCGTAGCACGCCGCGAATAACACCTTCGTTTCCTGTTTCTTTGATGACCTCTCACGGCCACAGGCTTTGGCCTACAGAGCTCAAACTCACATCACTATTGTGTGATCCCGGCCTGAATGTGATGAAATATGAAATATAATAAAAGTGAACTCTGTAGCGCCACCTAGTGTATACGTGAAACGTCAACATTATCGGATTTGGACCAAATTTGGGGATTAAATTCTATCCATGATTTCAAGCAAAATCTTATATTATGGACTTGGTGCAATTTTCATTGTTCGCCACCAGGGGCGCAAAGACTCAATAAAAAAATAGTTTAAAAATGCCTACACACACAGGCTTTGTCTGATCGTGCTGAAATTTGAATCACTAATACCTGATTAGGGCTTGATTATAATAAACTATAAAGCATATGAAAAGTTACTCTATAGCGCCACCTAGCCTATACAAGAAACGTCAACATTATCGGATTTGTACCAAATTTGGGTATTCAATTCTCTGTATCAAAGCAAGCAAATAAATATATTATGGATATGGGGTGTTTCCCACGGTTGGCCAGCAGGGGCTCAAAGCCTCCCCAATAAATAGTTCAAAATTACTACACGCACAGACTTTGTCTGATTGTGCTGAAATCTGAATCACTAAAGCTTGAACATGGACTGAATATAATAAACTATAAAGTATATGAAAAGTGAACTCTATAGCGCCCCTATCCAGACATGAAACATCAACATTATCGGATTTGTACCAAATATGGGTATTAAATTCTATGCGTGTCTACGACCAAAAAAATACATTATGGATATGGGGTATTTTCCATGGTTGGCCACAAAGGGCGCAAATACTCCCCCCCAAAATATGTTTAAAGGTGCACTATGTAACTTTTCTGTTGGAGGGTCTGTTTTTATGCACAGTCTTAGTCTGACAGTGCTCTTGATTATAAAAGTCATGTGACCTGTGGCCTAGTTTCTATAATTTGGCTCTAGATCATTCCCATTTTCAAATATTAAAGGTGCCCTATGTAATTTTTCTGGGGGACGAGCTGTCGGGAGGAGAGAGTCGTGCCAGGGCGGTCACAAGACCTCAGCGGTTGCCTGGGAGGGGCGTGCGCACCGGGGCGAGGGGCCATCATTGCCGCGAGCGGCTTTAAGTTAACATTGTTCTTCGTTCTGTATAAACAAAGAAATGCAGATTTTACCCCCTGAACATCAACGAAAAGTCTCACATGGGGGTATAGAATCGACCGGCCCGGTGAAAAATTCAATAAAACGGTCATCGCAACAATGACCAAAGTGGCCTCACTCAACTGCGCCCCCTAGAATTGGACCCCTATGGGAGAGGGGACTATCAAAGTTTGTCGCAGGGAAACGAAATTCGGGACAGTGACAGAGAACCATGAGACAAGCCAAAAGATGAATTGGAGCACGTCTCTATGACCAACAGGAAGTCGGCCATATTGGATCAAAAAACTCGCCGCTGTTTTGACTGCGTGTACGCCAAAGTCTTCAAGTGTCTTGGTTTTGGTCCAAACGAGCTCAGATTTGACACGTCACATCTACAGATGTGGGTCCACAAACGCCATCATTTTTCTCAGCGCACTTTTTCACGGTTTGTCCGTAGCACGCCGGCGAATAACACCTTAGTTTCCTGTTTCTTTGATGACCTCTCACGGCCACAGGCTTTGGCCTACAGAGCTCAAACTCACATCACTATTGTGTGATCCCGGCCTGAATGTGATGAAATATGAAATATAATAAAAGTGAACTCTGTAGCGCCACCTAGTGTATACGTGAAACGTCAACATTATCGGATTTGGACCAAATTTGGGGATTAAATTCTATGCATGATTTCAAGCAAAATCTTATATTATGGAAATGGTGCAATTTTCATTGTTCGCCACCAGGGGCGCATAGACTCAATAAAGAAATAGTTAAAAAATGCCTACACACACAGGCTTTGTCTGATTGTGCTGAAATCTGAATCACTAAAGCTTGAACATAGACTGAATATAATACACTATAAAGTATATGAAAAGTGAACTCTATAGCGCCCCCTATCCAGACATGAAACATCAACATTATCGGATTTGTACCAAATATGGGTATTAAATTTATGCGTGTCTACGACCAACAAATACATGATGGATCTGGGGTACTCACCAGGGTGGGCCAAAAAGCGCGCAAATACTCCCCCCCCCCAAAATATGTTTAAAGGCGCACTATGAAACTTTTCTGTTGGAGGGTCTGTTTTTATGCACAGTCTTAGTCTGACAGTGCTCTTGATTATAAAAGTCATGTGACCTGTGGCCTAGTTTCTATAATTTGGCTCTAGATCGTTCCCATTTTCAAATATTAAAGGTGCCCTATGTAATTTTTCTGGGGGACGAGCTGTCGAGAGGAGAGAGTCGTGCCAGGGCGGTCACGAGACCTCAGCGGTTGCCTGGGAGGGGCGTTGCGCGCCGGGGCGAGGGCCATCATTGCCGCTAGCGGCTTTAAGTTAACATTGTTCTTCGTTCTGTATACACAAAGAAATGCAGATTTGATCCCCTGAACATCAACGAAAAGTCTCACATGGGGGTATAGAATCGACCGGCCCGGTGAAAAATTCAATAAAACGGTCATCGTAACAATGACCAAAGTGGCCTCACTCAACTGCGCCCCCTAGAATTGGATCCCTATGGGAGAGGGGACAAGCAAAGTTTGTCGCAGGGAAACGAAATTCGGGACATTGACACAGAACCATGAGACAAGCCAAAAGATGAATCAGAGCACGTCTCTATGACCAACAGGAAGTCGGCCATATTGGATCAAAAAACTCGCCGCTGTTTTGACTGCGTGTACGCCAAAGTCTTCAAGTGTCTTGGTTTTGGTCCAAACGAGCTCAGATTTGACACGTCACATCTACAGATGTGGGTCCACAAACGCATCATTTTTCTCAGCGCACTTTTTCACGGTTTGTCCGTAGCACGCCGGCGAATAACGCCTTAGTTTCCTGTTTCTTTGATGACCTCTCACGGCCACAGGCTTTGGCCTACAGAGCTCAAACTCACATCACTATTGTGTGATCCCGGCCTGAATGTGATGAAATATGAAATATAATAAAAGTGAACTCTATAGCGCCACCTAGTGTATACGTGAAACGTCAACATTATCGGATTTGGACCAAATTTGGGAATTACATTCTATGCATGATTACAAACCAAAAAATATATTGTATTATGGCCCTGTGTCATTTGTCACGATTGCCCAGCAGGAGTGCAATGAGTTTAAAGAAACATTTAAAGGTGCACTATGTAATTTTTCTAATAGACGAGCTGTCGGGAGGAGAGAGTGTCGTGCCAGGGCTGTCACGAGTCCTCGGCGGTCGCATCAGAGGAACGTGCGCGCCGGGGCGAGGGCCATCATTGCTGGAGCGGCGATTGCTCGCCAGTTAATTAATGGCGAGGGGTATTGTTCGCTTGGCCCTCGCCAGTTAACGGTTAATGGCGAGGGGTATTGTTCTTGCTCGGTTTCTTTATTATTATTATTATTATTATTATTATTCTTCCGCCAAAATGATCGCATTTTTGACTCCTGAACATCGACGAAAAGTCTCACATGGGGTATCAGATCGACCGCCCGGCGAAAATTTGATAAAACGGGCATCGCGACAATGCCCAAAGTGCCCTACTCGACAGCGCCCTGGAAAAGTCAAAAATTGAAAGTCTATGGGGAGCTGAAAAGCATATTTTGGCGTAGGCCGACAAAATTCAGGACAGTGATAGAAAACAAGGAGACAAGCAGAAAATGTCATTGTCACACCGCCCTATGACCAACAGGAAGTCGGCCATATTGGATCAAAAATTCACCGCTTTGACTGGGCGTACGCCAAAGTCTTCAAGTGTCTTGGTTTTGGTCCAAACGAGCTCAGATTTGACACGTCACATCTACAGATGTGGCTCCACAAACGCATCATTTTTCTCAGCGCACTTTTTCACGGTTTGTCCGTAGCACGCCGGCGAATAACACCTTCATTTCCTGTTTCTTTGATGACCTCTCACGGCCACAGGCTTTGGCCTACAGAGCTCAAACTCACATCACTATTGTGTGATCCCGGCCTGAATGTGATGAAATATGAAATATAATAAAAGTGAACTCTGTAGCGCCACCTAGTGTATACGTGAAACATCAACATTATCGGATTTGGACCAAATTTGGGGATTAAATTCTATGCATGATTTCAAGCAAAATCTTATATTATGGACATGGTGCAATTTTCATCGTTCATACCAGGGGCGCAAAGACTCAATAAAAAATAGTTAAAAATGCCTACACAAACAGGCTTTGTCTGATCGTGCTGAAATTTGAATCACTAATACCTGATTAGGCTTGATTATAATAAACTATAAAGCATATGAAAAGTTACTCTATAGCGCCACCTAGCCTATACAAGAAACGTCAACATTATCGGATTTGTACCAAATTTGGGGATTAAATTCCTATGCATGATTTCAAGCAAAATCTTATATTATGGACATGGTGCAATTTTCATTGTTCGCCACCAGGACGCAAAGACTCAATAAAAATAGTTTAAAAATGCCTACACACACAGGCTTTGTCTGATCGTGCTGAAATTTGAATCACTAATGCCTGATTAGGGCTTGATTATAATAAACTATAAAGCATATGAAAAGTTACTCTATAGCGCCACCTAGCCTATACAAGAAACGTCAACATTATCGGATTTGTACCAAATTTGGGTATTCAATTCTCTGTATCAAAGCAAGCAAAAATATATTATGGATATGGGGTGTTTCCACGGTTGGCCAGCAGGGGCTCAAAGACTCCCCCAATAAATAGTTCAAAATTACTACACGCACAGACTTTGTCTGATTGTGCTGAAATTTGAATCACTAAAGCTTGAACATGGACTGAATATAATAAACTATAAAGTATATGAAAAGTGAACTCTATAGCGCCCCCTATCCAGACATGAAACATCAACAGTATTGGATTTGTACCAAATATGGGTATTAAATTTATGCGTGTCTATGACCAAAAAATACATAATGTATATGGGGTATTTTCCATGGTTGGCCACACAGGGCGCAAATACTCAACACCAAAAATATGTTTAATGGTGCTCTATGTTACTTTTCTGTTGTAGTGTCTGTTTTTATTCACCGTCTTAGTCTGAAAGTGCTATTGATTATAAAAGTCATGTGACCTGTGGCCTAGTTTCTATAATTTGGCTCTAGATCGCTCCCATTTTCAAATATTAAAGGTGCCCTATGTAATTTTTCTGGGGACGAGCTGTCGGGAGGAGAGAGTCGTGCCAGGGCGGTCACAAGACCTCAGCGGTTGCCTGGGAGGGGCGTGCGCACCGGGCGAGGGCTATCATTGCCGCGAGCGGCTTTAAGTTAACATTGTTCTTCGCTCTGTATAAACAAAGAAATGCAGATTTGACCCCTGAACATCAACGAAAAGTCTCACATGGGGGTATAGAATCGACCGCCCGGTGAAAATTCAATAAAACGGTCATCGCAACAATGACCAAAGTGGCCTCACTCAACTGCGCCCCTAGAATTGGATCCCTATGGGAGAGGGGACTATCAAAGTTTGTCGCAGGGAAACGAAATTCGACAGTGACAGAGAACCATGAGACAAGCCAAAAGATGAATTGGAGCATGCCTCTATGACCAACAGGAAGTCGGCCATATTGGATCAAAAACTCGCCGCTGTTTTGACTGCGTGTACGCCAAAGTCTTCAAGTGTCTTGGTTTTGGTCCAAACGAGCTCAGATTTGACACGTCACATCTACAGATGTGGGTCCACAAACGCATCATTTTTCTAAGCGCACTTTTTCACGGTTTGTCCGTAGCACGCCGCGAATAACACCTTAGTTTCCTGTTTCTTTGATGACCTCTCACGGCCACAGGCTTTGGCCTACAGAGCTCAAACTCACATCACTATTGTGTGATCCCGGCCTGAATGTGATGAAATATGAAATATAATAAAAGTGAACTCTGTAGCGCCACCTAGTGTATACGTGAAACGTCAACATTATCGGATTTGGACCAAATTTGGGAATTACATTCTATGCATGATTACAAACCAAAAAATATATTGTATTATGGCCCTGTGTCATTTGTCACGATTGCCCAGCAGGAGTGCAATGAGTTTAAAGAAACATTTAAAGGTGCACTATGTAATTTTTCTAATAGACGAGCTGTCGGGAAGAGAGAGTGTCGTGCCAGGGCTGTCATTAGTCCTGGCGGTCGATCAGAGGGACGCGGCGCGCCGGGCTGGGCGAGGGCTATCATTGCCGCGAGCGGTTTTGTTAACATTGTTCTTCGTTCTGTATAAACAAAGAAATGGCAGATTTGACCCCTGAACATCAACGAAAGTCTCACATGGGGGTATAGAATCGACCGCCCGCTGAAAATTCAATAAAACGGAGATCGCAACAATGACCAAAGTGACTCACTCAACGGCGCCCCTAGAATTGGATCCCTATGGAGAGGGACAAGCAAAGTTTGTCGTAGGGAAACGAAATTCGACAGTGACAGAGAACCATGAGACAAGCCAAAAGATGAATTGAGCACGCCTCATGACCAACAGGAAGTCGGGCCATATTGATCAAAACTCGGCCGCTGTTTTGATCTGGCGCGGTACGCCAAAGTCTTCAAGTGTCTTGGTTTTGGTCCAAACGAGCTCAGATTTGACACGCCACATCTACAGATGTGGGTCCACAAACGCATCATTTTTCTCAGCGCACTTTTTCACGTTTGTCCAGCACGCTTAATAACGCCGTTTCCTGTTTCTTTGATGACCACTTCACACAGGCTTTGGCCTACAGAGCTCAAACTCACATCACTATTGTGTGATCCCGGCCTGAATGTGATGAAATATGAAATATAATAAAAGTGAACTCTATAGCGCCACCTAGTGTATACGTGAAACATCAACATTATCGGATTTGTACCAAATATGGGGATTAAATTTATGATTTCAAGCAAAAATACATTATGGACAGTGTATGGGGTAAATTTATGGAATCACTAAAGCTTGAACATGGACTGGAATATAATACACTATAAAGTATATGAAAAGTGAACTCTATAGCGCTCTATCCAGACATGAAACATCAACAGATTTGACAAATATGTATTAAATTTCATGCGTCAATATGGATATGGGTATTTTCCTTCAAAATATGTTTAAAGGTGCACTATGTAACTTTTCTGTTGAGGGTCTGTTTTTATGCACAGTCTTAGTCTGACAGTGCTCTTGATTATAAAAGCCATGTGACCTGTGGCCTAGTTTCTATAATTTGGCTCTAGATCGTTCCCATTTTCAAATATTAAAGGTGCCCTATGTAATTTTTCTGGTGGACGAGCTGTCGGGAGGAGAGAGTCGTGCCAGGGCGGTCACAAGACCTCAGCGGTTGCCTGGGAGGGCGTGCGCCGGGCGAGGGCTATCATTGCCGCGAGCGGCTTTAAGTTAACATTGTTCTTCGCTCTGTATACACAAAGAAATGCAGATTTGACCCCTGAACATCAACGAAAAAGTCTCACATGGGGGTATAGAATCGACCGCCCGGTGAAAATTCAATAAAACGGTCATCGCAACAATGACCAAAGTGGCCTCACTCAACGGCGCCCCCTAGAATTGGATCCCTATGGGAGAGGGGGCAATCAAAGTTTGTCGCAGGGAAACGAAATTCGGGACATTGACACAGAACCATGAGATAAGCCAAAAGATTAATTGGAGCACGTCTCTATGACCAACAGGAAGTCGGCCATATTGGATCAAAAAACTCGCCGCTGTTTTGATCATGCGTACGCCAAAGTCTTCAAGTGTCTTGGTTTTGGTCCAAACGAGCTCAGATTTGGACACGCCACATCTACAGATGTGGGTCCACAAACGCATCATTTTTCTCAGCGCACTTTTTCACGGTTTGTCCAGAGCACACCGGCGAATAACGCCTTTAGTTTCCTGTTTCTTTGATGACCTCTCACGGCCACAGGCTTTGGCCTACAGAGCTCAAACTCACATCACTATTGTGTGATCCCGGCCTGAATGTGATGAAATATGAAATATAATAAAAGTGAACTCTATAGCGCCACCTAGTGTATACGTGAAACGCCAACATTATCGGATTTGTACCAAATTTGGGAATTACATTCTATGCATGATTACAAACCAAAAATATATTGTATTATGGCCCTGTGTCATTTGTCACGATTGCCCAGCAGGAGTGCAAATGAGTTTAAAGAAACATTTAAAGGTGCACTATGTAATTTTTCTAATAGACGAGCTGTCGGGAGGAGAGAGTGTCGTGCCAGTCGGCTGTCACGTCCTGGCGGTCGATCAGAGGGACGGCGTAGGCGCGCCGCGAGCGATTGGCCTCGCCAGTTAACGCGAGGGGTATTGTTCTTCGCTGGTTTCTTTATTATTATTATTATTATTATTATTATTCTTCCGCCAAAATGATCGCATTTTTGACTTCTGAACATCGATTTAAAAGTCTCACATGGGGTATCAGATCGACCGCCCGGCGAAAATTTGATAAAACGGGCATCGCGACAATGCCCAAAGTGCCCCTACTCGACAGCGCCTGAAAAGTCAAAAATTGAAAGTCTATGGGGAGCTGAAAAGCATATTTTGGCGTAGGGCCGACAAAATTCAGGACAGTGATAGAAAACAAGGAGACAAGCAGAAAATGTCATTGTCACACCGCCCTATGACCAACAGGAAGTCGGCCATATTGGATCAAAAATTCACCGCTGCTTTGACTGCGTACGCCAAAGTCTTCAAGTGTCTTGGTTTTGGTCCAAACGAGCTCAGATTTGACACGTCACATCTACAGATGTGGGTCCACAAACGCATCATTTTTCTCAGCGCACTTTTTCACGGTTTGTCCGTAGCACGCCGGCGAATAACACCTTCGTTTCCTGTTTCTTTGATGACCTCTCACGGCCACAGGCTTTGGCCTACAGAGCTCAAACTCACATCACTATTGTGTGATCCCGGCCTGAATGTGATGAAATATGAAATATAATAAAAGTGAACTCTGTAGCGCCACCTAGTGTATACGTGAAACGTCAACATTATCGGATTTGGACCAAATTTGGGGATTAAATTCTATGCATGATTTCAAGCAAAATCTTATATTATGGACATGGTGCAATTTTCATTGTTCGCCACCAGGGGCGCAAAGACTCAATAAAAAAATAGTTAAAAAATGCCTACACACACAGGCTTTGTCTGATCGTGCTGAAATTTGAATCACTAATGCCTGATTAGGGCTTGATTATAATAAACTATAAAGCATATGAAAAGTTACTCTATAGCGCCACCTAGCCTATACAAGAAACATCAACATTATCGGATTTGTACCAAATTTGGGTATTCAATTCTCTGTATCAAAGCAAGCAAATAAATATATTATGGATATGGGGTGTTTCCCACGGTTGGCCAGCAGGGGCGCAAAGACTCCCCCAATAAATAGTTCAAAAATTACTACACGCACAGACTTTGTCTGATTGTGCTGAAATTTGAATCACTAAAGCTTGAACATGGACTGAATATAATAAACTATAAAGTATATGAAAAGTGAACTCTATAGCGCCCCCTATCCAGACATGAAACATCAACATTATCGGATTTGTACCAAATATGGGTATTAAATTCTATGCGTGTCTACGACCAAAAAATACATTATGGATATGGGGTATTTTCCATGGTTGGCCACAAAGGGCGCAAATACTCCCCCCCAAAATATGTTTAAAGGTGCACTATGTAACTTTTCTGTTGGAGGGTCTGTTTTTATGCACAGTCTTAGTCTGACAGTGCTCTTGATTATAAAAGTCATGTGACCTGTGGCCTAGTTTCTATAATTTGGCTCTAGATCGTTCCCATTTTCAAATATTAAAGGTGCCCTATGTAATTTTTCTGGGGGACGAGCTGTCGGGAGGAGAGAGTCGTGTCAGGGCGGTCACAAGACCTCAGCGGTTGCCTGGGAGGGGCGTGCGCGCCGGGGCGAGGGCCATCATTGCCGCGAGCGGCTTTAAGTTAACATTGTTCTTCGTTCTGTATAAACAAAGAAATGCAGATTTGACCCCCTGAACATCAACGAAAAGTCTCACATGGGGGTATAGAATCGACCGGCCCGGTGAAAAATTCAATAAAACGGAGATCGCAACAATGACCAAAGTGACCTCACTCAACTGCGCCCCCTAGAATTGGACCCCTATGGGAGAGGGGACAAGCAAAGTTTGTCGCAGGGAAACGAAATTCGGGACAGTGACAGAGAACCATAAGACAAGCCAAAAGATGAATTGGAGCACGTCACTATGACCAACAGGAAGTCGGCCATATTGGATCAAAAAACTCGCCGCTGTTTTGACTGCGTGTACGCCAAAGTCTTCAAGTGTCTTGGTTTTGGTCCAAACGAGCTCAGATTTGACACGTCACATCTACAGTTGTGGGTCCACAAACGCCATCATTTTTCTCAGCGCACTTTTTCACGGTTTGTCCGTATCACGCCGGCGAATAACGCGTTCGTTTCCTGTTTCTTTGATGCCCTCTCACGGCCACAGGCTTTGGCCTACAGAGCTCAAACTCACATCACTATTGTGTGATCCCGGCCTGAATGTGATGAAATATGAAATATAATAAAAGTGAACTCTGTAGCACCACCTAGTGTATACGTGAAACGTCAACATTATCGGATTTGGACCAAATTTGGGTATTATATTCTATCCATGATTTCAAGCAAAATCTTATATTATGGACATGGTGCAATTTTCATCGTTCGCCAGCAGGGGCGCAAAGACTCAATAAAAATAGTTTAAAAATGCCTACACACACAGGCTTTGTCTGATCGTGCTGAAATTTGAATCACTAATGCCTGATTAGGCTTGATTATAATAAACTATAAAGCATATGAAAAGTTACTCTATAGCGCCACCTAGCCTATACAAGAAACATCAACATTATCGGATTTGTACCAAATTTGGGTATTCAATTCTCTGTATCAAAGCAAGCAAATAAATATATTATGGATATGGGGTGTTTCCACGGTCGGCCAGGAGGGGCGCAAAGACTCCCCCAATAAATAGTTCCAAAATTACTACACGCACAGACTTTGTCTGATTGTGCTGAAATTTGAATCACTAAAGCTTGAACATGGACTGAATATAATAAACTATAAAGTATATGAAAAGTGAACTCTATAGCGCCCCCTATCCAGACATGAAACATCAACATTATCGGGTTTGTACCAAATATGGGTATTAAATTCTATGCGTGTCTACAACCAAAAAAATACATTATGGATATGGGGTATTTTCCATGGTTGGCCACAAAGGGCGCAAATACTCCCCCCCCAAAATATGTTTAAAGGTGCACTATGTAACTTTTCTGTTGGAGGGTCTGTTTTTATGCACAGTCTTAGTCTGACAGTGCTCTTGATTATAAAAGTCATGTGACCTGTGGCCTAGTTTCTATAATTTGGCTCTAGATCGTTCCCATTTTCAAATATTAAAGGTGCCCTATGTAATTTTTCTGGTGGACGAGCTGTCGGGAGGAGAGAGTGTTGTGTCAGGGCGGTCACAAGACCTCAGCGGTTGCCTGGGAGGGGCGTGCGCACCGGGGCGAGGGCCATCATTGCCGCGAGCGGCTTTAAGTTAACATTGTTCTTCGTTCTGTATAAACAAAGAAATGCAGATTTGACCCACTGAACATCAACGAAAAGTCTCACATGGGGGTATAGAATCGACCGGCCCGGCGAAAAATTTGATAAAACGGTCATCTCAACAATGACCAAAGTGACCTCACTCAACTGCGCCCCCTAGAATTGGATCCCTATGGGAGAGGGGACAATCAAAGTTTGTCGCAGGGAAACGAAATTCGGGACAGTGACAGAGAACAATGAGACAAGCCAAAAGATGAATTGGAGCACGTCTCTATGACCAACAGGAAGTCGGCCATATTGGATCAAAAAACTCGCCGCTCTTTTGACTGCGTGTACGCCAAAGTCTTCAAGTGTCTTGGTTTTGGTCCAAACGAGCTCAGATTTGACACGTCACATCTACAGATGTGGGTCCACAAACGCCATCATTTTTCTCAGCGCAGTTTTTCACGGTTTGTCCGTAGCACGCCGGCGAATAACACCTTCGTTTCCTGTTTCTTTGATACCCACTCACGGCCACAGGCTTTGGCCTACAGAGCTCAAACTCACATCACTATTGTGTGATCCTGGCCTGAATGTGATGAAATATGAAATATAATAAAAGTGAACTCTGTAGCACCACCTAGTGTATACGTGAAACGTCAACATTATCGGATTTGGACCAAATTTGGGGATTAAATTCTGCGCATGATTTCAAGCAGAATCTTATATTACGGACATAGTGTAATTTTCATCGTTCGCCAGGAGGGGCGCAACGACTCCCCCTATAGTTCCAAAATTACTACACGCGCAGACTTTGTCTGATTGTGCTGAAATTTGAATCACTAAAGCCTGAACATGGCCTGAATATAATACACTATAAAGTATATGAAAAGTGAACTCTATAGCGCCCCCTATCCAGACATGAAACATCAACATTATCGGATTTGTACCAAATATGGGTTTTAAATTCTATGCGTGTCTACGACCAAAAAAATACATCATGGATATGGGGTATTTTCCATGGTTGGCCACAAAGGGCGCAAATACTCCCCCCCCAAATATGTTTAAAGGTGCACTATGTAACTTTTCTGGTGGAGGGTCAGTTTTTATGCACAGTCTTAGTTTGACAGTGCTCTTGATTATAAAAGTCATGTGACCTGTGGCCTAGTTTCTATAATTTGGCTCTAGATCGTTCCCATTTTCAAATATTAAAGGTGCCCTATGTAATTTTTCTGTTGGACGAGCTGTCGGGAGGAGAGAGTGTCGTGTCAGGACGGTCACGAGTCCTCGGCGGTCGCATCAGAGGGGCGTGCGCACCGGGGCGAGGGCCATCATTGCCGCGAGCGGCTTTAAGTTAACATTGTTCTTCATTCTGTATAAACAAAGAAATGCAGATTTGACCCCCTGAACATCGACGAAAAGTCTCACATGGGGGTATAGAATCGACCGGCCCGGCGAAAAATTCGATAAAACGGAGATCGCAACAATGACCAAAGTGACCCCACTCAACGGCGCCCCCTAGAATTGGACCCCTATGGGAGAGGGGACAAGCAAATTTTGTCGCAGGGAAACGAAATTCGGGACAGTGACAGAGAACCATGAGACAAGCCAAAAGATGAATTGGAGCACGTCTCTATGACCAACAGGAAGTCGGCCATATTGGATAAAAAAACTTGCCGCTGTTTTGACTGCGTGTACGCCAAAGTCTTCAAGTGTCTTGGTTTTGGTCCAAACGAGTTCAGATTTGACACATCACATCTACAGATGTGGGTCCACAAACACATCATTTTTCTAAGCGCAGTTTTACACGGTTTGTCCATAGCACGCCGGCGAATAACACCTTCGTTTCCTGTTTCTTTGATGACCTCCCTAAAAAAACATCATTATCGGATTTGGACCAAATTTGGGTATTCAATTCTCTGTATCAAAGCAAGCAAAAAAATATATTATGGATATGGGGTGTTTCCCACAGTTGGCCAGGAGGGGCGCAAAGACTCCCCCAATAAATAGTTCCAAAATTACTACACGCACAGAGTTCGTCTGATTGTGCTGAAATTTGAATCACTAAAGCTTGAACATGGACTGAATATAATACACTATAAAGTATATGAAAAGTGAACTCTATAGCGCCCCCTATCCAGACATGAAACATCAACATTATCAGATTTGTACCAAATATGGGTATTAAATTCTATGCGAGTCTACGACCAAAAAAATACATTATGGATATCGGGTATTTTCCATGGTTGGCCACAAAGGGGCAAATACTCCCCCCCCCCAAAATATGTTTAAAGGCGCACTATGTAACTTTTCTGTTGGAGGGTCTGTTTTTATGCACAGTCTTAGTCTGACAGTGCTCTTGATTATAAAAGTCATGTGACCTGTGTCCTAGGTTCTATAATTTGGCTCTAGATCGTTCCCATTTTCAAATATTAAAGGTGACCTATGTAATTTTTCTGGTGGACGAGCTGTCGGGAGGAGAGAGTTGTGCCAGGGCGGTCACGAGACCTCAGCGGTTGCCTGGGAGGGGCGTGCGCGCCGGGGCGAGGGCCATCATTGCCGCGAGCGGCTTTAATTGGCCCTCGCAAAACGAAGTGGCGAGGGCTATTGTTCTTCGTTGGTTTCTTTATTATTATTATTATTATTATTATTATTATTATTATTATTATTATTGGCCCTCGCCAGTTAACGAAGTTAATGGCGAGGGGTATTGTTCTTCGTTGGTTTCTTTATTATTATTGGCCCTCGCCAGTTAACGAAGTTAATGGCGAGGGGTATTGTTCTTCGTTGGTTTCTTTATTATTATTATTATTATTATTATTCCTCTTCCGCCAAAATGATCGCATTTTTGACCCCCTGAACGCCGATGAAAAGTCTCACATGGGGGTATAGAATCGACCGGCCCGGCGAAAAATTCGATAAAACGGAGATTGCAACAATGACCAAAGTGACCCCACTCAACGGCGCCCCCTAGAATTGGACCCCTATGGGAGAGGGGACAAGCAAAGTTTGTCGCAGGGAAACGAAATTCGGGACAGTGACAGAGAACCATGAGACAAGCCAAAAGATGAATTGGAGCACGTCTCTATGACCAACAGGAAGTCGGCCATATTGGATCAAAGATTCACCGCCGTTTTGACTGCGTGTACGCCAAAGTTTTCAAGTGTCTTGGTTTTGGTCCAAACGAGCTCAGATTTCACACGTCACATCTACAGATGTGGGTCCACAAACGCCATCATTTTTCTCAGCGCACTTTTTCACGGTTTGTCCGTAGCACGCCGGCGAATAACACCTTCGTTTCCTGTTTCTTTGATGACCTCTCACGGTCACAGGCTTTGGCCTACAGAGCTCAAACTCACATCACTATTGTGTGATCCCGGCCTGAATGTGATGAAATATGAAATATAATAAAAGTGAACTCTATAGCGCCACCTAGTGTATACGTATAACGTCAACATTATCGGATTTAGACCAAATTTGGGGATTAAATTCTATGCATGATTTCAAGCAAAATCTTATATTACAGAAATGGTGCAATTTTCATTGTTTGCCACCAGGGGCGCAAAGACTCAATAAAAAAATAGTTAAAAATGCCTACACACACAGGCTTTGTCTGATTGTGCTGAAATTTGAATCACTAATACCTGATTAGGGCTTGATTATAATAAACTATAAAGCATATGAAAAGTTACTCTATAGCGCCACCTAGCCTTTACAAGAAACGTCAACATTATCGGATTTGTACCAAATTTGGGGATTAAATTCTCTGTATCAAAGCAAGCAAAAGAATATATTATGGATATGGGGTGTTTCCCACGGTTGGCCAGGAGGGGCGCAATGACTCCCCCAATAAATAGTTCAAAAATTACTACACGCACAGACTTTGTCTGATTGTGCTGAAATCTGAATCACTAAAGCTTGAACATGGACTGAATATATACACTATAAAGTACACTATAAAGTATAGGAAAAGTGAACTCCTACTCAGCGCCCCCCTACTCAGACATGAAACATCAACATTATCGGATTTGTACCAGATTTGGGGAATACATTCTATGCATGTCTCCGACCCAAAAAATACATTATGGATATGGGGTATTTTCCATGGTTGGCCACAAAGGGCGCAAATACTCCCCCCAAAATATGTTTAAAGGTGCACTATGTAACTTTTCTGGTGGAGGATCTGTTTTTATGCAGTCTTAGTCTGACAGTGCTCTTGATTATAAAAGTCATGTGACCTGTGGCCTAGTTTCTATAATTTGGCTCTAGATCGTTCCCATTTTCAAATATTAAAGGTGCCCTATGTAATTTTTCTGGGGGACGAGCTGTCGGGAGGAGAGAGTCGTGCCAGGGCGGTCACAAGACCTCAGCGGTTGCCTGGGAGGGGCGTGCGCACCGGGGCGAGGGCCATCATTGCCGCGAGCGGCTTTAAGTTAACATTGTTCTTCGTTCTGTATAAACAAAGAAATGCAGATTTGACCCCCTGAACATCAACGAAAAGTCTCACATGGGGGTATAGAATCGACCGGCCCGGTGAAAAATTCGAGAAAACGGTCATCGCAACAATGACCAAAGTGGCCTGACTCAACTGCGCCCCCTAGAATTGGATCCCTATGGGAGAGGGGTCAAGCAAAGTTTGTCGCAGGGAAACGAAATTCGGGCCAGTGACAGAGAACCATGAGACAAGCCAAAAAATGAATTGGAGCACGTCTCTATGACCAACAGGAAGTCGGCCATATTGGATCAAAAAACTCGCCGCTGTTTTGACTGCGTGTACGCCAAAGTCTTCAAGTGTCTTGGTTTTGGTCCAAACGAGCTCAGATTTGACACGTCACATCTACAGATGTGGCTCCACAAACGCCATCATTTTTCTCAGTGCACTTTTTCTTGGTTTGTCCGTAGCACGCCGGCGAATAACACCTTCGCTTCCTGTTTCTTTGATGACCTCTCACGGCCACAGGCTTTGGCCTACAGAGTTCAAACTCACATCACTATTGTGTGATCCCGGCCTGAATGTGATGAAATATGAAATATAATAAAAGTGAACTCTGTAGCGCCACCTAGTGTATATGTGAAACGTCAACATTATCTGATTTGGACCAAATTTGGGGATTATATTCTATCCATGATTTCAAGCAAAATCTTGTATTATGGACATGGTGCAATCTTCATCGTTCGCCAGCAGGGGCGCAAAGACGGTTGGCCAGGAGGAGCGCAAAGCCTCCCCCAATAAATAGTTCCACGCACAGACTTTGTCTGATTGTGCTGAAATCTGAATCACTAAAGCCTGAACATGGACTGAATATAATACACTATAAAGTATATGAAAAGTGAACTCTATAGCGCCCCCTATCCAGACATGAAACATCAACATTATCGGATTTGTACCAAATATGGGTATTAAATTCTATGCGTGTCTACGACCAAAAAAATACATTATGGATATGGGGTATTTTCCATGGTTGGCCACAAAGGGCGCAAATACTCCCCCCCAAAATATGTTTAAAGGTGCACTATGTAACTTTTCTGTTGGAGGGTCTGTTTTTATGCACAGTCTTAGTCTGACAGTGCTCTTGATTATAAAAGTCATGTGACCTGTGGCCTAGTTTCTATAATTTGGCTCTAGATCGTTCCCATTTTCAAATATTAAAGGAGCCCTATGTAATTTTTCTGGGGGACGAGCTGTCGGGAGGAGAGAGTCGTGTCAGGGCGGTCGCAAGACCTCAGCGGTTGCCTGGGAGGGGCGTGCGCGCCGGGGCGAGGGCCATCATTGCCGCGAGCGGCTTTAATTATTATTATTATTCCTCTTCCGCCAAAATGATCGCATTTTTGACCCCCTGAACGTCGACGAAAAGTCTCACATGGGGGTATAGAATCGACCGGCCCGGCGAAAAATTCGATAAAACGGAGATTGCAACAATGACCAAAGTGACCCCACTCAACGGCGCCCCCTAGAATTGGACCCCTATGGGAGAGGGGACAAGCAAAGTTTGTCGCAGGGAAACGAAATTCGGGACAGTGACAGAGAACCATGAGACAAGCCAAAAGATGAATAGGAGCACGTCTCTATGACCAACAGGAAGTCGGCCATATTGGATCAAAAATTCACCGCCGTTTTGACTGCGTGTACGCCAAAGTCTTCAAGTGTCTTGGTTTTGGTCCAAACGAGCTCAGATTTCACACGTCACATCTACAGATGTGGGTCCACAAACGCCATCATTTTTCTCAGCGCACTTTTTCACGGTTTGTCGGTAGCACGCCGGCGAATAACACCTTCGTTTCCTGTTTCTTTGATGACCTCTCACGGCCACAGGCTTTGGCCTACAGAGCTCAAACTCACATCACTATTGTGTGATCCCGGCCTGAATGTGATGAAATATGAAATATGATAAAAGTGAACTCTATAGCGCCACCTAGTGTATACGTGAAACGTCAACATTATCGGATTTAGACCAAATTTGGGGATTAAATTCTATGCATGATTTCAAGCAAAATCTTATATTACGGAAATGGTGCAATTTTCATTGTTTGCCACCAGGGGCGCAAAGACTCAATAAAAAAATAGTTAAAAATGCCTACACACACAGGCTTTGTCTGATTGTGCTGAAATTTGAATCACTAATACCTGATTAGGGCTTGATTATAATAAACTATAAAGCATATGAAAAGTTACTCTATAGCGCCACCTAGCCTATACAAGAAACGTCAACATTATCGGATTTGTACCAAATTTGGGGATTAAATTCTCTGTATCAAAGCAAGCAAAAGAATATATTATGGATATGGGGTGTTTCCCACGGTTGGCCAGCAGGGGCGCAAAGACTCCCCCAATAAATAGTTCAAAAATTACTACACGCACAGACTTTGTCTGATTGTGCTGAAATTTGAATCACTAAAGCTTGAACATGGACTGAATATAATACACTATAAAGTATAGGAAAAGTGAACTCTATAGCGCCCCCTACTCAGACATGAAACATCAACATTATCGGATTTGTACCAGATTTGGGGAATACATTCTATGCATGTCTCCGACCCAAAAAATACATTATGGATATGGGGTATTTTCCATGGTTGGCCACAAAGGGCGCAAATACTCCCCCCCCAAAATATGTTTAAAGGTGCACTATGTAACTTTTCTGGTGGAGGGTCTGTTTTTATGCACAGTCTTAGTCTGACAGTGCTCTTGATTATAAAAGTCATGTGACCTGTGGCCTAGTTTCTATAATTTGGCTCTAGATCGTTCCCATTTTCAAATATTAAAGGTGCCCTATGTAATTTTTCTGGGGGACGAGCTGTCGGGAGGAGAGAGTGTCGTGTCAGGGCGGTCACAAGACCTCAGCGGTTGCCTGGCATGGGCTTGCGCACCGGGGCGAGGGCCATCATTGCCGCGAGCGGCTTTAATTATTATTATTATTCCTCTTCCGCCAAAATGATCGCATTTTTGACCCCCTGAACGTCGACGAAAAGTCTCACATGGGGGTATAGAATCGACCGGCCCGGCGAAAAATTCGATAAAACGGAGATTGCAACAATGACCAAAGTGACCCCACTCAACGGCGCCCCCTAGAATTGGACCCCTATGGGAGAGGGGACAAGCAAAGTTTGTCGCAGGGAAACGAAATTCGGGACAGTGACAGAGAACCATGAGACAAGCCAAAAGATGAATAGGAGCACGTCTCTATGACCAACAGGAAGTCGGCCATATTGGATCAAAAATTCACCGCTGTTTTGACTGCGTGTACGCCAAAGTCTTCAAGTGTCTTGGTTTTGGTCCAAACGAGCTCAGATTTGACACGTCACATCTACAGATGTGGGTCCACAAACGCCATCATTTTTCTCAGCGCACTTTTTCACGGTTTGTCGGTAGCACGCCGGCGAATAACACCTTCGTTTCCTGTTTCTTTGATGCCCTCTCACGGCCACAGGCTTTGGCCTACAGAGCTCAAACTCACATCACTATTGTGTGATCCCAGCCTGAATGTGATGAAATATGAAATATAATAAAAGTGAACTCTGTAGCGCCACCTAGTGTATACGTGAAACATCAACATTATCGGATTTAGACCAAATTTGGGGATTAAATTCTATGCATGATTTCAAGCAAAATCTTATATTACGGAAATGGTGCAATTTTCATTGTTTGCCACCAGGGGCGCAAAGACTCAATAAAAAAATAGTTTAAAATGCCTACACACACAGGCTTTGTCTGATCGTGCTGAAATTTGAATCACTAATACCTGATTAGGGCTTGATTATAATAAACTATAAAGCATATGAAAAGTTACTCTATAGCGCCACCTAGCCTATACAAGAAACCTCAACATTATCGGATTTGTACCAAATTTGGGGATTAAATTCTCTGTATCAAAGCATGCAAAAGAATATATTATGGATATGGGGTGTTTCCCACGGTTGGCCAGCAGGGGCGCAAAGACTCCCCCAATAAATAGTTCAAAAATTACTACACGCACAGACTTTCTCTGATTGTGCTGAAATTTGAATCACTAAAGCTTGAACATGGACTGAATATAATACACTATAAAGTATAGGAAAAGTGAACTCTATAGCGCCCCCTACTCAGACATGAAACATCAACATTATCGGATTTGTACCAGATTTGGGGAATACATTCTATGCATGTCTCCGACCCAAAAAATACATTATGGATATGGGGTATTTTCCATGGTTGGCCACAAAGGGCGCAAATACTCCCCCCCAAAATATGTTTAAAGGTGCACTATGTAACTTTTCTGTTGGAGGGTCTGTTTTTATGCACAGTCTTAGTGTGACAGTGCTCTTGATTATAAAAGTCATGTGACCTGTGGCCTAGTTTCTATAATTTGGCTCTAGATCGTTCCCATTTTCAAATATTAAAGGTGCCCTATGTAATTTTTCTGGGGGATGAGCTGTCGGGAGGAGAGAGTCGTGTCAGGGCGGTCGCAAGACCTCAGCGGTTGCCTGGGAGGGGCGTGCGCACCGGGGCGAGGGCCATCATTGCCGCGAGCGGCTTTAAGTTAACATTGTTCTTCGTTCTGTATAAACAAAGAAATGCAGATTTGACCCCCTGAACATCAACGAAAAGTCTCACATGGGGGTATAGAATCGACCGGCTCGGTGAAAAATTCAATAAAACGGTCATCGCAACAATGATCAAAGTGGCCTCACTCAACTGCGCCCCCTAGAATTGGACCCCTATGGAAGAGGGGACTATCAAAGTTTGTCGCAGGGAAACGAAATTCGGGACAGTGACAGAGAACCATGAGACAAGCCAAAAGAT
Source organism: Odontamblyopus lacepedii (assembly GCA_034769755.1). Classification (NCBI taxonomy): domain Eukaryota; kingdom Metazoa; phylum Chordata; class Actinopteri; order Gobiiformes; family Gobiidae; genus Odontamblyopus; species Odontamblyopus lacepedii. Next base: position 22,486,133 of record CM068349.1, on the reverse strand, counting down.
GAATTGGAGCACGTCTCTATGACCAACAGGAAGTCGGCCATATTGGATCAAAAACCTCGCCGCCGTTTTGACTGCGTGTACGCCAAAGTCTTCAAGTGTCTTGGTTTTGGTCCAAACGAGCTCAGATTTGACACGTCACATCTACAGTTGTGGCTCCACAAACGCATCATTTTTCTCAGCGCACTTTTTCACGGTTTGTCCGTAGCACGCCGGCGAATAACGTGTTCGTTTCCTGTTTCTTTGATGCCCTCTCACGGCCACAGGCTTTGGCCTACAGAGCTCAAACTCACATCACTATTGTGTGATCCCGGCCTGAATGTGATGAAATATGAAATATAATAAAAGTGAACTCTGTAGCGCCACCTAGTGTATACGTGAAACGTCAACATTATCGGATTTGGACCAAATTTGGGGATTAAATTCTATGCATGATTTCAAGCTAAATCTTATATTATGGAAATGGTGCAATTTTCATTGTTCGCCACCAGGGGCGCAAAGACTCAATAAAAAAATAGTAAAAAAATGCCTACAAACACAGGCTTTGTCTGATTGTGCTGAAATTTGAATCACTAAAGCTTGAACATGGACTGAATATAATAAATTATAAAGTATATGAAAAGTGAACTCTATAGCGCCCCCTACTCAGACATGAAACGTCAACGTGATCAGATTTGTACCAGATTTGGGGAATACATTCTATGCATGTCTCCGACCAAAAAAATACATTATGGATATGGGGTGTTTTCCATGGTTGGCCACAAAGGGCGCAAATACTCCCCCCCAAAATATGTTTAAAGGCGCACTATGTAACTTTTCTGTTGGAGGGTCTGTTTTTATGCACAGTCTTAGTCTGACAGTGCTCTTGATTATAAAAGTCATGTGACCTGTGGCCTAGTTTCTATAATTTGGCTGTAGATCGTTCCCATTTTCAAATATTAAAGGTGCCCTATGTAATTTTTCTGGGGGACGAGCTGTCGGGAGGAGAGAGTCGTGCCAGGGCGGTCACAAGACCTCAGCGGTTGCCTGGGAGGGGCGTGCGCACCGGGGCGAGGGCCATCATTGCCTTGGCGGCTTTAAGTTAACATTGTTCTTCGTTCTGTATAAACAAAGAAATGCAGATTTGACCCCCTGAACATCGACGAAAAGTCTCACATGGGGGTATAGAATCGACCGGCCCGGCGAAAAATTCGATAAAACGGAGATCGCAACAATGACCAAAGTGACCCCACTCAACGGCGCCCCCTAGAATTGGACCCCTATGGGAGAGGGGACAAGCAAAGTTTGTCGCAGGGAAACGAAATTCGGGACAGTGACAGAGAACCATGAGACAAGCCAAAAGATGAATTGGAGCACGTCTCTATGACCAACAGGAAGTCGGCCATATTGAATCAAAAACTCGCCGCTGTTTTGACTGCGTGTACGCCAAAGTCTTCAAGTGTCTTGGTTTTGGTCCAAACGAGCTCAGATTTGACACATCACATCTACAGATGTGGGTCCACAAACGCTTCATTTTTCTCAGCGCACTTTTTCACGGTTTGTCCGTAGCACGCTGGCGAATAACGCGTTCGTTTCCTGTTTCTTTGATGCCCTCTCACGGCCACAGGCTTTGGCCTACAGAGCTCAAACTCACATCACTATTGTGTGATCCCGGCCTGAATGTGAAGAAATATGAAATATAATAAAAGTGAACTCTGTAGTGCCACCTAGTGTATACGTGAAACGTCAACATTATCGGATTTGTACCAAATTTGGGGATTAAATTCTATGCATGATTTCAAGCAAAATCTTATATTACAGACATGGTGCAATTTTCATTGTTCGCCACCAGGGGCGCAAAGACTCAATAAAAAAATAGTAAAAAATTGCCTGCACACACAGGCTTTGTCTGATCGTGCTGAAATTTGAATCACTAATGCCTGATTAGGGCTTGATTATAATAAACTATAAAGCATATGAAAAGTTACTCTATAGCGCCACCTAGCCTATACAAGAAACGTCAACATTATCGGATTTGTACCAAATTTGGGTATTCAATTCTCTGTATCAAAGCAAGCAAAAAAAAATATTATGGATATGGGGTGTTTCCCACGGTTGGCCAGCAGGGGCTCAAAGACTCCCCCAATAAATAGTTGAAAAATTACTACACGCACAGACTTTGTCTGATTGTGCTGAAATTTTAATCACTAAAGCTTGAACATGGACTGAATATAATACACTCTAAAGTATATGAAAAGTGAACTCTATAGCGCCCCCTATCCAGACATGAAACATCAACATTATCGGATTTGTACCAAATATGGGTATTAAATTCTATGCGTGTCTACGACCAAAAAAATACATTATGGATATGGGGTATTTTCCATGGTTGGCCACAAAGGGCGCAAATACTCCCCCCCAAAATATGTTTAAAGGTGCACTATGTAACTTTTCTGTTGAAGGGTCTGTTTTTATGCACAGTCTTAGTCTGACAGTGCTCTTGATTATAAAAGTCATGTGACCTGTGGCCTAGTTTCTATAATTTGGCTCTAGATCGTTCCCATTTTCAAATATTAAAGGTGCCCTATGTAATTTTTCTGGGGGACGAGCTGTCGGGAGGAGAGAGTGTCGTGTCAGGGCGGTCACGAGTCCTCAGCGGTTGCCTGGCAGGGGCGTGCGCGCCGGGGCGAGGGCCATCATTGCCGCGAGCGGCTTTAATTTTTTTTATTTTTTTTTTGTGGAGTAAGATTGCCCCCATTGCCAAGCATGTCCTAAATAAACAGAAATGCTGCAATATGGAAACTGTAAAACTTTACTGTAGTATGCCAATAATGACAATTTTTTTTAATTAAAATTGTATTTTTATTAGAGCATACCAGAGAATAATATGAAACTCCTCCCAAAAAGGAAACATTATTATAGACAATATACTTGATATTCAAATTTGGCAAAGGCCTATCTTCAAAACTACATTCACAATATATTTTTTCTGCCCACTTCTCCACATTACGGATGATGTCATTTTATACTGTAGTTTGGTGCAGCCAGAAACACACTTTCTTTGCCCTTTGTCTGGTTCAAAGGATGTAAAATTACAGAAAAGGAGACCGGAGAAAATCTTCCTTTAGAGAAAATGATTCATGGGCTGGAGATAGTGCAACTCATGAGTCAACAATGTACTGTGGGTGTCTTTGGGGCTGTGGGCTGGGCGAGGGGTGTATCAATAGGTCATAAATCTCCCAACATTCCTGCGATGAGGACAGAGGACTCACAGGTGTCTTCCTCTTAACACAGCCGCCTCAGCAGAACACACGGGTCACACAGAACACACAGAACTACAGGTCAGACAAACAACAACACACTCAAGTTAAGTTACACTCTCAAAGTTTGCTTAGTGCCTGCCCTACAGCAAAAATACACTGGCTTTGATTATTATAATATCTAATAACAATGTTCCCTTAAAGCACTGCAGTGTCAATTGGATTTGCAATATAGTTTTAAAAATAGAATTCTGTTTAAATTTCACATTATAAATACATCAAGAAGCTTTAACATAACAATGAGTCAAAACCTTTACAAAGCAAAGCCATTTACTAAGGTTCTTTCTCTTCCTTGTCATCATTACAAATTATCTACTGTATCGTAGTGTCTTGTTGGTAAGTAGCTGTTGTTTTTACCTTTTCAATATGGTAATTTGTGTGTGTTTGTGTGTGTGAGTGATTGGTGCTGGTATGATTAATTTGTGAGCAATAAATCTATAATATTTTGCACTTAATTTGTCTGAATGAATGAACCTATTCAAACCACTTCCACTGTGGCTGAAACTATGGTGCCTGACGAGTCGTCTCTTAAATCCGGTAAAGCACTATTCTCCTTGTATGATCTGCAAACAAAGCACATTTGAGCTGTAACTCTAAGCACCTACTCCCAGGGCGATCTGAGGTTGGTAACCGATGCCTTTATTATGAGTACATTTAGCTCCAAATTGCCACAATTATATCAACCTCATTACGCAAATCAGGAAAGAATTCTGTAACTCTCCAATGAGACACTAAAGAGGACAGGGGCCATGTTAAAATGTAATCATGACATGAACAGAATAAATGCAATTACACGGTTATTGCAAGATCTTGTGCATAAGAGCTTGTCCAATGTCTAGTATACACCAAGATGCACCAGTGTCCAACCTTATCATTACCAAAGTCTGTGAGCCAACAGTTAAAGAAAGTCTACAATGAGGTTGGAATTTGTAGATACAAACATAGGTTCATTTCATGTTGGCCTTTTTCCAGCCTTTGAAGTAATTCCCTCTATCCTGCCATTGTGATTTTAAATTTGCATGCATTATATTCAGAGAAAAGGGGGGCAGAGTGTCTATCGAAACACTCCTTGCCCCAGGTAATTATCCACAAGTCTTAGTCCAACCCTGCTGATGAAATGTGCTCATGTTTATGCACATGAAGGAGATTACAATTCAAACACCCAGCCACTGTTTTACTTCCTCACTGGATAATTATAAACGGATTAGACCACATCTAAAATACAAAGAAAACCCCATTTTGGGAAGGACCTTCTTAGAACACATTTACTGAAGTTTTTAATGAATTTAGCAAGACCAAAATTGTGATCCAGTAATTTACATTTACGTACATCAGTTGGCCTACATTGTGTTAAAGTCAAAATGGGCTGAAGACAATGAGAGAAAAGACACTGAATTAATTAGATTGGCTCTTAGAGAAGAGCTTTGTATTGGCCCATATCTCTATCAGTTCAGTCAGTAACAACTACAAAACATCTCTGGTGTCATTTCAAACAGCACACCAGTCTAAACAAACCCAACAATCAATATTTTGTTATTGTTGAATCTTTTTTGAAGTTCTTTGTCTTCTTTTAGACTTCTATACAGCCTCTTCCTCATAATCACATCAGCAGTGAAGCAAGGTGTGATAATAACCTACATGATAATCCGGTCGCTGATAATGCCATATACATTTCAAAGATGTCAGAAAAATCTAAATGCATAGTGTCCTTGGGACTAAATCCCTGTGTTGCAACTTCTATATTGAATATATGCATAAGATCCTTTGACTTGGGGAGTTATAAACAATATTAGCAAAAGACTAACTGTTGTCAGAGTCATGGAGGCCCTACTGTCAAGTAAATAGAATATTAATGAGTAGAATAAGAGCTATAAATGGTCAAGATGACGGTAATGCAGAAAGACACATTTTAGAAATAAGCAATTAATTAGTTTTTTTTTAGCAATGGTACTTGACTTAAAAAACAAAAAGAAAGAGACTTAAATGTTGTCATGAACTGAACACCACCAGAGAAGGAATATGGTGTGCATTACTAGAAGAATCTAACAAGCATGGTACCGAGCATTATGGGCCACAAAGGGATGAGCTCTTTGTAATGCTGGTTTTGGCCTCTGTTGTCTAATTTACTTTAATCACAGTTGGGAACAAGCTGCACAGACTGATAGACTATAATATACTGATAAGTTAGAATAAAAATTAGGCATTTTGTTCAGCCTACCATGACTTATAGTGTATAAGTTCATTGTTTTAAAAATTGTGTGAAATATACCAGTGAACTGTTACTACTTCAAAGAGTACACACATTTTTTCCAAATGTCTCTGTAGTGTGTTTGACTAAACTACTGTTTGAAGCGCACCATCAGAGCAGGACATTTTTATGGCAGTGGGGCTCCGGTGGCACATTAGAGGGGTAGAGGTTCAGGGAGCAGGCCCTAGTCAGTCTTACAATAAAAAAAGAGTCAAACTCAAGACAGAAACAATAAGGGCCCCTCTTCTCCGCTGGTGCCCCCATGCACACAAATGCAGAAAAATGACAGGAGGTGACGTTCCCCGCTGCATTACTTTTGAGTTACAGAGGCCATTTGCAATTCAAAGTATCTGAGGAGTGCTGACCACAACACTAACGCCTCCACAAGCCCACCGAGACAAATAAGACCTAGGGCAATTTGCAGCCCCTTTTGCACTGAAACACACTTTTAGGCCAAAATATGATAAACATCTAAACTAATGAGGCTAAATTTTGTTTTATAGACTAAAAATAGAGGTGTGAGGAGTTAACTTTGATTCAAGGCCTCTTTTCTTGGAACAACTTAGACTGCAATGGCCTTGTCGATGTTGCAAATGTAGCGTGCATGTTTCTCTTGTAAATGAGGTTTTGAATAAGTGCTTAAGTGGTCAAATTATGAGTGAAGTTACTTGTTAAAAGCACAGAAGCACACTTGATTTGCATTCACACCACAGTGAAAAGTTCAGGCAGAAGAGGAGATGTTGGGAGATTTTATACAGTTATCATTGCCATAACCTGAAAGATTTTCACATGAACTATTAATCATGGGGTGTGACATATCTGCTGCCATATGGAGGAGCAGCATGTGAAGAGCACTCAAACTTGCTGATTCTTTGTAACTCTGTCCAATTAATCCTATTGCCTGCATCAACCACTTCAGGCCTGTGCTGTGGCCCGGCCAGTGAGGCACACAAGTGCAGCATTTGTACCAGCAGCTTGTCCCATCTGACACAGAAATACTCAAAATCGGCCATGATTAATGATGGTGAAATACTGCAGATGATTCAGCAACACCAAAGCCAAAGACAACAACATGGGTGAACAATGCATGGCCCATGACACAGGAAGCAAAGTTAATATACAAAACTGTAATAAAAAAGAAGATATATGGTTATTGGGTGTGACTACCTATACAAAGCTTTGATTGATAGATTTTCTGACCTTTGCAATGAGAGAAGGCAAAAGCCAGTTTCTCATGCACATGAATCAATTAGAAGAATCTATAGTTCCTTTCAAATGAAAGGAGCAATGTTGGGTATGTTAAAAGATAAACCTTTTATAAAATAAAACATTGTAGATTAAAAGTTTTAATATGCTTGTCAAAAGTTTATTAAGTCGTCATTTGGATTATGCAGTTGTGTCTCTTTTTTTTGTACATTTCAGTCTGTGAGTGTCTTAACACGTCTGTGGAGCAAAGGCACAAAGTCTGAGTCACATTGATTTGTTTCACTTAAGGAATAACATGTTGTGTTACCCACGGTCTAGTCAGAACACCACCACTAACTGATACATTTTAAGAACAGTTTTGAAGATCCCCAACACAAACTATACATTAAAATGTACCCAAAGTGTGTTCTTCTAGACCATTTCAAAAGTGCTAAATGGTGAGGAATGGAAGGTTTATCTATTTCAAGAGTCAATTCCAGCTAGCAAAAAAGTCATAGGTAAGTAAGGCTGTGCTTGTTTTAAGGCTGTACCAATTTTGCTCAATTCTGACCATAATCTGTTATGATATTTCAGGTCCACAAAGACTAGTTATGGAGCATTTGTTTTTGTACAATCCCTTGTGGCATGGCCTTGGCCAAAATCCCCTCCAAAAATCAACGTTTGAGTTTCTAAACCCATGTTAAATATGCTTCACTTCTACAACATCTGGATTACAGTAAAATGCTGTTCTCAGAGCAACCTGATATTATCATTGAACAAAATACAAAACCAACCCAGGATGAAGGCAAACAGTGAGGACAATACCTCCATTCACAAAGTCAGATTATTAATATTTTTCACACATTCTATTGCTGTCCCACAATAAACTAGCTAAATGCCTCTATGATTAGGAAGGAAAATATAGAGATGTGGGAGTAGATAAATGGAGCACATTTACTAATCTCAACAACAAAGAAAATGGACATGGTGTGTCCAAGTGTTCAACTAAGATTTCCAATTAAACTCTGCTCACCCAACAAACAAAACAAAATAATATCAACAAACAAAATAATATCTGGATTGAAAAACTGAAATTATGTAATCTTTAATGTTGAAATAATAGGATCGGGCCAGTTTCATTATGTAGATTTACAGCACATTTACATCAACTATGTCCAAAACGTCAAACTCCATCCAACACTCCCCATTTGCCAATTGGTGTCTGAAAGGAAAAGAAAAGCTCCCTGTATCACTGTAGTGCAATGCTTTGCCAGACTGTTGCTCTTTGATAAAAGGTCTCCTACCTTTTGGGGACCACCTACTCTGCAGAGAAATCAGGTCACACACCTGGAAATGGTCAGAGCCAAAAACACTAGCAAACATGCGATTAAGCTTGCTATTACACCAGGCCCTGACCCCAACACCAGAGCAAGTAGATATGACGCAGGGAGGAACAGGCAAACCATGGCTCAAGAGTAAGAATGAAATATGTAAATAATATGCTATTTTAGTGTCTTTTAGTTGTGTCTGAGATGAAACATGAAAGCTGCAAAAAGAACACAACACCATCAGTCAAAAGTGCACTTAAGAGGCTTAACAAGGTTTTTAAATTATAATGTTAATTTAATGAAAAAGTTTAAGTTTAAAGTTAAGTTAATTTGGTTATCAAATTGCACATTCACATACCAATCACACAACTGGGAAAGATTTGTTCATCATTGTTTCTATTTCATCTGCCAATTTGCAAAAGTGGTATGTTTCTCGTCTGTGGGACTAAATACAAATGGATTTTTTGCTTTTTCATGGACGTGCCAATACTGAATCAACAAAACCAGCAACAAATATGAAATTTTGATTAAATTCCACAAATAATTAAATTTAAATTACTACAAACTCACCCACAACCCACACTTTCATTGAACATTGGTTGAAGAGCAGTATAGTTACATTTTAAGCAGTACCTCTTTGCATTAGTGTTAAAATTAAGCTTTTACATATTTTTTTAGGCAGCTGGTTGGCAAAACAAAATATTGGCCTCTGCTGGAGATTTGAGGCCCATGGCAACTTGCTGAAAAATATGAATAACCAATCAATGATATGTTGGTCTGCAGAAAATACGACAAATGAAACACATTTTGTCGCCTGATTTATCTTTATCTTAATCTCTTATCTTTATCTTTATCTCTGACCAAAGTCAAAGCTACTTGATCCATAAATATGGTGATCGGGGACTCATTTGTTGGGAAATGAATACTGTCCTCTTCGTGTTGCTTGCGATATCAAATCAGTTTATCGCAGAGGGGGATATCTGTGTGCTTATTATCTCCTACAAGACCTATTTGAATAGAGACCCATTAGAACATGCCTTTGAGTTTTTGGACAGCAGACAAACATCCTCCCAGTTGTTTGTACTGTAAATCACATTATGCCCCAACGTCCTCCAACAAACCTGCTGTCTACCAACACCCCCTACTGTGACACATTAATTATAACTTCCTGTATACAGCCTATCCCAAGCCATGAATATGTAATGCACCAAAATGAGTCATATTCACATAACAGACGCCCAGCAGTGAATAAATACAACCTATCCATCACCGACTGTCCAGTGAAATATTAATGAAAGCCCACAGAGGTAGGCACAATCCAAGGCGAATAGCCAACAGGAATCTGAGTCTTTGGAGAACTTCCATTTGCCTTAATGCCAAATGACAAATAAAGGTTCAAGGATGGTCGTATTATAGGCACACAAGGTACTTGACATGCAACTTTACTCTACCTTCTTCAATCTCTGCACTCGAATTTGGCAAGTAATTGTTTATGCTAATATTTGTTTAAACAGTTGTTTGTGACAACTGTTTTTCTTTGGGATTTCCTTTGGGATCAATAAAGTACTTATTCATCCATCTATTTAATATTAAAATTCCCAAAGGGGAAGTCAAAAAAGTAAAAACTACAGCTCCATATAATAGCTAATGCAAGTAATCTAGTCAAGACCCTTTTTAGGAATCCCTGGGGATCCTATGCGCTTTTGGGATCCTATTGGAAATCCCTGGTTTAAAGAACAATGCCAGTGCACTGACAGTGTTCCTCCCCCCACAGGCCAACACACTGCTTACACTTGTGTTATTGCCCCTTGTGCACCTCATGTCCGTTAAGTCAGCATGACATTTTATGATGCCTGGATATTAAAAAGCAGTTTCTATTATGTGCATGAGAGAAACAGAAACAGCAATTTTCTTGCAAGGTAATTAGGAAGAAAGCTTCAAGGGGATATTCATGAAAGCATTAGAAACTAAAGGAACTGGTGTATAATGCCCTGGTGTCAGTATGGCTTTTCTTTTAACACTTTAAACAACCTACGGTAAAAGAGGCATTTGCTTTTAATCTTTGTAAAAGTGTTTATTGTTGGTTTGTTTAAACAGTGCTTGACAACAGATGAGTAGTGCATGAAAAATACTACTGTAATGTCAAAAGCAGTATTCACAAGTAGTGCAGTTGTGTGTGTTTTTACAGTAGAGATCACATGGCGCCATGCTGTCAGCAGCCATATTTCTCAGATTGCCAAAGAGATACAATCGAACTTCAGATGTTTCAGTCAGCAGTCTTCTCATTGTAAATGTTTGATCATCTCACTGACGTGCACCATTTAAAGACATTTTCATGAAAATGGAAAAAGTTCTATTAGATTTGTAATCGGATTTTAAAGGGACATTATGTACTATTCTGACAATGTGTTGTGTCGATCTTTGTTTTATTTCTGCATTCACAAAGTGAATCTGTGGAGGCTGGGGGAGGCTTTAAGCCCTGTACAGCTGGACGGTATGTAACCAGTCTCTGCTCAAAAACATTAAACAATATTTCATCTGGCCCCTTTAGACTCTGCTCAATAACAGTGCAAGGCTGGGCACAAGTGAGTGGAGGTGGATCAGACAGCTTAGGGCCTCAGGGGCCACTCCAGGTTCTCACTGGAACCACAAACCAGCACAGGTCACATTCCAGTTTGTTGCTTTTCCTTTTCTCAACAGCTCAGGGACAAAATGAAGCCTTAACCTCGTAATCTGGCTAGTGTCCCCAGACAGCACTTCTGGATTTAGAGTCAGGGAAATTACACTTCACATGTGAAATTTGAAGATTTGCAGATAGATGTGGTTCTTTTGCGTGTCAATGAAAGATGGCAGCTCAAAAAATACTTGGCAAATTTGAGATACAGTACAGGCACAAAGAAATTTGGCATTAATATGACATCTTTGTTTGTTTTGAACTCATGGTATCTTTGATGGTTTCAATTAGGAGGGTAAAGAGGATATAATGTCACAGCAGTCTCCTAGCCACCTGTTACAGAGCAGCCTTAAATACTAGGGTTTCCTTTTAAGTCAACTCCGCCCATCCAGCCCCAGTCCATTTACTGGACAATCCACCCTCTGTTCGTGTCTCGGGTGGGTCCTTGTTCTTCTCTTAAAGCCACATTTATGTGAAAACATCTCAATCTCAGTCTCAACTCAAATACACTCAATCATGTGTAAATACACACATACACACTCCTGAGTCTACTTCTAAACCCATCGCCCACTGTGGCGCAGGACCTATGGGGAACCTAAACCCTATGCTGCCACTTATCATTATACTCCTGCTTTCTACTTCATTAGAAACATCTGTGTGTTCTCTGTGGCATGTGGGTGTGCCTGAATATAGAACACAAAAATGCATGCAAATGAAGCTCTGGTCCTCCGACCAGTGACTTTGAAGTTGTGTTATAAAGCTTCTGACATGTCAAACAGATATGTGTGTATCTCTCATTATTGTTTAGTACTTGCCGTGCATTACCATAGAAAAGTCAATATTAGTTATTAATATTGCATGACTACAAATAAAGGTAATAAAGTCAGAATCAAGGAAGTTCTTAAATTCTCCAATAAGCTAATGTAATCCATATATAAAAGCAGGATTCAAGTTGAGCCTTGAGACTGTAATAAGGCAACCACAGTGTGAGAAATAAAAGGAAGCACATTGTATTATTCTAAAGCTATGTGATCCATATTCTTTCATGACAGAAACTTAACACCTCACAAAGGCAACATGGAAAAATCACCTTGTGTCAGACGCCCCGTTTCTTCTATTGTATGTGATGACACATGGGATCGTCTATAATGTACAATGATGAAAATGTTCTGCTCCCGTGAAATGCTGGAGTCTCTGCTTTAGAGTGAGGAACCATGGGCCAACATATGGCTCAGTGTATTGCAGCAGACAGTGACATATTGTGAGTCACGTTGGAGTGGGGCGTGCATCAAGAGCCGGCTCGTCCAAACCACTTACTCAATAGATCATAAGAGACAGAGAGCTTTCCCCTGCCACTACGCACTCCCAAAGTGTGCCCATTTACAATGAAGGCAAGTGGCAAGTGTGTCTTGTGTAGTGTTAAACTGACATAGAATAATAAAGATGGGTCACAAATACACCAGAAATGGCAACTATGAAGAATATGTAAGGATTACATAAATGCAAACTTGCATCACAAGAGTAAAATGTATTTCTCAACACCTTAACATGGTAGAGGAGTTTGAGTGCGAAATTTAACACCGATCTTTGAGAGAGCTTCTCCTGGATCCCATGAGAGGTGTTACAGAGGACGATGATCGCTTTTGTAATTAATGTGGCAGCCTAAAGCTGTGGTCAAAACCTAGTAATGAGCACCGGAAGTGCCAAAGAGTATGTTCCATAAAGTGCCCCATAGGAAGTATAAGAGGAGAATTTGGCAGAGAGTCAAACATTCAGGAGGAAGGTTCTTTTAGAAGGTTAGTGTGCTCTGCATGGGCAGCCCATGCCCACCTTTCCCTCAAGTTATTACGGTAAACAAACATTAAATAGCCTATTTGTGAATGCTAATTCCCAGTTCCCATCAAAGCCAAGAGAGTAAGCAGTTATTAACATGAGCAAAGTGGCTACATTTCACAAGAGAACAGCTGTTCTTGAAATAGAATTTGATTATTTAAAGCAACAATGTGTAACTTAATAATAATAATAATAATAATAATAATAATAATAATGTTGCCTTACACTTGTAACATGCTTTACAGACATGGTAAAGCATGTCAAAACACTATACTACACTGTAGCCATAATTCATTCACTCCATACTTGGTAGTAGTAAGCTACTATTGTACCCACAGCTATCCTGACAGAAGTGAAGCTGACAATGGCTACTCCAGCCACCACTTTCACACACCACTTTCATACTGGTGGGTGAAGTGTCTTGCCTAAGGACACAACGACAGAACAGGACTTAATCCTCTGACCTTCGGGATCACTGCTCTAGCTACTGATCACCCCAACTTTCTGGGGGTGGCCTGGGTGCTGGTGACAGGAGGTGACAAAGTTAAAACTAAATATTGAAACACCCTCCATGGTAATAGAGACGTTTTCTTCCATACTGTGAAATATTATAGCCAAATGAACAACATTTCCATGGAGAAAAGGAGGAGGAGAGCCTCTTTCAGGTCAAGTTTGTAGACAAGCCCGCTCACAACAATGACATATTTCTTCATGTTTTTCAGTGCAGTACAAACATATAAAATGAAAAACCATGCCTTTATTTTTAGTCTATTTTTGGCATTATTAACGTGATTTAAATTTGCTCTATATGTAACGTTTTGAGAGAATGGCTGTTTGTATGAAAGGTTCCATATCATAGTATTAAATAAATCTATCTCCATACAGACAAGCAAGTGGTTGATTCATACTGGCTTATTTAAGTTAATTTGGAATTACAAAATATTAATATTTTACCTCATGCATGGACTAAAGCAGAATTGCTTTTATTTTAGAGCTGTTTTTTAAATGACATTTTTTGTAAGATAACTCACTTTTTCGTTGCTTAGTCATAACGTATACTCTTACCAGTCCGGCTTGCCATTTACAGTGCTATTTACAATGTTATTTATAAAATGCTATTGCCTTTTATAAAGAAATAATGGAGAATTGAGTTAACCATTTTAGTTCGGCCCTCCACAATATTTTCTATTTCTCATGTGGCCCCATGGAAAAATAATTGCCCAACCCTGGCATGGGCCAAATTAAAGGTCAGTATATGGAGAAGTGACCTCATTCACAATCCATGTTTGTACAGTATTATTATAAGTATAAAACAAATTAATTGTGGTATAATGGTGAACATTCCTGGAAAAGTATAACAATGCAAGAATTTCATCACAGTAGTCACAGGAGTTGCAGTCTGGTTCATCATATCTGACTCCATCCAGTGTTTTCTGTTAAAAATCACAGGGACTCAATTCAAATACAGTTTCCATTTTACTTCTGAGCCTTCTCATCAAAGGCTTGACAAAAGCATGAGCATACTAAGTACCAAAATATGAGTCAATATTGACCTCCCCCCAGAATCTTTCTGAGCCACCTCTCCTCCTTGGTTTCCTGGTAATAAGCACCTGAATATAAAGGATGTTGCTGAACTCCTTCCTGTTTATATTAATGTTTTATTTAGTGTTTTGTATTATCATAATCAAAGCTGCAATAAAAATAACAAAGTTGAATAAAATATACATATCAAGTGACAGCCTAGTTCCATAACCTGTCCTGTGTGGAATCTTGATGTTATGTTAACAAACAAATTAGCATTTAAATGAGTCCTGCATTTTATCCTTCAAGGTTATGTTGTTATGGATATTAAATCAGAGTGTGTAGATTTGTTTGTTCCAGTCTGTGTGTGGTCCATAAGCTGCCAACGCACAGGTCCCCAGGAGAAGTGTTACAGTGGGTTTGTTTAGGCTTGGTTTGGGAGAAGGGGGATTGGCAATGCACATGTACAAAGAGTGCTTTACATGGTTGCCTAAGGACAGTTGATTTTCCTCTGATAGACATACTCAGATCATGTGCTTCCCTGTTTGAAATTGTTTTGCTATTGGCTGGGCCCCTAGAAAAGCACAGGTAGTGGTCAGAGTGCTTGACTCTTATTGCAGAGCTGCTACACTGTTTAGACAGCAAACAGTGCTCAGAGACTTAGTGCAGCATCCACAGGGCTGGACTGCCGGTTCATAAGGTAAATTCCAAAATAGAGCCTTTAAACTCAATCTACTGTATCAACACCTTTAGGAAACATTCAAACAAGACTTTCCAATGCCACTGCTTCAAGATTAGATCTCTAGTGTGGAGGTCAAAATGTTAGCATTTTCTGGCAACGATTCAGCTTATTTCTGTACACTACCCAGTATGACTACAAAAGAAAATACGAACAAGCACATTATCCTGATGCCATCTGAGATCGACACTCCAGGTGAAAAAGGAACAAAAACCTCATCTTCCACTTGGCCTGTACTTATTTACTATATTTACATTAGATAATACTGTGAGACCACACTTTATCTGTAAGGCAAACTAATCTCCCTTTTAATATAGCTGATTCACGAACCTGTTCAAAAACATGTTGTTTTTAATCTACCCCTCGCAGGCTCAGCAGCCATAATAAAATGTGGATTAACTTGTAAGATGCATGATATGTGATTCTTACGACTCCATGTCTCTGCGGTCGGTAAAGTAAATATGTATGCAAATACACAGGCTCATGTGAAAATACTTACCAGTGCTATCATGGACTAATCATAATGTGCAATCTATCACTCTGATAACTTTGCCAGAAACACTGGAACACTGCGTAGATATCAGAGAGGATATTGGACATATATTTTCAGTTATGACCAACCTGGGATGATAAAAACTGCAGCCTCAAAGGAAAAGAGAGGGCTTGTTTCTTAGATGGCCAATTTAGGTGGTTTCCTTGGAAGATACTTCTCCCCACGCTCTTAGCCCTGTGCAGGACGAACTCTTGAGTACAGCTCTGTAAAACAAAAAGCAATATTATAGAAAATATATGAGCCAAAACTTTATACCTATAGAGACATTATGCAAAATTGTGATATGTTTTATTGCATAAGTTACAATAACAACATTCCCACACACTTCTCCACTTACATTCAAGACTATCATTTTACAACCATATTACTAACAAAAAAAACTAAAACTGGACAAAACATTTCAAAACACCACAATCCATCACAGACGATGTCAACCTGGAAGCACTCAGACCCCCAAGCAAACCATTTCCTGAGTACCTACCTCCACCCATCACCAAAGCTGCAGATTATTTATTCAGCACAACTCTCTGGTGTGTTTGGGATATTGCGAAAACTAATTTGAGAACTTTAAACCTGGCATGAGTCTCTTAATATGTTCTTGTGGTTTAGTGACAGGAAATAAAAATGTACAAACCCAATGGAATTCCCTTCAAGACATGCCAATGATAGGTGGGTTGTTATTCCACATTCAGAAAAATCCAGCTCCACCCCAGAAATACATCCTGTAGGGTCACATCGAAGGCAGATATTAGAGCACAGGCTTCATTCCATTAGCTTTTGGACTTTGGGTTTGGCAGATTGTCCAGAAGATTATCAACTAAACTACAAGGTAACAGATGTTTTCAGAGATGTTTTTGCTTTATTTGTTTGTTTTTACCCGGTTTATTTATTTATTTTTTATTTTTATCAATGGTTCATGGTGATTGAGAGGCATTTTTGATTCTCAACAGCTAAAGGGTTTTATATATTGAAAGATGTCTGTACAATCCCACAATCATTTAGTTGGCAACAAAAGCTGTTTTTTCCCCTGCAAATGTAGGCTGTGTTCTTCTCTGAAACGCAAAACACTGTTCCACCTTGTGATGTCATGTGGCAATCCCATAGACTGTATAAAAGAAGTGGACAAAGCAAGTGTGGCATCACCCATAGTGTTCAAGGCCGCTCAAATTAGGCTCGTGATGCTAAAAGTTACAGGGGCGAATCTGGAGCCAGGCTCTAGGTTATGAATAGGATTTTTTTTTGACGGACAAAATAGCAAGGGGAAAAAAAAAACTGAACTTTTTAAGACCAAAATGATGAGGCTCACTGCAGCAGTTACAGAAAGAGGGACGACAAGATCCCAACGTAAGTCTATTAAAGCCAGAGTCAGAAGGAGCTGGAAGAGTCCCCTGGAGCACTTCCTATTTGGCATGTGGGGGCTAACGCATTAGCCGCCACATGCCATGTGGCAGCTAAAGGTCATATGTGATTTTCTGTATTCTGTAGAATTTTAGATGTACTATGTTAGCAGCTCATTTCCCATGCATGTGGTTGCATGTGGTTTGATTGTTAGTTCCCTGTTTCTCAGCACTGCCCTTGCTCCAACAGTCATTCACCGCCTTTGCTCAAGAAACACTGCAGAGTTCACATTTATTTTTTCAGGACTGAACTTATGTTTAACATTGTAGATCAATTTGTAACATTTTTGTTTGTAAGAATTAGCATGATTTTTTTTTTTTACTTCATCCTGCAGCACTTACCAGGGAACCTACACCAGGCTCCTATTTATGGACTTCAGCTCTGCATTCAACACTATCCTCCCTCTGTTCAACATGCCATCTCCAACTGCAGGTGGATCAACAACTTCCTGATGGACCAGTCATCATGTGTGGCTGGGGAATGTCCGGGACACTTGGACTATCAGTACAGGATCTCCTCAGGGCTGTGTACATTCCCCCCGCTCTTCTCCGTGTACACCAGATGATGTAAAGCTCATCAAGTTTGAGGATGACACCACCCTCACCACTCTTTCAGCATCAAGAAGGCCCAGATGCAGCTGAGGAAAGCCAAGCTGTCAGTCCAAAATGACGGTGCAGTTCTACACAGCCATCATAAAGTCGATTCTCACCCGGTGGTATAATTTTTTGGGGGGCGCATAAGTCAAAATTATAAATATATGTATTATGTATACGGTATATAAAATTATAACAAATGCCCGAAACAAACATTTTAGTCACTATTTGCTGAACTTTTTCTAGAGCATAATGCACAGCCAAGCAGCAGCAGCACAACCTGATGCAACAGCAGTGGCGGCTGGTGAATAGAGGACGAAAGTGTGCCGCACTCCATAACTTAACCTCAATTTTAAAAAAATAAATAATAAACAAATTATGAAGTTATTTTGTATTGGGCTATATGTTTAATATTTTTGTTTAAAACCAAACGTGTATCTCCATAGACATATTTTTATCATGTTAAATGCGCTCATATCGCTGTATTTGAGTCACATGGTGTATTTGAGTGCGCACAGTCTCTGCGCCCCAATAGAGGTCTATGGAGGGGCCTGAAACATTTAGAAAATTTGACGTCATTACATTGCTTTTGCCCATTAGTTTATATTACAGCTCTGAAAAACGTCGTAGTGCGCAGGGTGGGAGTGCACTTAAATCAACCGATTGGTCTTTAGAAACATTATCACAATTCTGCCCTATGAGGATTCAGCTGCTCTGTCCCGCCTCAGCCCAACAGGCTAATGCTAATGCTACAGGCTAATGAATGGAGAACTGCAGACCTGTGTGCTATGGCCGCTAGCTACTTTCACCGGGAGGAGAGACCTAAAATGCGGGACACACTGACCCAGACGCCCGCTGCCATCGGCGGGGCAAGTTTGACCTGGGCGTAGTGCAGAGGGCTTAAGTCCACCCGCCGGTGCCCTGGTGCTAATATGGACTGGTGTAACTTTCAGACTGAAGTGGGAAGTGGAATTAAGACGAGTTTTAGAGCCAGCTCGTGCACTTGGCTCCAGGACCTTGTCCCATGCACCGGACTGGACCGGGACATATTGGAGACAGAACCAACAGGACAGAGAATAGAGGACACACTCTGCATCAGTCCTCTGGAGAAGGTAAGAGGCTTGTTTTTGTTAGTTTGGGGCAAATCTGAGGATGGAGTAAACACAGTAAACAGTGTTATAATGTTAACAGGTAAATGTGTAAATGAATGAGTGTTGGAGCCGCTTCGGTGTTCTGCAGTGTGCTGTAGGAGCGGCGCTGATGTTGTGCTGTGGCATGAGCCTTATTTTGCTGAATTTTCATGATGTTACGGGACTGGTTGTCGGGCTGGTTGTGAGCGGTGTGTTACGTTGTGTTTTTGCGGTTGGGTTTGAGCGGTGCATCAGGTTGTGTTGCTGCGTAAACTTTGCGCTTGGCTGTGCGTTGTGCTGTAGATAAAGTTCAGCCAATAGTGACTAAAATGACTGTCTGTTTCTGGCATTTGTTATAATTTTATATAGCCTATACATAATACATATATTTATAATACATATTTATAATTTTGACTTGCGCTCCCCCCCAAAAAATTATACCATCAGCCGCCACTGTGCAACGGTCACACCCAACCCCAACGACACAACTTAATAGCCCCGACAACCAGCCCCCGTAACGTCATGAAAATGCAGCAAAATGAGGCTCCGGGTCACAACACGGCATCAGTACCGCTCCTACAGCACACGGCAGAACACCGGAGCGGCTCCATTGCTCATTCATTTACGCATTTACCTATTAACACTGTAACATTGTTTACCTGTGATGCTCCTCATAGGTCAGAATTGTGATAATGTTTCTAAAGACCAATTACTTGATTTGAGTGCGCCAGGATGTTTTTCAGAGCTGCAATACAAACTAATGGGCAGAAGCAACGTAATGACGTCAAATTTTCTAAAAGTTTCAGCCTGCCCCATAGACCTCCATTGGGGCGCACCGACTTTAACATGATAAACATGATAAAAATATGTCTATGCAAATACAGGTTCAGATTTAAACAAAATATTAAACATATAGCCCAATACAAAATACCTTTATAATTTATTTTAAAATCAAGGTTAAGTTAGGGAGTGCGGCGCACTTGTGTCCTCTATTCACCAGCCGCCACAGCTGGGGCCACTGACAAGGACAGTGTATTGAGCACTGCTGAGAAAGTGATTGGTTGCAGCCTCCCATCTCTCTGGGACCTGTACATCTCCAGGACTCGAGACCTATGGGGCGCCAAGTGTCACAGGGCTAATTTCGTGAACGAAATGCCTTTTTGTGCATTCTGTACTTCACAAAATGCATTTTGTCAATCACAGAATGCATTTCGTACACAGAATGCATTTTGTACTTCACAAAATGCATAGTTAATCATTGCTAAAAGGTTCGGTTCTGGCTGGATGTTGCTCTTGACGCTCTCCCCTCGGCTCTGGAATGACTATGAGTCTGGTGTCTGAGTTGGTTATACTTTTAATCACAGATAATTATTTGTGTAGACTTGTGTTGGCTCTTAAAACTGAAGTGCAGTCATGTCGGTGCCTTAATAGAATAAAGTAACATAATAAAAGGCACAACTTGTAAAAACAACTAAAGTTAGTTAACCAACCAAAACATATTTTCTTGTCCCCAGATGAGCCCTTCTGCTGAGTGTCCCCCCATCAGGAGCCCCTGCACAGTGATAAGAAGTAAGTACTTGCTTTCAGTGAATGAACATACATCTTAATATGGCCACTAATGTGACACATCTTAATTGCATTGATATTGCCCATGACCACCATCGTAAATTGATTATTATATTTTAAATGTTGTGGTAAAAGTATATGCAGTACAGTATTGTATAATATACAGCAGTAAAATATTTGTCATGCTCATGTGCAGGCTAAAACATTGTGGCCTGAAATGATCCAAACTGATATTTGTGTTTCTTTTTTTTAGATGTATAACAGAATTTCCTCTGGTGGGCAAAGTCCCAAAAATGCAGAGGAAGACCCTCTGTAAGTATATTGTATTAGCCTACCTTTTAACTTTCATAACTAAACAAGTTTACATGATAATCACACCTGTTGTACATATTGTTTCTTTCACAACATAAAGTGGTGAAGTTTAAAGACTGACCCTATGTAAGTGTACAAATCTCTCCTGTCAAGTGTTCACCTTTCATGTTCAAATCATACAGCCCACTGTCATTATTACTTGCTCTAACTCCTTACAAGAAGAACAGGTGTAATGAGGTATTTAATACACACTGGTGTCCTTTCAGAGGCTATGACAAAAGGGAAGCCCAGAGCTGGACACTGACAGACTGGATCTTCACCAGGAGGACATGGAGCTGAGGAGGAGTCAGCCTCTCTGCACCTCACCTCTGCAGCTGCCTCAGACTGAAGCTAAAGACTGAAGATCACACCGCACAGTCTATAAGTACAACCATCAGTCTAACGGCACATGACTTATATACCCTTACATACCCTTCAAGTCTGAACCTGAGGCAATCATTCATTCTTCCACCAGCCTTGGCCTAAAATTGAAAGGTTTACTTATGTCAAGTTAAGCATGTTCTGATCAATGCATACAATTGTGTAGTTCTATTTTCTAATGCTGGATTGATTCACAACAGACTTATATCAATAGTGGTGGCTAACGTCTTTTAACTGCTGATGTCTGTCAGAGCACACATAGCAGAGATGAAGGTGAAAATGGTGGCTTTAGTAGAGCCCACCCTTGCTTTTTAGACTCCTTTTCTTTCGATTCATTCTCAAACACACATACACAGAGAGCAGAGGGACTTGAAAGGCCCGTTGCAGGTATTTGAACTCATCATTACCAACTCCAGCCTGGGGATCTGCTCAACGTGACAGCCTTGTTGATAGATTGTAATTGTATGGTCCCAATTGATTGACTGCAACCCACTCAATCTAATATGCATTTGTTGGAGGTTACAGGTAAAGGCAAAGGTAGTAATGACTTCCATTCTTGTCCTTTGGCAAATGACCCTGTGTAAACTCTGACAGGGCCCATGCCGTATTGAAGTGGGGGCGAACGGATACTTTTGCATTTCAGTGTGCGTATTCTGCTTATGCAGCAAAAGAAGGTCCCAGTTTTCCTTTTAATCAAATTTCAATTATTCCAATAGGAAGGAGAGACACTCGTTTTGTACCGGCCTTCTTTCTGTGTTCTTTAAAACTGGTATTTCCACCGGCAGCTCCAGGTAATTAATCATCCATACATGTTTTAAAACATCAGCGACTCTCTACGCTTGGTTCCCTCAGTCAGTGCGCTGCCTCTGTTGTCCTAGTGTGTGAGTGATTACTACCAAAACTAAATATATTACATATTCCAAAGTGTGGAAAATACACATATGGCGTGGTCTTTGAAACAGCATTTTATTTGAAGCATAAGCGGAAAAGAGAAGAAGGCAGCTGAATGTAGTGTGACTGTGAATGTAGAGGTGCAGCTAACGAAGTTGTAGAAAAGAAAGGGGAAGTGTACGGTAGCGGCTCAACACTTTTCTCCCATTTAACAAGCACAGACAGGGAAGAAATAACACATTTAACAATGACTGTTTGTATTAGCCATAAAGTGTTAGCTCATTTGTTTGCATTTCTCCATGTTATTTCTTAGTATATTACTAGTGGCATGCATTTTATAAACAACGGTTACACAATTACATATTCTTTACACTATAGTAGGGCTGTTAACAGTGCTCACATATCCTCACATATTCTCACTTTCAAAAATTTCTTAATTCATTGAAATAGAAGTTAGACATGAATTATATATAAACTTTAATGAATACGTTTCAAATAAGTTTTTTATATATATATATATATATATATATATATATATATATATACATATATATACACAAAAATCGGGGCACAAAATCTGACAAACCTTTTGGTGCATAATCTTAAATTTGTTCACATATAATTTTAGTAATTGTTTGGTACTCATTTTTGATAGGACAATGACAATTACTGAAAGATAACATTCACAATATTTGCACTGTTATGCCCTTAAATTAAAGTTAAAGTCATTATTTGTTTATTTGTCATTATTTTCAGTTCTTGCAGAGTCTCTACAGTCCTTGTTTTAGCTGCTCTGGACATTAGCAGTAGCAATTAGAAGAATTCAGTCTAGTAAATTAGACTAAAATCAGCTGCAGTGTACATGCAATTTTTGGAATTTCATATGAAGCAGATGACGATATATCCTGAGTGTTTACTATCAAATTATTCATACTTTTGAAAGCCCTATACCAGATGAAAGCACAATATGCTGACTAATACAAAACGTTACGTTTAGACAGACAGTGAGGACAGTAAACCTCAGACAGACAGGGGTAGAGATCTGACACTTACAGTCCACCACAATATATTGTACTTCAGTTTCATCAAACAAGTTGCAGGACAACGTGAGTCTAAATTGAGCTTCTGAAGCTTCTGAAAGTCTGGGATGTTTCCTGAGTTACCTGACAAAGACAGAATAAAATAATACACAGATCAGTTACACCTCCATCTCTTCCTCCTCCTTTCAAGTTTTGGCTCTTTTGCCCCTGAAATACAGGACCGATACTGGCTCCGTACAACCGGATCACACCAGACCAATGTTCCTTCTAGAAATAGAGGTGGGCAGGAAAAAGCCTGCCATTTGCTGACGTCACCTCATTCAGAGCAAAGGACACAGGGGAGAGAGAGAGTTGATTACGGGCCGCTAAAAATACATTTGAAATATGGCTTCTGTTCTCTTTTGCAACCTCTCCCTTTCCCTTTCTCCCCATATGTTTGTGTTAACTGTGTTTTTGTATGTGACTAACCTCCATAAAGAATATGCGAGGGAATATTTGCAAAACACGCAGGCATGATTCTTTTTTAATATGACACTTTTAGACATATATACACGCATTGTTGTTTTTAAGCCCTGGTTTCTTAGACCGCTCTACTGGTCTCCAAGGACAGTGGGCATCGAGGGCTAATTGGTTCCAGAGCAAACTTTAACATAACGGCATCAACGATTGTCCACCTTCATCACCACAAGATTGTAACAAAGAGTTTTTGTAATGCACCGCCTTGGAAGTGGGTAATTGATTGCTTACTAAGTGCTTTGTTTGCAAACTTTTACATATAATACGTTTAAGAAGATATAGTGACGTTTTGGCAAAGAGGACGTGGATTGGCAAACACAGTTGCCTGATCCTGATCTAATCCGGATGACGTGTGTGGCACGACAGTGACAATAAGCAGAGCTGTAGCTGAGAGGAGCAAAGCAGAACATACTGATGAGGTTCTCTTGGGGAATAATATGGTCATGCAGGAAAAGAAATGCAGTCCATTAGTGCATAAGGGACTGCATTGTTTTATACTTTTAAGTGACTCACACCTCTGAGAAAGACCCACCTCAGGGGAATACTCAAGTTTGACTGGAAGCAAAAAATTAAACTTAAGTTTTAACAGAACTTAAAAACATAAGCTGTAAAATAAGCTGCTGGACAAAATGTTGCACTTCTCATAGTATGTCTGTCTATTTTCCTAGACATATTTTGGCTCTACCTGCTCATGGTTGCTCTAAGCTGCCTTCCTAGTTGCTGTCCCTCAAGAGCAGCTGAGCTACTTTAATGGTTCACATGAGTCTGCATGTCCTATCAATACCATAGAAACATCTATCAAATTATACACTTGTAAAAATAATAATTATAATAATGATAATAATATAATAATAATGAGAAAATATTTTTAAAAACACAAGAATATTACCTGTAAAAGGGAACATCACAGAAATGAAGATTCAGTGACTAATAATATAGCAAAACATGTTTGTTGGTAAGACCAGGGACAAAGGGACTATACTAAACCTTAGGGAGAGAGCAGTGTCGTCTTGTCCTTTCCAATTTGACTAAAAAGAATCACTGGGTCCATGCGGGCCAGATGCCGGCTGGGATCATTAGGCGTGTGTCTAACAGGGAGCTGCTTACCCAAAGAGAGAAGCCGTGTGCCGCACCACCTGCCCAGGGATAAGAACCTCCCTGGGACCCTTAAAGTGAGAGCGGGAGAATGCTGAGCCTCTTTAAACAGATGAAGCTAAGTAAAACCATGGCTATTTATCAGAGCTGCAGTCACTTGATTTGCCACTCCTCACACTGCCTCGCCTCTGATCGGCAATTCATTCACAGCGCTGCTATCAGCCAACACAAAGCATGAATCAGGAAACAATATGGTCCAAGTAAGCTAAAAGCAGCTCCTCCATCTGGCACCAGGGAGAAATAATTATATTAATATGGATTATGTATTATATTGTTGGCACCAGAGACTTGACATTTGACTGAACTTAGATTTTGTTGAACTACACAGATTTCCCAGAGTTGCCTAGTTTGTTGTTCTTATTGTGTACAGAATTACAGACTGGACACATAGTAGTGACCTGATGACCACACCATTATTCATCCTGAAATAAAGAAAATGCTAAACACAAACACTTGCACGACTGGAGATCACTAATGCTCATGCTGTATGATCACAGCTTCAGAAACAGGACAGAACTATTGGTGACAATAATAGGAATCAGTTTTTTTAGACAATGGTAGAAAGATTAGTCTGCTCCATGCCCTGATGAACTGGTATTGCATTAGAAAGGGCATCTGGCATAAACCACATCAAGATAAGAGTTACATCTAATAAACCCATTTAAAGGTGTAATTTTTCTTGTGGGGCCAGCTGGTTTCATTGAGCTATTGCTTTGTCTGAAATGTTGCACCATGTGGCATCTAACTTATCTATACTGCATTTACTTAGCAGGGCTCTACAGTGCGCCCATTTCACTCGCATTTGCGAGCAAATATTTCGTCGTGCGAACGAGGAAAATAAAACAGTCGCACCTGTGCGAGTGCTTCTTCAGCCACAATAAGGAGCTGCGCACAGACGCAACGTGACGAGTTAAATGTTCTACATGTATCAAACATTAGGGGCGCACTCACACTAGGACTTCAGAATCGTGCCCAAGCCTGGAACGCCCCTAAAGCGCGACACGCCCAGCGCGAGCGCAACCGAACCGTGCCCGGGCACGACACCTCCGACCGCTCACGACCCCAGCATACGAGCTCCGGGTGTGCGGCGATATCACTCATACGAACAAACTCCGCTTCAAAACACACCCACGCCCCCTTAACTGAGGAGCGGCACCGCAGCAGGACCCACACCTGTCCCACCACAGTAGACACCCCTGTGCCGCTGGACTTCCCTCTCTAAAGCGAGAGCATTTGGACTCGGTCTCGTCACGGACTCAAGGTCTGAATACTGAGTGCATCATATTTCATTACGGCCGCTGCTGTCGTCAATAAACTTGTACCAGTGTGCGGGACCTGTGTGCTGGAGCCCGTGGACACTGCACCGCCAGAGCACGGCTTGTCCACAGCGCCACCCTCAGCGTGCGTCACAGGACAGGTTAAACATCTCACCTGTGAAAAAAACTAATTTTATGTCAGTGTCCGCACAGAGCAGAGCTACGGCACAGAGCAGGCGATATGTGGGCTGAAGTTTGCCAAAGAAAATGCCAAATTCATCTGTTTGTCACAACTCCAGAAATTTGAAAATACAGGTTTAAAAATTCTACCCACTGTATTCACTTTGTAAAGTGCCAGTGGAAGTTCTCCTAAAGAAGAGGTTCTCAAACTGTGGGTAGTGTTGTGTTTTAGTTTTTGTTTTTCCTCGAGTGATGCAGAAAAGAGGGAGCCACTGTCTGTGTGAATGTTCTTGTATGTTAGCTTAGGTCCAAAAAGGGGCGCAGAGTGTTTCAGTGCAGTACAGTCTGTTTGGCTTATTTTAAGTCTAAATGAATATTAATCAGATAAAATGGAGATAGACTGATTAAAAACACAGTGATTGTGCAGGAAAAGTACAGTCATAATTCTTTTGTGTTTTTTGTATAAAATTCATTCAAATAAGTTGGTGTGCGCAAGTTCTGCACTGTAATAAACGTTCAAAACTAAAACCTATTTGTGCCCCCATTTGTTTTTCTGTGCTCCTAAAATTTTTGACTTAGGGGCACATGTGCTCCTGAAAAAAAAAGTTAGTGTAGAGCCCTGCTTAGTGTCTTTATTCCCCAAAAATACCTTAATGAAGATTTGTTTTTACTGTGAGTGGGACCGTCTCTCCACAGATCTGACCTGTCTCTGCCTAGTGGCGCCATCGTCTCCTGTCTCCATCAAGATGGATATGTTTAGGTTTAATGCTATAATGTGGAACAACAAAGTTGATCCTTGACCACAAAAGATACAGACTGCACTGATTTGTTGCAGATGTAGTTGTACTTTGGTTGAAGCTAAATGACTCGTCCTTTCCATACTTTTCTCCGAATGATTAAGAAAACATTTAACATATTAGCTGTCATCTTCTCTCAACTTCATATTCTCATTACCAGAGGCTGTAGCTCACCACAGTAGCTTTAAAGTGGACTAAACAGACAGTATCACTCCTGTCACGTCCATGTTCCTGGTTATACTGTCTGTCTGAGCTTTTTACATGTCCAGCTGCACTTGTGAGCGTAAAATAACTTTTCTACTAATTTGTCATTGGAGAAGTCAACAGCTAAATCCCTGTCAGAGCTGGATGATTCTGTGCCTCTGCTGTGTATCAGTGATGCAGCTCCCCTGTGGAAAACTCTCCTCCAAAAACACATGCACACACTCAAAGAGAGAATGTAGTGGGAGACAGATTATTTTCACTTGACTTCGCACTCTGGGGGACAATCTGTCTGCGTTATACCAGTCTTAGTCACTGATATAAAGTAACTCCATTTTCTATCACTTTTACAAACTGTCTTTTAAACACAGGCTGTTATGTATAAAGTATTGAGGTTAATGGACACTTGGTAATAACTGCCTTCTTTCTTTTCCTTTTTGCCCATACCAATGTTTTAAAAGAAAAAGGAAAAGGCCAGGAGAAAGTTAAAATGCTAAAATAGGAGGGGTATTTTGAAACCAACAATATTGTCTCATTAAAAAGCATTAGATGAAATCCATGGAGCTTCAGTCTTGCAATGTTTGGTCATTTTAGACCCTTATGTGTATTGTTTAATTAGGACTGTTATCTTTTTATTGGTCTATTTTTACTGAAGTAGTGAAAAAGAAATACCTTCTTTGTAACTTCATAATGTCCAGGTGCACTTAAAAACCTTTAATCTTATCAAGAATGAATGCTGAAATGCAAGGTCTGTAATTGTAATTTACAGTATTCATTTAAAGAGAAATGATATAGCTGGCGCAAAGCAGTGACCATGACTAATGGGGTCATAATGCCGATGAAGAGCTCTATCTTACTCATGTGGTCTGTGCTCCCAGCAGCCCCTTGGGCCATAGCCTCAGGTAAAACCTGAAGACTTTCTCCTGTAAATCTGACTTTCCACTGTCAAACAGTATGTTTAAATCAATGAGCGGGAGCATGATGGCCATGTGGCCTCCCGTATCATCACCAGACAAAGCAACTGTTTAGTCACTAATGGACACCATATTCTTACATATGGTGCCTTAGAAAGTATTTGGTGAAATCATTTAGCGCAACAACACAAATAAATATGCCATATTAGTTTTAAGTTATGCTTTTTATAGCTCTGCATATGATGAATTATTGCTAAGATGAGGAACTTAACTTTCTTTTCACTTGACAAGCAGCCCTCCAGCTGCCACAAAGCCTAATCATTACATTGTTCTTGATGAATTGCCAGCCAAAATAATTATGCACTCTACAAAAACTCTTAATTAGCAAAATCTCGTCTTCAATCAAGTATCTAAATTACATTTGTACAGTTCAGTGATCGCTGTCCAAAAGGAGGATTCTTGAGCTGTAAAAAATACACTGGCCCATAAATGGTTCCATCGAATGGGTGACCACTCACTGAATGAATCATGTCCTAATAATTAAATTGTATGGCATACCCAGAGTGTTAACTTTAGTGGATGCACATTGAGCGCTTCTGACTTCTCAATAGGCTTTTAAAGAAATTAAGTGATGGGCTTGGACAATAATTTCTCTTTTCTGGGTCATTGATTGTTCTCCTTTTTGGCTCTTCACAGCCATTTTGCTTCTCGACTAAGGATTTGCAATCAGAGTCTCTTTCCTTATTGCTATAAATTAGACCAGACAAGGTAATAACATGATGTATAGGATTGAGACATTACAGTTGCTACTTAAGAAATGTACTCTTCAAATATTTGCCTATTTGAAATAATTAAAAAATAAATAAATTACAGCTATAACATATTCAAGCACCTGCATTTTTAGCAGTAACCTCAACTAGCTGAGAAAGATGACGAAGCTCTTTTGAAATTTTAGCTCTCCGCAGAAGTTTACAGATCAAACTTGTAAATACACTAATAGCTCCGTTTGTCACCTCCCAAACACATTCACTAACTCTGGTGACAAGTGATAGATCTACTCTCCCATACTTTCAAACAGCTTCATAAAGAAAGATTATGGTAAAATCAGAAACTTCCATTTCTCAGACCTGTACATATCATCAAAAAAGCTTTCAGAGTCAAGTAGCCCTATGATAGACGAGCATTTGAAAGCACAAGGCTTGGGTATTGTGCGTGCCATGAAACTTATTTTATAGGGTCCATGATAGATGTTGTTTAGAGCGATTTAAGCGGCCCTTATGCTGGTGTCAGCATCTGACCCCTCCGCAGTGATAAAGCTATCAGAAAGAGAGAGTAGAAGCCCAAGTGAAATATGGAGGGAGGGACACGTGTGCCAGATAAACTCCTGCAGACTGGGCACGCTCCCAGCTCCACAAGAGACGCTTCAGTCTGATCTGCATAAAGTACTACTACATCCGCCATGACAGAGAGTACCTCCATATTCTGCACAAACTGATGCACGGTTAATATAGGCACAATGGCTAAGACAATACATGTATGTGCATTCTATACAGTACTAGTATTTAAGACAAGGGACAGATAAAATATTTAAACGGAAATTGCAAATCAAAAAATAGATCTGGCTGGAGCAATAAAGAATTAAAGACCACAATATTGTTTGAGGGTGTCTGGTGTGAGCAGACTTGTTATAGAAGTGAACATTTAATGGAACATCAAAGTGAACATAAAACATGATAATATCACGATTTTTTTTTTATTATGTAAAATTAGAACAGCAAAAGGAAATGATTAAAAATATGATAACGTAAACCCAACTTTTCAACATTTGAACCTCAACCAAAAAGATGTACTGTACAGATAATTTTTTGCACATTTCTAATGGATTGCTACAATATCGGATTAATATCATTATCTGGTTATTGCTCAAAAAATATTGAGCTTTTCATTTGGTTGATATTAGGGCTGTAGTCAATTAATCTTTCAACAGTCTCTTAGTCGATCAAAATTTGTATTTGTAAAATAATCATTCTATTTAGATTGTAAGAATTTATATGGGACACCAGCATAAAAGGAGACGGAGTGAGTTTGCTGAAAATTTGAAATGTTTTGGTATATGTTAAAACAAAAGATTAAACTCATTTTAATCTGTATAAATATACTGTTTCCTAGTTCTTTTTTCTCCATAGATGTTTTAGCATGAATGTCTGTTCAGGTGAGGTCTTGTGAGTGCAGTGTGGGTGAGGTACACAGAGAAATGTAATGTAACGCAATTAGAGAGATTTTGCCCCCTTTTAGTTCACTCATTCAGACAGGTCTTCAGTCAACCAATAATTTCTTTAATTGACAACAGCGCTAGTTGATATCTCCTTTACTTACTTCAACCTCAAAGCTGGGTTCTGTCTCTGCTTTTCCTCAAAGCATACAACACTAAAATGCTCAACTGATACATGAAAATATAATATATACAAATTTGAAAAACCTTCTCTTATAATGGGAAATAATGCTTTTGTTTTGTCTTACTGCTAACCATCTGAAAGAGCATCGTGTAAATCACCTAAAATACAGCTGATGTAGTGTTCATCTTCTCTTAAAGGTTGGTGGTGGACTGGCCTCTTGTGCCCAGACATTCTATGAAATCTATGCAGCGCGGGTCAACACCAGTCCCTCTAGACCTTTACCAGATGCAGGTGATATATTTTATTTTGTTCCATTTTATTCTCTGTCTGAGGCCCACAAGGCGCTCACACACCACCACTATAGATCCTTTACATTCACAGCTGAAATATGAATACACCGCTCAGGGTTTAATTTTGTATTCTCTGCAGATCAGACAAGAACACTGTAGTTAAGTTGGTTACAGCTATTTACAGGCCACCCTTTACTGTGACATATTACTTCACCTCTTTGGTCTTCTCCAATTCAGTACTTTGTTGTGTCAAGCCAAACTGTAACTTACTGGTTGCAATCTGGGATCCAGGTCACCCCAGCTGTTGGACCCAATCCAAGCAAAAGTCTGTTAAGCCATGACCACGGCACAGTTTATTCCACTATTTGTGTCACCTGGCATTGCCTTTGACATCTTTCACCCAGCTGACTAATAAGTAGTTACTCTGTTCAGCCAATCTTCACTTATAGCTTCTTGTCTTCAGTGGCTTTATGACATTATTACAAGGCTTTATCACCACCATCAATACTGCAGGGTGGGTCCCCACAAATAGAGGTTTCCACAGCCACTCCAAACTGAGCACAACACCACATATAAGCCAGGGTCACAAACTTCCTTAACATGAAAAACTTCTTTTTTTTTTTTTTTAAATCAAGCAAAATCAAGACTGATATCAGGATGTTTATTTTAGTCCATGTACATTTAAGTGTAAAAAGTTTTTTATTTATTTTTTATTTTTTTAATGTGCACAGTCAGTCATAACTGACTTAGTAGGTCTGTTTTAACTTGTTTGTTTTAATGCAATAATATTATGGGCAAAATGAGAGTCAGTATAATTAGAAAAAAAAAAGAAGAAAATTGCATGTTCATTTTGGAGTAGTGAAATTTACTTGTTAAAGGCAGTTGTAGTGCATAAAAAGTTACACACTAAACACTAAAGCAAGCAATCAAGCAAAATATGCAATAAAATATAAACATTATGAGAGAAAATGGCAACACTGACCAATTTTTAAAATTGGTACAGAAGAATTAAATAAGAAGTATAGCACTTGTCTGCCCTCTGTTGGTCATATGTATGAAGGCAGAAGGATGAAACTGACACTTTGCAATGATACCACTCTTAAATGCATTGTAACAGTAGGGCTGAGCAATTTTACCTGAAAATAAAGCTGTTAATAGATATAAATATCTATTTTTCTTTTAGGAAAGAAGCTTTTTATGGAGCTAAATTCCCTGATAGTGGGCGTGATCACAGTTGTGTTTAAGTTTTTATATTTCCTCTAGTGATACAGAAAAGAAGGAGCCACTGTCTGTGTGAATGTTCCCCCTCAACTAAAAATGTTCTGCAAACTACAGAAAATGGTCAAAACTGAAAAGATTGTATTCAGCCATTAGGGAAATATTTTATGAACGAGATTAAACAAACTATTGCTTTAAACATGCAGCACCAACATTTAATTTGACGACACTGATTTCAAAGCAGTCAGCACAGCATGGCCCTGTGCTACACTTTGGTCCATGTGACGGCAGTGAGAAGCCTTTCTTGCCTTTTCAATGTAATTTCCATTGAAAGAAAGTGGAGAAAATAACAAATGTATTTTCTTCCAGACAAATCAATTTGAACTTCAAATTCAGTTAATCAATTTCATGTTTTTTGCCCAGCCCTACATAATAGTAAAGAAATCTCAACCAACTTGGGCATGTTAAATGTTTATGCCAAAAATGTAGCATTAACAGCACCAACATTATGGTATCCAAGTCCTCCCTGCTTCAACTCATAGTTCTCACTAATTCCTCTGTGTTCTCGTTGTTCTCTTCACTTGTCTTCATCGACACAGTGCCCTATCTGAGGGCACTGTATCATGTTCAAATATGGAAGCATGTTCCATAGCTCTTAATTTCTATAATATGTTAAACTGACTTTCCTGTGTTTATGTTGTAATGTTGATTCCTTAAAAAGAAATATTTTTGTTCTAAAGTTTTTGTCCTTTAACAGCTTCTAAAACATAACCCTCCTCATAACTTCTCCGGTGCATCTGGGCATTGTCCATTCCAGGGTTAAACTTTTAAACACAGTTAAATCAAAATCACAATTTGAATGGCTACAATTAGTAAAGCGCAAAGTGCAGTTAACATAATTTCCTCTGCAAAGAACTAAATGCCTGTATTATTGTGAACCAGGAAAGACATTGACAAAATGCATGGGTTTCTTGTATTAGTTTAGCACTTCATTCAGGTACTAATACTCTTGAATGTATCCTACTAAGTCTCCTAACAACAATCTCAAATCTAATCACAAATGCAAAGCCCACTGGAACATAGCCATTTGATCTTGTTCTAAAATTGTTCAGCCAGTCTAGTGTAGGTCACCATCTACTGCAAATTGAAGCACTCTGTATTGTGAGATTCAAATACATAAGTTTAAAATAAATAAAGAAATACATAAGTGTCAAAGTAAAAATTGTTATATATTGCATGATGTTTAATATAGTACTTACTCATTAAATACCATATTTTTCATTACAGCAAGATACAAATACATATGTTAAATATAATGGCACATGACATCATTTAGTGGAATAGAGCAAATTGTTCCTGTGATAATGTCTTTAGGTATAATATAGGCTAAAGGCAGAGCTGAGTGATTCATTGAGTTACACCTAATGGCGCTCCATTATCTGCTTACATTTATCTCACTAGCACTAAGTTATGGCATGTCAATTCATATCAAAGCAACAGTGCGTAATGGTATAATTTCAATATCATTCCTTCTTCCAGGATCTACAACATCGGGACATGGGGAAAAATAAAGTCTTTTTTTAGCAATCTACTGCTGCCATCTAGTGACACACCGAATATGGTGCTGTATTAAATGTATGTCTCCCTTTATTTACACAAATTCTACTAACCAATTCTACAGCCCTAAAGTTTACTCAGCTGTAATAATATATGTTAATATAACATAGATAGAAAAGACAGATGCATATAATACTGGAAAGTAAATAAGTAAATGTAAACAAATCTGTTTGGTGCAGGTACCTTCCATAAACTATATAATAAAGTGGACGAAGGGAGTGTGACACACATAGAAGCCCACACACTGGTATCGTCATGTAGACAATACCGTTTTAAAAATCTAAATTCAAGAATTGGAACCTTTTACTGCACATATCAATTCAATAGACCCCAACATCAAATTCACCCGTGAAGATGCCAGTGAGAACAGACTGGCCTTCTTAGACTGTGCAGTAACTATAAGAGAAGACCAGCAACCTCATGTGGAGGTCTTTAGAAAGCCCACACACACGGACCAGTACCTGCTTTTTGATTCACACCACCCATTGCAGCACAAACTTGGAGTGATTCGGACTCTACGACAGAGGGCCCAATTGGTTCCTACAGGCACTGAGGGAAAGGAGAAAGAAGAACAACATGTGCAGAAAGTCCTCTCTGTTTGTGGCTGTCCTAAATGGGCTTTGGGCTTTCAACAAAACTAAAAGAGAGAAGAAACAAGAAAACACAGAATCAGAACCCAGAAGAAGGGGTGTAACTATTCCTTATCTTGCTGGAGTTTCTGAGAAACTCTAGAGAATCTTCAGACATGATATTCCTGTCTACTTCAAACACACAAACACTTTAAGACAAAAACTGGTCCACCCTAAGGACAAGCTCCAAGCCCCAAACAAAGCAATGTTGTTTACTTTATTCAGTGTAGTGAAGACTGCAGTGAGCGTTACATTGGAGAAACAAAACAGGCCACTCCTTTGAGGACAGTGAGGTGCAGATCTTAGCCATAGAGAAGAATTGGTTTGAACGTGGAGCTAAAGAGGCCATCTTTGTTAAAAAAGAGAACCCTTCTATAAAACAGAAATGGAGGACTCAGGCACCATCTGTCTCCTGTCTATAACTCCATTCTCAAACCTAAATCAAACCAAATTAAGAAAACAATAGGTGTAGCCAGGTCAGGCCCAGAGGTGTGAATAGCCCTGTATGACTATGTTAATCTGACCCCACCCCCTAGTCTATTTCAATAGGGTGAGTTGACAACAGAAACTGTAAACAAATAGGGTGAGTTTCTAAGTAATTTGGAGTAGCTAACTCCTCCCTCTTGCAGGTAGATATAAGTCAGTGTCCTCCAGCATTCTGACCAGAACTGAAGCAGCAGCTCGGATGAGCAGCAAAACATCTTCTATCAAAACTTTGGTCAAGTTGACGAATTGAACTCTACCCGTTGCCATGGATTCTACCTGGACGAATGAGGGATTCTACACGTCACACACAGAGTTCGGCTTAGGCAAAATGAAGCTCACAGAGACTAGCGGTTATCGGGGAATTGGAATCCTGGTTCATATTAAGAATTTATTTACGGACAAAATTGTAAAATAAAAACAGCTCTTTTTTGAGCCCCTTGTATTTATCCCTCCTGTGGGCTCACCACCTGCAGAGGGGTTCATAGGGGGGGTCAGGTGCTATGAGTATTGGGCAGCAAGCTGCCACCGCGACCCAGCTGGATTAAGCGGGAGAAGATGGATGGATGGATGGATGGATGGATGGATGGATGTATTTATCTACTTACTCATGTTTCTTTCTCTTGATGTTGCCATCACTTGCTATGGAAATGCGCAGCACAATGGCTTTGCTCTGTTGTTTGTCGACCACCGCAATGTCTGGCTGGTTTGCCATCACCGTTCTGTTTCATTGCCATAGGCCAGTCACAATAACCATTTTTGAAGTGTGATATACTGCTGAAGTGAATATAGACAATAAACAATAATGCTGAAACTAAACCAGAACTAAACTAAAGCAGAATTATCCCCAAAAAAGTATTCCAAATATGAAATATTTAAAACAAACATGAGCTGCAATAATTAAATAGCAGAATGCATCAATTTTAGTAATTAGTTTATATCTATAATGAGTCATAGAAGTTATTCATTCAACCTTCTATAGCTCAGATCTTATTATATTGTACAAAAAATTACCCCATTTTTTTTCCACTAATGAAAAAAGTACACAGGTTAAACATTGACCCATAAAAAATATTGTTCCAGCTTTCATATATTGAATGATAAGTTGATGTAGTGACTATCATGACGTGTCGAGCCATAGATTATGTCATCTATTATTTTTTATGATATTATTATTATGTAGAGCAGTGCCTTGCAAAGACAGTAATTGAGTTTGAAGTAATTTCAAATTAGGTTAAAATGAGCAGGTCAATCAGTTATTGGGAGCTCTGGATACTTAACAGTTGGTATTGGCATTGGACAAGAAACAAAAAAACAACATTGTTTTTGTCTTCTGCATTGCTCCCCAACCCTACACACCATTTCTATGTTCACAGAAAAAGGTATCCCTTTGCTTGTTACAACTTTTGTTATTTATGCCCATGTATTATCATTCAATGTCACAGGGCCATTGCTGTCATATTTTTTCCAGTATTCTTGCTTGTTTGTACTCACAGCTCAAAAACTATTGTTGTAATAATAGACTTTTTAAGCATTGAAGCCATGTGTCTTCCATTTTGTTCCTGTGAGTCTTAAGTCATGGTATTAAAGCAACTCAGGCTGCCAATGTGCAAGTATGAAGCAGTATAGAATTTCTTGCTACCTGAAAAGAAAAGTAAACAGGTTCAGGGCTAAACCCACCAGAGCCCAGATGTCCTCGAGGAGCACTGCATTAAAAAGACAGCTGCAGAGTGAGGAAAGAACCACATGTTTTGAAAAGTGCTGATGCAGTCCTGGACAGTAGGTTATTTAAGGCGATGATGTAAATCGTGCGAGTTACCTCCAAGTGCAAGGCTGGAGAACAATAAGCTTAAGATAGAATTAACATTGCCAAATACAGCAATAACAACTGCAACCTGAAGACCAACCTAAACCATATATGCACTAATATTAATACATGTAATTTAATATTTGCAAAATCACAGAGCCTTTAAGAGACTTTAAGAGCATGTATAAAAGAAAAACAACTCTAGGTCAATCAGCATTCTCTTTCAAAACTAAATCAGAATGGAAGAAATGACCAGCACATGTGAAATTATGCAAAGGCTTCAAAAAGTTTAGTGCAGAATTAAGAATATATTTTTGCTAACATTGACTAACAACTAAATTATACCTGATTAAGGGCACAGAGATGGAAATGGAAATTTTTCTTTGATTAATGCTCCTGTACATGATCCCTGTCAAATATACTAGATAAACAAAATTGGATGGGGTAAACTTCTATATGATTTATATGGCAGAACGACTATAGTTTTTATTACTGTAATTATAATTACTACTGCTGCTACAATTACTCCCCCTATCCTGCATGTTAATAAACATTAACAATATTTCAGTAAAGTAAATTATCCATTCAAATGCCTTTCTGGTCCTCACACCAAACAACTGTCTAAAGCTGAGTACACAATACTCAGTGACCCAAACAATACCATAAGACTCTTGAGTGGAAGTCATCTCTGATGAGGACAGCCAGGCTTCCCCTTTGCGCCCACATCACCATTATACCGGTATGTAAAGAACTCTTTACTTCTGTGACAGACAACACATCACCACAATTTTAGTCTCGCTCTACGGAATCCATGTTTAGGAAGTCATTTCACCATTTACAGAAAACTTAATGGGTCTTGCACCCTGCTACACAAGAGAACTTACAAATATTACTAGTTAGTGATGTTTGTGCCATTAACTTATGGACTACAGTGAAACCAACCTAGTGAACAGATTTGATCTAGTTTCTAGTTGTGTTCTCTGGCAAGGACACATTTACCTCTGGAATAAAAATATATACAAAAAAAATAGATTACAGTGAATGCATTCTCATTGATCAATGAGAATGCATTCACTAGTTGCATAACAATATGCAACTGATTTAGTCTGGCTTTTATCATTTTCTGAACTCACAGTAGCATTGGTAAGCTTACCTTTACTGTCACCGGTGCTCACGTTGGAAATCACAGGCTGGAAATGGCCACAATTTTACCAAACTTAAATTAGTCAAGTGACTCAAAATTAATTATCGCTATACTTTCGTGCGCTCTTACGGTGAAGCGCTTTACGAAAATCGCGCAGTATACGCTACAAGAAGGCCATTGTTTGGTGCTTTAAAAAACTCTCATTCGCGAAAAACGTCTAGAATGTTGTTTTGTATTTTGAATCATTTGGGTAGATGCCTGAGCACGCACGCCAGACATGCGCAGCAGTCAAAACATCGCGAGATTTGAGGGGCGGTCAGAAGTTCCAATGCTACTTATTATTGTTATGTCCTTTTCATTTTATTTATTCAGAAATAAATAGCTAGGATATCACATACATAAAATATGCAGATATTGTTGTATAAAGCAAGCTCAAGAGTCCAGGCATGATTATACAGCGTACAATTGTTGGGGAACATCTGCTTGACCTGCCTCAATGAATGAATGAATGAATGAATGAATGAATGAATGCGTACTGTCACGTACTGTCCAAACCCCATGCACTGTGGAGAACCAAAAACCTATGGGCTTAGTGACATTACGTGGAACTCAACACACATTTACTAAATTGTATTATAAATAAATTGCTATAAGCTATAGGCAACTAACGCCATCACGTTTTGTTGTTGTTTTTAAAGAGCAGTATGTAACTTTTCTGGCAGGGGTTCCGCCACCTTCTTTTCTCCATAGAGATGCTATTGTTTTATTTGGAATGTTCCACAGTTAAACTTACCCATCTTGCACTATGTGCTTTTAGTCACCTTGCCTTTCCATGGTAACTTGGCCCTGTGGTGTCTCGATCATAGATATAAAAATGTGATGTCATACTGTGGAACATTACAGGCAACACAATAACCTATCCATGAAGAAAACCAGGTGACGGACCATCCACCAGAAAAGTTACAGGGTGCACCTATCTCCTGTATGGATATATAGGTTTTATAATAGGCTAGCCTATATCAATTCTCTCCTTAAAAAGGCCTAAACCTAAGTTGCTCTATGACTTCTAATTCAAATGGAAACATCTGACTTAAATCGCAGTTTCACCATGTCTCTAATTCTCTTTTAGGCCTTGGCTATGTCTGTTTTGTTCCAGTATTCTATTTTGTGAAGGGTAGCCTACTTTAGTAGCCTAAACTGTAATGTTTACAGTTCATCAGAAGCAGTATAGGCCTGTAGTTGGATTGGATCCCGAACTGGAGTACAGAACACTGATTGCCAAATTTCAAGGAGTAGTCCCTGGCAAACCATCTGCTTCTGAACATTGACATTGCCAAGGAACTGGTGATACACTTGAGGACCATTCAGGGCCATGAGGTGGAAATGGGGGACTGCTACAAGTACCTGGGGGTCCACATGAACAACCGGAGGCGCAAAAGTAATGCTGTGTGCAGGAATGAGTACTCAACTTCCTGAGAAAGCTCAGGTCGGTCAATGTGTGCAGCAAGTTACTGGAGATCTTCTAGCAGTCTGTGATGGCCGACACCTTGTACTTTACTATGGTCTGCTGGGGAAGCAGCACCAGCAAAAAGGACATTGGACAAATTGACAAACTGATCCATAAAGCTGGTTGCATTATCAGCTGTGAGCTGGAGATTTGTCACAGTGAGGAACAGAAGGACACTGGACAAACTGCTCTCCATCATGGACACCCCTGCTCATCCATTGCACCCATTGCACCAGACTATAGAGGGACAGAGGAGTTCATTCTCCAACAGGCTCCTACAGCTCCGCTCAGGCAGTGAGAGATACAGAACTGTATTCATGCCATACAACTGTACAACAATCCTCACCCTTAAGTAATAGATAACCCTACACCATGTCAATCACTGCTTCATCTTTGCACTGTTTCTCCTCACCCACCTCTTGTATATAGCCAAGATATATTTTGTAGTACTATATTTCTATATTTTATTTGTACTTGTACAAATACATTTGTAGGTGTATAATTATGTCATATTTGACACAAGTCTCTTGCCATTTTGCTACTTATTTTGAATTTATTATTGCCATTTTCTAGTAGGCTATATTTTGGAGCTTGATTATTATATTTATTGTGATGTGTGAGCTACTGTGTCCAAATAATTTCCCTTGTGGATCAATAAAGTTTGTCTTGGTCTAAGTCTAAGAAATTTATTTTCTCAACTAAGCCAATATGCCAGGCCTATGGGTTGGTAACCGCGCTATAGGCATTATTGCGACTAAAGGAAAAGATTAAGTCATGTCACAGCCTATGTCGACGTGTCTTAGCCTAGTAGGCTGAATGACCATGGGCCAGTAACAGACTGATAATAACTACATAGTAACTGCTGAGCAGTGGCGCGTTGATGTAAAGATGAGGTGATGTGAGAAGCGCACAGGTGGGTCATACACACGGATCTGTCCTCGCTCATGTCTCTACACACATGATCTGCCCCTGACGCTCGATTGCCACACGCTGCTCTGAGCTGAGCACCGTGACGGTGCTGAGCGTACGAGGCGGACTGTCTTCAGTTTGTCACTTGTTCGGGTAAACACCAGCACCGCCCGACGCTTGTTTGTTTGTAAGTGTGGAACGATCCAACGCACAGCGCCGAGCTCGATTGACGCTGTCTGCTGATCTGCTACTGCGGATTGCTCAGAATAACACGGCTGCTTGCTAATTCCCGTCCGTCTATCGGGGCTTTCGCCGAAACGCCGAGAGAGTATACGATCCAAAAAGCCAAAAAGACGGCTAAAAACGCCGCGCCACCCGAGCCCGCGCCCAGTATGGCTTCAGGAGACCTGTACGAGGTAAGATACTAATCATATCCAAGGAAAAGCTATCGCAATATTGACGAATATTGGAATTAGGAAGTACAGGGGAGGGCGTCGTGAATGTAAAAAGCGGTGTACTAAGCCCTGTAAGTGACCCCACAGGGCTCTCCAATACACGGTTTTCTATAGTGTCCACACACTTTATGTCCTTGTGGTGGACTTTGACACTATACGTGGTGAATAGAGTGTTTTACGGACTGAAGTGTTGCCGAGTTGATAGTCGTGGTGAAGTGAAGTGACAGCAGCGCTGAGCGGACATGCTGAATAGCTCCAGACTGAGTGATGATGGGCTGGAAGGAAGGTGTGCATGCACTTACTAATAGCCTGTAAAGTTTATACTTTTATCCTACTGAATACTGAATCTAAAGTGTTTCCTGACTGTTTTCCAGACTGAATAATACTGAATATGTTGTTTTGATTAAAAGATGACCCTGATATGGTGGGTGTCACTGTGACGCGCTTGAGTGATTAAAAGGTCGCCCTTGTGCGCATCATCAGTTAGGATATAGAAGTTAATATGCAGGTTTACTTGGCTACGCTGTTCAGATGTAACTATAAGCCTATTCGTGCATTCAGACTTCTCTTTTGTTCTAAGAAAGTTGGTTTAATTCATAGCAAGACCTTTGTGACATAAGCAACGAGGGAGCACAGATCTCTGGCTGGCTACTTCTCATGTGAAAATACCTTTTACAGTGAATTTCT
Source organism: Odontamblyopus lacepedii (assembly GCA_034769755.1). Classification (NCBI taxonomy): domain Eukaryota; kingdom Metazoa; phylum Chordata; class Actinopteri; order Gobiiformes; family Gobiidae; genus Odontamblyopus; species Odontamblyopus lacepedii. The sequence continues at coordinate 22,445,245 of CM068349.1, read as the reverse complement.
TTTTCTTTCTTTTTTTTTTAAAACTAGAACATGATTAAAATAGGAAAAAGTAGGCAAATGATAGAAAATGAAATTGGCTAAGCTGTAGAATGTATCACACTTAAATTGAATAAGAAAAAAAGTTCTAATGATGACCTCTTTTTCATTGAGCGGTCTGTGGCTAGTTTTGTGGCAGTCAAAGCATATTTTCTGCTGTCTGCTGCAGCCGCCAGGACATGCTGATGAAGAAGCACAGATACGTGCACTGTTTGTTCTTAACACAACCAAATGTGATGGGTTTTTGAGTTGGAGGAGGTCTGTTCATCTTTGTCAGAGCAAGTTTTTCTGACAGTGGATGTTGTATTAAACAAACCAGTCTGTTGTCATCAGCTTTTTGTTCCATATTTGTTTCTTTAGACCTATTCAGAGACCTATATATTTTGGGCATTAAAGGTGCACTGTGCAACTTTTCTGGTGAAGGATCCGCTACCTACTGGTCCCCATGGAGGTGTTATTGCTTTGCCTGGAATATTCCATGGCATGACATTAAATATATCCATCTAGCATTTATTAATTTCAAATGTTTCTATTGCTCAAAAATAAAATAATTCCTTCTGTAAATAGGGGCGACTCTCCACAGATCTGAATTGTAATGTAGAATAGTGCTGTAAACTGCTTGTCTGCATTCTGATAGATAGGTTTAGTCTATAGATAGATAGGTTTAGTCTAGAGTTCTAAACAAAGCAACATTTCCATAGAGATAAACAAGTTGTCCATCAGAAAAATTGCACAGTGCACCTTTAATGATTAAAGGGGCATATTATCATAGTCTGTATAAGACGTGGACAATGGGAGTGTGATGTCACCCACAGCATTTGGCTCCAATCACATGAAGCTCACCAGGCTTATAGGAGCGAATTTGGAGCCATATTAGGAATGTGAATTTATTTACATACAAAATTGTGAAATAAAAACACCAGGATCACGCAGAGCGGGTTAATAGGAACATTTTAAGACTAAAATAAATAAATAATTTAATCATTTGCAAAGCTGATGGAGCCGGAAGCGCGCCCATGATCACTACCTATTCTAAGTTTTTAAAAAATAAAACATTGTAAATGAAAATCCACTGCTCGCTACTGATATGCAATTATGAGAAGAGTCGAGGCCTGAAGCCTAGAATCAAACTGTTTTTAAGTCCATGGTTGAGTTATGGTTAAGTTATTATCAGCACTGTATATTGTATATTGCATAATAAAGATGATTTTTTTTTTAACCAATTTTATTCTTGGATGTTTTTAAAGGTCCTATATTATGCTAAATTGACTCTTGTGACTGTAAGCCATGTTAGAATGTTGAAAAACATACCTAAAGTTGTGTTTTGTTTCATTCACACATGCTTGAGTGACCCTTTATTATTAGTTTGTCTATCTCCACCTCTCAAAATGCTCTGTTCCAAAATGCTCGTTCTTGTGATGTCATGAGGCAATAGTTTTACTTACTTTTTACCTTTATCTTAGTGGAGATTTGAAATTCCAGGATTGAAATTATCCAAATATTTCTAGTAAAGGTATATGGAGTTTACAAACACAGCGGCGCACTTCCTGTATTACCAGATGACATCTCAAAGTAGAAAAATGTGATTTCAGAGTGTTTTCAATTTGAGAGAAGAACTCAGCCTAAATGCAGGATGTGTGCATTAAACATGTGTGAATGAAACAAAATAGAAATCCAGCTATGTTTTAATGAGAAAAGCACATTACAAAATAGATCCGAAAATAGTGTAATATGGACCCTTCAATCAAACGTTTGGCATATTAACAATTACACATTAGGAGCAGTTGCAGTACGAGGAAAACGTCTTTAACAAACTTCATGATCAACCAAGGGTGTCAAACTAGATCCCATGTTGCAAGAAATGCTGTACTTCTCATTCCTGCAGAGTGAGTGTGATTGCAGTCACTGCTGTTAATAGAGCTGTAGTGAGCTCCAGGAGCTTTTTCAGAACGAAAGCTGTCCCATTCTTATTTTTCTTTTCTGTTCAGCCCTTGTAGCATTATGATGGTATCACGAGAATACTCACAGTGGCACAGGCAATGCCAGCACCTGTTTTTGGTGCTCTACTCTACAAAGGGGCCTGTGTCATTACAAACACTAGTCCTGATTTAGTCCTTGATTAGTTTAATTCTAAATTAGTTTTATTGTTGAATTAGTCTTTAATCGTCAGATTTGGCTTACATTAGTTCTCAGAAGTCATTTCCAAAGTTTTAGCTCTTGCAGATGGCTGTGTTTGACAATAATGGTCAGCTGTCTCATACTAAGTGATGACAAAGTTAAGTTGGTGGTGCAATAGGTGGTCTGGTGTGACTCTATCACAGCAGATGCAGAATGGTACAGTTTTTGAAAAAGATCTCAGGCAAACTAACTGCCATGAAGACTGTGAGTGAAAGACATCACTTCCTCTGCCATGTGGTTTGGTTGGGCTGCTGGTTTAGAGAAAAACATGTGGATTAATAATGACAGATGATCTGTTTTAGGTGAAACCTTCCACATATCTTAGCAAACAAAGCATTTGCTCCACTGCCATGTTTATTTATACAAATCTTCATGAAATATAATGCCATTGTCAGGAAGGCTATTGGCATTGGGGTGGATTCTTAGACCCTATGCTGGTACAGTGACTGTCCCCCGTGCTCTCCCTGACTGACCTAAATCCACCACTGGCAGAGTTTGGGCCCTTCTGTTGCTGCCATGGTGGACCTTAGTCCTGTATCTCAGTGATGCTCTGGTTCACATCCGAGGGAGTGATTAGCATTGTAAAACATGCACAGCACACACAAGGGCCACACACACAACTGAGTGAGTGCCATAGTGAGTTTTTGTCATGACATTTCAACAACATGGGCTAGGCTGTTTCATCCTTTCCTCGCTTTGTGTATTGTTCAATTTGGTTCCAACATTACCCAATTAAAAAAATTGCCGGCCTCATAGCATAACTGCAAGTCAATTTTTGGCCAAGTTTTCAGTCCCATTTTACTTGCCAGACTCTGCTGCATCCGTAAGTGTGATTAGCTCCTTCCTCGGCCAATCAGAGCTATTTTTAAAGCCGAGCAAACAGAAACCACCCCAGTCATCTTATTAGATATAGTTTATTTTTGTATATTCCTGAAAACCTTGAAAAATTACCATTTAGCATAATATAGTTTTCCTCATGCATCTTAGCGCTCTTGTGTCTTATCTCCTTTATTCAGAGCAATGACTTATCTCAAGCAGAACATGTCCCACAGTTTAAAGTTGCAGGCACAAATTTGACACACCCTCATTATTTAACAAGTTAAAAAAGAAAACATGTACTACCAGCAGGGCTCTACAGTGCGCCCATTTCACTCACAATTGCGAGCAAATATTTTGTCGCGCGAACGAGGAAAACAAAACAGGCGCACCAGTGCGAGTGCTTCTGCAGCCACAATAAGGAGAACACAGACGTAACGTGACGAGCTAAACGTTCTAAATGTATCAAACATTAGGGGCGCCCTCACACTAGTACTTCAGAACCGCGCCCAAGCCTGGAACGCCCCTAAAGCGCGACACGCCTGCCCAGCGTGATCGCAACCGAACCGTGTCCGGGCACGACACCATCGACCGCGCACGACTCCAGCATACGAGCTCCGCGTGTGCGGCGATATCACTCATATGAACAAACTCCGCTTCAAAACACACTCACGCCCACCTTAAAGGAGGAGTGCACACCCAGCAGGACCCACACCTATCCCACCACTCAGTAGACACCCCCGTGCCGCTGGACTTCCCTCTCTGCTAAAGCGATCTGGTCTCGGACTCGAGCACATTTGGACTCGGTTTTGTCACGCTCGAGGTCTGAATACTGAGTGCGATCATATTTCATTACGGCCGCTGCTGTCGGCAATAAACTTGTACCGGTGTGCGGGACCTGTGCGCTGGAGCCCGCAGACACTCCGTGCGGCCCGTCCCCACATCACATGCACCTCCAGCGCGCGGCTTGTCCACAGCACGCCCCCTCGTGTACCAGCGTGCGTCACAGGGCAGATTAAACAGCTTACCTGTCTACAGTCCCTGAAAAAAGTCTTGTCGCTTATCCATTTTGTAGAAACAAAAGCTTATAACCTGACTTTAAATTAATCGATTGGTTTTAGAAATGTCTCATATGAAAGCTAAAACCCTCCCAAATTATGCTCAATATACTAAAATAAATTTGCTTCACTGAAGAAAGATTGATCATTTAATGAACACAGAAAGGTCAGATTTTGGCAAGACAAAAGTCTTGTCGCCTTGTCATATGATGCACCCAATCCTAGATTACAGCCTCACCTGTCATCAATTAATTCAATTCAATTTATTTTTGTAGCGCCCAAAATAGCAACAACAGTTGCCTCTAAGGGCGTTCCAAGATTTGGATGAGCAAAACATACGCACAGACATATCAAAACAGGAATAAACAACATTCATGTAAGGCAGCAAATGAAACATTGTCTAGTCATCCCCTGTCCTTAGACCCTCCTTCTCAGCAAGGAAAAACTCCAAAAAAAAACAGGGTCCTGGGAAAAAGAAGAAACCTCGGGGAGAACTACGTACAGTGAAGGAGAGATCCACTCCCATGGACGGACAGGCTATAGATGTCCAGGCCCGTGGGCCAGTTCGGTATTGCCACAGCTACCCAGGTGGGGAAGGAGCCGGGCGAGGAGGGGAGGCCGGGCAAGAGGAGGAGACCAGGCGAGGAGGAGGAGCCAGGCGAGGAGGGGAGGCCGGGCAAAGAGGAGGAGCCAGGCGAGGAGGAGGAGCCAGGCGAGGAGGAGGAGAGGGGTCCAGCTGCCATCAGGCGTCTGAAAGAGTTACACTCCACAGGGGGAGTGGGACAGGGGACAACATGTGAATAGCAATGAACGAGCTACAGATGAGAACATAGTAAGTGATGCTGATGAGAAAATAGGAGGAAACAGAGGATAGTGCTCAGGTTGCCACACTTCCCTCAGCTTGTTATCTCCTGCGGCAGCTTATTTTAGTAACATCAACTAAGTAACCTGGTCATAAGCTATTCCGAAGAGGAAGGTTTTAAGCCTGGTCTTAAATAAAGAGACTGTGGGTGCCTGTTTAACATCAACAGGGAGTTGATTCCATAACACAGGAGCTTGGTAACTGAAGGCTCTCCCCCCCCACTGTACTTTTAGACACTCTAGGAACCACTAATAATCCTGCATTCTGAGAGCGAAGTGCTCTATTTGGCTGATAGGGGACAATGGCAGCCTGAAGATATGATGGGGCCATATTGTTTAAGGCTTTGTATGTCAGGAGGAGAACTTTGAATTTAATTCTAAACTCGACAGGAAGCCAGTGAAGTGATTTTAACACAGGACTGATGTGATCACGTCTTTTAGTTCCTGTTAGGACTCTGGCCGCTGCATTTTGGACCAACTGGAAGCTTCTTAAAGTACCTTTAGCGCAGACGGTGAGCAGAGAATTACAGTAATCTAGTCTGGATGTAACAAATGCATGGATAAGTTTTTCAGCATCATTTTTAGGCAAAATATTTCTGATTTTAGTTATGTTTCGCAGGTGAAAATATGCACTTTTACAAGCTTGGTTTATATGAGCTGTGAATGAGATTTTGGTCAAATACGACTCCAAGGTTTTTTACAGTAGAGCTAGAGGCTATACTCACATTGTCAAGTGAGATTATCTGGTCGGACAGAGAATCTCTCTGACCTTTAGGACCGACAAAAAAAAATTTCAGGGTTTAAGAGCAGGTAATTCAGGGTCATCCAGGTTTTGATGTCCTTCACACAGGCACTGAGCTTATCGATTTGATCAGTCTGATTTGGTTTCATTGATAAGTACAGCTGAGTGTCATCAGCATAGCAGTGGAAATTAATGCCATGTTTTCTGATAATGTTACCTAATGGCAACATATACAGAGTAAACAGGATTGGACCAAGCACAGATCCTTGTGGAACACCGCAAGCTACTTTAGAGCAGGGAGAGGTGCACTGGTTTACACTAACAAACTGGTACCTATCTGATAGATAGGATTTAAACCATTTGAGGGCGGTCCCTCTGACACCTATGTCACATTCTAACCTCTGCAGTAGAATGCTGTGATCAATGGTGTCAAACGCTGCACTGAGGTCCAGTAGGACCAGGACTGAAGCCAGCCCGTTATCAGCAGCTAGTAGCAAATCATTTGTCACTTTAAGCAGAGCAGTTTCTGTGCTGTGGTGAGCTCTGAAACCAGACTGAAATTTTTCATATAAATTATTGTCCTGCAGATGGTGACAAAGCTGTTTCACCACAACTCGTTCCAGAATCTTTGAGAGAAATGGAAGATTCGAAATAGGTCTGTAGTTGGCTAGTTCATCAGGATTTAAGATAGGTTTTTTCAAAAGCGGTTTAATTACAGCATATTTAAAGGACTGAGGAACATAGCCATTTTCTAATGACATATTTATTATGTTATGGATGGAACCTATTATTAGGTGGAGAGCTTCTTTGAGGAGTTTGACTGGAATAGGGTCGAGCAAACAAGTTGATGGTTTGGACGACATGATGACTCAGGTAATCTCCACCTCATCGACAGGAGTAAATTTGTCTAATGCTGTTAGAGGATTTATGTGGGATATTGGTGTTACTGACTGGATTTGCTGAATTTGCTCTGGGCTGATTTTTGGAGTGGCTTCGTTGATCTTGTCTCTAATGGTTGTAATTTTGTAATCGAAGAATTCAAGAAAGTCATCACAACTGAACTTCGAAGGGAGAAGAGACTCGGGGGCAGTGTGCGAGTTTGTCAGCCTGGCTACAGTGCTGAACAGAAATCTGGGGTTGCTTTTGTTTACTTCTATTAGGTTTGAATAGTATCTGGTTTGCGCTTTTCGCAGAGCGGCCTTATAAGAGAGCAGGCAGAGCTTCCATGCCTTCAGAGACTGCTCGGAGCGCGAGCGGCGCCAGAGCTTCTCTGTGCGTCTTACGTGTTGTTTGAGTGATCGCAATTCTGGAGTATACCATGGAGCCGGAGGTCTTGGTTTAATGCTTTTCTGTTTTAGCGGAGCTGCAACATCAAGAGCAGATTTTAAGGTGAGCATTGTCCTATCAACAAACTGATCCATGATAATTGGATTAAAGTTGTTCTCATTGTCACGTGGCATATCATTTAATACTGGCTCAATTATTTCTTTGAACTCGGCTACCGATTTTTCTGATATTGTTCTTTTCATTATAGTTTTCTCCTGCCGAGCTGGATAGTCTTTTAGTACGAATTGAAAGGTAATTAAAAAATGGTCAGAGAGTATAGGGTTTTGAGGAATTACAATTAAATCATTTATCTTAATACCATAAGTTAGGACGAGATCAAGAGTGTGATTGTGACAGTGAGTCGAATTACTGATCAATCAATTAGTGGGTGTGTATAAAAAGAACCCCAGCACACCAGACCTTCACATCAACTGGAACTTGACCTCTGACAACATGCCTAAGATCCACCCTGAGACCAAAGCGTTAATTATCAAGAGGCTGAAGACCAGATCCACTGCTGAGGTGGCTGACACCTTCAATGTGTCTCAGCGTCAAGTACAAAGAATAAGAAAAAGATCTGAAAAGACTGGAGAAGTTTTTGACAAGCCCAGGTCCAGCAGACCCCGCAAGACAACTGCTCGGGAGGACCGTTTGTTGATTCGAAAATCCAAGGCCAGCCCCTTTTCCACTGCAGCAGAGCTCCACCAGGCCTGGTCACGTCAAGTCCCTGTGTCAACCAGAACAGTTTGTAGAATTCTGTCTCGAAATGGCCTCCATGGTCAAATCAGTGCACAGAAACCAGCACTAAACAAAAGGCAATTAAAAAAACGTGTGGAATTTGCCAAGGCCCACAGCCTGCTAAAAGGATGGACACTGGAAAAGTGGCAGAAGGTGGATTTCTCAGATGAATCCTCGGTTGAATTACATCACAGCCGCCGCAAATATTGCAGGAGACCTACTGGAGCCCGCATGGATCCAAGATTCACCCAGAAAACAGTTAAGTTTGGTGGCGGAAAAATCATGGTCTAGGGTTACATCCAGTATGGGGGTGTGCCAGACATTTGCAGGGTGGAAGGCAATATCAATAGCCTAAAATATCAAGAAGTATTAGCTACCATTCCCAACCATAAAAGGGGTCAAATTTTGCAGCAGGATGGTGCTCCATCACATACTTTTATCTCTACATCAAAGTTCCTCAAGGCGAAGAAGATCAAGGTGCTCCAGGACTGGCCAGACCAGTCACCAGACATGAACATCATTGAGCATGTCTGGGGTAGAATGAAAGAGGAAGCATGGAAGGCAAAACCAAAGAATCTTGATGAACTCTGGGAGGCAAGTAAGACTGCTTTCTTTGCTATTCCTGATGACTTCATCAACAAATTGTATGAATCATTGTCGAACTGCATGGATGCAGTCCTTCAAGCTCATGGAAGTCATACAAGATATTAAATATGGATCTCACAGCACCACTACTTAATTCACTGACGTTATGCAACATATTTTTGTATTTGAAGTAAATTATTTGTTCAATTTTTTGTAGGCGGCAAAACTTTTGTCTTGCCAAAACCTGACCTTTCTGTGTTCATTAAATGATCAATCTTTCTTCAGTGAAACAAATTTATTTTAGTATATTGAGGGTTTTAGCTTTCATATGAGACATTTCTAAAACCAGTCGATTAATTTAAAGTCAGGTTATAAGCTTTTGTTTCTACAAAATGGATAAGTGACAAGACTTTTGTCAGGGACTGTAGAAGAAGCAGCTTGGATGAACTGCAAAATGTATTTGACCAAATAAACTTGCTCATCTTACAGCTTTGTATAATGAAACTTTAACAAAATTCAGAGAAGCGGCTGTTGCTGAGAGCACAAGCCATAACCTGAGACAAAAAATTGTCAGACTGGGATGCTTGCGTTACCATGTACTGTTTGCGACCGCATTTATGAAACTGTGCTTCCTTGGCAAAAAGATCAACTCCTCTTTGCACAGAATCCACATGCTCAAGTTTCTGTCTCATTGAGACGTTTTCTGCTTAGGACACGGTTAGCATTTTGAAAAAAAAAACATGCATTGGCAGCTTTTATTTAGCCACAATCTAAAGACTAAATTAATCAGGAATTGATTCAACAACATCTTGCATACCACCACAAATGTTTGTGTTTGAAGTTTCATTTTCACATCATGGATTGCCAGGCATGTGCACACATAGGGCCCTAGGGGGGCTTGAACCCCTGCCCTTTTTGTCTTGTATTACAAAGTGCGCTCTGTGTGTGTGTGTGTGTGTGTGTTAATAAATTCCTGTTAGAGATGTAAAACAACAGTGGTACAAAAACTCCATTGTATTCTACCGAACCCATTTTCTTGTAATACGGGGTTGTTGTGTCTGTTGAGCCGCTTCTCTGTCCGTTTACGGCTCTGCCACAGAGAGAGAGAGGCCGAGACAGTGAGAGGGAGAGAAGCCGCTGCATGGTGAGGTCTCGGTAAGGTCTCTTGGGAGTTAGCCTGTCTGAACATGCAATATTATTCAGCTTAGAACTAGAGAATACATTGTTTAAGGTTGTTTAATGTTTGTTGAATTAGGCTCCCATTTAACCCCTTTTAACCATGGAGATTGGCTGAAATTCGGGACAGTATTGGCCTAAATTCGGGACAGGGGGTTTAAGGCATTTTAAGTAGCTTTTTTCCCACAAACTTTAAATTATTTTGTTTACACACAAAATGGAAGCAACAACAAAACAAAAATATAAACCAAAAGTCGAGGTCTTGAACCCGAAGCGTTTGTATTAAAGATGAGCAACTTAACATAGTGAACTAAACTCCATGATGAAGGGTGAAGTCTCCTCTCGGCTCCACTCAGCTCCAAATGCAGTGGCTACTGCTGCCCATCAGTCAGACACTGTTTTATTAATTGGAGGTGACGAAGGCGAATGAACCCGACATCACACATTCTCTGTTTACATTCATTACACGTCATATTGTGTAAAGGACCAAAAAAAAAAACAGCACACATGCTGCCCTTTTCTGACTTTGAGCCCCTGCCCTTCTATAATCATGTGCACATGCCTGTGGATAGCAGTAAATGCACTCAGTGGATCAGCCTTAGAAGAAAAAAGTATGAACTTGTCATTTACCATCCCCTTGTAACCTACAGGAGTACGTACAGTAGTTTCGCAGAGATGGCTGAGGTGGAGGTTTCTGCTTTTGAAGAACTGTGGCCACCTGTCCAGTTTTTTTTTTTTTTTTGGCATGTTCTCTGCTTTAGATAGTATAGTGCTGCATTACACCCATCTGAAAATCAGTGTATTCATTACAACAATGAAATGATGTGCAGTATTCAATGCGTAATTATACATTAACTGAGACCTAATGTTTTAGATTTTGGGCGCCTAGAGAAGAACACCAATCGCCCAATAGGCTCCATCTCATTTTATAAGCAGAACAATGGATCAGCTTATCTCAGAATTGTCTTTGGAGAATAACTTCTGATGGGATGAAGGGTTAGGATGTTGGTTGGTTAGTGTACTGGTTGTGTGTTTGTGTGTAACCTGATTACCATAGTTTTATTTTGGACCCTGACCCCTGTCCACCTGGGGTTTAATATTAGTCACTTTTAATGCAATTCACTTCATATGGTATAGCAGTACATAAGTCAACTCTTTTAAAATATTGTTTATATGAAAAAAGTCATTCTTAACCCCATGTGAAATGGAAATGCTGAAAGTTCTGTTTTCTGCCGATTTGAGGTACATTGAAGAACTTCTGGTCATACCATCTGTTTCCTCTAGATAGAAAGGTCATCTTGGACTTCAATTGAAGCTTATACATTTGGGAAGATTTTTATGTACATTTGAGACACTGATACATGTAATAAAATGCTTGAAAATGATCACTTTTGATGGCAATTTGTCAAGCAGACAGACATTTTTTTGTTTGCTGAGGGTGATATTTGACAGTAAAAAGGCAGCAAACCCCAGAATATTTTTCTACTACTTTCCCCTATGTGTGAGGATACACCATGTAAAATTTTAGGGTTATTTGACCAATTATGCAGTTGCAGTACCTTAATATTTACAATTACATAATTCCGCCAGCAGCTTTTCCTAAATAGGGTGTTTTTTGGACCCTGGGACCAAACAGGGCCAAATTGGGGGTGATCCCTATCAACTTGTGGTGGCCCGAGATATAAGATAACAGGAAATAATAGTGAAAAAAGTGCAAGCAAAAAACATCCCGAGGAGTGGATCTGGCTCCCGACCTATTGTACATGCACCTTGCATCATTCACCCCAAACACGCATCACCCACAGAGGCCATCAGAACCCTGTGAATATGCATGCATGCACTCACTTCCCTGCTATATGTGGTGGGCTTTTCTTTCACCTGTGGCTAAATACACTGTGAGGACACGCTGGTGACAGCTGAGAAAAAGCATTTTGAACAACATAGACACACAGAGGCTGAAGGAGACTTGATGTAAGGATCCAAATTTCTTCGTCAGACAAACATATCTAACAGCCAGCTCTGTAGAGCTCATTCATACAAATATATGAGTGCCTTTTTACCCAATTCCAAGCACTTTTACAGCCCGAGTTCGGCTGCAATCACACACTCCAGACGCACTCGCTCTGCTCCAGACTACGTTTGGAGCCACCCTGAGAACACCTGTTTCAAGTACTCTCAAAGTGGCCATTAAATACAAATCACAATGCAACTTGTTCACATCCACCCAAACGACTTGTTTCAAGACTCTTTTGCATAAACCTAACTAGCGTGAAAGCAACCTAAAACAGATACATTTTTTATGTCCAATAATACAAAATACACAGGTCTTGAAGAGCCTATTATGTTCCTTAGGAAGGAAAATTATACATTTGTTAGAAGGTCCAATGCCCACAAGAGCAAAGTGAATAATACAGTTTCTTGACTATACCTAAATATACTTTAGACTAAAGCTATAAAACTAGAATCTATTTCTTATAAATATTCACTTTCCTTAGAAATTATTTCAACTTCAATGCTTTATCAGGCTTTTATAAGGGGTAATTGTTCTGCTTTGTAAGTATAGCAAATAATACATACAACCTCACAGATGTAAAAAATGAAAACATGATAAAAAAGATTATTTAAGTTAAGTAAGTTCTATGAGACAATGGACCCGATCTTGGCCCCAATCTTAGCACTAGCATTAAAGAGGGGGGTGTCCAGGTAGGGCTGTACTTCGCTGCTGGAGGCTGGAGTGGGACGGTACAAGTACATATAGCCTATGGTGATGGCATCTGAACCAATCTGTTACCGCTGTCACATTTAAAAGCACTGTCAGTGGGTGTAATGTCTGTAATGTCTTTGCCTCATTATAGGCAGCACAGAGGGCTGTGGTGAAAAGTTATATACGGGCATAATAAAACAGCTCTGGAGCCCCACGATGCAAGTACGCACCAGTAGAGGAATATAGCCTTCCAGGAATATAGAATTTTGGATGGACCGTGACAGAACTGGCTGAACACTCCATGCGCACCACCTCTCATGCACACGCACCCCTGTAAGCCCGTGCACACACACACATTGACCTTTTCAGTTTTCTCTGCGTTCCTCATTTCGTTTGCCTCCCATTACACAGCAGACCAGTGTCTATCTCTTGAGCTGTCGCTCCACACACGCACATTACGCACAGCACATGGAGCACCAAGTGCTTGCAGGGACCACCACACAGTTGATCGCACTTTGTTGACCCACCTCTCTCTTTTTTCTCTTTTTTCTTCTGCGAGAAGCCGGTGCCAACGATCACATTTTGTGCGCCTGCTCCGCTTTGCTGTCACAGCTGTCAGTGAATGTCCGGCCATGGTCCACGGCTTCATGCAGTTATCAAACTTCTGACAGTAGCCTACCTACTAACCAAAGCAGCACAACGGGAATAATTTAATCACAACTTTAATAAATGAAGCTGATGACGGAAAGGGTACGAGAATGTGAGGAAATCTGACATTGCAGCATTAGAGCCATAGACAGGGTAAGAAAACACACTTTTGGACAGAGCTGTAAACGGCCTCATGTGAATGAGTAGCTTTTGTACTGCTCCAGATCAAACCAAATTATTGAGCAGTGCTAAAGCCGATACAGGAAGCGGGCGAGGGGCTGTGCTCTGCTGCGGGAGGGCTTCCGGACGCACGAACATTCCTCAAGGCACACGAACATGTTATGAACGTTAACCATTTATCCTAATATATTTCCAAATAAAAGAAGTCTTGAGCGTGTTACATGTTATTTTTTAAATTGACTAGATTGATATTTATTTTTACGATTCTGGCAATTCACTGAACGCGCCACACCACGCCCTCAGTCTGCTCCGCTCCACCTGATATTCAGGCACGGCACACACTTGTGCTAGTGTTAAGACTGGGGGCAAGATCGGGCCAAATATGGTGCAGCACCCTAGCTAGAAAAAACAATGGCATTTATATTATAGTTTATTTAAAAGACCATTGGCAGTAGGAACAAAAAATATTAAGTCTATTTGTCCTACACTTGGGCACTTTGTATCTCCTGCCTTGGGGGAGGTACCTAAACATCTCATTCAGGGAATGTGTGGAGTCTACCAGAATTTCTTTTGCTTTTTTGACCAACCTGGATTTAAAAGTGTCCATAATTTACTGTTTAAGAATTCTATTTAGACCATTTTAATTTTTAGGCTTAGAAAATCAAACCAGCAGAGAAAAGAAAGGATCTGATTCGGTTAAGCAACAAAAGAAAAAATCACTAAAACTTCTGAATTTACAGAAAAAGTGCATTCTCTGGTGGGCCTTACTGCAGGCAGCATTCACCTGAGACTCATGTGTACTGGCCATCATTATGCCTAGGTACTTGTATTCTTGAACCACCTCTACTGCCTGGCAGTACAATTTTATAGAGTTTGACAAGTGGCTACTTCACTTTTTAAAATATTATATTTATGTGACAATTCTGAACTTTTATATTTACTTTCCAGGTGGAGCGTATTGTTGACAAGAGGCGGAACAAAAAGGGCAAATGGGAATATCTGATCAGATGGAAAGGCTATGGGAGTAAAGAGGACACTTGGGAACCAGCACACCATCTACTTCACTGTGAAGAATTCATTGATCAGTTTAACAGTTTACGCATACACTCACAAAAACGACCCAAAACTTCCAGAATTCATCATCATTCTTCCAACCCAAAGGAAAATACTAGAGCTCAGCCAGAAACTAAAAAGACCAAAAGGACTAGTGCATCCCCTGCGAGAGTTGGGACAGTGCTGGACATTGGAGGGACCTCAGCTGGTACCACTCACAAACAGAGAAAACTAGGCATTGCTAGTGGAAAGCACCCGATAGGAGATGGACTCAGCAAAACTATGACATATAAAGCCCCACCTGGTGCTGGGCTGTCCCCTGTCCCTCCTTTGTCAGTAGACAGGCATGCTCAGAATGGACTTGAGAATGGGGACATGGAGCCTGTCCTGTACAGAGCAGCAACAAGACCACAGAGACCTCCACCTCCTGAGAGAGTGGACCTAGGATACACAGACATGACTCAACAGTTCTCCAGTGAACTCGGTAAGAACAGAAGAGTTACATTGTTTATTTGTTTGCAGTCTGAGTACATTTTATATTTTGCTAAAATGTACAATGACTTGCAGCAGGATATGCAGCAGGATATGCCTTCACTGATGCCATATTACCCAGTAATGCCATTATGTTTGCACCAACAAGACTGCAAATAAGTGTATAAAATGTAAATTAATAGAAAAGAGAGAAGTTCTGGTGCAGTAATAGAACCTTGAAATCATAATCTATTCACAAAAGTAATATCTCATTAACAAGTATACATAAAAAGTTAGTGAATACATGATGATGACTAACTACACAAATAACGACTAGCTAGCTACACTATGTGTTAAGTCATTATTTCTTATGTGAAACTAAAGAGGGGGAATTAGACAATATTTATATATTTTTTTCTTTCTATAACGTTATCTCCTCATCAAAAACATCACTGAAGAGATTTTAGATGTCATCCATGCACAGTTTCAATAATTTTGCAGTCTCTGCTGGGTGTTATTTGAACCCACCTTACTCTTTGTTTGGACTGCACTTAGTCTAGCTGCGACTCTTGAATGTCCAGTTTTGTTGCGGTGTGACACTCACATGAGGACTGGAACTCTGCTGCGCTGTTGCAGTCACAGCCTTCGAAGCTGCACGTGCAAGACCATGTGTTTGCACAATAACTTTTCTTTTATTAAGGGAAAAGGCATGTGGTCGGCTTTGTCATCCTGCAGTAACAAAATTAACCCAGAGTTCCGCGGCCCTACCGAGGTCTGAGCGCCTCTTGTGGTCAGTGGACCAGAGATGCACAGCATGCAGTTTGAGCCCTGGGTTATGGTTAGCTCTATCCAATAAACCTCCCACAGACCTTCTTCATCCATGCTCCCATACTGTATGGGAATTCAAAAAAGCATGATACAAAACTGTACACAACAACTTGACAAACCTGATGAGATTAGCGGAAGCACGCTGATTGTGTTGTGATAGCACTCTGAAGGCGGAGTGACTCAACCCATGAAAAACGAAAGAGAAAAAATGTTAATACATTGTTTTCATCAAATGTAGCATTTTCAAAGCCATAACAGGTAACACGGTGATCTGTGTGTTCGCGGATAATACCCCATAAATGCAAAATACATCTTCTAAGAAAAAAGCCAACAGTTTTGAAAAGTTTGCCATATTATTATTACATTCTGTCATTATGCAAGACAGACCAAAAATGGTCCCAAAAGACATGATATTCTTCACGTCAATCCATCTGATTGGCTGATAACACCTGCAGAATTCACTCCTGGGTCACAGTCCAGAGCTTGTACCAATGCAGTTAATGATTACAAAAAATTCATGAGATGAGATGTTGGCTTCTTTGCCTATGATGAGATGTTGGCTTCTTTGCCTGTAAAATCAAGTAATAATAATGATGAGGAAATGTTTTTAATGTTGCTCATTAATGCCAAAGGATCAACTTGTAAACTCACAATTTTTTGTCAAGTATTTCTGTTATTATTCTTTTCCATGTTAATCAATAGTGTTTACCCATAGTGAGTACAATGATCATTCATTGTGATGTGTGGGTGCATTAATCCATAAAGGGCTTTCATAAAGTGCAATTAATAGCCAGATATACTGTATGTCCACATGTGTGATGGATGACGGGTTGCTTTAAGTTTATCTGATCCACCCATTTTCTCATCACCATCTAATATTACAGAAAATGACTGACTTGTTTTGTTGACCTAAGGACCCCCTCACGTCAATGGAAAAATGCATTTGCACAACTCGGTCAAACGGAAGCTGACTGAAGACAAATGCAGCGCCATTGACAAGCGGCTCAGGTACAACGTGCGACAGAACGAGAGCAACTGTCGATTCAGGGACATCGTGGTGAGGAAAGAGGAGGGCTTCACTCATGTGCTTCTGTCCAGCCAGACAACAGACAACAATGCTTTGACGCCTGAGGTGAGGACATAATAGTTTTCTTCTCTTGAATTTTTATTATCACAGTTGTTCTTTTATGGTGATAAACCTGCTCTAGTAAATTAGCACTTGGTGTATCCCAAAAGACCCTATCACAGAGACCTTCACCAGCATGCACCTCCACCAACATGTCCCTCACCATTCTCATTAGTTTACTTTAGAAACCACAGTTGTTGCCTTAGTTCATTGTCTATTAAAGTGATAAAGCTCATTTCAAATTGTTTAGAGCAAAGCACTTCAAAGACATCACCATAGATTTTATTTCTAATTTTAACTGAACTAGCTTTGTATGGTCTCTGCCCTACTCTGCCTGCTTTGTTAATTAACAGTTTAAAACATGTTGTCACAAACAAAAAAAAATATATTTAATTGTCAACATAAGACTAGGGCATATAGCATCGTTTTAGATGTAGTTTGTACATGAATGTATTGCCGTAGGTCCTGCGTCTGATTATGGTTAGGAAAAGGGTTTGGGCTTGACTTCAGTGTAGAACAATGTCAACTTTTTTGACGTTAGGTTGAAAACCGTGGCCAGTCGACTTTCATGGACTTTTAGGATGGCCATGTTTACTTTAGGAACCTGTAGATGGAGGTAAGTCACATGAGGGTCCTCCTGGTGGAGGTTTGTGGGTTGGGTCCTCTGGGTGGAGGTCTGCAGCCAGATCTCTCTCGGAAATGATGCATGTGGTGTTTAAATGTTTTCTTCATTTTTGGTATTCTGGGTCCCCGGATGCAGCCATCCTCCTACTATGCTAGTTGCAATATGGAGCAACAAAAGTAAAATGTAGAACACAGATCTCTGTATAGAGACACGAAAGGCTACATATTCTAAGATTCTGTACATAAAAAAACAAGCCCTGATGAAGACCAGTCTTGGTTGAAGCATTTTTTGCTTTGGCCATTTAAATAAAGGCCTTTTATCTGTACTTTTTCTCATGCGACTCTTAGTTTTTTGGAGTGCCAGGATTTTGATGTGTCTAAAATATTCGGACCATGACATCCACCCTCCTGTGGGCTCACCACCTGCAGAGGGGTTCATGGGGGGTCAGGTGCTATGAGTATTGGGCAGCACGCTGCCCCCGCGACCCAGCTGTATTAAGCGGGAGAAGATGGATGGATAAAATATTCTAAAATTCTGCCTGCAACTGATCACCATATTCTAATCTTTATTTGGGTAAAAATGTGTTTTGAAAAAAAAAAGACTAGATGACTAATTGACTACTTGATTGATTGAAAAAACAATATTTGACATTTATGTAATTATAAGGATACATATATTCAGTTGTTTAGCATGATATTACAATATTATAATGTTGTATGCACACTCTATTGTAGTGTTATTCAAGCTTGGTGCTATCTATAGATAGTTGGTTCTGGAGAGACGAAGCAGCCTATCTAACCTTGCTCCTAAACCAGTTTCTAGCCTTCATTTTATAATCCTAACCTTAACCTTAACCATAACCTTATTTCTAACCTTGTTCCTAACCTTAATTCATTTCAATAACAAATTTTAGCCTATTTAGTTAGCGCCAACCAAATAACAAACACATAGGATATCATCTTGTATCAGCTCGAGTGGACATCGGCCTAAGGTCTATAAGGTGCGTTTTAAATCCAGAAGGATGAAGCTCTCGTAATCGCTAAATTGTGATTGTCTTTGTCTTTTAGATGCATACCACTTTTTTGACTTACTGAAATAAATTCTATGGTACCAGAGAGGTTGTCCACACTGCAAAAAACAAAATTTAGTCAAGATAAAATGACTTGGATTAAGAAAGTTTTACCATGATTTGAGTACATTTCATTTGACAAGTACAATTATCTGCCAGTGCAGCAAAAGTTTTGTTCTTAAAATATGAAAATACATCTTGCTACACTTAAAATAATAAAAATAACTTTTTACATTTAAAATAAGAAATAAAATCAAATGTTGCTTGAATTAAGAAAAAAACACTTATTCCACTGGCAGATGATTTCACTTGCCAAAATGAATCTACTCAATTAAAGTAAAATATGTTTAATTTAAGTCATTTTAACTTGCCTAGATATTGTTTTTTTTCCCCAGTGCACCCAGGGAGCCTTTCAACCCCCAGTCACTACTGCACAAACTCCTTAACTCGTTTATTTATGTATTTCATGTGGACATTGCAATTACATTCAACAACCCACTGGAGGTTATTGGAGGCATTTAATATAATACAGTAGAAAATGTTAAGTTAACAAGAATATAAAAAGAGATAAGTGCCCACCCTCTGTTTAAATGATAGCACAATAGCCTGTAAACATTTCATATATTGTATTTTTTGTGAGTACAGCCATACTCTCAGACCTCTATTAAAGATGTTAAAGTCAGTCTAGACTGGGTCAGAAGGTTCCAATCTGGGTCTATTAAAGGAGAAACAGAACTGTCCAAAAGACTACACTGTCCCCACTAAAGGAAGATTGGGTGCCTGAGGGAGTCCTGACAGCAAGAACAGAGCAAGAGTAGTCTGATTATTAAAAAAGTATTCTTAAATTTCAAAAGTGAAATGTGTTTATCAGTTATACCAAATTGTCATATCATTGGCTATCTTGGCAGCATGATGGGAGAGCAGATCCTTAGGTTCCTTCGGGTCTTTCTGGGCAGAGTTTGCATGTTTCTGCCTGTGCCTGGATGGGTTTCTTCCAGGTACTATGGTTTCCCCTATCAACCCAAAACATGCACCGTAGGTAAAATCCTCCAGGTTGTCCAGACCAAGCCTAACTACAAGATCACAAAGATGGGTCCACAAGCACTGCACTCACTGCTTCTGAGGTGATGTCCCAGTGCCACTGAAGGATAGGCACTTTCCCTATGGGGACAATAAAGTGTACCTTAACTTTAATCTATCAAAATCTTCTAGGTTTACATTTTTAGTATACAAGACAAACTGCCAGATGTTACAGTCAAGCTGGGTAAACATGACAAGGGGCATTCTAGGGGGTAGATGCGGAGACAAGCAAGCATCACTGTTGATACTTGCCTGACAAGTTCTTTGGGTAAAACAGAATAAAGCCATCTGTTAATGCAGATTAATGACAGGTAGAAATGTGAGGTAATGATGCAGAAAATTGCAGATAAAGCTATTTGTCAAATTGTATTGTTTTTCCATCTTCATATTGCTGTGTTTAATATAATAGACTTGGATAGCACATATATGGCTAAAAGTAGTAGGTGCTGTATGTGCAATTGAGAGTTTGGTAGGAACAATCTAGATTAACTGTGTGTTCATTAATTCTAAATGCCTTTATCATTAGTTTTAACAACAGACAGCTATGTAGGAGTTCACAATCACCTGAGCCATGCTGTGTTGAATGTCTGTCATCTCCACAGAAATGTGTCTGTAAAACTGCAGCTAAACCTTTGGTGGTGTAATTCCCCAATCATTATCTCTAAGAAGAGCTAAGAACAGTTGATGTTGATCTGTACATTTTGCCCCTCATACATTAGACTTCTTTTTACTTGTCTGCTGTTGCTTCTTTGTATACAGGAGCTCTAAATCTTCTTTGTGATTGGTCAGTCAAACCAGACAGCAATCAACAACAAGCTATTTTTCTCAAAGGCACAGAGGCTTTTAATGCTCAGATAGTTCCTTCTCTGTCTCTCATCCTTACAACTAAGTAAATAAATACAAACATCGAAACCCACTGCTGTTGTAGATGTAATGTTATTAATATGCACTTTATCTTTATCTGAGCACAATGGTGTTTTATATGCCACCTTTTAATGGCATACCTTGTGTGATATAGGTTTGGAGGTGTTCACTCCTTCAATCAAATGTGCACATATACTTTTGTAGACCGGTGCTACGGACTCAACAGAGATGTACTCCAGTCATTATAACCAGCACTTTTAATATATTTATATAACATACATTATATTGACAGATTTAATTAATCAACTTGATGCCTTAGATAATTATATTTTGATTCAACAAGAACAAGTCAAATGTTTGTTAGTGTGTGATATAGGCTGATCTAATGCAATATTAATGTTTCAATGTAAAAAAAAAAAAAAAAGTTGATTTTCAACTAGTATATTCGTGTGCTTGTAATTTTGTAGTTAAAAGAAAATCAGTATCCTTTCCATTTTTGTTTCCACTTTGTTTCCTGCAGATCATGAAGGAGGTGTGCCGGGCTCTGGGCAATGCTGCTACAGATGATAGTAAGCTGTTACTGCTCAGCTCTGTGGGCACTGTGTTCTGCAGCGGGCTGGAACCGTCCTACCTGATCGGCCGTCTGTCCACTGATCGCAGGAAAGAGAGCAGCCGCATTGCCGAGGCTGTACGGTAAGAAAGCATCAACCCATCCAGGAAGTCTTTCAGGATTAATGCTGATAACTTATTTTACCTCTTAGGGACTTTGTGTTGGCATTTATACACTTCAAGAAGCCCATTGTAGTGGCCATAAACGGACCAGCTCTGGGCTTAGGGGCGTCCATACTGCCCCTGTGTGACGTCGTGTGGGCTAGTGAGAGAGCCTGGTTTCAGACTCCATGTGCTGCCCTGCACCTCACCCCCTCTGGCTGCTCGTCATACACATTCCCTCAAATTCTGGGGGTAGCTCTGGTGAGTCTCAAACACATTACACGGACGATTTGGAAGTTATCAAAAATAGAAAGATGAGGACTTTGACTCTGTTGGTCTCCCCATTGGCAGGCTAATGAGATGCTGTTCTGTGGGAGGAAGTTGACTGCTCAGGAGGCATGCAGTCGAGGCTTGGTGTCACAGGTGTTCTGGCCCACCACATTTAACCAAGAGGTCATGTTACGGGTGAAGGAAATGGCTTCTTGTAATGCAGTGGTAAGTTTATATTACTTTGACCATAAAAAAAATGTACTGTAGGGTACTGAGCTGTAGGGTACTATATATTCTACCTTACTCTAACCCACTTTTGGCTTCTCAGCTAGGAATTGTTGCTTAAGAGTGTGATCTTTCTGTTAAAGGTTTTAGAAGAGTCTAAATGTCTTGTTCGGGGCATAGTCATCTCAGTTTTGGAGGAGGTGAATGAGAAGGAGTGTCAGATGCTGAAGCAACTCTGGTGTTCTACTAAAGGTCTGGAGACACTGTTCAGTTACCTTCATAACAAGACCTATGACAAGTGAGCAACTACTGCCTAAACAGAAGTAATGCTGTGATTAGCTATAAATGAAGGATGTACTTCACAAGTGCAGTTTATTTATTTTCTATTATGTAACTGATCTTATTTGACATATTTTAATCTATAAGAATTAGTCAAAGGTCTGTTAGAACAAAGCAGAGTATAAAGACATATACATAGTCTATTTATTTGTGAATTTCTATTTTTAAAAATACCTAAATAAATATTTTGGTAGTTTATACCTATGCTACTTTAACATTCCTGAGATTCTTGCAAAAGAAAACTCAAAAAATTTCAATGGCTGTTAACAGTTTAAGCAAAGTTATTTATGGAATACAATAAAGACTATTATTTATACAGAATCATTCATGGCTTGCTTTGGTGTTTTTGCTTTGCCAGGAATGTTTCACACCTTACCTTGCATTTAAAGAACTACAGGTGTTTTATTGCTAACAAATAGCTTGAAATACATGAATTCCTTCTATGACCAGGCTGGCCGCTCCATAGATGTGACATATAACATGCATTGGTAACTTTATCTGCTTGTTTCTGTGTAGATTTATATAATGCCATACTGTGGCATTCCAGGCAAAGCAATTGCATCTAAATGGAGACCAGAAAGTGTGGAGGACTCCCCCTCCCTGAAAAGTTATAATACAGTTTTAAAATATAATTGTCTTACAAGAATTGGATGGATTGGATCTGTGTCATAACATAATGCATTGTATAAACAGCACTTATTTGTAATACATGTTTTAAACTGTGAGGTTTGAATCAAAAGAAAATGAATGATATACATAGGTTCTTACACTGACCAATCTTCATTTAGTCCAAGTAGTGCATTTTTTTAATGTAATTGTCATGGAAAGATTTATAGTTTGGTATAGTTAACTTGAATAAATGTACAATATGTGTGTTTCTCCATTGAATATGGTATGTATTTATTTTGTGTTTTTGAGCACAAAACTGGAAATGCAGTGTAATGTATGCAGTTAGAGTCTACCTTGTCCTTTTCTGCATGTGACAAACTATCTTGTAAAGAATCACTGTTGTGCATAACAACTAAACTCTCAAGTGTGTGTAAACTGTTCATTTAGATTTTCAGCAAGTGTACAAATGCATCTGAGAATATTAACACAAAATTGATTTTGTAAATAGGTGCATGTGCTTACATTTACTGTATTTATATAAATGTTTTATGTTTTGTACCAGGACTGTAATTATGGTAGAAATCTTGCAAGTTATTTTTCTATTTATTTGAGATACACTTTGGATATGCAGTGCCATGTGGTTTGCTTTGCTTCAGAGGAACCCCAACAATTTAAAGCTTTATTGGCCAGTATATGTATATTAAACAAGTCTTTTAAATACACGCATCTATAGAAATGAAAGGTTTATACAAGTCTGAGCTTTTGTACTCAAAAGCACTTAGTGAGTCACAATTAATGTCACTTAAAGCCATCAACTCAGGTATGCACGAATGATCATGTATCACATTTATTTATTTACAAATGTATTTATTTGATTATGAACCTGAGAAGGTTTACACTGACTTCTATTCAGAGTGTTTGGTTTAATTTTATGTTAAATATGTTTCCCCAGGCATCCTATGTATATTCGAGCATGAGTTTGCGACATGTTTGTTTCGATAATTTGTTATGATACAATGCAAATAATTGAATTTTTATTGTGGTCATTTAAGGCCTGTTTATTGCCATCAGCATAATGGTTGTTGTTGATCTTTTCCCTGTCTGAAATCCCAGGGTGCCTTAGATACATCAGAATTGATCCATATATTTTTATGGATAGTAAATTGCATTCAATAAATCTGTCCTTTCCCAGGGTACCTTTTGTCTTCAATACATTGAAAAGTATGGAATAAACACATATACATTTAACAATGAATTGGTCATTTATTCAGTAATTTGTCTTGAGTGAATATAATTCCACGGTGTAGTTGTAAATAACACCCACACAGTTAATTTACTTCACTGATCAACCAGTTGAGTTTGCCAGACCAGACATAATGTGTGATAGGAATTGCCTAAATCGGATTCCCAGCAATCCATAGATTTGTGGTAGCACTTCCATTGCAGACCTTTTATAACATCAAAAATAAGTGTTTAAAGGAAATTTAAACTTTCTCTCTCAAGCCTTCCTTTATCCTCTTTTTCATTTCCAGAGCATGTTGCTTGCTGCGTTCTCTCTTTTCTAGGCGCTGTTGAGACAGGAGAAGTTGTTGGTTGCAATTTAAAGAAATGATGTATGTACTGCATTGCAGTGAAGAAATCTACCAACACAACTTCTCACCTCTTGTTTCAGACAATTACGCATAGCACGATCAAAATCATTACATGTCCCAAAAAATTTCAGAAAGTTGTGCTAGAAAAACAAAACAATGTGTCAGCAATATATTTGCAACACAAGAGAATGCAAATTTGGCTACCTCCTGATGGCACTTCCTGAGCTGAGAAATTAGTTCATTGCACTCCTCTGTATGCAGGTGTGGTGACAGGTCCGTGTGCATGCTGAGTTAAGGGCCAATTGTACCTCTGCAGGACAAATGAGGGTCAGAAGAATTAACATTTTGTTATAATTGTGTAAAGAAAATGCATTGCATTTTTACATTCAGGCTAAATTAGGATTTGATAAACACAG
Source organism: Odontamblyopus lacepedii (assembly GCA_034769755.1). Lineage (NCBI taxonomy): Eukaryota > Metazoa > Chordata > Actinopteri > Gobiiformes > Gobiidae > Odontamblyopus > Odontamblyopus lacepedii. The sequence goes on along the minus strand of CM068349.1, from coordinate 22,420,919 downwards.
TATATTCATCTTATAAATGATGAGGAATTAACTTGGAACAGCTATAGATTTGCCTACTTAACATTAAAGCATAGGTCCCTTAATGAGGGATACTAGCGCCTCCATATCCCTCTCCTTCCTGTTCAGTCATTTTGATGATGGTGTAAATTTCTCCCCTGGAAACTTACCTGCTAATACAAGACATCTCACTAAACAATGTCAGTGACACATCAGGCCTAGTCTGCAACAGAAACTATATAGACTGTAAAGCTACAGTAGACCACAGCTTTTTTCCCCAATTAGACTGTACTATGAATAACACTCAATTAGAACAGTGTGGGCCTTGTACATAAAACTGCTCCACTTACCGGTAGGCCTATATTGTCATGTCATTGAAGCCTGCTTACTTGAGTAGACGAGGCGAGCAATACACGGGCTAATTATGCGCTTTAAATCGATTAACGACCATTAGATTCTCCAGACAGTATCTCCAATCACTAAAGCAAACTAAGGGGGTGCTTAAACCGAAGATAAAGTTAATCGTTATCTCGTATTTCTTTGCTGTTCTCTACAGAAAACCCTTACCAAATAACAGACATAGAGCATGCGCACAAGACAACAGAGCGAGCGCCAATCAACGTCTCTGCCAACCAACCAATGAGCTGGGCTTTTCTCATTGTAGGTGGGACTTATACAACCCATGTGGTTTTTTCATAAACGTTTTTCTTCTACTTACAATTGTACAATACGATACATTTTTGGATATGGATATACATTTTTATTTTTGCAGCGCAAAATTAGAGGTTATCTGACCCCTTCAATGTGGCACGGCATTTGGGTTTTTTTGTTTTATTTAGATTGTTTATTTATTATTATTATTATTATTATTATTATTATTATTATTATTATTATTATTATTATTATTATTAATAATAATAATAATAATAATAATAATAATGTTTATTTAGGTCTAGGTACAACCATAGCCTTTGTCTAGCCTTTTAAATAATTACTTTGTTTGTTTTTTTCGTGTTTTTTTTTTTTTTTTTTTTTACATATTTTAGAAGAGTTTAAATGTTTTGTTGAGGGTATAATTATGCCATCTTTATGGAGGAGGTGAATGTCCACTAGGGGGAACCCATAGACCTTAATTATCAAGGACCTATTCTCAACCTGCTCTCGCTCAAAGGCATTATTTTATTATTACAGACATTTGCCCTGGATCACTTCACTAACACTCGCAGAGACGTCTAGAATACTGTTTTGCATGTTTTGCAATTATTGATGTCATTGTGACAATCAGGTCCCATAATTAAAGAGCGCCTTGCTCAAGTGGACTATCTTGCATAGCCACTGCTTAGAGTGAATCCAAAATGAATACAACCTTTGTGGACAATCATGCATTCATTCATTATTGTGTAGTCTTATACAGCCTGGTCTACATTTAGACCTACCACAGTTCAAATAACGCTGGAAAATTCGCTTATGGCAAATTAAGGTGTTTTCCACATTTGTCACAGTTACATCATGCCATTTGATAGCTAAAATCATAGTCAAAGTTTTAACAACGCAGTAGGCCAAACAAATAGGAAATAGGAAATAGCAATTTTTTTTCAATTTGTATTGTGAAAGTCAGCGGAAGTTTGCCAGATGACGCGTGTTATATTTCCGGGGTTGATGTTTGCGTGGATGGGATGATGGCAGCGCAAAGCAAGCGAAATCCTGCTCTGATGGAATTTAGATGCGTATTACTTTAACGCTATTGGTAAGGTATTTTAAAGGAGACGATTTTCAACATAGAAAATGGCTTCGTCTAAATCTAGTGAAGGTGAAGAGCGAAAGTGCGCGTTTGCCAACAATCAAACACGCCTCGAGTCTGCGTCGCAGTCTCGGGATATAATAAAACCCTCAGTCATGGAGTTGACTAAAGAAGTGCGAACTAACATCCTCTGCACAGTGGAAGGATGCGGGAAGATTCTCCCAAACACGCCTGCTCTAAACATGCATCTTGTCAAGTCGCACAGAGTCAAGGTAAACAACTGTGGGTTATTACCCCACATGGCAATCTTTTTTCGGCATCAAGTGATCATCATGCAAATGTTGGTACAATAAATGAAAATCGGTTGCCCCCTTTTATCTGACACGGTCGTATCCTAATCTTAACGAACTGGAGTAGTGTAAATATCCTAGTTACAATAGTGCATGTCATTATACCCTATTGCTCGTAAATTACCTTAATTCTATTTTTGTATGTGAGTTTTGTCTTTTCTTAATTGACATTGGTCATCATGCAAATGCAATTCTGAAAATACATCATTTCAACTTTGAGAAGGCCAATAATTTTCTCTTTTCTTTTATAGGATGGCATTGTAAACCCTACTGTAAGAAAAGATATGAAGGGCTCTCAGAAACTTTACTGTTGTCCTATTGATGGTTGTCCCAGAGGCCCAAGCCGACCATTTTCACAGTTTTCTTTAGTGAAACAAGTAAGTATGATATTTTTTCTACTTTCTTAAACATCCAAAAAGTAGAATTAATACATAACAATGATTAAAATACAAACTACACAACAATACACATTTTGTGATCATTTGACCCTCTTCACCCCCCCTCTGCTCCAAAAGAGAAGTTTGCAAGGGGCTTATTCCAAAGCTGCATTCTAAATAACACAACTGTTCCAAAAACATAAACACTGTCAGGAGGGTCCAACAAATTGAGCAACCTTGTGGCCGGAGTGATTGGCATTGTCCCATCAGAGGCTCGGTGCACATTATGAAACAGGACTTGTCGTGTGGCCCGATATCGTCCCAGGGCTCCTGGTGAAAGGCCAAGGCACAGTTTAAATGCAGAACATGCCAGTGCAAAATTGCGTCTGGTTTGCAGTGTGGTTTAGCCAAGTGATCTGCAGTGCTCTGGTGTTATCTGATTTTATGTAATGTGTATATGTCTAATATTGTTTTATTTGCTTCATGTTTTGTATTTTATTTGTTTGCCCTATTTTTTTCAATAGCATTTCATGAAGATGCATGCAGAGAAGAAACACAAGTGCTGCAAGTGTAACAACGGCTATAGCACAGAATGGGATTTAAAGAGACATATAGAAGACTGTGGAAGGACATACCAGTGTACATGTGGGTGCCCTTATGCCAGCCGGGCTGCACTTCTCTCTCATGTTTACAGAACAGGACATGAAATTCCTACAGAACACAGGCATGTACAAGCAACACACTTTTAGAGAGATTTTTCACTTTTTTTTATTTGATCTGTCAATTTTGCTTCTTTACAGAATTCCTCCAGTTAAGAAAAGAAAAATGGAAAAAGAGCTGAATGCTTGTGAGAAGGTTAAGGATACTACTCCCCACAATATTCCTACAGTTGGTGAACCAACAGAGGGCTCTCATTGTCATGAGACCATTCATTCATCAGATGCTGTTAAAAGGAGATCAAATTCTCAAAAGACTTTTCAAAAGTTACTGTTGCCTAAACCAAAAATGGCTTTTGTCAGTGTTCCCATCATGCAGTTAGCACACCTGCCAGTTCTGCTCCCATCTTCAGAAAGTGGAGCTTTAAGATCTCTTGTACTTACTATAGATAACCAAGGGCCAGTTGGCAGCTTTCACCTGGTACCTCAAGGCACAGGAGGAAGGAAGGGTGTCATGTCTTTGAATCCAAACCAAGACCCCATAAGCATTGGTGTTCAAGTGAATTTAGATTCTCTAGCGATGGAGGACTCTGCTGCACGAGGAAGAAGCATGTCCACTAATATACAGACCGATCAGTCATATTTGTCCAAAGTGCCTGCACCAGTGACCGAAACAATGACTGCATATTCTGTTGCTGAGTCTTCGGTGTCATCCTGTTCCCAAACCGACATCAGTGTCAGTGCTCAGGTGCTCTTGCCTGTTAGCGTGGAAACTCAGACCTCATTAAAAGCCAAATCTACTGCATCTATTGGAGCACAAACCGAAACCCAGTCCTTGTGCCAGATTTCATGTTCCTCTTCTGTTGTGCCCCCATTCAAGAGCAGACGAACACAGACTTGCTCTGTCACAGCCCAGTCAGAGAACAAGACTCAGAATCCAGCTTCCATGTGTTCTGACCCATTCAGTGATCATAGCCTCAGTGTTTCTACTCAGACAACAGTTGTGGGCCTGGACACACTGAATCCTGGCGGGAGCAATATATATGGGGACATGAAATCTGCTAGTTCAATGTGTTTTGCTGTGCAGACAGAGGACCTTAATCCAAATAACATGGCAGACAACCAGACTCAAACCATGTCTTTGCTGAATGACTTGGAGAATATTTTGTCCGATAGCATGTCTGGCCACCAGGTTCTTACAGAGACTGCAGCAGGTTGTGGGGCTGGTCTCAGCTCTGTTCAGGAGCAGCATAATGGTATAGACTTTGACTTTGAGGACTTTCTCAGTGCTGTACATATTCAAACGCAAACGGAGGAGAGTGAATTTGGGGGACTGAGTAGTGACACACACCTGGAGTCTTTAGACATCCAGACTCAAACTGACTTCCTTCTCATGGATGAACTGGACCAAACTGGAGGACCAAATCGAAACCAACCCCATGATCTTGAATTATTTGATACCCAAACCCAGACAGATCTAAATTTTTTGCTTAATGCTGGCAGCCATGTGCCACTTGGCAGCATATTACGACATTCAAGTTTTTCTATGAGCACTGAATCTTCAGATACTGAAACTCAGACTGATGTTCCTACTTTTCCTTCAAGTTTTTCAGCTCAGACTCTTTCAGTTAATCAAGGAGACAGTGCTAGGTTACTGAGTAGCACAGAGACTCAGACTGTGACCAGTCAGGCAGAGGGCCTCGGCCAACTCTTCCTCATCAGTAATGAAACACAAACGGTCATGGATGACTTCCTGTCAGCGGACCTGGCATGGAATATGGAGTCCCATTTCAGCTCGGTAGAAACACAGACATGTGAGCAGCTCAGTGCTCTCTTTCGACAGCCACAAAAGCCCAATAGTTGAAGATGACCAAGCTAGAGTGATACAGGTTTCAGATTTCCTCTTCATTGGAGGAATTGACATAAACTGCTTACAGCAATTGACAGGCTAATGTGAAAAGTGTGTGAAAATGTTTAAGGCATTCCACTGAGCAACCCCTCTTTGGAGTTGTTCTTTGACCGGGCACTTTATAGTGTGTAGGACATGATGACCTATTGACAGTTTACAGATTTGTTTGCACATAAACCTATGTTTTGTTTTGACAAAATTTACATTATTGTTATTTCATTGACTGACACCTGACTGTCACACTGACATTTGAAAGCAGTTTTATCTCATTTATTTTGTCTTAAAATGAAGTGTCTTTCATGTCATTAACATGAGAAATGATGGAACATCACCATATTTACGTACTGTGTTTTAAGGGCACTGCATGGGTATTGTATGCTTTTTACAGTTTTAGCCCTTTTTTCTTATAATTTACAAATGTAATTTGAAAAGCATGAAGTCGTCCTAAAAATACTAGAGATGTTTCTGCTACCAGTAGTTGCCTCTTGAATGCTGCATTGTTAAAAGCAGCAAAACTGCACATTAGGTGAAGAATAGATGTTGAAAGTGTCTAGTCCTGTTATTGTAGTGACTAAATGGAAATGTACTTTTGATGTGCAACGGTGTACTTTGTCTTACTGTACGTATGCGTGTCTTTGTAGCCAAATCCTTAACATTTGGCCTGTAGACATTACTGATGTGTTGATACAATAGCAATTTAGTAATGTTACTGCTTGGCACAATTTTAATATTACCTGAAGGCTAGATTTGTGGAATTGTTTAAATTGGTTTCTTTTGTAATTGTTTTTGTGTGTGTGCATGTGACTTGATCTTTGCACTACTTTACCTCATAAAGCACACACCCACCTTACTACTACTACTTCTCTAGGAGGACCTAAAGGCCTTGATTATGTGTTCATTTAAGTCGGTGCCTTTCCTTTCATACAACTGCTGAAATGTGAAGAAGAATGAAGAAACCACACTTTGAAAATATATAATTGCATAGATATTGCAATGTCCACCTTATTTCAGTTCTGCATGCTTTAAGAAACACTATTACTGGTTTCATTTTATATATTATCAACAATTGCAGGTTCAAGAAATGTGCAAAACACAAGGTTGTAGAAGGAAAACTAAACCCTTTACCCCCAATTCCATCCTATAATATTGTTACATTAAAGGGAAAACAAAACTAGCACTTTCTATCTGTTCTATTTTATGTCCTATAAGTGCATGCTTAAAATTTACTAGCAAAATTAATGTGTTGAATATGATTTATCTTGTACACATTGAATTGCTTATAATATTTGTGATGTACTGCAGATATCACAAATAAAGTGCTGGCAAAATGTGTCTGGGGCATTTGATGAGTTTGGGATTGGCACCTAATGTGGCAAAGTGATCACAGTTTAAACCGCATATGACAGTTTTCCATGTTTTTCTTATCACTTGGTTTGGCGGAATTGCATAGCGTTGCACAGTAAGTGATATTTGTGAGTTCACAAACTCAGCAACACCTATCAAAATAAGAGTTATTTATTTTTATTAATCTAATCAGATCAATTGTTTAATTTAGATTTGGCCCTTCTTAACATTATGGTTCGTTGGTAACAGTTATAATTTTTTGTACATTCTCAAATATAATGTTAACTGTGAAATGAGTAGTCTAACCTGTCAGATGCACTTAAACATGTGTAACAGAGTGTTAAAGAAATAGACACCAGAAATGTTTGTTGCATTGTATACACATTACACTGTTTTTGTCTAGGAAAATGATAAACAAATATGTGTATTGTCATATTATTATTACCATTTATTGTTCTAATACTTCTTAGAGATACCTTCCACATGTTGCTTCAGCTCTACAGTCACACGTTTACTGTAGAGCTAAAAATGAGTATCACTTGCAAAGAACCAAGCCAAACCCCTTCTTCTTAACAGTCTTGTTGACTTCAAATAATCAAACATTTATTCCTTTGCAGTCTTTGTGACAAGTCTAAGAGTATAAGCAGCTGGGATGCATTTGGACCTGGCTGTTTGCTGCAGTGCTGGAGCGAAGTGTCTTGCTCACTGAGTACCCAGCGGGGTGCAGTGTTTCAGGTTTGGAGGACAGTGTTACATGATACCTCTTAGGGACTGACACACTCACAGCAGGGTAATAGTGGGGGTTATGTTGGCATGTCCTGTACTTGGAAGAAACAGTCTCATTGTAGGTGCCCTTAGGAAGTTCAGTAGTATAAAACAGGTCACCCTTTGCTCCACGGATCCTGCTTATCTTATCAATTAGGAAAAAGTTTTCCAATCCTGATTCACCTTGTTGATGTTTGTTGAAGTTTTGTTGATTTTGTGGCATATTGATGGGTGGCAGAAAGGAAAAGTTTTTAATGGGAACTAGTGCATTGTTGGTCTTCAGGCTGTTTTTCCGAGGCTTTGGTGACCTGGTGTCCCTTGTCTGATCTGCCAAGACGAGCTGAGCCATTTGTTTGGAAATGCCATGTCCAAAAGGTATTTCTGGACTTTCAGGTGTTTGGATTGGTACATTATGCTTGGTACATGCACATGAGTTCTGGCTTGATATTGTGGACCTTAATCTAGTTGGAGGCCTCAGTTGTGTCTCACTGGGTTGTTTAGCTAAATGATCTGTTTCTACAGATGTGGAAGAATGGTGTTCTGCATCCTTGTGCTTTGCATTATAGTCAGTCTTCTCAGCCAGAAGAAGCGGGGCGAGTGGCGCGACTCTTGCCCAACCACACACCTATAATGATATTTTTAAAATGTCACTTATATAGGCTGGCTACTAGAATAAAAAGGTAAAACAGGTTTACTTACAGCTTCCTCCCAACCCTGGTTCCATTTATACTCGTAGGATTGCAGGTCTTTCATGAACTCTTCCTCACTTAATTCTAGCAAAACATTGACGTGTCCTCGGTCTGGTGTTTTGTCTGTTCTCCGCTCCACTGTGCGGGTCTCATTACATTGTTCAGCAGGACCACTGACCACTACTTTCCAATTTGCCATTATGAGCACTGGCTATTCCCGTCGTCAAGTCTAGCTAGCTAAAAAGCATAAAAGCAGGTTTATAACTACTACATTCAGATATTTTGTAACTTTGTAAAAAGCGTCTTACTCACGCATTTCGTTTTGGCACGTACGTTTTCTATAGTAGCTGCATTTTAACTCAAGAGCACGATTGGCGACTTCACGGACGGCGGAGTTTCTGCACAACACACGCTGAATGCCTTCACATGTTGTCATGACAACAGAAGCAGCGCTGCACGGAGGCCACGTGACACAGAGGGAGTCCTCTACTGGGTCCTGCCCATCCATGGTCCTGACCATGCTCCTGCGGCTTCCATTTCACTGCCTTTTCAACACTCGCAACAACGCATGCCACAGTTAATTGCTTTAAATCAGCCATCTTGGAAATAAACATTGGCAGCATTGGAGTTTGAATCGCCACTGTCAGTGCATTGGTAGAATTACAGAAAGCCTGTTTGCATTGTCAGTGGGAACCATTGCAAGGTGGAGTTCTGCACGTAGGACATTTGACGTCATTAACCTGACAGTTGCTGTGAGACAGCACTACAGACCACGAAACGCAAAGTCCGGGTGTGCCCAACCTGTTAGAAATTTTCGGAATGGGGACAGCGTCTGAATGAATTTGAAAAATGTCAGTCACTAGAGTGAGGTGGATTTTACCGGCACCTGCAACAAGAGCCCATTTTACTGGCTTACAGCCGCAGCGTGGCTGTGAGTGACGTGCTCAACGCACCTATCCGCGCCTGGGACAATCCACGCAACTCGACTTCGTGTTCTCTTGCCGGTGCTCACGACTACTTGACTTCTGCAGTGCGGGGACTGTTGCGTTTTATGGAAGGGAAGTCTGTGCACTCACTTGTGGTCATGCTGCCCCCCAAAAACTGTCTGCCGAGAAACTACAGCTGCATTGCTGGACTATTCGGTAGCCTAACGGCAGCAAACCCACGCCTGGAAGAAGGGGATGATTTTGATGTGATAAACGTCACTTGTGAACCTGTCGAGTGCCCTGTGGTGGACGAGAGGCCACGGGGCAGGGAAATCCTTCTAAAGCCACCACAGAGTCCTACTCTGCGGCGGAGATGCAAGTCGCTCCCTACGTCAACGGAGAGAGCAAAGTTAGAAATTTCTCGTAGCAGAAGTCCGACTAGCCAGAAAAAAGTCCGCTTCGCCGACTCTTTGGGCTTGGAGCTGATCTCTGTAAGGCACTTTAATGATGCTGATGAACCAGATGTGCCAGAGCGTATCTTCGCTAAATTACCCAAAGGAACGTTGCACCTTAACCATTTGGACACAAAGTTCCCTAGACCCGTTACGCATGCCATGTTTATGGAGTTGGAGTTCGCAAATCCCGGCACTCTCCCTGGCTTCGAGCAGAGGGTGAGAGAGGTGAAAGTCTTATTGGAATCTGTGGAGGCTGATGAGTTCAGCCTGTCTGGCTTTGTCCGCGTTTTAAACTTGGCGTTTGAAAAAAGTGTATCCCTGCGCTACTCCCTAAATAATTGGATATCATTTATGGATAGTCTGGCTTCATATGTTCCCAACTCTAGCGATGGCGCCACTGACAAATTCTGCTTCAAAATCGTTATGCCCACCTACTTGGACAATGGAGGCACACTACAGTTTGCAATTAAATACTGTGTTGGTGGGCAGGAATATTGGGACAATAACAATGGAATCAATTACAAGGTACGACCACGCCGGTTGAAGATGTCCCCGCCCCGTGAATGGGAAAATGGATGGATACACTTTATCTGAGCCTTGTGCGTAAATACGCATTATGATGATTCTCCCTGGTTACCCGGTAGCCTCTTTTTCCCAGTTATTAGCTCGAAATCTCAAATGTTATCGGCTAATTGGTGCGATTTCAAATTCTGTATATCTTTAGTGTTGTGCATTACCAAGTCTCTGATAGGTACCTGCTGTAGAATGTTCGCCGATGTCAGAGCGTTGCACGCAGTGCCCTTTGGGGGGCATGTTCGCATTATGTAATGTAGAGACACGTGCCGAGGAAAACGTGCCGGGCATAAAACGACCACTGGCATCACTTCATCTCATTCAACATCGAATCATTTGGCACATGCTCTGGTCGTTCTATGATTTAAGCAGAAAATATTATTAAGATGTGCATAAGGCCCCCCTGTTATTATGCACAAACACAAACAAGGAGTATGTGTTTGTGCATAACAGGGGGGCCTTGTGTGTGTGTGTGTGTGTGTGTGTGTATGTATATATATATATATATATATATATATATATATATATATATATATATATATATATATATATATATATATATATATATGACTCTGAACTACTACTGATCTTTTTGTCTGTATCCCAGGATTTCACACACCTTGTGCCCTTCTAAGCTACCAAAAAACCTGCTGTCAGTATACTTCAATTACAGACATTTACTGTAACACCTTTTCCCTAATCATATACAGTCTTCCCTTGCATGTAACAGGTGTTGTCTTATGGCCTTAGGTGTAGTATGATAATCTTACAGTGTTACAAGGCCAGACACATCATGTAATGGTAGCTGAACTCTGAGTATCACTTAGGCCTTTGTATACATGATGAAGGCTTCTAAGATCTGCTCTTTTTAATAGGGCATTTTGCTTTTGAATGTAGGTGACATGAACTATTCTTGTGACCACTTTTTGGAGCAGATTAATTGTGTTTTTATTTCCAGGCTGTGTCCATGATTCTCAATGACATGAAAAGCACTTACGAATTGGCTTAGTTCTTTGGTTAATGTTCTTTATAATAACACTATGTGCTTTCAATGGCCAAACATTGAGTCATCTGTAATTATGTGTTTGCAGAGTTAGTTTCAGAGTAATTTTAGTCCAAGTTCTACACACTGTGCAGTACCAGTCCAGAAAGCAAAAGTTTTACAGGTCAATGTGTACAGTGATGCATCGATCAACAGACTCTATCCAAATCTTGTTCTATTTTTTTCTATGGTCGTGAAACATGTTCCATTCTGTTATTGATGCATCAGTACAGAAGGGCTTTGGGTCACATATTGACCCCTGTATACCACTGCATCACAGCTCACTTAAGTATAAATATGTGTGTAAATGTTTAAATGTTTATCCTTGAATGTCTTCCTACTACTGTATTTTGTGTTTGTCTTTTAAAGTGGGGATAGAAAGTTGAAAAGAATGAAGTTTCTGTCTGATGGAGAGATAAAGTTGAAGTGAAAAGCACATTGTATGTTTGGGCTATGGATAGTGTGACAGTTTGCCTAAAATTATTTTGTAAAAACAAAACATGTGCAGTCTAAAAGTGCATTATGTATGCCTTAAAATGTTACAAAATATATTTAAATACATTGTTTAGGACCATGTATAATTGCTAACTGACAGTTTATTGGCAGGGGCACTTAAGCTAAGGGTGAAACATATTGACATATGATTGTAGTGGACTGCTTTGAGATGGTAAAAACAGGTTTGATACACCTTTGGGCAGAGAGAAATGGACTAAAATGAAAGACACTGCTCACTTCAAAGCTATACCAAGAGGACGTTCATTGTTTGTTAGTTTTTGTTTTATTTAGTTTTGTTTTTAATTGTGTGAAGCACTTTAGTAAAGTTGCACATTTTGTTGTTTTTTATTTTGTCATCTGCATTATAAATTTTTGTACTAGCATGCACTTTTGAAACTCACCTTTAAAGGTTAGTTTTAGAGTTTACCGTATTATACATTTTGTTAAACCACAATGAAATAAAAGCATTTGTGATCAATACATTTATGTCTCAATTATAATGTAGGGTTGAGTCTCAAATGCACTGCATACCTCAAAATGACTGCAATTAATTTAGAAGCAGATTACAGTTGGCTGCATCAATCCTCATTGATGATATGTTTGCAAAAATGTCCTTGAATCGATTTCACACTTTTTTCCCTTTTTTGCCTGAGACTAAAGCTTGAAGCATGCAAACAACTCATTAGAACTTTTGTCAAAATATGGTCACAATAGCTGCCTTGTTTGCAGTCCAAAGCCTATATGGCCTGTTCAATGGCTCTGCACATGCTTTTCAGTGGGAGCTATAGGGGACTTTGATGGTGAATGCCAGACATGGAAGAATACCCCCCTAACCTCTTTGAATAACAATTGTTATTCAATGGAGGCTGAGCAAAACCTTGCCCACCTATCACTAGTAATTCATCCCTCCTGCTGGTAGAATCCAATGTAATCCCATCTACAGTTTTTTTCAGGGATGTAGAAGTATTATCTAATATATACATTTATACAGTTAAGGAGGTGGGAAAATAAAAGTTGAGCATAACGTTAGCTTTGCCTGAGGGTCAGCAATGATAATAAAAACAGAATAAATAGACCATATGGTTTCCTGTTTTATTATCAAGTGTTAATCAGCCTTTGATGCTACAGAAAGGCTGTTAGGGAGTTTCACATGACGTGAATATGCAGATATTATATCTTATTTCTATCTTGTAGCATTATAGTGACAACAAGTCTGATCAAGATCAAGAATTTACATCAAAACATCATCACTGTACAGTGATTGAATCCTGACTCAGCAGTTGGCTGCTGTGCTACCTCTTTATCACCACTTCGAGCCTCGGGCTGAATAATTAATTGGCCAATTGATCTTTCCAGAATGGAAATTTGCTTTGCTATTTGGAAGTCTTTACTATCAGAGCTATAGAGTAAGTTTGTAGTCTCCCTATCTTTCTGTACATTACATGTTTCTACACAATCTTTTCCTACCAATAATCTTCTACTCATGCACAAATGATTTCTTAGTATTATTCACTTTTGGGTAGACATAACAATGTGAAAAATACGAGAGCATCTTTTTCTCCTGAATCTCGCATATGGCACAGCAAGTGGAAATTCCTATATCAAAATAGACAAGGCAAGGGAGTGCAGGCCGTTAAATTATTGACCTTATATCTCCCAAAGGGTTTGCAATAGACCTCAGCTGAAAAGCTCTGTGTACACAGTGGCTAAGTTTCTTACCAATGACAATGTCAAAACTGCCAATCAGAACGATTAATACTCCAATTAAAATGAATTAGTTAGTTAGTCTAACCCCATATCCCAATGATGAACAAAGGAATGCATTTAACATTTACATAACAGTTTATATCAATAATACCAATATCAGTCATAATAATTACTTGACAGACTATATCAATCATCAAACCAATTGTGTAATTGAGATTCCATGACTGTTCAGATATTATGAGTACCCTTGCTCTCCTAAATGGATGATTTAGCACAAAAAAGAATAAGATATAATATGGTGTTTATTATTTGGCCTATTATCTCTTCATCAAATCATCATCATTGTTAAATCAGGGCAGTATTTCGTAAAACAGGAGATGGGTGCATACACCACTCTTCATCCCTCACTGAATGTGATGAGAGGGGATAATCGGTGGGGTATAGAGCATCATTATTCACAAGCGGACAGATCTGCCCTTGACAATCTAAAAATAAACAGACTGTGACTGAGATGCAGACTATTTGGATGGACTAAATTGACAAACTATTGATGGATTCCTGTTATTCACAACATTTTACCTTTTCACATGCAAAAGATATATTTGACCTATACTGCATTACTTTCTGATGCATGTTTTAATGTTGTTTCCTCATCAAAAACATACTTGGATATGTACTACTACTACTGTTAAATTGAAAACTACCACTAAATGACATCATAAGATGTAACAGAGCATTTTGAGCTTTGGAGATGTAGACAGACTAATAATAAAGGATTACTCAAACATGTGTGAATGAAACCAAACACACCTCCAGGTCTGGTTTTGATGAGGTAGCAGCATCATAACATGGCTTAAAGCTAATTTTGTGCAATAATATAGGACCTTTAATCTCTATGACAATAGTTTGAATCTTTCATAATCCTAAAACCCATGGATATATCTTTGCAAGCATGAGGACAATATCATTACACTCTGAAAATCGTGATGAGATTTATGCTCTTTGTTATTAAAGTTTGTGTTTGCAAGTGTGTCCTTGGGTAACCAGCGTTCAGTATCACCTCTTCCAAATTTGGAGGGGTGTCCTTGGTGATTTGTCATCCCGGATGATGTCACTACCTCCATCATACTGTTCTCCATTTAAAAGGCTGTTGTCTGGTTGCCTCTCTCTCTGGAGCTGAGAGTGAATCAGCAAAACACCTCTCCTGTCAGCATCTCTTGGCTCCACAATAACAAATACTCCCTAGACATTAGTAAATCATAAATAATCGGTCAAAATCAAAACATTCTGCTAAAAACATGATTATGCCAGTAGCTGTTTTCAGTTGAAATCACTACATGGTTGTCATTGCATTGTAAATTAAGATCATCTATCCCTCTGTGTCTGCCCTTGGGTAATCTGAATCCTATCAATGTCACCCAGGTGCTCACATCTCCTCCTGTCCTGATACGTCTTGGTCTGGTTATAACAATAGGCGTCATGAAATAATTATGGAGGGGCACTCAAACACCTTTCACATGCATGCGTCTGGCTTCTTTCAGAGTTCTCTCATGTCTGTGGCAGACCAGACCCAGGAGGGAAAGAGGGGCACATGGACCAAAGTGTGACTGGAAATGCACTTCTGCTGTCCGCTACAATGGGCTCAGCTGCTCACTGCTTTTCCACTTTTAGTGCATGAGTGAGTCTGCCAAAGCACGTATTACTATTAGGCTGTTATGCAGTTCATCTACTTTAATACCATTTGAGGAATATTTCAGTATTTTGAAACCGGATGCATATCAGTCTCTCTTCAGTACTCAACTCACCTTAATTATGACCTCAGAGAAAAAAAGAGAAAAAAAGTACTAATGAATGAAAAGATATTACTATTTAGCTGTTGGTTTAAAATCAATCAACTGATCGATCAAAAACAATTGCACATGTAGGCTACATATAAACAATTCAGACAAAGTACTGATGCTTTTCATGCATGCGCAAGCTCACAGATGAAGCACGACTTCTTAAACGCACACTGCAACGCCCCCTGCTGTCTAATTTAGCAATAAAATTGTATCAATGGGAACCAAGACAAAAATAATATGTAAATGTAAATACATACATTCGACAGTGTATACTTTTTACACGTAGGCTGTTGAGCCACATGGGTAACCCAACCCAAAATGATTCTTAATCTGACTGTTCTAAACCTAATGAAACCTTAATGACCCTAACACACTATAATTGTGTAATATAATTGTGTTGTGATAATCTGTATAGCTGTTCATGACATTATCTTACCTATTTGTCAGCATGTGTCAACTTTAGTGAGAAGTATACCTTTAATCTTCACTGGTTCAGACAGATATACAGAGATCTTTGCCACTTGGATGGAATTTGGCTGGAGATGAACTGCTGTTTATCCTTGAATAGAAATGCATTGTTATGGCTGGAAAACATTCAAAGAAATGAGCAAAGGACGTAATTTATACATTCATTTCAATTCAAAGTTATCATAACCATTTCATATTCACCATCTTTCTTGAACTTAGTGACATTTAAAATTAAAGATCTTTGACTACTAAATTAGCTCGCCTATTCAACGTTTATTATTGTGATGTTAAACAACATATATTATTATTTAACCTTTGACTACAGACAAAATGTAAAGAAATACGAAAGCACAAATGCGCTATAACGTGGTAATATTACATCTAGGCCTAGTTTTTACTCCTCCAAACTGTATAGACTAAAGTGCTGTTGTTATTTTGTGCCTCAAGATGGCAGCAGAGTGACACAAACAGACGGTGCATAAAAAGCCCACTTTACAGAGAAATAAAATGTAACCTCATCCTCTAAGCCTTTGAGGGTTCTGGTGAAATAGTGCCCATAAAAAGCTCTTGTTGGCTACCCCTACCTCTGCTGTCTTCAGGGGAGGGTTTGTGGGGACCGCGGCCTATTAACAACAGCCTGTGAAGGAGATGTGTTGAAGCGAGGCCAGCACGAAGAATGTGTTGGCACATGTGAGGGGCGCCACTGAAATGGAACTTTAATTCATTTACACAAAAAGGAGAACAATCGTAAAAACAGACCTCCGAGCCTGAGAGCTCACAGTTTAGGTAATAGCAGCTGGAACAGTACTTCCTCTAACCTGACATTGAGCCTGTTACAGGGTTTTATTTAGATTTATTCTACATGTCAGTGGTGGGATGGGGCCAACATGTCATTGTGTGCATGCATGAGGTGTGTGGGGAACTCAGATGGCGGAGGTGAGTCTGAATGGGTCTTTGATGTTGCTTGCCAGGTTTCCTCTGTGGACAGCAGCTGTTATGATAAACAAGCTGTCTAGTAACCTCCTCAAATTCTCCCCAAGATGGCTCAGTGCCCGTCCTCCTTCACTTTCCTCGCTTTTCATTGCTTCTCCCAAGTCTGTGTTCAATGAGAGGGAAGTGAAAACAAAAGCCTTGTCAGTGTTCAGTCCAAGGGCTAGCCAACAGTGTGTCAAATGACCAAAACAGTGCTGCATGCACCATCCACGCCAGACAGACATCCTGAACGTCTTATTGGAGATGAATTGTGTGCCTGCTGTGCTATTTGCTCATCAGTTATAAGTAGCATGTTGAGGAGCACCTTGTCTCATACGAATGTAGTGTTAAGTGACGGATTGGTGGTGGTTGGACAGGCCCATGGCACACATTGACTTCCTTGCTTCAGTCTATCCCAGGGCAGCTATGGCTACAGCAGCATGAGCATGGAGTTAATGAATAATTCCATGTAAAACGGTTTGGGTGACTTGAAGGACACTATTCAAACCATTACTAATGATGCAAACGCCTTTTTGTTTGAATACTCAAAATTCATGGTTCTTCATTGCTACTGCATGATACAGAGAGACTGAACTATAAAGTATATACTATATGAACTATATCTTTGCCCTTCCTTTCCTGTTTAAACATACATGTTACTGAATGAACACAATCAGTTAGTCATTTAGAAAACTTAGATGGCCATTCTTAGTCTGGTCAACTTCTTTGTGATAAATATGAGTCAAAGTTATAATATGCAATGTAATATGTGGGACCATTTCACCTCAAGTTCAGATTCTTTCAGTGCAGTCACTTTAGAAATGTTGGGAAATGAGTCAACACTGAATCCACTCTGCTTTACCCATCAAAGGCTGTCCCATCTTGGAACATGATGTCATTTGAGTTTTAGTTTTCACCCCTTATTCTTAAAGTCATCCATTGTGATAGTGATATGGGACTCACAACCAAACCATTAGGGGCCATTATTTTAACTTAAGACTTTTCACAGATAAAGAAACACACTTTAAAAATGTCTAACTGCTTATCAAATTTGTCCCGAGGATTCCCCAGTTCCTTCTTTTGTTGGAGAGTTTGTGTGTGTTGAGTGACCTGGCAGTGAACTTATACTTGGCCTGTATCTTGTTGCGTGACATGTGAACCAGTTGGGTCTGCTGGGTACCTGTCCAGCGCACTGCTTTGGTTACTGTGCAGGGAGTATTTGTGTAAATGGGTACTTCCCAATGCCACCACAGGAGTCTAGGGAAGTGAACAAAAAGATCCTTTCACTCTTCACTTTAGTGGGCGCCCCAGGCTGGAGCCATGCGGACTTGTACATAGACTTACATTGGTGCATTTATGAACTTTCTAGAACACACACCTTAACGCCTCCAAGCCATGTCAATTATGTGAGTTCTTCATTTTTGCTTCTTGTCCAGTCACATGTCTGAGATTTGTGTGGCAGTGGTGAGGAAAGCCTTATAATCTTTAATAGTTACTAATGACATTTATACCAAACACATTTTACATTGCATTATTAATTCGCTATTTTAGTAGTCGCATCTGTCCTGGGGATAGCTGATGGAAATGTGGCTGCCATTCACGTACCTCTTGTTTCCATTTATATGACAAAAATATAACAATGCTCATTATGCATAAGATAAATGATATAAATACAAATTTTACTAGATCGAAATACAAAATACGGATAGATTACCAGTGGAAAAACAGCAATACAACAAAAGTGGGTTATGATAAAATGAGTCATGTAATCCAATCAAGAAGACAGACAAAGTATATCCATCCATCCATCTTCTCCTGCTTAATCCGGCTGGGTCACGGGGGCAGTTTGCTGCCCAATACTCATAGCACCTGACCCCCCCTATGAACCCCTCTGCAGGTGGTGAGCCCACAGGAGGGTGGACATTATGGTCCTTGATGTTAGTTCATAGGGGTGCGGGCATGTTTTAGGTTGATGGGGGAAACCGGAGGAAACCCATACAGACACGGGGAGGAACATGCAAACTCCACACAGAAAGGCCCGGGCGACCCGGCGATCGAACCTGCAACCTTCTTGCTGTGAGGCCTGAGTGTTGCCACTCAGCCACCGTGCCACCACAGACAGACAGACAAAATATAGTAATACAAAAATGTTTGTGTTTGTAATATACAAAAAAAAAAAAAAAAAAACTGCATAAAGTACTGTGGTCCAGATGTAAGTTATCGTATTCCCTCTGTCTCTTCTGCACATTGTATCTCACAACATACATCCAAATATGCATACCACACTAAAGGCTCCCTCAGGCATCCGTCACCACGCCAATACATCATAAGAACTGTGCACCGATGAGAAAGCATAAAAGGGAAGAAGTACAAGGCAGGAGGGTGAAGAACCAGACCAGCGGCGGCTTGACTTCCTGATTACAGTGATGGATTATGGAGAGGTCGCTGGTTGATGGCTCCTCTATGACTTTTAATCTTTGGTGATGTGAACTGCAGTACTTCATATAGTTTTTAAAAAGCATTTGGAGGTGAAGGGTGCATGTAGAATCCATTTTGAAAATTTGATTTGTTTGTTTCATGCTTTTGTAAATACTCCCAGACTTGGGTTTATCTGTTAGAACATTGCAAAGCCATAACTCATCATGTTCTTTTTGTGCCGGGAGAAGACCAGACATCAAAATAACTGTAGGATTTATATTGGTCTGAAATCAGTGAAACTCATGCAGGGAGAAACCGCAGCACTGTCAGGATCACAAGCCAACAATGGAAGAGTGGATAAAGCTGCTTGGGAATGAAACAATGCCATATGACAGATGTAACCATAGCTAAATGCTTGTGTCTTGAGTCTAGAGAAATATAGTGGTGAAAAAAAAGATCACCATTATTTCTACACTCCAGCTACTACCGTTATTCTAATAAAATGCCTCAACAACACAGGCTATGACTATGCACCTTAGACCTTGCCACTTACAGCATGTCAGATCAGAATACTTTCTTTTCATATTAAGTACTTTATTCTAGTTTTTGGAGTAGAATAGTCTAGCTTTTGACTCTCTCCACTTCTAAGACCTTTCATCCACACAGAAAGGTTAAGGTCAGAATACGTTTAAGGGCTTTAGGTTGAAAGGGGTGAGGAAGAGGAGGTTTCCCTGCAGGCTGTGTGGCTGGCCCTGTGCTCTTGTGCTGCTCGCGGCTGTGGCTGGCTAAATAAACACTCCTAATTGGCTGTGGAGCCCCACTAGTCTGGGGTTTCACTTGCTTTCATCCTCGGGAAGCTGTGGGAGAGCTGAGAGGTGAGGTGGAGGCATCAGCATTCACACACATGTGCTCAATCATACAGTAGGGACTTTTGCCTGTGCCTGCTTTGGAGATTGATTAAATGCATGAAGTTTTTTTTATTGTCAGTGAAAAATGTAGTCACCTGCTTCTGATGAGACCCAAACCCAATCATGGAGGGAGTTAAAATTATTTAGATGAAAATGATTCAAAACAGTTTCCTCTTTGAAATCTCCAAATTACTTTCTTACATAAAAAACTTACAAACGTATTAGAGATTGAAGATATTGGTCAAAATAAGTATTGTCCTAAAACCTTTGAGATGTGTACAAATTATTAAAAACATGTCTATTCTGTGCCACAGTTGTCTGAATGCTCGTCTGCTTCAATAATACATGCACAATGTGACACAGAAATGTGTTCTTAATTTTTGTGTGTCAGCGGGTTACTCCCTACAGGATTTATTTGACTGAATTAGTCTTCTTCCTCTGTTTCTTTCAAGGCACTAATGTCCTCTTCAAACCTTACGCCATGATTTGTGTTAGTTATAGTGGTGAGTCAACAGTTTGTATGTGTATGTGTCATCTTGTGTATATGTATGCATGTTGAAATGGCTGTTTCCAAAGTCTGCAGGTCAGCCTTCATCCATTCTTTCCTTAGCTCCTTTCCTTGCGTGACCAACACACCCCAGGGATCCAAACCCAAACCATAACAGAAGAGAAGGAAATTTAAATCTCCATACACCTATACTAGACAAGCACATAATAGCAGCATAGGTGGAGAGTATACTTGGATCCAGAGATCAAGTAGGCTTATGTACCAGTGAAATACAGCATCACACCCACATATTCACAGACTAGACATTTGGATTAAAGAGTTGACTGCAGCGGACAACAATCCCGAGACAATGGAAAGGATTATTTGATAGTGACAAGATTGTGTGTAATCACATTTTCCAGGGGCCCTGTGCTCTAAAGTTGTCATGTCAGGAGCATTTCCCTGGCAGCTCACTCACAGCTAACAGCAGCAGAAGAGCAGAGAACCAAGAGGCTGAGGGAGCATGACTTCCCAAGACGGCAGGCAGCCAAAAACAACAGCCGACTCCAGTAGGTCGGCACAGGAAGGGAGAGTGGGGGGGCGGTGTCATAAGGAGTGAAAAGTGTGGAGGGGGCCACTTAAAGGCCTTATGTGTGCACACTCATTCCTGTTTGTTGTTGCCGAAGCCGAGGGCCTTCAACTTGGCCAGCCCTAGGGGAGTCATTACACAGCATTCCTGTCCCATTATTCTGAGCAGATTTTGTGCAGCACCAGCCCAGAATTCTGACGACCCTCCTCCTTCTGTCCCTGATGTCCAGGGTTGTCATCCCTCTTGTGGCGGCTTTGGGCGCAATCAGGACTGCATGAAAGAAATCAATCATTGATTGATTTGTGAATTTTGCATTTGCAAAAAAGTCCATTACTACCATGTAACAAGGACTTTTGACTAAAATCGTAAAACAGGACTTCGTATAGTAATGACAGGAGGCATGGCCGCCATCTGCTTCAACTTAAAACAGGTGTCCTGGACATTTCAAGTGGACTTGAATCATTATCAGGATTTACCTGTAATCCTCCTCACAAATTGTGCTTTTCTTCCTTTATTATTTCACTGTCTGTAACTGTCATGGTCAGCTCAAACACACTTTATGGTTTCTATTATAGACATAGTGAGAGGGGATCAGGTGGGATGGGCTGGCTTCTGAGTGACAGGTACAGGTGAAAATGGATCGGGTCAGCCCTGGTTCACAGAACACACAGTGGCTCCAGTCAGACTGTGGCCCGATGGGAACTAAGAGAGCGGTCAACCACAGCTGTGACATGCTGAACTTTAAGAGAAAGCGTATGATCCTGGTGCACTGTACGGTCCCACATACACTGAAAACTGGACCATCTAATGTTCAAGCTAAAAGAGACATTTGGGGAATTTTAATGGGCTTATACTTTTACATGTTTATATGTTGAAATATACTGTATGAATGGGTAGATTGAATCTGAGGCTCTGAACCTAAGACTCTGAACCTCTGAGAAGGCCATTTTGGACATAAGATATAATATAGTGTCTAGTGAGTATGAGGGGAAAACTGAATGAACTGCGTCCCAGCCTACAGTGGAGCTGCTTCATCTGTTGGTTTTTCCTTTTTTAGAGGAAACACATTCCTCTGTTGCACCTCTGACCTTGGAAACAGAGAAGAGATCCTGCTGAAATAAATGAATAAATAAACACAGAGAAAGCCCAGGCGCTTCCCCAGAGGTTTCACTTTCTCTCTCCCTCCACCACTCAGGCTCTGTGTGTGGTGTCTGTGTAGGAGAGACCAAAGACTTGGAAACATTTGTGAATAAACTCCTTCCTTTAGTTGGTGAAACAGAGCATATAGCTTAAATCATGAACATGATTGAACAAAGCTGTTTGCAACATTCTGAACACAGTGTACTATATACATTCTCATTGTTGAATCAGGTTGTGACACTTGGCTTTGGTTTACTTCCTATGTCACTTTCCAACTCTGGCATCAACACCCTTCTTCCTGTATGGCAGGATGCAGCATTCGGCTGGCACTTTTACATACATGCTATTTCTGGCATCAAAAGTGTCTGACCTGTTTATCAATAGAGAACACAAATCGTGAAAATATGATTTTAAAAAGCTGTAACATGCATTTGTGATGTCACTTTTATGTGACATTATTTGCTTTAGTGATTCATTTTAGTTGCATCTCCCATGTGTTAGTCAAGCTTTGTTGTTTTCACATTAGAAGTGCAAATCTTTAATGTCACATAGTCCATTAAAACATAAAGAAAAGCTTTACAGATGCTTCTTGTTCTGTAGACGTACCTGCAGCAGATAAATGCTCTGCAAATATTGGAGGTGATGACATGTTCTCAAACAAGCAACTCCAATCCCTTAATCTCTTTATTACAGCACAACACAGCATGTGAAAGACTCTAGTAGCTTTCTTTCTAAGTGAAATCATTTATGCTCCTGATGTCTGTCACAAGACCTGGGGGCAGGTGCTTCTTTAATACCAACACACACGCACACACTTCCGATGTTGCAGCTTCTACATGCTTACACTGTGGGGCAGTGTTGTAAACCAATGCGCACATGTAGACCACTCACTATCTTTCAGGGTACAGGGTTTTTGTAAGTTATGAATGAGTAAAAACATATTTTATTAGTAGTGTGCACTTGTGAGAGTACTAGCCTGATTAAAAAAGTACAACTCCATATTGCATTTGATTGTTATCGTGCTCGCTTGGAGGTGCGCTTGTTTAGTGACATGCACTTGTTTGGAATATAAATCTACTTCCTGTTGTTATTAATAGGCTTCATCAAGCTAGTAATCTGTAATAAAGAATTTATGGTGAAATGTTTTTCATTTATTAGTTTATTTCTTTAACATCATGGGCTTTGTAATGTGATTATTATAAACCCCATAGCTAGAACAAAACCATAGACTATATAAGAGAAGGATATGTATTATTCTATATACTCTATGCACCACACCAAGGGCCAATCCTTCTTAAAACTGTAGATAATTATGCCAACTTAGAGGATGCAATTCATCGCAGATCCGTAAACCGCAAGATATTGCTTTTTATTAGGCTTTTATTAGTCTCCCTCAGTCTATAGTAAGAAAAAATAAATGAAATGCGTTTTACTTCGATAAAGTTGTCCAGGTGCAACAGTGTAAAACATGCAGGGCTAAAGGAAAGGAACGGTGGGTGGGGGTTGCCTTTGGGGTGCCGAAGTGGGTCTCATGAATCAGGGATGGCGCTGTGTACAGTGTGAGCGAGAGCAGCCGTTCAAGTTTTCGGAGTGCAGCAAGGAAAGTTTGCTGCCGCAGAGACTTAAAATGCAGAGAAATCCACTGCGCACACGGACTACAAACGTCAAACGGAGAGAGGCGTTGAGACTTTTATCCCGTGTCCTTGAAAGATAACGGTTTGCTGCCTACGCTACAGGCTTCAATACCAGCTGTGTCAGTGAGTAACTTTGAAACTTTTGGTTCCCAGACCAAGAGATAAGCAGTGCTTAAGGATGGCTTAACTTCTGAATGTTTACCATGTAGGCAAGTTTAAAAACAATGAACTCTCCCCGTGACAAGGATCTGGGACCCTTATCTCGGAAACACCGTCTCATGGCTGCTGCTCTGCCCTGTGAGGACAGCCCATTAGCCGGCAACCCCTCCAGGTCTGATCGCAACGGGTTGGGGGGACTGGTCCATTGTTTTATTTGTGGCAGTGGAGTGACACCCGGGAAGGAATTACTTTTACAAGTCACCTATCACAAGGAAAGGAGTCCCTTTTTCCCATTTCTACAGAATCAAGAACCCGCGCCGGGTGCGCGTGAGGTGAGCCCGGACGGACACGCGCTGGTGTGCGCGGTGTGCCACTGTTTCCTGACAGAGCAATGGCACTCCTTCGAACGGAGCAGGACACCCATAGAGAAACGTATGTACTGGTTAAAACGGCCGTACCAATGTGACTCCCGTAGGATGCCACAGGAGTGGAACATGTCTTATGACGTGGAGAGAAGGATCACCTTGGGGAGCCAAAACTACGATGGGGGCGCGGAGTCAGACTTCTCATCCTTTTCTGAATCAGACCCGGAGATGGATTTAGTCGAAAAAGCTGGCAGAGACAAGCATTATACAGCGGCTGGCAAATGTGCACGAGAAAACAACAGGAAAAATAATGTAATCAATGTTAAAACGAGTCCTGATTCACAGCGGTGCCCCATTGGTGTTTATGGGACATCTCCAAAAGCGGAGAGCGCACTGGCTGGGAGACGGGCTGCAAAGATTATGAATAATACCTGCCAATCAGATCTATCTCCTGTTAAGTCCCAGCTGAGATTCCCACAGGAGCAATGCCGGTTTGACAGCCGCGTCCCTAACCCACCTGTGCTAGACACCCGGGTCATTATACGCAACAGGCGATGGCTGGAGGAGGGTCATGTCAAACACGCGGAGCCTCGTCAAATTCAGAGCAACTGTCCTTCATCCAGGCATGCGGCCCAGCTGTTCCGGGGAGAAGACAAAGATTACCCCGGAGCTGTCACTGGTGCCAAAAGGAAAAACACGCTTGGCAGTTCTGATGAGGATGAGATAAACATTACAAGCGATGATGAACGGATGTTTGAACATAGAACTCCAAGTAGACATCAAAAGCTATCTGACGAAACTCTTTCCCCAAAACAGTCCACTCAGGGTCCAGATGAGTATACATGTTATATATGTGGGGAAGAGCTCAGACATGACAGTCATTTTATAGTGAGTGTTCAGAAACAGGAGAGAGCTCAGAGCGAGCCATTCTTCCCCTTTCTGTGGTTACACTCTCCTCCTCAGGGTGCTGTGCCCATCAGTGCAGCAGGTACCACTCTGGTGTGTGGCCGCTGCCACTCCTCCCTCATGCAGCAGTGGCAGAGCTTCCAGCTGGCTGACGTGCCGGTGCTGCAGCGACTTTATGTAGTTCCTCTAAATCCGTCTGGTTCCTCATCCCACCCTCTTCCTCAGACATCCTGTGACCCAGTGGGACATACAGCTGAGCATGAGGTGTGCTTCCTTTGTGGTCAGGGATGTGCTCACGACATGAGAGTGGTATACACCCAGGCTGGAGTCAGTAAATCCCGGGGTGCAATGTATTTTCCATTTATCAACCTGTTCCCCTGTCCTCCTAATGCTCAAGGTGTGAAGAGTGGACGTATACACTGTTGCCCTGTGTGCCACCGCATCCTAGAGGACATCTGGAATGCATACCGACTGACCATGAATGAAGACCTTATCACATCTGTCACCTCCTTTTTGACTAGATATCATTCAACTGTGGCAATAGAGAGGCCTGCTTCTTCCCAACCTCACTCTAAAAGTGCTACCTCTCAAATAAGCAGCTCATTTTCAGTCTGTTACATCTGTGGTACTGACCTGTCTGCAGGAAAAGAGCATCAGCTGCATGTCAATCCACCTGGACGCTGTGGAGAAAGAGTACCATTCTTTCCTTTCCTAACCATGCACCCTCCTGCCCCTCGCGCTAAACCCATAGACTCCACAGGCCTGGTGGCAGCCTGTACCCTCTGCTATCACGACTTGCATGCACAGTGGGGCAAATATCAGAACAAAGGGTCACACTCTGCATCTAACATATGCAGTGGCACTTCCCCCCAGTTGCCCAGCTCCCCGTGGGCACGCCAATACAGCTGTGAGGCCTTTGTGTGCTTCTTTTGCAGGCAGGAACAGCACAGGCAGGGCAGATTGTGTGCAGTGACTATGGCCCGGCTGCCCGTGTTTCTGTACGCACCTCGGAGCGCTCACATGCTGCTGGTGGATGATGGGAGGAAGCTGGTCATCGGAGCGTGTGTGGAGTGTAAAGCCATGGTCCAGGTGGGACAGAGTGACCAGCAGGAGGATGAGAGACAAAGGTCTACAGGTGTTGAGAAGGACGAAACACAAGTGCAGCCAGCAACTCCTCAGCCAAGGCAAAGGGTAAGAATAAAACACAAAAGCCTGGCATCACAGTCTTAATGTTGGAGAGTTACAAACTTGTGATGTTGAACAAAGTTAAACAGTAAGTAAGTGTATGTAAGTTAATAAAATGTAATAAATTAAATTATTACGTACAGCACATTGCCCACAGTATCCTAGTTGACAACATGAGATATCAGCGTTTTATTCAGATATCATTGCTATCATTCAAACTTTGATTTGCATTGCAAACCAAAAGGTTTCATACAAAGTGTACTCCATGTACATTAGCTGACCATTTCCCCTTCAACACACATTCACTTGATCAGGATCAGTAGGTAAGCGTGGTAGGTCTATATGTTTTTTGAGGCAGTAGGTTGTTATCTGAGTTTTGGTGATGTATTAATGGAGACCTGAGGAACCTTTAAACAACTCGTGGGTCTCGTGAACAGCTTTCACATGCATGCGGGCTAATGACTGGCTACCCATAGCGTACATAAAACATTTGTGTTTACTTACTTACTCTTCATACTGACTGATGATACTGTCACAAGCAACTACAAAAATGTGTTGCTTGTGACAGTTTTTTAGTAATCTAAAATTGTACGTTTAATAACATTTTTGTGTTTTACATCAGTAGCAGCAGCAGTTGCATTTCTCATCTGCCTTAACAGATGAGCTAAAAGGACCAATAAAGACTGAACTCCTGACATTGCAGGGGCAAACACTGCTGGAGCCAAATGCATGGGATAGTCCAGGGCAGCTATGAAGGATCATTTCAGCCTGAGGTGACAGTCAGTTTTAGTGTAAGCGAGCCTGTGACCTCATGGCTGTTAAAGTGCCAGGGGAATTGTTGGAGCCGAGAGCAGGGGGAGCTCCAAGTTAGCAGGCTGTGAGCAACAGGTGTCTTGTCCCCCAGTGTCATGCTATACACTCTAGAGTCTGTCAACACTGTGGAGTGGGTCTGCACTCAGGGCTCACTTGCTTCTTTAGGGAAAAGAACACACGATTTGAATTTTATATGAATAAGTGCCAAGTATATGGTTTATCTTTAATATTTTAAAATTATTATGTGTGGCTTGCATCTACAACTTTAACTTGCTGACATCACCTTCTTGTCCTGGATAAAAGTTTCATTGAAAATTCACTTTAGAGGGCTTAATATCAAAGTGGTTCAGTTTTAGGAATCTAAGCTTTAAATCACTGTTTCCCTAACAAGACACGCTATTGCATTCTTGCCCAAATCCGACTTAACTAATAAATCCAGGATTTGACAGATAAAAGGGAACACAGAGAGCTTTTCATTCTTTTACTTTCTAAGGATAAAGTAGGTTTTGGTTTTTCAAGGACATCTGTGTGCTTGTGTTTGTATTAGAAGAGACCAGGGCATGTTGTCACTCAGATTAAGATGTCAAACTGCAGTCATTAAATTAAACTAGCGTATGTGTAATCTATATCTTATTGGACCTACTGATAGTTATTGCAGCGAAACAGCTCAGAATGCAGAATTTGCTGTGATCTTTAAACCTTTTTTAACCAGGAACCCAGTCCAGCTACAGTACAAGGCTTGTTATCTGCTTTTCTTATACTAACGTTTTCTTGTACAAAGATGACAAAACAGTGAAAAGGTGCATTGATGTTTGTCCTTCTGTCCCATTTGCACATTGGCTCTAAGTTACTACAAGCCATTCTTCTGTGATGGCGCCCACTGTTTGGACAAAGGCTTTTCCTGAATATTTCAGATGATATCTCCTAGGTCCTAGTCCCTAACTCCTTTACCTTCGGAACTATGTCACGGGGTCCACCATAAGAGTCCTAGGCAGAGAGGAGAAGGAGCTTCAGCTGCGTTTGGAGATCTGACCATCTTAACCAGAGCAAGAACAACAGAGAACCCACATGATGCTACAGCTGTAAATAAAACTCCCACAAAATGGACTACAATAAGTGCTCCTCATTCTCCTTGACTGCGCTGAATTAATGAGAATTTCATCATGACAGAGTACATACATTACCTGAGCATTAAAGCTCCATACTCTGTAGATATGAGACTCTGAAAAGTTAAAACATGAACCTCCTCTAATGATATGCACCCATGCACAGAACAGAATGAATACTCTCCAGCTTCACCATCAGCTGGATCATCTGCTCTGTCCTCTGTCACAAATACGACACCAAATCCTCCCCTTTTGTCCATCTCCAGAAGCAAAGAGCAGTGTTTGGGGCTCCATCAGCTGAATTTCTGTAAACTAACCACGTGGCTTTAAGCTTTGTTTTTATAAACATAAACAATCTCCCCTTATGTTATTATGTAGTCTACAAATAAAGCCTTTGAAGAGTGATGGCCCTTAAAGCTTCAAGTTGGGTTTAACCAGATGTATTGTATAATGTCTGAGGCAATGAAACTTTTAATATATTACAAACTCTTTGTGCAGAGATTGGCTGTATTCAGAAACCATTCAGGGAAAAGCAAGCACACTGTACTGTGGGATGCCTCATTGCTCCTTAGCTCTGGTTAGGAAGCTCCTGAGGTTGCTAAAAGAGCTATGAAAGGAAGCATAGAGGCTCCTTTTCCTACCTCCTTCCTAACTCAGTGAACTATTCGATCAGTCCTTATCAGTGTCATACACATTTGTTTTTTGTTAAGGAACTAGGAGCTTTGTGGCCAATATGAAGAATTCGGAATGGGCCAGTGACCAGCTCTTGTTATTTTAGATTTGTTTCCATTAGAAATAAGAGGCTTTCATAAAGATTGTATCTTTAAATGATCGCAGCCATCATAACCATGAAAAAAAAGAGAAATGCAGTCAATTTGAAGTAGGAGTTAATACAGTCTGAATGGGACTGAATACATTTTCACTGTGGAATTGTAGGTGTCTATAGTGTGTCTCTATTAAACCTTTAGGACAACTAGATCCCTTTTTTGTGCCTAAGCCTGTTTAGATCGGATACAATGTTGGGATTTGAAATGTGTAATGCGTTTTTGGACAGAAATGGGGGATGTCAAAGTGTGGTGATGCTATAAAAGGCTAGGGCTGGAGACTATACTTTACAGTGAAGCAGGTTTGACTGCTGTAATTACAGAGGCCTAAATGTGAGCTCCCTGACATAACAGGCATTCAGCCACTGTTTCCTAATGCATAGACTGAAAGTGTGTGCTCATCAGCCCCACAGCACAGCTGTGTGTGTGTGTGTGTGTGTGTGTGTGTGTGTGTGTGTGTGTGTGTGTGTGTGTGTGTGTGTGTGTGTGCGTGTGTGTGTGTGTGTGTGTAGGTGTGCGTGTGCGTGTGTGTGTGTGTGTGCCAGGTGGGGCCAGCTCCAGTGCAGGCCCAGGTGCTACTCTCACTCAGTCCAGTGCAGCTGGATCATGGCACAGCTGTGTGTCTCTGCACCTGGACACAGCTGGAGCATGTGGCAGCACAGTAGCTAAGAGCAGACCTGTTTCCTTGCCAGACTTCTAACATGGAACTTATGTTTTCTCCGAATGGATATTATTCTCTAGCATTAAGTTTTATTCTTTCCCTTTCAGGCCAGAGGTTTCTAAGGGCCTGAAGAATATTACATATTGATTGGTCATTGATTGATTACCGAGATTTGCAATCTGTGAAGTACTGTAAATAAAAAAGTGAATGTTCTCTTTGGGCCATCTCAATGTTCTTCAAACGAATTTGCCTGTAGTGATCTGAATGTATTAAATGTTTCTGCTGGCCACTGGAGAGCTCATAAACAGCCACTGGTTCCAATCAACCAGAGGTAGTCTGTTCTGACTCTTGTCTTTCTGCCGACCAGTGATGAGATAGTGATTAACATGGTCCATCTCCTAGGAGCTTATTTTGGCTGAGGAAGAATTCTCTCCTTGGATTTCAACTTACCCCCTTAAGCATGTCCTGGCCCTGACCATCCCTCGCCTTTTCTCTAGTGCTGTGAATCCACCTGGCCCCTCACATTCTCAGCTTGTTCTGCCAGCATTCGGACAGCTGGTAACATTGAGCCACCCCCTCTTCTCATTAGACACAGTGATACCATCAGAGGAATGCAGCTGTACAGTAGCCTGGACACATATAGCATTATGTGTTGTTGTTACATTTTACTATAGCGGCTGCCGGGTTTGACCACACATGTTGCCCACTTGTGTCTGCTGCAGTCTTTTACCTGTTTGAAAGCTGTTTCCTTGTCGATGTTATGCTATTGATTAACATTTGACCTTTTAACCCCTGTGCCTTAACCTCAGTAACAGATGTGTTCTTGGTTTCCTTACATGGGGTTACCCTTTACAGGGCAAGGTAATATAAGGGCACTCATTTTCCAACCTGTTTTAAACCAAGTAGATTCAATTCTGCACCTACAAATGATTCAGGCATTGTCAATAGAAAAGCCATGGTTATTTTGTGAACTGTTTCCATGAGAGTCTCCCCCCTCAGAGAAATGACCAACCTATGAGTCAGTTGTACTATTACATTTTCTCCATCTGTGTGGCAAATAGTTACCACTCATACTTTCCCAAGGCCTATCATCATTATTATTTATTTTTTACTTTTGCCTTTCCCTTTCATGTAGGCTGTACGCACTGATGAAATGTTTCTGACAGTGACTTTTTGTGGTCTGCATTTCTCTAAGATTGGTTGTTTTTAGGCAGTGTATTTAGTTAGCATGAAACATTGTCTAATGGAGAAAAGGGCAAAAGATCAAGACTAGGAGGGAATTTATTCATAGATACATGGTTTAGTATAGGGTATTAAAATAACACTTAAGAAGATTGGGTATCATAGGTTGTATTCTCTCTGCAGGGTCACTGAATTCACCTCTCCAACCCTTTGTGTTGGCCTTGTGTTTTCATCTTCCCCTGTGGTAATATGGGGCCACATGTTGCTGGCCTCTCCATGGCAGGACCTGGCTCCAGGCTGACGCGTAGCTCGGGGTGGTGTGTGTGCGCACGATTGGATGCGAAAGCGCTTGTAATGTGTGTCCACATGCCGGAGAGTGAGCGTGAATGTGCACGTATGAGGAGGCTAACACAGTAACCTGATAGTGGCGCGGCAACGCAGTACAGAGCAGAGCAGAGCAGTGCTGTGATTTATCCCGTGGGCCCAGCAGATGGCTGCAACAGGAGTTTGTTTAAGTTTGCTTCAGAGCCGGGCAAGCAGCCAGGAGCACAGAGAGGGCTTGCCAAAAAAATGTTCACTGACTCTGGATGCCTAACCACAGTGTTCCCCCCTACCCTTCCCCTTAACTCCTCACAGCCCCCTTCAGTCCATTGCACATAAAAACACATGGACATGCACGCACACATGCTCTCGCAGACTTTCTGTCGCTACTCTCCTTTTACCCCTCTCTAATTTCTCTCTTTCCTCCCATCTGCTTCACACACATGCTCACATACATATGGACAAACACACACATCACTTTTGCATGCGTCTCCGTCCTGTTGGCAGCATCCCCAGTGCAGACATGAGCTCACATCACAGGAGGGGGGACCACAGCCTGCAGAGATGTCCCTTTGGGTTTGGGTCCTCTGAATACAACCATATGAGCAAATGTGAACAAAGAAAAACTAAAAAAATCTGTACTTTCTCAATGCAGTCCTGCTGTAGGCTTTCATTCTTTCAGGCTCATCTTATATTTCTGTGTCAGAGTGTGCTTTGAGAATCTCTTAAAATATTGGATAGGCTTGGGATAGGCATAGGTAGAAAAGAAGATAAAAAAAGATCCTGGCAGTTTCCAAGTTCTTTTTCTCCTTATCTTAGCAACATAACTGAAGGAGCTTTTACAAAAACTTACCAAATCTACATACAAAATGAAAAGAAATGGTCATCATGCAAAAATAGCATGAGAGAGTTGCAAGATACATTTAGACACTTCAGCTATTCTACATATTTATACATTTTTAAATAGCTTTTTAAAATGGAATTTAGAGTTTAAGGCCAGATATCATTTTGACATTTTGGTAATGGTCTGTTTGATGTTGGTTGTATTTGGAATTTGTCATTGTATCACATTTTCTGTTAATTAACAATGGTATTTTTGTACTCTGTACCATGCTCTGTATGTAATAGTTCCACACCAGATGGTTTTTTGTGAGTGGGCTGTTGTCCACCTGTCGTTTGCCCGAGGACAGTGGTAAATGGAGTGAATTATACAAAGCAGAGCCGCAGACAGACTGACGCTGGCTGAGGAGTGATCAGACGCTGCTTGACTTTCTTCAATGTGGAACATGTGTCCTTGGTCTGTGGACTGAGTGAGGCTCTGGACAGGCTCCCGCTCAGCACAGCTCCACAGGTGTCAGCTCTGTTCTGTGTGAATATGGGTGAGTTTGGAGAAGCTGCTGCACAAACATGTGTAAGTGTTTTGTGTATCTCATCTCAGGGTTTTAGTCCATTCAGATCAAAGTGCATTGTTGCTGACTTGCACTTGGCTTTGTCAGTGCACTTTTATGGAGTGCTGCTGAGACGGGCAGCGGTGTAGACCAGTACATACTTTGCTGTGGTTCTGTCTCTGATAGGCTGTTAAACCTGAACGAGAGTCCTGCTTTACAAGCTCTTGTACATCAGCCTTGGATCTGCTGTAACTGTGGGAACACAGAGCCTGCTGCTGGATGATAAGGGCCACTGACCTTTGACCTTTAGTGCTTTGCATCTAGGTCATCTCATATTACATCCTGCTACATGCAGGACAGCCATCATTTGGAACAGCAGCATCTGCACCATACAGATGGAAGCCATAGGCTCATATTGTAATGTTAGATATAGAGTACTTTGTACTTTTTTGCTTATTGTTTGGCTGTCCAAAAAAGTAATCAATTCCTTGGTAGATTTAAAGTTTCATCATTAATTTGTATTTCAGTCCAAAATGTCAATTGCATCCCATCTTGAGGTAGATCCTGTACATAGCTTCATTGTTTTATGTAACTGTTATTAAATTAGGTGAATAAATTTGGTATTGACTCATGTATTAGCAGTGTCTAATGTACGGTGCTAGAAAGTAGCCACTGGAGTACTGCAGTGCTCGCAGCAGGGGGGCAGTACAAAGCATGAGCAGTCTGCCTGAGTGTGTGTGTGTGTGTGTGTGTGTGTGTGTGTGTGTGTGTGTGTGTGTGTGTGTGTGTGTGCGCATATGTGTGTGTGCTGTGAGTCTGTGCGCTCCTGCACAGATGTTCTCTGAGGCTGCACTGCTCGCTCCGACAGAAAAAAGGGAAGTGTCTAATAAAAGGCGGGTGTGTGAGAGCGAGTGAGTCACACACACACGCACCGCCTGAGCGAGAGAGAGAGAGAGAGAGAGAGAGAGAGAGAGAGAGAGAGAGAGAGAGAGAGAGAGAGAGGCAGGAAGCAGGGAGGGAGGCTGTGCCAAGCTGGAGCTGAATTCCTGCCAAGAGTCTACTTGTTTGCTCGTCTGGCTGGAGCCAGAGGCTGACCTTATTAGCTTGGAGGGCAGCCGTCTTATTAAAACACATCTGGCGCTCAGGGAGCCCAAATAGTCCTCATATTGTCTTCCTGCTTGCTCCTGACCTTGCGTTACCTAGCAGGAATGCTGACAAGAGCTTCACGCATCTGTTGAGAGTTTCAGTGGGGTGCCCGTGCCCCCTCCTCCTCCCAGCCGTGCTGTCTTTACTGGCGCCTGCACGGTAGCTCAGTGGGACCTGTTTTTCTTCCTCCTCCCCTTTCCTTTTTCCCTCCCACCTTTTCCACAGTCGACCCCACAACACTTACACCGCTCTCCGGCACTGTGCCCCCCTCGCCCCCCCATGGAGACACATTTTTTTCTGCCAGGTTCCAGTGTTGATACAATTATTCCTGTGTGCATTTGTTTTATGAGGGCTATAACCTGGCTCTGTTTAAATGGCTCTTTGCTGCTTATTTTAAAGTGTGAATGGTGCCGTGTTCTGGGACTGCTGCCTACACTTTATTGTCTGTTGAGAGAGGCTTTTTTAATTAAACATATAGCTCTTTACATTAGAGCTGTAGTTGGCAGGAACATATAGCCACCACTGAATGATTTCTACCTGCTTACTACATATAAAATACTGTCAGCAATTACGTTTGAAATAGAAGATTAGAAAACCACAAAAAATTAGTTTGATATAGCACATAATGTAATATGGGATGCACCGATCCGTTGTATTGGATATCGGTGTCGATACTGAAAAAAAAACATTATTGGAGTAGATATCAGGTTCCATTTATTGGTTCAGCCAATATGCTAGTTGGACATATACACTGATGTAATAAAACGATCGTAGTTAGAACATAAAGTCTCATAGTATCCAAACTTTTATTTATACAAAGCTGTAGTTACTTGTGGGATTTATAACTTCTGATATCTCATTTGGACCAGTTTTGTCTTATTTTGTTTTAGTTGTAGGGAATTACAACTAAATCGGTTGATATCGAGTATCGAGAAATATTTAAGGCTATAAAATTGAAATCAGTATCTGGATTGGTGAAGCTCTAGTTATCCCATGCCGTCACAGACAAAGATGGCAAAGCGAGGGACCTCATTGACCGGACAGAACCTGTATCCTCTGTGGGGATTCCTGACATTCCTCCACTTCCCTACTTACTACAAAGAGACCCATTCCCCAAGGCACAAACCCGCTACATACTGTTACACATTCAGTTAGACATTGAGTTACACACATACAATTACACACACACTGTTACACAGATGATGCACACCCTTTCAAGAGACAATACAGCATAGATTTCATTTGTGTGGTGCTGTTTTGTTAAATAGGCTATTATGTGTAGTTAGAGGAACTTAGATCTCACTCACAAAACATGAGATTTTATAGAAATAGAAAGCTTCAGTTAAAATAAAAAAGTCCTTTGTCATTTTATCTTTGAATTTTGTCCCCATCATAAATCCCAAACCTATACTGTAAGTGCAAATTGATTATACCTGTGTTGTTTTACAAGAGATTAGCGCGTGCAGTCCTCAGCCTGGGAACAGCTGTTCAGAGAAGCCCAAACACACACATGGCTCTGGTTAGCACTTGCCCTCCTCCCTCCCTTTCCTCCCTCCCTTTCCTCCCTCCCCTCCCCTTTCAGCGCGGCACGCCGGCGGCACCCATCATTTGACTGCCTCTTCTGTGACTGCCAGAAGTCCAAGCATGCGGGTACAGCGCGCACATACATTCAGGGTCTGCAGTGCCTCATCAAAACTTGCTCTGGGGTTTTTTGTCTTCTTTTGTTCTCCTTACATATGACCCTCTCCTAATTTCAAAACTACACAGATGGACTGACTACCTTAACATGTTCAAATGGACTGTCTATGGGTCCTAATCCCTGTATTGCGCTACACTATTCCCTTTGTAAATTTTAAGTCTTGCACTCACTTTCATCCTGTGCTTTACTGCAATATTGTCTTGCATTAATTAAAATTTTGTCACTGTGGTGTGCAATAGTCCTGTCCAGTCACATTTCTTTAGCCACTGTTTGATACCTTAAAGAAATATGTTTCTTGGGTAGATAGATTCCACATGGAGCAGATAAAAGGCTAGTGTGTATAATAACTCACATAGGGAGATAAGTGTGCTGTGAGAGGAGGGGCTGTTAGGAGGGCTCTATGTCAAGTGTGCAAGGGCTGAAGGCTAAAGGGATCTTCGGAGAAACTGGAGGCTTTTTTTCCCCTTTTTTATTTTTTTTTAGATATTTTAGTTTTCATTTCAGTTTTACCATTTTAATTACTAACATTGTATCCAACATTGGCTTGTAATTCCGTCTGTGTCCACCAGATGGAGTCAGTGCTCTACTATGTTAACCATCATGGGCTCAAACTGACATGAAGGGATCACCAAATGACTGTAATGACCTAAGAGACAACCCATAGATGCCTTGTAAAGTTATTAGTTTTTCATATATTGGAAATGAATTATTTTCAGTAGTCTTCTAATGATCCTATAACAACCTGGCATGGGGATATGTGCATGCATGTACGGGTGGTTTGGGGGTTATGGGGATATAAAGCAGCTGTTTAAATGCTTTGTACAATCATTGTTATTGTGTGTATGTGTGTGTGTTTGTGTGTGTGTGTGCGGTGAATGGTGTCATCACTATGGAGCTGTGTTGTGGTAGACTCTCGGCTCCACTCACCAGGCCAGTCTGTAATTACTGCAACCAGCGCATAAAGACATTGAGCTGCACTGCTAGGCTCTGTGGTCTAGTCCTCCTCAGTGCCCTGTTCTTTTGGCCGTCACATCTGTCTCTGTGCTGTGGAATGTGTCAGTGCTCCCAGCCAACTCGTACTCATGCCCCACTACCATCGCACACCACTAAAATCACTGTAGAGGCCCATTCAATGATCTGAGAGAACCAGCAAGACAATTACCAAAGTCTCTACATAATGTAAACGATTAGGTTTAGCAGTTTCCTTATGTTATTGTCTGTGTAAACTTAACACAGCTGTGAGTGCGGCCGGGACACACCTGGCAAAGCAGATGGCAACTGAAAGCTTTCTTCACCTTTGACCTGCTAAACTTTACATTATTTGAGACAAAACTTTGTCATTCATAGGGACATTTTAGTGATGTTGCTGTGGTAATTCATAGGGATACAACATGCAGAAAATCAGAATATAGAAAATTAGCTGAATCTGATATTGGTTTCCAAATAACAGCTAAGCAAACATTCTGGTTGGGTGTATAAATGTGTATAATAAGACTATTTAGTAGTCTTGTTGTAGTTGACCCAGAAAATCTCATGTTTGAACTTTCATTTATACAAAGCTCATCTGTATTTTGAGGGATAAATAGCTGCTGTGTAACACATTTGGATCAGTCAGCTTTGTCTCCTGCTATTTTTATTTTAAGGAAATAAATGCTATTTTCAGTCTCAGCACTAGTATTGGGTGACACTGCGTATTGGCAGATACTTAATACTTAAATCCCTAGTAATCCCTATTGAAAGGATTTATTTTTAAACAATATGAGTACTTAAATTTGCTAATGGCAAAACATTTTTGTTGAAATATCAATGCTGTTGATCTACATTCCATGTTAAATAATTGTACTACAGCAGTTTAAATGTAAGAGTTTAACAGGGATACATGTATGGATTTTCCTCATCTAATTAAATCTATTACTTCTGATTATACAGGTCACTTGTGTGGAAAAACTGTGCTTTGTTTTATCTAAAATGCATTAGTATTGATGAGGCTAGTGACACTTGTGGGTTTGACACTGTTGTTGTTTTGTTCTGTATCCCGAGCCAGCACAGAGGACTAAGCCACCTCTGGACCAAGTGAGAGCCTCCTATCTCTACTCACAGCCTGTTGGCCTGTACTGCACACACACAAGCAAACAATAGCCAACAGTGCATCCTCTCATTCTGCTCTGTCACACATATATCCAGCGTGGCTAAACTAGATTAGTGCGTATAAAGGCTCATAATCCCGGCTGCCTCCCCAGCAGGCAGAAAGGAGCCTGTCCTTCAAATTAGGTTGGACTCTTTGGGTGGTGAGGAGCTGCCAGCGAGCTAAGGGTCTGCTGCATTTATGTGTGCATACAGTAGAACATATCAAAGGCAACATTTGCATGAAAGTAAAAACAGATGTGTTTTTATGTGACAGTTATAGATTATTTTATTGTCAAGCCTTTCCTATACATTTAACATACACTGCAAAATCAAATGTCTGGAATAGAAATTCTGATTATTCATCTTTATGAGCATATTTGTATTAGTTTAGAATTAGTTTAGAATGTATGAAGCTATTCTGTATATCTCAAATCTGAATTTACAACTCAAATTTAGATTCACATTCAACAGTCAGTCAACTAAAAAAAGCAATTACTGTGTAAAAATATGCTTGTTATTATTTATTTGAACTTTAACTATTTTTAGTATCATCCATTTACTCTTTTGATACCATAGTTTGATGTTTTTGGTTAGCACACATATATTGACTTTGACTAATTCAGCAGAATGTTGATATTACTTCATTCTCATTCACTGTGACAGTTGCTGTGCATATGGCCACATAGCCTTTGGTGCTGGTGCAGCCATGAACGCTGTCCTTCTGTACCCCTCTGCGGTGCTTATCATAATGATTCAGCATGAGGCTTGCTCCTCTGTATTGACTATGAACAGCAGTTGGGATCCTTAGTGTGCTAACAGTAGAAAGCCCAAAGGGAAGCACAGTAATTGGTCTTTATTTGTGCTGAGTGAAGGCTATGATTAACTGATATCACCACAGAGTGTACATACAGGCGCACAAAGACCCTCTCACAGACATTCCTACTGTCTATGGAATATAGGCTAGTCCCTGGTGGCAGATACAGGAGGCACAGGGACACCACTTGCAGAAAAAAGTATTTTAAGTTTATCAAATGTCTTAACAATCTAAGAACAAGTGTTGTTAGAAGTGGACAATGTATCATCTACAAAATATCAGCTATTTTGAAGATATGGATTTGAATATTGAGTATACTGTAAGTAATATGAAAAGCATCCAAAAACTGCAAACAAGCTGATGAAAAAAAACAAAAAACAATGAAAACAGTGTAATCTTCAAAGCATAGGTATAAGTGATATTGCGAATCTTTAGCTTTACAATCCATTCACGATACTTGAACCTTAAACAATTGCTTCGTAATTTCTCCTGATAGCAGTAGTAAAAGCCACAAAATATGAGTCAGAGCAATAGAATACTTGCATGAACAATATAGTGAGTATTTGTTGTGTTTGTCTGCTTCTGCTAATGAGCTTAGGGCAGTAGGCCATTCTTTGTTTTGGAGGAGGAGGAGACAGACGGCGAATGGGGAAAGTTATGCCGTGCACCCTACTAGACTTACACACAGAGGCCTCACTCATTCAGGTTAAGGATCTGTTGTTGTGCCTCAGTGCAAGGTGCATGTGCCTGTGTGTGGCGGGAGAAGGAGATGGAGGAGGGGGCATCTCATGTGTTTACTCGCAGCGTAGAAATCCAACCCGACTGTAATCAGAGCTGCTCAGAGAGGATCACAACAGTGTTTCCTCACTATGGCTCCAGCAAATCACCTTCTCCTGCGTGTAGTGGGCCAGCACATGTGAGTGTACGCTACAACAGGACATAAAACAGATAGATTTATTATTCATTCTTTTTTGAAAAGCGCAACATTAGTTTTGAGCAAGTGACATTATATTACATTCATGAATACATTAACAGGTAATTTGCCATGAACCTTTAGAGGTGTAAAGTAAAGTAAAGTTGTTTAAAGTAAATATTAAAGCCAAAGTGCATAGTCAAAATATAGACTAAATTAAAAGCATGTTTTTTTTTTCTTTTTGGGTCTGTTTACTACACTAAAAACACAGATAAAACATCAGTCATCACTGTGATCAGGGATTGTATCTCCATAAACTTTCCTCTTACTTGGCCTGGTGAAGGACCTCCTCTTTCTTGTTTCAACTGGAAATGTTCCTTTGGCTTTAATCTTCCACAGTAGGCCACAAAACAAATCTATCTCCATGAAGAATGTTCAAAATACTAAATATGGTCTTAATTTTCTATTTCCATGGAATCTTGCAGGTGATGCACCACCTCCAGAAAGTTACATACTGTAACACTATTATTTTGTCTTGTTTGTACAAAGAAATAGACACAAGAGTCCAAAAGGTAGTCAGTAGTATTATTGTGGTACTGTTGGTGAAGATCTGTTCTGCTGCTGAGTAGAGCAGGTAAAGTTGGTTGCAAAATGTGTGATGGGCTTATGTGTAATCCTCATTATTAAATGAGCATTACCTGTTTGTCTGCCCCTCCTTCCTCATGCTTGTTATATGATTATATTACATGTCCCTCCCCAACCCAGCCTCCTGCTTTATGTGCTTGTGTAATGAGACAGTGACAGATTAGCCTAAACCTCTGTGCATATCCCCCACAGGTCCCTACCAGCCCCACACACAGAGCCCTACAATCTGCCTCCATTTGGAAGTGCACTCTGTTGGTAGAGTATAAGCCCGTAAGCTCAGGTGACAAGGCTGTGATATGGTTCATGCGCCACAGATTCAGTTTCTAATCTCGTGTCATCAGACATTTAGTGCCAGTTTGTAAGAGAGCGAAGATAAACTTTAGACAAAATTAAACATCAGGAGGGCTTGATGTGACACTGAAGATGTCAGGACTTAACAAGCTTCCATACAGATAAAGTTTGGAAAAGAAGAGGATTTCATTAGATAGAGCATATTTTTAAATGTATGACAGATCACCTTTGGCACAGTTTCCATTTAGATTGTGGTTTGTGTTTTAATTACTGTTCTATGCAGTTTTTTCTTAATAGTTTCCTAATAGTTGCATTTGGTTGAAGCTGTAATTGTGGCTATTACACATTACACAAGGTGAAGACATTTAAGCTCCTCACTGGTCCACTCTAGCCCTGGTTCAGTGTGGCCTGTCTGTCTGAGAGGACACTCTCATTATCTAATCTTCCTCTATGTTTAATTTACAGCCTGGGCTGCTGCTGCCATATGCTCCCTTTGTCTCCACACACCGCACATGCTCACACACACAAACACAGACACACACACACACACACACCCACGCATGCACACACACACACACACACACACACACACACTCTGTTGTACCTCTGCACCTGAGCGTTCAGTGGTGCATGGGCAAAAGGCAAAACAAAAACAAACCCCCCTCCAGCCGCACTTGTCTTGTCTGTGTTGACTCAGAGCTGGAGATTAGGCCTGGGTAGGTGTGTGCCGATGGCCACAGGTGCTGAGGCAGGACACTAAACAGTTTAAGGTGAGACAGTTTTGTTTCTTTTCATTATCCTTTCTGTGTATGATACCCTGTCTGAATGATGCTGGTAAATCCACTGTATACATCCCATGCATTGTAGTGTGTGTGCACCTGGAGTACACTTGTTTCTGTCAGGATCCATAAATCGGATTTATTTGGTGCACACACAGCAGAGCTCATCTGAGTGCAGCTAATGCCGTGTCAGTGGGAATTATAAATGGCTTGAAAGGCGGCTGCTGTAGATGAGCACTCCCAGTCCCAGGCCTTTTTACACAGCCTCGCCGCAGCTCAAGAGCCTATCTGTATTCATTTTCATGGCTCTGCGCTCCGGCTATTAACTTAAAGTGCAGAGATGCAACCTCCTACTCAGGTGCATTTGGGGAATATAATGAAGCACAGCGACAGGACTTCAAATAGACTCAAGTGGATGGGGCAGAGATGAGAGAGGTTAACACAATCAGCACACAGAGGCGTTCTGTTTGCAGAGTGAACTGCTTTGTTGTTCTGCAGGTCACTTCCTCATGCACTTTTCCCACTCGATCTCCTTTTCTCAGTCTTATCCTCGCTGGCCGCTAACACGTGTTGTGGAATGACGTCTTCACCGAGCCAGACACTTTGCTGAGGGGGAGCGTGTGTGCACTTTGTGGTTGGTTTGGGCTTTCTCTCTGGCTCCACAGACTCTGGCCAAGTCCGGGCTGAGGTTTGGCTCTGCTAACACTCACACAGTGCCTCTGTTCCACTGGTGCTGCCTCACAAGTGCCCTTTTATTTAACCCCATAATCCACTGCACCTTCATAGAAACATCTGCTCTCAAATTCACTTCTATTCTTTCCTCTCTTTACATATTGAAAATGCAGGACTCTCCTACTGGTCAAAAAATGTATTTTGTACTAATTGTAAATGAAGTGATGGAAACTGGGAATGAGATGTGTTATTATGTCATTAAGCTATCACACACTATATACTGACCCTGAGTTTGGTGATTGTGTCAATTTAATGTTTAATCTGAGGTTGTTGTTTGGTTTTCCTGTACATGTGTTCAATTATTTGGGTTTGTCTTATTTTGGCGTGGAAGAATCCTTATCCAAATTGTATAGTTATATACGACCTTTTGTTACAGCATGTTACAGTGTGTTTTTCCAAAGTATCAATGGTGTGGTTGTAAGAAAAGTGATGGAAAACATACTATGAACCAATTATAAATAAAAATAATTGACTGAATACTGTTTGTTGTTCCACCCTCCACTCTCTCAGGCCTGTTTGATGACATGGTGAAGGCTGCCTTATAAAAGGCTGCTTCTTTATGAGGAAACATAAAACACATGAAGCTGTTAAGAAAGACATCACACCTCAGTGCAGATAGTCTACAGAGAGTGAGTGTGTGTTTAGGTGTGTGAGTATGAGAGATGCAGCAATGGGCAATGGAGGAGCCACAATCAATGAAAACAAAACTCATCCAATTCAAAGAGCTTCATTTTGCTCTTCCAATATCATTCCCAAAGAAAAGTTATTTTAAATGGCCAGTGCCAGTGTTACAGTTCAGTTTTGAATGGCTTAATTTGTCATAATCACTGGCACTTTATTACGTAACTATTCACACACAGTCATGACCAGTCACAGATTACACTGACAAAGTCAGTTCTCCACAGTTTCCAGTGTCTATATAGTATGAAGATGATTCCTGGACATATCTTCCTGAAATCCCCACTTATTGTGGCTTGGCTGAACACGTCTGATGGCTCAGAGTTGGTGATTAGCTGCAGGTCCCTGTTTCTGTGGAGCAAAGGCTGACAGAGCAAGGCCCGTGGAGACATGGAGACAGAGGTCTGCCCAGATGCTTCCTCTGGCTTTGGGTTTGGATGAGAGCCTTTCTCCATGGTTTATGTAGCACAGCTGTGACTTTGATAAACTGTAAGCATATAGCTTATCCAAACCATCATTATTTATTTATTGTTGTTGTCATATGTTTATAATTGTTATTCATGCTGCCTCTTGTTCAATAGTGACATAAAATAATAATATGTATACTTAGTTCACGTCATTCCTTCTCAGACAAATGTGCAGGTATTAATTCTTTATAAATCTGAATCCCACCTAGTTGATTTTTACTGATTGCTTCTTGTCTAGAGTCTCTATTACTGCTGCTGGTGTCCTCCCAGTGCAGTGTGGGT
This sequence comes from Odontamblyopus lacepedii, assembly GCA_034769755.1. Taxonomy (NCBI): domain Eukaryota; kingdom Metazoa; phylum Chordata; class Actinopteri; order Gobiiformes; family Gobiidae; genus Odontamblyopus; species Odontamblyopus lacepedii. The sequence goes on along the minus strand of CM068349.1, from coordinate 22,377,953 downwards.
TTAGGAGTTGAACATTTGTAAATGTACAGTGCCATGCAAAAGCACACCTGCATTGTCCCAGCTGTTGGATTTAAAGCACACAGGAACATTGTGATAAATCCATCGTGGCCCCTGTGGCCTCTGCCAGCTGCTCACTGCACGGCGACCATCGTCTTGTTGCTAGGATACACACATAAGGGAGTTGCTTACCCCATGTCATACATGTGTAGTGTGTGTTATTCAACAGTTTGTATCAATAGTGTGGTATATGACAATCAACATCTTGTACTTGTTTTCATAAGCATAAGACATACGTTAATGTTTGAATAATGTGCAGGTTTTCTGTCTCTGTCTGGGACAGGAGCAGAGGGACACAGCATATTTATGAAGCATGTACCATTAGAGGGCACTATTTGTATGTTTATCATTTCTGTGGCTCTTTTCCAAACTGCAATAGTTCCCTGCCATAGCCCTGTACCACAGTTCCCAATATGCTTTGTGTAGACTCTACCTTCACCATCTCTCTTCTCACACCTCCTCTTCCTCATCCTTTCTTACATTAGTTTTGTTGCTTACATTTTGGCATCAATTAATCATTTGCATATTCAAGACTCAAGACTTATATTCTCCACCTACCCTTGCTTACCATAGTAAAGCACAGTAAAGATTTCCTTAGAGGACTGGCTCCATCTCCCCCTCTGTCCCTCTCCCTCTCTCCCTCTGTCCCTCTCCCTCTCTCCCTCTCTTGCACCACACATTCATCAGTCTTGCCCCTGAGGGCTTTGTTCTGCCTTAATCAGGAGCTTAAGTGTTGCATTCTCACCCAGACAATGCCTGCCATTCAGTCTGGGCTTGTGTAAATAGGTGTGCCCTGTTCGAGTGCCAGTGGGCAATCCATGCCAGCCAACCTCTGTGCAAGTGGTGATGAGCCATAGCCCCCAGCTACAGGAGATGAGCTTACACACAGAAAACTAAAATGAAAGCTTTGATGCATTGCTATACCCAGGAATTGATAAGCAAAGCAGGCCTATATATAAGGCAAATGTAGAGTTGGTTCAAACTGTGTAGAAATGTTTTTTGCAGTAAACTTCCTTGACTTGAGTATCTTGACTGTCTTGTTGGTTTTGTTCATTTGAGTGCAGACAGCAGAGATATTTGATTGCAAGTGAGTGAGAGGTGAGTGGCCTGCTCAGTGTCCACTTGGGACTCTCTTGGAGGCAGCAGTGTAGGCCTCTTCCCAGCTGGAAGAGCTCACTATGTGATCCACCATATGCCTTATCTACCTGCACTCAGTAGGGCACAGAATTTTTTTTAATCTGCTGTACACTCTCTTCATTTCTTAAAAGTGAGAGCCAACTTTGGACCTGATGAGAAGTGATGGGTAAGAAAGAATTAGAGAAATGCCCATACTGGGATGCAATTGACCAATGCATCAAAGCACAGATAGGCAGTAAGAAATTGGGAAAAATGTGCTTGTAGTCAGTCCTACTGTCTGTCCTCGTCAGATGGCCATTTGGGCTTGTTAATCTATTGCCTGGTAACAGAGACAGCCTATCAACAACAGCCACGCCCCTCTGCACATGCTCATAGAGAGGGGCTCACTTGGATCTTTGAAGGGAAAATGTGCACACCACACTAAATACAAGCACAGCCACACACACACACACAGACCACAAATCCTGCCTGTCATTGAGCTCCATTGTTTGGCTGCGGTTGCTTTCTCCTGGTATGACTGCCAGCAGATGGCTAGCACTGAGCTGTCACAGTGGGCCTGGGGCCCACACAGAAACAAGAGTGTCTATTGCACATGGAAGTTGCACCTTCCACTGTGTCCAATGAGTGGTGCTAATGCTGAGGTCCCACTTTAAAGTGCTGTTCAGCCTACACTGGGAGCATCCTGTCCCACAGTGTCTGAGCAACAGGTGCCCTCACTGACCCCCTCCCCTGTAATCTGTGTGTAATCTCATGAAGGCTGCATTAGCATGTGCAAAGGCCATTGTGACGCCTATGTACACATGTCCAAATGATTGGGCTCTTGCTGCTGCTGCTGCCATATTTGTCTGCCGTTCTTCCTGAGTATCTATCTGTCTGTCTCTGTGGCTCCATATGTGCAGGGCAGGTGTTCAGCCTAATGGACTGTGTCTGCCACTGTGTAAAAGCAGTTGTGTGAGAGCTGAGCGGGGTCATCCCAGGTCACGCAGGGGGAAAGGCTGGGGTCAGAACAGGAGTGAGGTCTGGCCCACTGCATTCCTTCACTCACTAATCATAGCTCTGATGACTGAGAGCAGGAGGGCACCTTATGTCTGCGGGGCTGTCAGAAGATGACACAAGCCTGTACATCCATCTCAGTCACAATACATAAGAGCTCCTTTTGACTGCTCTGTGCTGTGATCCTGGAGCACTGTACATCAGAGGAGACAAGCACAACACGGGCTTTTGTGGGTAGCTCAAAGTCCAAACAATGACTATGCACATACACATGTACACACATGTACACAAACTCACACACACAGAGTGATGGCCGTTCTGTTGGTGACACACAGTTTGTTGTGTCTGCAGAAAGCCCGCACTAATGACAGGCTTTGTGTGGTGTGTGCTCACTCAGCTGCCCCCTGGACACACTTTACCCACCTAGCAGAAAACAGCTCTTTGTTGCTCTCTCTCTCTCTCCATCTCTGTATCGTTCTCTATCTTGTTCTCGCTGCCTCCCCACTTTCTTCTGCCTCTGGAGGATAGACTTGTTTTGCTTTGCTCTGCGGTATATATTACCTACTGCATATATTTTGCTGTCAGCTGACAACAGATATATGAGTATAGCAGTGTTTTTGGCTGACTCTGGTCTTTCACATTAACTTGTAAATAGAGCAATAAACAGTGTACATAAAGGGACATTTTTACAGAACATTGTGTTGTTAATATAGTGGAGGTTGATATTGCACCTGTGATTACACAATAAATGTCCATTAAATGTTATGATATGGCTAGTCTAGACATCAGTGGAAAATTGAACAATGATAAAGTTCTTCTGAAATAACCTGAGTGACTGTTAACATTTTTTCAACCACAAGCAAATGTCACTTTGGATCAGTTCAAGGGTGTAATTTGTTCCCAAGAGTAAGATGACTTTTGATGGTACGTGTAGTTTATCACAACTGTAGAAATATTTCAGTGAATGTTACAGGTAATTGTGTGCTGTGAAGCTGATCTCAGCTTCATGACAAGGCAAAGCAGAAAAGACCAACTGATCACACTTACCAGTCTCCTGTTGAACTTCCCTACAGACCTGTGCTTGCTTGTGCTTAACTTCATTGTAATTTATTTAAAACATATTATTAAATGTTTTATACCCCAAAACATTGTACTCATACATAGCTTTATAACAATAGCTATGAGTTTCATTTCTGTAGTAATGGTACAGTAGTAATGGTTACAGTATTGTTTTTAACTGCATGCCTTTAGATGTGACCCTGATCAGGACATGCTGTTGTACAGTCTGTGGGCTGGATGTGTGTGTTCTTTGTGTTATAGTGTACAGGGTGCAACTTAAGCCTGGGGCAAGAACAGGAGCACTCCAGGTCCATCCAGGCAGAAAAAGTCCAACATAAGGCCTACAGGGCAGGTGCAGGAGCCAGAGGAGACGAGGACAGATGGAAATAAGATGGAGAGAATGAGAGAATGATTAACAAAGAGTTAGACTCTTCTTAGCTTGGTCTAGTAGTTGGAAGAGAGATGTCAGTGTGTGTCAGTTCGCTCCACTAACCAGTATGTAGCAGCAGACACAGATCTCTCCCTCCTTCCCCTCACACTTTAGAGCCTGCTCTGGCTCCCGCTCACTCCCACACCATCTTCATCTCCTTTTCCTCGCCATCTCCTTTGATAGCTTTTCTGCCTCAGCGGAGAGGAGCCGAAACCTTCCACGGCTCAAGGGAAACAGGAATACCAAGTAAAGACCAAGTAAAAGACCAAGCAGCCACAGAGTGCAGTCCGACTGTAGCCCAGGTCCTCTCCTGATCACACTTGGGGTGAGTGAGACAGAGGCCCTGAAGGCAGGCCACAGCACTGCACAGCAAGGCCACACACAGCTCCTCAAACACCCAGGGGATAAAATCTTCAAATCCTCTGGAAATGTCAAGCACGTTTGAGGAAATGTCAGTGGAGCTGAGAGCACACACTGGACGAGCCCAGTGCATCCACACACAGGCAAACACAGCCCCATAGTAACCACAGCAGAGCAGGATGGAGCAGGCTCATCCCATGGGCACAAATCACATTCTCACATAATAAGAAATAGAAAGGAGATGTTAGCTGTTAGATATTGTTGTTGTAGCTGTGTAGTTGTTCCAAATAACTTTCACTAAATGTCATTTTTAGATAAAGCATATGTCTGATGTAGGGCATCTTGAGCAATCTCACCAAAAGGTACTAACATCATGCCTGTTCTCATTGATTGCTCCTCTCTGGGCGACTAGCTTATTGACATGCTCAAGTGTATTTCCTGTCTGGACTGTCAGCTGTGTGTATGGATGCCTGAGCCCCTGGTTACATGCTCTGGCTCTCCCACCTCCTACTTATCAACACAAGCTTTTACATTCTACTCCTTCGTGAGGCAGAGAGACAGCTAAATTATTGTGTCTCCATATGACCATATTTTTCATGAGTTCTTTTACTTTGTACATAGTTTACATGTATTTTTGTAAATGTGCACAGTACTGCTTTTGGATGCACAATGATTTTGTCAATATTATAAATAGTTTGTTCTGTTGTTTGAAGACTACTATGTTTTAACCAATTCCATTTTTGAAGTTATGGTAGTTCCCAATCATACTCTTTACCATCAGAGTAAGTCCCTTGTTCCGGGACCCTGTATGGTGTATGTGTGACAGTGTGTTATTGCATGAGCAGTACTGTGTTTTTCTTCCTCATAGACTCAGTGTCCTGTGGCATCATCCATTACTGACTTCCTGCTCACCGATTAGAGGAGATAATGCTGAACTGTGGAATTAACCTCAATTAACACTACCTGAGTAGATCTTTCTCATTTCACCCCCTGACACCTGCGCTACAATGTGCATGTCCCTGCTCTCATTCTGCTCTCTTTAAGATTCATTAACCTAACTGAGAAAAACATACATACCTTAATGCCTGAAGTTATACAGAATGTTTTTAAAACCTAAGACTTGAATTATCATTGTTCTAATTAAATAAGTTATTTAAAGACAGCAACACGTCTCACATGGCTTTGTAGAATTGTAAATATATTTACTAGTGATAGTACAAAATTGGGTTGCACTTTATTTTACAGCACAGAAATGCAATAGGATGAAAATAGCATTGTAACTGGGAGTAAGTATAGAATGGCAGATTTGTCTTGTAATTACCATGTAATTTCCATAATTACACTTTTAGTTTGCTCTCCATCAATGTTATTCTGTTATGTAAAGTGTAAAGTAAAAAGAAATTATTGTTGATTATAATTATTATTGTTGTGAAATACATGGATCTATTATGAAAAGTATGTGATGGAAAAAGCAGGGCTAACTTTACATCTGTTCGACATGTTCTTTAAAGTGATCCCCAGGCTCAGATGGGACTATTTGCAGCAGTTGTTTTTCTCTCATACCTGTGTGGGATTTTTCCTGCAAAAATTGGACAAATATTCATATCCATACAGTGCAGAGACTCTAAAGTCCTAGAGCTGCTGTGCTCTGATGAGCATTACCGTGAGTGGGAGAAGTGGAACGTTAGCTGGAACAAAAGGACTGAGGGTTTTGTTAAGTGAGGTCTCTTTAAATGGATTTTAACTGCTGGCAGCTGGCAGGGCTGAAGTGAAGGCAGGTGCGGAGGTCAATAGGAGCCTGTTAAAACAAACTTTAACCAAAATCCCCTGTGACCCACCAGCCGCAGGTGCATTTCCATACAGCCACGTTCTGTTCAAGACTATTGTCATTTTTCTCCCTCTTATATCTGTATACTCACAACCTGTATTTGTGTATGTGTGTGTATACATATATATACATATATACATATTTGTGTGTGTGTGTACATTTATATACATACATACATACATACATATATATATAATTTTTTTTTCATTTTAAAATATTTGCTTCTCTATTCCAAGTTCTCCTTTTACTGATCCAGATAATTATATATCTGTTGTGTCTTTTAAGTACATTATAAAACCAAAGCTTAGTAGTTATAGATAGTACTATCATTCAGACAGACTAGTAGGAACAGTGGCGGTAACAATAAAGTAGTAGCTCTAAATGTTGCAAAAGTAGTAAAACTAACTCAGATAAATATTGCCTTAGTCAACCACTACAAGTCTATTCTCTGCAGTAAAGTACTATACTTGAGTACAGGATTGCAGCACTTTACTCTCCTTTAATACAAACCATGTACGCTCATATTTTCCCACTTCATTTTGAAGATTTATAGTTGTGTGTTTTATTTTTAGTCTTGTGATTTTAGCAAGGCTAGTTGAGTCTAGTCTGGAGTCCTCCGGGCCCTTCTCTTCTGTCGTGTTGTGTCTTTGTCTCCAGCTGAGAGTATATGTATATTTCATATGCCCAAGGTGCCTTTTTGTTTTCAGATGAGCTGCCCCTCCCGTGTCTGTCTCAGTGCTACTCGTCAGTGGCTCTTTGAAAGTCCCCGGTACACTTCTCTATCTCTCCTCTGTGACAGGCCGTGGTCAGCTCCTGCTCTTCTAGCTCCTCTTTGCCTCTCCCTCGTCTCAGCTGTAGTGCACATGCTGTCAGAAGCACACTCTCTCCTTCTCTGTCTCTGTGTGTCTTTGATCCTGCCTGTCTATCCGTCTGCTCACACCTCCTCATTTCAGCAAGAGGACAGTACTGCACAACCCTTTCAGGTGTTGTCTTTTTATAGCTGATGTATGACAGCAGCTAAAAATGGCTGCAACGTTAGTGGAATAGATCACAAGTTAATTGCTGTATTTGCAGAATATGATGTGTTTCAATAGTGTTACTTCTAGAACTCTGTTATAATAATAGTATACCGTACCAACATTATTGCTTGAAACTGGGTGTTCAAATTCTGACAGAAGTATTCACAAAATTACAAAGAGCGATTTTGAATCCCTAATATTAGTTGTACACTTTGGAAAGAATAAAAAATGGTCTAACGAAGACTATTTTCTAAGCATTTTTTTGTAATGCCACTTGATTGTGAGAAATTGTTTTTTATATACTGTATATTAATTAATCAATAAACTTTTTTGTTTCTAATTGCATATACTATATCTGTATATACTATGTATTTCTCTTCTCTTCTCTGGGATCACAACATAACTTCTTTATTTTCAATAATTCACATGTTTATTTGGTATAGATCATCAACCACTGTGCCTGTGTAGTTAGAGGCAAATGTTATATTTCTATTTATTATGCCTTAACTTTGGTGTAGCCATGTGCTATTTAAATACAATATTATTGTTATTTTTCAGGTCATCACAGAAACCCCATCTGGCCCCAGCAAAGGGCCTGACCCTGAGTCAGGTCCATCTCAACCTGCTGCAGAGCTCACTCCCTCCAGGTCCAAACTCCTGACCTCAGAGACAGAGACAAGTGAACAGCCGCCGTCCAGTGAGTAATCATTAACTCAAACTTTTAAACTATTTTTCACAATACCTTATATAGTTTTCTGCAATTTTATTTCTGTTTGCTGCCCCCCTGACATTGCAGTTTGGCAACATAGGAAAGTCTGAGCAAAAGGATAGGAGCAAGTGCACGTCTGCTCTTAAACAATTCTGCAATTGTTTCTGTTGTCATATTTATTACACTTCCTGTAACTCAACACAGCTCGTAACTCTGTAGTGTGTATTGACAATGACCTTCTCACACTTCTAATGTTTGTTTTCTGTCTCGTGACATTTCCACAAGCTGAAAAACTGCACTCAAAGACCAGAAGAGATAATGATTTCCCTGTACTTTGTTTTGCAAATTTCCATTCCCTTCCTCTGCATTGTTTAATAGCAACTGCTGTTACTTCTTAGTGAAAGTGAACCAAACCTGCCCACAAAAGCCAGACGCAAATAGCCATATAGACATTTATTGTGGTGCTCACATGCATGTAGACACTCAGAGTATTGTAAGTCTTCTTGCATTGTCAAAATTTAATGAAGAATAAGATAGTTCCATGAGTGCTGGTGACAAACAGTAATAATTAAGTAGAGAGCTGGAGAGATGAAGTGGAAGATGTTAAGAAGAAGGGGGAAAATGCCATGTGTAAGAGTGCCCCCAGGGAGGCTGTCTCCACTGTGGGTTTAGAAGATTTGCGTTTATGTGAAAATTGCTATACTCTTATCAGCAAACTGCCTTTTTTACACAGTATTTCGACCACACGTCTAACTTCCACAATTTCTTCACCTGCGCTTTTACCTCCCTGTCTATATTACTGGATACTTGTCTATCATTTTCTGCCTTTTTCGTGAGGCAGTTTCTGTTTAGTTGCGTGGTCCTTCTTGACGTTTACCAAACCTCATTTAACACACTCACAGCTCAGGCACAGCACCCTGTCTGCCCCATGACTAAACACACAACCAAGCCATGGTTTGCAAAGACATACATCCTTCATTATCAAAAGCACTGTTTTTCTCAGTGGTCTGGGGTTCAGAAGGGGCTTTTCATGAGCTATTTAAGTGTTCTCTACTTCATGTATGTTTCATGGCTGCCCGCTGCGACATGACATGGGCCATTTCCCCTGCTCTATCATTCATAATCTCAAGATTTCTGTATTTGAGTCATTAATCCTAATCTCAATGTAACACCTAGGCAGTTTCATTGTACTTAATGGTAAATTCTTTTTCTGATGACTTTAAGATGTGGATGCATTCATATTTTACACTACTGAGTGATGACTTAATGTGAAGCTTTAATTTGAATTGCTTTGTTCCATTCAAAGCAGATGCAAAATCTGTATGAAAATAAAGCTAAGCAAAAGCATTGTTATTACATGAATATACTTTCTGCGTGTGTGTGTACCCGTGTGCTCTGCTATTGTGAATGATCATGTACCTGTCTGTTGTGACTATCATGAGATCAGGGAGAGAGTAGCAGTAACACAGTTGGTATTGCCTAACATGTTCGTCTTGTGAGTCTGGCTGCGGTCCAACTTGGTACAATTACAATTACCCGTCAATGAAAGCGTTAGTGAAAGCTTTGGCTGACACACAAAAGAGACCTAATTCACTGGATGTAAAGAGCTACTATAAACGACATTAGCTAAGAAGGATGTCTAGATGTTTGTTGTATTTTATATTATTGTCTCACATGTTTTATTATTCAATCATATCATTTAACTTTCCCAGTGCAGTGAAGGCAGACTAGCAGCAGATAGCAGAGATAGTAGTGATGTCTGTTGGCGGAGTGGTTCACTAGGAAGTTAACCCCCTCAGTCCTCTCTTCTCTCTTTCTTTGTCCCCCTCAGCATGGGTAGCACGAGGGTGGGCTAACGTCACATGACAGTGACAAGCTTGCCTCTGCTCTCATGAAGCACAACAGATGGAAGTGTGTTGTTCCTGTGTGTAAATGTGTGTGTGTGGTGAAATGCCGCTGGAGACCCGGTGCACTCTCCTGGCAGCAGTACATTTGGCACAGGGCCACCTCACTGCCCTCTTTTTCCAGCCCATCAGTAGGGGCGTTGAGGTGTATGTGTTAAGTGAGAGGAGCTCTTATCAACAAACAACTGCTCATTAATAATACTCCTGTTGTCTTGGCCATTATATCTATTCTTTGTAGTGAAGTGGACTGAAGGCTCTGTGTGCCTGTGTTTGTCTCCACGTCCATCTATTTGAGCAATTTACTAATGCAATGATCACAGGATTTGGGGAGAAACAGGCCTCTGTTCTGCAGAGTGGCGCCAGTCCTGGCAAGCAACAGGGAATTAGTGAGGAGACAGTGGGTTTGGCCCTGTGCCACAGTTATTAGCTGCTCACAGGGTGGGCACGGGGTTATGCCTTCACTCAATCACTCTGTGTGTGTAACCTGTTTGTTTGTGTGCTTCTCTCTGGTCACACTGACCTTATTGTGCAGTCACTGCTGGTTGATTTGTACACTTTCCAACACATTCCAGTCTGGGAAAGACTGAAGAACGAACTGTTAGCCCCCTCTCCCTCTTTTCTCTTCATTCTCTCTCTTCCTCCGGATGGGTTTGATTTAGTGATTGTGGTTTTCCACCCAGAGCCGTGGAGCCAGAGAGACGCAGAGGCAGACCTATAGATTCACAGCCAGTGGAGCACGTCATTACTTGGCCATAGCTCATCAGCAGATACATCAGCAGACTGGTGCACTAATAGATGTGAGCTGTCGCTTTGCAGGAAGTAATAAACCTTTCCTCATTACAATCACTTCATTATTTTCTACTTCTAGATCACTAGAACTACAGAATAAGCAAGATATCATCTTCAACAGTATTATGGGTATGGCAGATACAGTCCAAATGCTTCTTGATTTGCATCGTAGTTCTTAACATTGCTTTCTATAATGAATAGTCTGCATACAATTCCTGCTGAGTTTGTGGTTACAAACATGACCATTAACAGTGACCCTTTGACTTCACACTTTGTAAGGAAACAATCAGATCTGATTTGGAAAGACAAATGCAGTGTCACATTTCTTTTAAGTGGTTCAACAAACAAAGTCTTAAGGCCATAGCCATTCACCCAGAAAACTATAACCCTACTACAATTAAATGTACCTTTGTTTCCCTCTCCACCATGGTTTTCTCTTTTATGCATCTGGAGCCTCTGGACTTCCTCCATGTATCCCTCCCCCCCTCTGATCCTCTTTTCTCCTCTTCGATCCTTCTCTGCCTCTTGTTCAGTGTCAGGACTCTTGGCTCAGGCTAAGTGCTTTTTGCTGTCTCCCTGCAGGTGGGACAGTAATAAAGCTTGTCAGTGGAAGCTACGGGTCACTCCCTCCTCTCTCTGCCCTGTGTGCCTCTCTCAAAACACCTCTCCTTCTAAATCTCCACCAATTACCTTTTCTCTTGTGTGTGTGCTTTTTGACATGTGTGTCATCTGAACACCTGCCTCACTGTTTCCATGTAAATGAGTCCAGGTGAGCTTGTATTGCTGCTATTGTTTGTCCAGCTGCTAAGTATTGCCTGCCTCATTGATATAAGCACTCTACGTGATATTTATCTATTTTTTTATACAAATGGATACAAGAGCTGTGAACTACACGTTTCTGCAGCCTTTTGTTTGCTTAGTATTGTGGCATCTTACACAATCTTACCACAGGATGGCATTAGTGAGCTCATTATTTAGAGCCATCCTCTCACACAAACGCAGACCTCACTGTGCTCAGAGGTGTGTAAGGTGACAGTGTGCAGTGAATTATTTAGTCTTGTCTGTGTTAATGGTTGACAGTGAACATGGCCTCTCCGCTGCTGGCCCATTACTAGTACACTCTTTCACTTTCACGCTGTTCTTCTCTTTCTCTTGCCTACAACTTAATAAAGATTTCATGATTTCCATGAACAATAAAAAGCACAAATAACTAATTATTAGTTAACTCTTTAATTATATATGTAAATATATGTAAAGTAAATGTAATGTTCAAAGCTAAAAAATAACTAAATGATATCTCTTGTTCTTACTATTTTGCATTACGCTTAAGTTAATAATGCTTTAATCTTTATAATATTTTGTCATTTATCAGGACATCTGGCAGTTATATTTTGAACCACCTTCAACAGCTTTACGAATACCCACTGAAATTCGTAGAAAGACTTTTCTATTATCATTTTGAGTCTGTAGCAGGGGATTGTTTGTATGGCAGTAATGCAATAATGAAGCTCTGTTTTGCCCAATGGAAAGGACAGTGTGTTTTGTTTGACGTAGTTTGGAAATATTTTATGATCCTGACACTAATCACAAACAGATTAATGTCTCTTGTTGTGTCTCTAATTCAGCTGGTGGTTTAGTGTATCTTCCTGTGTCTTCTTTTTGTGATAAGATGTGAAAGAGAGTGGTTGTGGGCAGCAGTGAGGCGTGGTGGTCTGCAGAAGCATAGGTCTGGTCAGGCTCAGGGCAGCTCCGGGAGATTGGCAGTGACGTGGGTCACTGCAGATGGGACTCCCCAGCAGCCTGTTTGGCTCCAGGCCGGCTAACACAGCCCATGGCCGAAACCCCTCCCCTCATCTATCTACATCTGTCTGTCACCTCGTTGTGCACAAATACTTCATCCTCATTTTCCTCTTCCGCCAATTCATACTTAATATATTCAATTTAGTTTCTTCCAAGCCAATGACCAGAAGCACAATGGGTAGTTTATTAGAATTACAGAAGCTCAACCAACTCTATGTTCCCATAACCGTGTGATTTGTCTATGAGATATGCAGTAAACCTATGAGTCATGGACTTCATAAAATGGTTATTGCCCTTAGAACTAAATTGTTCTATGCAAAATAAACTACAAAAACTTTCTGAACTCTTCTCAAAAAACTCTCATTCACCTTTATTTGCTGCGATTTGTGTAAATGTAACTTTTCTGAAGAAGAGTCCACCAGATGTCTCCATCGTATGCAAGTGCACCTTTAAGTGAAAAATAAGTGCAAATGATACAATGAATATTGTGTCAAAAATAAAATGTTCCAAGTGTGTTTGTTGTCTCTTAAGACCATAGAAATTATTCTTATATGCGCAATAGGGCTACTTTGGCCTCCTCATAATATTTTGCAGAATACTCTTTGCCTGAATGTTCCTTGCTGTGTTTGTGCTAGTCTTCGAAGCTGCTTATCACACGGGAGCCTCCCTCCCTGTTTCAGCCTGTGAGTCTGTCCTTGTCAAACGCTCACACAGTCCCGTCCAGGCCCCTTGAAGCAGGGTCATGATTGAGGCATGCTGTTAATTAGCCGCCAGTGGTTGTTGCAGCAATGTGATGGTAGGGTGTAATTAATTAGGTGGCATGCGCACAGTGGGAGTAAAAAGCGCAAGAGGGGGGTGCAGGAAGGAGCGAGCTGAGAAATACCAGCTATCAGTACTGCTTTTATTCTCTGAGCTTAGATGAGTTCCCCCTAATGAGAAAAAATGAGATGCTACCAAGCAGGGAAGAAAGCAGTTTGTGCTTTACATGTACGCTCTGCCTCTCTCCTCTGCTCGCCGATCTGTCACCGCCTTGTTTCTGTTTCATCTGCCTCTCACATCCAGCCTCATGCCAGCGGGGGGCCACTGAGCTGAAGTCACCAGACACAGAGCTCCTGCAGTAGAGAGTGAAAACAGCTTTAGGGGTGGGCATGTCCAGACTTTCTGACTGATGAATACTAGGTCTGCACAGTACATCACAGAAGGAACGGTATTGCGTTATGTGCAGGTGCAATATCACCACAAACTCAATAAATTGCAGTATGTACTGCACTGTACATGTACTGTTTTTATTCATAATTTATTCTGGTCTAAATGTGCCTTGATTTATTTAAGGCATGTGCTTTTTGTGGTAAGGAACTGAAATGATGTGTCAAAATCTGTATTCAATTGTCGCAATAATATGGACACCACAGTATTTTCCAGCTTAGTGCAGCCCTAACGAATAGTTCAGCAGAGTGGTTTGCATTGTTCGCCAACACTCAAAAGTAATAAATGGAAATGATTGTGTCACAAGGTTAGGTCTGTCACAATAACAAATTTTGAAGTATAATATATTTTTGAAGTAAATATAGATAGATATATAGATAAGCAAAAATACTGAAACACATTTATGCCACTCACACCATTACCCAAGAGCGTTGACACCGGACAATATTGTAAAAAAAAAACAAAAGAGCTGCAGCAGATTCAAAAACTTTAGTCCTTAGTTTGCATCCATAATGGGTCTAAGCTAATTCAATTTTCTTTGGCTCAAATCTGTATAGTCAGAAAAATAACCAAAAATCTCCCTTACACTCTACTTCCACTGCACACTATTCTCCAGTATTGTGAAGGGCTAACGAATAGTATAGCAGAGTAGTTTGCATTCATAGGCTTTACATACACTGTTATATAAAAGCAACAGAAGCACAGAGATAATGGAGAAAGATGGGGAGACCCCAGAAATGTGGCAGGGGCAAAAGGTGCACAAACACTCAAGGCTCTATTGATTCTCGTCTTGGTTAAATGCTGACTCCTTGACCCCATTTTCAAGCACCCCAGTCAGCAAGACTGTGATAGTGTGATAGTGTGATAGTGTGATAGTGTGCGTAGTGTCTATAGTAGTACAGAATCAAAGATATGTGTTGGAAATATGTGAGGATTTCATTTTGGGTATATCTTTGGACAAGGTTGTTGGATTATGTTAGTTGTTTGATTTAAAGACATTGAGAAAATGCTTTGTAAACCCCTAGTCCCCTGGGGGTTTGGATTTTTATTTTGTCTTCTGCTTTCACTATTAATGTCCTGAAGATAAACAACAGACTTTTAACATTTAATGCAAGAATAACATTTCTTCCTCCAAAGTCTAGACTCTTTTACTCACAAAGGATTAGCTGTAGACCTCTCGATAAAAATAAAAAAAAATAGATTGTTAGATTGTGATCTCAGTAAAATGTGATTCATTGAACACCCTTAGATCTGCTATTGATGGCAGCTAGCATGTGTACAGTATATGGATGTACTGCAGAATGTTTTCATTTTATCCGTGATGCCGGCTGGGGCATTTAGGTGATCAGGATGTTAAGTTGCTTATACTATGGTATCTATGATATAATGTTGTTTCCTCATCAAAACGTACCTGGAGATGTGTTTTGTTTCATTCACACATGTTTAACACACAGATCCTGCATATTTAGGTTCTTCTCTCAAACTGAAAACACTCTCCTTTGTCATGTGGTAATACAGGAAGTGCTTCACTGAATTTTAAAACTCCAGACACCTTCACCTTGCCAATCTGTAGGTAAAAGGTAGCTGTTAACTTGAAAACTACCACTACATGACATCACAAGGAGTATTTTTGAACTTTTGAACTGTAGACAAACTAATAAAAAAGGATTACTCAAACATGTGTGAATGAAACAAAACACAACCCCAGGTATGTGTTTGAGGTGGTAAAAGATTCTAACATGGGTTAAAACTCAAGAGAGTCAAGTTTGTCTAATATAGGACCTATTTTTAGGTTAATAGTGCAATTCAAACTGTCTCAGGCAGCTGTTATTGACTAAAACATGCAATTCAAATGTTGCAGAGAAACCTGTGTCAAATTACTCAGTTTAACATCAACATACAAGTCTAGTTTGCAGTGGCCTGTGCGCTCTGTGATCTTCATGTGTCCCATTTAAATGCCAAAGTGTGACACGTCTCCTGATCCCTGGTGTAGAGTGATAGTTTAATGTGTGCCTCCTCTCCCCTGTTGTGGGTGTTGGAGGGTGCTGTATAGGTGACAGGTTTATAGACAGTTTGGCAGTGTCAGCCCCAGCCAGACTGCTATTTACAGCTCAGTGTTAGACACTCTGGACATTGGCAGTTAGCATAAATCCCCCACTGGATGATACACATTTTGCATCCAAACATAAATCTCCCAAAAGCAAACACAATAAGTTGAGTTGTTAATCCCTGTCTGCATGCGCACTTACATTCAAAATCACAGCCATGCCCCTGTCTGTACCCATTATTTACACCCCTTGGCTATATCATGTTAACAGCCGACCGCTTTTCCTCTCTTATTCCTGTCTCACATCTCCTCCAACTATCATTTGGCTTTACGAGGCATCCTAAACCCTCTATCCCACCCCTTCTTGGTGCTGGAAATATTGATATCCACTATAAGTCAAATCTGCCTCCCCCTGTTACCGAGCAGACACTGATGACTGTGGAGCGAGAGGGGAGCAAGTCAGGCGCTACAAGTGTGCGCTGCATACAAACAGCCTCATTAAGGGGAGTTTTGGGTGAGGCGATAGGTTAAAGAAAGGGGACTCCAGCTGTGAAGTGTAAAGTGTTTGTGCCTGTACTTTATAAGCTGATCCGATGTGTATGATGCGTGCTGTAAAAGTGGCAGACTATCGAGAGAAGGTTTATAAGCTCTCTCCCTCACAGACAGTCTATGAAATCCCAATCAGTTTGTGCACTAACGTGTGTGTGGTTCTGTTATCCATCAGAGCAATTAGCAACCATCTGCTTTGAGCCCAACAGGAAAAACACAGTCACACGCTTTGTGCATTGTGCAGTATAGTGCACACATCAACCCAATAACATATGAGGCCGTCTGATAATTTCAAAAAAGAAAACAGTGCAGTATTCTCCAATCTGAAGGACAACACAATGAATATTTGAATATGAATATCTTTGTGTTTTGGTATGGTGGTTGTTGGTGATGTTTGAGCAGTTCTCCAGTTCCAGTTTTTTTTAATTACTACAACTAGGCCTGTCACGATAAATACTTGACTTATCATTCAATAGTAGGGAGATTTGGGGGTATTTTAGTTGTAATTCAATGACATTTGTCCTGTAAAAGGTTGAATAAGTCACTTCTATGGGTAATTATTGACAAATTATTGAATCAAGAAAAGGTATGAGCTGCAACAAATAAACAAATATTGTCTATTTAAAAATGGCTGGTTTGCTGGGATTATCTTGCATTACATTATATCAGAAGCATAAAGTAGTTTCAGTAGTATTGTTTATGGCAGTATATGTATGTAGCAACGTATCATGCTTAAATATGTGTTAACATGACGGACCAAACTACTTCTAACTAACTAACTAAGCTGAGTTTGGGCATCACATCCAATTCATTCACACACCACTATACCATTTCCATATCACAATAAATAAAAGAGAAAGCTGAAGATTCATTTTAAACTATTCAACTTACTAAGACGCAGATGATTTGCTGTGGACGTTTGAGTGCTATTGCATTATAAGAGACACAATATTTGAACAATATAAAATTACAGCTTTATCATACATGAAGACTCAAGGTTATGACATGCTGCTGTACCCGCCTGTCTGGCTCTATGGTGCACATATTTCTGCCTCCTCAGATGTTGTTAATGATGTGATTAGTGCATTTGTTTACTGTGTGCCTTTCCTTTTTTCATTCTTGGTTACAACGTGTATCTGTGTGTGTGTTTTCTTTTTGTGCTCCTCTGGGAATAAAGAAAAGGTTTGTTTGATTAATTAATGCTGTTAGACATGAATGTAAATGATCAAAGGATCCCATTTGCATGCTGTGTTTAATTATTCATGAGTCGCGATTGCTCATGAATTAGGACACCTGTGAGGCCTGTGGCTCTCACTCACTTTCTCTCTGACACACGGCGACACCAGTGCATTGTGGGATATGACCCGCAGTGTTGGAGCGGCCCTGGTGTGTGCGCAGGTCAGAGCAGGTTCATGTCCGTATTATTAGGTTACGCTCTGCTCTGGCCCTGGTTCAAACGTTCTGATTAGGTTAGTGCATGGTGCTAAGGCTCAGACTGTCACCCCGACTGTATGATTCATCTCCATGGAGACAAGAGAAAAGCTCTGATCTAATTACCCATAGCACTGCCATCTCTGACAAGATGGAAGGGGCCGGGTGGCGTGAATAAGGCAAGAGGAGCAGGAGAAAGACTGGCACGTAGACACTGTGTAAAGAGGGATGAAATGAAAAGAGAGGGGAAATCAAGTGTGCAGTGAAGAGCCTGGTCTAATGCGAACAATAGGAAGCGTGATAAAAGCAGGTATTACATGTCCTTTCTCTTTCTTCTCCTCCTCATCATTCCCCTCATCATCGGCAGCATCCAACCGCCGCACAAATGGGGCCTTGTTGCCATGGATATGAGCAATGGTTCCCCTGTTTGGCTCGATGGGGCTCGGTGATAAATAACGGGATGTGGAGGAAGTTAATAATTTATCTCAGGCAAAGAGCGACCGTTGGAGGGTGCGTTACAGAGCGTAATGGGTTAAGTGCGCCGATTGCTGCGTGCCGAGCAATAGACTCACAGGAGGTGATGTATAAAAAATGAAGTCTGAGTGGCGCCTGCTGAGGAGGAACAATCAGGAGAGTGGGATTCTGGGTGTAGGGTGCTCCTGTGTTTTAGAAAAGGGGAAAAAGGCTTGGTTTTTTTCTTGAAGTTGTAGGATTGTGCGGTAAAGAACGGTAAAGACTTAAGAGCTGTACCTCCAGGCTCTGTGTAAAGATCTCCTCCCTCTGTGCGTGTACTAGAAATGAAAAACTGAGCAATCTGCCTGGGGCTTTGAAGTGTGACAGCCGCGGTGACAGATGTAGCTGCGCAGAAACAGAGGTGGAGAGCCTCAGTGTGTATACGCTGCTGCTGTCATTACCAGTGACTCATTGACACTTCATTATACAAAAAGAAAACCAAACCTCCTCAAAACCTCATAATGAGTGCTTTGTTTATCCTAATTCATAATTAGCCTGTTTTGTGCAAACGCAAATGGTGGAACCTTGAATTAGTACTGTATAAAAGGTTAAAAAGGCAAACAGTAAATTAGGCCTACGTAGCTCAGAACACAAAACCCTTGTGAGTAACAAATCAGCAGCATTTAAATAGGCTTTAGAACATTAGGCTCTGTAGTATTTAGCTCTTCAAGATAGATGGATGGATAGATCAATGGAGTAAGTCAGAAACTATATTTGTAGATAAATAACAAATACATACAGTAATAAGATGCTCCTTTTTGTCTTAGTAGTTCTGGCAGTAGTAGTAGTAGTAGTAGTAGTAGTAGTAGTAGTAGTAGTAGTAGTAGTAGTAGTAGTAGTAGTAGTATAATCTGACTGGGCTAGGGCAGGATTAGTGACTGTTGAGGTAAATATTAATACCCATGTAGTATTGTAGGTAGGCCTGTCACGATAATTACTATACTATTACTACTACTACTACTACTACTACTAACTAACTAACTACTATCTACTGTCAAAACATAACAGGTGTAAAAAAATGTTTGGATCAATATTTTCTTGAACTTTTATGACTCATAGATATACAAACTAATCACTTAAGTGTAGCATTCCATTTATTTCTTGCAGCCCATTTTAACTATATTTTACGTTTAGAATAGAAGAGGATAATTCTGCTTTAGAGTTATTGAGTCATAATTTAGTTTCAGTATTATCATTTATTGTCTCGATATTTACTTGTAGGTGATTGTAGATACGGGAATAATGGTCTGAGTTTGTGATAAGACTTGGAGAAAGCTAATGAAACCTTGTATTCGTGCTGAAAAGACATTAGGCAATATAAATGCATGGGAAAATGCTAACTTCCGGATTCTTGACCAGAACTTGAGTTATTAGCATTCATTTGTTATTTTGTGTGGCTATTTTAGACGGTAGATGGGAGGCTAAATCCATGATCTTTTTAAGTTCAGGTGTTAGTCGAATCACGTGTTTGTTTAGTTTTAGTTGTGTATCAACCTACCTTACCATCTCTTTGGAAATAAACAGGTCATAAACGGACATAGTGCATTGGAGGTGATTTCTGGTGCAGTTAATTTGAATGGAAAGTGCACTACAAATAACATGCCGCAAATAATAAAATAATTTACCATGTACATTTTAAATTATGAAATGACTGTGTGAAAAGACTTCTCAATTGCACCCATACTGAATATATTAAATACTTATTTTAAGACTCCACCATCATAGTCCATTTGAGTTATTTGTCATATGCAAATAGGAATTATTATTAACCCTGGCTGGCCCAGGTTGCTTTATTGATGATTTTTCACTAGTATTTGTATTCACTTCACTTATGCAATGTCAATGAACCACTACAAGTACAAGAGAGTGTTATTAAGCATGATCACAAAAAATGTGGATCACTTTATTTCAGTAATGAATGAGCACGTATCCACACGTATTCAAACATAATATTTCATACGTTCATGTAAGAAAATACCTGAGTAACTTGACCTGTACAATCTGAAATAAGACACTATAAGAGCAGATTATACTTGAACATTGTATTATTATATTTTGTGACATGCATGTGTTAACACCTGTTTCAATACCTGTAGTATAAATCCCATTATTGACAAAAAGAAGCTAAACAAAAATGCTTTAACTAAATCAGTTGAGCTGTGATGGGTGGAGGCAGTAAGTATTATTTTTACTCCAGTGATATTATTGCATTGCTATAGATCCGTCTTCTTCTTGACAGACAGATCAGAGAAGCATCTTCAGTGGGTTTTGTGCTGTCTTTCGGTAAATTCATAATTGTTTCAAAAATATTCAACAACATGACAGCACTGATAATTAGTATAGTAATTAGTATAGTATAATTAATAGTAATAAGCAATGATGTTACTCCCCTTGTTATCCTGGAGTCTAGAATGGATTTTTATTTTAATATAATATTTTATTATTATTTTAATATAATACAATTTAATACAATACAATACAAATTACAATTTAATTTCATAACAAAAAAGGCAGTTTTATAAATTGCATTCTTCTGACTCAGCATTGCTCTGGACTGGTCCAGCACTGTCCTTCAGCACAGCAGCGGGTGGAAGATCACACTGAAGGGACACTAGTGAATTTATTCTAACCGGAAACAAGTCACGCAAGAGGAGTTTTACAACTGGAAGTCGCATTTGCTAACATGTACCTAGTCTATTCCCCATGTGCTTTTGTCTGCATTTGTAAGTTTATATCCTGTCGCCCTCTCCCCTCTGGTTTATTTCACTTCTGACAGTGCGTGCCTGAGGTTACACCAGGGTCACCATATTGTGCTAATCCCGGAGAACACATCAGATCAGCTTGATTTCATTATTGTCGTGATGCCCCATATGCAGCGGCTCAGAGCTACTTAGAGTGATCCTTTTCCTCGTGCTAGAAGAAAATAAGCCGCCCTGTTATCTGCACCACAGCTCAAGCCTATTGTGACGGACATCGGGCTTGCGTCCTACAGTGGATTTGAAGCTTGTGTGAAAACATAGCCATATGTTTGATGTTTTTTTCTGGTGGTTCTGTTTTTTTCTGTTTGGTGTTTGCCCAGTGGAAAATGTGACTGCTGGGTTTCTTTTCATTTCTTCTCCATTCTGTTTTGAGTGTCTGTTCTCCTCCAGCCTTTTATTCAGTGCTTCTTTGCAGCTGATAAGTGATGCAGATAGCTGTGCTGGATAATAGTGGCTCTCTCACACACATGAAATATTTCTGATTCAGTCCAACAGTTGCTGATAGCACCTTTGAGTGTGTACGTGTTTGTATTTGTGTGCTTGCTGTGGCGTCGTCTTCTCAGAAAGAAAGGGGCAGAGGGAGACGTAATGAGAGGAAGAGGAGAAAAAGATTGTGATTATGTTCTGTGATTTGAATGAAATTACACCTCCAATAGTTCTGTAATCAAGTCCAAAAGAGTAGAAAAGGCTGTTTGGAGATTGTCATTTTACAGTTTTAAAGGAATTATTTCAACTTTTCAACTCCAGATGGCACCTGATTTTCTAATAGGTTTTGCACAATCTCAAATACAAAAAGCTGTCTAGCCACAAGATGTCACAAATAGAATGAGCAACTTCCCTTATAATAGAGTCACCTAATCCTTTCCATCTTCATACCTGAAGATGGTAATCTACATCTTGATCTTATCTTTACCATTTTGATTTAGATAGCTTTTTCTTGAGTGGCTTCATTTGGTGGTTGGTCAGCACTCTTGCCCTCTAACCAAGGGGCTAAGGGTTCATTTCTTGGATAAGCTCTTGATTTCATCGAAGGCCCTATATACAGAGTATATACATCAGTTACATATGGTTCTAACTGAATGAGGCAGTGAATAGCTCTACTTGTGTGGGTGGGTATTTATCAGATTGTGGAAACTAAAATATGTTACACACTCATTTCATGGGGACATGCATACCTTATGTGAACAAACCAAACTAAACTAAGTCATGTAAGTTCCAATATGGGTTAGAATATGTTATGGTTAGGGTTAAGTTGAGTTTAGGCAAGTAATAACTGTGGTTAAGGTTAGAATCAATATCCATGAAATATGCTCCATATGGAGAAAAAGGAATATCTCTCTCTCTTTTTTTTTTTTTTTTGCATTATGTTTAAAAAAACAGAATGTTTTAAAGCTTAGTGTTTCAATGTCTTGATTAAAAGTAACTACAAATGTAGACATTTGACTTTATACACTTAACTGGATTGTTATTTTATATATATTGTTTTAATAAACTCAATATTTTAATTTGGCATATTTCCATAAGCAATACAGTATTATACATTTTTCAATATATCTTCCACCCCTACGAGTAAACATGTGTAAGGCAATGTAAAGTCCCCATAAGAGACCAGCTAGTCCCTTAAAATCTTCAGCTGTTCCTCTTCCCTAACCTAAATGGTCCACACTTTTAGCTTAGACAGATGCTTTGATAGGGTCAGGTGACATGCAAATATCTGTTGTATTTAAGCACATGTTCCCTCTCACTGCTGACACAGCCCTGGGTTCACTGTGAGCTGTGGGCGCCATAAGTTCAGTGCGTGTGGTTTGACAGCCTCATCATATCCACCTTGTTGTATGTGTGAGGCTAGACGCACACATCTACTGTATACATACACATGTAGAGACGACTGCCACCCTCCAGGTCGCCTTTGTTCCCAGCATCTGTTTCCCTCTGTGATTAATTGCAATTAGTGAGAGGTTTGAAGGCCTGTAGAAGAACACAGCATGAGGAAAAACATCAAGATTAATGAGGGGAGGCATTCGTCAGATACAGAGGGACAGGAAGGAAAGGGGATGGTGCAGCAATGAGGAGGGTGTGAGGGAGAAGAGGAGGAGGAGGAGGAGGAGGAGGAGGAGGAGGAGGAGGAGGAGGAGGAGGAGGAGGAGGAGGAGAGAAAGATGACATATAGGGAGGGGCTGATGAAGGAGGAGGAAGTAGAGTGAAGAAGCATCCTTAATGACGTAGGAGATAGAGAGAGCACAAGACCATGAAGAGGGAATGAGACAGGGATGGAGCTGGGGAGAGAGACAGAGCCAATTGTCAAAGCTCAGGCCACAGAGCGTCGCCACGGGGGACTTATTAAATATGGAAATTAGAATTGCTAATTGACCTTTGTTAATCAGCGCAATGGGGGGGCAGAAGAACGAGTTGGTATTCGGGCTGAGACTGCATGTGTGGGAAGTGGTCCTTATATAATGTAATATGTTGGCTCAAAAATTTCTTTATTGTCTAAACAAAGCATAATGGAAGAGCCTGCAGCAATAATAAACCAGGGGCTATATTGTGTATGATCATAAATGATTTATTTATTTATTTTTATTGTCATCTTTTATGATATTCTTTGCTCTGATTTTGTTCAAGTTTTGTCCAGAGTGAAAATACACAGAGGTCAGTGATTGTCTTGAATCAGGACGTTAATATAGAGTTGTCATTAGAGTCATATGTCAAGTGGTTTAGCATGTGTGTGTGTTGTGCTCAGTTCTGTTTCATTTTCACTATTGTTCAAATCAGTTCAGTTTTTGTTTTTTTTATATAGCCCAAAATCACAACAGCAGTTGCTTCACAAAACTGTTGATTTATTCAACAGAAAGTTAGAAAATCAATCATTAGTCAATCAAAACAAGCAAATTAACCATGCTGCACAGGGGAAAAAAGCAAATGGATAATCTTTAGGGACAAGAAAAACCTCCCAAAAACCCTGTGGGAAAAAGATAAACTTTAAGGACAATGACAGTGAAGGAGAGATCTACACCCATAGACGACTGTCGATGTGTCCAGGACTGACGGACAGACATTTGCAGACAGAGCTCACATCACTTCTTGTCTCATGAAGTAAATCAATAGAAATTCTCATATTATCCACTCATATGGTATAGTTAAAGCCAGGTTAGTGCATTCACGCATCCAAGGACATGTACATAGGTTGAGTGTTGTTCTGTATGGCAGAGGAAGGGCCCGCCTTCTTCTTTAACACTGCTCCTCTAATCCTGTTAGTCACTCAGGGGCCACGGAGGCCCTGTGCCTCAAAGGGGCAATTGTTGTTAGGTCCAGAGGTGGTGGTCAGGGTTAGTGGTCAGCCACACACATTGGTAGACACTCTCTTGTGAAATGACACGACATCGCAGCTGGTGTCTATAAACATTCTATTGTACCTCTTCAGTTGTGTTGTTTGTCTCTTCTTCACACTCATACAATCTCAATGCATTTCTGTATACATGGACGAGGGTGCAACCCATATTTCCCTGGGAAGTGCTGGCATCTTTGGAGGGCAGCAGAGCCTTTAAGCTTTGACTTTGAATGTTGCCAATTTCCTCACAGGGATTCAGTGGGGCATGAAGCATTATGTTTTACCCTGTGTGGCCAGCAGAGGGTGTATTGCACAGTGCTGTAGTGGATTTCCCATCCTTTGTCAAGGGTGCTGACTTTACTGCTCATCTATGCAGGAGTAATGGTGAAAATCATCCGGTGTACAGTGTTAATGGCATTTGAATTACAGTTCTGCTAAATTAATTAGGTGAGTAAAGTATGGAACAATCAAAATGTCACAGTAAATGAAGCTGTGCTTTTGGAAGCAAAGGGGGAATCGACAGACTGATTTGTTTGGTGTTATCAATCTGGGTTAGGCTCTGCTGGCTTTGGGCTCGTCTCATCTGCACACAGTGTGTTTGTGCATGTGTGTAGTGCCAGTGTTTGTCTATGGGAGTTTAGCATTGAGCAGGGAGACGTTTTGATTGAGCTCTGTGCCGTAAAGCTGTCTGTTTGCCAGACGGTTTGTCTCCTGGCCAAGACTCTGCAGCACACAAGAATACAATGATTATCTGTCAAAAGGCAGTGACGCTCTTCAGCCTGGATGGGCACAGGATAACTTCAGCCACAACTTCTCGTTTCATAATTCTTGAAGATTTCCTGCCTAATCACTGGATTCTCTGTCTTTGACATTGCCATGACATTACTGTGACCTGTTCATTCGTACCATTGGTTTGTGCATTTATGGATGTGTGTGTGGCCCTATACTGTGGGTGAGTCCATACAGGAGCAAGAGAGGAATGTCAATAACCTTTGACCTCTGGGCTCATTAATGCAAGGAGTGTGCAGTGATGATGAGGATAATTGGGGCGCATTAGGAGTGTTTCTGTGTGCAGTCACAACAGTGTCAGGGTACACATGATTTATCACATATTAGTGGCAGAGATGCCACCAAGCCTTTCTAAAGCTTGGTGTTACCAGGTCAGGTCAGGGGTCATCAAGGGTCATGGTGCTGAGTGGATATCAAAGAGCACCCTGGGAGCAAGTATGGCTGACCACAGCTAGATAGGCTTCCACCGAGAGAGTGGCAGGACAATAGCGAGTAAAAAGAAAAAACACACATCTCTGCAGTTGTCTGCTCTGTGAGGAATGTAGAGAGGGTTAAGGTCATCACAGTAGTTCAGATGTGAAAGGTCTGGGGAAATAGCAATTAGATCAGACTGTAGGTTTACATGGGCCCACTTTTTGATGCCACCTTTGTAGCATGCATAGGAGTCTCAGTGGCATTCAAACATGAGTTACCGCTTGACAGATTGACAGCAAATATGTTCCAAAATACGCATCTTAACCAAGAGTGCTAGTACACCCAAACATACATGCAGAAGCAGACAAAGCCCCACAAAAGCAGCTAATTTCACACTGACTCTGCTGGGGCCCTGCTTGGGCACGGCTGTGAAGCACAGACAGAGAGACAGATGGTGCAGGGCTGGCAGGAGGAGTTTGGGTTGTCCTCGGCGCGTGTGTATGCTCTTACAGCATGTGTACGTATGTGTTTAAATGATTGTTTATGTGCACGCAAAATCGTGTCAGTGCATCCTCCCTGTCTCTGTGCATTTCAAACATCACTTTGTACTCTATACACCAGCACAGTTGAAGCTTTAGGCTATGCTAGCAGTGCTTCTCCACGCTGCTTTCTTTTGCCAAGTAGAGTGTCAGAATATGTTACCTTCTGCACAACCTCCATGTCTTCATGTGCTCTTCAACTTCTTGCATTGTTTTGTTTTGCGCACGAGTCATTTGCCTTTTAAGATGGCAGACTGCAGAGAGAGCATATTAAGCACAAGACAAACCTGTTTGAAGTTGACTGAAGCTGGCACTGAATGAAACAAGCTCTTGTGTTGTGTTTTGCTTGAGGTATTGTTTTATTTCTCCCAGTGCAAATGTGTTGTTTGTGTGTGTGCGTGCGTGTGTATGTGTTGGTGCTAACTATGATGACTGGTTTTTATGATACCTCGTGCATGGCTAAAGCTTGTTAACATGCTTGGGTTGGCTGAACTAAGGCCAGGGGGAAAGAAAAGGAGAAACTAAAATGTGTTGTGAGGGACTCTCTAAAGTACAAACATAATATACTTACTGTAAATGTTGTGTAAAGTGAATAATATAGGAGGTGCTATCAAGAGGTTTTACCACTTGCCCAGAAGCAAACAGTGTAATGGATGTGCTGTGGATAGAGAAGCACTGTGACTGGCGGTGAGGCTGACAGACGGCTAGACAAATACTGTGGAAAGACAGGCTGACAGCCAGAGAGCCAACCAGGCAGACAGAGAACCAGTGTCATGGCACAGGGGGGAACAGGAGGAGCGAGAAGGCTTCATATTCCCCTGGACAGGTGGTACAGACATGCGCCTGCTGCCACCTGGCTCCAACGGTCACTGCCCTTCTCCTCTGTGCTCCAATTTGCAGCCATAATATTGCCACTTGCTCTTGACCCTCTCCTAAGCTCCCCACTGTGTTTGGTTGTAGTTTTATAGTTGATTTATTAAAGTGACCAAAAAAGGCAAAGTGTTGGTGATTAGTGACCCCTTTGGATGTACCCTGTGAGGTAAGCCCCCTGTGCCCTATCTGAACAGGCCAGAGCTGCCCGCTGTTCAGAAGGTTGGTCCCTGAGTCCCTCAAGTAACAGAGGCCACCTGCTCCCATTCAGAGCCCCATGGCCCGGCCTGACCACAGCCCCGCTAGCACCAGGCAGGCTAATTAAACTCAGTGTGGAATTTACTCCAAACTCCTACTCACACCAAGAGGAGCTCACAGCTCTGCCAGATCTATTCAGCTGCGTGTTCAAATTTAATAACACAAATAGACAAACAAAGAATCATCCACCCACGCTTCCTGGACAAAAGGAAAAAGTAAAGAATGCAAATGTTTTATTACTCAAGAACAGAAATAACTGTATTACCCACAATGGCACAGACACAGAGACATGGGGGTGTTCTATTTGGCGTCCGCCTACAGATTCTCTCCTCTCTGATCTAAATGTTTCTTATTGTCCCATGACACACTGGGTAGGAACAAGCTTTGACTGTTGCTGTAAATATAAATCTTCAGGTGACTTTACATGAAAGAGATTTTGGCACAAAAGAGTCTGCTATGTGCTATCTATAGCATTGTAATGTGTATCATTGTTTTCAAAGCATCTTTGGCCACGCAAACATTACCAGTCTATTTAAAGCACTTTTTAAATGTGAAAAGTACATCAGCATTTCCCATAACTTGTAGCAACAAAAATACTGTCAGATGGATTATGTTTGGGAACTTAAGTATGTTATGAATGCTTTTGAAAAGGGTGGAGGTGGAGGAGCCATATTTTTCAAGGGAATGAGTTTTTAAAAAGAGAGGCAGACAGGCAGAGGTAAGATAGGACCAGGCGACTGGCGCTGACGTGAGGTGTGACTGTTTTCTAAACTGATTCGAGGCCAGCCATCCCAGACCTTAAAAGCTTCCAACATGCCATGAGGAGTTGTGCCATAATCCTCTGTTCCAGGTAAACAGCTTTCTTTCTCCTCAAAGCCTGGGCATATTTCCCACTCATACTCTTCACAAATTCTCTTTCCAAACATAAAACACTTTGTATTCTCATCAAGTTGTTTATTAATCAAACCTGTGATCCGCTGCACACACACATGCACACACACACGCACACACACACACACTGCTCTTGTTTTTTTATCTGATACTAGAGTTGACTCCCTCTAATGGCACATTGTGGCATAACAGCACAGTGCATTTTGTTGTGTTTGACAGATGAGAGCTTTGTGCAGAATAAGTCACAGCTTTGATAGTGTGCTGTAAACTCACAGTGCTGCCTGATGCACAGCAGAGGAACTCATGTGTTTACACTCCATCACAGACACTTAAACACTGCTGCCGCCTGTGCCTCCACTCCCTCTTTAATCTCTCGCTCCTCTCATTTCTTTTCTTTTCTTTTCTTTTCTCTATCCACTCCATTTAGTCATTAGGTCGACTCTCATCTGCATAAGCTTTCCGTTGTAGCACTCGATTGCACTGGGCTCCAGCTCATGTTTATTAAATAAGCCTTCTTGTTGTGTCAGCCCCACAGCTTGCCCAGCTCTCTGCCTTGTCCTATTATTATTTTTTCTTTCTTTTTGTCATCCCTCTCTCTGCGGTTGGCATGCTGGCTGGCCTTTCCCTTCCCCCTCACCTCTTATTCCTCTGTGGGGGTATTAAAGGCTGTTTCTGTTGGCCGTCACTCTTCATAAGTGGTGTCTTGCTCAGTGTGTTCGGCCTGTTCCCTGTGTGAGAGCACCTCAATGCCCTGGTGCGCGCCTTACTACAGGCCCCACTCAGAATGGAAATGAAGGCAGCCTGTAATGAGTTCCACTCAGCCAGAGTCCGCGACCCCGCCGCCATCAGCCAGCTTAGAGGAGAGAATCAGAGAGACTGGGAGAGGGCACAGAGACGGGGGTCAGAGATGGAGGGAAGAAGAGGCTCATGGGAAAACACTGCTTTTTTATATTTTATACTCCCCCCTCTTTAGTGCCTGGTTGCCAAGCTGCTACAATGTTAAGCTGGCCTTTCTTTCTGTCCATAGGGAACAGTGAGGAGCATCACATGGGGTGGGAGAGAAGACAGTCTGATATTTCCTTAGGGTATGGGATGAGAGAGGTAGAGGAGGACACTGTGAGAGAACAGAGGACAAGATATTGTCACAAGCAAAACAATGCATTTTTACTTAACTACAACCCGCATATGTGCACTGGGTATTGTTATTGATACTAAATTGTACAGTTAATATACTTTCAGTTAGCAACTGAGTCGAAAGGTTCATGTGCAAAATAACATTGGCTGTATTAAAATAAGAAGCACAAATAACTTTGAATATTGAGTGTGTTTGTAAACTTCAAACCATGCATAGCTGAAACACTAACCTTGAGCCCTGTATTTGCCTGTGTGCTGGAGAGAGGAGTGAGAGTGGTGCTGTTGTGATGACAGACAGCTGATAAGGAGACCTATCTGAGGTCAGCAACACAGATCCCTGTGTGTGTCCTGCACGGAGCTGCTGTACAAGACTGTCTATGGCAGAGCAGATGCTTCATTGGGCGTCAGGCCCAGGACTTGTGTGTGCCGGTGAAAGAGGGTAATGGCTGACTCTGCACGGCCTCTGACCCTGCTGGGCAGCCCAAGTCCTTCAGTGTTTCTCCTCATGCTGATTACAGCACACACACATATACACACACATATATACATACACAGAGAGAGAGAAGACTGCAGTGTGAGGTCAGAGAAGGGAGACCTAGTCAGAGGGGCACTGAACTGCATAAAGAGAAAACAATCAAAGAGAAGAGATTGAACCAGTGGATATAGATCATGACACATGTAAAAAAAAAAAAAAAGAAAAAAAAAAAGTTTTCTGCACAGTACATTGTAGTACTACATTTGGACAACAGTGTAGAATAATTGAATAGACTATTGGAGCTACTGGCGGGTGTTTCTTCCAGTTCCTTGTTTGTGTCTAGGTGTGTGTATTAGTGCTCTTTACAGCCTTCCTCCTACCCCTGGAGAAATGTTTCCTGACATTTGACTAAAGCCTGAGGTGGTCAGCGGGCCACTTTGTCTGAGCATGTGAGCATCTTCTGTGGCCACAAATGTATGTGTATGTGTGTGCGTGTGTGCATGTGGGTGTGTGCGTGTGTGCGCGCGCAGCTGACCCATGTAAAGAGGTGCGTGGTTTGTGTGTGGGGCATACATAATGGATGTGCTGCCTACCACACAGGACTGCACAGTGCCGCGAGGAATTCCCAGCTTAACAAGCCTCGGTGTGTGCGCTAGATAGATAACTCAGTCCAAAGCAAAAGAAATAGCATCTATATATTAGTCATATTTCATTCTTTATTGAAGTGTTTTAATGAGTGTTATAACACCATTTCATCCTCCTTATATTTTCACTTGACCTTTTTAGTATAATAGTGTTTTTGTATCACCATAGAGTATATGGTGTCTTTCGGCTTTGCCCCCTTTTATTTGGAGTGGGAATATCATTAGTTTCTCGACCTGTGTGAGAAAAGAGCAGCCAGAGTCTTGCACCTGTTAGCTGCTGATAGCGTGCAGACACAGACACACGTCACTACTACACACATCTTAGTCCTGTAAAAAAAAAAAAACACTCTCAAGAGAAAAAGTAATTTGTAAGCAGGTGATAGGACTGTGGCATGCAACCAAGGAATACAAGCACATTTGTTTTGAACCTCCCAGCTATAACAATGAAATAACACTATCCTGCAGTGAACTTTTCTACATTTTATTAATGTACTGTTGTCTGAATATTTCATCAACTTTCAGCTCAAGAAACTATATTTGAGTGATTTACTGTAGTTGACACATGCTTTCAAACACGTGCATCCCAAAATTGCACAATTGTGACATCAATATTGTGGTATACTAAATACTATCATGCATCTTCCTTTAAATATCCATTTAGGGGTAACTGGAGACTACCAATTATGGGCTTTAGTTGGTGCATGGAATGGGTCACTCTGGACAATGATCAGCCTTTTATCTTGCATGTGCTGTAATCCTGTTTATCCATATAAAAACAATATTATTACAGAGATTTTACTACTTCATTTGGATTTTTAAACCAACCCCTGAAACAGCAATATGAGGCTTAATGACACGTCATATAACCAGACTAATGACTATTTAACAAAACATTTACTGCTTTAGCTGGTCTTAACAAGCCAGTATACCTAGATAACCTCACAGACACATGGATACAGAAAATGGAAGCCATTGTGCTCCTGAAGATGAATAAAGTGATTAACAGCAGAGTGGAGAGGGCAGTGTGCAGAGGTGTCGAGGCAGCTGCACCCTTCAATAGATGAAAGGTACACTGGCGCGGAGAGGAAAAGCACAAAACCGTTTGGGTTGACTGAATTGTGAAAATATGGCTTTATTTGGCTTTTGTAAACACTGACCAGGGCAAAGAATGAGGCAAGTGTGATGTATCTGTGATCTGTGCTGTGGGCCTGGGCAGGAGGGGTCTCCATTGTAATCTCCAGGTCAGAGGGATCCTGGCCATTGAGAAAAGAAAACAAGGCCCCAATTAAATAACATTGTCAAGCAAGTGAGCTGGAACAGTCTGTCTTCATGAGCACATGATTTTTAAAGTATATGTGATTGTGCATGCTCCCGTGCACTTTTTTTTGTAACGGGGGCGATGGGGTACTTGAAGTGTCGCCATGGTGCTGTAATTAGCGAACAGAGGTGAAAGGTTGGACACAATTCTGCCAGCCCGGGACAGGACCTCTCTGAAGAGTGGGTGGGTGAGGAGAGGGGCCAGCAGAGGAGAGAGGGGAGGGTTTTACAAAACACAGACTAAGCACACAGTTAAAGGAGTCTCTTGATTGAAACTGGAGAGAAGAGAAAGCCATTAAGCAGTGTTAGTTTTGTAACGGTTATCCTCCAGTGCACACTACCCCTCACTGTACTGGGGAAATGCACCCAGGGCATGCAATAACTTTATAATTCAGAGCTGGTCTGATAAGAAAAATAGAACAGAGTAAAATATTATTTTGAGTCATTTTAAAAATAGAGATCTCCTTATTTTTATTTTTAAGAAGCCTGGATATTCTATATATATCCAAAATCCTTTAAAACATTTATATATAGGCAGTGCTGTTGCATAAAGAAAGTTATTGTGAGGGGAAATGCATGTTGTGGTGCACCCCTGTCTCAGTACAGTACATCACTTAGGACTTAGTACAAGAGCCTCATTTTATCACTCTAATCCCAATTCACTTATTTGAAAATGGCTTATAAATCAGTAAAGAGACAAAACAAGTTTCTTCCATCTCATAAAATGTCTTGCAGCTGTCCTGTCAGATATCATGGCACTTTGTGTGTAGCTCCTGCAGAAGTACCATGGTTATCAAAGTCTGTCTCTGGGGAGAACAGTTGTTCTTGTCAGATTGTCAGCATGTGTTGAACAAAAAAGTAGGTCTATAGCTGTACTATAATTAAGAAACCCCATTGATTTTTACCTGCCCCACTTAATAATATGTTTAAAGAAAGCTTAAAGAGGAAGCGGAATGTAGACTAGCTCATAAATATGATTTACTAGTGAATGTGCATGAGATTTTGGTTGCTATTTTGGCTGCTCTTTCATCTCTCTGGGGTTGCCCAAGGCTTTGCATGGAGCATTGATAAGGTTTGAGCAGGTCTTCAGTGTTCAGATGGCTGTGTGCACAGGCCAGTTATCTTTATGTGTGCACTGTGCTCTAAACTGAGGGAGTGCGCAGTTAACAGTGAGCCAACTGGCATGCCGCCGCTGGCAGTGGGCTGGCATTCACATGCCCGCTCAGCTCCACCACCTGTCTGGTCTCTGGGAGAGTCACTGGGACCTTGCCTGCCAGGAGGGCCTCCTCTGCGGGCAGGGGGCTGTGGGTGCACCATGTCTCTGTAGTGTATGGGGCTGAGGGGACACAGTGACTAACCCAGAGCTCTGGACCTCCACATCCTGTCCTCCAGGGGTCCTCGAGGAGGGGTGCTGTGTGCCAAGGCCTGGGCTGCCCTCTGCCTTCTCTAGGAGCTGTGCTTCCCTGTTCCATCTGTCTGTCTGCCTGTCCATCTGCAGCTTCAAATGTGGCGCTTCACTGTGTTTGTCTTCATGAAACCACGGGATGTCAGTGCAGGAGAGGCACTGGTCCAACCCTGTACAGCATTTTGTATTTGAAATAGGAATATTACTGTACTAACCTGCTACCTCCTAATCCCACTGGCAATCTAATAATGTGTCATCATGAAAAATAGAAAAATAAATAATAGTGTCTCTAAGACACAAGGTTTTGTTTTCTGTCTTTTAATGGGAGTGAGTAAAAAAAAAGAACAAAAGAAAAAAAAACTTGTACCTTTCACCAATGGAACATACACACACTGAATAATTTAGCTTCTGCAAAGAGTAGTTCTTATTAAATAATGAAAGAGCCTGGTATGGATCATTGGGACTGTGTGTTTGTGTATCTGTGATATGAGGTCTGGCTTAGTCCTACACTACACAGTCCTGCACTCAAAACCAAAATAATAAGCAAAGTGTATCATATTGCTGATGCTAATATTCAAAAGGCAGTAGCCTGCGTCACTTACTCTAAACATCAAAATGAGATCAAGAGGAAAATCACACAACGGCGCCTTCATTGAAGACTGACTTCCACATTGTAAGATGTGATGTTCTTGCTCAAGTCTTCAGCTCTGTTCATGTTGTGTGCTATGTTACTTGGCATGGCTCCATAATAACCCCTGTTTACTGAGGCACTGGTAGCACCATATTGTTGCTAATAGTTCAGGTGCAGGTCAGAGTTGAGCTCAGACAGGGTCAAAGGTCAGAGGCTGTTAGAGTGTGCTGTGGTCTGGGGTTAGTGCTGCTCTGAAAGGCTTTAAAGCACATGTCCGGGTGCTATAGAGCCTGCGGCGTGCCCTTTGAACCCTAATGACGTATAGGTCCATCCAAAAAGCCACTGGCAGCCTGACCTTTAACCTCTACATCGGCATGGGTCACAGAGGGCAAATGTAACGCATTGCATAGCTGTGTGGTCCTACTGTTCAAAGACAGAACTGAGCCTCTGACTTAACTAAACAACTGTTGTAGAGGTTTCATAACATTATAAACGCTGTGATGAAGGGGTCACTACACTTGTTTTGATGTACACAGAAAAATGAATATTTAGATCAGATAAATTGTATTTTGATTGTAGTGTGGCTGCAACTAACAATAATTTTAGTAGTCAACTAGTCAATGTACAATTTCTATTCTAACCATTAAACACATTATCAACCAAATAAAGGAAAAAGGAAAGGAAATAAGGTGACGGAGAAGTATTCTAATCAACAAATATTTATGAATGAAGTAAATAATTGGTGAAAATATGATTTTGATTTAACTGTGCCACTGACTTGCAACTGTGAGTATTTTATATAGTTATTTTTATAGATTAATCATTGCAGCTCTCATTGATACCATTGTTATAATAGTTACAGTGGTTGGATTTGAAACGTTTTACATTTGTACTCCACCTGATTACAGCTCAAACACTAAGACAAAGGAGAGAGAGAATAAAAACAGCGTTATCACCTTATCTTTCTACCCCCCTCTCCATCAGGACTCTGATTCCTTTGATAATTTTCTCCATCATCTGTGAAATCAGCTCTGAGATCCCTGGCTCCCCACCAAAGCCCTGCTGTGTATATGTCCTTATCACCCAGGCAGGCCGGGGAGGTGTAATGTGGCCAAGCTGTTTTCCCTGTAATGTGAGCTATTCTTCATGTCTTATCTCAGGCTGCTAATGTCTTGGGCCAGTGGAGGCTGGTGTGTGCAATTCATGGCCTGGACCTTGGCTTTGTGAAAGTATACATCAATAACCTCTTCTCCTGCACCCCCACCTTCATCTTCTTCACTATCCATAAGGCCGTGTTTCTGTCTTCTCCTTTTCTGGACAAAAGAAGTGTAAAGATCACCAGTTCAGGAAACAAGGGGGGCACAGAGAGAGAGGAGAGGGCAAAACGGGCCAGGGAATCAAAATTTAACCCTACTACAATACGACAATATTAATACTAAATTTATAAGCGATACCCCAGTATTGTATTGTGATTATGATTAGATTTGCAATTAATGATTTAAAAGTATGATTTTGTTCACTTTGTAAACAACTCCAGGAGCAGGAATATTTAAGACTGAAAATGAACTACTAAACTAATACAAGAATCCCATGAGTTTCTGAACACACTAGGTCTAAAAATGAAATGGTTAGCAGTAAGAAAAAGTACAGTTAAAGAAAAGTTTACAGTGGAGATTCTTTTACCTAAATAATTCCAGTCTTTGTGATTTCATAATTGCCCAGATTCAAATTGTGATTTCGATTTGGTATTGATAAATATTTCAGATCTAGCCCCAATCTTCTAATCAAAGCCTGTGTATTTGAATAGTGTCTCTCACAGTACATGGATATTTTCATTTTCAGTCGCTCATCTCTTCTAGGTTTTGTGGTGAGTTAGTCAAAAATGTCTTTATGCAAACACACAAATCATCTCAAGCTTCTCAGACGTGTGCTCTTTTCCAGGGATGGGAGCACAGGTTGTAAAAGATCCAACTGAGAGATTTTGTATTCTGATTTTGGTAGCACATTTTCATCTATTTGTTTTTCAAATCTCAAGTAAACAACTCAACAGTTTCTCCTTTGTATGTTAGTATCTCACCTTGTTTGCATGTTGTTGTTTTTAATCTTATTTGTACATGCTTCTGTCTCTTAACTGCTTACATCCTTGGATGCCTCTATGCCTGCCAAAGTAAAAAAAAAAATAATGAAAGGAGGAAGAGTTGTCTCAGTTGAGCAGTACTCAACCCTGCACCCTATTAATTAGCTCAGTAAATGCTGTTGAGATTACAGCAGGGGAAGCAAAGCCTGTAAGTCAGAGCTGGATAGAGAGCGTCCAGATTCACACTGGGAAAGAAAAGCATTGCAAACAAGTGACACATAGCAGATACTTAATGATTACAGGCTTTTGGCAAGAGAAGAAATTGATTTTTTAAAAAGCAGAGGGAAACTGCAGTTTAAAAAATACACTCCTTCTTAACAGCCCCATCTCTCTCATCTCTCTTTTTGTTACAGTCCTCCCTAATATACATCTGTGGTGAATGGTGCTTGTATTGATGCCACCCACATATTAGAGATAAAGGCAGAAAGGAAAGCAGACACTGGGACCCCGTGGTGATAATGAATTACTGCTGTTCTGTGGAGTTGTCTTTTTCAAGTGCTTCAAACCTACTGGGAGGAAATTAAACCTTGTGTGTGGAGTAGTGAAATGAATCAGAATACTATTTTATTTTGTAGAATATAGATTTAGAATTTATGATCGCAGTAATGTTTAACCTGAGCTCAAGGGTTTCTATGTTTCTCTGTTGTATAGTTTTGCTGATGGGCTGGGCAATATGGCAAAAAAGAATGATTTTGATCGCTCTTGACTTATATTTTGATTTTAGTTTTTCTTCTCAAAAACAAAATACAAATGGCTTTTGGTATTGATTTCAGGAACATAAACTTGTTTATGTTGTTTGTGGGCTGCAGTTTTAATTTAAAAAAATAACTCCATTTATTCCTGCTCTGTCCACCAGTCCAAATCCTGCTCTGAACCACATGCTTTTACTGACATGAAAACATCATTTTATACCATTAATTACAAGCTCTAAAGATAGATTTCTTGTTAATTAAAACCAGCTTGACTAATATAAAACCAGCTTGACATAATTTGTGTTTTTGATTGGTAATATTTATTCCTTGGCAGAATGTTTATTGGTTTGCTAATGGTTAAGATGCAACATTGGTTTGATTTGATCTCAATTGTAAATGAATGTTGACATGTTTGACATTGCCATAAAAGGTTGATAAATTGCACTGTAGAGGTGTGCTTGCAAAGGTGAGTGTTCGATTTCTGCCCCGGCCCTGCATTGCCTGCTCCACCTCCACTCTACTGAAGCCATTTACGCTGCTCTCCCTAAAGCGGCCATTATGTGCAGCTGAGGGGGCTGTAATGGCCCACAGCCCTCCTGTTCTCCCACCTCTTCCCCTTTCATTTTCTCATAACAAGCCCCTTGCCCTCGCCCGCCACCGCTCAGACAAGATTATCCCAGCTTTTTTCCACCTCTCTGCTCTCCTCGCCACTTCCTATAGTGCTGGTCAGGCGTGACCCCAGTGTACTCGCCTGCAACAGCCATTCCTCTCTCTGTGTGTCTTAGACTAGCACACTTAGAATAGGTTACAGATCATTTCGAGCACCTTGAGGCAATTACTCTCCTCTCTGGTCACCTCCTTGGCCCCTGCCCTACTTGGAGTGGGCCCTCTGCTATTATTCCCGTTCTGTACACAGTGGGCTCTGCAGTAAAGCCATGTGGTCCAGCGGCTCATCTCTTTGCTGCCAACAGTGAGGGATACTCCACCTATCAGCCTGCGCAGCCATCTCTGTACGTGTGCTTCTGCCAGCACAGGCAGGTGCAATAGTGTTAGTTATGTGTCACTGCTGAAGAGGACAGACAGACAGACTCCTGCATGTTCCAGTGTGGAGGTTCAACTCACAACCTTACGCAAGGATGGCAGTGATATATGTGTTAATACAGAAAGAGTATGAGAAGGCTTGCAACTAACCATTATTTTGATTAACTGATTAGTTGTTCCATCCATCTATGGATTAAATATCCATCAATATGACATTTTTACTCATTTGACTCTGAAAAAGTGAAGAATTGATGCCACTTCAAGTATTTTGATCCTTGATCCTCTGTCTTGAGTCTTGAGTTTGGCTGTCTGTGCATTGAAGATTTATCATTTATACAGTTACTAAATTAGGTTCTCTTTTTTTATTATTATTATTGATAAAATGGAATTAGTTAACTTATTTCAGCCCTAAGTATGAGAAAATAGTCTGTAAATACATACTACTTTACTGTACTAATCATTAGGGGTGTAAAATATAAATTTATACATTTGAATTATTATTTGACCCTTTGACAATTCACCAATATGGAGAGATTATTAAATTGTGTTTCTGTGCTTAATACAGCTGTTCTGTTCCAGTAATATAATTTTATTTTGAGAATGACTTTTGCTTCCGACTGTATCCGTCCTTCTCATATCGCTGCTTGTTTCCACTCTATCACTGCCTCACTCATCATCGTAAAGGTCCTACATGTTACACTGTGTGTTTTTGTATGTCTGATTTATGACTGGAGAGATTTTAACCAAACGTTTAACCATAAATAAAGTGACATCACAGTAGGAGAGGAGGGGAAATCGAACAGCTCCTGGGCTAACTCATAACCCCTTCAAACAGCCATTGAGTCCTGTCTCTTTCCTCTCACTACACACTGTTCTGGAGGTATAATTGAGGGTGAGATCGTTACGGCGGTTGTAAATCCCACTGTAAATCCAGCCACAGTGGTCAACCCTAAAAACGCCTGTCTACCGCTGACGGATTCGGCCATTTTGTTTGAGCTGACAGCCAATCAATCACCAGCAGACACTGAAAGAACACCCTGTGCCTTCAGCCAATCAAAATGAGCTATAATGTCCATTATGTTTTTTTGTTCCATAAACACAATCAAAGCAAATTATATTTCATAGTTACAATGTCTGTTTTTATCATTTTCTATGGGGGATTTATCAAATCTACGTTTTATTTTATTTATTGGAAATCTTCTCTACTAGGGTTTATTACGAGAACAAACACCTACAACAAATTAGAAATTATTCACAATTATTGACACCAAGACCAACCATTAGTGATATCCTTAATTATCATTTGTTCACATTATCTAATGCATTTCTAATTAATTTCATAAAAGTGCTGTGAGATGGTTTGAAAGAGTAACTATGGAGCAAGTGAGCCTGGTCACTGTGGGAACAGACCTTGCGATGCAAAGAAAAGAAAGCAGTAAAGAAGGCCAGGTACACTTATGTTTTCTTTTCAAGCATTCTAAAATGCTCAGAGTGTGTGGTAGTTCTTAGCCTCCACGTAAAATGCCAATTTGCACACTGAAGAAGCTTAACACCACTTTCTAACCATCTTAAAACATAGCCACGAGTCTAACAAACAAAACACTCTGCCTGGCTCACTCATTAGTGTCTGGAAACGTTATAAAACAACTTTATAAGCAGCCTTAGCGTTAGCCTGTTGATTTTCCACTGTGCATGCGAAAGCCCAAAAGACTTGATTGCCGATGTTGTTTCTAATCCCATTTATTTACGAGTGAATTATATTTTTTGAAAAACACTAAAAAAATACATTCCCCAACCATTTTCTTTCAACAGCTTTCAGTTTCTATTTTTCAGCACCATCAGTAGTTGATCTTCACTTCTGGCGGCTCTAGCCGCTCACCGCCACTGGAGTCAATAATCGAGTCTTTTCGGCTTTCGCATGCACAATGGGAAATCAACAGAGGTAACACTAAGGCTGCTTATAAAGTTGTTTTATAACGTTTACAGACACTAATGAGCGAGCCAAGCAGAGCGTTTTGTTTGTTAGACTCGTGGCTGTTGTAAGATGGGTTAGAAAGCGGTGTTCTGCTTCTTCAGTGTGAAGCAAATTGGCATTTTACGTGGAAGCTAAGAACTTGCCCAGTTCACTACACTAGCTTGTTGTCTTGACAGGCTCACTGTCACAGCGAGATCTCTGCCTCGACAACACTGATCTGTGCCAATTTTTGGCTTCTGACAGTATTCGACCACCTCTAGAAATGGACTTTAGCTTCAAACGTGCCAGAGTTCCCCTTTAAAATAAAGTTAATGTGACATACACACACACTTAAGGGTTATGTTTTTAGTATTTGACTAAACATTCTATTTTCTACCACACACTCTGAGCATTTTAGAATGCTTGAAAAGAAAACATAAGTGTACCTGGCCTTCTTTACTGCTTTCTTCTCTTTGCATCGCAAAGTCTGTTCCCACAGTGACCAGGCTCACTCGCTCCATAGTTACTCTTTCAAACCATCTCACAGCACTTTTGTTCTTCTTCTGGGCACAACACCATCCTTATATTTACTCAGAGTGGAGATCAGAAGACTTGTTTTGACATTTTGGACACAACCACAACATGCACAACTTTACTTCTCAACGTTAGTGTAGTTCTAAACTCAAATTACACCGGAATATAAGACAGTTGTTTTACAAAGCTGTGGTAGAAGGTCATTCCAATTTCTTCAAAGATTAAAGGAGCATGTTTATTTTAGCCTGAGTCTTATCTCCTGAGTACTATAAAATGATCCTCATCAACCATGTCTCAACAGTGAGTGAGCAGAGAGATTTAAGATGCCCCTGGACAGATTAATATGTGGAAAACTATGGAGACTGCACTGGATCTCACAAGGTCTTTGCTTTTCAAGTAAATGTAGGATAGAATGGATTTCAAAACTGAACTGTTTTCATTCTGTAGGTGAAACAGGTTCTTTGATTCTCCCAGAGTGGATAAATGAAACACTCAAAGTTCATCAACTGAGTAAGATGAAAGAGAAAACCACACCTCTGCACCTCATAGTGACTGTGTACATGTGTCTTATATACAGAAGCAGTGAATGATGAAGGGACTCTTTTTCTGGCAAAGGATCACAAGATGTTAAATGAGTTGTTATTCAGGTTTGAAAATGGATTGGCAGTTTGTGCTGTGGTTACGTGTGTATGTAAGTATGTGTGTGTGCCTGTTGGCTGTTTCCTGATGCTCAGTGGTGAGACTCCACAGTGATTGGTGGGGACCGTGGTCCAAAGGCTGCCCAGGGTAGCGACCGCCACTTGGTCGGGTGCCTGAACTAAACCCAGGCCAAATCCACAGAGATTCAGTCTCACTTCCCAGTGAGCTACTGTTGTATCATGCTCCTCGTTTGGCAGCTTGTGTTGTTATCATTGGACAAAGGAGGAAAGACACATGTCTCCTCCAGCCGCTTCCCTCTGTCTCTCACATTCTATAGCTTTGTTCACTGTCCGGATGATTATGAAGTGGTCTACCTCATTCCTGCTGTAATAAAATTGTTTTATATAGATACATGTATACCTATTGTGCCCTTGTAATGGCCTTTGCTTTCCTACAAAATCCTTCTCCTCATCAGAAAGTCTTTTGGAGTTGTAGTGAAGGAGGCACCGCAGAAAATCAGGCGATTATGGTCACAGAGGGGTACAACTCGTTGAGGAAAGACCCGAGAGAAAGATGATTAATCCAATCAAGCCTCTTAGTGTTTTATCATTGTTCTAAGATGGCTGCCTCTCTTCAGCTCTAGCTGTGGGCTGCAGCTAAGCGAATGTTTGAGCTAATCCCTGAATAATGCGAAGACTAGGGCTGCACTGGTGATGGTGCCTGTGCCAGCAGCTAGAACATGGAAAGGACTGGCACATATTGTGGCCTGGGCTGGAGACAGTTACAGTTTGAGAGAGGTGCCTATTGGATTGTACAGCTTATAGTTTTATCCTGTGTCAGTGTGTGTGTGCAGTGTGTTTGAGCTGAAGGAGGCCATTGAGGATTGATGATCACAGCTGTCCTATACCCCAGAGGTCATATGTATACCGGATTTGTCTGGTGTTGATCCACATTTATTTACTGTTTTTAAAGAATATATGTGAAACCTTAGAGAGTCTACCAAAGCCAGTTTATTTCAACTGTCCAAGTTATCCATCCTCCTATTTCATGCATCTCCCCTCCCAACCCCCAACTCCCTGCAGCGTTTTCCAAGATGACAGGACAGTGTTTTTCCTTTGTTAGGGAGTTGCTCGCACATTCTCTCCTCTGTTGACAGGTAAAAGAAATGAAAGATACTAAAAGACTGAGCCTGATGAAATTCCCTGGGGAGGAGGAACAAGACAGAGGGAGAAGAGAGAGGGAGCCATTGCAAAAGACATGGGGAGAGGGAATCCACAGAATGGCTAAAGGTAAAGTATTTAGGGGGAGAGACAGGATTGAGTCACAGAGAGGGGAGTGGGGGGGGCAGAGGGAGCCTTGACAGTCTGTGACCTCGGGTAGGTCTCTTCGACTGTGTGCTGATGCGTGAAACCTGAGCACACGCACTATTAGCACGCCTCACTTACTGAAAACAGCAGAGGCCTGACAGGCCAAGGCAGCCATGTACACGCACACGTACACACACGTAAAGGCTCAGTAATATAGCCATATTATAAAGGGGACTTTGAAAACAAACCTTGGAAATATCCCCTAAATAAACATGCAAGTT
The DNA here is from genome assembly GCA_034769755.1 of Odontamblyopus lacepedii. Classification (NCBI taxonomy): domain Eukaryota; kingdom Metazoa; phylum Chordata; class Actinopteri; order Gobiiformes; family Gobiidae; genus Odontamblyopus; species Odontamblyopus lacepedii. The sequence continues at coordinate 22,336,083 of CM068349.1, read as the reverse complement.
GTGCTGTAGTCCACTTTCCTTATCTTCATTTTAATTAAGATATGCTCCTTTTACATTCTCTGAATTAACTAGTAAATACATTTTCACCATATCTTCTGACAAAGCACTGGCAGTTTAGTTAGTGGGCTGTATCCCAATGGCTTAGCAGAGGGTGGAGAAGGTCAGCTCTGGCCCTAGAGTGCCGTGGTGGAGCTGCTGGTGCAGCCCAGTCAGTCTCTCAGACTTAGCTCTGCTCCAGGAGGACTCTTTGTGGTCTCTTACAGTTGTGTGAGTCACTCTGCGCCTGAGGCAGGTCAGGACTCGCTCTCTCCTCTTTGGGTCTAAGCTAATGGGTTAACCGACTCTGCCCAATAGGCCAGGATAAATGAGACAACCAGGCCAATGAGGAAATGTTACTGGAAAGCTCAAGTCAAGCATTAACGCTCTCAGCAGCTCTTTAAGTGGAAGCGGTCGAGTGTCTCTGCAATTAAATATTAAACTGAGTCCTATGCTTTGAGCATGCCGTCTGTGTGCATAAACATGCTTCCTGTGTGAGTGCCCCCTGGTGGCTCTCTTCTCAGCCCCTTACTTTGCTCCTGATGTCTTCGCTATGGAGGTCCTCTCAGGGTGCACCACTCCCTACTGTCTTCGGGCTATGGCAACACACTGCTACACACATGTATGCATTTATTTGTTAATCAAATGAGCAAGGCTTTTAAATATTTCCTGTGTCTTTCATGTATGGTTCACTTTTTCCTACCGAATGCCTCCTTGTGTGTCTAATAACATGGGGAGTTACAGAAAAGCAGCAGATCTCTTGTTTGAGATGGAGACAGATGAAGGACTATAGGATGCAGGTAAGAGATGCGTGCGACTATAAAAAGCCTCATCAGAGCAGAGATGTGTGGCGTGATGTGTTCCCTGAGCTGCGGACAGGGAAGCTTCTGTTGCCTGTGCTCCAAAGCAGGTGTGCTGCAAGGCATTATGGGAAAGGTATGATATGACAGCACATCAGATTGTCAGCCCTGGCCAGCTCCCCCATCCCCTACCCTTCTCCTCATCTTCTCCCCTGCTATTGGCCATGTGATTGTTGAGAGCTGGTTACCAGCTACAAAGGAAACCCACTTGAAATGAGCAGTGACAGCATTGTAAGTGCAGTGCAGAGCCTGATTTATGAATATTAAAGTCACTCTCAAAGCACAAAACAGAGTGCCATGAATTGCCCGAAGACTTCATCAAGAGAATCTGGAAAAAATGTTCATGGGCTCTCCACACTACATAGATGGTGTATTTTAATTAGCAACTTTATCTGAAGTCTTTTTAATTGTAAAGTGAACCAAGAATGATTTAGTGTTCCATTTGTTCAATTGCAAAAAAAATAGTATTGTGGTTTTTAGTTTAGCTTGTAGTCGAGACATGTTCTCTTAAAAACCTCTTTTTGGCCTTGAATATTTTGTGTCTTTTGACAGCGTTGACTTTCAAGTAGATTCAGTTCTTGTTTGGGTAAAGGCTGCTCAGTGAATGACACATTATTCATGTACATGTGTCCACCTCAGCTGTCACCCCAAGGTGCGTCTGCCGCTCCAGTCTGGGACTAAGTGTGACAGTTGTGTGACATGCTTTACATTAGCCAGTGTTGGACAGTTATTCTCTTCCAAACACAGTGCTAAAAAAACTTTTAGAATTGTATGATTTATTGAGTGGAATACTTCTTTTTTCTTCATCTTTTCTTTTCATCTTTGCCCTTGCTGCTTGCTTAACCTGGAGTGCACAGGTACTGTAAGTGGTTGAACGTGCACTCAGACATTCAGTAAACTGTGATCTGAAACTACGGTGTCGTTAAAGGTCTGTGATGGATTATTTGTCTGAATAATGTTGCTAAGAGACAGGAGTGTGTGAAAATGCACAGCCAGCCTTGGTCTCAGTCCTGTTGACACTGAGGTGAAAAGCTGTAAACACATGCAGCAGCACTCACTACGTTTCTTGTATGCCATGAAAACCTAGTCCAATTTTTAAAAGATTTCCAAATTGCATGTAAATGTGAAACTTGATTGAGTTTTGGCATTCAAATTTCCCAAATCACAGGAGATTCATTTGGGAATTCTATGTATATTCAGAGATCTCGATCATTGCTTAAACATATTATTGGCAGTATTTAGTCTTAGTTTTCCAATTAGGAAAATTGCACTTCTATATATACTCATCCAAATATCATGTCTTGTTTCCCTATAGGGGTTCTAACCTTGTGCTTTCATGGATTTCCACTCTCTTCTCTGTATATGTCTGAACCTTCTCCATTTGACCTCCCTGGTTTTAGATTCAGTCCATGTTTTAATTCTTTTTCAGCTACATGTTGTGTTCTGCCGTAGTGGTGTCCATGTGCGCACGCATACATTTAACACATGCACGTGCTGAGCTCAGCTGGCCAGCCTGGAGTTGTGTAATTGCAGGGTTATTGCTGCTCAGTCTGATGGGTAATGACACATTTGCAAATTAATTCTGTGTGCTGGGCTGTGATTAGCATACGCAGAGAAGCCGCTCACACACACGCGCTAGCACACACTTCACAGGCCTCTAATCACCAGCGAGAGGTCAGGTTAAATGGGCGTGTGTAATAGTGGAGTGGCTGCTGGTCTCTGCAAATAGGGGTGAGTGTAAGGTGATGGGATATTATTTTGAGGCGAATTTGATACAGGCCATTATTCAAGCCCCCGGATTTCAAAAGCTTATTGCTAACTGCCTGTGCTGGATTTTTTTAAAGTCACATCTCCTTTGGTAACTGTATTGTGGCTTGTGGTTATTTCAGAACAATAAGCTTAATCAAGCATTGGGCAAACAGGAAATGAAGTGTAGTGCTTATGCTAATATGTCCTCTTGTGTGATATTCTTTATCACATTTCATGAATCATAATTGCCTAAAAATACAGACCACAGTATATTTGCAAATAGGACCAAATATTTCTAAATGACAAGATTGCTTTAATAACTGACCAAATGAATATGTGTACTGTAATATGTAGTGGAGTGGCCATATAACGCTGCATTCTATTGAGTGTTGGTAGTCGATAAAGCCAAGGCAGTTCTCCCAACATCCGATGTAAATGCGTTGCATTGCAGCAGTCGGGAAAATATGGATACCTGAGAAAGTTTAATGTTTATTTTGTTAGCTTATGTAATTAATGGTGCTATCACTAGCTCCTATTAATAAATAGAATCTGTTAGCTATCATTAGCTGTCAGCGACTCAGTTATGGCAGTTTGACTATTACATGTTCAGACATCCATCCGACTCAGTCTGCTCCGAACTAGCCCAAATTTGTGTTTCGGAACTCCGATTTGATTGGCCGTTTATTTGCACTTTTTTCGAGGTGGAGGTCGGTTTTTCCCAAGTTCCGAGCACAATATAATGCAGTATAATAGCCATATAAATGTTTATTAAAAATATATATTATTATTATTGTTATTATTAATACTACTACTACTACTACTACTACTACTACTACTATTACTACTACTACTACTACTACTACTACTACTACTACTACTACTACTACTACTACTAATAATAATAATAATAATAATAATAATAATAATAATAATAATAATACATAATAATAATAATACATAATACATAATAATAATATGGCGGCACGGTGGCTGAGTGGCAACACTCAGGCCTCACAGCAAGAAGGTTGCGGGTTCGATCCCCGGGTCGCCTGGGCCTTTCTGTGTGGAGTTTGCATGTTCTCCCCGTGTCTGGATGGGTTTCCTCCGGGTACTCCGGTTTCCCCCATCAACCCAAAACATGCCCGGACCTATGAACTAACAGCAAGGACCATGTTGTCCACCCTCCTGTGGGCTCACCACCTGCAGAGGGGTTCATAGGGGGGGTCAGGTTCTATGAGTATTGGGCAGCACGCTGCCCCCGCGACCCAGCCGGATTAAGCGGGAGAAGATGGATGGATGGATGGATGGACATAATAATAATACATAATACATAATGGAAATGTTAATGAAAGATGGTTTAAAAGAGATGAGTTTTTAGATCCTTTTTAATGTATAGATTTGCATAACTAACTTGGCTAAACTTTAAAGATGAACAATTTTTCTGATGGAGGGTTTGCCACCTGCTCGTCTCCATGGAGATGTTATTGCTTTGCCTGTTCCTCACTGTGGTATCAATCTTTATCTACCTACAGAAAAGTAGGCAACGCCATCAGGCAAGTTACAGGTTAGATCTGTGACGAGGCAAGTCTGCTCAATGATGTTTCTTGTTTTGGTCATTTTTGGTTGCATTTATGCTTTGTTTTACTGTAGCTTTTTCCATGAATCCCACACCTGCAACAAAGTGCTGATCTGTTTGGTTACAATCTTGTGTGTGCTTACAGTATGTGTATGTATGTGCACCTCTAAAGGCAGGATGTGGCGGGGACAGATTATAGTGATGCCTTATCTTTGCTTTCCCTGCTGCGGAGAACGACAGACCATCTTTCAGAGCCCTCTGACGTTTTGTACACACATGATCGAGAATGTGATTATTCTTTTGCAGAAAGCCTGGTGACGAAGGGGCGGGGGCCAGCAAAGACAATTGTATGATCATTTGAGAGAACTAAGCACTGCATTTGTGTGTTTGGACATAAAAAGAAAGAGATTTTGTGTTTACTTCTATTTTTCTCTTCTCACTCCTGTCTTTCACCCCTTTAAAGTATCAGAAAGGTGTGAAAAGGTTTCTTCTTGTACCTTTTTTGATATTCCATGTTATAGCATCAACCTAAAAGTGTGTAGGTAACATTCGACATTGCTATTTTCTTTACCAGAGATGACCAAATCCTATTTTATGTGAAGAAATAGAAAGGCATTCACATACATTTTGCTTTCAACATAAAGGATTGGAAAATGGTTAATTATCACATCTCTGTTGACCCTTTGACATGTACGCCTAAAACAATTTCACATGTGGCCCTCTGATTTCTGAAAATACATGCATAAGTAAAATAGCACAGAAGAAAATGCCATGAAAAAACTGTTTGTTCTTATTGCATTAATGAACCACTTTCACGCATAAAAAGCCTTTGTCGAATGATTTCCCCTCCCCCATAACAATATTAACATTATAAAGACTCCTTCCACTTTGTTTCTATTGATGTTTGTGGAATTTGTACAGTTTAATTCAACAAGCATTTAAAAATATTTGATTATTGACAGAGCCATTAGTTCAGTCGTTCAGTCCATTTACCTTTGCTGTAGGGTAGCAAAGCCGACACTGTCGTGCTGATGTTTGTGTGTTTATACATGTCTGTATTGAATAGCACTAACTCTACCATGGGCACAGCATGGTCAACAGTCTGTTCGCTAATCCAGCACAAGCCAAGTTTCCTAGACAGACACACTCGCGCACAAATGCACCCACACAGGCAAGGACTCTCATTTTCAGAGCAGAGAATGGAGGCGGGAAATCTTTTATCTGTTCCTCTCCCAAACACGATGCCGTGCTATTGTGGGCTGCCCTTGAAGACCCCTCTCTGCTCTGCACTCTCGCGGTTGTCGGTACAGTGTGAACAGATGCTCCCTTGATAGTCGTTGGCCTCTTGCTGTCACTGAGACCGTCCAATCAGCTGCCACCCTGACTTCAAATTGAACTATGAACCCCGCACTCCACCGGGTGAAGCAGCGCCACTGACTGGGCGCTCCTCTCCTCTGCTCCCCTCCCACACACACACGCACACACACCAAATGATTTTGCACACTGCTTTAAGGCTCTCCCAATTGTACTGCTGATGCTACCTGCGGGGAGCTCAGCTCATACTACCCTCCTCCTCTCTCTCTGCCTGGAGAGCGAGGGAGAGAAGAGAGAGAGTAAGGAATGGAGAGGTAGAGTGGCAGCAGTGGCAGTAGAGGAAGCACAGCCATGTCTCCTCTGATCATCTTTCCTGAGTAGAGACAAAAACGACTGCCCTGAAATCTAGGCGGTACTCCTGAGGATTTACTTATTCTCCATCCAGCCTTTCTTTGCCTCTTTTTGGACCAGTTACTTTTACTCTACTCCAACTGTCCCGAATAAAGAAGGAGCCAGTAGAGGAGATAAGCGCTTCAAACAGTGGGAGTGACCCTTAGCCGAAGGGAGCAGGCAGCGCAGAGGTTGAGAGTGGGGGCTTGACTCAGGCTGACCCCTGCACTGCTCTGTCTCGGCCAGTTTTGTGTGTCTTTGTGACTCTTTGGTGGCGGTGTGTGCATGCGTGCGTGGTAGCCGGCTGGGCGGTCCCAGCCTCACGCTTGGTTAGCGAGGACTAGAGAGCGGGGATGACAGGCTGAGTCCTCCCCACACACACAGCCTCATTTCTGGGTGGCTGCGAGGGCAGAGCAGCTCTCCGGCTCAGTCATCCAGGACAGGACGGCTGTGGGGACCATAAAGACAAGTTCCTGCTTCCTTCATGAGACTTCTACACTAACCATGTTTGGAATAAAAGCACCACTTTACTATTTGCCTGGTAAGATTTCATACACAATGTAAAATGTTCTGGTATTTGTTTTATGTATTTGTGTGTGTCACTTATGTGTTTCCTGTTTGTATCTCTGTGCACAAAGTGCACAAGTGGTTTGTGGTTAGCTTGAGAGTGCATCTGAGGAGACACTTGTCTTTGTGCTGCTGGTCCTGAGGTTGGAACCTGAGCTTTGAGCTGGTAATGATGTGTGACAGCAGTGCTCAACGTTTCACTAAGCTCCCAGCATGCCATGCACACAGGGAGACAGGTAAACAGGATAGATAGGGACTGCAAAGGGAGCAGTATGGCTTTGTATATGGGACAGGCTACCATCTCCTGTCATAGCTTTGGCTTTGTGGCATTTTGCTCTTTTGAGTTTGATGTGTTGAGTGTGAGAGAGAGAGCTCTTGGCGGCATGAGGTTACTTACCGCAGGTCGGGGCTTAAGTGCGTCTCACGGCTCACTAGGCACTGATTGTAAAAGGACAGCCAGGAGAGGCCACTGAAAGAATGACATACATGGACCAAACACAGGCAAAATTCACAAATGGGATTTATATTATGGGTTGTATCCCTGTGTATTTGCTGCATATGTCTGTCTGCTTGTAGCTGCTGTGTTCACAGTGAGTACACTCCAGCGACACTTAACAGGGATAAATAATTCAGGTGCTTCAGTCAGCAGGCAGAATGTCAGAATGTACAGTCAGACCAGAGCTGACCCCACTTTAGTTCTGCCCCTCACATTCTGCTCTCAAAACCCACAGCTCTAGACCTTTAACTGCCGCCTGCACAGCCTGCCAACCGGGTCTTTAAAGACTCTTTTTTTCCTTGGCAGCATTTCAAAATAAGCTTGTTGGTGTCATGTCCAGTCATATTTGATCATAGGACTATCAGTGTATTTCCTATTGCTCTATGTGTTTTCAAGCTAATTTACTCATAATATATTCAAGTAGTTATACCACAATAGACTCGATAAGTACAATTATCTTTCATTATGCTGACCCATTTATCTGTAGCTGTCTATGTCAGCAAATAGGATAGCAGAAATGTATGGATGTAAAATGAAAGATTTTGCTTTAATTTGAAATTAATTTTTCTGTAAAAAAAGTGAGGAGCTGCCTTATTAACATAATAACAGCATTTACCCCAAAACATACCACTAAACTATAATGAGGATAATTGCACATATGTTTATCAAGTGCAAAAAGGTAGCATTGACATGAACCCTGTTGAACCCTTACTCTGCTGCCTACCATCAAGTGCATGGACTCTTTATCCAAAGCAGCTGCTGATAAATAATGACTTCTTTTAAGGTTGGGGTTTTGACATGCTGTAGCTCTGGTCAAGGTTAGGCCAAGTGTCTCTAAAGTGAATAGAATAATAAGTGTGGGACTAGCTTTCAGGAGAGTGCCCTGGTCTTCTGCAGGAGAGCCACACAGACTGGAGGCTGGTGCTCAAAGATACATGTGTGTGCGTGTTGTGTGTGTGTTTCTTTCACTATCTCTGTATGTGTGTGTTGTGTGTATGTGTATGTCTGCACCGCGGGTCGCTTCTTCCCTTCCCCTCTCCCATTCAGCCGCTGAATGAGCCCCTGCCTGCGTTCTCGTCTTAACCACCGTTGCCTAGGAGACCAAGTCAGACACATGCTAGTTCTCCATGATTATTTGACAACAAAAAGGTTTGGGTTAAATAAAGAGCAGTGGGTTTGGGGGGAGTTGAAAGAAATGGATTATGTTAAGAATATCAGGGCAGGGAAGCAGAGATAAAGGTGATGAGAAGGAGCACTTGAACTTCAGTTATATTCACATCAGTTTGAGGGGGACACAAGAAGATTTCAAAACGCAAAGCTAGTCATGGGCAAAACAATACTGACCTTTCATTTAGTTTTCCAATAATATATTTGGCCTTTCCTTTCAGTCATTTAACTCTGTTGCCTGTTCTCTCCTTTTCTTGGTTCACTTAAACTTATTTACAAATGTTTTTTCTCTTGGTCTGAAAATGTTAGTAGCAATGTGAGAAATTATGATAAACTGCATTTCACTGCAATGGTGGCATAAAACTGAAACAGGTTCATTTTGAATCATCTTGATAACTGAAGAATCAAGTCATAGAGGACGACTGGTTCCTATTTTCTGCCAGCAGGCAGAAAGATGCCCATCTGAAAGAAGTTTGAAGTCCATGGATCAGTCAATGTATACAGTGGTCATTTTAAAACTAGTGGTATTTTTATTATTGATATTTGAGTTGTCTAAAGGTAACTTCAGTTTTCAGTGACAAGCCATTAAAGAAAGAGTGGCAAAAGGTACACAGACCTTATAATCAATAGTCCTTATTACAGGTAAAGCTCTGAGAGTGAGGACCAATCAGTGGTTATTACCACTCAGAGCACAGAAGAATAGAGTAAGTGTAGGAAAATGATGTATCCATTTGCTCTTGTGAGGAACCATTAGACCACCCTGGAAACCAGCCTCACTCTGAGACCGGGCTGAGGCAGTCGCACTGCATGTACAGATTATCTGTGCAGTGGCCCAATCATTATATCCAATTAAGTACAATATTTCTCTCTGCTCCTTACTGGTTAAGACCATCTCCCTGGATCAATTCCTCTAAATCTTCCTTCTGCATCTTCCTCTCTTTTGATGTGCTGTAAGTGTCACCTCTCGCTACCGCACCCCTCCCCCCTTTGTGCTCTTATCCCACTCTATCATTGTAACCATTTATCTGTTTTACCCCTCCTTCACTGCTCCGGCCCTCCATCCCTCCATCCCTCCCACTCCATGACAGCTCTGTCATTAGATGCCAGTAGCAGCCGTAAAGCAGTCACGATGATGGACTGCCAGCTTCCTCACTCTTCTCCCTCGTAGTGCTATACCCTGCTATAATAAAAGCCCTGCGTCGCTCTGTGTGGCATGTGTCCCCGGCTGGGCCACAGGTGCCACTGCCCTGGTCATGGCCACAGAGGTCGTAAAGGTCAGGCGAGGCGCGTCAGACTGGCTGCCCCCATTAGCCTGCTCATAAAACCAGAGTTGTTAAACCTCAACCCCGTACAACTGTGGTCACTAGTCTGCCCTGGATCAAAGCCACTGGCAACAACCTCCCAAAATACATACACATTTCTGTGATTACTGTTATGACAAAGTTAATTGAATGCAATTTTTAGTCTCTTAACACAACATAAATAATAATGTCTACAAACAGGAACAACACAGTTGGTGTCAACAGTTTCATATTTCAAAATGACAAATTTTAAACGACAACGTGACTTTTAAAGCTCTTAAATAATAACACATTTCTATTGTATTAAAGAGTATAACCTTAAAAATATTTGTTAATGTATTATGTGAATAAGATGACGTGAAAGACAACATAGTGGAATGTTTTGGCATGTCATTTTAATAATTTTAATACATCACCTGGACGATTACTGTAATTAAATCTTAAATGCATAATACATAATTCTCACACAGAGATAATAATAAAAGGTATATGTGATACATTCATGTACTACAATCAGCCCATTTGCTTCAAATGCAGTGTCACCGTATGAGAGGCGTACAATGTAATGAAGGCCTGAGGTGTGTAACTTACAGCTATGATTTAATAGCTGTAAGTTAAGGGATGACGTCGCCTCTCTTCTTAAAGGATGTTTTCTTTCATTAGAGGTAATGTCCCATGTGTGCACCATGTGTTTTTTGCATAGTCCGAATGCTTGTATGTTAAATGTCCTTGCTATGGCACTGTCCTGCTTACTTTTCCATCCTTGTCAAACATCATGACAGACACTCACCTCTGGCTTTTTGCAGGATGACATGGTGAACTTAGGTGAACCCCATTTAGAGAAGGGGCAAAGATCATGTGGTTAACCATGTCTGTGTTTGTGCCAGCGTATGCATGTTGTCACCTCTCTGCTGAAACACTAGCCCGGCAGCAGAAATAGCAAGCTCTAATTGCCTTCATCTTCCTTTGCCTTCCACTAATCAAATTAGACTACAGAGAATCCTAATTAAACCCTGCCTGCATCTCATGGCACTAGGTTCAAATACATGTGCATATTTCGCTCGTCGCCACACACCGACACTCACAGCATGTATTAGTTTACACTCCTGGCTCTTCAAACAGCACTGATTGGTTTAAGCAGTGCCCATGAGCTGTCCATGCATTAAGAATAAGCATGGGATATTATTAAGCGCTCCTTGAAATAGTTTTTCTCATTTATTAGATGTAATAAGGTTATGAGAAAGGGCCAGTTATGTTTTTGTGTAGCTTTTATACGATCTCCTTAAGGTGGAAGGCCAGTATTGATTCTGGCCTGAGGGAGGGACATGTCTGCTAAAACAGGGCATCTATAGAAGTGTTGAAACAGCAGCCACTCAGGCTTTATGTTGGACACAGCATAATGCGTAATATGATGCATGTGTGCTGACTAAATAGAACAAGCTGACAATGGTATCGTAGTCTGCTATCCACTTATGCATTATGAATTAGCTAAGAGTAATGGTTGTATGCTGCCACTTTTAAAGCCTGTTTATTACTCATAGCTTTTTTGTCTATTAATCAAAACACTTTTTTTCAAGTTTGGGTATTGATTATTTAATAGAAAGCTAAAACCACTTGCTCACAAAAACACAAAGTCATATATCAATGTAACTGATGCACTTGCAATGATGAAACAACATTGTACATGGGGCCAGTTGACCCTCTTTAGCAGATATAGGTTCAGTAGCATTGTGCCCACTTCCTTCCTGTCAACGCACCTGCTTACATGAGTGAAACTATTTGTGTTCACAAAGGTTTTAATATAAATATTCTTATCTTGCCACCTATATAGACAAAAACTCCTGGTCTTTGATCTTATGTGGTTCTTGGCCCTTAAAAGCATAGCCCATTTGTTACAAACAGAATATGTATGAAAATGAGAGAGATGGGGTTATAGACAGAGGCAAGGATAATTACAACTGTGACGAAGAGGAGGAAATACTGTGTTGTACCACCTTTAAAGAGAGTAGGGATTTATACTGTATTGTATCCCATAGCACAGTATTTTGAAGCATATTGCAGGTATATAATAATGTACATTTAGTTGTAGGTGGGGGACCCTCTTAAGCTGATAGCTGCCATTAGTCAATAGGATTTCAGAGCTAAGTCCTCAAAGCAACCCCTTCATGTAAGACAGAAAATCAACAAAATGGAATTTGCTCATCTCCAATCCTTTCTCCTTTAGTTTGTTAAGGATTTGTGATCTCAATATTGGCATTCACTACTGCCTGAACAATCTATTCTTCTCCTTTATTGTAAGGATCTGCTGCAATTGATCTGCATGTGATAGTAGAGTAATTCAAAATATACGTTTGGATGCCAGTTTAATTTATATTTACTTTAATAAAGCCTATTAATAGCATGGCAGTGATTTAGTTTTCTTCAGTGTGTGATAACCTCTGCATCTTAATAAGAAGAATTCATCAAGGAGCATTAGCAGGTCTCTTGTTTTCAATTATGCCTGTTAAGGATTTCAACAGGGTGAATGAATGGCTCACCTCTGCTCACTTTGTTCAGATGATTGTGGTCGGCGTGCGCACTCTTATTTTTCATGTGTAGTTATGTGACACATAGGAAGTGAAAATGAATCATGGAAGACAGATTAGGAGAATGATGAGAGCTCATCACATCTGGTTAAAAAGACTGGAGATGATTTCAGGCAAGGCCTTCCTCATTTACACAGACTATTTCTCTTTTTCCGCTCCTGTTCCTGTATACAACTGCTCTCTATTCATTCTATGCATTGTATAGACAGTTTGGCACTCAGAAAATGATTACTGACTTGGTCTGAAGCTTCTTATTACAATCTATGTCACAAGGCTAATTTGTGTATGTTGGGAATGACAACAGAGAGGCTTAGTTAGCCTGTATAAAAATTGTATATTGTGTTCCCAATTTATTAACTTGGTCATTCCTTTGTGTGTGTTTGCCATTAGTTGCTATTGAAGTAATTCTTAATATTAGCAATAACATAATTATACGAATGAACAATGAGGACCAGAGTGTTGTGCAATCTTTCAACGCACTGACGCATCAGTGTCTAGACCAGTGAAACACACTGCTCCAAGTTGTAGTGACAGAACAGTGATCAATTGTTGCCTCAATACAAAAATACAAAAATAATGCCTGGCAATTAGTGTTAGAATTCTCACTAATTTGATATAGTAATACTTATATTGTACAAATCTGAATTATGAAAGTAAAAAAGAATGTTTCAATGAAATATGTAGTAGCTTGCGGATATGTAAATGTTTATGATTAGGTTTTAGAAAACTGTTACAAAAATATGATAAATACATGATGAAAAGGGGGCATAGATGAATAGATAGATTAAATGTGATTATTTTTTCTTTTGAAAATATGATTGAAACACTATGGACAAGTGTATCTTCACCTCCATATGGGAGTATGGCATCATAGAATCTGAACACCATCAACATAGGGAAAGCAATTTCGGGGAGGGCCTGCCAGCTGAATCCTGGTGGGGAGTGCAGAAGTAAGCTGGCAGTGGGCAGGCGGGCATATGGAGGACAGGTTGGCACTTTGACTGCAACTGCGGAGTGCACCTGCCGACAGGGCCCAATCTGGCAACAAGAAGGGAGGCAGAGAGCATGTCCTAACAGTAATGTGTGTGGCCTCGTCTGAGCATCTATGGGCCCTGAAAGAATTGGGATATTAATGAGGAGTATAAGTGTATGAGACAACTGCAGAACACAGCACTCTTAGTAGACATGACTGTACAGACACTGCTGTTTAACTTGCCCTTAGTCTAAAACAAACACATGCTTGGTTACAGTTTGCATAAATCTAACAGTCAGATAATTTGAGTGTGGGTTACTGCTGCTAGAGGAACAGCCTTTATAATTAAGATAACATCCAAAGCTCTCACTACACGCGCTACAACACACCCCCTAATTGGCTGCAACTGTTTTGCTGCTAACTAGCTGCTAATTAGATCAGTGTATTCCCTTCACTTCCTCCCTCTTTTCCTATTATTTGCAGCAAACAAAACACTTTAAGGATTTCAGTGGGAGTGTAGACTTCCAACACAAAGGGGAATCTTGTAGGAATTGTAAGATTAGTACTTCAACTTTTTATTTTAACCAACTAATAAATATTATAGCATAATTTTATGTTCACTTTAAATTACATTACAAAGCGCTGACAGGTGACATTTCTCAGCATATTAGTTGCACATATTTCAGTAAATTTGGCAAATATAAATATGTGATGGCTTCTTTGATCAGTACTTATATCATTATTTGTATTAGTAAGATTGTTTTATTAGTGATTCTGGCTGTTAATACTAAGGCAGATACAGGAGCCAAAGGCCATTGCCCTTGTTAAGTCACTGTCACAAAAGGTTTGTAACACCTCACTGGAGCCCATCGGTATCTTTACCCACAGATGTATCGATCTTCACTGTGAAATGAAAGCTTTCAAATCAATACTATTTGCTATGTTCAATAGTGTAACAAGTACAGATTCTTTCCCTGGTGCTTCCACTCCTCTTGCTCAGCTGTGCTGTAGGTGGATATCGAAGACCAGTAACTGTGTGCCCCGGATTTAGCCTTGGCTGTGGACACGAGTCTTGGGGCTTGGGTGTTTTTCCTCTGATCTGCCTCTCCTCTTTCATCATGAACACCGCGGAGAGCGAGGCAGACGGATACAGAACGGTTTAAAGGCTGGCAGCAACACCATGGCCTTGAGGTGTTATCTGTGCCTCTCACTGTGCAGCAGAGAGGAGTGATTTCAGTGGGAGCCTGCATCTCGTTTCCCTTCCCGCAGTGGACCAGGCTAGTTAGCAGATGGTTATGTTACCACCAAAAATCAAAATCAACGGAGTCAAAATTGCTCGTGTTCATTTCTTGTGCCCCAGGTGAAACCTCATGCTCTCACAGGCTTCATGCAGTCGTACATTTTGGAGGCACACACAGTCACTGACATGCATCGCCTTCCCCTGGCTGGCTTTAAACACTTACCATCTGCAAGCGGGTAGAGTGTGGAGAGAAGTGTGAAGTGTGTGCTTGGCTCCAAGAAGCTGTTTCTAATGTTCATAGCCATAGCTTATGTTGCTTGTAAATGTAAAGATTGTTAATGACACCAAACCCCAGTCCTCACAAAGCCACTTGTCCATAGTCCACAGTGGGTGATTCAAGAATAGGCTGACGGGGCTGAAAAACAGCCTGAATTGGCAATTAGAGGTAAAGGGAAGCTGGGGAGTATGTGCTAACAGGGAGGAGGAGACGGCATGTTCATCTGCAGATGAAGCCCAAATCCCTTCTTTCTCCCTCCCTCTTTCGGTTGGTGCCTGTTAGGAGCTGAGATGAGTCTGCTTTGTGATATCTTCTTTTTGTGGGCTGTGTTTCAAGGATCGTCATAGATGGCAGCTTCTTTAGAGTATATTGAATATCATGTTCTTTCATCAACTGAATTTCTTTTAAAATAAATGAACATTTAATTATTTCAATTAAAATTTGCATTAATGTCTGCTGGCCCTGTTAAATTGTTTTCTTGTCACATAAAATGTTCTCTACATAACTCTATATTGATTCATTATTTATTTCTAATAGACATAGGAAAATCAATTTAAAATTATCACACACACACACAGGTTTTCTGGAAAATATTGTTTCTTCTACGTGGTTTGCGGTTCTTCAGAAAACTTTTCTGTCTGGCCAGACCCTGCACCTGTTATTGCAGCCATGTTGACCACGGGGCTCACAGCAGTGGTGGTGGATGGTGCTTTGTATAGAGTGAAGTGGCATATGTTACATGTATATGTGTATGTATAACACATAGACTTACACTCTAGTGTCTCAGTCGTGTTAATAGCACACCACTAACCGCCCACACTGCCTTTGGCTGTGAATGAGATGAGTCATGTGAGGATGCTCTTCTCATCTCACTGAGCACATATGTCCTTCTTAGATGTACTAAACACTACAGATATTGTTCTGATCATGCTTGGAGGCCTTGAGGCCTGTGGTAAAACAAAAGTAAACAGTGTACTCATGAACCCATGCCGCTCTTTAGGCTGGGTTGGGTCTCGCAGAATCCTTGGTATGTGCGCACAAGCCATGATGAGTTTAATGCAGTCTGCCTGTGTCCCCGACGTGACCATCACATTAATATAGTACTAATATAAGAGTCTGTCAGCTGCATGCTAATCACTGCCCCACACATTCTCTGGCTTATGAAGTGTACAGAAAAACCAGAGACCGCCACATTTGAAAACATCAGTGACAGGGTTTGCTCCTGAACCTCCATCCATCCATCCATCCATCCATCTTCTCCCGCTTAATCCGGCTGGGTCGCGGGGGCAGCGTGCTGCCCAATACTCATAGCACCTGACCCCCCCTATGAACCCCTCTGCAGGTGGTGAGCCCACAGGAGGGTGGACAACATGGTCCTTGATGTTAGTTCATAGGGGTGCTCCTGAACCTATTGACTCTTTTATCACTGTGGTTGTGGATTATTTAGTATGAGCCGACACCACAGGCAGCACAATCCTATGACAATAGACATTATGCAGCTGAGCCAAACACAAGCCGTAAACACATTGCCCCAGCCATTTGAGTGCATGTTCACACTCTTGTGGCTGCACTGCTAAGCATAATTTAACTTGAATGCTTGTAAGGCCTTGACATTTCGTCCCCCTGAACAAAGGCGTCCCACCCCTTGCTCTCACTCGACCAATACAGGCACATCTCAGGCTGGCTGCTTTAACAAGGCCTCTTCAAAGCTGCTCAGTGCTTGTGCCAGCAGGCTCCCCAGCACAGCAGAGGGAGGGGCATCCACAGTAAACTGAAAGAATGGGGAGGGCTGAAGAGGTGTGCTAGTATGACCACTATTAATGGCCTAATAATCTATCTGGGTGTTTTGGCAATTGTGAAAAGGGTGCGGAGAAAAGAGGATAGGGGAAAAGGGCTTCTCAGCATGTCATAGCTGTTTAAAATCGGAAAAGAGAGGGCCTTTGTTTGTTGGGCTAAATGCTGTAAATAACATCAGAGACTGCAGCTAAATGGAAATCAATGCAATTACCCTATTAGCATGGGCTTGGGCTCACCCTGCAGCTTTCCCTTCTGTTTTTCATACATATTGACAATTGTAGCATGTGAATGAAAAAAAAACAAAAAAAACATAACAATTTAGCTGTAATCCTCAATTTTGGACAATACTTCTACTTTGTTAATTGCACTGCTTATAATTACATTGTTTAGATTAGCATAATTCCTTAATCACTTTAATTTAAATACTCATTGTTTTGAGGGAGTTATGTTGTAAAAGTCTAAATCATAATTTGAAAACTAATTAGTTTGGGGGCTGAGAACCATCTGTTTGAATGAATTTATATGAATGGTCTGTGGTTAACCATATCTTTAAATTGTAACAGGGCAACGTAGGAACATCACAAGAACAATAAGTTTAATGTTAACATTTGGACAGAAAGTGGTGTATTTGACAAACTCAAATTAAGGTTTTTTAACATTTGAATTTTCTTTTTATTCAGAAATAAACATTTGCTTTGCCAGTTGTATTGAGCTTAAATACACAAGCAAGTCTTTTGCTTGGACACAAGCAAAAGACTAGGTGCACAATTGTATGTGCTGTGACGCCTGATCATTGACACTGACAGCTCAGAGTAAGCCACTGCCAGCATGCTTAATAGAAGAGTGTACATTGTTAATTATGTCACAGCAGTAAGGTGGATAGGTGGAATCCATTTGAATAATGTAAGCAATGATATAACAGTGGGCCTTTAAGTGCCTGAGCTTCCATTTGGCTAATTCATTCATGTATTTGTCAGGCATAAAGATCACACACACAGAAGTATACCTGTCTGTGAAGTATATCTGTCTGTTTTTCACCACAAATGTTGAAGCAAGAGGCGTAAGAGACACATTCTAAGTAGTGTGCCCGTGCCTGGTTTTCCAGATCAATGATATGTGGCTGTGTGATCGATGTGAGGGCTTAGCAGAGTGGAGAAAGCTAATGGGCAGGTCAGTGGCTCAGACACATCCTGGCTCCCCTGGCCTATTACCACCATGTCTGTTAATATTCCCAGCTAACATGCCTTGTCGCTAACACACATGCATACACAGGCGCATTAGCAGGGAGCAACAATATCAAGCCTTTGCACATCTGTGATATTGTTTATATCACATGTACATGTTTATGTATTGTGTGTGCCTTTTCTTGAGGGCCGTTGTCCTCCCTGTTTTCTAGTGAGGCTGTGAGCCTCTGCCATATGGTAATTCTCAGGTATCTATGCAAATACAGCAGTGCAGATAAGTGGCATATTTATGGCTGTGTAAAAATAGAAGAAAGCAACAAGAAAACACTGCATTTATAACATTTCTTTAACCAATGTAGGAAATCAAACACAGGGATAACATTCAAACTACTTCAGGCAAAAAGATTTCTTGCTCAGGAATTGAACCTCTTACCTTCTTGTCATGAGGCCAACGTATCAACTGCTGTGCTGCTATCAGAAGGTTTGAGCCAGGTTTTAGACAGCAACTGTGGCAATGATAGAATTTGTCTAAGATTAAGGTACACTTTTTTACATTATATTTACTTTAAAATGTTTCAGTGTTGCTATTTAAATGAAAATGTGTTAATGTGTGCCTGCTTCAATATCAACATTTGAATATCTACTAATGGGTGTCGTACTGTATAGTATAGAATAGCTGCTTGTATCTAGAGAAAAAGGAAGCTGGCTTTATTCATATGTCATTCACTACACTTAGCACCTCATGCATATAACTATGCACATGTTGTCTAATAAGACATGTAATAATCAGATCAATTCAAATGAGGACCGCTGCTCTCCTCCTCAGCCCTGCTACACGGCTGTCTCCAGTGGCTGATAGATTGTAATGAATGTAACAGCACTGAGATTCTTCAAAAGCCTCTCAAAAGCTTAAGCCCCTTTATTAAATTAAGCTAACGATGCCTAAGGCCAGGTCCGCTGCTCAGAGAGACGAGGAGAAATGGGTCTGGAGAATGGCAGAGACAGTAAAGGGATACACAGTCATCCTGAGTAATAAAGTGTATTCAAACTAAGTTTTGCATGTGACAAACAAGCTTGTTTCTCTAGACTTTATTTTCCATTTAGATAATTAGTTCAACACCTCAAGGCCATATGTTTATGACACTAATTGCTGAAGTTAGGGTAAGCAGTAATATAAACATAAGACATAAGAGAATAGCTACTCACTGGACCTCGAGCTTTGCTGTTTAAAACATAACATGAAATTTACATTTTCTTCGGTTCCATTTTGCCCGCTTTGGTCCTTAAGCATGGTAGATTCTGACACAGCTTTCATATTCTTCAGAATAAGTATTTTAGTTGTGTGTTGTGTTCACATTATTTGGAAAAATAGCAATCTATTTCTTATAAGCTCTTAAACAGCTAATTGATTAGTATAAATGTCTGCATGATCTAACAAATGACAGAACCCTAAAATAATAGGTAAAGAGTTGTGTATGTGCGCATGTAACTGTGCGTGTGCGGTACTGTGTCCTGGGGGTGGCGTGTACCGGCAGCAGGCAGATCAAAGGCTGTATCTTGGTGCTGCATGGTTAGGCCGTATCCCATGTCTACCTGCTCCCTCTCACTTTCTGTCGCAGGTCAAGTAGAGGTGACAGATACACTATCACTTGGATGAAAGACAAGAAGCACACGGTTCACTACAAACAGCACACACATGCCACTGCCCTCAGTCTTAGATAAGCAGACAAAGTATATAGACAAAACATATGTATACTGTTAATGTGTGAATTAGAACCAAGGCATGCAGCAATTATACACCATGGTTTAGAATGGGCTTCATCCCACTTCCTCCCCTTCTGACACCTGTGTAATCCTGATTTTCATTGTTGGCTTTGAGAGAACACCCTGTCTTTGCTGCACACTTGCAGCCTTTTGATTTTACAGTGTGTGCAGTGGCTGGGATCTAATCCACAGTAAAACCATTGATAATCCATGCAGAGGATGGGGCTGCCAGCCCAGTCTGCTTGTCGTGAATTTGGCTGTCCTCTTGTGGAGGTTTGATGGAATTGCCGATAGTTTGTATAGCAACCTATTCATTTAAATTAGTAGGCTATAAAATTGCGTGTGGTCAAATGTAAAGCAAAATATCCGATCACAATAAATTTCCTCTTATAGTCTTCTAAAGGAACTGACAAATTAATGTTTTAATTGGTCAGTACAGCAAGTTTGTAAAATGACGTGTTATTTATTGACCTATAGCCCCTACATTAAATTACGCGGTGTTTTGGGGTGGACCGTGTGCATTTCTGTAGTGTGCACTCCCGTAGGTCTGTTTTTGTCCGTTAATGAACTAATTATTGAACTTGTAGGCTCCGTGCAATCCCCATGTGGACAGAAAGCAGACTGTCCACCCGTGTGTGTAGGGCAATCCATCCCACTACGAGGGGGACAATGAGGGGTCAACCTTGTTGACTGGAGGCGTGACGGGGGAGGGAGGAGGGAAGGGGGGTCTATCTGTCCTGCCCCCGCCGAGGAGGAAGCCCCACCTCTCGCTCTCAACAGAAGCAGCCGGCTGCCTTTTTCCACCTCTCCCCGGCTTTGCTGTGCTGAACTCCGTCCCCTCAGCCACGCTAGGCGTTGGAGCTTCCTGCGTGACAACAAAAGTGTGGAGTTCGACGAAGAGATGGATTCGTGCTTTCACAGCTAACACAAAGGAGATTACCCATTAAACACTGGAATAGCCCATACTTATTTGCGGTGAGTGGCTGGATGTGTAATCTGCTTCAGAAGCGGATCCCGGGGCTTGTTTGTGAGACGAGGGCTAAACATACGGTGAGCGCTTGTTGAGGAAGTAATTACGATATCAAGGAAACTGGTGCTTTTTCAGAGGTCGAGCCCACGGGTGAGCGCTTCTAGCCCTCTCGTGCAGTCTGCGCGCGCCCTGTGTGTGCGGTGCACTCTGGGACTTCGTGCACACTGTAACAGCGGCGTTATACTTGCTCTGTAGGTATCGGTTTAGCTTTGGACGTTACATTTTGTTTGTATGTAACGTTTTGCTGAATAGTACGAGGAATAAAGACAAATGGCTACCCAGTAACTCCTCTTTAACTTAACGGCTGCGATTATTATGCAAATGACTGAGGGTTTCCCTATAAACTCACAGTGGGCTTGGAGTAAAATGTATTGTGTTGTGTTGTATTGCTTTGTTTGACTGCAGTCTAATCTTGCTACGATCTGCTTGGTGCCTGAAAGCTATGCTGACCCATGTTGACCGTTTGGTGCTTCGGCTGAAGGCTGACCCCTGTGTGTTTGTAAGCGCGTGCGTGTGGCAGGTGGACCGGGTGTCACTTCCCTCTTTGCTCCTCTACTTCTGTTGAAGAACCGCAGGCACGTAAAACTCATCCATGAGCGCGTAACACCAACACAAGCGCACTGATCTCCAAACAGTGAAGCAACAGGCCTGTGCCCACTTCATGGTGCGGGTTGAGTTAATCTGCTGTCACAAGGAACTAGTGGCCTGTGCAGTGTTAGATGATGCTGATAAGATTAGCCAGCAAGTGCAAAAGTGTATGCGGGAAACAAGCCTTGCTGCACTAAACGGTGCACTAGCAGTTTGACGTGCCTTCTGTGGCAGTGTATCAGTTTTATTATATAATACTGAGATATTACGAGATTCTATGATGAGACCTCATTCATGCTACTGAATTTTGGTTTATTGTCATAACACTTTGTAACGTATGTAATTTCTTCAGAGTTCATTTACTGAACATTGTTAAAGTTTATTGTTTTCTCTGTAAATTATGGCAAGGATTTTGTAAATTTCAGCCACTACATACAATTCTCATACATGTACATTATTCATTTTTCTTACATCAGCATCTAAGTGTGGTCTTTATTTTACCAGGAAAGTCCCCTGAAATTGTGCATAGCCTATAAGCATGTGATGAAAGTGATGCTTTATGGTATGAGTAAAGAGATAATTAAATTTAAATTGTGCTTGTTTACTATAGGGATCACTCCTTGTGCCATATCATGTTTGTTTGCTTTGCACATAGAGTCCTACACATAACATTACTATTGATAGATGTGGATGTCAGACTTTTTTACTATGATCCATTAATTCAAAGTAATCAGACTTGTACCTGTTTTTCCGTGGCATCTTTTCAGGTGAGCTGCTGTTTGTCATGCCGTGGAAGCCTGCATTGCATTGAGTGTGTGGGGCGAGGCAGCAGCTGGGATGAACTGAGTGTTGGTGACAGTTTGTCTGTGGCAACAGCACCTGGCTGTGTTTAGAGAGTGATTATCAGAGTCCTGAGCAGCTTCATGTACTGTTTACACAAGAAGCCTGGCGTTAAAGGTGACCCACTTTGCATTTCCTTATCAGCAGCCTACATTGATAGCTTTGAATAGCACTGACTGAAGAAGCAACTTTGCATACATCGTTTACATAACTCACTATTTGAGAGAATAGCCCTTGTGATTGGGCAAGGCTTGCATTTGACTAGCATTACAACAATGTCCTGAGGTGGTATGTAAAACGTGCACACCGCTCTCTTTGTTTGTTAGTGCAGGGTTACTGTGTGGTCTGCCCAGTGATGGATAGAAACCCACAAGCTTGCTTTCTTCTCTTCTGCCACCTTTGCCACTTGTTCTTGTTTCTGACCTGCATACTTTTGTTTTGGTCAGCCTCATCTTGGAGTAGTGATCCCAGTGCCCATAAACTTCTCCCACAGAATGTAAGAACTAGTAAAGTTTAACTGTAAACGTAATGACCCTCAAAGACAGCTGAACAAACAAGCCATAAAAGCTTTATCTGAGAGACAAGCTGATCTCCGGAAACAGACGGACTGTGGAAGAAGTTGTAAAAGAAGTTGCCCACAGACCTGAGAACTTCCTGTGTTTGTTTCCTTACCAATTCTCTGACTTCTGCTATATATGTTTGCGTACTCTATGAAAGCAAGACTAACCTGTTCTGTAAGCCTGTTAAGAGGTCGATAGTGTCAATTAGATTTGCTGTTACATGAAGGGTTTACTTCCTCTTTAATGTGTGTGTGAGTAGGGCTGATAGGGCTTTCTAAGATGTCAGGCGTTACACCTACTTGTTTCCCACACATCACTATTTGCACATGCTTGTCTGGTGTGGTAATTTTCTTACACTATTTTAAGTAAGTAGTAATATGTCCAAAAGTTTCAAGGATATGTGAAAAACCAAATAAAAAATAATAATTTAATACTTAAAAAAAAAAAAAAAAAAAATTAAATACTGACTTCACATTTATTTTAATCAAATTCAGATATAGGTTATGGCCGACATTGGTTTTGATCCAGAGATTATTCACATACATCATGCTGTGGTTGTGCTTCTGGGCTAGACACAATATGCATCACCATAAATTTGTGTCTGTGGATGAATGGTTCCATGCGGTAAAGTGTTTTTAAACCTAAATAACTTTAATATTCCTAATGTGTGTACATTGCATTTTGAAGTATTACCCCAAATACTATATACCACTCAATACTGATTTTGATACCACATTGGTAATTACAATAATACACTTTCATTTTTATCTCAAAACAATAGTAGTTTCTTTAATATTGCCATGTGTTCTCCTAGTAATGCTGATGTAGAGCAAACTATATTTCAAAACTATTTACCGATTAGTATCTTGGAATCAGTTTTGTAGACAACCCCAGTATGAACACATATTTTATGCATTTGTTGGCTTCATTTAGCCCCTGTACCTTTTGTGTCATCTTCATTCAGACTACCACAGGGCACAGCTGTATCATTACACTATTTTGTCAAAGAGGCCACTGCTGAATAAACCCATTCACACAAGTCATTCTCGCTGCATTTACCGCACTAAACCATGCTGCACAGATATCTCCAGTTGATGTTTGCTGCCATCGCTGTCATACCCTCAGGTCTGATAAACAGCAGCCAGGCAAACACAACACAGGCAACATGAGAGGGGCCGATAAGAGAATCATACACAGAATACATGCAGGCTGCACTTCACTATTGCTTTAACCACAACAACTACTGCTGCTGTGCTGATTGAGTGGTTTACATTATCCTATACGCTCTGTGTCTTGTGTTTGTGCATTTGCCACAATATGCCAGCGTTGTGCTAAAGGCATCTGTTGAACATCGGCCTTGTCTGTTCAAATTATTATCACTTAAGTATTTTTTGCCCTGTCTGTATGCTCTGTCATCTGACTGTCATATTGTCCATGTCTGTTTCACAGTGATGGGGAGCAAGGTTAGTTACAGCCTGTGCCTGCAGAGGAAGCTCATATGAGTAAGATACTTGCAGTTTATCCCTATCATTGTAAAGTTCTCAAAATGTAGCATGATTTACACTTTTCATAATCTTTTGTTTTAGACTTGGTTTAGCACGGTTAAAGTTAGTACTGGCTCGGTCCTTTAAATATTTTTCTGAAAACATATTTGTTTTCAGTCAAATTAGATTTGGTTTGACTGTGAATGAAGTAAGGTAGTACTATGAAGTATCGAGAATCTACTAATAGATATACTAATCAATACTCAAACTAGCATCGAAATAATAATTTGAGCAACTATAAGAACAGGACAAAAGTTGACCTTTCCTCTAAGTGTCAAGCCTATTCTTTAGAATGGAAGCTGAAATTGTATTATTGTAGGGGTCTCCAACCTTTTTCCTCTGGTGAGCTACTTTTACAAAACGAAAATGCCAGAGAGCTTCTAGTTTTAGAGAACCTGTAGCAGCTACAGGTTGGAGACCCCTGTACTATTGTGACAACATTAATATGATGTGCTGTAGACTCACTGAATAGTAACATGCAACAGCTAGTATGTGCATACATACTAGTGTCCCTTATCTTAAGGTGTACACTGCCCATACGCTTGTCTCCCTCTGAGCTAACACTAGCAGATACAGTCCTGGGGTTCAGTAAACAGCCAGACCGACAAAAGCAGTTTGTAGCAGTAGTAGTTTGTAGTGTTGATGGGAAAATTGGGGTTAAACTTATCAGTGTCACAGATTGCTATTGGTAGAAAATGAGTCACTCAGCAGGTCTAATTGTAACTATACACATTCCAAGTAGAGATGAAGAAATAACTTTCACACACTGTACGATAGTGTCACTGTTTCTGTTCGGCTTTGTTTACATGGCTTTGTCTTGTATCAAATGTTGTGAGGCATCTGCTGCTTGTAGCTTCTGAAAAACCTGGAATCTCCTTTAGAGCTTCTCTGACTCACAGAATATTTTCTCAACAAAATGGGTTTCCACATTATTTCTATATGTACAACTTATTTAAAAGAAAATATCCTATAGAATATTGGAGGAAGATATCCAAAGTCAGCTTATTCGACATCCAAATGTATAACAGAACAAGTCAAAATTTTATAAATACACAAAACTATGTCTCACAGACAACTTGTTTTAAGTTTAATAACCCTTTTTATCATCAGAGGACAATCACATACTTTAAAAACAAAGACACTTTACTCCTATTAATGTACTTTGCAGGAGAGTGATTCAGTCATCAGGGCATATATCCACACCTAAAATCTCACATGTACAAGCTGGAACACATGACAATTATCCCTATTACACAACTACAACAGGCCAACACTCCACAACTGGACCTGTCTCTGGAAAGTCAAGTGGGTGCTGCGTACGCATTTGTGTGTGTGCGCTGCCGCCTGGGAGTGAGGACCCATGCAGAGCACTTGGAGTGCTAATTAGGCAACCACAGCCCAGCAGAGTACATCACAGGGAGGAAAAGAGAATAGAGTGATGAGTGCGAGTCAGGGAGCCAACAAAACAGTGATTTCATCTCTTTAGCTCGGTCTCAGGAAGGAGGAAATGTTTGCACAGTTAGTGATGTCTGTGTCAGTCAGTTGTTGTTGTTGAGTTTGTTATGGGGTAAGCCCTGCTGAGAAGCACTGTAATAAACTCAGCTACAATCTTGTCCTTGGTGTTATAATATTTCCTACTGCCCTGTTGTTCTCTGCCTTTTAATATATAGATAGCATTAAAACAATCCCACTGATTAACCATAGAGGGATGTTACTTTGTGAATTTTGTTCATTGACAATAGTGATAAAGCTTTCTGAATGAGGTTCTCTGAGTGCACTGGACCTGAGTTCGTTGTCAGAGCACAGGGCTACAGAGGGCAGGACCGTACAGACCGCAGCTTGAGTCCAGGGGCAAAGACCACAAAGACCCAAGACGCAGACAGCTGGCTTTTATGTGTGTTCGAATGGTGATGTGTGTGCGTTCACACTCTGAGCAGCGTTGTGAAGCGTAACCAGACTGTTCTGTCATACACCCACACTGGTGTCTCTGCGAACAGCCACACAGCTACACACACAACAACCCCAGCCAGCCACCCCTCATGCGGGCGCTGTGTAATTAACAGGCCAAGGAAATGGTGCTGCTGGGGTGGGTGAGTCGGATACAAGGAAGAGAGGAGCACAAGAAATCATTCCAAGCTCGTGCCTACCCTCAAGACACAATGCTTTTTTCTTTGTGTGTGTGCTGTGAAGAAGAAAGGATAAGAAGGTGAGGCGAGCGAGAGAGAGATGCCGGCTGGTCTTTGGAAAACTCTCTGTTTTTGTTGCAAGCTGCTGGCAGGCACATTGGTGGAGAGGAGGGTGGGAGCTGGGGCTTGGTGGTGTTGAATCCACAGTGAGTGGAGGAGAGAGAGGAAAGTAAAGGTGTGAGGGATAAATAATAAAGTGTGCATGCACACGTGCACAGGCGTGTCGTCTGAAGCCTGCTGAGGTAAGAGACAGGTTGACTGCTCACTTTGCTCTTGCACAGAGGCTGTGGCTGTGTTACAGGGTCTCACAGAACCACAGCAAATAATACGGTTCAACATTCAAACTAACTTAATTTAGTAAGGGCTATTTAAAGACATAACTATCTATTTATTAACCACGTTGTTAACACCGGTGTCTCTTATTTGTGACAAACCCAATTATCCATCAGCACAATAAACATAACAAAATTATATAAAATATATATCATATAATTATAGAAAATTATTTGTTCAGAATAACAATCTGGAACATTTTGTCACATGGCCTCCTAAACAACTTTCCAAAATCATGTGAATAGAAAGTACATTTTGTAATTATATGAACTTTTGGGTTTGTCTCAAATACATGACAACAGGCCCTAAAGCACCAAATGAGGATATAATGTATTCAAATGTGCTTCAAATATACACCAACAAAAATATTTGTCATAATTTTGAGGGGACTCTCTTCAGTACAATTTCATGACTTATTTCTATTGTATTTAGGACAACAGTGTTCCTTTATGGCCTGGTGTCACATATATGCAACAAACCCAAAAGTACCTTTATTTTATGTGCTGTCAGAAAAAAAATTCACCATAGTGAAATTAAAGTGAAAATCACCATTCAATTTATTTATTTATTTTTTTATAAATTGGGGAAATAATTCAGACATCAAGGGGTGACGTTGGGTCAGCTCTGTTAGTATATTGATGATTGTGTTACTAGTACTTTTATATTCAAGTGTTGTATACGCAGCTCATGGATGTGCAGTCGCAGTGTGCATGGGAAACATCCCAGTGCTCTGAGAGCAGAATGTTTTGGCTTCTCATCAAGTGAAAATCCTGGAACTCTTGAAGCAGGGTTATCTTGCTATGGTATTCTTTTCACTCTTAGATTGCAAGATTACAGGTCAACACCTTGTTTAATATTCCATGACATACGATAAATTCATTTACATTTTAGCGTTTTGAGCTACTGTATATTCTAAGCTGTTTATGCGTATACATGCATTTAGATGTATTTAAAGGGTCTTGTCTTTTTATTCTGGAGGACATTTGTGCTTGTATTTGTGTTGTATGTTTTATATAAATGTGCAATCTGTGCATTGTCATATTCTGGTTATTGATAATAACATATTTTACATTGTTTGTATGTGGTCTTGTTAACCATTGATTGTCTGTACAAAATATGTAAACTGTGGTATATGAAGATCAAATGAAGGCCTTAAATGTTGTAACAGTTATGTAGGAGTGGAACAAAACACCCAACCACAGGGACCATGCTACACTGGTGCGAGGAGAATTGGAGGCAGTATAGAGCCTTTCAGAATGATGGCCTCTGCTGCCTGTGAAACCACATATGTTGAGCCAATCTGTTTATTGCAGTGACATTTTTATTGCTAAAGTGTGGGCAGACAATGTCATGGCTGGGCCTTGTTTTAAAACAGGAATAATATACTGTGGTACAACTATGGGCCTTCTCTCTGCCAGCAAACCATAGCTCATCAGAGCTGATGTTCAGAAGTGAGCCAGGTTGGTAGCAGTATCAGTTAGATGGGCCAGCAGCTTGGCACTGCTAGTTTTAACAAGCTGATAGTCAAATCCCTCCCTGGTTAAAGATTAACCACTCACTAGAGCCACTGCATTATCTCCCACTGTCCGGGGCACACAGGAGCCAAGAGGATTTGCTGTGCGTGTGTGTGTGCACACTTGTAGTTCAACACTACATTCACTCAGCACAAGGGTGGAGCTGTATTTGTTTGACTGTAGACTTTGTGATCGGCTTTACTCCCAGTGGGGTGTTCAGACTACGTGTTTACTGTATGCCATTTAGCAGTCAATCTGCTTTGTGTGTGTGAGCGGGATCAATGTGCCTGTGTTTTCTTGTGATCTACATTTCTTTTTCTCTGTTTTGTTTTGACTTCCCTCAGGGCACAGTGAGATGTGTGTTAAAAGCAAGAGTGTAATAGATTCCTTTAACCCTTGGTTTATCATAGAGATCTACTCGGCAAAATCAAGTACCTCATATTTGTTCTCACATAGTCCAAACCTTGCTATTTGTGAAGTCGTTTAATGGATTTATCTTGCAGCAGTATCAGCTCAAATCTATTGTGTATCACTGGATTAAAGAACAGTGACATATGCTGCTTCATTACTGGAGGGCATCCTCAATTAACAGGCTGACAGTGCCATCTGCTGCATATGTGCGGTATTTCAGTCTTTCAGACATTATATTGAGTGGTGTGGTAAAAAATTGAGGCATGCTCATCCTCTTGAAATATTTACAAAATGCTACCTTAGTACCACACATTAATACTCGTCTCTATCGACAGGGCCATGAAAGTGTTTTCTCATTTGGAGCAGAATTCAGACATGACTCAGGGAACCAAAATGTCATCTTCTGCACAATGCTGACCTCTTTGTAGCTTTAGTCTCCAAAAGTAATCTCTGTTGTTGCCTCTGTTCTGTGAAAAGTGGCGAGTGACTGAAGGAGGAAATGACTAAAGAAAGCCGTCATCACAGCCCAGCACTGACAGCAGGATGGACAAAGAGGAAGTCAAGCCCACAGTGCTCTGCCCCCAGACGCTGTTGCACATTAGCCTCCTCCACCCTGATAACAGCCTACTTAATTGCACTGTTCTTGTCTTTATGAAGAATTTTGACAAGAAACTGGTAATGTAATTCAGCAAGGTTTGATGAATGCTTGCAAGATGTGTTAAATGAGTGCTATAGTGGCCTCTTAGATCTGCAATAATGGACATACAGTAAAGAAAAGCATTTTGTCATACAACAATCCTTGGGCTTGACACAGGCCAGGGCATGCCCTTCCTCTTTCTCGCTGCTTTTTCTGTCTTCACAAGGGAAAGCCATTTTGCATACTTAACCTTCCCCCTTTCCATCCATGTATACATGAGCACATAGACACATAGCCTGTCGCTCCAGCAATGGGGTCAGATGTGGTGACCGCCTGAGCTGCCTCCTCCTTCTCGCCTCCCCTCCCCCCTCTAGCCGAGCTCGCCTTGGCAGGACGTGCATGCCTCTGTCTGTTATCTACAAATGGCTGAGGAATTATAGGTTGAGAGGGGAGGAGGACTGAGAGTGGGGGAAGCGGGGTGAGGTCATGTGACATCACAGCAGCTGCTAACCTAAGAATTTCTGTTTTCTCACTTAGAGAGTGAGAGGCAGAACAAGGAGGGGAGAGATAGGCAGCGTGTGTGTTGCTTTGTTAGATAAGCTCCAAACGGTCTTTGTGAGCGCGAGAGAGAGAGGAAGGCAGGCGGGCAGCGAGGGGAGAGAGGGCGGACGGCCAAGCAGAAGATAGAAGCAGAGCCAGGCAGAGAGCGGGACCATGGTGCGTGTCCCGACCGCCGCGTCTGCCGCTCTGAGCTGGGTCCGGTTCAGCTATAACAGGCTGTGTGGGGGACAGAGCTGGCTCTTCTCCTTTGTGCAGTAAGGCACTTGCAGCACACTTTGTATTTGTGTGGGGGGTCACGGTGTGTGTCTCTGTGTGGATCTGTCAGATTACATGTTTTCTATCTCCTTTCTCTCTCTGTTGCCCTGAGCCCTGTTTGTACGGATAGAGTGTTGTCTATTTTTGCAGCAGTTAGTCTTTGTGAAAAGTTTCTCTTCTGGGAGTAATGCAACTTGGTCTTACACTCACTATCCAGCATGTTTTGTTTAGTTTTGAACAGCCACTATATTGAAAGTATATATAATGAACAAACATTCTCAGTTACTTATTGATTAATTGTTGACCATTTGTTTACTCAGAATGCTTTTAATCAAGCATAAAAATGTTCTAAATGTGACTGTTGCAATGGATTGTTGTACACAGAAGGCAACACAAGCTTGAAAGCTTCCTTCCGGGCTCAATCCAGATCCAATTCTTATAGTTTAGTAGCAATGTACTTTTCATACACAACTGTAAGGTCTGGTAGCATTGCTTTTTTGTCATCTTGTTGACTATTCTGCCTATTTCTACCTATCTCTTGCTGATTGTGACTGTGATCAAAAGTGACATTATATGTGGGCTATTCCAGTCCTCTATTTAACTGTCCTCCAAGTAATTTATTTGCGTGTCTTTTGGCTAACTGCATTGCTGTGCCATCACACACCGTTCTGGCATTTAGGGATTCCACTGACCAAGGGGCTGTCAATGTGGTGTCACCTTTCACCACACAAGCACCAACACATAGGACAGACTGAATTTACCCGCTATACACACTCTCTACTCTATAAATGCATTGTCTTTTAACTTGGTGTAGCCTCAGATTTGAGATTATATAGATTGTTTTTTTTGTCACTTTTGTATTAGCCTTTCTCGTCTGAGTTATACCAGGCACATTTGTCAGACACAAGATGTAAAATGGCTTGTGGGCCGTTTGAATTGATTTATAAACAAATTCATATTCACCTATATTTACATTATCTTCATTATTTCTTTGCCATACAAAACAGTCTAGAAAACCTGAGCATGCTCTCTAGCAGGGTGGCAATATTTGCAGACATGGATACAGACTGAAGCTTTCTGAGTGAGGAAAGGATGAACTGGCCTCCTAACCTCTGACCTTTGACACCGAGGCGTACCACCAAAGCCTCTCACACCACCAGTCCCCATGCGCCCCAGCTGTCACAAACATTCAGTGACCCGCTTGTCTTTCAGAAACCGCCTGCAAGCTTTTGTTTTTTGTGATATTAAAACGAAGTTGACATATTTTGACATAGGACCTGTTAAATGATTTAAATACTTATTCTATTTTACCATTGTTCTTTTCTAGGCATGAGCCATGAGCCAAAGTCACCATCATTAGGAATGATCTCCACAGCGACCCGAACCACGGCGACGGTCAGTCCCCTCACCCCGTCGCCGCTCAATGGCTCCATCGTAGCCAATGGAAGTCCAGCCACACAGTCAACGCACTCTGGGTTTGCTGCAGCCCTCCGTAAACTGGCGAAACAGGCAGAGGAACCTCGAGGTAAAAAGAAAATCTGCCTCTCCTAAAACAATAGTACCAATATCTTTATTTTTAATCTTGCCGGTTTCATGTCCATTTTAGGTTATTGTGTTGTGCACTGCATACAGCACAGGATAGAGACTGGCCCATGTTAATGGGCCATAACATTGTAATATCCGTTTACAGTTATGATTCTTCTACCCCGATGAAAACAAGTGATTGTACTGTACATATGGTGAGTGGATCTAGGTTGTGTGTACATAATACCACTGCTAAGGTTAGTATCCCAACTCTGTTTGCTGACAGGAAAAAGAACTTTGATCGTTGGTTTAAAGGAACAACATGGAATTCTCTAATAATTCAGAGAGAATAGGGAAGTTGAAAGTCTTTCCCTCTTCTTTGGTATAGGAAGCTTGCCTAAGTAGTCAAGACTATTTGCTCTGCTCCCACTGACTGAGGAATTATGGTCCATTGTATCAAAGCAAACATGTCGTGCTTATGTGTAGAAAAGAAAGACATACATAAAACAGAGGCAGAGACAAAGAAACATTGCCGACTCTGGCAGAATCATTGAAATAAATAAGAAGTTTGATTTTATTGTTAATGAGAGATGACCAATGAACTTGTTACATGTGTCACTGACATAAACAAACCTGATTTCACTACTGGACTAGCCTTTCAGGCAAATTCTTGAGTGTGTTTCTTGATCTGGAACTAAAAACTCCCAATGCCAGTTTCCAATCAAGGGCTGCTGGTGAAAAGTGTCTGTACCAATGTATGTAGGCATAGACTCATCCTTTTGTATATTAAAAGGTAATGGCAGCTTTTGTTCATTTATTGTAGACCAGAATTACAAACAGTGTCATTAATAGTCAAGTCAGGACAATGACAAATAGCTACAGTGCCATTTATTACTATTAAACCAGCAACATACCTGCCTGTCTCCAGAGGGTCAGCTGCCCCAACTGTCACCATAACCCAGAAATCCCCAGAATCCTAAATCATACATCCCTCTCTTCTTGGCTATTCCTGAACCTAGTTGTTTGTTGATAGTAAGAAGCAGGCTCAGATTCATAGAGTGTCTGTTAATATATGTCACTAACAACACATCCAAATTTAGATTGTTGTAGATTTTCTGACCCCAAGACGCAATGTCTCCTGATTTTTGGGTAACTTGAATAATCATCTCGTGATTTGTCAGAAGTTCTGACTATTTAAACACAAGGAGGGACTGAATAGTGGCTGGGCCGGTCACACCTCCTCTTGGGACTAATATAGGCCTGAATGACTTGAGAGAGAGCTCCTGTCCTGCTCTGTAAAGTCATGTTTAGAGATTCTCTGGCTCTGGGTGGTCAGAGAGGCATGCATCTCTAAAGCTGCATCAACCACTTTGTCTGCACAGCCTGTATTTATAGGCAACACGCTTTCACACACATCCTAACACACCCACACACACAAACAGTTGTCTTTGCAACTTGGTAAGCTTTGTGCACCCTCAGCGTGCTGCAGCCTGCTGTCCTTTCATTAGTGACTTTGACTCAGACAGCCGCTTGGTTTCTGCCTGGAGAGTTCTGCTTTATGTAAATGCCATGACTCGATGTCCTAAGACAGAGGAATTAGCTGGATACAGCACCAGTATCACTGGCACCGACTGATTTAAGACCCTGAACATGGCTGTTGTTTACACACTCCCACACACACACTTTGTCACTAGTCTGTGGCTGGTATAATGAATAGCTCTGAAAGCTGAAGACTGAAGTTCATATCTAATGAGTATCAGAGCTGTGCATGGCCACACTTTTATCCCATCCCCTGGGCGCTTGAATACACATGATTAGAGCTGCATAATGCTGTACTCTTTAACACTAGTAATGTTAACATGGTGGCCTAAAAAGAGAGTCTTGTCTCCCTGCACATACCTGGAGACAATTGCAGCAGCAAATCAAAAACAGTCACTGTCTTTCCACTGGGTTCTCCCCATTACACAGCCTGGAGAAGGACCATAAGTCCATGGCTGATGTGGGAAGTCTAGAAACTAGAGAAATACAGTACTTAGATTTGTGATCAACAAAGGTGTTTGGCACATTGCATAGCTCTTGTGAATGTGGTTTGTGTGTGGCCAGAGGCTTCCCTTGTTTCTGGGAGCCCGTTGCATGCTGGGACAGTGGGGCAGTGTGTCTCTGACCCCTCCATCTGGAGCCTGCCTGAAGCCACACTGCTCTTGGTGTGTAAGTGTTAAAGGCAAAGCCCCCAGGCAGTGACTGTCCCTGAAACCTCCCTGAACAAGCCTCTATACCAGGACCACCACATACCCCTCACAACACAGGTGACTCACTCAGGGTCTTTTCAGCATGACATTCAGTGTCTACTGGCAGGTCAAGAGGAGGGCTTCTCTAATTTTCATCCGCCATCTTGTATTGTCTTCCTTTCCCACTCTGGCAAAGCAACAAAGTGCTCCTCTCCCCACCCCCACACATTGATGCAGATTACAGGCTTTGTGCGGTGTTGCCAGTGCGTGGCCAAGACTGTAGTAGCAGGTGTGTGTGATGTGTGCGTTGTGTGCACATGTTGAGGCTTGTGCGAGTGCATGCTGCTGGGGTGGCATATGGATGCAGGGTTGGCTGGGCCCTGCTATGCACACCAGGTGTGAAATGGACTGTTTAATTAAGTGCTGATGTTGTTGTAATGCATGCTGGATGAGGAAACGATGGCTGAGGAGCAGGGGTGGTGTGTGATGTGGTTGGATGTGTTGGCAGTAAAGACCTGTGCCCCTTCTGCCTGGCACGACTGGAGCTGGCCCCACAGTGCTGCTTAGAAGTACAGTGGTTAGGCATTATTAAAGGCCATTTGACAAAAGTAAAAAATGATCCATGAGAACTTCTTATTGTCTCAGTGTAGAAAAATTGATTGGGTGAGTGACAGTAGACAATTTTTTTTCATGCTGGGATTGTTGGATACAGGGGGGCACTGGAAGCCCTCTGTTCATCTGTGGTTGTCTGCGTTTGTGTATGTGGTAGTGTGAGCAGTGGAGTGTGGCAGTAGAATTGGTGATGAGGGGAGCTGTACATTAATCACCAACAGCTCAGGACTGACACAGCACTCCATTTTGTTCCTTACCATGGCCCTTATGGCACACACCTCAAAACATCACCCAAATGACATCACTTGAGAACAAGTAATGAAGTGCTGGTGAAGAGATGATGACCATGTTAAGGCAAGGCTCTTCCCGAACATGAATATTAGCTTAAGGCTCTTTCCGAACATTTCGAATATTAGCTTATTAATGGAAATAATTAGTGAACATAATATGAATGAACAACAATAGAAAATAATGTAATTGTATTATGTTGTGCAGAATGTGAGATCTAAAATAATTTTGTGACAAATTAATATTTTAAATTAAAACAGCATCAGTGCACCTTACTGTCTATGTATCCTTTATTTCCATCTTCCCTCACCTGCTCTCTTAATTATTTAGTCTGCCTTGCCTTTCCTCCAGACCTCTGCTGATACATGGAAAAGAAGGAGAGAGGAGGGAGAGAAAGAAGAGGTCTGTTGCTTAGCAGTGGAGAATCACAGTGATCACCCCTCCTCTCTCTTGTCTCCGGCCTTATTTGTGCCCCTGGCCGTTTGTGTGTGTGTGTGTGTGTGTGTGTGTGTGTGTGTGTGTGTGTGTGTGTGTGTGTGTTTGTGTGTGTGTGTGTGTGTGTGTGTGTAGGGAGTGAATAGGCTGTGACACTGGAGCTGTATTAAGTGGTGCTCCATTCCCCAGACTGAGTGGGCTACTATTGATTGGCCTAGTCTTGCAGGGTAGAGTAATGGCTCTCCGAGGTGAGGGGGAGAGGATTAGGCCACTAATTGCCATTGTGCGGACAAGATATAGCCCACACCCCACCCTGACTGTACCACCCACTCATCCATCGGCAGCCCTTATTCTTTCCGCTTACCACCTCACACCACCTCTGCACTTTCCTCTGCTTCTATCCTTCTCTTGTCTACTGCCATTTCTAGAGTCACATCTCACATCATCTTTCATTGCCTTGTATTTGCCATGTGTTGTTGCCTATGTTCGCTCATGGATTTTCTGACGTCCATGCAGACCCACACCTTATATTGATTTTCTTTTTTCCATCATTTAGTGGGATTAGTCAGAACAAGGTGTCGATTTCCTGACAACACCTACCACAAAGTAGTCTGCTTTGTAGGTTATGTTTCCATGGAAACCATTACAGAGAATAGAAGAAGGGGTTGGAAAATACCTTTGGCAGTTGATTGAAGTCATACTCTATTTACATGGATTTGATAGATATCTAAGTGTAAATTGTCATTGAATAACTTGTGGTTTTGAATAAAAAGAGGAAATGCACTGTATAAATTCTTATAAAACAATTAATGAAGGAACTAAGAAAGGACACATGTCTTGAGTGTTTGGTAGACAAAATACAAAAAAATCTGCTTTGGCAATATAGAGAAGTAATTATTTTAATTAATTTATAGTAATTTATAGTAATTATATTATTTTAAGGTATTTATTCATGTCATGTCTTTCTTTCTTTTTTAGCTGCGTCCTCCATCAGCAGTGAATCATCTCCAGTGTCGTCCCCAGCCACCAACCACAGTTCCCCGGTCAGTACGCCCAAGAGGGGTCCACTTGGTCCAGGACCGGTGCTGGTGCCCTCTGTTGGTCATAGTGTGCCAAACACTCCACCCGTTGTCACCATTGCTCCAACTAAAACTAGCAACGGCCTCTGGAGGAGTGAAAGTCGCCAGGTACGTTTCACTTGCTCATTATAAATCTACAAATATTATTTGTATCTATGCTACCACTGTGTAATACAATGAGCTGCCAATTACATTTCTATAACTAAGCTAATTGATTTTATGAATGCTCTTTGCAAAGCTCTTGAGGGATTATAGGATTCTGCTATGGCCTGGGCCTATATCATGGCAGTATGCCTTTGACATATGTGCAAGTGCCTGCCTCCTCTGTGCTTTTTCCATACGTTAAACACTACCAGCTGCCATTGGGACATCGATAAGGTGGCATATTCAACAGCAAGTAACATCTGTGCCCCTTAAGACCCCCTGCCTCCTTTCTTTTGCCCTTGGACCTTGCCCCTCCCAAGTTCTGGCCTTTAGCCTCAAACCTATCTAACCAGCTCACCCCCAGAGCTGTCAATGTAGCCTACATCCTCACCCCAACACCCACTGTGTCACAAAGAAGGGGGAGAAAAGTGGAGGGAGAGCTGGTTGCTTTGATAAGGACTGGATTATGGATTATGGCCTTGCTTTAAACCTTCTTATCTCAGCTCAGGGCTAATGGTTGAGGCCAAACGCATGGCTTTGAGCAGCACTGGTAACACTCGGAAATTCTCAGGAACACTTTGGCGGTTCCCTGGAGACAGAAAGAAAGAAGATGGTGAAAGGTGAAGGAGGAGGCCAGTCTTCCTGTGAAGTGTGAAAGCTCTGTGGCGGCTGTGCTTCTTCCTTGGACTCCCCTTTCACCCGGAGTCACTAAAGCTTTTACATGTAACAACTATTCACTTGAAGTGCCAGAAGACACATGAAACATTTCAGTTGTTAAGTGTTGTTGTTTCAATGAACTCACACACACATGTATTCATAAATCAGTCCATACTTCTGATAACCCATTATCTAACCTGGCCCTTTCCTTGAGGTATCTTATGTGTATACAGTTCATAGTATACAGTATATTCCAAGTATACAGGAAGGTGATGGAGAGGCCAGTGAGAGAAAGAGGGGCTGGTGCACTGGCATTTTGTTTTAATGACAACAGAGGTCTGCTCCCACTGCTGTCTGTAATTGATTTTTAATTGTCAATTTGGAGTCCTGGCTCCATCTGAGAGGACATTCTCTAGCACATTGGTTCTTAACCTTGTTGGAGGTACTGAACCCCACTACTTTCATATGCGCTTTCACCAAACCCTTCTTAATTGAAAAAATAAAATGTTTTTTTCAAATTCAAAACATAGGTATATATATTTTATTGCTGCACACATGTGAATCAATAATGCACATGTTCATCTGACCGCTTTCTTTTTTTGCTCGACATATTTAGTATGAAGGGAAAATATTAAGAAAGAAATTACCGTACTCGACGTACCATCACGACAGTCATAAGACTATTGCGTGCACAAAATTTCCTGCAGCCATTAACGGCCAAACAGGGGCGTGTTGGATGTGTGTCTTGACCCCTGCCGAACCTCTTGATATTGACTCACCGAACCCCTGGGGTTCGATCGAACCCAGGTTAAGAACCACTGCTCTAGTGTGAAGGGTCTCACAGCTGTATGGAGGGGTTACAGGGCCCTGGTTACTGTGAGGAAGATGGCTGTTAACGGATGTGTTTTTAATTTGAGTTTATTCTTTGATGGCCAGCAGCTTCTGCTGTGGGAACATAAAAGCTTTTGCCAGTGTTTTCAGCATAGTACACATTTGCTACTATTAATATTGATATTATTGAATTCTTGAATATTTATTAGAGGAAAATATGCATGTATGTAATAACCAGTTAAATCATTAGGGAAAGGTTAAGATTTTTTAACAGTATAAATAATTTTTTGCTACTGAATATGAACCATATACTGGAATAGTTATTTGAATTATTTTAACAATACAATGTGAAATTAAGTGTTTGTATCGGGTGCAGAGTCCAACGGTGGTGAGTTTCTTAACTTTCTTAGTGCATTTGTCGGTAGCAGAGGGAAAGCAAAGCCTCAGAAATGTACTCCCACTCCGCAGCAGGATGTCTTTGTAGCTCTCAAACGGGGTGTGTTCCTGCAAAGTCTGTGTATGTTTGTCGTGTGATTGGATAAGTAAAGGTAGGCTTGCTGCCAGTGAGTCAGAAGAAATGAGGCAGAAGGATTTCTTCAGGGTTTAGATTTTTTTTTTATTTCTACAGAATTTTACAGTGGGGGGTTTGTCATGGACAATCTCCATGGCATGTACACCAAATGATAACGTCAAGTGAAACACGTGAAACATGCAGTAGTGGCCTAAATTAAAGAGTTATAAAGAAAGGCCGTTGTGTCACAGCTTGGCCTTTGATTTCCTTCTATCCTTTTCCAATGTATGCTCAAAAGCACTGCCAGCCATGGCAATCTCTGTCCACAAGAACAATGACTAACCTCTCTCTGTCTTTCTGTACTTAGGCTGACTCTGGGCCCCGTGGGGTGAGCAGAGAACGCCTGGGTCCAGAGGGGGCCCTTCCTCAAGAAAAGACTGGCCACCCTGTTACAGCGCATCTCATTGGAAACCCATATGCCTTTGGACTGCCTCCTGGTGCAGTCATGCAGGATTCACGTTTCCAGCCCCTCAAGTGAGTTTAACATTTTTTAACTGGAAAGTATTCTATGAGATCATAGTCAATAATGTATTTCCTTATAAAATGTAATTTTCCAAAAAATCATTTATTACCTTAATTTTGTTGTCAGTTAAGTATAAAGGTTTATTAACCTCTTCGTCTTCTTGCTCCTTTCCGTAGCTTGCCCCGACAGTTGCCTAATGCAGTGCCCCCTGGCCCTGTGCCTGAAGAGTACCTCCGTGGTTTCCGACCCTATGGAACAGCTGAAGATGCTCTCCGCATGCCCTCTTTGCCCTTGGGCCTGGACCCAGCTACTGCTGCAGCAGCAGCAGCCTACTATCACCCCAGCTACTTGCCACACCCCTCCTTTACACCATATAGGTAAGCCCTATTTGTTTTGTCGACTTGGCATTCATTCCTCTGAGAGCATTGTGCAGAATTGTGCATGTAAGGCTTTGGTGCTGCTTTCACTCTGGCTCAGCAAAGTACCACAACCTGACATTGAGTATATGTTTCAAGACTATCATCATTCTTAGTTGAGTAATAGATGGTAATAGAAGCCCTATGGGTGGGCAATATTGACAATGAGCTGAAACATGTCTTTAAATGTTTTAGCTCAGGTGTAAACCTCAGACCAATGTGAAACGTCTGTAAAATTAGCCACAAAACTAATCAGTTATTTTTGTAACATTTATAGTATATTTTATATTTATAAGTAATAATCTAAAACAATATACACTCAATATTATTATTATTTTGTACATTTTTATCATCTGCCCACCTCTAATCCTTTGGACTGTGTGCCCCAAGACAGACAGTTCAACAGGATCATCATCACAGAATTGATGTTATATTAATGATCATTGAGTTGATCAATGAGCATGCTATAGGTGCTTGTACACAAGCACTCAATGTAATGTAATGTTATCATTGAATTTGCAGAAAGAGAGATAAATGTTTTATTTTTATTTTACTGTCTTTCAGGATGGATGATCCATTTTGCCTCTCTTTGAGGTCACCTTTCTATCCACTGCCAGCAGGGGGAGCATTACCACCTATCCATCCCTCAGCTGTACACATGCATCTATCTGGTGTCCGCTACCCTGGAGACTTCACGCACTCGTCACTATCAGCGCTGCAGTCTGAGAGGTAAAAACATTTCCCGGGCTTGTGTAGTTCATTTATGTTTTTTTTTATTTATCTTTATATTTTGCTATTTTTATGTTAATTCTTTTCAGGCTTCAGCTTGAAGATGAGCTGCGGCAAAGAGAGAGGGAACGAGAACGCGAACGTGAAAAAGAGAAAGAACGGGAAGCAGAAAGGGAAAAGGAGCGAGAGAGAGAGCGGGAGAGAGAGCGGGAGAGAGAGAGGGAAAGAGAGCGGGAGAGGGAGCGGGAGAAGGAGCTAGAGAGAGAACGAGAAAGAGAGCGGGAACGAGAGAAAGAAAGGGAGAGAGAAAAGGAGCTGGAGAGGCAGAAAGAGAGAGCACTGAGGGAAAAGGAACTGCAAGCATCTAAGGTCATGGAGAGTCACTATGTGGTTGATTTCCATGGCCTGAGGGGGCAAGAAGACCGAACTAAGCCTGAAAGACTTACTCCAAATCGGGCTGGTAAGTAAATGACTATATGTCAGACAAACACATAATACTGTCTGTTTCTGATGCCAAAATATTTGGACATGTGTCCTTGCCAGATAAAACCAAAGAGCCCGCCCTCCCTGCACCCAAACCAGTACCACCTGGACTTCACTCCATGGCACCTCCTCATCATTCTCTTCCTCACCTTTACATGGGTCCTGGCCCTGTTGGGGCTGGAGTTTTGTCTACAATGATTACTCCAAGGAACAATGAGGAAGAAAGGTGGTTGGCACGGCAACGCAAGCTGCGGCAAGAAAAGGAGGATCGTCAGTACCAGGTGTCTGAATTCCGCCAGCAGGTTCTGGAGCAGCACCTGGATCTGAGCCGCACCACAGACACAGATCACAGGGCAGATCCACAGAGGTATGTGGCTGTTCATTATGCCTATCCACATCAGCCATCACTCTTTTTCATAGGTGAAAGTCATCATTTGCCTGGCCTGTGCATTAGTATTAGTATACTGCCTGTATTTCAGTGCAGCATAGCAAATGGCCATCACACATTACAAATTGCCCTCAGTATCCAGAGGTTTGAATGGCCCTCTAGGCCCTTTCTCACTTAAATCATTTAGAAAGCATTTAGACAAATGTTCATTGTTCTGTAATGCAATTTCTCAGTTTAACAGATGCAGAAAAATAATATCAATGTGTCTTTACAGATCCATACCAAATCACCATGAACCAGGAAGCCGGGATCTCCATGCTCACTTAGGTGCCCCTCCGCCTCTCATTTCTCCTAAACCCCCTCTGTTCCAGCGGGAGCACCATCCTCCACCTCCCACCACACTGTGGAACCCTGCATCACTCATAGAAACCTCATCAGAGTCCAGGCGTAACCATGATCCCTCAGGGATGGGACACTATGAACGGCTGCCTTCAGGGCACTCAAAATATGAGGACACCAGCCGCAGAAGAGAAGGGGGTGTAATGGAGAAGTATCCCCCATTGAGGTGTCCTCCTGGCTCAGAGCCTAGCACATTCCTTGCTGATTTAGAGAAATCGACGCAGTCCTTTTTTAACCAGCAGAGGGCATCATTGTCTCTGGCAAGCCAGTATGATTTGGAGGGAGCCATCAAAAACAAAAATATTCAGGGCCACAGTAGACTGGGTCAGGCCATTGGAATCATTTCTGGCTCAGCTGTGGCACAGGTAGCCTCTGTCGGGATAGGCCCAGATATGACACTCATCTATGATGAGTTTCTTCAACAGCATCGAAGACCTGTTAGCAAACTAGACCTAGAGGAGAAGAGAAGAAAAGAAGCTAGGGAGAAAGGTTAGTGATTACTCTTTTTATTTTGTTTATTTTCTAATCAGTGGTTGATTGTTAGTAGTAACCTCTTTGTGTGCTCTTAAATCTTGAATCTTGCTTCATGCTTCAGGTTATTACTATGACCTGGATGATTCATACGATGAGAGTGATGAAGAGGAGGTCCGAGCCCATCTCCGCAGAGTGGCAGAGCAGCCACCTCTCAAACTAGATGATTCTAATGAGGTGAAATTCCCTTTGTCTCTTTATTTGTGTTACACTGTGTTCTTTGACTCACCGCACATTGTTCTATCTTTGAGTAGAAACTGGACTTCTTAGGAGTAGTTGGACTGACTACAGTGATCCGCAGGGACGAGTTTGTACAGCAAAAGAGAAGGAAACGAAGGCGAATGCTGAGAGAGCGCAGTCCTTCACCTGTGTCACAGCTTAAACGTACCCCCCCTCCTCCGCACCTCAGCACCCGCTTCACCCCTGAGGAGATGGACCAGGCGCCAGAGCTGGAGGACAAGAAGAGATTTCTCAACATCTTCAGATTATCACATCTGACTGTGCAGCAACGGTTAGGTAAGGAGGGAACGTGTTTGTGTTGTGACTTTCATTTTACAATTTTTTTCAGATCATTTTGGAAATCCTTAATTGATGCTTTTGTTGCAGTTTTTAAGAATTTTAAGAATGTATAATGATCAAATAGTATTGTTCCTTATTCTTATTGTTTTTTATAGCAATGACAGTAAAGTCTAAAAAGGCAGAGTTATGCACAGTTATTATACTGTTTGTGTAGAGCTCACACTAACACCATAGCAAACTAATAATTGATTACCCTTTTTGTTTCCTTCTTGTTTTCCAGATAATGAAAGGGTCACAGAGCTCCTTCAGGCTATTAAAGAAAAGAGCATAACATTGGATAACATCAGACATGCTTCTCATCCACTCTGCAAAAGCCCTTCAACGCAGATCTCCGGTGAGACCAGCTAATAACCATAAACAAGCTTTTATTTTAGCTCATATTTCAAAACGACTGAGGCATTTCAACTAACTGCTGTTAAATGATTACAGACTCCCAGCCTCCGTCTGAGTCAGAAGAACACGTCAGTGTCAGACCACATAGTCCCACCATACACTGCCCAGCATCCCCCAGTAGTTATTCCAAACCTCATGGGGACACATTAAGACCAAAGGAACCCCCATCCCCAGCTGTCTACCCAGACAAGTCCCGGGGGTCTGGTGAAGGACACATTGCTAAGAAGAACTCTAGTCTTTTGCACAGCTTGCGGCCTCCTCTGCCCCTGCAGGCTAAAGAAGGTGTTCACAGTATCAATGGTCGCACCAAGCCCTGGGACAGTTTCACGCCTGAAGAATTTGCTCAACAGTTTCACGAATCAGTGCTTCAATCAACACAGAAGGCTCTGCAGAAGCATAAAGGTATATTACACAGATGGAAATGAGAATATTGTAGTTTAAAAACATGTATTGACAGTTCTATTCTATTATGAAATATATCATGGTGTGCCTGAATGCACATTTTACCTTTAGGTACTGGCTCAGGTTCAACAGAGTCATCCCATCTCCTGGAGACATCAGTCCATTACAACATTCCTGAGCTGCAGAGCACTCCAGGACGACCAGCACAATCTCACACAAACTCCATTTCCCGTGCTGTTACACACTCTCAACCAAATGGGCAGCACTTCTCTGGAACAATACATCGGGAAACCTCAGGGAGAAGGGAGGACATGTCTGGTCCAGAGGATTCGGAAGAAGAAGATGATGAAGAGGAGCCACCTACTTCTAAGTGGCAGGGGATAGAGTCTATTTTTGAAGCATATCAGGAATAT
This sequence comes from Odontamblyopus lacepedii, assembly GCA_034769755.1. Taxonomy (NCBI): domain Eukaryota; kingdom Metazoa; phylum Chordata; class Actinopteri; order Gobiiformes; family Gobiidae; genus Odontamblyopus; species Odontamblyopus lacepedii. The sequence continues at coordinate 22,292,783 of CM068349.1, read as the reverse complement.
GCTGAAGGTAATTCAATTGAATGTATTTCATTAAACTCACATTGTGATGTACACACAGTGGACATGTTTTATCAGACTGACTTTTTATCTTTTTAGAGCAAAATTTGGAGCGTCAAGTATTGGAAAGCCAGTGTCGGAGATTAGAAGCTCAGAACTACAACTTGAGTCTCACTGCTGAGCAGTTGTCCCACAGTATGGGGGTAAGAATGACTCTGTTGTTGTAATAATAATATACAAATGCTTCTACTGTTTTTCTTTTTATTTGTTTGATTATAATAATGATAATGTACTGTTTCTATTTAGGAGCTTGTGTCTCAGAGACAGAGGCTAGCAGCAGAAAGAGAGAAGCTGCAAGCAGAATTGGAACATTTCAGAAAGTGTTTGACACTACCACAGACACAATGGCCCAGAGGCAGCCATTACAAGGGTTACCCTCCCAGGTGACCCTCACAAGTGCCCAGGCCCTTGCTGCCTCCACTTTGAGACTCAGAGTTCTATTTTTATTGACTTGGTAAATGTGGCGTCCTGGAAGAGATTGTTGAGTTTGATATGAATGATTCAATGTTTAAGTGAGGCCATACACTGAAGGACAGTCTCTGATTTGTGGCCTGGTTGGACTTGTGCCACAAGCCACACAAATGTGTGCCAATGTAGCCAATCATAAATATAGGGGTAGGAGTGCCTAAAGAACAACATCCTTCAAGTCCATGTAGTTGAGGCACCTGATGCGCTTTGTTTGGCCAGCCCCTTGTTGCCACGCTTCACAGACAATCCTGCCAATGAGGGAGCAGCTACTCCACAGTAGGTGTGTTCAAGAAACTCAGACACAATAAACAAATGCTTCTGGCCCATTAGAGCCAACTTCATCATAGTGGCCATTTGAGCTTTTGAACTGGAAATGCACTTATAATGAAAAGCTGAAGAACTACCTGGTGGTACTGTGTTACAAGAACTCTTGAAACTAGGGAAGAATTTAAAAACTGCACATTTTTGAAAGACTTAATGAAAATGTTTTATTTGAAAAGATAAAATTTGAAAATAAGAATTTTAAAAGGTGCTTCAGCCTTGACATGTATATAATATGAAGAAAGAATTTTGTATGTTTTTATTATTACTTTAATCCTTGTTTTAAAAGAAAAAGCCTGCCATTTTTATATGTTTATGCTTTTGGGTTAAAAGAAAGCCTTGCTTTTAGTGTTTATACTGCTGCTGGCCAGAACAGCTGATTTTAGATTTTAAACAGAGTGAGAGAAAACAGGATCTGCTGCTTGTTTTACTCGTTTCACGACCACAGCCACAGACACTTCATCTGGTCCCAAGTTGAGCAAAGCTCAATCTCACTCAGAGGCTCCAAGTTATGGCTCCTGTCCTTTGCCTTTGTTTACAGCAGCACGTCTGTCAAACGTCCATCACATTTCGATTGTTTACTTGACTCTTAAATCAGACATGAAGAGAATCTAGCTGACATCTCCACTCTTTATTTATTCATTTATTTTTTAACACTTCTAGACTTATGAAACATTATAGCAATTAATGTTATGCCTTACTAGATCATTCTTATCACCAGCCATGTGCCAAATTATGTCTTTAATTTGTGATTAGGTAGCCAAAAATACCCAGAATTGCCATCTTATAGGACTAAGCAAATCCAAATCATTCCTTGGTTTTGTTGCATACGTAAATCAATGGTCTCCTTATCAACAACTGGAGGCAGTAGACAACACAAATAAATATAAAGCTGCATTGAAGAGTTGTGACAAACATAAGAAGAATTTTGCAGAGGCCAAGATGCACTGATTATGGTCAATGTAGGGTATGCTGTAGTTAATATTAAATAAGAAAATGACACAGACTGTAGTCCAAATACCCAACACAAAGAATTCAATAGTTTCAAGTGCCTCCATAATTTAGGAGCTTGTGAAGTTGTTTTCTTATATCACTGCTGTGGTCATCAGGGACTCAATTTGTTGTTCTGTGTTATACAGTATACCACGTGTCCATTGTTCTTTCACATCCTCCATTTGTGTGCATTTTAAACTGTCAAATTCAACACCTTTAGTCACAAGATTATAGCCAATATTATGAATTGGCCTATGTAGTTACATGCATGCAAGACGTAAGCTGCCATGATGAGGAAAAAAACCTTTTAGGAGCCTAACTATATCTCCAGTCCATGCACACCATGCAATAGCCCATAATTCAGCGGAGGATGTCTAGATGCTGTGAAATCCTGTTTTGAAATGTACTTGTTTGAATTCATTGTAATGTAATATATTCTTTGTTGAATGTAGTAATTAGGTATTTATGAATATATGACTGTGATTTCAGACAAAAAATAAAATATTTCAAAAATGTGTACCTTGCAAGTGTTGTATTTATTTACCACCGTAAAACAGGTTGAGAAGGGTGGACTTGAAATTCTTGGGACATACATACAAATCCCAGCACAGCACCAGGCATTACCAGCAATCCTACCTTTAAAATTCACTAAGAAAAGTACATTTTCCCCAATGCTTTTGTCTTTGGTTTGTACAGGTGACTCATAGAAAGCATCTTGACAAATGTTTGTTCAACAGCTGTGTCTGAAGAGTCAAGCCCGCTCAGGTTATTATAAACTCAACTGCCCTGTTGGCACATTTCATTTCTGCTTCCTTCACATTTCATTTCTGCTTCCTTCTCTTTGATTCTGCAGAAAATGGGTGAGGAGGTCCCACCCACAGAGGAGACACATGGAGAAGAGCGTAGAGAGAAGCAGGAGACATGAGCACAGTGTGAACGTCTTTCATCAGGTGCTGGTTCAAACCAAAATTACACTGAAGACTATAGTGTTCATTATATGAACTCAGTATAGTCTTATTATGAAGACTATACTGAGGATTATTTTTATTAGTATTCCAAGAAGTTTAAATCAAAGACAACATTTATTTTCAGACAAATGTGTTTTTACATTTTTTATTAGTTTTAATGTCAAATTCAGGATTGTGTAACATGTCAAACATGCTTTGCTGTAGTCCCTGTACTTGTGTAATTGCAACAATACAAAATCTCACTGAGTTATTTGAACTGATGTCTGCCTCTCTCATTCCTCTTAAGGAAAGAGAAATGAAACGTGCTCTATATTGACATTTATGGGACAATATGGCTTCATGTAACTGAAAAAATAAAAGATTCATCCCATTCGCAGCTCACTCAGTGCATGATCTGGGAGGCAAAATAGAGCATTTAAAAGGTACTTTAACTCTGTTGGAAGGCATTAAATCCTGCTCATCAGTAGAACACATTTAGGCCTGTTTACTGTGCCAAATAGTGCAATATATTTATATTGACCATCATTTTATTGACAACATATTCTGGCTCTAAACATGTGTGAATGTCATCTAAGAACAACAGTGAAATGGGTTTGTACATTTTGTTGTGCAATGATGGCAAAAGCATTGATTCAATTTAATGAAACTAAGAGTCTGAAGTTGTTAAACTTTTATATAATATAAACACATTTTATCACACACATTTTCTATTAAAATTACCACACAATTATCAATAGTCATTGAACTGTCCTTTAGTTGAGCCAGGCTGAAGATTGGAGCGTAGCTTATACATGCAGTTCAAAGAGTCAAGAAGAAATGCTCGAATAGTATTGATTTCCATCAAGGTCAAATTGTCAAGCTACAAAGAAGAAAAAATAAAAAGTAAAATTACATAATTATTATATTCTTAATCTTCATTTACATTAACTTTGTTTTTGTATTATTAAAATATTGTGCCTGTTTTAACGGTTAATTCAAGCTGTCAAATGAAATGGGCACAAATGGTATTTTCATACCTTAGCATGAGCCTCCTGCTGATTGATGAAGCTGTCTGCAGAGAGGCGCAGTTTGGCAATACGAGTATCCCAAATATCCTTTACTAAAGTGCGAATTTCATCAGCCTTTGGAATGTTGTCTGATGCACTTAAAGAGAGAAACGCGCACAAAAAATTAATTGTTATTAAAAGATATCAGTGACCTACAGATTAACAATGAGTATTAATATCTTACTGATTTAGCAGCAGTTTTGTCAACTCCATGTAGTATGGGCTAGGAACAGGTGTAAAAGTATCTTCTTTTCTTTCAAGTTCGCGCATTTCCTCCAGTTTGTCTGCACAAGAAATACTGTTGGTTATATGGCAGTAGTGATGTTACATTTGGCAAAATCATAATCTAACTTACCAACATCCATCCACTCAGGGGGAACAATGATGCATTTCTGACGCTGTTTTAAATTAAGAGCTAACCACACAGGAACATTTACGGGAAGCCCAGGGTTAAAGGGACCTAGATCACCCTGAAACATGACATAGAAACACAATATAAACACCAACGTATATTAATTACATGCTAATCTATCTAAATGAAGACGCATAAGGTTGACTTACCCCGATTAAATATATCTTGTCTAGACTGAAATTCGGTATTATTTGAACCACTTCCTTCTCCGCTATAAACTCTACTTCAGATGCGTTCATATTATTAATTTATACGAAATCTCAACTCTACCCTTGATGTATCAACACAACTATTTCCCGCGTACTGCCACGCGGAAGACCAAGAGCGGTCGCAGATCACGTGTGTTCTCGCGAGAGGTAAACGTATGTCCCAAGACTATCAAAATATAAATCCATGACAAATATATGATGTACACACTATGTTATTTTAATAGATCCATAGATGAACACGAGTGAATGTAATAATAAAAAATATATATCACTGCAGGTAAAATGCCTGCATACATGGTCTACATACATGGATTAGAAGTGAGGGAAAAGCAGTTGCGTTTACAATCCACTGTGTGGCGATATTTACCAATTTATGAAAAATATTCATACTTGGAACTTTTGTTGTTTTGTTTTATTGTAAATGCATTAATAAACGAATTACTTAGTCAATCTTTCTCAAAATATTAAAATTTATTTATGAAGGAAAAACAGCTCAAACCAAGCAGCACATCAAACATGAAAATAAAAATGTTCAAATTTTCTGTATTTGCCAGTTTACTAGTGTCATCCCCTTCCCAACCACCCTCCACCCCCAGTTTAAATTGTAATGTCTAAAAAAATAAAATGCACCCCTTTAAAATGGCAGTTCCTAAACCATAATAAAAGAAAAGCTATCCAATTTGCACATACCTAAAACTCCACACATTGAATCCATGCCCATGCCTAAAATAGGCACAACTTTGGACGCAAAAATCACCATTACAATTTTTAAACATACTGAATATATTAATAAAAGGTTATTTTGCATTTATGATTTAAAATCTAATTTTAGGCACATAACTACAAATCGTCACAAACATTTGCATTAAAAACCTTAGTCTAGTCTTGTCTAAATATTAGTCTCAAAATGTGCCAATTGTACACTATTGTGCTTGCCCTTTGAGGTTTGGCTCATTTTTCCTCAAGTATCAACAGGAGACCCCCTTGATAGAACAAAGACTAGCCCAAGCTTTCTGCACTTCTGTCCCTCATACAAATTGTGCATGCTAAAATGGCTCCAATAAATCTTGGTCTAAGGTTATCGAGAAAGCTGGCATAACAAAGCATAGGTTAGCAGAGATCCAAGACGGACTTGTTGATCACAGGATTGGTCCAGTCATTTCGCAGATCATCCAAGTGATTGTCAAAGTCAATAAGATTTTCATAGCATCGGCTCTCTAGAAGAGCTGATGTAATCTTCTGTGCTTCATGCCAGTCTTCAAATGAGTCACTGGTAAGTAAAATATATTAAAAATATATATATATATATGTTAGGCACAAACAATAGATAAGGGAACATGTGTAATCATATTCTGGTGGTTTGTATCATATGTTATTTAAATGATTTTAGCTGAACTAAATGTAGACTATTACAATAGTAAGTGCACTTCTATCTGAGAGTCTGAGAGAACCAGAAAACTTACGCTGTAACATCTCTGCTTTTCCATTTGTTATCATGATGATCATAGATAATAACTATAGGCTCAAAACAACTAACTGTTAATCTACTGTTATCCACCTGGAACAGGGAAAGGCATACACAAATTAATGTCACTTGAAGGAGAACTTAAATGAAAATTTGCATAAACCTCTGTTAGAAGCTCACAAGAATCATAGAAAGTTACATGTCCACATACCATAACAATTGCAGCTTCACTAAAGTTGTCAGAAATCCTGGAAGCTACTTTTTCAGCAAATTGATTAAGTCTGCAATCACAACCACATACCGAGTTGATAAAAATACAAACATGGATGACAAACGGTTTAATTTATGTCAGACTGCATTGGAAAGCAAAAAAAAATTGTAAATTGAAATTTTTTTCCAGCAATATTTAGACAAGCACATATGTACCTTGAATCCTTTGAGCGTTGATTTGCTTGATAATATCCAGAGATAACATAGTTATTCTCCTTGCACCAAGTGTCAATCTGTAATAAGAGCACATACAGTAATTACAATAGATACTCCTCTGATATCATTTATTTTTAAATTGTTTTGTGAAGTAAAGCATACATTGATCAGTCTACATTCTGTGTATTTCAGATGTCCTGTACAGTGCATGCTTATAGCATAAATCTCTCACTTACCAGTGTCAAAGCGACTTCAAGCATTGGTGCCAAAGCCAGAGTACCGTGGAACAGTGGAACACAGTCTACGCATAGAGCTATGTGATTCTGACCATCTTTCTTTTTGTCTTTCGGCTTTTCAGCGACTAGTAGCCCGTTTACGGCGCAATGAGGATACTTGGCAGCATGTAAAAGCATTTTGCAGTAAGCCTGACTCGTCAGCTGAATAGGCATGTTTAGAGACCACAATGACAGAATAAATAAATATACAAATTACACGAGTTGCTGTTACGTACTGTAGAGCCACACTCTGTTAGCATTAGCTAACAACCCATGTGAAGTGCACAAAAGTAGCTTTCAACTCATGCTAACCCTCAAACTAACTCGTCGAACATAGCTTTTAACAATGGACGCAAGCACACGCGGACTGAACATAGAAAGCCCCGTTTAACGAAATTAATTAGTGAATATGATATAATCGAGCCATACGAGCTAATCTTAAATCCCTTTTCACTTGTTTCACCGGTGTGCCGTAAACCAAAACAAAGTGACGTGAAACTTGCCGTCCTCGGTCAGCAGCACGAGCTCAGCGGATTTCCTCAGACTCACGAGCGCCGGGCAGACGAGCTAAAGTAGGTCGCATTTTTAATTAAACTCTTCTGTTAGCTATAGTACCGTATATAACCATTCAGATGCAGTGGCGATATAACTGGCGGTATAACATCTATTCAACAACAACATTTCCTTGAAGTACATTTTATATAGATGACTTTGTTAATGCCCGCAGTTGTTCCGAGATGCTACTGTTAGCAAAAGATCGCGGACATTTTGACACATACACGCAAACATTTAATCGTCTCTAAAGATACAGTGGCCGTTTTGTCTAATGTATAAGGTTGAACAGTCATGCATCACATATAAGTCTCTCTGGTTCTTTATTCACGGAGGAACATCTTTGTCGCACACATGACCTTGTGTTGGCACCCGACTAGCATTAGCTTAGCTTAGTCAAATGATATATTGATAGAAGTAACGTTACAAGACACAAGTTCTATATGAAAAGTTTCTGAAAATAAGTGTAAACCACATTAAAATAAACATTTTGCCATGGTATTGCAATGCTGTAGTAGTGTCTATGGGTGCATACATTTGTAAATTTCGTATTGTTCTTCATTGTGATATCTGTTTTTATTCCCAGAATGCTGGCATCCAGAGCTCTTAACCTCGTCACCAAACGTGCTATTTCAACCTCTGTCTGTCTACGTGGGGGACATGGTAAGAGTTCAAACATAAAGGCACATATATAGTTTTTGTCTGAAATAATTGTTTGAATTCAACCTCGCTAATCTATATTACATGCACTTCCATGCAGGTGTTGCAAAGGTTGAGGACTATACACTCCCTGTCTACTTTGACAGGCGTGAGAATCCTCTTCCAGATGCCAGCTATGTGCAGACACTAAGTCCGGAGCAGGTATCTCTCAAAGAGAAGGAGAAGGGTTCCTGGGTATCCCTGTCCAATGAAGAGAAAATTGCATGTAAGAGACAGGATATACAATATTAAATGTTGGTACAGATTTTTTAAATCCAGACAAAACAATGGCTCATAACCACTGATCATCATTGAAATTATGACACAAGCACTGACTGTCCCTATTACAACAAAATACTGTATTCCATATTACAGTGATGACAGTATAATAATTTGTAACCTAGCACAGCAAAGTTAATTCCATTTGTGGGAGTTTAATCAAAGTTACATTGTTATAAAAATCCTAATATTGTGGATAGTGGCAAACTTGCAGTAAATCTATTAAATGGAGACATTGTCTTTGAAACTAAGTCAGCCAATAACTCATTCTATAAAATGTATCTCACACTATCTTGGCCTGTTTGGTTACTTCAGTATTACATAAGGTGAAATTTAATGTGTTATGGTTTCTTCTGTCCAGTGTACCGGATCAGCTTCAAGCAGAGTTTTGCTGAGATGAACCAACGGTCATCTGAATGGAAGTCTGTGTTTGGAGGAGTGCTGTTTTTTGTCGGTTTCACTGGCCTGGTTGTACTGTGGCAGAGAAAATATGGTGAAGAATAAATAAATTATTTTTATTTATATATATGAGATATTTTTTTTGTATTTGGACATGAATTGTTAATGTTTTTTCTTCCCCATAGTGTATGGGCCAATCCCACCCACATTTGATGATGAACTTAAAGCAAAAGAGTTGCAGCGGATGCTGGATATGAGAATCAACCCAGTGGAGGGCTTTTCAGCCATGTGGGACTATGAAAATAAGCAGTGGAAAAAGTAAATTACCAAGAGGACCATCTTACTTACTTGAAGACCATACTAGATAGTCAGGAATACTTTTACTTCTGTATTTATCAATTGTTCAAAATACCTCAGTTTTACATTTTTGGAAGACCGCTTCCTCTTAAGGTCACTGTATAATATTGAGAAATAAAACAAAAGTTAAAAGCCATACCTCTATTTTGTTTTTGTTTTTTGTTTTTTTAGCTGTAGGATACATTTTAAAGCAATCTAACCCAAATTAAAACTTGCAAACGTGACCCTTGTGCTTAAATAATATGTATGGCTAAAATATGAGAATTTGATCACAACTGGCCTTGTCCAGTTTTGGGGGTTATCCTAACCTGTCTCATATGTTTTCGTTTTTAATTCAGTAATTAGGCTTTGTTTAAGAGTGAAAGTTTCTCTGGTTAGTGCTCTCCTGTTCTGTGTGTATGTGACCAGCTGTAGACTGGACCATAAAGGCCCTCTGAAGGTTAAACGGGGCACAGCAGCCGTGATGTCACTTACCGGATGAGCTGCTCTTGCAGTTGTTTCACGTCAAAACAATCCGGAAGACGATAAGCTACAGCATGAAGGAATGGTCTACACGTATTTGCTATTTTACGGCGTTACCAAAGTCTTAATTTCTAGGTAATAATGCAAGCTAACTATGACAATAGCTCAAATGGTTAGTCTTTAATAAGTCATTCAATTTGTTGCATTCAAACTCCTTATCTCAGCACGGGCTACCTCTTCAGATCAGTGCTGTAGCTTATTGTGCTCAGTTTGTAGTCATCATGGGCAATGGGATGAACAAGGTAAGAATCTCAACGCAATGGTAGGATTTAGACAGTTTTTGACGTGTGAAATATTGCCATTAACGCTATTACTTTATGCTACAGCGGACGCTATGTATTCTAGGCTCAACTTTGAACCCATGTGTGAACTAACAGGCCTATGTAGGCTACTGTATAAAACAAGTTACTACAGAATCAGATTGTGCTGTGTCCTCTGATGATAGTAATGCAAATGACAGAAAAGACATTGTCTATCAGTACTCTTAGTACATTGTGTATTTGCTGCATTCCTATTATTTATTTTATTTAGACTATCAAAAAGGTTGTTCTGCAGGTGCTAAAATCTAAATAACATAACCTAGTATAATAGACTAGTGAAATTAATGTCCACAATTTTTAATCACTGCAAGTGTTTCCAGGAAGCATAGGGGAACACTGAAATGATGGCTTCCAAGAGCATCCTTGATTTGTCACTCTTCTAAATGGTATTAATTTCGTTTCAGGTCAGGGTAATATGGAATATGGTACAAAGGAGATTTGTTACTTTTCTAGAGGTGTCCCTAATCTGGCAGGAGTGTTATCCTATAGCCCGCATTCTCTGATTATCATTGTAGTCCCCCTCCAATCTCTGATGAGGTCATAGAGGTTGTGAGTACCGTAGCTTCAAGTATTTAGGAATGTGCATTACTAAACTTAAACCAGAGACTTTATGATTACATCAGGAGCTCTGGCTTTTGATATCTTTTGTAATTGATGCACTTCCCTGGATGCTGTCAGACACAGACAAGATGCTATTTTATATGTTTATAAACATATAAATAATATACATATAACAAAGCCTTAGAGCTCTGGACCTTGTATGGTGGTTTCCTTTTTGGTGCTACTTAAAACTTAATCCCTAAATCCCAATCTGGCTGCATGAGCTTCAGTCATTTGTTCCTTTCTGGAGACACTAGTTTCCTTGAGCAAATGTTTTACAGTATGTCTGTTGTTTCACAGGTTGTTGATGGCCTCTTCCTTGGCAACATAAGAGGTGAGTTAGTCTTTTTACTGTTAAGACATTTATGTTTGTTATATATAAATTATAAGTTTTATATTTTGAACTTTAATTTATAAAGTACTAGGTTAGGAACACTGTCAAATATTATTGTTAAAACAAACAAATAAAGTAATCTGTGTCATTTTAAAAAAATAATAACAACTTTCTGAGTGTAACTTTAGAGGCTCATACCCTTGTTACTTTTATAGATTCAGAGGACAGAGAAAGCCTGTCAAAAAACGGAATCACACACATTTTATCTGTGCACAACAATGCCAAGCCTGTGTATGAGGTAAGTTTACAACAGTATTAGTATTTTGTCTGAGAAATAAATTATGTCTCAGTAACAGTGTTGTCCACATGGGGGTGGTAACGCACTACAGTTGAGATAGAGTATGCATAGTCAAGTACTGGGCTGGGACAGTGATGTGGTGTTAAAGTACAGAGAAAAGTAAATCACCTGTTTACATTCTTTGTGTCCATCTTAATTTAAATATCATTGCTTATGTACTGTTTTTAGGATATGACCTACCTTTGTATTCATGCAGATGATGCCGCCAGTCAAAACTTGTGAGTGAACCTTTTTCTGCAATTCTTATCAGATGTAGGATTGTGGTAAAGCATTTACATTGAAGTTTGGATTGATACTTGATAATTGGTCATTCATAAATACAAGGATTAGTAATGAGGTGATTATTAAGGTATAGTGCTATAGCCACAATATCATTACCATCAGCCATGGGCTTCATGGCAGTATTGACGGCTCATTTATTTCATTGGATCTGTAGAAAAAGCAGCCCATCTCACAATCTCCAGTTCATGAATACATTTTTTACATATCATGCCACAGGTGTAAATAAGCAGAAAGGAATAGTCTGATGTCTTGTTTTAGTTCAAGTGTCCTATGACCTAATTGCAGGAAACTGTGTTTCCCCAAAACTCCATCCATTTTCTCCCGCTTTCATCCGGTTGGGTCGCGGGGGCAGCTTGCTGCCCAATCCTGACCCCGCTGCACTTGACCCCCCTATGAACCCCTCTGTGAGTGGTGAGCCCACAGGAGGGTGGACATCATGGTCCTTGATATTAGTTCATAGGGGTGCTGCATGTTTTGAGTTGATGGGGGAGTGCCCGGAGGAAACCCATCCGACAGAAAGGCTCGGGCCCGGGCGACCCGAGGATCGAACCCGCAACCTTCTTGCTGTGAGGCATGAGTGTTGCCACTCAGCCTTGCCTTTAGTTACTTACTATATCATCCAATCCTTAGTGTGTATTAACTAAAGAAAAAATAAAATGATGGACGGTCCAGGATTATCCAAGAGGAGTAATGCACAAGAAATTAATTTTTTTTCAAATGTATGTTGTATCCTCAGTAAACTTTTTCACCTATTTAGGTAACCACTGTCATTCAAGTCAATAAGCTTTTGTGTCACTGATTTTGTGTTAGATGTTGCTGCATAAAACGTGAGTTGTCCGAATTTAGAGAAGATATTACAAACTCCAAAGTTAGTGAAAACATTGTATAGGGGTGTTACTGTACAGTGATAAACTGTAACAAACGTAGATCTTCATTTTACACTTGGATCCTTATTTTACATTTTTCTCATAATATTGAACAATATTGTTCATAATAAAGATGCGAGTTCTGTGCTGCTTTTACAATATATGTCCACTTTGAAGACGATTGTCAGAGAATCAAAGTGAGACATTTCCCATTGATCTGGGATGGAGGTGTCTGACCTCTTGTTGCAATCAAGTGTCCTTCCCTTAGGCAGCGGAGGAAGGAAACCACAGGGTGACATCTGGCTGTTGGCCCTGACCACCCTGAGTTTAATACACCCTTCTGTCACAATCATTGGTGTGACTAATGAGGCTAACTGTCAACCCACTACATGCCAGTCCAACTTGAGCTGCAATGATAAGGATACATAAGCTTTGTTAACTACTACTATTCCCCCAAAGTTTGTTGTTTGTTGCATTGTACATGGACAAACAAAAGCATATTAACAAAAATAGTGGACTGACCAGGGATTAACTGGAGGGTATTCATTTGCAGATGAGTACAAGTTTATAAAAATCAAAATGAAAAACTGAACCAACCAACTTTTTGTGCTTGCTAATATTCTGCTTGTTCAAAACCCAAAACATTGTCACAAGGATTATTTTCTGCATATTAAACAAGACAGCCGGAAACCTCTGCTGCTTGGAAGACAGAACAAACTGCTGATGAGACATGTTTTTGAGAAAAGAGGTTGAATCTCAGGAAGACAGAAAAAGGAAAGCATTGGTCAGTCTATTTTAGCCACAGTCTGTTAATCTGTCTGCTATTGAGAAACCAGCATCTGCTCTGTTGTTATCTGCTTTGTGTGTCTTGATTATGCAAAGCACCATCCATGTTTCCTGTCTGAGCAAGTGCCATTCACATCCACTGTGTCTGATGGCACATTGTTCATGTCCAAATTGTCACCTTGCATTATATGACAACAGTAAATATTAGATAATATTCTCATATTCTGTGCATTGTGGCCTTTACTGCACTTTGAATGAATTAGAAACTGTTTTATATTTAATACAGTAAGAAGGTATTGTATTTTCAGATTACAACATTTTAAAGATTCCATTGGCTTCATCCACGAGTGCCGTTTGAATGGAGGCGCGTGTTTAGTTCACTGGTAGGTACTGATCATTTATTTAAACCTAGAGCCTGCCTTGTGATCCTGTTCACTGTATGTTATTATGTTATGGCAGTCTTGCAGGAGTGTCTCGTAGCACTACGATGGTGGTGGCCTATCTAATGACAGTTACAAAGTATGACTGGGAGGAATGCCTATCTGCCGTTAAAGCTGTTCGTTCATTTGTGGGCCCCAACTATGGCTTCCAGCAGCAGCTACAAGAATATCAAACAACGCTAGTTTCAGAGGTAAAGAAAACACTGACACAAAATAATCATCTTATTATTTTGGGAAATGTTCTGCAAAACTTCAGTACTAGACTACTCACTTCACCTTATAATGGCTGGAAAGACCAAATGTAAACTAGTACGGTAGCTGGACTACCATGATTAACTGTTCTTTATTTTATACAAAACATTGCCATGTTGACACATATGGAGAAGGTGGTTTTACCATAGAACTAGCATTGTTTGCAACTGTTCATCACTAAACATGACAGAATATTTAATCATGTATATTTTACTTATTCATTACACAGGCATCAACACAAACAAGTTGCTTTTGTTGTAACAGTGCAGATTTAAACTAAATCAAGTAAGTAACACACTTAAAACAGGCATAAACAAACTGCTGTTCTGTGGTCACAGAAGTTATAAATGCCACTCTAAACTATGTCTTCTAGTATGCTTGAATGACACACTGCTATGGTAGGTTTAAGAAAAATGTATTAAAATTGCTTTGTCGATGCTTTACAATCCCGAGGCTAAAATTTATTTCAATTAATGATTATTGAAAGTAACTGAAATTTGTCGTCATCATTAGTTTGTAGTTTTTTAATCTTACAGTAGATAATGTCTCAGTTTTTTCCAATGTTATGTATACAATTTTTCTCACCCATGTGTTCATGGCTTAATGACAATTGGCTGTTGATCGTGAGACGAAGAGAAGGGGAACTGTTGGGGGGTTGCTCAGGTTGCATTAGTTTGGTACTCATTATCACGTGATAGGCCTTACAGTCAGCATCTTGCAACACAGCATGACTGAAAAAATCTTTATTGTTTGTAGATTTCGAGGATTTAAGAGGAAATTGGTTTATGTGTATGACTTTTCCCACATCTCAGAAGAGAAAGTAAAGAATCTCAACAATAGAATTACAATTTTGTAAAATATGTGCAGATTTTATGGCAATAACAGTCATATTCATGCACATCTAGGAATCCCACTCAACTCAAAAATATAATTTTTAACATTGAGATTACATAGAAACTGTTCCTTTTTGTATTTTTAATTCCATTATTATTTTTAATTCCATTATTATTATTCCATAACTTCAAAAGCTGTACTGCTAAAATTAAACCATGCATAATTTATCTACATCCAGTTTTAAAGGTTTTGTCACAAAGTCTCTTACTGTATGGCACAAATATATAGAAGAAGATAATCAACTCTTAACTTGATTACATTTGATGAGTAGCCAGTTCTGCAGTCTTTTTAGTATTCAATTGCAATCTAATTCATTACGATATGATGATTTGCCTTTAAGTTTGAAATGATTTTGTCTCTTCTTCAGTACCGAGCTTGGTTAGAGTCCAGTTTCCGGCCAAGTCCATTCAAAGACCAGGAGCAAGTGGGTGCGCTGCTGAGCCAGTACACAGAGCAACAGGAAAGCCAGAGAAGAGGAGTGGACAATCGCTGGTCCAGTCATAGACGGGAAAACTGTGCTTTACCCAATGATGATGATAATGATGAAGATAAGAGCTGAACTGCTACCACGACACTGTCACTTTAACATTGCTATCTGCAGAAGACTGTACCCCCTTCATTACCCCTTTATTCAGCCAAAGCCAATGTATGCATTCTTTATTCACTTAGAAAAGTTTTAAAAACTCTGTTTTTACCACCAATATATGCGAGTATATCATTAGGGTATTGGTCTTTTCACAGGCGCCTTAACAGCATAGCTATATTATATCATAAGTACTTCTAGCTTGGAAACCTTAAATTAATGTATAGTGATTTTTACATTTAAGAAATCTTTACCTCAGCTGTACTGATTGTTTTTTTAAAGACACTCTTACTAAAATGTCATTATTGAAAAGTGGACATATAGCCATACAAGTCATATTTCTATTTTTGTTACGCTGGTTGTAAATGTAATTGTTTTTATGTGACCTAAGCTGCCATAAAGAAAGCTGCCTCAGATGTAGCACAATAATGCAACATTTTATTCTGTTTCTGGACAGACAAAGAAGTAAACAGTGTTTGAAGGTTTGTGTTTTAGAAATGCTTTAGTCTTCCTGAACAATGCACATGCAGTTCTATTGTTTGTTTTCATGGAAAACTATACAATGTGTTTTTGGCATAATAAAAAAGAGGCACACTAGTTTTCTCTAGTTTTGATACAGTCTCTGTTGTATGTTGAGATGTTTGTGCATTACACTGCTAATTTTACAATTATATATTTTAATTATATATTTATAATCATGTTATGACTTAAATAAGAAAAGTGTGCGATTTCTAACCAACATTTTGATTTAGATACACTGCATTGGATATACTCTTTATAAAGCACTTTAGTTTTCAAATGAAACATTCTATTTCTGGGGCTGGGCAATATGGTGATAAAAAATCTAATTGTTATCTCATTTCTGTGACAATCTGCTATTTTGATCAAAAGGCCTGTTTTCACTTACATGCTCCAATAATGAGACTTTTTTCCCACCCACATGTCCTATTGGGCATACTTTACAATGCTTTGAGTGAGTGGCAGGGTATTGCTATCACGTGTTGAGTTTCGGGGAAAATTAGATGGCTTAAGTGACTATTCAAGGCAATATAAAGACACTGGCTGTACGTGAATTGTGATCAAAATTGTGATCTGGCTCCAGAAAAATGTTGACATTCATTTTTAACATATTTGTAAAATATATTTGGGGAGTTTATAAAGAGTGTTTAATCACTCCATTTTATAACCAAATCTCAGTGAGCATGCTTGCACAGGATGCTGTATTTTTTTCTTCCTTAGAAAGGGTGTTGGTGGTGGTCGTAAAAAATCCCCAAAACAAAAGTGTGTGTCTTCTAAGTTATTTGCTATTTATCTGCGTAGTTTTAAGCGTGGGATGCAAATGTACAACCTACACCCGTGTCAGGCCATTTCTTGTAAATGCCCACGATTCGAAGAACTCTTCCGTGATGGGTTGGCGTTGGGAAGCGTCTGTTTGGTGATTGGTCAAAGTAAAGCTCGTTGACAAATCACCTCCATGGCGTTTCATTCATAACAGAGATGACAAACTTCTGGCGTGTAGTGTCTGCGGCGCGCTAATTAGGAATAAATCTTTCACTGACTTATTGGACAACAATTGCTATTTGTACGACAAAATAGTAAGTTTGTTGAGAAACTTCGAGCGTGTGGTGTCTGCTTAGCGGTAATTAGGAATACATCTTTCAGTGACTCATTGCTATTTGTCCGACAAAATTGTAAGTTTGCTGTCAATTTTTGCCTTCAATGTATTATTATTATTATTATTATTATTATTATTATTATTATTATTATTATTATTATTATTATTATTATGATGATGATGAGTATGATTATGATTGTGATTATGATTATGATTATGATTATGATTATTATTGTTATTGTTATTATTATTATTATTTTTATTTTTTATTTTTTATTTTATTATTATTTTATTATTAAAATGAATATGATCACAACAATATGTTGTATGTATGTTTGTTTTATAGATTCGCACATCGAGTGAAATGTCGCACTGTGGAGGTCGCAGACTGAAGCAGTGGCTGATGGAGCAGATCCAGAGCGGACAGTACTCTGGGCTGCAGTGGGAGGATGAGAACCGCACTATGTTTCGAATCCCATGGAAACACGCTGGAAAACAGGATTACAACCAAGAAGTAGACGCCTCCATTTTTAAGGTCTAATAACAGTGTAATTGTGTTGATGCCAAGGATGACATGAGCTCAGTCAATTAGTCAGTGAATGGAGGATGTGGGCAGATTATAGCATAGCATATATATATATATATATATATATATATATATATATATATATATATATATATATATATATATATATATATACACACACACACACACACACACACACACATATATATAAGCAGTGATAGACTGGGCATATAATAATAACTATTGTTGTGTCTGCTCATAGGCTTGGGCTGTTTTTAAAGGCAAGTTTAAGGAAGGGGACAAAGCTGAACCAGCAACATGGAAGACCAGACTTCGCTGTGCTCTCAACAAAAGCCCAGACTTTGAGGAGGTGACTGAGAGATCCCAGTTGGACATCTCTGAGCCCTACAAAGTCTATCGTATTGTTCCAGATGAGGAACAAAAAAGTATGCAGGACATGTGATTTATGCAATATGTTTATTATCACAAATCGAATTATAACATGAATATATTTTCATAGCCGGTAAAAGCCCACTGTTGCCCATTTCGACCACCACCTCTGGTGATATGACAGACATAGACTGCAGTCCTAGCGCAATGGATGATTTCATCAAAGAAGTGAGACAGTAATTCTATAGTTTATGATTTTCACAGATGTAAAGATGTAAAGAAAATGTGTATTTGTTGTTTGTTTTTGTTTTTTCTGAAGGAAGATGCTTGTAACATCCAGTCCAGTCCAGAGTATTGGTCTCAGAGCACCATTAACTGTAAGTTATGTCTTATTTGTTTCGTGTATTTCACAGTTGCCCAGCTGCTAAAATGTCATTACACATATTTTACCCCTGATACCGTATTATTTTCGGATGACATTTGGTTTCTTTGGGGAGTCTTGCACTGGAAGAATTGACAAACATCCTCTTTAACATTGCTGACATCAGATTATTTTTATGTAATCGTGCTAAAGCTATGGACTTTTGATGATGCAGCAAAATAATGGCATGACATGTGGTCAGTGATGGTTTTTCTGTGTCTTGTTGTAGCTTATCCTCTTCATCAGGATCCTCTGCCATCAGGGACTGTGGTCTCAGGTGTGTGTTATTGGTCTATTTCCTGGGTTCACTCTTTGTTGTCAATGTTTTCTCAAATGTGTTTTTTTCCCCTTTACAGCCTTTGCTCAGATGATGATTTGTTTCTACTACAGTGGAAAATTGACTCATAGCACTGTGGTCAGTCATCCTGAAGGCTGTCGGATTTCTCCTGGACAGCAGCATGTGAGCCGGGGCCCCCTGTACAGTTCTGACTCAATGCAAAGTGTTAATTTCCCCCCTGCTGAGCTCATAGAGCATGAGCGCCAGCGCTATATCACACAAAAGCTGCTGAGCCACATAGAGAGAGGGGTGTTGGTGAGGGCCAACCAGGAGGGTATCTTCATCAAGAGGCTGTGCCAGAGCCGAGTATTCTGGAGCAGCTTGGGAGAGGCTTATACTGCTGTGCCCCGTAAACTCCAACGAGATGCAGTGGTCAAGATCTTTGATACAGGAAGGTTCCTGCAGGGTAAGGCTCGTTATAAATAACTAAAGAAAACTTATTTTTATTATTAATGACCCAAATAATATGCAAACACATATAAGAGACACGTTCATCTGAGTCTTCCTATTAACATAGGTTTTGTATTTTTGTCTGATATTTCAGCTCTGCAGATGTATCAGGAGGGACAGTATCCTGCCCCAGAACCCACAGTCACTTTGTGTTTTGGAGAAGAGCTCCAGGATCTTAATAATGCCAAGAACAAACTTATCATAGTGCAGGTAAAGCTATTTACTGCCTCCCCTTACTCAGCAGGAAGAATTGCGTTTTTATGGTCATACTGATCAACAATTTGTCTGGGTTGCAGATTACAATGGTAAATTGCCAGCAGTGGATTGAAGCAGTGAACATGCGACGGATGCAGTGTTATGGCACTAGTACAAACATGGGGATGTCCGAGGAGGTCGCCTCAGAGCAGGTGGCTCACATCTACCAGGACCTGTGCAGCTATGGTGGCCCTCAGAGGACATCCTGCTATAGGGACAACATGACCATCACCGCCTAAACTGGTAGTGCTAGAGCAGTGGTTCTTAACCTGGGTTCGATCGAACCCCAGGGGTGAGTCAGTCTCAGGGGTTCGGCAGGGGTCAAGACACACATCCAACGCATATGATTCGTGATGACACGCCCCTGTTTGGCCGTTATTGGCTGCAGGAAATTTTATGCGTGCATTAGTCTTGTGACTGTCATGATGTTACGTCGCATAATTTCTTTCTTAATATTTTCCCTTCATACTAAATATGTCGAGCAAAAATGAAAGTAGTCGGATGAATATGTGCAATATGGATTCACGTGTGCACCAATAAAATATATATACCCGTGTTTTGAATTTGAAAAAAACATATTTTATTTTTCCAATTAAGAAGGGTTCGGTGAATGCACATATGAAACTAGTGGGGTTCAGTACCTCCAACAAGGTTAAGAACCACTGTGCTAGAGTTAAGACACAACATTGCCTGTTATTTGCCACTGGGAGTGATCGAATCTGTTAACACAGAAGGGTTTAGTGTCACCTAGACATCTTGTGATACATGTCCACATGTATGAACATATATGTTCTTACACCTTTGATAGTGTTACTGCATCTGAACTGTGTGGTGGAACTGGTATTTAGTTCTCATGGATCAATTCTGTTTGATAAGCATAATATTGTAGCTGTTGTTTGTGCAGCATGGCCGCCCGTTTGAATCTAAAGCAGATTTAGGTTGTTATGTTAACTTTCTTTTTGTTAACGTTCACATACAAACTGATCGAATTCCTGAAATCAAATCTAATGTGGCATTAAATTAGGATAGGTTTTACTATCTGGTTGTTTTTATTGCTTATTTTTATACAGTACTTTTCTAATAAAAGTTTGAGAAAAAATATACACATTTTTCATTTTCTTTATATTAGGGAAAAACAAATGTATTCAAATATGCAAGTGTGCAAAGCTAATAACATTATTAGTCAAAGATCTGACAGAAAACGTATAGTGAGTCACAAGAGAAGTTTCTCTGTTGTCCTTGCAGATTAAAAAAAAGTACTAGTAAAATATTCTAGTTTGTTTTTGAAAAAAAGTGTGCATATATACTGCATATACCCTTTTCATTTTTATTTTTTAGCCAGCACACACTGGCCACATTTATTGTGATTTTTCATAACATTTAGTGTAGCTTTTTTGAATAGCATATGTCCTGGCCTTTTATGTGTGGTACATTTAAGAAAATTGACCTGGTCACTTTATGGTGTTATAGAAAGCAGCTCAAAAACATTATCATAAGCACATTTCATTATGTAAGCTATGTTTGTGGTTCTATACTTCATTTTGATAAATAGTCAATTCATTAAATTAGCACCTTTTAAGCATTTTAGGTTTCTTTCTTTGAAGCCATAAACAACACATTTATAATAAAAATCTTAAATATGCAGGGGATAATTCATCCTTCATTGTGACGGGAAATCATTTCATTATTTCATTTTCAAGTTATCATTTCATCTCAAATTCATGTAAAGCTGGCATTTCATATGCATAATTATATAAACAAGACATGCAAGAGATACTGAGAGGAGAGCACAGAGAATTTCAGTTGTGTAATTTGTTGCAGGAAGTATGCAGTGATAACTTGCTGCCATTGTGTCTGAGATGCGATTGTCCTTAAATTGCAACATGTTGTTTGTGGCGTCTGAAACCTCCCACAGTAAAGCTCAGCAATTGTTGACCAACACCAATGATGGTGGCATCCCGCAAAGCCAGAGAAAACATGTCGTTCAAGTTCTTCAAGGAAACTGCACTGATTCACAATGAATGTGAAATGAAGTGAGTGAAGTGAAGTGAGTCCAGCTAACAGTAATGACTCCAGCTAATAATGCTATTTGTGTTAAATAATAAATTAATCATTGATAATAAGGTTCCTTCCTTCAAATGAATAGCTCAGCAGTAATGTTTGATATGATAGTCTAGTCCTATTTACAAATTTCCATTTTTTCAAAGCTGTCATTTTCAATCAAATTCAAGTCTAGATCCGACATTAAGGACAATATTATACTTTTAGCATTTAGTATTAAACTAGATGACATAGATAACATAGATCATGATTTCACATTTTATTCTTTGTGAACCTCAGTATTGATCTAAAACAGCTTAATAATAGAGACGGACGGATACATTGACTTCCTCTTCTAAGAAGTGACATGTCACCACAGCAAACAGAAGATTTTGTTTGTTTTTGTTGTTGAAAAATGGCTATGCAAATTTTGTGAATACCTGTAATTAAAAAAGAGCAGTGGGATGAGGGAACACTGTTATAAATGGTCCAATGACAAGTCCCCTTTAAATAGCATGTTATTCCAGATTCAGCAAAAACAAGATTACATTAGAGCAGGGGTCTCCAACCTGTAGCTCCAGAGCTACCAGTAGCTCTCCACACCCTTCCAAGTATCTTGCCAAAAGATTTCTGAATTATACCATTGTGCTGAATAACAAAAAATTGGTTAAATACCTGCCTACTACCATTGTAAATGTATCATTTTGAAGCCCAACTTTGTGCTCAAATAAATGGACAATGTTCTGTGTTTTATAGCAGGGGCCTCCAACTTTTTCCTCTGGTGAGCTACCTTTACAAAACAAAAATGCCAAAGAGCTACTCATTTTAGCAGCCGCAAGAAATAGAGACACTTATAAGAAAGAGGGTGAACCTTTGGGCACAGTTAGATGCTTATAAAATATAAAACATTGTCCATTTATTATAAGGTTGGGTTTCAAAACATTTATAATGGTAATAGGCATGTAATTAACCAAATTTTTGTTATTCAGCACAATCAGTATAATTAGGATGGAGAGCTAATGGAAACTCCTGACCTACAGGTTGGAGACCCCTGTTTTATAACTGTATTCAAAGGCTCGCCCTCTTTCTTATATGCGTCTTAATTTCTCGCGGCTGCTAAAATGCTAAAAAGTAGCTCTCTCGCATTTTTGTTTTGTAAAGGTAGAGTACCAGAGAAAAAAACCCTGCATTACAGCATCAAGCAGCCACAAAGGTGTAATGTCTGTTTAGTGGCAAAGCCCAAAAGCTGCGAGACAATTGTGTTCTAATAAAGATTAGAATAGGCATTTTAGAGGAACTGTGAATCTACAAACATGTGGGCAGGGATTCCATTATAGACAGGTAAACCACGGCGCAAGACCCAGATCCTCTCTAAAAGTATCACTTCACAACTGTCCAACCAGTTTTTCTATATGTTCTCTTTAATGAAAGATAACAAGAGTTTACAAGTTTACAACAAGTTTATAATAATTTATGCTCACTTAGGCATTCATAAGCTGTGTGAAAAATAATATTATAAAGGCTAAACAAATATATATAATCACAAATGATTTAACACAGTTTAATTGTATCTTTCTTCTGACTTATTCAAACTGCAACACACAACTAGTTCAGTGAAGGCACCACACATGAGGTTACACAAAAATGAAGTTAAGTGGGAGATCTCATGTCTAGAAACCTCTTTACAGACCAAGTTATTCTTTCATATACAACGGAGATCTGTAACTTTTCCCTGATGTTTTAGTTTGCTCACCTTTGAGAATGTTGACTGCATATTTAGTTGTATCTGGGTAAGATTAACAGAAAAAGAGTGTGTTAAGAGTGAGAAGAGTGATCCTTGAGCACCTGATGCTTCTGGACAGGAAACCCGGGGGATGATCCAGCACAAGTTCTCCTAAAAAAAGAGGAAGATCGCAGGGGCCTGTTGTGAACAAGAATCTTAAAAAAAAAAAAAATGTAATAAGCTGTCAAATTAAAGTTTTTGTGGCCAGATATATAAGTTGCAGCTATGGATAAGTTGACAGAAATGCACTTTAAAATAAGTAATAAACTGATCAGATTAAGGACTCCACAAATATATTTGAACAAATCTAACTTTAGTTCCCTAAATTACACCAGTCAAACTTAATCTAGTTAATATC
This sequence comes from Odontamblyopus lacepedii, assembly GCA_034769755.1. NCBI lineage: Eukaryota > Metazoa > Chordata > Actinopteri > Gobiiformes > Gobiidae > Odontamblyopus > Odontamblyopus lacepedii. The sequence continues at coordinate 22,269,445 of CM068349.1, read as the reverse complement.
AGTTTCATACCTCACTTATTTTCATATGAATGTTTAAATATCTCCTTTGATTGGAACTGTATATGGCTATTGTAAATTTCTATACCTCTTCACATGACAGTAAGATAGTAGGGGAAAGTTGTATGTGGTCTCTTGTACAATTGTTGATTTTGTATGTCAAATACATCACAGAACATGACACATTGGGTAAAAAAAATTGATGTGCATTTTCACCTGAAAGAATTATATTATTGATGGCTAATGGCCTTTTGAAACATTCTTAAATGTTTCATATTCAGAAGAAACAAAACTTAAGAGGAGAGAGGTGAGAGTGAAGGTAGGGGAAGGCCGAGCAGGTCGGTGTCCCTGGGGAAACTCAATAGATCTCACAGCTCACTGCTCATGAATCTGTGTGTGAAATCACCCAAACACACAAATGACTGTGGTAGAGAGGATGTACATAACATTCATTTGAAAAAACATAACAAGCAAGCCAACAGAGCCAATCTCAATTTGCAAAATAAAAACCTCTGCTTCCATGTATGTATGTCACAATGTATTAGAGTAAAACATTTGGTCCTCCGTTAGTGTTTGGGGAACAGGATCTTTGTGGTTTCACACCTTGTTTCTAACTATACCATAACGCCGACTGTAGAAGCTTTGATTACACAACCTTTAGTATGAGACCACATGTAGCGGTGAGGCACAGGTGCCGCAGGGATGAAGGATATTTTAAAAGTTTGTCTAAAATTGCCCCAATGCAGCTGAGGGAGTCTGTGGGGCAAGCTCTACAGACCACATGCTTCAGTAGAAAGTCCACTGAGAATACATAGTTCCTGCTTTGAAAACCCACAACAGGAGTATCACATGTCTTAGGTGGAATTACCTGGTAAAATAGCTACGCTTCTGTAACTTTTGGAAAAAAACAAACAAACACATTTGTCATCTTTATTTACTTGTTTGTCTCTTTCAAAAGCAAAATATATATTTTAAAGTTGTATTGTTAAAGGTACAGGGAAGTGTTGGGGGGGTCACCTGCCTGTCTTCATTAAGATGAATTGCCTGAAATGTTGGCATGTATGACATGTATCTTGCATTTATGTATATACAGATGTTTTCCATTGCCCATGCACTATCTCTGTGAGCTAGGTTTACACTCCACAGATCCGGGGTTTCATTTATAAAACTACAACTACAAAAATGTTATGTGTGTGTTATTAAATGCATTATTATTATTTTTAATTTATAAAAAGACAGCTTGACATGAGAAGGAGTGTTCCAGTCCAAAAACTTTGTAAGTCAGTACTTTTAAAGATGAGGCAGAAAGGCGTTTGTGCTCAGAGAGAAGAGTAATGAGCAAATTTGAGCAAGTTTTTGGAGGTCTGTGTTGTCCGCATATATTTTACTTAGAATTCCACATAATGTTTCATAAATGAGACCCCTGCCTGTAAGTTGGTAGTGTCACCTGCTCAATGGACATGTTCGCAGTTTACTGCCATATTGTGAAACATTTCAGTAAAGACTCAACACCTTCACAATGCAGATCCTCTACCAGAACAGCTACATGTCATATGTCATTTTGAAAAGACCACTATGATAGTTTAACAGATACATAATTTACATTCATTTGTGTTCAAAATTCAGTTCAAAATTAGAAAAGAAATAGCCAGCTGTAAAATCAAAAGTTTATCAATAGAAAGTGCAAGAGGGAAAATCCCAGTTATGTAACACAGGGTAAAGAATGTAATGATGTAACAGTGTTGAAAACAAGTAAAACGAAACATACATTAAACAAAAAAATAAAACAAACAAACAAGCAAACAAAAACTTAAACATGTGTTACAATGATCGATGGATAGGCATGCATACTTTTAAATTTAATAAAAACCTGATTTAGCGTTATAGCGCCACCTGGTGGATATACAAATGTACATCATATATTATTTTCAATAAATTTCTGAAACAGACAAAATAACTCCTCAGATGCAGATAGTACTTATATTCTAAACTCTCAACCAGTCTCATGCAGTCTAAAAGGACATTTAGGATTCTCAGTATATTATAATAGCCTATATAATAATATAATGATACAATTCTTTATAGGTTTATTGTTCCTAACACATCCTTGTCTTAGTATAATCAAATGAGTGGGGATAGGCACATCAAGACACATTGCAGTGGATAATTAAGTCAATTATAGTTCAGCACAAAGCTAAAAACTAACAGGAAAGCAGTCTGATAAGATCAAGAAATTTCACTGGAGTTCATTTGAGAATACACAGAAGGAAGCCACACTCATTATGGTTTGTGGACCTTAACATGGGCTAATGTGATGTTATCTCCCTATACCCTGATCTACTGAACAACTCACAAAGGAATCAGCCATCAAAATATGTTTGCAAATAAGGAGAACAACAGAAGTCATCATTATAAAAAAGTAGGCTATGTGTCATCAGACATTTCAAAAGTAGGCCTATGATCAGTGTGGGTGTTGCGTTGGTCACTGCTTCATTGTGTAATCGCTATTGTGTTGTTAAGGTAATTAATCAGATTAATTAGTGCAGACATGTATTACACTGAATATATTAAATCTGAATATATGAACATGAATTGCACAAGTGCTGTAACAAAACGCTTTGACAGTTATTTTTAAATTATCTTGAAAGTGAAACTGACAGTGTTCCTGGTTTAGGGATGTGAGAGTACTCTGGTAAACTTGAATGTTTCACTTATATGGGGCTTTTCGTAAGAAGAGTCAAGAAGGAATAAGTATTAACAGTTATTCTTTTAGTTAAATCTTACTTACTATAACCCAGTGGCAGGATCAGAATGTCTTTGATCTGCTCTCAAGCCTGAAAAAATTAAGAGCCTTGTGTTAGGAGGTGCTTTCAATACAACTTTGGCAGAGTGTACTATATTTAGTCAGTCTTAAGTTATTTTCCAAATTAAATATAGAAACTTTATAGGGCTATATGTATTAATTTGTTTATTTAATTAGTGGTACTGTGGTGTAATAGTAGTTTTAAAATATGCTTAATAAAATGGATCAATTTATATAAGGAATACTTAATTCCTTTTAAGTGAATACAGTTGGTGAATATTACCATGTAGTCACACTGTAGTGGAGCATGGAGACCCTAACATACTTTATTTTTGGCTGCACTATAAACGGCTTGACTCTTGGACAGAAGACAGCTGCGAGTGTAAGATTTACTCGTCTGAGCTCTCGAGGCTCTTGATCGCATCCTGGATCCCAAAGAGAGAGAGAGGGAGCAGATATGCCCTCAGTTTCTCCCTCGGGGTGAATTACGATTTCCCGAGTAGAGCCGAACCCAGGGAAACATTGTGAGTGGTCATCCATCAGCCTGGGTGTCTGCATCCTCCTGAACAATGTGTGACCCCTGGGCGCAAAGAGGGTCACATGAGGGGCGACTTCCACCTCCACAAGCTCTGGCGGCCATTTAGAGTACACACTCTGCCACACCCACAGTTTACTTCTACTATATAGGCCTACTAATGCAGAGGTATTCTTATGTAGGTCTCTGTGCTTTGGGATTGTAACAGTGTTTTGTTTGTGTTTTTTGGGGTGCATCACTGCATTCTTTGTTACACTGCTGACTTTTTCATTACAGTATTTTTTTCTTGAAACAGTAGGCCTACCCAAATTGTATGCCTTTAAAGTGGTCAAAACAGCTATAATTTCTCATTTTCAGTCTCATTTTGTGAGATTAGCAAACTCCAAATTTGGGGAAAGAATTTCAAAGAAGAAACATAATTTAGTTCTTGATTAAAGCACAGTCATTTTCACCATAATGTGTAGCTTACCTTTAAAAGGATGATGCAGCCTTTAATTTGTCTTTTGACGTAAAGAGCTTTGACCACTAGTCGAGTCATCTGCATTGGCTATTGCTTGGTGCTGCAGTAGCGTAAGTGGCAGCAGGAGATGGGATCTGTCTGAAACCTGACAGATCTGGCGTTAGTCTGTTCCTAGACCTCCTACACGATCTCCTAAGTGTTTACTGTCCTCGAGGCCTACTCCGCACGCTCTTCCCATCAAAAATCCCTCATCTCAACCAGACCACACGCACAACGCAGCGCACTATAGTATGTGTGCATCACCACAATTAGAATTAATGTTAAAAGCTCACAAATACTTTGGTCCACTGAACAATAAACAGTGAATCAGTTTAAAATAGTTTAAAGAAATGGGCTTACTCTACTGAGGTTCTCTGATAGGCTGATCATTAACTAGGGCCTAAGCAACATGGCGGCAATTGTGATCGTGGAGGCAGTGAAATGATGGGAGAAATGGCTGTAGCACACACACAGACTCTATATATGAGTCATATATACGGTCTATGAGCATAGACCGTATATATGAGTGGACTAAGCTATCCCGTTAACCGCCGCGTGCCAAATAGGAAGTGCTCCGGGAGGCTCTTCCGGCTCCTTCTCTCCCTTTTTCCCATTGACTTACATTGGGATCGGCTCACTCGTCTCTCTGTACCTGTTGCTGTGAGCCTCGTCATTTTGGTCTTAAAATGTTCGTATGAACCCGCTCTACATGATCCTCAATTTGTTTTTCGCTATTTTGTCCGTCAAAAAAACCCTGTTCATAACATAGAGCATGGCTCCAGATTTGCTCCTGTAGCCGTGAGCATCGCGAGCCTCATTTGAACGGCGCTAAACGCTATGGGTGACGTCATGCTCACTTAGTCCACTTCTTTTATACAGTCTATGTCTATGAGCACACACAAGTAAGAACAACTTAAACTTAGCCGATTCAAAGAGCTAGCAACATATGCTAATTACAAATGTATCTGTGTTTTTAACATGCTATTCAGGTGGAGATGTTGGATTATTTGCCGTGCGATGTGAATGGGGACACTACACTACAATCAATGGCAGCATGAGGTAAGATCGATCGCCCTTTTAATTTGTGATTTTAATTGAATAATTGAATAAATTGAATTGAATCAAATATAGTCATTGTGTACTGGAGAAGCCTATACCGGAGAAAAAAGGTTAGCTACCTGTAGTAGCTATACCGGAGAAAAAAGGTTAGCTACCTGTAGTAGCTAACCTTTTTTCTCCGGTTAACCCCTTAACTTTGTTTCACACTCAAATCTGTAGTTGATTAGGGTTATATTGTTAATTATTACTGTGATTGTTTTTTGTTTTCTTGTTATATTATTCACTTATACGATTATATATTATATGTGCTAAAATTATTCAACATAAACATTATCAAGAATATAATACACTACAAATAACTACTAACTAATAACTATTATTTGATGGTTATCATATCACCTACCCAAGGTAATAATTATAATTATGATTACCATCAGATCTAAACCCAAAACATGGTCTTAAATTAGACTAAATTAGGGGATTTGGTACTTCTAAATATATCATAATTGTCCTAAAAGATTAAAAAAAAAACATTAATAGATTAGTCTCTAAATAAAACAAATCCTCAAACTGCAGAGGGTCCTGTGTACCACCAGAGTCAACCCACGTACCACGGTTTGAGAAACAGTATAGGGCCACACTAAACCCTTTGCTGACCTCACCTGCGTCATGCTCATCTTTAAGTGGTGTCTTTAGCAAAGGAATGGCCTCTCATTACACATGCAATTTCCTGTAATAAAAGAACAGAGATGATGAGGCTGGAACAGGCTGATGCCACACTGTGATACCTCGTCATGGGGGAATAGTCCATGCCCACTAATCTTGATAAACTCACAACTCAGCACACATATGTGCATTTATGGAACAGTATTTACATAAACATCGTGTGAGAAAATGCCCATTTGAAGCATGCAACATGGAGATAAATTGAGCTTTTAACTTGAAAAACAGGAAGTAGCCCACAGCTATTGGCCTGTTTATCTGCCATTACTCACACAGTGCAGCATTAGGTGCAAACTGACTCTAATCATAAGTCTACTCTGACCCTAGAGTTGAACTTGTCTCCTCTGACCTTTCCCACATTAACACATTACAGCAGCAATCTGTGGAGCTCCAGACTAGACTTAGACTTAGGCAAACTTTATTGATCCATAAGGGAAATTATCTGGACACAATAGCTTACACATCACAATATAATAACAACAAGCAAAAATGATAATAGTTAATTATTTCAAACAGTCTTTTCATTATTATTCAACACTATTAGGTCTGAGTAGAGGTTAGAATTATTTCTAGTATTGTGAATGTTGTACTGAAGATAACAAATTTGAGAATCAGGTCTAAAATGTCTCTTAATGCTACAACTGATTTAAAAAAAAACAAAAAAACTTATGTTGTAAACTTCCAAATAATGCTTTTTTGGTGGATCATTTTACAGTCATTTCCTATCTACCTGATACATTTGAAGACAAGTTCTGTTTAGATGCCAATATATCTTATGATTTGTTATCAAGACATTCAAATAATATAAAAATATAAATTTTTGTCAATGTCCCCATTCCTTTCTTTGTTGTTTGTTGTGGTCACCTTGCTCAATGATAGAAAACCCCACTTGAGCAAATCTTTAAATCATATTAATTCAAGTTGCAGCAATACAGTAGAGCACCTAAGCTGAGGTATCAAGTGACTAAAATGTCACTTAGTTGTCATTTAAATGTTATATTATATGATATCACTATATTTCGAGTATGTCTTACTCTGACTTACAGGAGGCTTTCAAGAGGGTTTATGTTGATAATATAAAATCATTTTCTGTTTATTTTTTATTATTCCACTTTTATGGATATAATGTAATCACATTTTTGGGGTCTATCCTTTGAAAATACCATATTCAAGTTCAAATTATAAACCAGGTGTTATGTTGAGCCAGTTACATACAACTTACTTACAATTACTCTTGAGCAGAAGTTTCACCAAATACTGTTTTACTCTCACTTTAGTCATTTCGTTGCGATTACAAATTTTTAAGCGTGTATTGAAGTAAATATAGACGATAAATGATACTATTCAAACCAAACTCTAAAGTCAAATCAAGCAGAATTATCCCACAAAAAGTATTCTAAATATACAATATTGTTAAAAATATGAGCTGCAATAAATAAATAAATAAATTCATAAATAACAGAATGCCAAACTTAAATAGGTAGTTTATATATATATATATATATATATATATATATATATATATATATATATATATATATATATATATATATATATATATTTATAGATATATATATATATATATATATATATAAACTCCAAATAATGCTTTATTTGTGTATCATTTTAAAGTAATTTCTTATCTGTCTGATACATTTGAAGGCAAGTTTTGTTCTGTTCGGTTGTCAGTATCTTATGATTTGTTATCAAGATACTCAAATAATATACCGTAAAGATATTACTTTTTGTCATTGTCTCCATTCCTTTCTTTGTTGTTTGTTGTGGTCACCTTGCTCAGTGAAATATAGATGATAAATTATAGTATTCGAATCAAACTCTAAAGTAGAATTAAGCAGAATTATCCCCAAAAAGTATTCTAAATGTACAATATTGTTAAAAATATGACCTGCAATAAATAAATACATAAATAACAGAATGCCAAATTGAAATAGATAGTTTGTATATATGGGTCATACTTGAACAATCTACAGCTCAAATCTCATCATAGAACAGAAAAATACCCCAAATGCTCAAACTAGTACAAAGGAAATGTATGTACAATAAATATTAACCCCTCAAAATAATTGTTCCATCTGTCGTGTATTGAACAATAAATACATTTTTGGTTATTCTGCCCAACAGTAACTACTACTCCATGTGTACACACTATTTCTTGTGCTGTTTTTTGCCACTTGTTTAGTGTAGATCCAACTCTCTCGGCTGTCTTCTCTGTACAAATGGTAACCGTTCATCAGAATATGTGTTCCCCTATGTTTCTTCGTCTGCTCTCTTGTCTGCCAAGTGTTGTTCAGACAGTGCGCCCAGTGTAGAAAGTGCTGGCCTTTCTTGGACATGGGCTCCTTCATAAGATCTTCCAGACCTGATTCAAATACTGTCACTGAAGACAGATGAAGGCTCCATTTAGCTCTGTGCAAGTCGTCGCTGTCTTGCTCTGTTCTTAAGGGGAAGTAAAGATAGAGTGGTGGATGGAAAGTGAAAATAAACCTTTAGCATAGAAGGAGCGTCGCCTACACAGTGGTTTTGTTTTACCAGAAAGAGTCAGAGAAGTTGGAAGATGTGACATTTTGCTAATATATTTTTATTTGCAACGACTGTGTCAATAGTGACTCATGTCTACTTGAGCGCTTTACTCCCTTTAGCTGACGTGGTTGTGGTTGTCACAGAAGAAGACAAAGCTGTATTGAGCAGGGCCTCCCATGTCTGTCTGCCTCCTCCTCAGACCACTGTTGGTTTAACCCTGGTGGGCAGCAGGGAGACCCCACAGCACCCAGACACTATCATGTGATTTATGAAGAGCTCCCAAAGAGTGCAAGAGATGACCACTCAGATGTGACCTCTGCAGTCTTATCTGCCACTTACCAAGAGACAGGACACGCTCACATTTTAGTCATGCATTAAGCAAGAAGAAATAGTAGTATTTTCTGACGTATAACAATGGAATGATGCAGTCACAACAGGCTATAAAACATCTTTCATTTCCTGCTATTTTGTATGATTCACCTTTTATTTACAATTTTTATGTGTCATAGCAATATCAGTAAACAATCATACATCAAACACATGACTATCATTGTTAAAGCTTTAAAGCATAAACATAATCTTTCAGTATTTCAACACTGAACAATATTATATTTGGTCTTTTAGTTGTTGATCAGTGATTTTTTTGCAATAAACTGTTTGTCCCATAGAGGGAGCCCTACACAACACAATTAAATGTCTACTTGGAATGACAGTGTATAGGCAGATTCAGAATTATCTTTCATTGCATGGCTAAAAGAAAGTATATAAAAAAGAAGATATAGTATATTAAAATATAAGGCTTTAATAGTTAATTAGTACCATAATAGCGCAAAATGCTTCTAAATTTGTTCAAAGCAATACTGTACCTGGTGCTTTTGTAGGCTAAAGAAAAGAAACATTTTCACAGACTTGACCTCAGAACATCTTTAAAAAAACAATCATGTAGGGTTTAAGGTGATGTGATCTATTTCTGCTGCTATGACACACTGCGGTTTCACTGGAAGGAGGAGAGCATCCCAACTTTACAATGAAAAGGGCCACACAGACAGCAGTGGGCAGAGCAACTGTTCACCACCAAAGACTCAAAACACAAGTAACACAAGGGAGATCAAAGAACAATATAATGTGTGGTACATACTTTTAAATATAACTCTTAAACCGAAAACATTTAAAATATCACAGCAGATTGAATGCCAAATTGTGTGGGAGCAGCTCTTCTGTAAAAGTAATCCTGACATGAAGACACTAAACAGATAAAACTCGTAAACCGTGAAGTACACACATCAGATTTGGCCAGAATCAGTAAAAGTCTAAAATCTCTCTACTCACTGGGTGAACGTATGAGCCTGCCTTATCTCGTGGAGCATTACTTATATTGCTAAACAGAGATCAATTAGCCTGAGTCTGTGGAGGGCAGAGCTCACCCACACACTCCTCTTTCCAGTGATCCATATCCTCCTGCATTAGCCCATTCGGCAGTGGATTAGCCTCTGAGGCCTTGCGAGTCTCTAGTGCTCTAATAGCACTTGAGTACACATGCAAACACATGACAATGTAACACCCTCATAGAAGTTGATACATTCGACAAACTTTATTGATCCAAAGGAACTTAGACACTGTAGCTCACACATTACAATACAATAATAAAGAACAAAAAACTACATGGTAAATAAAGTTGTAAATAAGAGAGATATACAGATTTGTATATGTATTAATAACATAAAATAAGAGTAAAGATACAGATGATATGATATAAATCAATGAAGCATTATAAAACATACATTACACATTGGTTACATAAAAATTAGGCCAAACTTTGATTGCTGCAGATTATTGTATGTACTTAAAAAATAGGCAATGTATTTCAAAAGTTTTACTTAGAAATAAGGATGGTCCAATATGTCTTTTATCTGCATCTGATATCCAATATTTGACTTGTTGTTGTGGCCAATAAATAATGTTTGATATCTCTGGTTTAAGGCCCACACACTGAAGTCAGTTGGTGGTGAGGATCATAAATGATTTTATCCCTTTTGTAACAATTATAACAAATGTCAGATTTAATATACTGTAATTTGTTGTTCTTGTTAGGATGATTATGTACACATACTTATCTCTCCAGTTCAATTACTCCTTCATTTCCATTAGAAGTAGAAAACAAAAACAAAGATATTGGCTATTCCTACTTAAAAAGATTTATACTCATACTTTAAACACCTTTAATATTTTTTTTAAATTATTAAATTGTATATATTTATTTTATTGGAGAATTTCTGGTCAGTAAAGTATTATAATGAGTGTAACAAGGTTTTATCATTTAATGTTTTGTAGTTTATGTAGTGTTTGTCGCCAGTGTCTCGGTTGCTGCTTGTGTGTGTGGCTCTCTGGTTGTTGAGACTCTATAGACCTGCAGATAAGCTCCATCTCCATTTACCATCACTGTTCCTGAGATTGACTCTTTTTCCTTAATAAGTAAATGACCTCTAATACCTTGTGTGATGTACTTGGCTGCTCTCAGTCTGCTCACTCCTCATGTAAAACAGATGTGACTGTACCAGTCCGTGCATGCATTACATATGTATACTGCCTACACTGGGCCAACACGGCACCAGGAGGCATGTGTCTTCTCGTAGACCCACATGTGGTCAATTATATGTGTCCAGGGATAGTGGCCGATCTCTGGACATCTTTATTTTAACCAGGCTGAACTCTTACGGCCACATTTCCAATTGTTCATGATCTAAACACAACTCTGCTTCTTTATTTTCTTCTCTGTCACCAGCACTCCTGTCCTTTTATCAGTGCGGCCGTCTCCATCCCCACCACACTCATTTCTCTCACACAATAACAAACAAAGGGTTGTGTGGAGTGCTCTCGGCCAAATCCAATTGGCTAATGAGGGTATCAATTGATGCTGAGGTTTAACACAACAAGCTGTGTGCGGTAGAGCTTTCATTGATCAATAGCCACATTTGTCCACTTGGACTGTTTGACATTTTTAGGATCATTGTCATGTAAACACACAAGACTTTAACTATTGAGATGCCCAAGTTGCTCATGTTTGTATGATATTAGTGTGTTACATGATAATAAAGGGGTCAACAGAAAAAACAAACAAACAATGTAACTGAAATATGTTCAAAAGTTTCAATACAAAAAATTATATTTCAGTTTATCTTTTGGTTACCTGGACAAGATTTTAACTGAGCAAATAGTTAAAACAGGATTAAAAAAGGCTAAATCAGAGCTACAGTTATTTGATTCCTAATAATGTAGATCCTGGATGGTTGTATGGAGATTTAGTGTCTTTGCTTACTTGACCACAGATGTTTATAAGGTGTTGTGTAGATGGGGATTTCACATTTACTAATATTGCCCCCTGTGCCCCAGTCCCCATACATGTGTTCATTTGTGGTGCTTCCATCCATGTGGTTTCTAAAAATACCCCTCTACCGCCCCTCCCTCCACAAACACAGCGTCCAGGCCTGAGTACAGCGGGTGATGAAGGCCAGGCTGACCCTCCTGTCTGCTGCTGCCGCTGACCCGTACCTGTCTCTGTGAGTTTTACAGGCAGCTCCACACCGCGGAGTCACGCATCGCCACAGACAGGCCCAGAGACACTGAGCCTTTGTCAAGCACCAGTGTGTGGGAAGAGTCTTCTCCAGCCTGTGTCTAGGTGCATGGACATTTCTGTCTCAATTTCATGTATTTAATTGGAGCAAATATCTATTAAATAGTGTTAGACATTGCTGTTATTCAAGAGTTTTGCTAACATTACCAGTGAACATAGGTTACAGGCTAGAGGTTAAATGCATTGGAAGTGGTATGTAACCAAGTGTTCTTATATGAGCAAGTGTTCCCTAGCAATGTCATGCTTTTACTGAAGACTAGAGAATACCATTCATTTAAACTGAGCACCCATTCCCCATAATTGTTAAATATCTCTATGATATGCGCATTTTTTTCAGAAAAAGGATTAAGAAGACATGATGCAAAACTTTGAAACTATGGATTGTGATTAGGTTATGAAAACAGCATGAAGGTGTGAAGCATCTGGCGTGTAACACACCAGACAAACAGGCTTTTTGTATTTGGAAATCAGTACTCTCTTTCTAAATAGACATTGTTTATTTATTTATATTTTTACATCTGTCCGCCTATGTCATTGCGTTGATTTCTAGTGGCCCATATAGTGTGGCAATGCAGGGCAAATGAACTGCATCTGGAAGCCATTAGAATTGCCTGGAGCCCTGCAGCCATGAGAGCTTCTGCCCATCATGTCCTCCCACTTCAGTCTGTCTCCATCACTCTCCTGTTTCAAATACATATGATAATCTTTCAGACACACACAAGTCCATGTTATGGGCAGAATCCTATCTGTTTGGACCCTAAGAGGAGGTTCTGGTGCAGCCTGCAGATCTCTATCATGTTGGCAATTTTTGTGTGCGACTGCTATGTATATTTGACCAGCTTTGTCCCTAAAGACACGGGCAGATAGGAGCCCTGAGGCCACAGGAAATCCACAGAGACAGGCAGTCGGAGAGAGTGAAGGTTGTCAGAAAAACGAAGAAGGGAAAAAAGTGCACTAACTTTGATGAAAGATTAATTTTCACTGTTCTGCATTAGCAAATATGTCCTTACAGTGTACTCAAATGTAAGGTCTTTTGTAAATTTCAAGTTTCCTGACAATAGGTCATAAAGACATTACCTTCACTGCTATCTTGGTTGTTATGTCATGGAATTTCCAAAGAGCTCATTGAGTCATTTTAGCATTGCGTTTGTGGACCTGGACTGAAGAAGCTACTAGCGTCACAGTGTTATGACTCAGGCCTGCTGCTACTTTGGGTTGTACAGCTATTTAAATCTATTGAAATGTTTATTGGCCGTGACGCTCCAGACATGTACGTTTCCCCTTGTGAATGTCCTCCTCGCGGACGTACAATTAAACCTGATTCGCAGCCCCTCTAGACGTTGTTGGCTCTACGCATGTTCCACCCCAATAGTCTGCTCGCTGTAGTTTTTCATTTTGGGATATTGTGATTTCAGTCAGGCTGCTCTTGTGGCCTTTAACAGTTCACTTCCACTCACGGTGCAGGAGCTTGATGACGGAGCACTGGTTTTAGAGGGACCACCCACACACATGTAGATTCATCTGCTGTCCGGTTCGCTCCGTTTCTCCTCATCTTTTTATATGCACACATTCACATATGTCCAGGCTGAACAATCACCCATTATGAAGAACATAGACGAAAGGCTAGACTTCACATGACCCTCAGACCCTTATGTTGCATCTGAAGTTACTACAAAAGTTATTGCCAGAAATAAGCAGGCTTTGTAAAAAAAAAAAAAAAAAAGAGAGAGAAAAATATATAGGATTGATCAGTTTAAGAGTAAATTCTGAATATATGTGTAAATGTGCTGTAGCCTTGACCACTTCACTATTATGCTACACCATGTACATCTCCTCCTTAAAGTATTTTTCTGAATTGACTTTCTGGAGCTATGTTATAACATTGTTTCCTCAACAAAAACATGCCTGAAGTAGTTTTGTATGTCATCCATGTTTGAGTAATCTTGCAATCTCTCCCAGGCACTATTCAAATCCCCCTTACAGTTAGCAGTAAGAGTCTGCGTTAAACTCAGCCTACAAGCTAACGTAACACATGACAGACACTGAAAATCTAACATTTTAATACTTTGTTTTCGGCAACGTTTTCAAAACCATAAAAGGTAACATGCTGAACTAAAAATGTTATGTGTTAACAGTGAATAGTGTATCACATCTTTAACTTTTGTGTTTTTACCAGCAAGCAACCAGGTAACAGTACATCTCACTAAAATCTGAACAGAGGAGTCCACTGTGCCACCCACACAGATGTTTGGTGCATATCAGATAATGGCAGATCCTCTAAAGCTCTAAAACTGGCTTGCAAATTACCACCACCTCCTCCAGCTCTTGCATGCATACCAACATACCCTGATCCCCCTGGCCCTGCTCCTCTGCCTGCTGCCTCTCAGATTACTGTGTGGAGATTTTTCCTGGTTTACAAGACAGTTAAATCTGTACAGAGTCATCTAGGCTCAGGCAGAAAGAGAAGAGGTTTCCCTGAATTGACTTCCCAGTGACACAGTTTAATAGGTCATAGAGCTCCAGTAAACTGCCTTTCTTTAAAAAAAAAAAACTTGCTAAGATAACAATTAAGCACACATGGAAAATTACAGAAATGTCATCCCTGTCATCCCTTTAGAAACAGAGATTTTTGAAAATGAAAACAAAAATTGTTGTGGTTGCTGGTGGTGTAGTGTTTTAAGTTACTGCACATGGAGTTGTGATCATCTCTACATTTTGCATCCTGGCCATGACCATTTTGCTTCAGCTGTTCTGTCCAATAAAGCCTTCACGTCAGAAAATCTTTTAGAAATGGCAACATAGCATATCAAAAATAATGGGAAGAGGAAACATAATCCATTTGTCAACATATTACCTTCATGGTTTTAAGATTTTGTTATGCTGTTTTTTGTTTTTGTTTTTTTGTTTAGAAGATGCTGCATTTGGATGTGTGCCTGCATTGCCCAGTTTTACCCAGTTTGCATTACCCATAATCAGTTTGGGTCATGCCCCCCCAATGACACCGGTCCCCACTTCTGTAAAATGGTGTTTAGCTGTGGACTTCCTGTCTCACTCTATGCTCTGCAGCCGCTGTTCTTCAGATGATATGTGGCCCAGCGCACAGGTATTCAGGCTCATGTTTTCTGTCTCTCTAAGTGCGTGTATATTAATGAGGCCATGTCCACTGTGTGCCTGTGTTATTAGTGTGAGCTGGTCCCACAAATAGGGCAAAGTGGAGGACAGAAGGGGGGACATGGGGGAGAGAGAGGGGAGAGAGAGCACCTTGTTGGATAAACTGTTTGACATGCACATGGAGGACATGATAAACAGGAAGACCCCCCGTGGTCTCCCACAGCCACACGCCAGGGTCATCTCAAGCATCCCCACTCCAAACATGTCACAGAGATGCAATATTATGCTTATCAAACCTGACAACGTTTCAAAACACTTGACCGCTGAGATATGGAATTATCTATAAAGCTTCCAACTATTACTGTTAACATGTAACATATTTAATTTATATTTACTAATAATGAATAACAATTTTAATGAATAAGCTCTTGTGTTGTGCTCAGGGTTGTATTCTAAACATACCACACAGCTCACAATCTCAACACTCCTAATTCCTGTCTCCACTCTCCCTTCCAATGAAGGTTTTTTAATAGAGTAATAATTACTCACCAAATAATGTAAGTACAAAATGAATAGTCAGATTTTGTGTGGCCTTAATAGTGGCTTATGTTAACCTTGTGACCCACTGACTACAGCTTGAACTCGCCTTGTCATTTTTGACACAGACCTGTGTCACCACAATAAGCAATGTCACTGGAGACATTATTTCATAAGTGACGTCTTAATTTAAGTCCATTGTTCTGTTTTGCCATTGGCTTTCTTAATGTAAAGGTTAGAAGGTTAAGGTACACTTTAATGCCACTGGGGCTACCTGACTTTAGGAAACCTTGATCTTGTTGCATGTGTTGAAAAAATGTTAATGATAATGTTTTCACCCTCTCTGCAGTGTGCAATATAAAATATTCTGTTTGTACTACTATTTATTATTTATTTCATTCCATCATTATTAAATGTTTTCTTGGATATGTTTTCCCACACACTCACCCACATAATGAAGTCTTGACTTTGTTCTGACTGTCTTTCATTTGCGGTGATTTGTATTTTCCATGTCATGTTCTGGAGGAAATGCATTTCTGTAACTAGATGCCATGATTACACATAAACATCTGCATACAGGCAGTTGGCCAGAGCAGTGCTCAGAGCTGACAATGTGGATGGCTAATGTGCTGAGTGGATGCAGATTAAAATGCCAAAATAAGTAAACTTGCATATAACCAGGCTTCTGTCTTTATCTGTTAAGAAAGTAGAGATATGGTTTACTTAATATTATTCTAAAATGTGTGACTCTTGGATATTTCCTATGCAAATTTGACCTTACTTCTTGTGTTACATTTTATTAAACAAAACAATGACAAGATTACAGACTGAGTCTTTGGCACAAGAATAGTATATACACACAAAGCAGAAACAGCTGGAATCTAATGGTTTATTAATTTAAAACATAAATGCACGTATGAACAGTAATGTGTATCATGCAGAGAGACTGAACAGTGACAGTAATTGTCTGTGTGTAAACTTTCCCAACTGCCACAGGCTATTGACGTCTGTATTTGTATTATTGCATCATTACTTATTGTCTTGTAATATGTTAATTTCAATTTGCCTTAATTAAAAAAGAGAATAACCTATATTTTTTTGTTAATTGTTTGTTGTTTTATAATTTCAATTCCTATTATTTTTTATTGTTACTTTTTATCTATTATTATTTACTACCACAAAAATAACTTGTCTTGGACTGGTCTTTGTTAAAAGATTCACCTATTGCAAATAAGTTTGCCCAGTCATGTCATATTTTCTCACAGTTTATTATTTACTGTAGATGTAAATTTTTATTTTTCTCAAGTACAAATAACAGTAAAAAAAACAACAACAAAAAAACAAGCAGATCCTCTACACATCACTGATCTACAGTTTTGAATGCCATATGACCTGGAGTAGTGTGTGCTTGTGACTGTATTGTACACTAACTTAATTGTGGCAAACATGACGGCAACACTTGCACCAATAAAACGTGTTTAGAGAAAGCCCAAAGAAGCCTGATGCTGCTCTGCTCCAAGAATAGGCCAGTGAGGCGGAAGAAGTTACTGACACAAATATAAGAAGGCAACGGAAAGAGAGCGAGAGCTACAGCACCTCTCCAGTATCTCCTGGGTGGTCCTGCAGAGAGCCATAGAAGACAAGGAAACAGTCACATGTAAACTGTAAACTGCACAAACCGACAATGGGCCAAGATGCCCCTGGCGCTGCATATACACAACAACATGCTTCTATCCATTGGAGTTACATATGGCATATACAAGAGGGGAAAACATCTCAGGAAACATTTCCTATAGCCCTATGATATTATTAAAAAAAAGAAAAAAAAAAAGTTTTATGCTCAACTATGCAGATTTGCAACTAAAATTTAAATTAGTTACTTTAATTGTTTAATGTAGATATTTAATTTTCAATTTAACAAACCTGTCCAATAAGCTAAATATACTAGATATTAAATATAAATATATATAGGTATAAGACTATCTCTTTGTTACTACATTTGAGTTCATGCCAGTTAAAATGCATTTGACATGCACACAAGTACACACAAGAACACACAAATACAACAAGTAGGAAATGACACAATTTGCTTGTGATTCCAACTGTCAAACATGCAGACACTGACCCCGCTGAAAGGGTGCAGTATAATCTCGGGGCAATCAACTGTATGTTTAAATAGAGGGCAGCAGTTAGCCTTGTCCACACGGAGTTCAGAGGAACTCTGGGAACAGTGGTTCTGCTGTAGTGATACGTCACTGTACATATTCGCGACAAATCCTCTCCCACTGGGAACACACACAAATATATACAGGACTTTTCCTTGGTTCTGTGCAAAGGAGGCCCACATGGAGTAACCAGGGAGAGGCAGGAGCGCGCATTGGCAGGCCAACACTCGTCATGCCTTACCACAGGAAATTAAAGCAAACAATCAAGGCCTCGCATCCTGTTCATGAGCGGACCACACAGCTCTGATCACAATGTAATATATATGTAGAGACTCATGTGAAACAAGTGTGCAAGAAACACACAGCATACTTTCAGCTAGTTTATATATAACACTGTAGTTCATTAATTTTCAAGAACTGTCAGAATCATATTTACATAATAATACTGTGACAATTGAAATATAATTTTGAACCTCTATAAGAATTGCATATATGCATAAGCCTTTTTGAAAACTATAATATCATATTCTAACATATTTTCCATATCTGGTTATAATACCCTAATGCTCTTGATTGCATGGAATTAGTCAAATGCCAAACCACAGTACATAAATGTGGGGCCTAAAATCTCCAGCACTTCTGGTTGCCAGTTCTAAGCATAGAGCATTTAATAAAGAAGGGTGTAGGGTGCGTACAAGTAAGTTAAATATTTAATTTACACATAGAGAAGATAAAATACATAATTGCTGTGATAACTCTTCCACCATGTTGGGACTCTAAGCATTGATTGCTTATTTTTGTGCCATTATTACACAATGTCATGCTGTGCTACAACTTTTCTCCCCTCTGAGGCTTTCTCAGGTTACCATGCGTCACTTCTCCAGACAAGCTGGGGATTCTTTCAACAAGCAAATTACAGGCAATTAGAAGCACAAAGGATAACATTTATTGCACAGGGGAAGGCTCAGGCAGTGTTTTGTGGAGCTGTGTTATTGACCTTGTAGGATATGCCCGCTATGTGTAAAATTTGGATGAAGAAAATCATTAATATTGACAAGTTGAAGAGAACATAATATTCATAGCCCCAATTTCATAGGTCTCACATAAAATGTTTCGTTATGTGTTGAAAACAGCAGTGAGCAGCACTTATAGCTTAGCTGTCAGCACCCATTATTCTGGAGCATCAGCTGGGAGTGTAGACAGGGAGAGCAATGGAAAAGTCTATCTCAGCATCTCTGGTTGACAGAGTTTGATTTCTCATCTCAGTTTAATCTGATGTATTTAAAGAAGTTGTGTGCTCTAAATTCTGGCACACGTTTAGCACAAGTTTAGGGTTCAATTAACGTAAGTATTGGTGTTGTAGAACAAAGTGTAGTAGCCTGAGAGTTGAAGAGAATATGCATAACACAGGGGAAGTTTATCTACCTTCAGTATGAACCATAGACTGTATAAAAAGTCAGTGTGATGTCACCCATACTGTTCAGCTCCACTCAAATGAGGCTTGTGATGCTAATGGTTACAGGAGCGAATCTGGAGCCAGGCACTATGTTATGAATAGGATTTTTTTGACAGACAAAATAGTGAAAAAAAATTCAAGATCATGTAGAGCAGGTTAATACAAACATTTTAAGACCAAAATAACGAGACCACAGCAGCCGTTACAGAGAGGGGCAACAAGATCCCAATGTAAGTCAATGGGAGCCAGGGTCAGAAGGAGCTGGAAGAGCCTCCACTTCCTATTTGGCATGAGGCGGATAACGCTTTAGTAGTGTCCACTCATATATACGATACCATATATCTATGGTATGAACCCTGAAGACATTGTGATAGCGTTGTTACAGTCCAGTCTGGCTATGCTTTTATTGTATGGACTGTTATACCTTTGACAATGTTGTCCAACATAACAAGGACTGAGCTGGCAGTGAGTCCCCTCAATACTGCTTAGAAATGTTTTCTTTAACGGTTTGCATCTTGCAAAGTAACATTAGCAAAACTCTATTAACTCTATTATGTGGGATATTGTCTTACTACTAGTTAAATGTGAAGGCAATACATTTTAAAATGGAATCAAACCATGTTTATGGATTTATGCTGCATTGAAAACATTTGAAATATTGTCCAGAGTCATTCACTTTACTAAACCATTTTCTTAACCAATATGCTAATCATTAGCCACTAAAAGAGTTTAGTTGTTTTAGGATGAAGAGAAAATAAAGACGACTGTGCAACTCCATGACTCATGTACTGTAGCACAATATAGACTTATTTTTAACTCTTGCTTTGGCCTTTACTAAATCTTCTCTGTGACCTATCCCTCAGTGTATCTTTGTGAAGAAAAGAGAGATAGTATAGTGAGAGATGACATTTTCTACTGCTGTAAACTCTTCATTGGGCCTGCAGAAGAGCCAGCGTCCTAATCCCAGACCTATCATTGTAATCACTGCTCCATCACGAAATGGATTCTGTCAGGGCGCGCCAAGTGCACTAAGAGCTGCACGGCTTAAACATTAGGCAGCTGGTCTGTTTCTGCTTCACTCAAATTCACATTTAGTCATACTCCACCCTCTCCTACCAGGACATGCTTTAAGCTATATATTTGTGTCTTTGTGAACAATTTGAATGATCAGTACCAGTTTGAATACAACACTTTACAAGTTCTGGGGTAGTGGAGGAGCCTGTGACATTTCAGTAACATACACCAGAGCCATAGGTCCCCTGTTTCAGAGTGGCATCGCCCACCCTCACCGCCAGAAAGTTGGGTTTATTTTTTTAACTCGCGCCCTCCCTGCAGCACCAGCTTCATGGGACCTCATAGTGTGGGGTCTCTGCTCTTGTTGCAAGCCTTTTCTGCCTGGCCCCAGAAAGAGATTTATTAAGCAAAAGATGGATGGACGAAAAAATGTTGCGACCTCCACTTAGGCAGAAGTAAACAAGGCCTGCGATGGTTTAATCACAAGTGCATGCTGCTTTTTCAGTGTCTCTGTTGGGTCACTGCAGTGAAGTAAAAAAGGGAGCACTTGGGGTTTGTTCAAGTATCAAGTATGCTGTTACTTTTTTTAAATATATGGTTAATGTTATGTTGTTTGTTTGTACTTTGTATCGTCATGACAGGGGATGCATAAAGCTTTATATGAGTGTGTGTGTGCGTGTGCATGTGTGTGTGTGTGTGTGTGTGTGTGTGTGTGTGCACGTGTGTGTATATACATATACACATACCAGACTTTTGGACTCATGATGTACCAGTTTGGTTAGTAAAAGCTCATCTTTGTCTCTATCTGAAATCAGATCCAGTCTTCCTGTCTGACAATTAAAACACACAGCACTAATAACCTACATCTGTGGGAGATCATATTTATTTAACAAGGGAAATCTTCCATCCTGGACTTTTGTTTTAAGGTATAAAGTGAACCTTTCCTCTGTATGTTGTTCTATCCACAACTCCCACACTCATCAGGTCCTAGCCTTGATCCAGCAAAGCTCTAATTACCGGCAATAATGAAGGACATTAGGCCTTATTCATATTTTTCATGATAAGCAGATGAATATGTCATTATTTCATTATGAACTTTTCAATAATTTAATGTGGATTTCTTTATGCACTGTGAGGTTTGACAGAAAGTATATGTATGAAATGTTTTTGCAGGTGACCAAAGAGGGCCATATCATTAGAATTGTAGATTAGTTTTTAATCTGATTAGCTACCTTTTTTCAGCCACTTTAATAGTATCTCTCATACTATTAATTTATAAGTACACAATCTGATCATCTGAATGAGTTATTTTACACAGTGGATAATTCCAGTAAACTGTCTCAAACAAGGTGTAAAGATCCAGCGCAGGAGTGAGACATCACTGTTAAACACTACCGATTACAGCAATGCTCTGAGTGCTGCCAATAGTTACACAATGCTCTTCATATTGGACATAATCTTTATTTGAATATTTTCTGTAATATATGTATACATTTTTTTACCGCAGCAAAGTTTTCATTCATTGCTTTAATAGTACCGTAGCATGTATAAATAGATACACAAACAGGTTTATTTTAGCTTGTGTGCTCTGCTTAGTTTTGTACTGTGGCCTCCTCCTGACCCCGTCCTGTCTCCCTGCTTCTTCTCACTTTGACACTTTCTTGGAGTTGCAGTTGAGCAGCGTGGCGTGAGGTGTGGACACAGTCGGAGAACTGTCTTGTGCATCTGAAAATCACCAAAAATAAGTAAGACTTTGTGGGCACATGTGGCACTGTACCTGCTCTGCATAAACAGCCTGGGCTCTCCTGGCATCTCCTACAGGACTGTGCTTGTGTGGGGTCTTCCTGTCTAGACCCTGCCCAGTGCTGATAGGGTTAACTAACTGCTGCACGCTGTCTGGAGGCTGTCTGCACATTGACGTCCATTTTCACACCTCTACATGCATACACCTTTTATATCTACCCCATCCTCCGCACTCCACAGCCAGCCCAACTTTCCAACTGTCCTCCATCTACAAACACTAACTTACACCCGCTGTCACAGAGGAATTCTTCCCCACACTTAGATCTGCTGCTCTTTTCTTTCCATGGAGAAGCACCATTTATGAGACAGAGCACATACAAATGGTGGTCAGCAGTTCAGCTCTGTAAATATGACTGGACTGTAGAGCGCTGCCAGCGCAGCACCTGGACGGTGTTCATCACAGCTGAACGTAAACAGCACTTTAAAGTGACTCACTCGCAGCACATACACATGGAGCAAGTGCATTACATAAAGATATAAAAAGACGTACTCACTGGTGACATCCACAGGTCATTTAGACACTGTGCTCAAAGAGACTAATTATGTTCGCACTAGCCTTTCTTTCTATACTGTAATATTGTACCAGTTTAGTTTTTATCTCAAGAAATGAATGAATATTGAAAATGTATTTGACAAGGAAAAATCACATTTGATAAACCAGGTGCAGTGTTTTTGTTTCTTTACATTTTCAACACTATTCTCCATATTTTTAGGAAATTGGCACATTACAATATAAATTAACATTATGTACAAAACTTTATCAAGAGCTATGTGCACATCGGTTTACATCATAACACAATACACTATTTATATTTTACCAGTATCTTGTAAACAGTGACTTCCGCCACTGTTTTAGCTTTGTTAAAAAGTGTTTAGCCAGGGTATATATTTTTTTATATCTAATAATCCAAGGGAATTTTGCATCATTAATCTGAGGGTGCATTTTTGAGTCAAACTTTTTGGCTGACGCATCTGTGTGCGTACACAGTGTGTTTTATGGTCGTGGTTGGGGCTGAGATAAACAGTCCAGATGCCCTGAGATGCTTGTGTGTATTCATCATTTGGAGAGAGAGACGTATGATGTGTTTAAACTGCTCAGCGCATGGCCACACAGCAGGCCTGCTGCCTGACTCACATCAGCTACACACATGTGTCACGCCCACTCACTGTTTCCAGCATTAGTACATCAAATCACATTTGCATATTGCAACAGCAATTTGTAACAAACTTTAAAACTAGCAAAACAATGCTAATAGATGGGCCTCAAATTAATATAATTCATTGTGCAAATGTACAGTAGCTACAAATTGGTTTATATCACATGTCATATACAATAGCCATTCACATGATATAGTAGTATCATGGCATTAAAACTCACAGCAAGCTTTTAACTGTTATTGAAAATATCCAATAAATTGAGACAGATTCTGTTTTTTTTTCACTTTGGTCCCATTATATCAAAAGGTGTCTTCAAAGACAATCAATATATTTTATGCCCCTGATATTTGTTCATAGGCTGATATCACCATTAAGAAATTATCTAGTTCGCTGTGTGTCTTATTTACATTATTTCTATCTTTACTCAAGCATTCTGCATTTTCCCACAGATATTAGGCACTTTACTTTATGCTGTTTTACAAGGAAACCAGGATTGAACCATTGACCTGAGCTTTATGGGAGGCAGACTGCATTGGTCTCTTGTGCTCTGAAGGAGCCAGCTGGAGTCTCTTTACTCCCATTAACACACTGTACGTTTACAGACAACAGGTCTGAGCTACAATGAGAGATGCAAGCAGACCAGTCAGTGCCCTTTGGCCATTGTAATAAGAGAAACACAACAAAGCACAGAAAATACAGCAGTTCACTTTGATATTTTTATTACAGTGTTTTTAAAAATATATATTTTCACTATGATATGACATGAGTATTGTGGGTAGTTTTTATAGTGTATTTGAAATGTGTAAATAAAATTAAATCCATTATTGTTTTTGCTTTTAATACATTTTTCAGATTATTTTATATAGGGATATAGAGATAGCCTTTTGATTTGCTTGCATGTGTAAAAAGAAGTACTGATACTATCTTGCCTTATTTGCCTCCCTCAATTTTACACACTTTTGCTCCTCCTAACCATTGATTAACTGATATGGCTTGACCATCATGTGGTCTACATAAGTCACTATAGTGGACTTAGTGATAAATAAATAAAGATTAAAACAACTGTCACTCAAGCACATTCCTGTCTTGCTTGTCTTATCTGTATCATGAAGGTACTGACCACTGAGCTCTGGCTGTAATCAAGGTACATTTTTCCACACATTTTTTTCAACTTGCTCATGTCACTCTCAAATGACCCTCGCGTTCACACACAATCAGTTATAATAATATTTCTTCAATGTCAAATGTCCTGGGGCAATGTAATTCTCTCTGGTGAAATGCACATCACATAAGCCTTATTGTTGCTTTACTGACAGACCGCCCTGAAATCACTGCCTTTTTTTCTTTTGTACAAAGCATAGACCCTGACTCTGAACCCTTGCCAAATCATAAACACCACCTGTATCGTTTACAGTGCCCAAAACACCTAAACCCAAGGACAGGAGAGAGCATAGTCTGCTTCAGTTGGGGCTGTTAATGGAACCCCTGAATGACTTCTACCACACGGTGTTGTACAAGGACACTGAATTATGTTATACTGACACAGAGCACTGTTTTTCTTAATGCTAATGAGAGCTTAATTGTATTTTTGTTGGAGTTTACAGAAGAAAACTACTATTTTCAATTGCTATTAAACTTAACACGGTGGCTTGACATTGCTGCCTGTCCCTAGAGATAGTGGTTCAGTGTGTATAACCATCTAAACTGCTTAGTCATACTGGAGATATCATATCATGTTGCTCAAAGTTGGCACAAAGCCTGAGGCAGAGCAGGAAGTGGGTGATAGCTACAGATTGTTCAGAGGAAGGAAATGTTTAAGTGCAAGAGGATGATAGTCTGTTCAGCTATATGCCACTCGGTAGCAGTGCTAGCAGTAGGTGTACTTGTATAATATTTTACGATTTTTACAAAACAACCTTGTAAAATTAGCCACATCATATTGTCATATTATCATCAGGTCGACTCAAGATTTCTGTAGTAATAATAATATAAAACTACATTTTGAGGCATTATCTCAGAAACTACTGTTGTTACATATTGAGAACATTATTACAGCACTGACCAAAAGGTTTTCATTCTGCACTCTTCTCTTTCATTTAATGTCTCTCTCTGGCTTTTTAATTTTATGATGGTTATTTATAATTTGATTTGTTTGTATTGTGATTTTAATGTATTTCTTATTCTGTAAAGCACTTTGAATTACTTTGTGTACAAATTGTGCTATACATATAAACTTATGTATAAACTTAAATAAACTTGCCTTGCCTTATTATAAAATTAGGGTGTTAAATGTTTTACCATGAAATAATTTAATAACAGGACATTTTATATCCCTTTTTCTATCACCAAGAAAATGATAGCCATGTTTCCTGTAATTCACAGTCCGTAATTTACAGTATAATTGTAAGGGTAAGGAGTTTTCATGCACATTTGTTTTTGTGAATATATACTCAGGATATAATCAGGACATTTTCACTTCATCTTCACCACATTAAGCAAAAGTTTCATATTCACACTGGCCCTTTCACTAACTAATGACTAATCACAACATTTTCCATATTATGATGCCACTACTGTGCTAGACCGGGCCAAGCTTAAACCAGGACTAAAACAGAAATGCACCTTAAAAATCAAAGAATTACACCCTGGTCCTTTGCTCTATTTTGCAACAGATAAAAACTGAGAAATATTAGACGTCAGTGGCAAAAAAAACAACAAAAAAAAAAAAAACAGTAGTAATGTTGTACCATGAGACTCGTTATTTCTTATGGAGTCCAGTGGACTTTTTTCTGCTCTAAATGGGCTGTGCATTGCTGAGCTGCCGTCACACATGTGTGCCACAACCTGGCCCTCTTCCTCAGGTTTAGTCTGTGAGAGATGAGCGCTACAGCTCTACATCTGAGTCTAACCACTGACCAGAGGCACTGCCTGGGCAAGGGCAATGTACCACCTGCAGGACGTAGCAGAGGGTCAGGGGGGAGGGGATAAAGGTTGGACCACAGGGACACAGGAACTCTCTGTCAGTATCAATAGCTTTTTGTTAAATGCAATCTGGAATAAGATGTAGAACAATATATCCAACTGTTTAACATATTCATGTAAAACTGCCATTTTTATCATATAATATCTTTTTTTTTATGTGTGTATCTGTTCATAGGGAAATGTTTGTTGTGGTGGGGGCGGGATGGTTGTTTGGGTGGATACTGGGGATTGTTTTAAACATGTGATGCATAAATCCTTTTGTGTTTCAATTTTGGATACAGAATGCTTTAACTATAAGTTTGAGTGATTGAATATCTAATTTCTATGTAGATATATACTGAATAGCTACTACAATATTACTGAATAGCTACTACAATATGCAGTGTGAAATCAGCCCTATATGTTTCACTATGCGACCTGGAGGTGTGTGTGTGATTGGGCTTTAGGGTGCAGAGGTAGTAAATAGATATGGAGCAGAGAAGATTCTTATGGTCTGCCTCCAGCTGGCCTCTCACAGTTCAGCAGTGCAGCCCACTGGAGTGCTGCTTCTGTCACTCACTCTTGTACACACACACACACAAACACACACACACACACACACACACAGATGCACATACAATATCTACATGTTCTACACTTTCAGAGAAAGTTAGAAGACATTTCCCAATGAACAGTGGGGGAACTTTTATACAATTACAGTGACCTATACTTTACCTCTCTCAGTCTCATTCTGCACAATTATTAAGTTTTAGACAGTTGTTCTAACATTTATGACTGAAGATGGTGCCAGCACTTTTGTCGTGGAATGACAAGGTAAGAGCCAGTGTGGAGCTAGGTGGGTCTCCACAGGTAGTCCTTCTGGTGTCCCCAGTGTACGTGATATGGGCCAGGATGTGTTTTCAGAGCTGAGCTGTAACCATGCGTGTGGACATGTTCAGAGACCTGTGAAGGAAAAGCATGGCACCTTTTGCCCTCTTTGTCTCAAGGGTGTCAGAACCCCCATAGGCCTGGCCACACAGAATTTTGCTGACTGAAAAATAGTAACAAAAAATAAGAATTCACTTATACTGTTAAGCGAGCTTCCCATTCTCCCCCTTTCAGAGATTCATTGAACCGTATGATCACACTTCCTGAAACAATTACTATCAAGTAACAAGAGTGTGCACAGATGCATGTGGTTTGTAAACATTAATTCCATTACAAGGCATAGAGAGAGTGATGGCTCTGAACTTGTGATGCTGCTAACTTGGATAAAATGACTAGAAATATTGCAGGGTTGTTTAAGAACATAGTTGATGGGAATTGCCCACCTTAAGTGTTTTCAAATTTCATTTTTGCATGGACTGTATAAAAAACCACAAGACAAATGAGGGAAAGCACAGTCCTCAAAATCTGAATGATATTCAAACTGAAAGTTTTGACAACCCCTGTAATATATTCTTGGTAGCTCATCATGTGTTTGAATAATATGAGGTGGGAACATGAACTATGTGAAATATTGTATTCAATATTGACTTACATCCTTCTTCTGCCATACGTCATTTAGTTGAGGTCTGTCTCCTGGACAAATTCAAGCATAAAGTGTGTGTTTATTTTTGGAATGGTCTGCGTTAAATCTAATTTGTGCGGGATGGGTGCAGGGAGCCCTAGAGGAGGAAGAGGAGGAATGTGACCTCCAGAGGTCAGTGGTCGTCTCAAGAGTTACGGGAGCCTGCGCCTGGGCCGGGCCAGGGTCAAAGGTCAGTGGGCTCGCTCATGGGCTCTGTCCTGGCGCCCGTCGGCACAGCTCTCAATTTGTAAGGAGGTGGAGGTGACCCCAGAGGGGCCTTCCCCATTTCCCTAGTCAAACACGGGGCTTAAACACTACCAGCCTCCCCTGAACCTCCCCTGACTCTGCTGCTGTGCTCTCTCTCAGAGACCCATGGCCTGTAGCCTCAGTTACACTCAGCACCAATGGGCTCTTCATAAGAGGGATTATCCCAGGCAGGGCCAGAAGAGAGGGCAGCAGGTATCCCCCACCTCCAACTCATTGCTCAGTGAATTAGCACAGTTTTTGCTGTTGACATGTTCTATAAGAAACATACAACAGTGGTAAGGTGCATGAATATGGGGGTTTCATCCTTAAACCTAAAACTCTTTTCTTGTTCTTCCTAACAATGCAGCATTTACTTTCACAAATCAGTCTGTCATTCTTTCATAGTAAACAAAGATGTGCTTGATACTGACAGCCCATTATGGCAGTAGTCTCTTCGGTGTCCCTATGGCAGCTTACTACTTCACTGAACAGGGGAAACCTGAGCAGAGCAGGGCCAAGTTGGGTGCAGAAATGGCTCTGGAGGTGTCCTAATCCTCCAGGATCCACAGGTCTGTCTTGTCCCAGACACAGGGCCTCTCTTTGGGCCTCTCTTTGGGCCACTGAGAGCTGGCTCTGATTCGGCCCAGCTGGAGGAAACGGGCGATCAGAGTTCAGTTGGTGCAGACAGAAGTAAAGTAAACAGCGTGGTCACTAGGCAGGCCGTTAGCAGGCCTCGGACAGATGAGCAGGGGGCCGGCAGACCACACACGTACACACACAGTTAGACCACACAGGGACTGGGGCTCAGGGGCTCTGCACGCATGCACACGCCCCATTGGCAGGGCTCCCCTGTGGGTGAAAGCACGCTGCAGGTCAGGGTGGAGCACAGGGCAGAGGAGCAGGCTGGCATTGCCACATATCAGCAGTGCACCAGAGTACCTCTTCTTCAGTGTGAGAGAGAGTTCTCACCCAGGATCTGAGGACTAACCCCGCATGTTACTACAGAGCTGAACTGTACCAGAGTAAACACAAACAGGAAGAGATTTATAAGCACGCTGCTGCACTGCCAAATCCGTAAGTGCAGTTTGAAAACTATGTCAGCCTCTAAATCTGCACCATGAACTTCTAGGAAAAGTGTACACATTTGCACAGATGGCACTAGGTATTTTCTATTAGATCTCGCTTTGGAAAGACTGTTGCTCAAGTGTGTATTGTGGGAATTTCATAGCAGAAATAATAAGCTTTGTTGGAAAACTGTACTGAAAATGTATGAAAACTGTATTTTTGTATTAGACTATGAAATCTTTTACTACAATTTATTGGCTTTAGAAAAACTAATCGCTATCTTTAAATATTGGTTTGGAAACATTATAGAATACATTCATTCTTAGAATTAATTCTTCAATTGATTATTTTTATTATTTATTGTTTTTATTATTTTCAGGTGTAATCTGGCACACCATTTAATAATCTGATTAGTTATTTTTTTTAAACAATTATTATAAACTATAAACTTGTGCAAAGAGCAAACCCATTAACACTCAAAAGTTAAACAACAATAAATAGCAGTTGCACAAATACACAATACAAAATAAGTGAACTTCCCCATGAGCTGTGGTTTATCTGGACATTGTCAGGGCGACCCATGGGAGAGGCCTTCTGTTCCTCTGTGCTGTCCCTACACTGCTGCCTGTCCCGCAGCATTTATTTTACACCGGTGAAAAATTAAACATAGTCCTAAAAGGCAGAAGAGAAAGTGTGCATTGCACAATAATATTTTTAACAAAATAGAATACAGTGTTGCACGTTTAGTTATCCAAAACCCAGAGTCCATGTTTTTAGTCAAAAGCACTTGTGCTTGCCTCCAAGAGCATGTACAGTGATCAGATGGAGTACTGGGTGTGCTTGTACTCACACCCTGCCTCCCTCTGTTTCCACTGCTTATCTCTGCATTTAAAACTGCATTTATGATAACAGATGACAGGTAGCTCTTCATCTGGCATCTATCTCATGTGGTACATTCTCCTGCAACAACCCAACGCACCCTGATAAATTATGGATGCAGGGTGGTCAAATCACCATTAAACTTGTTTCTTTGGTTGGGAGGGATTTGTTGGGAAATACAACAGGGATTTGATCAAATGTGTTGGCATTGATTTGGAGGTGGAAGATGGAACAAAAAAAATTATGCAATTTTTTGGAGAAGTGTCGATTCAAAGAAAATGGTCAGAAACATCTGTTGTAATCTTCCTTATTCTATAAAGTGGTGTTTCTTAATTTTTGTGCCAAATTTTATAGTCCATTCTCATTTCCTGATTCATTTTCAATTATTCATCCAAGGCATTTACAGGTACACTTTAGTACATTCCCAAATGCACTATTAAAAGTATAGTTTGAATATTGTTATTGAGCTAATGCAGAACATATTATATGCATCAACATATTTTTTGTCAGTATGGCCCACCTCTTCATTCATGTGTGCATGCATTGTATCTGAGGGTATTGTTTACACTCCAAGGACTTTCTGTGAGTGAAAGGAAGAAGTCGTTCATGAACCCTGCAGGAGAGGCTAACGTGAGTTATTTTTTGGGCTTGAGTTGAGGTGACAGAGTTAGGCTGAGGTCAGGCCTGACAAGGACGTGGGTACGGTTCAGCGTCTGGACAGGAGGCCAGGGTCAGGGGCTAAGAAGTTGCTATGATTTGGGGTCAGCGCAGGATCAGTTTCAGGGAGCCAGGTTGACGACGCCAATGTGACACGGGTAAATCTAAGGTTAGACTGGGGTCCACTGATCACAGTCATTTAAAGTGAAGCTGGACACTGGTATATTCTATCAGACTGATCGACAGTGATGGTAAGGTGGAAAAGGCTGTCAGGTAGAATGAACAATACCTGAGCCTGTCTTTCCTGCTCTACTCTGGGCCATAAGCCCCATACACATGTTTGAGATTCACAAGAACTAAATTATGCAAAATGTTGGTAAAGAAAAAAAGAGGGATTACTTAAACAACTATAGTTGTATAATTACTAGTTAACCCTTTATAATAACTGCACTATTTACACATACGCATAAAGAAAGATTTAAAGCTGAGCTACCTGACTTTAAAGCTGAGATTTAAAGCTGAGCTACCTGTGAGGTAAATGTTGTTTAAATTGGTCTAACTTGTTCCTAGCTCTGACAAACACTTTTGCGCCTCGCTAGTATTCCCATCGTGCATGCATGATGGTGATTTTATGGCCACTAGCACAGCTTTAGAACAGCTTTTTCAGGTGGAAAAGAGAAGCAGCTAGGCCACCTTGGCCCAGCCAATCAGCTATCTTCCCAAAAGCATCACATAGTGACTCACATGGTTCTTTCTATGTTTGCCTTTATGAAATGTTTTGTAATTAGATAAAGAGAATATGGAGCAGTTTGATTTTTTCACAAAGTTCTTTTTTTACAATACACTTTCTAACAATTTATTTAATACCTTAACTCCTAAACCCTTAATTAAGTAGTTTCTAAGCCAAAATCATTCTTAATAAACAATTTGAGTGTTATTTCAAGGTTTAATTTCTTCATGCTTTTTTACGGCTAATTAAAACATAGTTATAAAGTGTTACCGATAAATGTAATGTTTAAAAGGGTTGGGGATGCAAATGAAGGAAGACCTGCCTTAGCCCTGTTCTAGAGCTGGTTTAGGCCTGATCCAGGATTAGTACTGAAATTAGTCTGTATTTTGATGTTGTCAATGTATAAAAGTGTGAACACACTTAATATTTTTTGCACACTGATCATTTTTGCTAGTCGGCACCTAGAGAGGCTTTGAGCTGCTTGTCGGAGGGGACAGCAGAAGTGTGCTTTGTTTGGAGCCTTAATGAGACTTGCACGTAGACCACTTCCTTTTAACCCCTGTCAGGTTTACTGCCCTTGTTCCAGGATTCCTCCTCGGAAAAGGAGGGCTCGCTGTGGAGGAGTGGGCTGCAACAGGAAAGTACACCAGTCTGACTCACAGGAACAATTTTAGGTATTGGCCGTGATAAAAAAAATAAATAAATAAAAAATCTTGACATGTTTTGATAATGCTCATAGCAATATAATATAGGATATAGGCGTTTTTGCAGTGAACCCGATAAAAGAGTAAGGAAATGTTATTGTTCTTATATGAGTTTGTGGAGGAAGGGAAAGACCAAGTGATCTCTCTTTCTAGTGTAATACACCATGTGTGTGCATTGTACATGCTTGTTTAGGGTCATGTGCGGTAAAAGGTATTGCAATGCTTTTTGGTCCGTTCCTGATTATACTTAGATTTGATTTTACTCTATATAACAAAAGTGTTGATAATCTTTGATATTTTATTTGTAAATCTCCACCTAAATCATTATTTTAGTTTATAAAAACATAATTTACTGTATTCATAAACTAAATAGCTCAAAGAGATACACTGACATTCCGGTGTCTGTTTTAAGCTGTGCCGTTTACAATAGAGAAGCAGTCTACTTTCAGACCGTCAAATGGAGCGTCCCGTCTTCACTGGTCCCCAGATGTCAGTACTGTTATTATTGCTGTCTCTGGTCCAGCACAGCGCCGCATCACACCTTCAAACCCACTGCTGTACGCACACAACTGTCAAGGGCACACCCATCTCTACACATCAAGGTCAAAGGGATTAATCATGTTTTTATTTTAGTTTTATGACATTATCACATTTTTTATTTATTATTTAGTAAAACTATTGGTTTGGAGTTGAACAACACAATATTGAAATTATGTAATAATTTGCATATCTTATTAACCCAGTGCTTGATTACATTACAGGATTGCACACATTATCTAAAGCTAGTCTCAGACTAGTACCATCAAAGTGAAAATGGCTTCTGGATGAGATTCAAAACATCTTAAGGTAAAAAACAGTGTCCAGATGATACTTGGGCCACTCTTGGATGAAACTCAAATTCAGTGTTTGTTTATTCTTGGCATCTGCAGTTTATTTGACAGACTGCAGATTTATTTGATAATGTCACCAAAACTCAAGTTTGGCAATGTAGAAATATGCTCATACGCAGTGTTGTAGTGAACACTTGGACTGTATATCTCTGCTGATTCTCTACAATTTGCCCCTAGATGGCGTAAACTAGCCTTCAAGGTCCACTGAGTGCAAGTAAAGGGCTTTCCTGCATTGTGCTTTTGAATTTTCTTTTGAATAATTACAGTGTGTTTTGCTTACCTAATTAATTGGAATTCTTCAAAATGTAGCATTTTGATGTTGTTATTTTATTATTATTATTTCAAATTATGTCTGTGTCTGCTATATTTGCTAATACAAATCTCAATGTTAACAAAGGATGGCATAAACAATTAGGAGATGTATAAGTTCTTCTGGTCTTGTAAAATGTATTACATCCTTTATAATAATAAAATGATTTTAAATGCTTATGTATTTTGAGGTGACTTGTCATAGATGATTTCAAAATCGAATGAAGTGCATGTGCCTCACACCAACACATGCTGACCGGGTCATCTCTGAGTGCGACTGCTGCTCCTCCACATATTTTCACATATCGCTAAATGGTCATAATTGATGCATCTGTCTGTCAGCTGGCAGCACATGATTGGTCTAAAACAGTCCTGGCAGGAGATTGCACTGAGGAGGGGTATGTCTCCCTGGCCTCTTATATCTATGATTTTGGGGTCTGGGCGTCCCGGGTCCCACCGCTGTGTGGTCCTCAACAGACAGACCCCCTTTGGCTGACTCTCACCTATGGGACAGGCACATAGTACTATTTGCAGAATGGCAACATCACTCACAAAATATTCTACAAAAGAATAACTACAAAAAATATGGGACACAGTGTTCATTAAAACATAAGTGCTTTGTTTGAAAATATTATACAAATAGCTTACCCTATTCACTTAGCAACATTTTAAATTGCTAAAGCTGCCGATTTATTTCATAGTTTATGAACAATTATAGATTATTTGATCCTATGCAAAGGTACAAGCAACTTTTTCATAAATACAACTTCTAGTTAAACCTGTGGTGTTCTTTTGGCTGCAATGAAACATTTCCTTACATCCCTTTTTTCATACTGACTGAAAATATATTTTAGCATTTTATTTTTCCCAGTCCTTGTAAAGAGCATTAAGTCTGACAGGATATTTAAGGCCGTGTGGCTGTGGACAGGGTGAACAGTAACCAGAGCGCCCCTGCAGCGTGGGCTGGGGTCACTGGGGACGGGGCTCTGCTCTGACCCATCACAGAGCAGTCGACTGGGAGGTCTTATCTCATTCACTGTCGGGAACTATAGAGAGTATTGATGATTATGTAGCAATTACATCATTTATCATACTGTTGTGTTTTATTAGTCATGGTTTTGTGTTCAGTGTGATAGACATAATTGGCAACTATATATTTTTAATATTATCAGTAGTTATTGCTTCCATTTTTGTTTTGTCTAATTGAAACACTTTTTTCTTCACTTTAAAATTAGACCATTCTAATGTTACACCATGATTGTGTTTTTTCTCTCAAAATTGTATTTGTAGGTCTTGATTGTCTTAGGTTATTATTAAAGTCGATTCTGTAGACTTTATAGATTATATGGTGTTTTTCAGAGGCACCATCTACAGCACTGTAAAAGCTTTTAAAAACAGGATAAACTCTGTTCAAGCCAATAACATGAACATTTCCCAGCATAACCTGCAGTCATTACTTGCAAAGTGGATTAGACTTTAAGAGCATTCAAGTACTTTTAGCCTTGCAGTGACTGTTTGTGTGCGGAGGCGGTACATCTTATATTAGTCAGCTTTGGGCCGTGTCTCAAATGTCTGTTTGCCTGACGTGTGATCCATAAATATTTGAAGTGGAATAGACTGCGATACGTTGTCGGACAAATCTAATTAACCCAGGACTTCCTCGGGGTTCCTCTGTCTAAGATGGCTGTCTTTTCCTTCCCTAAAAGGTTCTGACTCCTTATACAGACACTTACCACTTGATGCATCAATTGTAAAAAATAAATAAATAAATAAATAAATAAATAAAATAAAATAAAATAAAAGCCCCTTAATTTCCTAGTCATCAAGGACATACAGAGTTATTGAACAATCCTCCCATAAAGAATCATATAAAATATTAACCAATTTTAGTCAACATTTCATTAAAAAATATATGAAATCATAAAATGCACTTTTTCATTTAATAGCATACACACACTAAAGCAGCATTTGCTGTAGTTGTACATACTTTGTGCAGAACAAGTGTGACAAGGCTGGTTTGGTTTTGTTTTGTTTTCTCTTCACTTCAGTGTAAATCTGGTGAAACAACTAGAAATCTTTTTATCATTGTCTGTTGGTCGCTGACTGTGTCCTGTCAGAAAATCCTTAGCCCGCTTTACCCCACCCCTGCTTTTTGGTTTAACACACAACGCAGTAGCCTGGTACATTATAGCTTTCAAGAAACCCCAAGCCTCTGACACACAGTGCTTCAGATTCTGAGATAGTCCTTCCTTTTAGTCGGATGAGACATGAGGCCTCCTTAAAAAATTGTGCTGGAACGGTCAATTGAGCAGACATCTTGGTTGAGGATGTAAAGAATGAAAAGCATGGATCTGATTGCTGAGGCCAGGGGTTGCTGATTTCATTAGTGTGCACCACTTTATTAAAGCTGCCGCCTCAGTTTGCTTTGCACTTAGTCTGTACATTTCCATAATGCAGTACAGGATTCTGTTTCACACGCGCTGCAACCATTTCCACTGGAGACCGCACGCTTAAGTTATTATGCTTTTTCACAATAAATATGGGGTGAAATGTGAACACGTCTTTGGTAGGGGAGGTTAGCCATGTTAGCCCGCAGCTTGTTGATAAAGTTCAAATTTTGTCACTGCAGACCTCAAAATGTGTAAAAGCGCTACATTCAAAGACCGCCAATATTCACATGTGCAGCTAACAGCCTGTGGTTGCTGGACACACAGACACAAGCTGCTGCAGATGTTGGAGGCCAAAGCAGCTATGGGGAATTGGATGAGACCTTGAATTAAGCATCACACACGGCGCTATAGTTCACTTCCCCTGTGCCCCTTAGAAGTGCGATTCGGTTTCACTGCATACCTCCACCAGTGCGAAGGACCAATTAGGACCTGTTGGACGCTATAAGACATTTCTGAACAATACTGCCTTTATTGTGATTTCTTGTAAAGGAGAATTGTAAGGCAGAATGCTGTCAAAGCAGAAACACTGGTGCAAACAGCTTGCGGTCAGAAGTTACACAAATAATGTGGGCACAAAGGTGGATACAGTTACTTCTAAATGTATAATATTGTACAGCAAACATTCTAATGTACAGTACACAGAATTAATTAATAAGGCCTTGGGCTTCTCTTAATCGGTTATGTACTTATTACTGCACTTAAGCATTTACCTAATTTCTGAGATAAACTGACAGCTTAGAGTCTATACCGGATGCACAGACAAGAATCGCAG
Organism: Odontamblyopus lacepedii; assembly: GCA_034769755.1. Classification (NCBI taxonomy): domain Eukaryota; kingdom Metazoa; phylum Chordata; class Actinopteri; order Gobiiformes; family Gobiidae; genus Odontamblyopus; species Odontamblyopus lacepedii. The sequence continues at coordinate 22,233,180 of CM068349.1, read as the reverse complement.
AAGTCTTTGTAGATAGTATAATTGTTCAACCGGAGTATTCAGCACAACAGACATGTCATGTTTTTGTAATAATGCCCCCTTTCCTCTCATTTGTCCTTATCTGGTTTTATCCTGATGGTGAGACAGCGTCAGATCAAGGAGGGAAACAGAGAACACAAATGCCATGTCGTCAAGTCAGATAAGAGCCTCTATGTCGAAGTGCACTGTGTGTGTTTGTTTGTGTGTGTGTTTGCGTGTGCGTGTGTGTTTGTGTGTTTGTATGTGCGCGCGTGTGTGTGTGTGTGTGCGTGTTTGTGTGTGAGTGGATGGCGTAGGGGAGTCTGGCTCCCTGATTGCCTTTGCCAGGCTTCCCACATTAAAGTGGCCTCTGCCCCAGGGAAGAATGGCTCGACTCTATGGCAGCATGAGAGGTTATGAATATGGTGAGGAACAGAGGAAGCAAGGGGTTTAGGTGAAAAGGGGCCACAGAAATGTCTTTGGCGTGGCTCCAAGTGTCCACACACTCGTTCTCCCTGCTTTGTGTTCTGAACATGCAAAGACAGACATGTGGCTCATTTTGTCCTTAGCACATGTTAAGAAGTGTGGACCGCACAGAGGTAGCCTCTAACCTCCCTGCCCCCATCTCCCGTTCCTCTTCCCCCTCTCAGCTTTAATTGAGAAGACAAATGGATCTTTCAGAGCCCACTAGCATGCCACCATACATCAGTCATGACAATGTTAGCTTTATAACGGTGGGCCTGCCGTGAGCTGAGCCATATGTTGAGCCTGCACCACACGCAGCAGCAGACACCTCAGTACAATCCTAATGGCGCCTCACTAATTGATGTTGTTTTATGATTAAAGCTAATTTAGACACTAATGGAATTGGTCCATTGTTGTGTACCATCCCCACCCACAGACCACTGCTGCACACTTTCTTAGACACATCAATATTTTGTTATTGAATAAAATGCAATCCAGAGTGATGACACAGGATAGATATTTGATGATTCTGTTGTTTTAAATACATTTTCATTGATGTAAAAAACTATGATTATTATGGGATAGCTTTGCCTTGAACCAGCACTCCCCTGGTAAAACTGCGGATTCTCAGAGATAATGATTTACTGCAGGCTGGACACAGAGTTATGTGGACGTGATAACTGTGAATTACGCTCGTCATAAAGTACCATATTAAGTAATGTAACTGCAATGTACAGCTGAGAGTGTCACAGAGAAATGTACACCATGTGAATCTGCTTTAGATGTTCCATACTTTGACAAATTGTTTTGTACTTTTTAAACATAGAAATAGGGGACAATAATCTTTGCTATTCAAGAGTCTGCCCTCATGTGAGTTTGTGTGACCCTGTTGGTAAACTTTCCCCTCCTTGCTCCCATGGTACTTGAGCCTGGCGTTGTGCGTGCCTATTCTGTGACTGGACATCTCTCATCTGAGGCCAAAAACACCATAATAACAGTCCTTTCCCCATAGCTGATTCACTCCACTAAAAACTCTACCCACAAGTGACAAAGGCCTTTCTCAAGGGCCATCCCTCCCTCAGTTTTTCACATCACAGCCCTTGGCATTACAAATTCTTTTTTCAGTGACAAATTAAATGTCTCTCTCTTTTTCTCTTGTGTTCCCAGCAGCTTGTGAATACTGGCCAGTATTTTTTTTTTATTTTTTTATCAGAGGGCTTCCAGCGGAGCTGCAGCACAGCCCTCCCAGGAGAGGAGGCTACAGGAAGTCGTAGGATGATAAAACTGGGACATTACTAAGCCAGCCCAGGACCCCGGGGTTCATTACTCCCCCCTTCAGTCTCACAGCTTCACACAGCACCACCTAATATTCACAGTAAGTAAAATATCTGGAGAAATCGTCTGGTGAAGATTTAATGTTGGAAAGTTACACTGAATAGTTGCTTCAAATGAATTACTCAGCATTCTGCCAAGCGCCGGGAGTGGCTGTAGAGAGGAGGACATAAGAATTAAACCAGCTGCCTCCTCGAGTGACGTCACAACACTAGAGCACAGCACTGATGTAGATCCCCAAGAATAGACTGTGAAAATATGAAGTAGTGGCCGGCTGAGAAATAATTGGCCCTGATGGTCTTGTACAAAGTGATGACAGCTGATGGACAGAAAGCAGCTGGGACTGACAGATACAACCAGCAACATGTAGCAGTGAGTGAGCTGCTGACAGAAAACAGGAGAGCCAAACGCAAGCAGACAAGGACATTAGCGGACAAGATTCAATTTGTACACAATTGCATCATGATATAAGAGATAATTGTTTCAAAACAACACTTATTTTACTTTATTTTAAAGACTGTGCAGTGGATTACAAATAAAGCGAATAATCTCAAGGAGTATTACATAGATCAATAATATTTTGTGAGACAGTTATAATATTATATACTATTGTTACAGTGCAGTTCTTTTTTATATAGAGAGCACGGGATGAAAACTTTGTGTTTGCAACAACATCCCAAATGTCCGCAGAAATACATTATGAAAAACAATGTAGAAACATGTAGAAATGTAGAAACTAAACAAGAGCCATGAAATAATAATAATAATAATAATAATAATAATAATAATAATAATAATAATAATAATAATAATAATAATAATAAGCTGCCTGGTCACTACTGAAAAATTGGTTTATTCACACTATAAAGTCAGAATACTTTTGGATGAATGCTATTATGCATTTAGCACCTTAAAAGCTTCATTGGCTCACTTAAATAACTCTGATCTCTGAATATCTGAGATGTGACAATCCAATCCCAAGTCCTATAAGTTCAACATTTGTGAATTACTTTTTAGATACTGTATTTCTTATGACAATACCATGTAATCAATAGGAAAATCTGAGTCTCATCCCCCCATCTGGGAGTATGACATCATTACATTCACATCACAGAATCTAAAAACCACCAGTGTAGCTTCCATTTTCCCAGTAACAGTCGGCTTTTATTGTCATTTACCAGTGTGCTCGTCCTTGTAGTAAGTGCATCTATAAAATGTTTCTGGTTGCGTCTGACATTCCACAGCCAATCCAGAGAGAGAGCCAGATGACCCTGTATGCTCCCAGGACCCAGTGTTCCCCTCCCTGTTCATACCAGCACATCAGCCTCGCAACTTCCTTATCTGCTCACTACTCAATTACCCCGCACTGCACTCTGGGCATTTGGAGGAGCGGAGCAGAGCAAAGCAGAAGAGAGGCAGGGCAACTGGTCTCCCCATGGACTCTGATACACAAGTTTACTAAGATAAGATAGTAACTAGTAACTAGGCAGGGGACAATAAGCAATAATATCGTTTATCGTGATAAAAGGGTAGACAGTAATCATTCACGGCACATTTTATATAATCGCCAACAAAGATAATCGTCATAAATCACCAGAATGTGCAGAAAAAAGATACTTCTCCATGATGTTTTCTCTTCTAGATCATTGTTGCTTTTACTCATAACAAACTACAACATTGTAATAGTTGTTTGAATATGGAACCTATTCATAATATTCAAGTGATCATTATTCATATCCATAACATTTTTAAACGGTCAGCAACTTTCATAATTATCTTGATATAATCATCACAATTATTTTGGCCATGATAATTGTGACACCAAATCTATATCGTCTCATGCTTAGTGACAACTAGATTATTGTGTAGAATACTGTAGGTTGGAGAAGAGAGGGTCTGGACACTAAAAGCACAAAAAAGATGTAAGCATTAGGTAATCAAGCAAGATTGTTTTGTAACTAATAGAGGTGGATTTAAAGGATTTAGGATGAAACAATCATTTTATTTTTATTATTTAATAAGTCTTCATGCAAGATTTAACTGTAACTATTCATTGGAGGGTTGGCCCAAGTATCGTTACTCATATACTAATCACTACAAAGATTATAATCAACCCTTTGCAACGCATGTTTACACTTTGACTTTGTTCAAACTGGTTAATCACGGCACTTTGGAGATAGACTCATGAGTTTGTCAGCACCTCTGCCTTATAGACTTACTGACAGGATCTCCTCACCTGTCCATCAGTCCCTGCAGCACTCTCTGTGTGTGAGTACAAGTTTATCAGTATCATTAGAGGGAGAAGGTGTTGAGAGTGGAGCCAGCTGTGACTCACACGCCTCTGTCAAGGAATCAGACACAAAGAGTTCAATCTGTGTAGTCTGTCTGCAGCTCCCAACAACCCAACACAGAATAAAAAACAAATATATTTGACACGGAATGTTTCATCTACATGTATAAATAAAATAAAAGCTTTTTTTAATATTGAAGAGTCTCAGAGCAAAAAGGTTGGGCAGTAATGAGGTGACGTGTATGCATTGTACTGTACTATAATGTACGTTATAGCATGATGTGCTTGGATCTCATGTTCAACCCTCTGCCTCAATGTTCTCCAGGCCCTGGTTTTCTTCATGTGTGTTCCACGTGTTCAGGCCACATTTCTGTAAATATTTACATGGGGTGTAAAACGCTCTTGATCTGTCTCTGCTGTTTATTCTCCTGCTCTTTCTCTCCGTGACTCTCGCACACTGACCTTTTTTTGGTCTGACAGAGTGACAGAGGGGAGGGACCAGGACACGCTGTGGGGCACTGGGTGAGGTACAGAGGTTTGGACAGAAGAGGTGGGGGTGTGGATAGAGCCATTGGCTGAGGGTGATGGATGACTTGTCATCTTCCAGAAATCAAAAGCCCAATCTAGCAAGCCCTCTTTTAGCAAAAGCACACAATGCAGTCGTGCAATGAGGCCCATTGGGCTAATTGTGGAGTAATTTGACATCTGTTGACGTCTGAGAAACGTGTTAGCTACTACTGACAGAGCGAAGCCGAGGCTGGTGTTGTAATGAGCGCGGGCTTGATTTCTAAATGAGGCACATGCCACTGACTGCTGCGCACACCCTCTGAGTGGAACAAAAACACTGCTCCAGTTACAAGAGAACTAGTACATTTGTGGTCTTTGTCATCAGCTGTGCTACATTTGCAGCTGCCTGATCAATGGGCTTTGTGTAATGATATTTAACCCCAAACATGAAGTAATGCAGGCTCAAACAAATGGGATTTACCTCTGGGTGGCCTATTTGACTCACACATTAATAAGAGTCTTATCTTTGTGGTCTTTTGTCCAGCAAACTAAGAAAACAAGTAAAGAAGGGGCTAATGTGAGGATGAGCAAAATGTATTTAGTGAGATGCTTTCCACCTGTTTGATCGCTGCAATCTCACTACAGAATTCATGGCCTTTTGAGATCTAATCCATGGACCATTCTTCTTCAATTGACATGCTGGAGCTGTTCACAGGATGCTAACAAGTGTCCAGCTGCAATGAGTCCTTCAACTTCACCTTCACATTCCTCCCAGTGCAGGCTGTGGCCCACTGCTCTGTGTGGAGGAGAAAAGGGCTGAGCTGGATTTCTGTGCAGTGCATTGGCACAGTGTGTGGAAGAGGCCTAAGGATCATTAGTGTGGCTGGCATGAGACTGGGAGATCTGCTAACACTCTGCTACGATTCCGCTTTTCTCTAATTCTAATCACAGCAGCAGCCTGATTCCCTTTTAAATGGCACCTGTCAAAATAGAAAAATGGAAGACAGTACCAGCCAGCTCCAAGTCAGTGCTTATAAATACATTTACACGCCACTTGTAAAACCTTGTATCCGCCAAAGTCTTGAGAAATAATGTGAGTAAAATGATTCAACCTCAAAAGCAACAAAAACAGCACGCACAAACAAAACTAAAGTGGAAACTGTTGGAGTTAACACTGAAAAGATTGTTCTCTGGGGACACCAGCAGATGACATCACAGCCCCCCAGCTTCCATTAGGCCTAATAAATGAAGGGCTAACGAGGCTGAGTGGGTGGAGAAAATGGCGGAGATGAAGAGGTTTGGTGTGATGTTAGTGTCCTGCCACCCCCAGTTCTGTCAGCTCTATCAGCAGCACTTTGAGCGGTGAAGGGAGTATAGAGCAAAGGAAAGAGGCTAAAACAACCTCTCGGCCCATTAGAGAAATCAGGCCGGGACTCTAAAAACAGCCTGAGAGCAGAGAGGCGAGTGGCCCTGGTGTAAACATTCGGTGGGTGGCAGCCCCCAAGCGCTCTGACAGCCAACGGCAGCCATGATGGATCTGTGGAGTTATCTCATTTTCCACTGTTTTAATTAGAGGCCAGGCAGTGAGCCTCAGCAGCTGGCTTTGCTGTACGGACTTCTGCAGCCTGACAAAGAAAAATGTTCACTGATACACCAGCCAAGTTCACCCTGACCAGTGAGAAGAGTGCAAAACACTCCTTCACTAGAGCAGCAGGTTGCTATTTAATCAATATACGTTTTAAGCTCCTCCTTGATGCTTATTTAATGTTCTGACTTGATACATTTAAATCACAGAGCAACAAAAGCATCTACAATTACAGCTAATTAGAGCCAGCAGCTGATGACAATGACAGGATGAGCGAAGGATCAGGTCAAATGATGTGGACCACAACCAAAGTCAAACCTGTGATTCAGTGGCCTTTAAACCCTGTAATTCTTTATCCTACTTCTGTCTTTTGTATGCATATGCAGAAATATAATAAATTACTATGTACTTAAGTAGAGATCATTAACAATAATCAAAAACCTAAAAGCGACCTGGTAAATATTTGGAGAATTCTGATCGTTTTGTATTTGTTGGAAAATACTTCAATAGCATTGAACATTACACCCTATAATTATGTTACAGCTAATTATCGGGGGTAATGTTTGCTTTGATAATTTTGGTAATTCTAAAGTACACAATATGTCACTTAACAGACAGTCAGTGGCAAAGTGGTAATACAACTTAGAAGTATGCTTAATTAACATTTAGTATATCCATACAAAATACAATCAATAAAAAAGTTCTTAATTCACGTTTGGGGAAACACAAGTGTAATTTACAAACATTATTTAGTTAGTTTCTTTAAATATTGGGAAAAAAGTATTTTTAACTGTGTGTCTAACATCCTGTTTTGTTTTTGGTATTTTGTTTTGTTATGAGTACTAGTGGGAAGACACACAAAAACATTGATACAATTATCTCTGCAGTTGCATAGCATCTGAGACTCGCTCTTCCCTTTTGTGTCTTATATGAAATTTTAGATTATTTTACTGTCAAAGGTTTATTTCCTTTACTATAGTGACTCATATCCTACAGAGATTAGAGCAGGTAGAGCCAGTATGGGAGCACATGATGTCTTACTGCATTGTTTATTCAGAAGAATAATATACAGACAGAAAATAAAACAATCGATATTTGAGGAACATAATAGGTTGTTGGATTTATGCACTTGGTTTGGTCCTCTTCTAGCTCTGTGTTAGTTCTTGTCTAGTCCAGGTTTTGTTTTAGGTTTAGACCCAGTTTAGTCCCTAGTTTAGTCCCAATTTTAACGTTTGTGCAAGAGTGAACAGGTCCATATAGAGTACTATAGCACTGCACTGTCATGTTGTTTAGACTGTCATAATTCATTTGGGCTGTACATTATATATGTATATATATTATGTGTATTTCAATGAGACAACTTGGAGTGTCAGTATAAATGTGACTAATATATGTTCTCTTGATGTGACTGTGACAAACAAGCTCCCAGCTCCTTGACCTGCGCAGGTGGACGTCTTTCACTAAAGAGGGTCTCATCCTTTAGAGAAAAGTATTTGTACACAAGACAAGTCTTGCGTACTGCAGCAGGATGTTTGGGATATAAACTGGAGGCCAAATGATGCGTGGGTGCACGGTGAATGTAATTGCATCTCTATGGAACCAGATTTTGCTTTGAAAAATGGAGCTGCCTTTCAAAGCCACACAATGAGCTAAAATTAAAGGTTTCTAGTATAATGTGCTATGGGGGAATTAGCTATATGCTTTTCTACAGAGGGAAGATAAACACAAGTAAATCTCTGAAAATGGTGGAAAAATGAAATGGACGACTGAACGGAGCCCAATCGTACTATTGTCTTCCTCTTGTGCGTATTTGCTTTTTCCACATTTAATTTTGGCTGCTTTGATGCATGCTTCAAAAATGCAGGCTGAGTAATCACAGGAGGGAGGGGAGGGGGTGCTCTGATGAACTGAGGAGGTGATGGAGATAATTACCGAGGCCATAGGGTGAGAAAAGATGGACATTTAAAAAGAGCGAGAACGCAGATGAGGACATGTGGCCTCCCTAGTCGCTGCTGCGCTGTGTGCGATCATTTAGGTTGATTTGGATTAATGCTTTAATTGAGAAACACACACAGACTGTGAACATCTGTATCCCATAGCAGCAGAGTGACCGCCAAGAAAAACCAGAGGTGCGTCATACAGTAATAAGAAGGTTGTGTGAGAGAGACAGCACTTTACACGTGAAAAATGTTGAAAAATATGTACTACCAATCTGAGGTAAGGCTCAGCAAAATAAGGAGGGGTATTTTTTCATCAGGTGCACTACAGTTTGTGGCAATGAAAAACAACTAGGAGACTGGTGCCTTTAAATTAGACTCCACATCAAATTCACAAAATAAAACATTTCACTATTGATAAACTTGAGGCATTAACACCAAGGTTCTCCATCTGACTTAAATTTACAGTTACATTGTTTTAATGAAAATTAAAAAGGTTGTATTTTATTATTTAAATTAAAGCTTGCATTATTTTCAACATAACTGAAATCATTGTGCCAAAAAGTAAATTAAAATATTGCTATAACGACGTGACCTGTCATGATAACAAATTTTGAAGGGCGATATACTGTTGAAATAAACAGACAATAAATGACAATATTGAAACTAATTTATACCAATGACACATCAACCTAAGAGCAGATTTAAACCACAAAACTGTAAATGTACAATATTGTTAAAAAAGCAGCAATAAATAGATAGTGTGAATGAAGCACTTCACTACCTAGTTTGCATGTGTAATGAGTTAGGCCTATTTTAGTTATTAATATTATAAGTTTAAATCTTATAATATAGCCAAAAACTAACCAAAGCTTTACTACTATTGCAAAGAAATGACACACACAATAAATATTGAGCTCAATAATAACAATAGTAATAATACTGATATTGTAGTACTTAAGAACCATGCTGCCTATCGCGATCTTTTCCAACACTGTTCAGCCTTAATTGAAAACATGAAAACTGGCATCTGAGCTAACACATCTCTTGCCTTTCAACAATGGCAGAAGACAGTATCTGATGAGAACCAACAGTGGCCTAATCAGACGCTCAAAACCCACATATTAATCTGGTAAAAAAAAACAATAAATAAAAATAAATATGTTGACCAGGCATAATTCAGTGCATAGAGCTTACGTCATATTTTCAATTGTCACAAAGCGGTGTACATAAATTTAACATTCTCACACATTCTCAGAGACAATAGTGAGAATAACTGTTCGGTGGTACAACAGCCAGCCATAGAACAATATAAAGGTACACGCCCTGTCTGTGGGACTGGGTGACCTCTCCAACTCCTTTGCCCCTAAATGACGGTACCCACAATGCACCTCTCTTACATCTCTCCAGCTGTGACCCCAATTCATTCCGAGCGACCCTTCTTATCAGCGCCGCCACTTTTAGCTGCGGCAGATTCAGGCTTTTACTCGGACAATCTCCTCCTCAAACCTGTCAAATCCTCGTCATTTCCGTCTCAATTAATCACTTCTAACACTGCACTCTGTGAGAAACCAGGGTGATTATGAGGTGAGACTCAGGGCTCATTTGAGAACTGTTGTGGTGATTTATCCTTAGTAAACAAACTGAACTTAACTGGGGCCAGCGGTGGAAGAAGTACTCAATTTTGTAATTTAAGTTAAAGTACAGATACTGGAGCAATATATATATATATACTCTGCTTCTAATCTAAAAAAAAAATATTAAAGTACCTATTTAAAAATGAACTGTAAGAGTAACAAGTAAAATTATTTTGCACATATTTTGATATCTAGTGAGGCTTGTACTGATTTGGATATTTGTGTTAAATTTTGTTCAACAGAAATAATTAAACCAGTCATTTTTATTTTTGTATATTTTTGTTTGCTCAAACTATGAAGATGATCAAATTAAATCCCTCAGCCTTTTCAGCAGGTCTCACAAAAAATACTTTTACTTTTCAGTTCAGTTAAAAATGTAGTGGAGATACCTACTCTCAAATATAGTGAAGTAAAAGTAAAAAGTATCTACTTTAAAATGTACTTAGGTAAAGTATAGGTACATGAAATGTGTACTTAAGGACAGTACTTTACTACTTTTACTTTGTTATGACTGGGACATTGTCAAGGTCTTACGCAGTAAAATATTTAAATAAATGAATGTCCACACAAGAAAATACATTTGAGCTCATGATTTATTTTACAACAGTAAGAGAAAACTTAGGTTACTGTAGCATCTCTGTCTTTTGGATATAAAAGCAAACATTTGCCACCTATGTCTGCATGAATAAATTACTTTTCTATTTTTTACATGATGATTTTTTTTACACATTGGTTTTATTCTTAGTTTAGTTTTATATGCCATATATATATATTTTTTTGTAGTGTGGCATTGTAAAGCATATGACCCATTATGTTTAATGATTTAATTAAACTGAGTGGCACAAAAGTGGGTGAAGAAAAGACATGTTCAGAGTTTTGACAGTTTAATGAGCACCTGTCCACAGCACCAGCTCTCACCTCAACAACAACTGAGGTCTATTTGGCTTTATGTGAAACCCAAGAGTTATAGCACTGGAAAGCATCACAGAGTAGACACACTCTGACAGATAGTTTCAACTTTATAATCATCTTCTCCAGATTAGAACAACTTTGGTGTTTAAAATGTATCTTAAAATGTAATAGTCTATACTAGTTATTGAAGTGTATGTACTGTATGTAGGAGCCTATTTAAAATTAGCCAGCAACTGTGCATAAGAGGCAAACAACTGCATGATTCAACCTCACAGGACCTTTAATAGTTACATTTACGACTGTGATTAAAATTAAGTTAATTTCTCAAATCCCAAATTTGAAGCAGGGATGATAAACACCATATAATAATACATTTACTATAGTCATGATTATTTACACCACAAATTAGCAAACCAAAAATGAAATGGGAACTCATAAGAGACTGAACAGAACAGTTTGAATCTTTGGGTTACAATGAAGTTAAACAATGAGAAATAAAAACAACAATCCACAGCTCTTCATTTCTAATTCACACTTCACATTAAGTTTCACATTATGTAACTTTTCTGGTAGAAGTCTCTCTGCCTGCTTGTTCTAGTGCAAATGTTTTTGCTTTGCCTGGCATATTTTACAGTATGGCATTCAACTATCACTAGCACTTATTTCACTACAGATATTTTTATTGCACAATAAAAACTTGAAAACATGCAATCTTGCTGTTAGTGTCAGTGGGCTTGCCTGTCCACAAATCTGACCTGCTTGGAGGAAAATTTATAGGCAAAGCAATAACATCTCCATGGAGACAAGTTTGTGGTAAAACCTTCATGTTACATAGTGCATCTTTAACTTTTTAATAAAGTCAGATCAGGACAATCAGTAATGAACTAAATGTGCTCCAGACTGTGGCCCAGACAGTATCTTTCCTATTTACTCTAAAAATACTCTCTCTTTCGAACAGAGCCTTAAGTGCCCACTCGCTCCTCTGTGCCAGTACCTCTATAGATATTCTCTTTGACGTTTGAAGTGTAATAAGCAACCCTGAGTGTCCCAATTACAGATCTTCACTAACAAGGTGGACGTGCGTCAAAAACAAAGTCTCAGATGTGTCCTTGATGAGCGGTTTGTGTTCAGGTAATTCTCTGTCTGAGGAGCGGAGGCGTGAGCTGCTGACAATGTTAGTGTTAGCCTCACAAAGTTGTTTTCTCCATATTTACGTCACGTGTGTACAGGCCCTTCGCAGGCGTTTAAATGTTCCAAGTAAAAAGGATAACTAACAAGTGCTTATCTTGTCTGTGCCGTTGTACTTAGTCGACCTTTGACCTCTCGTAAAACCTAATTTGAAAAGCAAATGAGAATGTTACACACATTGACCCCGTTCCCTGCTTTACTCCCCTGCAAGCATCACAAAATGCATGTGCATGATAAAAGTTAGCCAAATTATGAATCATTTTGAAGCAATTTTCCAGTATCGTTTCAGCTCATGTTTGAGGAGAAGCAAATCAGAAATGCAGAAAATCAGAGACAAGATGAAATTATTCCTGAGGTTTTACACCAATTTTGTGGAGAGCGGGCCTCTTGTGGGGTCTCACTACAGCACATCACATCGTTATTAAATTTGAGTCTCTATGATAAATCATGTCGATGTTTCTTTTTTTGTTTTTCTTTTTTATTATTGAATAGAATTTCCATTAGAATAGAATAGAATAGAATAGCTCATTGTAGTGAACCTCCTCCTCCCTGTTTATACAATTGTGACTGAATAACTTTTAATGCAGTTATTAATATATATTTTCAATACAATTTCAAGACCTGTATCATGCTATTTGAATTTAAAAGTCTCAACCTGATTTTTTTCCATGTATTTGAGCAAAATGTGTGTTACTTCAGTACAGATATATTGTATAAACAGCTCTTGAGATAAAAAATAATGTGTTCTACATGCATCTAATTATAAAGGATTTTATTGTCTAAGAATCAGGAAGTGCACATTAGCATGCTAGTTGTTAGCTTTACCATGCGCGCCTCTGACAGTTGTAAAAAGCGCTTCTAAACTAATTAGGATGCTCAGAATGCTTAAAGTAAGTGAGGAATGACATTGGACCAATGCAAAACAAATTACAATGAGCTAGTTCTGTTTTTCACATTTTTTAAATCAGGTGCAGCTCCATTAATGACCTAAGTCCCCTCATTACATCCCCACAGAGTATGTATACTGCTGCCTTCATTCTAGTGCAGGCACAGGTTTAAGCAAAGCTCTCTTCTTTGGTAAAGGCTTGTATAATGGAAGGTTGTGAGGTATTTTAATAGTGGTATTTGGTGTTTCTTTGGCTGGTATAAAAACATCCATTAAGTAACCACTGGTGAGATAGTGGTCCAATCATAAAGCACTGGTTCTCAGGGAAACATCAATGTAAAATAAATGAAAACCAAAGTGTTTAGACCACTTAGAGGAGTTGATGAAAAGGTGTGCGACCGAGATCCACAAACTAGGGTCCAGAAATAACAGTGAGAGGTTGAAAAATTATTCGTACATTAACACGTCTTTCTTTGGACGTGATACAGACAGCACGGCAGCAAGTTTCCCTGCAACAAGCCAAAACCTTGACTCCACAGGACTAACACAATTCAGTCATTGTCCCAAGCCTCAATAAACTAACTGGAAAACCAGACAAAGACATATCACAGTGTGTCTAATATTATCCCTGCTGTTTCTTATCTTATCTGGATTGGATTTAGGATGAGGAGGTTTTATGGTGTATATATGACAGGTTTTGATAGTGTTTTTTATATTATTACTAGGGTTGGTTTGATAGTACCCATCCATCCATCTTCTTCTGCTTTATCCGGCTGGGTTGTGGGGGCAGCAGTTCACCACCCAGTCAGAGATTTGATCGTACCTGTGGTAAATATTCATCATAGTTTTACACACAGCTGAGTGGCAATTTGTTGAGAAGAAAAGTACAAACACATAGGAAGTATAAGGAGAATTATTTTAAACTATTATTTAATAAAATAAATATAAGTTGTAATTTTAATAGTCTAGTAACACATATTTAACTATTTATTAGGCTAATAATAAATATTAGTGATTTAGACAAGTTGTGGCTCTTGTTAACATTATGGTTGCTAAGTTACAGCTATGGACCTCTCTTGTCCAATCAGGAAGAAAAAATATAAACTTCACCAATCAGTTAAAAAAATGTAAATGTTAACTGTGGTGGAGTGAAATAACCTGCCATATCCATTTTAAATCTTTGGTGTAGTTGTGGGATGGCCCGTCTGGAGCCCCCTGCAGCCTCCAGGCGCAGGCTAAAGCTGCTGGGATTGGGCCTGATAATGAGCAGTGGGATAAAGGAGAGTTATGGAGGTCTTATCACCCTCAACCCCTGGGTCACACTGCAGCTCTGGTGGCCACACACTCCTTAAACACTGCAGACGGCAGGTATTAGAGCTGCACAACATTAAGAGTGAGGCTCTAACGCTTAAACTAGGCCTAACTTGTCTTATTAAAGCATGAAGAAAGGTTTAATTCATAATGAGCAAATAGTTGATTAATTAATACTCTAACTCTGAACCCCTTAATTAAGTAGACTATTAATAAACTATTGGTTCATTATAAATTCAGTCTCATTCATACTTTATTAGGTTAATTAAGATGTACTTCAAGTGTAACCCAAGTGTTAAGTAGATTCTACACTACTATGAGATAAATCTTAATTTTATGTTACTTACATATCTATAATATATTTGAATTAGGTTATCGTAAGACAATAGGAACCATGCATCAAAAGTAATGACGCATTTCTTAAATATTGCAATAAGAATTTGGTGTTTGGTTTGGATTTGTGCTTCCCTTTCTTATGTAAACAAAATGTTGTGAATAGCCAAACTTAAGGGAGTAAATATTGCTGAAGTGTGTGTCCTGTTGTGTTGATGTTGCGAGAGGTCAGAGTTCATATGAGGTGTAAGACCCCGAATAAGGACCTGTGGGGTCGGACGGCAGAGGCAGACCTCGGGGCAGATTTGAAATGTATTAGACGGGAGTGGAGAAAAATAAATTATCTCACTGGCACCAATGACAAAACCCTGATAATCAGACTGTCAACCAGAGACAGCAGTTAAGTCTCAATCTCTCTGTCTGGAGGAGATTTATTTTTATGTGTTTTTAGGGGGCTTTTTTTTTCTTATTTCTTTCTGCCTGCATCTGGCTCATTTTTTTTCTACTTCAAGAATTTAAAAAATCACATTGTAGGCTACTGAAAAAAAGACTCAAGGATAAAAACAGCTGCATATTTTCTTTATATTTAAAAGGTATTTTGTAGGGTTAGAGCCATGTGAAAACAACTGTCTTTCCCAGACAGCCTCTGTCATGTTGCAACAACAGTGTGAGATAAGGGACTAACTGGATGGGGCTATCATTTTGATACATGTTCTTCACTCATGATCCAAAACTCTGCACAAGCCCTTTGAATAAATACATAATATTGTGTACATTCATCTATATGCAGCTGTTTTTATGCTTGAGTCTTTATTTTAACTATTTTTAGCTATTTCAGAAATGGTCTTCAGTGATCCAAAGGAGGCTAAGTGTCACGATTGTCATACATAAACCTCATGGTAGTTTTAGTCCGTTTAGGTTCATCAGTTCTTTATTGCTGGGTCTCAGGTGACTTCACAACATTCTGTGGGCCAATAATATTTAATAAAGACAGCTAAATATAATTAAATTGCTGATTTCTGTTGTAACACAGTGAGTTCTTGGTTCCAGTCACTGTTAAAAATGATCAGGTTCAACATTTGTGAATTTACCTTTTGGATATTTCAACAAAAAGTATAATGTTATTAATAGGGAAATCTGGTTCCTGCCCCCACCTGGGAGTATGCCCTCATCATATACTTAAGATTCTTATGTACTGACCTCTGTCAGTGTATGTAATAAATAGAGGCCTGTACATAAGAAGCTTAAGTATAAGCACAGTGGTTTTGTTTGCCTTTGTGTACAGTGTTATTAGGCTAATATAGATCCACTGTTTTAATTGAATACAAGCTGAATTTGCATACAATGTCCCAGTAGAGAACAGTTATGGCCAGGTGGACCTCCCTGTCTGATCAGTGCCAGGATGACACAGACCTGTATAAAATGACCATTACTATGCTTACTGTAGGCTCAGCGCAGACTACAGCAGCTGATGAAGGCACTGATTGGATGAGCTTAAACAGCCATTTGATACTGGGAGCCACTGTTAATGACATGGGATTTAACTCTATTGCCATTTAGACCATTTAGACAAAGAACAAATTCACTCATCTTTCAACAGTTTAATTACATTTACAAATATATTTAGACGAATATTAATCACATCTATATTCAGACATTGTGGGCAGGAGTTTGTTTCTATAGTAACAGTGCAAACAGCAGCAGGCGCACTCGTCTCGGTGCTGCTCTGGTCCTGGTATGTGTCCCATTATGGTTGTAGTGTGTGGACAGAAGAGCCCTGCCTGTTCACCACTGTACATTATTTATTTGACTGTCTTTCATGTACGAACCACCACCAATCTGCATCACAGGCCAGCCCTCTGTGTATCCTAAAGGTGTCATTTAGGATTGATTCCCTGGAATTAGCAGAAGTCCAAGTGGAACCATGTGCCTTGAATGAAGATATGGCTAACCCAATCCGCTGTTGCCACCTACTCACCAGATAATCCTTGTTTTTTTGTTGTTGTTTTTTTCGATACAGTCAAACTTAACACTAAATATTTTTGGTAACAAAGCCGCCACTTTCTATGAAATTTTATACTTTGATAAACATGATATACATTTTACAAACAGGTCAATAAAATGCAAAAAATACTATTCAAAAAATAAATACACAACATTTATTTCCTTGGTCATTGTATTTTCAGAAAGTATTTGTGTATATATTTGTGTATATATTTGTCAATTACTCTATTTTTTTGTCCATTACTCTATTTTATAATTCACTTTGTTTGTGTTTCCTTGTGTGATTAAATAAAATAAATTCATTTAAAATTAAATAAAGCTCGGCCAAGTAATACTGATTGGCAACACAGACAACAGTGACTAAAATCTAAAATATAACTGCTAACTTGTACCATTTTTAGTTTCCAAAGCTTAATTTTAATGAATAAATGATGAGTGATGAACATGAAACATCTGCCTCCTCTCCTTGGGCCTGTCTCCATAATAAGAGCCCATGTTCAGCTTTTAAAAATCCTAAATCCATGCGCCATTACCAGAGACAATCCATCACATGAGTCTGCAGAGGCCCAGTGCGCTGTCTGCAGTCAGGACACTCACGGCCACAGTGCACTACGGCCACTTTGACTTTGTTTACATCCAGTACACTCAGACAGGCTATTAACGAACTCTGGGAGAGCTCTACTGTAGCCCATGCTGGACCTCTACGAAAAAAACAACATTAAACCTATTCTCTATGATGCGATTCTGATGATGAGGTAAAGACAGTAAAGTAGTAGATGCAAAAATACAAAAAACAAACATATAAAACCCTTTCATTGAAACCCTAAGTTAGCTGGAATTAAATATCTGGTTGACGGATGGGGTCAGTCTGATAAGTTAATAACACAGTGATAGACACACCTATACTGATGGCATGTAGCATTTAGAAAGATGAAAGAAATAAGGACTACAGAGTGTTGTAGCGCGGCCGTGGAGCAGTGCAATCCGATAGCTGCCGTACAATGGTGACAATGAAGATGCTAACACCAGTGTAATAAGGAGAAGAAAGAACGTGTCACTTTCATGTACACAGCAGTAACTAGAGAGCAGTCCTCAGCAAAACAACATTGGGAAACTGAATTTACTATTTTTGTAAGTCCTAAACATGTCTGTGTAAAAGACTGTAAACACAGATATACAATGACCTATAGTTATCTGTTATGGCATTCAATCAAAAAGCATGATCACTCGTACTAAGAAGAAATCTAAGTTTAGAGCTGTTAATATTCATTCAAATAATAATGTAATCCAATTTAACAAGAAAATGTTTTACAATATTTTTTGTATCACAAATATTTATACAAATACATCATTTACACTATTTTGATCTACTTTGTCATTGGTTTAAGTTTGTGCCCATATCAAACTATTAAAAAATTAAATTATAATTTAAAAAAGAGTGTGTTGCTGTTAATATATATATATATATGTATGCATGAAATTTATTATACTTTAAATGTATTTATTATTTATACTTTAATATTATTGGATAGATTTTATACTATGTTAAAGATTGAAATTATTATACATTTATTGTAATTGTGATTTTCATTATTATTTATCATGTATATAAATATATAAATATATATATATATATATATATAGTTACACAATTACATACATTATGTATGTATATATGTAAGATGCATCTTATGCATTTAAGGTGGTTTAACTTGGTGAATGCCTTAAATGTTCTCCCAAAATCCCGAGCCCTCAAGCGAAAGACCAGTTGTGTTTTGCATGATTTGAGCAATAACCTCTGATGCATGGTCCAGACTCAGACGGCACAGGTCTGTAGCTGCACAGCGTCCGGAGCTGATATGACATAATGAATGTGCCTCAGTGAAGCCGGTGCTGCTGCTTTCCTCCTCTCCTCCTCTTCACCTCGCCACCAGACCGGGCCTGATTTCCTTCCTTGCGTGACTCCAGAGTGTAAACACAGGGCCCGGTGACTCATCACTATTTCTCACTTCCACCATCTGATATAAACACATGAAGAGGTCAGGGGTCACCAGCGGCTGCTGAGTGGGTGGGGGGCCACAGTCTGTCTCCCGCTAAGACATCTTCCATTTTGCAGAAGAATTCAGGCCTTCCTATGGCCAAAGTCTGCCCAGTCCAGTATGCGCCAGTCTGAAAGAAACACTACTTTAGAGCAATATCCACAAACGCTGTCCATCCATAGCTGTTATTTTTTTCTTATAAGAAAATCCATATTATAATGATTTGTTTGGTCTGATTTTTCCTTTGCTAAATAACGTTGTGATCTGCCAATAAGTAAAGGTGGAAGGGAGGATAGCCGCTTCCTTTCAGGCCTCTGAAATCATCCATGTAGACATCAAACACATTGTCCTCTGGCTCATCCCAGGACATTGTCCTAAAACAGAAGCATAGAGGGCGACTGGCAGCAGGTGGAATACAACAAATACAAGGGTTTTCTTCAGATCGCCAACACTTTAATAGGACTTTTAAAAATTAAACTGAAAAAGGGCTTCGAATCAAAAATAATAGCTCCAATATGTTGATAAATGTATTTGGATAGATAGATAGATAGATAGATAGATAGATAGATAGATAGATAGATAGATAGATAGATAGATAGATAGATAGATAGATAGATAGATAGATAGATTATTATAGGTTATTAATTTTTAGAATGATGTTTTCAATCTCTTCTCTCTCGCTCTCTTTTTAAGAACTGTAGATGCTGTACATCAAAGGCTGTTGTGACATGAGAGATGATAGTACAGCTATGCAAACAATATCAGATTAATAACACAACGTTTTTTGTAAAGCTTTACACAGACAGGGAACAGAGCTGCGATGCCACTGTGACTGCTCCTGTCAGATTAGCAGAAACAAAGCGACAAATGGAGGAGTCTGCGGTGGAACATCTGCCCTGTTTTTCCTCCATGGCACTGGGCACACCCCGCCTCCTGCACCTCTCCCTCAGCTCTCCTGTCTTTGCCTCTTTGGGGTCATTTGGGTTGGAGACTGGCAGAGTACATGTCACTCGATGCCCAATGCGTGTGATGCTTGGCTTGGACCCCCCTGTGCTCAGGAAATACTGCGGGCCTTTTTCCCACCCCGCTGCAGAGAGCTTAGGCATTACAGGCGAATCCAGTTACCATCCCAAAAGCATTCCTCACTGATTCTGACCACTGCATCCCATCGTTCCCACATACAGGCATAGTTTTTTTGGAAAGCTACTTCAGTGATATCGGTATCTGCTTGCGAACAACCCAAATCTGTTTATGCCAGAGCAGAGGAGTTTGAACTGCACAATAGGCAATTACCAAACCTCCTTAAATACCCCCTCCCCTTCTTTCACTTTGCGGTCCATCTGTAGGTGGGTAGGTAAGGTTGGGTCCAGATTAAAAATAGCCAAAAACCCATTCCAGACAAAAACTGCAAAGAGACATGGAACACACATTGCACAAACGATATCTCCCATTGTGGTGCAGTGTTTGGGAATTTCTTAATTACTTTTTTCCATAGCAAGTTTGCCACAGGAAAATCCCCCTTCAGAGCTGAGACAGAGAGAGATGGTGGGCTGTGCGTAAACAGTGTTTTGCTGATGTAAACATGTATGTACAGTGTAAACCTGTGCCACCATCAAACTGCCATGAGCTGTATCAAAGCACATGACCCACAATGAGCTGGTGGTCCTCCCTTGTTCTTTGACTGTGGTTTCTCTTGTTCTTCTGTTATGGATGCATTGCTACGTCAATCTTGCTCCAGTTGACCTTATTGCATGATAAGACCCTGACTAACCTATCATCAAGCCTCTCACATCTGAGTGCTGGGCACACAAAAGGAACCATCCAGTGCCCATGATTCCGCTATCCCACAAGATACAAGAGGGGCATAGATCAAAGTTTAAACTCTTTTTTACATGTATTATTTTGGATCTATCCTTTATTTGACAGGACAGTATAGTATATTAAATTGAGGATGAGGAGGGGTCAAGAACAATGCTGAGGCTCGCATCCTAAAGTACCTCCTATGACCAATATCTTGTTCACAGTGTAGGGTAATTTTAAAATAATATTTAATAGATATAAACACAAGAAAAAGATAATGATTTATATTTAAATTATGAGAATATCTTTAATTTAAAACATTAAAAGTGTAATGTTATTGTGAACCTTTGTTGAAACCTTGTTGCCAATTTTAAAAAGAATGCCTAATATTATCGTTGATCTCAGAGTAAAATCAGTTTTTTCAGCAATGTTAAATATTTTATTTCAGAAAATATCTGAAGACACCATGAATATATATATATATAGGCCTATGTGAGCTATTTAAATTAAAATTCGGGTTACAGATGTTTAGAAAGGAGAATTCTTGTTTTTATTTATTGATATTTTTAAGTAAGTTCTTAGGGAAAAAGTCCCTAAGATCTAGATGACCACATTTTGGCGAGGTGGAATTTGTTGAAAACTGGACAAATCTGACGCTCGCCAATGCATGTCCTTCATGTCAAACTGTGCGGTAACAAAACCAACCAGAAAGAATGTTATGTGTGCTAAAATGTGAAGGCGCGCTCCCGACAGTGGTCACCAGAGAACAGACAATAAATAAAATAAGAACAACGAAACGAAAAAGGCTGGACACTCAGAAACTGGACTTTCTCGTATCGTGCTGTTATGGTTCTCGTGGGAGAGGCGCCAGCGGGAAGCGCGTGTGAAAGTGCACAGCGCGGAATCGCTTCTCATAACAGCATGTGTCTAACTCGCGATTGGGATTTAACTGGTGCCGTGATCGTCGTTTCATTATAAGAATACAGTGGGCTATTAGGCAAAAATGACTCTACAGGCCATTGTTTTGTGTGTTATTTACTACAGACCTGCAGTGACGACTTGCCATATATGGCTACACCTGCATAGGCTACTCAAACACTGCGCACTTCGTCACATGTGCGGCTTCATAGTGGCAGCAGGGTCGTTGTCAGGGGAATTAAAAGGCCATCATTCGCTCGTGCCGCAGCTGATTGGATGATCGAGGGCGGTTCCCATCAAAAAGACTTCAAATGTTGCGACGCAGCACGCGCAATCAGGGGTCTGCTTGCAATCCCATGTCTTCTCATTCACATAAACAGCACTTAAAGGAAAATATACACGGCCACCTACAGCGTGTAGAAAGTGATGAGGGGCAGCTTCCCTCCACCCCATACTGGTTTTAATTAACGCGACAACCAACGAGAGTCAGAGCGACTTTAGGCACCGGGCCTGTTCGCGCTTCCCAAGTGCTCACCTCGCTCGTAGACTAACACTGAAAAACAGAGATTTTTTACATGATTAAGAATAATGTAGTTACACCATTTTACAAGAAAAAAATAGTTGTAGGTTTATAACTTTTAACAATGTCAAATTTGATGCATTTTGATTTGTTTAGATTTAGAGCCGAAATCTGTTTAGCGACAATGGCGCAAAGCACAGAGGTTTTGGTTTATTTCCATTTGAAACACAAGCATATAAGATTTTTTTTTCTGTCTCGTCAATTTAACAAGGAGAAGGTCTGTTTATAAGAAGTAGGACTTTCAAGTCAAATGTGTTTGGCTAAATGTGCCCCATGCCAGTGCACCTGTATATGGATGTATGGATGGGGAAAAATTAGGCTATAAGTTATTAACATAAATCTAACACTCCAACTCTGCGTTTAGATTCTTTAATTTTTTATATATAGCCTATATATTTCTATTCCATTATAAAAGATACAGAAAGATGGTCTTAATAAGACAATTAGGCCTGACTATCAACGTTATAGGCCTACAAGGTCATGTTCCTTTTTTACCCACATCGATTCAAAAAAGGGCAATGATAGGCTACATCCCGGAAAGGCTGCGTGCTGCACCTTCACTTAAGTGTCCCGCATTCCTGAGGACGCAGGGCTGTCAAATATTTCATAATGAGACGTCATGGAAAAAGCAGGACACCGTCTAAGATAAAGAAAGGTTTGAGGCCTCGAATTCATTCTCCATCCTGCACGGTCATTGTATTTAAACAAATTGTTCGTGCTTAGAAAGATCTTTCCGGTGGCAAATAGGCTACTCATCAGCTTTTTAGACTCAAAAACTGGAGTATAAAATGGAAAAGTCTAGCGTATCTTAATATTTTTAAAGCGCAAATAATCAGACCATAGCCTAATCTGCTGATATGACTGTGCATAATATTTTCAAAGTTGTGATTTCAAACAGAAAAAATCAACCAGTTGTTCCGCGGATTCAAGGAGCGCATGAGGGCAAAAGCGGCGTAATAGAGTGAAGTCATTGGCGCTAATGAAAGGCAGTAGGAAAGGCAGTAGGCAGAGACGACTGGAGCGAGCGTGCCCCTGCTGCGCTCTGGGTGGTCTGTGTTTTCTGATAAATGTCACTGCGGGCGAGTGGCCGAGTGTTCACCGAATAAAACCATACTGTAGATTTGTTTAAAGACTTGTGAAAAGTATGGATTTTTATTTTTTATTTTATTTATTTTTTATTTTTTTGGCCAAATCCACTCAACTTTTATTCCTAAGTAAGTAAATAGTTTTTGATCTTGACTCTATAAACGTCACCATAGCGACACCAAAAGCGACCAGAGGTGTCTTATATATATTATACTTTGACAGATATGACTAAACTTGATCATTTATATGGCAGACGCGTGTCAGTCATGTAATGAGCCATGAGACAGTAGCAAGGACAACAACAATTTTAGTGAGATCGCAGTCATCTAATAGAAGCAGACAAAGCAAATTTATATTGTTAGATTTTCTACGATGTCATGGCTGTTCATTAACACAAGTGAGATAACAATAAAAAATGAACTTACTTCAGACTGAGAAGCCATTGGAGACGCTCGTCGCTCGTCCCAGTCCGAGTCCGAGTGCGCACTTCTCAGCCGTGCTGCACCTCTCTCCTCCCGCGTCCTGCGTAAATATTATGACTTCATTAAACAAACAATATTCCTGTGCAAAAACGTGTCCAGCATCTTGTTGAACTGCGGGAGGGCAACTATATTACACTCGATTGGACATTAGCCTATCTAACAGAGCTTTGCATGGTATTATATTTAAAGAAGAGCAGGCAAAATGTTTAGATTGCCCAGAATAAACATCCTGCCCATGTTCCTGTCTCTCTTCACAGAAATCAGCACACGTGTTTGGAGCGTACACTAACTGAATTAAATAATTATTGATGGTGTTCGTTCTCTTTTTCAGCCCAGAGGATTTGAGTCTGGAATAATTATCCTGACACATTAATTTGTTAGTAAGACTGTGTGGTGGTGTCACAGTAAAAAAAAAAAACATGCTAATAAATTGATGTATAAACATTAAATATATTTTTCAGGCTAATAAGTCTGTAAGTATTACCATGTCGTCTTACTGCGTACCTTCAATGTTCAGAGTATCTTGGATAACAGATAATAATTTGAAGTACATGGAGGTTAGAAAAAAAGGATTTGGCTGAAAAGTGAGCTTGGGTTCAGAGGCGCACGCTAACAGCCCACCGCTGGAGTAGGAGGGAGTTGGGCGGGTCCCAACAAGAGGACGGCCAAGACATCCAGCTCCCAGTGCGCTGATGGCAACAGATAAGTAAAAACGGAGCTGGGGGGACGCACGACAACATCATAGGTGCAGTGGAAAGTGGCTCCTGTTCTGCTCCTTTTTCACTTTTGGAACTTGATGCAGAGGTCCTTGGATTCGGTCCGAAGAAGTCGAGATTCTATCACGCGTGCGTAAAACTAAAGAACAGTCTTACATTTTGGATTTGAATCATTTCAAAGTATCGAGACTGTGGAAGTGGAGTCGTTTTGTACCCCGTGCGCACCAACTTTTCTAATGACGGCAGAGGTTCAGCAGCCTTCAGCACAGACTCCTGCTCAGAGCAGCCCAATGTCTGTGCCTGAAAAAAACCACGCTCAAACGGCGGTGATGGAAAGCGCGTCCTCCACGACAAAAACCAAAAAGACGAATGCGGGGATTCGTCGTCCGGAGAAACCCCCCTATTCGTACATCGCTTTGATCGTAATGGCAATACAAAGCTCCCCAACCAAACGCCTCACACTAAGTGAAATCTACCAGTTCCTACAGAGTCGTTTCCCGTTTTTCCGAGGCTCATACCAAGGATGGAAGAATTCCGTGCGTCACAACTTGTCTCTGAACGAATGTTTCATAAAGCTACCCAAAGGGCTAGGTCGGCCAGGGAAAGGCCACTACTGGACTATTGACCCAGCCAGTGAGTTCATGTTTGAAGAGGGCTCCTTTAGAAGAAGACCCAGAGGGTTTAGACGTAAGTGCCAGGCGCTTAAGCCCATGTACAGCATGATGAACGGCCTGGGCTTCAACCACATCCCGGAATCATACAACTTCCAGAGCGGCGGCGGGGGCCTGTCCTGTCCCCCTAATAGCCTGTCACTGGACAGTGGCATTGGCATGATGAACGGGCACTTGGCGGGTAACATGGAAGGTATGGCGTTGTCCGGTCATTCCATGTCGCATTTGTCGACCAACAGTGGACACTCTTATATGGGGAATTGCCCGGGATCCACGGGGAGCGAATACCCTCATCACGACAACTCTGCATCTCCGTTGCTCGCGAGCGGAGGCATCATGGAGCCGCACCCGGTGTACTCCAGCTCCGCATCAGCGTGGGCCCCCACGCCACCCGCTTCTCTCAATAACGGGGCTTCGTACATTAAACAACAGCCCCTGTCTCCATGTAATCCGGGAACGAACCCTCTGCAGCCAAGTCTACCCACACACTCTCTTGAGCAGCCGTACCTGCATCAGAATGGACACAGCACCACTGATTTGCAAGGTAGGCCTCAGTCACTCCTACAACATATAGGGTAACTAACATTGCTGATCTAAAATAGTTTTTGTAAAATAAACTTAAAAGGAAGGATACTGGAGCGTGGGGTTCGTGCCAATCTTTGTGCTCAAGAAAAACATGTGCGCAGTTCGAGTCTGCCTTGCCCCGAGGCCCAGAGTCCTTCGGGACTCGCGTGCAACTAAAGCCACTGTCAATTAGAGCCACTACCCGCCTCCCACTTTTCACTATCTTAATAGAGCAGACTAAATTGATTCGGAGTAAATGCACTTAAAACAAAAATCGTTTGGAAAAGGAAAACTTGATTTAGAATAATTGTGTAACATTTTGTCAAATTGGGCATTTAAAATGTAGTGCAAAAAGTAAAAAGTATGCTACTTCCAAAACTTGCATAAAATCAGCTCAAAAATCACAATTGTCCTTTTTATAATTTATTATAGTCTAATTGACTTTTCCTGGTGCACTGAAAGGAATAATATGCTCGTGAATTGAAATATGCTTGTGCTGAATATAATGTAACATAATCTTTAGAAAATTCAGTTTCCAGTTACGGACTAGACCTACCACCAAGCTATAAACTGTTAAGTAACAATAGGCCTGTTGTGTGTTTTTGCAGGTATCCCGCGTTACCATTCCCAATCTCCAAGCATGTGCGACCGAAAGGAGTTCGTCTTCTCTTTTAACGCCATGACGTCCTCGGCCATGCACTCCCCGAGCAGCGGCTCGTACTACCACCACCAGCAGGTCTCCTACCAGGACATCAAACCGTGCGTGATGTGATCACATAGGCTACGTGGAAACCGTTAGAAAGGCAAATTTGTGCCAATGAAAGAAACCACTGAAAGACGGGCCGTGGAGTAGCAAGGACTACATTGTTTTACGCACGGCCAAAACACAGACGCAGCCATTTATTTTGTAATAATATGATAGTAATAATAATATTGTCATGATCCTTAACTTCAGCGAGCAGAAACTGTATAATCGCTGCTGTGCGGTACCGAGTTCTGGAAAACCAGCTGTCCACCTTCATTTTGAGACAATTGTAAATGTCGATTTTCATTTTATTGCTATATTTTATCGTCAACATTTCAAATGCAGACTCTCCTTGGAGTTAACACTTGGACGCCACATAACGTTGTATGTCCATACAGACTGTGTACAGATTATGAAGGCACTTTTTGAATAACTCATAAACGCGAATTATTTATTCTGGGCCTGCGTATTTTCACTAGATTGGCAAAGGTTTATTGGCAATATTTGTCAGAACGCGCAAAATTGTTTATATTGAAAATGAAGTATATATTGTAAGCACTGTTGTTTTTTTGTGGTAAATATTCTGTAGTCTATAAAATAATTCCTTGCAGCACTGTAATGTTAGAAAATAGAGGATGGGGTCTAAAGCGAGGACTCAGGCTTTATAATGATTCATTGAGAATAAAAATATCTACTGGACTGTTAAAGTCCAAATCCACCAATACAGCAGTCATTGCACTTTGTTTTTCCATGGAAAAAACGCAAGATTCATTTTTGCTTTATTTAGAATTTCACAAGTAATTCTGATATACATGGTTTCTGAAATCGTAGTCCACAAGACCAGACTAAAATAAAGTGAGGCTCAACACAAAAGTAGTTAGAATATTTTTAGTTGTTAAAGTATATTGAAAATATAGTGTAGTCAAACTGCTATTTAAAAAGTGACCACGTAGCGTAATAGCACAAACAACTAAAAGCATATGAAAAATATATTAACTAACCTTTTTAAAATAAAAATCTTTACACATTTTGTATTGCATAGGTTATGCTCTTATGAATGATACAGTATGTTAATGTGCCTCAATATTAAAAATAGTTTTTGTGTGACTGAAATTTGTAATCAGCTAATTCATAGCACATGAGGTTCATGTATGCTATACTATGACCCCATGTATGTGTGTATTGATTTTGTGATTGTAGCTTATATGAATCCATGGGTCCGTGATGTCTGGTGTGTACAGCATTATTCTCCAATGACATGACCACGGCATGAACTCTAGTAAAATGCCACTGAGCCAGAATGGCAGTTTGATCAGAACAAGTCTCGGACATTAGTGAGTATGAGAGTGGCAGAGGCATGGGACGCTCCACAGCTGTTCCCCAACATGGCCCACACTGACAGATCCAGACCCAGGCCTGGCCTGCTACATGCAGACAGACAGGCTGCACGCTAGTTCTCCACTGCAAGGACTCCAGAGAAATGTCAGCGATTTAAAGCAACAATCCTAGCAGGTAAGAGAGACAATCAGAGTAATATTATTCAGGGGGTTTTTTCCATTTAGTTTTTGTTAAGAAAACAAAAATGGGATGCAAAAGTGAACATCCAAAAGCATATGTTGGACCTTGATCAAGACCATAAAATTAGTGATGCTATATATTGTGTTAAGAGTGCGTTTTTTTTTTCCACAATCCAAAATTATGATTTAACTTGTTTACTGAAATGAAAGTTTTGTACTTGCCCTCTTGTTGACAGACAATATTATACTTAATAACCAATATGTTGTTTAACACCTTGATGAAACCCATCTCGTATATTATGGTATGCCTACAAAAAGCGTACTTTAATTTTATGAATGAAATATTAATTCAAGACTGCAAAGTCTTATCATGGCTTGTTTAACATAAAATTATGGAGATCTTGGGAGGAAAAAAAAACCATCACATTTTGTTTTTACTTTTCATTGTCTGTATTAGAGCACTGTTTTTCTGGGTTGGTGGTTCTAGACTCCTGTTGGGCTAGTTTGGAGTGGTGTGGCTCTCTCCTGGTTTTTCTCTGGCTCTTGGCCAGCTCCACCTGCAGCTCGCACCCATTCACAGTGAGGTCCTGCAGGGCCATGAGAGCCTGCTCTGCTGCCTGGGGGTCAGTGTAGTCTAGGAAGGCCCTGTGCTGTGCTCCCTGCCAGGTGAGCCTCAGTGGAACAGCCTCTTTCTCTCGCAGCATAGTCTTCAGCTCACTCACACGCAGCTCTGGCGGGATGCCCCCGAGGTACAGGCTGGTCACTGTGTCTGGGACCTTATGGCGAGATGACTGGGTACCACTGGGCTCTTCTGAGCCCTTTTCTCTCTGTCTATCAACAGCTTTTGCCTGCTCACTCACTCCTGCGCCATCTTCTATGTTTGCTTTTGTCACTCTCACTCTTCTCTGCCTGCTCCTCTGCTGAGGTACTGCTCCCTGCTCATGTTTGGGAGCTTGTTTGGGTTCCTCCTCCACATCTTTATGTGAGTTGTGTCTCGGCATCCGTGTGGTTTGCTTTTTGGCCTGACTGGACTTGGCTTTTGCCACCTCCCCCAGAGTGACAACCTTCCCTGACTGCTCCTCAAGAGCGCGCAGCTTCTTTAGGATGGGTATCTTCTCCAACTTCTCCATGTCCAGCTGCACACAAAAGAGCCTTTAAAACAACTTATGATACTGAAAACTGAGTAATAAACTACAAAACAACAATAGAAACACAACTGCCGATCTTTACAGCAGAGCAGGACATTTCACTTCCTGAGAGGTTAAAAATAAAGGCTCCTGTTTTGATTTGTTGTGTCTTCAAGTGCTTTGGCAGCCTTTGATAGTGAGCAGTGGTGTAAAGGATATGCAGGACTATTGTTCGAGCAGTGACCTGTCGGCTCTCCTGCCCCTGAGAGTCTCCCTGACTGGGCAGAGGAGCCTTTGATGCTCAGACATGGCCTTCCTGTCTGACAGTTCACTGGGTCCTGTTTACCACACGTCTCAAGAAACTAGTGCTGGTATCCATACATGAGGTTTGTCATTACCATACACCTATTTCCTGTGCACAGTCCACTCTTACATATCCTTGTCTTGAATGAGAAAATATTGTATGGATTTAATATTACTTTAATATATATGCAACACTTTTTTTTTTTTAATTGCCACAATATTGGATCTTTGGAATGACTATCTTATTATATGAATCAACACAATCGTCTGTGAAGGCTGTGGTAGTGGCCATGAGAGGGCAGTGTTTCAAAATGTGTAATGTATGATTTCTGCTAATCTTCTCATCATATAGAACATTATAATTGAAAAAGTTAAGTTACTTAACTACAAAAGCATTTTTGCTAAAATATAAGAAAATACCTAACTGCACGAAATCTGTGGAGAACTACCCATTGGACACTTAATTGAGTACAATACCTTAGACCAGATGATGCCCTGTGGTTTGGGGAGCTGACAGTCAGTTTTTATAACTCTTGTGGGTGTGAGGATGTAGTCCACGGTCAGGTCATGACTCTCGATGAGTCTCTCTGGAATTTCCACCACCTAAATATTGAATCATCAGAATACATCTAAAATTCACACTGTCTAGAGGTATATATAAATAAATGGTCAGTTTTGCAGATGTCCATTTTCCAAGCTATACTAAGATGACTTAAGAGAAGCTGCACAAGTCAAACATGAAACTGACCTGGCAGTCGTGTACAACAGTTACCACTACAGTAGACTCGTTAACTGCTCCCATTGAGGCCATCATGCCATACTCCATGTCAGCATATCCCTCTCCTTTCCCAATACGAAAGCCTGTGA
Source organism: Odontamblyopus lacepedii (assembly GCA_034769755.1). Taxonomy (NCBI): domain Eukaryota; kingdom Metazoa; phylum Chordata; class Actinopteri; order Gobiiformes; family Gobiidae; genus Odontamblyopus; species Odontamblyopus lacepedii. The sequence continues at coordinate 22,203,381 of CM068349.1, read as the reverse complement.
TTAAAACATGAGCAAATACTCAGTTACCTCTTTAAGTCTCAAAGACAGCCATAATATTGAGTTATCGGATGTGCAAATAGAGCACAGAAAGTAAATGTAATATGTTGTTAAAAAAAACAAAACATATGGCTAACTAAACACTGGTGTATCATTGCTGTATCACTGCACACATGAGCAGCGTAATACATTTAACCGAGAACCCCTAAATTAGAATTCTATTTAATTCCAGGAATTTCCAGGTCACCTCCCAGACTCCGGCCTAACTTATCCCTGGGATTTAACAATTGCAGATCAAAATGTCTTGAGTAGAAAGGCCTTTTAAATGGGGAACAGGCTACAGCAAATGCCACAACAAGCAAAATGGCTCTGATTACACTGAGCCCCTACTCTTATTTCTGCTGCTGTTCCAGTAGGCAGCCTATGCCAGTAAACATATTTAACAACTTACTAGACTATTGTAACATGACATTTACTCCATGTCTCTTGTCATTTGTAATTGTAATAAACAGCCATTATGGTATTCTGTTTCTAAACAACTAAATAGTGGGTTGGTCTTGGGCACAGTGAGTGTCTGATAAAAGGCTGCAAGGCTTTTCATTTTAGTTAAGTCATTTAGAGTTGATTGGAAATGTTATAAGAAAACAAGCCACTCACCACAGCATGAGCAGTATATATACACCTATATGATTGATTATGAGGTGTGTGACGTTTGCAATTTCTTTTTAATTTGGTTTCAAAGCAGACTTTATCAAAACAATGTTTTCCCCCTCCTTTAATAGAGTGTCTGATGTATGCATGTATGTATAGGCAGTATGACAGAATAATATAATGTAATAATTCACGACCAAAAATAAATAAAAGTAATAGTAGACTATAGTACTAGTACTAGTACTATGATCATAGGGTTTTAGGTTTAGCTTACCTTTTTCACACACTGCAACAGAGCCAACAACCACAAGGTCTACCTTCATTTTAGCATCAAGACCCACAGGTACACTGAAATCCTTCACACCCTACAACAAAGATTAAAGGTGTTTAAATGAACTGTTAAAAGTCACTTATATGTAAATCGTATGACAGGTATAATGCTCAGACATGACACACCTGTGAACTAGAGCATATACGAAGGTGTTTTTTGGTGGCATCTGGAGGTGGAGTGATCTTGTTGAATAGGCCTGTACGTAAGCGAGGAGTAGGGACCAACAATGTTTTCTGTGCCTGAGAAATTTATATAAAAATTAAAGAACATTTTCTGCTGATTTGTAACAGGTAGTTTAAAAACTAATGACACATTTTTTTATGAAATACTAATATTACTAAATACAAGAGGCTGCATCACATTTAATGTAAGTTCAGATCATACTTCCACAGTCTGGTTCCTTTTATTATTACACAACACGTCAGCATCTCGTTTAATTCTTGTGGCGCTACCTGCAAAATGACCAGACGGGCCCCTTCCAGAGGTTTGTCAGGGTCCACCTTTACCTCTCCTGCCTTTGTGAACACTTGGAGTTCAGATACTTTGGTACAGGCTGTGGAGGCCCCCTGGTCAGAAACACAAAAACATGTTTGTAACTTACTTCCAGAGTAAGGAACCGCGCCTGCTCCTGAGGTCTGTCTGGGTTAACTTTGACTGCTTGGCTGGATTTGAACTCCTGCAGGACAGTAAGCTTATTGCAGCCCTGAACTGCACCCTGGTCAATAAGGGACACGGGAGAGTCATGAGAATGTGTTAAGAAGTCATGCATTACGTTTAGTTTTAACCAATGCGCACCTTTACCAGGAGTTACCATTTTCACAAAACATTGTCTACACAAAACTTTTACTTTGGTGCATACATTGTAGCTTATCATATGATATCATAGTGCAGAAAATGAAAAGGGAAAACCTTGAAATTTGGTATTCTGTTGTAAACGGGTCTTGGAAAATTTGCCAGATTGTTTTCTTCGATGTAGCGCCAAACCCTTTGACGAATTTGTTCTTTTGTTGCGTCTGAGGAAAAACAGTAGCGGTAACTTTGCTGTGAAAAAGAGAAAAACATTGTGTGTTTATATGTGTCACTAACCAGGATGTATTTTTAGCACAGAGTCCATCGCGCTAGAGTCCTCTTTCTTCCAAACTCACGTAGGCGGCTTTGTAGAGCGAAGTCTTCCACGTGTGTGTAGTATATAATAGAGAAGAACAGCTGTTTGTCAATGTTTGTCATTACTACGGCAGCTCAGACACACCAAAAGAGGCAAAATGAGAGAAACATTTACACAAGTTTTGAAAAGCCCCAAAATACTTTGTTGTAACTTAAGCAGCTGCATGTAGAAACTATGCCCAGTAGCCTGTTTGTGATTCTGTGTAGTAGGTCTATTATGCAATTAAATAATTCACTTTCTAATTGGTCTGATATCAGATTTGCAGCTTCAGAATAGGCCACTAGAGGGAGTGCTTCACCTATAGAATGGTTCACCCAAGACCAGCCCAACATTTTTTCTTGATATTTCTTCTTTGTGCGTTTTTGTCATGATTAAATTCTAAGCATAAAGTGGCTGTATTATTGTCACTCAGCCTAATTGGATTTAATATCGCAGATTTAATACATTCTCACACCGCCATTCTTCTTCATCTTTTTTTTTATTATTAGGCTGTTATATGATCACAATTCGCCGAATAGTCGTGTCTGGGCAGACTGTCAGCTCCATAACGTCCTATACCCTTGTTTTGCGCACACATTAGCGTAGCTGTTTTAAACCCAGTGAACTGAGATGTGCATATTGCATCTATGTCCCCCCACCACCACGCTCCCTCCCTCCCTGCGCGGTGGCGCTCAGAGACAGTGCCGCACAGACAGCTCTGGAGGCAACAGCAGACCAAGTGCACTAGAACCCACCCGGCCTTCATTCTAAAAGTAGAAATATTCACAACCGATGGTGATAGAAAGGACAGTTTAGCAGGGAACCTGTCGTGCCAGACCACCCGTCACGTGCATGCCCCACCCAGACGCACTCCGTCTCGTCTCACGTTATCCCGGCTTCTTTCTTTCCTCTCCGATGCCGCTGTAAGGAACAACAGACGCTTGTGGCTGGGCTGCATGGAGGCACAGGGAGGGGCTGGAAGCCCAGGTGAGAATGGCTTTTTTTCTTCAAATCTTTGTCCCATAGTTGGGGTGTAGTCTACTTTATGAAAACGCAGTCTTAGGTATAGTGAGTGGAGCCTAAGTTGTGCGCTTTCATTGGGGAACACTAGTGTAGGCCTAATATGCTATAATAAAAAGAAAAGGGTAAGAGCATCCTAACGTGCAGGACACACGTAGCGTAGGCCTACTGTTATTCTCCTTTCAGTCCTCGAGTAATGATTCAAACGAAGCAGATGTGGTCGTGGGCTTTGCCAAGTGTTTTGTCCATATCAGTAAAAGCCAATGGATGTGGATTTTGTTAAAATATTTTAGTATGAGTATCGACTACCCTCTTACCCTCGTAGGCTAATATTGCTCAATATTAGTGTCAGTCTGCAGTCATCAGACTTTTCCTTCATTTCTAGTAGCCTAAGTCTGTGTTACTGGTATACATGTGCCAATCTACCTAAGTCTCCATCTGTTGATAAGAAAATTAACTCACAGATGTCACATTTACAATAATAATAATGCATTAGTCATCTCAGTACACACTCGGTGGAGGTACGTTATTACTGTAGCCACAGCTGCCCAGGAGCAGACTGATGGAAGCAAGGCTGCCAATCTGTGCCATTGGCTCCTCCGATCACACCAACACTCACACACCACATTCATACTAGGCAAAATGGTTGAAGTGTCTTGCCTAAGGACACAGCAACAGTTTTGACACTGGAGCCACACGGGCACCTGATATTCCCAATGGTTTCCCATTTAAGTGCTAACCAGGTCCAGCCCTGCTTAGCGTCTGGGTGTGACGAGATCAGGCTATGACGAGGAGGTTTGTCCACTGCTTGGCCACATTTACTGCCTGCCTATAATCATGCCTTAAAACTAAACGTACATCAAGTCTCAGATTATCTTTCTCTAAAAAGAACACGTGAATAAATTAAGAATAAGTTAGAAGGTTTTCTGAATTTAATAATGTTAACAAGACTGTTTACAATTGTTTACAGAGCCAAACAAAGACATCCAGAAGCTGTTGAAACCCTCCAACTCCGGAGACCTCTCCAGGGATCTGTTCCAGCCCCCAGCAGCTGAAGAGGAAGGAGCTCTCTCAGGGCACACTGCTGCCAGCCTTTTGCACATCACTGAGAGGAGACGCGAATACCGGGGTAAGGCCCAGAGAAACCGTATAAATACTCCTCGTGCCTTAAAACAAAACATCTGAGGTTGAAATTAATAGTAAGAAGAGCAGTTTTGGGATAAGTTGTAAAAGTCATGAGTCTGGATACTCAGGTTTATCCTCAACATCCAAAGCATCGATCTTGATTTTGTCTGTTAATATGTTTTCTCAGCAATCACAGTGCTCAAAGACCTGATTGTGTTAAGTCCCCTACAGAGAGCTGCTTGTATGGGCCTAACACCACGCTGACACAAGAGGCACCAGTAACATGGGCGACAAGGCAGCCTTATATTTTGACAGAGCACTTCAGGACAAATTAAGCAGTACTTCATCTTCAACTTCACACGCAAGCAAGTCTTTGCTATTCTTAACTATGCAGAAATTACTGTATGAACACAAATTTCTTGTCCCTCAAAAAGAGCTTTAAGAATCAGGGGGCCATTGTCACAGAACTTATCTAATGATTAATATATTTACAAAATAATAAATACAGAGAGTCCTTTTATGTGATTTTACTGCTATGAGGTCTTAATTCCTCTTTCCAACATATGCAGGCATTTTAAGCTCCATTTATTGGATTTGCCATTGTTTCACTCAGTCTGCTTTTGCGAGGGAAAAACACTTGATCAATTATTCAAAAGAAGAGGAGTATGGATGGAGAAAAGAAGGGGGTGGGATGCTAAAACCAGCACAGCTAAAAGGTTGTGTATGACAATGTATGAAATTTAAACAGCTGGAGCCAACTGCCAAATTTAAGTGCCTCTTTCAGCCTTATTGGCCACCCACATTCTCTGCATCTTCAGTCCTTTCATGTTTCTCTGCACTTTTGCCCTTGCTTTAGCTACATAATATATGGTGTACAGTATATAAATATAGCAAATAATTAAACTATAACTAGACTTTAAAAGCACTGGCACGCACTTCCTTGATTACCATCTAAAAATGTCACAAGGCAGAACCAAATAAGAGAGGGAGATAACAAATAGGATCACACAAACATGCATAATTTTTTTTTTTTTTGCTTGTTTTGTTTTGTTTTGTTTTTGAGAAGGAGGAAGCAGAGGTGATGAGCTGTCTGCAATATTGAGCTATCTGCTACCCTGGTCAAGTGAAATATTATTTAGGCCCGAGCGCCAGAGGCTGGCAAAGGGCCTATTAGTATCGCATAGCGATGCTCATAGGGAATGGGAACTAAAATGACGTGACGTGACTCGCCCGTAGTGACCAGGGACCCTCGCCATGACGTAGCAATGCCCCAGAGGTTTCCGAAAATGTATAGTTTGTCGGCCCAAAAAAAGCAGAACATTGTTCTTGTATCAGAATATTCTTCTTCTTCTTATTATTATTATTTTTCTCCTAACGCACTCACCCATTTTTCACCCAGTGAACAATGACGAAAAGTCACGAAATTTGGCTACGTGTTAGAGACTCTGGATGTCTAACTTTTGGCTATTTCCATTTTCAAAAAAAAAAAAAAAAAGGCTCGTCAGCGCCCCCTAATGAGACAAAAAGGCATTAGGGAATACGATTGACACCAAAAAAATGTGCACATAGAATCATGAAATTTAACAGAGAAGTCGATCATGACAAGACAAGTAAAAAATATTATTATGGCCACGCCCCCTGACACACCTGACACTGGATTGAAATCTTCAAAATGCAGAGTCCACATTTTCACTCATGTTGCGTTTGAATGCACTCCTCTGAAGGCGCTTCACCCACAGGGCTGAAAATCACCGTACATCATCTAGAGAAGTGCGGCTGCAAAAGTTTGCTCCATTTTTTTAAAAATTGTTCAGTCAAAATTTAGACAATATTCAATGTGAAGATTTGCTCCCATTGGCACAGACTTAGTCCGATCGTGCTGAAATTTGAATCACTGATGCTGATCTCGGCCTGAATATAAAACACTCTAAAGCATATGAAAAGTGTAGTTACGGTTAAGTGTGGGTTAGTGTGGGGCGCGGCGTTTGCACAGCACGATGTGCTGGGCACGTAGTTTTGTAGGGCACGGTGTTTGCGGGGTTTGGCGTAGGCGCACGCGAGGGCCGATCATCGCCACTTGCGGCTATATTCTTATTTTTATTTCTACACATCCCTAGTTTTTATGTCATGCTGTTTCTATACATTTTTGGAGTCAGGGCAGTTTTTACATACACTCTGGAATGTACATGGAAAACCATAAAATTGTAACCAAATTGCATTTGTATAGCTCATGTCTATATATTACAAGAGGTTGGATAAATTAGGGCTGTGCAAAAATCCATTAAATCGATTAAACGAATTTCATGTTTAAATCATTTGTTCATAACAAATGAACAAATTTGTTCATAACAAAATGGATTTTCCCCACATTTTTGCATTGGAGATTGTTTTGGAAATGCAAGAAAGACTCGCTGCAGTCACAGGGTGTGTTTGTGCCTCACAGAGAAGACAAAAGCAAAGGAATTTAGCACAGAACCAGCGCTGAAATCAGTGGCGTCAAATTAAATAATGTGAACGTGCCAATCACGTCTTTTGCCCCCCATCATCCACATGTTTAATGCAGCCCCAACACTGTTAGGATTTGTTTGTTTTATCCTATTTATAAAATGAAGATAGACTTCTCCCAATGGCCAATGGGTTAAATATGATAACTGACTGGTTTCTGTAGTTTGCAGAACATTTTTAGTGGAGAGGGGGAAACCAAAAATCAGATTGAAAAAAATCCACAATTTTATTTTTCAAGCCAAATCTCCCAGCCCTAGGAGGATTTTTTACATAATTAATCCTCCATTACTCAAACCTCTTCACCTCTAAACACAGCTAATAGTGGAGTGTAATGCCAGTTCAATCTAATTATACGGGCAAAAAGGTCAAGGCCTTAGTAAATATTTATGAATGTCAAATGTGCACAGGGCAGCAGAGGCTAACTGAATCCTGCAGCTTAGCAGAGTCCCATGGACAAAACAGATAAAACCAAGGTGAAATGGGTCATGCACATGTCCCACAGGACTTCTGGTGTGAGTAGCTTACATTACTGCCCATCACTGGATTTTTCCTTCATCTAAAGAAAAAGGAAATGTATATCTTAATGTTTACCAATCACTTCAGTACCTTGACTTCACTGTGAAAAATACATGTTCACTCATTCAGTAAGCGGCTCTTTTTTTTGCATCTGCTTTGTGGTCCCACGCCCACTCTGTTTTGAAGAATACAGTGAATGCTTCCCCAACATCACTGGCATTAAGGATTGGTTTGTCACACAAGTCCATATCACTTAGTCTGCCTTTGAAAATCGATCAAAATGTTATAATTTATATTTAATAAAGAGATTGTTTTATAATGTCATTCACAAAAGTCACAGGTGGTGTTCCACGCAGACAAGCACAGCAGAGTTTTATATTGAAATCACTCAACATCATCAGCTTCTAATTGTTTAACAACAACATGGTTTGAACAACCATTAGGTTTTTAGGTCATGTGTAACTCTAAAAGATGCTGCTATGATTTTACATTGATTATGCTTAAGAGCCCATATTGCTCAATGAATTTTGGTTCCACCCTGTGTGAGTCTAAAATTATGCACGATCTATTGCCGAAAAGCAGTAATACACACTCTAATGAGCTCACTCCAAATATGTATTTGTGTGTGTGTCCACAGAGCCCTTGAGCAGTGTGTCTTCGTTGGAGGTCCACTTTGACCTCTTGGATCTGACAGAGTTGACAGACATGTCTGACCAGGAGCTAGCAGAGGTTTTTGTTGACTCTGATGAAGAGAACCACAATGAGACCTCAGCAGGTTAGTCACAAACTGGAGGAAAGTTAGTTTGTTCCCTATTATTCTTATTCTTATTCTTATTCTTATTCTTATTCTTATTCTTATTCTTATTCTTATTCTTATTCTTATTCTTATTCTTATTCTTATTCTTATTCTTATTCTTATTCTTATTCAAGATATTATGAGATACTTTGTGTTATGGGCTTTTAGGGTTTAACAAGCTATAAAGTGTAAATGTGGCTTCCTACAACTTAATTATCTCAAAAACGTGTCATAACAGTGCGTAATTACATAGATTATGTTTGAAAATGTATGGAAATGTGAACGATGTTGCTCTGCATTTATTTCATTACCGGTGTCAGGTGATGTCATGTGAATATCAAACAGGTGACACATACTATTAGTATTCGTATGGGCGCACTATATATCGGCTAAAACACACTTCTGCCATTTCTTTAAAATTGCAATCTGAAGCAAAAATTCCCAAATGTTTAATTTATGAAACAGAAGCTGAGCTTGTCCTGCATGGGTAAAGTTAACTCTTATGCACTTGGAATAAGGGCAAACATAGTGCATGTGGTGTCAGACTAAAGGTGTAATGTAGGGAATGAGTATGTATGTTGTTTGCTTTAATGTGATACAAGTGGTAAACCATAGACCATAAGTATTTCTTCATATACTGACAAAAGATCACAGCACATGCTCTTATTAACAGGACCTTTAAATGGTAATTCAGGGTTTATGGAGAGATGAGGACTGTACAGGTGAGAGGAAGGCATGCTCTGCTCTTAATTGGTGTAAAATATTAAAATATTATTAAACAAGACAAGAATTGGTGGAACTGGAAGACTTTTTCAAAATTTATATATAGCGGCTGGTTAGCTCAATGGGTTAGTCACTGGACTTTCCCATGGGGGACACGGGTTTGAATAATCCCCCAAGGGCATTAGGAGCAAGCCAGTGTGGGCAAGACCCTTTACGCTACTGTCCACCTCACAAGCTCACTGCTCTCCACGAGCGCCTAGCAGCACAAATGAACCAGCTGCTAATGGATGGGACTCACCCTGAAACCCAAGGGCGTACGATCCCGATCCTGAAGGATCCCGCAAAGGGTACAGGGTACAAAGGGTACAGTCATATATATGTGTATATTATATATACACACACACACGTATGTGAGGGTCTACTTTTTGTGTTTTTAAGAGCTGTGTTATTATGCAGGAAAGGCCACAGACTGGTGAGTGGACTGGCTGAATGCCAGCTGCACAGAAGGAGCCCACACTGACACTACAGCTCAGAGACTCTGCAGCAAACTGAACAGAAGGACGAGCGAGAAACACATTTGTGGAGAAGCTGGTCTTTTATCTGCTTCACTTATTTTTATCTGCAACACAAATGGCCATTGAAATCACTTAAAATCAAGCCATTAAGCCTCGATTGAAAACTAAAACTAAACCACATCTACAGCTTTTTAATAAACATTTTATGAGTGGTATAAGGCATAACAACGTCTTCTTTACTAATATAAACTGCGAACAGCTGCTGTCAGCCTTAATTGTTTGTAAGTAGTTTCTTTGTGTGGCTGCACATCTCCACCATGTGGCCAAGAAAGTAATGCCAGCATAAATTGGTTATATATGAAGCAAATTTTGATTTACTTTTCTAGTAATGTTTAGGCTCTAAATATAATGTTACATCTATAACAACAATGAGAAGTAAGTGGTAACCTTATAGTATGTCACATATGATTAGAAAAATGATGTTTTAATTGCATAAACAAAGCTGCTATCGCAATATAACCATTCACCATTTATTAGGGCTTATAAACTCTTATAAATTAAAATTGGGCAAGTTTTGCATGCATCTTGTGCCCTTTGGGCTATTTGTGTGATGCATTATTCAAGACAGATAAATTGCATACATTTGATTCCATGTTTGCATGGTGTTAGTCTTTCCAGGTTCCCAACAGCCTGTGCTGCAGAAGACTGGCTACATGCGCTCCCCCTCGTGGACACGCAGCAGTAAAGCAGAGACGCAGAGAGAGAGGAAACACCACAGCGACTCGGACACCATGGAGCCCTTAATGAAATTGGAGAGGTCCAAACAGCCCTGAAAATCTAAACAATTGGACAGCGGCGAGAAAAACGGACCACACAAGTGTCCTGGTGCTGGGCCAGCTCAGACTGAACTCTGGACACTGTGCTATGACTCAATGAAATGTGCAATACTACTTACTTATAATTTCCTTTAACATGTTTTCAAATGCATTTTTAAAGTTTGTTTTGGTGAGTGAGTGTTATCTGACTGAGGGTTTTCATATTTTTCCCGCTATAGCAGGGTATGATGTTAATTCCAGGCAAATGCAAAACAGAAATATTATAAAAACATTACAACACTGACATGCACACAACTATCCAGTTAAACGCCATCTTATCAAAACTTATTTCTGTCACACCCTGTAGATGTCAGTGTGCACTACAGTACTGCAAATTCTAATAGCATATTGCACTTCTCTAACATATGTGTTACAAATGCGTTAGGATTATTTGCATTTTGAGATAAAGAAACAAAATTCCAGTTGTTTATGAAGTTATTTAAACATTCATTAACAGCCTGGCTAAAGGAAGCTGTAAAAATGTGGGAAGTGTGAAATACTTGGAATTCTCTAATTTTAACTTGTACTATGGAGAGAATTATAAGAATGCCAAAAAACTAAAATTCAGTGCCAAATTTGCAATTCAATTTAATCATCAATGCCAATAATTCATAAGGCTGATATGCAATACAGATCAACACTGGAAAATGTGAAGGGTAATAAAAATCTTTTTTTAAAAACTGTGTGATTTAATTTATAACACAAAAAAGTCACCATATCTTACAGTAAAAACCCTCATATTCCTATATTCATATTCATTAACTATGTAATAGGTCAGAGAACACTTAGAGCTATCTTAGAGATACTTAAAATATGTGTCACTGCCAGCTTAGGGAACTGTAATCTTTCAATTTCCTGGTTGGAACAATTTGATGTAAAAAGTAGTTTTCAACATGTCTTCATATCAATAACATTTTAAAAAGTGTTATAAAAGTAGGCTATTGGAAGCTGTGTAAAAGCATTTGTTTCTAATTTTTAACAAATGTAAAATCTTAAATTGCACAATTCAAGGTGATTCTCACCTGTTAAACCACTGCATTGGATATCAGTATAGATCAGGTAAGTCATGGATCAGGTCAAGCTTTCAGACCGTTTGACCACACCCTGGACAAGACACTAGTGTGTCCACCTTGTCTCATCACAGTAGTGGTCTGTCCTTTCTGTCTCTACAGTTTTTAAACTAACAGGCAGCAATGTGTTCACTTCATGTTCCCTCTTGTCTTCTAATAACTCTTCATACACTGATGATTCTTTAAATGGACGTGGTCCCAACAGCTCAACCATATCCGTTTTCTGCAATGTTTCTTTTTCAAGGAGATGTTTGGCCACCTATATCAAATGACAGGTTCAAGATTAGGGTAGTGTTTAGATTCGTTTTTTTAGTGTTGAATATTGCTCACCATGTCGACAGCTTGTTTCTTTTCAGTAATAAGCTTCAGTGTGCGCTGGTAGGCAGCGGCTACAAGTGCACGAACCTCCTGGTCTATGAATTGGGCTGTGGGCTCACTGAAAGGCTTCTCTGTAACAATGTCTCCAAACTGAGGGGGGTCAAATGACATCTGACCAAATGCCTCACTCATTCCCAGTTGTACAACCTAAAATATAGATGACAACAAAGCAGGATGTTAATTTGAGAATATTATACAGTATATCTTACACACTAAAAGCTCAACTACAGTGGGCCTACCTGTGCATAAGCAGATTGTGTGACCTTTCTGAGGTCATCCTGAGCCCCTGTGGTGATGCGTTTAAAGAAAACCTCCTCGGCCACTCGACCTCCTAAAGTCATGCACATTCGGTCGAACAGTTGTTCTTGACTGAACAAATACTGTTCTTTAGGTAAATACTGGGCATAACCTAAGCCTTTGTCCCTGGGGACAATGGACACCTGAACGTAGAACATGGAGACCTTCTTAGGAATTTATTTAGAATTTATTAAGGAAAATCAACAAAAAGTGGTGAAGAAAAATGCCGCACCTTCAGAAGAGGGTCTGCATGTTCTAAAAACCAACCAGTGACTGCATGCCCAGCCTCATGATAGGCAACTATGGTCCTCTCTGCAAGCTGCAGAATGTGGGACTTTTTTTCGAGGCCTGGGAGAAACAAAACATATGATTATATAGCAATTTGTATATCTATTTTATTTCAAAAGTTAATTTACCTCCAATTATCCTCTCCACTGCCTGTTCAAAGTCCTTAGTGTCAACATGTGGATTCAGATGACGCGCTGCAATTAAAGCAGCTTCGTTGCATACATTAGCAATATCAGCCCCTGGAACATGAGAACAATGGCTTTCAAGCACAACAACTGTCACAGATAATGCAAAAAACACCACTCAGAAACAAGACACATTGCCACTAACCAGTGAATCTTGGGGTTAGTCCAGCAAGTTTTCGAGCTAAAAGTTCAAGTCTTATACAGGAGTTCAACTTCAGCTGTTTTAGATGTACCTTAAAAATAGACGCTCTGCCTTTAATGTCTGGTAGTCCTGTGGAAAAAGTATATGTATATACATTTTAAATGAATAGTTCCCAGGAGGAGCATTCTTGTCATACAAGAATGAATACAATTAACACCAATATGTTAAGACTAAAGTAGCAGTTTGTGATGACAGAAATCAAGTATAAAGTAGCTGCATTTGTATAACATAATGGCATTTGCTGCTTGATGTTGGTTAGACAAGAAGTACACAAAAAATAATAAAATAATAGAATAAAAAATGATAATTACAAAAACATTGTTGTATAAATGTTTTCTACCTAGATATACGTGACGATCAAAGCGGCCAGGCCTTAGCAAAGCTGGATCGAGGATATCAGCTCGATTGGTTCCAGCTAAAACTATCACATTTGTGTTGCTATTAAAACCTATTTTAAAAAAGAGAGTAGTTACTAATGATTGACGATATGTAAATGTAGCATAAAAAAAACTGAAAAAGTTACCATCCATCTCTACAAGTAGCTGGTTGAGTGTGTTCTCCTGTTCACTGTGGGAGCTAAAGTTGCCATTTCCTCTCTTTCTACCCAGAGCATCAATCTCATCAATAAACAGGATACAAGGGGCATGTCTCCGTGCCAGGGCAAACATATCCCTCACCTAACAAGCAACAGAAAAACAGGCAAGTCACAACATTTAATATAGCATGTTTTTATCTCAATTTTGTTGTCTGCTTCCTTCATAATGACAATATAATGATGTACTTTAAATAGAATAAAAAAAACAAATAATGCACTGTATTCAATTTGAATGAATATGATATAAAATGCAGATGACAGTGGAGCTTACTCTGGCAGAGCCCACACCAACAAACATTTCCTGGAATTCAGAGCCATTCACAGAAATAAACGGGACATCAGCTTCTCCTGCAGTTGCTTTGGCCAACAGTGTCTTCCCCGTCCCTGGAGGTCCCGATAACAGAACGCCCTAATGCATAAAATGGCAACAAGTGACCTAACAACCTAGTTTAATAGCATCTTATAAAGGTTAATTAAATCTATAAACTTTATGCAGTGCAATCATGACAAACCTTTGGGATTTTAGCTCCTAGGTCCCTGTATTTCTTTGGGTTCTTCAGGAAATTAACAATCTCAGTAATTTCCAATTTAGCTTCATCACACCCAGCCACATCTTTGAACTTCATACCAACATTGTGTTTTAATAACTTTGCTTTGGATTCACTCATGTCAAAAACACTCCTGCCTTGTCCACCAAGGCTCCGTCCTGACAGAGGACTGTGACGTGTGGCAAAAAGTAAAAACCCAATCAACAGTAAAGGAGAGAGGAGGTTTAACAGAATGCTCCTGTTGAAAAAAAGAGAAGTCCATATAAACAAGGGGCTATTCTGTATACAGGCTATTTATATTAAGTCCAAACAGTTACCCATCAATTTCACTGCAATAGGTCACAGGGACTTTGGTACACTCCAAATCCATTTCCTGCTGAGCCACCTTCAAATTATGTTCAAAGGAGTCCACACTGCCAATGTTGAACCACAAGTAATTCTAAAACACAACCAATATAATTCACATATATTAACATTTACCATAATGTTATTTTTACATTTATGTCAAACACTAACCACTTGTGAAGTGTCTACTCCACTGACAGGAATTACTCTGACATACTGTTTGTTGATGACCTCCAGGTGATCCACCTGCAAATGGCAGTGTTATGTGTGCTGTATTTGTGAAGTGGACATAGCAAAGATCCGTCTTTACCAAGCCTTTGCATAAGTAATGGTCCACAAAGTCTTTCCAGGAAATATGGACCCCAGTCTCACGGAAGTAAAAGTACAATACAGCAGAAGAAACTCCAGCAGCAGCAACAGCAACATTCAAATATATTTTGTCGTTAAAGGAGCACTCTTCCTGTTGAACAGAGAACAAAGCTCATTAAAAGCTGAATTTACCTGATGTGTATGAACTCCATGATATAGGCTACTGGTACAAAATCTACCTGGAAACGTGTCCACCAGTCCGATTGCTTGTTTTTTCTTTCTTTATGGTTGTTTTGGTTTCCAGTGTCATCTTCATTAGCTTTTTCAAATGACTCTTGATCTTTTAGTTGTTCTTCTAAATATTTAATAAAGCAAAAATATTTTGGCACAGAAAATGAAATACTGAACCAGCCGGATTAAGCGGGAGAAGATGGATGGATGGATGGATCAAGGTCAACGAATAACTCACTTTCAACAGATTTGTTGATTTCTTGATTCTTTGGGAAGAATTTCTCAAAACCTATCAATAAAGAAGGTAAATATCAAATACTAAATATATTAAAAATCTTAAAATCCTTATGGAAGGATTACCTCTTGGTGGTTTGTTTGCACTGAGTGACCTAGTGAGGGCAATACCATGTTGGTAAAATCCTCCATGTTTCTTCTTGATACAAGACACCTTCTGAAAGAACACCATAATATAATGCTAAAGCAGGCAGAATAATGTGCACAACATCACAACCACAACGTATTGTAATATAATTAATAAAAAATGTAAATCAAATAAAAAAGTAGGCTAATCAAGCTTCCATCTATGTCTGACTGCTATTGAGGAGAACCCTATAGCATTCATAGAATCACTAGACTTATACCATTTATTACTGCAACACAAAGGAAGATCCTCACCATGCACCGTGCAAGCTTCTTTAAACAGACACACCCCTCTGAACCAAGCAAACATTTCAAAAACACAGTCATTATCAGAACAACATGCATAGCTATAAACAAACAACTACCCAAACTGTATATAAACATCTGTGTGATGTGCGTGCGTATTGAAGAACATAGTGTACTTTTCACCACGGCAGCGTGACTGCACCCATCTGTTATTAGCGCCTGTCTATTACACGGTTTCAAATGGTAAATAAACTAATGACAATAACGCAGCATGACCCAGTGTTCGCAATAGCAGTGTTACTTGTATCCAAAACACTTTTTTTAGACTGGTAATGCAATGCATTCGTTGCCTACCAAAGCTGCGGCTGCACGGTGGTGAGTTGCAGAAATAGTGGAGAAGTCTCGGCTCCAGGTCCGGACGGTCCTGGCTCGGTTCCGAAGGGGCCCTATGCCTATAGACAACAGCCCCATCATTCACAAAGCTTCGATCCTTCTGCATCAACTACGATGGAGTTTGCCTTGTAGCCAGTTGACAGTTGTTACATTGGTCACGTTGAAAATCTATCGCGAGAGTTTGATGGGAAAAAAAATAAACAAAGGTTGACTTAATACTTTATTCGTGCAATACTGAACATCGTACATTACGTCATTTAGTTTGTTTTCACCCCCACGTTGAAAGTTACATAGGCTTATGTAAGTTGCTTAACAACAATGCATAGTATACTGTCAGAGAAAATGCTTCATTTTACATTGGACGATTTAAATTATAATATCCAGAATTTTTATGGCGAATAATAGGCACTGACAAACAGCACAAAAGTAGGACTAGGTAGGTAGTTATTGATGTTGAGATTGGTAGTTTAAATTGTGATGCAAATTTACCCCAATTATTAGATAGCCTAAATAGCCTACCTATTTATTAACATTCGATAATTTCACTTTGCTTTCTCTTCAAATTTGTTTCCATATTGCAAAGTAGAAATCAAACAGGACTCCCCTCATTAAGATGCACAAGGAATGTACTGATATAACATTTCTGGATAAACTAACACACCATCTAGTTAGAGTGGAAGGGGTAAATCAAGTGAGTGATTAGTATATCAAAAATGTGTTTTATCAACTAAATTTTGAGGCTTGTTAATAATGTAGCAATAAAACATGTTTGAGGCAGATAATGGTTTGTATGAACTAGTTATATAATAACTTCATGCAATAAAGTACAGCTCGGAAAACATTCCTTCACACACTTAAACAAAAGTTCAGTTCGTCACCTTTCAGTCTAAATTAAATTAAATGGGAATCTGATTAGATGGATACCCTGTACAATCCAAGATGACACAGTGCACAAAGAGATTGAATTAATTAAATACAGAATGAATTAAACATATCTGCATTAACACTTGATGTTCTCAAAGAAATAAAATATAACTGAGTGCAACAGGTAGTATTATATTCATTATTATGTAGTTTGCATGTCCAGTGGCTCGTCCTGTTTGCGCCCTGTCATCCGGGTACATCTTGGGCAAGTGGTAGAGTTGTCATAGTAACAGTCCCTAAAGACATAGAAGTCAAACGATATCTAATACAACACACTAGTTACAAGGACACTTTAATGAAAATATCACTCAAAATAGTGTTTTCCATGACATGAAAACTCACCTGTGAAAGACAGCAGAGCAGTCCTGGCAGACTGAAGTGTGGCTGTCAAAAGGGAACAGGATGTCTCCCTCTTTGCACAATTCACACACAAATCCTTTGGCTTGACATTTCTACACACAAGATTCAGTAAAAGTGGCGTTGCAAAGACATAAACTGAAACAGAGGTAAGAATGTAGTATGCACCAACCTCACAGTCTAATTTAATGTGCTTTGCAAATGTGGTATGAATCTCTGTGAGAGAACAACTGAGGCGGCCACTGGAAATGTCGATCAGATCTTGTAGTGAATACATGTCATCATTTTCCACAAAGTGCTGCCGGTCTTGAAGCTTTTGAAAATGTATAAAATGCAATGATCCACAATATTTACTTGCAAAACATTCTGATATATATCAGATGCAGTGTGACTTATGTTTGCCTACAACCACAAGATGGAGCTATTGAAAAGAGGATATTCAAAGGCTTATTTTACAAGACTAACCTGCAAAAGGAGTCGAGCCTCCATAGCCTCCTTACAGGTGATAAAATAGGGCTTCATTAGGAGAATATCTTGACGAAGTTTCTACAAGTAAAATAAATGTCAGTATTATTCTCACAAATTATTTGATCTTTAGATTAGAATGAATGCATCTGCATAAATTACCAAAATGAATTACTCCAATTTATCTTACCCGTATCTCAACCAGCTCTTCCACAAAGTTAAACAGCAGTGGGTTGATTTCTTTCAATTTTAATACAGGTCGAGGCATCATAAGGGCTAAGTAACGTAGTGAAGATCGGCAGACCTATGAAATATATATGCAATATTAAATATGCTATTTTTGATCCATTCTCAGCCAACAAATATTCATTATAGCTTCTACTCTTATACCTTTCGTGGTTCAAACTCCCAGTTATGAATAACCCGGGCAGGGATGATAGCAGTGTCATTCCAGTGGCATGTGCTACAGTAATACTGGCCCGTATAGTCACATTGTCTGGCTTCACTCGGCACTCCCCCTTTAAAACAAACACATTATAAAGCTACCAGGATGTACTTGTGACTTTGTTGACATACACTTCAATATATTTCCATGTAATATTTCTTTACACAACAGTAAAAAATAATCCCAATAGCACCCTTGAGCCATGTTACTCACGCAGTGAAACCGGCGTCCGACACTCAGCGCAGCGATAGTCTTGACGGTCCAGACCAATCTCAGGGCAGATACTGAGCTCATACTCCGACTGATGGCTAACTTTGGACCTCACACAGGGTTTATTTATCAAGTTCAGACATTTACTATGACAACGATAATAACATCCTGAAACAAAGAAAACATTTATGGCATTTCCCGTTACATTAACAATAATCAGTACAATAAACAGTCATTGAGTGTTCATTTGTGTCATAAGTGCTGTGGTGGCCTGAGCGGCCTGTTTTTGATGGGTCTGAAAGACATCTTCTATAAACAAAGTGCCTTTATGGGAAACATGTCCGAGGGCTATCTGACCTGCCATACCATAAACATTTGTTTGGGGTCAACAGTCATCAAATTTAGAATGCAGCATGACAGAGGATTTTAGGAGACAAGTTTGATTATGACTGCTGAATATCTGAATGTGAATAAATGCTTTGTATAAAGTTGAAGTTATATTTACCTGTGCATGTGTACCAAGTCTGGATGAGACCCCAAATAATGGCACTACACTTGTCACATGTCTGTTTCACACTTTTGCTCTTTTCTTTAGAAAATCGGTGCTCCAACAGAATTCTCAAATTAGGCTCGTCTTCCTCTGGATCCTTGAAAATGAAACAAAATGTGCGAGTGCGCTCAAAACACTGTAAAGGACCAATACACAAAGTACTCTGTACTCTGTACTGTACAGACAGCAAATTAGCTACAGTTGCATAAAAGTTAGAAGCCAATAAAAACTCTCATTAACAAAATGTTTCTATTTGATGCTCTATAAAAATAAGTAAATTACAAACCAATACATTAGATTCTAAGTAAACATGCAATATGTAATAAAAGAAATTACACAGTAAAAGTGAATTTGAAAAGTAGCAATTGGTTACATATACAAAAGGTAGGAATCAGTTCAGACAAAAGGGTTATAAATATACAGAATATAGATTAAGAGTAATTGTTGTGAAAATACTTTTGATTAACAAATTGTATTAACATATACATTATACAAAATACTGGTGATTTCCACGTAGTAATGCATTAGACTAAAACTAAACCTGTCCTGCTCGGAATTAGAATCAATTTACTGGCATTGTCGGTGAATGAAATTCACACACCAGGAACTTGCTTTGGTGGTATGATGCAATATAAAACAATGATTAATAACTTTAAATTGTAAATATAAACTATGATAAAAAAAAATAAGGGCACATTAAAAATAGGTAAATAAAAATAGATTTTCACTGGTATAGTGTTTAAGCAGATCAAACCTTGAGCTCTTGCAGCTTGAGGCGAAGGTGGATGAGTTTAACCACAGTGTCCTTCTGTCTCTCTGAGTGCTCTGGTAACTCCAAGATTAATTTCTTGCATTCCTCAATCGCAAGCTTCAGCTTTTCAATATCAGAAGCTACAAATGAACCCTATAACAGGGTTAAAGAATGTTTAAATGTTAGAAAATCAGGACCAGGAAACATAACAGAAACTGAGACTGACCACAGGCCTAGAGAAGTGATCTTCAGCCAAACCCAGGTCCATGGTCCTATCAGAGGTGTGGGTCCTAATGCCAGACAACAACTCTTGTCTGGATTCTGCAACAATAGAAGTATTCCCTTGTATTTACATACTAAGAGTGCACTTGTACCAGCACCAGAAGTCAATCAACACAAAGAAAGAATGGATATCCAATAAACTATAGTAATAGGTGACTGAACAGTCTTTAAAGTTAGAGTAAACCACAAACCGTGAGCCCAGGTATTTTTATTTGAATACAGATATTTAAAACTGAAACCAATGAAACTGAAGTCTGAAATCATGTTGCTATATGCGTTTATGGGTCACAGCTGAGAATCATGAGCCATATCCATTCCAACATTACTGTTGCACATGCTGCTTGGGAAACCATGAAAAATAACAAATCAATCGACAGTTGACAATTCAATGTAGGTCAATGTTTTAGTAACAATAAGCAGACTGGTCAGTTAAGCTGTACCTACCTGCTGGGACGTTGATGATTAGACTGGTTAAACTGCACTGAACAAATAGACTGACACCTTGGAGCCTTAAAAACTCACTCAAATGTCTCAGACGGAAGTCATGAGCGGCAAAGTGCTTATGTGAACTGAAAAAGCAGTGTTTTTAACTTCCCTTTCCTTAAGCTAACATGTACTGGATAATAAAGTGCAGCAGCTTTATTTGCTTTCTGTGGACATTCTCAAACTTTCACTAAAACACTATCAACTTATTTTATGTCTGGACATTGATTTCATTTTTCATTACACGTCATGCTCAAGCTAAGACCCAGAGACCTATACTGCAACAACTGTTTTTTGCTCCTACATGTATTTACCTTGCTTCGGAATAGGCTTTCCCTCTTGGGGATCATCTTCTTCCTCTCCACGATCAAAGGGATTGAGTCGGGTCTGTCGGAAATGTGCAAGCCTCTCACCATACTCCATTTTAATGGCTACATCTGAAAAACACACATACATTTCCTTCACTTTACTTGAAACCTTTTTGAACACCAATCATATACTTTGTTGGGTCAAAATCTGGACTATTTTCAGGAAGCTTAAGTATGGCCATACTTTAAAGCATTCACTATTGACTGGGTCAAAAAAGCTCTTCATTTATCAGCCAATCTTACTATGATGGTTTTGAGATCTGGGTCATAACAAAATCATAGTTACAGTTTCTTTAGCAGAGTAGCTGAGCCCACCATAGAGATAGGGGAGCTAAGTTGGTAGCATCTTAGAGTAAAGTCTGTACATACGTTTTTAACTTCCATCCATCTTCTCCCGCTTAATCCGACTGGGTCACGGGGGCAGCTTGCTGCCCAATCCTCATAGGGCCTGACCCTCCCCTATGAACCCCTCTGCGGGTGGTGAGCCCACAGGAGGGTGGACGTCATGGTCCTTGATATTAGTTCATAGGGGTGTGGGCATGTTTTGGGTGGATGGGGGAAACCAGAGTGCCTGGAGGAAACACAGAAAGGCCCAGGCGACCTGGGGATCGAACCTTCTTGCTGTGAGGCCTGAGTGTTGCCACTCAGCTGCTGTTTTTAACTTCTACCTACTTTATAAGCACCTCAACTATGCACTTAAATGACTGCCCTTATTGTAATATAACGAAAATTTTGCTCAAATAAATCAATAAATTAAATTAAATCGAAAATATAATCATAACAGAGAAGCTAATGATGGATCAGATTATTAGAGTAGACCCGCAGTTCCTCCACAGCGAGAGGAGCCAGCAGAAGTATTGTAACTCAGGAGGTGTTTCAGGTGTGTCCCACAGGAGGAGGACACAAGGACACAGGGAAAGCTCTAGGAGGAGCTGCTGTGGTCAGGTCCAGACAGAGCAGAAGAAATAAGACTACATAAACACACACATATATGCCCCTTAACACAAAATAATAATCATATTTTATTTAAGTACACTTATAAATACCAAAGGCTTGTGTGCGAATAACGGACCTTTTGTCTACATTTTAGACAGGATATTTCGTACGTCTTGCGCCACACATATAGATCCATGATTTCCATGCTTAAAAAGAAGCATCATCATCGCCTCACCAATTTTAACCAATGAGAACTGTTCTTCAAGTACTCATTAAAAAACATAATTAATGTAACAGTATAAGGTAATATGGATTTACATTTACATGAATTAGCCGAATAAACCCAGCTCTCAGCGTGCAGCATCGTTCCTGGATAGCAAAGCTAACGCCACAGTAGCTAAGCTAAAACGATTCAAATAAACCAATATATGTGTTATGTAAAAATGCCACCCATGCCCCGGGTCAACTTTAAAGGAAACCCACCACGTTGTTGCCTTCTTGCTCATAAGCGTTATTACTGGATTCTATATTCTTGCTTTCTTCGCTTGTAGATAATATGTGCACCGCTCAGCTGGTGTTGTTTTGTCAACAGCACAAAGCAAATGCGCGTCAATACCGCACACCGATCATGTTCCCATCTGTATTTTCACAATAAAACGGGTTTATTGGCTATAGTCTCAAACTATGTTTCAGTGACCAAGTGCTTTAATAATATAGAAATAGCAAAGACGTGATTAGGCCATAAAATAAACAAGCAACATTTCATAAAAAGTAATGTTTAAAATTTAATATTTTAAATGTCTTATGACTTAATTTTAAGTTTTATGTAAATCCAAATAAATGCTAGGCTATAAAATAATAGAACAACAAAACTCAAAAGGAAAGCTTTGCCAGCATGATTTTTTTCAATAAATGGAATCCTCTTCAACCCGAGTCTGAAGCTGCAAAAGATGCCAATGCTGTGGAAAACCTCCAGCCGGTGCTCGGTGAGCCATATGGCCTCAGCAACTTCAAACCAGTTTCCCTGACGTTATGGAGGTCCTGGGGAGACTTTCCTAGATCCGCCCTGGACTCTTTACAATTTGCTTATCAGCCTCATGTTAGTGTGGACAATGCAGTCATTTTCTGCAGTGTGCTCACCCTCACCTGAATAGTAGTGAAAATATTGTTGAAAACCATGTGCTCCTAAATATGACAAGACAAGGAACTGGACTTTAACTTCAAGAAGGAAGTCCGCAAGTACCAGTGAAGCCCATCACCATCCAGGGCCTAGAGGAGGAAGTAGTGGACTACCACAAGAAGCCTACCTGAGAGTACCTCCAGACCTGGGCTGGAGGGACAGCTGCAATACTGCATGCAAGAAACACACGAGTACAGAAAGTATAGGTCTTTCAATGTGTGTAGCTACTGGAGATTTCCTACCAGTATGATTGATGTGGTCTGCTGGAGGAGCAGTACTAGCAAAAGGAACATTGGTTGTTACGTACTAACAAACTGCTCTATAAATCTGGTTACAAAATCAGCTGTGAGGTCGAGACATTTGTTAAAGTGAGGGACAGTAGACAAACTGCTCTCCATCGTGAGCTCCTATAGCTCCACAGTGAATGATATAGGAATGCTCTTCATAGTCAAATGAACTGTGTACTGCATCCTAAGAGATTATGATAGGCCTATACATAGTTTATTTGTATCTTTTTTTTTGACACTTTTGCTATTTTTGTTAAATAATGTGAGCTGCTGTGTCATACACACTGTGTTCTCATGTGGCTCAATAATGTTTGTCCAAGAGTGCATTCACGGGGCCCAGTTTAGACCTGCATGAAGACATGTTAGTCCTGGTTTAGTCCTGTTCTAGCTCCAGGTTTAGTCTTATATTTGCATGTGTGTGTGTGTGTGTGTGTGTGTGCGTATGTGCGTGCGTGTGTGTGTGTGTGTGTGTGTGTGCGTGAAAATGTGGCACCCTAGCCTGATGTGTCCTTTTACTGGCTTAAGTTTGGAGTATGGAAGGTCTAAAAAGTTGCAGTTTGTACTTGCAAAACGCGTTACCCCACTGTAATAACAGTTCTTCTTGAGTTACATTTCTTGTTGCATTGCTCCATCTTGTGTGAATGGTGCATAGCCTGGGGTCTGGGCTTTAAGTTTGGGTGAACAGTTCTGGTCACATGGTGACTCTGTACCGGGTTTGTTGAGTCTTTTGTAGAATATTCCTTTGCTTTAAAGACAAATAAATATTGAGTGTGTTTTTGCATCGGCATTTCACCTCCAGTGTCTCAAAGGCCTGGTTGTTTATCATAACATCACAAAACTTATTCTTATAAAACTTACAAATATGGCCTGTTCCCTAAACCAACTGGATTGATCCATTTAGTTAAACTTCAGACATACCATAATTTCATTAAGAGTGAGGTGCAATCAAATTTAAATTAAATGTTTCCATTACATGTATCGCTTGAAAACAAAATGAAAAACATTGTTTGTTCCAGTTGGAAATACCCTCATTACTGTTATTTAAAGAAGTGAACTTGATCATGAGTTTAAAATGGAGCATTTGAAAAGTATCTGTTTGCATTTAATATGAATGGTCCTTCTGTTTTTTCACTGGTCTGTTTATTCAGTACAAAAATAGCTTGATGTAAATGTCTTGGATCCATGCACTAAATGCTTTGTCAGTGTGTGTCTATTGTTTTAGATCTAACCTCATAATTTGGTCTGCATGCCATTTAAAATGCAGGGAGCATGTCAGACTGTAAAAAAGAAGGAAACTGCAAACACAACATGGTGCCATGTATGCTCTCTATTAAGGCCTCTTAATAAGATTAATAATATATAAAATGCATATAACACTTCCAGACAGGAAAAAGTAGCTGTACAGTTTCATGCATTATTCATTCATTATATACAATACATAGTGTTAAGTTATTTGTAGACACAGTTGCCCTGGGGTAGACTGACAGAACTGAGGCTTCCAATCTGCCAGCCCTGCCAACAAGTGTTTTGCTCAAGGACACATCAGCAGAATGTACTGCATGGTTTACAGCTGACCTTCATGGTTGGTGAACTAGCACTCTGACCACTGAGCCACTGCTGTTCTTCTTCATAACAATCAACTGGACAGTAAAATTAAAAATGTTGAAAATGACTAATTTATAACACAATTGCTGCATTATTGTGTGACCTGTGTTTTTGCATTTATACTTTTTAGTGAATTAAAAAAAACAGTAGCTTCATATGCTGACACAATTTGGATAACAGATATTTCACAGTTCAATCAAGAAATAATAATTATAAAAAACAACGTTCAAGCAACACAGTGAAGTGGGAGGTTGTGTAAGTACCCCCACAGACAGTCGCAGCTCTGTTTACAAAGAAGCCATGGGCAAAACACAAAGTTATTTTAAGGAGCCTAATTTCACACTGCATGGCCCTCCTAGTCTGGAAACAGAACGATTCAATTCATGTGTTTTTTAATTTATTTTGGAGACACTGATATCCCATGTAACCACTGCACAAGTCAATGAAGTTTCTCTCTACATAGCCTCATACCTTCACTGAAAACAGAACAGTATTTTGTATTTAGTTACTTTACAACTGATTTAGTATAATTATCATATAGGTAATGTACACACACTCCATGAACAATTAGTGATCGAAGATGGAAAACTGACTACACCTTTATTTAAACAAGCATCCTTGGCTTATAATTAAGCCCTTGGCAGTACTTTAATTAAACTGCTTCTCTTGATTACTTATTGTTTATTTTTATCTCTATTAGCAGCGTACTGCATTAGCTATTTTTCCTGGGGTCATTTTAAATTTGAGTTATTGTTCAAAATTATTCAACTAAAAACGATTACATTTTATGCCAGTACAGACTAACTTACCACTTGCTAGATTAAAAACAGTCGTTTTTAAACAGAAATGCAATAACAATAATAGTTCCTGGTACAATCAATACTAGTCAGTTTTACAACTTATTTCATATAATTTTGAAATAAGTAGTGTACATAGACTTCAACAGTTTCCATGAGCAATTAGTGATCGTTAAGCAACCACACCTTTATTTATACAGCCACCCTCACTTTACCATTTCACAAAGAATAACTGAACATCAAAGTCATATGCACTTCTTTCTTTTGGCATCCTACTGGGCCAAATTTGTGATGAGACTAATAGGAAACATATTAGCTTAGTTTAGATGTCTATATGGTGAGAAAATGATGGTCTGAGGGATTGCTCTAATTGCAAACACACATTTGACAACAATAACATGACTTTTTTTTTTTTTTTTTTTTTTTTTTTTACAATTCTCTGTCCAGCATGTTTAAATCTTACAAAAGTCACTTGATTGTGGTCGATGTTAGACCTGTGTATTTTAATCATGCTGAGGAAACATGACTTTGTTATGAGCTCTGGTGAAGCTCCCCCCTTGGGAATTCCCCTCCCCAAAACTTTTGGAGGGAAAATTCATATGTAGCAGGACACAGGACATTTACAGGAGCAGAGGACACACTCAGGACACAGGACATTTACAGGAGCAGAGGACACACTCAGGATACAGGACATTTACAGGAGCAGAGGACACACTCAGGACACAGGACATTTAAAGGAGCAGAAGACACACTCAGGACACAGGACACACTCAGGACACAGTTACAGGAGCAGAGGACACACTCAGGACACAGTTACAGGAGCAGAGGACACACTCAGGACACAGGACATTTACAGGAGCAGAGGACACTGCAGTGTGCATCCAAGAATGGATTATGAGAGCTGATCTGGAGGTATGATTTTATATGCTTCTCTGGCCTAGAATGTAGTCATTATAAACACATGTTTGTGTGGTGTGTGGTGGACTGGACTGTTTCCATGAAACTAATTGTTAGAATCTCTGCCCATCTACAAGAGTTGAGACAACAGTTGTACTAAGATTTGAATGTGTTGCTTCCAGAGTCATCTACAAACAGAGTAATATCCAGAACACTGCTGTTGCTGTGGATAAGTTCATGAATGTTATAGTTGATGGTTAACCCCCCTGAAAGTGAGGTTAACAGTTAAAATAAAAAAAATAGTAAAGAATAAAAATCTCTGTGTATCTCAAAAAAGGAAGATGTTTGAGAACCAACAAAACACAGACCACAGATGAACAAAGTAAGTAAACCAACTAAAATGATTTTAACAGAATTATATATTTTTTTAACATATTTTTCCTAGTGAACATTCATCATGTGTTTCTACAGGGTGATGTGGCAGTAGAAGGACTTTATACCAGATGCCCTATCTGTTATTGCGTTTTGCAGAGGGACTACAGGTGGAAATGAACATTTCTTGCTATAACCTGGTACAATGCATCTTTCCTTTTGGTCAATGTTTGTTGTCCACTGTCCCTGTATAAATAAATACCATACCATACCATTTGAGGAAGAAAAGCAGCACATGTTGAGTATTGGTTCTGCATGTATAATTCTAATCTTCACTGTGATTCGTTCTGATTAATTTTTGTATTAGAGAGTAACAAGTGCTTTAAGTATATTTAAATGTGTACACACAGAGTAGATCATCATAATGTAATCACGTGTTATTCCTGTTTCCACAGGCAGAGACAAGAGCTTCTTCACTTCCTAACACTGTCCAGCTCCAAACTGTGTGTCACTGTACCTGTGCTCTCTGTGTGTTTGATTCTGTTTAAGACAATACAGAACTGTGGAAAACTAAAGACTGTTTTTTATTCTTTTACTTTGACGTAGCATATTAAAATAATTGTGTAGATAGAATTACATTATACATAAAAAAATAAAACCACAAAAGTGTCAAATTTTCATAAGGTAACATAAGATAAATATGCATATTCAGCATGATTTGATCAAATTATGTGTAGAGGGGATTGAAATAAGTTTCAAAACCTAAACAATTTTATTGCATACCACCGCTTTCCATATTTTTTTCGCACATCCAACGACCTTTTTTCAGTGTAGTCAAGTACATTTAATATCAACTGAAGAAAAGGGCACCACTGAAAATATAGCCTCGATTTTTGGACAGAGTGAACAGTCTATGCGGTCCATAGTTTCCCTACAGAAGAACTTGACTTTTGGCATCCATTAGTTCATGCGTTAGATGTCCAAACGTTCGTGATTTCGCTCCAGTGTCGACTACATTCATAAAGAGGAGGAACTGGAGGTATTCCTTAACTTGGGCTCCACAAATTCTCACCTTGGAGAAGCAAAATGTCAGAGACTGAAGCACCAGGAGCATAAGATCAACTCTTGTAGGGTCTTGCGCAGCTCCTGGCTGCGGTACGCGTAAATGAGCGGGTCAATTAATGAGTTACAGATGATGAGAATGAGAAAAAGATTGAAGTTTCTGAAGAAACAATTGCAAAGAGGGTTCGTGGGACATGTGAGGATGAGGATGAGGTGGAGGAAGAAGGGACCCCAGCAAATAATAAAGACACCTAAAAGAATGGTAAGAGTGATGGCGCCTTTCATACTGGTGGACTGACGCCGGCTTTTGTTGAAAGCCATGATGCGACGTGAATGCACATGCGCAAGTACGAACATGTGCAGGTACAGCACGGCGTTGAAAACTAGTGTTGTACAGAAAAAAGTGACGAGGCAAACGATGACAGCGTTGTATGTATGGTACACAATAAAGAGAATGCTGGAAGTGATGCTTACGAGCCACACCACCACAATAATGGCTACAGCGCGCTGAGTGGTCATGATGCTGTGGTAGCGCAGCGCGTAAAAGATGGTAATGTAACGGTCCGCGGCAATAGTACACAGAAACGACAGGGACGACACCACGGAGCTGCAGATCATGACATCAATAATGTTGTCCAGGTGACGCAGCATACCCGGGTGCACGTCCAGCAGTCCGTGATCATTCAGTAGCATGAAAATAGTCTCAACAACATTACTGACACTGACAAGCATGTCAGACACGGCCAGGCAGCAAATGAAGTAGTACATGGGCGAGTGTAGGTTACGATTCTTGATTATAGCCATCACAACCAAAATGTTTTCCACCAAACTGATGAGACCCAGTGCAAGGAACAACTCCTGTGGGGTGAGGATCTGCACGCAGCCCGGAGAATTGCGCTCCCCCAAAGAAGAGTTAGTTTCGTTGTCTTCCATAAAGTCACTCATTGAGGAGAAATCCACGTGGAGGATGGGGTTATGTGACCCGTTGGTCATTTTAACCTGAACACAGCGCCGTTTTTGGCACAGGTAGATGCGCGGTTTCTCCACAGAATGCTTCAGTAGACCTATCAACTAATATCCAGCATCATTAAAAATTCTCAACTATTAACAATTGGAAGCAAAAAATATTCCGCTGTAAGTTGCGAGTTAACATTATTTTTACACACACACACACACACACAAACACACACAACTTTTTGTATTAGCTCTTCTGTCAGCCAGACGCAATTCAGTCAAAAAGTTTTGTTTCAAACGTGCATGATGAGCTCACTGGTGCGGGCTTGTTCCTTTAGCGTCGCGCCCAGACCTTATGCGTCCTGAGTCCTCTGGGAGCGAAGACAGTGCTGTCTAAACACAACTCCTCCTTCTTCTCAGAGCACACAGCTGGGCTTGGCCCCACAATAGTCAACAGATGCAGCTCTTATGAAAAAGGATGTCCCACCTTTTGGCCGCTGCTGTCTGACCACTGAGCAAAGTCACTAAAATACTGTATTTTAAATGGTTCACACACAGTATTTGTAAATTTGTATTAAATAATTGTAAATTTGTAATAAAAATTTTTTAAATTACAATTAGGTGCATGTTTTTGGTGCATGGTTTCTAATTGCACCAGTAATTAAAACAGACCAGCACTATGGCTGAGTGGCTAGCACTCACAGCAAGAAGGTTTCAGGTTCGACCCCCGGGTCGCCCGGGCCTTTCTGTGTGGAGTGTGGCACTCCAGTTTCCTCCATCAACCCAAAACTAGCACCCCTATGAAGTGAAATCAAGGACCATGACGTTGCCAGTGACCGGCCGGGCGCAGTCCGAAAGGACAATTTGGGTCCACCCACAGAGAACTGAGCGGCAATCTGCTGCCCTCGGGGGCGACCCAGCTGGATAAAGTGGAAGACAGATGGTTTCTAATTGCTAATGTTGGGAAAAAGTTTAGAATGATGTAGAAATTGTTTCTGTGCCAGTTATAAAAGCAGAGATTAGCATCTGCTGGCAGTGACTTAAGTGGTTGAAATCTTAGCACATGCAGACCCCTGAGGCACAGATATGAAAGCCTTTCTATACTGCCAGTGGATCACATGAAAACTTTCGACAACCTCAGCCTTAGCTCCAGGTGAACTGTGAACAATGACATCATTTGACTGTCCAGCAGTCACATTGAGAGATCATGTGGCTCTCTGTATAGATGGATACACTGATTTGTCTGCTGTCCTTGAAGTGCATTTCCTCTGCTTTTAACTTCAGGGCTGAGTGTTTAGATTGACTTTTTGATGTTTGTCAGAAATGTAACATGTACTTTTTTATTTTACACAAACCTTGTACTCAGTTGTTTACAATTCAGCCTTAAAGGCTAAAATATAGGTTATTGTTTTTGAAATAGGTTTTGACAAAGGTCTGCTTGTACCCTTAGGCTTGTGGTGCAACAAATTTTGTATTTTCAAAAAATATATAACTATATAAACAAAATAATGCTTTGACATAAACATTGGCTTTTCTCAGTGTTAGTATACTGTATTATTAAATATGCATAAAAAACAACACATACTTTTCCCTATAAATTATAAACGGGTTGCATTTCTAATCCATTGATTTTGAATTTGAACCACAAGGACATCATACAGGGAAGCATATCTTTAGCCATGTTCACTAGTCCTTTTGGGCTGTCTTGTGAGAACTGGAGAATACCATTAAAGTTTAAACTAAATCTAATAAGTACAGCAGAAGGTATGAACAGTACTTAAACATTGGTAATATCGGTTTAATCCATGTACCAAGGGTCAAAATTACAGTATTAACAAAACAAAACGCTTTAGGATTCCGCATTAGATTATTGAATAATCTGCTGTCCATTATTTTTCTGAATCATCATTAAGAAAAGCTAATTTATCTTGATTGTGTGATCCACCTCTCAGTCTCAGTCCCACTCCTCTTCATCTCTGTAAGGGTTGTCTTCCCCTGGGGGCTCGTGAAACTGTATGTTAGCCAGCATGTCTCTCATTGCTACCATCAGTCGATTCACTTCCTGGTTAAGTTCTTGTCCTGCCCGAGCGACTTCCTGATCATCACCTTGTCTCTGCCCATCCTTAAAGAAATATGGATATACACACCATCAGTAACACAAAACAGAAAAAAACTCACTGTAAGAAGCAAAGGAATCCAACTGTATAAACAATAACATTTCATAATCAAAGACTATTTATGAACTGCCCTGAAGCATGGGGTTGTGTTAAATGTTAAAGTCTCCAATGCTGACGTTTTGAACATGTAACTCTATTTAAACTGTAACCCTATTTACCTTATCTATATTTTTATCTTTTCCTTTGGATAACATGATCAGGATGCAAGTAGCCCTAATGGAAACATGCCCCAGTCTTTAAACCTACTATACTATGCTTCAACTACATCACAGTATACATCTATTTTGTTGCTAACTGTCATTTCTATTTTGTTCTCATGTGGCATGCATTAAAACACCTTGAGGGGCATATTCCTTTAGAGGAGTACGGGAAGGGTGCTTGTTATATATGTATTTTCTTTTGAGTACCAAACCATCAGTCCAATGCTGCTGCATTCACGTGGTCCTTTGGAATTTGGGAGAATGTTTTCCCGAGTTGAAAAATGCACATGAATGCTTGTTCAAATCGGAAAAACAACTCAAAAGCTGACTTTCAGACCTGACGTCACCTACTATATGAAGAAATTCTGCTGTTTTTTCAATTTATCTTGAATATTTGAGCTCTTTGACTAAACATTATTATATTTAGGGGTTTACTGTAAGTTGTCCATATCATCAAGAGCATTTGCAGAAAGACATATGTAATGTTAACTAGTGGTAGCTAAAGTAAATGAGCAAACTTAATGATTGTATTATTGGTGACATCAAAATCCAGACATTGATAAAAGCACAGAAACTCTCTCACAACATCTCAGAACCACATCTCATCTCAGAATCCCAAATTCCTGAACACATGCACCTGAACGCAGCATGTTAGCATTGTGTTACCATGGTAACTGTGGTACTGCCTCCCACTCCCACCAGTCCCAAACTACAGAGCTAGTAAATTATTTTTTTAATTAATTAAAATTATTCAATATTACTATGGCAGTAAATTAACATATGCCATGAGTGGGAGCACAATTAAGCAAAAGAGAAACTGTTTTTAAGATAAACTGGCTTTTGTGTGCAGATTAAAAATACTTACTTGAAGGTTGAAATTTGGCAACAAGGACCGGAAAAAGAGAGACAATGTACTCTCATTCGATGTTCCAGCATTCTGTCTAAAATGCATATCAACATGTAAAATGTGTATATTAATTGAAAATACACAAACATTGTGTTAATGACAAACAATAAGATGTATACCTCTCTGGTCGTGTGTATGTTATGATGGAGTCTAAAGGTGGTAAAGGGTCAAAGCCCATCACTGGTTGCGTGGTCACCTCCTGTGGTCAGGACATAAAACAAGACTTTGAATCAATAAAAGCAAAGAAATAATATGGCAACTGTAGACAGGCCTTACAATGGGTAGACTGGAAGTGGCTCCTTTGATTTCAGACAGGAGGACATGTCGATGGATGTTCCTTGGTGCACTCTGGTATCTCTGCTTTCTCCTGCCAAAACATAGCAGTTTGTTTTGTGTAATATACACAGAAAACCGTTGGATAGAAGAACACACAATGGCCACAAATAAGTAGGCATGATCTCACTTGTTTTGGTAATCTTCCACCAGGGGATCTTTGACATCTACTCGATGAAGCACTGTTTGTACATTTGATTCCAGCCACTGCATCACTGTGGCTTCTCTCCATAGGCTGAAACTTCGCCCGACAAATAATGCCGTCAGTTCAGCCAGAGCCTGAGGCTGCCTATAAGGGTATACAAACTTTAGAATCTCTGCTATCATACAAATTTAAATTAAAGTTTTATTTTTGATTGTGAAATCTTTGATTATATAAATAATGTTCTGACAAAATAGACATATACCCTATGTGAGTTCTTGGGGCAAAGAAGGCATGTGAGGTGACTGTGGTGTCCGGCTGCACCGTACAGAGATCCAATAAAGGCATCAAGACTGCAAAACCAATAGTTATGGTTTAACTGAACACTGAACATTGAAAAAGTTATTTTTATCAATGAATATAACACACACATACCTCCAGGAAACATTATGAGAGCATCTTGCAGCATCTGATCTGCTTCATGTCTGAGTTTGTCACTTTCCTCTGGGTCCATATCCTCCTGTTGGCCCAGATGGAAATGACAAAGGGCAATGGAAAATGCAAAATTTGGCAGCTGGGAGAGATTCCGGTGTTCCTGAAGAAGTAAACAAAAATAATTCAGTGTCTCAAACATTCATCTATACTTGACACAGTATTCTTATGAGAAACATATACCTCCCAATCTTGATACAACTGAATAAGACACTGGTATTCTCTTGAACGGAGCATCAGGAAATCAATGAGCAGCAGCATGCATAAGGGGTCAGAGTCTGGATCCAAACTATTGATACACAAGCACAATATGTTAGTAGAGTTGTTTTTCATGGCCTACAGATTGTTTACAGATTATTATTATTTTCCCCAAATTATGTCATTTAAATTTACAACAAAGTCATCCACACTCCTATTTCAATGCAAACATGAGAGGAGAGCAGTGTAGGACAGCAGTGTAGTTACACTTATTACACTTAGGGCTGTCCTCTTCACACTGAAGTGTTCAAATAAAGCTTTATGCATTATCTTTTATGGGCCCATATTACACTATTTTCTGATCTATGTTATAATGTTGTTTCCTCATCAAAAACATACCTGAAGTTGTATTTTGTTTCATTCACAAATGTTTAACAGACAAACCCTGTATATTTAGGCTCAGTTCTTCTCTCAAACAGAAAACACTCTGTTACACCTTGTGATGTTATATGGTAATACAGGAAGTGCTCCACTGTTTTTAAGCTTCATATGCCTTCGCCTCTACTGAACTAAAGGTAAAAAAGTAGCTATTAACTTGAAAACTACCGCTTTATAACATCAGAAGCTGGAACAGAGCATTTTGAGCCTTAGAGATGTAGACAGACTAATAAACCATTCATCCATCTTCTCCCGCTTAATCCGGCTGGGTCGTGGGGGCAGCTTGCTGCCCAATACTCATAGCACCTGACCCACCCTATGAACCCCTCTGCGGGTGGTGAGCCCACAGGAGGGGGTCACTAATAAACCAGTTTTACACAAACATGTGTGAAAAAGGTTTACAAGGTCCTATATTATGCAAAATTGACAAATTTTGCATAATATTGGACCTTTAAGCAGCTGGTCAGTCCATACAAAATATCTGCCTCCAATTTAGAATAAAAGCCGAAAGCTAAAAAGTCCAAATATCTACCTGAAATATCTGCCAAACAATATATCGGAATAAGTATTAGTCATTAGCTGTTGGTCAGAGGGAAAAAAAGATATCACTGATTATGTTGGCACTAAACCTTGACAAAACATCTACAACACTGAACATGATATAAAATGCCATTAAGAATCTGATATAAATCACAGTGCTAATAAAAAACTTTTAACACTGCCAACTTAACATGTATGCCATCGACTTGTATTTTCACAATAAAGCCCCACACAAATAGATCAGACCAATGAAGTAATGAAACCAGGAAGCTGGAGTTAGATAAAAATTTAAGATAAGATTTGTCTGTTCCGTACTGTGGAGAGTAACCATATTACATGAAACATACAGTTAAGTCAACACAAATGTTTTGACATTTGATTTCAGTAAATTGTATTTTTATACATGGAGAAGGAAAGCTACAACCATCTCTGGCTTTTACATAACAAGTAGAGCAGTTTGTCCTTGATAAAAAAAAAGATGACATAATTTAACACTGTTCTACAGAGAAAATGTTTGCATTTATAAAACTACTTGACCACATCACAGTTACCTCTGGTAATGCCTAACCTCAATATTTGCTTTTACCGAGCTGAAAGAATACGTCTCAAGTCTGATGATTGGACTTTGTGGTTATTGAGAAATTCATTAGACCATAAATTTCTCACAATGTTTATAGAGAAGTGTAAAAATAGTTTGTATTTGTCAGGTCTTGTATGACATTTAGTGTACCTTAGGATTAATTTGCAATATTCCAATGCTGTCCGTGGGCATCCTCTCTTCTCCAAAAACATCATGTGCTTGTATAGGGCCAAATAAAAAGCCCTAGAAAAAAAAAGAACATTAACATAAAGATGGAAACAGAAAACTGCTTGTGTTGAGAAATACACCCACACATAATTCAATGACTGACCTGTTCTCTGGTCTGAGATAATCCAGTCTACTCATTCCTGAGGTCAAACTGAAGAGAGGGTGAAAAGCACATTCAAAGCTGTACAATGCTCTTTCTGCAAAATGAAAATAAACTAATATGATTATACAGAAAACACAGCTGTAATATAAAGAATTTCAGTATAAAACAATCAGTAAGGTTCTAATGAAATTGCTTAATAGTCAATATCAATGCTGCTGGCATGTTTTTAATTAAAACAAACCATCATAAATCACCTTTATAATTAACATGTATTTGTGAACCAAGATACTAATGAGACATAACATGTGTCTTTTTGCCAATAACCAGTATCATTAGCACCAGTAATCTTAACTCTCACCTATAAGGTCTCTGGCCATCTCCTGGTCCTCTTGTATGCGGCAAACATCTGAAAGCTGCAGTAAGGAATCAATGTGGTACGGATTGAGTTGAAGCAGAGCCTAAAAAGTACAAAAAATACACACTCAGATAAGTTTATCATTTCCCTGTTAACTGATCTTATTTTAACACTTTTCAAATGCTCAAATAGACACAAATACATTTCTCTTACAGGAAAATTAGAATAAATTCAAGATGTATGATGATTATGAGACAGCAAAGGACTTTACCACAATGTTGTTGGGATCCATAGACTCAACTGCATCAAAGAACTTGAATTGTACATGCTGGTATTCACGGTTGTGCTCAAAAGTGAAATAGTGAATGCCATCTTTTGACTGGAGCAAAGACATAGAAATTCCTGGAGGAATAACAAATAAAGTGTCCCCAAATAATAATTTCAGATAATTTATTTGAAAAGATATTTCTGCATCCTAGAAGTTTACCTGGGCGGCTAAAGCGAGGCCAGCTGTCTTTCGGGCTAGTCATCCACGTGCTCCGGTGAAAGTGTCTGTTTCTCTGTCGCGGTCTGTTATTGAAAGAAAATACAGATAAAGTAATAAAGATGAGAAATGATTGGAAATTAGAGATCAACTGATATGTTTTTTTTTCATTGTTTTTTTTATTTTTTTTTATTAATGGCCAATAGAGATTATTTAGAACCAGAGAAACTAACGCCTGATGAACTCTGTCGATGTGTTCAAATAAAGTGTTATGCATATTCTTTAGGCATCTAGTTGGCCAAACTAATACATACAAACCTATTAAATATTGTTACATTTTGTTAAACAGCACATTTGCACAATACTGGCTGACTTACCTTTGGTCTCCAAGAACTGCTCTTGCTCCAAAATATCTCTTCAACTCAGTCTCTGGGTTCAGATTCCTGAAGAATTAATAAAACTATGGTTATTGCTTATTCCTGACATGACACATGACTCACAGAGCTGCTACCAGAAAATATAATGTACAGTGATTAAAAGTATTACATTGACTTTATACAATATTTAAAATTATGACATGATTGAAATTTTGTTCTTACCGGTGTTCAACATGAAGGGCAGCTTTTCGGTCTGGACCTCCACAATTGGTGCTTTGTAAACTATGACTATTAGACTGTTCCAAGTTTTCCAGTATCAAATCTATGTTGTCATCTGGCACTGCATCCTGAAATCATGCCCATGTAATTACTTTAGAATTTTTTATTTTACAGAAACTACTAATACCTGTCCATTTTCTGGTGTGGCTCTGTTTTTTTTCTTCTTCCTCTTTTTCTTTGCTTTGTCCCCAGACTAAAGGGATACAATGTAAAGAGGCAGTTAGTGTATGTGGTTTAGATTATGTTGGCACTTGGTTTGAGTTTACCTTAGATGCTGGGGCTTCATGGTTTGCATCTCTGCCTTGCAAGGACTGGGTTTTAGTGTGGTCATCTGTTTTTTCAGCAACTTCATCAGGTGAGATTTTCTCTGCCTCAATGTCTTCATCACATATCTATCAAACAAATATCAGCAAGAAAAATGTTATAGACAAGTAGAACTAAATGTTGTTCAATCAACTGCATGAGTGCAATTAAAGTTGTGTCCAAGTTTTAAATATGATTTAATTAAAGTTCGGTACTTATTCTTTCATGTTATATATTGGTACATGTCCATCATGGCCATTTATTAGCTTTGCAGAGACAAAAACCGTATCACAAAGGCGATTTTTGCTTAGATTTGAGCTTTGATTGTGTGTGGGTTGACAACTAATCAATTATACACATAGGGGGCATAGTAAACTTTATTAACAAAGTATATAATCACACGTGTACTAAATCTGACAGCAGTGTTATGTTGACACTAAACAAGCTAACACAGACTACATGTTGTTAGCAAGGTCGACAGCGAGAGCTGACAACACGTACGTGTCGTGTCAGTCATAAAACAAAGCAATTACCACTTCATAAATGTTGCTGAAGTTCTTCTGGCCCTTGTTCTTCTTTGGTTTTCGACTGCTGGACGGTAAAATGACATTAGCCGTCTCTGCCCCCTCTTCCTCAAAACTATCCCCCACAGTGAGGTCCTCGGGGCCCAGGGCTTCCTGACCCCGCTGCTTCCCCTTCAACCTTCTCAAAGCCCGAGTGGACATGATTCACACTTAAAATAATGCGTGTTCAATAAGTTAAAATTGTTACCAAAACAAACTCGACACCATACAGTCTATGAACGAGGCAGAGCCGCACTTTCTCTTTAGTTTCAATTCGACAAAACCACTGGATCGGAATTGCACTACTGCCCCCTATGGGCAGTCCAAAGTGTGGCTTGGAATGCCTATAGATAATGACCTGATAATGAATTTTACCTTTGCAATTTGCAGCCACGCGGCTTTGCAATTTAGCTGGTTTTGATCCCTTTTGTTGATTTGTAGTATATGTTTTAAGAACAGCACAATTTCCTTTAGTATAATTTTGAGCAGTAAATGTGCTTTTGAGGTGCAGTGTCATATGAGGAAGTAGGCCCATGTCTCAACATGTACTTCTTCAAAATACTTCACAGGTCAACTGTGGTCAAAGAAAAAGCTGCAGAAAGAAGTGCATTGTTCTTGCAGAACATTACATATCTCTTTTATCACAATTGGTTAATATTTCTCCAATAACAATGGGAGTATTCTTCTTCAGGTGACAAAGGGAGTTTCTAATCTGATGAAACTGACAATGTGAAAGAGGAAGTTGACTTAAAATAAAAATGACATTTAAATCACTACATCACAATAAAAGACAAAGTTTTGAGTAACAATATAGTACAATATACATTCATACAGACATTTCATATAAGAAGAACAAATCCAATAGTTGTAAAACTATTCTCATTGATCTAATTAGTATATCAATAACCACAACATCAGTCTGCAACTTATTTCTGAAACCACTATGTGAACAGATACTGGCAGAAGTCCATTCATGTAAATATAAAATATAACTTGACCCCAGTAAAGTGTGGTGATGTTGTTACTCGTTGGCAGTAACAGGGAGAGGGTTTTCATAGGCTGCGGCCTCCAAGTCGTCCACTCTTTTCCTCCGCGTCTCTGGGGGAGGTCGGGGCGGGGGGTTGGATGGGGGACTTTTGATGCTCTCTGCTGTTGGTTTCGGGGACTGTTGTCGTGGAAGAATTGGCTCCCACTGTTCACCTCGTATAGCTGCCTAAACAAAAAAGAAAATGCCCAAACCTATTTTTTCTTCAGTAAACATGTACTGAACAATAATAGGTTCACTATGCAACTTTTGAGATAAAGGGTCCCCCTGCTTGTCTCCATGGAGATCCCTGGAATGTTCCACAGTATGGCATCAAACCTATCAACTCCAAAGAGACAAGCAAAAGCTGCGACATTGCCAAGTTACAGGTCAGATCTGCGGAGAGAGGTGACCCCCACTAATAGTAAAAATATGTTGTTGTTTTTTAAGATAACAAACAACCATAATTAAGTAAATGCATGTCAGTCAAGTTTAATACCATACTGTGGAACGCTCCAGGGAACGCATTTACATCTCCATGGTGGCAAACCCCCCACTGGAAAGGTACATACAGCATCTTGAAGCAATAATTTAAAAAAAGAAAGTTAAGGCAGATTTTAGAACAGTATATGTGTGATCATATGTAATTCTTACCTTTAACATTGCATTGAAATATATGTAGGTAACATGTATTTCAGAAGACAGTGGACTACGTGAAATAATTAATCTTTAATTGCAATATTAATCTGCAAAATTCGGTTACGACATCTGGAAGCTAAAGCATTTCACTCCTATTGTGGCATGTCTTAACTGAAATACCAGTAATGAAATGTGTCTTTCCTGAAACCATTTCCTTCTTTTAAACTCTTCCTGGTTCAACTCACAGCTAAACAGCTCTACATAAACTAAGCTTCTCCTTATTAAATTGTAATAAACAAACTTACTCCCAGGTATATGAGACTTGCAATCCCAAGGCAGACACACCCAAGGACAGTAGCAAGCATAAACCCTCCAGGAACACACAACCTACAGGAAATAAACAATAAACTATTAATCTCAAGGAGTGGCTTTAAATAACTTGAAAAGAACAAAGCTGACAGACATCTGAAAAACTTACGCTGCATGTAAAAAAGCCCGGACATAGTAGTTTCTGGTCAGGGGTCCAAAGGATTTAACACAAACAGTAAAGCAATATTGACCGCTGAGAACACAAAGCTAC
This sequence comes from Odontamblyopus lacepedii, assembly GCA_034769755.1. Lineage (NCBI taxonomy): Eukaryota > Metazoa > Chordata > Actinopteri > Gobiiformes > Gobiidae > Odontamblyopus > Odontamblyopus lacepedii. The sequence continues at coordinate 22,163,809 of CM068349.1, read as the reverse complement.
ATATTATATCAATGGCATATTAAACATAGTTGTGAACACTCTGACAGTGGCATACTCACGTCCGCCCCACACTAGTGCCCTTGGACCTCTTGCCTCTTGGATACTCAAGGAGACACACAAAGGACCCAGCAGCACTACAGACATGTTAAGGCTCTCAACAGAAGTAGCCAAGTACCTGCTCCTCAGTTTCATATATTAACCAAAATATTCACACTAATTCTCATTACACTCTGACAAAAGGAGAAACATGGATAATATAGTTAATAGGCGCAAGCAACATCACTTCCCCACAGAGATGGATACACAGCATAGGCTGCAAACTCCCAGCCTCTGAATTGTCCAGCAACCCCCACAATGCCACCTGTGAGGAGAACTGAAAATTCACACTTTTAGGATCCCAGAAATCTGTCTTAGGTGGTTAAATGTAATATTATTATTCGTTCTATTTAACAAATTGCACTTTGCTTATGTTTAGTTTAATTAGGTTACTTACTCAGTCCGGAGGCCAGAGCTTGCTCGTTGGCCCACATCGCCCACTCTATTTTCCCCATAGCTTAATGAACAAACCTCACTTTTAAAAACCGGCAAAGGTCTTCAGACAGCGACTGAAACTTTGAAACTTTAGACAAAACGAGGAAGCAGGTTTGCTTCACAGATGTGAGGTGTGTTGACACGCAGAGTGGGCAGGGCTTTCGGCAATTCCCCGTGGAGGCGTCATATCCCGAAGACAAAGCGGGCGGGGCTAAATCTCAGCAGTAAAGGTAAAATATAGCCGCAAGCGGCGATGATCGGCCCTCGCGTGCGCCTACGCTGCACCGCAAACACCGTTCCCAACAAACGAGGCGCCCAGCACTTCGCGCCCTGCAAACGCTGCTCCCAGCAAATGCCGTGCTCAGTAACCACCATGCCCCACACTTACCCTAATAACCATAAACCCCAACCACACTTTTCATATGCTTTACAGTGTGTTATATTCAGGCCAAGATCACGTATTAGTGATTCAAATTTCCCAGGCCAACACATCCTCCATCAGAAAAATTACATAGTGCACAGGTTTAAATAATTTTTAAGAAGACTTTGTGCCTCCTCCTGGCCAACAGTGAAAAATTCCCCATGTCCATAATATTTTTTTTTGCTTGTAGTCATGCATAGAATTTAATTCCCAAACTTGGTACAAATCCGACAATGTTGATGTTTCATGTCTAGGGGGCGCTATAGTGTAATTTTTCATATGCTTTATAGTGTATTATATTCAGGCCGAGATCAATTCAATTCAATTCAATTTATTTTGTAGCGCCCAAAATCGCAACAACAGTTGCCTCTAAGGGCGTTCCAAGATATGGATGAGCCAAACATACACACAGACATATCAAAACAGGAATAAACAACATTCATGTAAAGCAGCAAATGAAACATTGTCCAGTCATCCCCTGTCCTTAGACCCTCCTTCTCAGCAAGGAAAAACTCCAAAAAACCCAGGGTCCTGGGAAAAAGAAGAAACCTCGGGGAGAACTACAGTGAAGGAGAGATCCACTCCCATGGACGGACAGGCTATAGATGTCCAGGCCCGTGGGCCAGTTCGGTATGGCCACAGCTACCCAGGTGGAGAAGGAGCCGGGCGAGGAGGGGAGGCCGGGAAAGAGAAGGAGACCGGGCGAGGAGGAGGAGGCCGGGCGAGGAGGAGGAGCCGGGCGAAGAGGAGGAGCCGGGCGAGGAGGAGGAGCCGGGCGAAGAGGAGGAGCCGGGCGAGGAGGAGGAGAGGGGTCCAGCTGCCATCAGGCGTCTGAAAGAGTTACACTCCACAGGAGGAGTGGGACAGGGGACAACATGTGAATAGCAATGAACGAGCTACAGATGAGAACATAGTAAGTGATGCTGATGAGAAAATAGAAGGAAACAGAGGATAGTGCTCAGGTTGCCACACTTCCCCCAGCTTGTTATCTCCTGCAGCAGCTTATTTGAGTAACATCAACTAAGTAACCTGGTCATAAGCTATTCCGAAGAGGAAGGTTTTAAGCCTGGTCTTAAATAAAGAGACTGTGGGTGCCTGTTTAACATCAACAGGGAGTTGATTCCATAACACAGGAGCTTGGTAACTGAAGGCTCTCCCCCCCCCACTGTACTTTTAGACACTCTAGGAACCACTAATAATCCTGCATTCTGAGAGCGAAGTGCTCTATTTGGCTGATAGGGGACAATGGCATCCTGAAGATATGATGGGGCCATATTGTTTAAGGCTTTGTATGTCAGGAGGAGAACTTTGAATTTAATTCTAAACTCGACAGGAAGCCAGTGCAGTGATTTTAACACAGGACTGATGTGATCACGTCTTTTAGTTCCTGTTAGGACTCTGGCCGCTGCATTTTGGACCAACTGGAAGCTTCTTAAAGTACCTTTAGTGCAGGCGGTGAGCAGAGAATTACAGTAATCTACTCTGGATGTAACAAATGCATGGATAAGTTTTTCAGCATCATTTTTAGGCAAAATATTTCTGATTTTAGTTATGTTTCGCAGGTGAAAATATGCACTTTTACAAGCTTGGTTTATATGAGCTGTGAATGAGAGATTTTGGTCAAATACGACTCCAAGGTTTTTTACAGTAGAGCTAGAGGCTATACTCACATTGTCAAGTGAGATTATCTGGTCTGACAGAGAATCTCTCTGACCTTTAGGACCGACAACAATGACCTCTGTTTTTTCAGGATTTAAGAGCAGGTAATTCAGGGTCATCCAGGTTTTGATGTCCTTCACACAGGCACTGAGCTTATTGATTTGATCGGTCTGATTAGGTTTCATTGATAAGTACAGCTGAGTGTCATTAGCATAGCAGTGGAAATTAATGCCATGTTTTCTGATAATGTTACCTAATGGCAACATATACAGAGTAAACAGGATTGGACCAAGCACAGATCCTTGTGGAACACCGCAAGCTACTTTAGAGCAGGGAGAGGTGCACTGGTTTACACTAACAAACTGGTACCTATCTGATAGATAGGGTTTAAACCATTTGAGGGCGGTCCCTCTGACACCTATGTCACATTCTAACCTCTGCAGTAGAATGTTGTGATCAATGGTGTCAAACGCTGCACTGAGGTCCAGTAGGACCAGGACTGAAGCCAGCCCGTTATCAGCAGCTAGTAGCAAATCATTTGTCACTTTAAGCAGAGCAGTTTCTGTGCTGTGGTGAGCTCTGAAACCAGACTGAAATTTTTCATATAAATTATTGCCCTGCAGATGGTGACAAAGCTGTTTCACCACAACTCGTTCCAGAATCTTTGAGAGAAATGGAAGATTCGAAATAGGTCTGTAGTTGGCTAGTTCATCAGGATTTAAGCTTTTTTCAAAAGCGGTTTAATTACAGCATATTTAAAGGACTGAGGAACATAGCCATTTTCTAATGACATATTTATTATGTTATGGATGGAACCTATTATTAGGTGGAGAGCTTCTTTGAGGAGTTTGACTGGAATAGGGTCGAGCAAACAAGTTGATGGTTTGGACGACATGATGACTGAGGTAATCTCCACCTCATCGACAGGAGTAAATTTGTCTAATGCTGTTAGAGGATTCATGTGGGATATTGGTGTTACTGACTGGATTTGCTGAATTTGCTCGGGGCTGATTTTTGGAGTGGCTTCGTTGATCTTGTCTCTAATGGTTGTAATTTTGTAATCGAAGAATTCAAGAAAGTCAACTGAACTTCGAAGGGAGAAGAGACTCAGTGGCAGTGTGCGAGTTTGTCAGCCTGGCTACAGTGCTGAACAGAAATCTGGGGTTGCTTTTGTTTACTTCTATTAGGTTTGAATAGTATCTGGTTTGCGCTTTTTGCAGAGCGGCCTTATAAGAGAGCAGGCAGAGCTTCCATGCCTTCAGAGACTGCTCGGAGCGCGAGCGGCGCCAGAGCTTCTCTGTGCGTCTTACGTGTTGTTTGAGTGATCGCAATTCTGGAGTATACCAAGGAGCCAGAGGTCTTGGTTTAATGCTTTTCTGTTTTAGCGGAGCTGCAACATCGAGAGCAGATTTTAAGGTGAGCATTGTCCTATCAACAAACTGATCCATGATAACTGGATTAAAGTTTTTCTCATTGTCACATGGCATATCATTTAATACTGGCTCGATTACTTCTTTGAACTCGGCTACCGATTTTTCTGATATTGTTCTTTTCATTATAGTTTTCTCCTGCTGAGCTGGATAGTCTTTTAGTACAAATTGAAAGGTAATTAAAAAATGGTCAGAGAGTATAGGGTTTTGAGGAATTACAATGAAATCATTAATCTCAATACCATAAATTAGGACGAGGTCAAGAGTGTGATTGTGACAGTGAGTCGGCTTGTTCACACTCTGGGTAAAACCGATCCCATCCAGGAGAGCACCAAAAGCACTGCTGAGGCACTCACTGCTGTTATCAACATGAATGTTGAAATCTCCAACTATAACAATCCTTTCCCATTCCAAAACTAAACTTGAAATAAAGTCAGAAAACTCTGTCAGAAACTCGGCATATGGACCAGGAGGTCGGTAGATTGTTATATAACAGCTTTTTGGTTTTTCCAGTTGGTGCATGTAATAGATCGTGCGAGGCTTTCAAAGGAGCGGAATGTATAATTAGATTTGAGGCTGAGAATTAGGCTGGAGTGAGAAATGACGGCCACACCGCCACCTCGACCTGTGCTCCTGGCACTTTGAAAGTTCACGTGACTTGGAGGGGTAGATTCGTTTAGTCCAACATAATCATTTTCCTGAAGCCATGTTTCAGTTAAAGCTAGAAGATCAATATTAAAGTCACCAATTAATTCATTTATTAAAAGAGATTTAGAGGAGAGGGACCTGATGTTTAGCAGTCCACATTTTACACACTTATCATTTTGTTTATTTGCGACACATGTATTTATTTTTATTAAGTTATGAGATCTGACGCCTTTCCTATCAGAGTTTAGTTGACTTTTAATTGTGCTTTTTACATGCTTTATTTGTTTATTTGCGACACAATTATTTATTTTTATTAAGTTATGAAACCTGACGCCTTTCCTATCAGACTTTAGTTGAGTTTTATTTGTGCTTTTTATACATTTATTTTGTTTATTTGCGATGCATGTATTTATTTTTATTAAGTTAGGAGATCTGATACCTTTCCTATCAGAGTTTAGGTGTGTTTTATTTGTGCTTTTTGTGCGTGGGACATACACAGCCTCAGCCAGTCTGGGAGAATTGTTCATGCAGGGTGGCTCAGAGGAGGCCCCTGTACGTGGGGCACACACAGTCTCAGCCTGTTTGGAGCTGTTCTCGCTAACAGAGCAGTGCCTCACTAGTCTACTCTGCTCCCTAGCGTCACTGACACTCCCTGAGCTATTCTGTGTGCTAGTCTTACCTGATGGTCATCTAAGGCTAGCAATCATATTCTGAGCTAAGAGGGAGGAGCCAGCCGCTGTGGGATGAATGCCGTCGCTACGTATAAGCCTGGGCTTCCCCTCAAATGCCCTCCAGTTGTCTATGAAGACGACACCATTCTGCGGGCACCAATTGGACAACCACTGGTTGACAGCTGAAAAGCGGCTGAACATTTCACAATTGGCATAATTTGGAAGGGGGCCAGAGAAGTACACGGACTCCGACATCGACTTAGCCAAATCACAAACTGCCGCTATCTGCAACTTCACCACCTCTGACTGACCGCGCCGAGTATCGTTACCCCCCGCGTGTATAACGATCCGGCGGTACCTGTTCTTACTTCTCTTTAAAAGCCTAAGATTCCCCTCGATGTCACCCAGTCTGGCTCCAGGGTAACACCGTGTGGAAGCTGCAGGCAGTTCCACGTCCCTGACTATGGAGCTCCCTATGACTAGTGTGTCCCGCGTCCAGCTCAGGGGGGCGAACCTGTTCCGGACGGGAAGCTCCCTGCTCTCAGCCCTGTGTCCCTGGTCTCCTGCAGTCCTACACTCAGCTATGTGTCCCTGATCTGCAGTCCTAGTCTTAGCCCTGCGCCTGCGTCTAACTGTCACAAACCTGTCCTGGTCTGGTCCCGGCTGCACGGGATGCGCCGGGGGGCTGCTCTCGCTAGCTGCGCTCATGCTAATGCGGTCCGCGGTCCCTGCTACTGCCTGACTATAACTCGGCTTCAGCGCCTCCAATGAGCGGATCCGCGTTTCTAACTCTGTAACCCTGGCCTCGAGGACTGCCACTACGCTGCACTTAGCGCAACTATCCCTGTCACTATCAAATAAGCCAGGGTTCTCACTCCACATGTGGCAACTAGAACAGGAAAGGGGGGCGAGAGTTTTAGCCATGATGCTAGGCTAGGCTAGATCAGGCTGAAACTACAAGCTGAAACTACACAGAGAGAGAGGCTTAGACCACGAATTACGGAGCACTAGATGCTGAATAAACTTCGATGGTTTGACGAAGTACTCAGGCACTAGTTTAGATCAGCATCAGTGACTCAAATTTCAGCACGATCGGACTAAGTCTGTGCCAACGGGAGCACATCTTGACATTGAATATTGTCTAAATTTTGATTGAACTTTGACAATTTTCAAAAAAATTCAGGTAACGTTTGAAGCCACAATTCTCTAGATGATGTACAGTGATTTTCAGCCCTGTGGGTGAAGCACCTTCAGAGGAGTGTGTTCAAACCCAACATGAGCCAAAAGGCGGACTCTTTTGAAGATTTCAATCCAAGATGGCTGCCTTCTACTTTGTCAGGGGGCGTGGCCATAATAATATTTTTTGTTTGTCTTCATGTGATGAATGCGTGTACTGAATTTCGTGGCCCTATGACAAAGTTGAGCTTCCATAGGAGTGGGCGGAGACTAATATTTGAGGTGGCGTATTATCTCAATTTTTTTATCCCCATGCATGAAACCTATATTTTCTCGAATGTCTCATCATTTCTGAACTTTTGGCAATGTTTGGTGAGTTTCTGAACGTGTTTGGGGGGTTATGATTTATTTCAATCTGTAGGGGGCGCTAATGCACCAAACTAAATTTTTTTCAGATTCAGTAGCTTTAGGGCAGAGAGTTTAAGAACTGTGTCAAATTTCATTGAAATCAGAGTTTGTTTGAGCAAATGGGAGCAATTTGTAAATTTCCAAAACTTGTGTTCACTATTTGTCGCTTCATTGCTCAGAGACGGATTTGGGATATGTGGATAACTTTTGACGTTCCCATCCTCGAGATAATGTGGACCAAATCTGAGGCCGTTTGGGTGAGCGCCCGCGGAGAAGTACGTTTCAGATTCTCAAACTTTAATCCAAGATGGTCGCCCCCTGGTGTGTCAGGGGGCGTGGCCATAATAATATTTTTGACTTGTCTTGTCATGATCAACTTCTGTGTTAAATTTCATGATTCTACGTGCAAATTTTTTTTGGTGCCATTCGTATACCCTAATGCATTTTTGTCTCGTTAGGGGGCGCTGACGAGCCATTTTATTTATTTTTTGAAAATGGAAATAGCCAAGTTAGACATCCAGAGTCTCTAACACGTGGCCAAATTTCATGACTTTTCGTCATTGTTCACTCGGTGAAAAATGGGTGAGTGCGTTAGGAGAAAAATAAGAAGATTATGGCCGCAAGCGGCATCGAACGGCCCTCGCGGGCCACACGTCACACTCGGCCGACCCGGCGCTCCCCTGGGTGCCGCTGACACTTCCCCGGGTGCCGTTGACGAGCCTCTTGTCTCTGTGTGTTTGTGGCTTTAGGCTGAACTTGTCACTAAACACAAAGTCCACACACACTGGAGATGTTGATGTGTTAACATTGACAAACATGGGCACTTTGGGACATCGCCAAGGCAACACTGTGCAAAATACAACTTTGGCCCCCCGGACTTTTTGGTTCGGGCTGACCTGAAGAATCACTGTGCCAAATTTCACGTTCTTCAATTAAACTATTAAGCTGTTATATCACTTTGAAAGAAGAAATTGTTGAAATTTTCCCATTAGGATAACATTGGAGTATTCGTACATCACCATGGTAACACGGTTAAAAATTCCATATGGTTGTTATTGACTTTTTGGATCGGGATGACATGAAGAGTCACTGTGCGAAATTTGAGAATATTCTGTGAAAGTAAAATATTTTTCATGAATGGGAATTTATCAGATCTCTCCCATTAGGATAACATTGGAGCTTTTGTGCATCACCATGGCAACACGGTTAAAAATACCATATGGTTTACAGTGGCTTTTTTGATTGAGACCTAAAGTAATTTTGGGCCACATTTGGTACATTTTAGAAAAACTAAAATTTGGCCCTCCATGCAAAATTTTGTTGTGTTCTGTAGGGGGCGGCATCACACCATTTTTGCTCGTGTCACAATCAGTAGGCTTTGGCACGAAAGTTTTACAAGTGGGAGCAAATTTAAACACTGGAAAATTTCAAAAAATCTGAACAAATTTTGCGGCTTCGCCGCACGTAAACCGTGACAGTTATCAAAAAAATTCAGCTATCGTTTGATGCCGCACTTCTCTAGATGATGTACGGCGATTTTCACCCCTGTGGGCGAAGCGCCTTCAGAGGAGTTCGTTCAAATGCGACGTGAATTGAGTGAATGGGCGAAGTCATGTTGACGATGATTTGTTAGCAAGAACAAATATGCATGTCTTCGGCATGGGTTGCTAGGATACTGCTGTTCACGCAGAGTGCGATCGAGGGACGAAGTTCAGCGCGAAGCGCTGCAATAGGCCCTATGCCCTGTAGGGGCTCGGGCCTAAATATTCTGATACGAGAACAATGTTCCGCTTTTTTTTTGGCCGACAAACTATACATTTTCGGAAACCTCTGGCGCATTGCTACGTCATGGCGAGGGTCCCTGGTCACTACGGGCGAGTCACGCCGCGTCATTTTAGTTCCCGCCCCCTATGAGCATCGCTATGCGATACTAATAGGCCCTTCGCCAGCCTCTGGCGCTCAACCAGGTGAAACCAGTGGGCGAAATGCAAATACCGTCACTCAGTTCAATTACCGAAAAAGGGGATTAGTGACTATATTTAAATTTATATAACTTGTGATATTCTAAATCTAGAGACAACGACCAACACAAGACATGCGCATGTAAAATCAGTCTCTAGACAGATGGAAAATGCAATATGCAAAATATGAATTTATTAAAATATGCAACAATACATCGGGTCAAATGTCTCCTGCATTTGTAGATTTTTGTTAAAATTATGAATAAATGACTAAAAATGGCTAAACTTATAGTTATAACCTTACAGTTAACATGGGACAACTATTTTGGGTTTCTTTTATAATCAGCAACATCACTGGGTTTTCTTTGGCATTCCATCAGAGCCAAGAAGGTGCTGTGAATGATCCTCCACAACTCGTGGTCCAGGTCCAACCTAATGCAAGAGTAAAAAAAAATAAATAAATAAATAAAAAAGTAAAAACACATGTTATAATCAAACCAACCATTAATCATTGTGTACATTTGAGAATTACTTAAATATAAAAGCATTCAGATCAGCTCTGAAATTGTTAACATAATACACTCATGTACATGTTCATGTAAGTAGGCCATTAATGTAAGTGTGCTTACCTTAGTGCTAATAATATAGCTTATTTTATTTGGCATAGGCTCCAAGCCAATACTCTGCCTTAGTTCCTCAGAGAGAATGGCATCATCAACTTGAAGACCTTTTATAAACCTGCATCAAATACAGGGTTAGGGTTAGTAAGTATGCTTGTTAAAGCCTAAATAATGTAACAAAACAATCCCAGTGTACATACTTCCCACCATTGCTTTCTGAAGGAAAGACATGTTTAACAACTTGAACAAACTCAGGAACATGCTGCTCTAGAGTGAAGATGACAGCATTGGGACCAGCATCAAATGTGTAGGCCACCTGTAAGAAAAACTAGACCTGAGCAATATAGTTTTGAAATCAAACCAAAAGTCTGTATACGATTGTAATTATTGAAATGGTTACAGTAAGCCTAAAATAGTTACCTTTGTTTCTCCATAGTGCTTGTTGTATTGGTGTACTACATGGATAATTTGGTGGGAAACACTGTTCAGGTAGAATATTGGGGGGTATGTATCAAGACAAGTTGCATGAAACTGGTTACTGTCTTTCATTGTTAATTCAGCAAAGGTAGAAAAATCCTTTTGGCAAACAGCTTCAATCATGTCTTCTATCCTTTTTGGAACAACACACTCTGCTCGGTGCTACAAAACAATGAACAACTGTTATCTAACATTTAGCCTTAGAATGAGGGAAAGTGCAAAAATGTTGACGGGTTTGTCTACCTTCAACAGTAAACTTGTTTTCACGCTGGTTTGCATCCCTGAAGTGCTGCCTATTGGCTTCCGATCAGCGCTCACCTGCAAAATGTTACATGATTACTAATTTATTGACCAGCACATGCTTTATTTACAAATGGTATAATGTCTTACAACAAGCACAAGGATTCTGAGTTCAGGCCAGTGGGACTCTGGCTCCACCTGTTGGGCCAAACTGTCTTTGCCATCATCTCGCTGTCCCAAAATCCACTGGACAAATCCCCCATACATACTTCGACAAGCACTGCCAGAACCTTGTCGAGCAATTGCTGACAACTCCCCTTCCACACCAAACACACGAGCAAGTGTGTAAACTATAAACCAGAGAAAGATCAAACATAATATCATATGAAGAGCTACAAGTCTAGTTTATTAAACTAAAAATACAAACCCAAACAAGCAAAGCCAGCAGCTGATGAAGCAAGTCCAGCTGCAGTTGGAAAATTGTTGATGGAGCAAATATGGACCTTGTGAGACAAACCAGCTACATCCAAATCAGGGTTGGTCTTATTGCGTCTTTTCCTTGCAAGTCTGCGAACTGAACAGATTTGGGAGAAATAATATGATAAAAAATATTCTTTAAAAATCCTAACATTAATATTAACATAACTTACTTTCTCTGAGACATGACTGTAGTCTTGGGTGGGTTATGTCCTCTTCTTTTCCATTTAACCATATTCGGTCCTCCTCAAAGGATCTGCTTGTTGCAACTGTGGTGGTTGTTTTAAGCTTGACAAGTAGAAACAACACAATTTTAGCTTTATAAATGTTTAACTTCAAATCTGAAAAAAAATTATTGACCGTCATCCAGGTGTGCGCATAGTGACACAAATATTCTCAAGTCCACCTGTCCCAATCATAGACTACACTGATGGTAATACCTGATCTTGATGCAAAGTGACACTCAGAGAGGAGTTTATAGGTAGAATCAGTTCTTCATTTCTCTTGCCCCCTAAGCACAGAACAATAATGAGAAGAAATGTAACACACCCGTAAAGTATGTTTTAGACGTTAAAGTAAAACATGCCCTAGGCAGCAGATTACTAAAACCGGGGGAGTTACTTACAGTATTTGATGACAGCCATGTTCACAGGAGCGGTGCATGTAACCATACTTGTCTTGATTGTATTATCGTCAGACATTATTTATTACAATTAAGTTATATAAAAGAGCAAAATAAAGATCCAATGCCTTGTCCTTTAGATTTGTAGTTGACACAGTGCAGCTAACCCTCCTCGCTACACGGTGGGATATCCTCATGTCCTTTACGGCAGCGTCTCATCTCAACGTGATTTCTGATTGGCTTGAGGGAATCATGTGGTCTTTACTTAAACCAATCAGAATTCATCCCTTTGACACACAACAGAAACACAGCCAATGAAGTTCCTCTGACCACAGTCGTGTGAAAGTAAGGCAATCCCATCAGTTTCATTGACATTATTATATTGTTTTATAATTACACAGATATATTTAATGAGTTCAATTAATTATCAAATACTTAAATCAATTACATCAAATAGGCACTGTGTTGTTAAACCTACAATATGCAACCTTTTATCCACATGCATACTCACCCTGATTCTTTGGAATTATGCAGGTGATGCATCACCTCCAGAAAGTTACACATGATACCTTTAAATAGTGGTTTTGGCATAAACTAAAACAACACACTTTTAGTATTAAAGTTTTTTCATTTTTATTTTTTGTAAACTTGGCAATAGATTTTGACATAATGTTTCAATGGGTAAAAAGTAATTTTGAATTTAAATGAGATAATTATATCAATGCAATGTTGGGTATTAATGCAAACTGAACAAATATAGAAAAGAAAATGTCTTGAAACCTCGAACGTCCATGTTGGGGGGCAGTCCTATAACCAGTTACCATCACAGCATCACAGGAGTTTGTAGAAACTAGTTGCTCCTACTTGAAATAGTTCCAACAAACAAATCTGAAATCTGAATGCAATTTTTCTTTCTCACTCCAGGGCATCAGTAATCGTCATCTTCATCATCTGAGTCCATCACCCTCCGCCTGTTGAACTGATATGTACAGGGTATGTAATGTTGATAGATGATTCAGAGAAAAATAATAAAAACACAAATATAACAAAGCCTCAGTGAACTTACTTTAACGGTTGTCTTTTTCTCTGTTTGCTGACTAACCTTTTCTAAAATCTCAATTAAACCAGACTCTGAAATCTGTAAAAAAAAAAAATTAAATAAATAAAAATAAGAAGGTAAAATACTAGGTTACAACATACTCAGCATATGTAAGGTTTATTTTTTTACCTTTCCACCTAACTGCCCAAAACGAGCCATTTGAATGAGATAGTTCTCAACAGCTGTGGCTTTCTCTGGCTTTACTAAAGCAAGGTTACTCACTAAAGCCAGACAAATAAATGATTTGGTTTAGTATTACATTTCTTATATACATATACATTATACAGTTCTTATAAAAAATTACAAACATAGCATACTTACATCTGGCACGGGCAGACTGATCAAGTACTTGAGCTAATATTGTATTTCTCATGTCGGCCTCCCTGCAATTATATAAAGTGATTATAATCAGGTTTCAGACATGACTTTTTATGATGATGCAATATCATACCTTTGTTTTGCCTCCTCTCCTTGTTGGTTGCTCGAGCCATCCTAAAACATAGATCAAATAACTATTATTTCTGAAATTATATGCAGACTAATTCCCTCAGAATTGAGAAAGACATCAGATGTCTTGAGTGCTTTGATCAGATGACTACCTTTAAGACCTGTTATTAATTTGCAGGGGTATTTATTTATTTAAGCCACCCAAAGGCAAGCTTGTTGGTCTTTCACTCATCATCACCCTTTTACAGGTTTAGTAATTATTAATATTCAGATTGCTGTAATTGAGATATTTGGACAATTGTACTTTTTGAGTATATTTTTAAAGTTGTATAAGTATATAGAATATACAGGGAATATTGTTATATTACTGAGGGGTTACTGAGTAGAGCACAGGATTGCAGTTTCTAAAGGACATACATTAGCAAAATGCTACTAAAACTGTGTTAAAAAGTTTTCTTCCATATTTTGTAAAATTTTGGCAACAGTACTTGTGCCTTGCCGATTTAATTTGGTGGTCTTATGAGGGGCTTGATCACTCTGTTCAGTGATCTCAGGGCTGAACATGGTAACTCCAGGTGGGCTCTGCTCTCTTGAGGTCCGGCTGCAGTGTGTTCGGTAATAAGGTAAAAGCTGCTACTACTACACTCATTCACAACAGTGGAAAAATTTTTGAATCAATTATTTGTAACAGTACATTAAGCCACTATTTCTCAAACTCCTATTTGAGCTGTCTGTGGTGGTATGAGATTGTGGTTTTAGTATCTGTTTTATGTAGAGAAGTGTATTCATGCCTCTATACTCTTTTGGGTTAATCACTGTTGAGAACTACGCTGCCCATGGTTTATATACAAGTCTCAAACATGTTTATTTCCAGAACTAACAGAGACGTAATCTGACACTATCAAGCTATTCAGATCTATTGTACTGTATTGCCCCTGTAGATATGTCATACAGCCGACTGTATAAAACAGCCAAATTCTCTTGATTAATATTTTCATTATTATTAACACTTTTCTTTAAATAACATTGTATAAGCGTAAAAGAGATGGAAGGGGTGTGTGCTGCTATTCAGATCATGATGAGTGATTAACTTTAAATACAGTGAATATCATGACACTGATTCATATTTCATGTGGTACATGCCTTCTACGTAGAATAACCTATTTGGGGTTAATAAGGATAAAAATTGTAAAGGTCTGTCTGCTGTAGCAACAGCAGCTACTAGCATTATTAGCTTTAGCAGTGTGAGCTCAGCATCTCCTTACAAGGGAGACACGTTTTGGGACCTTATTTTCTCACCCCTTGTTTCGCCTGTAGCTCCGCCATTCTTTGCCGCCTTATTGCTTCCAGTTCTTCGTCTGCCATTATTATGCTCCTCAAAATAAACTTTACTGTTTGATGGTTCTGCAAAGATTGAAATTACTCAACTTGTTCAGCAGGCAAGGCCCATCGGAGTACGAGCCAGGGGTAAGTAGCCGATCTCGGATAACAGAGCGTGATGGAGTACGCAATCGAGCAAAGAGTAAAACTTTCTTGAGGTAAAACGGTCTATGGGTAAAAGATGGGCTAATCACACTGACTGTCAAAGAATAACGCTAGTTATGCATTTACCATTTACCTTTAACTTGATGGTAGTGAAATATGCATGTAAATGTCAAAGAAGGGACACATGCCCATCACAGTAATTTTATTAATGATATTAACAACAAATTGGACCATGCAGCCGGGGATTATGCAGACGTCAGAAATATTAAGGCTACATGACATTTTTCTACTACATTCTTAGTATAGAGTGACATATGTGTACCCTAATGTGTAGCAAAATTCATAGCAAGAAATTGTTGACCAATGGAAACTGTCTCTAGCTTCCTCTGTAAGTACTGTATGAGAAACAACTCATCAGCAGTGGGATGTGGTACTTCTGTCCAGGGTCTCTTATAGTGAAGACAATCTGCAACTCAAACAAGTAGCATAAATAAAATACATGGGAAATTAAAAATGCTAATTTTAATGCCATTCATACCTCAACATAAGGGTAAAATGATGTCTCTCCAATACTCTCCCAGTACTGCTGGGTTTCAAATCGTAATTTGTACACACCAGATGTGAAAATTTCTTTTGTAATAAGTCCTGGGCAACGGCCATCGGCATTTGTGGTTCTGTAAAGTTATTTTTAATAGACTTAACAGTAAAATTTCTAACTTTTTCATGGGGACTCTGCCACCTCGTTGTCTCCATGTCAGTGTTTTGCCTGATGTTCCACAGTATGTTATTAAACAAAATCTATTATGGAGTGAGATAAGTTTAATGCCATACTGTGGAACATTCCATAAAAGGTTTAGTTAAATGCCGTGCTGAGAGACATTACGCACCAAGCAGTAGTATCTCCATGAAGACAAACAGGTGGCAGATCCTCCGCAACACAAGAGTTAACATAGTACACTTTTAACTTCATAAAACATTTTGAATATTTGTTGTTGTACCCAGTTGCTATTAAACTCCAAAATTCAGACGAAGTATCTTGTCGATAAAGACCTAGAGACACATCCGAACCAGGAACCCCCAGGGTAATGTTGAGCACATGTGTTGATAGGGGACTCACCGGACCAGGCATTGATGCCACCTGTCAACAGAATTGGGGCTTTTTGTAGCAGTTAATAATAAATAGTCAATTTGAAAGAAATGTATAAAATGATCATAGGTTACCCGGTGTTCAGACAGAATGTGTCCTTTGAGCTGCTGCAGTCTTTGAGCACTCATTCGCTCTGATATGTCAACATCAAACTGGGACACTGAACTTAGTTTAAAATTCAGACTTCATAGTTTATTTTAATAATCAGATTATTATCACTCACCACTTGATGTTTTGCAAACTGTCATATGGCAGTGAGTCTCCACATAAACAGGCTTAATTCTGTGAAGTGTAGCTGAATGTTGCGCAGCTCTTTATCACAATGTGAACTTTGATCTTACTGTTGATCACAGGGCTGCCTCTGGGCTAAAACTGATTCAGGAAAGACTTACAGAAGACAATTCAAATCTCCAAAAACACATAGACGTTTGTAGGCAATAGGAAAATACTTTTATTACTGATACAATGATCATTTCACCTGGCTTATCTAAATAGCCTAACAAACATGAACATAAAACACCTTACATCTTACATCAACATAGAAAACTCAAAGTATTTCTAAATCAGACAATTTTACATAGATATGCATTAGTGTACAATGGTTCGGCCTTTACTTGTTAAAGTGCCAGTTAAAGACCCAGCATTATATCTTCAAGGTCTTACAGTATAATGATGAGAGCCAAGAATCACAGTACAGTCATTCATGTCCTTACAAAGTATTTATTTGCCTATGATCTTGGAGGCTTAACTTAAAAAAAAAAACACTTTATAAATGACCAAAATGGTTATTGTTTAAAACTAAGAAATAAGCATGCTGTGGTTTGTTGGTTAGGTGTTAAGTATGTGTTTTTTACAGCGTTGACTAATTTATTATTGTTTGTTGACTCGATATACCAATTTTTGATATCAGAAAGGTCTTATTGTTATTCAGATATTGATTCAAACCATTCTGAAACCATTAGGAATAGGTCCAATTCAGTCCTTTTTTATTTTATATCAGTACTTTTTCAAATATGTATCTTTTGTATCGTTTGACTGATAATGCTAGAGATCACAATATTACTTAACAAGGAAATGGCAAGTAAACTTTTAGCTTATAAAATAAATAATTTATTTATAAAATGTTGATCTTTACTTGTAAAATTATGCTTGTATGGTTCAGATTTTCAGATTATCTTAATGGAGATATTATATTATGCAAAATATAATTGTATATACGTTTTTAACCGTGTTATGGTTTTCCCATTATTTGCACACTGAAATTGTATTTTGATTGATTCCTGCATGTTTGAGTAATTTTGTATTTGAGGCTTCAGTGCTAAAATGTATTTTCCACACACAAATGTTGTATTGCCATCTTATAAAAATAAAAACATGTGAATGAAATGGTACTATAAAGAAGCAGTGCCTTCCACTTCTGCATTTTCTAACACAAAGTCAAGTTATAGTTCATTACTAAGTAGTGCCAGGGAGAAGCAGTCTTCTTTTAAAAAAGAAAACAGGATATAATTGAGGTCTCCAGTCAAGATGTAAAAAATAATCTTGTCTTTGTTGATACTGCTATAGACATTTGTCTGATGATAATTCTCATTCTGGTTTTGGCACTTGCTTCATGACCTCCACTGTATAGGTTCAATATGTTCATATTTCTTCCTCAGAGTGATGATTGATCGCCTGGAACATCAGAGGGGACAAAGAAAACCATTTAGCAAGCCATTTAGTCACAAGTCACATGAAAACTCACTGATTAACTTAAACTGATGACACAGTTTCTCTGTTTTAGTTAAAAGAAGCGATTTCATTTGGTTTCTAAGTAGGTCAGATGTAATAAAAAGATACAATTAAAACCACAATGAGTTTGTTAGAAGCATACTTTGTGGTGGTCATCTGTCTCCAGGTCGGGGCTCTCCCTGTGGATTTGGTGGCGGTAGGGAGGGGACAGTGAGGAGCAGGAGTGTTCTGGGCTGCTGGCTGATGAGTACTGCTGAGAGTATTGAGAGCCAGCTGGACTGTCCTTTCTCGCGGGAGAGCCTGAACATCACACACAGCAGATGTGGAAAATTTTAGAGACTGAGAGTTTGGGATAAAAATGTGAAATGAGCGCAAAACAAAGGAGGACTCATGTTATGAGTGGTTGTACATGATTGATTGACAGGCGATATTAGTGCAGAGTGACAGAATGAGTGAACAACATGATGAGAAGATAAGAGGATGCTCACAAACGTGGGACACAAACAATCAACAAGATGAGACAGATAAGAGCAGTGAAACTTCAAGATCAATCAAGTGAATGGGACAAAGTGGATGATAACTCTTGTACATTGAAATTTTAAGATGTTATTTGTTATTTATTGTTAACATTACTGGTCTGTATTGGTAGTCAGAAGGATGTCTGTACTACAACTGCATTACTGATCAGTGTCCACAAGAGGGCTGCAGGTTTCTCTGTTTTGCACCTCCCTTGCTGTCTTTGAACTTCCATGGCGTAGTCAAAAATATTGATACCCAGATAATCGATGCTGAACTAGAGACTTATTGAAACTGAGCTATTTCAGAAGTAGTATAAGGAAAAATTAATGAAAATATTTTGTGTTGAAAGTTACAATGTAATGGAGAAAAGTAATATGTTGTTAATATGACAATCATAATTTGTCTGTTAATCAAGCAGATATCTGGCATTTTGCCTGAGACCTTTTTAAAATGTTTTGAAGTGTTTATAGATTTCCTATCAGCCGATCCCATATCCAGAGGCATGGACTGTCTTCATGAATGAACAGCTCACCTTTGTGCTCTGTCCTCTGTGTGTCCATCCTGTCCAGACTGTCGAGCAGCCCATCGATCTGTGTCTTTATCAGAGTCAGCTCCTTCTTTATCACCTGCAGCTCCTCCAGGCCCACTGCAGCACAATACGGAGCATTGTTAGGGAGGTCCGAGTTTTATTTTCCGACAACTGCCTAATGGTGGGACTTACACTTGGCTGTGTTTGAACTTGAAGAATGAGCTCTGGAGCATTTGGAGTGGCTTCTGTCCCGACTGTGTCTGTGTCTGGAGGAGTAGCAAGAGGAGCGTGGACGTTTGGCTGGACTGGCCCCCAGTGGCACAGGAGATGAAGAGGCTGGGACACGCTGCGCATCATACACTCTAGAGAACATTTTAAACAACAAAAAAATTGTTTGTACAAAGCTCAAATATACATACAATAGTTAGAAGTGAGAAGAGAGAAGAGACAAGAGATGGAGTGTTCCTTCCTTCCTATGAATTTATGGGGACAATTTTACTCTGAAAGTATGTCAGCTAAGAAAAAATGCTATTAACTCGTTATACTTGAATTTTTATTTTAGGTTCATTTTCTTTTCTTGACATTGCCTGCTCCCAGTGGACAGCTCCATGTCTTTATCCATCACTGAATGTAATTGGTTCTGTCAGGGCCAATCAATAGCTCCCTCCAGGCTGGTAGTGCTGCTGACGGTGGCTGTATCAGTCCAACCTCATAGTGCTTACAAAAACATATAACACTCAAATTGTGAATGAAACCAAATGATTTGGTCAGTCAACTGTAACTGCCAATAGTTACAGTTTTTGTATATAGTGAAACAGGTTTATAAACAGGTTTATATAATGAAACAGGTTTAAAGAATGAAAATGGGAAAAGCAGAAAGCATTAACTAAAGTCTGTTTCAACCACCTGTTTTTGCCAACACGCCCACCAGTACTACACTTTTTCAATTGAAAGTGTTTTTTTCTTTATTGTGAAAGTGTATTACTTTACTTCATTACCCAAGAAAACACAGTAAAATGTTAATTTTATCAATGTACTTAATAAAGGTATGCCAGAAACAACTTATATCCTGCTGGGAAGCAGACATTGATATTTACGCAAGTGATGGTTATCAATCTTAATCTACTTGGCTAGAGAAGCTGAGCTCTGTTGCTATGGTTTGTTCATTGCCAGGAGAGCTCTTACAACTGTGATGGTGTTGTCAGCTCAGCTGTAGGAGCAAGGAATATAAACTGGTAGATCAGCCAGCCTGCGGTTTGTACATTTTCTCTGTGTCCATGTAATGGGTTAAACAATGCCTGCACATCAAACCATCGGTACTGTTTAAAACCAGGCATCCCAATGCCACATATGGCTGCAGTGCATTAGCCCCATAAGTGTGTAAGATTACAGGCTTTGAGCACTGTTCATGTGTTGGGAGCCAAAGACTTAGGAGAGTTTAAAGTACTTTAGAGTCATTTGCATTAGATAGACAATCTGTTGCTATGCTGGCTTTGAAGTGTCATCTCATAAACCAAAGCTCAGACAATGAGAGACCCTGGACGACAGGGATTACAGGGAAAACTGTGTATGTTGTCCCTGTGGATTAGTGTGCACACAAAGCAGCTCTGTCAGCTTGGTACATTATCACAGTGAAGTCAAGTTTCTTTCTTATTCACTAATAAAATAAATATACATGTGCAATGTTCACTGAAAATTTTGTTTTGTTCTGACCCCAAACCCTTAGCTCATTTCCCTCATGGTATATTTTGTGTTAAGTCTAGTCTGTTGCTGATGTCTGTTTTCCTCTGTGTGAGCTCTTGTCCTGGATTGGTGGACTGCATTGAAGCTCAGCTCCTCATTGGCTCATGGTCCCTGCTCCCCTTCTCCCTGACTGGACGAGCATGATGTCACCATTTTGCCAATTAGCACACCTGCTACAGCCCCCACCTATTTAAGCCCCGCTCACCTGCCCTTCTGAGCTGCTGCTCTTTGTGCTTTTTATGCCATTTTGGCCATTACACTGTGTCTCTGTCAAGTCTCTATACTTGAGTCTGTAAAAAAAAGGCACTTGTTTAGTCTGTAAACTGTGTCTTGTGTTCTGTCACTACTGTGACTCTGTGTTTCTGAGACACTCAGTGAGTCAGTGCTGACTTTATCAAGATTTTGTACTGTAAACTTTGTTATGCTTTTGTTTAAAACCTTTACATTTTGTGTAAATATTTTAGATATATTTTGTTTAATTTATGTTTTACTTTCCTTTTTAATTAAATTTGTTAATTTGACCATTTTACCATCTTGCTACCTCTCTGACCCTAGCTGAACTCAGTGGACATTTTTCATAAGTTGGTTTTGATGAATGTTCTGATTCTGTATGCATTGTTATAAAAATGTAATGGTACTGTACATGAAATAGGGAGGGAAAATGGGGCAGAATCTAAAGACCACAAACAATGCTGGCAGGGAACCATGTGATGTACATCATGATCTCTATGATACTTGCGTCTCTTAGCTGTGTAAACTGCCAGTTACTGTATTGTAACACTGTCTGTCTCACCTGTCATCGTAATCATGATGATAGCTGTCATATTCCAGGTCCACATCTGATCTGCAGGAGAAGCACAAAGCAACCACGTCAGTAAAGGCACACGTGAAAACTCATATTTTAACAGATATCTTGTCAGTAAATGCACCCCCCAGGAGTCATATGATATAATCTCTTCATCTGGAAAGAATACTGATTTGATGAGCGTCAGCCAGCTGGAAAAAAAGACTTGTTCTGCTGCAGCGTTCAGTGTGTAAAAAACCATACAAATCACAGTGTGTAGCCACAGTGAATACCACCACTGTTTGCCCATTGAAACGTGCTGTACTCTGGGTTAAAGGCAGAACCTATTACCTCCAGTGAACAGTGACTGATGTTGGAGCTACAGAAAGACTGGAACAAGTCAGCCCAGAGTGGTAACACTGGGCTGGGGCCAAATCACTGTGTGACCAGCCAGACCTCTGCATTCCTCTCTTATCCAACACACTAGCAATAATGATCCCCCATGATTTACTCAGTCCTGTTGCTTTTGACTCACTCCTGTCAGTTCATCTATGTTGCCTAGGTGATATGATGCTAAAAATCAAATCATGATCTCATCTCTTTAACATTATTCCAGTTAGGTGATATTGTAATATTGTGATTCACTGCTTTGTTTAAGGGGGTATTTCACTTCTACGGGGGTTTTATTTGCTAACAAACACATAACATATTATATCACCATGTTAACATTTATTGGTTAGAGAATGCTATAGTTGCCAAAAACAATGTATTAACAACATGTTTTATAACTTTCACTCCCGTTTTTGATGCCTTGAGTCTCCCCTCCATGCTAAATTACTCCCCTTTCAGAGCGCTATCACAATCGTGCATCCCACTAATGAAACTACTGCACATCACATCAGGTTTGGTTTGTTGCGTACAGTTTTGTATCATGCTTTTGTATATTTATGGATAATTGACGTGTGGGAGCATGGGAGACGTAGGCTTGTAGGCTGAGCATCAGACAGAATCTTACAATTTACCATAAGGAGGGTTTGTATAGTGCCCAGAAAAAATAGCAGTATTACTGAAACATGCATGGATGCATGGATAAAACATCTTCAGGGAAGTTTTGGATGAGAGAACGGAGAGAATTGTAGAAAGTTCCAAAATATCAAATTTCCATAATACCCCCTTTTTTAACAGTCAAATTGATACACTCCCTCACTGAAAATGTGGAAACAGAGTTTGATGGAAGGTTAGAGAGGATGAAGCAATGATTGAGCAATAGGACAGTTTTGTTTGTGTGCGTTTGCAAATGTTTAAGTGTTTCCATATTGATTCTGTTAATGTTACACCTCACTGTTTTGTCATTTTGTTTTGTTTGAAGGGGCTCTAATAATTGTTACATTTTCCAGGTGGCATCACTTCTCTTATTCCAGGAGGCCTGAATTCACTTATTCTTTTTTCTGTCTTTGTACAGTTATATGAAGCCTCATTGCTAACACAAGGAAGATGTATACATTGAGACATCATCAGTATCATCTGTTCCAAAGGATCAAACAGTGAGAGGTAGGATTACTCACCAGTAACCACACAATTCTATTGCTAGTTTTAATCTTGCTGTCCATGTGGCTTTCTCTCTCCCACTTTTTCTGTTCAATTTGTTGTTTGTCTGTTGTTGATATTGGTTAGATGTGCATATCTTCTATGTTTACACATGCTAAACTTCCTCTTTTTAGTTGTAGTTGACTGCATTTCAAAATGCATATGTCAGATGTAATTAGCTGAGCAGCTGAATATGTCACTGATGTGATGTTACCATTTTTAGAAACGGCTTCTTTGATGAAATCTGTCTCTGGGATAAATGAGTGAGACCAAAGACTGTAATACCTTTGTGTCACAGAAAGCATATTAAATTTCTTACCACAATTACTTAAGTGCCAAGGCAGTGCATTAGACATGGTTGACAATAAATCATTATAAAGTGTGTATGTGTGATCATAAGGCAAACACACTGATTCGTATTGAATGACACATCACATTGATGTATGGGATTGGCAAGTGTCTTTTAATTTTGGCAAACAATTGATCAGACAGTGTTCTTGTGTGACGGTGTTTGCTGCCCGCCTTGACACTTTGAGTTCAGTGATAAATGATGACTGCCGTGGTCTTTTGTACTGCTCTCAGAATGACTTCCCTAGTCTGTCACCAGGAGTATGTCCCCCAAAGCACCAAAAATGATTACAGCTACACAGGCATCCACACTGTAAAACGCAGCTGTATCAGTACAGTACATCTCTGGCTGTTTTGTGCTTTTTATATAAATCACATTTGTGATTATTAGTGTGTGATTTTGTTGAGTACATTTTGCAGAATTTCTGTTTCTGCTTGTGTTTTGGCCAAAGAGAAGGTCAAACAGCACACACCAGGCTCATGTTATCCTTGTTTAGCTCAGCATTCCTATTCCTTTGTTACAATACATATTCTGTAGGTCTGTCTATATGCTGAATTTGTGTGTGTGTGTGTGTGTGAGTGAAAGAATTACATTTTTTGAATAAGTATGGACCAAAGCACTTTCTTCCCCTGATAAATGTGTTGTGCAGAAGAATAAAGCGAATAGTGCACTGTGCTGATTGAGATGAGAGCTGATTGGCTTTGATGGAGACAAGGAGGCTGCAGCTCTGTCTTCCTTCACACAGTCTCTAAGGACAGACGCCCGGCTAATCTAGTCTCCTCTTTCCTTTCATTTAAACACAGTCCATCTTAGACTTTGACATTTTGTTTCGCAAAAGCCTCACACAGAACTAGACGAACTAGAATCTGACACCAAAAGTATAGATCTTTTTTTTTTTTATCTCATTCTTATGATCAGTAGGGATGCTTAGTCACAATGTTGATACAATTTCAATGCATTTTAGGCTTTAGAAGAACAAAAACAACTGTTCTTCCCTTCACAGTTACAATATAGCATTGTTACAGAGCTGGTCTCTTACATATCTGTGAAAGTATGGTACGTGCAGGAGTGCTCACATGTGCATACTGAGTTTTTATTGTGAGCATTGTATTGAACAATTGAATATTATATTGAGTATTGTTACAACTCAGGCTCAGTTATGGGAACCATTGTTTGAACTGTTTAGTCACAGTGTGGACAATAGAGACAAAGTCATCTCCCCTATCTCACTCATCCACTGTGAGTAGTCTACAGTATGTAGAGCTCATACATTTATATCCTTAATACATCAAGGTTAATTGTCTCAGTAAAATGAATAGATAAGCCTACCCTCTCAATTGGAAGTAGCCCTGAACGTCTGGTGGCTCTTTAGGTTTGATTACACCCAGCATGTGTCAGCAAGGGGGTAAGAAGAAACTCTAATGAAAAGGAGAGCTGGAGAGTCGCACTGCATCAATAAAATATTGAACTATAGCCAAGACTAGAAAACAGACAGTACACTTATGACAACAGGCACTCATGCAAGGAAGTGGTGTGCTGATTTAGGTGTCATCCCTTTCCTTTTATCCTTCATACTGTAGCTTGTGGAGAGGGTGTTGAGAGGACAGGATCAGATGCCGTCTGATAAGTCTATATGAGGTGGTTGGCAAATATTATTATTTTCTATGTTGATGCTACTGGTTTCAGCAGTATTTTGCTAAAAGGTGATTTGGACAAACCTAATACACACTGGACGCACCAATTACCCAGTACTGTACATATATATATATATATATATATATATATATATATATATATATATATATATATATATATATATATATATATATATATATATATATATATAATATTATATTTGGCATATTGCCCAGCCTTACAATATAGCCACCCCTGTGCACAAACTCAGAGGAATGAGTGGCATTGTCCCACAGCTGTTGGGTGGGGACATTCCTGGCTGGTACACAGGGCTCCGAGGATCAGCCTGGTGAACATGGCACAGTTTGGGTCCGATTAGTAACATGTCAACAATGTCAGAGTCTGAATAGGTTTGAAGGATTGATTAAATTGGTCTGTTTTTAGTCGTGGAGATCAGTCATGGAAACATGGTTGTAATGACATAGCTATTATAAAATGAAAGCATTAAAGCAATGGCCCACATTGTCAGTGGCAGCACATTATTTGCATAGACTATTCTTATTGAGCTATGCAGCACAAACTAATTATATAACATTTATATTGCATGTCTATTGAATATTTCAGACTGAAGCCATGTAAGGCAAGGTCCGTTAGTGGAAATTCCATGTAATTTCTCTCTCTTATATTACGCAAAATTGACTCTTGTGGGCTTTAAGCCATGTTATAATGTTGCTACCTTCTCAAAAAAGCACACCCAGAGTTGTGCTTTGTTTCATTCACCAGTGTTTGAGTAATCCTGGTTTACTAGTCTGTCTACATCTCCAAAGATCAAAATGCTTTGTTCCACCTTGAGATGTCTGTTGAAGCAATAGTTTTCAAGTTACCAGCTAACTTTTACTTTTAGTTCTGTAGTTATTGGCAATTCCAGGGCTGAAATGATCCAAATGATAATAGTGAAGGTGTATACAGTTTAAAAACACAGTGGAGCACTTCTTGTATTACCACATGACATCACAAGGAGAAACAGAGTGTTTTCTGTTTAAGAGAGGAACACAGTCTAAATATGCAGGGTTTGTCCAGGTGTGTTTGATGAGTAAAACAACATTATAACAGAGCAAAAATAGGATATGGCCCTTAAACAGCACTGGTCAGTTTAATAGATACTATACAAGTAAAGTTTAAAATATTCAAGAACTATGGCTTACAAATTAGTTCATTAGTTTGATTCTTGTGCAAAGTGAAAGGATCATCAAACCACAAAACGCCTTCCTATAATGACAATACAAAGGGCGTACAGTTTGGAGTGTTTGTATGGGAGTTTGGCCTAATCTTACAGTCTCTGTGATTAGAGTGGGGTGATTGGTGCCATCTGCACACAGCTCCTAACACAATCATAAAGGACTTTTGATACTTTAACATCACAAGACCGTCACAAGTTTATTTAGTATATGCACTAGGCTCTCTCTGGAAGCTCCTCTATCTCAAGTTAACCATTCATCAAAAGCTGATGGTCTTGCTGTGAGGAGTAATTGGAAACTTCAGAGATTAGGACATTTAGTACTAATTAGTTACCTAACTGCAATAGTAAGGTGACAGCTGCCGTACGGGTGCTCACTCCAGCCCTTTCTTCTTTCCCATCACCAGCTCACAGGCTCACACCGCACACAATCAGAAAACAGAATTAAAAAGGTTATTCATCCTCCTCCTGTAATTAATCCTGTAGCCTGCTCAGCTCTGCTCTGTCAAGTCACTGCTTCACTCTCAAGTCCTGAACTATCATGCTTTACTGGAATTACAGAGGAATTACCAGCTAAAAGTCTTCTTCCATGAAGGGCAAAGTTTTTCTGGGCTGTGATATGCTGCTTGCTCCTTTCAGGAAAAAAAATATAATGATGTTTTTATTATAGTTTACTAATAACAAAGTGTGCCTTACTTTGAAGGAGCACTATGTAATATTTCAGGGGGGAAGGCTCCATGGAGATTTTATGACTTTGTCTGGAATGTTCCACGTATGGCATTAAAGATATCTCCATATTGACAAGCAGGGAACATCACCTGGCCAACTTATAGGTCATATGTGTGAACAGACAATCCTGGTCACAGAAAAAATTTAATGTTGAGCAATAAAGCAATCGTAATGGAATAAATGCATATAACGCAAGCTTTATACCATTCTATGGAACATTTGGCCAAAGTCTGTTATCTATTTCTCTTTGCTCTAGTATTGCTAGCATTTCAATTTGCCACATCTTGTATTGCTTTCTATGTTATTCACTGGAGCATTGAGATCAGCAGTACTATAGTGAACATAATGATCGCACATAAACAGCTGACTGTGCCCTTCCTGTTAGTGATGTAGTCACATGTGCATGGCTTTGTGTATGCTCTGCACTCTTATGGGACAGTACATTAGGCTGCCCCGGGCACTCTGCTCTTTGTATCTCTCATATTCAACACTCCACAGCTGAGTCCCTCTGGTGCCCTCACAAACCCCTATTACCCCCTGTGCTGCTGACTGAGGCCTTTTCCAGAGGCCCTCTTCAACCATCTCATGATCCTGCACACTTATTAGATGCATTTCTTACCCTCTGCAAACTTTTTAATCGTTTCGCTGTGCAATCAATTTCACCTTTGACCTTTTGTAACAATAAGTAAGTGTTTATTTATATAGTGCTTTTCACAGACATATGTCACAAAGAGGCTTTACAGAGGATTATTTACAGGGCATTCTTCATTCACCCCATACACGGTGGTGGTAAACTCCTATTGTAGCCACAGCTGCCCTGGGACAGACTGATGGAGACGTGGCTGCCAAGCCAACCGGCGCCAATGGTCCCTCCGACCACCACCATCACTCACTCACATAACTTTCACACCTTCAGTGCATGTTTTTTTTTGGGGTTGATGGGGGGAAGCCGGAGCCCGGAGGAAAGCCATTCAGACATGGGAAGAACATGCAAACTCCACACAGAAAGCCGGGCGACCCGGGGATCAAACCCGCAACCTTCTTGCCGTGAGCCACTCAGCCACCATGCCGCCATAACCATAACCATAATAAAGCCTTAAAATAAACAGAACGCCAACAAATAAATATCACCACCATTTAATGAATACTGTCTGATTATAAATCCCATATTGCTGACAGTAAAATCTGGTACCACTTTTTCCCCAAGTAGCCAGTATTGGATTCCCCATGTATTATATTCCCCTAATATAATAAAAAGCTCTGTAAAACTGCAGACACAATCAATTGTTGAATCTAATACAAAAACTTTTATACTCAGCTTTCCAGTTATATTTTTACAGACACACCAACAGCAAGTTGTCCTTTTCAGACCTATTTACTGGTCGACATCATTTTTGTTGAAGTTTTTGGCCCTGAGAGGCAGATCGCTCCCTAAGCTGACTGTCTAAACCCAAGCTGCTATTGATTGTCCTTCCTCAGGCCTTCACACAGCCATTCTGATGACACATTAAATGTGGTATAAGTCATTAAGAGCCCCAGGTCTCCAGTCTCACCTGTCTCATTCACAATATATTGACACGTTCTCAGACTTCTCTAAGTTTTATTTTCCTTGCAGCCTGGAGGTGTGGCTGACGGATGCCTGCGCTGAAGAGTGGAGCATGTGTGTATCAGTGCTGTACACAGTGGCTGTGTGCAGTTGTTATTGTGGACTTATGCTGTGTATGTGTTGAGTCTCAGCGCGTCCTCCCTCCTGCCCCGGGGGCTCCCAGCCCATTTCCTGTTGTGCAGTGTGATAAGTTTCCCTGTCAGATCCTCCCAGCACCACTATATTTCTGATAAGCTCCACTGCTAGTTTTCCCGACCTATGGCACAGAGATCAATTTGAGATTGATTCAGAATGCCCTGCTGGGCCGAGCTGCAAGATCAATTTGAGATGGATTGTTCACGCCAGGGGGCCAATGACACGCAGCGCAGTGCTCACTTGCTTCCTCTCCTCTCCCTCCTTCACCTCTCTCTCCCTCTCTCTCTCCCCTTCCCTCTTACTCTCCTTCTCTCTGTCTCTCTCTCCCCTTCCCTCTTACTCTCCTTCTCTCTGTCTCTCTCTCTCTCTCTCTCTCTCCTTCAACTTTTCATTTTAGTGGTTTAGTACATCTTTTGTCTAGTAGTGGTTTCACACTTGTCTCTTCTTTGTTTATCATCTGCACTTTATTTACATCAGACTTTAATCCTGTCTCTTCCCTCCCGGCTCACCTGCTGCCTTTACTGCCACAGCTGCAGTTGGCATCGTGATGACTTCATTAGCACAGGGACTATAAGCCAGGGGACAGATAAGGCTGCAACACACTGTGGATAGACAAATGCATAGAGCAACAGGAAAGACGTGAGAACCAAACTCCGCATGGTTCTGGCCTTTTTGCTTGTGGGTCCTGAGCAATTGGTGTCACCTCGCTTCACCCATGACCTTATCTTCACCAAACATGATTTTGACAACAGAACGGACATGATCCCTCTGCTCTCTGTCCCATTTTCCTCTTCACAGTGTGTGACTCAGACCTGAAATCATTGCTTTCTCCTCTCTTCTGCACACTGACCTTTCCCCAGCAGTGCATCTATTGACCTTTGCACAACCGCCACCAGGGCCAAGAGGAATGCCCAGGTTGACGCGGCTTCATTGCAAACAATGCTCACAATTAAAAACAGACAAGCAATCTAGCCTCAAAATGGTGTGAGGGAATATTTATTATGCATAAGAATAGGCCTGTCACAATAACAAATTTTGAAGCACGATATATTTCTAGAGAGATATACTGCGATAAACGATAATATTGAAACTACTTTATGCCACTGACACAATAATGATAATGCACAATCATTTCAGTAAACTATTTTTAAATAGACAGTATCATTCAAAGGGCCTGAACCGCAACAAATAAATTAGCAAAATTATCCACATAAGGCTTTATTGAACCCTCTACATCTCCCTCAAAGTCTCCCCACTTTTGCAAAGAAATGTACCGATGATAAATATTGACATCCAAGATATATTGTTCCAGCTGTTATATATTGAACAAGAAGTCAATATAGTAATTATCATAAGTTTATTTAAGAAACAAATAAAACATGATCTATTCTATGTCTTTCCTCTGTTATCTCATACAGAGATGATGCAAAGGATAGAAACCCACCCTAATGCTCACAGACATAAAAAGCAAAACTACCTGCAACATGAAGGCATTTGTCCCTATAGACTTATGTATCATTATGGTTCATTGAGTTCTGTGTTAAAAAAAGTAAAAAAAAACATTACACACTTAAAAACATTACTACTGAGAATAAAACCCAACCTAAAACCCTTTGTACAGTGTACACTTCATTTCACTCAATTTTGTGATCTTGCAGACACAAGCAAAATGCACAAATGCATGTACTTGTTTTTCCACAGATGACCTATAACTTCTCCACAGATAGATAAGTTTAATGTCAGAATATTCTCTGCAACACCTCAGTGGAGACAAGTAGGTCACGTACTCTCCATCTGAAAAACTACGCAGTGTTCGTTAAACTAATATCGTAAACAGAAGATTTTTTACAACTCAAATCAATATGTGTTACTACAAACGCCTATCCCCTCAAAATGATCTTCAAGCCTGTATCAGCTGACTGATGTCTAAAGCAGCCTTCAAACTTCTTCAGGATCCAAAGAAGTTCAGTTCAGTTCTAACCTGTTTTTGATTTCATCTCTTGGGAGCCTGGTGCCTGTGTGCACCAATAGATTTACGAGTAACATTAGCAAATACTGCAGTATCATAACAACAAAGCGAAATGGGGCAAGGAAAGGGCTGTCAAAAGGTCTTTAACTGCAATTTCAATCTATAGGCACTATAGTATATTATACTATGTGCAGATATGTTTACATGCACCAAAAATCTAATTATTTTTTATGATTAAAATGAAAGTAAAAATGATACAGATTGAATGAGTTACTTTAAAATTCATACTGTGTCCAACTGATCTTTACTGGCCATGAAAATGTACCCGATATTGGACTTATCATTATTCTGAGGCTCACAACCTGTTAACCGACATTGAGCAAAATGTACATGACAGATGCATCACTTCCATCCAAATTCCTGCTCTTTTGATAATCAGCACAGATGACAGTGTTAATGAAATGAGCCAATGGAAAAGAGACAGAAGTACAAGATAGATACAAGAGAGCAGATGTTAAGCACATTGATGGGGCCAGTGTCCTCAAACCCCACTCTCCACTGACTGCCAAAGTAGGACACAGTGTGAAATGAGCACAGAAATAGTTCTTAATGCAACATGTACAGAATATAGTGTAATCATTTGTTTGTTTGGTCTGGTCCAAATATTGTTTTAGGGAGAAAAACACAAACCTTATTTACCCTACTGTCTCTTACATGCTCAGCGTCATACACTCAAAGGAAGGGGCTGAGTTA
Source organism: Odontamblyopus lacepedii (assembly GCA_034769755.1). Lineage (NCBI taxonomy): Eukaryota > Metazoa > Chordata > Actinopteri > Gobiiformes > Gobiidae > Odontamblyopus > Odontamblyopus lacepedii. The sequence goes on along the minus strand of CM068349.1, from coordinate 22,132,984 downwards.
GACTTTACATGATTGAGAGAGATTCTCCAGTGGTTGTATTGGCTGTAGGTCCATTCTAACTTTTTTTTTTCATTTTTATTTCTTGCAGGCGATTTGGTGTTTGGTGCAGATGTGTAAAGGCTGAGGTATACAGATTGGAGTTTCCCAGTAAGGATTATTCATTAAAGTATACCACAGTCAGTTTATTTTTGACCTAAAATGTCAGATTGCAGAACCTTCATGGTCTGGTGTACCATGTTTGTATTTAGTCTTTGTTTGCCTGTGCTCACAGTAGAGCTGAGGCATGAACTGTCCTCATTAATGCATGGCTGGAGGCTGTTATTATACCTGAATGAGTGAATAATGCTCAGGGGTTAGAGGGAGACACAAATAGAAACAACAGTGGAAGGGGCAGGTGTAATACAGAGTTTTACTCTTTGTGCACATATGTGATTTTTTTCAGACATTCAAGCAGGCTTCATTGTACAACAACATATGTTTAGGTGCAGATGTTGATCTGTCATTATGAAACTGTCAAAAACATTGATTACTATTCAGTCCAATGTGGTGCAAAACACTAAATGCAGAATTTGCGTACAGAATGTAAATTGGACTGGCGTTTTGATCCTATTAGAGTAAATGTGTTTTCCGTGCAATAAAATGTATTAGGACATTTTCATCTGTCTTGTACAGAAGGCATATTTGTCTGTCCTTGTAGATTTGATAGGATTTCTAAAGTACAAAATGCTGTCAGCTTAAGAAATAGGATTCTGGTAAATTTTACACCCACCCAGAGGAACATCTGTTGTCTTTGCGTGAGAAAGACAATGCAACAATGTCTCACTAAGAGATCCTGTTAAGACACATGAGCTACAAAAGCAAAACATGAAAGATAGTAGCAAAATTTACTGCTTAAATAATCGCAACCCGTACAAATGTGCAATATGTACATGAAGATAGAAACAGCCTCTGGATCACTGATAACAATATTGTTGCTTAGATGTGTTGGCTTGCAAATACAAAGGAGAAAATGTAACTGAATTTTGGAAAGTGAAGATAGTTAACTCACCCGTAAGTGCCGGTGTTACTCCTCTTACTGGCAGCTCTGGAGCGACTGGACTTCAGCTCGCCACTCACACTCATGTCTGCAGAGAAAAGACAATACACAGCATGACTCACTGTGTGAGCTACAAAATCTGTGCAAAGGAGTCGGGTATTACACACCAGAAAACATGTTTACATTATTGAGAGAGATTCAGGTTGTAGGTCTATCTAACAATCTTGACTGCACACTTAGTCTGTGGCCCAATTACTGTTGACTCTCAGGTGAACAAGGTTCAAAAAATGCTAATTTGTAACATATCAGATTTTATTTTACTTTTGTCTGACATTCACGCAACTTGTGTATGATTTTATTACATTATACTTCATCAAGCAACTATTAGAGTTAACAAGGCTAATCCTTTTGTTTTCATGTTGATTATCTTTGCAACAAATCTTTCATTTTGATGCCTGCACTTTCCAATGTCGTGATAATTCTGATAACTACCCAACAAACGCTTAAAATGTTGATTACTTGTCTTGATTACAGTGGATTCCAGCACAGGATGTCTCCATGCTTTCTTCTCAAACAGTGTGTTAAAATGCAATAAAAGAGTACAGAGAGGACGAGGTAGGGCTGGTCTGACACGGACAGATGGGCGCTGAATGGGCTGTGACTGGGCCAGCTGCACATACACTCACACAGAGCCACTGTCAAATGGCTGCAAGCTACAATTAATTAAGTATGGCTCTGAATGTGAAGAACAGACACGTGCTCTGGCCTTTCCCTCCTGCTGCACTGAGCTCTCTCCAACAGGGTAAATGCACAGGAATCTACAGCAGGACTCAGGACTTAGGTATTGGGTCTTAACCTTTGAAATTACCTTAATCATATCTATTGAAATTTGTTTTGTTTTATATATTCATTTGATGGCGGTGAGCTGTACAGATCAGAATATGAATACAAGCACCACATGATGATTCCTTATATTGTAGAACAATAAGTAGAAGTAAACATTCTGTTCAAAAAGGTGATGAAATATCATCTGAAGATAAAAGCATAATGTGTCTGAAACTGTGTATGACTTCAGTATCTCAGCGTGGTGCCTGTATTATACTGTATGATGAGCCATAAAAAGAGGAGCAGACTGCTGCTGAGCACAGTGGTCGAGCTCAACAGGAATAAAATATCAGAAGATCTCCGGAGGTAATCAGGCTACAGCGTTGTGAACCCATGCAGCCCTATGCCCAGGCAGTTAACACCCCATAGAAACTGTCTCTTATAATCAGGTTCTGTTACAACATATACAGTAATTTGTGAAATGTTTCAAAACCTTTAATACTAAAATACTAAATACTGCATATCTTTGGCTATTCATGGACACAGTGGCAAAATAAAATGACAGAATAAATCTAAGAAAGATTAGAATAAGACTAATCTTAGACTAGGCACATTGGTGACGCGTTTTTCAGATGTTTTTTTATTTATTTATTTTTAATCAAGGCTTTAGTCCGGCATATTTATTTCACCACATACTCGACTGTTGTAACTCTAATTCAAATTATTATTATTTTTTTATTATGTAAAATAGACTTTAATCTAATTAAGGTCCAGTGCTGTCAGTCCTGCATCCCAAAATGGAGAGGGTTGAGAGTAATAGCTATTCCAATTAGTATATGAATCACAGCAGGGGAGATCCGCTGTGGCAGCCCAGAAGGTAAAGCCAAAAAGAAAAGAAAAGTTGATAATGTCAATCTAAGGAGGCTTCAGTGAGGAGGTACCAAGGTCAAACACACAAAACGCATTCAGCCATAACCGATGACTGTCTCATGCCACATGAGGTCTGTGGGGCATACTGTGCATCAGCGCCACACAAAATAGCACAGAGTGAGGCGAGAGATACAGGATATGAGAGTGGTTAATGTGTAAATCAGGTTGTATATACCTTAGTAGGGTTGGGTGTGAGCTCATCTCTGTGACTTTTTACTATTTAAATCCTCTTTTTTTTTTACTCTAGAGGATAAAAGAGAATTTAAAAAATAGCCTTAGACTATACCTTACTCTGTCCTCTAGACTTACAGAGTGACACACTGTAGTTGCTGTTGACACAGTAATATTTCATATAGGCTACTCACCATCTTCAAACGTAATATACCAAACTTTACTGAGATTTCATAATTGAACATAATTAGTGTATTCCTGTGCTAGATTGACTTATTAGCTCATCTCTTGATTACTGCTGGGAAACTTAAAAACAAATCCCAAAACACATTTTATACAATGATCAAATAGTCAAATATGTCAGTGATGACATGGTGGGATATGGATTTATGCAACACAAAACAAAAATGAGTTTAACAACATGCAGGTTTTGTAATTGGACATAACTTTTCTGTATAGTAAAAGTCTATAGTATGTACATAGACATAAAAGTGTAAGAATTATTGTATTGTACATAGAAAAACTTTGTGAGATAGGTGCTCACACTTGTACTTGATGCATAGCACCTGATAATAAATGAACACGACAAACCTCTGCACATGCATTCAACTTATTCATGTCAGTATTTACAAGAGGAAACACAGGTGTAGAAGACATATGGTAGACTGCAAATAAGAGACGGATGAGAGGAGTCTGTCTGATGAGGTGTGAGACAGCCAGATCCGTGCACATCACTACATGCACAAAGAATATAACCTGCATACTTACATCTGGGGCTGAACAAGGTCATGTTGATGATATAAAATGATCTCTGGAGAGATGGTAGAGACTGAAGCTAGCGACCCTCTCCTCTTTCTCTCTGTATCGTCTGTGTGTCTTCTTCACTCCTCTGTGCCAGTGCTGAGGCAGACATTCAGCTGTGCTACTACACACTCTCTGACAGACCAGCCACAGAAGCTCCAGGGGACTAAACCAAATGTTCACATTAGGTGGGGGTGGCCATGGGAAGGACTATTTTCAAGAAAAGTGGGGAGATTAAAGGAGCTGGTTCACCTCAGCAACTAGCTTTTCTGTTTTCAGTCTTTTCTTTTTTCTTTCTTTTTTAAAAAAAAAAAAAAAAAAAAAAGAAGCCATCCATCCATCCATCTTCTCCCGCTTAATCCGGCTGGGTCGCGGGGGCAGTTTGCTGCCCAATACTCATAGCACCTGACCCCCCCTATGAACCCCTCTGCAGGTGGTGAGCCCACAGGAGGGTGGACAACATGGTCCTTGATGTTAGTTCATAGGGATGCGGGCATGTAAAAAAAAAAAAAAGAAGCTGTTTATTCAATTCATTGAATTCATGTTAGAAAAATATTGTTTAATAGAAATACAGCAGGAGATTTGCAAAGCAACCAATGTTGCCATTTCCACCCTTGAACCATATAACGAAAAGACGGGATCATGCCATACAGTAGGACTTTAGAGATGGTGCGGTCATATTCCTTCACAGTTTGGTGCAGTGTCAGACATGTTTGCCTTTTCCTATGCCTAATATCATACTGCAGCCTCCAGTGTTTTTCCTGCTTCAATTTACATTTCAGTTTGATTTCTCTTGAATAAAACTGATACTCCAATAGACAGCCTGTAATTACAGAGCTTGTGTAATCATTGTCCCAGTTTTAATTGTTGGTCCAGGGCTCTTTCATGTAGGTTTAATTAGCTTCTTTAAAACCAAACACAGGCTGATCCTGGCCCTGAGCCAGACTTTACTCTCCTCGGGTCCAAAATGATTATTAGCTCTTTTCACAGTACGCTTAACCCAGTGAATCTACATTACAAAAACTCCAACTCCTTTGAATACAAGTTTACATTTAATGTAGCGAGTAGTGAATGAGCCAGGGGGGCAAAAATCTGAGTAAGGTACTCTGCAAGCAATATTCAATATCGAGATGTTTTTAAAGTGTTGTGCAGAGCTTTTATAGTGCCCCATGGACCTGTGAGAAAACAAGGATTTATAATTAAACTATTGGCTGTGGGGCACAATTGCACCTTTTACCATATCGTGAGAGGTGTGAGAAGCATAAGACTAGAAGTCTAGTTAAAGGATTTAAGACTAAAATAAAATAATTTCTTCTTTAACCTACAGGTCTAATAATGTGTTCTAACTACCATGCCAAGTTAAGGGACAAGCAAACCAATTTTATGAGGAGCCAACTGTTAAACTGTTCTCAATAATCAGTATCAGCAGTATACCAACTTCAGTGAAGTCATCTTTACCATGTTATTGCTGGATCTTGCTTTTAGCTGACATAATATTCAAGCTTAGCCAAGTGACAAATTGACAACAGTCAAATGTAGAAATTAACTGTGAGCAGGCGATAAATTTAAATGTAACAGTCATAACAAAAGTATAAGTCTAACATGTTTGAGGATGAAACTTTCAGCTTTATACTGTGAGTAGATCCAATGTCTTTCTTCACACAGCACTCTGTATCCAGCTCCAGGGGGCGTTTCCAAAAAGAGTAATTTAAAGCCAAGTCACAGCTGAGTTCTCCTAAAGATTGAAATGTAAATCCACTGAGGAGAAACGCAGAAAATGAGATATCAACCATGAGCTGCTGCTGACACCTTCAAATTATAGCACAAGAATATTTTACATACTTTATATGCAACATCTTTGAAAGTGTACCTCTAATGAAATCATGTTCGAATGGATAGTCCATATGCTGAGCAAAAACAAGGATAACCTATAATATATGTGACAAAACAAAAATCGTAAGTTGCAAATTTGTGTGCCACTATAGCATTCTTGCAACACTGGGGCAACACATGACTAATAATTCAAACTATATAGCTCTTTAAATTCAGCCAATTCCCAGAACATATGCTAAAAATCAAACATTTTGACCTCAAGTTATATTTTTGTATCTCAATATATATTATATTATAACAGTTTCTATAATTCCTCAGTGTTGTTTATGCTGAACCCTACAACCATTCAAGCAACGAAACAAAAAAAAAGCAATATTTCTCTCTAAAACCTTTGCACTTGTGTATAGCTGCTACATTACAGATCAAGAGTAACCTTGTGCTAATAAAAGAGTGAATGGTGCACAGGCAATATACACAGACATCTATTCAATGAGAGGACACTGCAATACTCAAAACTGTACTCTTGACCCCTGAACACTTCTATAGACTTCTATAAGTACACCTCTGATGATATTCTATTAACATTTAAAAATAAAACCATGGCTTTGTTCATTGTTTTCTTTTTGCCCACACAAATCCTTGAGTTCCCTGATTAGCCTTTCTTCTCCTCAGTCAGCACGAGCCTTGCCCTGGTGTCCAATCGCAGACTGTGTTCACTGAAGTAGCACTGTATCTTGACATGATAATCTCCTTTTTAAATGCACCGCTGCACTCTTTTGCTCTCCGGTAAAGCACAGCAGACAGCTCATATATTATCATTGAATGCCTTTTCCCCCCTGCTTTTCCTTTTCTCTCAGTGTCACGGTCCTCCTCACAATGTGCTCCATTCCACATTCTCCAGCTCAAGTCTCTGGGCATGAGGACACTGGGGCCCATCCCAATCAAGTCTTCTGTATGTGTTTTTAATTCTTAAAAATCAGTAATAGTGTTGTCAAAATATCAATACCTAGACACTAATCGATATGAAAACGAGAATTTAAACGACTCATTGTACATTTGTAATCACATAACGGAGATTTACCTGGAAAACACACCCTTTGACAAACTTTACAAAGATGAGTGGATCTTTCAGAGGGCGAGATTGACCGGTGGGTTAACCAATCAGAGAGATGCATGCTCCATTCAAATAAAAAGCAAACATGCTTAGAAATAAAAAAGGAGAGATAAAGGACTGAAAAACTTTGTCAAATTTTACAGAATGATTAATCAAAGCAACAAATTATTATCTATTTTAGGTAGAAGAAGTTATATATTTTGTTCTGGATTCAAACAGTGTAGAAGGGACTGGTTGGTCAGGCAAGATCTATAGCAGACAAACAACAAAAGTTGGCTGTAGCTCAGTTGGTATACCGGTAGTTCTTATCTTCTGAACTGAAGGCGGTTTGAATCCACCTCCTCTGGTCACAGGTTGGCGGTGTGATTCCAGATTTTATGGATGAATACTGTTGTTGAGCCATTTAAGCTGCCTTGCCCTCACTGGCTGCATATTTTGGTGTATGACTGTGAGCAAATGGGTAAATGGTTCCATGGTGTAAAGTGCTTTGAGTGCTTTGTATTTGAAGATAGAAAGATGGAGAAGTGCTAGATAAACGTGACCATTTACCATTTTATAATCTTCTCCAACATTGATAGATTTGTTTATTCATAGACCATCCTCTAATCACCTCTCATTTTGCTTTCATTTGATAGGCCTAATGCAGACACAGACAGAGAACATTTGCTCTTCAGATAAATTTACTTTCAACTGGAAATTTGTTGTGGCATAAAAAGGTTCATTCATCCAGAAAAATGTTTAAAGTGTGTCTTTGTAGTTCTCTTTTGGTGCTGCTGGTTTCAAAGTGAGATAACACTGCCCTCTGTCCCAGTCTGGGCGAGGCGTCCTGTCCCATGGAGCCAATGTGGGACTGGGAGGTTTACTTCCAAACTTGTGATGTGCCACTCAGACATTGGCACGAGTTGGAACAAAACCATTCTGTCAGAGGTAGGTCCAGACTTGCACTGACCAGTCTGTGATGAGTAATTAGAGGAAGGGGATTCAATTATAGTGAGACAGTGCAGTTAACTTTGCATTAGCGGCCTGTCACTTGTGTCTGAAGCGGAGAGCGCATGCAAAACGACAGACCAGAGCAGGAGCAGCTGAAGTGAGGAGCATTCTCAAACAGCACCATTCATCATCCTCTGAGCCCTATCTCTGAATGTCAGGGAGAGCCCTCCTCACTGAGGCAGACAGCTGCAGGGAACAAACGTAACCAACCACTCACTTCTGCAGCAGGGGCAAAGCGCAAAACTCACACAGTTAAAACACAAATTACAATGCTGAAATATTGAGTTTTAACCCTTCCCTCTTGGGTGCCAGTCAAATTTAGGACTGATATTTTTAAAACACTCAGTGGCTCTGCACCTTAACACACTTTATTATCACTATACTCTGCTCCTTGCTCCCTCAGGTCCTCTCAATGCTTTACCTTAAAATCAAAAAAGGGTGGACCTTTTCTGTCATAGCCTCCCATCCTGCTTAAACAGCTCTATTTAAAAAAACACACACATAATATAAATCTGGCTTTCAAATGATTTTATGAATTTGTGACCACTGCAAGCCATTTAAAATGAACTTGTTCTATATTCCTCATTTTTAAGACAGAAAAATTCACTTAAAGCCCCTTTAATGGCATATCCTGAGGGGAACACAGAGAATTCACATCTTAAATAAATATATCCAGCTGAAGCACGACTAAGCTTCCTGCATGATAGAAATGTGGATTGCTGAATGCCATTTGTGTGCAGACATATGCTCCTGTGTTGGATGGAGATATATAGTGGAAACAGATGCTCCTGTAAGCCTTTTGAGGACAGTACACGAGGTGCAGATGGCTCTGTACTATAAAAAGAAATGGTATCCTAAATAAACAGCTGATTAATCACATATATGTAGAAATAGCTGGCAAAACATACAAAGATATTTTAAGAATACTTTCCAGACAACCATCTACTGATTGAGCATGTAATGTAATCTATTGGCAAAAAACAGGTGTTGCGTCCTTAGGCAAGACACTTCACACACATTGCCTAGTAGGAATGGAGTGTGGGTGGTGGTCGGAGGGGCCGAGGGCGCAGATGTGCAGCCTCGATTCTCTAAGTCATTGCCAGGGCAGCTGTGACTACAATAGTATCTTGTCTACATGGAGATGCTAGTGATTAGCCTGAAATATTCCACAGTATGACATTAAACAAACTTCAAGGAGACAAGCAGGAGATGTAACCAAAGCCAATTTCAGGTCAGATCTGTGAAGAGATGACTCCACTCACAGTAAGGAGGTGTGTTCTTAAAGGTATTTTAGCAATAGTAACACATTTAGTTGAAAACATATCATAATGCGATGCTGTAGAACATTCAGGACAAAGCTTTAATGTATCCATGGAGACAACAAGGTGCCACACCCTAGCCAGAAAAGTTACATAGTGCACCTTTAAGAGTTAGGACTTTCTTAGTGAGCAGGGAGTTTCAGTTGGATGAAAGTGACCCAAATACAGCCCTGACCACAGACGGTTATGACTTCAGTAATAGACCTGTTTGTAAAATAAGGTTTGTACCAGTGTCATGGGTTAAAAGCCCTAATGACAAAGGCAGCGTGTCCTTCTCATAGACAGTCCATTATAACAGTGGGAGATGTGCTTTGTGCAAGTCTATACTGAGCACAGTCCTGGTTACTCTCATGTAATGGGGCTCTATGTCTGTCTGAGGAGTTAGCTGATTAAGCCTATCGTTAGACTCTGAAAATGATCCACTACCCTCCTGCAAGGCCACAGCTCTTTGAAGTTAATGACTCAAAACTATCAGTGGTTGCGCTTTTAATTAGAAAACGGACAGAATGATTACATTTTTAATTGAAGCTGCCATTTTCAATTAAGATCTGACATCAATGAGAAGCACACTCTCCACTCTCACATTCATTCATGCTGTGCTCCAGTGCTTCACTACAGATGGTCGGGGTTTCTCATATGACTTTGTCCTCTCTGTTCCTTGAGAAATGCCAAACCACTTATCACGTCAAACTAGCTTAATTTTGTGAATTGTTTGTCTCAGTGATTTTATCTATAAATGTGTATTTCATGTATTCAGTAGAAGTGAAATGGTTAGAAGTGAAATGGTTAAAAAGTAGTTTTTTGTTTGTTTTCTTTACCCACCTTGCTGTAAACGGTAGCGAGGCTGTATGTGCAGCGGCTGTAGATGTCAGCTCCAACAAGTGTGCCTGACTAGTGAATAATGTGAATTGTAATTATTTAGATTTAAAAGGTTAATTTATCTTCTATTACAACTATTTTCTCATAATAGAAATAGCTATTTTCTAACAATCGCAGTTGTTTTTGGATGAGAGGGTGTACTGCTTGATAGAGACAGAAGCGCCAACTATTCTGCCCCTCACAAACCATAAGATTATCCATTTTACTTTTTTCCCAATATTAAGATAGGAGGAGCATCCAATAAATAAAGAAACAAGGTTTTCTACAGCTAATTCAAGTAAATATATAACCCCTGGCACAGTTGCATTTAAAAATATAATCACATCATTCATACACAGATTTTCCCTTCATCTAGTCCATGGTTCACAGCCTTAGTACAGCATGTTTTCATGGTCCATTTCAGTGTGAGTAGGCTCTTGAGTGCAGCTCCAGCCATTCTTTGCCTGCACAATGCTGTTTTCTCATTAACTCATATCAAAGTTCATCTTGCATCCAAATGCTGTGGCTATGCACTGTTCAATAGTGACGGCCGTGAAAGGGGAAAATGAAAAAGACAAAGTGCGCAATAACCAGCCACACAATGGAAGCGACACAGAGAAAGACAAATCATATATTAGATAAGGCAAATAAGAGTTTAATGTTTATTGAGGGGTGGGGACAAATGGTGCAGCGCTGTGAAAAGACTGAATATGTTCTGTAAAAATCAATTAACTTTAGACAGAAAATTATTTACTATCAGTCTGTATTGTCTTTTTGAATCCAGTGTAGGGGAGGATGGAGAGAGAGACACCACATTGTTGAGAATTGTTTGGATTCACGTGGCATCACAACATTCGAAAATCCCTGTAGTTTAAAATGGAGCTGGAGGACAGGTCAGAATTCTAGTGTGAAATTTCCTGTTTAATTGTCAGATTGCAGATTTCTTGAACTGGTTTATGGTCGATATGTCTGTAATTACATATTCACATGAAACAAAACCTGTTGTTTTCAAAATGGTCTCAGAAAATGGTGCCATTATTCCACTACAAAGCTGTGATGTCAGCTGAAAGAACTTAAAACCAAAAGATTATTTGCTATTTTTTTTTTTTTATGTTTTTATTTTCTTTTTAAACTAGGACAAAAACTGGATTTGACTTCTAATAGCAGCCACTAAAAAGAAGTTAATATGCATAAGAGCCAACAGTCTTTAATCATTATAGGACAAGGAAATTCCAGGGCCACCACACAAACTCTCAAAAGGAGGACACAAGCAGGTGGAGGGTGCACTCTTGCAAAGTGTTCCAGTGAAGTGTTTGGATGATTAGAAATTACCCTGTAATTCAGTCTGTAGCGATCATCTCCACAAACTCTCCCCACCTCCTGTATCATTAGAGCCCAGAACAGCTGCATTTTCTCATTGAGATGTAAAGAGCCATAATTGGGGACTGATTGCAGGCTTCATAAGATGCTTAAACACACACAGATTTACAATAAGAGACAAATGCTGCGGTTAATGAGCGCTCCCATCTGCACACCTTGTTACAAGCGTGTGAATGAGCCGTGTGTTAGACTAAACTGTGAGAATGAACAGAGAAGTGGTGCAAAATAGTTTTCTTAAAGGTGCACTATGTAGCTTTTTTAATGAAAGGTCTGTGAATTGCTTGTCTTTAGATGTTATTGCTCTGCCTAAAATGGTCCATAGTATGGCTTTAAACGTATGTAACAACAACTGTGGAACATTCTAGATAAAGCAATAACATCTCCATTGGGACGTGCAGGAGGCAGACCGCCCACCTGAAATCTAGCTGTGTTCTCAGTAGGCTATTCTAAACCTTTCTTATTAATAATATTTATATAATCTTGTCCATCTCATTGAAAGGGGAAAGTAATACTAATACCAATGGTAAGTATTATATTTAATTACAATATAATTAGATTTCCAAAGCTAATAATGTGTCAAGTATCTGATCACAGAAAATTGGCTCAGTGGAATTACTGCTCAGATACTAGACCCAACACAGATGCTGTTCAAATGCTGACCTAATTTAATTGCAGTACATATGACAATAGGCAAAGTATTTCATATGGCACTTTATATGCTACATTAAGTCTAAATGCGAGAAAATGGACTGTATTTGCCAGGTTAACACATCCCTTGTCAGTGTTGCTTAATGTGTGTGTTTAGAGACAGCCTCAGGTCTCTTGGATGGCAGTGTTCTGCTGCTCCCACTTTAATTGGCTGCTGGCCCCTCGGCCCTGCCTGAATAGAGAGTCATTTAGGGACCTTTCATTCGTACTGAGGATTGTGGCTTGCCGCTGGAGGAGAAATTGCATTCCTGTTTCCATACAATGGCTGGTCGGAGTTGGACAGGGGCAAGAGTATCACTGTCATTATCATCACAATAGAAGCTAATTCCACTGCCACCAGCACCATTCTGAACCCCTCAGCAGCAGTGGCTTATCAGGGGGCACCATGAGACCAGCAGGGAGCTACATAGGCGCAGCTAAGGCTAAGACGAGGAGACGCACTAATGCAGAACTGAGCAACACAAACGCGTAGAAGAGGCACAAATCAGCAGAAAAAAGTTTAGAGGACAGAGCCTCTCACTCAAAGCCAAAATCTATTCCCATATTTACAGTGTTTACAGTGTTACTCACAGCCATATAAAACCATGTTGTTGAGTCTTAGAAATTAAATCAATCAAATAAACTATTGAAACATAGTTAGTTACATTATGCCACAGCAGACAAAGAAAATAAGAGATTCAATTATTATTTTTGTTTTGTTACAAATTGACTCTTATTTTATCAAAACAAGCTGTGTCGCTGTCCAAGGTACTGAATGTACTATTGTTTTAAAGTTGCTGTGACCAACTAAATGAAAAGTGTCAATATCAATAAACATGAAAATAGGAATTAGACAAGAAAGACACATAATTTAATTATTAATTCAATAATAAAGTCAACATTATTTTGTGCATCTTAGATAGGGTTTGCAGTATGTCTAAAGAGGTTCCTTATACAATCCAGGAATATCTGAGTACTTATACTTGCAGTTCAACATCATGTATGGCTTAAACCAAGAGCTATCTATTGTGTTTCTGCTACTTTTCCCACTGAGCAATGTGCTCCAGAGCTGTGGAGGAAAACATAATTTTCACATAATGGGTGAGCAAGACAACAATATTCAACCATGCCAAAGTGATCAATGATGAGTGATAATTCAGGCTTTAAATTGTCTTAGCTGGTCCTGTCACAAACCATAAAGTCAGTTTATTTATTTTATTTGCAATAAAATACAAATTTTGCATGTTTTCCCAACACTACCCAGTCCAAAACATATCTTCTATAGCTCTAAATGATCAATAACAGATTACTCAGTGTGTGACAGTAGCTCTGGCTAAACACAGCCCTCTCCTCACACTCCTTTAGTCAATGAGAGTGGAGTGTGTGTGTCCAAACACTGATCTTTTGTGGAGCTGGCACAGTATTGATCACAGTCAAGCTGATGAGGAGTGCATTGATGGACAAAGTGCTGCATTTAAGACCACACATTTTGTCTGTGTAAACATCAATAATGAACAGTGAAGTGACTTATCACCATGCCTTTCAAATGATTTCTAGTGAATGCAATCACTGTGATCAATATTATCTATACTACTTGACTAGGGTTAGTTTCAGGTTTAGTCCCAATTTTGAAAGCATGTGCATACAAAATTACAGCTCATTCAATGTAAATACTACTTTAGAACTGTTAATTAATATTTGAAAACTATTGCTTGTAGCTGACCTTTGATTAGGTGCAAATAAATGTCAGCATATCAACATTATTTTTTATTATTTGCAAGTCACCAAAAGCATTTACTGTAACACATTTAGTTTTGAGTCTTACCATCATGACAAATGTATCTGTTATGGGTTTTACATCTCTGATCATTCCAGTTAAAGCCACTTGACGCCTGCAGCTCAACACAGTTCCCAAACCTGAAAATCAGGGAGGTGACATTTAATTACTGTGAAGATAATATATATACATAACCAGTAGAGGGCAATGTAGCACAGACTCAAGGATGTCAAGATCTTTAACTTGCTTGCGATAAAGCCGATTACAAAATAACTGTAAGAACTAAAAATTAATACTTATGATAATTTCAGAGGGAAAAATAGGTAATTTATTTCAAATGTGTAAAGAAAATAACTTAAATGTATCCGTTTTTTATGTCACAATAACTACTTATTCATGAAGTATAGATTTGATAAAGTTATTCACATAATAATTGTGAAGTAAAGATTTTACTGCAGTTTGTTATAGTGTGAAGAACAATATCAGAAAAATCGGTAGCCGAGTTCAAAGAAATAATCGAGCCAGTATTAAATGATATGCCATGTGACATTGAGAACAACTTTAATCCAATTATCATGGATCAGTTTGTGGATAGGACAATGCTCACCTTAAAATCTGCTCTCGATGTTGCAGCTCCGCTAAAACAGAAAAGCATTAAACCAAGACCTCCGGCTCCTTGGTTTACTCCAGAACTGCGATCACTCAAACAACACGTGAGACGCACAGAGAAGCTCTGGCGCCGCTCTCGCTCCGAGCAGTCTCTGAAGGCATGGAAGCTCTGCCTTCTCTATTTTAAGGCCGATCTGCTAAAAGCAAAAACCAGATACTATTCAAACCTAATAGTAGTAAACAAAAGCAACCCCAGATTTCTGTTCAGCAATGTAGCCAGGATGACAAACTCGCATACTGCCCCTGAGTCTCTTCTCCTTCAAGTTCAGTTGTGATGACTTTCTTGAATTCTTCGATTACAAAATTATAACCATTAGAGACAAGATCAACGGCCACCCAAAATCAGCCCCGAGCAAATTCAGCAAATCCAGTTTGTAACACCAATATCCCACATAAATCCTCTAATAGAATTAGACAAATTTACTCCTGTCGATGAGGCGGAGATTACCTCAGTCATCATGTCGTCCAAACCATCAACTTGTTTGCTCGACCCTATTCCAGTCAAACTCCTCAAAGAAGCTCTCCACTTAATAATAGGTTCCATCCATAACATAATAAATATGTCATTAGAAAATGGCTTTGTTCCTCAGTCCTTTAAATATGCTGTAATTAAACCGCTTTTGAAAAACCTAGCTTAAATCCTGATGAACTAGCCAACTACAGACCTATCTCGAATCTTCCATTTCTCTCAAAGATTCTGGAACGAGTTGTGGTGAAACAGCTTTGTCACCATCTGCAGGGCAATAATTTATATGAAAAATTTCAGTCTGGTTTCAGAGCTCACCACAGCACAGAAACTGCTCTGCTTAAAGTGACAAATGATTTGCTACTAGCTGCTGATAACGGGCTGGCTTCAGTCCTGGTCCTACTGGACCTCAGTGCAGCGTTTGACACCATTGATCACAACATTCTACTGCAGAGGTTAGAATGTGACATAGGTGTCAGAGGGACCGCCTCAAATGGTTTAAATCCTATCTATCAGATAGGTACCAGTTTGTTAGTGTAAACCAGTGCACCTCTCCCTGCTCTAAAGTAGCTTGTGGTGTTCCACAAGGATCTGTGCTTGGTCCAATCCTGTTTACTCTGTATATGTTGCCATTAGGTAACATTATCAGAAAACATGGCATTAATTTCCACTGCTATGCTGATGACACTCAGCTGTACTTATCAATGAAACCTAATCAGACCGATCAAATCGATAAGCTCAGTGCCTGTGTGAAGGACATCAAAACCTGGATGACCCTGAATTACCTCCTTTAAACCCTGAAAAACAGAGGTCATTGTTGTCGGTCCTAAAGGTCAGAGAGATTCTCTGTCAGACCAGATAATCTCACTTGACAATGTGAGTATAGCCTCTAGCTCTACTGTAAAAAACCTTGGAGTCAGTATTTGACCAAAATCTCTCATTCACAGCTCATATAAACCAAGCCTGTAAAACTGCATATTTTCACCTGCGAAACATAACTAAAATCAGAAAATTTTGCCTAAAAATGATGCTGAAAAACTTATCCATGCATTTGTTACATCCAGACTAGATTACTGTAATTCTCTGCTCACCGCCTGCACTAAAGGTACTTTAAGAAGCTTCCAGTTGGTCCAAAATGCAGCGCCAGAGTCCTAACAGGAACTAAAGGCGTGATAACATCAGTCCTTATTAAAAATCACATCACAGGCTACCTGTCGAGTTTAGAATTAGATTCAAAGTTCTCCTCCTGACATACAAAGCCTTAAACAATATGGCCCCATCATATCTTCAGGATGCCATTGTCCCCTATCAGCCAAATAGAGCACTTCGCTCTCAGAATGCAGGATTATTAGTGGTTCCTAGAGTGTCTAAAAGTACAGTGGGGGGAGAGCCTTCAGTTACCAAGCTCCTGTGTTATGGAATCAACTCCCTGTTGATGTTAAACAGGCACCCACAGTCTCTTTATTTAAGACCAGGCTTAAAACCTTCCTCTTCGGAATAGCTTATGACCAGGTTACTTAGTTGATGTCACTAAGATAAGCTGCCGCGAGGAGATAACAAGCTGGGGAAGTGTGGCAACCTGAGCACTGTCCTCTGTTTCCTCCTTTTTTCTCATCAGCATCACTCACTATGTTCTCATCTGTAGTTTGTTCATTGCTATTCACATGTTGTCCCTGTCCCACTCCCTGTGGAGTGGAACTCTTCAGATGCCTGATGGCAGCTGGACTCGCTCCTCCTTCGCCTGGCTCCTCCTCCTCGCCTGGCTCCTCCTCGCCTCGGCTCCTCCTCCTCGCCTCTTCTTCTCCTCCTCCTCGCCTCGGCTCCTTCCCCACCTGGGTAGCTGTGGTCATACTGAACTGGCCCACGGGCCTGGACATCTATAGCCTGTCCGTCCATGGGAGTGGATCCCTCCTTCACTGTAGTTCTCCCTGAGGTTTCTTCTTTTTCCCAGGACCCTGGGTTTTTTGGAGTTTTTCCTTGCTGAGAAGGAGGGTCTAAGGACAGGGGATGACTGGACAATGTTTCATTTGCTGCTTTACATGAATGTTGTTTATTCCTGTTTTGATATGTCTGTGTGTATGTTTTACTCATACATATCTTGGAACGCCCTTAGAGGCTGCTGTTGTTGCGATTTTGGGCGCTACAAAATAAATTGAATTGAATTGAATTGAATTGAAATAGTGTGTCAGTATTTGTAAAATGTGATGTTTCTTCTCGCAGCTAAAGTTAATTTAAATGACATCTATATATAATGTGAATATTTTTTGCTTTTTTACAATATGTAAAAATTAGGTGGAAATTCAGCATGATATTATCACAGCTGATTTAGTCCCTTAGGAGATTTATTTCTGTATTTACTTCTAAAATTATTCTATGGAAGTCATTTACCCTTGGTTATCAGGTTGTCCAAAAGCAAAGCTGCTAAAATTTAAAATTTCCCCTCTGTCCCAGCGAAATGAGTCTTTTGGAGGCCTGAATGTCAGACCTACAACACAATATATATATATTAAATTAATATTATTATTGATTATGATGATCAGTGATTACTGAATTGTTTTAATGACACAAAAAGCCCTACCAATCCAGAAGTTTTGTGCATCAGAGCCCGTGTTCGCTTTTACTTCCTCTGAGAGATAAAAAGCCACGATATCCTGAACCTTCTGATTGTAGATATGAGCGAGAGTGCCACCTCTTTCCTGGCAATTCAAAGAATGGTTAAACTGACTGTATCACAAGTGGAGGGGGAAAAAAACCCATAACACTGCAGTAAAGAGAAAATCTCACACACCTGTCTCTCACCTGGCAGTGCATCTTAGCTCTGTAGTAGGTGGCAGCTTCTGAAGAAATAGTGAAACACTCCTCATCAATCAACATGTGACACATACTGAGAGGAAACTGTACTTTTTCTGTTGAGACGAGAACACACAGTTATAGAGCTAACAATTTCAATGAAAATAAAAAATATCTTAAGAGTTCCTACTGACCAGAACATCCAGCTCCACCATAGCCGATATCACACTGACAGACACACTCTTCCTCTTTAAAATGACCATGTACACACTGCACAAAGCACTTCACTGTAGGAAATATTAACACCATAATACCATACTGGATGTATACACCAACCAGTGCATGGGAATTTCTTACCTTGACAGAAACGCCCAGTAAAACCTGCATCACAGTGGCACTTGCATAAGGAAACATTCAGATGACCATGTTTACCACAGTTCATACGGCATGGATTTCTGGGAACCTCTACAACAAAAAACAAGAAGCTTAGATTGCTAATGTTCGACAATGGCATATTTATTTAATCTCGCAGGGAAGGGGTCTCTCAACCAACCAAAAATAGTAGCCCATAATATCTTATTAGGTTTGACATTAATGTTTCCAATAGGTTTCAGAAAGATGTCATACGGATTAACAACTTAAAACTATATCTTTTGAATGCAAAAAAGTCCTAAAAATATTGCAAATGGCAAGACACTGAAACCTATGAATAGTTCAAACGTGGCAACTACAGCAGTTCTTGACTTACCGCATAATCCACCAATGTGATCCCACAGTTTAAAGCAACCAGACATGGAGGAGGTACAGAGGGAGCAATACTGTCCTGTCCTATAGGGCCTCACCAGCTGACCATTCACTTCCCAGTTCCCCCTTTAAAACACATATATCCAGACTGACTTTTTGTGATGAGAAGAGCGAGCATCAAATAGTGTATATGTACAGGTTTTACCCTGGGAAGTATGCACAGACAAATATGTTCCACTCAGAGTTATTCTTCAAACACAGTTGACTTGCACAACCTACATGACTGGAGGTTGCCCACACAAGCTGCAGGACAGATTAACAAAAGCATTTATGTAATATTATTGAACATGGAAGGCCCAAAATGTTTATTGTTAAAAACTGTCAGTGGTACCTGTGTATAATATTTGCAGGTCTTATTCTCTTGACACTGTCCAGTTGAATACGTAAAATGTTGCCCCTCGTTAAACCAGGAGTCAATGGCGTTGGTAAAGGAGGCCACACCATGTGTCGACACATGAATGTTCCAGCCTATGTGCTGTAAAGAGGGGAGATGCAGAGGAGGGGCTCCACTGTTACACTGAGCAACCCAATCCTCAGCCCCTTCAGCCAGCTCCAGACTCCATTCCTGCAACCAATATGGAAATAATAAAACAATAGTATAGAAGAGATAGTATAAAGAGAAAGTTATTGTAAAACAAATTATTCAGACAGATAAGCCTACACAGTTGCCAGTATATGCAATGCAATCAACAATGTACATCTGATATTTCAAAAGATCACTCTACTTTTAGTGCAAGGCATTATGACAATAAAAACTGAATCACGATCTGATCCTTGTTACAATATGCCATTATGTGATTTATTGAAATTGCAAATTTAGGCTCTAAAAGAAAATTGTGTTTAATAAAGTCTAATAAACAAGTATGGTATGTTATTAACTAAATGTTATAAAATGTTGTAGGCATTCTCCTATGTCTCAAGGCATAATATTCAAGGTATTATAGGTTCTAATAAGGTCACATCTCCAAAGGTGTGTGATTTACACATGAAAAGTAAATACTAGCTTTAATCTCCGTCTTTCAAAGCAATGGTGTGACCTTACTACTAAGCCTCAGGAGCTCAGTGAAACCACCATTGGTAAGGAAAGAGCAAAAATATAATTTATTCCTTAAATATTATTTGTTATCTGAAAAGATAACCCTGGAGGACTTTCTAATAAGTTCAGTGCAATTTCTTCACGATGCTCTGTAGAAAATAAGATTAGACATAAATACGCCACACTAAGAGGTTAACGTTTATCAGAGCTGTGTTTAATAAGCCTCTTCAGTCTGACAGAGCTCCTCCGAGGGTTTTCATGGGGAAATTACCTGTAATACCAGAGTTTGGAGAGCAGAACGATTATACATGTCCTCTTTTTTTCTCATTACTGTCTTATCTGCTCCAAACAGTTCTCTGAGGCTGAAGAGAAAGGCTGGAGTCTGTGTGTCTGCTTTGAGGATGTAATCTATGACAAAGTGACAGTCTGCCGAGACGCAAACCTCAAACTCAGACCAGAGGGGACATGGGGCATTGTGTGATTCATAATCTGACCATGTATAAGCCCTAAGCACAAGCAGATGGGACTGGCACATAGATATGATGAGGAAATAGATGAGATGGAAGGGGCAGTTATTTAAGTTATAACGGAGTGGAGATGAATACAAAATCTCCAATAAGCAGAGTGTCATATATTTATATATTTATATATACATTTATATATACATATACATATACATATATATATATATATATGTATATATATATGTATATATACACATTTATATATACACATTTATATATATATATATATATATATATATATATATATAAACCTGATATGAAATGAAATAATAACAGGACTGAAGAACAAAACATATTTATCCTTAATATACACTTAACCTGGTGTAGATAAATCCTTAACAAACACAAAAATGCTGAACCTTTATACACAGTAGCTGTACTTAAAGGGCCCATATTATACATAATTGGCTCTCGTGAGCTTTAATCCATGTTATAATACTGTTACCTCATCTGTTTGAGAGAGGAACTCTGCCCAAATATGCAGTGTTTCGGAGTTAAACTTGGGTGAATGAAACAAAACAAAACTCTGGGTATGTTTGTGATGAAGACACAACATTATAAAATACATCAGAAAAAGCATATATAGGCTCTTTAATTCATTATTTATGTATGTTGAGCTAGATTCTATTGAAAGTTTTCAGTTGGAGAGACATAGACAATAGGCCTAGACATTATTTTTTTACAGGTTATATTTGTGATGTAGTCCCCCTAACAGTATGCCAGTAGCCTATTGCACCTTGTATGTCTCCAGCTCTTTCAGCTCCTAAGTCTTTCTGCTCTGGATTGCCTTATGTGGCCCCTGTTATCTGCGGATACAGTAGGTATAGATTAACCTTGACAGTGGCAGCAGACTAAACACAAAAGAGAAAAGGACACCACCTGCAGTCACCAGAGGAAGCAGACAAAAAGGTTTTCAAAGATAACGCTCACCATTTTCTGCATGTTGGCTGCCATGGGGCTGACCCAGCTGCGCAGTCTGTTGTGCAGAGCAACAACAGAGTGATGCTTCTGTCCAAGCCCTGGGAGAACAAAAAACGTATTTAGAACTTTATTTATTTTTAAAGTAGTGTGAACTAGTTTGTGTATTGTTTCTATCATCTAACCAAGACAAGAAAAATGGTACGCCCACAGACATTTTAATCTATATAATAGCAATAGTTAACGGGTGTCCTCAATGTATATAGGCCTGAAAGTACAATACTGTGCCTCCATTGTGCCCTTCCCATGTGTACATTACCAGTATCTGGAGCCTCTTTGAGACTTGCAGACAAAATGACTCTGGAGTAGATCATCACCGGCAATAGACTCAAAGCAACGCATGCATCCCCACAATGTAACACTGAGATCAGGCCCATAGTTAAGTCCGGAGGCAAATGAGGACCCAACATGCACTGTCCCAAAGAGCACCCTAAAGCCTGCTCCAACTCCTCCTCCTCCTTTGTGCGAAGGCAATAGGCTGCAGTCATGTGCAACAAGTGGAAGATCCTCACAGCACTGACTAACACAATGTATTTCTGGCATACTGTACATGTCACTATGTCCATGACTTTAACAATACAAATACAGAAAATAAAAAGCTCTGAATTTACAAACATATACTTTTGGGTTATCCTATTCTGTTAAGTACAAAATATTTTAACTAAAGAAAAATACAATGGAGCCACAAAAGACCTTTTTTTCCCTTAAACATAGAAAATGCTTGCTCATCTCTCTCCTCTCTTCCCAGCAGTGATGACCAGTGAGCAATGCCGCATGATTGAGCAGGGAGTCCATTGTCAACCTTGTAATCCTTCACATCTGTCAGAAGTGACGTTGCAAGATCTTTGTTTAGTTTTGCCAGTGTTTTTTCTAGTTGTTGGGGTGGATTATCTAAATACAGAGCCTCCAGATCTACACTGTTATTTGTGTAATTTTATCTCCAGAGGCAAGCAGGTGACACCACCAGGCCAATTACATGTCAGGTTTGTGGAAGACGTAATCCTAGCAACAGTTACCAGGCATGTTTTCAATATATTTTTAAGCAACAAAAACACCTCTTATTAAATAATTGTAAGATAGATGACTTTAACGACTAAACATTCCAGGCAAAGCAAAACCTCCATAGAGTTAAACTATATTAAACTATTACTATTAAAAATATATGCATACACATTGCACACCTTTGAGTAAATACAATAACCTACTGTATGTTTGATATTTTGTAACAGTTTCCCAATGGTTTGTGTCATGGTTTTATAATTCTTTCTTCATAAACATTTATACAATAACCATAATGCAGCCTTTCTTTTTATGATAAAAGTCACATTGTAAATAATAAATGCTAATACATAACACATTTTAACTATTTTATTTTTAATTGTTGTTTTATCATATAACATTTTTCTCAAATATAAAACTTTTTCTGCACTGACATCAGAGGTATGTAAAATCGCATGAGTGAAAAAAATTGTGGTGATATTTTTCTTGCGATCTCTTTTCTCTGATTGGTTGACGAGGAGTAAACCCACATTCTGCAGCAGTTCACAGCTACACATTTTCCACAGTGGTCTGAGGTCCTGCTTTCACCTGGACTCCACCACACAGCACCACACCAGGCTGCCCGCTCTGATCTCACCCACTTTAAGCTATCGCTCTATATAGCTCTGATTTTTGAAGAAACATGTTTGTGTCACCAGCTTTTGTTGTCACATTAATCTGTATATTTTCATTAGATTCCACCTTTGGACAGGTAAGTCTTTTGTATTTCACATGTATTTCCTTGTTAGGTTTATGTACAAAAGTAGGTAAACTTAGGCTGTAGCAGCAAGGCTCTAAGGCTCTGCTTATGAATGCCTCCAATATGCACATGTTTTGCTCAACTGAATGTAAATGTTGCTCTGTAGACCTGCGAGTGTTTGCTTTTACTATTAAGAATTAATGTGTGTTTGTCTTGTTGAACTTTACTATCCCAAGTAGGAATATAATGTATGCTGTGTAAAATAGTTGTGATCAGATTACTGTATAATATAAAATGTGTAGCAAATCTCTAAGTAATTTCGTCATCACATAGCCATGCAAAACCTGTACAAGATGAAGAAAGGGGCCTTTGATTTCAAAACCATAAACAGCACTGGCCTTGGTGTGACTGAATTCAAAAAGGTGTTTTTACCCAATATTGACTCTTCTTACATAACTTTGTCTGGCCAATACAGTAATTGGCTGTCTGAAAACATGAGAGGCAGGACTTTAATGAGTAATGGTTGAAAAACACGCAGCAGCCTCTTTGGTGCTGTCGATAGAGGCCGTGCTTGTATCACAAGTGATGTTTGTACCCTGTTTAACCCAAAACTAAATCTGGCTCTTTTAAACAAGTACATACTCAGAATGCAGAGCTCATTACTTTCCATGTCCTAAAAAGACATTGGTTACATAACTTTATGTAACAGGACATACCTCAAGTCATATCAAAACCCCAAAGCAAAGCTAATTTTCACAATTCATGATTTTTGGGATTGTACGGTTATTAACAGACTGCCTCTGTGCTGCACTGAATTGCTTCTTTCAGCACACCTTAATGGGAATATAATAGGAAAAGGGCTGATTACTGAACCATGAATATGTTTCAGAACTGTCCAAGCAGACGGGAAATACAAGGCGTTCTGAAACAGGTCCAGAAGCTTCTGACAGTTCATGAAACATCATATGCGCAAAGTTTAAAAAACCTGAAAAAGAAAATCAACCTTTTACAGAACAGTACAACAAAGCTAACCCGAGCCACTAACAGTGAGTCTTTGTATTTGACTACACATGTTTATATTTTTCCAAAACTCTGCCCTTAAAATGTATGTATACCTGTTTCTCAGCCACTTGCCCTAAAGTGGATTCCCCTGTGAATGGGAGAAAACTGGGTAAATCTCAGAGTGTTGGCCATGAAGTACACTTCCTGTGTGACCTGGGTTATGAGCTGGTGGGATCTGAGAGTCGTCTTTGTCAAGAAAGTCTAGTGTGGAGTGGCCAGCAGCCAACCTGCCGAGGTCAGTGGTAAACATGGCAGCAAGGGAGGGACAGTCCCCCTCCTCCTGTTAGGCCATACTTCTTATTCTTCTGCATCACCACTACATACCTCTCACTAATCACTTTATGGACCCTGTCATCATTATCTGTGTAAGAAGAACTCCAGGTACCCATTTCTCTTATTATCTCTCTCCAGATTCCTCTTGTACACAAGATCATGTTTCCTGTGTTTTACACACTGGCTGATCTTAGACAAGGACAAGAGCAAAAAAATTCAGTGGTATTTGATATGCCAACTTGCTCTCATTTGACAGTGTGCCATTTCAGAGATAGCCACCAAAAGAGAGGTGCATGTAGATATCAGCCTCATTTTGTTTCAGTGCTTGGCACTAATTTTGTAATATCTCCTCATCAAGCCTATTGGGTTACTTGGGTGACATTTTCTGTGACTTTTGTTTCATATTTCAGACATCCATGAGTGTGCCTCCTCTCCGTGCCTGAATGGAGGAACATGTGTGGATGAAGTGAATCAATTCTCCTGTGTCTGTGCCAAAGGCTGGGCTGGAGTTAACTGCCAGAGTCCGGTGCCAACATGTGAGTACATACTATATCACACACCTACACTGCATGTGACCACCTAAGGGATTTAATAATTAATAAAAAAAATATGTTAACAGTGAATCTGTTAATTCATACTGTTCATATGTTTTTCATCAGTCTTTATGACCATGACAAACACCTCTGCTGCCACCTCACCTGCTGCTGCTGCTGCTACAACATTACCTGCTGCCACCAGTGGACCCTTTGTCCGCCCGCCGCGATGCACCATCACACAGGGCACCACCCACTGCACCTGTGAGCCCGGGTACACCATTACAGGCAGAGACAGAGACAGCTACACTTGCACTGGTAAACAACGGTACCATGTGGACTCAATAAGGCTTTCAGTGCAAAGCTAGTTTTGCATAATGGAGAATATGTTGTGTGTTTCAGACATAGATGAGTGCGAGTTATTTCATAATGGACAAGCTGGTAGACTTTGTCTTCACACCTGTGTGAACACCCCTGGAGGCTACCGCTGCAACTGTCCAGCAGGATATGAAATAACCCACGATGGACGTGGCTGTAAAGGTACAGTGATTAAATTAATCATGTAAATTACTAGTTTAATTTCTTTGTGCCTCCACATTTGAACATCTTTGTCCAGCTGACTAAGTTTTGTTACTTCTTTACAGATATTGATGAATGTGCTGCCAGACAGAATAACTGTTCAAAGGATCAGATATGTATTAATACGAATGGTGGTTTCCAATGTGTTCATGTCGAATGCCCTAAAATTCCTAATGCAACATATGTCAAGACATCGCCAATGTAAGCACCTATTTTGTATAGAATACCATGTAACAAGTATTCTAAGTAATCATTATATTTATGAATTAAGCCATTATTTAATCCAGCTCAACCCCCAGAGATTTGTAATCTCTTTTACAGGATAGCCCACCCCATACCCTATTGTTGGCCTACATGTTTTTTTTTTTTTTTTTTTTTTAATTTATTTCTTTTAACCCTGATTTTCTTAATGTTGCAGGCGCTGTGAGCGTAACCCCTGCCCAGTGGATAACAAAGCATGCTCTCAAACCCCAAACTCCTTCTCCTATCATTACCTGTCTGTGGTATCCAACCTGTCGGCCCCTCGTGTGATGTTCCGAGTGTCAGCGCTGCGTCAGGTTGGGGACACGCTGCGCTTCTCTCTGCTCGGCGGAAGACACATTCGCCGCTACTTCACCGTGCAGCGCTCCGACCGTCTGACCGGTCAGCTGATGCTGGTGAGCCCAGTGCAGGGTCCTGTCACTTTAGAGGCCGAGGTGGAGATGACCGAGCTGGAGAAGAGAGAGCAACTGGGTCGGTACATCACCAAAGTCACCATGTTTGTTTCACAATATGACTTCTAAAAAAGAATGGGTTTAGATTACAGACAAGCAAATGTAGTAGTAGTGGTAGCAGAAGTAGACCTGTACCAGACACACATAGAGGATAAAGTGGACATTAGAAGAAAACACTGGTTCTGCACAGCTGCATGTAGCATTTGATCTAAGAAATGTAAAGTAAGATTTTTTTGGGTCATCACTGAAGGTCAAATAGGACAATCAAGTGGTATAATGCTGGGAAATTTGTATTTATGTTATGTTTTATCTTTACTGAGAGAATTGTTTGTTTTTGTAGTTTTTTTGTATTATCTAAATAAAAATGTAATGAACTAGGCCTATATTAAGCTGTTGACATGTTTCTTTTAGGAAAAATAAAATCATTTATTATATTTGTTTATTTATACATTTTGTGTTATTTGAAATGTTATAAGCAAAAGGCAGTACGCAGTAAAGTAGGTCGTAATAATCCAATCTCCCACTGCTTTTTAAACCCCTCTTTTACATAAAGAATGCTCTCAAAAGATGACACAATAATGTGCTGGTAGTGAAGAGTACTGCAGCGGAAATAACTTGATCTCAAAATAAACCAACTCACTCATGTGTTATCGCTGAAGTTTGTACAAAATACCTCAGCCTGAAGATTGGTATTTTGCACTAGAGCCACACACTGCATGTGTGAAACGATATGCAGTCTAAAAGATGTGAAGAAAACAGTTGTCAATTTTCCCTAATTTTATATGATAAAGGTTTGTATTTTGTAACTGATTCAGGGTAGATACCTTTCTTAAAAATAAAACATTGGCTCCAATAGTTCAAGGTAGTGTTTATCAAAAAAACTAAACAAAAAAAAAACAAAACTATAGGTGCAAAAAAAGTTTAAAACAGATAATCCATCTGCATTCTCCGTTTTTAAGCACTGGTACTATAAATGTCTGCAAATATCTTAATGTTATAAAGCAGAATATTTGTTACAGTTATATCTTGAGAACTTACATACACTTACCGTACTTACATACATCAGAAATTATCTTGGGTTATCGAGAGCGAATGGGGTTAGTTCTACTGCGAAAATGTGGGGTTTTCCTGGCCCCTAGTGTCCATATTGTAGTACTTCGGCCTTTCACATGGATTGATCTGCATTCAGCATTTCCATGCAGAAAGATTTTCCTAGGTTTGCTCTGCGATAGTCTACTACAAATTGCACCTTATTTCATTTAAATCTAACATAATGATGCGGCAGGATACTAAGAAGTATCTATATTATATACTATATAGCCTGGGCTATGAGGTACTAACAAAAAGTAATTTAGTAACACCAAAAAGCATAATAACAAATAATAACATCGATCTATCATCGCAAATACCGTGAAAGCATACAATTTTGGATCAGCAGTGACATCTAGCGTTCCCAGGGGTGCAATAGCAAAAGAAAAGCCAATAAATGCCCTTATTTTTTCAGTTTCGTGATGTTGTTTCATCTAAGTTAGAGCACTTGTCCAGGCATGAAGAACATGTTATAAAGGCCATACTTGATGTAATGCTGCAGACAGTGCAGCTGGAGTCTTGCTGCGTTCAGCTGGGTCCTCTTGGGTTTGCCATGCTGCAGTCCATCAGGAGTCTCCCAAACGCAAACTGTGGGGCTCCTCCCTCAAATCCCAGCTCCTCCATTCTTCAAAAGAGTCTTCAAAGTTGTCCCTCTACTATGCCAAACTTCATCTAAACACCGTAAGTCACAATAAAGGCGTTATGGTGCCGCCACGAAAAGTGCGATTTAAGGCGAGCGAAACGCCTCTTTAATCAAGTCAGTCCTAAATAGGGGACGAGAGGAATTTGTGCCTTCTTCGTGTTATGTTTTGTTGTTTTCGGCTAAGTGGCTAACTTTAGCTAGGCTAAGTTTTTAACTGGAAAAAGATAGTCCTTTCCGTCAAAAGTAACCAAAACTAACGCGTTTTCTCACTAGTTTTCCGTTTTTATGCGATACCAATTCGCAAAACTTATATCACGTAAAGCTCCACTTACAAAACACAAATCCACATGTAATGACCCACAACTTGAGTTTTCCTCTACCTGTAACCTCGGGCTACATAAACCAACTTTTATACTCAAGTTGTGAAAAAATGACCTAGTTGTAATTTACTTTGTTTTTTGTTTATTTGTGTTTCTATCATACCTTTGGTAAGATTTCCCTTAACAATAGCCTGTAATTTTATAGATAAATATCTTGTGATTTTATTCAAAATATAAATTCTTCCACAGAAATAATGATGAATGTCTAGTTTTTAGTCATTTAGTCATTGTTGTTAATTGTCATAATGTACTAGTAAATGTCTAATGTAAAACTATTTTTTATTTAGACTAATGCCTTCTTAGCAGGAGGATCTTAAAAGATGGAGAAAGCCTAGCAGTGGCAGTGTGCAGTGTTGGAGGGATGTCTCCCAAAGTTCCTGCAGAAAAGGGGCGAGGGGAATACTCTGCAGTGCAGGTGGCAGTCCGAGTGCGTCCGCTGCTCCCCAAGGAAGTCCTCCACTGCCATGAGAGCTGCATCACAGTTGACCCTCAGTACTGCCGTGTGACTCTGGGCCATGACCGCCATTTTCAGTGTGACTTTCTGTTTGAAGAGAGTTGCTGTCAGGAAGATCTTTATTCAGAGGCTGTTCAACCACTTATCGATTCATTCTTTCAAGGATTCAATGCTACTGTCTTTGCCTATGGACAGACCGGTTCAGGCAAGACATACACTATTGGAGAAGCTAATATCTGTAAGTTACATTTCACACATTGCCCATATGTTTTGGTTAATGAGAACATGAGTGCAGAGTAATAATTTTTATGCTTACTTACTAGTTTTGTTTTGTGCTCTTGCAGCAGCCTTTAGAGATGAGGAGCAGGGCATCATACCCCGGGCCGTAGCAGATGTTTTTAAGCTTCTCGATGAAAATGACCTCACAGACTTCTCAGTCCGCGTCTCTTATCTGGAAGTATATAAAGAGGAGTTCAAGGACTTACTAGAGATGGAAACAGCCAGCAAAGATATCCACATACGAGAAGATAAAGGCAACATTGGTAAAAAGAGCAGTATTCAAAATAGACTGTAATAAGTCATTACGTTATCATGCCGTTAATGGTTTTTATATAGGTGTATTTTCTTGGAAGTAACAAGTCCCCATCAAATTTTGCTTTTTACAGTTTTATGTGGGGTGAAAGAGTGTGAAGTAGAGGGCCTTGATGAGGTACTGAGCCTATTGGAATCAGGCAACACAGCCAGACACACTGGAGCAACGCAGATGAACCCAAACTCCAGCCGATCACACACCATATTCACTATTTACATGGATCAAAGGAGGGGGAGCTCACGTCTGTATGGCTCTGGTGCATGTACTGGACCACAGATGGTATCATCCAAGTTTCATTTTGTTGATCTGGCTGGGTCAGAGCGCATCTTAAGAACAGGAAACACTGGAGAGAGGCTGAAGGAGAGCATCCAGATCAACAGTGGCCTGCTAGCCTTGGGTAATGTCATTGGGGCACTAGGGGACCCCAAAAGGAGAGGCTCTCATATACCTTACAGAGATTCAAAAATAACAAGGTAAACCCAAATGATGTGGTGAAATTTAATTTAGTATCTATATTGTATACTTTCTTTAATGTATACATTTACAATTCATCAGGATTTTGAAAGATTCCTTGGGAGGGAACTCAAAAACACTGATGATTGCTTGCATCAGCCCATCCACCTCAGACTTTGATGAGAGTCTTAACACACTCAACTACGCCACACGGGCCCGAAACATTCAGAACCGAGCTACAGTCAACTGCAAACGCGAGCCGGACCGAGTGGAGGGGCTGGAGCAGCAGATTAAGGCTCTACGCAGAGCGCTGGAGAATCGCCAGCGTTCAGAAACACGTATTATTGCACATGCGGAGCCAAACAGGAGACCACGACTGGGCGAAGGAGAGATCAGCCGGTTACAAGTCCAGAGTGCTCATTACAGGACCTGTACAGATTCAGCCTACAGGTCAGCACAAGCTAACAATTATATTAAATATATTAAATACTCTTACTAATGAATATCCATATGATTTTAAAGGTTGCTTAGGGAGCTGCAGAGTGAAGGGGCACTGACTGCAGAACAGAGCCTGAGAGTTAAAGAGTGGTTGTGCTCAGTGGAGGAGGAGCGCAGTGGCCTGACCACTGCCTCTGGACCTGACAGTGGCATTGAGAACAGCTCCTCTGATGAGTGTGCCCTGAGAAGGGCAAGGAAACCGGTTTGTGTTGTTTATTTTAAAATAAAAATTACCCATCTGCATTTTGAATATGTTCTGTAATTTGTTTCTTGTTCAGGATGGGGAGTTGTCTGAAGAAAAATGGAGCCACGAGAATGAACTTGAAAAAGAAGATAAAGTTTCCCAGCTTCAAGCCCAAATTCAGCGACTTGAGGGAGAAAACACAGATTTCTTGGCTGCTCTTGAGGATGCAATGGAGCAATACAAACAGCAGGTCAGATGCAGACAGGCAGCAGATGATGTTTTAATGGCATTGCATTTGCCCACAAATCTGAAGGTTTGAGGCATAAACCCAGCTCCAACCAGTACATACTGCCACTTAACCTATGCATGAATGTGTATGAGTGAATAATTTGAGTTCGGGCACTTATAGCTACTTATCACGAGTAATGGGCATAGTAAATGTCTAATGTGTGATTAGTAATATACTAAAGGTGCCTAATGCAGTATTATTATAGTTTTTTTCTTGTGAGTAACATATTATATGTTAATATTTTATGCATAGAGTGATAAACTACAGGAACAACAGGATATTATCAATGAGTTGCAGTTGATGCTGTCCTCTTCGGCCTTGACGGGGTTGAGCCTTAACCTGAAGACACGACCCCACACTGCTCCTTTGGCCTCTCTAAAGCATTCACACAATGGAGTGTTAAACAGTCAGGTAATCTGCATGCAGAGCCAGATTGTCAATAATGAATAAAAAAAACTAATTTATGTCTTGTGCTCTGCATTACAGATTTGCCCAGTTGACTGTGATGATTATCAAGAGGAAAATATTCATGAGAATGATGATGACATAGAAAACTTTGGTGAAAATGGGAATTTCTCCAGCGTCAACTGCGATCAGCACAGGTGTGTAAGAAACTACCATTTGGACTACCCCTGACATATACTGTGAGTTTCAATTAGGTTCTTATTTCAGACATGTAAACCAAACATGGACTAGAAAATACATACAGTCTGGAGCAGTGTCTGGAGGAAAAGGTCTGCTGTCAGAAAACGACCAGCATCCCTGCTTAACAAGAAAAGCATGTATGTATTTATTGAAACTGTTAATTATGCATTTTACACAAAATCTGCTTTTTGGTGACATATTTTAAAACTATCATTTATTCAGCAAACTCAAGTTCAGGGGAGACATCTGCACGTGAAAGTCTCAAAGGTTTTGAAGGTGTTTCAGAGTGGAGTCTTGTTCAGGCTCAACAGAAAATCAGGGAACTCTCTGTAACCATTCGTATGAAAGAAGAGCTTATCAAAGAGCTGGTCAAAACAGGTCTGTTTTTTTTTTTTATCTTTACTATAACATGCTTGCTATGTATAACAATTACATGCATAAATGTAATTGTGGCCATACCGCCTTGTCAAAAGCCTGATCCCATCAGATCTCAGCTCAGCAGGGCCGGGCCTGGTTAGTACTTGGATGGGAGACCACTGGGAATTCCAGGTGCCACAGTGGGGTGCCAGTCACAAAAACTGTCGTTGTGTCCTTAGGCAAGGCACATCACCCACATTGCCTAGTATGAAGATGGTGGTGGTCGGAGGGGCTGATGGCGCAGATTGGCAGCCTCGCTTCTGTCAGTCTGCCCCAGTGCAGCTGTGGCTACAATAGTAGCACCACCACTGGGTCTGGAGTGAATGAATAATGCTCTGTAAAGCGTCTTTGAGTGTCCTGAAAAGCGCTATATAAAACTGATGCATTATTATTATTATTATTATTATTATTATTAAATCAACTAGTATAAACATTCTAAAATAAATATAACTGAATGTACATGTTTAGGCAAGGATGCACAGGCCTTAAATCGACAATATTGCCACAAGATTACATCTCTGGAGAATGAGGCGGTCCAGGCCCGTCATGAGCTGCAGGAGGCCCAGAGGCAGCTGCAGGATTTGGAGAGACAAGAGCGTGAGATCAGCACAACAGACAGAAACAGGGCCCAGGAGTGCCGCAGGAAGATTGCTGCTGCTCAAAGTAAAGTCCAGGTGGGCTATCCCTATTGAACTTGGGTGAAGGAGCTTGTTTTCCCATAATAAATATTAGCTTGGATTTGAAAACAGGTCCTTAGTCAGCGTCAGCGAGACACTGCTCGTCTGGCTAACCTGTCAGCTCAGAGTGAACGTCGGGTTTTAGAGCTGGAACGAAGCGTGCAGAATATGAGACAGCAGCAGGAGCAGCTGCAGAAGCGCCTGCGTCATGAAAGTCAACAGAAACGACGCCTAGAGACAGAGATGCAGCGTAGAACACACAGAGTCAAGGTACAGAGAATTATACATTGAATTTCATATCATGAAAATGTGAAATATCTTTCTATTTGAAATGTTTGTTTAGGAACTGGAAATAAAAAATGAGCAACAACAAAAGATTTTGAGGATTAAAACAGAAGAGATAGCTGCTTTTCAACGACAGAGACGCAGCGGCAGTAACGGCTCTGTGGTGTCTTTGGAGGAGCAGCAGGTAGGACTCGGTGTCGTTAATGTTCCTGATAAGACTATTATGCAAGTCTGTCACTTTATATGTATGTCATTTCACTCCGAGCAGAAGATTGAAGAGCAGAAACGTTGGCTAGATGAAGAAATGGAGCGGGTTCTCGAGCAAAGGAGAGGCTTGGAAGACCTGGAGGGAGAGCTCACAAAAAGAGAGGACATTCTTGCCAAAAAAGAGGCTCTGCTGCAAGAGCGCAGTGGCCTGGAGACCAAGAGACTTCGCTCCAGCCAGGTATAAATGTGCTCTACCTTTGTAAAGGATTTGGACTCATGTCACTCAAACATTGTTTCTAAATGTGTCTCTTTAGGCCCTGAGCAAGGATCTTGTGACCCTCACAGGTAGAATTGAAACACTTGAAAGAGAATTAAGTGAGAGGAATGGCCTTCTACGGAGCAGCAGTGCACAGGACTCGCAACAGATTCGACAAGAGATCTCTAACCTGCGTGGTGAAAAAGACTCACTACTGAAGCAGAGAGTCGAACTGGACGATAAGCTAAGGCAGGGGAACCTGCTTTCTCCTGAGGTCAGTGTCTTTATGTGACTAAACCAGAAATGAATTACACAGTGAATTATATGTGGTCTTTGGTTTGGCAAAAGATTCTTGGTACTTGTATGTGTTTTATTTATAGGAGGAGAGAACCCTTTTCCAGTTGGATGAGGCTATTGAGGCTTTAGATGCAGCCATTGAGTACAAGAATGAAGCAATTACTCAGAGACAGAGGCAGCTGAGGGCCTCTGCGAGCATGCTCTCACAGTGGGAGATGAACCTCATGGCCAAGCTCAGCTACTTGTCTGCATCTGAGACCAGAGCTCTGCTGTGCAAGTACTTTGATAAGGTCTGTCTGTCATTCAGTGAAATTCATGCACCTTGAGTGTGTGGGCTTTTCTAAGTCTGACTTGTAGACTGATTGTAGGTGGTGTCACTACGTGAAGAAGAGCGGAGGCTACAACTTGCCTTTGCTGAACTTGAAATGCAACTGGACGAGCAGCAGCGGCTAGTGCAGTGGTTGGAGAATGCACTAGATCGAACTCAGCTGGACACAGACCGCCGCCTTACACAACAGCAAAAAGAGCATGAACGTAGTGTACAGCTCCTCCTGCAGCAGTGCAGAGGTAGAGCTGTTTTCTTTTTATATAGTTTGTTAAAGTCACCATTATCACAGTAATTATGCTTAAGTATTAGCAACAGGCTTTCAACGATTTCAGGCTTTAAACGTGTATGGCATAATTTTTATTATGGCATTGTTTTGTTAAGAACAAATGGATGAAGGTCTGGCTGGCCGTCAGCGGCAGTACGAGGGCTGGATACATAACCTCAACAAGGAGTTGAACCACTACAAAGCAGCAAATCTTGAATTGAACAACAAATTAAGGGAATTTTGTTCAACTAGCCAGACTAGTACCAAAGGTAAATTGCTCTTCTGCCTTTTTGTCAAAATATTGTCTCTTTTTATAAATAGATCATATTTGTCTTTTAGGGTTTGGATTGGAGGGCAATCCATCAGGTCCTGGAAGCATGGACAAAGTGGCCAGATGTGCAGATGATAGTTCAATAGGAAGAAGTTCAAGACAGTTAGAAAAAACATCTAAATTACGTGATGAGAAGCGAGAGCTAGTAAATACACCCCTGCCATCCACATGGAGGCGCTCATCACTCCCTACAGAGGAACCAGCAGCACTGGAGGAGCTGTGGCTCAGTGCAACAGGCGATGCTCCTGTGAATCGTGTGGTTCAGACGGGCCCATGGGGAGGGTCCACATCTTTACCTGTGGTTAAGTCCCGCCGAGAGTCAAGACGCTCAAGTCTCAATGTTGGACCAGTCACATCAAACAACTGTCTCATTGATGTTCGGAGAAACCCACTCTAAACTTTTTCACTTACTTTGTGTATTACATTGTTGTTGTTTTTTTTTTTTTGTTTTTTTTTCATTTAAGGTCTGTTTGTACAAAAAGCTTGTTCAAAATTCATCTTAAGTAAATATGTGTTTTGAAGAAACTAAGCACTTTTTAATTATGGTTTTAATAAGAATGTGTTTTTGTATCTGCTCTGACAAGACAGTGTAAATAAAAGATACTCAGTGATACATTATTCACGTCTCTCGTGTCTGTGTTTTGGTGGGTTAGTCCCTACATCCACTTAAAGTACCGGTGTGTAATGATGGTACGTGTAGTTCTTTTATAAGACTGTTGGGCGCTACCGATTGGTTGTCCACTAGAGGGCAGTATTGCTTGAGTTTAGAGCATAGACTGGTTTAGAGGTTTAAGTGCGATTCTGACCAGAGATGCCGTTTCATACAAGAAAGCATCTTTGTCATTTTGAATGATATAATATATATATACATATATTAAACGTGCATCATACGGGCGTATGCACTAGCCCAACTGTTTTATTTATTTATTTAAATATTTTATATATATATATATATAAAATATTTTATATATATATATATATATATATATATATATATGTGTGTGTGTGTATATATATATATATGTATATATATATATAAAATATTTTATATATATATATATATAAAATATTTTATATATATATATATATATATATATATATATATGTGTGTGTGTGTATATATATATATATGTATATATAATATTTTCGAAACAATTGCCATTGGGGTATTAAGGAAGCATATATTAGGCTGTTGCTGGCTTTTGCAAGCATATAGCCTTATAAATTAGACCCAAACAAAAAATTAAATACGTGGGAACTGGGATGAATCCAGGACTTCTGTTGGCTTTATAACCTGATGCATTCATGTCGCAAAACAGCACATTTGTGCAACAAGATTCTTGTGGCATTCCGCGGTAAATGAAGATGATTTCAGGGCGAGTTTGACAGTCCTGCCAAATCACATGCGCTCTCCTGATTGGCTGTTCGCGTTGGCCGTGTGTGACGCGGTGGGCAGCCGGGAGGAGAAGGCTTTTAGAAAAAAAGAGGACGGAGGAGAGCGGACAGAGCGGGATGCTTGGCCCATGGGACACATCACTGTCTGCGGACACACTCTACCTCACCACACCACGGGTAAAAAGCTCTGTGATGCCAGATCACCATATCTGTTCTGCTACAGTGTCACATTGGGACAGCACGCTGTACATTTACGGATACAAATACAGAGAAAAGCCAGGGTCTGTCTACCACGGCCCGGGCAACGTGGTGAGATGATCTGCTCCTCTCACCTGTTAAAAGGATCCGATGGACACGTGCTTCACCTGGACCATGCTTCACACCGCCTCTTCACGGGTACGTCTGACCTGACCACCGTGCACCTGAAGAGCTCCAGCCTGCACAAAAACAGTAAGTAAGTTTGTGCCGATTTTTCATGAATTAGTTGTGCCTAATACGTTTCAGAAACAAAGAGTATATTTTGACCACTGTCTTGTTTAGGAGAGTAACAGCAGAATAATGGTGACAGGCGGCCTGCAAGGGCTACGAAAACGAGTTAAAGACAACGACATTTTTCTTTTCTTTGTGTAAATTATCTCGAACTGCTTATTGTCAATAATATGAGACATTTGAACACATGTAATTATGAAGCTCTTGAATTGCCCACGTGAACAACACTGTTGTTTCTAAAACGTCTTATTATTGTTATTATTATTTATAAAATAGTTGTAACCTAGAATGTTTTACAATAAATCTGTAATATAGTTTACTCTAAATAACACACAATTATGTGCATGAATGCCATGAATTATCCTAACACTGTATTAAAAAAGAAAATGGGTCTTCAGGCTATACTTAAGTTTGACCCACACACAACCAAAGGGTCTGAGCCTTGTCTAAAATTATTATCTGTTTATATCTCAAACATGTGGCCTGGACTACAATATATTTGTTTTCAGTGTGTTTAATTATTCATTACATTTATTACATTGTATTTATCCATTATGGATTGTGTTTTTAGGAATAACGGGTCTGGTCTGCTGTGTTTGACTCAGTGATGGAGCTTGGTCCTGTCTTTGGTTATCTAGCTGTATGAGTGTTATGACCATCATAAAGCTAGATAACCGAAAGTAGGACTGACCTCTGATTACCTCACTGCTGCTTTTGAAATGAGAAGAAAAAAGAAGAAAAGGAGAGCATGGGAGAGGTACGTTAAACTCATTTTGTGGCACATAAGTAATGGTATGTTAGGGGCTTGGGCCTACATGTTTAATTCCAATGTAAAAATGACTAACCATACTCATTTTATATTTGGATTGATTTGTGTTAATATTTTAAAACATTGTCACATTATTTTAGATGTTTAGAATTCAGAGGAAACTAAAGAAACAGTTGATTTGGCCTCACACAAACATACTGCCAGGCAGCAATAGGGCAAAAAGATCACACGTCTTTTACTCATAGTGATCAATTATTTTTTAATTTGTCATATAAATAAATAACACGATTTTTAATCATTGCTATTTGTCCCCAATAGTTGAATTTCTCCTCCCAAAGTATTAATTTTGCCCAAAGCATGTGCTTTTACTGACTGAAAATTGGTTTGAGTAAACTGAAGCATATAATTGACAATTATAAATTGATCTACATTGAAATTCAATTAATTGCGCCGCCATGTTGCTATTATTCACAATGAAGTTTGGTTGCAACTGTTATATTTACTTAAATTACATATTTATTTTTACAGTTTATTTGTTAATTTTTAAACAAACTGCCCATGTCCTGCTTTTTTACAGTCTACAGTAACTTTTAATAGACAAAAAATAATATTTGAGTAACATTTTGTGAATTAGGCCTTATATAAAGGTGTCTATAAAATTCTATATTAATAATAAGCCATAACAAAATGACAATGATTTTGAATAAAGTAACATTATTTTTACTGGAAAAAATACTTCTTGCTGATCTAGTATTTTACTAATTTCTTAGGACCTGTGTATAGAGTACATACTTTTAGATTAAAAACACTTAAACATGGAAACAATAGGTGCAGATTTAAAGGGGAAATGCTGCCCTTGTAATATTTCTTTTACTGACAAAAACATTTTTGAGTCTTATAATGAACTATATACAGTTGTACTAAGTCATAATGCAACCAGAAACAAAGTAAAATAAAATAAAAAAGCTCTCCAAAGCTAAGGACTACAACATAGTGAACTACAGTAGTTCAATAAAATAATGGAAAGCACTTTGCATCTCATGGCCATTCATTCTGGTTTTGTTGGGTGATGTTGCATTTTGGAAGTGTATTGGAGAAGGTTGAGTATTTGCTCCCATACAAAGGGGGTTGTTGTGTCCCAGGGTAGGATACTTCACCCACTTTTTCTTCTCTAATCACAATATGCAATTGAGCTAACATAACACTGTGACTGATTCAGTATAGAAACTCTTTAGAAGTAATAACCAAACCATACATTAAAAAATAAAAATTCTACAAACATAATTAATATCATATCGGCCCATGCCATAATAAGCAGTGGGACTCCATGTGCCTGTAGGTCTATGTATTTCAGTAGGGCCATATCTAAAGCACTAGTGTTCTCCCACAGTTATTATCTGAACAGTGCCCTTATCTGTGGTGAACCTGTGCTGCAGGAGCCCCTGTGCGCCCTTCAAGGCAGTATTGTCCCCCATCTCCCCCTTAAGGACAACACAGCTGCAATCCCATCTTAATCTGGGGATAAACGCGATTATTCTGCTACGGCTTGTTCTTGGCTTTGTAACAGCGACAGGGGACCTTTCACAGCCCCTGTTTTCCCATGGTCGAGTGGGTCGGACCAACAGACCTCTGGAGTGGAGTTGTCCCATTCATTTAGGTTGCAGTGTAAAATGCACATCACACTGCTTCTGAATATTAAGAGAGGGACAGGCACATAATGTCTATCCATGAGGTTCAGAATGATGAAGATTTAGGACAGTTGCTATAGCAAGTTTCAAAAATATTATTTCTTTTGAATGGGAAAAAAGTCCTCAAATGTTGCATCTAATAATGGACACGTAAACCCCATGTTTTCCAACTACTGTAGATAGATAATAACGGCTACATGATTTAAGTGGGATTCGCAGTAACAGCAAAGTATTTATTTACTTACAACTGCCATACAAGTGACATAAAAGGTTATGCCATAGCATATCATCTGCTTTTAGTGTCTCATTCAATTGCCACGGTCTTGGCATTAGTTGTGTAATGTTTTTTTATTTTTTTTTATTTGCAGGGCTCCAATAACTAGAAATATTTACATTGATTTAGATTTAAACAGCAATTATTTAATTTGCATCTAAAATGTGTAAATAGCATGATTATTGTATTAACACCACATGCACATTAATTGTTATAGTTTCCAAAAAAAAATCTTGCTGATCTAGTATTTTACTAATTCGTTAGAACCTGTGTACAGAGTACATTTTTAGATTAAAAATAACACTTAAATAAAATAACTAAATTAAACTAAATTAAAATAACGAACACAACATGCACATTATTTCTCTTAGTTTCCATATTTAAGAATATTCTCACCACCCCATTTCTGAAAGTGCCAGTCAAGTTCAAGTTCACACACCACCCATGTCTAGTCTGGTCTGCCCCTCCTGTGTCTGTCCCCCTCCTCCTCCTGTCCCCTGTCCCGCACTTGGAGGTGGCCGCATGTCGTTACTATGACAGAGGGAATGGAGCGTTGTTATGGCAGCGGCCGGGACACCCCAACTATGTGCTGGTGAAAAGAACAGCCTGTCAGAGAAGCACACACAGAGTCAGACAAACAGAGAGGAGTTTGGATTTTCTAACAGCTGTGCTCAGACACCCCTGACGTCCCACTCCCCACCTCCCCCACCCGGACCCTGGGAACTCTAACATAACACATTCATCATCCTATCATACATGCTCTCAAGCCCCACCCTGTCTTACTTTTTACTACCAACTTTCAAAATAGTAAGGTGCGTAATTTACTTATCATTTGGTTTAGTTTTAGAATAATAACATGATGGAAAAACCTAAATAAAAACACTGCACAAATTATCACCATACACCAGAAGTCCAAGTGGTCATTCCTAACAAGTGAACACAAATAAGTTTGCATTGCTTTATTTACTAAGTTTACTAAATTCACTAAATACCATTAACTTTTTTCACTTTGCTTGAAAATTCCCAATGTCTGACATAATCTTGACAGAAAGAGTACACATAAATATCTGAATGTGAAACAGGGAACCTTTCTATGATGATTGTGCATAATTAGTGAACAGAAGCAGCAAGACAGACAGCAAGAGAAGGAGATTTTGTCAAGGTCTCATTCAAGTTTGAGCATGAAAGCCCATCATTAGCATAAACTGCATGCCGTCTGGGGGGCTTTCGAGGAGGGAGCTACACTAATGAAATGAGAACATTAATGAAAGAAGGCACAATCCAGTATTGTAGACATGCAGCAAGAAAGTGGAGGTTTGAAAAGGAGAAAGGGTGACAATTGCAGAAGAGGCCTAAGCATGTTTCACAGTGGGATTAAAATGTTGTTGGCCCTGTATATGTACATTTTGTTGTATCTGGTAAAGCCGTGGTTCACTCTGTAACCATGAATTTTAGGAGCATAAGAGTTATAGAGGTGTCATGGTGCATTAACCATAGTTTTTAAATCCTTGACATTAACCTTTTATTTTGTGTTTTCTTCTGTTTCAGGACCATGTTTCCTCTGGGGCCATGAGACTTGTCTTCTCTCCTTATTGTGAAGGTTTGGGCCTGAAAAACTGACTTGCTGACAACAACCAACATCAATCTTTTCACTGTTCTTGTTGTGTTTATTATGACCATTTACTTCTGAATTTGTAATAATGTAATATTGTGTGTTTAATGTTTGATAATAAAAAAAAGTCAAACACTGTTTTCTTCTTTTTTATATGTGGATGGCATCACAATTCCATGACTGAAATATGCCCCTTAAAGTGCTATATTATTTCACGTATTAGGCCGTTTATTAAGTAAAATAAATTGAATAATCCCGTGTGATGAACCCACTGTGAGTTTTATTATTGATCTGAAGTAATAGCTCCTCAGATGTATAAGGTTTTTACGATGGTAAAATATGTCATGTTGTCTGTCAGGACCTTGGATAGAGGCAGCGCAAAAACCGTGATAGGCTTCTCCTGAAAACGTGTAGGCTTACTACACTTTAACATGAATCTATTGCTTGGTGTCTTTACGGTTGACAGCTTGTTGAAAAGCTATTAAGTAAATCCAGACATCTGTAACACTCAACTGAATCAAGGCTCGCCTTTATCGTTGGCATAGGCTGTAAAACCCCTCCTAAGTGCAAACTGTATATACTTGAGTGACAAAGGCTGTAGCCTAGTAAGCACCATAGGCCTGGCATGCGTGCTCAAAGCACTGTCAAACGCGCGTCTTGATTAGCGGGAGGCAAAATCAAGGAAGTGTTCCCCAGTTCCTACTAATAAAGTTGTAGTGTCCGACGACCTCTGGTCTTTGGGAGAGCGGAGTCGCGACCTTTCCTCTCCAGGGACAGACACGAGCTGACCCCACGCAAGCCACGGGCACGCGCGGCTTTCCGGTCAGCACGTGCGCTGTGACAACCTGTTTCCATCGGACCCCGTTCACTATATATGCTATATTTGGCAAATATATGAAAATGACAAGTTTGGTTTTGGCTAAGCTATTTTGTTAACTATTACTATTAGCATGTAATAATAGGCATGATAGGCATAGCCTAAAGCTGTCTTACACTGTTAAAGTGACCACACGTCCCTATTTACGCGAGACTGTCCCACTTTTTTTTCCCCAGCGGCTTTTATTCTAAATTGGAGGCAGATATTTTGTATGGACTGACCAGCTGCTTAAAGGTCCAATATTATGCAAAATTTGTCAATTTTGCATAATATAGGACCTTGTAAACCTTTTTCACACATGTTTGTGTAAAACTGGTTTATTAGTGACCCCCTCCTGTGGGCTCACCACCTGCAGAGGGGTTCATAGGGGGGGT
The DNA here is from genome assembly GCA_034769755.1 of Odontamblyopus lacepedii. Classification (NCBI taxonomy): domain Eukaryota; kingdom Metazoa; phylum Chordata; class Actinopteri; order Gobiiformes; family Gobiidae; genus Odontamblyopus; species Odontamblyopus lacepedii. The sequence continues at coordinate 22,091,330 of CM068349.1, read as the reverse complement.
CAGGTGCTATGAGTAGGCCTATTGGGCAGCACGCTGCCCCCGCGACCCAGCCGGATTAAGCGGGAGAAGATGGATGGATGGATGGATGTCCCAGTTTTGAGCCCTGTGTCCCCTGTCCTAGCAGATTTATCCAAAACCATTGATTTGTCCCAGTTTTATACAAGAAATGTCCCAGGTGTCCCTCTTTTTGACCCAATTTGATACCTGCCAACAGTAAAGAGATGCATAACTTGTCACTTGTTTAGGTAAAATACAGAAAAAATGCTTTAAAATGACCAAAACACAAGAAAATGTGACTGTACTGACTCACATGTTTGAGTTTTTTCATGCATTTGAGCAAACTGTTTCTTGTCCCAGTACAGATGCATTGTAAAAGCAGCTCTTGAGGTCAAAGTAAGTCTACTGTGTACTGTCTGCATAAAGCGTTTTATTGTCAGAGAATCAGGAAGAGCACGGTTAGCATGCTAAGATTATCAGATCTACCGTCACAGCAAATCTGGTCTCTGAAAATATATAAATCATGTCTCACAGTTACACTGATGTTGCTTTAAACTCATGTTAAACTGGTTATATGTTACACATTTATAACATATTGTCAAAAAGTATTTAAAAAATCTACAGAAAATATGCTAAAATGACCAAAACACAAAGAAAATGTGACTATACTGACTCACATGTTCGTCATGAATAGACCGGGTGCAGAACAGTTTTCCTTACGCACTGGTTTCCCAGTTTCATTATTACCAACCACCACAAACTGAACATGTCCCAGTTTTTGATTTTGAAAATCTGGTCACCCTATAGCCCTACACTGTGTGTGTATTACAGATGTATCAGGTCTGTTTGTTTCGTTTTTTCTTTTCTTTTTGTCCCTTTTCAAAAATGAGTCATGGGTGCACAAAGTCCGGTGAAGTGGTCCCATTGAGTAAATATTCATCAAAGTAAGTGAAGCCCAGAATGACATGGATTTGGGAACTGCCTGCAGTCACCAGCACCTGTTGTTCCTCTGTTTAACTCATTGACAAGTGACTGAGATTTATGGACTTCTGTGTTAATATGGATGATTAATGGCATATTTCAGTGGCTCTAAGTGGAAATGATGCATTTGGACGTGGTCAAACTGCTGCTGCAGGTGCTCTGCCTCTCACGCCTCGTTTTCACCACTTTAGGAGATTTAGATCACGCTGTCCCTTACATTCACTGGAACTAATCTTTTGAATACTCCAGTAAGAATGATCGTTCTCATTGATGCTGCTACTTTAAACATATTGCTTTATGTTGAATTGGTTTGTTTCTTCCTAACCAGACTACCTCAGTTGTTCTTGCAGAGAAGTGCTTCTCTGTGTGAGCCCAGCTGTGCACAGTTTCTGGTGTCGCAGGAAGCGGCAGCAGCACAAGATCGTGAATACTGAGCAGTCTGCGCAGACAGGCCGAGTGTCTGAGGGCTGCACACGATTGTTAAGTCATTTATATCTTCCAACTGAGTAAGCATTAGCTCTACTTCTTCGCCTTTGCATAACAATAGCATCAGATCCTGTGAACTTCCACAACCTATTGACCCAACTCAGACATGAATAGTGATGCCCGGAGACTCCCAGCCTCTCCAACAGCTTTACCCGGGCCTTAAACCCCAATCATGGACATTTAATGTGTCTCAAGCCCCTGGCAGCTCTGCAACAGCTCCTCTATGGTTTGATATAGTATTTATACAGTTTTTCTAATGTAAAAGGGTTCTGTCTTAAATTATACATCCAAATCTAAAAAATAAAGTAAATACATTTGATGTATGTGATTTTAAATATTTTTTGTTATCATACATTACCCAGAATATCATGCAGAGAATCAATAATTATGTGGAATATTGCAGTGCATAATTTGACTCTTAATGTCCTGAAGTCTATTCCTGCGTTTTTGCTTTGGATCAGACTGTGCCAATTATTACTGTGGCGCCATCTGCTGGGAAGATCTAGTGTCCTCTGTTTAAGGCCTGTGAAAATTACAAAACATCTTTCCAGAAAAAAGGATAAAGTGAAACGATGAACGTTTAATGAATTGAAACCTAAAAACGGGAAAAATTACTTTTTTCAAATAATTCAAATTCATTTAATAGATTTTATACTCCCACATATGAATGATTAGTTTGCCCCATTGTCAAATATGTTTCAGTTTGGTACAGTCCTTGGACTCTTTCTCAGAGCTTAAAACAAGGGCCTCATCATCCTCTGGGAACTGTTCAGATACACAAAGCACCTTTTGTTTGGCATTCCCAACTTCATTAAGGTCACCAATTAACACAGCCTCTTTTCAAATGTAGTGATTAAACTGTAGCAATTATCCACACAGACTGATGAAGAGGATACGGCTGCATTCTTGCACATTCAGCAATAATCTCTGTTTTGCTCCAGTGCACACGAGGCCCGCTTTAAGGCCCACTGCAGCACTAACAGCCCTATTTAATCTTGAATGGACTAAATCCATTGAAGCCCACAGGTGAATGTGACAGTTTGAACATTGCAATATCCAGTATTATTTGAGGCCAACACAAACTACTGAATGTTTGTTATAACATCCCTGAGCTGCATTTCTTCACATTGCTCCTGATCTGTGGGCCTGTGTGCGCGTGTCTCTGTGTTTTTGTGTGCGTGTCTGTGTAGCAGTGTGAGGATCAGGTTTTGTGGGGCTCTGATATGACGTGACAGGCTGGCTCCCACTTAAACATCTTTGAATCTGGTGCATTTTTCTGCCTTTTCCTTTTACAATGCTTCAGTGGAGATTTCTTTATTTCAGAATAGACAATGGTCTCTCTCTCTCTCTCTCTCTCTCTCTCTCTCTCTCTCTCTCTCTCACACACACACACACAGACGCACTCGCACTTGCTCGCTGTCATGCTCATTTTGATGGTAATTAATGACATCACCGCTGCATGCTGCTTGGTAATGTGCCGGTAAGGGGGGTGCGTTTGTTTGTTGAGCGGACCGTGGGAACTGGGAGCTCTCCAGGGTGGCGAGTCAGGGCCCAACAATACATATGCTGTTGCATTTTCCCCAAACAGCCCCTTCCCTAGAGAATCCCAGGAGATTCACTGCCTCTGTCCCGTCCCAAAGGGTTCCGTCCAATTTGGGATTCAGAGATGCTCTCATATAAATTAGTTACAGTCTGGAGAGTGAGATGACTCTATGTCATTGCAACACATTTTAAATACAAATCACAAAATTGCATTAGAATTAATTAGTACATTGGACATTTTGTTAAAAATTGTTAGTTAAAGGTAAGATGTATTTTTTTTCTAGTGTGTGTCCATCACCTTCTTGTCTCATGGATCTTACAGATGTTTTTTTTTATTTTTTATTTTTTATTTTTTTAATAGAGCTAAATTAGAAAACAATAAACGTAGGGAAAAAACACATTCTTGCTTTGAGGACTCTTGCCTCTCTTGGTTACATCAGTCACTTGTGTTTGAAAGTCATAAATGTAATGCCATATTGTAGTGTGGAACATTTCAAAGTGTAGCCCATATTGTTAAATATTATTGTCTGCTCATTTTTTAATGGTGCATATACTGAAAATTATGCTCATTGCTGGTTTGCGGGTAAACAGTTTTAGCCTGCACAACTTGAAAAAGAAAGGAAACTAAAGTTAAATTGTCAGAGGGCTATTATTCTTACAAGTTTGAGGTAAAGGCTAAAATAACAGTGCATTTATCTTTTCAGTTAGTCCAGGTGTAGCAACTAACTGGATAGACTCTGTGTTTAGATATTCTCCTATCAAACAGGTGCCATGAAGTATGTGTCCCTGAACTATGAATATATTCTGCTCTGAGAGGTCTTCCCCTTTCACCTCTACAAATGAAAACTTGTCAAATGAACCCAGCCCACAGATTGGCCTTAGCTGATGCATGTTGTTAGTGGCGTAGGCTGGTTGATACGCAGCGTGTGACTCTTCTAAGTAGGGTGTGCCATAATCATTATATTGATATATTGATAGCTGATGCTGTTTCTTTATATTGTTAATCATTTTTAGGCACATTTCACAAAACATTTTAAAAAGCTGAGGTATTGTGCTGCTTATTTAGAGAAAGGAAACATATTTATGGAAAGCAGTTGGCATATTCATTGCTTTGATTATTATGCATTTCATAAGAGGGCCATTCATGAAGTGGCTTAAAGAAATACTGTATTGTAAGTATTTAGGCCTATTTGTTCCTTTTAAAACAGTGGTGTATTGAAGAATAACGTGTAATATATTGATTATCATATGTATCACCATATTAAGAACTGTGCATTGTGTATTGTATCAAAACATTAGGGATCTTGTGATTCCCAACCCTATTTATAACACAGAATTTGATTATGAGAGAAAGTGTTGTCTTTGTTCATATCTTTCGCTTTTGAAGGGTGTAAGCTTCCTGTTTTTAAATAGAGTGATTAAACAGCCATCTCACTGGAAGTAGAAGATGTCTTAAAAAAACATGATGAGGTTTATTTAGCCCACAAGCCCCCTCTTCATCGGCTGCTTATTGACTCCTTATTGCCACTTCAAATAGACAGTGAGAAAATGTAGGTTTCTTAGTGTGTATGTATAGGTCCAGATGGTGTGTGCAGCCCCACAAAGGTGATATAATTGCCAGGGCAGATTGGGACAAGGATCGCGCCTTTGGAGTTCTGGGTCTCCTCCTTTTTCCCATTCCACCTTTTCTCTCTCACACTATATGCACTGATTATGCCCCCCTTTCTCTTTGTCCCATTATACCACTCCAACAACAGGCCAATTTGTCTGTTCAGCTTGGCCCCCGCCTCCCCTCCTGCTGCGTTATTTAGCCCCTACGAGCCTTCTCAGTGGCAGGTACTGATTAGAAGAACTTCGTGGCTGTCCGGATCACTCCTCCTCCCCACCGCAGTAGCAGCCTTTAATCTGATTACAGGCTTTCCTCTGCTTTTCACTGGAGGCTGCTCCCTTGAGAACAATAGCTGACCAAGTAGCTTCACAAACACTAGTGCAGGGTCATCCGATTCACAGAGAGAGAGAATCACAGAGAGAGATTCACAGAAGGAGATTCCCAGAGGGAGTTTCATGGAGAGAGATTCACAGGAGATTCACAGAGGGAGGTTCACAAAGGGAGATTCACAGAGAGAGATTTATAGGGGGAGATTCACAGAAGGAGATTCATGGAGAAAAAGTCACAGAGAGAGATTCATAGAGAGAGATTCACAGGAGATTCACAGAGAAAGATTCACAGAGGAAGAGTCACAGAGAAAGATTCACAGAGAGAGAATCACAGAGAGAGATTTACAGAAAGAGAATCACAGAGAGAGATTCACAGAAAGAGAATCACAGAGAGAGATTCAAAGAGAATCACAGAGAGAGATTCACAGTTCTCCCAGGTCGAGTGTTGTAGCTGTCAGTCACTGAGCTGAGACATCTCTCTCTTTCTCTCAGTAAATATATGGGCCTTGTGAATGGAGTTTGTGCGAATAAAAAGTCAAGAAAAAAAAATTAAAAAGAAATCAATCAATATATCAGCCAACTATAAATAGGTGACTTTTTCATCATTGTGGGAAAAGGGGAATTCAAGTATATTTCATTACCCAAATACTTTGGTTAGTATACAAATACTAACCAAATAGTTGCTTTTTACTCTTAGGAATCTCAGGTATATGCTGCCTCCTACTTTTATTTATAATAAATTATGAATCTAACAAGAGACAGTAAGGAAGATTTTGTTTATTTTGTGCTGTATCTATCTGTTTTTGATAGATTCCTTAAATAGTTTCCTTCCTCTCCACACAGCCAGTCAAAGAATAAATGGGAAGAGTCACATAAATCATTTAACCCATCAATCCAGGCCATTCACATGCTTACTTAACTAACAGAGCATTTGCCCCTGGTTAACCTGACAAGGCCAGCACAAAGACGATGTCCACCAGTGTATTTAGAGTTCATTAAAGCCACATCCACTGGTCAGAAGATGACCCTAGAGACTGGCCTGTCCACACCTCATCAGCATCACAATGAAGACACAGCACCCACGGGCGATTTGTGAGCCCCGAGTGACCTGACCTGTCCCAGCAACCACTTGACCAGTTAATACCCACTCAAACAGCTCATGACAAGAGGCAACAATAACTGAACAAGTCAGGGAAATGTGTAAATATCCAGCACAATAACCCCAACTTAAAGTATTACATTTAATATAAACGGTCAGTTACATGGAAAAAGCATTACTGACAAATAATTGCACTTATTAAACTGGGCCCACTGATGCCTAAGTTTTTGGTGGAGAGATATTATAAACCATACACATTTTGTCATTTAGATATATATGTATAAAACAAAATAAACATGTTAAAATAATAGTTCAGGGAACTGAAGAATGACATCAAAACCTATTATGTAACCAACAGGTTACATATTTTTTGCCACCTATTTTAAACAGCCTCTTACACCTGACACAAAGGAGTACTAGAAGTATTAAGAATATAAAATACTGCATTTTACCAAAAGGGTTTTGTTTAAATCCACAAAATTGAGTTGTATTTGTTATAAACCCAGTTGTTAATAGAATCACAGACTATTATGGCAAGAATAGTTTACTCCAGAAATATAACAAATCACCAGTCGAGGGAATTTAAAATATACAGTCAGTTTTTTTCAACACTATTTCAAAACAAATTCCGCATTAAAATATATTAATCAAATTTTCCTCATAAAATTTCTTAGTCAAGTCTTAACTTCAATTACACAGAAATTACCTGGTTGGTGAATTGTGTCATTGTTATTGACTTCAACCTTTCACAAAGGCACACTCATATGTACAAATAAAATACATATAATCTTACATTAAAATAAAGTCACATTTGACAGTAAAAGGGCATAGTAATACTTAAATATACAACCTTTATAGCAAGCACACATCTGTGACTCTGGTACATAAGAGACACACTGGAATAAACACAAAGGAACATTTTCAACAGTCTTTCTCATTACAGTTACTCAAAAACATAGTGCCTATTTATATGTTACACCGTATTGAGCTCACAGATTAACATTAAGTTGCTCATTAATGTTTTCATTCACATATTGTTCAAAGCGGCTCCCTCTTTTAACACAGGTATATTAAAAGTATGTCCGTTAAGTTTTTGATTAACTCTGCTCCACTGAGAAGTTGGACTCAGCTCTGTTAAACAAAAGTAGGAAAACATTATATGTATTTTTCTTTTTAGAATAAATTAACAATTAAAACTGAATTTGATTATCTTACATGTCTTGGTGTTTGTGGATCATGTGATTGTTGTACTCCAACACAGGAGGAATTGTCTCTTCATCTTCAGGAACCTAAAGACACGGTGCATGAGACGATTTTGTCTAGGCAAGAGCTCCATCTAGTGGCCAAAATAGAGACTTACCTCCCAATAGACTTCATCATCATAGCAATTGTCATCAGCTGGATCTCCCCAAATCGGAAACTTCAGGATAAAACCTTAAAGACCATAAACACACATGATAGACAACTCAAGTATTTAGCTTTAATTAATTGCACCGAAAGATAATGTTTCCAAAGCAAAAACAATTATTTCCCTCTTAGAACCTACACCCATATTTCCTCATGCTTGTCTGCTTTTATAAACATGTCATATTAAGCGCTAAAATGAAACTGAACATACCAACGATAGCTCCTCCAACCAGTCCAAAGGCGATGGCTACACATGTGCCTGCAGCCTGGAATCCACCCTGTGTTCCAACTCCTCTATCTGCATATTTGCCCTCAAAGTCAAAAGTGTTGATCAACCTGAAAGAAATTTACATTTTAAACAATTTAACCACTTTTTTGAAACATTGATTGTTAAGGTGTGAGGTTAAGACATGTGCACAAGTAGGAAAGCTAACAATTATATCTAGTCTAGTTGTGTCAAAGTCTGTGACAAGTGACAGTTTTATTGACGAAGAGGAAGTTGTGGATTGTTGTGATTCTAGTCCTCACCCTTCTTTTCCGTAGACACTTTCACTCGCAGCAGCAGCCACAATGGCCCCTACAAACCCGCCGAGCATGCCTGGCATTGCATGCAAATTATGCACTCCACAAGTGTCCTGGAGCTTAAGGTACTTCTCCAAGAAAGGCTAGAAAAATCAAATAGCATCTGTTTCACTCTTAGACCTTATTACATAGCAATATATTTTTTTGTGAATTCACAAACTCAGTTATATTTCAACTCAATACATTTCTGTGGGCAATTTAACTCAAAACGAATGAAGATAGATAACTTGAGTATATTAACTTTTTCCATCTTATTTTCAGTAGATTTCTTTGGTTGGTGGACTAGTCTGTTATTGGACAACATAATACTGGGAACTGCCGAGCACAGAGCCCTTGTGCTCTGACCAAACCCTTTTCATATACAACAGCACTTTTATTTGTGTACTTAACTGTTAGTAATTGTGGCTTTTAATTGCTGATAATTGCCATTTAATTTTCCACCACCTTACAGTAAGAGACATTTCTCTGTGGAAAATGAATAATTAAATAAATGAGTTTGTCTTACCGTGATAAACAGGTAGCCAAATGTGGATATGATGCCACAGCAAAAGCCGACAATCAGAGCGCCATAGGGAGTAATCATGAACTCAGCAGCAGTTCCCATAGCTACACCACCAGCTAACGTGGCATTCTGGATGTGCACCTGTCAAAATAATAAATATGACAGTCTAAAAAGAAAGAGTGCTAGTTAAGAATGCTGCTCAACAGGTTTTACAGCTCAAACTGTTTTTTTTTTTTTCTGGTTTTTTTTTTTTACAGCCAGAGATTATATATTATATATAGATCTTACCATGTCCAGCTTGCCTTTCTTTTGAGACATACTGGAGAGGGCAACAGTGGTGAGTACACATGAAGCCAGGGCCAGGTACGTGTTTATGGCCGTTCTGTGCTGTCCGTCACCGTGGTCTGTGATGGCCGAGTTGAAACTGGGCCAGAACATCCACAAGAACAGGGTCCCTAAGAGGATCAGGTTAAAACATTTATGACAAGTTTCAAATAACAAAACTAAAACAGTAAGATGCTTACATTGCTTACAATTTCAATTTGTTATTTCCAATAGAAATGATTCAATTGCAGCAAAAAAGTCTGTAATCTACATCATAACTTTCCAATGCCATTTAACTATTTTAATCACACTACTCACCAATCATAGCAAACACATCAGAGTGATAGACAGAACCAATGAGTTGCTTGCTTTGGTGCAAGTTTGGTCGATACAGGACCCAGGAGATGGCCAGGCCATAGTAACCGCCAAAAGCATGGATGACCATTGAGCCACCAGAATCACGGCACTAAAAATACATTCAGAAACCATAGTCAAAGAAGCAAGAAGAAATATGGTAAAAGGAAAAAAAAGAATGTCTGCTTACATGAAGCAGATCAAGGATGATGTATTCTTCTACAGCAAATAGTGTAACACCAAACAAAGTCACCACCATCAACTGCACAGGGCTAACTTTACCCAGGAGCGCGCCATAGGCAATCAGACAGCCAGCACAGCAGAAATCAGCATTGATCAAACTGAAAAAAAAATGTAGGAAACAAAATAAATAAGTGATTTTCATATTACATACAGGATATGAATAGTGTGTGGCAAGATGTGCTTATGACTAATGTCGACAAACAGGATTGACAGTTTGTTTTTTTAAGGTTGGACAGTTGGGACAAGAGATCATGTGATTCATTCAGTCTAATATTAAGACATCAGTCATTAACCGTGAAACAGCAGTCACTTGAAATGAATACTTTTAGTTTGTTCATCAAGTTTAATAATAACAATAATTCTAGTGCTTTAATTTGACTGTGGGAGTAGGCCTGTCATGATAATTACTATACAGACGTATGGTTCAGTATATATGTTAGATGGAACAATACATTTTAGGGGCAATATTGTGGGGACTTTTTCTTTGTGCTATGTAAGCTTGTGCTTAACTACTAAAGTGATTAATTCTGCTATTTGTTTATTGCAGTTTGCAATATATCATACATTTAAAATACTTTAGTAATCCTACTGTAGGGTTATTGTGTCAGTGGCATAAATTAATTTTGGTATTTATCATCTATATTTTCTTCTTTTTCAATATATCGTACTTCAAAATTTGCTATTGTAACAGTCCTATGAGGGAGTATGTTTAATCAACCTACCTCTCAATACCAATGTAGATTTTCCCGGTGGTGTGATCGAGAGAATGGAACCAGCCCTGCATGAGGAGAGCCCACTGGAGACCAAAGGAGGCAATCAGGAAGTTGAAGCCCACACCTCCAAAACTGTAGCGTTTCAGGAAAGTCATGAGGAACCCAAATCCAACAAAGATCATGACATGGACATCTTGGAAACCTGAAAATCAAAACAAACAAACATGGTCAAGAATGCGGTTTGGTTGGGAAATACAATTCAGATGTGCCACAAGATCTCGCAAGATAAAATTGCCACAAGATTAAGCACACATGTGGAAATTGATCTCAGAAGATGGTTTTTTTTTTCACTTTTTTACATTTGGCTTAGACAAAAATGACTAGACTTTAGCACGATCACTTGATGTGCACTAAATTATGCAGGTTATTATAAGTTAGTAAATTAGAAGAAGATGAAGAAGAAGAAATGCAAGAAAAATGAGGAGAGATAGATAAGGCATGAAAGACAGTTTGGCTAAATACATATTTAAATTAGCCTAGACCCACATCTATGCTATATTACAATATAAATAATCCACTGCATTAATGGCACTCGTGCACTTACTTGGGTATCTGAAGTAGAAGTCATTTTCAATGTCGCTCGAGATGTTGTGACTTTTTCTGTGTTCCACCCAGTGAGTGTCTGACTCCTCATCATAGCGTATGAAAACACCAAACAAGATGATCATAGCAATTTGCCAGACAAAGCACACTGCGGGAAGGCTAACCCGGACATTGGTGTTCTTTTGTGGGCCCAGATACGCGCAACAGTTGCCCATTATGAAGCCTGTGGTCCGCTGCTGTCTCTGCTTGGATATGGCTTACACACAAGCGTGTGCTGCTGGGTCTCACTTCAGCAACATCTGTGCAAAACTTTTATGGCCTTTACGAGGGGTGTGTCACGGGGGCTGGGCACTGTTCACCTGTCATAGCTAATCATGTAGTGGCATGTTTTACAAAACCAATGATCTTACAGTCTTCACACCAGCACGTGGCTGCAGAGGATCAGAGGCAGGTAGGAGCTACATTTACTGGTTCATCAAACGTGGAAGTGTCTCACGATGATCCTCTTTACCATTTGCACCAAACCATTTGTAACATGTGCATGTTAGCACTGTATTATTGTCATTTCATGATAGAAATAAAATTCAGTTCAGATGTTGTAAAGTAAACTTTAATTTTACAAATCATAATAGTATTAAATTAAATCAGATAAATATTATATATTTTATAATAAATGGTCTATTGATGCCTTTATGTGCTACCTGTGCAAAGTGAACCTTGCCTGTCCCTATCAGGTTACATAAAACAAAAAAGAAAAGGAGAAAGTGATAATCTGTAGATTATGTAGAGAAGGCCTGAACTCTTGATCACATAATTTAGAGATCAAGCTCTACATGTAATTTAACACAAAGTGAATAAAACACAGAATTACTTGCACCAACAGTTAAAAATGTACTAAAAACATACCTTCATATCTCCAGCCACTACAGTAATACAGTTGGCACGTTCACAGGCCTATTCTGTAATTAGTGAATTGAGAAAGGAATTTATTGAGTATAGTCTATTTGAGAATAACCAGTCAGTGAGGTACTGGGGTATGTCGCCTTGTTATTAAAAGTTTTGTTCACCTGAAAATAACTTTACTACTAAACATGCAAACCCTCTACCTGCTGTGTGCTGTGCATGTGTTTTTGATCAAGATACAAAAGGACAAATACCAAAAGAGGATTCGTCATTTACTGTCTTCAGAGTCTTCAGTGACACAAAGAACATTCCAGATAGTATCTATTTTTTCTTCTTAAACTCACTTTCTTTAAGTCATTATGTAATGCACTTTTTATCACAATTTGACATTTGACATTTTAAAATATATTTACCAGGCAAATTGTATTTACCTTTGTATTTTATTCAGATCATTTATTTATTCATTTGGATGTTTCAACTTGCTTTCAGTTCAGCCTAATTTTCTACAGGACATCTATTTGTCTCAAATCGTGGACGATAGGCCTGGTGTTTTTAACTGATGATTATACTGCCACTTTTGGACATAGTAAAAGTATGTGTATGTGTCTTTACAGAAATTGTTGTGCAGTCAAAACCAGTCATTTGTTGTTCAAGCCGAAGGATATTTAAAAAGCCATATGGCTTCTTCAATGTTGATGTGCACTTTCCATCTTGTCTTTATGGAGATGTTACTGCTTTGAGTGGAATGTTCCACAGTATTGCTTTAAAGGTCCTATTTTATGCTAAATTGACTCCTGTGAGCTTTAAATCATATCAAAATGTTGTAACCTCAGAGGTCATGAAGCTCTCGTTTTCAAATTAGAGCTACCTTGTACATTTTGTATAGAGATTGAGAATTCCAGGGCTGAATTTACAAAAAATTTTGTGTGTTAAACATGTGTGAATCAAAACACAATTCTTGTTGTTATGTTTTTGAGGAGAAAACAATATGCAGGGCTATATTGTGTCATAAATCTGTTATTTTTGACCATTTATTCATTAATTTCAGAACTTTGATTTACATAGATAATTGCACTGCAACTCTGAATGCTACTGGATGGAGAATTACCTGTTCAAATATTTTAAGTTAAACATGTGACAAAAGGAGTCCTATGACAGCTTCAGATCATTATCGTTTTTGTGGCATTTGAGTTATGTTCCCAGTCACATGGGGCGGCATGCTGCTGCCCTGTGGACCTCTATGGTTTGGGTTGATGTCTGAGTAGATAGAATTAGTTATTGTCAGTCTTGCTGGAAACAGGCAGGGTGTTCAGTTTTTACACAGCAATGACAAATTTTACTTTGTCTAGATAGAAAATACTAGATCTATTTGCCCATTAATCATAACTTACAGGACATAATAAAATAATGCAAGGCCTAAATAAAAAAAATAAAAATAATTAATGCCTGTGCTGTCTGTGAAGTCATTATCTACTCATCTTTCATCACGTTAATACAGAAGCCATTACGTTATTTTTGGCATGAGACTAGAGTAGAGGATTAGTGGTAACTGATCTTACCCAACTTATGACACCAATACTGTCCTAGCGCTTGAATCTGTCTATTTGATAATGTGCTAATGTAAAGTGAAACAATAATTACTACATCAATGTATCGTTCAATATATGATCTATGGAACAATTATTTTTGGGACCAGTTTTTATCATGGATACTTCTTCATTGTGCTTGTGAGGAACATTTTCATACTGTATAATACTATTTTAGATGTATGTGTTGAAAAAATTACTTATAGAAAACTAACTATTGGAGTGTTTCTATTTGCTATTTATTTATTTATTGCAGCTCCTTTTTTATATTCTGTAAATCTGGATTAGGTTTTTTGAGATTATCCTTCTTTAGGATTATTACATCAGTAACATAAATTAGTTTCAATATTATAGTTTATGTTATATTTTCTTCAGTCATCTCACACAGTCATATCACACTTCAAACATTTGTTATCATGGCAGGCCTAGCTGTCTTCCTTTTTCTTCATCACTGAATGACTAAACAGGGAAGAATCAGCCTGAGAATAACCTTGATGCCACGAAGATACTGTGACAGTCAAGTAGTCGCCACTTGTTCTCTACAGATGTAGTTGTTAGATAGGGCAGCAGTTTGCTCCTCACATGGTTGAGCATGCCTTTCAAGCTATATGGAGGTATTGAGGTAAGAACCGATTGCTCTTTACGAAAATAGCATAATACATCTGGTAGTCATCTGGACACTGCCCTATAAACCCTTTTCTATTGACAGAATAAATGTAATGCAATGTAAAAAGGTAAAATAGCATATTTTTACCTCTTTACATTGCATTATGTTGATAAAAGGTAAAGTTAAACACATTTTAGGTGTAACTAAAGTAACATCTATTTATAGATGAATGGACAAGATTTATTATTACTGCTTACTAATACCAGTAAGCAGTAATAATTAGCTGGTCTTAATTGGGGTGATTTAATTGAGATGTTGAAAATATTTGCAATAAAAATATAAAAATAGAATTATTAAACATTATTTGATAGAGATAATGAGTGACTGATCATAATCACTATAGCTTTAACTAATCTATTATTTACCTTATATTTAACTTATTCATTGTTGGTTATTGATGTGACCCTTTGTTCATGTAAACAAGACTTAGGTCCTAACCTTTTACAAAGCTCAGAGCAAATACCTGAGAGAGGAAAAAAACAGTCCCCGTTGTGTGGGTATGGGGTCTGGTTTGACTAGTCAAAACTGAACAAACACACATGGAGAACTAATGTTTTACTAATTATTAGTTAAATTTGTAATTTATGCACATGCACATTTTTTTAAGGGTAATTAATTGAATTTACTGCAATCATAATCATTGCAATAATCAATATTTTAAGAGTTTATTGCACCTCTTATGAATAGAGTTAGCAACGCATGGAAGAACATTACCCTCCTCTGAACGCATCTTAAGCCGTCCGTTTTGTTACCACGGAGTTATATAAAACAAACAGCAACATACTTAAAAGGAGATGCTAATGATAACTGGAAGTCACCAAACATGTCTGTCCGGTTGTCTGGGCCAGCCAGCTGGTATTAGATATTACTCATACGTTCAGATGAGTCCAGTCGCCTTTGACTGCAGCCGCTGTGCATGCCGTAAAACAGAGAGCATTGTGTTGTGTAAATGAGGAATCTACTCATAAACTTTGATTTATTGTTGCAATCAGTGCACTAGTTGGGCAACCAGGCTGATGTGTTGATAATTTTATTTTGTCTCGTTATTGACAGCTGGAAAGTTAAATAGTCTAAACTATTTGGGATCACAATTGTACATCTGAAGTTCAATTATTTAAATGTGTAATTGGTTCCTCTGGTTTTGTTTATTTGTTTATATATAACAAATACTTAAAAAAAGCAATAAAATATCTGTATTGAAAAATATGTTAAATATAAGTTAAATGCCATACTGTGGAACATCCACATGTTATGTGTTAATACTATAACACAACATGTGGTGCACCCTCCACCAGTGGTTACATCATCTTCCTGCTTTTTAACAGACACTCATTTATTGTGTATAAAAAACCTTTTGCTTGTGGTGGAGTCAGGTGTTTAGCAGTATGTCAGTAAAACTCAGCGCTTCTAACTGATGCAAGTGAAAGTTGTTTGTAAGACAGTTTGTTCCTCTGTGGTTCAACTGTGCTTCTACAGAGGAATTAGTTTTCATTCTTGGAGCCATTAATGACAGATTATAGACAAGAATGTGGAGATAATTGTCTTGTGTAATCTGAGCAAAAATGAAAATATATTGGTTTTCCTTCTTTGCAGAGACTTCTGGTGGTGTCTTGATCAAAGGTTTTGGAGGGCAGCTGTGGGTTTAACCTGGCCATGACACCACACGCCCATTATGAGAGAGAAACGTTTCTGTCTTTCAGCAATGTCCCCAGCCACGCCCAGAAAAAGGTACAATCACTGCCTGTGTGCTCACATCTCATCTGAGATTAGCCTTGAATTTACAGCAATAACAACCATGAGATTACACCCTTCAGGTTTCACATTTCAACTTGAACTGATGCCCAAAATGTAGCAACTTACTAACAGAGGTTATTAACCTTTTAAACCTTGGGGCCCAAGTAAAATGTACAAAGTAAATATACAAATAGACAAAAAAATGATACAAAACAATACAACCTGGGGCCAATTCACATATTGAATGCACTAAGTATAAAATATATTTCTTTTCAGAGAAGTGTCATGTCATATCTAAAAGTGTTTTTCCCCATGTATTTGAGCAGAATTTACTAAAACCACCTGAAAATGTTCTTTTACAGTTTGACTCATTAAATCTCACACAAATGATTTCTCAGCCAACTCGCTATGACTCTAAAAATCCAGATAAAGCAACATTAATTGATGTAATTCTTACCAACTCCCCCCACATGTATACTTCTGGTACCTTTTGCAGTGACATTAGTGATCACTGTTTCATTGCTTGTATCACTTTATTAAATTGCCAGGTCTTGTTAGTCAGAGGCATGTTCAAGAATTTCAATACACAAGCTCTTTTACATGATCTATCAGAAATATGTTGGGAAAGAATAGCATTTATCCCAACAGTCCATGAAGCATGGACTGCATTCAGAAATAATTTCAGTACGATTATCAATAAGCATGCCCCATTAAAAAACATGCGTATTAAGAGTCGCATTAGTCCTTGGTTCTCTAATGATTTGGCTTTGCTGCTCAGGGAAAAAATGCTGCCTGGAGCAAAGCCAAAAAATCAGGTTCAGAAAAAGACAGACTACTATTTCATCAAATTTGTAACAAGGCCACACAAGCAATCTGCCATGCAAAGATAAGCTATTTTAAAGAGAAATTAACAGATACCTCAAACTCACACTTATTTTGGAAAACAGCAGTTGGAAAATAACTTGTGTCTATTACATCAGATAATACTGTGGTCACAGATAAACTCAATATGGCTAATTTATTTAACCACCACTTTACAAAGTTAAAACCTTTTGATGCAAACATAGGCTCTGATGTCTCCCCAAGTGTAAAACCTCCTGTTGGATCTCAAAAACTTTCTTTTAAACCGTTCACTTTAAAAGAACTTAAACATGAGCTGTTAGCTCTAGATTAAAAAAAGCCAACTGGAATAGAAGGACTTGCACCATTCTTTTTTAAAACAGCCGCCCTTATTATTGCAGCTTCACTTGCTAGCATTTTAAATTTGTCTATCCAAACTGATGAAATACCTGCAGAGTGAAAATCTGCATTGGTTTGCCCACTTTTTAAAAGTGGTGATCGATCTGACCTGAACAATTACAGGCCTCTCTCTATATTACCATGTGCATCTAAAATTATGGAAAAACTTGTCAATCAACAACTGTTAAGTTTTTGAGAATTCTAACATTCTGACTCACGCATAGTCTGGCTTTCGTTCAGGTCATAGTTGTATCACAGCTGTTTAAAAGTTCTTGATGATATCACTTCTGCACTAGACTCCAAACAATTTTGCACTGCAATTTTTATTGATTTAGCAAAAGCTTTTGATTCAGTTATCCACCACATCTTACAGAAAAAACTTTGCCGTGTTGGGGTTTCCAATCAGTCTCTGGCATGGTTCTCAAATTTTCTAGTAGACCGAATACAACAGGTGATCAATGGCTCTCCGCTTTTCCAGGGGTGTCCTCAGGGGTCAGTTCTTGGACCAACTCTCTTCTCCATTTATACTAATGATATTCCATTGTCTGTTAGCAAAGGAGCTGTTCACCTGTATGCAGATGATACAATTTTATATTCCTCTAGCCCTAGCCCTAAAATAGCCAATCAAAATTTACAAGAACATTTTCTTAATGTAGAGAAAGCCTTTTCACAACCGGGCTTGACACTAAATGCAAAAAAAACAAAAACAAAAAAAAACAAGAAACAAGGGCAATCTGGTTTAGTCACAACAAAACTGCTAATTCTCACAAACTTTGTGTGAGCACAGCCGAGGGAACAACCCTTGAGCAGGTTACAGAATCTAAATATCTGGGAATCTGGCTAGAGAGTATGTTAGCTTTCCATCATCACATCGCTGTTTTACAGGCAAAGGTTAAGGCTTTTTTTTTTTTGTACAGAAACCGCTCCTTATCAACATGCTTCCAAAAGTAACCTTGCAAAATTAGATACCATTTATCATTCTGCGATTCGTTTTGTTACAAGTGCTCCCTTTAGGACACACCACTGTCTGCTGTACTCTCAGGTGAGCTGGACCTCATTGCAGTCCCGCCAAAATATGCATTGGCTCATATTTGTCTGTGAAACCATGCTAGGGCTCACACCTGCCTATCTAAGTCAGCTGCTCGAACAGGAGACTCCCTCCAGATACAACAATCGGTCCTAACAGCTCATCAAACTGAAAGTTCCTAAGTCCAGGTCCTCTCTCGCCCTCATGTCATTTCGATGCGTCGCTGCTAACGATTGGAATTTGGCTCAAAGCTCATTTAAACTGGACTCTTTCATTTCTCTTTCTGCTTTTAAATGTAAACTGAAGGTCATTTTTAAAGACGTGTTGTTTTACTAATGTTTTACTAAAAGTTTTACTAATGAAACTAAAGGAAATTTTCATAGACTGATGTAAATGTTGTTTTATTAATGAATGATGTTTAATATCTAATTGTTTTAACTCCCCTTCCCCTTCCCTTGGCTGCTTCTGGCATGCCCAGGCCAACATTGTAAATAAGAATTTGTTCTTAATGTTTTGCCTGGTAAAATAAAGGTAAAATGAATAAATAAAAATAATTTGTTTGGGTCCAGGTACAGATATAAGCAGATTTTGAGATCAAAATATAGTTAGTTGTTGCTCTTCTCTCTGAAAGTTGTAAAAAGCACTCATCACAGTGAGTAATTAATAATAATAATAAATAATAATGCATCAGTTTTATATAGCGCTTTTCTGGACACTCAAAGACGCTTTACAGAGCATTATTCATTCACTCCATACCCGGTGGTGGTAAGCTACTATTGTAGCTACAGCTGCCCTGGGGCAGACTGACGGAAGCGAGGCTGCCAATCTGCGCCATCGGCCCCTCCGACCACCACCAACACTCACGCACACACCACTTTCATACTAGGCAATGTGGGTGATGTGCCTTGCCTAAGGACACAACGACAGTTTTTGCAACTGGCGCCCCACTGTGGCACCTGGAATTCCCAGTGGTCTCCCATCCAAGTACTAACCAGGCCCGGCCCTGCTTAGCTTCTGAGATCTGACGGGTTCAGGCTTTGACGAGCCGGTATGGCCACCATACACCATAAGGATAACCTTTGATCACTGCAAACTGTTCAAAACGAACTGGTTCTGTTTTTTTATGTCTTCAAGACCATTAGATACTGTGCCTTTCGTGCCATACATCTGAAAATTAATTTAATTAAAATCAAAATATAAGCATCAGGTACTCTGCCTTCAGTGCCATACATTTGAAAATTCCAGGCAAAGCAGTAACCTAAGTAGAAAAGTTACACCTTAATATTTAAAACATGGTTATAGGGACAGATGAAACTATGTATGTATGTATGTACGTAAACTAGGAAACTATGATGAGACTATGTAAATCTTAGTCTTAAATGAAAACACTACAGTTTCCTACACATTGTCTGAATTTGCCATGAACACCACAGAGCGGACCCGAGCTGCCCACATTAGTCTCCATGTCTGGCGTAGTTTCATTGTTCAAACAGTCAGATGAGTTCTTTCAAACATCAGTGTGTCTGAGAAAAAGATGCATTACAGTGTTAGCTTACAGTGGTTACGTAAATGTCACTTTGCGTTGACGTGCATGGATCAGTGTGTCTTGAACAGGAGGCTTAAAGCTGGTTTTAAAACAAGCATCCCACTCAGGGGAGGTGCAGTAAACAAACACATGAGTAAAGAGGGAAGACTGCCACCAAATGGTTTACTCCGATGTATTACAAAAACATTATTACACAACATAGTTTTTGAAGCAGCACAGAAGGCAAATTCTATGAACACATGACAAGCTACTTCACTGTACATTTTAAATACTACATTGTTACATATTTGTTGTAAAGCTTCTTTGATTTAAATTACTTTAATGTATATGGATGCAAGTTCAGCTCGAAGTTTCTTAAAAGAAGGCCTCTTTTGTGGTTCATATTCCCAGCAGGTATTCATAATTCTAAAGATTTCAACAGGACACCCAGATGGAGCAGGCATGCGGTAACCTAAAATATTATAAACAGTTTTTAAGGCATTATCAGTCAAGCAAAACATCACAACATTCTATAGACCAATAATATTCAATACAGATGGGGGCAGCTAAAATTCATGTTGTTCAAATGTGGATTTTTGTTGTGATACAGCAAGTTCTTGAAACCACCAAAAATGTAATTAATATGATTAACTTAGGTTCGGGAGCAGGACTGCGCCTCAACCACCCTCGACTCCTCTCCAGCAAATCACAGCTCACTTCTGCCACGCCTCAATTTCTCAGAAGCCTATTTATAGCAGCCTAACCCGGCAACCCAGTTAGTTCTGAATAACTCGACCCCACCCTCCCATCCCATATCTGTTCTCTTCCAGACATAAGACACATATGAGGGGGGTCCCGTCCTGCTGGGCCATGTGAAGATTGAGACTGAACCCCCACCCTGAGCCTCAACCCAGCCGACCTGCCTCATCTCCATATAATAAACGCTTTTCACTTTGCGCATGTGTTGTTGGCATGGTCCTTGCTAGTGAAATAAACTATAAATTAGGCCACCCAACAATTACACATGGCCATGTGTTTTCTAAACATTCCCTCTGCGGGTGGTGAGCCCACATATATATATATATATCTATATATATATATATATATATATATATATATATATATATATATATATATATATATATATATATATATATATATATATATATATATATATATATATATATATATATATATATATATATATATATATATATATATATATATATATATATCCCTATGAACTAACATCAAGGACCATGACGTCCACCCTCCTGTGGGCTCACAGGAGGGTTCATGGTTCATAGGGGGGGTCAGGTGCTATGAGTATTGGGCAGCAAGTTCACATACTAACTATAACTATAATAAATGTTATTGTAATAGAATTGTCAGTTGAATTGAAAGCCTTTGAAAAACATTTTACATGGAAAATTTGTGAACCCAATGCCAAATAAAAAAAAACTTGTAACATTTGTGATTGTGAATTTTTTGTTACTTTCCATTTCACCCATAGAGTTATAGGCCCCTTCCCCCTGAGTGTTATGTCATCCGAATCCTTCTATAAAATAACGTGTGAATGTAACATATTAGTGACCATAGTGTAGTGCTTTTGCTTATACCTTTCTCCACCTGGTCCCTTGTCTGCTGGTTGGTCAAACTTGTATAGGGTGTCATGCCCAATGAGAACACTTCCCATAATAAGATCCCAAAACTCCACACGTCACTGTCTGTTGTATAACGGCCTGCATCAACCAGCAGAGGGCAGCCAAACCAAAGGACAGAGCTGTTAGTTCATTGTAGAAGTGATAATGAGGTGCATTTTAGTGAGTGAGTTTGACAGGAGCCTATATGTGGTCTGACTAACCAAAGTTAAGGGCTTCAGGAGCGGTCCATTTGACAGGGATCTGCCGGGGTCCCCCCTCTGCAGAGTAAACGCCATCATCGTTTTGACGGGACATCCCAAAGTCACTGATCTTTACCACATTCTTCTCTCCAACCAAGCAGTTCCGAGCAGCCAGGTCCCTTTGAAAATGTGACAGTGTGAAGATATGAGAAGTCACACAAAGCTGAATAAAAAGAATATCAAATTGAGCGTGGCAAAAGGGCCAGTGGTTGCTATGTTGTGTGTGAGGAAGTTTGACATGCAGTGTTTGAGCGTAGAGCCAGGGGCATCTCTGATCTGTTCCCTCTGGGCAGAGTGTAGCATGTTCCTATAATGAGCCCATGTCACAGGTCCATGTCTCCTTCACTTACCGACAAGCTCCACTGACGCTTCTTGAAAGTGGCTGTAGCCAGAGACACACTACATACCCACTGGGGCCTGCTGTGTGGTGTCTCTTATAGCTACTCTGCACTATACTTCAAGTGGAGACGATAAGCTGCTACACATTGGAGGCTTATCTATTTTCAGTAATGCATTATTCAACTAATTCTGGTTAGGTGAAAGGCCTGATGAATAATGTTCATCCATAGGGGCAATTTTCTCTCTTTAGAAATGCCTGTTGTTCAGTAACACAACAGTGAGTACCTGCGCTAAATTTTTTTTTTTTTTTTTTTTGTAGAACGGAATGTATCCGTTCTACATTCTCTTTGAATCCAGAAAGGTCTGTAATCGACCACAGAGTGTGAAAAACCCTCTGTTCTAACTTGGAACGGTCCAATCACACACAACCGCCTCTCTGATTGGTTAATCTTCCTGTCAGTCACATCATCTGCAGTTGAGGAGACATCGTTTGGGGCATGGTGTTGATAATATAAGTTTAATGTTACACTGCGGAATATTCCATGCAAAGTATCTCCATGGAGACAAGTGGGTGGCCTACTCTCCAGCAGCACTTGTATTGATTAACATCAATAAAATTCCAACCAAAAGAGATTTTGTACATAATTGTGTATCCCTAATCGGTGCAAATTTGCCAAATTAATGTGAATGTTACTTCATACTGAGAGGAATCAGATTTGCTCTGGTGTCCTGGTGAGGTTGTTCTAGTGCAGATAGTGATTTTTTTAAGCAACACCGTGTTCTCTTTGCAGAAATAGGCCTATTTATAAAAATCCTTATAGTTATTCAGACATTTTTAGCAATGCAGCTCCAGTGGTTGCTCAGAGCGCTGGAAAAGTAAATGTTGGGATTGGCGATGCTGCACTAGACTACAGTGTTTTCAGTATTTGTCTGTTAACTGTCCCTATAAAACCACTTTTAACGTGCATTTGTTCACTGTATGATCACTGATAAAAGGTAGCACTGCACCTAATGATTTGATGATTATTTTAGTAGTCAATTAGTCAGTGATTATTTTCATGATTAGTCAAACAGTCAACAATTTTTTTCTATTGCACATTGCGTTTTGGTTTTCAATACATTTTTGATATGGTCAAGATAAACTGACTGAAAGCTTCTAGACAGACTCTAGAATGTGTGATTAAATTATTCTTTTTTGACATTTTGATTTAATAATGCCACCATCTTTGTTATAAAAAGCATTTGGCATGTGTTTTTGAAGAGTCCAGATATCTATTTTTGAAATGGTCAATGATTTTTGCAAACGTAAATTTGTCATAATTGTTGGCTGTAGCCCTAATCAGTAGTCCAACCTGTGTATGCAGTTCTTGCTCTCCAGGTACTCCATTCCAGAGGCTACGTTTTCTGTCATTTTCACCAGCATCTTGGGCTTGAGATTCAGACCCTCAGTGCGCAGGAAGGAGAGCAAATCCCCCCCTTGAGAAAAAACACATGAATAATAATGGCAGATAAATACAACTTGCACTGGGACATGCTGGTTCAGATTTAAGACATAATTATCTGTGTGAACGAGAGAGTCACCTGGAACCAGCTCCATAATGATGTAAATGGGCTGCCTCTGAGTGCACACCCCGATCAGCTTCACAATGTTTGGATGGTCGTATTGCTTTAAGATCCTATAGAGCGCAAACATTATTCATTTTTATATGTGTACATTGAGTAGAAAAAGAATGCATTATTTAATAGAAAGGGAATAGCTGGTACAGATCTAGTGCACAGAAAAAATCTATTATGTAATGCAGTAAATGATTCCAAATTTGATGTAGCGTAAAATTAGTAAACTTAGTTATTGTTGCACTGAAATGTTGATTGCTTTTAATTATATTATGAAACCCTTTTCACATTTAATACTTTTATGTTGGTTGAACATTTTACAGAGAGATTAAAGTCTAAATGTTTGCTTTGGATCAACTGAAAGTAAATGCATGGAAAATGTTGATATAATATATTTTATAGGGTCAAGATTTCATTTTTTCAGTGTATGTAAGATGTGTGTAAGTTCTTCACTCAAATCAGATGTTGCTTAATCATATTTCAGTCTCTGAGGATTGAATACATTTCTGTTTATCTGTTTGTGCTATATAGTAGTGTAAAGCATAGTATTATTATAGATGATTATTTACTGACCTAGCCTCCATCAGAAACTTGTTCTTTTGCTCTGGAGCCAAACTCTCTTTACAAGATTTCACTGCAACGGGGGTGTGGTCTGCACACAAATATCCTCTGTACACCTCCCCAAAGTTCCCCTGTAAACAAATGAGTAACTTTATAGCAACATCATGTGGCGGCATTTAAATTAAGGAAAAACGTGTCTGCATTTGACCTTGTGTGAATATAGGATTGTGCAACTGATGTAACTGTTAGTAAGCATCACTTTTTCTGACTCAGTATTAGCCTACTACTAAAAAACTAAATATGAACTCGGAAGAAAAATGGGTGTCTTTTTCTGGTCAAGGACAAAAACTCTTCTGTTCTGTTTACATAGAAAGCAATTGCAACTTTTTAACTGTGCCTAGTTTGAAGTTTCTTCTAGTGATGAAAATAAATACAATTTCACTGTATAAAATATATTTTTAGCATTATTGCTGAGTTTCAGATGAAATCACATCATTCTATAGGCCAATATTATTTAATACACATGGGGGGCAGGCAAAATGAATATTGTTCAACTGCAGATTTATGTTGTAATACAGCATGGTCTTCACTCTTGTCAACAATAGAAATGATCAGGTTCCATATTTGGGAATTTACCTTTCTGATATTTCATGGCAAAGTACAGTGTAATCAACAGGGAAAACTGTCTCTTGCCCCATCTAGAAATCTGACAATGACAAACTCACCCGCCCAAGAAGTGGCCCCAGAATCAAGTCATTATGCTCTAAAACCCACTTGTCCTGAAAAGACAAAAGCACCCCATTTAAAATTAACATTGTAACAGTGCATCATATATTTGTGAGACAGTGAGGCTGCACCTTGTTGACCGGTTTCTTGAGCACGATTTCAGTCTTCTTGGTGATGTGTTGGTGAGTGGAGAAAAGATGATGGATCAGTTTGGGAATGCTCTGGAAACTCTCACCATCCAGACGGTACATGTTCTGACACACAGTGACGTAGTTACACATAAACACAATCATCGGCATTGGGGATTAAACATATTTATGAGCTGTGACCTGACCAGATTTATAGTGGAAAAAATAACATTTAAATATTTTTATCCTTTTTAAAAACTCGGCCCAGCCTCATTGTACATTCATGAGTGCTGTTTTGAATTTCACTAACAGTTGCTGGCATTTTCCACAAATTAGTAATTTTTTTGTAGCATTTTTCAGCTAGATAAAAGACTTTTCAAAACACTTCTAATCTCTAAAGGTTTTTTTTTGTTTTTTTTTTACCATGACTTGTTGACTTGCTTGAATGCAGTGTTTCAACTATTCACAGAGGAGTTTCATTTGTAATTTTTGTTTTCCTTTTTTTCATTTTACAGCATTATATGGGCAGTCTGGGAGTACCATAGTTTTAAAATGAAGAATCTTTAGCTTTTAAAACACTGCTGGGAGTACTGCATGACTTTGCAAACAGATGATGCAAACAAATCCTTTTTTATGCATCTTCTTAACTTACATCTGCCTCCTGAATGAGGAAATGTTTGCAAGATTGGTCCCACTGCACCGACAGCACATAGCCAGGCTTCTCTTGACTTTTCCGCACAAGAAAGTCTCCATCATTCTGCAGAAGTTGTTGAACCTCAAGTCTGGGGATGGCTCCATGGTACCAGTCCTGCTGAGCCAAAGGACGGTCTACATCTATACCTGAAGGCAACTGGCACATAGAAATACACTTAAACCACTGAGACAACATGTTATGAGAACATTATGATCTTTGGCACCTGTTGTAACTATATCAACATTGTTCAGTGTGCAAAGATTAGAGCTGGACTATATTCCCTGATGAACGGTAGGATCACTAAAAGTACTGCTCATTTGTAGTATATAGTCAGTAGCCTTACTTATGAAAATTAGTGGAGAAACAAAACTTGGGCTGGAGACAAACTACTGTTGCTCTTTTTGTCTAGCCTTAGCTGGGCAGGTGGGCATAATCTTACATCTTGGGCCATCTATTGCACATTGTTAACGAACCCAGGCCTACAGGGTCATGAATGTCTCCCTCTGCTGGTTGTGGTGAGAAATGATTAGCAGTGGGATGTTGCGGTCAGACAAATACAGAATCAGCCCCTCAAACAGATGACCTAAAGGGGTTTTGGGAAGTCTGTCAGAAGCACATGAACGAGCAGAGGCAGAGGCAGAGACGTGCAGAGAGTTGTGAGACGTGCAGAGAATAGGCTCAAAACGAACGCTTGAAAACAGATTTATGCATCGTTTAAACCCAGGAGGTGGAACAGTGAAGCAGTGTGTGTCGGTGAAACCATAAAACTACTCGGTATGGGAAAAGTAGTGTCAGATAGAGATCTGGTGTGCAATTCAAATCGGTGTAAATTACAGAACACTGTAAGACAGAGATAGAGAGCCAAAAGACAAAAAGACATTTCTGTTCTGATATTTAAACACAGAAATGCAAAGTACTGACATACCCCAATTTTAGTTTTAAACAGGCCACTTATGTTGCTTATAAGTCCATCCCTTCCTTTGTATGAACCTTGATGCTTGTCCTGCAACAATTCATTAGTGAATAATACTGCTCCATGATAAAATAACCATGATTATTTCAGTGTGAGACTTTAAATCCCCTCCACCCTTCACATGGACTGATTATAGTTCTGAACTGTAAGTAACAGACTAACGTTGCTTGTGTTTGAGGAGATGGGCACTCTGTGGAGCTCCAGAGCAGGAGGTGGGTCCTGGGAGCCCAGCTGGTCCAGTTTCTCTTTGAGCAGCAGCCTCTGAACCTCCAGTTTGGCCCGCACTCCCTGAGACCAAAACACCTGCTGCTGGCTCTCCTCTAGGGCATGGCTTTTGCTGAACTGGTAGACCCTGTGCAGACAGAGGGGCATCATCTTCATTAATATTGTATTACTTTAACATGTTTTATATCAAAAAACAAAACAACAGCGTCACTCTTCATTTTTTAACTGTTTAAACATTTTAGATACTTCCCTTACAAATAACTGCTGTTTTGGCATTATTGCATAACACATTGTCTGACTTTATTACACTCTTTTTTATCAACATTCAAAATATGACTCTAGACCAAAATCAATAAATAAAGTTCTTGAACTGTTTGGAGGGTGTGTGGATGCGTGTGAATTTGTCATAAAATACTCTTATCCTTTTGTAAGCAGGTGCAGTAATCCATGTCTCTAAAGTAACAAAATTATACATTAATTTTCGTTAAATAATGTAGCCCTGGTCAATAGCAGAACATAACCTTTGTTTTATTGCACCATATGGGCTTTGCGTATAGTTAACAACCACCCTATGAATCATCTGTTCCCACTTGCCCTGTGGGACACTGAAAGCAACTTTGTGAAGAGTTAAATCTCTGACTCCTTCAAATGACCTCACCATTGCCCAAGAGTAATAATGAGCAACCTCCATAACTGACAAATCACTCAAATTTATAACCCAGTGTTCAACCTCCTGAATTGTAATAGTAATAGCAATTTAACATGGCCACATTTCACTGCAGTTTCACTTACACTTATGCATAACATTAAGAGCATCATCGCTTGTCAGTGTTTTGTATTATCTGTCCCTTGCAACCATAATGTGTCACTGCAGCTGGTATTAAGAGCCATTGTTTGCTGACCTTTGCCCTTTCTTGATCCCTTCTCTCTCAGTGCGTAACTCCTGCTCGAGCTGCTCCACTGTCGCCTGCTTAGAGCCCAGAGTACGAGCAAGGTCCATCAATTCCTCCTCCACGGCTGTTAGCCTGAAAGCAGGAGAGATGTGAGCACTGGTCAATAAACTGCAAACAAGAAAAAGATTTGAAAAAAGAACAATATTTTTGAACTGTCTGACTTGTGTTGGAGGGTCTCAAGCGTAAGGTCATTCAGCTCTATCTCAGTTGAGTTAAGTTGCTCATTCTCTTCTAAGATGCTGTAATCAAAGTTGGTACTAGCTGGGTCTTCCCCCACAGACCTGCCCAAAAGCAAAGCCAATATATGCTGTTAATAAGAAAACTCTGTTAGGGCCAAACAGGAAGTAACGCTCCACCTTAATTGAATCTTTCATTAGTCAGACAATATAAGTAAGAGATGATAACTTAAAATAAGAAAATAACCTTTATTTGTCCCACAATGGGGAAACCTCAGTGTTGCAGCATAGAGTACAACAACAAAAGGAAAATGAAATATATGCATTCAGCAAAAAGGATAAATATCTATTAAAATACTTAAATCTAACAAGACTAACTTAACTAAATAGAATATACCAGTAATACAGTCGTAACTAATAAGATCCAACACTGTGCAGATCTAAAACTAAAAAAACTACAAAACTACAAAGAACAAGAAGCATCTATGACTATATTTAAGTACAGTACAGCATATGGACAGCAGGTAAAGTGACTTCAGTGTATTGTACTGGTGGTGACTCATGCTGTAACATGTGATATTGTCTGAAATAGATGAAACATCAAATTATTGATATTTCAAATCTGTGCTGTACCTGTTTTGTTGAATGAAGCTCTCGTACTCGCTGTGAGGGTTGATGGCTGTTAGGGCAGAAGACATCTCTTTATGAATACGCACCACTTCATGATGCAACAGAGTGGAGATGTCAGAGTACTCCAGCAGAATCTCCTTTCTGGATCAGAGGCCACGGATAACACACAAATTAAACAAAATGACAAATCCTGACCTTCAAGGGCAAACACAAATCAGCTTTTCACTTTCTCACTTTTGAAGGTTAAGGACATTCAAGAACAGGAACAATCAATATATGTTGTGATTTGTGATTTTAACATACATGATTAAAGGTACACTATGTCACTTTTCTGATAGGTCTGCTACCTACTAGTTTCCATGTAGATATAGAAAATGCATGGGGTTAAACTCATCTACCTTACATTTATTTTATTACAGCTCAAAAATTTGGGCCGCCTCTCCAAAGATGTGTCATGTAACTTGGTGGCCTGGTTACATCACCTGCTTGTTTCCATGGAGATAAGTTGTGTGCTATACTGCGGAATATTACAGGCAAAGCAATAACATCTCCACAGAGACTCAGGAGTAGCAGACCTCCCAACTTTAATATGGGCGGCAGGGGCTCAGTGGTTATAGCAGTGGTTCCCAAACCTGAAGGTTGCTGCTTAGATCAGGTTCTGTAATTATGTCCATAGCCAAGACACTTCCCTAACTTGCCTACTAGACTGGCAGCCTTCCAGTCTGCCCCAGGGCGGCTGTGGCTACAAAAGTAGCTTGCCACTAAAGAAATAACATTCATTTACAGAAAGACATATTGAGATAAATCTTTCCACAATATACATTTCCGTCCCAGCAGTGTGAATGAAAAATGACCATGTAGTGCTTTGAGAGACTTTGACAAGCCTCTGTGTTTGAACAGTGGCACAGTGTGTTAAGAATTCTCCCTCTAATATTTGAAACTCACCAAAGCAGTTTTGTTTTGTTAGACAGGTGACCCTATATAGAGTCCTGCAGTGACAGAAGGTGGCACCTGCTAAATCACTATGCAAGTTGCCTGCAATCCCAAACCAAAAAGAACACATCAAATATAATTCAGCTGCTTCCAAAACAGATGGGGCAGTCATGGTTATGGCAGGGATAGAAAAACCCATATTGTCGTTAGTGGCTCTACATTCTGGTCTACTGCCACATTTGTATCATTAAATGGTTAATGAGCCAAATGTGTCTGCACTTACTTCAAACAGCTTTTCAAACATAAATTCACCAATATACTACAGTAGCTATGGGATCTAACTGAACAGAATAAAACGGGGACAGGGGCAGAGGTAAGTGAGAGAATAATCCAACGTTAAGGCAGGGTTGTTGCTAAGGAAGAGACAAAGTTTTAATTAAACAACTAAATGCTATTTGTAAAGTCCACTCTAACTGATATTGGGGACTAATAAACTTAACTCCTAATCTGAGCCACATTAAACTTTACTTTTCTGGTGGCAGGTCTGCAACCTCCATATATCCTTGAAGATTGTTCCACAGTATGAGATTAAAGTCTATTTATCCATGGAGACAAGCAGGTGGCACCATTAGTTACTGGTCAGATCTGTGGAGAAGTGAACCTGCTCATAGTAAAAGTGCACATTTTTCCAAGATAATTTTGAACAATAAAAATATGTAATCGAATACTGAAATTTACAGATATTGTGATCTATTTAACCGCTTTAATTATGTACAAAGCAAGTAATTTAAAAAATTTTTTTTTTTACCAAATAATATACAAAAAATGTTCAAGAACCGAGAGAGGAGGCATTTGTTAAAAGGACAGCAGACCTATATAATAAGGCTCGCACAAGCAGGAAACAATTTTGTATTTAAATTGTGTGAGATTATGGAACAATATGCTCAAGGAAATAAAACTATATATATCATATACCATATAAGGCAAAAATAAGTATAAAATGCAAATTTTCAAAAACTTGGATGAAATAAGAGAGAAACACTAAGAGTACTGTAGAATTATCGTCTGCAGACATCTGTTATTTATACACAGCAGAAAGCATCAAATGCAAAATCCTCTAAATAAATGTAAGTAAGTAAGTAGTAAGTAAGTAGTATTGAATAAATTGTTATATATTTCATTTGCGTTTTTTTCTTTTGTCTGCAGTGTTCAAAATAAAGGATTAAATGAAATAAATGAAAATGA
This sequence comes from Odontamblyopus lacepedii, assembly GCA_034769755.1. Taxonomy (NCBI): domain Eukaryota; kingdom Metazoa; phylum Chordata; class Actinopteri; order Gobiiformes; family Gobiidae; genus Odontamblyopus; species Odontamblyopus lacepedii. The sequence continues at coordinate 22,060,778 of CM068349.1, read as the reverse complement.
ATATATGAATAAACATTTCAGAAGAAGCACTCCATGGGTTTTGCAGTTTTCAAAGTGTTACATATAACAGGGCAGACAGGACAGGATGTACAGCCCAAGTTACAGAGTGCACTATTAAAATGCTTTTGTTGTTTCTTACAGTATAAGCACCATCTCCTGCTGAAGCTTCTGGAGCGCTTGGAGCAGAGCAGGCTGAATGAGGCTGTAGTGCTGCTGATGGTAGACCTGCGCCGCGTGGACGGACAGCACATATTCGTTGTGGACTTCGTAGAGTTTGACTGACGTCTTCACGTACCGCTCTCTAGCCTTTTCCTGCTCTCGCTCTGGACACACACAATGCTGGGTTTGCATACATTCTGGGGACATTACATTGACTTACATTCATTTCCTGGAGACTGATCAGAACCTAAACCATAGTTAGTATTTATCTAGCCTTAACCTATTTTAACTCTCCTTAATTAATGAATTAATTAATCAGTGCATTTGTGTGGCCATACCGGCTTGTCAAAGCCTGATCCCGTCAGATCTCAGAAGCTAAGCAGGGCCGGGCCTGGTTAGTACTAGGATGGGAGACCACTGGGAATTCCAGGTGCCACAGTGGCAAAAACTCCACCACCCGGTATGGAGTTATTATTATTATTATTTATATAGCGCCTTTCATGACACCCAAAGCGCTTTACAGTTCATTCTTCATTCACTCCATACCGGGTGGTGGTAAACTACTATTGTAGCCACAGCTGCACTGGGGCAGACTGACAGAAGCACAGCTCCAATCTGCGCCATCGGCCCCTCCGACCACCACCACCACCATTCACGCACACACCACTTTCATACTAGGCAATGTGGGTGAAGTGCCTTGCCTAAGGACACTACGACAGTTTTTGCCACTGGCGCCCCACTGTGGCACCTGGAATTCTCAGTGGTCTCCCATCCAAGTACTAACCAGACCCGGCCCTGCTTAGCTTCTGAGATCTGACGGGATCAGGCTTTGACCAGCCAGTATGGCCACTCCTTAGTGCTCATAAATGTTTTTTGCATATACTAACCTAAAACAAAACTATCAAATCCTACAAATTCTTGATAAAAGGGTACAGAAAGTACTCAGAAACAAGAATATATACAAATGTATGAATAATTGAAGACCTTAATTGAACTTTGAATCATGCTTTTGATTTTTGTTCTCATAATGGAGGCAGGTTTCCATGATGTGAGGATGTGTACCAATTTTAGTCCACATAATGTGAGAAATACCTGCCTGCCCACACACACACACACACATTCACACCTACACACACACAGTAATGTATTCTTCAGCTGTACATTGAGAGGGTGCATCACCTTTGTTGGCTTCCTGATATTTCCTTTTGGCCAGAGCGGTTTCCTTCACTGCTTGTCTGTAATTGTTCTTCAGCCTCTCCAGCTCTGTTTGAGTCACCTGAAACACACAACCAGATGCCCGTTTATCACTTTAAATAAGAAAATCTGATAACATTATATGATCGCTAAAACAACAGTATTAATGACATTGCCCTAACATAATATAATATAATATAATATAATATAATATAATATAATATAATATAATATAATATAATATAATATAATATAATATAATATAATATAATATAATATAATATAATATAATATAATATAATATAATATAATATAATATAATATAATATAATATAATATAATATAATATAATATAATATAATATAATATAATATATGTATGTATGTATGTAATAAGGAAGCTAAACCTATTAATAATGCTTTGTTAATGACATTTTATTTTGGTATATAGTGAAACAAAGTCACACTATTTGGTGTGGTTAAAAAGTGTTACTAAGGTCATCCAAGCATCACTGTGAAAGATGCAGAAAGTAGACATCAACTTTCTTCAAACTGAGATGCATAGGGCTGTGTAAATTATATTCTAATATTTTTCTATAATATTGTATTTTTCTTTGATTCAATTTAAACAGCAACAAAAATAACTAAAGGTACAATTTTGCTTTGTTTTCACCAGTCATTGTTCAGTCATCACAGTAAAGTATGATTTATTTCACAAAACAAACGATCCACCACATGCTCCAATATGGGCCTTTGAAAATGAACCCATCATTAGGGTGAGGTAATTGAGTAATAAAAGCAGTATGAGGCAAATGCTAGCTGCATAATGTGTGCAGAATATTTAGTCCCATTCCTATGATCAGCACCTGTCAAATGCCTGTTGTAGAAAAAAAATATAGATCTTGAAGAAAAAATAATTAACCCATTTGCAAAGCCTGATGAGTTTTTGGAATACAGACAAAAGTTGTCTCTCCCTGAGTCACCGCTCCACCCAGTCTCTGCCCCCTCAAGCATTTCCTCCATTCTCTGCTCCAAGTCCCCCCCAAGAGTATTTAAGGTCTTAAGTAGATCATATTAATTTACACAAAGACAGATTGAGAATATACATTTCCATCACATGCCCTTTCATGTTGATAGAAAACGTTTGTGAAAGAGGAAGTAGAAGATAAAACAGGTACCAAGCCATTCTATGTTTACCTTTAGGTTTCTTTGTGTCTGAATATGTTAAACCAGCACAAACCATAGTGGTAATGTTAGACTTTCCCATATTTGATAGTTTAATGATGACAGTACCAATGAAAACATGAAATTGGTATTGTAGTTTTTCAGAATTTGTGGTCACTTGGATAGTTATTAAATCCTGTCTAGAACTTAAAACTATGGCTTTTTATTTTAATAGACCATCCATTATGATATACCAGTTGATAGACAGTAGTGAAAGTAATATGTTTCTGTACATAGGACCATACAATAACTTGATAACTGTGTGTTTCTCATGATTTAGAATAGGAAGCGTTACACCAGACCCAACAACCCTTTGTCAAGTGAAAATAGACTTACTGGTCACACTTTGGAGACAAAAGGGAAAGACCAATAGGGAAGATGTTATTTCCATATATTTTGCAAGTATATAAAAAGTTGCATAAGAAGATGTGTTGTGATTATGTTGTCAATTCTGTCAGTTGTTATATCATCTTTGCACCAGTTGCATATCGCTGAATATTTTCACTACTTATTTCTATTTTATTTTATCTTTATTGTACATATACATTTATATAAGGATTCCTTATTTGACACCAGTCTCTTGCTATTTTTGCTACTTATTTAGAATTGATTATTACTATTTATACTTTCTCTTTTTTATAATAGTATATTCTGATGTGTGAGCTACTGTAAAGTTTGCCTAAGTCTGAGTCTAAGTTACCATTTGTAAATGAATGAAATGTTTGGAGACAGTGAGACTATGGGTACCTTGGTGAGCTCTAGTCTGAGGGCGGTCCACTGCTCGGCGTAGTTTTTGCGGAGTTGCTGTTTGTCTCGTATGAGCAGGGTCAGTTTACTGATGGGACCGTCCTGGAGGTCCTCAGAGCGCTGCTTCATCAACTGACTGAGGCTCTCTGTCTGAGCGACCAGCACCCCCCAAGACTACACAAATACAATAAACACAAAATACAACAGAATTCAAGTTAAAGGAATAGTGTCTCTTCCACACAAAGATGGTAGAAGAGGTGATGAGCATTGATTAATTATAAAAAAATGTGTGGGGTTAATTTGGAGCGAGCATCAAAACACATTCTAATGTATTCTTTAAAACAGCTTTATTTTTCAGTCGCTGCATCTTGCTTTATTATACAGCTGTAAATTGTATTAGGAAGTGTTATCATGTTGAGTTTTATGATCCTCAGAAGCTCAGTTCAGCCTTTAGCCCACATGTCATTGATACAGGTGTTGTTTAGATTAGCATCAACTTCAGCTTTTACAGTTAAAGTGACAGTTATACTTCCCATGCTGCTCTGCCACTGGGTCACCATTGAGCTCTCACTGAATTATACTTTTTTAATTTGGCAGCTGAAGAAATACCCCTCAAATGTTACTGGTTTTAAGATGCTCTGGTACGTTTAGATTAGACCTCACTGCTTCGATCAGTGGCAAATGTATTCAAATCCTGTCACTTCTGACAGGATTTTCTATCTGTCAAACATGATAACATGTCAATTAACATGTTTTGGTCAAGTGGTTTATCATCCATTCATTTACACTGCACATATAAAGCCCCTATATTAACATGTGTTTCTGACCTTATTTAGTTGGCTGATGTGTTCCACCCCGGGTCCGGACTGGGGTCTGTCCAGTCGGTCCACCAGCACTGCCATATGGTGTAGCTGAGTGGAGAAGTCCCGCTCGCTCTTTGCCCTCTGTCCCATCCACTTCTTCATGACCTCCATCAGGCGCAGCTCTGAGTCCAGCAGACGCAGTAAAGCCGAGTGAGCCTGGGGACAACGCAAGTCCTCCTCAAAACCCATCCTTATGCGCTCTGTACTCCGTTTTAAAGCCTAGAATAGCTATGATAACTCACTAAAACAACTGGTCTAAAGGGTGTCAGGGTGAAATGTAACAATCGCACAGTTTTAAGCAGATAAGCTCTCACTTCCTTGTGAAATAGGTGGCCAAAGAGGACACTTCCTTCTGTCTGCTGTGGTTTGTGTCACTGTTTTTTTTCTTGCATTTAAGAGAGCACTTCCTTTTTATTTTAATTACAACTCAGAAAAGTGGGGGCATTCAAATGAAAATTATATATTATACTTAATTACTTTAAGAGATTTTATGAAATTTATGAGGAAGTTCTATATCTATTACATTTTTTTTACTTAATGTTGAGTTATTATGCCCACTTCTCATTTAGTATTGATTCAGTTTCATTGGAGTTTAACCTTTATAATTTATTAACTCACATCTCCTCAAAGCACGGAAACATTGTTTGTTGAAAATGCTGTTACATAGATTTACATCAAACAGTTTACACCGAGACAACTTCCTGTGTTAGAAGCTGTAAAGCACTACACTGTTCAAATGAGATGCTGACGGTCATTTGTGTGCTGACGATGCTATATATTTATGTACTTTATTTTCCATTGAGGACAAAGTTTTTATCTAAGTGTAGAAAATGTGATTTCATTTGTAACTTGTCTTTGGTAAACACAGCTTGAACCAAGTCTCACTTCATTAGTTGTGCTCACAAGTGTGCAGTTGATGTTTGGTGGAAACTTTCAGCTGAATGACATTAGATATACACCATCAAACTGCAGTCATTAGACATATTAAGCATGCAGAACAGCCGAGACCACAAAGATATTTTTGTCTGTGAGAAGTAATAAGAGCTATAAACCTGGTTTATTTTGAGTTTCAAACTCAACCTAATTTGTTAAGTACACACAAAATAACCTGACCAAATTTCAGAGTTGAGTCACATCAAACAGCCCATGGTTTGCAAACAGTGGTTCCCAAATTGGCAGGAACTGCAGTTTGTTTGATGATTTCAAGAGATACATACATCATGTCATATACAACAATAAACCATAAACCTAATTTAACACATTTATCAGGTTGAAATTGATAGGGGCATCTATTTCATTTAGTCGTGGAGGTCCTGATTTGTTTGCATGGTAAATTTGGTAATTCTGTTCATAGAAATACTTGGGAGTTTTTGCTCTCCACAAATATTTCACAAAAATTATGTAATACTGAAACAGAAAATATACTTCGATATTACATTGTCAAAATTACATTGAGTAGACACAAGTTACTTTGTTTTTAATGAGAAACACATTGAAATTTGCATAGATCTTTATTTAAGTAGAATCTATAATTGACATCAATTAAATAAAAGAGGAAAACAAGAGCAAAAACCTTTAAATTACAAGAAAATTACACTGCACCATTCATATAGTACAAAAATAGGCCTTATTTTAGAGTTCTGTCTCACTTAAGATAGTCATTCATGTACATTAATAGGTCACACAACTATAAGGTACTGAGTGCAGCCGCAGGCCAGCAGGAGAACCAATGAGTCATCAGCTGCACTCAAGACCACCCACCCCAAAGTGTTTATTTTCAAAATGTGCACCCACAGGTGCAGTGATCAGATTCAGCCCTTTAGTTGATGTAAATGAGATACATTCACACCCCGCTCCACAAATCCTCAAGGGGGTGTCTCTGCAAATCTCCATCAAGGCAGGAATAGGGATGCACTGATACAATACTGACATCAGACAGGTGTCGATACTGAAATGTTTGATGGATCGATTATCGGTCCCAAGATATCAGTTCAGTCAATATTCCATTTTCGTCTGTAAATTGGTGTAATAAAACAATTTACTGACCAATGTTTGTCCCAAACACCTCATAATATTGAACTTGTATATTTTCAAAGCTATTCTGATAAATGATAAATAGCCTTTACAAACCACATTTGGATAATTTTTTTTTTTACCAGAAGTCGTTTGTATTTAAAGGAAATAAATTATATGGGTATATTTTCGGTTTCGATTTGGGTATATTAATGGTTGATATAGAGTATTAGCAGATACTTAAAGCCAAAGTATCGACATCGGTGTCGGAACATAAAAAGCTGGATCGGTGCATCCCTAGGCAGAAATGACAGGAACAAAATCAAAGTTATGCAATCAGCAAAAAAGTGTCTCAAAACTACACAGCAATAATGTGATTGTCTTTGGTTAGGCCAAAGATATTGCTCCTGGTCAGTCACTACATCCTAAGGCAGCTTCCTTCACATGAAAGAGCAATGTTTTCAGCAGGAATGGGTTGTACAGGGATGTCTACTATGCATCAAAATACTCTATCACTTAATTAACCATTTTAGTGTTTGCTTTTAGTAAAGGGCTTCACCAATACTGCCTCCTTTCAGGAAGAGATGAAAGCACTAAACACTTTATACCAAAGTTATTGCAACATCAAATTATAATAAAGAATAATTGTATGAACTCACTATGAGGAATTACTCTTGACAGAACACCCAGTGTTTTTTCAATCCGTTTTTTCTGGAAGATATAATTGTTGACATTTCAAAGAAAGATGCCTGATGCAGAGAAAACTCGGCATCGCCTAGTCCAAAGTAATTGTGAAAAGTTGATCAAAGCCCAGCATTATAGGTGGTAAAAAGTCTGCTCTAAAGGATACAGTTATTTATGGCAATTTGAGGATGCATCCGTCAACTCTTTACTCTGCAAGTTGGATGTGATTCTACAGGTATTACATTTTTAAATTTGTGCCACTTTTAACCAGAGCTAATCACTGCCTAAAAAGCAGCAGCACTAATGTCTTACTACAGACAACCCCGGGACATCACTAAACAAAGTCTTTCTAAAAAGCTGTTTTTTGAATGATGCTTTTGCAACTTGAATAAAAAAAAAAAAAAAGTTAAGCCACACGCACTACACCTGCACAGTTCAAAGATTAATTAAGTTTCCTGGCTAGAAGCAGTGTTAAAATTATCTGGTTTCTGCTAGGAAAAGAAATTTGAAAGATGCTTTACTTAATATCTTACAATGTTTTTTTACTAGATAACCTCTGAACGCACTTTGTAATTTAAATCACATCCGTCTCTGCATATTAAGAAAATCATGTGCACCACAATTCCCACCACAAAAATGCACCGGTGTTCATGGGTTCATCCAAACTAAAAACTACTAAGTAATGGATTTGATTGTCTGAAGATTAAAAACTAAGGACTGATTATGCAAACAAAAGCTGACATGTAATGTTTGCTGCCCAAAGCCAAAACAATTGTATAACTCCAAATTAAAACCCTTTCCTGGGGCCTCATCTCATATATATCTGTGATAGCGTTCTGAGGGTGCTTGCAGCCCCACTTTGGGCCCGTGCCCAGTGGTTAAGAATCAATGCCCTAGAGGTCACTACAGCAGAATACTAGTTCATGTACGTGACCTTGATCATGCGACCTATTGTACATTTGACTTAAGTAAAATATGGCCCCAATCTCTGTTTAAAAACTGCATATGAAACTTTACTGAACGATTATATGAGAGGTAGATAAAAGGATGAGCAGCTGCACATCATCACCATGACAACCTCTCTCAGAAAGCTACACCACTCCTGTAGTGAAAATGAAAAAAAAACAAACATAAAAGAGGAGAAATCAGACCTTTCTAAAAAACTATAACAGATGAAACCGTGTGATGCATATTTTAGATTAAAAAAAACACACAAAAGATAAGGAAAAAATATGTTAAAAAGTAAATTTTCCAAAAGGTACGACATATTTGAATAAATAGTCATAGCAGCATTGTGAGTAAAATTAATTGGCAAGAGAAGAGATGATCTGAAATTTAAATTGAAGACTTGAGGTGTCGGGATGCTGATGAAGTGATGCTTGGGTGAACAGATTTCTAAACAATAAATATTTGAATATGAGGAGAGGATATGATAGAAGGAAAGCACAGAGAAGAAGAGGCCTGTGCCACTTTTTAATACAGGGACCGACAAATACAATATGGCTTTGAGGCTCGATTGAAGCTTGTGTTAGAAGGCTTTGGAATCCCTAATAGTTTGGGGTGACTCAGTTTGTTCTGCTAGAGCTGAGATGGGCATGTCTAATGTTTGTACAATAGAAGAGCTAAATCCATCCTCATTGCACCTTGAATATGGATTAAAAAGTAACCTTTTTTTTCATCTGTGTACAAACACAATTAACATCTGACAAAACAGAGGACAAAAAGCTCTCAGACAGACTGTCTTGTTGCCTTGTGGTTACAATCCATTACGTTTGCCAATATGCTTTGTATACTTCTAAAGCACTTTGAATGAATATGAATATAGGATTCACTCAAGAGAAACTATGCTCTCCAAACAGAGAGAGTTCTGCTAAACAGCACTTGAGATATTTTATCAAATGTTATGTGAAACTGAGGTGACCTACCAGGTGTGAAGACTGTTTTAACCTAAAGTTACACACTCATTTTGACACATTTACAGCAATCTCATCTGGCTACTGCACTGAGACTGGGAGCAGCAAACAATCATCATTTGTTTGGAGTAACAAAGGCGGGTGAAGCGGGACTGTGCACAGACAGACTGTTAGTAATCAAGGGCCAGAGGAAAGAGCGCCTCTAATAGAAAGTCGCCCGAGTGTGGAGAGACTGAGCGGCCACATCCAGCGCTCGGAGACAGAGGAAACAAGTAGGCTTGTGAAGTCTGCCGAGACAGAAGACCAGAGGAGGAAAGATAAAATCAAAGAGAGACCGCTGTGAGGAGACTGCATCAAAGCCTAAACTTATCTGACACATGGGGCTTAGGATTTTAAAAGCATGAAAGAATTTAAAGGGCACTTTGTGTTTTGATAAAGGCAGTCCTCTCATTTTGGACGTCAAACTCTTCATTTTCTGAGTCTGTATTTGCCCCGTCATCACCCCACACAGTTGGAATGCCCCTATATGAGATCACTCTGTTACCCCCCAGGCTGAAGTTTGACCCAAGTCTAGAGCCGGCCTCCAGGGAAGGCAGTTTGAGGAGAGCGCCTGAGCGGATCTGCAGTAGCAGAAAGACCCCAACGAAGGTGGCGATAATGGCCACGCAGCTGAGCACCGCAATGGTGATAGGCAGACGAAGGCCCGTCTCCACCTCCAGGTGACGCTCCCCCTGGCCATCCACCATGAAGCTTCCAGGGGTCTCTCTCAGGATCTGGTTGAGGTGCAGGCAGGTGCCTGGGTTGTTCTCCAGGTAACTGTGGGGTGGGCAAGACGTGCATGCCTTTGGACTGAGGCTCTTGCAGGTGAGACATGGCTCTGGGCAGGGCAGACAGGCCTGTACAAATGCAGGCTCCACAAAGTTACCCACTGTGTAGTTTAGAGGCTGGGAGCCCACAGAGTAGCCTGCAGGACACCGTTTCACACAGCTCTGTTTATGGAGGTAGTAGCCTGCATTGCACTCTGTAACACACAAAGCATAGAGTTTAAGCAGAAAGCACAGCCACTTTCCCACTGAACAGACAAATATGCTCAAAAAATTCTGTATGAACCCATTTACGTTGATTGTGTCACTTTTAACTACTTGAGTACAAGAAAAATGCACTCAATAAATGTAAACTAATAATAAACTAGTATAAGAATTAGTACTAGAAATTGATATTATAGAGAGCATCTAAAATTAAATATGAATCATTATGAAGTCAACAATTAAAACCAGCTCAAATGCCGCAAATACAAATGCAGAAACACATTTCCACATGGATCTGTTTAAAAGACAAGTACCAATGGCAGCCTGTAGGGGTCAGACTTCCCCTGTAACAGTGAAAAGTAGATGGTTTGGAAATACCTTGAGACTTTCCCTTCAGAAGTATTTAGAAACCAATATTAACATGACAAATGTGTATTCAGAGCTTTGGACGTGAGTGATGCCACCAAAAAAACAAAAAACAAACAATAAATCAGAACGTGTGGCTCAGGTGGGCAGAGGGCAAACTGGAGCAGAGAATCCTCTCCCTCACCTGACAGAATGACTCAGTGCTGATTATGCCTCTCTGCGGCTGAGGCAGTAACTTTACTAATTTTAGCCGCTGCAGGAGATTGCTCTTACCGATGCAGATCTGTCTCAGGTCCAGCGTCTTACAGCCGCCACTTCCAGGCTGAGGCTTCTCTGTCGTGGTGTCGGAGGGTGAGCCAGTGCCATACAGCACCAAGATGAACTGTGTCAAGGTACCTGAATAAAACAGACACCAATTTAATACTGAGTTTTACAAAAGGAGTCTAAAGGCAATCTGAGACCTCCTGCAGTGTCATTTAGGATTTACAGAGGAAGTGCACAGGTCCTGAGTCACTCAAAATTATAATTTTGTATCTCCACTTAAAGTTGGAGTTTCTGCACAGTAACTAGTCAATGTTAATTTATTGTTTTTGGGAAATATATATATATATATATATATATATATATATATATATATATAAATATATATATATGTGTGTGTGTGTGTGTGTGTGTATATGTATATACACACACACACACACACACACACAATCTTAGTCAAATGATTAGATTATGACTCTGCTACTCTACACACTCACATTGCAGGGAACTGTTACATGATATATGAGGTTCATGCTATTCTTTTTTGTTCTGAAGAACAAGATCCTATTGTTTGATAATAAAGTGGAAGAGGCTGAAATTGTGATTTTAGCAATAAACTGTACTACTGCCAAGTGTATGTGTCAAAATGTTTATTTGGTCGGATATTAAACAAAGAAGAGACATGCATGTAAACATGTCAGATTGTAGATCTGTGTTTATTTTCATCTGCCCTGCATTCTGGCTCACACATACAGAGCACATGGACAGGCAGGTGAAGTGTCTCAACCATGGACACAATGACAGTTTGCATAAACTCAAGGTCACAATGTACATGGTTTCAGAAGTTCTTAACTGAGTCAGAAGCACACACATTTTAATTAGAAGTGACTGCAGTGTTAAATTGCATTACAATTATGACGCTACATCTTGAATTTAAGCCATAAAAAGTAAAATCCAATAATACTTACAATATCACTAAAACTAGAGACTTTTCCTGGCATGACAAGATCAATAAACATATACAGATAATCTCTATAACAATAGTTCAGTGTTGTTTTGTCATATGTGAATGTCCTTCATGTAGTAACACTACATTTAATAAAGCAGATGTAAATGTATCAGTTATGTACAAGTTGATTTCTGCTTTACCATAGTCACTCGCCCCTGCAACATTTTCTATTTCAAGAGTCCACATGCCCGTGGGGTCTTCATCCCAGGAGTGAGTGGTCATGAAAGCCCAGTCATTGAAGCCCTCTGAAGAGTAGTCATGAGGTCTGCAAAAACAAACATCACTTCTGTCTCATTGTTGTCCTTTAGTTGATTGCTAAAGTAACAGCAGATGGTTATACCTTGGATGGAGGAGGGTGGAGCGTGTACCAGCGGGACTGATGAGGTGAATAGCGAGGTTTCCCCTTCTGTTGTAGGACAAAGTGAGCCGAGCCTGAACATGCTCGAGGGACTTCACATGAGCATCTGAGCCGAAGCAGGCATCCACGCTCTTGTTTATCGATAAATGACCTCCAATGTTCCTGTTAAGCAAGCAGAATAAAGCAGTGTATGATTATGAGAGAGCAGATTATTGAAGTCTGTGTTGGGGAATGGGCCATGCCTGAAATAATTTGTGAATTCAGAAGCACATAATAATAGAACACAAGTTTCCGATAACTGTAGAGTGACATTTTGCTATTCACCTATGTCCAAAAAGGTAAAGGGGGAGGAGTCTGAAGGATTAGTGCCAAACCTAGAGCACACTTGTCCTCCACAAACGAAAAGCACCCTTCTATTTTCTACACCCCATTTCAAATCGGCTTAGGAGATTACATATAACCACAACAATTCAGAGTTGTGGAAAGCGAGGGGTTTAGCAAGAGTGAGGCGCCCAAATTATAGACAAGACTTAATATCATCGTCGCGCCGTCTCTCCGGGTATAAATAAATATTTCATGATCCATTTAAAAAGTAAATTATCCAGTTGTCCTTCTCTGTAAACAAAAGTCCAATTTAGACTGAGCATTTAGTACAGTCATACATAATGATGAAAATGAGTGGAAATGCTTCTACTTTCACATTTACAATAGAGGCTCATATTCATGCATTTCAGCTTCAGTGTAGTAGGGAACATATTGGGGACTATTCACCGTTAAAAACATTGTAAATAGTTAATTCTGAAACCCATGGATAGTAAGTGAAAAGTGAATTTTGCAATAATGATTTATCAGTCAGTTAACCAGTGAAGAAAATAAAAACGTTGGACTTAGAATAAAATCTGTAAAGTGACTCACCAAGGTCTGTCCATTATTTACTTGTGTTTCACTTTATAATTGTGAATGTTTTAAAAACAATGAAGACAAAAGTGTTACAAATTGGTCTGAGATGCACAATGGGGATAACAGGAAAGGGAGGAGGACATTCAGCAAGAAGGGAGTAGTTCATTCTGTGTGTCCTTGTACCATAGCAGCCCATTCTGTGTAGCCATTATGTAACAATGACTTTTGCGTTCAAGGTTTTTAGACAAATATAAACATAAACCCGTCTGTGAATAGGATAGAAAACCATCATTGTCATATAGGAAATAAAGTAGTTCAATATGTAACAAAATTAAAGTACTGTATTAAAAACATATGGAGGTGCAAAAAATGGTTATAGTTTTAGTTTCATGATCATATTTTTAAGTATGACTCAGTAAATACAGGAACTTCACAGTAATCACTTCCTTGTTTTAATACCACTACTTAACTGGAATGATCATTTTTAAATGCATTCTCAAAGGTCAAAGCGAAAGTAAAATGTCTATCTTTTGACAGTCAAGCATTCGTTAAAGTGAACTGTAATTTGCAGTTGAAAGAGAAGAACTGCTTATTTATTTCTCGTCACACCAGATAAGTGAGTTGGCTAAAGACCTAAAATGTAAATTGAATAACCTGCCTGACTGCTGCTCCCAGAGGTCTGAACCATCTGCTCTGAGCATCTCTGGGCTGAAAGAGACATGAGCTCCAAGAGGGAAGTGACTGACTGCATAATGAAGAGGAGATGTCAAACTCCTTTCAGCTCAAAACTCAGAAATAAAAGTGACAGGGGGAAATATAGAGCCTTGAATTGACAAACTATTATTTCTCTGTTTATAACAATCACTCTTCTCAGAATTGAAAATGCTATGCACATGTACAATATCTACTGCCAAAGAAAGATGGGGACCATACATCACTGCAGTGGAGCATGACAAGTCGCACACAAGAATCAGACTGCAGCTGTACAAGACAATCAGAGGGAAAGAGATGGAACTTCCTCTTTGTGATGCTGATTTATTCAAGAAAGAGACCAAATGTTTATGGCAGAATAGAACAGATGATATTGGGTAAAAAAAAAACGTCAAAAGTGAAAACTATATTTTACTTTAATTAAGGCTGGAGTACCTGTTTTTCAAGCCATGAAAGGAGGAAGTAGGTATTTCAATCCTTTGGTACATCTCTAATATTCTCATGCAGGATGAACCGCCAATGCACAGTCAGTCACCTCTCATGATAAAGTAACACTTTTTTCTCTTTTTGCAATGTGAATCGTACAGTGTACTAATTTTGTCATAGTCCTGCTTTCACCATATACTTTAACTAACAAATGCATTGGTTGTGAATAATAAGTGATAATTTTACAGTTGACTTTTCTTCTTTCTTTAAATTATTCTGCGCACTAACCTGGGTTCTGCAAGGATAGTGAACACACATTTCCTCTGAGGCCCCACATTAGTCCATGTCTTTGCCAGCGCTACAATGGTCCCAGCATCCAATAGACCATATCCATACGAATGACTGACTGCAGGAAACAGACAAAGCCACAGTGAAACTCAAATATTCCTATAACTCTTCTGCTACCAACAAAAAGTGACTAGTGCAATGAAAAAGCATCTGTATTTAGTCATTATAGTTAATTGCAAAATGTGCATTGCACAACTTTTCTGATGCAAGGTCCGTCACCTGCTTGTCTCCATGGAAATGTTACTGCTTTGCCTGGAATGTTCCATGGTACGTCTTAAAACTATCTAGTTTTTATTCATTACGGGTGTTTCTATTGCTCAAAATGTAGCCTGTAGTTGGAACCTTTAGGGCATTCTATACAAAGCAATAACATCTCCATAAAGCAGGTGGGGGACCCTCCATTAGAAAAGTTATGCAATGTACCTTTAAGGTATTATATTAGATCTTTATTTTATTTGTAACAACAATCTGTATAACAGGTACATGAGGCATAGATTTTTTTGCTGTAAACGACTCCTATACAGATGACATGTACCTTTGCGTCCGACTCCGTTGCTTCTCCAGTCACTGGCGAGCAGGTGCGCGGGTTGAGAAGTTCGCACAACCAGATGTTGCATGTCCCTCCAGGTCAGGTTTTTACTAGAGCAGAGCAAACAAGTCAAAAACACTGACTCACTTTCTGAAGTGGCGTCAATACAAGTTTAATAGTTCACAAATCAAATGCACTACAACTGCTCAAATAGAGAATGCAGTTACATACTACAGTCACTCAGTGTGTGAGGTCAAGTGATTATCCATATAACTGGAATGGAAGTTACAGTTGGTCAGAGGAAGTTTTTATTTCAAAAGGACTTCTGTTTAATCTCTTATCCAAACTAAGCCCATCATCATCATCGGATTTTGGATAAAAACATATCAACACAAAATCTGTTAATTGCAATGTCTCTACAGCAGCGTACTGTTTGACTAATTGGTTGGTCCCAAACAGTTGGGATGTCTTTACATTAGTGCTGCATGGCTGGATAAGAATGATTAGAGCCCACATCAAATTGAGTGGTTTATAACTGAATAGACAAACCTGCCGGTGGGATTAAAAAGTTATTTGTAAACTGAATTAATTAATGTGTAAATGAACTAGCACCAATAGTCCTAAAAAATTCAGGCTTCAAAAAGGTTTGTTGATAAAAGGCAGATTACAAAATGGTGAAATGGTCTGTGTTGGAGGACATTTTAAGCTGTTTTTCCTTTGAAAAAGAAAATCCTTAGAAATGGCTATTCATTTCAGAATGTATTCGGAATAACAATCAACAAAAAACAATACTAAAGACATAAAAATATACATGAAACTGAATCTTGACAGAAAGAACAATGATAAGAACATACTTAGCCTCTAGTGCAAGAGCAATGATCCCAGCAGCAAGTGGAGCAGAAGCGGAGGTCCCTGTGTGGGAGTCTGTGCACTTGGATTTGAGGTCTGTAGTTACCTAAAGAAAGCAAAAGAGTTTAAGATGAAATGTCTCCTAGATATTAAAACTAAAGATGCTCATAATAAGTTTTTAAATGACTTGGACACAAATGTTAAAAATAAAAGAAACAACAGTCCATTCACCGTCTCAATGCCAAACATATGCACTTGGCTTCAAAACGGGTACATTAATGTCTTAGAGTATGCATATTAACTCATCTTACTGCGCTGACGTTAACACTTAAATTGGCTCAAATATACATTCAAGGCTACTAATATCCCACTCTCTAAATTATATGAGGAAGGTAATAAAATCCTTCACAGACATTAATATATGTTCTGGTACATAACCCTCGGGGTCCCACCCACACTCCACCATTCACTCTCCTCATTCAGTGGTTCATGAGTGACAGTACAATTAAATGAGTACAGCAGTAGAGCATTATGGGAGCGCCTACATGTCAGGTAGATGTCATAAGCTGTCTGTCCTCTCAGTCGGCTGCTGCCCCAATGGTGCGAATAGGAAAAGTGTGAGTGTGGCTCTAATATGACTTATTGTGTCTGTGACAGGAATGTTAAGTAGCAACAGATGAGGTTTGAGCATTCACTGTAATTTTCAATGACCCACGGCTGACAAATGGAGGCAAAGGAGAGTAAAGAATAATAAACATGAGCGTTGGTGAACAAGTGCGCAAATATATTTTTATAGCTCGTGTCGACCCAATTTCCACCATAAAACATTAGTAATTACAATACTATGTCTCGTTAACACAAGGTTAACACTCTACGCTAACTTTTTTTTTCAGGAGCACACGTGCCCCTAAGTTAAAAATTTTAGGAGCACAGAAAAAAAAAATGGGGGCACAAATAGGTTTTCGTTTTGAACGTTTATTACAGTGCATAACTTGCGCACACCAACTTATTTGAATGAATTTTAAACAAAAAACAAAAGAATTATGACTGTACTTTTCCTGCATGATCGCAATGTTTTTATAAATCTATCTCCATTTTATCTGATTAATATTCATTTAGACTTAAAATAAGCCAAACAGACTACTGTACTGCACTTAAACACTCTGCACCCCTTTTTGGACCCTCACCCACAGTTTGAGAACCTCTTCTTTGAGAACTTCAACTGGCACTTTACACAAAACTGCTTCGAAGTGAAAAAGGTGGCTGGGATTTTTAAACCTGTAATTTCACATTTCTAACTGGAGTTACTTTCTCTTACTGATTTTACAGTGGTATTTAGTCTCTGCACATTTACTAAACCAAACGCACATTGTGACACATTTATTTGGCATTTTATTAGGCAAACTTGAGTCCACATATCGTTTGCTCTGTGCCATAGCTCTGCTCTGTGCGGACACTGACATGAAATTAGTTTTTGCTTCGCATTTAATCTTGCTCTTCTAATCAGCGCATTGAGGAGGAGCCTCTGTGCGCTCTACGTGGGGAGGAGAAAGCGTGAAAACGAGAAGAGTGGCGCACTGATGTATAGACAGGTAGGCTGTTTAACCTGCCCTGTGATGCACGCTGGTACACGAGGGTGGCGCTGTGGACAAGCCGCGCGCTGGGGGTGTGTGTGGGGACATGTCGCGCAGTGTCCACGGGCTCCAGCGCACAGGCCGCAGAGAGACGTCCCGCACACTGGTACAAATTTATTGGTGACAGCAGCGGCTGTAATGAAATATGATCACGCTCAGTATTCAAACATGGAGTCCGTGCCGAGACCGAGTCCAAATGCGCTCGAGTCCGAGACAAGACCAAGACAAAGCCATCGCTTTGGCGGAGAAGGAAGTCCAGCGGCACGGGGGTGTCTACTGAGGGGTGGGACAGGTGTGGCTCCAGCTGCAGTGCGCCCTCCTCGTTTAAGAAGGGCATGAGTGTGTTTTGAAGCGGATGTTGTTCGTATGAGTGATATCGGGGCACACGCGGAGCTCCTATGCTGGAGTCGTGCGTGGTCGGAGGTGTCGTGCCCGGGCACGGTTCGGTTGCACTACATGATACATGTAGAACGTTTAACTCATCACGTTGTGTCTGTGCGCAGCTCTCCTTATTGTGGCTGCAGAAGCACTCGCACTGGTGCGACTGTTCTGTTTTCCTCGTTCGCACAACGAAATATTTACTCGCAAATGCGAGTGAAATGGGCGCACTGTAGAGCCCTGATTGTACCAAATATAAAGTGATGTATTTGGGCAAATTTATATAAACATTATTATGTACAGACATCCATCATTAGATACTAATTATTATATTGTTCAATTAAGTTTATTCGAGCTGCCTGTAGAAAAAAGTTAAACAATTCCATACAAAATTCACAATACCATACAGTGCTCGAAAGAAGCAAGCAGAAGTAAAAGTAGTTACCACCTTTACAAAGAATATATTTTACTGTAGAATGCATTTGTGGCTTTACAGCTATAACATAAGCAGTGTGTATTTTATGGTAAATTGGAATGCAACTTTTTCCTGTGTTGTGTCTTTTGTGTTGCATTGTATTGTAACAGTAAATAAATAATGTAATAATAAAAAAAACTGCACTTACTATTTGTTTCTCGTTAAGGTTTCCCGAGCTGTAGGTGGTGGCGAGGGTGGAGGAGCAGGCCTCGCTGTACCAGGGCACGTTGCCATTCTGAGTGGAGCTGCTGATGGACAGGGTGTAGATGCTGTTGGTGTAGCCATCACAGTTACAGCTGTCCTTCTCCCGCCCGCCATTTCCAGAGGCCCACACAAATATGGAGCCCAGTCCTCCACGGCCCTGGGGAACAGCCAGTACATTTAGACTCAGCTCAGAGAAATAGCTGCAGAAGTGTTTTAATACAAGCCCATATTTGACACAGTGAAATAATAGTTTGGTTTTGTGTTGAGTCCCATAATATTTTTTAATCATGGCTATTGATGTTCAATTATGCCATTTTGAGGACTCTTGACTACCGGTATATACTGTAAAATGTATATTTGAAATAGTTAATTTTTGGAGTGAGACAAGATCTCCTGAGTAAAAATTGCCACAGAGTGGCCAAAATTGTCTATGGGATCACACAAATAGTTTAAAAATCGCAACTTGTCTTGTTCTCATAGACACAGTCTCATGTCTCATCTTGTGGGTATTATGTGTTGTCCCATTCCCTAGTTAATTTCTATAGCAAGAGTGCCAACTTTTTATCACTCTGAAACCCATGGGTAAGAGAGCACATTAATTCAGTTTTCACCCATCTAACGCAGAGAACAGGGTGGTCGCTGTGAATTAAAAAGAACTAAATAGTGGGTGACAGCAATGACAACAGCTCATTGTAATAAATCAGCCAACCTTTCAGACTTTGAAGTACAATCATTTTCAACTACGAGCTGCTTTATATTGCATTGAGCCTCTCTGTATTGATCAAATCCGGCTATGCACCACCCACACCACTATCTGACACTGTTGTCACTGTGGCAATTATCGTCGGAGTCAGTCTTGGAGCTTCCAATCAACTTTATGGCACATGCCTTGAATGTGGTTGCTCCGTAACAAGGGTCTATGTTAGACCTTTTGCAAGAACAAGATGCCTATTAATCAGCCAACTACGCGACACAATCCCAATGAGCAGAATAGATTATGGTAAGTGCTGCTTTCAGGAGCAAGAGTTACTGACTGATGCCATGTCTTTATTGGTAAATATTCATGTTGTTAAAAGAGCTCTTTCAATAAACATATTTAGTTTTCATGAACAGTACTTAATGGGCTATCAAAATTGCTCTTCACTAAAATTTCACTAAATGGCTTTTAATAATAAGATGAACATTTTCTGTGATTAAATAAATTTTAAGCTTCACAGTGATGGACCAAGGACAAAAGTGAGTCAGTCTAGGCTCTGCATCTTTATTACACAAACTGCTTTTGTCTGTTTGATTGCAAGTTTCCACCATAGACTGTATGCATAAGTGGACTAAGCAAGTGTGATGTCACCCATAGTGTTCAGCTTCACTCAAATGAGGCTCGTGATGCTAACAGTTACAGGAGTGATTCTGAAGCCAGGCTCTATGCTATGAATGGGATTTTTTTTTGACAGATAAATAGCACACACACACAAAAAAAAAAAAAAAAAATCAGGTAGCACGGGTTAATAGAGACATGTAGCACGGGTTAATAGAGACATGTTAAGACCAAAATGACAAGGCTCACTGCAGCAGTTACAGAGAAAGGGGTGACAAGATCCCAATGCAAGTCAATGGGAGCCAGGGTCAGAAGGGGCTGGAAGAGCCTCCTGGCACACTTCCTAATTGGCATGAGGCGGCTAGCGCATTAGCTACGCCCACTCATATATAAGGTTTAGGGTTCCAAAAGTTCATGGAATGTGCTACAAATGTGAATCATATACATATTAAATGTTTTATACATAAAAGGTTTATAAAACATTGAATTGCTATGCTAGCTTTAAGTTTTGTTTTGGTTGTTAATAGATGACCTGGCAAGTTCCACTTATTCTCCACTCAATACAGCTACATATCTTTATTATATTAATTGGTTGCTGCTTTCATGTTCAATTCATCCCATGCCTTTTATGAGAGCCTTCCATTCACAATTGCCTTTGTACTAGCTAGCCCATGTGCCCTCATGCTTGACTAGTCTGATAGCTGACCACTGAATGAGCCACATAAAACACAGCAAATGACTGTATTTTGTGCACACATACCTCCGTAACTCCATGAAGGAAAGCTTCTTTGGCCAGTTTGGCAGGACCATCCACGGTTTTGCCATCATCCTCTGGACCCCAGCTAGCACTGTAGACATCAATGTGCTGTGGGTTTAGGCTGAGAGACTGGGCTTCAACCATGTCAGTCACCTCCCCGTCCAACATGCGTACACCTGGTACCCGACAGACAAAAGGACAAGAGGAGGGGATGTTGCAACTTTGAAATTAAAGCATTTCATAGATTTACAAACAAAAAATACATAACCACATGTAGCTGAGGTGTAACACAATCACCACCTGGAATATGGTATTGTTCTTATAGTACATAATATAACCAGTATTCCTTTGCTTCACCTGTAAAAGCTTTGGAACAGCCCTTGTCAAGCTGGACCAATTTGAGTTGGGGACAAAATGTTCACTTGCTTCCTAAAATATCCCACTAACTGACATAACAAGGACAAAGATATTCTGTGCATCACCTGTCAGTAAAGATTAAATCCAGCTGGTGTATGTATATTTACTGAAAATGTTTACAGTGCATAACATAGTGGTCTTGGGCAATTTTGAAATATACAAGTTTCTTGACACTAATCTGTCTCAGCATCATATCTTCACCAAGTGTGGAACAAATTATTCTATTTGATGTAATCCTTCAATCCTTCTTGCCGTATTCTGGTGAAGTAAGCAAGCATCAGAGCTTTGAAGTTAACATCAACATGCCACCGAGCAGCTAATGTTGCCATGGTTGCATGCACTACCTCTGGGAAGTCATGAGATTTTGAGAACCTCTACCATTTATCTGAGGTAACTGGCAGCAGGGTGTAAGGGTGTAGCTATGATAAAAACAAAATAAACAATGTGATGTACTGGAGTGAATAAAACACTGCTTAGTAGAAGAGCTACTGTTGTTGGTTCAGTCCCTGTTGCGACCTGGTCATACACTTCAGCTGTGTTTCTAGTGCATGCTGTATTTGTACTGTGTGTTAGTGAGCAAACAGAACGATGAATAGAAAAAAGATCTAGGACACAATCCAGAGAGTAAACACGGATGTCTCATATACTTCTTTTAACATGCTCTTACCTGACCAAATACTGTAGCACTGACAAGTAAAGATAAGTTAACTATCATAACTGTCAAAAGACACTGCATTTTTTAGCTTTACATGTGATGCAAGCTATAGTTTTGTAACCACCTTTTGTACCACAAAAGACCATTCATACAGCACACTGTAGTATAAGAGGGGGAAAACACGGGAGGCTAAAAATGCTATAGAAGCCTAAAGACCACCATAGCATCAATATGATCTTAGATCCTGGAGTCAGCAAACACATAATCATCATTACCACACAAGAAACAAGAAACACTGCTTCACATACATCACATGCTTTATATTTGTTCATGCATAAACAAATGATTAATCATAAATTACAGTAATGTTTACTTTGCAACACAACTAAAGAATGAAAAATAATAGGGAGAGCAAAGAGAGTGGTGGGAGGGCCTCTACAAAGACTACTTTTACTTCAGAGGCAAGGACAGCCCAACAGGGCGTAAACCCCATTTGGAATCACATTAA
The DNA here is from genome assembly GCA_034769755.1 of Odontamblyopus lacepedii. Taxonomy (NCBI): domain Eukaryota; kingdom Metazoa; phylum Chordata; class Actinopteri; order Gobiiformes; family Gobiidae; genus Odontamblyopus; species Odontamblyopus lacepedii. Next base: position 22,038,854 of record CM068349.1, on the reverse strand, counting down.
TATTTCACAACATTTTGCCTCTGTCACTTGTGCTGCATTTGTTCATAAATCAGCACAGTCCTCGGTATGAACTGGTTTTGTTGTGTTTGCCGTTTATGACAAACAACATTAAAGTTGACTCAATTTTTTATTGGATTGTTGTAATCTTTATTTCATCAGGGTCACATGGTTAATTGAATAAAGATCTTTTTGACACTCAGAGTAAAGGCACTGATGGAGAGTGACACAACATAATGATATCAAAAGGATTTCATCCATCACCTTAAAAGGAGGTATGGATACTTAACTGTTTAAATTTTCACATAGAAATATTGATGCTCATTATTTAAGTGACTTTAGTTTTAGGTTTATCATATATTCATGTGAAAAAGGTATAATTTATTCTGTATCTACTAAAAAGCCGTTTGGTTTTCACATCACACCTCAGTCATGCAGTAAAAGTGCAGCTCCCACAGATAGAGTAAAAACTACCCCAGCTTTGAGGTACAGTGCAGTTTTGTATCAGCAGTCAAAACCACAGATCTGATGAATGTACAGTGCAGTCATTATTTGATATCTCTTATTTAAACATACCTCCAATCTTTGCATTGTAAGCCACACCGACTCCACAGATCCCGTTGTTGGCCACTGCTGCCACTTCACCTGCACAGCGTGTTCCATGTCTGTAGAGAAAGGAATTTAGTTGAAGAAATAACTCAGTTTGAAAGATCGACATGATATTGATACAGCATTTTTACTCTCTGCCCTCCCTGCCCATGTCCTTGTATAGAGATGTGTGTGACCATAATAAAATGGAGCTAGTGTGTTCCTGGGGTCAGTCTGCTGAAGGAGGCAAAACAAACTCGGCCAGACAGTTTCTTGGCTTTGATTCTGTTAAACAAATCTAAAGTCCCATTTGTTCAAAGAAAACAGCAAGTCAATGAGAGAAGACCACAGTATATCAACCCATGACCTGGTAGAATAAGTAACTCTAAAGCACCTTAATAAAGTCAAGGAAAAAGGAAAAGGATACATACTACCACAGGGGAGTGAATTGGATTTGTTTTTTTCACAAGGGCTCTTTGATTAACTCCGCCGTGGAAGTAAGATGTTAGCTCTAGGCGCAGCAAGCTGGGGATCATGAGGCAGGTTGATCATCAGATTCAAGTCAGGTGCACTACTGTGGTCTGCTGGATGGATATGCAATCCTAATACCATTCAATCCACAGCACAATCCCCTCTGGACTACAGAGGAATGTTAGATGTAACAGTCAGCATGGACAATCTATTGGAAACATTTACATTAGCTTCCAGTAAGGAATTTTGCACAAGAAACCAAAATACATCAGAATTTGTTAAGATTAATGTTTTATGACTTTATAAGTTTACAAAAGCAATGGCTTTAACTACTTTAAGTTATAGCCATTGAAAAGTCAATAATGTCCTATCAAAGCATGGCTCTTGTGTATGTCAACTGGAGGATTTTCCACAGTGTCTTATCTATACATTCCTTTAAGTGTTGACGTTGGAGCCTAATGTCCCAAGTTTCCATGTTTGTGATTCAGGAGGCGATAAGGGTTCAGGTGTCTGAGATGCAGGGCGTGTACAGACAAACACCTCAACAGCTCACCGCATCCATTTTCAAATCTCTCCTTGACACGTTCATTACAGTCACTAACCTGGCAGACTGACTCAGGAATACAAATGTTGTGATGGAGCTGAAACATGCACTTATACACTGCACATAATCAAGTGTTTGGTGGTGACACTTTGAGTGATAAAAGACATTTTCATCTTTCATCCACTTTTCAAAGCAGTACCTAGTCTGACTCATAAATTCTGACCTAATTAATTGACAGTCACTGGGTATCGGCTTTTCCTTTGTTTCACTCATCAACATTTTACATCAATAGATCAAATGTAACTAGTGGCCTAAAGGATCTCCATTGGTCCAATAATAAGGCCAAGCATATTAAACTATCTAAAAAACTTCTGGACTGTCATTTTATTTTTACACTCACACTCACTTACAGGCATTACATGGTTCAAAGCTTTGTTCTGGCCTTAAGGCATGAGGTCATATGTTAAAATCAAAAGTTTACAAACAGTGAGAAGATTATTACAAGAACTTCTGCAGTGAAATACATCACTGTTTACAGAGCTGTTCACACAGAGTACTGTTCAATCAGTTAACAAGTCACCCACAGAATAATGATTACAGCTGTAACATCTGCCTGAAACAAAGGCAGCTTCCTTCAGACAGAGGCGTGACATCGAAGCCTTGTTATAGCTCATTTTATGTTAAACAGATGCCTGCAATAAACAGATGATTTGTATGCAAATGCAATGGATTTGTCACAGGTTGTGACAGAGTCAGTCCTTTATGCCTTTCCCAATTATCACAAGTGTTTTCATGAGCACATTCATGCCAAGGCATGGACACTTAAATACAATAAATGCTTCATCAGTCAAAACAAAATTAAAGAGAAACAGACAGTAACTTATCACTGGTGTCATCCAAGATACTAATATTACACACACTGACAGATGGAGAGCTCTGTGCCAATCACATGCAGCACTGGTATTAAGCATAAGTCCAAGTTGTTAGAAATAACATTTACAAAACAAAGGTATGGTAATGGTAACGGTACATGTATTCGTGCCAAACCATTTCGGTACGGGACGTTCGGTGCTGGGCTGGGCACAAGTGAGTTCGTGGAATTTGTGTGTATTTAGATTCCCCCACTACATGCACAGCTACATGGAAGGCTTGGCTCTTTAATATTCATGAGGGAACTTGTCTGTAAAATAATCGAGTTAGAGCGTGTTGAATTAGCGCGAATGGCGAGCGAGCCATTGTCGCTTGTGGCTGATCCCACGGCCCTGGACGAGGAGCTGTAAGCGCGTAGCCGGCTGCACCTCACCCCTTGGTGGCTGCGCCCTATGGCCCATGGGAACGGATGCATTGTCTCAGCCCCCCAGGCGCAACTGTCGACTAAAGCAGGTCTAAAGCAGGTCTAAAGCAGGTCTAAAGCAGGTCAGAACCAGGTCTGAACCAGGTCTAAAGCAGGTCTGAACCAGGTCTGAACCAGGTAGATCTCTGCTGCAGAATTCAACGCACTTAACTTATTAGTATTACCAAGCGCCATTTCACATTTATTTATTTATTTATATTCCCATTTTTATAATGTTAAAACAAATTGTTGGTTTAATAAACACACAAATAAACAAGCAAATGGTTTTGCATGTTATTCCCATACTGTAATGAAAATGAACCGAACCATGACCTCAAAAACGAGGTATGTACCGAACCGTGATTTTTGCGTACTGTTACACCCCTACAAAACATACATTAAATAACTCTTGGTTCTTTGGTATATTTTAGTTCAAATTGCTGCCATGGAGAGCCCCATAGCGCTCTGGAGGCACTGAGTCTAACTCCAGTTAAAGCAGTGAAAGGCTGACTGCAGCGCTAAGGCCAGAAGCATGTTCAGTATTCATACCCACAGCTGGCAGAGCCATTATCACTGTGCTAAATCTAAACTGCCTCCTACTGGAAACTTTCAAATGATATGCTATTGTCATCCACAGAGAGCATCTGTGGACAGAGCAAAGATGGGGAAGTATTTAACTTCTCAAAAGTTATGTTTATCGAGGTTTCCAATTCAGTATTGTCAGATTATGTTGTGTTTCCATGCACTGTGAAGCCCATTGGGGCAACTCTTGTTGTGATTCTGGGCTATATAAATAAAATTGAATTGAACTGAGTATTGGATATACTGGCTATGTAAAAACATTTTTAAATGCTTTCATATCAATTTCTTTGCATCTTTAGTTTTAAGGTACGAATGAATTAGCAAAGAAGCAGGTGACAAAATAGTGATGCAAGGTAACATTTCGCAATGAAGTATGGGATATGTAAATCCATGGTGTATTGAGAGAGCTACATTCAAGTATTGGGAAATGACATCCAAAAAGATGTGGTGCCAGGGGTTGCCAGGCAATGCCATGTTGAATTTGGAAATGGTTCTTATTGGATGTCTGTAGATCACATCTTGCACAAACATGCAGGTGAATGAACACATTGCTACAGAGCCATCCTCGCTGCTACTCGTTCCAGAGAAAAGAAAGACATCTTTATGGAGGGAACAGACTTTGGCTTTAAGGAGCGAACAGACACTCCAGTCTTGAGCTGCTTCATGGCCGCCTACAGGTTGTTTACTCATGCATCTGTCCAGCCCACTGTAGCACAGGACACACTCTCGTACTTTCCTCTACCACAGAGAGCTGGGAGGTGGAGATAAGAGCTGAGGTGAGCAAGACCACTGAAAATAAAACTACCAAAATCCTGCAGCCATTATTACCCAGTGTCTTAGCTGGGCTTGGGGCCACCATGAAAAACCTTAGGAGTGTAAACATGCACAAATGGAGAATGTTTTTTTTTTTTTTATTCCAGTTTTGTCGCCCATAGGCTTAACTGGACTCGACAGTAAAGAGCATCAAATAGGAAGGGACATTCAGCAAAAGGTCTGAGGCGAATTAGTTTTCATGCAGAATACCCTTGCATAGCCATTTAGTCAACAATGTAAATAAGGATTGGGACGAGGTGTAAAAATTAGAACATTTTTTAAATAAAACTATTGTATAACCAGTCATGAGTGCATGTCTCCAGTAACATTTGTATTTTAATGAGCAAGTAGAGTTCCATTGTGATGTGCCCCCACAGTTGGCAAATACAAAACACATGTAGGCTGTCTCACAACAGTAAAACAATAAATTGTGGAGCTGTAAAAATAAAGCCATTAGAGTTAAAGATTATTTTACCTGTTGTCGTTGAGCTGTGTGTAACGAGGTTGTGGGTCTGGGTCAGCATCATTCACGTCATAACTGGCATCAGGGTCCTGAAAAATCAAGCATTTATTTAAAAGGCCACTAACAAACACTGCATTATAAAAACACGGACCTGGAAATAGTCAGCAACATAAACAGGCACAAATTACAATCAATTAAAAGTCAAGTGCAGCATAATAAAAACATGATAACACTTACATAGTTCTGCATTAAGTCAGGGTGGTTCTTCTCTATGCCATCGTCCAGGATAGACACGACCACTCCTCTACCCGTGTAGCCCTGCTCCCACGCTCCTGTGGCATTCAAGTCACGATGGTTGCTGTTGTGCTGCATGGGGATGGAGATTGCACATAACTTAACAAACATCCTCATTATTAAGGCTCTTAAAAGAAAACAGGGTGCATTCATAACTCAACAATGTCTTAATCAGAGAGTCTCAACAGTAATTAGTTTGTGCTCCTTAAAAGGAAATAAAGTATTGCAAGGAATAAACAAATCATTGTCCATTAAAATCATTATGTTAACACCATAGTCCATTAGCATGTGTCCATCACAAACACCCATCCCACCCTGCCTGTGGTCAGTTAGGTTCACTCTTAATGAAACACAGATACATTATAAAAATGGGTAAACCTTCATTGGTGGAACATTTCTTTCAGAAATGTTACAGTGCATAGTTAAAATTCTTGCAATTTAGCCACAAATGGAAAACAGATGTTAATATTAAACTTTAATTAACATTTATAAAGGTCGGTTGAGTTAAAAAAACTATAAAATCTTTGATCTTGGAAATGGCCATACCTTTTCCTTATGCCTTTTGGAAATACCATGGCATTACGATAAGATATGATAACAATACTATGTAAGGAAAATGTATTCTTTTGGGGTGTTGGTTTTCATGAGAACAAGTGGTCTTGCGCCTGAAGCTTCAAAGGCAGTGACCACAACAGCAGAGCTCTGGTCCGATACTGGAGTTGCCACTGGATCAGGTGCAGTCTGAACAACGCATTGGTAATCTGTTACCATGAATGCAACATGCAAGTATATCTCTTTCCCCTTTTTAAGTGCATATTATTTATTACAAAACAATGTGAGCTTAAAAACTATTTGACATAAAAGGAGCTTTAAGTGAAACCATATCTCTGAAGTCTTCTTGTTACATTGGGAGGCACTGCGCCTGCTTTTATCTATGGCTTTTGATGCCACTAACGACTCTGAGCCACTAGGGGAAAGGAAGCTGCCATTCTGAACAGCCAGTGATGCAAGTCTGTTTTGCATCAGCGTGATCTCCTCCCGCCTCAAGCATCCTCTCCGTAATTGAAGGAAGCGAGTGGAGAAACTGGAAAAATCTCAGGGGTTGTTATTGCTGCTCCTAACAGGCCGTGTGTATCAGTGGATTTCCTTTAAGTCAAACGTGGTATCAATCATCTGAAAACGAGAGCACTTCAAGCACTCCTCTTAAACTTTCACACTTTGTTACTGTGAAAATAGCTAGCAAGTAAAGTTTTCACTTATGAATTGCCTGCAATGCCTGAATTGAAATGAAGACTGCCCGTCAGTCTTTCTATTGTTGCATCAATGGACTTCTCAGGAACTGTGTTAACTGTGTAAGCAAGAACAGCACAACACACAAAGCCGTCTTATTGAATTCAGATTTTTTCAGACTCAAGGGGCATTTCTAAGACTGTACTGAATTATATTGATTTCTGTTCACAGCCCTGGATATACAGGACAAACACAAGGTCACAACTTACCAGATACCACTGGTCAACAAACTTTGGGTCTGTAGGGTCCGTGTAGAGGTCTCTTTTTCTCCTGCGTTTGACCACTTGTTGCTCTGCCCAAGACACCTGCAAAAAGATCAGTAAATAGGTTACAAATGACACATTTCCAAATTATTGCTATAAAAATATGTCTCAAAACACTATTGCAATTTGGGATGGGACAAGAACTCGAGATAAAATTTTTACGCATTTTTGTCTTTTGTATTTACATTTGGATTGGACAAAAAGGGGTTAAACGCTGACCAGTTGAGCAGCTGTAGTTCCAAAAAGCAATGCTACAATGACAGATGAAGAGATCAGAGCAGTGGTTCCCAATTGGAAAGGTTGAGGATCAAATCATGCTTGGACCAAGTTCCGTTATTGTGTCCCACCTTACCTAGTCGCAGTCAGTCTACAATAGTAGCTTACCACCACCCAGCATGGAGGGAGTTAATAATGATTACCACCATGTAGCGTTTTGAGAAACTTCAACAAGCCTATGCATTACAAATATTATGCATTTTTATTTTAAAATAAAACACTTTTTCCATTGTATCCAGAGCCTTGCATATGTATTGAGGCAATTGAATATTTAACCTATATGACATTTTGCACATTATTCCACTACTGTTCAGCTTTTGTGGTTCTTGATAAGCAAATCTGTGGTCATTGTGGTAATAGTAAAAAGTGATAAAATGATAACCTTGAGCAGCCTATTGAGGTCAGCATGTCAAATAAATTAAAAGAGATCCAGTGTCTCAGCAGGACCATAGTGGCCCAGGTGAGATTAGAGGTGCAGTGGGCCTCTCACTAGTGAGAGCAGAAGATGAATAACAGAGCAGCTTGAGACTAATTAAATTTCTGCACTGGACTATAATGGGATGCACTAGAATCTATTAAGCCTACACCTGTATGCTGCAACGTGTACATGAAAGCAAAACAACGCAAGATTCAAGTCTGAGGAGTCTTCTCTACTGAAGAGTGAGGATGAACGCAGGGAATATAAAGGTGGAAAAATAAGCCCGTCTCTCTACAGTCTTCACAGCTCCGTCTTGCTATAGCACAAAAAAGCACCCGGGTGGATGAGAAAGGAAAAATATGTCAGAAAATAGAAGACAGAATACTGCCTTCTGCAAGGACAGGGCGCGTGATGTGAAGGACTAGCCGCACTAACGCAGTGCACCTTTTCTCGCGTGGATCATAATGGGCACTCAACGAAGACCAAAGTGTAAGGTTGGATTAGTTATTTCAGCAAGACTAAACTGTTACAACGCACTTGGATTGCCTTTTCATTGACACAAATTTTCAAATGGGCTGAACTGATGGAACATACTTGTCTTGTGCAGTTAAGTTTTCTTTCCTGGCAGGATGAGACATTAAACCATATCATATTTCCATAAAACTATAACCAAATATTCAGTAATTGCAATAATTATTGTAATGTTATTGTTAATAGTGATTTTTGTGGCCATGATAATTGAGACCCAAAACTTCATTATCATCATTCGTCACATGCCTATTCCAGGGTTAGTCGTGGCTGAAACATTTCAAATCACATTAGTCCTTTCCCAACACCCCATTGCTAATTTTACTACCTGGTCTGAAAAGTTTGTAAATCTCTGAACAAAGTCAAATATATAGTGCCAACATCCTTAATGGGAGGCATAGGTCAGTGCTTGCGTTACATCTCTGGGAATTCACCCAGGCTAACTAGGTGACAGCTTTCGCACAATGAAAAATCTACACCTTAGGAACGAAACCCCGGAGGCCATGAGCACAGCGAGCAGATGTCAAACAGCTATCACCACTAGCGACATGTGATGAATCGTCTCTGGTCTTCTATTACAGTTGCCAGGACTGCACTGAACACACGGCCAGTTGTCAACGATGCTCTGTAGCTTTGTGAGTGGAAAAGACTATGTTAGCTGTCTCTTACTGCACTGAGATCATGGTTTAACAAGTTAGACAAAAATAACCATTCATGCAGAAAAGCTTTAGTTTGGTCTTTTTTACTTTACCAGAAATGAGCTGCCTTCTGGTCCTCCAGTGGTATGCATATTAATTTAGCATTTATTAGGGCTGAATAAAGAAAGATTTACACTAAATTTCTTAACTGAACAATAATACACAGAATTATTCAACCTTGAGACATAAATTTAATACACTAATCTTGGCAGATATTATTCTTGTAATATTCTAATATTTTGATGTTTTTGTAAGATCTCACAACCGTGCATTTTTGTTTTGTTTTGATTGTTTTCCTCTATGAGTCTCTTCGAACTCTGTCGCTGTCTTATCAGGTTAATCAAATACTCTATTTTCCATTTAATCTATCGTCAGCGAGGTTATGTTTTAATTATAAAGTTCAAAACACTTCAACCCAAAATGAAATCACTTAAAATGGTAATGCACCAGCCACTCGTACATCAACGATGATCAATAATTTCTTTTTATTAGTGGAGAGTTGCGAGTAGAGTGATACATAAAACCAGTCTCCCTTGACATTATTACCACATCTAATTAGTCAGAGGCAGAACTTGGGAATTGACAAGATAGTTGAGAGCAAGCTGCAGTGTGCTCTTCTTTCTGTCAGACTTTTGATATTTGCTTTCTGATTAAACAAAATGGCAGTATTGACTAAAAGGCCCCTCTATAGTCTGAGTGACAAGGACTTAGTTGTATGCAGGCCCAGGGTTGGACTTCATTATTTTGCTTCATGTGATTTGCAGACAGAAACAAACCAGCTCATTTTGCCTGGCTGCCCCTGGGACTCACAATCTTCCATTTGCCGATCTTCTCTCTATTCATGTGAATCTTCCGTTTATGAGTTAAATCTGTGACCATGAAGCAGGACTCAAGAGAAGTGCTATTTTCTGACAATAAAGAGGGTCATGGTAACTGACTGAAACAGGGAAAATAGAAAAGTAAAAAAAAATAGTTATACAGTTTTAAGAATTCAGGTCATGGGACTAGTACAGTTGAGATCCAGATCTTTAATTATGAAATGAAATACTGTTTTTAAATTGTAAATATAAAATTAACTAGCTTCTTTGAAACATTAGTTTCAAATATTCAAATAAGTAGAGCATGTGACTGTTTTGCAAATCTTCTTATATCGATCGAAAGATCGATAGATAGATCGATAGAGATTTGGATATATAATTTATATTTTTATATATATAGTCCGGTATGTTCTCCTAAAAACTGGAACAACTCAGACTGCACCGATCAGCACCACTGATGTAAACAAATCAATTTAGTCTTCAAGTACATCTTTTCACCTTTTTAGTTCCTTTATACCCGGTGGACGAGGTCTCGCCATGCCAAGCGACACCACTCCCCTATGAATTTTTGTCATTCAAAGAAGAGACTATAGTTTCTGCCTCAAACATCAATACAGCCATGACATCAATTATTCTGACTTCAATTCTTCAGGGGCTCCAACATTAGTAAAGTCACAGCAGTTGCATCATGAGGTTATCATTTTATTTTACACATTAGAGTAAGTAAGATCAAACATTATGAATTCTTGTTTTGCCACTGTGGTTCTGCTCCTTCTCTCGATTCAGTCAACAGAAACAGTATGTCATATTTGTGCGCCAAAGTCATTTTGTTAAGACCAAGTAGATTTTAGTATTTGGCAGAAAAAAGCATTTCCACTTCCCTGTTGCCGTCTGAATGCAGCAGACTACCGAAATATTTAAAAAAAAATCTGAATGTAAGCCCAGACACTGACAAACGCTGCAGTATTGTCATAAATAAAATGGGGTTTAGAAAAGCATTTTGCGGCAAATCCCTGTTAATCTGATAAAGTTTCCATTGACTCTACCCATTACAGTAATTTTTTAAGAAGAATTTACTTAAATCTAAATCGCATTATGACTTGCAAATCTGATGTGCCCACTCAGGCTCATTATTCTAAACATTGCCCATTACGATACATGACCTACTGATGTTCAAACTGTGTTCGTAATGCATATTGGTCTTTATATATAATGCTGTTATTACATGAAATTGCTCACAGAATCGACAGTAAATGAAATCTAAAATTTTTCCAACATTGCATTTACAATTCATTCAGAACAAAGCCACAATTGCAACAAGATGAACAAGACAAAACACCAAGGCAAAGAAAATGCAAAGGTGTGAGGAGTGGTGCATAGAGATAGACCCGGCCTCTGAGACTTCAGTACAACCCATTAGCTTGGCTTTGTTAGCGGCATGGCCACTGATCTGGCTCTAGCCCAAGTCCCTTTGCCGGTAATTAGACACTTTTCAAAGACAATTTACAGAGTCTTTTGTTCTCCTCCAACAGTTTAGGGCTGTGCCAATGGGATTACGAAATGCTCCTGTTGGATATAGTTTCCCAGTGTTCATGCATAATTGTGGAATAATGTAACAGTGAATCAACCAAACATTCATCCCAATGAAAAAACAATATTGACCGCACATTAAAAAGGTTACAATACTGATAATTATCAATAAAGGAGTAAAAGAGGTGGCTCTATAAAATCTGTTTCATTAAATACTTTGGCAAAATCATGTTGCTTTAATGCCCAAACAGCAAAGACATGGGATCGTTACACTCCACTTTTCCAGAGGTGCTGGGGGAGAAGAGGAATTCAACAACAGGAAATGGTGCTGCTGTGGTAAAGCGGAAATCCCTGAGAGGTTGTGGGCCATTTGTAGCACAAACATGAAGAAAACAGAGGACTTAAACACTCTGGTGATGCACACCTGAGGTGAGTGGCCAAACAGTGATCACTGGCACTACAATTTAAATACAAGCTTCTAAAATACAGAGCAGTGAACCTGTATGGCATAGAGTAGAGACGAACTCACCCTCTGGCAAATATAGATCACACACTGAATGACATCACACAGTTCTATCACAATACAGCTCTAGGCTTACCATCCTCTTCCTGACGCCCCGAGTATGAACAAAATGTGTATTAAAAAGTAAGATGCATAGCAGAGAATAGCTGAGAAAGCTTCAATTGTAGCAGCACATTGTCATAATAAGTTGAAAGCAAAGCTGCTTTGAGGATTTTAGAGGTGACTTTAGCAACCTGTACACAAAGGTTCAAAGACTTTAGTCAAACTTATAATTGAAGTTTCACTCAGATTTTCACAGAGAAACATGTAGGATTTCTACAATGAATAGCTCCCACGGTCTTTTACAGCCTCATAACATCAGTTTAATTATTATTTTCACACAACCATCCTCCATTATGTGAGGAAATTATGTGTTGAGACTAGTTTTAGTTGAAAAAAGGGTTGTGAAAAATGCTCAAACAGTCTTCAGCTCACCACTGCTTTGTATTCCCACTGCTATGAATGTTAATTTCACACCGGTTCCCCCATCCTTCCCAGTGGGGCTATGGGCACAAACTCATTTCTAAACTACCGTAAACTCCTTTGAAAATGACAGGGAAGGAGAAATGTGAAACTTCAATTTAGATTAAGAAAAGAAAACCATTTTTAATTCCTTCGAGTATATGGTTTGAAGTAACATCTAGTGACACTTTGTGACCTTCAAATCTGAGGTAGCCGTTTAAACAAAGAATGAAATGAGTTATGAAGATGCCCATACTGTCTATTGTATTTCCATTTTTATTTTTTATATCCCTGGACAGTGCAAAATCAGGCTGTCATGCATGCGGTCTGATTGAGGTAAACATTTCCAATTCCCTCCTCATAATTTAATTCGTCTCTTCACACAAATAATGCTCCATCTTACATTAGGATCTTTTTCCAAGCGCACTTGAGTCTCTCTGTGCTCCGATAGGGATCTCTTCACGACTCTGCGATGCCGGAAGTTATAATAATCACCAAAGACCTGAAAGAAAAAATAAGAAGTGATATTAATCAACTGGTGTTTGTTTAGATGCTTGAAGATAAACAGGAAATCTGTCCTGCCCCAGAAACTTGGCATAGAGCAATATAGAGGAGGGCAACAGCAAAAAACTTAAATCTCTTGAATTATCCGGTTAACAATATTGACATGATATTATATATAATCAGAAAGGTGCCAAAAAATGCCTGTAAATGTTGTGACTGAGGTCCAAGTATTGCCCAAAATGTAAATGGTCCATAAAAATAAAAATAAAAATCAATTGCTTCCCACTACATTCTATCACTACAAGTTTGCTTTTTATCTATTTTATTTTAAGATGAAAAATAGAATATCCACAGAATGGATATTCTGTGCATTACTTTCAATATTTCACCACATGTCTCACTTCCTGAGTGACATACGAGTTAGCTATATTACAGCTGCCCTCAAGTAGTCATGCATCCACTACTCATAGGAGGCAGTCTTATAAATAATAGATTTGGGTCTATAGTAAATATACTGTATTATTCAGGCTTGTGAGTCTCAAGCAGAGGTTACATTACAGATTCAGAGACAGTACTGGATGTATGAATGACATTTGAACCTGCAGTTGATTAGCTGAGCGCATGACTTTGATATCATTAACTCTGTCAGTGTTAACTTACAATTTGAGTGTCTATTCGAGTCACAAACCAAACATCTGCAACTTGTTAAGTCATAAAGGGGGACTTAAATAAATGTTAATTAGATTAATGATTAGGGAGTGATAAATCTTTTAAAATCAAGGCACCTTTTTGAAACCAAAGAGTCAAAATGTAATTAGAAAAATATGTGCTGAGACACACATACACACAGGGGAGGAAACCCTGTTCCAAAATTCAGGCTGATGTATTGGTTTATGTTGAACCATACCACCATATCAGTTTGTGTAATCTGTTCACTACAATGGTATTCGAGTTCAAAATAAACAGCTGAACAATGGAGAATACAGAATAATTGAATATCCAGATAAGATGATGATTAACAATGACAAAATAAATGTTGCTGCAGAGAGGGTCCACATATCTGAAACCACGGAGTCTGCACTGCTACGTGCACAGTAGCATTCTTCCACTAATGGAAGCACGACTGGTCCCTTCAGCTGCTCCTATTTAATCAGAGTAAACAGGCAGATTCCCGCCCAGCTGACACAAAAGTTTGCCACCAACAAAGAGACCGGACAACAGAAAGGCAATAACTGAGAGAGAAAACATGCGTTACGATGATGTAGCTGCTGTACATGGAAGAGGATAAAAACAAACCAAAGCCATTAGCTAACCTGATGAACCCTTTGTAAAGAATAGGAGAATGGGAAGAGGTTATGGGTCGATTGGGAGAGCTCAGGAAGGCCTAGAGATCAAAGACTTGAGTGACAAGTCTTCAAGGTCTTCTAATGGTGAACAAAGCGCAGTTTAGCCAATGTTACGTGGAGTATATATGTGTACAAAAGTCATACCTGTGCTTAACCATGTACAATTAATCACAATAATTCCCACAGATGCAAATGTTCACCACCAGTGAGATGGACAAAGTCATGTTCCCATGAACACAACACACACACACACACACAAAACATTTAAACCACTCAGATGGCACAAACTTATGCACCCACATTAACCAACTGCCTTAAACAGTGAACACGCTTATCCTCCATCAGGACCAAGAAGTTCGGGTGAAATTTGACCATTCTCTAATGGAAAAAAGGGCAATCAAAACTAGAATTTGAATGGGAAAATGCGGAAACACAGGCTAAACGTTACTGGTGTGATAAGTTGCACGTGATAACAGAATCAAATGCCGCTTGGTGAATGGGCACACATTAATCCATCACTTCATTAGAATGCATGGTGACCTGCAGTGGAAAAAGACTGCTTGCACACTTGCCTCCTTTCTACCCATCCCGTTTACCTTGTGGGGAAAACACTTATGAAAATGTTGGCTGGCTGATCTTCAGGGGCTGTTGACACAATTATGTTTTACAAAGAGCCAAACAATGTCATCTGTGTTGGTGTTTTCAGCGAAAAGATATAAAAATGTGAAGCGGTGAAAATGTCAAAAACAAGGCTTTTATCAACAACATTAACCTGTTGCCTTCATCAATCACAGCGTATTCTGTTTTAGTTTTAACTGTGGCATTCTTTGATTAAGTGGTTTGAGGTAAAGGGCACGTTTTGTTTATGCATTGGCAGTTGGTGATAAAGTTACAAAATGAAAGTTACGATGGCTGAGGTGATAAAAGGCCCTGAAACAGTTCTCCTTTGCACTTATATAATGAGATGGAGCCTAATTGCCCACAGGAGGGAGCAGGGCACAGGCTGACACAGTGGCAGCTGGACAGTCGACTTTCTTTCTAGAAAACAGGTTAAGACAGCCCTACACACACTCTTCTGAAATGGGTTTGCACAGCTGGTCTGCCCTAATGCCACACTACATTATGTGGTCACTGGCTCATTGTTTCCCTTTGTACAATTTGTCCCAGGGCTCTCCTTTGTATCTACTTACACTGAGCATTATTAGGCATTCATGTATGGTGCATTGAACTCCAAACACCCAGGAGGTACTTTAAGCCATTAACATGTAAAATGATACTACTATTTTAAGCTTTATGTTTTGCTGAGAAAAAAAAAATACACATGCTTCATCTTATCATTAACGCTTTATAATAAATCAGCTATATATAGTTGCAGACATAATAACCACCTAGAGAATAAATTTCCACATGCATCAACACCAGACAATTTCCAAAGCCACTGTGTGTCAGGTTCTTTTAAACAGTTTCAACAAAGAGCCATTCGATTATTAAACAGTGCTGATTAAAACAAATGGCTTTCATAGTCTGATGAAAGTTTGAGGAAGGAGGACAGGTCGATCACAGCTAAAATATCTCTGGGGCAAAGGCTGATCGCAGTATTTGAACAACCATCCATTAACAGGAAAGCAGCTTTTGAAACATACAGTTTGTGATTAAATACATCTCATGCCAACACAAATGTTTAACTGCTGAGACACAATGTTTGTTTTGGTCTTGCCCAACATGATTCCCACAATTACCTTCAATTTTTACCAGTTCAGTCTCATTTCGGTTTACAGAATTCAGTGCTGCTACAAACAGCTGGAGATCTTGTTCACTGACAAGTCAGTATTCATGTGAAAAAGTTATCTTAATATTAAATACCAGTTAGTTTTAAACCCTCTTCTGCTCCAATAATAAGTAAGACAAAAATCTGCCATGCAACACAATTTTTTGAGTAATTGATTCAGGGAGGTGTGCTAGGGTGAGGGAAGTCTGGGAGTCCCTGCTTAGACTGTTTCCCCTGCGACCTGGCCCTGAATAAGCGGAAAATGGATTGATGGAATTGATTAAAGTTAAGTCAATCAAAACTCTGAAATGAGGCAATCCTGTACAGATAATCAAGTTAATGAGTAGCTTAACTTGCAGCAACTTTGTAAATCAGTGTTCCACCGTGGCCAACTTTTATCTGGTATAACAACACTAATTTTTATTTTATTTTTACTGGTCCAATATAAATCTAAAATAAAATACTTCTGGTTAGAAACTGATTGGCTGCTATCACCTGTGTCATTTGCGTCAATAAAATGAGGGACCCACAACTTATCCACAGATTTGAATGTGTCTTTGCTTTATGGAGTGAATAAGTGCAAAAAAATTTTTTTTACAGTGCCATGGCCCACTGCAGGCTGTCTGCTCACTGGTCGATCTCTGCTGTCCTCAGTTGACTAACTCTTCACAATAGTGGCGCTAGGGAAAAGACCGGTACATTTAACCAATGATAAAATAAACTCTGATCAAACTTGTACTTGATCATAGGAGGCAGTCGCACTTTTGTTGAGGCACTGGTTCAGGTGCCTGGATAGAAGAGCTTAAGCATATTTGTGTGCCCAGCTGTTGGCTGCACTCTGTTGATCTACAATGTCCCAATAGACCACATGCACCTGGCAGCAGAGACTCACACCAGCCATTAGCCAACATCAAGGTGGCAGCACAATCTCACAGCACAAATTCAGATGCTGTTTGGGTCCAATTACAGTCTAATTCTACAAAAGTCCAATTTGACCATATGTGTCTACAAAGACTGTGTCTGATGATTTTACACAGTGACACGATTATGACATCAGAGCAAAGGGGCATTTTTAAACTTAATAGAACAAACTTGATTAAAAAGAAAACATAGAACATTCTTAATATACTCAAATTAATTATTGTGTTCCTAAAAATTAAATCTGAAATTTTATGTGGAACAATAATTACAGTTTAGATTTCAATCAACAATAATTATTCACTTTTTGAATGTCAATGATATTGTTCGTAGATTAGTTTGTTTCTTTTCCAGTCATGAAATTTTGGGTGTAATATTTATGATTAAAACAGGACTACAGGATACAAGTTTAGAGAAAATAATTCTTACGCTCTTCAAAGTCTTTGTCTATTTTGCTCCTGTGGTCATGTTTACAGATTCTAAACAAGCTTGAAGTCAGAACTAATTTACTCTTCTTGGTTTGTAATAAAGAGCACATGGGCATTAGAACAGGCTAAATTGCATTCATAAAACATGTAGTTGAGTGAATATCTTGGTATAAGTCTCATCAGCCTGGATGTTAAAGCCAATGATTTAGCAGAGTATTAAAACCAGAGCAAACATTTCATAATCAGTCTGCTGGGAAAGGGAAGGGGTCAGAGTTCTGAGGTCAGGATAACAGATAACAAATCACTCCTAAACAGTCCAGTCTTCAACAAGTCCATGGTTATTATCAACTCTACTGCAACCACTACCTTTACAGTGTGAAATAGTTCACATTAGCACAACCAATAAAGCAATATCCATAAGTAACACATGTAGCAGTGTGATGTGGCTTTAACTTCATCTCTATTCAAAGACAAAAGAGGACAGTGTTGGCAACAACAGAAGTATGATGGGCACTCGTTTGTATATGAGCCTCAGGGGCCTACTGCCAGGGGCCTCTGAACTAAATGCCATTATATAAGAAAAACAGATTAAACCTGGCTCTGAAAAATCCTGCTTGCACAGAATTAATATGCACTGATGAATAAGCATGAGTTCATGAATTAAAGAAGATAGTGGCGAGTCAAGCGAAACAACCTGCACCACAAAATTATTCACAGTCAATTTACAGGCATCTATTCTAGGTGTGAGGAGCTGATTTTAGACATTTTACTGATGGTTTGTGAGATTGTGGTGTTTTGTAAGGGTGTCTTTGGCAGCTGAATCTAGTTTATTAAAAGGTAAAAGTGGTGGGGCAACAGCTTTTTTTGTGCAGTTGAAGGATCTCTACTGTGGGAGGACCCTGTTTTCTGCAAACATGATCTACATTTATCCCAACCATGAGTGACGATATGATCCATGGTATAAAATTGGTCAGTTGTAGCAGTGTAACTATCTTATGCTTAATATATACTACGTTTGAGTCTCTACCATGAATTATAAAATCTCTACTTTAGACCAGTCTTTCACAGGTAACTTTACTAACATGATAATCAATATAAAAAACATCCACAAACGAAGAAAATCAATAATAATAATAATTTGTCCATTTGCAGTTCAAGAAATCTTAAACTAATCTATAAGCATACGGCCATTATCTTGACTCAAAAGAATATGGCTTTGACCATCTTCAACTACTTGCATTATTTTCACATGAAGCTGAACTCTAGTTGCTGTGTGTTTGTGTTGTGAGTGAACAGCTGTGTGCTGCTGTGCACCGATTGGTTTGAGGGCAAAATCTATGGCGTACCATTTGTTCTTGGCTGTGCCTTTTTCCTGAAAAACTGAACAGATAAAAGTGTGAATTTTGTAAAAATGTGCAGAATCTCGAGTGCTGACATAGCGGGTGTGGTTGTGTAAAATATATTCTACTTGCTGTATATGGAATTTTGAAAGTATAGGCGGTGGGCCAAATCTAAGGCAACTGCTGTTAAATTTGCCCTGAGAGTCGTTAGAGTGGCCTCCCAACAGGTCAGACGGCTTTATCGTCTTCACTTCAAATCTAATATCTTAATAATCTGTTGACTCCTAAACCTTTTTCATACGAGTAAAATAAAGCCTGTGTTCAGGGGATTGCCAGTGGGACAGAAGCTAATAAGATTGAAATGTGGTGTCTAATTTTATCTCCCCTCCGAACTCTTTGAGCAGTGATAGAGCAGGGCTGGACAGAAATACCAAACAGGTTCCTTCGGCCCCAGTGGAGCCCTAGCTGAGCCATTAAAGGAAGCTACACTCTTTTAATTTCCTAACAACCTCCTTCTCAACAGAGGACCTGCACTTTTGTCTCTCATGCTACCCCAGCTAACCAGCCACTTTCAGTCATTTTAATAGACTTCCATGCAGCCATACCAAGTGCACTGGGAGCATTTTAGTATGGCCAAGGTTTCTCAAACTGTGTAGGCTCAACTTATCTGATGGGACATAAGATCTAAGGCAAGAGTTACTTTGGATTTGTTCATGAGCAGTTACAGTTCATGTCCGCAACTTCAAGATTCACTTTACTGTAATTTTTATTTGCACATAAAAACAATACTTTTCTCAGAACCAATCAATATTAATAAATAAATAGTCAAAGATGTCATGTCTTTATTTTGTTTACATTTCAGGTTTAGAGTTTGTGTTTTGTGCCGATTTAGATTAAAAGGTTTTGGTTTGGTCCTGTTTTAGAGCTGGTTTAGTCAAGATTTAGGATCCGACAGTCACTGATTTAGATGCTGGAGCAGTGACATGAATTTAGTTTTAATTCCAGTACGTCCTCTAGTGTGATTCTTTCCAAAGTGAGGAAGAAGTGTGTCAGATCAGATGAGATGGTTGTTTCAATCAAGCATTATGTGGCCAGCTGCACACAATTCGCATGAAACTGAGCCGCGGCCGACTTCTCCGGCTGCCAGCGCCCAAGGCTGTGCACGTTACAATCTGTGATCCCATCAGTCGGAAAAGCGCCTCAAACCCCATCTTGCTTGTGTTAGTACAGAAGGTGACGCAGGGTGAAAGAGACAGGCAACTAAAATACAGCGTACCACACAGATGGCAAAGGGGAAGCCCTTTAATGATGTTTCACCACAGCTTTGAGAGTTCATAGTGTGTGGTGTGATCTTTGATTTAGAGTGGGAGCTTGTGAATGAGTGGGAGGTAGTAACACTACAAACTTGTGGGATTAGTCATAGAATAACAGAAACAGACGTGTTTAGAGTTTGTCCCCGTTTGTGTCAAGGATTCAAGATTTGTGAATAAGATTACAGAGGAATTATAGAGCAAAACATTTACTGCAACATTATACACACCCTCAAGTCTTTTCCATGTACAGAGCTATAGAGGCAGAACCAGGAAAACTCTGCGTCGTTAACCTTCACAGGGCAATTATACCCTGCTTCTGCCCGATGTTGTCTTCAATGTTTTTCCATTGTTTTATTCAAATACAATGGCAGTATTATTGGTCACATAAAATATATGCAATA
Source organism: Odontamblyopus lacepedii (assembly GCA_034769755.1). Classification (NCBI taxonomy): domain Eukaryota; kingdom Metazoa; phylum Chordata; class Actinopteri; order Gobiiformes; family Gobiidae; genus Odontamblyopus; species Odontamblyopus lacepedii. The sequence goes on along the minus strand of CM068349.1, from coordinate 22,018,906 downwards.
CATATGCAGTCAGTATGACCACCTACAATATAAAATACAATCATCATTAAGTCATATTCACCCGGTGAAATCCATATGTATCCTTGTGCAAACCAATATGGTTAAAAGATTATATTACAACTATAGGCTACCAAGCAGAAACCGAGCAGAATAAGGTTTTTACACCTAGATGTCAAACTTTCGCTTTAGAGATGAATTACACTTCAAGTACCTGGAGCACCTAGAGCTCATTTTCAGACCACTTTTTACATCTATCTCAGAACGAAACGGTACATCCTGTAATTGAGGGACTGTTTCCTCTAAATGTCTTTTAACAGACTGACGGCAGGAGAGGGGGCTGTTGCTAATGTGTGCCTTCTCTTACAGTAGGTAAAGACAGCCAAGCCTCCCTCCTTCCCCAAAATCCCATCCGCCTACCCTACCCCACACAGACCTTTGAAGTAAATGCATCTTTTGTGTCCCTGGCAATGATGAGTGTCAATAACAACTGATAATATATTTTCTAAATATTGTGTTTTCAGTGCATTTATAAACGATTTTTGCAACAGCAAATAATTTCCAACTTCATGCAGGCCTAATTGAGGCCGCTTTTAACATCACTGAACATCAGTCCAAAATCCAAATCAACAGAACATGCTTAACATTTGTAATCGGTGCCAAAACTACCACTGATGACACCTGATGGCTGAAACAGGCACGTGCCTGGGCCTTATATTAAGCACTACCACTGTTCCCCGTACCTCTGTTCCTTGGTGCCTATGTTTCCCGGGGGAACAGGTACAGCTGCGATAGGTACCGATATTACACCTCCATTAACTTTACACAACTCACCGCACATCAGTCTGGAGCAGAAGCTCTGAGTTCAGGGAACAGCAACAGGCCATAAAGACATGACAGCACTCATCATCACGTGCAGCCTCAAGACTGCATTGGGGGTCCATTCCTTGGTCTTGTGCCATCCTCTGAGTGTGTTGGCCAGATAGGTCTGGAGGCTCCGTCCTCCGTCCTGGTTCCAGACGGGGACAAGCAAGACCAGTGCGCAATGGAGTGGGTTTGAGCAGTTCCGTGTGGGGAAAGCGAGGATGTGCTATGGAATATAGGTACGGCGGGTTGCTTCAGTCCTCTGTGCTTGAGCACTGCGGCTGGTTCCGAGGTGGTGCAAAGTATCCGGACAGAAGCGCAAATCCAATTTGGTTTGTTATATCTTGCTGTGTCCGTCAATAGACAATTTACGATCACCTTCACATTTTGGATCAGTGACATAATGTAATGCTTCCACCCTCCCAAATATTATTTCATAGATGACAGAGTATTAACACCTGGTTTGATATGCATGTGATGGCCATATTCTTCTGATATGAAATTCATTTCATATCTAAAAAAAATGCACTGAGAATAAAGACTGAATGTATTAAAAAAACAACCCAATTTAATGTCTCCACAAAAACTTCATTAGAAAATTGGTTCAATGCCAATTGTCAAAAAACGCTCCAAAATATAATTTTGAGAAAATTTGTTTTTGCTAAATTGCAGAGAAGTAAATGACCAGGATGCTGATAAAGGTTTAAACAGAATAATTTGTAGAAAACAGCACAAGGGAAAACGACTTGCCAGAATGTGTATGCAAGTTAAGACCAGGCATTAGGTAATACCCTAATTGTCAGTTAAAGAAGAGTTTGAAATAACCTTGTATTCTTAAATATGATACAATTAACCTTTGAAACTTGTGAGCTTTAGTGGTTTCCCCTCATTATTAGCACTTAAGGTGTATTTAGGATTTTGAGTTTACTTTGAATGCTGCTAGGGTTGGCTGTGAACCTCCAAATTAAAAAGACCCATGCTGATCATTGACATTTTATGATGATTGAATGCTGATCTCTATTAACATTTGGCCAATAGCACTGCCCTTTTAATAAAAAAAATATCTATATAGCAAGATCTTCTGTTATGGTCATTTGGGGACAGGTCAAAAGTACAGCTAAAGTGGAACCTGACGGCTCTAAGAATGACTCTGGGAATGTTGTGACGTGCCTAAACAAGTTCTGGTCATTAAACAGCATGCTACTGCAGTCCCAGCTCTGTATCACTGGAGGAGTGCTCAGAGAACCAGAATGTTAGACACGGGGCCAATCAGGACCCCCACATCGTCCTCAATCCCAACCTCAGCAGGACAGAGCAGCACACAGCATAACACAATAGTAGGGAACTGGCACTGACCTTAAGAAGCACTAGTCACTTTGTTTTCTATAGGACGCTGCTGCAAAGAGACATCAACAAGAATACCAACGACTGTATAGTATTAAAGCCACTACACAATCTCATAAGTTTAGTTTGGTGATGGAGTATTTATCAGTGTCAGGGCTAAAATATGTATGCACTAAATTTACAGGGCCCTGTCACCCTTAGCACGTCCCCATGACGCAAATCCTTTGTTTTTAAGTCTTTTGTTATTAAATCAACAACATGGTTTAAAGTCAATATGTTAATTAGAATAGGTCAAGATTAGGTAAGTAGTAACTATGGTAAAGGTTAGTATCAGTCTTCAGAAAATGAATGCAGGTGAATGTGATGTCCCTAAGAAGTATGTAAATCTGATGTATGTTTTTAGATGTGGCCAATAATGGTCAAAAATATTTACCTATATAAATATGGACATAGGTTATTCAATATTTTCTTTTGTACAGTTTAACCAAGATTAACTGTTGTAATTGGACAACTGGTCTGATAGAGTCCCAAACTAGAGAGGTATCGTACCCTGACTGTGTGAATTTGGAAAAGTCAATAAATAATGGCGTATAAAAGAAGCTGTCAAGCTTGTAATTTGTAAAAAAAAGTGCAATTTAAATTCAACCTCTTCTCATCAGTACCATGTCTTCATCCTGCCTCGTTCTGGCAAACGTGGTGGCATTTATGGCACAATGTCAGGGAAAGACATGCAGTCTCCACTTCTCAGTCTTCAAAACCAAACCGGTACATGGCGCTGGACAATGAGAGGAAGACTGGCCACAGCTATTTCCTGTCGTTTCGATGTGGCATCAACATAATACTTGAACATGTACAAACAGAATGGGCAGTGTCTGGTCATTTTACATGAATACCAATATAAGGTTTTATACATTTTCCTTTTCCACTGCTATAAGACACAAACTGGTTATAGATTATCTCTGACTTTACAACTCTTGTTATATAGCTCCCTGAATAACCATACTGTGCATGTGTCCTGTATCTTATTCTACAGAAGTTAAATATTGTGTCTAAGAGAGCCAAGAAACGGGGTCCTAAAATAGAGGAACAAAAGTGAACCTGGTGCCAACACTAGGATCATAAAAATGTTTGAGGCTGTTGTGTGGAGACTGACGAAGGGAGAAATGCCTTCATAAACTGACAGTATTACAGGTCTAGAGCAGTGGGAGGCTGTATGCTGTGGGCCAAACACACTAAACCCACTTGTTGGAAAAGTGCCCTCTGAGCTAAACTCAGTGCACGACACCATAATTGTATATCTCCTGGTTTAACGGTGTCTATCGGGAATTCAAGGAAAAGGCAAGCTTTGAGGGAAATCTGGGACATGCAGTTCATTATTATGGCAGTATGCAGGGGCAGTCCAGACTGAGGAAAGTTTGCACCACAGCCTCCTGTCCAAAACATTTTTATCTTTCCCTGAACTTCAGCCACTTGCAAAAAAAAAAAGAAAAAGATCCAAACATACAAATATGTGTGCATGAACAGCTCTTGTGTTGTGATGTGCTAAACATTGCTGAAACTGAACAACAAATCACACAAGGGGGCTTCAATTATTTGTTCCTTCTACACATATTGTTTTCCTTTAGAGGAAATTAGCTAAACTTTAGTAATCATTTATCATCCTGGAGCACTTTTATTGTGAAGTGATTAAAGTATTTTAAACCCAAAACAAATAGCTTTCATTTTCAAATATTACACCGCTTATATACTTGAAAATGTTTGATAGTCTTTCCCTCCTGTACGTGAGCAACAGAAGATAATGATATTGATGCTTCGACAGCCCTGTGGCAGTACAGTCAAAATGATCAGTCAGCAGAATCAGTACACACAATAAAAAGGAGGATGTGCTCCGTCTTCAATGACAAAATTCAATGGCTCAGACCTGTAAACGACGAGAGGAAGGGACATAATTCAGTGATGCATGCCTTACATCTGTAATAAAATATTCATGAACTCTCAAAGCCTTTACAAGTGATCCGATACAGACATGATAAACCATCCTTCCTGAGCAACGCTGACCCAGAAATATAAAAGTGAAGAGGCTTCACCAAGCTTTTGCCTCATAAAATACATTATATAACTCTCTGCGAACAAACTTCTCCTTTGAAAAGATCTATTCGAAAAACAGGCTCTACCTCTAGCGTTTCTGATAGATCAGTTTCTGCCAAGTTGGCAGGTCTCCAGCGGAAACTGGAAACATTCAAAAACAAATAAGCAGCTCCTCAGCATTCGACAGCATGAGGATAGAAGTGTGATGTAGCCTCAGACATGACCAGAGCCAGAAAATTAATTTGAGGTGGAAAAGAAAAAAGATGTTTCTATCAGAGTAGTCAAGAGTCAAGGACAGATTCAGCACAAAAGCTACTGCATCAGTATCTCTGAGAGCCAAACGCACATGTTAGCAGAGCAAGATTACAACAGGCATTAAAGGAGAGCACAGTGCATCCAGTGAGTGAACACTATGTACAGTGCATCATAACAAGGAAACAGACTCATTTAAAAAGAATTAACAGCAGAAACTCTAAACTTGTCCAGACGAACCTGTTTTTCTTGTGCTTGTGAAAGACACCTGATCTGAAATGCAAGATGTAACACTGCCACAAAGCTACGTGCCTCTAAACATTAGCTCTGTAACAATTCCACAGGATTCATGTTACAAAGAAAAAAAAATCACTTGCAGACTTCGTAAAACACAACTCCACCCACGAGCTGCATTCTTCTCCATCTCCTTCAGGCCAACTTCCCAAATGTTCACCTCCTTGTTTTCATTGTAAAAGGCTTATCAGATTTGGTCTTTTCAAATTGCACCAGAAACACGGGTTCCTCCTCCCAGGTCATCTCTAGTGAGGCAACTCAGCAGATGCACAACACATGGGGGCCCACATTAGTTTACAGCCTCAGAGACAGGACAGAAAAAACAATCACAGGCACTCAAGTAATACAAATCTCATTTGCCAAGGGCACAGCTAAATATACTCTGGTTTCACAAGAACAAATTCATCTTGGTCATAACTAAGTTCTTACGCACTGCTATTTGACAGAAGTTACAGTTTTCCTCAAATTAACCAACTGCTTTCCTTCTTTGTGCTTAACTTTTTTTTCTGCATTTCTGAAGGTGACCTGTGATGCTTTAGTTGACAATAAGAAGTTCAAAACTACGCCCTGTAGGGGCTCGGGCCTAATAATCCTACAAGAGCTTTTTTATGAGGCAGAAAAAGACAAAGATCAGGGTAGCGACCTGAAAACTGATATTAACAGCTAACGTTTAAGCAGTTTTCTTTGAACCTCCTTCTAAATTTAGTCTTGGATCTCTGTGGTTTTCGCTTTTCAGACAGATAAAATAGGTCAAATACAGTCTGTGCTCATTGGGATACAGCTCTAACATTAGCAGCAGGAGACCTATCTAACAGATTTGGAAATTGGCAGAAATCCAGAGGCCTTTGAACGGGAAGCAGAACTCACAATAAAAAAAACTGCTGCTTTTCTATTGCCGCATTGAAACTTCAAACGTCCATTCTTTACCTTTTGAGTAAAATTCCTGACATACCTGCAGCTGTCGTGAGCATGCCTGTGCATATAGAGAACGTACACCGCACTTGATGTGGTTGTGTCCCCTGAGCACATCTGGCTTGTGTTACAGCTGTGACCTGTGCGGTTTGTCCCAGCCCCCATTCGCACTCTGTTCTGCCGGGACAACGCAGTAATAACCACTGTGCCTCCCTCAGACAGCCTGGAGATGGACTCCTGCTGACCAATGTGTTATTCTTTATCTCCTTCAAAACCCTTTCCAGAGCGGAGTGACCTAGTGGTGGTTTCACAGACATTTATGTCAGTCTAAAGATATGTGCTTGAAAACCCACTCAGGCTCTGCTTTGTTTCTTTCTCTGCTCGTCTTAAACTTAACATCGTCATTTCTGACATCTGTGGGCAGGATTACAACTAATAGTACCATTTAGGGGTGGGCGATATCTCGATATTTAAATTATATCGAGATATTTTTGAAACTCAATATGAATTCTGACATATCGATATATCGCTATAATGCTTACGTTTACTTCTGGTTTCGCCGCTTCGCTTGTTTTGCCTTCTCTGTGCTGCGCTCGCCAACGCCTCCTCGCTTTTGTCCCCCGAGCTCCTCCGCGGAGCCCGGAGCTGCCGCGGACTAAACCAGGACTAGGACTAAACCAGGACTAAACGCGGCCGCAGAGCCCGGGGCTCGGTCGCGGACTAAACCAGGACTAGGACCAGGGCTCTGCAGTGCGCCCATTTCACTTGCATTTGCGAGCAAATATTTCGGTGTGCGAACGTGGAAAACAAAACAGGCTCATCTGTGCGAGTGCTTCTGCAGCCACAATAAGGAGCTGTGCACAGACGTAACGTGACGAGTTAAACTTTCTAAATGCACGTTTCCCAGCGCAAGCACAACCACATGACACCTCCGACCGCGCACGACTACAGCGTACGAGCTCCGCGTGTGCGCCGATATCACTCATACGAACAAACTCCGCATCAAAACACACCCACACCCTTAAACGAGGAGCGCCCCGCAGCAGGACCCACACCTGTCCCACCACTCAGTAAACACCCCTGTGCCACTGTACTTCCTTCTCCGCCAAAGCCAGAGCTTTGTCTTGATCTTGTCTCGGACTCCAGCGCATTTAGACTCGGTCTTGTCATAGACTCAAGGTCTGAATACTGAGTGCGGTCATTTTTCATTAAGGCCGCTGCTGTCGCCAATAAACTCATACCGGTGTGCGGGAGCGTGTGGGGCTTCTCTCTGTGCCAAATACCAAATAAATCTGTTTGTCACAATGTGTGTTTGGTTTGGTAAATGTGCAGAGACTATATACCACTTTAAAACAAGAGAATGTAACTCCAGTTTGGAATTTGAAAATACAGGTTTAAAAGTCCTACACACTTTATTCACTTTGAAGCAGTTTTGTGTAAAGTGCCAGTAGAAGTTCTCTTAAAGAAGAGGTTCTTAAACTGTGGGTGAGGGTCCAAAAAGGGGTGCAGAGTGTTTAAGTGCAGAACTAAATGAATATTAATCAGATAAAATTAGTTTTTTTGTTTTAGCAGTAGTTTGGGGGAAGGGGGGGGAGGGGGGGGGGGGTTGTAGTTCTTCCTGTGAAGATATCGAGATATATATCGTATATCGAGATATAGCAAAATATATCGATATATTTTTTTGTCCATATCGCCCAGCCCTAGTACCATTTATACTTATTCAGACAGATAAAAAGAGAAGGCTAGGTTAATTTTAGCCTTGTATGAGATGATAAATAGTCACTGTACGTGGTACTCTATAAATGATTACACACATTTTTGGAAATGGTAGACAAATTACAAAAGTTTTACACACTGAAATAGGATTGTTTTCTCATTAAAACATGTCATGGAGTTGTGTTTTCAACTCTCACTCAAGCATGTGATTGGTTTATTGTGACATGGGACAGACCAGTTACATTTTACAGCATATTAGGCCTGAATACTGTGTACTATTATCATTTATTAACATTTTATAGATCAGCATGGATGGTCAATTTCATACTGTTTAGAAACTCTACAGGAAAGAAAAATACAGGAAAGAAAAAAAACAGGAAAGAAAAAGCAACCTGTTCACCAGCTGTGTGTGTGTATGGGTGTGTGTGGGGGTGTGTGGGGGTGTGTGGGCGTGATCTTATGAAGTCAACATACTTGCTCTTGTCCATTGAATTTGAATTGCTTAAAATCATGCCATGCTGTCAGAATTAGGCCTGTCACGATAACGAATTTTAAAGACCGAAATATTGCTTAAGTAACTATAGACAGTAAACGATAATAATGATACTACATGTACAATATGGCTAAGAAACACAAACTGAAATAAATGAATAGCAAAATTAAACTGTTTAACTATTTTATACCTACTGTAGAATGAGTCATAGAAGTTCTTTATTTAACCCTCTGTGGCTAAAATCTAATTGTAATACAGACAAATCACAAAAATTCTTGCACTAAGAAAAAGTACCATCACGATATTTACTCCCAAATGATAAGTCGATATAGTAATTATCATGAGAGGCCTACAGTCGAAATTTGTAGTGTCCATTGGTTAAGTTTGGGTAATTTGGAACAACACAGGCTTCCAACAGAACAAACAAGATAAGCCAATCTCTGTACTTGCAACTCAACAGGTTTGAACGTTAATGTAGTGAGATCTGGGTGTGTGTTTTATGCAAAAAAGCCTGGAAAAAGTTTGCATAAAACAGACAGTCCCAGTAAAAGGTAAAGGAAGGACCAAAGGCTCCCACACCGCAGAAGACCACTGCCCTTCAGCTGATCCAATGTAGCAGGCTCCAAGCTTTTCCCAGTAAAACTCAGATTCATGGAGGAACACACATAAGTGAAAATTTGGCGATATCTCTTCTGGATTTCAAAGGCCAATCCTTCTCTTTGAGGGACAGGGCACAGCCATAGAACCAGGGGCCATTTTAAAACATTCATGATCATACTGCACCAATAAAAAAAAATAGACTACATGCCTAAAAAGCGTTAATATTTAAAACTAACTATCATTCTTGAGTGCAGTGGTAAGTCCTGGATGAATACAAAATCAGTTTGAGAGTTGTGAGTTGAGATGTTAAATAGGAAACAATTTGTGAGCAGCACATTATAGTTGTGCAGATTAGTCGATTTGATCTATTAAGTAATACTAATTTCGAAAAAGGTACAATTAAAACCCAGCTAAAAATAATGGTGGTTACAAAATTACAAAGGCACTGCAAACTGGGATGATCTAGCGTCAGGGCTGGTCATATCATTTTGGCGGTGAAACATTGTGCATACGGGGATGACATAAGATTGGGAATATCATCACTGTAGCGGACTTCTCAGTTGCAAGGCAAACAAGTAGAGGTAATTGTTAATTACTGCAAATACTCTTTTTTGAGATCAATAAAATTGGCCAAATTGCCCTGCACTTGTTACATTTCAATATTTTATCAGAGTGTAAAAACAGTGTTTTACATTTATTAAAGAGAGGGAATTACAGTGAAACATTCAACCTGACAACTTCTTTTTACATATTCCACATGACTAAATATTTGAAAAGATTCTTACCATGTGACAGACAGCAGATAGAAGGTCAATAAAGAAATATTAAATTGTAGATAATTTAACACCACATAACTTTGCCATGCTGCTAAACTCAATAGAAGTTAAATGCGTTTATACGCTTAAAAGGGTCATTTACATCACAGGTCTTGTCACAGGGCAATGATCAGACTGGTGCTTTTATGCATTTATAGATTTGTGGAGCCTTGACACTTTTAATAAATTATTTTCCTTGAATTGTAACGTGGTTGTAATGTGGGGAGTCTTTTTCTATGTTTTCACTAGCAGTCATTCAACCATCTCCCTTTTCATCTCACAAGGAAAACATGATCACACAGAAGACCTACAACATATTAATTCCTTAATTTTTCATATTTGGACATGTATACTGATGGATGTGTTGTGTTTGGAAAATCTCATCCTTCTCTTAATGCACTTTTGTGACATTTTAGACTTCATTTTACACTTTCCATCGAAATGAAACACCAATTACAGCAAGACAACTTCAGTCAGGTAAAGCCAAAGTAAATAAATACAATATAAAGTGTGAAATTTGGGAGTGTTGTCTCATTTTAGAGTAAATAAAAATATGGAAACACCTGCAAGAGAAGCAAATTGTGCCAATAACTCTGCTCCCAGCAGGCTGCCCCTCTCATCATCACAGCGGCAATCACATTCCAATTGAAGATTTTCCAGAAATTTTTTAGGCAGCAGATAAAAGAATCCACTCTCCGGAGTCCAATTATTGACTCCATACCTTAAGCCTCACCTCAATAATTCACACCCGTTATAAGTTTTCACATTACATTTGAGAGATGATTGGAATTTATTCATTTCTTATCAGTCTGTGCAGGACCAACTGTTTAGCTCAGCTTTTAAACTGAGCCTGGTGCAAAATGGAAAATGATTTTTGCAGGTGTAAAAGGCAGAGATAGTTGCCATTTGCACACAAAAAAACTACAAGCTATCAGAAGCAACGCCACAGAAGTTAAATTACAAGAAATGACAAAATTCATTAATTACAAATTATTCAAAAAACAAATAAATATAATAAATCAATTGTAAAAAGTAAGATTTTTTTTTTAAGTTAGTGATGATTAAATCAAATCTGAGCAGCACCTTAGGATAGTGAATTATCTTTTGGTAAAATGCTTGAGAACAGCAGTGGTCTGTGACGCCTTAGGGTACACTGCTGTGTCATGGCTGCTGATAGCAAAGTGTCATTTCATGTACTTGGTTAGAACTAGAGATAACAGGCTACTCTTCTTCTAATCTTACCCCAACCAGAATATTAATTTACTTTTAAGAGGAAGAGGATATTAACATGCTGATTAAACAAACCGCATGGAGTCAAGGAGGATGTATGAGTACACTATGTCTGACAGCAAAATGTTTGTATTCAAGGCCCAAGGGGAAAGAGAGACTGTTACAAACCGACAAACCACAAGCAACACAAACCTCACATAAAGGAAGAGAAATATGTCACCAAAATGCCACTGTACTTTGAAGAGAGCAATAACTTATTTATCCGTCACCCTTTTCCTCCTACTCCAAGTTATGAATAATCTAAGACTTCCCCTAACAGTTTCACAAGATCAAACAGACCTTTATGGCCATCCAATTAAAAGAAGAACATATCTCAAATAGAGACCATAATAAGTTTCTAATGGCACTAGACATTTAGATCAAAGACCAAAATGTCACAATCACATTTACTGTCAGCTATGAGTGAATTACTCAGCCCTGAAGTAAAGTACAGGCAGTTGTTGAACTGCTACAAAGTCCTTCTCTCCAAAAGGCAATTTCAAATCTGACACTTCCCGTCTCATCGTCAGTCATAGGCTCTCAAAATCCGCATTTTAGATAGAAATGCCTCCAGCTGCAGTCCGCAAGGCAAAACTCTGCATGAAAGTGACCTAAAAATTACAAAATTCTGTCACTTTAACCAACATTTAACTCAGAATACAAAATTTCCAACAGAAAACCATGATGCAAACTTTATTTAATTGAAAATGCAACTGTGTAAAAATTAAAGCTCCTTTTTACAAGCTTGCGACACAAGATTGATGATGTGTGCAAGAAAAAGCCTTTATAATGTAAAATAACCACTCCACGATGCAAGTTTGCAGTTAATGGAAATTTACCACAGTGTGAATCTGCTATTTCTTAATTACATTTCTTTATCACAGTCAAATTAATTCAAATTTTTAGTTAACTAGTCCTGATTTGTAAGACTAATAGATTTCCATGTAGTCTTCATAACCTTATAAGTAGTGTTTAAAATAAGTAAAGAAGTATAAAATCTAGAACACTTTATTTCCCATACATACAATTTTGTCACGTATTGGTCCATAAAGACTTTTAAAATCGTAGTCTCACTGGGGAGCCCTGCTCAAATTCCTAAGCTGTAAATTTTATATCCTTAAAACACAGGTGGACGTTTCAGTAGCTTTGTTTTTAAAAAGGGTTAAAAGAAATTATGGATCTTTATTAAATTAACGTCAGTTCTAACCACTCAGCATAAATATTAGGAAACAAACATTTGAGAAGTGTTTTGCCCAAGTCAAACAGCAGCTCATTATTGCCTTGAATGTGGTCTTATGCAACACTGAAAAAGTTGAGACAAAGCAGTATAAGGGTAATACGTAGTTACTCAATACAAATACAGCCAATGAGACCTGCATAATAGACTATTAGCTGTTACTACATTCACAAACTGCAACACGGCTCCAGTGGCACTCGAGCCAACAACGGTATCAACAAACAAGAACCAAAATGTCAGCTGACTATACTGACAACATGTAATCTGCTTTTGTTGGCAACCGCTGCACTGGCGTTTCTCAAGCCTTCCTGTGTGCAACACTAGAGTCTGACAGCGTTTGTGGATCTGTGACAGAGCACCGCTGTGACAATGAAGAGAGTAGACAGCATCTGAAATGTCTCCAGTTACGGGCATGTGGCTTTGAGCTCCAACTATAACTGAGTGAAGGGAGGAACATAATGACGGACCTTCATTTCAGAATTTAACTGTCAACATAATACAATATAATTTTATTTTAGTACAATGTGTTCATAAAAGAAATTGTCTATGGATCACAAGGCATGGATTTTTTTTTATTCAAAGCATTTACTACTACTTCAATAAATTGTAGTCATGTACTATATGCATCTTTCAGCTCTAACTGTAACTGACTGAATGATGGAGCTTTATTTCAGAATTTAACTGTCAACACAATACAATATAATTTTATTTCGGTGGAATTTGTGATTTAAAAAAAATATGATTTAACTGTGACTTAATTCAAAAGGAATTATTTTTTTAGTAAATAGCAGTCAGCATCTTTTAGAACATAATAACGTTGTCATAATAGCTTTTGAAGTGATACAAATATTGAAAATTACCAGTACTCTGCAAGGATCACAGTGGGCATGTGTATGATCATAAAAGCAAAGCAGCGTAACAGAGTGTACAGTATTTTCATGTGAATGTGGTAATCGCTGAAAAAGTAGTGACTGAATCAATACATGCTGAAAGCTGCACAGATGCGACTGTTCCGTGTCATTTGCTTGACTTTTCTCAGGCCAGTGCCTCTATTCAGCATGTGGATGACTGAAAGTTCGCCCATATCTGCTGCTCCAACAACAGACCATAAAAATAAGTGTAACACAATGTATTGAAAAATCCGAAAACATCTGGAATTAAGCAGTTCATAACCAATAAATTATCAATAAATTAAATCCGTATTTAAAATTTTTACTAGCCCCATTTGTGAATCCAGAACAGTTGTGACAACTTGTGATAAAATAAACATTTACTACCAGTATTTAACATACATTTTTTATTTATTTTTCAGATTTTTCCAATTTACCTTTCAAGTTTACCTTCATATCTTTATTTCAACTTTTGGATTGCCATAGAGTATAAAAGATAGATTTGTCCAACTTAGTCAATTTTAAGAGCTTTATCTGAAGGTTTAATAGGAAGGAGACAGGCTTTTAGTCAAACATGAAACATCTGTTTTTACTTTTTGACGACTCAACGCTTTAGGCAGTTCTAGAGATACCTTAATTAAAACTGTCTGCGGTCTTTCATCTCGGATAGTTTCTTCATTTCATTGCATTGGTCAAACAATAGTCAGTCAGCCTCCCCTCAAGCAAAACAAGTCTGGAGCAACTCGGACTCAGTCAGCCCCGACCACACACTCCCTTTGGCCAGATTCTGAAATTAAGAACCAAAAGGGTGTAACCTCTTTGTCTGGTCTTCTCACTGCCCACAGCCAATACATGGTTAAAGGATTACAGTCAGGGGAATTGGTCATTAGTTAGCCACATTTGCAGCGCAAACAACATTACCAGTAGTAGTCATCACCAGTGGAGCAATTTTTTTATGAAAAATACTGATGAGGTCTACACCAAGCAGTAGCAAAACACTTGTTCATCTACTGGACAAAATGCATTCTTAACTGGCTAAGGAAAAGGTAACTATCCCACCGCACAGAAAGGTCACACCATTTCTACTGTCGTAAAATTATAATGATCAAGCCAGGACAAGCAAGTCACGGTTTAAAAGTCACACAATCGAAGTATACTGTAGCAGATAAACAAAACAAGTGCAGTGTTTTCCATTAATAAAGGGAGACTACGGTGGCCTGCCATAATCAAATTTTCACCCCCATAGTCTAAAAGCAAGCTAAGCAAGAAATTGGTAAATTAAATTATACTTTATGCTTGTAATGTTATCATACACATATAGAAGTAACCATTTTTGATCTATAAATCAGTGTTTTGTTCAGTAGACAGTGACATTTATACATCAAAACACTGTATTAAATAAAATTATTCAAATATGTATCGCTTGTGCCACCATAGTCTTGGTATAAACCTGTGGGAAACAGAGTTGCATTATAGGAGTTACTTAAAAACTGCTTACCTAAAATTTTGTTTGATTGTCAGTTTGCGTGTCACCTCTGACTCAATGTTGACAAGATAACTAATGAGCTTGAACTTTTTAAAGAGACAGTCTATGGAGTGATGTTATGGATAACATGGACTATTAAGATTAAGCTGGAACAGGATGTCATAAACGAGCATTCTCGTGAAGACAGGAAACATTTATCAGCAATTCTAAGCCCACACCTACAATATCTATAAAACTTGGGAACGCGGGCTGGTCACATAATTTTTCCTCATACTGATCATCACAATTTTCACTTGAAATTAATTAACATAAACACACTTTGAATCACTGCCATTAAAGACACAAATAGTCACATTTCTAAAGTCTGAACTGTTTTCCTGTAGACCTCTCAGTTAAAAAAAAAAATAAACAAGCTGATGATTGACAATTAGAAATAACTGAGTGAACTGAACTGCTTAAAATGTGTTTCATTGAACAGTCCACATTTGAATCAGACGAAGATTCATTATTCTACAGAAGATGCATCAGCTTCTACGCATTTAAGCACAGTTCTTATGCAACTATACTCTTTTAATGAGTCAGGCATGTCTGATCTTCGCATTATCATTACAAGTACCATTTCTTTATTTTTTCCAGACATTATAAACTGATAGGGAAATAATAGGTCGTACTGCATCCAATAAATAAAATATGTGAGGAGTAAAACACATGCAAAGTTTTGTTCCTTGCGTCAAGTAATTTACATATAGTCAAAACACTTTTCTCAGTGACCTCAGATGAATCTTTCAAAATTAATTCATCACAGCAAAATGAGATCGTACTTACATGACCATGGTTGATGAATCCATATTTTGATGCAATTCGATCAGCTTCAGCTGGACCTCCAGGTACGTGGACAGCCCACTGGTTTGTGTAAACCTGCTCCCCCAGCACAGATGACAGACCACACACCAGAAGAACCAACACAGTGCCCAGGATGAGCTGGAGCAGGCCTGCAGGAGCCATGGTTTGACAGTCTATGACAGGCCAGCCTGCACACAAGAGACCAGGATGGACCGTCACAGCTCACCTAAAAAGAGCAAATAGATAAAGTTACCAGTTGTCAAATTAATGTTGTATTTAATTCAAAGTCAAATAATCAATAGCCATCATGTAAGCATTGTATAATACTGTACCAAACCAAAAGCAGAAGTACCAGCAATCAGTCATAATCCCGAGAAAAGAACAAGTGAGCTGTCAAGGTCAGCACTGATGTCATGTGGTCAGACAGATGACAAGACATGACATGTGCTTAAACACCCAAGCGAGGCCTGGGTGGTGAGGGCTCACACAGGAAAATGCTCGGATACAGCATCTCCAGAGGTGCTCCTCAGTTGGATACAGACACAGTGATCAGAGTGGCCCACTACATAACATAAAAAGGATTATGAAGTGATTTCGACTTGTGTTTAATTAGAAAGTTTATGTTTTGGTGGAAGTGTCTTTGTATGTATTATTATATAATGTATTATAATGTATTATTCTACAAAATTAAACAAACCCAGTCAGATTCCAGAGCATGCTTGTGCAATTGACATTTGACAAAGTTAGGCAAACAGAAGACATTTCAAAACCTCAACATTTTCAGTAGAATTAGCATCCTTCATGTGGATTAACTTGCATGTTCTGCTTGTGATTCATCTTTTATCAGTTAAGAGTAAATTTTCAGAAAACAGTCAGTGTGAAAGTACTGCACTAAGATGATTCATGTCCTGCCACATTATTAGACATATGCTCCTGCAGAAAGACATTAATTTCTTTGCTCAAAAATATGCTGTTTTAAATTAAATGTGAAAGTTTAAAAATGTATGAGATAATGAGAATTACAACAAACAAAATATTAAAATTCTGAAGTTCATTTTGTGCCAGTCTTCCGCTGACCATTTTCTCTTACTGGAGTGTTTACTGCTTTGCTAAGCCTATTAAGTATAAACAGGGAAATTAGCTTGAATTGAGACAACAATCCTACCAAACACTAATTACATGTTTACTTTATGTTTCATTCACTACTGATGAGAACATGAAATCCCATCATTACCAGTTCGTATTATTAAAAATAATAAAACCAACCAACAGAAAAAAGTAAACAGTTACTACTACCAAAATGGCTTGGACTTTTAAATGCGACTAACCAAGTGTCTGTAACATCAACATCCAATGATCCAAACACCATCAGACTTTGCCTTCATAATACAGAGGAGAAGCTGTGGAGAGTGGCGTTTCTTCTGTAAATGATACCATATGTCCAATAGCAATTAACAATTAATAATATAATTAGCAGGTGTCATTGAACTCTAAGGATAATGTCTGTTTATTTCATTGTGAATTTATTTACATTTAAATGGGTAAAAAAGCCATTTAAGCACGTCAATCAGGCGCTCATTATCGCCATGCACATACTGTAGCATATAATCAACAGTAAGTGACCCTTGTAATCAGCATTAGTAATAACAGCCATGATACAAACCACTCATTTGGAACAATAAACCACAACAGTGAGTCCTCACTAGCAAAAGTAAGAGGAGACACTTAAAATGTCACCACACTGGCTAAGGTCCATCATCTACAAGAATAAACCTCAACTAATTAGCACCACAATATTAAGGCTTATGTAAACACATTTTATGGTGAGGTGCCATATGATATGCAGCATATTAATTTCCACAAACAAAACATGCTCTACATTAGTGGCACTCAGCTAGACATAAACCTAAAACTAGTTAGAGGTAATAGAAATTGTGACAAATTAGCTGTGATTTGTATACTAAATATCATTGGGACTTTTTACAGAATCTATTCTATTACAGATCTATTCTACAATGACCAGAACCACACCAACAAGGTAAAAGGACAGTTTCAGATATATGGTCATTATTATTACTCACCAAGACGTACTGCTAATTTAACCTAGAAAGAGGGCACCAAACTAAAGCTCATTTTCATGTTAAAAGTAGGTTGCACTTGGCGCCGCAGGGATGTTTGTATAAACCAGTGTCTACTTCACGTCATGTCAAAGTCCATATAGTTGGGTCACTCTATTCCCCGACCATATCAGTACGGACCATTTCAAAGCTGACCCAAAGTCTTCCTGTAGAAACAAGTAGCGTGGTATAGAAAAGATCAGAGTATTTAGAGAACCAACAGCAGAAAAACTGCTCACGACACAGAGTGCACACTTTGTTGTGCGCTGAAGTTGGTGCCTGAAAATGTAAAGTCAGCTGACAAGGGTTGTGTATACATATCGGGCAGTGGGCTTACCTCAGACTTAACAGCGCAGAGTTTAAGACGGAACAGGGACTCAAGGCTGAGCCGACGGGACTTCTCAATTTGACAAATGCGTCTGAAATTGTGCCGATTAACACATAGTTGACGCCGCCTTCAATTGACTCTAGCCTTGTCACAGGTGCCTCCCCTTTTTCATCACAAGCCCAAATTTATACCGCCCTCGTTGGCTCATATTTTACTACTCATTTACATTTATCACGACCGCAGTTCCGACGGTCCAGAATGACCAAACAAGCCAGGCGCAGCGCAGTCGACGTCACCTCGGAGAGTGGAGGATCGACCCTCCGAGACAAAGCACACTTGCCTTAAATGTCGATCCGTAAGGCTCAAAAAGCCAACACGAGTCAAGGCTTTCCCCGTGTCAGGACCTCGGTGGCACCAGGGGCAAAAACAAGCGAGCAAACTCAACAGCCACGCACCCAAACAAGTCACACACTAGCTAAAGCACAGGAGAAACTTAATTCGGATCAACTTACCCGCTTTAATTCACATCATGCTCGGTCTGGCGTGTTTAACGGTCACCTCTCGACGTTAGAAACGACCACGAAAACGCAAAACGGCAGGAAAATTGATAAGAACGAATTGTTGGTTATAAATAGTCATGATACCCCTCTGGTGTGCCGCTGAGTGGTCCTTACGAGCCCCAGGAAATGCGTCACCGACGCTCCTAAACTACACCTCCTGCCGAACAGCAGCACTGTTACACTGCCATCTGCTGGACACATACGCTACTATCACATTTACTACATTCTCCACATTTTTTAGGTCAGCTGAGCCCGCTGACAGACGCAACACATGAGGCATTTAAACCTCACATGACATGTTATGGTTAAACTCTAGGTAATAAGTGGGTTATTGTTGGGGTCTCCAACTTGTACCTCGGGAGCTACTGGTAACTCGCCAAAGGATTTCTGAATTATACATATTGTGCTGAAAGTAAATTTTGATTTATCAAATGCCTTATTACTATTGTACATGTATAATTTTGATGCCTACCTTTGTACACTAATAAATGAATAATAGGTAATTTTTGTTTGTGACCGGTAAAACTAGTAGTTCTCTGGTATTTCCATTTTGTAAAAGTAGCTCACTAGAGGAAAAAGGTTGGAGACCCGTTGTACACCATATGCACAACATCTTTTATAAAGAATGCAAAATTTAAATGATTCTGTGAAACATTATGGGTATTTTGCCAACATTGAATAAACAACCAACATTTTGTTAAATAACACAGTAAATTAAGAAGTTCAAATAATGTATTTGCAGTACAAATACAATACTACAAAGATCAGGGGACAATTTGTTGCATAATTTTAAATCAGTTGCCATAATAAAAAACACAGGGCCAGTGAGCAGATAGTGAGGCTGTTCATGTTTATAGCAGATGGAGCTGAGTTCCTTCCTGCAAACACAATAGTTTCATTATTCATCCATAGAGTTTTTGACATAAATTAGTGCATATTATATTATATAAGTACCTCTCTGCTCAAGCAGGATGTCTCCTTCATATCGAGTGAGACCCACTGCATTCCTCTGTTCGAGGTCCAGCTCTGCCCACTGCTCTTCAGTCACTGCCCACGCCTGCTCTGTGCTGAGCCAGGACAACTGTATTGCACTGAACACCACCTGCACAAACAATAAATGCAATGTTAATGCAAAGCTAATCATTAAAACATAAAACAAAGTGAATGATATGACCCAGTAAGGTCACCCAAACCAGACTGAAACTCACTGAAAACTTCTGTGGAGACATTAGGCGGACCGCTTCTGCAGTGATTCCCTGAACCTGCTCCTCCACTAAAGCAGACAGCACTATATCCTCTAGGCCCGCTGGAGAGAGAAAAAGGCAGGCACAAGTTCTGTAAGTGCACAATTAATGTTTCTCATATCAGATCAAACCAAAACTTCAGGGAGAAACTTTCTCCGGTTCCTCTCATGTCTGTGGCCTCAGGGAGAGCTTCAAATTGTATCCATCCATCCAGTGATATGTTACTGCACTACTCTCAGTTGGTTAGAAACCACTTTGTTGATATAAAGTTTGTATGAACTTTTTTCCCAGAGACCTTGTTTTGTAGTACCTGCCAATGTTCCAATCTCTGTGAACACCTCTGAACCCCAGGTACTGACTGGACCAAAGGCCTCTGGTCTGGACAAGCAGCCAGTCAGAGCTTCTAATTGTTGCTCAGTGCATGGCAGAGACATCTCTCGTAGGAACAGCACCGCCATACTGCAGTTTTAGAAAATTTTGGATTAGACATTTGTGTTTTATGAAATAAACACTGACCACAACAACTATCAAGACACCCTCTTAATGTGAGTTTAATAGACGCTCACCTCAGGTTGTAGGGGCTCAGTCTTTTTATCTCTGAAGGGTACAGGCCACAGATCAGGTGACCAAATGTTGCCAAATCCACAGGGGTTAATTGCTCTATTTTCTGTTTTCGTTTACGCATCACACTTATTATCACTGCTCTCATCTGCAAGTTACAGATAAACACATTAACATTTCTTTCAATATAACATTTTAGATTTAACAGAAAATATTCAAAATCCCACTTTTTTATTGCTCCATTCAGTAAGTGTTCCCAGATGTGCCAAAACCCCAGGGTCTGACAGGTCTGTGTCCTGCAGCTCTCTTTCACCCATTTCAGTCACAATGGCACCCAGAGACAGAACCTGGTCCTTATGCAGCATTCGCACTGGACTAAAAGACTGTGCAAATAGCATAATTACATCATTAGTCCCATCTTTCAGAAGTATCATTTTCAGAGCACTTTGAGTAATGTTTATGGTGAATGGACCAATTATACACATACTACACTTAGGTTTCAACCTTTTTAAGCTTCTTCCAAAGTGTGCGGCGTTGTTCATAATTCAGCGAGGAGTCTTGTCCAAAAACCTCAACACACCGTTTCAGATTCTCCTGAGACATTCGGTTCAGCTGCAGTGGGGTCCATGCTGATGGGAATGTTCCTTTGATATCAGCACAGCTTGGGACTGGCACTAATAAAAAGATAACTGTGGATTCTCAGTGCCACAAACAACACTTTCTAACTGCAGACTGTGTCATGGTTTGACAAAAATCAGTACGGACCTTTTGCCCTTCTGTTGCGTGGTTTTATAATGCCCCGGAGGAGACTCTCAGTTCGTTTCTTTTGGCTCTCCTGGTCCACACACTGCAGAACACACATGCGTCCAATTGCACTGTCCTCCCAGAGCTTTTGACCCACCAGTACCTGCTCCACTGTGTCTTTAGTTAATACGGTCTACACAAGGACAAGCACATCAAAACTAAACATCAAATCAAATGAAAAATTTGAGATTTAATATGATATCCAATATTATATTGAACTTTCATACCAGTGGAATGCTGTTGATCTGCTTTGGGGACAATGAAAACACCAAGCGGCCCAAATGATCCAGATCCTTCACATGCCACTTAGATGGTTCTCTGTTTACAAAATATAGAACACTTTCAATCAACAAATATCTAATATATATCCAATATATAAAACAGCTGCTTTGTCTTTTTAACAGAAACCAATACGTAATTATAATAAGCTGCCTGCCAGTGCATTGTTGTTGCCAGTTCCAAGTATACATAAACTGGAAGTTGTACTAGGGCAGAGAAAAGGGAAAACCCAAAAGAAAAGACAATTTTATTCAGAGTTTCAATAATAAATGCAGCACTGCCGTGAAAATGTAAAACTCTGCAGATGATCCAAATATAAAACTTTTAGTATTCATTGCTGCCTTACCCCAGCAGGTCTTTCTGTGTGAGTAGAGCGCTTATGTCTTTCAGTGCCTCTTTGGGAAGGCAGAAGTGTCTCATCTCCTCCAGCCTCAACGCAAGAGCTCCTCTGTCCACAAGCTCCAGACTGTCCCTGTCTAAGAAAGGCAGCAAAGGTCCCAGGAAGTCCAGAGCAGAGCTGTCAATCTCATCCACATCGTCCTGTGATGTACAGTACAAATCAACAGTGGTTTCTCACAAATGTTTTCAAAAGTGAGAAAAATGCAAGTCTTTGTCTAATAGTCTGAGTAAAATTAAGGATTACTCTTCACCACCCATAAAAAAATATGTTTCTTTGAACATAGTTTGGAAAACATTTGCAATGCCACCCATTTTACTGTTTTAACAACATGCTGAAGCACTGAAAGAAAAAAAAAAACATAATACCTTATTTCTGCCTATATTCACCAGTTCAGTGACTGCCCTCTCAGCAATATGTATTTGTTTGTAATGTGGGAGCTTGAGGAAGTCAGAAAAGTATGTTTGAATGTAGCCAAGAAGATTTCTGAAGGACTCATTGGACAGCTTCTCCACCATTGTCACTCTACAAAACATGAAAAGAAAATAACATATTAATCTTCATTTATTACAAAAATAAAACAGATTTGTGGGGAGTACTCACGGTAACGTTAATGCAAACCCCGAGCTCAGAACATCCAGGTCAGCGTCAGGATGCCTCCTTAGCTCATCTACAATACATTTTCTCTGGTGAAACAGCAAACCTCTATATTACTGGCTTATTTATGTGTACAAATAAATTCTGAAAATTATGCTTGACGTTGTGCTTACAAGAGCTGGTCTCATATCTCCAGGAAAATCAGTAAGAAAGCCTAGAATGTCCACTGCTGTGTCATTAATCCAATGTTCTAGCAAGTTACAACTTACTCCACCAGCTATAAGTCCTAGATCTCTGTGAGGGATAATGACCATACTTACAATAGTGGGCAAAAAAAAAATAAAAACTAAACAAAAGATGATGTATTACCTCACAATGTTGCTGGTTGTATTTTGCCACTGAAAAATCTTCTTAATCAAAAACTGAGCCTATAATGACATTTAAGTATTTTATTATTACAACCTACAACCTACCGACCATTAGCATTATCATAAAAATATGTACTTGTCGTGCAACAGACAGAATTTTCAATATGTAATGCATGTAGCCTACGTAACATACAAGTGCATTTGTGGTTTTATTCCAGGGGAGTGTCATCTTTATTGCCTAAATACTGGTCTTGTAAGAGGCATGACAGGTGGTGAAAGAGACTCATACGCTATTGGCCGCGACCAAAGCACTTAAAGTTAGCTATTATTAATTTATACTACATTCCTCCACAGCATTGTACAACATCCAAACTAATTAGGTTGATGGTGGCTGATGCGTATGGAGTATTAATATCCTGAAAGGATCATGTGAGGCATATCCAATGAGCTGTTGATGAATACGAGCCAAGTCCAGAGCTGGCAAGATTTCTCAGCTCAATCAATATGACAGGCTTTGCTATTCATTTTACTGTAATAGGGGAGCAGCATGAAGATATTATTGTCTAGGTATTAAAATCCTGGGTTAGAACTACATGTATATGTGCATCAAAATAGTACCACAAATGCATATTATATGAAAGAATTCTGAGTAAAAATGCTTCCTGAAACAATGTGTGATGTGTACCTGCTGTGGCGACCAGGGTATTTCTGTTAAAAGGCTTATATTGTTCAGGAGAATGTTGTTGTTCAAGTCTAGTATTAACTTCTTCAAAGGAACAAACGGTAAAAGACAAGGTGCTTGCTCAATAAAACGCCACAATTCACTCTGCAGGGCCTGCTAACACACAAAATAAAGGTAGTAATGAAAAGTAGTAAGATGGATATAGCGGTGGAGTGAAACAGCTCTCAAAATATAAAACTTGTCACCTCTTGCACTGCGTAATACAGCATGGCTCTTTGTCCTGGCTTTAGCTCAGAGAATAAGCTGCTCCAGCACTGACAGGGCATAGACTGACTAATGTTGTCCCACTGGAGGTCTTGGAGCACAGTAGGGGACAGCCCGGAGTGTAATGGCTTCAATCTGCACAGTTTGTCCATGGTGAGCTGCAGGTGGGTTACATCAGCACAAAGCCTCAGAGATCCAAATTCAGAAAGCGGAAATTTAAAACATGTAACCTGAACATACTTACCATGGTTTCATTTGAAATCTTGGATAATATTTGGAAAGCCTATAACGTGTGATCAGAGGAAAAGGCAATTATTTAATGTGGTCTGCATTCATATAGTTACATTAATATAGCTCAAGCGGTTGAAAATGTAAAGGAATGACTTTTACTAGTGTTTCAATGCATTTTTATGGATTTTTATTTCAGTGCTATATTCAGCTCATCCATTAAAGAGATCAGTAATAACATTGATTAAAAAGACACAACTGCAATGTCAGACCTGCGCTGGGGAATACTGTGGAATGCCAGGTTGCGAGAGGACATCTATAAGCTCCTCTGAGGGCCGTGACAGCAGAAATGAAGCGCCAAGCTCAGGCAGAACCCCACTGAGAGCAAACAGATCCTGCAGAGCCATGCTGCTGACGTTTAGACTCTGAACTGCTGGTACAAGCCACGAGGACAGCTAACAATACAGATGAAAAACACTTCTGTTAATTCATTCCATGAGTTGTTTTGGGGTATCTTTAAAAAGTCCTCACTCTGCCCTTGGTGCTGATCAAGCCCTTGGACATGCACTCTGCCAGCAGATGCCAAAGAGTGGAGGCCACAGCTGGGTTCTGGAAAAATGATTGTAGCTCAAACGGGTCCAAATAACAGGCGAGAATACCCAGCCTGAAAACCAGAAAACAATGGGGTTAAAACAAATGGAAATCAATGTGTCCGTGGAATTAATTACATAATCATGAATAAATATTGAGAAGGTACTGTAGCTGGATCCTACACCATTTTACGTAGTATGGGATTGTATGGGGTCAGAACAAAACTTTATATTGTATTGGCCATACCAGCTCATCAAAGCCTGAACCTGTCAGATCTCAGAAGCTAAGCAGGGCCGGGCCTGGTTAGTACTTGGATGGGAGACCACAAGGAATTCCAGGTGCCACAGTGGGGCGCCAGTTGCAAAAACTGTCGTTGTGTCCTTAGGCAAGGCACATCACCCACATTGCCTAGTATGAAAGTGGTGTGTGCGTGAGTGTTGGTGGTGTTCGGAGGGGCCGATGGCGCAGATTGGCAGCCTCGCTTCCGTCAGTCTGCCCCAGGGCAGCTGTAGCTACAATAGTAGCTTACCACCACCGGGTATGGAGTGAATGAATAATGCTCTGTAGAGTGTCCAGAAAAGCGCTATATAAAACTGATGCATTATTATTATTATTGAATTCTCCCACCTCATTATGTTATCTCCTGTCAGATTCTTCTTTTTGGTAAAAAGGGTCCTAAGCACATGACGCCCCCTCACTCCATCCAAACTGCTGTTGCCTAGCAACTCAGCTAAAGGGATAAGCTGTAAAAGATGGGACAATAAATGTGTCTGGTTAAGGCCTTTGTTCAATTAACCATCCAGATCTAAAATCCTATAGGTGACAATTCCTATATAGGGAATTTTGAAACATGGTGATGTTAAAATATTTGTAAATATGTATCTACCTGTTGTGATGTAAGTTGCTGAAAATGACTGACAGGGAGGTAGGGCAGGAATGGGAGGATGGAAGCAAGAAAATAAGGGGGCCATGTTTGAACGTCCCCCACAACAGAGGACTGAAGAATTCGATTCACAAAGGCTTTCTTTTGCAGAGATCTCATCCCTGAACTATGGTCCCGAATAGCTGTCAAACTGAAGTACAGAATCTTTCATTTACAATGTTAAACATTGAAATTTGTATTTTTTTGGCAGATACATACACACTGTCATTGACCACAAGGGATGTTGGGAAGTTCATGATATCAGAGACAGACATGAAGGGAATGAACTGGGACAGGTCAATGAACAACTCAGGAGTAACTCTGGGGAACTTATGGAGGAATGCCGCTGTCATTGTTTCCATTGCTTGCAACTCTGTTTGAGAAACCTGAAGTACAAAACAAAAAATACATAGATATAGTGCATTTAAGCAAAATACATATTTTTAAGCAATGCTTGTACAGACAAAATGTTGCGCTTGAAAGACATGGGTGAATATAATTCTACAAATTATATTCACCCAATTTTTACAATTGTACCACCAGCCAGTTCTACCAGAGAATTTTGACCTGCTGTGCTAATGTTTAAAATATTTGCAGATTAGAATACTGTAATGTCACATCAACCTAACCCAATAGTAAGCAGACTGTAAAAGCAGTGTTTGTCACTTTTACACATAGTTATTTCAGAACAAACCTTGCTTGTATGGACTTGTAACTGATCCCAGCTTTGATGCATATGAGAGATGAATCTTTTAACAGCATCTTTTTCAGCAGACATCACAAGGCTACGTATGCTGCTTCTTGGCAGCCTAAGATACTCCTGTAGAATAAATAAACACAATGCCCAAGTTTGTTTACAAATGTGTTATGTAGTGTAAGACTCATTAACCTGCATCAGCACCCTGAGTGCTGTTGAGTTGTTGTCCTGCTGAATGAGGTCCCATAAGACAGGCTGACAAACATAAACAACAAGAATTAGGGACTTAGAGTGGATGAGCAAATAAACTTGCGGAACCTCTTACACTAAAGCAGCTCAGCAAGTCCTCTTTGAGAGTGGCATTCTTCTCTCTGAGTAAAAAGACCCCCACAGTCTGAAGGACACTTGTGCTGGCCTCAGGCTGCACACTGGACCAGGAGGCATTGTCATGGAGACTAGAAAGGAGGATGGCCTGGCCTAAACCTTGCCGAGCCTCCCTTTCACCTTCCTCTAAACCTGACGAGAGAGCCACAATGAAGTCCAGGAGCCGCAGCACATAGCCTAGTACCACCAGAAAGCCTTCTCGCTCCCCTCCTTCAATCTCACACATGCTCAGCTTGTGTGCCACTTCTATCATCAAAGGAGCTGGATTCACACAGAGCTGAGCGCTGTCAAATTCATAGGGTGCTGGCAGCATTTCAAAAAACCTCTGAAGGAAGCACTTCCTGCCCCCAAGTTCTGCCTGAAAATTGGCACACAAGTCCAAAAACGGTGGCACTGACCCCACCAGCTGCTGCAGGAGTGAGGTGTTTTGACAAATGTACTCTTTCAGTCCGTGTGTGTGAGCACAATGCTCCAGGAGAGTACTGTTGAGAAAATGATGGACTGCCCACTGTCTGTAGTGACACATATTCTCTGAGGTGTCAATAAAGGAGGAATTATGTATTTTTGAGCAGTATGCTGCAGCCCAGCTGCCCTCTGGCAAGGAGTTTGGGGAGTCAGGGGGGGCTTTCCCACACAATGCTGAGATGAGAACGGAGCTATTGGGCAGAAAACAATGTCTGAAAGCTTCAGCGTTAAGAGACGTGCTTCCCAGCAGAGCCAGACAGTCCTCACTAAGGGCAGCATTTCCTGTAGATTCACCCAACATTTGTACACAGAGGTCATCAATACTGGAGTAGTTAAAAAAGTTATAGTCCTTTGTCGCTGTAGCCTGCAAATTATCATATGAGAATGATGATTATTCATACAAAATACGAAATTAGTAGTTATATTGACACTCACCTCGTGTACTTTCTGGAGCCAGAAAGATGAGTTGGCACATACAGTGTTATTAAATTCACTTGCAAAAAATTCACTGCAGATGTGAACCCACAGGAAATCCTCCTCAGCAGCTGCTAGGTACCAGGCAGCATCAGAACATGTGGAGGGCAGGTCAAGCCCCATGTGGGCCACTGCACCATCTACAGACCCATTCTCACCTTCAAACAGTTTACAATAGAGGAACACAGTGAAGTTCGAGACCCCTGTCAGCCCGGGGATGGATTCATTGCAGGCTGCCTCCAGAATTTCTGTGGTGCTGAAGTAGTCAGTGTCTCTGAGCTGATCATTGGATCTCTGAGTAGAGTTCAAGTGGGATTTATGAGACAAGGAAAACAGCTTGTCATGCTTTTGGTGCCTTTTCTGTAACAATGAGGCTGCTTTGGAACTTGGACTGATCTGTTGTTCATTCAGTTTCATAGACGGGCAAGACAAAAGAGGACGTGTAGTTGGGAGAATATGAGAGTTGAAGCCCAAAGCCTGGGTATTCCATGTCAGATTGTGTCTAATACCCCTTTAATAAAACAAAATAACAAAATTAAATTATTTTTAAATTGTGCAGAATGCAATACAATTAGTCTTGACACTCACCATAAAATCAACTGCCTCAGGTCACCTTCACATAGATGGAAATATAAAGACAAATCAAAGTGAGTGAGTGGAAAAATCAACAGGCATACACAGGCAACTGTTACTGATATAAGAGTGCTTCTTTGGGAACAAAGGCAACGATATAATGTTACTGACATCAATGGGAGAATAAAGAGATTAGCTGGCCTATGAACAGAAGCTCTCAATTAACTAGGATGATTATTAAGATTTAAAGCAGTGTCACTCTCCTCTGTCAATGCAACAGGTGAGGTCCAGGTCAAATAGTCATATATAATTAGTATAATCAGAATTTGACATACTCACCGACAGAGCAGCGTCCCTGTGTGTCAGGCTGTGGCACATCCACGAACCCTTCGATATCATCCAGCATAGCCATGGTAACTCGTGACACTTTCCTCCTCAGGTTACTGTAGACCGAGTTGCCAACTCTGTGCAGCAGGCCGCTCCTCAGCCCGTCCAGACTTTGAACAAGAGCAAGATTCTTCTGTGCGGACAGGGTTCCCCTCTCTCCACTTCCACTGGAGCGGGACAAGGCCTGCAGGAGAAAGCTCTGGATGGAGGCACTATGCCCTTCTGTAGTGTTCATGTACGCAAAAGATGTGCTCATGTTGAGGCTGTCCAGTCTCATGGCCTCAGGAGGTAAGCTGAAAGGCTTTAAACGTCCAAATCCATGAGAGCCCCTGTTCTGCTCCATGGGCTCAGTTGGAGGATGTAAACTAACCACAGGCTTCCAGTTCCTGGTTTCTAAAAAGCGAAGAAGTTGCTGCAGCCAATTCACACTGTAGGTGCAGTCACTCTGACCTTTAAGAGCACAAATGAAGCCCTGCAAACCAGCACTGGCTTGACCATATGTCCCACTGACTATAGCTTGGAGAGCTGCGTCCAACACAGCACTTACTGTTTTCCAATTCTGAGATATGACAGTCAACAGTGGTTTGTAAGACTGCTTTTCTGACAGTGTGATTAGACTTTGTAGAAGACCCAAAAGCCAGTCCCAATGCTGACTGCCCCTCAAAGACAGAAACCAGTCCTGCACAGTGAAGCTGGGTCTTGGTGGTACCCGTCCATTCCACTGGTTTGTTGCAGCGCTGCCTTCAGACTGAAGAAAGAAGTGCAGCACCTTCTCCCAAAGCTGATCCTCCTCAGACTGTGCTGGAGCCTCCTCCAACTCAGCTCCCATCTCCTGGAGGTACTGAGAAATGTTGTACAGAAAACCAGACAGTCTGTGACGATCAATGGGCTTGTTCAGTGAAGGCATTTTTGTGTGTGGAAACAGTGTCTTTAGTCGTCCCATTATATTCCTCATGACGGGGTGGACATTCTGGGATTTGGTGGAGTCTGAGGGGCTGTTTTGAGAATTCCATCCAGATTTACTCAATTTAGAAAGAACCTCTGCAAGAATAGCATTTCTCTGTTCATCCTTGTCTCTACCTAAAAAACAACAACACAAATACATACAAGAAATACTTAAAAAAAAAAAAAAAAAAAACATTTATACTGGTTGGTATTATTTAAGAAACCAGAGGTCAACACTCACCTGTTCCCTCTGACCTTTGTCCTATCACTGTACCACATATAACAATAGTGGTAAACAACAAAAGAGTTGCCATTCCCGGCCGTTTCTTTGCCATCTTCATCTCATCCCAGCATCCAATGTGAAATAGTTGTCACATCTTTGTTAGCGACCATGTAACACATTAAAAGACCAAAGCCTTGTATTTAACACAGGCATACGGGTTTCTTGGAGGGACTAAAACAACCCTAAAGAGTAACGTAGCTCACCAGAGAATATTAAAACTTAATGACTGGATAGGCTACTACATTACCTTTTCACTTTCACCACATGGCCGCATTGCTTAAGTTTTATACCATTAGTTTACATAGGCCTTATGTAAATAACCTAGCAGTCTATGTAAGTAAATTAAAAGAGCGTACATAAAATAAAACATAACTGAAAATAATTAAATAAAGTTGTAAACAAAAAACGCAAGACCAATAATACAAAAAGCATTAGCCTATGTTAGTACTTACCGCTATGCGATGCGGACACGAGTCTTTCCTGATCTCTATCAAAATGCCACACTTTGTTGTGTCTCCATCATTGATCTGCCCTCCTTCGCAGAGACGCTCTCGCTTTTACCAAAACTTTCTCCCTCCCTCCGTCCTCCTCCCACCTGTGTCCTCCTTTTGAGCGACCAGTGCCATTTAGTGCGCTTCAAGTCAGCCAGTGCACGCGTAGCTTTTAATTGGGGACCACAGAGTAATACTATTATAATCACATTTTATCACTATAAACGCCACTCACATGTTAAAAGTTCATAGCCAACTAATTTATTGTAAGGACATTTCATTTGTATAGCGCTTTTCAATGATAAAAATCACAAAGGTATAGGCCCGTTAGACCGTATGCGATGCAGAGCTTTAACCCTTGATTTCAGACACACAATCTGGATCACGCGGATCACACCCAGGATCCATAATATGTTGAGTTTGACAAGGGCTAATTCTGCATTCACATGTCTCTCAGCTGCTTCTCCCTGACAGTGAGCTGAGCAGGTGTAGTCTTACTGACCAAGGCAGCAGTAGCACTGTGAAGGCCTTCAGTGTTTAGACACACTCCAATTTAAACAGACCACTTTACAACTGAGCTCCATCCAAGGGCAATGAGCCACCCCCCAGTGCCAGACCACTGTTTGAGGCCCTGACACTCTAGAAGGCCCAGTGACAAGCCCACCCCTCCCTCAAGTGGCTTCAGTGGTGCGATACTGTGGCCTGCACCGGGACAATAACTTCCTCCTGTATTATTGATACCACAGGGATCAGCGCTCACTCAGAGCAGCAGGCTCAATTCACCATGGGAATATAGAATGAGACACTAGATATGCTCCTCCTGTGCTGGAAATGCAGACAGCAGCAGGGAATCATCTGTCTAAAGCAGCTGTTGAGATTGGTGACAATCATTTTAAATTTATTTCAGATACAAATACAATTATCCAGATTATGGGGCCAGCGTATAATGGATAATGGATGGATTTATGGTATACAGTCTACAATCTTGATAAACACTTCTATAAAATAAAACAAAAAAGCTTGACCTTTTAAAAAACTATTACTGATTGTAAAAATGCATCTACAATTAAAGGGCAACTTAAGGGGTTCCTTAGTGACCTTGGTACCTGGAGCATATGGCTCATAGTAATATTTTGAGAAGAAATTCATTCGGTCTGTAGTATTAAAATCCAGTGTTATTGAACAGGGTGAGGCCAAACAGCCCATCTCTGATGATGTTTTGTGATCAGCAAAGAAGCAAATCCTTCCGAATCTAGAAACAGACAGAATGCAACCATTAAACTTTAAAATACAGAAAACATAGAAAGTCTTAACAGGATTTGTTCTAACCTTTTCTGTCAACATCTGTATCTTCTTTTCCATCTGCATGTGTTTTGCATCCGCCTTGTTTTTCATCTTCTCAATTGTCTCTGCAGATGTTTTACGCATATCAGCCACCTCCAACTGCAGCTGTCAGCACATCGACACAATATTTCATATAATTCTAAAGAAAATATATTAAAATGTCTATTCTGTAGCTCACCTCTTTAAACCTTTTTTGCAGCATCTTATTCTCAGATGCAAGATTATTTAGTTCAATTTCCTTTTTGTTGTCAAACTTTTTGGACCTATACTTCATTTTATTTTGAAGCACAGCTATTTCTTCTTGAATTTCAATCAGATTCTCAGTCACTTGTTGATTCTCCTCCAAAACTTGTGTCAACTCCTTTTCAATTTTATTCAGGTTGGTTGATTCATCTGCAACAATTTGCTAAGAGACAAATGGCAGAGAAATAATACTAGGTCATCTTCTGCTGCACTGCTCATGTCATTCAAAGTATGTGTGTTTTTATTTAACTTGGGTCAAATGTAATTTATTTGCACAATGCAATACATTAGTGTGTAGTGAACTTAAAGCTATCATTAATAATTAGACTAGCCGACCCTGCTGTATTCTCACAAATCACCACTAGATCCTATCTGTTAGTATTAGCTAGTGCGCCAGCTTTGGCCTGACAGAAGACCACAGAGCACAGGTGAGCCTCAACAAGGGGCAGATGAGGGGATGGGGGAGGGGTTTCACATCTGCCATCTACTAGTGAAATAAAATAAACTTATGGACAGTAGCCTCAATGCTGCTATAGGCCTTTGTTTCAGTTGTGTTGCATGTACAATGATCTCCTGAAACCATTAATATAGGATATAAAAATGGTTTACCTTAAGTTCATTGTGGATATCAAATTTCTTTTCTGTGTTCTTAAATAAGGCGTTTGATTCTTCATAAGCTTCTTTATCTTTCTCCATCAGAGTTGAGATGAATTTGTTCCACCTGTCTCTGACCTGGCTGACTTCAGTTTTCCTCTGATTCTCAAGATCCAGCCACAGCTCATCATGCATCTTTTCATTTTTGGCCTCAGCATCTTCAATGAAAAAAAAAAAGTTTTGCTGACTTGTTTTCTAGTGCTAGAGCTACATTTTATAGTAAGCTCTTTACCTTGGAGTTTCTTTTCTGAAATTGCTCTCATATGAGCCATTTCTTCTTGATGTTTCTAGACATTTAATAGAATATTTTAGTAAGAAAAGTATTGAATTATTTTCACATATAAAAAGGACATGTTACCTTTTTAAGTTCCATGATTGGTGTTTCAGTGTCCACTTGATGTATTTCTATGAGCAGAGATGTCAAATAATTTCTAAGTTTATTCTCTAGTAATGTTTGCTCAGCCTGCAATGCCTGTTTTGAAGCTACTCCATCAGCATTGAGCTCACAAGTTGTATTTTGATGTTCACAGAGAAGATG
This sequence comes from Odontamblyopus lacepedii, assembly GCA_034769755.1. Lineage (NCBI taxonomy): Eukaryota > Metazoa > Chordata > Actinopteri > Gobiiformes > Gobiidae > Odontamblyopus > Odontamblyopus lacepedii. The sequence goes on along the minus strand of CM068349.1, from coordinate 21,986,386 downwards.
TCGCATTTTTTGTCTATAAACCTAGAGGAACACATTTGTGCTTAAAAACGTAGTGATGTAACAGAAATGTATACAAAAATACTAGTATATAATACCTTAATTTCTACTTGAAGTTTGATTTCTGTTTCCTCCAACTCTTTGTCCAGGTTTTTGAGTTCAGCTTTGGCCTCCTTTAGCTTCCTGTCGGTGATGTCCCAGAAGGCATGCACCTTGTCCCTCTCAAGCTGAAAATAATTCCTCTCTTCCCTCTCTCGATCAAGTTCCTCCCTCAGACGCAGGATGTAGTCCTCCAACTTTATAAGAAAAGTATTTTGGTGTTTACAAATATGGCTGAATTACAGATTACTTAAAAAAAGTGTAAAGAGTGTAAATAAGTGTAAAGAGAGTAAACAAACACTATTACACTATATTAAATTAATTAGCCATACTTTTTTATAAATATTGGCATACTAGCCTAGGTTAAATGTGGCATAGCTACTTTAAATTGCTGACCTGTTCCTTGGACATCTCATCCTTGGTGAGGCCATCTATCAAGATAGGCGTTCTTGATTTTTCAGGCTTCTTACTTGAACCTTTTTTGGGCGGCTACAGAAAAGATAGCATTCATATAAAACATAAGCCAATGACTTAGTTACTGAGAAGTGTTGAGATGCGAGTGCAATGCGAATTGCATCAAAGTTATTCTAGAATTACGACAAAATAAAAGGTAGTCAATTTAAACAAATATGCTCACCATTTTAGACAAAAAACGTAGTTTACAGACACAACAAAACGAGACAGAAAGTTGTGAAAAATATCCTGTCGGTCATTTGGACGAGCGCATGTTTTTGAACTGCCATGGCAACAAGACAATATAGAGGTTCTACATTGCGATACCGCTAGAGGGCACTCTAAAACAGACATTGTAGATTTAACTACATAAGCTAGGGAAATCTTTATTGTATATACATAGACACACAGAGACACACACTATATTCCTGTGTGCATAATGCACCTGTTTTCACAATTGATACCATTAGAAAAGAAAAGAAAAGATTCAAATTATTTAATTATTAACATTAGTTTATTTTTGTCAGAATAAAATGTCTTAAAACATGGCATATAAAATACCAATTACACACGGGGTAAAACCGTATAAAATCTCAAAGTGATGTTCAAAACATTGGAACATCAAATAGGTCACAGAGGCCTTCGCTTTCATCCAGATTACAGCGATATTCATAGACTGGGGGTGGTGACAAGGGAACTACTAGAAAAATAAAAAAGTATAGATTGATTTTTGGGTTTTATTTTTTAATACCAATAGGTCATGATCACTTACCCTCAGGAGCTACAAACTGGTTGGCTTTACCTGGATTGTTTTCTGTGTGAATATCTAAAAATAAAATGCTAATTCTATTTTAACCCTTATGAACTCAAATGTTCCATTTTGTGTAACAGAATGTTACCTTTAGATGGGTCAAGAAGATCTCTGATATTTCTTGACAAACAGTGAACTGCAAAGAGTTTAAAAAAAAAAAAAAATCATCACTTGTACTGTGGTGATCATAATAACTCATTTATAGCTATGTCAAAAGATAGAAACTCACATCCAGACATGCCAGTTTTGTTAGACTCTAGCTCCTGAAATAACGTGTGAAGTGTCCGTACGTTTCTTTGACTGGGATTTTCTGAAGGTTGACAAGCCAAGGACTGGATTTGCTTCTCTGTTAAATTACCCAAAGCTAACTGAGCATGATGTAGGATTTCCTTGGATGGTGGAACTGGTAACATTACAGCTTCTGAGGTGTCTGAGCGTTTATTAAGAAGTACAACATCTATTGGCCCCTGGGTGCTTTTCAAATGAATCTGATATGTTGTTGGAACATCTCTGACCTAAGAGGGAAAAAAAATCATTCACTCATTAAATAAAAACACAAGAATAAAAATACCATACTTACCGCTTTGGGAATGGGAACATCTAGTTGTGTTCCAGAAGGTGCTTGTAGAGCTAATATAGTATGGCCTTGTTAAGAAGAGTAAAAAATGGAAGAAAAAAAAAAGAAGAAGAAGAAAAAAAAAAACTAAGATTTTAGTAGTTAAACACTGTTTGCACTAAACTGGTAAATCAGTAGTTCAGGTAAATCAGTACATACCACTGAAGGAGTTGCAGATGTCCTCATGACTGACATAGGATAAAGTGAATGTTTGTTAAGGCTTACAATTACATGTATGACTTTATGAACATTTGTGAAAACACTGTGATCAATCAATCAATTAATCATCTTCCAAAAAGAATATGCTTTGCAGTCTTCATATATGTACTTGATGCTTTGCTGGACCCAGTGTAGTTGTAGATCAAGCATCTCTTCTTTCTCCTTCAATTCTTTTAATTCACACTTTAAAAGCATGTGCCGTCTGCTTATGTTAACAGCACTGCCTCCTGGAAGTACTCCCCTTGTTTGGATAAAATTTATCAACACAATTTGTAAAATAATCATAATCTGAAAATATATGGCATGGTAAAGAAAACTTACTTCCACTGGACAACATTTTTGGTTATTTTCTCAATCAAACCAATGCCCTCCAACACATTTGTGATGTCATAGATTCGCCTTTTTTGAGTGACAGCCAAGACTTTCACTGCCTGAATGAAGAACACACAGCATTTTATCAAATATTATGTCCTATACAAGGACCTGTAAATTAGTTTGACCTTAATCCTAAACAAGGAAGGGTGCAAATCTGTATTAAGTTTAATATGCTTCAGTATAAAGGATTCTTACTGGTTTTACTGATTCTTCCATATTATTATCAATGGAAAAAATAACAAAAGGCACTGGGTGATGGTAGAATATCTGCTTAATTTTATATAATTGTTAATATAATAATAATTGTGTTTAGTATTGCATCTGCTTCGCTTTTACAGTTTTTATGAACCAGTGTGGGATTCAATTCCAGGATGCACAAAATACATACATTTTGCAATATTATTTGTAATAGCAAGGAAGTCTTTGGCAGTTTTAACTGCTTGGATGGAATCTCACTGCAGATAATGACAATATAACAAGTGGTTTAATTGACTGTTGGGCAGCAATACTCACTTCTTTGAGGTCAAGTCGTCCTCCTTCAGAATTATGCATTAGTTCCACAAATCTTACAGCAATTTTGGTGAGACTCTTCAGACTCCTAGGCTTTGGAGTGAGCTCGGGTGCTTCACTCTCCTCCTCCGGACTTGAGAGGGCGTCCTCGATTTCCATTCTGTACGAAAAAAACGATATCAAATAGACAGTGGAATATAGTGTTCAGTGAGTCTCAAATTAAACTGTTTGAGTTATTGTCAAGTGTTGTATTACACTTATTCTGAAATATGAGCCACGGAATTACAACAAATCATAATAGTGTAGAAATGCTTTTTTGGCCGAACGTAAAATGCTGTTATTGCCAAGACGCGGTGTTAAATTAAGTTATTATTTGCTTTGTGGCACATAATTGCTAAACATAATGACATAAATGAATTAACTTACCTTGTTTAGGGTCGCGAAGAACAGCGGGAATCTGCACCATGAAAACTAAGCTAAAACCAGGTCCTAATAAGGGGTGTGTTAATGTTTTCGAATTGCTCGACCTCATAACGTACAAGCAAATCCAACATCTTACTCAAAACTCCAGCTACATTGGCACTTAACTGCAAAATCAACAAACAATCTGGACTTTATACCAGTGTTTACGCCCAGCAAATAAACTCGGCGGCGGCGCCTCTTTCTGACCGGAAGCTCAAACCCCTTTCACAATAAAAGCAAACCAATACGAATAAAACTGCGTCGCAATATGCGCGTATTTGCGTTCACACTGAAAGTAATAAATTGCTTAGAGCTGTGATCTGGCTAGGAACAAAAAACGTTTTACACAGTTTAATGTAATAAAAACTAGTCTTTCTTTGGTATTACTTTTTCCTGCAGCTGTGATACTCTCACGTGACGCGACTGCAGTCATATGACACACTGAACATCTGAGCTGACGGTTCTTCTAGGAAGTTATTGACAGCAGCATATACTTCTTGCTACGGCACTGCTTTCGGTGGTCTGTCAATTGAATTTGAGAAATGTGTAAAGGATTTGTGCTGCTGTGTCTGTTTTCCGTCTTTCAAGCAGGCTCTTGGGCTCAGTATGCTCCAGATGAAGTCACCGAGTTGCCCGGGATGGGTTTCAAACCGAACTACAAACAGTGGTCCGGGTATCTGCAGGCACGACCGGGCAAGTTTCTCCATTATTGGTAAGAGTTCAGTTTGTCATATGGGCACATATAAGTCAGTATAGTAGGCTACAACATTCAGCAATCTGAGTATAACATTTAAGCAGGACTGTCTCATTAGGAGAGCACAGTTTCGCCTGAAATTGTTCATTGTACCAAAAACAATTAAAAAATAAAAAATAAATGGTCAGATGACTAAATCCTAAATGACATTATTGCATAGCACAATCTACTTCTATCAGTGTATTGTATATGCAGGTTTGTAACTTCTCAGAACAGCCCATCCAAAGACCCTGTGGTGCTCTGGCTGAATGGTGGTCCTGGGTGTAGCTCAATGGAGGGATTTCTTTCAGAGAATGGACCCTTTCATGTGAGAATAATGTATTTTCGCCATGCCAATAAAACAAACTTCTGTTTCTCACTTCAATTTAACATTACACACATTTTTGCAGGTAAATGGAAATGGAAAAACATTGTATGAGAATCCCTTTAGCTGGAACAAGATTGCAAATGTACTGTATCTTGAGTCACCTGCTGGAGTAGGTTATTCTTACTCTGATGACCAGAAATACGCAACAGACGATGATCAGGTGAGTCCAAGTAATCATATAATTAAAGCAAACCTAGTCCAGACAAATACCTTTGAAACCCATAAAAGTGCGTATGTAATTTTTACATTTTATCTAGGTTGCTGAGGACAATTACAAGGCCTTACAGAGTTTCTTTTCCAAGTTCCCAAACTTCACCACAAATGAATTCTTTATTATTGGTGAAAGTTATGGTGGAATATATGTACCAACTCTTAGTTTGCTAGTAGCAACAGGAAAAGCAAAAATCAATTTTAAGGTAAATTCAAGTCTGTATCTTATAATGCAAACACCAGCTGAACTTTTGTGAGTGACTGTCTTTTGGTTCTCAGGGTTTTGCAGTAGGAAACGGAATTAGCAGCTTTGCTCTTAATGATCAATCACTTATCTATTTTGGTTATTCTCATGGATTATTTGGAGAAGAGTAAGTTACAGAATTGTGTATATGATTAAATTATTTATGTAATGTATTGTCATTTTCTTTTGATTTTATTGATTCAATCATTTTTGTGTAAGCATATTGATGGATTTCTGTATTTTCAGTTTGTGGCATGAGCTCACAACAAATTGCTGTGGGAAAGATGGTACTTGCAACTTCTACAATTCAAGCTCAGAGATGTGTGTGACAATAGTATGTGTCTTCAAGATGTATTATCTTATGTGACATTTCCGGATTAACTAGACTAACTATCCTGTTCTATTACCATCAGGTGAATGTGGCATTTAGTATAATTTACAACAGTGGGCTGAATGAATATGCTCTCTACTTGGACTGTCAAGGCACAAATAAAGCTTATGAGAGGGCAATGAGTCACCTTTTTAAAAACTTTAGAAAGAATTTTTACAGACACAAGGTATGTCTGTAACTGACACAATTGACTTTGATGCTGCCTACATAAAGAATCCCTCGTAATCAAGTTTGTTAAAGTCTGTAGGCTTGATAGAGCCCTACAAGACTATTGGAGAAGTCCCACCCTGCATTGACAACACAGCTCAGGCACAGTGGCTCAATAGAGGTGATGTAAGGAAAGTTTTACATATTCCTGATACTCTGCCCCCATGGGACCTCTGCAGGTGATTACATTTCTTATCTTATTCATGTTGCGCTGTTATGCTATTTTGAAACTAAAAGCCATTGTTTCAATGCAGTGATGTTGTTGGTGGTAATTACACCACCCTTTACCAAAGTGTGAAGGAAGTCTACTTGAAGCTGCTCTCCTTGGGCCTTCGAGCACTTGTGTACAATGGAGATACTGACATGGCTTGCAATTTTCTTGGCGACCAGTGGTTTGTCGAGGATCTTGGCATAAAGGTTGGTTAATAATCTGTACACTATAATATCTTGGTTCAATACTATATAAAAATGTTACATCTTCTAGGCTACCTCAGACTACACAACATGGCTTTGTAACGACCAAGTTGCTGGTTTTTATCAGACATTTGCCAACATAACATATCTTACAGTGAAGGTAAGAAAGGAACTTTAATTTATTATTTGCCACATATAACTGAACATCAACTATCTTTGTCAAGTTTATTATTGTTTGTTTTTTATTGTATACTGTTATGTCATTATTTCAGGGGGCTGGTCATATGGTGCCGCAATGGGCCCCAGATCCAGCTTTCCACATGTTTCAGTCATTTATAACCAACAGTGATTACTGAGAATCTATTCATGTTTTCTGCACTAGTCTCTTATTGAGCACATGTCTCAGGGACGTTTACGGAACAAATTATTTTAGTTTTTGGGAGCAAATTTTGGTTTTAATCTGGTCTAGACCAATTGTATCTTCTACTGATTCATTCTATCTTATGAATTGTAATCAAGGTTTTATTCATTGCTACTTTACTTACCGTATTTGAACATAAAAGGGAAACTTTTTAAAGAAAGCTGAATGATGGCAGTTAATGCACTATTAAGGACAGATGTTGTAAAAAGAAGGAATTCTTGAAATGTACAAATGTAAATAAGTTATGTTTCTTTCATTTGTTTTTCATTAAACAGTTTACTGTTTGACACTTTCTCTGTACTCTTTCATTTACATAAAACGTTTGTAAAAAAAAAAAAAAAAAAGTTTGCAAAGTAACAAACAGTATGTAAAAAAAGATAGATGATATCTAGATATCTATCTATCTATCTATCCATTTACCTGCAAAAATATACATACATACATACACACACACACACATATACAAAATTTAAAAAGTCCCAAATAAAATTAAAGCAACAAAAAACTCAAATGTTTTATGACTTTATACCCTTCCAAGTCCACATTTAGTCCGTTTCATAAATGCATTAGGCAAGCTAAATCAATTAGACTTGCATCCCTTTTGCTAATAAATAACATGGATGAAGAATTCTGGAAAGCAGTACAATAAAAACCTTGGGATGAATGGCGGTACTTATGTCAAATAAATACCTTGAAGTATCAAGACAACAGAATAATTCAACTCACTGTTAGAGTTTGAACTTTGACTAGTCCTTTGACTTAGCTAGTGTAAAAAGGAGTACAAAATGAGCAGTGAGCAGCCACATGCCCCTTCACTTTCAGAATTAAAAGAATAACATGCTTTTGTCACATATATAGTGTCACTAATGATCCTCTTTCCTGTACACAATGTGTATTATTGATCAACACAATTAGCAGTAGTGCAAAAAATGAATACTGAGTGTTCTAGATCACTTGGATCATAATTATTGATGGTAGCTATTTTAGTAGGTCATGTCTTACTAAGTGATGCCACCATCCTCACTAAAATACAGAAATGAACATTTTTATTACCCTGAATTACACCAGCAGAATGTAGTCTCATCAATCGATATATCAATGATGAAAGATCAAAAGACATGTTTTACAAGTCAAAAAAAAAGTTAAAATAAAATTGTTTTCTAGCCATTTAAAATCAGTGTCTGTTGTCAGTTGATCTCCAAGTCCATAAGGTTCACATAAGGTCTTTGGAGGTTTGACTATTGACAGTACCTTGTGATGTCCTACATTCTGTCTCTGCAGCAGCCTCAGATGAGACATGACCAGTTTAACACTTCTCATGTCTTAACATCTTGATAGATTGAGTTTGTTGTTGTGAGGCCAAAAATGAACGCTCCGAGTGTCACCATGACCACACCAAAGATGACCATCCCATGCCAGCTGCAGAAGAAAATACACTACTCTATTATATATTAAAAAATAAAGAAACCATATTTCCCAGTGAATTAAACTTTTTTTTCAAAGTTTAAACTCTGTATAAAGTTAACTAAATCAGTCTCACCTGAAAGATCGATTGTCTGTCTCAGATAGTTTGGCTTGCATCAGGCATAAACCTAAAGAAAAATAACAGCAGCATTGATTAGAAGTAAAACAATAGAGGTGACAAAAATAATATTTTACCTGGGAAAACAAAAATAAAGCAGGCGGCCAGACCTCCAATCAGTGAGATTACCCGTCCAATATCAGGTATAAAAAGAGCTAGAACAAGGGTGACAATAAACCACACCAGTGTCTGGAGGATCCTCCTCCTCTGCTCACGACGCACACACACCTCCACCTGTTCCCCCTGAAAACGCAGCCACAGCCCCTCTATCACGGCCCTGAGAACAGAGAGCTAAACTCATTCACAATGACAGAGACACACCGTATTTGCATAATTACGATTAAATAAGTATCTGCATAGACTACAATGAACACAAACAAGCTACTGTATAAGACTAACCTTCCACAAAAGTGTAAGATTGGGTATGAAGTGACAACACAGACAACGATAAAAGCTCTTGCAAGTGCCACAGCAATGTCATTCGGTGGATATGACATCAGCACATCTGGCTGGACACCAGAGCCAAATGTCAAGAAGCCACATACACCTGAAGGGAAAAAAATCCATATTAATTTATTATTGAAATTAAATAAGTATATGATTACAGAACACAAACACAACATCAGTACCTGTCCCTGTGTAGACAAAGAGGCAGATAAACATACTGAGCGTTACGACAAGTCCCCACGGTTTGATCTCTTTTTTTGTCATGCTGTTAAAGACTGGCACAGCGCTGACATGACACTGAAACAAAAAACAGCTCAGTTTACAACATAAGAGACACAGGATTGGTCCCAAAACAAAATGATGTGATACCTGAAAGCCAAAGCAGATAGTGGGCATAGCATTGAACACTGCCGTCCAAGGTGTAGAGCTGTAACATAGTTGAGTTTTTGTAACAACTGCATAAATGTTACTTTTTTGCATAAATACAAGTTTAAGTGTAAACTCACCTGACAGGAATGTAGCCCGGCATGTTGTTTTTATCTGGCCAGATGTACTTAATGATGACCACTATTGTAACATACCAGGTTCCTATTACACTTATTGCACTACAATGAGACAGAGCAGCAACATTAAACATACAACATTATGACATGATCAATAAAAAATACAAAATATAGACAATAAAATGTATACCTGGCATATTTCTGAAAACCAATTTCTTTGGGAATGGAGAGAGGGAGTATAACCAGAACTGCTGTCACAGAAATAGTGAACTTTCTGTCCATATACAAAGAGTGGCTGGCTGAACCATCATGATTTGCAGCTTCAATTACTACAAGACATGATAAAGTATAATTAATAGGAAGGCCAAAGAGAAGAGCAGTGAAACTTTCAATGACTGTTGCAAAACTATCTAGAAATCTCACAAGGAAAAAGTCATACTTTGCAAAACTAGGATTTCATTTTGTCAGCATGTGGTTGGTAATGTTTAAACAAGTCACATGAGGTCTGTGTGCACTAAAATGCACTTGTACAATTTAAAACATATAATGTACTGTATACTATGCACTAGAATTGATAAACTATATAACTTCACTTACAGCGATCCAGTTGATCTCCAATAACAATGAAGAATGCAATGCAGGTGCCAAATGTGTAAATGGCAATGGCTACTTCACATAAAATTCCAGTGACCTTCCCACATGTGGCTCGCACCACCTCTTGATAGGTGCTTTCATTACTGACCTAAACAAACACATGTAATCATTAAACTTTATGGTTGTTATTGGTTAAAAATAGCCAATATTGTATTTAGACATAAATCTATATTTTTTTTAGTCCTAATGCCCAATTCAACAAATGAAAGATACAATTATCACAGAAGATGGGCATTCAACTGCTAAAGTACCTAACAAAATAATTAAACACTAAACAACATAAACATAATAACATAGTAACACCAGGGGCCTGTTCCAGAAAGCGGGTTCAAACATACTCTGAGTTTATCCATGAGCTCTGGGTTGACTTACCCTGAGACGGGAAACCCTGAGTTTTCGGTTCCAGAACAGGTGATATGAATGAGGTAAATCAACTCTGAGTAGGTTTACCTTGAGTTACGCGCGTGCACGACTACTATAAAAAGCCATAGTCAATGGATCCCCGAAACCATGAGCGTCACCATGACAACTACGAAAAAGCGATCCACCTACTTCAGCCCGCTTGAGCTCGAAGTCCTAATGGAGGCATACGCGGAGAAAGAACAGATTTTCCGGCGTAAATCAAACACGCTGCAGCGGCAAAGGAGAGAGGCGCGTGGGAAGAAATTGCAGCCCGAGTCAATGCGTGAGTTTAAATTGTTTAATTAAGTTAACATTCAACTGTAAGATCATCGCTTATTTGCTGAGTTAAATAGGAATAAAATCTGATTTTCGTTTAGGTGCAACAGGGGAGAGAAGAACTTGGAAGCAGCTAAAAATGAAATATAAAAATATCACAGTGCAGAGAATGACATGAGTTAGTTGTATTGTACTGTAGCCTACATTTTCATACAGCCTACATATTTTTTAAGATTATAGATCATATACCTGTACATTGATGCTGTGAAAAGATTTTCTGTTAACATAATCCGCCTCATTCTCTGTAGGTGCAGTGATGGGAATGTGGGTCCCATCTATGCACCTTATTATATTAGGAAGCCCTGCAAAATTACATTTAATTAAGTTAACTAATCTGACTGACTGAGGTAGCAGCAGAATGTAAAGAAATAACAAAAAAAATAAATTAAATGAATAGGCCTATATTATTTCTACATCAATTACCTGCAATCCTGTGGAATTCCTCCTTGATGTTGCGGGTGGGTTTGTGTCCGGGGAACACCACCATCACCGGCAACAGGCGTTTCAGCACCAGGGTCACTTTCCTCACCGCTCTGCAAACTGTGGCCTTGCCATAGTTGCTCCGCGTCGCCAATATTGTACAGAAAACTCCCGTTTGCATAAAAACGTAGCGCGATGCACAGGATCTGAAGGGAAGTGAGCGCACGTCCGCGGTGGGTGAAGTTTGTAATATGAGGCCGGAGGAGACTTTCAAGATAAATGATACCGTTTGATGAAAAGCGGTAGCGCTCAAACAGATATTCATCTGGAAATGACAGAATATCCAGCCTGGGCCGAAAGATTCTCTCGCGGCGCAAAGCGTTTCGAATAATTTTTGCTTCCATGTCTATTGGGTTTGGGAGGAATGGACAAGCCATGTTGTGTCAAAGCGATTTTCATGCGAGAGGAGCGGAAAAACTCAGGGTTATTTCAAGTAAACCTGCCCCCGAGCAGGTTAAGTTCACAGAGTCTGTTACCGCGGTGACTGACTCAGTGTTTCAGTTACCTCGCTTTCTGGAACAGAAAACCCAGACTTTCCCTCAACTCGGGGTTAACTTACTCAGAGTTTTCACATAACCCGCTTTCTGGAACAGGCCCCAGGTATTAATCCAAATGTTGTGGGACTGGATATCTACTTTTAAATGAGTCGGCAGCATGTTTTTGACTGAGGAAGTTAAAGGTCTGGGCTATTATGCAACACAATGGCCATCTGCTGAATGCTGTAAATTCACAGAGGAAAAAAAAGAAGAGTTTGAACAAACCTGGGAGCAGTAACCAAGGATCACCAACCCACTGATAATGAAGATCAGCATGAACTAAAACACAACAAACAAGAATATTTTGATAAATTGTCTAGAATATCTGCCCAATTACAATGATAATCTGAGATATTTGAGAAAAAAAGTTTTAGCAAAGTTTTAGTTTTATCCTTACCATCTGTAGCATCACTCCAGCTGTAACTCCTCCAGCCATACTAAAAGCTGCAGGAAAATTGAGTAAGCCTGCTCCCAGAGCAGCATTGACTACAATGAATACAGCTCCAACAGAGGACACACCGCCACCTCTTCTCTCTGTCTCAATGTAGGGCGCAGAGTCCACACTGGGGCTCTGCAGCAGCCGGGCCCTCTCTCCAGAGTCTGTGTTGCCCATTCCAGCCCAGTCCTCCACATCTGCATTGATAGCCATGGCACTGATGCTCTCAGTCTCAAAGCAATAGAAATTTTAAAAGCAGCATCAAGGAAAACAAACTTCTTTCACTGCGTTAATCCAGAGATGATCAAATGGTGGACATTCTGTAAGGACAAATATTTAACATGTAAAAATATGATCAAAACAAAAGTAGGCTGAGACCTACGCACAATTGTTAATACTGTAAACTCAATTAGTAGTTACCAAGAAATCATTTATTTATTGAATAGTGTCTAGTATGGGCCACTTGTTTACCTGTGCATTATACAATTGCTAGCTAACTATGGATAGCTAACAGGACGTTGGCTATCTGCTTTGTCATCACCGTAAGGGAGATTCATAACAACACATCTAAATGAAATATCAACAATTTCACCTTAGTTGTGTCCGGTGCCGTTTTCTGGTGTGAAGGGCAGAGATTTGTCGCTCCCGTGGTTAGACACACCACTATGAATAAGCGCAGTCGGCGCGGTGTTTTGATCAACTCTGGAGGGCGGGGCATGTGATTGTCACGTGAATGAAACTCTGGGTAATGTAGTTCTTTTGTGTGGACAGACTGGATTTAACCATAGACTGTATATACGAGTGTCATACATACGGTCCATGGATTTAACCCAGATAATCAAACGAACATAATACGATCACGGTTTTTGACATGTCAATGTAAAATACTTCATCATAATACCACATCATCTACATATTGACTCTCCATCTCAGTTAAATAATTCCATCACCTCCTTGGCTAAAGGGTCAAATAAGAATGAGTAACAAGTTTATCACCAGTTTATTGAAGTTTAGTGATGTACATGACCAATAACCAGCTACTTTATATGGTAAAAATGCAAAATATAACAGGTTTGAGTTGGAGTTTTGAAGATTGGCTTTCAGTTTACAGAACGGAACCAAATTTGTATAAATATCAATGAGAGCTGCATGTCCCCTCTTCACCATTAGTCATTTATACTTCCACAGAACCATTTGCAGTCACAAAATCAGACTTAAACTAGGACAAACTGAGACTATAAAACATTTACAGTTCATCTACAGTTTGCATCATCGACCTCTCCATTCGACTGGTGTGCTTAATTCTGAAGCATTTTACAAACATGACATGATTATTGATTGACCATTTCAGTTTATGACCTAAACTAAGTAGCTGACATGAATAGGGCTTTAGCCAGTCATTACAAAAAAAAATCCAAGAAAACCGTAAGTGCCTGAACCTCTAAAGTGCAAAAGAAATTTCATACAGCTCAACATTTAAGAAAACAAATGTTGGTTTTGTTTATATAATAATTAACTGTCCACTAAAAGTTAAACCTTTATAGAAATTGCACATCTAAATTCAAATGCATGTTCAGTCATATTTCGGATGTTTACAAAGAATTTGGATGGGGTTTAAACTCTAAACACAAAGTAATTTTAAACTGAAACCAGTGTGAAGAAAAGCTGACAAAAATAAATCCACCAGTTATAAGTGAAATGTAGGAGAAAAGAGATGAGCCAGGGACTCCTCTAGCATCTTTGATTTGGTAGCTCAATATCATAGAACCTCTTTACTTTGTGACAGCATGGATCGCATTAGCCAGGTACTCCACATTTCCAGAAGACACACCTGCCATAGAAATTCTACCATCCTTGGTCATGTACACAGAAAACTCCTTTGTCAGACGTTCAACCTAAAAAAAAAAAATTTAAAATAGTTATTTAGAAAATTATGCACCAATAGCAGTGAATACACACCTGTTCTGGTTTGAGGCCTGTGAAGCAAAACATCCCAATTTGGTCGATGACATGCTGCCAGTTGTGAGTGGAACCTTCCTTCTTCAGACCAGCCACCAACTGTTCCCTCATTTTGATGATCCGATTGGCCATGCCATGAACTTCCTCCAACCTGGGCAGGATGCGTTAACATTTTATTCAATGTGTTGAGTTCAAATCTTAAATGATAAATCAAATCTTTACACATACCATAGTGAATACAGATCAGGTGTGTTAAGAATAGTTGTGGCAATTCTGGCTCCGTTCATTGGCGGATTGGAGTAAATTGGCCGAATGAGGATCTTGAGCTGAGATTCGACCCTTTTAGCTTCATCGGCATCACCGCACACCACAGAGAACCCTCCAACTCGCTCACCTGGAGCATGGGCAAGAGAACAGTTATGATAAAATGTCAACAATATTAAACTACAATCTACTACTTAATGGCCACTTGGGGGTGACAATGTGCACGTTACATCCTTTTTAAAGGGGAATTCCGACACATTTTAAGCTAAAGTCCATTGCTAGAGGTGAAATACTGTCTTAAGCCAAAAAAATGGCACAGATCAGTGTTGCCTCAGCAGAGATCTCGCTGTGGTAGTGAGCCTGTCAAGGCAACAAGCTAGTGTAGTGAATTGGACAAGTTCTTAACTTCCACGTAAAACACCAATTTGCACACTGAAGAAGCTTAACACCACTTTCTAACCCATCTTACAACACAGCCACGAGTCTAACAAACAAAACACTATGCCTATCTATTTCCAGACCACTAATGAGTGAGATAAGCATAGCGTTTTGTTAGTTAGACTCCTGGCTATGTTGTAAGATGGGTTAGAAAGTGGCAAGATTCTTCAGTGTGCAAACTGGAGTTTTACGTGGAAGTTAAGAACTTGCCAAATCACTGCACTAGCTTGTTGCCATGACAGGCTCACTGCTACAGCAAGATCTCAGTCTAAGCAACACTGATTTGTGCAGTTTTTTGGTTTCTGACAGTATTTGACCACCTCTAGCAATGAACTTTAGCTTCAAATGTGCCCGAGTTCCCTTTTAACTGCAAATTGTAATTGTATCTGTTTAACTCATTTTCTCAAATACTTGATTGCATTTATGATATGCCTGTCAACTGACCATAGAGACCCATGTTCTTAGCAAAGGACTGAGACAGCAGGATGTTGTGACCCTTATCTATGAAATGACGAACTGCCCACGCATCACGGTTAATATCTCCACTAGCAAACCCTTGGTAGGCC
Organism: Odontamblyopus lacepedii; assembly: GCA_034769755.1. Taxonomy (NCBI): domain Eukaryota; kingdom Metazoa; phylum Chordata; class Actinopteri; order Gobiiformes; family Gobiidae; genus Odontamblyopus; species Odontamblyopus lacepedii. Next base: position 21,971,233 of record CM068349.1, on the reverse strand, counting down.
ATGTCAAAGAAGACAAGCAGATTCCTTTTCTGCAAAATAAAAAGAAATGTTAAGATGAGCCATATTCAACTGAAAATACAGTAAAAAAAGACAAGTGTCATCTGATAGACTCTTTATCAGCTGACACTTTCAAACTCCAGCTGATAAAGTAATCTCATCACTCACTTTTACAACTTCAGCAATCTCTTTCCACTGTTCAGGCCGAGGGTCCACACCAGTGGGGTTGTGGGCACAGGCGTGCAGCAGAATCACACTCTGCTCTGGAATTTTCTGCAACATGAGAATTTAAAATTAAAATGACAAAAAAATTTAAAGATTTGAAAATGCAGTTGTCAAATGAGAAATTTGTCCAAAGGAGTATGTAAATATGTGGGGAATTTTAAAAACAGAATGGGATAAGTCTCAATAATGGCCTTTAAGGGAAATATCTTCACTATTAACGATAAAACCAAGGCCTGGCTTACAGAGATGTCTTCAAGAGCTCCATTGAAGTCAAAACCACAGGTTGTGGGGTCATAGTATCTGTAAGCCTTCAGTTGCATTCCTGCATCTCTGAAGATGGGTGTGTGGTTACCCCAAGAGGGTTTGGGCAAGTACACATCTCGTGGACCTGTATGAAATCGGGACTGTGCCACAGAAGAAACACAAACACACACAATCAGATAGTACAATTTATACCAAATAAAAATAATAGCAATCTAACCAAAAAGTTGGCTCCGATACGCAAGGACCCAGTTCCTGAAATGGTCTGCACAGTGATGCTCTGTAGAAAAGCATAATAAACTTCAGTTATAATATTGAAATGCAAGATATGAGCTTCAGTCAGGTTATATCAAACGTACCCTGCTGTTTTTCAGGACCTCATTGTCAGCACCAAGTGCCAGCTGGGCACAAGCCTTCGTAAACTCTCCCAGTCCACCAATGGGAAGGTACTCTTTGTCCAACTGCTTGTCGGCAATCAAGGCCTCTGCCTGAAGAGTGGAAACAGAAGGAATAAAATTTGACCAGTAGTGATTCATTCTTTTTTTCTTTGAATTGAAATAAATGTATCAATCATTTACAGGGTCTCTAAACTGCATACATGTGTTAAGAAATATATATATATATATATATATATATAACCTTGCGAACACAGCTGAGCACAAAGGGCTTGCCCTGGTCGTCTCTGTAAGCTCCCACCCCCAGGTTCATCTTTTTGGGGTTAGTGTCCCTTTTAAAAGCCTCAGTAACCCCCAGGATGGGATCAGGTGGGCCCATTGCCACTCCACTCCACCAAGAACTGAAACATAAAAGAAAACAATCACTTGTACGAGAGTGACAATGTGCAATTTTCTGACCATTATTTTACATCCATTAGCCATACTTTGGACAGAAGAGCTTAACTACTCATGTAATCATACCAAATTCCTATTCAACCATGTGAAACACCCAAGTTCAGGTTTCCTGAAACAAACATTTTAATCCATTCTACAGGTTCAGAGTCCAAAAGAGTGGTGATCAATAATCCTGCTTAAACCGCTTCAGTGACCTACAATTTGTCCTCTCGAATGATTTAGAACTTAGTTCTTCTTAGTTGACTGCTTGTAATGATCAAAAAATGTCTTGAAAACATGCATTTATTGTTGCACCAAGAAAATAAAAAATATAAATAGATCAAGGGAAACTCAAGTTTAATGAATATAAGTGTATGCAATTTCTGTCGATATAGATGTCAGTATTTACATGTACACAGGTGGATTGGCCTGTTTTAGTAAACATGATAGTTTGTATGAAAAATTAGTCCGTCTGTGCAAAGTGAAACTCTACGGTTATATAATAGGACTAAATCAGTAGTCGTATGAAGTTCACAACATTAGACATATGAGTGTAGACTGAAGGACTGTGGCGCTTGATACCATGAAATGCCAAACTGAAATGCGATAGGTCCTAAAAAAAAAAAAACTCTTAACCAACAGGCTACAAATAAAAGGAGAGCAAATAAATGTCACTTTCTGATTTTTTAAATAAAATCATTTACACGGCTACTGGAACAGCTGGAACAGCAGTATTACGATTATTGTAACTGTACAATGGTTTGTCCTCCAAGAGTAAGCAGTAAGGACATTAGTTCCGCTGTGCCTGCCTTAGTCAGAAATCAGCCAATCCGCATCGACACGAGGAGCGCCACAGCCAATCACCGTCCAGAATCACATACAGTACGGGTCGCCTCTTGGCTCAAAAGGTGCGTGTCGTGGTTTAGCAGCGGTGAAGACCATGGGGTTATTGTAAATGCCAAAGTATTAGTAACCACACACTTATCAAATAGAAAACAGCCAATTAAAAGTGGCAAGACGCCTTATCTAGAGGCAGGCCTTAATGAAGAAACGTGAATCAGACGTTACACCAGCACTTACACCATCGTGACTTTCATTAGCTTTACAGATAGCGCCCTCAAAAGTAAAAACTTTATGGCAAGTCAGTTTAGCTAAATGCGACGATGACTGGCTTCAGATAGCTAAACCACAAACGCGTAGACAGCGCCATCAATGTTGCTTAATCATACTGGAAGCCCGGGTTGGAGATGTGTCAGGAAACCATGCAACTATAGCACGTTCTGAATTACATCCTGAGATATCGCAGTGCTGTGGAAATGTGTGCTGATTTTTACCTATGGCGGGTGGACAGGACTCCCAGGGACGGGGTCAAGTTCCCCAGGCCGGACAGAAACCTGTTGGTTGTGAGCAGAGCCATCGTTACTCAGTCGAAGAGCAGAGACGAACCGAGGAGATGTGGAGAGATGTGAAGGGCAGAGACGACCACGACGCGACGCTACGTCGTGACGCACCGCGTAAAATCCCAGTCCGTGACGCGCCACCTGAGGTGAAGTAGATCTAATGAGCGCTGTTTTATTAAAGACAAAAGAGCTATTTTACTGCCTCTGCTTTTTCACTCAAATCAAAATTTCTGTTGCAGTCTCGTACAAACACAAACAAGGCGGAGTTAAAAATCGGTAAAAAATCGCATTAAGAGCGTGTGCGCACATGTTCCAAGCTCATCATGAAGAGCAGTACCAACTTATCTTGTAATAAAAACACAAAGAAATTACAATTAACTTTACATCTGTAGTGAATGCCATTAAAAAGAACTTTAATTGCTGTCTTGCCAGAGATGTATCTATATATGGAAGAAAGGAAGCCAGAACGTCAAGAGCCTTTTACCTATTTTCAACACTAGATGTCTCCAAATCTCTATGCTTCAATAATGATAAAATATTAACCATTTTCCTATGAAAACACAAGTCTCATAAAATAAAGAACAGTTCTCTTAAATCCATTAGGTGAAAGATGGTTAGATATTTGCGGCATCCAATCAGATTTTTAAACTGAACTGGATCAAAATATTCCTTAAAAAACCCACCTAGTTATTAATTGAATGCTTTTCCAAATGTTTTTTTCAATAGAATGGAAGATCAAATTTTCCTTCTGCCGTGTCCTTTTACTGTTGGAAAACGATCTGTGAATGATCTAATTCCCATTAGCATGATCACGCACCCACGCACCCACGCACCCACGCGCACACACACACACACACACACACACACACACACACACACACACACACACACACACGCACACACACACACACACACACACACACACACTGGCAAATACGAAGTCTCAAAAGTCTTTAAAAATGCATTTAAACAACAGGTTTTCAGGAGCCTGTGATCAGTTCGAGCATTCATTAAGAGGGACTTGCTTAACAGTACAAAAATTTAAAATGGAAAAATAAGAAATAAACTGAAATGACTGCACTTTTTGAAAAATGTAATGTGATTCAAGTTATCTAGCAGACCCTTATTGTAATGTGTTGTGCGCTGCAGTGAAGTAGATTGTTCACTTGAGGGCAGTGTCATACATGTAATAACCCTAGTACTACCGAGCTCGCTAAATCTAATTCAGGGAGGCTTTGTACAGGGCAGTGTAGGAAAAATTAGGAAAAACTGATTACTCTGTACTTTGCCATGAAATATTGGAAAGGTAAATTCCCAAATATGAAACCTGATACTTTCTATTTATGAGTAAACCCAAGACCATGTTATATTGCAACAAAAATCGTCAGTTGAACAATATTAATTTCACATGTGTATTAAATAATATTGGCCTATAGAATGTAGTGATGTAATTTGAAACCCAGCAGTAGAGTCTACTAAACTGTTGTAGACCTATCCTAATACACAGGGTTTATAATATCATATTTACAGTATCAGGTGTTTAAAATTTTGTTCTTAATGTTTTAAAACATTCTGAAATTGTTTAACAATGTTGTCTAATGTCCATGTAATGTCCAATAGTCCATGACTTCTTGAAAGTGTGCAACAGCACACATTAATAGCCTAACTAATTACTTTCTACTCAACACTGGGTAATTATGTGATTATCCCTTTTCTTCCTGGGAACATGTCATTGCATGTTGTTATTCTAGAAAGTCCTGCTTAAAGTGGCATAAAATCATATAATATTGACAACAGCTAAAAACAAAATTATGATTAAAACTAAAGATGTTTGTGTCCTAGGAATATAGTCTCAATATATTGCCACTCCACATTTCCTGTATGAAACTGTCTGAATACCATGTTCATATTTTAATGGTGTCTGTTTTCATGAATGAATGGGGTCAGAGTACAGCTGTGCAAAGGCAAATAATACAGTATATGCTTGTCTTTTTCCTCTGTTAGTGAAGGATTCAGAGCGAAGATAACACACAGTTTTCTCTCTGTCAACAGACTATAGGACTATAACGTTAATCTATTTGTGCATTTATGTATCTCTCCAAGTGTGTGCACCTTTTGTAGTCATGTCTAATGTGTACCATATCATATTGTTTTTGTGCGTGAGCAAGATACTCATGAGAGAGGGCTGTGAGGAAAAGATAGGGAGTTTAATTAAAGATGAAAGCTGTAATTACTAATTGATGGAAGGCACAGCGGTCCATATATAAGGTTCAAAATGGTGAGTAAATTCATAAAGATGCCATCATTCAAATGTGCTTAAAGTTAAACACACAGAAACATATGCCCCATTCACTTGGGCCAACAGAGAAGAAAGTTAGAAGTTAGAAGTTAGAAAGTTGTGAAAACAAGTGACACTTAAAAGTCTTTAATAATTCATGTGAAAATCTTTGGTTGCCATGTCATTCTCAAGCTGTGACACAGATGTGTGATAGGCTATAGGTAGCAATGTGGCTGAGCTCTGGCCTTCCCCTGCTGTGTACATTTTCACACAAAAAAAAATAGAGGCTTTAAGTGCAGTCGTGGCTATGAAAAATGGAGCAGCCCAGGCTTTTTTTTTTCTAAATCACACATTGTGCTATCACGAGATGAAAGTAGGTGGAGAGAGCAACTCTGGGACACTGGAGCTGCAATCTTCACTGAGGCCTTTCAGTTCAGAAATTTATTTTCACATAAAGCTTTTCATAAACAGTCCCTTTGTAAACATAGGACAGAAGACATGATGAAACAAAAATCTCAGAAGAGTGGATATTCATATTTATTCTTTTTCAATAATATCTCTTATGGAACAGTATAAGCCTCTTCAGGATTAACAGTTTAATAAATAATAGTAATAAATAAATCTACTGCTGCTACATCACATGTAAAAGGGGAGGACAAATGTAAACATGACATAAAACACCCACTGGTTACAAGCCAGTAAGTAGAGTAAAACAGGAATTTAAATATAAAGGATGTTTAAATCTTGATATTAAATTATCAACTGATATGTAAAATAAAATAAAATGTTATGAGGGAAATCTAAAACAGCCTGTAGTACACTTTGTGCTTCCAGTTGCACTTTTCACTCTATAGCAGGGTATAGGGGTAACATGCAACAGGTCACACCAGGAGAAGATATTTGAAGGAAGAGTGGAAGGGATCACAGTGCGGAGTCCTGGCAGAGGACTATCTCCAGCTCCGTCCGGTACAATTTGGCCTCATCTGACAAAGCCATGATGCTTTTCTTGTATCCTTTCAGTTCATTCAAATCCACATCCTGAATAATAAAAGAGATGGTTTTAGTATTCAATTTCAAACAGGAAAAAACAGGACATTAAAAATTACTCATTCATATTAAGATTGTCTATCTCAAGGGTTCCCAAAGTGGGGGTCATGTTATTGTCAGGTTATTCTATGGATACCAGTCTGAAATGATTAGGACCAGATTCACATGACTTATATAGACAAATACTCCTTAAGTTAAAACCTGCTGTGTCAGCACAGATCCTGATTGAGATTTCCTGAACAATATTAACCAATTAATAGTATTTAATTGTATTATTCTCACTCTAAGCAACCCTTTCAGAGATGTCAGAAAGTCAAAGAAAGAGACAAATGTAAAGGTTGTATAGGCTAGTTAATCCATCTGTACTCTATAAATGGTCTTTGAAAAGTAACTTGAACTGAAGAATCAATGACATGACTATTCATTACCATTTTGTTCTTGTCACAGAGGTCTTTGAGCAAGGCATCAAGCTCCTGCTCATCAATATAGCCATTCCCGTCCTGAATAAAGACATATAGATGTGTTTTATTAATGACAAAAAGGCAGGATTCATTATAATGACTTTAATCATTTACCTTGTCATAAAAGGTGAAGAGTGCATCAAACTCTTTCACTGAAATCCTGATGCCCTACAAAAAGAAAAACAAGAAATGTTGATAACTGAGACATTGCAGTAAAAGCCCTGGGAGCAGATCTAGACTTGATATTAATCCATGCAGATTATGATAACTGGGACTAGAGTTGAGTTAATCCCGGTTAGACACTCTAATCCACAGTCAGAAAGGAATTGTTGATCTTCTCCCCCTGAGCTGAAATCTACATATGTCAACACACAAGATGAATACACATATACAGTGTCAAAATGTCACCACAGCCAATACATCCACTGGTATTTGTGGGGTTAAATCGTGTTACATAACGCCTTTATAATCCCAGAGTCAATCACTTTAGTATATAGCTTTCACATTACACAACATTTATTCAACTTAATATATAATTGTGTCTGTTTATGCAAATAGAGTGTGTCAAGATTTGTCAGTCAAGATTGTATAATATTATAGTAACTGAATCATTAAAGTCAAACGCAAAAGTTCAGCATTTGTGTTTTGTAGATTAAGATGCTCAAAGTTGTTTGAAATTCAACAAATTAACAAGACTGCAAAAAAAATGTCTTACTTCAAATTTTAGTAGGAAGTTTTCTTTCACTGGCAAAAGTCTGCAAGAAACAAGCTTTAGTTAATAATTACAATGCAAAAACTAAAATCTGGCCAGGTTAAGACGACTTGAATTAAGATAGTTTTATCATGATCTGAGTAAAATTAGTAAAATTATCTGCCAATGGAATAAAACTTCTTTTTGCTACAAGTAAGATAAGAAAAACATCAACTCTTTGCACTTAAAATAAGCAACAAAATCTAATGTTGCTTGAATTAAGAAAAACACACTGATTACATTGGTAGATATTTTTACTTGTCAAGTTGAATCTACTTAAATAAAGTAAAATGTTCTTAATTTAAGTAATTTTAACTTGCCTAAATATGACATTTTGCAGTGTATTTCTGAGTTGATATGTTTTTGAGTTAGAGGTAGTAAATATACTCACCTAGCCATTTCAGAGAGGCCTAGTTTTCCATCACCATTGAGATCAAACATCTTGAGCTGAATAACATACAGACATTGTTTTGAGTACTAAACAGTAATAATATCAGTTCATAAGCAGTGTATAATATAACATATATAACCAACAGAAACATCTTAAATAGGGGCATTTGTACGTGTTGGAGGTTAGAGATGCTGGTGACCACAAAAGTGATGCATCAGCACAGCAGCTGAACAGCCCCGCATTGATGCTGCTCATTCATGTTTTTAAAATTGCAGATTTTAAGAATGCATCAACCACAAGAGCAGAAAACATGTATGTGAATATTTAATGTAATGTATTTTAAAATTTTAAAATAAAAAATACTTACAATAGTATGTGTGTACTCAGTGAGCTTTTTGTCATCAAAGTTTCTATTGGCCTTTTTCAGCAAATCTGAGAGAAACCCCTGATGAGAGAGAGGGAAGTGTATCAGTTGTTTAGTTATATAACAGTAAATCAGTCAGAATGTTGGGTCAAAAGAAGATTTTTGTGTCTCCTGGGTTAGGTACAGAGGGCACACAGGGTTTGGTTTATATTTTGGTTTTGGACACAAAATGGGACTTGTGGTCTTGTGTAGAGATAAACAAATCCAAGCAAGTACTGGCAAGAGAGAGAATAAAAGTACTCAATACAATTATTATTACTGATTAACAAAATGTTTGGATTGTATTATAATGGTGTGTAATTTTTACTGCTACTATATAACTAACAATTGTGTGCTATGACCATGCTGCTACTCATGTAGCCTATTACTTTACACATTGCCTTTGTTACAAAGTTTACTCTCTTTATGCCCTCTCATACCATTTTCTACAATGAATGTATGTATGTATGTGCAATATAACGCTAAAAAATAAAGCTGTAATCCCATCCATGTCACAATACCTTTTAGTCTGTGATTCAGTGCTTCACAATGTTCTCTATTCTTTACCTATTCACTCCCGACCTACTACCCACTCCCCTTGTTGTTCTCCTCACTGATTGAGAGGTAGATTTATCCAATTACAGTGAAGCATTATAGGTTTAATGTTCAATTATATGTTATAGACTTAAGTATGTTTACCTCCAGCTCATTGGACTCAATGTATCCGCTCCGGTCAGTGTCATACCTCCTCCAGGCCTGTAGGTGAAGAGTAACAATATTCACTTTTACAACAACTCTAGTCACAACAACATAAATAAGGCTAGCCAGTGGTTTATATATTATCAATATACAGATAAAGGGCACTCTGGGGTGTCTTCTACCAAAGTGTAAATATAGCTTTTGTCAGGATGCTTATCAAAGATGGATTCCTACGCTCCCTCCAGTATTCTCCAGCTTAGCTCAATAGAAAGTTGCACTCCATTCATAATATATGGCAGTCTAAGAATAGCTTTGAAGACCTGCTCCACTGAGGGGACTGCAGAGAACATGCAGTGTGGCTTATGTCCAATCGCACTAAAGCAGATGTTCAAGACCCCCTCTTTTACCACAAATTATTTTCTGCATAAGAATAGGTCAAGGGTCACGTCCACTGCTGGAACAGGAGAAAACAATCTTGGCTTTTAGTATTGCAGCATGTTATAAATATTCAGGCCATTAGGTATAGTGGTCCTACATTTTCCACAGCGGATAAAAGCTACATCTCACAACTTGCCTACCAATTCAGCCATCCTCTGAAGTTTAATGATGACTGCAAATGGCTTGTGCTGCAGAATTACATTTTAGTTTACACAGAAAAACTTATGTATCCATAATTTTAAATACTACTCATAAACTGTGTTCTTTGCTTTTCTTTGCTTTCATCAAGATGAAGCCATATGCGCTTAATGCTGATCCAGAATAATGTGCCATCAAACAAGTCTCTTTCTCAAAAGTTGCATTTATTTTATGTTATTATTTTTGAGATTATATAAATCTTAAACAACATTTCCAGTAGGGTACAATATATGGCTAACTTCTTTTCAGGTCAAATTAGGAATATCTTCTAAAACTAATTAACAAATGTAAATTATTTAGTTGTCATGTCACCCAAGTTTCTAAAAAGAAGACAATGTTTTCAAAATCAAATATCTTTGCAGGTTGGTGTGGTTTTGTCAATTAAATGTTACTTTAATGTACCTTCAATACATTGAAATATGGTTTGTTCATCCATGGGCAAATTTTCATCTTAATATTTATCCTTTTATTATTTGATGGTGATTATTTATATTCAAATGGTATTCAAAATATGTTTTAATTTTTACTTACAGCCATAAATTGTGAGCTGGATCCCACAAACTCCCTAAAACACAGCAGGAAGTTTTCCTCTGTTGGCAGAAGCTGAGCCAACTGCAGGTGAGAAAAGGAAAAAAATATTAGATTCTACTGCATACTGCTACTACACCTACTACTACAATGCAGATTTGGTGTTACCTCTGACATCTCAATTTTCCCGTCCGAGTTCTTGTCAACGCTGGACATGAACTCATTCATTTTCTCTCTGAATGTAGCATGTGATGGATCCTGGAGATTGATAAGGGAAGCGATACAGTGATACAAAATGATTATTTAAGCAAATAATTCAAATGTTAGACTTCACTAACCACTCCTGCCCCTCTTCTGGCCAATTCCAACTCTCTGAAGAAATTCTCCAGCTCCTTTCCCTCGATATAACCATTTCCTGTAGAGCAGACAAATAAGCTTGAAGTTATCAAGTGTTAAAGTTGCCTAGAGCTTTGCTGAAAATAAAAAGTAGACAGAAATCAAGGTCATCTAGGGTTCTAAAATCTTTGGATCTTAAAACGAAACTTTTAGTTTCCTTCAGTTCATCAATAAGACAGATTGCAATTGGTACATTTTCAAAGTTTACTAACTACATTTTGACATTTTTTTGAGGGACTGTACAGGCATAGGTCTATAAGGGTGCAAAAAGGGACATTGTAACCTCAGTTAAAAATGTTTTCACCCTAATTTTAGGCTGCTAAAATAATGCTATCTTTGAAACTCGAATGCACCTTCAGCCAGTTTGGTCTGCACCCGGGGCTGGGCCTATAGTGGTTTAGTTTAGAAAGCACTCTGATGAGTCTATGCTCACCCAAGAGGGGAGAGTGCAAATAGATGCTTATTGGTGCATTCACTTCCCCAGGATCTTGTAACAGTCATGTGACCAGACCAGAATGATTTAATATAATATTTTTCTACATTGTCTGCCTCCCATTCAGGTTTAAATTCTCTGTTTAATTATAAGATTGAGTCCCATCTGTCTGCAATCCTGGCGGGGCTGAGTTTCCATCATTTTACGGGACAAAAATAGACATTAATAATGTTATTTGGAGAGTGAGTACAACACAGATGTAGAGAATAAAATGTAGAGCTCGACTGACCCCCTTCTTGTCTTAATCTCTGATCCTCTCATCTCTTGGGCTCCACACACACTGTTTTTGATAGGTGCCCCACGTTGCCATCTGTGCTTTAGCTGAGTTGTCATTTCAAATAGAAATAAACTATATGACATGGGCCAGTGCATATATATATATATATATACATATATATATATATATATATATATATATAGAACACAGGTTGTGTCACATTATTTCACACTGCATATTGTGATTTCAAAAAGAAATAATTACAAAATAATAAATTTTATCAAGACATCCGTGTACTTCCTCATGAAACCTTCATTTATTGAGGCTTGGGACTGGTACTGGGAGTTTGTGGATCCTAACCTTTTAGTGTTGTATGCACCAATGTACAGTGCTCACAGTATGTTGCACAGACACAGCCACTTTATTGCCAACATTTTCTCATGCAGCTCAGCTCCTGATTGCTTAGTTTCACTTTAGATGGATGCAGCAGTGACTCAGAAATGCCAAAGGCAATGAAACAATGTGGCCAAAGAGGCACAATAATGGTTACATTTTGCAAAGAAAACTTGATCATTACTCATCATGTTATCATCATGTTGTGTTGTAGTTGGTGCTGCTAAAGAATCTGCAGTCGCCAGTCACTACTGCACTACAGCTGCTGAGATCCACCTAAGCCACACAGTGATACATCCAGAACATCAAATGTTCTCTTAAACAAAACTTGCAATGAGCTGAGAGGTGAGCCATGCAGTTATACCTTCCAATTAATCTGTCTAAAAAAAATTAGAAACTGCAGAGAAGATGTCTGCTGTGTGTCCATTTACCAACTAACTTAAATGTGTCAACTTACATTCAGTAATCCACAGTATACAGCACACATACTTCATTCTGCAGCATCTGGACTTCCTAAGAACCTAGACCAGGATTCTGTTTATGGACTTCCTACTGCTCTGCTCTAGGACAAGCTTGTGCCCCACTACCTGTACAGGGGGAGCACAGACTTCCTGACAGGACAAGAGGCAGCGTGTGCTTGACACCAGACTATCAGCACAGTAACTCCACAGGGCTGTGTACATTCTCCCCTGCTCTTTTCCATCTTTACTGACTCCATAAAGACTGAAAAGTTTGCAGCTGCACCACTCTCATCGGGCTCATCGCAGATGGCCTCCCTCCTGGTCCAGCTGGTGACCTGGTGCAGTGGCAACAACCTGGAGCTCAGCACCCAGAAGACAGTGCAGATGATTGCAGACAGGAAAAGTCACAGCTCGCCCTGACTGACACCCCCATCCCCAGTGTGGACTCTTTCCACTTCCACAGCACCACCATTACCCAGGACCTTAAGTGGGAGCCGACCATCAGCTTCTTCATCAAAAAGGCCCAGCAGAGGATGTACTTACTGCTGCATCTGAGGAAAGCCAGCTCAGATGATGGTGCAGCATCACTGAATTCATCCTTTCCTCCTCCATCACCGTATGGGGCAGGGCATTGTGTGCTCTCCCGTCTCTCCAAAACTTGGGATGAGCAGGTTGGATTGCAGCTAATCCTTCTGCTATTGGACTCATGAAGACTTTAAAACGCATGCCACTTTAAATTAGTCAATTCAGCAATACTGCATCCATTTTCTCTGCTAGTTTTGCTCTGTTGTTTTGCCCATACTGTATGTTTGTTATACATTACTCTTTGTTTTATGTTGCACCATATTAGGGAAGCATTGTGAATTTTGTTCAATGACAATGGATTCAAACACTGAAAAGGTATAGAATTTGAAACATATTATTTTAGCAGTTATATTTAGCATAATATTTAAATGTAAAAAATAAATGCTTTGAGATGAGGCTCTGAAAATGTGCATTGAAAAATCTACAACGATTTCCCAGAACGATCACTAATAGAGATTTTATCATCCATCTGTCTATCTGTCACTCAATCCAAAATAGAAGGACCAGAACTAGTGCCATCTAGAGGTGGCATCATTAAATAATTTGTAACCAATTCGATGGACCAAGGCGCGGGGTAACTTTTAGGACCCTCTCAAAAAAGAACCCCCTGTTAATGATGCTGAGTTGGATTTTCTTCTTGTGCACAGTTTAGACATAACGCCATTGTAAGCACGAAGGCTCGTGTGCAAAAGATGTTTTCTTTCTCCTTTTCTTTCTTTCTTTTCATGTCTTATCCCACATAGCTGAAGCTCCTCTTTTGTAGTGGAAAATACCCCTTTGCTTCACGCTTCACTTGTCAGGACCCACTCTGCACCTGTGCCCCTTGTTCATGTAGGCCTAATGGTTTGGTTTCTTTGGTCTTGTATTAAGCAAAATTATAAATAAAACAATGTGTTTATGGTGTTGTTGGATAAAACAGTTGTTGAGTCAAACAAAAAGCAAAACATGCACTAATTAATTTGAGGAGATCTAATAGTTAGAAATGAAATTGTTGAATGCATGTAAATATGTTTGGTTTGTTGTGCGCGCAAGGATAAAGAAAATAAGCAAAACTAAGCTACTAACTATAAAACACTTTTACTTTAGGAAAAAGTAAAGCTCAAACGTCTTCTCGCAAAGCATGTCAAAATGCACATGCATTAGTTCTTTATAAACAGGCTGTAGAACTTTGTACACTCACCATCTGAGTCAAAATGTTTCCAGATGTCGATGAACTGCGTCGCGGTGATCTCCGCCAGGTGCAGGTGTGGAGGCTGCTGCGCGTGGGTGGCCATCTCCTTGGCGCGTGCACTGGTCCTTTGGATTGAGGGTGTAGTGGTGGGAGATAAACTTTCCGTGCGCACAGCTCCTTCGCACTGACTGTCGGCAGCTTCTCTTCAGTCGGCTTTTAAACCCCCCGCGGCGCCCGCTGCTCCTGCTCTGCACCAGCAGGGGCGCAAGGCAGCGCTCTGCAGGAGTAACTACTACAGGAGGAGTAAGTACAACAGGAGACCAATTACAGTGCTGTGTGTGTGTGTGTGCGCGTGTGTGTGTGTGTGTTTGTGTGTGTGTGTGTGTGTCTTGGGATGAACACATACGAGATGCATGCTATGAAAGGATCATTAGGCTACGGTATTATCAAGCAGTAATCTAATTGTGCCCTGATCTCTTGATCAGGGGCCCATAAATCTAATCCTTCTTTTAAAAAAAATCCTACATTGAGTATTTATAAAGTCAAACTCACTCGAATGAAAGAGATTCAGACGATGAGCACAAACATGGTCATTAATAAACAATAGGCCTATAACACTCAATCTTTGTGATTTGAATCAATTTGAATTTGTGCAAATAATTATCTGCATGCATGGGCAACCTTAGAATGAAGAGACTGGACACACTCCATGTTACGCCCCTATTGCAGGCCTATATGTAAAACCTGCACCAAAGTCATTAATGAAGTAGGCTACTCTCACCACCCAAAATATAGCTTGAATTCAAATGTCTCAACTTGATCCTTTGTACACGCCTAAATATCCATTTTGGTAGCTAGATAAGATAAGATATAATGTAGCAAATTGCAAGTATATGTAGGCCTAAATCAGAGACTGTATACAGTCTATGGCCTAAATATTGTTATAGATAGAATTTGGACATCCCTCCCCTGCAGGTTGAGAAGAAGCAGGGTACTCAGTCTCCCTGACCAATTGAAACAGCAACTGACATAAATCCAGCAGGCACTAGCAACCAGGACAACCATATAAATCACAAAAAAGGCCTTTTGTTCAGCCTGTAGAATGAATGCACACTCCCCCTTTCAGCTCTTTCCTCATCACATCCTCTGCATCTAATCGCTCCTTTTTTATTTTCATTTGGGTCAGCAAAAAGGATATGGTCTGAAGGATGTACACCTTTTTTGTGCTGATAGAAAGATACAAAAGCATAACATTTTGGAAATATATTGCAATTCAGAAAACAACAGAAAAACAACAAAGAAATAAGTGAATAAAGTGAATTTAAAACAAACAGAAACAAAACTTTAATATACTATGTAGTTTATTGGCACATTTCATGACAGTGGCTCAAAATTGGGAGCATATTTAGAGAGAGACTGAAACATCACTGATTTAGAACTTTAACTTTACATTAAACAAAGACTCACAAGTATTTCAGTTATAACCAAAGTTATAACTGCTCAATATCCTATTAACACTCATTTAAATATATGGTTTGAGAAATTACTTACTATAAATATGTGCGTTCGAACTGAAAACTGCAGCTGGAAACCAAATGGTCACTAGTATATCAAGAGTTATAGTAATTAATAAAGGAGACATGATTTCTATACTGCATTCACAATGTTACTGAATAAAATGTGTGAATATTAAGTTATGCATTGTACAAAAAAGCACACACAAGAGAAGATCGTTAGGACCAAAAGTGGAAGGAGGTTTTCTATAGGGGTGTCATAAAAAGACATGAATAATAATAAGAGTATTTATAGCACGGAGATGAGAGCATTTGGCATTGAAAGTGGTGCCTCTCAAGTTGAACACAGATATTTAAAGTAGTCTACAGTGACAGAGGTAATAAGAAATGATCTTATATAATCATAATCAGATTATATTAGAAATGTATTTCCAGTCTTTTGGTCATATGTTGTCCAGTACATAATCAAATCCATAACGATAATAATTTAGACTGGAACCACAGATTATGTCATCTCGTTAATGCAGTTAATTCAGTGCACCATGACCATGAGAAGTACAATTATTCATTATATAATCATTAATGTTTTGATGGTGTAAGCATATTTAGGTCAGGTAAAAGCTTTAAGGCTGAAGTGATATATTAGGGCTCTAAGAGACTAAAAAAAATTGTTGTTGGACTAAAGACATGCCCTGTATCAATTAAAAGCGCTACATGTGGCACTACAAAAACTTCAGCTAACTCATTGTTCTTTCTGCTGTTGTCCATATAATTCCTTATTATCTAAATAAAGTAATAAGTCATACAAAAAAATTGGTTGATTAAGACAATCAAGAGTTTAATCGACTAGGCAATGTTTTTTTGTTGTGCCAGCAAAACTGATGTGCGGTTACAAATTATCACAACTCTTTTTGATTCGTGACAGATAAAAGAGGGAATTCACAGCCACTTTCTACATACTGAGAGTATTTTCATCTCGCTGGCAGCACTTAAGTTTGGGTGAAACCAGCTCCTCCATTTATACATAAGATTAATTGGTTTTCCTTGTCAGAAGTGATGAAGAGGACGCAGAGGTAGTTCGCTTTCAAGCACTATAGCAGCAGATAACAGTTATGTTGATGATATCACAAAGATTTCTACACTATCTAAAGTTTCCAGTTTAATCTTCCCCCTGCTTTGATTGTGATTCCAGAATACAAAGCTCTAAACTTGCATAGTAACACTGTTGAATAGTTATGAATGTTAATGCCATCCATTCATCCTGTGACTGAATACAGCTTAGTTTCACTGAGTCTCAGTGCAAATAAGCTGTTTTGTCATGCTGCAACCGTAACACAGCCCCGGAGGATGAACATCCCATTGTGCAGCACTGCAGCTGATATCAACTCAAGAGAAGTCCTGACAGATTCAAATCTTGAGAAATGTTGGACCCAGAGAGATGCCAGGTCTTTGTTAAAGTATAGTTAATTATTTCATGCACAAGTAAAGTAATTAATGATAAAAGTATCATTAAAATCTATGGTAGTCTCACGATACTGAAATACTGAAAGTGCCCACTATTTGATGGAGATAATATTAAAAAAAACAAACACTTGTAATCAAAATAAAATAATATGCTAGTATTACCATTTGGTCTAATTGTTTTGATATGGATCATTCTAAAACTATTTAGAAAAAGGTACATTATATTTAGCCGATATTATTTTTTTCAGTATCGTTAGTTGTTGTTCAAATGAGTATCTAGTTACATTACAGTTTATGACAACCCTGTATGATACAAGTTTCCATTTTGTAAACAGTTTGTATGCCATATGTTTATATGACAAATAGACAATAAAATACATATAACAGTAGTGGTATGGCACATCCTCATGAAATATGCAACATTAAACATGAAGTTGCCTGTTTTACATTTGTCTTCCTTAAACATTCACCATCTTTGCTCTCTGCATGAATCAATTGAACTCTGACCCATACTGTTAACCCAGCATGCTGCCCTGCACAAGCTTCATGCGCCAATGCATGTGTTATCCTTAAGGCTCTCCTTCAAGACAGGGCAGCAGTAGTGAGTGCTTCTGTGTTATAAAATTTAAAAATGTTTAGAAATGTAATGAAAAATACTTCAGGTGTCAACAGTATCACCCAAGATACACTGAAATGAACCATCAGACAGAAGAGCTCTTGCATTCAGCCCCATAGCCAGAAGGTCCCAGATTCGATTCCCTTGGAGTTTGCATATTCTCCCTGTCCCTGCTTCTTCTGGGTACTCCAATTTCCCCTACCACAAAAACAGGAACACACAAGTCCCCTCTAAGGTCCCCTAAAAATTTGATTCCAAACCTCAGTGGGACTTACTTGGTTAAATAAAGAATAAATACAATAACATACAAACAATAACATAATTTCAAATATACCTTGAAAAACATGCATTAACTATGTGCAGACTCTTCACAGATCTAACCAGTTATCTGGTTTGCTTGTCTCCATGGAGATAAGTGATGCCCTGTGAACAGTATAATGTATTTAACAAAATACTAAATCCTATACCTGCATTAAAATGTATTTTGTAACATATTTTGTTACATGGCTCAATCTCTTTCTGAGTTTTGAATACTTTCATGTACTTGTATTTCATGTATTTCACTTTCATGTTTTTTATAGTGTAAAAAAACAACACAAGACAAAAAACTTAAAATTGTTTGTCAACTGTTTACTGAATATCACCAAATGAGAGTGTAACTGCAGAAATACAGTTATATTACATAACACATCATAACTCATCTCATTGTAATTCCTTGTATGAAAAACATTCACTAATCCCTCTTATGCACAATCCGTTTGCATTTCAAATTTAATATGTTTTTAAAAACTGACAGCTTTTAAGCAAATATCATTTTCCTAACACAGCTGATAAAACAACTTGTTGTAGTTGTGAACATCATAGGATAAACTTAACTTACCCAGAGGTCAAAATGACAGCATGTGTATTTGACAAAACAGTTTTTTAAAAATTCTATTTAAATCACAGCTGAATGATAAGTAGGTCTAAACACTGACCCATGGTGCTGTTTGTCTTTTATAGCATCATCCACAGCAGACACTGTTTTGTTACATGCTCCATAGCACAGCCAATGTGCAAGTTGTAAGAAATGTTGGATAGACCACGTGTGTGAATTGTGCATGTGGTAGATTGAATTAGTCTGATTTGACGTTAGCTGCTGTGTTAATACACCAAAGCAGTAGTCATAGTAGGAGTATGCCATTTGTGTAAATTAGAATGACAGGATGCTTCATCGCAATAATCACCCTTTTTCATCCGTATCACAACAACACAACCACTGCAAGTTAAATGTGATCAAAACTGATAATCGTCCTAGCTTAGGAAACTCACACAATAAGTTTGAACTGTAAAACATTATATGTTTTAGCTTATCATTTCTCATTGGCTGCATGCTGTGTTAAATAAAAATGCTCAAAATGACAATGTGAAGTTGCATTTTGCTGATTGCATCTCCACAGTTCCCACTGTGCATGTTTCCTGACAAAACAAACTCATTGCTGAGACTGCAAAGTCATCCAGTCTTTCTCACAATGTGGCCTAAACATCTATTAAGCACAGAGCTGATAAATATCACATTTGCAAAGGTACAGAAAGCAGTTTTTCTACCCCCTCTTCCTCAGGGAACAATTAAGATGTTGGACCGCCTGTGAGCACATTTCAAAAACAACCTCCCCCCGCAACAATGCCACAGGAGACAGCAGCCCTCATACATCTGGATGATGCAACAGAGAGCTTAAATACCTGAGACAGGTGGACAATTATCCAACACTGTGGGGTTGGGTGTCTGGAATACGAAATGGAGATGTTTATTTGCAAAACATTAAATATAAATGGTCTGGTATGTTTACAGTGGCAATTGAGTCACTATGAGTTCAACTTCAGAGTTTCCCTAAATACTCCTTGTTCACGCCAGTTAATAAACTCAAAAAGGTTGTAGAGTGCCCCAATTAAGTCCATGCACTGTAAAAATTAAATTCAAGTTGATTAAAATTTGCCTAAAGGGTACAATGGTCTGTATGTTTTTCGAGGTATCTTTTAACCTGTAATTAAATAAATGCAAATCTATAATTGAATAAATATAAAATTATATCTAAGTTTAATGCCATACTGTGAAACATTCTTGTCAGGGTTTGGTGTTTGTGTTCCCCCTCCCCTCGTGTGTGTCTGCCTGCTCCTCCCCTCGTGTGTGATTGCCTGCTCGCCCCTCCTGTGTGATTGCTTGCTCCACCCCTAATGTGTTACACCTGTGTCTCATTTGTTTCCCCACCCTTTAGTATATATATTCTGAGTCTTCCCCTGTGTCTGGTGTCAGATTGTCTTTTCTTTTTCCCCGTGCTTTTTCCCCGTGCTTTTTCCCCGTGCTTTTTCCCCGTGCAGATTGTCTTTTTCCCCGTGCAGCATTTATTGTGTCTTGGAAATAAAACCACTTTGTTGAAGCCACGCATTTGGGTGTCTTGTGCTTAGTCTGATAATTCTAGGCCAAGCAATGTAGTTTTTATGAGACTAAAAGATGGCAGGTCCCACTCGAGTAAATTTGCATAGTGCATCTTAAGATGAACAATCTTTAAGCAACAGGCTGTGACTTGTTTGGGTTATTACATATTTCACATAACCTATTTTGATTAAATTGATTTAATTTCCACTATGAAGCGCATTTGCTTGGTCTATACATTTATTCCCAGAATGTAACTGAGTATACAACAATAACAATACCAGATATAGCCTCCAATAGTTCAATTGCATGTATTCCCATACATGCAATTTACATAAACCACACCACTATGTTCAAAGTGCTTGTGTTATGGACCTGCATATTACCCCCTTCTTACAGTTTTGGGGAGGTGACAGAGTATTTCACATAGGGATAAGAAGCCTATATCAGTTCATGGGCTATGAGTTTGCATGAATCATTTGGAGTTGACAAGCCTCCATAAACAATTGCAGCCAAGCGCAACGACACTCCCACATGCACAAATAAAAAGGCCGTACATACGCCAAGTCTTCTCTCTGTGTGAGGGCATTTGGACATAAGAAATGCTTGGGCAACATATGGCACCTATCTGATTTGTGTTTTTGGTGCACACCTCTGCCCAGGTAATTCCTTTTCTTGAATCTGTGGGCGAGCCTACAGTGAACAGCACCATGTACAGACTAAAGGGCAATGTACAGGACAAACGGATAATCTGTTAACTATTGATTGCAATTATTCATGCACAAAATAAATCAAGCTTTGTAATTATACCCAATTAATCAAATGAAACAATGGCCAGTGCATGGGAGGTAATCCATCTCTGGACAGCAGCAACGCATTTAAAGCTTTAATACTGTGATTCTTCATTTTGTAGAGAAAATGACACAATAAGCTCAAAGTGTAAGCTGCTGGCCAGAACACTGGGTTTTAGCCATTGGAGATTAAACCTGTTTCACATTGAAGGCACTGCACTGAGGATGGAGTGCTGTTGTGGAATATTAGTACGTTTTGTAATAAGTAAAAAACAGGTGGATTTATTTAGATAATTTCAGGTTAGATTGAATTATCAATCAATTTTAGTGTGATCTTAAAGATCACAGTCACTGAGTGGGTTTCTTCTGGGCACTTTGCGTTCCTCCACTAACAGAAAATATATGCAAAATCCTTCAGGTAGTCCTGACCAAACCAAGATCTGGAGATGAGGTTATCCACCATTGTGGCTGCTTATACTGACAGGTAGCCCCAACAGCACCAAGTCAAATACAGCACAGTAAATGCAATACTAGTAATGATAAAGTATACTCTTTGACTTTATGGTGTAAAGTGTTTCATGCAGTAATTTCAGTGTGATATTAAAGGTCATGGAAACTTTTCTTTCCAACTTCTCAAAATCTCAAAAGTCTCAAAGGCTGCTAGCCTGCCTGTCTGCTTTGAATATACAGTGTGTCTAACTGAAAGGTACAATATGTGTATTTTCTGGAGGTGGCATCACCTGCATGTTACATTAAGATAGAAAGTTAAAACCAACCCTAACCCTACTTTGCCTTTAACTAAAATGTTTAGAATAGTTTAACCTAACAAGTTAAATGGATGCATGTGTGTCAAACATATGGGTTTAATGCTGAATGCATGTAGTATAATCTTTTACATCCTTCCTTTTTGGCTAGGTCTGGTATTCCAAGTATTACTCTGATTAGCATTTTAAAAGACTAAAAGAAAGGTCATATGGCCACCATAAATCTGTGTCCATCCAACATGATTTACATATGAACAATCTATAAAAGCAGTCATTAGAACGGGAACTAAACTACAATATTTCTGAGCATCGACAGAGTTTGACACCTCAATTCAGGCTGCGTGTCAAGAGGTTAATTGCTTGTTGTTGTTTATGAAGAAAAAAACACATGCCAAAGGGTGAGATTTGTGACTGCAAACACCTCTTTTCTGCCCTGGTGACTTTTGAATTTCAGCCCAAAGCCGTATTCATTTCTCCAACTTCAGAGTTTGGTTCCTCATCGTTGAGACACCATCCCTGTAGCTCAAATCAAACAGGGATTAATGCATCCTTTACCCAAATAGATTTCACAACTGCCCCGTGCTTCTTCTTCTGCTAGTATCGAAAATGGCGTATTTAACCCCATGTTTAATCTTAGCAATCATAGATCCATAGAAGGGCTGGATCTCTCATGGTAACTCAAAGTTCTCCTCTAAATGTAAACACAGTTCTATATATTTCTTATCTGCTTTAGTGAAAGTCCTTTCCATTCCACATATCCACTCATACAGCAGAAAATAGCTGAGCTTCACACACTATCAGGGAGAGTTCAGCCAGGCGTGAACAGCTTTGCTTTAGGCAGTAAATACTAAAGAGCCCTCAGCGTGACAGTTCACAGGGACTATCACCGCAAACTCAAATGTAGCTTTTTATTAATCTTTCAAGTATCGATCTATTTGTTTTCCAGATGTGAAAAACATGTAGCCTATTTCTTACAGATTGATTAGTCTTCTCAGTGCAGCCAGTGAAAAGGACACACAGGACAACAGCTGCAGGAGGAGAGTGAGCTACTCGATGCATGGCTCTGAGACAAAGCAGATGTTCAAATTGCTCAGCGTAGAATTTACTTTCTTTACTTGGTTAAAAAATACCTAGATTTTGTAAAAGCAGTGTCTTATTTGATTCATTTTGTCATTTGTTCACACATCCCTGCCTTAAGAGAAAAGACATGAGCTAATACAAATGACAACTTTCCATTTAGTAAAGCATGTTACAGCATCAACAATGTAAAGAAATCAGATGGTAGAATATAGGGATGAAATGAAGCCGGCGTTGTCAAAACCATGAAATTAACAACTTCAGCATCAACAGTAAACCGCTGTGAACAATGTCAATGCATAGGCTTATTAAGTATGGAATTAAACTATGCAGATATACAGTAAATATTCATGTAGCTCAGAGCGAAAGACGCAAAGGAACAATATGATTCTGGTTCATTTCCACATATAGATGTTTGCTATAGTTTAGGGATTAGTGCCGGACTGCAGTAAAAGTAAGTTCATAAACCAGTAAAAAAAAATCTGGGAATTGGTTCCAGAAGACATATAATTAGAGACTTTGTGATTGTGCAGTTTTTAACCGCTCAGGATGAGGAGCCTGCTCATTAAAAATATCACTGGCCTAAAAAACAATGTACAATAGAGTATTTATGGAGTAATTAATGAGTCAATGTGTTGCAGGTCAGAACCCACACAGAAGGCTGGTGTCCTGTGGGAGCACCCTGAGTTCAGCACAAGTTCATATCTAATTTGATGATCTGATGATCTATAAAGTCAGAGGCATTGGATGAGAGCGCTCCGAAACACCAGGAGCTATTGAACGCAGCATGAACTACCACTGTGTTTGTCCATCACACAGAGAAGACCAACTACATTTGATCTTCCTACTATTTTTTGACAGCCAATATCCCTGCTAATGCACAGTATAAAATTAGGGCTCAGTTTTGTTGTCTGATTCACAACTGTAGTTTCAAATATCAAGAAAAAAAAAAGAATCAAAGCAGACATTCTCATTTATTTTTTATAAATATTTCACAAAAAGAAAAAGGAAATCAAGCTGCTTATAGAAAAGGCACTTTGAATTAAATCATGAATTCCCTCTATCGTACTATACCATCTGTGACAGACAGGCGGCTGGGATTGTTGCTGACTTCACATACATCTTCATTAAATGTAACCATAAATTATTTCTATGTATCTAACAAATGTTTTGGAGTTTTATTTGTACATTATTTCTGCAGGTGCAGATGCATAATCTTGTGCATGAAAAACTGCCATAACTGTATATAACCAAAATGTAAGCTTATAAAAGTTTTATAAAAGCTACTATGACTGCATCAGCAAATGTAGCTTCTGATGAATGATCTCTGAATTGACACTGCACAAAAACTGTGTGAGGCCTTGCGTCAGAAGCTCCTCTATGGGGATAAATTGTAACACCTGTCTGTGACTTGTACCTGTGTCACATTTTTCTTGTAATAATTGGGTTATTTGAGTCTGAACCTCTTTCAAAATTGGTAATATTTCCACAGCAGCTTCTGGGCAGAAGTCAATACAGAGGAGAACAGCCCCCACAGTAGATGTGGGGCATGGACACCTGAATGAGAGCAAGCGAAAGCTCATATGAAGACACAACACTATAGCTGCTATCACGCGAGTGAGAGCAGAAAACAGAGGCAGTAACAAAGCGTCCCCCGGGCGCAGGCGCTGCAGAGAGACCATTACACAGTTTAACACCTCCTGTTGATATGAGGGCTCCCCATCATGAAGGAGGAGTGCACCTGTCTGTGGGAAAGAGGGCTCTGCACAAAATGTTAAGTCAAAATCTTTAATGAGACTCTGAAAGGGTTCCCACACTGAGCAGTTGCCAAACACCAAACACTGTCTTCTGTGTTGTTCAGTGTGGACACCAGAGGCACAGAGGCCTGCCACATCTGATAACACTGAGCCCGGGCACACCACATGGCACAAGGCACAAGGGGAGACCCCAGTCCAGTCTAAAGGCTGAGCTGAGCCCAGCGCTTCATTTAAGTGATTTAAGAGCTCAACCTCACAGAATGGAGAGTTCCTGACAGCAGGCAGAGCAGCTCCAACAATAGTGTACCACGAAGCCACTTGATAATTGATCAGGGGCCCTTGCAGAATACAGCCTGTCCCAGCAGGCTCAGATAGGTGTCTTTGTACACCTCCAGCATGGCAACTCCTGTGGATACGCTCTCTCCAGCTCAGAGTTTGCAGCTCCCTGCGCTCGTTGAAGGAGCCTGTTTGCTTCTTCTGTCCCAAAGGACGTCCTGCAGAGACGCTGCAGCAGGCAGGACTCACTGTGTTACGAGAAATCCACCTGCTCCGTGGCAGAAACCTCACCTAAACAAACAAGCACATGTTTGATTAGAACACCAAAGCATGTGACATTTGATGAAATTCATTGATCCAAACTCCATTAATTACCTCATAGCGCTGCAGATATTCCTGAGCAACATAATCCCTAATGTGGTCCAGTCTCTGCCTTTGTTCAGGACTCATAGTTTCAAATAAGCTCAGGTTCTCTGAGATAGTTTCCACCTGCAGCTTGTGAAAGTAGGAGCACATGTCCTCATGTTGTTTCATAAAAGTGTCAGGTATCACAGCGTTTGGGAAAAGAGCTAAATTGGCTAAATTTGGTCCATAATTTCGAATAAGTTTTGAGAGCAAGGGTCGAACAGTTTCTTTTGCATCAAATTTTAGACATACAACATATACTTCAGAGTTGCCAGCTTTGCTGGTGGCAGGTTTAAACACATGGACAGAGGGGAAACAGCAGTTGAGCAGGTATAAGAGACAAACAGAGGAGTGTTCATAAAGAGTGAACATTTTGAGCACAAAGGAGCCACCCGGGCTCAGCAGCAGCAGGGCAGCTGTGACCTCGCAGTAATGAAGAGACGCTACCAGCGCCTCCTGCTCGTCTGGGTTCTCCTGGCAGTCAAAGCTCCCATCAGCAGTCACCAGGTCCACTCTGCACATGTTAGCTACAAACGCCTGAAGCTCCAACAAATGTTTCTGTATCATGATGTTTCCTGTGTTATCAGAGCCAAAAAACCACCAGGGAAAAGTGTTGGCTATCAGTCTGTCATCTGCAATGGTTGTGCCCCCACCATTGGCCTCGTGGTAAGGGTTTAGCGTGTTGGCAGCCCAGCTCCAGTCAACGTACCGTGTTTTTTCATTGGTTTTTATGTAGTGGTTCAAAGCAGAAATAAAAGCCCCGGGAGCCTCGCACAAATGGACTGTGTTTAGCTCCCCACTCTGTACTACTTGCTCTGGGATAAGATCAAATGTTCCTAAAATCTCGTAAAACTTGCACCATGCCTGAGTACAGATCTCTGCATTTGCCATAGAGCGAACTGCGTTCATGACCTCTCCTGCCCGGTTGGTGGAGTTTGTGTGTTGGTGCCAAACTTGGACATTTTTGTCACTGAGTTGGTTTTTCACTGCATTCAGTGAAGTCTTCAATGTCTCCAGATTACTGTGTACAGAGGCAGGGTATTTAAGGGACACATTGGGGTCAGGCAGGCGCCAGTCCTCATTGGACGGTTTAGCATAAGTCCAAATTTTACTGAACAGACGTTTAGTCTCAGCCAGTGTGTCAGGGTCAGCATCTACTGCACTGTATCTTGTCTGTCGCACAGCTTTCCTCCTGGCCCTGTTTCCCATATTCATCCTGCCAAATCACTGGAAAAATAAAAACAAATACTTTTACATTCCCCATTAATTTTTATCTCATTTAAAGTCTGATCACTTTCAAAACTGATACTAAATAAGTACTCTTCATTATGATCTGATAATATTTTAGCATGACTTATTTAATTCAGCTATCTCATCAAAGGATATAATGATAATGTACAAAATAACTAGTGGTGGTGGACTGAAGAATAATTTAGGCAACTGTATGACTGTATGTGCAATCATAACTTGACCTTAACTGCAATATATTTACTAATGCCACATCACACATATTACTTTACATAAATGTATTATTTTACAAACATGACTCGTTTTATAAGTAAATAAGTAGAATTTAAATCCTACTTAATCTAATTTACAGGGTCTAAATAGGCACAATGTTTTGCACATTTGCATTATTATGAACATCATTTATCTATATCAACATGTATTAAAGAAACACACCACTACTACTTGCGTCGTAGGTATAGCCAATTAAGAATAAGGCCATTCTTAAGTTAGACCCATGAAGTTTTCTCAAATGAAAGAAAGATGCCAGGATAAACACACTGAAATAGACAGCCTCTGAACAATGCGTACTGACTTTCTACCATACCACACAGGGACAGAAATCAGCGAAAATTTTAATGTCAAGACACAGAAAACTTACAAAGCTGACCACACTCACCAAAGCGTCTGTAAGCAAGCAAGGAAACAACTTGATCACATGACTGAATCGAGGACTGCGCATGCGTACAATACAGAGTGTGTCGTCTCGTTTAAAGAGCCAGTACCAATTTTAAACGTTGAACTACTAATTGAAAGTGTCTAGAAAATATAATGTTGTAGGCCTACTATTGTCTAAAATAAGCAAAATGAATAAATCTTTCTGCCAACTGAAAACAACTAGTCGACCAATTCAATAGTAGTAGTAGTAGTATTTGCTGTTGTGTAGACACTAGTGACTCCCAGATCATACATGCTGAACAGATCTGTGTCACTCACTGGTATGTAATTATCTGAGAAAGATACTGAGCTGACTGAGGGAGGTTTATGGTTAAGCTGTAGTAGTCCTACTTTATCTTGAACTTTATCAAAATGTAGATCTTAATAAACAGAAATCTAGTCCAATCCTGCAGTCAGATGTTGCTTTGACATTTCTGTGCATTCAGAGTTTGAAGTCAACAAGTTAATTGTTTTGTTTATGCTAGAAATCAGTAACATCTGCAACCTGTCTTTTTCTCTCTTTTAAATTCCTTCAGACCTTCAGGTGACAAACAAAACTTTCCAAGTTTACCGCTGTACGCCTTAATGAAACTATAAACCAAGTAAATTACAATTGATCTTCAAAGGTCAGCGTGGAATATTATTTCAAAAATCCATTGATGTTTCCGTAGCATTACAGTCCACCTTTTTTAATAATGATTGAACGCAAATAGTTACATATATATAAATATTTCACATGTGCGTTTCTCATTATTATGGGCAGTTTATATGACATTTTATTTCAAGAATCTCCAGTCATTTCTTGGCAAACTGTAGTGTTAACTGTCAAATTCATCTGCATTATGCGTCATTAAGAAAGCCTTTATGAAGTTTTTAGTGCTTCAGCACTACATTAGTCTGGCACTTTTGACTGTTAAACATATAAAAATGTACAAAGGTCCAAAATAACCTGGTGTTCCTGTAAAAAACAATTATAATGTAATGTAATTGCCTTTGCATACAAGGTGACAGAGGCCTCTCCTTCACCTGCGCTCATTGCCACAGCAGTGATTATGCGCTTAAGTTCAGCCCTGCAGGTCAAAGATCTCCTGTCACCATTCGTGCTCTAAGCAGTGATGGACGCATGTTATCTCCATCATGATGATCTCCACCGCCCGCTTTATCCTTGGTGCATATAGAAAACAAGGTCATTCACATACATGCAAAGCCCATGCTGTTTAACTCAAACCAAAGCATGGCGTCTTTGTTCTGTGAAGAGGTAGCAGGAATACAAGAATAATATGATTTTCAGTGAGTTACAAGGATAATGGGGACATTTCTGTGTGCAATTACAGAGGTTGCAGTGCAGATTTGCAATGGAAAACACTACTGGATATAACATACTGCTAGTTTGTTTCATTTAGACATTTCATTGATGTTCTTATCAAGACCAATTAAGGGTTTAATTAATGTCACCACTACAAAGTGTCACTTCATTAATTATCTGTGGTTGGACTTTGCATTAGAAGTAATCTTTCAATAACAAAGCTGCTACAGCCCACCGCATAATAATGAGGGCGGGAAATATTATTTTTCAGAGGAGCTAAGGGAATGAGCAGATAATCTAAAAGGGAATAATGGCTTTTTGTTTTGCACTGGATTTATTTACCAACACGAAGCCCTAAGGATCTGATATAATAGGCAGCATTTTACATTTACAATATCCTCATTAACATTTATTTATCCCTGCATAGTTTTGTTACAATTTTACGAAGAATTGTCAAAGTTAGGCATCTGTAGTATCTGTGGTAGCAGTATCCTTCAGTGTTTTCATGCTGCTTTTAGTGGATTTAGTTCTTTTGGCATGCAGCATAAGCATAATCTCATACACTAAACTCAAGTAAGATGCGCATCCATGAGTTATAAAGTCTATTACATAACAAAGCGTTGATAAGTTAATGTCTTTGTGGATGCTCCATCTCTGAATGAAGCAGAGTGTGCGGAAAGGCTCCAGTGTATCTCATGCACAAAATGATGCCCTCTAGATCTGGATACTGTCAGCCGCTATTGTAAATCATTAGTCACGTTTATTATACAATGCATATAGCCATTCACAAGCACAGTGATATAACTACTCAAGCTTGCAGCCAATAAAGAATAAGCAAGCTATCGAGTCATCTTTCTGTACTCTGGTAGGTTAATCACTGAGCTTATTCAGGCCATGCAGAGGTCTATGGAGGAAAGTAAACAAACTGGTTATGCTAATTTTTGTTTGCCCATTACAACTTATAAGAATTTGTAGAAGCCTATGTGTAAATCTATATGGT
Organism: Odontamblyopus lacepedii; assembly: GCA_034769755.1. Taxonomy (NCBI): domain Eukaryota; kingdom Metazoa; phylum Chordata; class Actinopteri; order Gobiiformes; family Gobiidae; genus Odontamblyopus; species Odontamblyopus lacepedii. Next base: position 21,942,283 of record CM068349.1, on the reverse strand, counting down.
GAAAAGTGAAAACGTTCAAACACTGGTTATGTTTACACACACCCCAAAAACCTGATCATTATCTGATTTCTGGAGTTACCAGATTAGTGAAATGCCTTGTAAATTGTTACATCTGATATGAGTAATCTGATTTGTTTCTGATTGCTCCCTCCTTTATTAGAAGGGCAAAGACAAGAATGAAGATTTATGATTTTTTTTTTTACTTTGTCTATTTTATTTTGACTTGTACATTTACATGTATATAATTTACATTTACATTTATATAATTCAGCATTGTTTGACACCTGTCTCTTGCTATCTTTTGTTTGCTGAGTGTTGGTGGTGGTCGGAGGGGCCGCTTCCGTCAGTCTGCCCCAGGGCAGCTGTGGCTACAATAGTAGTTTACCACCACCGGGTATGGAGTGAATGAATAATGCTCTGTAAAGTGTCTTTGAGTGTCCAGAAAAGCGCTATATAAAACTGATGCATTATTATTATTATTATTATTATTATTATTATTATTATTGCTACTTATTTGAATTTATTATTATCATTTATACTTTTAACTCTTTGTTATTATAATATATTATTATGTATGAGCTACTGTGTCCAAGTAATTTCCATTTTGGATCAATAAAGTTTGTCTAAGAATGAAAGAGTTGACCATTAAATTAAATTAAATTAAATTAAATTCATTGTACTTTGTCTTCCAAATACATTGATTGATCATCAGATTTCTCACACACTCAGCAATCATAGCAATCATATAATTGAGTTATTTGAATTTCTAGTTATCTGATTTTGACTGGCCACTTAAATGTTCCCACTCCACTGTGATACTCTACTGAGCTCATTCAGTTAAGTCAGTGGCTCCCCTTTCAAATTCCTGATTAGGTATAAAAATCTATTCTCAATTCATACTGTTACATTATATTAATTATATTTATGTCCTAAACCATTCTATAAACATTCCCAAAAATGTTTGTATCAAATGCTATTAAATTTCACCTTTTTTAATTAAAGTACCACCTGGTCCAAAGGGTACCACTGGTTGGGAAACCGTGATCTTATTCATGCGCTGACTGCCAACTATGCTGCCAACACAATAATGTAAATTCAGTGACACAATACTGCCCCCTATTGGTACATCTTTAGATAGCTTGATTGTATTGAGTTGCACTGTTCCTGTAAAAATTTTACACCCAGAACCCAAAAAGTTGAATCTAATTTATTCAGACCATAAATACACATTATTTTGTACACCAACCACAAGGAAATATTCTGATGATTTCCTTATTCAAAAATTATACAGTGGGATTTATTACACTGATTCACATTACCTATAGACGAGACCCTTTTTACCATCAATTGCACAACCAAAATAAAATAAATAAAATAAAGTTAAAATATGCCCAGAGTCACAGTGTAGATGCATTGATCATCCCAGTAACTTTGGAGCTTTGGCTGGGTACACCCTGGGCACGGATCAGTTTTATGCAAGGCTCACACAGGCATCAGTCACTCCCACACTCACTCAAAAGTTCCCACTTCACATCAAAGTCTTGTGAAAATGTCTTTGCAAGGTGTGAAGACGAGAAGAGCACAAGAGTTCACATTTAAAATTTGTTGATGAGCTCCATAATTGCGATTGTTGTGCTCTGTCCAAAAATGAAGGCGCCAACTACAATAGTTATGACTCCCCAAACCGTTAAAACACCACTAAAAGGAAAACATTAACATGTGAAAATGGGTTTTTATACATTTAAATTTCTATACAAAAATGTTTGATCACTGACCTGAATCTGGATGACCCTTGCTCTGTCTGCATTATGAACACAAGACACAGCCCTGTAATGAATAGGCACTGTATCAACAATGGACACCTGATGCAAATTAGGGAGTGAGAGTTAGTTTTCTTACCAGGAAAGATGAAGATAAAGAAAGCGCTGATTCCTCCGATCACACTGATAACTTCGCCCATGTCTGGGACAAACATGGCAATGAGAAGAGTGATGGTGATCCACACAACAGTTAGGACAACACGGCAGCGACTCTCAAACGAACTGGTGACGATCCCATGACTGCGCCGCCTGATCCTGAGCATTAGATTCAGGATGACAGATCTATACAGGATAAGATTCAAAATAGGTTGATTAAAACATCTTTAACAAGAACATAAAGACATACTTAATGGTGCACACTGCATCACTTTTCTAATGCTTGTCTCCATGGAGACAAGCATGTTATTACTGTGCCATACTGAGGAACATTCTAGACATATCTTCTATCTCAGTGGAGAAAAGCAGGAGGCGCCATAAGGCAAAGTTACAGGCCAGATCTGTGGAAATTTGAGCCTGCTTACAGTAAGAATGCAAATTTCTGAGCACTAAAATACTTGTGATTAAATCATGCTAGACATGCTTAATGCCATACTGGCACACTCTTCAGGCAAAGCAATACAGTCTCAGTAGTAAAAACTACAAAGCTACAAAAATATTATTACAGTACAGGAGTATGGGTATGCACCGTGGGGAACAAAAACATATCAGGTAAGATGTCTACTGTGTATAGCAACGATGGTTTCAAATAACCACTTTATAATAATATAAATGGCATGCTCATGTTTTCTGATCTATGTTATATTGTTCCCTTATCAAAAAGGGAACAATATAACATAGTGTTTATTTCACACGTGTTTCACACAAACCCTATATATTTAGGCTGAGATAACAGATTTTTCTCACCTGCCCAATAGAAGAATGATTGGATATATGGTGATAATAGAGATGCCAAAAAGCAGTCGTGAGATAATCATGACCACATCATTTCCAGCATATGACATAAGAATATCAGAAGCAACATCTCGCCCAAATGTCATGAAGCCGTACACACCTGAACATCAACAGAATGACAGTTAGGTAGCAAAATAAACTCATTGTCACTTAAAGCCAAAAATAACTGACTCACCAGTCAAAGTGTAGATGAGTAAACAGAAAAACATGGACACCACTGAGATACCAACCCAGTGGGAGATCTTCTGGTTCTCCATGCTGCTGTAGATGGCTATACACGCCTCATGGCACTGTAACGTTACATTTATCACCAGACACAAGCTCAGTCTTTTCATGTTCAAAACAGAATAATAATATTTCATAACTACCTACAAACTGGAGTACACTGTCTATTTAATGGAGGGAACTATGGATTCCCTGGAAGTGCTGTTCATATTGAATGGTTAAATGTTTAATGACATATGCTCTCTCAAATAATGTATGTACCTTGCAATGCTCAAAAATTATGCAGAATAACAACAACAGTAACTTAAATCCATTCCTTACCTGAAAACCAAAGCAAATAGTTGGCACAACACTGAACATTGACGCCCAGGAGCCCACTCTAAAAAAGAACAAGACCAAACTGAATTAATAAAAACTCTATACAGGTCTGTGATATATGAAGGCGGCTTTAAGTGAACTTTTATTGGTTACTGACCCTTGGCTGTGCTCTGGAGTGATGATGACAGCGTGGCTCTCCATCAAATAATATTTGACAATCACTGCAACACAGAGGTACGTAGCAGCCAGTGTCCCCAGCACACTGACACAACAAGAATAAGAGTTTAATAACATAAAGAGTTGTATGTCATGCCCATAGGTAAGGCTTGTACCTGGTGTATTTCTGGATACCAATTTCTTTTGGGATGGACAGGGGCAAAATAATGACCAGACACATGATGAAGAGGGCAAAGCGTTGGTCCGTGTACCAGTGATATGGCATTTCTGCCTCAGTGGAGCCAGTGGCAGTTTCATATAAAGAAATACACACTGTGGAGTAAAGCCATGGCATAAATTATTCATAGGTACAAAAATAAGAAATAAACAAATGTATAGGAGGACTATCAAAGAGGTAAGTGTGCCTCATATACAGCTGTACCCTCTTGATTTATGAATTCATTTACATTTTTCAGTATGCAAATCTGTTGACTCTGTGTTTAATGAGAGCAAGATAAATGCTTTAATGTTTAAGAACAATAGAAAGAAAAGTGTTATTTGCAAGAGCGTTGAAAAATACACAGTTAACAATATCTCAAACGACTGCTCTAACATCTGCATTATAGTATTTTACTGTTAGTAAATCCAATCAAGCTCTCAGTTTACTGGTTTAGTGACAACTGTAAAATGATTAAAGGTTTTCAGGAAGTCAATGTAAAAATGTGCTTTTGCCACTAGAATTGAAACTTTAAAAAAGAAAAAAGAATATTTTATTGCAAAAATTGGTTACTACAATTCTAGTTAGTCTTCACACAAGGTAGTGACAAAAGATGACTAAAATTATACAGTATTTACAAGGGGGTTCTAGAAATCTAGTTACTTATGTTTGGTATTCGTAATTATTATTTACATTTTGGGGATTAAAGGTGCACTATGTAAGATTTCTGCTTAGGGTCCGCTCTCTGCTTGTCTCCATGGTTACTGCTTTTTCTGAAATGTTCCTCACTATGGCGTTATATTTATCTATCTCCAGCTCCAGCTCACCCTGTGAGCAGGGAAGCTCACAGGGTGACAGTAGCTCAGTTGGGGGCAACAGTAGCTCATTTTTTAGAGCGTTTGTCCACTGATCTGAAGGTTGGCGGTTTGAATCCTGCTCTCGACATAAACATCATTGGTGAGCGGTCAGATCCACTAACCCACAGGTTGGCTGGTGTGATTCCAGCTCCCACAGATGAATGCTGTCATTGTGTCCTTGGGCAAGACACTTAACCCACCTCGCCCCCAGTGTCTGCGTACACTGGTGTATGAATGTGTGTGTGAATGGGTGAGTGGTTCCTTGTTGTAAAGCGCTTTGAGTGCCTTGAAAGGTAGAAAAGCGCTATAAAAATGTGATCATTTACAGTAACAACACATGTTTTTCAAGGTATTTTTGAGTAAAAATATTTTTTAAATGCAAAATAGATTATAGGATAGAAGAGACATTTAATCGGGGCCAAACAGCGAAACATTCAAGGCAAAGTAATAATATCTCCATGGAGACAGCTTACATTTCTCCAATTGATCCTGCACCACCACCAGGAAGGCCACGCAGATCATGAAGAGGTTGAAGCAGAAGCACACCTCACAGAGCTGCCCCACAGCGCGACCACACACCTCTCTCACCACATCCTGATAGGTCTTCTGTCTGCTGATAGATGAGGAGTAGCCCAGAATCACCAACCCACTGATGAGGAATACCAGAGACACCTAAACAGAAGCACATACAAGAGGTGGGAACATACTTATGGGGGGGTCAGAAACCATACCTTTAATCCTACTTGACAGTATTCTTTAAAAAATAAAGTCTTCTTGTGACTAAAGCATGTTAACAAAAGTAAAATATTTGAACACTGTATTTCTATATTCTTCAGATAAGATTCTCATTTTGTGGTTTATTTTTTGAATATGCCAGATTTTATTGATTATTTAATGTTTTGTCCTTACGTTGACATCAAATTTTAAATCAGATTGCCCAGACAGTTACTCTTACAGTCAACTGAAGTATTTTTCCAAATAGATTTCACTCTTACCTGAGTGATTTCTTGGATCATTAACATTACTTACTTAAATACTTCTACTTGAGTAATATTATTTTGAAATGACATTCTTTTAGAGCAATGTGTGGAGGAGACTTTGGAGGATTAAATTTGATTTTGTGGCCATTCATATCACATTATGGGGACTATAATGTGTATACACACTCCCAATGATCTTAGTTTAAACATTCAAAAGCATTTAACTACATTTGTTTCCAGTACTGACAATCTCATATACTGTACATAATTGCCTTTATATCAGTGTCTTCATCAAAAGCATTCATGTGAGTTCAGATTAAATAAGATGTATTCATTGTAGTTAATAAGATAAAGAATCTCTTTAATCTGCCCTATGATCCGTCTGTGTGGACTTTTTGACATACGGATTTTTCTCTCATTCAGGAGCTGTACCAAGAATTTGAATCTCACTGAAACTTGATGCTTCATTAGAGGTAACTTGTGAAGAGCAAAGCCCTTTTTCACATTCAGGAGACATATAGGCTCTCTATGTTAAATCAGGCAGACTACAACAATCCAAGACCAGTCATCTATAGTTTTACACACTCGCAATATGTGTGTGTGTGTGTGTGTGTGCGCGCGCGTGCGTGCGTGCGTGCGCACACACACACACACACACACACACACACACACACATATAATGTAGGCCTATATGCATGCGTCAATAGGGGGCGTATTGAGTAGACCTATTTACCAAAACCGTTTCAAATTTCAAATCAGTAGGTTATCTATGATTGAATGCCTCAACTGCGTTTAAAACTTTGAGAAACTCATCTTTAATTCAACAAACAAAATAATAAGGCTAAAAGTTCTAAATGGATATGGGTGAAGAAACAATATGACCATGACCGTTTCTGCACAGAGTGGGCCGTATTTTAGTCTTAAGACAATTACCCAATTAACATTAATTAAATATTTTTGTATTTTCCTCCGAAATTACAAACCAGTTCCACGGAAATAGCAGTGGTCACTCCTCCCGCTTTCTCAAAGGCCCATGGGAAGTTGAGCAGCCCGGCTCCTAGCGCAGACTTGAGCATGATGAACACGGCGCCAAACGAGCCCAGCCTTGGCTGGTCTGTGTGCGAGGCAGAGCGGGAGAAGAGGCAGATGCTCTCCCGGGCAAGTTCCTCCATGATCCCAGGTCTGAACTTTTCTCCTCAGCAGATAAAATAGCTTAGCTTCCCTCAGTCTTTTCAGGGTCCCACCTGGTGCGGCTTGGTGTCTCATGCCCTGAAGTGAAATTATGCTACCCTTTATTACCCTGTACCTCCCACACAAGCTGTATATTCAGATAATTAAACATTTCACCCTGTGGTGACACATTTGACACTAAGGTGAGCATGTTTGCTGTGAGTGTTCTCTATTTTCAGTCTGACCTGTCCAGCGTGGTCCAGCAGGGGCCTATATGACCCTACAGAGGAGCCACTGGGGTAAGAAGTTTTAGCCAACATAAACTATTATATTACAACCATTAGCATTTGAGACTACACATACAGGGGGGTTCTGGATTCTCCCGATTAGCTCAGGAGGTAATTGGTCTCTTGGGAGGAACTTGGAGTAGAGCCTCTGCACCTCCACATTGAGACACCTGGAAAGAGATTCAGGGCATATCCCGCTGGGAAAAGGCCATGGGGAGAAGAAGAAAGAATGAAACGCAGTGGGTAATTATCTTTAAATGTAGCCTTAAAATGAACTTTGGCCACACAAAAACATGGCACCTCATTGGCTAAGCAGCCTACATGTAATACACAGTTTGCAATTTGCGATTTTATGTATTTATTGTGGGAACATTGCATATTCATTAACATTTATGTAAATAAGCAAGTCAAGAAGACTTAGGAAGACGTTGGCCCGCTCATGGGCCCTTGTCATTTTTATTTATTTATTTATTCCTTTTGGTCATCCAATTTGAGGTAAAATTTGAAATCTGATGTTCCTCTGTACATAGCTTCTTATGACTTACAGTATAACTAGAGCTCAGCCATTTGTCTGTGCTCCAAAGGTTTCAGAAACCGCTTCAATTGGGATTGTTGGTCATTTTAGTCAGGTATTTTAGGAAAGGTCTTTTATAGTATAAACTTCAGTTCAATACAATAGAAAAGTTTGTATTTATCAGACTATAATATTTTTACAATTTTGCAGATTGTAAAGCCAGCAAATAACTGCAAAAGTATGTTACAACATCTGGATTGTGTATGTCTGTGTGTATGTGTATGTGTGCACGTGCATGCCTCCGTATGTGCGCACGTTTGACTGCGTGTGCATGTGTATGTGTGTGTGTGTGTGTGGCAGTTTTAAATAAATATGTGGGACAATCAGAGATTAGAGTGAAAGTAAGGTGTGGTGGGGACATCAGGCTTATCTAACTGACTGGAAACAACACAACCAAACTTGACTAATGACAATTCAAGTGAAACTAATAATAAACTGTCACAGTTCATTGTAGATGTGAGGAACATGGGCCTACATAGTCTCAACACAGGAATCAGTCAATAATGCTACAGACATGAAACTACTTTTTATTCAACTGCTGAATGAATCATAGAATGTGATGTATTTGTTCACAAATATAAAACTATTTAAAACGTACCAATAGTTTTGAAGTAACATGAGTATTTAATAATAGCTGTGCTTATTATACAATACAATAGGCCTATATTGTTTTTGAACAATAAAACCAACGTTTTATTGTTCAAAAACAATATAAGCCATGTTGCATGTACACACTGAATATTTGAACATTTTAAAAAGGGACATTTAATTAGTTCCTGAACATATTTTTCATCTTGCACAAATGCATGCATATTAGCTTGAAGGCTTCATAGATTCTATATTTTCAGTCCACATGTTGCCCCTCCTTATAGTATTAGGCCACTGACTGTTCTGTTTTAAGTCCTCTTTCATCTGAATTGAGGTTCATATTCAGATCTTACATGATATATTTAGTACTGTACTATTCAGTTCACCATAGCCAGTTTGAAGAATGTCACTTTTGACCACTGTTTGTTGGTGTTGAAACAAAGTGTAGCAGCTATACATAGAGAAAGATAAGCATGGTGCTGCAGACTGGAAGAAACAGAGAGCTAAAAGTGGGGTCATCTTTGTAAGTCTTCCCTTTGAGTGTCTCTTGGTTAGTCTGTTCTGATGTGGGGGGACTCTGGACTGCAGGCACAGTAGTGGGGCTGATGGTGGTCCGGCTAGCACACATCTCATAGAGGTTTCCTGAAAACTCTGTCTTCCTCGACTCCTTTCTTAGAGACTCCCACACTGCTGTTGCCTCTCCAGGACATCCAGAAAGGGCAGCATTTGCACAGTCATGAAATTCATTCCAGGACCTTTGAAGGTAAAGTTTAATGTTGATGTTAAGATTCTATAAACTACTAATGCGTGGCATACTTGTCACTTCAAGTAATTACACACAAGGTGTCTTATTGGTAATTTAATACATACAAAAAATGTTCTTTAAATAATTATTTGTTTTAGACACCGGAATAATATAGTTAATAGTGTGATTGTTTGCACATACCTGCAAATTGCATCAATGTCCTGTGTATTCTGGTCAGGCTGATTTTCCACCAAACTGTCTCCAAGTTTTAATAAACATTGCGCAAAACTCTTGTAGATTGAGCCACAGGAAGGAGAAATTGCAGCTCCCAAACTCAAGGTGACTAAACCTGTCAAGAAAATAGAAGTAAGCTACAAGACTTTTTGAGTCTTTGCTTTAGAATTGTATGTGCAGAATTGACATGGAAACAAAAGCATCAAATGGCATTAGATCCGCCATTCCTCCAGGAAAGCTTTATGCATGATTTTGGAGCTGGGCTGTAGAGATTTACTCCCTTCTCGCCAGATGAGTATTAGTGAGACCAGGTGCTCTTGAATTATAATGTTACCCATTTTGTTGTCAGATGTATTATTATTATAACGTATACATGTGTAAAATTATCTGTTCATTTCTGCATGTAGATTCATTTGTTAGTTAATGTTTTTGATGAATTAGTATATTACAAAATGATGTGCAGTTGTACTTTATTTTCAGTGTTATCACAGATTTATTATCACAGAGATACAAACCCCAAACACCTAAAAAGGAATTCCTAAGTATTGATAAATAAAAGACAAAATTTTGTCTTGCAGCATATTCATCTCAGTCATACAATTGTAATAATAGTAGAAAAATCCTTACAGAGAAAAGATGCCAAATTCACCAGCATTTTTGAGGCGATATGTTGAGACATCTTTTGACTCTGCACTGTCCTCCACGACGAGTCCCCCTTCTGAAATGGATGGCCTAGAAGTAACCACTAGAGTTTAGAGTTTGAAAATCCAAAATGTGAGTTTGTCTTCATTAGTTCTAAAAATGGCCTCGGTGCAAAAATGCACCATTGCCAAGCACTGTCCAGATGGATTAACAGAGAACAACTGCCCTGATGCTGCATGTGTACATGCATGTGTGTGTTAGGGGGGGCTGTGTGCAACAGACCAATGACAGCATCACAGGAGCACACTGGATTAGTGTATTCTCATTTCCGGTGTATTTACAATATTTGAAATAGAAATCAGTTATTGGTATTGTTTATTGCACAATACTTAAATTGGTAATATATTCATATTGGTATTAATGGTCACTAAGTCAATTGAAAAGTGCTACATTTGTACATTTGTTTGCTGACAGATTGGCAGTGTCCCAGTGGGAGCTGGTTTGGGGTGGCCTGTGAGAATAGTTACACTCCTCTTGATGTTGAAATAATGTGCCGTTACACCGAGCTTGTACAAAGAGTTCAGACTTGAGCATCTGTCTTACAATGTCTCTTGTGTTTTTCTGAGCCTCCAAATCTCTTGCTTTGTCCACCAGATGGCTCACACACTGTGCATTAATGTACATGCCACATCCCATGTACAGACACAAGAGAAACCTATTGTTAATCTGCAGCTTAAAGCAACCATTAGCTAGAAAATAATCTGTTTGAATCATGTGAATCAGTATTATCAAATAAGTTTTCAAATGTTGCAATTTATAAAATAATACAATGCACTATAAGAAACATTTATTTTGGCCTCTCTTTAAACACAGTATTAAGTATTTCAGGAAAAATCTCTTTTTGCTATGATTTGAACATGAGCTCTATCAGACAGGTTGGTTTTCTTTCCACAATGCAAAAATAAAGCTTCTGATTTTAAACAGAAATTAAGAGTTTCACACTATCCATTGTTTTGTATACATTATGTGATTACTATCAAAGGATGAGACAATACATTATCAGGTATCAGCTTTCACAACAACAATACATTAGCTGTTGTAAAAGATGAAAAAGGGTGATGGCTATAGGTTTGAGTGACAGCTCTGGATTAAAGTATTATGTAACTGTAGGGAGACAAAAAAAATCCAGCTAAGATTAGATCTGCTCAATGCTTTTCATTCATTTATCCGTTTCACTTGACCCAATATTATCTAGTGATAATATACATGGTGCATTATAATACACACCAAGAGTTTGCACATTTGTCTAAGAAAATTCACATATTTAATTGTCAGGCAGACGTAGGAAGGCTTTGTTTACCATGGGTTTAAGAACACTGCCATCCCCAGGGGAAATTTAGAACTACAATATGTTTGGAGATGTTTCATGTATGTTACATACATGAACACATACATACATATATATACATATATATATATACACACATACATATACATACATACATACATATATATATATATATATATATATATATATATATATATATATATATATATATATATATATATATATACATACATACATATATATACATACATACACTCAACAAAAATATAAATGCAACACTTTTGTTTTTGCTCCCATTTGTCATGAGATGGACTCAAAGATCTAAAATTCATTCCAGATACACAATATTACCATTTCTCTCAAACATTGTTCACAAATCTGTCTAAATGTGTGATAGTGAGCACTTTTGCTTTACTGAGATAATCCATCCCACCTCACAGGTGTGCCACATCAAGATGCTCATCAGACACCATGATTAGTGCACAGGTGTACCTTAGACTGCCCACAATAAAAGGCCACCCTGAAATGTGCAGTTGTTGCTTTATTGGGGGTCTGGGGACTCAGAACCAGTCAGTATCTGGTGTGACCACCGTTTGCCTCATGCAGTGCAACACATCTTCGCATAGAGTTTATCAGATTGTCAATTGTGGCCTGTGGAATGTTGGTCCACTCCTCTTCAATGGCTGTGCGAAGTTGCTGGATATTAGTGGGAACTGGTAGGCCTACGCGCTGTCGTATACGCCGGTCAAGCACATCCCAAACATGCTCAATGGGTGACATGTCCAGTGAGTATGCTGGCCATGCAAGAACTGGGACATTTTCAGCTTCCAAGAATTGTGTACAGATCCTTGCAACATGGGGCCGTGCATTATCTTGCTGAAACATGAGGTGATGTTCATGGATGTATGGCACAACAATGGGCCTCAGGATCTCATCACGGTATCTCTGTGCATTCAAAATGCCATCAATAAAATGCACCTGTGTTCTTCGTCCATAACAGATGCCTGCCCATACCATAACCCCACCACCACCATGGGCCACTCGATCCACAACATTGACATCAGCAAAGCGCTCACCCACACGACGCCACACACGCTGTCTGCCATCTGCCCTGAACAATGTAAACCGAGATTCATCCGTGAAGAGAACACCTCTCCAACGTGCCAGACGCCATCGAATGTGGGCATTTGCCCACTCAAGTCTGTTACGGCGACGATCTGGAGTCAGGTTAAGACCCCGATGAGGACGACGAGCATGCAGTTGAGCTTCCCTGAGACGGTTTCTGACAGTTTGTGCAGAAATTCTTTGGTTATGCAAACCAATTGTTTCAGCAGCTGTCTGAGTAGCTGGTCTCAGACGATCTTGGAGGTGAACCTGCTGGATGTGGAGGTCCTGGGCTGGTGTGGTTACACGTGGTCTGCGGTTGTGAGGCTGGTTGGATGTACTGCCATATTCTCTGAAACGCCTTTGGAGACGGCTTATGGTGGAGAAATGAACATTCAATGCCCGAGCAACAGATCTGGTTGACATTCCTGCTGTCAGCATGCCAATTGCACGCTCCCTCAATGCTTGCGCCATCTGTGGCATTTTGCTGTGAGACAAAACTGCACATTTCAGAGTGGCCTTTTATTGTGGGCAGTCTAAGGTACACCTGTGCACTAATCATGGTGTCTGATGAGCATCTTGATGTGGCACACCTGTGAGGTGGGATGGATTATCTCAGCAAAGCAAAAGTGCTCACTATCACACATTTAGACAGATTTGTGAACAATGTTTGAGAGGAATGGTAATATTGTGTATCTGTATCATATGTATCTGTATCATATGTGCGCATGCGCGAGTTCGCGTGTGCAGCCTGCTTACAGAGCTCCCGATCCTTTCTTCGCTTTTCTTGCTTTTTTGTACTTTTTACCTTTCTATTTGAGCACACTTTTTGAAATAGTTCTTAACAACACTAGAGTCAGCTGAGGGAGTTTTTTTTGGCGACTTTGAGTGACCCTTAAGACTGTTTCTGACTGACACGGGGTTACAATGCAGCTTCGTTACACTCGGGAACAGCTGATGGCGCTGAGAGACGCTGGAGCGGCTGCTATAGGAACCACCGGGAGCTCACCTGACATCCCCAAGGACACGCAGGGGCTGCAGAGGAAATAAAAAACTGCGACGGAAGAGGATAGCAGCAAAACAACAGAGACTTAAGTTCAAGCCGTGTCTCCCCTCTATTGTGATGGGTAACGTGAAATCCCTCGCAAATAAGATGGACGAACTGACAGCGCTAGCCCAGAGTCAGAAGGAATATCGGGAGTGCAGTTTAATGTGTTTCTCCGAGACACTGCTGCATGAAGATGTGCCTGATGACTACGTTTCTATCGCGGGCTTCTCCACTGTACGGGCCGACAGAGAGCGCGCCAGCTGCGGGAAGAGCAGAGGCGGCGGGGTCGCTGTGCTCGTCAACCACCGCTGGTGCCATCCATCGCACATCACTGTCAAGGAACGGATCTGCAGCCATGATGTGGAACTATGTACTGTCGGACTACGGCCTTATTATCTACCGAGGGAGTTCTCGCATGTTGTGTTTGTTGCTGTCTACGTGCCTCCGTCAGCCAACGCCCACAGCGCCTGTGACTCTATCCACGCTGCGGTAGCCCGGATTCAGAACGCTCACCCTACAGCCTTCATCGCCATCTCCGGGGACTTCAATCATGTCAGTTTGGCCAAAACTCTCCCCACTTTCTCCCAGTTTGTGAACTGCTCCACCAGGGAGGGAAAAACATTAGACCACCTCTATGCTAATGTTCGTGGCGCATACCTGGCGGCCCCCCTGCCCCCACTTGGCAGTTCAGACCACATCCTGGTGCTCCTCAGGACATCTTACACACCTCTGGTGAAGCGCCTTCCCCCCTCCCCCCGGTCTGTGAGGAGGTGGACAGATGAGTCTCTGTTACAGAGCTGCTTTGAGGTGACAGACTGGGCTGCACTCACTGAGCCCCATGGAGAAGACCTCGACGGGCTGACTGACTGCATCACCAGCTACATAAACTTCTGTGTGTTGTCCCAACAAAGACTGTGAGATGTTATCCAAACAACAAGCCATGGATAACCAAGGACATTAAAGCCACACTCATTGGGAAGAGGAAGGCCTGCAGCTCGGGAAACAAGGAGGAGGCCCGGGCTGCTCAGAAGAAACTGAAGGTGCAGCTGAGCCAGGCCAGACAGAGACATGGGAGGAAGCTGGAGTGGAAACTTCAGCAGAACAACATGCGGGAAGTGTGGAGCGGCATGAGGACCATCACGGGACACAAGCCGACCCGAGGGAGACGTGAACACAGCTAATGAGTTCAACATCTTCTTCAATCGCTTTGACACTGCAGGAACTGTCCACCTCCAGTCAGCAGCAGTCACCCCCCTACCCCTCCCTCCCCTGTCTCCTGTGGAAGACCCAGCTCACACCTCAGACGACACCACCCCTCCCCCTCCTGACACCTCCACACTGACTGTCACTGAGGAGCAGGTGAGGTGTCAACTGCAGAGACTGAAGGCCGGGAAAGCACCAGGACCTGATGGAGTGAGCCCCAGAGTCTTGAAGGGCTGTGCTCCCCAGCTCAGTGGTGTCCTGCACCAGATCTTCAGCCTGAGCCTGAGTCTTCAGAGAGTCCCCCTGCTGTGGAAGACATCGTGCCTCGTCCCTGTCCCGAAGACGCCGCGCCCCAGCGACCCTAAGGACTACAGGCCCATGGCACTGACCTCCCACATCATGAAGACTCTGGAACGACTCGTCCTGCAGCAGCTGAGGCCTATGGTCCAACATCTGCAAGACCCTCTCCAGTTTGCCTACCAGCCCCACCTTGGAGTAGATGACGCCATCCTGACCCTACTCCACAGAGTCTACTCCCACCTGGACAAGCCGGCTGCCACTGTGAGGATCATGTTTTTTGACTTCTCCAGTGCGTTCAACACCATCAGGCCGGCTCTGCTGGCTGAGAAGCTGGCAGTGATGCAGGTGGATGCCTCCTTGGTGTCCTGGATTGTGGATTACCTCACTGGAAGACCACAGTATGTGCGTTTGCAGATCTGTGTGTCGGACAGAGTGGTCAGCAACACCGGGGCTCCACAGGGGACAGTCTTGTCTCCCTTCCTCTTCACCCTCTACAGCACAGACTTCAACTACTGCAGCCAGTCTTGCCACCTTCAGAAGTTTTCTGACGACTCTGCAGTGGTGGGATGCATCAGCGGTGGTGACGAGGAGGAGTACAGGACTGTAGTGGACAACTTTGTCACTTGGAGTGAGGAGAACCACCTCCAGCTCAACGTGATGAAGACAAAGGAACTGGTGGTGGACCTTAGGAGGACCAAAGCTGCTGTGACCCCCATCTCCATCCAGGGGGTCAGTGTGGACGTGGTGGAGGAGTACAAGTACCTGGGGGTGTACTTGGACAATAAACTGGACTGGAGCAGGAACGTGGACGCGGTTTACAAGAAGGGCCAGAGCCGCCTCTATTTCCTGAGGAGGCTGAGGTCCTTTGACATCTGCAGGACAATGCTCAGGATGTTCTACGAGTCTATGGTGGCCAGTGCCATCATGTACGCTGTAGTCTGCTGGGGCAGCAGTCTGCGCGTGAGGGACACTAATAGACTCGAGAAGATCATTAGGAAGGCTGGACATGTTGTGGGGGAGGAGCTGGACTCTCTGGCGGTGGTGTTGGACAGGAGAATGCTGGACAAAATCTGGACTATTCTGGACTCTCCCTCCCACCCCCTCCACAAGGTGCTGGCCAATCAGAGGAGCTGTTTCAGCCATGGACTGCGGCTGCCGCGCTGCTCCACTGAGAGACAGGAAATCTTTCCTGCCTGTCGCCATCAAACTGTTGAACGCTGCACTTTAACTCACAAACTACTCAATCCTTTTCATCCTATTCCCTGCTCACACATGTATATAGTCATAAATAGATGTAAATAATTTCCCAGAGAGAGCTATTTTATCTTTTATCTTTTATCTTATTGTACTTAGCTTATTTTTGTAACTTGTTCGATGTACATGCTCTTGGTCGGTTGCATCTGTAACAAAGAAAATTTCCCCTCGGGGATGAATAAAAGTAATTCTGATTCTGATTCTGAATGAATTTTAGATCTTTGAGTCCATCTCATGACAAATGGGAGCAAAAACAAAAGTGTTGCGTTTATATTTTTGTTGAATGTACATACATACATACATATATATATATATATATATATATATATATATATATATATAAAATGAGCATGTATCACAATTGTGGCCTCTTAAATAGTTTAAAATGGTTGTTTGTCTTGTTGACTTTGGCCTAAATAGCTGAAGAACTATGGATGGATCATGGAACCAAGCTACAGTATTGCTGAAAACTAACATAATTAATAAGCTCCATCTCCAGATATTCCACCACACACACAAAATAAAGGGGATTCAATTCATGTCTGTTTTCCAGAACATTAACAATTCCTTTAATTTTCTAATCCTGAAAACAACAGCATTTCACAAAACCATAAACAAAACAACAATTCATATCATGTTTAAACAGATGTATGTTTTGAAGGGAAATTTGAAAGCTGCCCGTTCGGCTGTGCACTCCAAGTAATTTTTCTGCAACCCTTGTGATATCATATTCATATGGCCAAACTTTTAAAAATCTACACGTGTTTTTAGTTTTGGTATATGTACTTCCATTTAATAGCTTTGTGTTAAATTTCTCAGATGGTTTATTTTTGTACTTTCAACATGAATACAGTTCATTGGATGTGCTCTGGTATTTAACACCATGGCACTGAACATAGCCCCTTTAATAATAAAAACACTGCTCACATTTTGATACAAAATAGGGCTGTCTATGACTTCAAAAAAATCACTGGTCTCATTTTAATGAGTTTCTGTTACTCTCCATCTCCAGGCATTCAAACACAAACTAATTTAGATGTAGAGTCATATTGTCAGACTTTCTTTCGGGAATTGGGGCTGTTTACAACTGTGGGGTTACCAAAGCCAACAAGGAGCCTGTCCCTCTCTCGGACCTCCTCTTGTAACTTTGCTTCTGTTACCCGCAGCTGCCGGATAGTCGCTTTCATCTCCTTCATCTTGACCTCCATCAGTGCGATGATGTCCCGTTGTTCGTTCAGTTTACGGAGCAGCTCTGAGGATGTAGTCCCGGTGGTCAGTGAATAAGAGTGGTCCAATGGGCTGCTGGTCACACTCACGTACTGTACTGTGGGTTGGACATCTACTGCCCTTGTGTCTGTCTTTGATTCATCAATCGTATCGTCTTCTACGGGTGCTGTGTAACAAGTCCCTTCAGTTTGAGCGGGAAGTCTGGCTGTGCCTAAATACTCGCCGTTTTGACCAATCTGAACAACAGTGATCTCATCGTTGTTGGCCTCGCCACCAACAGTTCCCTCTGTTCCTTCTGGTACACTCAAATTACTAATAATAATCCCGGAGGTGGCAGCTGGGGCGGGAGTAGGCACAGGAGCTGGCGCGGGGGCAGATACCTTCTTTCCTCTTCCCCGCCTGTTTCTCCGCTCATTCACGCCTCTCAAGGGAAATAACGACGGGACTCGTATGGTGTAGGTTTTTCTCCCGCCGGCAAAGTGTACACTGCACACCCGATGTCCTGTGGTGGGCTGAAAAGTACTGAAACACCCGCTGACCCCTGCTCTGGAGATGTTCCTCAGCCACTGCTCTCTGAGCGCGGCGTCTTTCGGAAATGTGTAGAAGCGCAGCTCCCGGTCTCGATGCGAGTTGTTGTAGCAGCCAGGCACACAGCAGGTGAACCCGGGCATATTCACTTCCACCCCAAGTCTGAAAATATAAGTATTGTGTAGAGTTTAAATAATTGTTCACAGTTGTTTGTTAACTATGCATCTATATCAACCTTAGCGGCCTACAAGCAAACTACACGTCCCACAAAACAAACGGCTTCCAGTTCATATTCTACTAATCGTAGAGCAGTTTCACTCTATTAACTGGATTTATTGCAAAGCATAAATATGATCTGCGCTACATACGAGGTGTGAATCTGTATTTTCGATGGGAAAAGTCTGGTTTTGTTGTCCTCGCTGCACCGTCCTTCTCTTGGAACTAAAAATCCCACAATCCTTTGCGAGTCCTTATCCAAATATTTGTTAGGTAGCTCCCCCTTCTGGTCAAACCAAACTCTGGCCAAACCATGGAAATATGGATCAAACACAGGAATATGTTTAAAAGGCCATCATTGATGAACACAAAGCTACTAAAAACGTTGGCTTAATAACTCTAAAATGGACAATTTAAAATAAATAGAACAACAAAATTAGGCTATACCCGGAAGTGTTCTGGGTAAATATGATAAATAGCCTATTGATTTCATATTTTACCTGAAAACTAACTAGTCATCCAACTAACTAACTAATTGCTCTTATACAATAGTTTTACGGTGAACTCTTTTATAAGACACTGATCAGTATTTTTAATCTGTTTAAATCTGTAGTCCCCCCGAGTGTAAGTTGTAGATCCTTGGTTGAAACGGGTTGGACGTATCAGTCCAGTCCCGCTGAAGTTACCATTGGCAACAGTGGGCAGCGCCTCTAGAGTAAAGAAGACCAACGCTGTGGATGATCAGCGTTATTGGGGGTAGGTAGCTAATATAACGCGTTGTGTTGCTTTAAAAATGCTGTGCTAATGTTATAATAACGCATGAATATCTCCGGAGAACTTACTTATTTACAAACTACAGTTTGAATAGTCGTGTCTCTAGTTCCGGATGTTATCCTGCTAATGTTAGCTGATCAAAACGCTAGTTAGCTAAATATGTCTAGTCCTCACTGAGATCCACTGTCGCCCTGTCATTGATATAAACGTCGCTCAAATTGCTTTTTCTTCATTTTGAAAATGAAGGTTATTGTGGTATGTGAAAGTTTACTTTTATAAGGACTAATTGATCTACACAACACAAAGCTAGCTTTGTCAAGTGTCCAAACCAGCTATGGTGACAATGTCGAGCTTGTCTGTTTTCTAGCAAGTGTTTTTTTTTTCTTCTCTTAGGTTCGTCAATAGGTGCCTTTTGTATATTTATGCAACATTTTTAGGAACACAGCTGTTTTAGCTACACGCCTTTTCCTATGTAGTCTTGTACCCAGTATTTTTAAGGTGATATATATTGATATGATAACTTACAAACTATAAGAATATGTTCTGAGTACATAATGTCCAGTATCTTTAAAAAATATATATATATATTTTGAATTTATGTTCCAATAAGTGGTAAACTACAGCATCTTATCAGACAGGAGAAGCTCAAATCTAGCTCAGTGTGTTTATCTTTATTTTAGGTTGCGTTATAAATTCTCTATTACTAACTTATAAATTCTCTATTACTAACTGTACTTGTTACTTGTTTTGTGCAGGTTTGGTTCAGAATATCCAGAGAAGTGCCAATTTGCATGATATGGGACAAAAATGATCAACATTGTGCTTCCCTAAAGTGCCACTATGCTGCCAGGCGTTGGTGTTTTTGGCACTGGGACCACAGCCAGAGTGCTTGTCCCATTGTTGAAATCTGAGGGGTTTGAGGTCCATGCTCTCTGGGGACGAAGTGAAGAGGAAGCAAGCTGCTTGGCAAAAGAGCTCAACATTCCATTTCACACGAGTCAATCTGATGATGTTTTGCTGCATCAAGAGGTTGACCTTGTTTGTATCTATATTCCACCATCAATGACGAGGCAGATTGCGGTCAAAGCTCTAGGTAAGAGGTTAAAAATGATCTCCTGTTCTCTGGCCATACTTTTTATTTAATTTTTGTTTGTTTAAACACAGCAATAAATATGTTTAGCCGAAACACAACATTGTACAATCTGTACATCCTGATTACTTTTTAAATGCAACAGGATTCCAGCATGATGACTTCAGTTTCCTGTTTTAGTCTGCAACTTCCTGAGAGTGTCTCTGCTAAACTCTGATGTGTATCACCCATAGACTGTATATATATGGACATGGACATAGCTAACACGCTAGCCTTTGCGTTCCAAATAGGAAGTTCGCATGCAGGCTCTTCCGGCTCCTTCTGACCCTGGCTCCCATTGACTTACATTGAAATATTGTTACCCCTGTCCCTGTAACTGCTGCTGTGAGCCTCATCATTTTGGTCTTAAAATATTCATATTAACCCACTTTATTTTGTTATTTTGTCTGTTAAAAAAAATCATATTCATAATATAGAGCTTGGCTCCAAACTCACTCTAACCGATATGCAAGCTTCATTTGAGCAGAGCCGAACACTGTGGGTGACGTCACACTCGCTCAGTCCACTTCTTATACAGTCTATGGTGTCACCACTTTGAAGTTTTCTTGACTCTGGGTTTATAAATCAGATTTACATGGCGGTGTAGTGGTTATAGATATGTTTTTTTCTTTCCACTTCAGCATTGTGATTTCACCTCCTGACCATGCTGTTTGTTGAGGATCTCTACTCTCTCTGCTCATTTTACCACCCCCTCCTACCACTATTCTATACAGTAAAGCATTCAGGCCAGAAAATCTTAGAGATGAAAACTATTTTTAGACTTAACTCTTTGTAAACACACCATTCTTTTGTGATTGGGTGGCTGGAAGACTATCCATTGACATTTTCATCATACAAAAATATTCCCTCCATAGAAATCTTTGCCCCACTTAATAAACTGATTGCTGGTTAATGTGTAGAAAAGTCATTGGGCTGTGTGTTTTTTCTCTGAATACTGTGTCAACAGGTAGTTTATTTTACATTTATCTGAATGTATTTTGTTTATGCAGGTATTGGAAAAAATGTGGTCTGTGAGAAAGCCGCAACTGCTGTGGACTCATTCAAGATGGTGGCTGCTGCCCGGTATTATCCGCAGCTGCTCAGCATAATGGGAAATTCACTGCGTTTCCTCCCAACATTTGTTGCAATGCAAAAGTTGCTGGTTGAAGGATATGTGGGAGAGCTACAGGTGTGTGACATCCGAGTATATGGACCCAGCCTCTTGGATGAGTCATATGGCTGGACATGTGAGGAGCTAATGGGAGGAGGTGGTCTACACACCATTGGGTCAACAATAATTGATCTTGTAAGTTTTTTAACTGGGGCCAGAGCCCACCGTGTGCATGGTCTTCTGAGAACTTTTGTTCAACAGAACAATTGTATTAGAGGTATTCGTCGAGTCACTAGCGATGACTTTTGCTTTTTCCAAATGTTGATGAGTGGAAAAGGGTCCAGCTCGAGTGGAGTATGTTGCACTGTAACATTAAATTTTAATATGCCAGGGTCATTTGTACATGAGGTCATGGCAGTGGGATCGGCTGGGAGGTTAATTGCAAGAGGAACAGAGCTTTATGGTCAGCGAAATGGAAGTAAAAATGAGGAGCTTTTGCTTGGAGACGATGGCTGGAATGGGCCAGAGGTGAAAGCGATGTCCCTGCCTCAGATCCAGGGGTTGAGCTCAATGGTGAAGGCCCTAAGACAGTCCTTTCAGGCCCATGAGGAGCGCAGATCGTGGGCTCGTGGACCTGTGGTTATGGCACCAACATTTGAGGATGGGCTGTATGTGCAGACAGTGGTGGAAGCAATAAAGCGGTCAAGCACCAGTGGTGAATGGGAGTGTGTAGAGATCATGAGGGAAGAGCCAGACCCCAACCACAACCTGTGTGAAGCTCTGCAGAGAAATAAGATGTAGATTACTACTTCAGCGTCTATTACACTGGCCTTGGCCTAGAATGTAGTTTTGTTTTAAATCAGCTGCTTAGCAAAGGTAGTTTACACACGAATACTTTATACTTTTTTATTATAAAGCTTTACACATTGGCGCCAGTATACTATCAATTACCTGATAGTATGTAGGCATACACTACATATTTGTAACAAGCCTCAATTCTCAATTTAACAATCCTTAAAGAAATTAAATTGCATTGATTTTGTTTTTTTTTTACAATTTCAAAATCAAACATTTTCACGGTGAGTTGAAATGCTGGTACAGACTGATGTTATTTGAGGACCGCAGTTGCACAGTTAACTTATCTGATGTCCAGTAACTTCTCAACAAATTGTAAATACAAATTATATAAAAAATAGATAACAGGTTTTACTTGCCTTTGTTGAAGAATTTGCTGACAATTCCAAGGGTTTTTCAAATAAGCTGAGGAAAAGAAAAATGAGTGAAGAGCCAATTTACATATCATCATATCACCTTTAGGTTTACCTGGGCTGTGATCTTTTTTTTTAATGTATACATTTAGTGAGCGCATTGGTAATTCCATTATGTTTTTTTTTTTATAATTTATATTTCATGTTATTTATGTTTTCTAAGCTATTTTATTGAGTAAACCTTGAGAGAAAAGTACAACCACTGGATTGTACCTGCCAATGTGTTCACAAACAAAATTAAGCAGTTTGCCCTAATTCTGGATGGATGGGTGGTTCTGTATCTGTGTTGCTTCTACAGTTTGAACATGCACATTTACCTCATTCACAGTAGTGCTTTACAAAACCTAGATAATAGCATAACATTAAACTTCTGCAGGGCGCTTGTATATTTATCTTGAAAGTAAATCTAACTCATACTGTATATTTGTTTGCACTGATGCACATTTTAATAAAAGTGCAGCACGGAACAGCTCACTGCTAAATATGTGTATTTATTTGTCATGGTGAACAGAAAGTTTGATGCAAGCTTGAGCAAGTGGTGCTATTTTTTTGTATTGTAATTGAAATTAAAGCTTTGGTTGTATTATGTTGCGGAAACATTATTCATATAAATTCACTTGACTAGTCATTGTTATAAATGTTTTTCTATTAGACTCAATTATGATATATTATTTATAAATAATTATTACATTAAAAAGTTGTTCTTCTGCTCCACATCCTAGTCTATGCACCACATACAAGACATTTGTCCCACATTGCTTCCTTTTAAATATTTTGCATAGATTGTTGACAAAGATTTTTTTTTTAATTAATATAATTTGCATGTCCATATTTTTTATCAAGGGCATGTTGAAACAGTGTTGGTTATGATCATATGACTCAATGAATATTGCCCACAGAAATTAGTTGAAATTTCAAATACTATATATAAATATAGACGATTAAAGCCTGCGAGTCAAATTCCAGGGGAAAATGTCCAATAGTGACGTGTCCAGTGCTGTGTTTTCCTGAGCGGAAAGATGGCGGACAGCTGCTCTGTAGCCGCAAAAAGATGCGGCTCTGGCTCAGTTTCCTCCGTCAGCATGGACACAATATCAGCTCTGACAGAATTGGAGGATTTAGAAAACGTTTACCAGCAGCTTTGTTCTGAAGAGGTTTGTGAAAGGGTTTTGATGATAAATTCGCAGGTTTTACTTCCGGGAGACTGCGACTTCGTTCCTCCAGCTTCAAGTGAACTGGAGAAACAAGATCAAAGCATTCAGTGATGATTTGACAATAAGCTTGTGTTAACTGCATTATAACGAATAGAATAAGGTGTATCTGATATAAGATGGTGTAAATTATTGGCACAGAATAAGAGAAGGACCCCTTGGTAGAAATGCCTTTATTGCATCCAGTTCCTGCTTGTTCAGTTCACGGTTTGTGCTCTTATGTTGTTATATGATGTGTCTTATGTTGTGTTGTTATGTACGTCTTACATTACACACGTTTAGTTTGCCTACACATATGTGCGTTTGTTTTCTCATATAGAAAGAAGTGGAAGCTGAACTGGACAGATTGGTGGCACAGGAAAGCACCGTTCACACAAAGATGCTGGCTTTGCAGAGAATGGGGTTACCTTACCAATATACATTATATTTAGTTATGCTTCATAAGATTTACTTGTTGGATACAGTCAGTTATAATAATGTCCCTTTCTATCTAGGCCTAAACTCCAGCTAATTGAGGGAGATGCCAGTCAACTGTCAGGCATGATAACTTTTACCTGCAGCTTGGCTGAAACTGTCAGCCGCAAAGTGAGGCAGCTTGATCTGGCAAAAGTGTGTATTATATTATATTTTGAACCACACTGTTTGCAATTAATCACAAAGTTTCAGAATTACCTAAATTGTAGAAGTTGAATCAATGCCTTTTTCTTTAATCAACTTATATTTTTTTAGACACGGTTGTATAATGTTATCCAGCGAGCCGATGATATCCTGGATCTGAAGTTTTGTACAGATGGTGTTCAAACAGCCCTTCGCAATGAAGATTATGAACAGGCTGCAGCTCACATTCACAGATATCTTTCTCTAGACCAATCTGTAATCGAATTGAGTCGACAAGGAGAAGAAAGTATGAAGCTCTCACTCATAGTGGATTCATAATTTTTACTTGTTTGTATATTGTATAATTTCTTACATTGCATTTGCTCAGGTAGTTCAGTGGATGCCAGCCTGGTTTTGCTCCAAGAGGCAGAGCAAAAACTGAAAGTCATTGTTTCTGAAAAATTGGATGAAGCTGTTGCTGCTGTTAATCTAGCACAGGTGGAAAGGTTCTTCAAAATCTTCCCTCTGTTAGGCCTCCATCAACAGGGGCTTGCACGGTTCGGACAATATCTCTGCACCCAGGTTTGTATAATAATTAACATTTGAACTAAAATTACAGTTTTAACAACTATTGTTGTGATTATACAATGAAAATTAATATTAACTGCAACTCTTCATACACTACAGCTTGCTGCTAAAGCTGAGGAGAACCTCATTTTAGCTACAGGAGGAGATGTGGCTGACAAGAGGGCACCGCTTATCTTTGCTGACACACTGACACTTTTGCTTGAAGGTAAAACAAAAATGGTATAATTTACACATTTAGTTCTAGTCAGAGGATAGTAACAAATGAGATTTTTGTATTTTACAGGCATTGCACGTGTAATTGAGACTCACCAGCCAATAGTGGAAACCTATTATGGCCCAGGTCATCTGTATACCTTGATAAGACACCTACAGGAGGAATGTGATAAACAAGCTCAGAAAATTGTTGACAAATTTATTCAACAGAGAGGATATCACAATAAGGTATGAATTTGATCTTATTCTTTATTTTAAGTATTCTTACTTACATATTCTTTCAATTTGGTTATAGTTCCAGATTGTCCAAAACAGCATGTTGAAGACCCTTCCAGGTGAAAGGACTGAGCCCAGGTTTGTAAAACAGCTTCCTGCTCCCATACAGTAATTGTGTCAAGAAAATAAAGTTTTGGGGCATTATCAGGGAGCTGGATCCGGTCCTCACTGAAGTAACAATGATGAACGCCAGGGCCGAGCTCTATCTAAGGTTTTTACGGCGTCGGATTCTTGCAGACTTTGAAGTTGGAGATATACAGAGCATCACAAAGGGTATAATGATGACTTTATTTATAGTTCTTATTCATACAGCTAATGTAATATAGCCTGAAACATAACTGTTCTAGTTCTACCATTCTAGTTTTTTGGTATGACATGTAAATATATATATATATTTTTTTGTTTTCTTATTTTTTCAGAGCATCAGCAGAATGTCGAAAAGCTCCTTAAACATTGTCAACTGAGTAGAACAATGCAAGAGCTAATTGGCTACTACATACCGATGGAGGAGTACTACATGAGGGAATCCGTAAATAAGGTATTTTTTTGGTTAAAGACCTTGTTATTTTCAGTATGGGTTACAAAAAGTTAAAAACTGCCAATTTTTATATTATGTTTTACATTATATTTTGACAATAAAATTGCCTCACTCTACAGGCTGTTACCATGGATACATATGAAAAAGGCCAGCTAACATCTAGCATGGTGGATGACTGTTTTTACATTGTGAAAAAGTGCATAAGTAGAGCACTGTACAGCTCAAGTATTGACTGCTTGTGCGCCATGATCAACCATGCTAACTCAGTGCTTGAGTCAGACTTCAGGTGCTACCATACAGCTGCATTTAGGCTATTATATTAGCGAATGCTTGTGTTCTTTAATTAGCATCTGTAATATTCTTTAACAGGGAAGTACTATATAATAAGTTGCGCCAAGGTTTTCCAGCAACTACCCTTCAAGACATCCAACGTGGTGTCAGTAGTGCTGTCAGTCTGATGCAAAGCAGCTTACAGCAGGGAAAGTTCAATACTCTGGGCATAGAGAGCACTGAAAATGTGAAGACTGCATTTTTGGTAAGAGATGCTACAAATAAGTGTCTGCTTACAAAATCAAGCATGTCCATGATTTCTGTGGGCCGGTCCTGTTCACATCTTTTTTTCTATTTTGTCTCAGGTGACTTTGAATAATGTTGAGGTGTGTAGTGAGAATATTTCTACTTTAAAAAGAACCCTTGAGGTAATTTTGGTGGGGTGGGTGTTTAAGTTGTTTTGGTTTCCCACTGTAATCATACATCTTTTTTTCTCCTTGCAGAATGACTGTGCCAAGTTGTTTACTCAGGGCACCACCTCTGTTGAACAAGCCAAAACTGAAAGTTGTTTGTCAGATCTTGTCAACACCTCCACCAAGTTTAAAGATCTTTTACAGGTTAAATGTATTGTTTAAAATATATTTAATCACATTTTCAAACAAAGTCTAAATGGATTTTAGAAAATTAGTTGATTAGTTATTTTTCTGTTTATAGGAGGGTCTGACAGAACTGAACACAACAGCTATAAAACCTCAAGTTAAACCATGGATTAGCAGTTTCTTATCTATTTCACACAATATTGAAGAAGTAATAATTACAGAAATATGTCTAAAAAAGGTGTACAGTAGAAGCTAAAATTTTAAAATGTTGTCATAGGAAGAGTTTAATGATTATGAAGCCAATGATCCCTGGGTGCAGCAACTTATTGTCAACTTGGAACAGCTGATGTGTGAGTTTAAGGTATTTAAATTCAGTTTGCTATTAAAAATATTTAGACTATATATTTATGAT
Source organism: Odontamblyopus lacepedii (assembly GCA_034769755.1). NCBI lineage: Eukaryota > Metazoa > Chordata > Actinopteri > Gobiiformes > Gobiidae > Odontamblyopus > Odontamblyopus lacepedii. The sequence goes on along the minus strand of CM068349.1, from coordinate 21,915,305 downwards.
ATATTGTATGCTCTTAATATTTACCTCTACCACCAGGTGGCCCTCTCTCCTGTTATCTATGACACCCTGAACAGCCTAATGACCAGCTTAATATCTATTGAACTGGAGAAGACCGTCCTCAAATGTTCATTTAGTCGGGTAAGACATGTCTTTCCACAAGATGGCAGCAGAAACCTGATACTGCAGATTATCCAACATACCCACTTGGCATGTGTTGTAGCTTGGAGGGTTGCAGTTTGACAAAGAGCTTCGGTCTCTTGTGGCCTACCTGACAACTGTGACTACCTGGACCATCAGGGATAAGTTTGCTCGGCTTACTCAGATGGCCACTATTCTCAACTTGGAGCGGGTAAACAAGTCAAAATTGTGAACAAAGCTCTTTGATCAGGGTATATTTGGTAACTTCAGACACTGTCATTCAGGTAACTGAGATCCTGGACTACTGGGGTCCCAACTCTGGCCCTCTTACATGGCGTCTGACCCCGGCTGAGGTGCGTCAGGTCTTGGCTCTTCGGATAGACTTCAGAAGTGAAGACATCAAGAGGCTGCGCTTGTAACAGGAAAACTAAGGCTGCCAGAAGTTTGAAGATACACTATAAATAAATCATTTCAGAATGGAAGTGTGAACTGTGCAGACGTGTGTGAATGCATTTGGATTTTCAGACTCTGCATATGTTGTCACCAGGGTTGATAATTACTTTTGTCTGTACATGTTTAATTAAGATGGGATAGATCTCTAATTTTGCCACTCTGTGAATAACACTCTTTCAACCTGTAACTAGCATTGAGAAATGAGGACACTTTGGCACTAAGGAGTAGAGCTGTGTGGCTGTCAGTGAAACGGCGCAGTAATGAACTTCATTCCCATTAAACTGACAGAAACAGGTCAGACAGCTCATCCAGCAGTCATTCAATATACGAATAGCTCCTTGTCTATGACGATGGAACACTTTTAACCTAATAAACTGAGAGCTGTGGTGCAATGCTGCTGATCCCTGCCTTCCACTGGATATTATGAAGTGTAGTCTTAACTTTTCCTAACTATGAATGCAAAGCTATCATTACAGTGATGCATTAAACATGGTTCACTTTCATCGTTCTAGCCCAGTTTCTCTGTTTAACCCTTCTGTATTTCTGTTCACCCACTTATACACAAGTTCTACAGACAACACTGGACATGGAAAGACTTTCAGTTTAATAGAAAGCCCATGATGTAATTTGAAATTAGGAGCACAGATGTAATAAGGAAAAGTGTGGCTTTAATGTAAACACAACATTCGATTGGCTCAGCACAAACATTCCACATGAGAGCAACCAATAAACTACTGAAAAGGATGGGATGCAGCACACAAAACATTCACAGTAAAAAAAAAAAAAATCTGGTATAGTAATCATAATAGTAATATCATATATACAGTTTGGTGCTTTTAAGGTGGTGAAGGAGAATGTAGACCAAGATGTAAATGGGAAGAGAATATGATAAAGGATAGAAGATGAACAGCTGGGTGCACAGATGAAAATGGAGAGCTGTACCTTTCTCTGCAGCCAGTGAAATGTTACACATGGGTAGGTCCCTGTTTACTCATGAGGGGCAAGTCCCCTGACAGAGGCTGCCTCAAATAATATTGTTCTCCTGGTGCAGTCATCTATTTCTAAACAGACTTACATAGGGATAAGTGTAAAGCACCACAAAGAGAACAAAATGCCAAAGAGGGGGGACCCTTTGAACCCTTTGAATTATATATAGTTACAGGTATACCCTAGATTTTTATGACATGAAATAAATAAGTGGCACAGGATTTTAGGGAGGTAAGAGGAGGCATGTGGGGCATGAGGCATAAATAAATAATTCAATACAATAAAGTAAAATGTCAAAATATAACATGATGATCATATGAATTTCAGTTGGTTATGGTTTATGTTCCCAATCTGTTCTCGGATGGCTGGCACCATTATATATCTATAAGATAGTGGCTGACGTTTGCCTCATGCTACAGGAGGTCAATGGTCAGATACAACTTTTGAACAGAAGAATATTCTTTTTCATAATGTTTCTTTTTTTTTAATATCAGAGAGAAAAGTGATATGGGCCTGCAGACTAACCATTTGTGTGAGTTTGAAGGAAGTGTAATTTTGTGCCATGTCAAAGTTTTTCTTTCCTAGTCGTCACCCTGAATGCAGCCTCTGCTTTGATAGAACCTCTATGTTCAAACACACAGCACCAGGATCTAAACCCAAATTACCTCCTTGTAAAATACATTGCACACTCAAATAATTGCATCATATTTTTCTAATAAGAATGGCTATAACCCTGGTGCTGCAGTTTCTACCTGAACAGATGTTGACAGTCCTTAACACAAACATAACGGATAACAAAAACATTCAGCTAAAACATTTTTCAATTGTAATGAAGACAAGAGAAAGGAGAAAAATAATAGCAGTTATCCAGGGCGGTGTCTGACGGCAGCTCTTTGGGCCCATTTGGACGTGTAGACTTATATATTCATGTGTGTTATTAACTCCTCATACTCTCCATCACAACCTCTGTGCTTGTTCAGGCCTCAATACAAGCCACATCCTCTAAGATTATTTGCAATAATGATGTCAGTGACGGCATCAAACACTACCTGGATGTTCCCTGTGTCTGTGGCACAGGTCAGGTGGCAATAGATCTCCTTGTTGGGAGACCGGTTTTTACTCTCAAACTGAACCTGTATATATCCTGTAGCATCATCATAAGTATTAGCACCTGCAAAAAGACAAACAAATCAGCCCCCTATGTCACTGCAAGTTTAAACCCAGACAAAGACTTTGCTCACCTGTGTATTCTGGAAAGCAGATAGTGAGAGGGGATTTCTTAATCTTCTCAGCAAACAGATCTTTTTTGTTGAGGAAGAGGATGATGGAGGTGTCGATGAAGAACTTATTGTTGCAGATAGAGTCAAAGAGCATAAGCGATTCGTGCATGCGATTCTAGAAAAAGAAAAAGATGTTCAGCCCATAACACAAATTTATTTTGTCCTCCTGGGTGTTTTTAAGATTACCTACATTTTAGAGACTGATATGCATTTCTGTAAGGAATACACAAATATTTATTTTATCAAACTTACTGTTGTCTCATCTTCATGAAGCACCTGGTCATAGCCACTCAAAGCCACACAGAAGATAATGGCTGTCACATCTTCAAAGCAGTGGATCCACTTCTTTCTTTCTGACCTTTGACCTCCCACGTCAAACAGCCTTGAGGATGCAAATCTTAAACTTAATAAAATGTACGTAGAAGAAGCAAATACATTTAACAGGTATAAGCCCTTTTCTAAAGTCTACCTGAAATGTAGGTTTTTGAAGGTAAAGTGGGTTTCCACAATACCAGTGGTCTTCACCCTGGTTCTCAGGATGTCTTGTTCTGTGGGCTGATAGTCTGCTGCTCCAATTCGGTCTAAACTATCCAGATAACTAAACACCAAGACAGCAGAGTACAGATTGGTACCATTATCATAAAGCTTTAAGGTTATGAATTATGTATCATTTACTTGTAATTCACTCACTATTTGGCTGAATCATTGAGCTGGTATTCACGAGCACGATTAAAGCACTCTTGTGTTCCAGCATCTGCCCATACACGCTTCATGGCAGTCAGCAGCTCCGCTGAGTATGGTTCTGTGTCCTCCATACGACTGACTACATCACACACCAACTTTGCATCAGCCTGAAAATTTCAGAAACATGATATAACTAGGTTTAAGTTCTGTTCAGTGAGTTGAAGTTATAGACTTCATTTAATAAGTAACACAACCAACTTTTCTGTCTTTGTCACCAAACTCAATGCCCAACGAGTCCATGGCTCGAAGGATGGCGGCCAAACTCTGAATGGTGTTGCTGTAGACCACTGGCTTATACTGCTTCACATCATCCCCTGAAAAGCCATCTTCATGGATAATCCTGCAAACGCACATTTCGTGTATTAGCACAAAGGCAAGAGTGCGTTAAGAGAATGCACTGACACATCACCATATGTTTCTCAACTTTCTTACTTTAGGCTCATATTTTTCGTACAATGTACATGATTGCACAAGATTGCATGATTTGTATTAAATCCTTTGACAGGGAGAAAACTGACAGAACTTGATCTCATTCTCAGTAGTGTCTGTAGCTGAACAGTGCACTGTAATGTGATATTTAAGACATTTATAATTTATGACTTTCAGTGTCAGTGAATAAGTCACTGCAAAGCAATCACAGCTCGTGCTACATTTTCCAATAAAACGGTGGTATACAGTAAATTGTCCAGTGAACCCTGCCTCACTCAAGGGTTTATGTACAATAAATATAAAAGCTTTTCCATTCATCAAATCATTCTTGGTTATGGCACAGAGGATTCCCACTGTGTCGACAGATGGGAGCCATACCTTTCTTAATCCAAACATCATATCATGTGAAATGAAATTATGAAATGCAGGATTAACATTTTAAATACATATCAAAATGCACATCCTTTTACACAGTAGCCAACCTCTGCAAAGCTAGACCTTTAGATTTATGTTAAGTAGCTCAATTGTTTTAATGGATTAAAAATAGACTACAAGGCTTACTGCAGGTGACTAAATAGTCTGAATACATTTCACGTAAAAAGAAAATTTAGACTAAAACAGTGTAGACCTATAGACTGTGTAACCTTAACAGGTTGTTTTAAAAAGCAAAGTGATAGTTTATTTAGGTTTAGTTTATTTATAGTTTAATTAAGCCTGCTATCCACTTTACTATGACTATTTATTTTATATTTATAAATATGTTTTTATAGTTATCAGGTCCTGTAGGTAAAGTCAAGCTGTTTCAGAAGGCCCAACTACTCACAACCCACTGAAACCAGTTGGCCCACTGGCTAAATCACAGCAGCTGTGTGACTGGCAGTGAGACACAAGGGCTAAAATGTGTTTGCAAACACTGCATGCATGGTCCACCACGGGGTCAATGCAGACCACAGAGGTGAGGGGGAGAGGACGCTGCATTATCAGGCAGGAGAACGATCAGAAGCAGCATGCCAATTAATACTGGGGTAACAAAAAGGACAACATATTTACACTACAATTACACCAGGGTCTTTTCAGACTCAACAGTCTGGAAACTTTGCTAAGAGGGTTATAGACAACTACTGTGATTTAAAACCTCAAAGAGTGATTTGGCTTAGATAGTGGTAAGGTTTAGATGTGGTTTTAGATACCATATTTCTCTGCAAATCCGCTTTATAGGCAAAGTACTGTCGGCAATATCGGGCACTTAAAGCCATTAAGATTAAAAGGAGGTATTCACTAATGGAGCAGTAGTGACCTCAGTAATTCATGCACGAACAGAGGACAACACCCACGTACAGTCAGTCACTACTGGCACACTGTGTAGTCAAGTGAAACCCTCGTTAGCTACATTTCAGCAACGGCCAGTGAACAGCGCCCTGGGACACACCGCTGAGGCCTATTAGCTGCACAGTCTACATGGGCCGGGCATAATTAAATTCAGAGGTAATTGTAGAGCGCTACTGCAGAAAAACAGTCAGGTTAAAGTCAGGAAACTCCATGTGGATACTGAGTTGGAATAACTATTTATACTGTAAGTGGAAGTTCTCTATAAGCTGATAGTGAGTACTGTTGCTATGGCAGCAGCCAATTTAAGTTAGCCACATAAAAACCTCCTTTAGTTTGTCATTTAAATTACGTTTCCATGGCAACCGCGTGTCCCGTTAGTCCGGTTGTGATGATGGGACAGGCATTTTGTATTTAGATTACTGCATGATCAGAAATAAATCAGATCTGTCGATAAGGACATTGTAAAGGCGACTACAGGAGGTGCTCAAGTCACCACCGGCACTCCTCTGGGGCGACGGCCTCTCGAAACATGGCGGCTCAACCTGCCTTCGCTCAGATAACAAGGGGAGGGGATCGGGCCTTTTGCTCCTCAGACGACAAATCTGGTTAAAAGCATAGTAAAAATCACACTTACTTCATCTGTTTGACAATGGTACTTTTGCCGGACTCTCCACCGCCTGTAAAAAATGAAGATAGCCGGTGTTGAGAGAAATCAGTACCATGGAGAGCACCTCCGCCCCATCCATCCCCACCATCGGGAGCAGGAAGCCGCAGCAACAGCAGCCCTATGGCCCCAAAACGACCCGATTCTTACCGAGCAGTAGCAATTTCACATCCTTAGCAGCGACCAGTCCATCTTCTTTGAGATTTTTTTCGATGGCTTTGCTCCTATCCAGAGCTGCGCGCTCTTCGGCGCTCAGTGTACATCCCATGTTTCAAGGCGAATGAGCAATATCCTCCCTGGTCCGCCCTGTCCCTCGCCGACTCTCAATCACTGCGTTGACTCCTTCGCGCTCCCTCCGCCGATGTTCGCTACAGCATTAGGCCCGGGATGAGGGCAAACAACGGCGTTTTTTCCGTGAATATATGCCTCCGTCCCCTCTCTCCGCTTCGAGGGGGTTATTAAGGGTAGGTTGTCAGTTGCTAAAGCTTGATGGTAGGGGTTATTTGATGCGGGGGGGTATCTTTAAGGGCGGAGCTGGCCGCAAGAGGAAGAGGAGGAGATAACGCAGACAATCTGTCTTACGTCAGGGTAGCCGTGGTTTAATCACGTCCTATGAAAGAATATTGTAATGAAATAGCTATTTAAATGGTAAATGCTGTTCCCTTGTTTTATATTCCTGTTACTTAGCATTAAAACATTTATTACACTGATGTGTTGTCACGGAGAATACTTGCCTATGGCATCAAATATTCTAACCTTAAATTGTCAGTGGGGCTGGGGTTTGGCGGGTAAGGTAACGTTAACTTCCATCCATCCATCTTCTTCCGCTTATCCGGGGCCGGGTCGCGGGGGCAGCAGTCTAAGCAGGGGCTCCCAAGCTTCCTTCTCCCCAGCCACTTCCTCCAGCTCCTCCGGACGGACCCCGAGGCGTTCCCAGGCCAGCCGAGAGACATAGTCCCTCCAGCGTGTCCTGGGTCTTCCCCGGGGCCTCCTACCGGTGGGACATGCCCGGAACACCTCCCGAGGGAGGCGTCCAGGAGGCATCCGGACCAGATGCCCGAACCACCTCAGCTGGCTCCTCTCGACGTGGAGGAGCAGCGACTCTACTCCGAGCTCCTCCCGTGTGACCGAGCTCCTCACCCTATCTCTAAGGGAGCGCCCGGCCACTCTGCGGAGGAAACTCATTTCGGCCGCTTGTATCCGCGATCTCGTTCTTTCGGTCATTACCCAGAGCTCATGACCATAGGTGAGGGTAGGAACGTAGATTGACCGGTAAATCGAGAGCTTCGCCTTTCGGCTCAGCTCCCTCTTCACCACAACGGTCCGATACAGCGACTGCATCACTGCCGACGCTGCACCGATCCGCCTGTCAATCTCGCGCTCCATCCTCCCCTCACTCGTGAACAAGACCCCGAGATACTTGAACTCCTCCACTTGAGGCAGAGACTCCCCACCCACCCGGAGAGGGCAATCCACCTTTTTCCGGTCGAGAACCATGGCCTCGGATTTGGAACAGCTGATTCTCATCCCGGCCGCTTCACACTCGGCTGCAAACCGCCCCAGTGCATGCTGCAGGTCCTGGTTCGATGGAGCCAACAGGACAACATCATCCGCAAAAAGCAGCGATGAAATCCTGTGGTCCCCGAACTGGACCCCCTCCGGCCCCTGGCTGCGCCTAGAAATTCTGTCCATAAATACAATGAACAGAACCGGTGACAAAGGGCAGCCCTGGCGGAGTCCAACATGCACCAGGAACAGGTCTGACTTACTGCCGGCAATGCGAACACAGCTCCTGCTCCGGTCATACAGGGACCGGACAGCCCTTAGCAAAGGGCCCCGGACCCCATACTCCCGGAGCACCCCCCACAGGGCACCACGAGGGACACGGTCGAATGCCTTCTCCAGGTCCACAACGTTAACTTGTTAGAACAAATTCATAAACCGAAATATGTTGTTTTAATTAGTATTTTCACTGTATAGGATTTTTGTAACATTTCTGTAGGCTTTGACAAAATTGAGAGGACTGACTCCATTCTTTAGTTTGTCGTGTTCTACCACATACTACAGGCCTATAGTTTCAATTAATATATCCTATATTTTTAATTTTGTATGCCATATTCAGATTCTCTGACAGAAATACACTCCAAAAAGGTTTCCTGTAAAAACAAAACTTCCACACTGGCCAATACAGGTATCTAACCAAGTCGACCAACAGACAGGATGGGTGTATTCAAAAGTTCTCGTTTATTTCATGAATGTTGGGGGTGTGACTGCAATGGCATATACAGTGTTTGATAAAAGCTTCTAATCCTATGCATCACATCTGGACAAGTGGAGTAAAGGGGGTGCGGGGGGGGGTTGGGCTTTTGCAGCATGAATGAAGGAGAGGTCAACCTGCAACAAACTCAATCCATATGTGAATTGAATCTTTTTGTCACTAGTAACAGATCAAACCCGCACACACAAATCTGCCACTTTTGACCTGTTAATGATGCAACCAGCTATCTTTATCAGCACAGTTGGTCATACATTCTGTGCACGTGTGTGACTGACAGGGAGAGATGCTGTCAGGATTAACACTAAACTGCACCTGAGGGAATTTAGCCAAAATTATGTTTTCAGTTTTAATTACACTAATGGATCAAGCACAAACAGGAAGACATTTTTTCAAAACCATTTAATTTTTACAAACTAATTGGTGGTCGAAATTAGGGGCAGAGTTCAGACACACACATTAACCCACACAGACACAACAGGTTTGAGCTACATGTATACTGAATCTTAAATTGATCAAAATAATCAAATAAAATGGTGCTGTATGTATTAACAGGTCATTAAATCATATTACTTTTCCATTTAGACTAAGATAAAACATCTTCAAAATAACCATTTATTTTTATCATTTAATGCAGCAAGCATACTTGGAATGATATTGGGGTTAATCATTGCTTCATAATAAATGCACCATGCTAAAAATGGACAGCGCACAAAGTGAAAAACTTTCATTTTACTTTTAAATGTCTCACGGCTGAAAATCCAGAATATTTTCAGCCAGGCTCATGAGTTTGCAGTCCTCCAGTGCTTTGACCAGCCTGCTCAGTTTGGCCTCTCTCCCCTCAGCTTGCATGAAACGATTCAGCAGTTGATAGGCTTGTTCATACAGCCCCTCTCTCTCATATTCATATGCCAGATTGTCTATGGCAGGACCTTTTAGAGCTCTGCAATTCTTTCCCAGGGCCCGTCCTACAAATTTCCACTGACGACCAACTCCACTAGAAAAACTCTGAACATCTGCTTGTGTCAGCATTCGATCCTCTTGAAGGCCAAAGACAGGATTAACAGGACAAAAGGAAAGAAGTCAAATCAATGCAAATGGTTTAATACACAGAACAACTGTCAATTAGTAGTGGGCAAAAGTAAAACAAACTTACTAAAAACTCTATTCTGAAACTTGAAGGCATTGACGGGCACAGACTCCTCTTGTGTGGGGGTCTGTGTGTGATTGAAAGCCTGACTTTGTAGCTGCTGCTCCAAATGTTCAATTTCTTCATCACGAAGTCGCTCTGGCTGAGAACATAATACAAAAATATATTTTACATGTTGTCATGTCTAGTAAATTAGCACTTGTTGTATATTTGTGAGATTCAGTTTAGGGCAATGCTATAGTAGCTAGATAAAACCTAGCAGCAAATCTGCACCTGTGGCCACCAGCAATCCCACTGCCACATGTGTTTTGCCCAAAGGACTCAACAGTAACATACACGGGTAAAAGCTTGGATTGAGCTACTAATTTTCGACTTTGTGGGTGAACACTCCACATGTTACTGTAGTTTAAACTATTGAGAATACATTGTTATCTACTATCAACCTGATTAAGCAATTCAAAAAAGCAACAACTTTAATCGTCACTATATAAATGTTTTCAATATACTTTCGGGAAAGTATTTGAAAAAAAAAAAAGGAAAATATCAATTTTCTTTAAATAAAAATACTTGATAATCTGCCTGTGTTTGATCGATAGCAAAAACATACACAATCATGAACCAAACTCCAAGAATCAGTCTTACCTTAGAAAGATGGATGTGCTGCAGGCAAAGCTCCATTTGGTCTAGATAAGGATCCAGAGTATGTGTACTCGCCTTCAGCTGCATTTGCACAGATATTTCTTGGGGCAGAGTAAGCAGTCGGCAACCATGTTGAGAAAGGGATTGCCTCATAGTTCCTGAGCTGTAACTCTCTAAAAATTGCTGACAAGTGGACACATCCAAAAACTTAATCTCCACTCCGAGGAAGGGGTCCGCATCATGGAACTTTAATATTTCATAACCCTCCAGACCACCTGCAGAATCTGAATGCAATGTCAAAACAGGTCAATACAAACCTGAGACCTTTATGAAAAATTAAATAAACAATAACCTTTACCTGAAAGAGTTAATTTGATGACTTTAAAAACAATAAACTTTGCCTTATTGTCTTTGTATAGCGACAGCAGGTTCACACCAGGACAAAGTGACTGCAAAAACAGCACCGCACATCCAGTCCATGGCGCATGGCCCACAGTCTTGTCTGCCATTCTGTCGACTTGTCAAAACACAGAGATCAGTCAGAAACATAAGATACTATAAAGGATGACATTTCCTGTCCGTTTGTGGCAAGCCCACAGCAGGTGTTGATCTGTTGTATTGGACAAAGTTTATTTTGTTTCTTAAGACATAAAGTAATAATTGAGACAAATACATTGTGCTGTCAAACATACTGTCCTCTCTGATGTGGCCTCACTCTACCTTACCCATTTCATCCCCACCTGCTTGTGAAACATTCATTACATAAAAACATGTTTAATCTTCTCCACTCCCCCAGCTCAGTCTCTAGCTGCTGTACTGTGAATGAACCACAGTGGTCCACTGACTGTGCTCGGTCTCTGTCCAAGATGCGCATGTCTCTCTCCTTAGAAAGAGCAACACTGAGCTGGATTATATGCATGCCCTCATATTTTACTAATACAGTCACTGGGCTCCAAAGTCCACAGGAATCTCATAAATCAGCCAGTATGTAATTATGTGCGATCCTATCTACTGGTTCCCTGGAAGTATACTGTGAGATTAGTTGACCGGCTGCATGAGGATTAAATGATCATGAGAGGCTTAAAATATATAATTTTTGCCTTGCTGTCAAAAGACAACCATATAGTATTCCCTGAACAAGCTATTGATTCAATGTAAATTATGTTGATGAGTGCCAATAATAGCTCAAATGGACATTTTCTTTTTTTTTTTCCAGAAATACAATAATAATGTACATATTCTCTAGAATGAGACTATGACTTAAAGGTACACCATTTGGAATGTGCAAGGTAAGGTAAGGTAAGGTAAACATTTCTAGTGTAATTACAGCACTTTAATGCTTATTATACAGATGAGTTCAGCCTTAAAGATGGACTATGTAACCTTTTAGGTTGAGGTAGTGGTGCTTGTCTCCATAGGATTGTCACAGTAACACATTTTTAAGGCCAATATATTAGTACAGAGATATACTGCAATAAACAATAATGTTGAAACTACTTTATGCCTCTTTATACAATAACAATAAAACAGGATAAGCCTAGTAAACCATTTTACATTTGTATAATTAAAAGGCCTGAGGTGCAACAAATAAATAACAGAATGTACTATTATTTTGCACTTATTAGCTGTAGAAGTCACTTATTCAACCTTTTAGAGTTAAAATCTTGTTATTATTATTGTATTACAACAAAAATCTCCCTACTTTCTCGGATAAATTGTACACGCAATAAATATTGAGCCCAAAATATATTGTTTGAGCGTTCATATCATATCAGTATGGAACTTATTATTTTATTTGCAATGTTACACAGTATGGCATTGCATTAAACAGATCTATCTCCATGAAGACAAGCAGGTGACACCATAAGGTCAATTTACAGATCAGATCTATGAAGCGGTATGGTACATGTCCATCCATCCATCTTCCATCCATCTTCTCCCGCTTAATCCAGCTGGGTCGTGGGGGCAGATTGCTGCCCAATCCTCATAGCACCTGACCCCCTATGAACCCCTCTGCAGGTGGTGAGCCCACAGGAGGGTGGACATCATGGTCCTTGATGTTAGTTCATAGGGGTGCGGGCATGTTTTGGGTTGATGGGGGAAACCAGAGCCTGGAGGAAACCCATCCAGACACGGGGAGAACATGCAAACTCCACACAGAAATGCCCGGGCGACCCGGGGATCAAACCCGCAACCTTCTTGCTATGAGGCCTGAGTGTTGCCACTCAGCCACCGTGCCGCCAAGGCTACATGTTTTTATTATTATTTGTATTATGTCTAATTACAAAAAAAAACAAAAACGTATTTGTACTAATTCAAGGTAGATGTTTAAGGTTAAGGCAAGCATAGCTTTTGGTGCCCTCATTTGAATCCAAGGCTGGATTATCTGATGGGGAGCTTCAGTTAAATACAGGTGTTTTTCACTGGTTATGCGGTGTAAATTGAATGGTTTGGACTCACATTCTTACAAAAGCTATTTTAATGTTCAATTCCAAAGGGTGTTTTAGGTCAATTCTAAGTAAGTGTGAGTAATGGTCACGTCAAAGGTAAGGTAACAAAAGGGGGTTTTGAAATGGCTGTTCCTCCTCATCGAACAGGACTGAAAGGTAAGGGAACAGGTTATGAAGTCAATCATAATTTTTTACATTTTGTATTAACTAATCATTCGTTTTTGAGGGATGCAGGGTCCATGTGGGAGGAGAGGTAAACTATTCCGATCTGTCACAAAATAATAATAATAATAATAATAATTATTATTATTATTATTATTATTATTATTATTATTATTATTATTATTATCATCATCATCATCATCATCTAAATATTTTTTTCATCTATTTATTTCCCTGACGAACTCCACTTATATTTTAAATAAACATATTATGATACACGCCTCAGCCCACAACATACTTCAGGAACATTTTGAGACAGTGGTCGACGGGGATTTTTGCTCTGCACGTGAGGGGATAAGCTCCTACAGGTGGGTTGTCGTTGTACTTCTATTACACTGTTATTTTAGGGCCAGTGATGTCAGGAAACACCAGATCTAAGTGACATTTCACTCAGATCGTTTATTACTACAAAAAATGAAAAGCAAAGTTTACATTGTTGTGAGCATTTGCAGAATAGCGTGACACTATTGTTATCTTTTAGCTGAAGGGTGCCCATTGCCAAAAGTTAGGAAAGTACACACAAACAGATGGCATAACATTTACGTCTTACATCGTAGATTTAACAGCAGTATGTTTTTGTAGGAGCATTATACAAGAAATGCACTTTATAAAGAAAACAAACTTACCCGACAACTTTTTAATCACTCGACCGTCTTCCTCCAGATGCGCCACACCCACTGCCACGTCACCGCTTCTGCGCGTCTGACTGGCTGTACGTAAAGAGCGACGTGCGGCTGAGTGGCTGTACGTAAAGACGTGAAGAGCGACGTGCGGCTGAGTGGCCAGCGCAAACAGGCTGCAAACATGGGGGAAATATTCACGGGAAGGAAGTTACTTTTTTCTGTAATGGGAATACGTGAGTATGGCAGAAGAGAAATGAAAATATATATATAATCATAGTATAGGCCTAGTACTGTATCATAAACAGGCCAGTGATAAGACTTTATCCAGAAAAGAGATCAAGGTCAAGTGGCAAATGTCAGCTGCAATGATTCATCACCATTATTATAAAAATATGTATTAACCTGTGTCAACTTCTAGTTGAAGGCACTTGCTTTAAGACTACTTCTCAAAGAGTAGGAACAGATGAGAAGATGAAACAATCATGAGGTGTGTGTGTATGGGTGTATATATATATATATATATATATATATATATATATATATATATATATATATATATATATATATATATATAAACACACATACACACACACACATACACACCTCATACTTCAAACAGAAAACAACTAAAAATACAGTTTAAATAACTATTATTATTTAAGAATATTATGCCTGGATAAAAAGATGCACTTGCACAAAAAGCTTTTTATTCATAGTACACAAAAGAGAAATCGTAAAATGTTCTGCCTCTTGAACTGTCAGCAGATGGTTGGGAGCTTTTGTGGTTTATATGTTTGACAAACTTGAGTGTTTCCTTGTCTCTGTACACCAGTGCAAGAGAATTATCCTCTGGATACACAGTCAACAGCTGCAACAATAATATAATAATAAATCAATAGTTTTGTTTGTTGTAATTGTATTTTGTACATTTATATTACTTACTTCTTCATCCTCTTCATTAGCAACATAACATGTGAAGCCCCCAAACTCTGTGTCCCAATCTGAGAACAAAAGTATAAATCAGAAAACAGAATTACCATCATACATTTTTAAAAGTACAGTATGTAATTTTCTGGAGGTGCCATGTCACGGTGGAAATACAAAGTTAAAACCATACTTCAGATCAATCTCCATGGAGATGGATACGTTTTATGGCATACTGTGGAGATTATAGCCAAAAGAACAACACTTCCACGGAAACAAATAGGAGGAAGTCCTCCTCTAGACCAAATAGGAGTCTGGTTTGTAGAGAAGTATGCCCGATCAGAGTAAACATGCTTTTATTTTAGTCCATTTTTAATTTAAAAAAAAAAAAGTTACATACTGTGGCTTTAAAGTAAACAATGACAACACACAGGCTTGGAAGTGCCATGTTTGGACTCACCGGCACACTGGAAAGGCAACATCAGGTCAAGAGCATATTCCGCTCGTGCAGCTTCACCATCATACAGCAATGTATAGCTGCCATGAGTCCATCGCCGCAGCTCCCCACTACATTTAGGTGTGCTTTCCACTTAAAACAAAGACCAGTCAAGACAAACATAAGATTTTTGTACTTTAGATTTCTTTAGAAATGTACCTGCTAATCTGTTATTATTTGGTGTGGTTTCTTCAGCAGAGGTGCCTTCTTCATTTCCTTTTGTCTTTTGCTGTACAACATCATCATCATCATCATCATCATCATCATCATCATCATCATCTGAAGGGCAGAGGTAGTGCAGATGAAGGCCAGTAAAGTTGGACAGAAGAAGAAAAAAAGCCTCTGAATGTAGGAGTTCCCAACAACCATAGACGCACTCCGGCAGATTTTCAAGTGAAGCAACATCATAGCACCTAAAAGCATTCATATACACCGGATTAGAATTATTCTGAAAACGATATACACTACAGCAAACATGGGTTACCAGTCTGACCTTTTATTGGCTGGTCCTTTCTTTGTCCACTGAATCTGACTGAGTTGCAGGGCTTCATTTACTTGCCTAAATTTCTCCTCCTGAAGAGAGAATCACAATTAACCAGGAGCAAGTCAACGAAAGCAAGAAGCATGACATTATTACCTTTAAAAAGGCTTTTAGTTGAATCTCTGAGCTTTCTTCAAACTCTCCTTGAATATGCTCTTGATAGGAAATGTCCAGGTAGACTGGATTGACCCACTCCATAAGCAGAGTTTCCTATATAAAAATAGGAGCAAAATTATAGGAAACATATACAATAGTTTATAAAAACAGATGAAATAAATAAACAAGACATTAAGATTACATCTCTTGGTATGTGGGGATTTCTTGTCACAGGCGGCTCAATATAACGTGGTGGTCGTTCTAAAGACGGTCCATGGAACCAACCGCCAAGTGAAAGACGGCATTTGTCTTTTGATAAAACTTCAGAAACCTGAACCAGATATCATTTTAGATATCAATGAAAAATATGCTATGAAGGTTGGCACAAAAGGTAACCGATCAACTCTCATCTTACTTGATGAAAAGAAACTGGGGAAACTTCAAAAATTACAAGCGTGTTTCGAGTAGGCACAATTGTTTTACTTATCTCTTTTGGTTGTAAATTCACTAAAAGAAAAAAAGCATAACTTATTTAATACATTAGGTCTGATGTATAAATAAAGGATGTACTGCAACTCTTACAGTCTGTTTTGTAAAGATCAAGGGTCCCTCCATCACTACTGTCCCAGTGAGGTACAAGATACAGTATAAAAGCAACACGTCTCCCCTCCAATTGGTCATCATGACAAAGAAGAACATCTAAAAGGAGAAAGCACAAACACATATGGAAAAAAATGAACACCCAAAATTAAAATTCATGAGGATTGTTCATTTGCAGATGAAAGTTACCAGTGTATTCATATTTAGCACAGGAAATGTCAACTGTGCTCTCAAGTTCAACCCCTATAATGGCCTCCAACCATGGCCGAAATTGCTGAAATAGCAGAGACCTGAAAATAAAAATCGTAGATTATAATAAATACAAAAAACTATTTAATCAGCAAACTATTGTGGTTTTACTTGAAAACTTGGAACCCCACAACTAACTTGCATGCATGTGTCTAACCTTCCATGAAATCCATTGATAGGTGGTACTGTGAATTAAAATAAATCCTAAGGAGGTTTATAAAGCAGAGACATATTGCATTTGACAGGACTGTGTTAGGGATTAGAAGTAATATTTGCCTTATAGGTCTAGTTATGATTGCATGTCATGCATTGACATACTGACAGCCAACTATAATCTAATTATCCACCCAAACAACTGAGCAAAGAATGTACTCAAGCAGTTTGGTATCTGTAAAAAACAGTAGTAAGCCTACATTTAATAAAGTAGTAATAAGTAGTTGTAGTGAGTAATCAATCTATAGCGCCACCTTGTGGTGAAAGATCATAGCAATACTGTAAACGAAACTGATCTACCTTATGCCTTGGATGTGTGGTTCATTTCTCTTCTTCAGGTCATCAGACTGCACAAAAGCACCAGGAATTTCACAGATACAACTCTCACAGAATGCAGTTGAACATGTGTGTGGTAAAGTTGGCAAATACCTGTTTAAACTTGTATAAATCATTAGATTTCTCATTGAAGTTGAGACCCAGCAATTCTTTCTGTAGGTTATCTACAAACCCGTCCTCACCAATAAAATTTCTTATGATGCAGTGTGGGAAAGGATGGCAAGCCAACTCAAGATCTCCTGTTTAACATAAAACATTTGTTTTACGCAGTTAGTTGTCAAACTATAAAGTATATTAAACTGTAGGTAATGTTGTGTTAATACATCTCTGCTACATAGAGCTCTTTCTCCAAGAACTACAATGTTTACAATGTTTACAACCTTGCGAACCGACAGCTGATAAATTAAAACATTACCACGGCTATAGTGCGTTTTATGGCTCCATGCTCGCTTCGCTGCTATCTTCACTTGTTCGTCTTCCAAAATAGAGCACAGGCCAACAATCGTCTCTGCACTGTTCTTTCTCTTCTTTTTCTTCTCAGCGCTCCCACAGTCGCCTTGTGGCCTTTTCGTAGTCATTTTAAACTGTGCGTTTGTTCACCCATATAAACGTATATAAAAGCAGTGTCAAACTTGACAGCTGATCGCAACCAAAAATGTGCTGCGTTTGGCTAACAGCGTCGCGGCTTAATGACGCTACATCTTCAATTCCTTCCCCGAGTATGGGCTGACAGGCTGGGTTTACGAACATAGGAGTTAAAATGGGTCTTATAAAAAATTACCAATCCATCTTCATGAGAAACATATACATCAGTATGGGTTAGGGTCGAAGGAATGCATTTAATTGGTTTTAAGTTGCGTTCTTGTGAAGATTTCCCATAATTCGACCATAACATAAATGCTGTGATAAACATCTTGAAGCTTGACTCCATTATGGTAGTCAAACATTTTGCAAAGATTAGGAAGTAGCAAACCAATTTTAACGAGAAGTTCTAAATGAACCTGACCTGTTGTGACCATTGAAATGAAGGAAAAATTATTTATATAAAAAAATTGCTTTTAAGACAGAGTTTCACACATTAAAGCCTTAAAAAGTCAAGATTTAGGAAATAACCAATTTTAATGAGGTTCTAAATGACCTGACCTACTGTGGCCATTAAGATGAAGGAAAGATAGTTTACATAAAAAGTAGCTTTTAAGACATAGTTTCACACATTAAAGCTTTAAAAACTCAGGACATTACACGGTAAAAGAAAAAACTAAATGTTGCATGTTGTTTAATCAAATACTGTCCTCTTTTGGAGGGCATGAAACCATTTTTTTCACACCTATACCTTCTACAAAAGTCAGTATTAAAAAAGCAAGAGACATTACATATTCATATTCTTCTAACAGCATTATAAACATAGTTGTGGACTGACAGTTCAGTCACGCTTGCCAACAAATTGTTGCGGATCTTCAAACACCGAGACTGCACTCATAGAGACAGCTAGATATCATCCATTCCACTTTAGTTATAGATAAAGTTGAACCTATAAAAATATATATGTTAATAGTAGTCCTAATAAGTTTAAATAAATTCCTCAATGTAGATTTGTACACAAAATACCTGCTCAATAGTTGTGGTAAACTGGAGATTATAGGTCCGTATCCGGGCGCATTGTCATACAATTCAAACAGTGGTGCTGCTACTAGTTTGTAGTTTTTGGGCACAGCAAACAGAGCTGCAAAGACAGCGAAATACAAATTTTTGTTCCACAATGCATATTCCCAAATGAAAATTGTTAGATTTTTTTCTTGTCAACATAGATAAATTATATTTCTTCAAACCTTTTTCTTGTAGCTGAACCAGGAATAGCTTCTTGTGCTCTTTTGGCTTGGTAATGTGAGCAGGAATGTAAGGGTACTGAAAACAAGTAAAATTAATATATGTTCTCCTTATCTTGCAGTTTTAGTATTTTAGTACTTTTTTATCAAATCCTGACCTGTGGAGGCTCAAAGTTGGGGCGCCACCAATTGCCAATGCAGTCATCAATAACCCAGTCTTGTTTTACACCATCCTGCCTACCGAGGATCTACAAGACAATGAAACATATGCATATGTGCAGATATTTACTAGTACAAACAAATAACCAAATAGATAGTCTACCTCTGTCATCAAACGTTTCAAACCCTCTACTTCATCCTCCCCTGGATTTAACTCTCCACCAGGCCTAAAGAGAGAAATTATTATTTATTGTTGAAATGTATTATATTGTTAATACTGCAAACTAAGCATGAAATAATATCTAAAAGGCTCACAATTTGAAAAAGGTGGTGCCCAGTTGTAAAAGTAGGACATGAGGCAGCCTGTGTTCATGGACGATCAGCACCCCCTCCACTGTTCTCCTCATTCCCATCTTATCAAACTCTTCTCGCATCCGTTGAAACCTGGCAGCCACAGAGCCATCTTTTTCATACAGTGGCTCTTTCGTGCCAAATGTGTAATTGGTCAGGGGGTAGCTGTAAGAAAAACAAAAAGGCATTCAATTAAAGTTTAACTGTGCAGTTTCAAAAATCTCATAACAACTGATCTATCCAAATAATATATGTAAACATTGTCAGTGAACAAAATTCACAAACTAGGAACAATAAAACAATGAAAAAATTAATAATACCAGTAATAGAACGTATTAACTATGGGCTGTTCACATGCTAATATACGTCAATTGTTCACATTGTATAAATCTTAAATTGCATACTTATTTTTATATTAAAATGTCAAGATAATTTGCTTATTTACTTAATTCATATTCTTTAAATTTCCCAATAGTGTATAATTTATCTTTGTCTAATTGTTGCAATTAAATTAATGCTATTTTATTGTTAACAAATATAAATTTGAGAAAGAAAAAAAAATTGCGATAATCAATAAGTATTTTGTTTTTGCAAATACAACTGAAAGCCTGAGGTGAGTTCATTCATTTGTTCAATGAACAATGGCCTCAATCAATACAATTGCAATGCTTTGATTCGACTAATTATCGTTCCTCGTTAATTATGTAGCAGTACAATGTTAATGTAATATTGTGCTGAAGTGAAAGTTTGTTTCCTTAAATGTAAACATACAACTACTTACAGATTAATAGTCCTCTCCAAAGTGAGAGGCTTCGCGGGGCCGCCGCTGCCGCTCATGTATTTACTCCCGAACTGAGCGGCTCCTCCGCGGGGCCAGCCTGCGGAAGAGCGACTCGGGGGACCCACAGACATTGCAACCGAGTTGTAGACCGTAGATAAACTTCCGATGAGATATGTTCGGTAAACAAGTGTATTATCAAAGCAGCAAATCTATGTTTAACACTGGTTTGTTTGATGCACAGATGCACACTGAATCTATCGGCGCGTCCTCCCGCCGCGGTGCACTTCCGGTTAGGTTCAGCGTGATATATTCAGCAGCGCCATCTGTTGGTCTGTAAATAATAATAATAATAATAGTAATAATTTGGTCACAAATTTTGATCATAATAGAAAAATGTATCTATCTCACTTCTAAAACGGTAATTGTAAATATATATATATATATATATATATATATATATATATATATATATATATATATATATATATATATATATATATATATATATATATATATATATATATATATATATATGCTTATCTTTTCCCCTTCAAATATAAATTTAAGACGACAGATTAAACGATTTTAATATTGATTTTTATTCATAATTTTTGTCTCTATCCATTTGTAAACATGTTGTAATGACCACAATAGTTATTTTATGGTACATAATCATACGTGCAATGCAAATCTTCAAACAAAAGATAAAAATAAGGACTTAGACACTGCTGGATTTTTTTGATATATCACATCAAGGGGATTTCAGATCTTTGGTCCAGTGGTCCACCTGCTGAGGTGTGCTGCGATAAAGGTGGTCCGTGGACCGTGTAGGAAGTGCCATGGATCATTTCCCCATCATCGGTTGACTGTAGACTCTCACAGTCACAGTTTTTGGTCACAAATTTTGAAACTTTAATTATTAGATTTACTTTTCATCAGTAGACTTAATTTCTTGTTGCTTTTCATTCACTGTCTCATCTCCAGAGAGTTCATCTGCTGCTCCATTTGATGCCTCTGCTTCAGCTATTGCTGTGCCATTTGTTTTCACGGCTTCTTCTTTAGACTTCTCTTCACTATCGTGCATTATATCACCACGAATCACTGTTAGTTCCTCTGTCATCTTTTCACTCTCTTTGCTGCTTTCCATTGTTTCTTTAATCTCAGCTGTGTTGGTTTCCTCAGTCATTTGGATGACATCTGTCACTTTTTCTGCTGTAAAGAGACCATGTTAAGTACATAATCTTAGTAATAATTTGTATTCAATATACAAACTTTATAGCTCTAAATCTAAAACTTACCAGTGAAATTCACAGAATCTTCCATGACGGATGATTCAGGTGGTGATGTCAGCCCATGTTTTTGGTCTGAATGCTCATCTGAAGGGGTGGTTAGATCAGCCATAACATTTTCATTGTCAGAGGCAGAAACTTCCACAGTGATTGGATTAATGGCAGTACTTGGAGGAGGCTCTGAGATTTCCATGGCCAGGGAGCTGGTAGTGGACCCTGCTGTGTTTTGAGAGGTGTCAGCCATTTCATTTGCAATGGTGATAATGGATGTGATAGAGACAGGAGCCTGACTAGCTGTGGATTTATTTATGGTTGAAGGGGAGATTGTGCATGTTGGGGATGGTGGGATTTCAGATTTGGCAGCAATAGAGGTGATAGACAGGGTTTCAGAGAGGGCAGAAGAACCCGTTGTGGTAACAAAGGTACTGTCAGCAGTAGTTGTTGAAGTAACAGTTGCCAGGCAATCACTTAAGCTAGGAGCCTCAGTTGTAATAGTTTTACCTTCAGGTATAATGATGGCACTTTCGGCCTGAGTGATGGGGAGTGTACAAGGTGTCGATTCATCACTTTCAGTTATAACTGCATTGTCTGATTGACCTGCTGGTATGTGTGATATGCTGGTGGAGGCTAGAGCAGTGTCTAGAGTGGTATAGATTACAGTAGCATTTGGCTCTGGCACAGAAAGTTTAGTGGAAATATTTGCCGTTGTTTTAGAGTTATCATCACTTGGTGCAGTTTCTAAAATAACAGTTTCCAATGTGAAAGTGGAAGGTGTGGTAATTGTTGAAGTCTCTATCAAAGTTGAAGTATCACCCTCATGGGTTGGTGTTACAGGTGAAGGGGTACATTTAAGTGCTTTTTCTAATCTAGGGGAAGGGGGTTCTACAGTGGTAGTGGGGCTAGTTTCAGGGATAAGTGTGCTGTTTGGCTCTTCCTCATTTGCAGATGCTATGGCCTCTACAGTGGACTCTGTGCATACATGTGTGTCAGTTTTACTTGAAGTTAAAACTGTGGCTGAGTCAGGTAAAGTGTCTGAGATTGTCAGAGAGGAGTTTGCACTGACAGCTGGAGCAGCCTCTTCCCTTTTTGATGACAGTGCATTGGGCTCTCCTTCTATTTGGCCTAGTTCATTCTCAGGAGTGTTACGTCCAGATACTGTGGCATTTGGACCAGGCTTGATGACTGGTTTCGGTAGTAGAGGAGGTTTTCCCGCTGACTCATGTGCTGATACACTGGATCGAAGTTGATGTCTGGTATCTAAAAAGTATAGTTTTTAGTTTAATACATTAATCCTTAAGCAAAAAAGATTAAGGCTAAACTAGTGGTTGCATTTTACCTGATGATGCTGACATTGTTCGAGGCTTTGTAGAAGTTGGCTCTGACTTATTGTCAATGATAGTACCTAGAACATAAATATGATTTTATTTAATACTAATAAAGCCAAAAATGTATACATCATTTTACAAACACAAACTATTCCTTTCCAAAATTAAAAATGTATTTTGCACTGGACTGTGGACATACCTTCAGATTCTGCCTTTTTCATCTCTCCCTCTTGATTCTATCAAAAAACAAGTACAAAGTGATCTTTATGTGACATATATAAAGTTTTCATAGATCAAAGCAAGGCCTCTGACATCACTGACCACATGCTGCTTTAAATAAAGAAAGGTAAACTGTCAAAGCAATTGCTCTCACCTGAGATAATAAAAAATTCTGGCATTACACATGAGGTTCCACAGGGCTCAGTCTTAGAGCCCAAATAATTGTTGTAATGTTGTCATTTTGTCCATTGTGAGGCAATGGACAAAATGAGTTTTATCCTGTTTGCTGATGATGACACCAGCCTCTATTGCTCAGGAAAAGAACTACATCACACGTGCAGTAAAAATAAAGGAATGGTTTGAGATGAGCACAAAACTAAATATATTATCTTTGTGAACAGGAAAATTGATACACAAATTAATACTAATCATGCTTAGTTTCATGTAGAAATTCTTGAGTATTGATGAAAAACATTCAGACAATCGAGACAAAGTTGGCCAAAAATGTTGCCATAATGGTTAAAATGAAAACCTCTTTGAGACTCTATCTATTGTTTAATACTCAATTTCTTCCATACTTGAATAAATTAATCTATTTGAGTAGAACAATAAAAAAAAAAATACTAAGTTGATTGTATTTCTTTTAGTAGAGTTACTATATGGAAGAGCCTGGCCCAGTACAATCAGAACTTTTCATGTAGTGGAACTGTTTGCTTTGATACATTTGCTTTCTTGTAAATCTTGTGTTTCCTCTGTTTAACAGGGTCAGGCATTAGTTTTACCATCACCCTTTCAGATGAAGTGCTGGTGGTTGTGCATTTCCTTGGCAAGCTGTAAAAGACTGAATAAGCAGCTACTACATATTTATCCCAATACCCACCTGCGTCTCTCCAGCCTGGGGTTTAGAAACTCCAATGCGCTGTAGCATTAGATGAAGTTTCTGTTCAAAACTATTTTGGCCATCAAGTTTCTGAAAAGGAGGTAACAGCTTTCAATAAATGTTCAATAAATATGTATATACATGCATTTTAATATTGACCTTATTTCTACTAGCCCCAGAAGCTGATCCAGATAGTAAGATGAGAGACTGGGACTTTCCCTCTCGGAGAGCCCTGCGTGGGGGCACCGCTTCACCTCTCATTGTTGGAGCATCAGAAACAGGCATCCCCCGAACACCTTCCACAGTGTCAGCTCCATCTTTGCTTTTCTCTTTTTCATTTTCCTTGTCATGTTCCTTCACTTTGTCTTTATCTTTATCCTTTTCACCTCTGGCCACTTCCCTGAGAGGCCGAATAAAATCAGCAATTGATGCCTTTTTTGGACGGCCCTCTTGGCTTGGCTCGGATTTTAGAGCACGCCTCTTTTTAAGAGTAAAAAAATCACCAAGTTTCCTCCTGAGTGTTTTAGTTGGTGGTGGACAAGGGGCAATGCTTGCAGGAGCCACTTCATGCACTGTGATGATTTCTTCTTCATCATCGTCTTCTTTTTTTCTATTCAAAAATCAAAATTAAATAAAGTGTTTTGATAAGGCTTTTGCTTCATATTTTAAACACTGCAGACATAATTAAAAGGCTAAATTGACAGCTGAAGATACTCACAGTGTTTCAGTGGGAAGTACTTTCTTTGTAAAGAACTCTTCAACTCCTTCATCAACTCGCCCCATAAGCTCAAAGTCTTCATTTTCACACTCGATTATGGTCTCCTAATTAGCACAGTCACACACAGAAAACAAACAATAAATGTTCACTCCATCCAACTTTACAGTGCATAAACCTCTTTTTCACTATAGGTACATTTTGGTTGAATCTATTACCCACTTCCATATTACAAACCAGCCTGTCGGGATTCAGTTGCTCAGTAACGTACAATAAGGGGGCGTTGCTAGGCTTTATATGAGGAATGAGAGCAGAGAGACAACTCATTTTGCCAATGTGGGTAACTTGATATCACAATGGAGTTACAATATTGTATCACCTGATCATGTTAACATTTATGCCTACGAGATGCAATGAAAGCCATACAGTTGACTGCACAACACAATTTAGCAGAAGTCATCATTACATGATATCCTATCTGGGGAATTACTTAAATCTGGTCTAACTGGACACTGCCTCCTTGAGACTTAGTGTGCTGTATGTCTACAGGTTAAGAGACAAATGTGGCTCACAACTGAATGGAGAGCTACAAAATAATGTATACTATATTTTTCTGCTATGGAAACAAGAAAGTATTATTTGCAAATAAAAAAGCACCATGCATCCAATAATCACTTTCGAGCACGCTGAAAATCCTAGTGAGTGGCTTCAAACAGCTGGTGGCCAATACAATGAGACTGCCTTATTCAAGCAGCAGGGACCAGGCATCTTCTCCAGTGCTCCCCCTCTATCCTTCCCTTCCCCCTGCCTCTCCCCTCTGTCCCCTATTGCATTTCTCCTCTCACTCCTTTTTCACACACAACACCTGATTTCTCAAATAGCACCTCTCTCTCCGGTCCTCTGTCACACTGTACCTGTAGTCTGGTGGGACGATAATTCAGCTTTTGACGATGAGGTCTCGGTCTGCTCTGGGTGTAGTGCCGGAGCGCTGGTCCGCCCAATGGCAGCTCCATTGGGGAGACACGGCACGCTGTTGCCTTGGCTCTGTTGCCGAGGCACGGTTGCTAAGAGCTGGAGCAGTATGTAATGCCTTCAGTGAAATGGGCGGGACACAGGGCCAGACTGACACATCTGACAACAGAGCCTCGCCTTTCTCATCCCCCTCCCCTGGAAAAGACAGACATGAGAAAAAAAAGAGATTGATCAAATGAGGAGAGGCAGGTTTAGATTAAAGTAGCAATAGCCACTTTTATTAAAAATAATTCTAGTCAATTTGGGAAAAAGAATACAAGCTTCTATAAAAAAAATAAAAATAAGAGGATTAATCTGTGTTAAATGACATAGTCTGTGGATTATGTAATACATAAATTATTAATTTAACACTCAGAAAAGATGCTTGCAAAGCTCAGAATGGCAAATTAAAATATATATAAGTGAACATTATTACAGTTCAAAACAAAGCACAAGATAAATAAATATGCAATATAGATTTCACAAAAAATATGATAGCTTTCTGTAGCATAATTAATTACATGACTGATGACATCATAAAATTTGAAAGTTATTTCGGTTTAAATACCTGGGACCTGACGTCTACCCATGACTCACATCTGTATCATAAATTTCTGTATATAATATATTTAAAACTAGGACAGTATTTGACTCACAATGGGAGCAAATATCAATGTCATGGTATATGTTTTATAAACTCCAGCAAACATCCTTATGTTATAATCATGGAAGTTGTAGTTATGCTATTGGTTATGGAAGCCTGATTGTGATTGATAATGTGCTGTAGTTAGTATTTTCGTGATAGTTGTGTGCCCTCTTGTGGTTGATTTAAAAATTACAATTTAAAACTTACGTCAGTTAGGCCAGCGGCCAGCCTATTTATAAAAAACAAACAATCCCTCACAAGTAGGGTTACTACGGACTTGTTTATGGTTTTTCAAAGCTAATTATAATGACCAACACCTTGAGGAGCGCCACAGACCCGCTAAATTCAAAAGTGGCGCCCGATGAGCTGCAGCACGCGCAGGCCACGCCTCCAAACTCTTCTGGGAGGCGACTGCGCATGCGGAGAAGCTCATATGGGCCGCCATTTTATGCAGGGCCCACTCTTCCAAAGCGGGAGAAAATTTTAAGGCTGGCGCTTAGCTCGCTCGTACATCGGCAGCGGGACTGAAGGAATCAAGGGTACTCATTCGACTTCCAAGTGAATATAACCAGAATCAGAAGCAGTGAACGGTAAGTAAAACGTTCATTTTGCCACTAAACATGTAAAGGTTTTTGTAGGATCTGTCGTCGGCCTCTAGGTGTCACGGTAGTGCTTACAGGCTGGCGGGGGTGTTTGTCTCCCTCTATCGTTATCCAAAATTCACAAAATCCGTCCATAAAGTGAAACTTGATGTTTCGGTCGAGTATTTATTCATTTTTGGGCCATATTTTTGTGTGCATGCGCAGGGATGGCTTTGATTTGCTCTCTTCGGGTTTAAAGTTAGTTTAGGCCTGTCGTCCATCTTATCGTGCCCTTTGTTTCCTGTTTTCAGACGTATCGCGCCTCTTCAGTTAACCAACTACTCAGTTGATGTTCAAGTAGTTGTGAACATTGCATTTTTGTTCAGTGGTAATATACACAACTTCATAGATGATTTGAAGATGCATATGCCGACAAAACCTATCATCTTAGACATTTTGTTTCAATTACTGATGCGTTAAAGAACAATTTGCAATTCGATCCTTTAAAACTTCCAACAAGTAACTTAAAAGCGATATCTTTAGATGCCTCAGTGGGTGGTTGCTGGGATTTGTACATTTGCACACATTGTACATTTGAGTTTTTAAACAATCCATAATACCCAACTTTTCTGTGGTTATCGCATGCATACAGGGTGAAGTTTGATGCAATGGTTAGTGGAGTGACATTGTCCCAAAATCGAGATTATCAGGCGTTTTTTACATATCCCACAAGTATCCACAAATGATTTGTTTTACATGTCTTCTAATTTTAAAGTCTCATCGCTACCATTTCTAATACGTCCATAAACTTATTTACTTAATACCGTCCCATGGCCACAAGGGGCTGTAGCAGCACTATAAAGTGCACATAGTTTTATAATTGTTTTAGAAGAAGCATTTTGTAGAGTCTTGACCGTTTTCATTTATCAGGGTGCTGCGCGGCCCATTGCCATGGAGGGCGAGGTTGTTTCCATGGATGCTGCTGTTGATGGAAAAGTCCTATCAGAGAGTGGAGAGGCTCTGTTACAGGGCACAGCTGTGGCTCAGCAGGGAGAGGTGACTGGCAACATGGAGATGATGGTCATGGATGCACTAGACCCAACTCTTTTACAAATGAAGACTGAAGTATTGGAAGGAGGCGGCACTGTAACTGTTACTGGAGGAGATGAAGGTCAAATAATTACTCTTCAGGTGAGTGGTGCCTTTAGTGTTGAAGTTGAAATGTTATGGATGAACTTTGAAAGATTAAAAAATATATTTTTGGGGGGTTATGCAGGTAGTTAACATGGAGGAGCAGGCTGGTGCTGCTTTGGGACTTGGGCAGCTTCAGCTGGTTCAGGTACCCGTCTCAACTACAACTGTCGAGGGTCTTCAGGCAACTTATGTTGAGGCTACTGCGGCTAACAAG
Source organism: Odontamblyopus lacepedii (assembly GCA_034769755.1). NCBI lineage: Eukaryota > Metazoa > Chordata > Actinopteri > Gobiiformes > Gobiidae > Odontamblyopus > Odontamblyopus lacepedii. The sequence continues at coordinate 21,887,276 of CM068349.1, read as the reverse complement.
GATGCAGAACCTGTCATATGTCACACACTGCCTTTGCCTGAAGGTTTTCAGGTAAGAAAGTGCTCCTGTGAATCACAATGTACCTCCAGTTTAAACCCCATTTCTACCAACTAATGTAAACATTTTCTTGCAGGTGGTGAAAGTGGGTGCCAATGGTGAAGTGGAGACTGTGGAGCATGAGGAACTTCAGGCAGCCCATGAGGAACTTCAAGAAGCAGAGGAAGAGGATGAGAACATTGGAGAAGAGATGCCCCCTCAGGACCAAGAAGACCCAGATTATCAGCCTATCACAACTGTCCGCAAAGTAAAGAAGGGAAAGAAGAGCAGATTACGTTATGCAGAGGGGGACAGAGACATGGATGTGTCTGTGTATGACTTTGAAGAAGAGCAGCAAGAGGGGCTACTGTCTGAAGTGAATGCTGAGAAAGTTGTTGGCAACATGAAACCACCTAAGCCCACAAAAATAAAGAAGAAAGGTTGGTTGTTGTTGGTGTTTGTTTTGTTTGTTTTTTGGTTGAGCCCATTCTGGATGCCATTAATGATGCCCTTTTTAATGTCTTTTTTATTTGTAGGTGTTAAGAAGACCTTTCAGTGTGAGTTGTGTAGCTACACTTGTCCGCGTCGCTCTAACCTGGACCGTCACATGAAGAGCCACACAGATGAAAGGCCACACAAATGTCACTTGTGTGGAAGGGCCTTTAGAACAGTCACACTGCTCAGAAACCACCTCAACACTCACACAGGTAACCCCTCTCTCAAGGCATTAGCCTGTTTACAGTATTTTCTGAAGGTTGTGGCTAGAGTTGATCAATTTCTAATCCGTAGGTACACGGCCTCATAAATGCACTGATTGTGACATGGCTTTTGTGACGAGTGGAGAGCTGGTACGCCACCGTCGCTATAAACATACACACGAGAAGCCATTCAAGTGCTCAATGTGCGATTACTCTAGTGTGGAGGTACGTACAACCCTGTTAAGTTCCTAGTCCAGTATTTGCTCTGGCCCCAAGACTTTCAAAGGTTAAGCGATATCCAGGCCTAATTACTGTCATATTGCATTGATGTTGGAATGATCAAAGCAAGAAATAAAGGCTTCTCAGTAGCTGTAGTTGGTATGTTAGCTTTCTTTAGCTGACAGCACTGCAAATTGTACCACAAAGCAGCTCCAGCAATACATGAGGAAATCCGTCACATCAACTGCTTAATGTTTCTGTGACTGAAACATACTGGCTGGGACATTTTACTGTTGCAACAAACATTCAGGCATGTTAAAGGCAGTGGAAGGGTTTCTCTTCACCCCCCCCCTCTTCCTCTCTCTCTCTTTTAAATGTATAAATGCATTTTGTGTTTAGGTCAGTAAGCTGAAAAGGCATATTCGTTCCCATACTGGAGAGAGGCCTTTCCAGTGCAGCTTGTGCAGTTACGCAAGCAGGGACACGTACAAGCTTAAGCGACACATGAGGACACATTCAGGTAAGATGCTTGTGAGTTTGTTTAGGGCAGACACTGGATCGAAACCCTGGATAATACTGATATTTGGTTGCAGGTGAAAAGCCCTATGAGTGCTACATTTGTCATGCCCGCTTCACACAGAGTGGTACGATGAAGATGCACATTCTCCAGAAACACACAGAGAATGTGGCGAAGTTCCACTGCCCGCACTGTGACACGGTTATTGCTCGAAAGAGTGACCTTGGTATGTACTTGGTTGTAAATTGTGGTTTGCCAGCTGTAACTAATGACCTCTTCATCCTAGGTGTACATTTGAGGAAGCAGCACTCATTTATTGAAACTGGGAAAAAGTGTCGTTACTGTGATGCTGTGTTCCATGAGAGATATGCTTTGATTCAGCACCAGAAGACTCATAAGAATGAGAAACGCTTCAAGTGTGACATGTGTGACTATTGTTGTAGACAGGTATTTTCTTTTAGAATTGGCTAGGCCTTGTGTATCAAACAAGTAATGAACTATTGCTTTGCTTGTAGGAACGTCACATGGTGATGCACAAGCGAACACACACGGGAGAGAAACCCTTTGCCTGTAGTCAGTGTGAGAAGACCTTTCGGCAAAAACAGCTCCTGGATATGCACTTCAAGCGCTACCATGATCCAAATTTTGTTCCTACAGCATTTGTATGTAGCAAATGCAGCAAAACATTTACCCGCAGAGTAAGATGGCTACTGCCTCTAGATTACTTATTGTTGTGATTGCAAAGCATGCTCTTAATCTAATGCTTTTGATTGCAGAACACCATGCTTCGCCATGCTGACAACTGCACAGGTGAAAATACAGGTGATGAAAATGGAACTCCACCCAAAAAGGGACGCCGGGGGCGAAAGAGGAAGATGCAGTCAAAGAGGGATGACGATGATGAGGAGGATACTGGTATAAAATGGATATTTGATTGTGAGCGTATCAATTTGGGATGAAAGTTCTTCATTGAGTGTGTGAACATTTATCTGCTTTCTCAGAAATGGAGGAGGAAGAGGAAGAGGATGAGGAGGATCTCCTTGCTGAGATGGAGATGGAACAGGCCTCACCAGTTGTTCCTGTACCAGCCCCAGAGCCCCCAGTGAAGAGGAAACGAGGAAGACCCCCAAAGAACAAGCCACAAGGTGAGCCTTCTAGGCCAATTGGTTATAAATGGGGAATAATTAGGAAGACACAAACCTGAACATTCAATTGCTGCATTGTAGCTGCTGCCATCATTCGGGTGGAGGATGAGGTCACTGGAGAAGTGAATGATATCATTGTGAAGAAGGAGGTAGGAGCCGAACAGGAAGATGACATTGCAGAAGAGGTGATTGTTGGTGAAGGAAACGCTACAATTCAGATGGAAGAGCTGTCCCAAGTGGAAGAAGCTGTGCAGGATCCGCAGTTGACAGAGGCCCCACCAAACGGAGATCTGACTCCTGAGATGATCCTCAGCATGATGGACCGGTGATGGTCTGGCTGTATAGATGACCCCTCTTTCACATTACATGTGTTTAGATTGAAACTTGCAACCTGCACAGAAATCACTGTAAAATCAACTATTTTAATCATGTATGTATTCAGACTGGGGTACAGATCTTGCAACAGAATTGCATAGCAAAATGATTTGGGGTAAAAACTGGCTGCATTTAATGCCAGTGTCCTCAACCTGTAGAAGTTACTTTTTAGTCTTGGTCGGGTTTGACTGCATTACAAGGTCACTATCTTTTCTGAAGAGCCTTTTCTCAGAATAGATTTAAAAACTGGAACTGTACTTGCTGGTTATTGCAGCAATATGTCAGTTTTCAAAAGGGATCCTGGTGTTAAATGTTGCCATACATGATATTGGATAGTTTCTGTGTGAGTCTGTACTAGTTTTTAAATGCTTCTAGACTGCTTATCTTATGCGCTATTGTAATCCTAGATGCATATGTACTATAGACATGGATTAGGTGCAAGAAAATATTAGTTTTGCTTAGCCATTCCACTCTTGGGTGATGCTGCCTTTTGTACAACTGGTAGTGCTGAATAATATTTTTAAAGTTTGAGGCAAAATGAAATGTATAGCTGTGAAACCATCCAGAAAATGTTTCTGCACCAGTAACTATTAATTACCAATGTTTTTAATTATGTGTGGTTTGGAAGAGTGGTTATGTTACAGTTCAATGATGGCATTGTATTTTTCAGAACCTGGCTGATGCTAACAGAATCTCTGTATTTTGCTTGCAATTATATTTTATTAAACAGACGAACTGTTATTAAACCTTGTTTCGCTTCATTTCATCGCATTAAATCGTATGTTAATTCACAGTATGGTGGCAGAACAGAATTTTCACTTTTCTCTCCCATAATCTGTTTAACAAAAACTGTCAAACAAAAGAGAAAAAATAGATCCATGGAAAACGATAAATGAAACTGGCAGAATGGCACCTTTTTATTTTTTATTTTTTTTTTTTTATAAATAACTGTTTCGTTTACTTGTAGCTAGCAGTTGGCTAACTGTTACTGTCAACACATAAATACTTTATATGGCAACCTGAGGAAATTTTAAGAAGAAACCCTCAGTTACTCGTGCAATTTTAGAGGCGAAATGGTTTGAGATCTGAGTGAGATCTTTTCAGTTACCTCGCCAGGGAAACGGATCCGCAGTTATTTTTTTCCGCAGGACTCGCGGTGGCTTCAGGGAAAAGTGACAAGACTCAAGACTTCCCATCGTTTAGGGACATCCTTGTTGCCACAGTAACTAAACCAAGAATGATTTCCGGTGTGATGGTCAACCTTTCATAATAAAATAAAACTGACAACACGCAAAAGAGTGATCACAATCACCACAACCACAACCCACGTCAGTGGGGCAGTTGTGTTAAAATATAGCAAAATCATTCAGCCCAGTGCCACATGGAGTGGCTAAATGCCAGTCAATTCTCTAAAAGTTGAAAGGCTAAATGTTAGGGGGGGTCAGGTGCTATGAGTATTGGGCAGCACGCTGCCCCCGCGACCCAGCCGGATTAAGCGGGAGAAGATGGATGGATGGATGGACTGGCTAAATGCGTTTTCATGATCCACTATACTAAATGCCCATACTAAACTGCACAACTGTAGCCGATACAAGACATGAACGGATGATAAAATACGCTGGACAGTTTGTAATTTAAATTAAATCTTATTTTAATATAGACGTTTGTAAACCACATAACCCACGCTTTTATTGCAAAAGGCCCAAACCGGAAATACGTTGTTCATTCACGTTCGCTTTACAGTAGAGTCACCAAGAAGAACTGCGAAATCTGGGAGAAGGAGGACAGCGCCCAAATAACAGTAAACCTGTACAAAAACGTTGTGCGGCAGAAATGGGACGCGACCCACTATTTCTGTGTGGTCGGACCGAAAAACAAAGGTAGGAATCGCTTCTTTTTGGCCAAAGATCTGCTGTACATTTTCCTCTACATGGCATGAGTCTGTCCGACCTGAAGTTGCCTTTTTCCAAGGAGCATTATTATAGCCACCAGCTGGCTGTGATTCACCGTTTTCCTTATGCGGTGTGGGCTGGGTGTTTCTTTAAACCAAGTAAATGAATAGTGTAAGATCGGTGGGCATTAGGGGGTCTAGGTGGGGGTGAGTATGGAGTTTTTGTGGCCTGCGGTGCGCTCTGGGGTGGGAGCTGAATACTAAATGCAGCACGACACTGTTTCCCAAGTTTGTTGTGTGAACTCCTCCATCCTTCTTGCCTTACTGTTAGGCCCAAGCGAAGCGAATAGCAGGGGCGTATTGCGACTTTCAGTCTTAGTGGCCTGCAGATGCCTTTTGTTTTTGCTTTATCTTCATCTTCAATGTAGGTGGTGGTATTTTATTGAAAGCGTTATTTCATTTATCCTCTTCTAGCTCTTTGACACAGATTAGACACTGAGTGATTCATTGCCCCAGGATATACACAACAATGTGTCTGTTACTTTAACCCTCACGACAATTCGTAAAGATGTTGCTGACTTGTGTCAAAATATGTATCATGATATTGATATTCACGAACCTTTAATTCAATTTCAATGCACAATTCATAAAGGCACACTTTGTTTTTGCAATCAGTTGTAACTTGGTCATCACACTTTATTACTATCCATGGTACTGAAAGTGTTAAAAGTGAAGTTAAAGAGGACATTGTTGCTACCTTAACAGCATTATATGAGTGTGAGAGTGTGTGTCTCTGTTTTTAAACAAAATTGCAGTCTTGTGTGGTGATTGCACACAGTGTCGTCTCTGTTCACTCTGCTTGGAGGTGAGGATTTACCCAGCTAATTACTCCTAATGTAATGTTCAAAGCACACTGGAAAGTGAGCAAAATGGATAATGGACTATAGTTGGATGTCTGTAAGGTAACAGCTGTCAGTCTGCCTTTTATTCTCGGTGTCCAATTTCAATGTGTGCATGTGTTATTGGTTTTATCATTATCACTGTGTTGATAATGCCCTCAGCTTTAATCAAATATTCAATATCACTTGTGGGATCAAATCAGACATCGCAGCACTTTCTTTTCCACCTTTTAACCCAGAACTACCACAGTTAATCCTTGGATTTATTAATGGGTTATTAAGACCTCCAGTTTAGAGCACCCCCAAAACAGAGATTAATAGCACATTTACACTGTTGTATACATGATAATCCAGTTGTTTAACATGTAAAAAGTGCTGATCTGTGTTTTATTGTTTGTAGTGGGTGGCCCTTTCAAGTTCATATTAATTACATTATTCTTTTGTCTTGTATCTGAATGCATCGCAACTGGCTTTTGCTCTCATCCCACGTGTTATGTGGGATTGCCTGTTGCTTGACAGATTTAGTTTGGTTTAAGTCTCTAATCTCTTTTGTGACTAGATTAGCCCCCCCCCCTTCCCCCCTTCGCTGTTTTTTTTCTTATGTTCTAATAATATGCATAGCTTTATTTAAGTTAGTTATAAGTCACATACATCATTGAGGCATTTTTTATATTCTGTTTAGAATTTCCTGCTGGAGTCAGCCGGCAAACTTCCTGTTGGATATGGAGGGGGTGGAGAAATAGGAAAGGAAGGGGGGGAAGAGTAGCACGAGCAGTTTAGACTCCCTAGTCCTGTCTCTGGTTGCACTCGGCCTCTGTTTGGTCACAAAAATGTATTGTAGGAGTCAAAGACCAGGCAGTTTTCAAACACCTTCTAATTTTTTTTTTCTTCTGTTGTCTTAAGCATAGATGATAATAACAGACCAAAGGGAAAAATTGTTGTGCAAAGAGCAGGTAAAGCAGGACAGTGTTGCCACTAAAATGTTTGTCTAATTACAGGATATGTCCGTCACTTTGGTAAAGTGCTACATCCAACTGTTTGAGCAGGTGAGGAGCATGACAGTCATTATTCTATTTCTTTAGTAGCAGTAGTTGTAATAGTAATCTAATGGCAGGTATCACAAATTACCTAATGCTTCTGTCTGTTGCTTTCAGCATGGTTTCAATTGAAAGAAAACACAGTTTGATCTTAAAGAAGCACAAGCCTTGAGGAAGCAGGATGTTCACAGGCTCCACCAAACTGCCTCCCACTAAAACACCTCAGCCTGAGAGGTTGGATGAAGTGTATGCAGCTCTACGCAGAGGACTACAGTGAGTAAACATATTAGACTTTGTTAACATTGAAGACTATAGACGCAAGCCAGATAGAATAAGCAGGAAATAGCATTGACTTTGAATCCTAATGGTGGTTATTTTCTGTTATAGGTCATACCTACAGGTCCATCAGCTGGAGTTGGACAGTCTTGGGCAGCAGAGTAGAGAAAACAAAAGGAATGGGCGCTTGGTGAGAGTCAAACCAGTCTCTCCAGTATCAGCTTAAGTCTTGTGTCTGGCTGTTTTTAAATGGAAATTATTTTTATTTATTCACAGGGGTCGTTGTATGAATTAGACAAGGTAAGTTTCATCACTCTGGCATTAGGATTTGAAAACTGGAACTGAAATTTTATTGTACATCAGAAATACTGACCAAGAATAGGAAAATTTTGAAATCTGTATCTACCAATTATATGGATATTTAATCTCTTATAGCAAGTCAAGGCCATAGAAAGGTTCATGCGTCGTCTTGAATTCCACCTCAGCAAGGTATGTATTAAAATATACGATAGTGGCAAAGTTATTGAAGATCAACCATGTGATCATTATATTACATTTGTTGATGTCCAGGTTGAGGAGTTGTATGATGCTTATTGTATTCAACGGCGTGTGCGCGATGGAGCAAGCAAAATGGTGGCAGCCTTTAATTTGGCCAGTGGCAGCAGAGAGGCCAGAGAAAGTCTAAGTGAAGCCAACAAAGGCTACAGGGAATGCACAGAAGTAAGTTCATCTCACATAGTGGGGCTGACCATAAATATTTATAACACTGGTACAGAACTTTTGGGGTATTTTTATTTATATAAATTAAAGAGTCAGTATTTCTGCAATGATGCAGTTGATTAGTTCAGTGACTGTGGAATTTCCATTTGATTTTTTTTTATCAACTGTAACTAAATCAATACAGAAATACTGGCTCTAGTCACATATCTGTGAATGTGATCTTATCATCCATCCATCCATCTTCTTCCGCTTATCCGGGGCCGGGTCGCGGGGGCAGCAGTCTAAGCAGGGGCTCCCAAGCTTCCTTCTCCCCAGCCACTTCCTCCAGCTCCTCCGGACGGACCCCAAGGCGTTCCCAGGCCAGCCGAGAGACATAGTCCCTCCAGCGTGTCCTGGGTCTTCCCCGAGGCCTCCTACCGGTGGGACATGCCCGGAACACCTCCCGAGGGAGGCGTCCAGGAGGCATCCGGACCAGATGCCCGAACCACCTCAGCTGGCTCCTCTCGACGTGGAGGAGCAGCGACTCTACTCCGAGCTCCTCCCGTGTGACCGAGCTCCTCACCCTATCTCTAAGGGAGCGCCTGGCCACTCTGCGGAGGAAACTCATTTCGGCTGCTTGTATCCGCGATCTCGTTCTTTCGGTCATTACCCAGAGCTCATGACCATAGGTGAGGGTAGGAACGTAAATTGACCGGTAAATCGAGAGCTTCGCCTTTCGGCTCAGCTCCCTCTTCACCACAACGGTCCGATACAGCGACTGCATCACTGCCGACGCCGCACCGATCCGCCTGTCAATCTCGCGCTCCATCCTCCCCTCACTCGTGAACAAGACCCCGAGATACTTGAACTCCTCCACTTGAGGCAGAGACTCCCCACCCACCCGGAGAGGGCAATCCACCTTTTTCCGGTCGAGAACCATGGCCTCAGATTTGGAACAGCTGATTCTCATCCCAGCCGCTTCACACTCGGCTGCAAACCGCCCCAGTGCACGCTGCAGGTCCTGGTTCGATGGAGCCAACCGGCCCCTGGCTGCGCCTAGAAATTCTGTCCATAAATACAATGAACAGAACCGGTGACAAAAGGCAGCCCTGGCGGAGTCCAACATGCACCGGGAACAGGTCTGACTTACTGCCGGCAATGCGAACGCAGCTCCTGCTCCGGTCATACAGGGACCGGACAGCCCTTAGCAAAGGGCCCCGGACCCCATACTCCCGGAGCACCCCCCACAGGGCACCACGAGGGACACGGTCGAATGCCTTCTCCAAGTCCACAAAACACATGTGGACTGGTTGGGCAAACTCCCATGAACCCTCGAGCACCCGATGGAGGGTGTAGAGCTGGTCCAGTGTTCCACGACCAGGCCGAAAACCACACTGCTCCTCTTGAATCCGAGGTTCGACTATTGGCCGAACTCTCCTCTCCAGTACCCTGGCATAGACTTTACCGGGGAGGCTGAGGAGTGTGATTCCCCTGTAGTTGGAACACACCCTCCGGTCCCCCTTTTTATACAGAGGGACCACCACCCCGGTCTGCCAGTCCAAAGGCACTGTTCCCGACCGCCACGCGATGTTGTAGAGACGTGTCAGCCAAGACAGCCCCACAACACCCAGAGACTTAAAGTACTCAGGACGGATCTCATCCACCCCCGGAGCCTTGCCACCGAGGAGCTTTCCGACCACCTCAGTGACTTCGGCCAGGGTGATGGATGAGTCCGCCTCTGGGTCCCCAGCCTCGGCCTCCTCTTCGGAGGACGTGACGGTGGGATTGAGGAGATCCCCAAAGTATTCCTTCCACCGCCTAACAACATCCCCAGTCGAGGTCAGCAGCTCTCCCCCCGCACTGTAAACAGTGTTGGTGAAGGACCGCTTCCCCCTCCTGAGGCGCCGGACGGTTTGCCAGAATTTCCTTGGGGCCGTCCGATAGTCCTCCTCCATGGCCTCCCCGAACTCCTCCCAGACCCGAGTTTTTGCCTCTGCAACCGCCCGGGCTGCAGCACGCTTGGCCCGACGGTACCCATCAGCTGCCTCAAGAGCCCACCGGGCCAGTAAGGCCCGGTAGGACTCCTTCTTCAGCTTGACGGCATCCCTTACTTCCGGTGTCCACCACCGGGTTCGGGGATTGCCGCCGCGACAGGCACCGCAGACCTTACGGCCACAGCTACGAATGACAATGGAGGCCGAGAATGAAGCCCACTCGGGCTCTATGTCCCCAGCCTCCCCCGGGATCTGGGAGAAGCTCTCCCGGAGGTGTGAGTTGAAGGCCGCACTGACAGAAGGTTCCGCCAGACGTTCCCAGCAGACCCTCACGATACGCTTGGGCCTGCCAGGTCTTTCCGGCTTCCTCCTCCGCCAGCGGACCCAACTCACCACCAGGTGGTGATCAGTTGACAGCTCTGCCCCTCTCTTCACCCGAGTGTCCAAGACACACGGCCGGAGGTCAGATGACACGACAACAAAGTCGATCATCGACCTCCGGCCTAGGGAGTCCTGGTGCCACGTGCACCGATGGACCCCCTTGTGCTCGAACATGGTGTTCGTTATGAACAAACTGTGACTAGCACAGAAGTCCAATAACAGAACACCGCTCGGGTTCAGATCAGGGAGGCCGTTCCTCCCAATCACCCCTCTCCAAGTGTCACTGTCGTTGCCCACATGGGCGTTGAAGTCCCCAGTAGATCAATGGAGTCTGTCCAGTCCCCCTCCCAGAGACTTCAAGAAGGCCGGGTTCTCTGCACTGCTGTTCGGCCCATAGGCCGACACCACAGTGAGAGACCTGTCCCCGACCCGAAGGCGCAGGGACGCGACCCTCTCGTTCACCGGGGTAAACTCCAACACGCAGCGGCTGAGCTGTGGGGCTATAAGCAAGCCCACGCCAGCTCGCCGCCGCTCCCCGCGGCCAACGCCAGAGAAATGGAGAGTCCAACCCCTCTCAAGGAGTTGGGTTCCAGAGCCCAAGCTGTGCGTGGAGGTGAGGCCGACTATATCTAGCCGGTAACGCTCGACCTCCCGCACAAGCTCAGGCTCCTTCCCCCCCAGCGAGGTGACATTCCATGTCCCCAGAGCTAGTCTCCATGTCCGGAGATCTGGTCGCCGAGGCCCCCGCCTTCGACTGCCGCCCAGATCTCTCTGCACCCGACCCCTATGGCTCCTCCCGCGGATGGTGGGTCCAGGGGAGGGCGGTCCCACGTCGCTCCTTCGGGCTGTGCCCGGCCGGGCCCCGTGGGGAAAGGCCCGGCCACCAGGCGCTCGCCCACGTGCACCCACCCCAGGCCTGGCTCCAGGGTGGGGCCCTTATCATCTTATCATGTTGTACATAAAAATTTGAAAACAACCAATGAATCCTGACTAGCGACATCATTGCCAGAATTTTGGCAACCAATGTGAAAATAGTAATTTCTTAATTTAGATAAATGCACAGTACAGTACAGTACATGTGTCTGGTTGCATATAATATAAGCAGAAGGAAATACCTTTTCTCTGCTTCTCTGTCCACAGCATATGTGCAGTCTTGAAAGTGAACTAGAGAGCCACATGGGAGAGTTTCATGTCAAGATGAAGGGTGAGTCTATTCATATCTGTACTTCCCATTCTAACTTCCCGGCAACTTCTCACTTTCTTGTTCATTTCTGGTGATTCAGGACTTGCTGGCTTTGCACGGTTATGTGCTGGTGATCAATATGAGGTAAGAATAATGTGTTAACTGTTTTCCTGTTGTATATGGATTTATCAGCCAGTTACTTCCTCTTTAGGTTCTTATGCGTTATGGACGACAACGCTGGAGGCTCAGAGGTCGCGTGGAAGTCAGCAACAAACAGATATGGGACAGTGAGGAGTACATATTCATGCCTCTGATCACTGAACTCTTGTCTATTAAGGTAATAAACCCTGACAACATAAAACATTATTTATTAGGGGATACTAATAAAGAAGACATTAAACATAGTTTCAGTTTTTGTATTTTGATAGGTAGTCTAGTAAACAGAGACATTAAAGAAACCAGGTCAGCAAATTTGCAATTTGACAATTGAACAACAAATTTAACTATAGCATTCTGACCTGTCCTCTAGCTCAGTTTTAAACTATAGGCATTCCAGGATGTTGTGACGTAAACACAGCCTCACATATTGAGTTCTAACACATTCTAACATGTTACAAAATATCACTCTAGTTGTGTTAACACTTAATGCTGTTTGATAGGACACGGTACACATTAGAACCCTGTGTATCGACAGAACAAAATATTCCAAAACATTATTACAGAGTTTTCTTTAGTCCTTTCACCGTTTAGGTTTACACACTGGTAACTGGCACTAGTTTAGACAACCTCACAAATGGCTAATTGTTGTGACATGAAGTTGTTCCTCTCTCTCTTGTTGTCAAGGTGACGGAGCTGAAGAGCTTGGCAAATCACGTCGTTGTGGGCACTGTGTCGTGTGAAATGCTGGATCTGTTCTGCCCACTTCCCCAGACGCTGGCGGTGGACATCAACGATCTGGGAACAGTGAAGCTCAATTTAGAGGTTACGTGGAGGTAACCCGCCCCCCTGTCGCCTTCTTTATTCTAATACACCTTCAGGAATCTGATAATTCAGTTTGAGGGCAGGGGTGGCAAACACAGTTCAGTTCAGGGTTTGAGCTTCTTTTATATGCAACATTTTGAGGACTTTTTCCAATTTAAAAGATAAAATATGTGTTTTTTTGTGAATCATTATGGCTATGGTGGTATTTTCATCATTCTGAAACTCGTCTTGCCACAATAATCGATTAGTCACTGTCTGTAATGACAGCAATGGATTACAGTAACAACAACTATTATTTATTTAATAGATATAATAAATTTAATGTGACTCTACTATGTTATCATGCAAATGCCAGTATTCTACTCTGTTTGTGTTGGTGGTTTTCAGATCCTAGAATTTAGTATTGTCATAAACTCAGCAATTCTTCTGTGTGTTTTCAGTCCCTTTGATAAGGATGATCCCACATCCTCCAGCAGTACAGTCTCCAAGAGGTTGCTGTCCAACCAGAGCCCCCCAGACACGCCCTCCATGAGAGAGCAGGTGTTTTATGTGAGTCATTTGAACGGTTATGTTCCCCATTTTCTATTGCAGTAGCACAGACAGACCCTATTATTTAGTATCCAGAAGGATTATTACATCCTTAATTAAACCTACAGTGCAAATACATAATTTGTTATCTAATTCACAGTTTATTTTGTGCCATGTGTTTATTTGTCTCGCTCATGGCTTCTGTTATTACTGTTGTTTCAATTACTTGTTCTATTTCAGCTCCTTCCCCACTGTTTTGTGTGTAGTGGTAGTACACATGAGTGCCTTCACAGAGCATGGTGTGTGAGGGGCATGTCTGAGGGGAGCAGAGCAAGTCTTGCAGTGAATGGTAGTAGTAGGAGAATGAGTGACAGCACCACTGCATATGAACGCAGCTGTGGTCCTTGTAGCTGTTTAATAGTGATTGAGTAGTGCTCCCTCATCTTCCTCACCTCGCTGAAGAGTGGGCTTAATGATGGGCTTCATGATGGGCTTCAACACAGCTGTTCACTGGTGAACGATTTCCACGATGGTGTGATGACCTGGATGGTCTACTTGCGTCGCCAATTGAATTGTACAACAGTCCGAGTCCGAGTAACGTCCGTGCCACAGTCAGTGTGCTTTGGTTATAGTTCTAGCACTAGTGTAGGCTCCAAACACTAAATCAATGAACATAAATACATATCTCTGAAATAATAATAATAAGTCTTTATTCTCATTTGTCCTTGCCTCTCCTTTTGTTTGTAGTCTTTGCTGAAGCGACAGGGTGAAGTGGAGAATGGGACCGTGTGGTCCAACTCGTCTGAATCCTCTGATGATTCATCAAGTCCAGGCTTGGCTCACCCGACACAGCGCCTTATTGCATCAAACCTGCTGCAGACCACTCTCACCAATCAGCTCTCACTCAGTCCACACAAATCCAGTGCGTCTACTCCATCACTCTCCTCTAACCAGGAGGAGGAGGAGTCAGAGGCGCCTGAGGTTTTCTGTTTAAACGATACAGTGCCTAATGGTCACCTTCAGACACCCCCCTCTGACTGTAAAGTGTCTGACAGAGCATCCCTCCAGTCTGCTGACCTCTCGGAGACCTCTGTGGACCTGTGCTGCTCCTGTCCAGATGTTTCCGAGTCCCCCACCCCCTTAGTGGACAGTTTGTCCGAGGTCAGCAGTGACCAGCAAAAAGACTCAGTATTAGAGACTACAGAGACTGATGTGGTGACAGCGGACTTTACCGAAGGGCCACTAGAAAAACATGAAGAGGAGACAGAAGTGAACCAGCCAACACCATCCTCTGACGTTGTGAACCACGCTGAGAAGGAAGAGGAATCTTCAGGGGTGAGCTAATACATGCAATTTTTCTAATAAAATCATCAGTGTAATCATCAGTGTAATGTCCTCCTGTATTCTTTTAAGGCTCCTTTCCCAACATCTGCAAGTTTCAACCAGGAAGTGGAAACAGCTCTGGAAAGTTTTGACTTCCTCAACTGCTCTGACCTGGAGGAAGAAGAGAACGAGGAAGAAGAGAACAAGGAAGATGACAACATTCTTGATGATGGTGAACAAAAGGACACAGAGGTCAAACAAAAGGAAGAGGTTGTACAAGAAGTGGACCAAATTCAGTCAGTAGAGGACCATAACAAATCCATAGATGAGACTGCAGAGGATAAGGAAAAGGAACACGTCTTCTCAGAAACAAGGTTAGTAATACCATGCCTGTGGTAAAGGGGCTTCCACAGTTGTAAGATTTTGTCAGTCAGATCCTCCAACTTTAGTGTGAAATATTTGGCACAACTATGAGAAATGTTCATTCTGGTTTTCTTTCTGGCTTCACATAAAACTTTTAGTAGCAAACATCTTTTATTTCTTTTTATATTTAAAAATAGATAAATAAACAAAAACAATTTCTCTACAGCGATGAAGAGGTAGATGGTGATCTAAATATAATTATGGAGGCTCCAGAAGGATTTAGGAACTCTGATGAAGATTGTTATTCTGAATCACAGGTGATTTTAATATATTTTAAGTATTGGAAATGTATTTAAATAAAAATGTGTGTAAATAAAAAATGAACTTTCTGCAAAGGAGTCAAGTGTTGCTGACCTGCAGGATCTGGGTCAGATTGAAATGCCAGAAGAACCACAGAAATCTGACCAAGAAAAGGGAGAGGAACATGGTAGGATCAGTTCAACTTTAAACTGTCACAGATTCTTGTGATAACATACATCATGTTTTTTTGTTTGATTGTTTGTTTGTTTGTTTGTTTGTTTGTTTGTTTGTTTGTTTGTTTGTTTTAGAGGAAGCAGAAGCAACTTCTCATGATCAGGAGTCCTCAGTGCCCAGCTAACTGACCACAACTGTCTTCTTACCACTGGAGGTGGACCATAGCTAATTCTCTGTTTTCTCAAGCCAATTGTGCAGTGTGTCTCAAGGCCCAGGGTGGTCTCTCTCATTGGTCAGACAAACAGGCTCCCACATTATGATGGGGTTTGTGCATTTAACAGAGTTTGCCTTGTTATGACCAACTCTGGCCTCAGCTGTGTCCAATAACCACCAAACACAAGATGTCCCCATGTGTCTTCATCTTTTCAATACTCCCATAATGATGCCTCCTTCAACAATGATTAGTTTACTCATTTATTTACAAATACTCCTTGTTTTGTGCTAGTCCGCTAAATAAAAGATTAAGCAAAGATTAAGCATTTCAGGAATTGGCTCACGGAGCCTTGTATTTTGGTTTTTATAACAAAGGATTTTAAAAGTCTGCTTTAGTTTTTCTCTCAAAAAGCACTGGTTACAAGCTAAAATTGTCAGTATTTTTGGATAAGACATGTTACTATTTGCAGTGTTATGGTGACTCATATGTGGTTATAGATTTCATGAGCATATTGAGGAAAACAATATGCTGTTTTCCTCAATATTTTGAAGTTACATTGCCACTACCTTGCCACATTTAAAGTTGTCCTCTTGAAAACCACTTTTATTTTTGACATTTTGCCATTATTCCTCTTTTTATGGATATTATTTTATGTTTATGGGCACAACATGAATATACAACACTCCAATGCTGTGCTGTCTAAGGTCATTCAATCTTTTGCAGTGGAAATATGTATCTGCATGTATAGTGGCCTCACACTGCCATTGTGTGTAATCAAAGCTCAAATCAGCTGTTTGTGTGTAAGCTAAAGCTAAGGCTCCAGTCCAAGGGAGTCATCAGGTGTGTGACTATGTACTGTGTACCTGCCTCTAGAGAGCGCAATATTATGTTTGAGCTTCTTTATGCTAAATGTGCCCTAAAAAGCCTCTTCTCTCAGAAAGTGCCTCACTTGATAGATTTAGAGGGTTTATGCCATGACAGAGGAGACCAAGCAAAGAGAACAGTGTTTATTTTGACTAAGAGTGTTCACAAGAAATATTTACTGTTTCATATAAAAGAATTATGTATGTCTTGAATTGTTAAAATGTTCATGTTTTGAATTGTCCAAACTTTATAAAGGTTTCTTTAAAACAAATGCAGCTTGTCTTTGCGGGTGACTCCATATGCCTACACTGTAATTATGACGGACTCATTGTGGTTTAATGCAATACATTTCACAAACCAAGAACGTGAAGCACACAATTTTAAGTTTTTTTTAATTTTTAAAACACATTTTTTTAAAGCAAACAAAAATAACAAAAAGGCACAAGTTAAAATCATTAATGTAAAATCAAGCTTGCCCAGAAGAACAGCTAGTCTGCATCATGTTAAAATTCAAAACATGAATTTTAACATGATGCAGACTGTATTCTTAACATGTAAATAGTCCTAAAACAGTCATTTTTACAAATGTGCTAAAAGCAGAGAAATAAAAAGGGGAAATACACTCAACAAATAATAACACCACAGCAAAATGAGACTATTACAACAGTTTGTATTATTTATAACAAATGTGTATGCAGCCCTTCTGTGATCAGAGCAATGTAACTTTAAAAGCAGCAATATAAATCTGCTGAACAAATACATTCATGTTGAAATTGTGTTTGTCCCACTCCCACCTCTCTAAATTCTAAAGGAAAAACACAGGAGCATTTGGGGTTACCAAAAAAAAGACTATATGTAAAAGGATTATTAGACCATCTAAAATATTAGATCTACCTAAATGCAGAGAGGCTGCTCCATACACCCACCCAGCTGGTTTAAGGCTGCACTGAGCCCAGACTTCATTACAGTGTAGTCTGGCTGCTCATTGTACTCCAGGGCCATCACAGCCGACAAGAAGGACTGAAAAGCACCTTCACCAGCATAAACGAAAGATGGTTAAACATACAAAGTAACACAATGCATATCAAAATGTATATCATGCAAAGATCCAAAAATTTGACCCACCAGACACTTTCTTCTTTTCAAAGCAGTGGTGCAAAAGGCCAGGTACATCATTGATATACCTAAATACAAATAAAACAAACTGAATGAAAAGTACAAACATTTTATTTATTTCAGGCTAATTGCTGTACCTTCTTTTCTCTGCAGCAATACGATCAGGTTGGCTGAGTGTAGTCCAAGGTAGGGTTCCTGTGTGCCAATATAACATACAGTAACCCAGAGACTGTAGATCACTGCGACGAGATGGAGCTGAAACATAAATGTATGCTCAAACCTTTTTCAGTCAAGTACCCCTATTATATTTGTCTGAAAAAACAACTATAACATCTTCATTTTATACTGTAAAGAAATAATTGCTTTTAATATTTGAGTAACATATGGCATAAATCATTAACCAACCTGCACCATTGTGACTGTCCAAACTGATGGAATCTACAGCACCCTCATTTGGTGTTCTGCTGCCTTCTCTGTACTCAACATGATGACCACCAGGACAATACCTGAAGGCATGGTTGTATCCTACAAGATACACCTGAACACAAATCCAGGCCAGTTAGTGTTTAAAAAGTATTTGATTGAGTTAAAAATATGAAATATACCTGTGACCCTTGTCCTTGATTGATGTAGACATTTTCTGCATTAATATCAGCATGGACATACTCATTTGAATGGATATACAGCAAGATATCAAGCTGTAATAGAACAGATTAACTATGTCACTATTTTCTACTAAATAAGTAATAAACATACATATTTTACAGTGTGAAAATCAACCAATAACAACTAATAAAGTGTACTTACTATGCGGCATGCTAGTTGAAGAACTGTAACCTCTGACAAAGACCTATTGTGTTTATTCATTAAAGATTGGAGAGAGTGGCCCATGTCTGGAAAAACCAAAAACCTGCAAAAGAAATAAAGACATTTGCTAGTCTTGTGAAATCCCTTGTTAAAATTTTGACCACATATTACCACACCTATAAGAGTTTGCATGCAATCCAAAGCCAATGCACTGAGGAAGTCCAATAAAATCCATCTTGTGCTGTTTGACCCATCTTTCTACTGAAAAAAGACAGATGTTATGTTATACGATATCCAATAAAACACATTTGCTTTGGGTTCGTTGTTCATTATCTTGTCAAAACAGAGTAACACAAATAGCTCTTTCCTTTCAAGTGTGACATACTTGATGCAGGTTTAGCAGCTCTTTGAAAAAAGTTCAGCTCATTAAAGATTTTGCCATCCTTTGCCCCCTAAAAAGAAAGTGTGAAATATGTTACATATCATATCTAGTAGTATTCGGTAGTATTTATACTTACCAGTTTGACAACGTAGTTTGATTCTTTGGCATTTGGTGGTGAAACTAAAAAAAATAACAGATATTTTCATAATTAAAATATGTCCAGTTTAAGATATAAGGTATAAAATACAAGTGTTACCTTCATAAATGAGCTCTGTTGTTACATGGCTGAGCAATCTGACCAACTTCCACTTTTTTCCATTGGTGTCCATCACCTCTGTCCCTTCCTGAAGAGGCTCCAAAGCAGAAATAGCTTTTGTCTTCTTAGATTTCCCTTTCCCTATCATAACAAAAAACAAGGTTTAAAAGGTCACCACTGAACCACTGACCAAGAATGTGAATCTGAAAAGGAATGTAAGACATTACCCACACCTTTTAAAGGAGACTTTAAATTTGGTGACTTTATTGGTGAAGACAATGGTGCTGTTAAAACCTCAACTTCTCCACAAATCTCATCAGCTTTTCGTTTAGTTTTGCCCCTAACTTCAGAAAAGCAAAGGAGACAGAATTTCAACATTGTTCTCAACTTTCCCCTCAAAAATATGTGTCGTGTGTAATTCTTACCATTTCTGGGCGATTTCGCTAAAGGAGAAGACTCAACAATGTCCCCTCGATTGTTAGTTCTAAAAGTGTCTGAGTCAGTCTTTGGGGGTGTAGCTTGGGTCATAATTTTACCTACTGCATGAAATATAAATACACACAGGACAGTTATAACAATACAATGTATATTAATGCAGTGATGTGTAGACACCAGTTTAGCTGCATCATACCTTCATTTGCATTATCAAAGGAAACATTTACAGGAAAGATCACTGATGAAGAAGCATCTTTGATACTCAGATTGTCCAGACGAAGTGAGTTACGAGTCTTGTGAAGTGGTGGACGGGATGACACTATACTTGTGGTAAGAGAAGCTGTAACTGTGAAAAATAAAATGAATATTCAAGTATTTGAGTTGACAGTGCATATATAAAGCCAAATATATACAGTCACCAGCTTTGGGTTCACAGCCTAGACTTGTAGTTGTGCCTTGATGCACTAATGTTGTGGAAGGAGACAGATTGGAGACTATTGGACCAGAAAGCTCAGGACAGGGCAGCTTCTCTCCACAACTAGGACAAAACTTATAATCTGGCTGCAGCTTTGTTCCACACTGAGGGCAGAAGTCGAAAGCCATTCTGCAAACAAACATATTTACCAATATATCTATTCAACATATACAGAAACTGATGAACGTGCAGTCAATGCAATATGTTAGACGCCTAAAATATTTAACCTTTGTTTGGGTGGAGATTAATATTTCCTTCTTTCAATGAGAGTATGTCCGTTAAATATATCATGTAGAATAATAGAAATGTGAAGAAATTAAAATAACTTGATCTTGATACTGCCAATTACAAACACGTGTAATGCAAAATGTAAAATACTGTAGATTAGAATATATAGAGTTAGCATAGCATATTTAGCCTTTTAAATTAATCTAACAAAAAGTATTAGATTTTTATGAAGTCTAAGTTAAGTGTTTGCAGATGCGCGCTTTTTTAAATCTATCTTTTTATCTATTTCTCTTTGTTTTTACCCTTTTGCTTTGCTTTTCACTTCTGTTTCTGTTTGTTGTCCTCCTTCTTCCTCTCCTGACAAAATTCGTAGCAGGATTACTCAATTCTGCTCAGGAGCGCCCCCTGCCAGGATTAACCAAGTTTTGCTCTTTCGATTATTAAAAAAATACACGGTCTGTCCATGGACCTATAATAAGATTTTATTATAATTCTATGGGTCTGCCCCAGATACAAACTGCGTTAATGTCAGGTTAACACTTTACCTTCGTTACATATCTAAGCCTTGCTGCTCAGTAGTCAAAAAGATTAATTTCATCAGTTAAAACTTAAGATATATTCTTATTTGTCTAATCTAAGTGTAAAGCAAAGAAAATGCAGCACAATTACATAAATATATGTTTTATTTCTGGACACATTTAAGATCTTTTTCAATTGAACTGTAAGGTACAATCATAGTAAACTACAACTCATGGTTTTAATTCTCTTAGTGGAACCTAAGTGTATAATGAAGGAAGAAACACCATCCCCTACTTTCATCTTCAAACTAAGCTATAAATACTTCTTATAAATACTTAACAGTAATTAACAATGGTGTAATAAAACGGATAATTTGTGTAAAGCAACACATAAATGACATTATTCGTAGCCACACAGATCTTATTTACAACCAATAAACGTATTCACATTCTATCCGTATTCATTATAGCCTCAGAGATTTCCAGTCCTTAATTTTACCTCTGTTGATTTGCTCTCCTATGTCTTAATTTAACCAAATGTCCCTCAGTTCTTAACAATGTTCTAATATTTAGTTTAGTAGTTTATTAGAGTGGCTTATTATAAAATTACAATTCAAATGTATCACGGACTGGATTGTGTTGCAGATAGAGGGTGCTGTTGGCATTCAATTTTGCATTTCCTAAATGCAAGACATGGCGAGACTGATCTTTGAGTAAATGCATATACTACAGCATAGAGGGCAGGTCAGTCAAACACAGAACCTTTACCCGCAGCAGAGTGTAAAAGGATGCCCAATAGTGAAAACATAAGTATAAATATTGTGTAATAAAATATTTGCAATTGGATTAAAAGCAAAAAAAAAAAAACACTTGTAATTGTAATAAAGCATCCAGTATAGGCACCACGTTTAAGGCACAAATGTAAAAGTTTACACCTTCACAAGAAATAAATATCCACCAGTCCCAAAAATACAAAGCTTTTCAAATTATGCATATGACCTGTAATAAAAATGCCCCTGCTTCAAAAGGCATTGAATGGATATTGCCACACACTGCAGCATACAAATACATGCTCATGTATAATGTACATTAAACAAACTTGGTGAAATCTTGAACTTGGCTGTTTTCTACTGAACCAGTGGTGGAAGCAGTTCTTTGTTTAACACGTACACTTGTTTTTATCTGGATTTTCTGACAGGTCTGCATTTGTGTTTCCGTTTGCTCGAACTGTCCCATCTGGGATCCAGGACTTGTCCACGCACCGCTCCATTCGCTTCATGATTAGATCCAATAGAACATCCACAGCCTGGCTCACGTTTTCTCCATTGGCAGCGCTGGTTTCAAAGTAGGGGATTCTGCATGACACAAGATGATAAAATAAAAATCCTTCCAATGTGTGTATCAGGGCGGGAGCAAGAGCATATCTTATACAAATATTTGCCTTTCAAGGAGGAACAGCTTGGCTTGACATTATCTGCATAGACTTTAGCAAACAGTAAAACCACTGCCTCTTTTACAAACGTGGGATAGGTGAGTGTAGGTTAAGTGTACCCATATTTCTCAGCCAGCTCTCGGGCCTCTTCTTCACTGACCGCCCTCTGATCGGAGAGGTCGCACTTGTTCCCACACAAAACGATGTCTGGATTTTCACAGTATGCATGCATTTGCAGCTGACCTGAAAAATATGACTGAATGTTGAATATTAAATGTCAATGCAATCATAAATTAATATGGAAGTGTCTTGTTCTGTTGGGTCATTCTGGATGGTTATGTTAGTAGATTAATCAAAGTAAAGCTTCAATTGTAATAATAGCAACAGGTTGTCTATTACTTATACATACTCATCCAGTTTCTGACATTCAAGAAGCTCTGTTCGTTTGTGAGGTCAAACAGAAGGAGAAAACCCATTGCATCCCGAAAGAAAGCTGTTGTCAAACTGCGAAACCTAACAGTAAACAAAACAAATGAGTTAAACGTTGTGGGCAAGCTTTGGCACTACAAGCAGGGCATCTTGTACCTCTCTTGGCCTGCAGTGTCCCACAGCTGCATGTGGATCTTTTGTCCTTTACCTGAAGAGCCATCAGGACCAGCGGATTTATAAACCTGGACAAATCAAAACTGTATAAAGTAAGCCTGGTGACAAACTATGAATGTATACCAAAGACAATAGTCTATATGGAAATTATCTGTCCTGTTTTAATGTATGTAATATGCGGACTCTGAACAAATAAAAATAGAACAATATATCATACCTATTGCCTGTTATGATTCACTCAATTCTTTGATGAACATGTAGTTCATTTAAATCAAATGTGTTTCAACAATGCATTAGTGCATTAGTTTTACATACTTAATCGCTCATTACTACTACTACTACTTATTATTATTATTATTATTATTTGTACTTTAAGATGTTTAAACTTACAATACAAAAGTCTAAATATAAACATTGTTTTCTAATTGTGTAAACTAGCTCATTTACCCCCAGAGCTCCTCCTGTACAGAGGCATGATCTTTAAATAAGATGTGTACATCCTGAGCATTGGCCACAACCAAGATCTGTCATTTTATTAGATCTCAATAAAATGCAGATAATCCTGGGATACTCTTTGTGTTACTTATTTCATTATTTATTTAAAGTACTATATGGTGTAAATATTTTTTTGTAATGGCCAACATGCACACTACATACACGAGTATGGCAGCGTTAATAAGTTAATATGGTGTTTACTCTTTAGGAGGGTGCTGCAATAGTCATTGTTCAGATCCCTTCCCTGTTGCAACATTCACAGGAGGCTTTTGTGGTGAGCTCATTACTTCAGTGTACAAGACGTCTTCAGCTGATTGTAGTTCTTACTTACCACACGTTTTTCTCTAAAGTCGATGCCCACTGTAGTGATGAACTTGGAGTTGAATTTGCCATCTGTGTATTGGTACAGGAAGCTGGTCTTTCCTACGCCAGAGTCACCCAGAGCCAGGAATTTGATGAGGTAATCGTAGTCCCCATCAGACATCGTGAGAGCAAATGATCTGAAACATATAAGAAAATTCACAACTTGCAACAACATAAAATATACATAACTGCTTCGGTTCTTTCAACATAGGGTTTTATTACCATTAATTTTGTGGGTGCACTATTTAATTGTTATTTAGGATATAGTACTGCTTTTGGTGAAGTTTTAGTTTATTAGGAACACAAGACTGGAAGTCCAATATAATCTTCTGAAAGAATGATTTCATATCACAATTTAATTTATGTTTATTAATGTTTCCGTCTAGAATTATATTTATGCTATATAGCTTCAAATTATCAAAATGACTCAAGATGGTTCCTCTAAGAATTGGCCCATAATAATAACAACAATAATAATAATAATAATAATAATAATAATAATAATAATAATAATAATAATAATAATAATAATAATAATAATAATAATAATAATAATAATAATGTATTGTATTTAAATACGACCTTTCACGACACCCAATGCACTTAACACAATTATTCATTCACTCCACATGCGCACTATAGTAGCCACAGCTGCCCTGTGCCAGACTGACAATAGTGAGGTGGCCAATCTGTACAATACCAAAAAGTTATTTGTCACACCCAGTTTGAAACTATTTTCTCTATGAATATCTGTAAAAAGATATTTCATCCAAACAGCCCACTGGGACAGACCAAAGTGACTGAGCTCGAGAGGGGTGCAAGGACATTTCTCTTCCATTAAGTGTCATTATTTTACACAACTAAAATGAGGATGCATAATAAAAATATATTTTTGCAGTTGACACTGGATATCACACTCACCAAAGGCAAATTAATCTGATACAATCTAACATTTGCACACAGTGCAATAACTAGAGGTACATCAGAGACATTCTTTACTGATACACACATGAATGAATAGAGTTAAAAATACTGAATAATATGTTTTATTGACAACATATATCAGGAGGAGGTTTTTCAAAATGTTTTTGTTGCACCTGTGCAAAACCAAACATGTGTTTATGCCCTTCAGTTTGGTTTAGACTGAGTTTTATACAGCTATGAATGACAACAGACTTTCTGAGGATCACAGTAATAGTTACAGTCGCAGTAGTAGGTGCTTAATAAACAGGCAATAACTGGTTCCCAGAATTCCACTTGTGTAAACCTTATGTCCTATCTTAATTTCTCTTTCAGTAATAATATTTTGAGTATTAGTAACAATGCATTATGTGTGCCGTGTGATTAATGGAAATAGGAGCTCCAAATCAAAGCACGAATGTTTCACATGACTCTGTGTAAAAGTATTCAGTTAAGTCTTTACATTCTTTCTCAGTAACCCCCACTGACCCTTTCATCTGATCTTAACATGCATGAAAAACCAAGACCCATGATAAATGCACCAAGGCAACCATGAGCACAAACTGAGCCATATATGGAAAAACATTAAACTACGCAATAAAATATTATTCCTTCCTTATTATGTTTTTTCTTTTTTTTCTTATGTTTTTTTTATTGTGCTCATTCCTGTGAGTTCATGATCAGTAAAATGGTAATCCTATTACTGCCACATGATCATATGATTTAGTCCATTTAGTTTTGCACTCTGTGTTTCAATTAATTCAATTTAAAAATCATTATTTAAAATTTTCATCAATTTTGTGTCCATTTTCCAAGGCCTGTGCAGACATATTAAAATACCATGACAGAAAATATGTTTTTCTATTAGATATTGGTATCAGAGATATCAGCGTTGATCCCAAAAAATTTGCTGAACCAAATATTAATGTAATGTGATTTATTTATTGGTTGAATTTATACAAAGCTTTCCAGGGTTACTGGAGAGATAAATAACAGCTACATAAAACATTTGGATCAGTTTTGACTTATTTTAAAGGGGAAAAAAATAAAATTTTCTGTCTCTGCATTGGGATTGCTTGATATTGTCAGCACAGTATTGAAATCGTTATCAAAACTGAAAAAGCAGGATCGGTGCATCCCTACTATTTGTTTAGGTTTAGGAATAAAATAGTCACAATTTCGTTCTCCTGAACTCTGCTTCAGACCACAGCTTCACTGACAGAGGATTGCTCATGGGCCTCTCAATTAAAAGACCCAAGCTGAAGATGACTAAATCTAAAACAGAATTAAAATCCTATTGATTGCACAACCCTACTCCTGCCTTACAACATAACAGTTCATCATAACAGCTATTAAAATTTGAGACATTCCATGTTTTAAACACACGAAAAGGATAAGACATATTTTAGAAACTGAATATGTTTCTGTATCATGTCATCATGGTTAAGTAAACCACATGAATGCTGAGTAAGTAGTTTAGTGTGAGTATGTCATATTAATGTTGAGATAAACATAACTCATAGAATGTGCACAGGATCAAAAATCTAAGTCTGGAAACAAAAGCAAACTTTTGAAAACACAGACATGTTTTCTTATCTTTGCAGCTCAAGAGGAAGTAACCAAGATGGCACAGAAAGATTATTTGTATTTAGGCAATAATGAGCAAGAATATCCTGTCCCCATTTCTGACCATTACTTTCTGAGAACTGCAAGGCTTTACTTCGAGACTTCTTTAAAATACATAATTGGAAATTGACTTTAAACTATTGTATTTAACTGATATTTAAATTACTGTTGCATATTATTTAGCTAGAGCCTCATGTTTCCCACATCTCTGGGACAACAGAGCCTTGTGTGCAGTGATTGAGGCATCCCAGGACAGTACACTTCTTTTAGACACAGTCTGAGAATGGGCAGCCGTCTTAAACAAACTGTGTCATTCAATTACCTCAAACGAGCTGTAACATCAAGAAAAGTGCTTAAAGAAGCCATTTATTTTCACAAAGCTACACAGTGAAAATGTGAGAATACTGTAGGAAACCACAGTGTAGAGTGGGCTGTTTGGTTACAGTAGTGCAATAGATCAGGCCTAGGTGTCAAATTTTAGTGCTATGAATGTGAGAAGAACTATTTTAATTATTGTCTCTGTGATACTAAAGGGCCAGTAATAACTAAATACTAAACAGAATACATGCGAGTTAGTTCACATTTATTGAGAAACATATTGTGAAAGTACAATAGGCTTGTTGAATATTTCCTTGTAGGTGTATGGGCCAGGCTTAGGCTGTCTGTAGAGTAAAACAAAACAGTGCAGCGTGGCAGTGACATGTCTTGTCCAAACAGACCAGGAAGCAGCTGGTACCTGGAGTGACCACTGTTTGGCAGGTCTGGTCACAAATAAAACCAGCCTGCGCTCGTTTGTCAAGTGGAAGACCCACCCTGGGCAAGCGTCCAAGTGAGGCCATCAGTTCCTCTGGAAAATCCGGATTACTAATACCACATAAACATCACTTTAGCTGCTGCTGCACGAGATGAAAAGGATGGAGGAGTTTAATAGTGAACAGAAATAGCCCTACACAAACACTCCACCATATCTGGAGTTTATCTGGCTCTTACTAACAGTTTGGCCTTATGGGGTCTTATCTCTAGTTATGACCAGGGTCTGCTGGCCTGGCACTGAATAAGAGGCAAACTCATTCCCAAACTGAGAAGCAAACGCTTAAAATCAATTAAGTGAAACAGAAAAAATAATAATGAAGCTCAGCTGCTCCTCATGCGGTTGTCAAGATCAAGTGACTTCCCTCATAAAAAATCAGGACTTTATTCCACTTTGCCAAAAACAAGAGGTACTTTCTAGAGCAAGAAACAGGCTGCCAGTGTTGCTACACGTTGAGCGTTGTGAAACTGAGATGTAATTTTCTACTGAGCAAGAGGAAGAACATTATTTCAGCACAGCATACATCCTAACCTAAATGATGAAGCCAATGATGGAGATCCATGCACCTGTGCACCAAAATTTAACCAAACTTCTTAACTTTATCTTCAGGGTGCGCTCAAACTGTTGCTACACGTATCGTCTGACATTTCCTGAAAAGAGTTGGTACTAAAACAAACCTATACTCACCAGCCCCGCGGCCTCTTTTTCTTATATTCTCCGAAGTGTTTTCTCTTGAGTAAAACTATTCACTGCTTTCTTTGTGAACTACAGTTGAAGTCTACTTTCCCCGTCTCCTCTGGGCCATTAGTGACACGAGAGCGACCTCACTTGAGTGCGCACCACCTACACCTTCCTCCGGGTGCGCAGCAGCTCCACCCATCGCGGCTTTAGCTGTGATGATGAAGGGGAAAAACTCTTTCGCTTTAGCGTGAATTCAGATTATCAGACACTGAGAAGGACACAGGGCCACAGCATCCATGGGCTCCAAATTAAAATAAAACAGGTAAATGTAATGTACATTTTAAAGTATAGCGTTTCCCTTAGGTACGAGACTTTGATGGCACTGGTACAGACTACTCATATTTGAATTATTTTATTTATACATTTTTGGGTGTACTTCTTTTTTTCCCTCTGTTAATCGAAAACGTATAACGTAAAATATAATTAGTTCTAGCTAATTAGTATTGCTATTAGTATTGTTCTGCTTATTTTTAGATTATCCAAAAATACTGAAGTAGCCATCTGTATAGGTCTGCCGTCTCTTCAGGCCACATCTCTGTGTATGTTTCTCTAAGAATTGACTCACAGTGCTGTTTTTGCACATAAATTTTAATCCCTGTGGGAAACATGAGACAGCTGCCATCATACAGCCAAATGGGTAAAACCCACTGAGCTCTAAAATAGTATAACGGGCACACCAACTGCACAGTATAATTTGGCATGGATTGTTATCAAACAATTAAACTACGCAATAAATTGCATTTGTGTGATCCTAAAGATGCACGATGTATTTTTTTTGGCAGATGGTCCGCCATCTGTTTGATGTTATTGATTTGTTCACGTTTAAAGTTCACTTCGTTTTATTGTCAATCTAAATTGCATTTCTCTCTATCCCATGTGCACAGATACAACAAACACAACAAATAACACCATCTGCCGGTATGTTTTGGATTTATGAAATAACACACATTTTACTCTTTGGGGGTCAACTCTCCACACAGACCTGTAACTTGGCCTGGTTGTCACCATGGCCAAGAGACTGTTGATGGATCTGCTATGAAACTTTATAGACAAAGCAATAGCATCTCCATGGAGACAAGCAGGTGACAGATGCTTATCCCAAAAGTTCCATAATGCACCTTTAACAACATATACTAATAACAAAACATGTATGCACTCCAAACAAAATGTGTTTACATCAGTACAGAAAATATTTAAATTTTTCTTTTTACTGGACACATAACAGTATCAGTTAGTTTGATCCTGTTTCTTTTGCTCTTCTGGGTTCATCTGGTTTATTGCAGGTGTTGCAGTCTGTGTTTGTAAAGGTTCAAAGCATGGTTTGTAAATATAAACGCCTCCAGCAACTCCAAGGAGAATGGCCATAGCCACTTGGCTGAGAGGCAGTCTTATCCTGTGTCGAATCATAACTTCTTCAAAGGAGATTCAAGCTTGCTCCTGGACAGAAAAACAAAAACAATTATTCCAACATATTCTTTATTTTCCATAGTCTGACACCAGTATTTATAAAAGCTTAAATAAATAAGATATTTTATTGAAACATACTTTTTAAAAATATCGTGCAAGCACTGCTCAGTCGATTTTTACAATGTTATTGGCATTTTAGTGTGAATTTAGAGGAGATTTGCTTATAATGCTTATAATGATCTCTAATGCTTGTCTTGGTTTATTTGGTTTATTTTGAAAGCCTCAGCGGCACATCGTTGTCACTCTTGAATCGCTCACAGACTTCACACTTACTGTTCTGACCGCCGGAAGAAACTTCCAAACTCATTTCAGTGACTTGTTCTTGAAGTTGTACTTCATCGAGTCTTACCTCGGTTCAATTAGCGCGTTGTAGCGATCTACACTCAGAGGGAAGAATAAAAAAGACGATTATAAAGCAGGAGGTATTTGATTTTCCTTTAGCCGAGAAGAGGACGACCGGAAACGCTCTGTTTCTACTGCATAAAGGTCCAGGGTGAGAGTAGTGCGCCATCTGCTGGTGAAACAGTGTACTTTATCTACGTATCAGCTTCTGCTGTTCTCAGATTTTTACATTTATGTCTCACTTACCCCCAAATCCACATAATAAATACTTGAAACTAGATGAAACTATTTAACTATCTACTCTTTTAACACCGAATGCAAAAGCGTCATTGATCATACTCTGAAGGGGACAGCGGAAGTCAAAGTGTTGTAGAAAACTTTACGCAGCAGCGCCAGTGGTCAACTACTGACACAGTTTTTAGTTTATAACAAGATAATACTTCAGGGGCTCGAATAAAAGCTGACTGGTAAGAGATGTCGGTCTTCAGACTAAATAGTTTGGGTGTGAAGGTCATAGTCCCTGAGATGAATGCACTGATTTTATTCTTGTGGCAGGTGGACATATTTTACCATCATAGTCAGAGGCAAATGGCAGCTACATTCAAAGGTGTATTTATCCAATGGAGAACATCCGATCACGTTTAAAGCTGGGGAACAAGGAAGAAGATGTGAAATTAAGAAAACGAAAATCTCAACTTTATTCCAAAGATGACACTTGTCCTCTCAACTGTGGTCAGTCCCGTTTTGGCACAACTGGAGAGAGAAAAGTGTACATATAGACTCGTCTCAGCATTGCATTTATATTATACCGTGCTGTATTTTACGGACAGGTGCGCTGGGTGTCCGGTTGGCCCTGTTTGTGGTGGCTTTCAGACTTATCAACTGCTTCCTGGTTCAGACCAGCTTTGTCCCAGATGAGTACTGGCAGTCACTAGAGGTTTCACATCATATGGTCTTCAAATATCCTTCGTGCAGTATTTTACATATCATGACATCATAATTTATGAATCATAAATTAATGTTTGCTCAGCGAATGATGCTGTTTTACAAACTGAAACAATTAGCTTTACCCAACTGCATACAATAAGCTCCAGCTAACTGGTAACAGGTAACAAGGCCATAGTGCAGGGCTTTGTTCCACCTTTGGTTTCCTTAATAGAGACACTTATGGGTACTTGACCTGGGAATGGAAAGATGGCATTAGAGGATATTCCTACCCTCTCCTGTTTGCATTTGTGTTTAAAATATTATATTATTTGAACTATGATGCCGTCCAATTGCTTGTAAGTAGTTGCAGTTCATTTTGGCAACTATGTTTTTATATGGTTGAGTTTATATATAGTATAACTCTCTTGATTTATAGAAATGGCTCCCACGGATCCTTCAAACTCTTCTGGCAGCATTTGCAGATGTCAATTTTTTCTTTTTCATAAGAAGCTTGGAAAATATTGATACTGCAAAATGGACGGTAATCTATTCACTTAATTTGAACTATGCTTTTGAATTATGTTTTAGTTAAATACGTTTTATATCTTCTCAGTTTATTTGCCACCTTACGTCTTGGTTTACTTGGTATTGCTGCACCAGGACCTTGACCAACAGCATGGAGACAACACTCACTGTTTTAGCCTTGTGTTACTTTCCTCTGCCTGGATCCAGATCTCAGAACAGGTCCCGTCATCTTTGATGTTGACATTTTTACACTCTAAACCCATATTTGAAGTATCTGTTATTTTGACAGCTGGAAATATCTTACACTTGTAGCCTTGGCTGTACTTGTGCGTCCAACTGCTCTGATTGTCTGGTTTCCATTGATAATCTACCATTTCTGGCAAGAAGAGAACAAAGTTAAACTTATAATCCACCGATATGCTCTCATAGGGTCAGTGTTCTTGTTCATATCTCTCAAAATTTACCATTGTGAATTTCATTGTATTCATTACTACGTACTTTTAGAGTCCTGGCAATTACAATCTCTACCATCATTGACTGTATATTCTACGGCAAGGTAAAACATGATCAACAAATATTTAAATTTGCACACTATTACACTTCATCACTTCCATCAGTTGAAATAGTTCATGTGTTAATGTAGGTTAAGTTCATTATTGTGTTTATTAATGGGGGAAAACTTGCTTTTTTTACACAACGTACACCACTTAGCAGAGCTATTTTTACATTTCTACTTTTCAACCAATCAATCAATCAAACTTTATTTAAAGCTAAGATAAGTCTTGAACTATTTAAACTTTTTACTATTAACTGAATCTGGAAACTGTCTTGAGATTACTACCTGTGACATAACTGTATTAATATAGTATAGTTTTAATCTATCTTTTAAAACAAAATGGCATACAAAATGTGAAAAAACATTTTGTTATTAGCAAAGTCAGAACCATTTGTTATATTGTTGTGTCTTCTTCGCAGTTGACCTTTGTGCAGTTTAATTTTATTAAGATGAACATATTCCATGGGGTAGCAGATTTCTACGGCTCCCATCCCTGGCACTGGTACTTCACACAGGGATTTCCTGCTGTGATTGGGCCTCATCTCCCCTTGTTTCTTCATGGCTGTACAGTTGCCTTCAGACGCTACAAGATGCTGCTGTTTACCATTATCTGGACATTAACTGTCTACAGGTGGGCTATAAGTTACCTTTTTACCTTTGACCTTAGCCTCAAATGGAAGTAGTATTGATTTAAAGCCATTATTTCCCCTGGTTCAGTGTTAATTGTTTGTATGCTGTTTGTATGAAGGTGTATGACGCTTTCAAATACTGTAATGTGCAGTCTGTATTTCCTTTATGAGCTCAATCGTTATTGTTTTTTACAGCCTTCTACCTCATAAGGAATTCAGGTTTATCTACTCTGTGCTGCCATTTTGTATGATCTTTTGCGGTGAGCTTCTGTGTATACAGTCAAGACACTACAAATACAGCACCTGTAAAACATCATAACGACTATGTTACTTTATTATTGACAGGTATTTCTCTGGCTAGTTTAAAACCATGGCGACGGACTGCAGTTGCCATCTTGGTTGTGTTTAACTTATTACCAGCTCTGTACACTGGTTTGATCCACCAGAGAGGAACCCTTGATGTTATGGACCACTTACAGAGTCTTTGTGATGTCAGCCGCAGTAACAGTTTACAACCCAATGTGCTCTTCTTAATGCCCTGCCACTCCACTCCTTATTACAGGTAACCATTCCAAATCTGTCACTGGTCTCGTTTCATTTCTCTTTCCTTGCTTCCTTCTCCTTGATTTCTCTCCTTGAGCCTCCATTTTCAGCTGTCAATCAAATATGTCATATTAAGTGGTATCCCAAAGAAAACCACAGAAGGAAGGAGTAAACATGAAGGAGGCTACAGGAGACAGACATCAGACAAAATAATCAAACTTTATTGGTCTCATTGAGAGGGTTATATCCCTTCTCCTCGCTGTCTCTTCTGTAGGTCCATCCATTTCCTGCAGAATCGAGGAATCAAGATGGAAGCTAAAGAGAAATGAGACACGGCCACTCTGTGTACTTCACAATGTACCAATGTAATACCAATTTAATCCTATTGTAATATCTTGGCAGCCACCTACACTGCCCAATAAGTATGAGATTTCTTGAATGCCCCCCAAATCTTGGAGACGGTTATGTGGATGAGTCTGCCATATTTTATGATGACCCCCTTCAGTGGCTTAGGGCTTCTTTTCCATACAAATCATCTCTGCCCAGTCACCTAGTTATGTTTGATGTTTTGGAAAAGGTAAGTCTGATCAGTAAATAAATTTGTTGCACGAGCCAACTTAATGCTCACATTATTATTATAGGACATATCTGGATTTTTGCAAGGAAGTAACTTTGTGAGGACAGCAGAAATCTTTCACACTCATTTTCCCGAGGGAAGAGTTGGAAGAAGCATCTTTATTTATGAAAGGCACTGATAAACACGGTATTAATAAATATTTTAAACATTTTTACTGAGATCAGTTATTTTCAATCACATTAAAGCACTTGAACTACTGTCCCAGATCAAGTTACTGAGAGCAATGGTGGAAAGTTATAATGTACATTACAGATATAGGCAAACAACACCATAAACTATGATCTTGAAATTATTTTTCTCAATTCTTTAACTTGATAAGTTACACTTGAACCCCACGAGTCACAAATTGGTCCCGTATCATTAGAAAGTTAGTCTGATGAGAAACATCTTCCTATTGCCAATAAAATTAAATAAAGAACAGGTATCAGCGAGACAATTGTCCAGATAGTGGTCAGTAAATTCAAATTGAAAATCAAAGTGTAAATATCTAGAGGAGTGCAGATAGATTCAATATTTAGGATCGAAAGGCATTGGTCCCAGTTCTATTTTGACATCGGCCATGTGTCTGTCTCTGTTTTGGTCTGATCTACTCCATTTGCGTTCACTGCTGTGTCTCGACCCATGTTGCTGACGGCGATGCTTTTCATGCAAATCCTCCTTTGGCCCGCTGTAGAGGAAGTGCAAGAAGAATAGTTAGACAGAGACACGAGTACCACAAAGGTCTTTTACACCTTACCTTGGTCTAGAATTTTTGGAGTATGTCTTGCCAAAGAAGTGCTTGTAGATATAATCATCAAGATCTTCAAAAAAGTCTTCATTCAAACCTTGGTGCTTGTACAAATCAGTGAGATAGTCTTCAACATCATTAACAAAGTCAGTGAACAGCATTTGGTCGTGAATAAACAAACCATTGTGAAAGAAGCTATTTATGAACCTCTCCAACTCTATCCAGTAGGGGAAATGGTCGACCTCTTTCTGAAGGTAGCTCTGCAGTAGCTGGTAGAACTCATCTGCTCGTATGGGCTCAGCGGCTTTGTTAAAGAGACTCATGAACTCCTGATAAGCACAGTCAAACACCTCAGAGCAACTTTGTGGCTTAAACTTCTCATTAACTTTATTGTCAGAATTTCTAGAAAAGTGGTTACTCTGAAAGAAGTCAAAATTGAATTTGGACGGTTTCTTATGTGGTTTACCAGATCTGTGCTGCCATGTCTCATCTGCGTTTCTATGTTTGTGTCTCTTGTTGTAAAAACCTCGTGCTTTGTTAAAGATGGTGGACGCTGAATCTTTAAAGTTCCTAAAGGTGGATTTTACTGAATCAGAAAACTTCCTGAGGTTCTCTTTAACTGCCTCTTTTGCCTTCTTGATCTGCTCTTTGTGGTGATGAACAAACTCTTTAGTTGAGTTCTTCACAGCGTCAAATGTTTCTTTCACTTTCCCTGACATCCCCTGTTTGGATTTTGACTTCATTTTAGGCTCAGAGTCCCCTTTAGCTCTCTCCTCTTTAGTTTCTAGGTACAAACGCTCCCATAGGTCAGAACGCTGTTGCTCAAAGCTCAGACGCTTCTCTAGCTCCATCAGGTGAGACTGCAGGTCCTTTGCTTTCTCTGCTCCATTTATTTGTTGTCTAAGTTTGTTAATTTCTCCTCTCAACTCATCGGCCACCTTGCGCTCTTTGTCCAGCTTCTTTCTCAGTGTCTGTGCTTCAATCATCAAATCCTCTCTTTTTCCACTAAAGCTGCGGATCAACTCCTTCTCCTCCTCCAGTTCAGCCTTTAGTCTTTGGTTTTCGGACAGGAGCAAGTCTGCTCCCGCTCTCATGGCCTCGAGATCTTTCATCGCCAGGTGCAGAGTTCTCAGTTCCCCCTGTAAAGCAGACAGGGACCTTTCCTCCTTTTGCAGCGAATGTTTGAGGTTGTGGTTCTCTTTCAGCAGACTCTGGTACTGGGATTCAATCTGTTTTTTCTCCTCAACTTGTGTCTTCAGCAGCACCTCCAGCTCATACCTCTGAACCTGTTTGAAGACAAAGAAGTACATGTGTTTAGGCTTCAATTCACTGATAACAAGCAGTATTTACCATTAGTGGCCAAAGGCAAAATGTTATCCAGATTATTTATTACTTAGCATGTTAGATCAGATATACCACTTACTACATACAAAATGGAAGTATAATATCTGAGAAAATGGTGTATTGTTGTATTAAAACTATAATTATAGAGAATGTATAAACAAGTAATTTGCAAGTCTATTTTTTCTGAATTGTTTAAATGTTTGGTTCTCTCTGCACATACTAAAACAAATGGCATTACTACCACCCCCAATGCCCTTTACATTCCCCATTACATTTACTTACTTGTATTTGTTCATGTTTTATACTAAGGTCTTCATTTTCTTTTCTTATCTTATCAATAGTTTCTGAAAGCACTGAAATTGCCTTTTGAACATCCAAGTCCTTTAGGCTCAGATCACCGTTCTGTAGAATAACAGCACAGTATTTATAGTTAATCAAAATGTTTAGCATAGAAATGTGGTTTGTTGCAACTGACCTGCTCTCTAGTGTGAAAAATAAGGTCTCTCAATCCATCCAGCTGATTCAGTTTAAATTCATCCAGAAATGGTCTTTTCTGGATCTGATTAGTACCTGTGTTTGACATGAAAATATGTGAGACCATTACCAGTTATCAAAGCCTAATAAGGGATGATATGTAGATAAAATGCATGTTTTCTTACTATAGAAGTGTCCAAAGCCTGTGCTGATAGTTATAATGAGAGCCAGTAAGATGCATGTGGTGAGCATGCTGCCTTTGGTTTGTGCCTCTTGTATGGGTTCGGCTCCCTCGGCTGTGCCCTGCTCCTGGGGTCTCTCCTCTCTCTCACCTGAGTCAGACTCAGTCCCCTTGTCTTGGTCTGGTTCTGTCGTGGTGTTGGGGGTATTTCTTCTCACACGACGTCTTCGGACTACAGCCCCAGAGCTTGGTTCAGGCTCCTCCTCACTGCTGCTCGAGTGAGGCACAACCAGCGGCTGCACTGGAAAAACTACACAGAAAAAGGTTACTAAAGGTGCTGTTGAGTGTCAAATAGTGTTGTCAAACATATCAACACCCAGACAAATCAATAAAATTCCACCAAACTCCATGCTCAGAACGTGAGTATTGTAGTGTAGTGGTTCTCAAACTGCGGTACGTAAGGTTGTCCCTGCTTTAGTTAAAGTTGGTGCTTATCCTGGTTAAAATGTATTTTTTCTTTAAACCAGGTTTGGTTTAGTGAGGTCTGGTTTGAGAATCACAGTTTTTATCTTCATTTAAACTGGTGCTTGCATATTCATGCCACATTTTAGAATATTTGTATAAGTGCAATAAAAACGTGAGACAACATAGCATTGCAGTAGATGCAGTCATTAGACCTGGAGAGCGACTTCCATGGAGTGGAGCCTTCAAGTGATGGCCTAAGTTTAGAATGGTCTGAGGGAGGTTCCACCGTATCATCATCAAACCTGCTTAATCAATGAGTGTAGCAAAAGATATGACAGTATATCAAAATATGTAACAATGTAAATCTTAAACTGTGTGATTGACAAGAATGTCTCTTACAATATATGTATGTTTAATTTTTACCACCCACTACAAATCTGACATACTACACTTGCAAACAACAATCCCGTTAGGACATGATCATGACACATTTTGTCAACTCATTTGGAGCATAACATTGACAAACTTGTTTGCTCAGATGCTTGTGTCCTTTAGGCTTGTCATTTATACGGTTAGGTGTGATTGTTGCCTATGTCTAATGTCTAATACTTCACCTTTCTGTGCTGAGGTGAAGGTGTATTGGCTGCTGCAGGACATCCCAAGATACAGTTCTTCAGAGGCCTCTGTGGTGACAGGCTCATCTTCTTTTAAGTCTCCAAGTGTCAAAATGTCTGAGTGATCACTTGATGACAACACAGCCACATGCTCGCTGCTGGCAGCATTTACTCCAGTCTAAGAAGTTACAAAACCTTGTTAGTAAGAACATGCTAAATATCCTGCATTTTATGTTTAAGGTGTTGTACCTCTGCTGAATCGAGCAGTGTGGCTGCATCAACCATAGTGGCATCAAGTGAATCTTCTTTTGCTTCAGCATGGTCATCTTGAAATATAATCATATATAAGGTTACAACTTACCTTTGTATGTGGGTAACTGGACCAGCTTATTTCTAACAGATATAACATTTTATTAATTTGACTTTTAATATCACTTACAATCAGGCAAAGTGACGTTTTGCAGCTCAGAGGTCACTGGTGTAGGCTCTACATCCTCTACTGCCTCAGTTCCCAAAGTCTCAATATCTGAACCCTGAAAAACAAATGTTATTTATGGACTGTTGCTGTAAACAAGAATAAAAAGAACAGAATAAACCCACATTACCTCATTACTGATGAAGGTCCATCCACAAGAGGACTCTGTATCACTTCCTGACATGTTATTTGGTTGTCTACAGAGAAGAGACTAATGTTTTAGGGTGATGGTTAGATGGTAGTTAAAGATGCTTGATGCTTGATGCTTTAATTTTGTTAAAATATTTTATACGCATATGACAGGCCATGTCTAATTCTTAGCTCATCTGTTCTGTTCAAGATGTACTTTACAATTATTATTATTAATTTACACTGCGTTTGCTCCAGAGACTGTAGGCCTATAGGTTATATAGAAAACAGTTGGGTATTTATGAGTATTTTGAATAACAGCGCCCCCAAGTGGTGATAGATTATAACAATAACACAAAGAAACGAGGGCAACAAAACGCGCAGTACCATGGACTTTCACTTTGACACACGGACAACGACACTGCCAGGGTATTTCCACAATCATTGGCACCATCACCAGCTCTTTAGCGATATATTAAAATAACTAAACACTGATGTTATGCCTGAGTTGACCACCACAGCTTACCACAGAATCCCTTCGTTTGTTTTCCAGTTTCCCAGGCCCTCTATACGACCTTATG
This sequence comes from Odontamblyopus lacepedii, assembly GCA_034769755.1. Classification (NCBI taxonomy): domain Eukaryota; kingdom Metazoa; phylum Chordata; class Actinopteri; order Gobiiformes; family Gobiidae; genus Odontamblyopus; species Odontamblyopus lacepedii. The sequence continues at coordinate 21,849,315 of CM068349.1, read as the reverse complement.
CACGACCACTCGATCAAAAGTTGTAATAAAATAACGCCGGAACAGCTTTAGTCAGGACAGCTATTCGCAGACTCCAACATAATTATGAAGTATGCCAGTTTAGTCCGTTAACGTTGCCGCAGCCCTCCTCTAGAGAGTACATGGGTATTGTAGTTTACGAGCAAACTTTCAAAGCTGTGCCCATCGCCTAAAAAACTTCATTACCCATGAGGCATTGCGACAGTCAGACAGGTTTTGCAAAGGGTGGTGAAACCCTGTAGAAACCTCTGAAAAAAAACATAAACAAGGAAGCGTGACAAGGCAGACCGCCCAGGTTTTTATTTAGGCACAAAATGGTCGAGATAAAAAAGACAGTCTGTCTTACTCATTTCAGCAATTCATTTGCATAAGAATTACCACCACACCCGCAAAACACCTTTTCCGCTCTGATGCATGGGGTACGTATTGTGCAGTTTGGGGCTGTTTGTTTAAACGTGGAGCTTTTTAGTGCGTTGACCATTTAATGTACGCACCATGGATCTACATGCGCTTGTAATACACTTATACGCCTGTGACCGTATAGTTTGCATATTCTCCTTGCTAAAACTGTAGCTATTGAAAAAAAGACTCAATTTGACAACTTTATTCCATATTTTTTATTTAAAATTGAGAATCATACTTTCGTTTGTCTAAAATCTCCGAAACATTGTTGGACATAAATGCAAAATGTCAAATAAACGCAAAAACAGGGTAAATAATTACAAAATACATTCATTTTAAGAAGCCTGCTCCTCCATTGAGGCTGTGGGTCTCCCTGAGTTTAACTTAATTACTTCAGCACTCAATAAAACTGCACAAGCCAGAGAAAGATGAGGCGTTCTAATGTTCCCCTTTAAATTACATGCTTACAAGAACAAATAAAAGCACAATGTAAAAGATGAAAGAGAACTGAGCACATCCCAGATAATTTTTCATTGTTGTCACAGAAATTGACAAGATTATGGAGGACTAATTATTACTGCTAGAAGACCCAATTCAAAATCAGATGACAGCTGAAATGACTGGATTCAAACAATTTGTACAGACAATCCCAATCAATAAACAAATTTAGATTCTGAATGGTGCCTTCAAAGCAACTGGAATAAATACAGGAATACTGGAAAAAGACAAATGTATAAAATCAACTTTACATTATTTCTGAAACAAAATGTGAGAAAATAACAAAACAATAAGACTTGTGTAAATTATCTACATAAACTAAGTACCATTTTAAATCCTGCTTTCATTTTGCACAATACATTGCATTTTATCATTGCTTCCAGGCATGATTACACATCTCATGCCAATATGCAACGGTGACCCTATAAAATAATCTTTGGTTTCCTCTGTTCAACTGATTGTGTCACCTGATTGAATCCTCTCCAGAACCCTCTGATTAAATACAGCAATGTGAAAACACTGTAGCCACTGATGTGATTAACACTGGAAATAAAGGTAATACTGCATTTTCATTGTGTTCAAGGCATTTGTGTGAACTTATTAACATATTTGGACAAGTGAATTTAAATAAAAAATTATCTCTATATTTAGGTTATTGTAATTTCAGGCCAAATGTTTTCATCACTGCACTGTTGCAACGCAGGTACCTGCATTATAAATTGTCTTTCTCTATATAAAATTCACCTACAATATAGATATCTGTGTGCCACAGCATGGAGGGAACTGACAGACTGATTTGGTTTGGTGCATATTACTGATTATTAATTGTCACTCCATTTTCATAAAGTGCCCTTACATTTCATTGGCACTTATTCAGAGTCACCCCGCAACTCTCGCTCATCTGATCACAGGTAAGGCCACTAATGTGCAAGGCACCTCAAGGCAGCCTTTGGTCTAAAAAAAAAAAATTCACATAGGTCAGTAACCTTCTGCCTGGGATTAGAAGAGAATCTAAAATAAAACTCAAAAAGCAAACAATTTATCGGGAGGTCACCGATGCACATTGGCTTACAACGCTAAACTATTCGGCAGACAAGTGCTAATCTTTATCTACTCTACAGCGAAACAAAACTATTGTAACTACACATGTATTGGGTGGCACATACTTTCTAACAAAAATATAGTTTTATGCTGTAAAAGGTTTATTGTATTCTGTTTTTCTTCACTTCTCCACACAACTGATTCACACCTCCATTCACTGCTCCTACATTCTTATGTGTTGCATCTTTACACAAAGTTCACCCTCAGAAAGATTAGTTTTGGTTTTCGAAGCTGAGGGTGCTTTGTGCATTAAGGCCAATTATAAAGCAACAGACCATTTCAAGCACTTCTGGTGTGTATTACTTCTGAATAAAAAGGAAGATGGGCTTGTTTTTACACAAACCACTTAGAACCTGAGGTGTAATTGTGATGAAGAACATCACAATCATCTGAGGTACTGGCTCACTCAGTCCAGATACATTCACATCTATAGGCAATTACTACAGAGGTTTAGTACATAAATACCCTGTCAAATCACCATGTAACATCTTACATAGCTTTTCAAATTGTACTAAACCTTGTTCCCTGAGTTTAGGAAAACAAAAAGTCAATAAAATAAATTCTTTAACGAGGTAGTATAAAACAGGAATAGCAAGGGCAGATGCACATTGACAAACAGGAAGACATTCACTTGTTTTCCATTATTCAGTAATGGAAAAGGACTAATACTGGCTCAGTAACTCCATTTTAGGAGAGAAATTTTGAGTTGTGTCCTAAATCCTTCAGTCAACACAACAGTGGAGTGTACACTGCAGTGCCCTTACCATCCCACAAACAAGAAACAAAGTAAGAAAAGGTAATCAGGAAGTATCAAATGTAAAGTAAGCAAAGCAGCCACTCACATAATGTAGGTAAAAGTAGTAATTAAATACAGTGGAAGTCTACCCTGGGGCAAACACAGGTAGAAAATCAGCAAAAAGGGTCTACTCTTCCCTTTTGTTCCAGTGATAAACTCTTAAATAAAGTCAAACATGTTTCCATTTTTGACATTGTTTTAAACATTCATGATGGGTGAGATTTTTTCCACAAATAAAATATAAAAACAAACACTTGAAACGATTTTGAGAAAGAGAGTCTTGTATATCTACTGACCTCCTTGTCATGAGGTAATTTGGACCCTTTTCTCACATCCACATGACACATTCATACTGAGACAGTGCAGTTGCGGCAAGCAGACCCCACTGTACTTATAGATGTGTATAAACTGGCAAATTATTTTCAGATTAATTTGACACTGGATTGGATTTACATGACTGGTATAAATTAGATAACTAGAATAATCAGATAAGCCAAAAATTTTGTCTCATTTTGGTGTGTATTGGAGTTGAAAGACAGTTTAAAGAAATTTAAAATTATTCCTTCAATTTTAAAATTTTTAACCTTTTCCCTTTTAGTCTTATCCTTGCCACATTAGATGGTTCTTGTCTTGCACAGGTATGAACAACCAGAGAGAAATCAGATTACTCAAATCTGATGTAACTGTTCATGACATTTCAGTAATTGGATAACTCCAGAATTTCAGATCAGCTTGTTTGGTAAACACAGCCGCTACTTCTGTTTCCTGAATATTCACCTGCTGCCACTGCACTGTTTTACTTTCATTCATACATTACCACACATTCAGGGGGGGGAAAGTGCAGAGCTGTTTTTGAGGCCATTCTCAGCACACGTCAATAGCCTCCATGTCAGTCCTTGTAGCCTCCTTCAGGTCACTTGAGTTTTGATCCAGGTCGTTGTCCCCACTGTCTTCGTCCGTTAAAGATGGTGGTCGACTCCCTGGACCAGATGAGAGGTTGGTGAACTCCGTCTCGTCGTGAGAGTAGCGTCCAGAGTCTCCCGTCCCGTGGCTGCCCTCGCTACCGGACGAGCCTTCAGTATCTGTGCGATGTCCAAGTAAGGTCTCCAAAGATATCGGCTGGTCTCGAGACATGGACAGCTCTTGATCGTAAGTCAGAACTGTGGTGCCAGGCTGGTACTGCAAGGTCTGGTGTCTGTTGCTCTACAAGCAGATACAATTTGTGTTACAACTTGATATATATTTTCAACTATCTTTAACATTTTTGACACACCTGTGGAGATTTGCTGCTTGTTTTATCTCTCTTGTTGAAAGAAAACCAAATACTTTTCTTTTCAGTGCTGGGTTGAACAGGACCAAGCGCATTTATCATGAGGTTTGTTCCACCCTATAAAACAAAACATATACCGTACTGAAAACTATATTTCACAAATAATTTTTTAAAAAGCATCATTTTTGTAAAAATACCTTGGCATCAATGAAGTGGTTCATCATGGGCACAGTCACATCTCCATTTTCAGCCTGTTCCTCTGATCCACGTTGTACTGCTGCTGATGAGGGGGAGGCATGTGCTGGTCCATACTGCTTCACTGCTGAAAATTTCCTGTACAGACAAAAATGTATTCATTTTTGAGAGCTAATAATTTATACTTAAGGAAGACATATTAGCAGCAGTGTATTTTCATTTTTGGGAATGAACTGTTTTTGTTTTGTTTTTTATGTTAAATAAGTTTAGAGCAGTGAGCAGAGACAGGGTTAGGTGAAAACTTAATTTAAGCACTGAAGCATCAATTGCAAGATTACTCAAAGATGCATGAGTTCAGGCTTATGAGAGAAAACCATTATAGCATGTTTAAAAGTCAGCTTTGCATAACATGTCTTCTTTAAACTTGGTTCAAACTGAAAAATATATTTAATACCTGTTATTTCCTCGACAGACCAGCACGAAAACACAGATGATGATACAAATGAGTGCAATGCAGACTCCAATGGTGATCCCAGTCATAGACTTCTGGTCCAAGTGGTAGAAACCATCAGGAAACACTGCAAAGCAAACACAACTTGAGCATATACTTCATATTTCACAATAACTTTATTGACTTTTGTGGCATGACTGACTTGTGGAGTCGTGTGAGAGACGTGGATTTTGTGCGGAGGATAAAGCAGTCAGTTCCACTGCCGGAGAGTATGGTCCATCACCCATGTTGTTGGAGGCAGAAACTTTGACCAAATACACCTGACCAGGCTTTAGGTTCTCCAAAAGTGCCATGGTGATGCTTCCTGTGGGCGAATTAAGATTTATTTAAGAATAACAGATAGGGCTCAGCAAATGTATGTGTTTTACACTTTGAATTACTTTGAGTAGGCATTATGTTGTACAAATAAACTTGTCTTTGATTGCACTATTTTTATATGACTCAAATGGAAAGTAACTAAAATAATGGAGAGTAACTGAATATTGCACACAAGCATACATTATTTTCTTAATTATAAATAAGTTCGCAGTAATTATTTGTAGCATTTTGTGGTAAACTTTGTTCATCTAGTTTATAAGGTGCTGCTGAGCATAAAAAGCACTAATGGGGAAAGCATGGTTCACAGCATACCACTACACACTGCTGCACAGTTTGTGCTTTCAGAAACTGTTTTTACAACGGGTTCACATTTGACCCCTGTGCCAATGGCATTCAAAGTCTGCTTTGTGTTTCCTGCTTATAAAACACCCTCACATCCCAATAGTTTTACAACTTTCTATCTATATTTCTACCTATCTATCTGTTTTTCTATTTTATGTATTTATTTTGAACTGTTTTTCTGAACCAGTTTAGCTATTCAATTGTCCCTAGTTTGCAGAGTTAGAGAGAAAGCTCTGTTCTTACCCTCTCGTTGTAGGACCTGCCACTGGCCTGCGAGCCACTCCTTTTTAGAGGCATAGAGGATGGTGTACCGCGTCACAGTCATGTTTGGCTCATCTGGACTTTTCCACGAAACCAGTGCAGTGTCCTCCTCAATCAGAGTCACTTTAACATTAGACGGCGGCTTTGTTGGAGCTGTACAGGGAAGGATAAAAAACAAAACTGAAAAACCATCTATACTATTACGTAAATATCTGATGAATTCATTTAGTGGTCTTTCTTACCTTCAGGCAAAGTGCTTTGATAAACTACAGGACTCCAGGGGCTGGACAACTGGTCAATATGAAGACGAATTGCAAATTCATATCTGGTGTTTGGCTCAAGATCTTTCACCACAAGACTCTGCTTGCCCCTGCAGAGGAAAGGCAGAGGAAATATGAGTTTACAAATACAAACAGCTGGTATAGATGAGAAATGTAAAAACGCAACCTAAGATTTGTGATTTGTGTGTGGTTTGAAATAAGACTGTATACCACAAATGAAGGTAAAATGTTTGGGCTCACGTTTGAAGGTAGAGCACCAGAGAGGCATTTTGCAGGCCCACAGGGTTGCAGCGGACTGTGTAGTTGACTGGATGGTTGGAGGTGAAGGCAGGACGGCCCCAGTGCAGAAACACAGCTGTGGAGCTGTTGGTTTTGGCGTAAACATTGTGAGGTGGGGGCGGAGGGGGCACCAGGCGATCTCGAACAGCTGGAACAAAGCAGTATTTATCAAACATACAGTACAATGAAACTCAAAGTACAGTGCTCTAGTATTGGAAGGAGGAGCATTTCAGTTGAGTATGTATACAGGTTTAGTCCCCACATGTGATAATGACGTGTTCATTAAAGAGATACTCACAGACACAGCTTGGTGTACTAATGGTCTGGTCAGCCTGGTAACCATCTCCGACAAAGTTGTAGGCTAGAAGTTTTACATGATACTTCTTCCTTGGGTCTTCAAAAGAAACATGAAAACAAAAATGATTTACTGAAAAGATAAAGATTAATAAGTTTGGAAAAGAGCTTGATCTGCATGTGTGTGAGGTCTCTTGCTTTGGTGTGGAGGTGCAGCAAAGGAACATGCTCAGTATGGTCAGTCCTTTGGTCAGTGCCCAAACCAATCACAACAGTGAGCTCCTATATCCATCACTGTCAACCTTTTCAGCACAAATCCTAAAGGCCTTTCTCCAGGCCTGCTTCGGCTGGCTGGCCTGTGGTCAGCAGGCCAGTGGACACTCCTATTCAGGTCTGAACTCAGGGGTTAAAACTAGGATAAAATCCCTAAGGACAACACAGCGGATGGTCAACGGCACCACAATAGCTGCTTGACCAAACCCCACCTCATTTACTTATGCTAAGTATTATGTTTAAAATAAATAATCAGTTCCTTGACCCTATACTGTGCCAATATGTGTAAGTTTTATTCTTGTATTGTTAGAGCAATTAGATTCGCAATTTATGTTTTGATATCAGGATGTATCAATAATATCAATGAAAATAGAAATTTGAATGGAAAAACTAATAATTAACAATTCAAATAATGATTTCAATTTGATTGCAGTTAATTGAGCAACTGTACAACACTTACATAAAAAATGCATATAAAGTGACAGAAACTTCTGTCAGAGTTAGAAATTTGGTGACCTTAAACTTTTGTTGTGCGTGTCACATATTAAACTGTTTATTTTATATATTCATAGTGCCACTGAGATATATTTTAGGGCTTAAAAGAGGAGTTAGACCACAGGGGATGAATGTGTATCCCGGGTGGGTGGACATTTTTTTAAGGGTGGAGCAGAGCTACTTGAACCCCCACACAGCTCTGACGGGTTTTACTGGAGCCAGCCCAGGGCCAAAGGGTCAAGCCAAGATAAAACTCTGAAAGAATCTGAGGTCATCGTGTGCAATACGAGACACACTTCCTTTTGCCTAAGGATCTGCCTCAACGATTCACTGGTATAAACAAAATGCACAGAATATAAAGTACATAACATACAGAAATGAGAACAGCTTGATACAATTCTTCAACTTTTCACTTTGTCCTGCATAATCTTTGTAGGGAGCAATGAATGAGTATGCCAAGTTTGTATGATTATGAATACCTTTTTAGTGTCCACTCTAAAAGGGACATAAAAGGGATATAATCTGAACCTCTACCCAGGTCACAATACAATGAACTGTCTTAATTATGCGAGAGAGGAGCTCAGAGAGAGAAGGGGCTTTGACATCTGGGCCATGACCTTTGACATGGAATCTGGGCAAGCTAAATCCTGCAAAAGGAGGGTCTCTGTGAGGGGGAAGGTCCAGCATTAGAAGTTAGTGGAAAAAACGAGAAACACCAAAAGTCAAAAGCACTTAATGAAGGATGGACCCTGGCGGAACTTATTGGAATAGAGATATTTTTCTGATTATTTTGACAATACAGCACAGGCTTCTGCTGGACGTTATAGTCCGTTGACATTTTACATAGGACTACCCATTTCACGTCATTAATTATTATATTTTTTGCTTGCCAATATCATAATCATTATCTGACACCATTATTTTACTAATTGAATGTTTACACAAATTTTCATTTTTCTTCACACACAGGAAATATTTAACACAACTATTAATCTACTAAATTAAGTAATAATTAGAAAATCATGAAAAAAAAGTGACCATTCGATTAGTACATATAGCATAACACAGTAGTTTGTTCTTGGAAAGCAATGTCCTGTCCTGTTATGCCATTCCTGGACATTATCCACTGAGCCAAACTCCCACTCCCAGGTCCATACTCATAAATTATTCTCTTTGCATTAAAGGACATATTTCAACCATTTGTGGTCACCTTTTTGCAGCAAAAACGCAGATCCTGTTGGCCTCTGAAGCTTTGTTTGGCCCTATAAGGCCCCCCAGGCCGCAGCAAGCCAGGCTTGAACAGGGGCCGTAAATGTCAGCTCCCAAAATGAACCTTCACACTCACATCTATCATCTCTGCTTTTCCCCTTTTGCTCAGGATGCCACAAATCAACACAAAGGCACATACCCACACAGCAAATAAGAAGAAAATGTCTTTTCAAAGTGGTGAACTAAGGTCCATGAGGTATCAAACAGAGCAGCCTTCCTACAGTGAAATTAAGAGAAAGCATGTGGGACAGGACAGCCTGAAGCCATGAGATAAATCTACATGTGCACAGAGTGAGGCCTGGTGCCAACAGGTATGAGAGGTATTTATTTATGTGGTGTTGACACTTCTTCTCATAGGTGGAAACCAGCACACGTGGGCAAGGGTCACAACTCCCCGAATGCATTCCTGTGTCTCATGATTTGTTTTTAATCCTTTGAACTGCAACCATTATTCAAGCTGTGAGCATGTCCTTCTGCAGCGGCCTCAGCTGAATCAGCTGTCCCTACTGTACTCCTGAAATCAATGCTATCGTCAACACAGAGGCTGTGCACACAGAACAGCCCACTACAAGCATTGAGTTAATTACATTATGTGAAGATGACCTGTTCACATAATGAACACTGTATGGAGTCCATAGATAAACAACTACTGTATACACTTTCCATTGTAATTAAATGTTGACCAAACACGAACATACTCAATAAAGGTAATTAAAATCGAAATTAATAAATAAAAACTTTTAACAAAATGTTTCTTATTAAATTCTTATTAAAATTGTATTATTTTTCACAAAGGTAAAATGCTGGTTAATCAGTGCCTGAGACCAACATTGTTGCAAGCAGCAGTTACTGACAGGATGCATTTCCTTTAGGCATAGGGCAATAAACCAGCTTTGTGCCTTTCTAAGCCCAACACAATGGGGCCTTTGAAGTCAATGCTCTCCCAGCCACGCTGTCATAAAACATTTAATGAATATTCTTCACAAAACAGCTCATTTTTATTTAACGGAACATTGCAAAACATCTGTATATATTTTTTATTTTATTGGAATATAAAGCTATGTGTTATTTTAAACAATATCCACATAACTATTTATTTCAATTATGTGTTTTTTCATATGATTTGTCTATATTAATGGCATTTAAATAAAAAGTAAGTGACAGTAAATTTCACACCTTTTGTAATTTACAGTGGTTCCTCACTGTTCATTTCTTTCTAACCCCTTCATGGTGATTTACAAGTCAGCTGCTGGCCACCTGGTTGACCCCTCTGGCCACAGATGGTCAGTTGTCCACAACACTGGCCCGAGACCCTTCTCCTCTCACAAATAAAAAGAGCCAAATGAATCTGACCCAAAGGCCACGATAAGCCAATAGCAGCTCTGGTCAGCTGCTGAAAAGAAGCTCAAAAGAATATACTGCACAGGGGTGGGAGGAGTGGGATGTGTGTTTTAACCATGCACCAAAAACTGGTGTAACTATAGTTAAGTAAACTTGGTTTTGGCAAGTTCAAAAATATAAATAAAAATACTGTCAACACAAGATACACTGGTTTACTTGTATAAACCATTATTTTAGAAACAGACTTTGTAATGACCCATGTGTTATGTGCTTAGGCTTGTTGCTTGACAACAATATGCAAACTGAGGACTTCTATTTGTTTAAAGTGATGTGTATGGCTGACAAGAAAGTTATAACAAGGAATTGGTGACCACTTGAAATTGAAAAAATGGATGGATAAATTTATGTGATGTAAAAAAAATTACCTCTTATTTGAAACTGAAAGTTGGTAAATTTGAGAAGCAATGGTCAGAATGGACTACCAGTATTTACATAAGCTCACTCCAATGTATAGTGTGCTATTTATTGTAGAACCCCACTGATTGTTTGTTGTGTGTTTGTATGATCAACTTGCCTTCAACAATGAGATAAATATATCAGATTTAGGAGGCGTAGGTGATGATGGGCTTACCAAGACCGCTGATAGTGTGGGATTTGACAGAGGCGCGGAGCTGTATTGGGGCACTCTCAGGCTGGCTCTCCTCGTGGTAAAACAGTCTGTAGCCCTGGACACTGACTGCGTTTCTCTGTCCCAGCTGCCATCGAACAACTATAGTGGTGCAGTTAAGAGGCTCCAAATGTAGCTCAGGAGATCCAGGAACTGTATAAAGAACACACAATATTTAATAACGTGATCGAGCCACATTTAAACAGCTGTCAAAGTAGTATAGTCTCTTTGGTGGCAAGTAACTTTCTTTAAAAGTGAAAATAGCAGCTGTTTGACACTCACACACAGCAGGAGGCACCAATCCCCCCACATTTTAAGTTAAGCAATACAACATGGAAAGTGGAAAAACAAGACAATATTTGTGAACTGTAAAAATGAATGCTCCCATCCCCTACAGCCTTTAGATGTAGTGTTAAGCTGCCTTTAGTACACTTTATGGCCCATGACTGAAGCTCTTCTAGTTTTTCTGAAAGTGGAGGGCATAGGTCAGAGAGAAGCAAACACAACGTCCTAACAAGATTATCTAGAAAACCCTTCATTCTGTTATATATTAATTTGAATGAAGCTTTTTGAATCCAATGGCTGTCCAAAGGTTATGAAAAATGCCCGTCATACCCTGAGTGCTGGATGCCTTTGGTGTGCGGTGGGAGGTCCAGGCCGAGGGCTCGCCCCATCCCACACTGGTGGCCGCAGCGAGCCTCAGGAGATATATGGTGTCCGGCTGCAAGTTTTCCAGGAGATGCTGAATTTTCTGTCCCGGAAGCTCCATCTGTGTAACTGCATTCTCAGCACTGGTGCGGTATGACAAGCGGTAGGCCAAGATTTGTCCTCGACTCAGTTTGTCGGGTAGTGGTTGCCAAGACACCTGGATGTCTGAGGGGCTGTTGCTGGTCAGGCTGAGCTCAGGAGCTCGCAGGGGTACTGTAATAATCAACACATATTTCTTATAGACCGTTTTGTTAATCAGCTCTTTTTTTCAACAGGAGTTTCCACAAGCTGAGACTTTTTCACAAAATGTTCTTCAAGTCAATCACATTAATGCAAATGGATAAAAAGAGTTAAATTTCTTATCCAGGAACACAAGGACTGTCAGTCCTCCATTGTGCAGAACCAGCCTCAAATAATTTCACCAGTGTTATTAAAACAAACATTCATATTTAAGAACTGCTTAATTGAAAATATAAATTTTCTTTTTCTTTTTAATGTTACTCTGTATCTGTGCAACACTTTGGAAACTGCTTAGTTATAAGATGTGTTGTATAAATTAAGTGGATTTGGGTTTGGATACTAAACAGGTTACCATAAAGCTGATTGTTGCTTTCCAGATTATTACATGTCAAATTATTCACTTACAGAAAATGCTACTACAATACTGCCACATACTTAATTTACAGTTATATATAGAGCTGTGTGAATCTCACCATCCTCAAGTGTGTGCTGGAACACATGGTCTGACATGCGGCTGGCTCCCATCGGCATGTAGGCCACCACGTAGAAAGTGTAGTTACGAGCCGGCTCCAGGTCATCAATAATGTATCGAGTTGTATCATTTCCAATGACCACTTGATATTCCTCATTGTTTAACCCTTCGCAAATAAAAACAAAGATACATACAATTACTCTAGAATATAGGAATACAGTGCAATGAATTTGATATGGATATTAAACAGTAAGTGTTAGATTCTGGATCACAACAGCCATCATCTGTACATAATATATTAAGCATAGAACTATGATATTAAGACAAACATTCAATGCCCCAAACATACAGACACTAAACTAAAATGACAGTCTCCACCCCCCTCCTTGCGAGCTTTGGGACAATTCTTTATGAGGGCTAATTAGTGAATACATTCACAGCAAATGCCACAGAATTCTACTTTGTCAATGTCAGTGAAGAGCGATTCTCAGAGAAAGGGACAAAGAAGTTGTGTCCTTAAACACAAAATCAAGTCCAGATACTTCCACTAAATGGCTCTTATTTAGGAATTAGTCTAGAGGAATTTCTCCACAATCCAGCAGGTGCTCTCTTGTGCTCAATTCACAAATACAAGTCAGTGGCATTATAATTAGGGGCACTTCCTGACTGGAGAAGACTTTTTAATGCTGCTTTGTATGGACGTTGGTCTGGTTGTCAAAAGCTAAAGTTACCAGAAAAAGGCTGAATGGCATTTTTGCTGCCAGGCAACAGCTCTTGAGTGTTGTATTTGTTGCTGCTTAAAGTATTACAGGAAGTCACTTGTGTGTTATAATAGTGTTGGTTCTTTCATAGAGACATTTTAAGTTTGGCATTATATATAAGTTTGGAATTATTTTATATCAAAATCTGCATTCTCCCCTGTTTTCTGTGTGCCAGAAACTATTAATTAAAACCCAAGTAACAACAGATTTTGTCACAGTTTACCTTCAGCTTTCATATAATGCACAGAATAGGCGATAACTTTGTCAGAGTTGAAAAGAGGTTTCTCCCAAGCGAGCAGGATGGCAGAGCTGGACACAGTGTCAGCTCTGATATTGCGTGGTGCGCTCGGGCGGTCCTCTGACATCACCACAATAAGACGTGCCATAGACAAAACAGAGCCCAGGTCATTCTCCGCCTGACACTGATAAATAGCATCATCTTCTGGGATGATTTGATTGATGACCAGTTTGCTGCAGAGAAACCATAGACAATATATCTAAAAACACCACTTAGAATCACATTAATTATGCACACAATCAGGTTAAATAGGTAATCACAGTAAACTATTGGTAAAACAACAAAACTCCCATTTACACAAATAAATTATTCAGTATCTCTTTACTCATTAATTACAGTAGCCGTAGAGACAGTAGTCATTGGGTAATTTTCAGTGGTTAAAACACGGTGTTTACATATTATTAGCATAATACCTGTTGTACATCTTGATGCGGCCATTAGAATGAACTTTGTTGCCGTTCTTGAACCAAGTGATTTGAGGAATTGGGATCCCCTCAGCTTGGCACACAAAGCGAGCTGTACCGGCACGTGGACGGGTCAGACTCTCTGGCCATTCAACCAGGGATGGTGGAGCTATGAAATTAAAAATATATATAAATATATGATATGATATTATATATAAAATGCTCAAATTCATTTATTTACAGAGTACAGTGACATTGGCTGATGCAATGGTGTGGTTTCTGGTGCCAGGGGTGGTGGCTCTGCACAGATAGACCCCTTCGTGTTGAGGCTTGATATCGGAGATGATGAGGTTGCCATTTCCCAGCACTTTTGTGTTATAAACATCAATAGATTTGCTGTCCGCTCGGCTCCATGAGATGATGGGTCGTGGGTTGCCCGTGGCCATGCACTCGAGAATAGCATTCTGATGCAGCGCCACTGAGACATTCTGTGGCCCAGTAATAATGCGTGGCCTCTGGGGGAGCTGGGGGCTTGGGGCTAAAGTTGCACAACAACAGCAAAGATTTATTTAAGAAAATGTTATGGTTCAAAAGGATCTGAATGGTTTATGAAAATCTATTTTACCAACCTGGAGTAACAGTGAGGGTTGCTTCACCACTTCGGCGGCGGCTGGCGATGTTTGTGGCAATACAGCGATAGTTTCCAGCATCCGTTTGTTGTACACCATAAATTTGCAACACACCACTCGGCAGCACTGTGATTCTGTAATAACAGTATAAATAGCGCTTAAATATAATTAAACAAAATGTTTAAGTTAATGTACAACTGACAAACAACCAGAGGGCTTACTTCTCAGTAGTGAGGGGTAATGTTATGCGATTGAACTCCCATGTGATGATGGGAGGAGGGTGTGCACTGATTTTACAGGAAAATCGAGCCACTGAGCCTTCAGTGACCACTATGGAGGTGGGCTGGATTGCAAAAGCAGAGATACCTACAGAAGCACAAAGATGCAAAAGATTACAACATGATGACTAATGAAAACTAAGTGGAAAAGTAAGACTGAATTCAACATAGCAGAATAAGAAAATAACATGATTTACAACTCCATTTATTTATTTCAGGAGAGTACACCAGCCAAACTAATACCATCTAACACAAAACTATTGGAGGTCCCTACACAGATGCAGTGGTCTAAAGTCACAAAGCAGCTGAGTGCTGCTTGAGGTGATGACTGGAGCAGCAACATCCTGCAGGATTTGGTTTCCCTGAAACTGAGCCCATGTCAGTGACCAGCTGAGCTGCAGCAAATGAAGCCCAATTAATTTACAAAAAGTCCTTTAAGAGAGGATCGTCAAATCTGGATGTCAGCTCCAGCTGTATGTGGCCATACCGGCTCGTCAAAGCCTGAACCCGTCAGATCTCAGAAGCTAAGCAGGGCCGGGCCTGGTTAGTACTTGGATGGGAGACCACAAGGAATTCCAGGTGCCACAGTGGGGCGCCAGTCGCAAAAACTGTCGTTGTGTCCTTAGGCAAGGCACATCACCCACATTGCCTAGTATGAAAGTGGTGTGTGCGTGAGTGTTGGTGGTGGTCGGAGGGGCTGATGGCGCAGATTGCCAGCCTCGCTTCCGTCAGTCTGCCCCAGGGCAGCTGTAGCTACAATAGTAGTTTACCACCACCGGGTCTGGAGTGAATGAATAATGCTCTGTAAAGCGTCTTTGAGTGTCCAGAAAAGCGCTATATAAAACTGATGCATTATTATTATTATTATCAGATAGTTTCAGTATTTTCCATATTGTCTTTGACAATAGTTTCTCATGGGCCATAAAATCCTAGGAGCCACTGAGGTCATCTACTGCAGTACCACCCCCTCTGAGTTCAAAAGCTGCAGGAGCTTATGGTCAGTCCTATGCTAGAGGAAATCAATTGTACAGCTGTTGAAAAGATTACCAAACAACATTTTGACCTAACTTGACAGCATTATTTACAAACATGTAATATAAAGAGGCCTTATTTTAAAAATCATTTATAAGTATCTCTGTCCCATCCTAGTCACTAAGCTTCTTTCTGGATAAAACTATCAACTCTTGAGTAATGGATGAGCAAACACACTCAGTTGCTCTTTAACCTCTCTGGTCAAATCCAAGGCTTTTGGTACCATCAACACTGAACAAAAAGGAAACAGAGCTAAGAGGGGAGGAGGACGTTAAATTAAGTGTTCATCAGAAACTCGAGAGTTTAAAACATTCCTCTTTTTTGTCAGCACTGTTGTCAGAATCTGTATTTTAACTTGCTTTTTTCCTTCAACAATAGGGCAAAAAGGACAATATCATGGCCATTTGGAAATGTTTACATAAAATCTACATACTTTGATATGTATGGGGGTGGCAGTGGGAAGTGGTGTGAAACTGCAGGGGTGCTAAGGAAATGACAACTGTGAACAGCCAGGCAGGCAGAATCAACTTAGTACAGATTTGTACTTTTATAGAACATCCCTGTTGCAAGAATGACCATTTCAACCAGTTAATCAAATTAGGAGACTGTGTTTTGGTTTTTCTCATGGTTGAGTGAGGGAGGATTACCCCACTCACCACATTAACAGCCCTTTACACCAGAGTGATATGTCCACAGGGCATGAGTGATGAGTTCACTGATCCTCTACTTCTATACTTTGGCTTTCCATTCAGTCCAATGATGTGGGATTGACAAACAACAAGATCATCATTGATTATTGACAAACTACAAACACAGCATGGAAAATCTATAACTGCTGGAGTTGGGCCAAAGCCAATGAGCAGGAGTGACACTATTTACCCAGAGGCATCTAATGTCTGTGAAAATAATTTAAGTACATACGTAATATTCATTTTAATTATATTGTATATTGCTTCATGCCACTTTGTAGTTGCTGTTTACTTCACACTCACTGTTGTTAGTTTTAATACTTGCCATACATTTTAATTACTGCTTGCCTAACCCAAATTAAGATATATGTTAACTTTAAAGCATGTTATTGATCTAATATTGAAAGATATACTTCAGGATATACTTTTGGTCCACTCACACAAACAAAAACACACACAGGAATCTCAGTCGTTTGCTCACAAGTATTCAAACAGCTTGGACATCTGCATTTCCCTGCATGTAACCTCTCACCTCTGGAAACACAAATCCTGACAGCCCCTCTCTGTTCAACCTGCCCCCCCATTATCATCTTTTTAAACATGGGCTATTGCTAGTATCTGAAAGTTACACTAAAAATCCCTTTAAGTGCGCCCTAAGCTGGAGGACAAGATGCTTTACAAATGCTGACCAAAGACTTAATTCAGCTACCAATTCTTCTACGAGTTTGTGTGAGGTTAAAGTACATCTCAGCTGATGGCCATAAAAAACATGCCAAGCAATATTTTAAACAAATCTACGTTGTTGATGTTGTGACCGAGAGAATCCGTTGAGTTGTTAAACTATGTAGTCACTAAGAGATGTTCCTCCCCGAGTGACTTTTAACCTAACCCCACCCCCAGAATCCAATCTTTTAGGGGAAACATTAAAATTGATCATTTCTTTCTCATCCTGGAGTCAGCATGATAAATTGATAGCCTTAAGCATCAGGATAGCAGTGAAAAGGCCCTTCTTAATCACCATAACTAAAGTGACTGCACAAAACCTCAATCTTTTTTTCTTTTATATTTTTTAATGATTAATTTTAGGGTTAATACTATTTTGAAGTGACAATAGTTCTTGTCTTAAATGCCAAAGAACAATTTATGAAGGGGGTATTGATAACTTAAAAAAACAAAACAATGCGCCACTAAAATGACCCCTTATCAATCACAAGACCCCTGGCAGATGTGCTCCCTCTCAGAGTAGGGTGCAAGACAGTCAAATGACCATAGGCCTGGCTAAACAAAGGCTCATTCCCATGGGCAGCGTGACCTCTTAAGACCAGTCCTGTTGTTGGGGGAGCAGAGCTGGGAGCAGGAATCCACCCCTCCTCCAGCGCCTTATCTCCTCTGCAAACTTCTACTATCATTCATCTGAGGCAGTTTACTCGGCCCAAACAGTGGCCGCATTGTTGTTCTATCTCCCAAGAACAGTGTGTTACATAAGAAGACCTGATAATTGTTCTTTTGTAAGATCATATGGTAAGATAGTACCGTTTTATCTAAGGCAAAATATGACAAAAAGGGACTATTTCTCAAAAACTATCTCTGCAATAGAAAATAAATCTTAAAATATTTGAGATGGATTAAGTTTTGATCTGCCGGATCTCTTGCATCTATTGAACTATTTAATGAAACCTTTGACCCCTAGGCCTGCTGCTCAGGTCTCCATGGTAACCTTTCATGTCCAGCAGAGGAGAAAAACAAGATTCAGGCCTGGAGTTGCTTCAGTTCAGCAGTGGAGTTTCCTCCACAGCTCAGATAGGTTTACTTAAATAATTTTGGGGTGAGTTCACCCCCCCAAAGCACATAATGCATGACTTAGCCCAATACAATAACTCTATGCTGTATCTGTAATCTGTAATGGGTAGCACTGGTGGTACACAGCAGTCTTCTTCTAGTGGTTTATATGAGACAGCTCAAAACCTGTGGTTTAGTTGAAAGCCAATTTTAGTTTAACTTTAGTCATTGTAGTTGCAGCTTTGAATCCTGCTACTATGATCATGAATTTGGTACTTAATTCCATCTTAATTTTGCCCTAGATCTTGCTCTAAACTTTTTGATTAGGTTTGGTTTCCAAAGATTGAGCATAAATGAGTGTCATCTTGCTTTGAGTTGTTCTCCTTCACTTGGCCACATGTGCTGCAGTGGTCTGCCCTGTGCTATGGGCTGCATTCACTCAATGTAGGAGGCAAATGAGGGAGTCAACTTTAGGAGGCATCTCTCCATTGAGATCGTCATCAATCAGAAGTCTATTGACAAATGTCACATGATGCAGCTCATGTGTCACATTCCTATTCAGCCAGGCCAAATCCTTCTGTCTTTTGTGCCTCAGCAACCAAATGTTTAAGGTTACCCTCCACCACACCAGTCCTACACAAACATTAGCGCCTAGGATCATCTCTAAAAAAAGATACTAACAAGTTTTAAAAAGGTAGTTTGGGCACAGTACAGTAGACCTAAATATTTACTCACAGCACAACCTACAACAATCTGATCAACTTTGCTCTTTGACAAAATTAACTGCCCTCACTGTGCAGTGATATTTCCTCAAACTAACATGAAGATTAGTGAAAGTCTTAGGCATGTATTTGCTTTATATAAATGTGAAGCAGCCTCTTAAATATACAACTAGGGTGCACACATTAAACCTTGATTGATCAGTGGACAACTTCCCCCTCAAAGCTCTTTTTGTCTGTCCAGGGGGCATGGAGGACAAAACATTCAGAGAGAAAGCCCATTCAGGTTTGTAGTAGGAGTAGTGAAGCAGAAAACAATTGTGTGAAGCCCCCACAGCTCCAACTGACCTGGCAAGACCTGCAATAAAGTTTGGGCATTTAGACCTCAGGGCTGGGTAGTGGTACCAGGAAAATGCACATCACATTTGTCAGCTTACGTGTCTCTGTGTATGTACACTCCCACATGCTCCTCTGATACCCCTGTGTCCTCCACTCAGCATTTCTCAGGTCTGTGCAAACTTTATGAGCTCCCAGTAAGACCCTGAAGCTGCCCTAAGTGACAGTTTAAAACTAGTAAAACTTGGAGCCTGCATTTATCGCCTCTTAAAATTAAAGGTGCACTAAGTGGATTATAGAGGATTTACAGGCAATGTAAGGTCTATAAATTTAATTTTATGAATCACCCAGATAAGGCCAAACTGCTGTGACTTTCTGACCTCATAAAACTTCTGACAACATTTGTATAGTAGTCGTCAGTCCATGTTTAACAGTAAACAAACACAAAAAACCCTAAACAGACAATGTGTTGCTCAAATATGGAACATTTCTAATAAACCATTGACAAGTGTGAAATAGTCATATTTACTCAACTTTTGTACCTTATCCCTGGACACACAGCTTTTCTGTCTATTGAAATACATGAACACATGGACCACAGGAAAATAAAGCATTGTGAAGAACAATTCATCTGGTGACCAATAACACGAAAGAGTTGCCAGTGAATGGGGGCCATCCTTCAACAGAACTACTGTCCTGGGTTGCACCAACCTTTCACTCTTCTCATTTGCACACCAAAGGGCAGGTTTTCTTTCTAAACAGTGTACTCTTACAGGCTTCTAAGGTGACACTCAAAACGATCAGGTAATCATCATACTCACTTGCGATTGTAACACGGGCTTTCTGGCTCAGGATTGCTCCATATTTATTCTGAGCGAGGCACTGGTAAAATCCTTCGTCTGATTTGTCTCCTCGTCTGTTCTCCACCTCCGAAATAAACAGGGAGCCATTGGAAAGCAGGTACACCCTCTCACTCTCCACCAGTTTTAGTCCATTCTTGAGCCATTGGACATCAATGGGGGCCTCTCCGCGCACTTGACAGTCCAAAATGACTGACTCTTTACGCATTACTGTGACATCGTGGGGTTCTTTGACAAAAAATAATTCACTAAAGCATAAAATGCCTGTAGAAGAAAAAGAAAATATAGAAATATATGAATGCATACATAGCATATTCATGCAAACCATAGGTCAAACCAGAGAAATGCAGTATAATTCAGTTTATCAATGACATGACAATGACAACTTTTTCTTGTACTGGGAGCAAACCAAAGAAATCAATCAAACTTTATTTATAGAGCGCTTTTCATACAAAAAATGCAACACAAAGCACTTAATTAACCCAATCACTATTGACAGTCACAGAAGAATACACCCTTTATAAACAGTCCAAAATACAATTCACAGTGACGCCAAATCACTCCAGAGTAAAAAGTGTAGTTGTGGCTATGTGTAGTTTTAAATACCCTGGCATTCAGAGGCCCTGTTCTTCACATTGTGCATTTGGTAGTCTCAATAAAACATCTCAGTGGGCTATTGGTGTAATAAAGTGAATTAGCCCTACAAGCTAAAGTCAAATGCACTTAGATCTCTCATTAGTTCAGTTAACAAGTTGCAATTACCCACACTAGTTTTAAAAGACATCACAAAATGAATAGCCGGTTTAAGTTACTGAAGTTCTCACAGGAGCCACTGGCCATTGCTACTCGACTTTACTCGACTCACTCTGGTCACTCTAGTCTTGGCTATGTAAGCCTAAGTTAACTACACAATAACTGATTATTCAATTAAATGGCTCACCTGAGGTTGGAAGAATGAGGATGTAAAACACCAAACGCTGATTTAAAATCCTTTTAAGGGGCGCCATTTACTTGAATTGTCGTTGCATGCTCGCTCTTCTCTCACAGCTCCTCTCCTGGGGACCGTGCGGATACTGAGCAGCAGCGCGGAGGTGCAGAGGTGCTCCGGCTCCAGCCCTCTCCTGTCCCTCACTGGGACGGACACACTCAATTAATCACGCCTGTCAGCAGGCCATGAAGCTGTAGCGCCACCTAGCAGCCACTGCCTTCTAGGCCAGCAACAACAAAACGCCGCCTTGTCTGTTTATGGTCTTAGGGCAAATATTACATCAATTATAAACAGCCTCATTAATAATGATCTTAGGCAATAGCGGTCTGCAAGTGTTGAGCCTGCTACTATGGGTGAATGTGTAAATCTAACCCAGCCTAAATGTTTCCTCAAAAGGTGCTATCACTGATTTTATCGGCTACAGTCTCTGGCCAACTTTTCTCTTGGAGGGTCCGCCACCTGCTTGTCTCCATATCGATTATATTGCGTTGCCTGCAGGCATTAAACATATCTCTTTTGCTATTGTTTCTTGTTACAACATGCATTCTTAGAGTGACATTCTGCGTGGTACTATTGGTAGTGCTGGGTAAAATTAGTAAAATGGTGAAAGTGACATAAAGAAATTTCTTTATGTCACTTTCACCAGTTGAAGTGTAAACTATTTTTTACAATACAGAGAATTACAACAGAACCAGAATATACCTTGAGTATGACACCAAAATATGGAGTCCAAATACATAAATTGTGATGAACAATTCATATTATTGAGAACATAAACATATTTAATAATTTATTTATTTATTATTTAATTTATCTATCCAACACAAACCTTTGACTTGGCTTTATCAATGTGATTGGTGCAGTATTGATGTGAGCAGATTCTCCACAGCAAATGGCCAATATTGGCAAAAATGCTAATAGAAATGAGTTCAGCCCTTGTCTTTTAAAAGTGGCCCCAGCAATTACAGAAAGGCTTTGGTCAGAGCTGGACAGCTGTTGTGTCGATATTGATCCACCTCTCAGTGCGGAAAGAAACCGACCCCCTTCGTGGGACATCCTGCCCCCAGTTTTTCCCTATGCAGAAGGTGGGCCAGATCCCATCTGTGATCAGCCACTCACAGTACAGACAAGTTAATAGGAATATTACACATTTTAATAGGTTACAACTGTATTGAAAGATATTTCTAGCAGGAATAAATACATTTTAGCAATCTTAGCTTCATATCAGTTTATTGGCTCTTAGGAAGCTTCAGTCTGGATGCACAAAGTAGCCGATATATTGTAAAGCGTGTTTTTTCCAAAGCTAATGCGTAGTGAGTTGCATTTTACACCATTATACACACTCTCTTTGGCCTAAATGTCGAGATATTATGCAGACTTAGTACTTTTGTCCTAGTTTAGGGGATGAAACCATGACTAAACCAGTACGTCCAGTCTAAAGGACAAATCTAAGAAATAACATTAAAGTGAAAATGCTGTAATTACTGCCATGTATATCCTGGCATACCACATGTCTTCTATAAGCTATCACTTACGGTTTTTAAATAACCATAACCATTCAGTTTCTTTAACTTTATCTCACTTTAGTATTATGCAAATCCTTTAATCGTGGGGCTAATTGGGAAGTATCTTCAGAGTATAGTGACTTCTACATTAGGGTGGTATTACATAACATTAGAAAGTGTGTGACCACATTCATGGCCACCCAGTCCCTCCCCTGGGTGTTTGATTAATCAAGAATTCAGTTTCGCGCCTGCCAATATGGTGCTCTCTGTGGGTGGAGCGATGGTCAGCCTGCTGTGAGCTGGGGTAAGCTTTGGGGCCAGATCAGTGTGGCAGAAGTCATTATCAGGTTATGAATCCTGGTAGGACTGTGGCAAAAGGGGAATCTGCGTACCCACTGGTCAATCCACACATGGGCCCATCCCCACTGACCCCGGCAGTGTCCAAAAGGCCGACCTGAATGGGCTTGACCTTTCAGCCAACCCTTGAGGAAAGGGGGATGTTTTAGTGCCACAATGGGGGAGGCTAGGTCAGCACAGAAATGCAGACCACAGTCCTAGTTGAATCCCAAAAAAATAAATAAATACACTAAATAAATACACTGTTCTGGTTTTCACAAAATAAGTGCATCCACAATCTCGCAACCTAGAAAAATTGGCGAGCCTTCGAGTCTTTCTTCTCAGTTTGTTCATTGTGTTGCATATGTACTGTGCCTCCCTCCACTGGACATAAGACAGTATTACTACAGTGGCTGAGTGTACTATTACTACCATTGCTTAAAAACTGATGCACAAGTTAGATTTTAAAACATTTATTTTCTCTGTGTGGCCCGATTTTATCAGCCAAAATACAGAGCAGTCTGCTTCAAACTGCTATATAATTACCTGCAAAACGTTTAGTGGTAATGCACTTATGGTTTTACATTTGATTGTGTACTTCACAATAAAAATATTTCATATACAGTGACTTAAAAATGTAATAAAAATTATTAGTATATGGTACAATTCAGTTCAATACATTAAAAAAAGGCCCCAAAGGTGCACATTTAAACAGCCTTTACATTAAGAGCAGAGCATATACAATGTTTAGTACTCTGTAAACTTTTAAGAAGTTAAATGTTAGTGATAAAAGCAGTGTGCTGGCAGACTCACAAGAGATACAGTAAGAGTATGACTAAGACTTTGATAATATAAAGTCACTTTATAAAAAGTATAAAAGTGTGTTCACTGAGACAAGTCCATGTAATTGTCCAGTAAACATTACAGGCAGTGTAAACATGTTTTACTATTATAATCATAATGACTACTCTGCTAACTTGAGTTTCTTTCTTATAGACAACTAAATATTTTTTTTCTAAACCATAATATAAGCTGTACAATTTTACAATGAAAAATCAACATAAAAACATAAAAAGAGCCCTGTGAAGAGTCCTTAAAGGGTTGAGGATAAGGCAATGTATATGTTTATATGATTAAAACTCAATTATGTTTCAGTTGGCACATTTGTAAGGGTCATAAACAGCTTAATAGTGGTTTTAAGAAAACATTGATTGTACAAATATGTACATAAATCAAGTCACATTTACTCATATGAAAATATATACAGTACTGCATAGACTTTGAGCACATATAACACTGCATTTTGTAATTATATTAACAAGTCTACTGCCTATTACTGGTCCTAGTGGTTAGTGATGTTGTTTTTCCGCTACAAATACATAAATTCCCTGCTTCAGCCATTTAATGCAATGGAATGAGATCAGCCCAGACTAACATGTCTTGGCTACCAAAGTTTATAATCCAACAGTAAATGTTTATCTTATTTATTTAAGATAACAAATACATAAACCTATGAATTAACATGATTAAAATCTTTTACACAACGTAACCATCCTGACATCATTGTAGCAAAACAAACTCAATCAAATATGTGAAAATAACAGTGAAGTTTAAGGAGGTTTTACTTGTAAACTTCATAATTGTTGACCAAGGAGTATCAGGGACAGTCCTTCATCTGTCACACTGATGTATACACAGGCATCCTAATCCACGCCGTCAAAGCCCTGGGCATTTTCAATGGCAATGTTCAGTTTCTCTCTCAGTTCTTCAAAAGACTCATAAGGAGGCAGGTCCAGACGATTAAAGCTAAAAAAAAAAAAAAAGAGTGACAGTGTTATGTTACAGGACACTACAAGACACATTCAATATTTTTTATTAAATACTATATACTAAATACTATATAATACAGCATCTCTTATATCTCTAAGTATGCAGTCATTGTTTGATTTTTTCCAATCTGTAGGTTGTATACTTCTCCATTGCACATGAAGGCAGTATGAATCGTCACTACCTAAAACCCAGCACCTTCAAACATCACGGAGGCTCTGAGCTTTCACATGAGACATGGCCTGCCCATATACCGAGAATAAGACAAATTTATGTGTTTATGTGTGTGATTTTTATGAAGTGATAGGAAATCTATGCTGAGACAGCAAACTGTCCAGATTTGAACCAACAACATTAAGGGCTTACCATGTGTGGGCCCGTGGTAATTTTTCACGCGTTCCCCACTGCTCTATGGTGAAAAGTTGTGGTCCATTAGAGCCTAAAAAACATTCAAGATTAAGTTGAGTCTCACTTGCTTTGACAGAAAAAACAACACAGAAACTGTTCAGTTTATCTTGCACACCCTAAACAAATAAAAAAAAACCTCACCATAAAGTTCAGCAAATCCGTTCATGGGGACTCTGGAGGTGCCTGTGACAAACTGTAATAGTCTGATTCGCTTCTCGGCATCCATCAGCAACACTGTCTGCAATAAGGATGTAAAGATAATTTATTAATGCAAACTTGAGACACACGAGTATCATATAGGCATCTTACTTTCCAAAACCACTGGATCACCACGTGATTGGAGCAGTAACCATTCTTGTACTTTGTGTTTTCTTTCCAGTCATTTACATCCACATCTCCTAGTCCACACATAAGAAGCTGTGAAAGTGAATAGAAAAAGTTGTATCCTTTAAGTATTAAAGGGGCATCATGTAATTTTTCACTGGGGGCTCCATGACCCACTTGTTTCCATGGCTAAATGAGTTCTTTAAGCTTAATGTAACACAGGATTACATAAAATGTAACCGCCATGGTCACACCACCAAGCCAGGAAAGTTACAGGTGAGATCTGTGGAGAGGCGACCCTTCTCACATTACAAATGCATCATTTTAAAAGTATTTTTTGTGATATAAAAACACCTGTACATGAAGTAATGCAAGATTCGAGGCAGACCAGTTTAATGCTATACTCTGGAACCTTCAATGTAAGGACATTTCCATGAGAAAAAGCAGGGCGTCCCCAACAGTGGAAAAGTAAGTTATACCAAGTTTAGGGTAAACAGATAAACGGAAACAAACCTCCAGTTCATTCTCATCAAAAATCTTAATAACATCCTGTGGAATCAACTCAAAGAAGCCCTAAAATACAGAAGAAAACACGCCATTAGAGATTTTTATTTATATAATATACATATATTATATAAACTAAATCATCATTTTACCTCTTTGAAAGCAGTCATCTGTTTCTGTACTCTGTTTACAAACCTCCACTGTATCACCAAGCTGCAAAACAAATATATACCGTATATTTTAACAATCTTTTATAATACATGAATTAATCAGTCTTTTACATTATAATCATTACAATTACCGGTATAAGATACGGTATGTCACTTACTGGATGTATTCTTTCTTGTTTTCATTGGTCACCACAATTTCTGCACCACCAGGCTTTAGTTCATGCTGATGAGTCTAAATGTAAAGTAAACATATTAACTGAAAGTTACCACTTATAAAAAAGGGTGAACTTAACAAACCTGTCCAAAGAGCTCCTCATCAACAGTGAACCTCAAGTCCAAGTCTGTGGGGTCATTCTCCAAAATCCACATCAATGAGTTAAAATATTCACTGTCCTAAAAAGTGACACATACTGCATATCAGTTCCTATAATGTAATGATCCATACAAAAAGTTTTATGCATTGAAATACTTACAACAGACTCCATATCCTGAAGATTAATTGGTTTTTGAAGCATCATTTTATAGAAAGGTCGAATGAAGAAAGCTTTACAAAATAAAACAAAAATGAATATAAACTAAACATAACCATAAACTGTACAACTATATTATGTAGGCAGTTTTCAGATTGTAGATTGTGATGATGTTATACCCCCAGATGGAGGGCAAGAGCCACCTCTTTCCCTATTGATAACATTGTAGTATGAAATATCCAAATAGTAAATTCACAAATGTTAAATCTGGTCATTTCTATTTGTGACGAGATCCGAGACCTTACTGTATTCCAAGATTAAAAATACACTTTTATCTGCCCCCATCTGTATTTATTATTGGTCCATAAAATGTTGTGATGTCCTCTGAAACCCAGCAATTTGCTCATTAACATCTCAATAGTTACAACTCACCATCAAGAAGCTTGCCATGAAATACAGCCATGCCTGCAACGCGACCAATAAACTTAAAGTATGTGAGATGGTCTTCATTGCATAAACCTGAGTTTGGATTGATCTGCAGAGTGTAGTTGTCCCTAAAATGAAATCACATTAAAATTAGTTTCAGAAGCTTTAATAATAAATAAAAGAAATAGACATTGGTATTTATATTTGATAGTTTGTACTCACGTGGCAGAATATTCAAAAAGCCCATAGTATGGATTGAACATTTCTCTGGACATAAGGAAGAACCATTCTCTGGCCACGCCCCCATAGTCCAGACCCTTCTCTCCCTCAAACTCCACCCACAAACGTGCCTTCAGCAGCTCTGGCCGCTTCACAGACAGGATACGTCGGTAGGAATCTTCCAGCACCGCAGCTCGTCGCAGCTTCATCTCAAAACGGTTTGGGATATCAGCCTAATGAATAAAATGAACCTTAATGAACACTTAATGTTACTTTTGTACAGTTAAGCAATTATGATACAAGATAAATACTCACTGGTTTCTTTAGTTTCTTTCTGAAATAATCATACTTCTGTTTGTAGTCTCTAGAATACGGCACTGCCTAAAACAAAAAGCATGAAACGATGAGAAAACATCTCTATTTAAAGATGATATTTTCGCATGTTTTGTTTATAAAGCAGCATAAACATCTACTCACTGGTCCAGTTATGGCTGAATTCTGCAATCTGGGATCCTCCCATTGGGTGGTTCTGGTGTCTGAAAAAAGATAAAAAATTGAGTGAGGCAATGTCCTTTTAGCAATTAAAATGTATTGTGCTGATTTTTATACTCACTATGATCTATGTAGAATATGCGCCCATCAGAATGAACTCTTTCCTCCCAACCAGGCTGTCAACAATAATAAAAAAAAAAAAATTGTATACATTATAGTTTCATATACACTGGTAGATTATGGTGAAACTGCATTTATAATAAAACGACTGAACTGGTAATGATCTCTTGACAACAATCTTTTAAAGCCAGAGTGTTTCAAGCAAGGGCTTTGAGCCTCTGCTTCAGATCATGAGACTTCTACAAACATGGCCTTGCTTCAGTTCTCCCCATTTATTCTTATCATATGCAGTTCTGGGAGACAGTCAACAGTGCTATTCTTTATTATAGCAAGAGCTAACTGCTTCACCACTTCATGAGATATCTGACTAAACCATCATTACTGATCTGGAAGATCTTACCGGCAGAGGGCCGAGATCTGAAGGGTCAAGTGAGACCCTCCTCCTCATCTGCACAGGAACTCTGAGTCGCGGGTCTTCCTGTTCACAAGAATGCAAAGGGGATATGTCTAACAGAAAATGCTGGATGAGTTACTCATGACATTCTTAAATATTGTTACCCAGGTAGTTGTCTTTGTGTTATGGTCGATGAAAAAGGGTCTCCCACTGGGAGCACTGCGAACCTCCCAACCTGTGGGCAATGAGCCTGACTCCTGAGTGGGCTCTGGGCCTAGGGCTGGTTGAGGGGACTCCTCTACAGACACTGGCGCCTGTGATGTTCCGGGGTTTTGAGGTAAACCTGTGGTCCTCTGTGGTGACAAGGCTTCAGGAGTTCTCTGAAAAAAATTTGTCCATAAAACAAAAAGAAAAGACAGACAGATTTATCCATTTAGCCTTTTCTTGACTAAGAAATCTAAAGAACATTTTTACCTGAACAACAGGGCGAGTCCATGTAGTGGTTCTGCTGAGGTGGTTCACATAGTAGCGTCTTCCTTTGTTGTCCCGCTTCTCCTCCCAGCCCGCAGGTAATCCAGTTGAAGTTGGAAGAGGCTATTGTGTAAAATAAATAAAAGTATACAAATATGAAGAAGGTGACCCTTAATAGAAGTATAGAAAATAAAATTATTAATTACACTGCATGCGCTCCAAGGTCACATGTAATTCCATTAAGTCATATAAAAATGGTTAAACAAGTCATTTCACGGAAATACATACCACAGAGTTAACAGGATGCTCCTCCCCTGTTGAGGTCCGGGCATTGCCTCTTTGACTGGAATGGCGAGAGTTACTTGTGTGATTCTAAAAGGAGAGAAACATAATTAAGAACAATAATCTTCACCAAAGAATAATCCACCATTTTTAATATGCAACATTTTACAATTATTTTATAGGTTTGTAAACCTTTTTTTTTGGTTTAAGTATCTACAGTGTTTTGTAAATGTAATGCATCCATTATTAAATCATTGCTTGTATGAAGAAGCATCAATTCTACCAAAGCAAATTGCAGGCACTGTGATACTTTTTCACATAATAGCAATGAAAATTGATTGTGATTCTGATTAATCATTATATGGACTTTATTGATAATATTAAAGAAATTACCTGATAGGAGCTGTGCTGTTCAGCAGCTGTTGCCCCTAAAAAGTGAAAGTTGCTGATATCATTACAAACTGAATGAATCTCGGCCGGCGACTGAGATCGAAGTGATGAGACCTGGATATTGTTTTGATATGAGCTGGACCCATCCTCAGGTATGACCTCCCAGCTCTGAAAGACAGAGAAACCAGACACAAAATGGTATTTTTTAGGACCAAGGAAGAAACATGAAAAATGCTCAGCAGCATGGGAAAGCTCAATCATACTGTAGCAGGATGAGAAATAAAATGGGTGTGAAACGGCAAGAGAAACATCATATAATTAGTCTGGTCAATCATGGCTTTCTCATTGTCTGTCTGGTATTGCTCTTCGAGGTGCTGGATTTCCTCTCAGTGCAATCAGTCATTCAAGGAGCAATATATTTTTAGATCAAAACAGTCAAAATGACAGATGTATTGGATTGAACATCCACTGGGATCTGTTTGAATCTGTTGAAAGGCTGCAACATGCAACTGGTGCCTTTAAATGTTTAAATTACTGTATTAGGAAAGAGCCTAGGGTCTCCATCGTAGTGATCAAAATGAACATTATGTGCAAGCCCCACTGGTCAATTCTCTAAAAGTTTTACAGGAGGGCAGTAAGTACCAAACTACTTTCTTTGTAGAATTAAAATACTTTTAGTAAGTCTGGGGCAGCTTACCTCTGGTGACTCTTGTGTATTCTGGTCATCAGGGTCTGAAATCTGTCTCCGTGTGTTAAACGCATGCTCTGCCTCCACATTATTGCTTTGTCTCCTCTGTAACTCCACATCATTTTCCCTTTAATGCAGAATGAATAAAATTAAGAATGCTTGTAAGAAATGAAGACGGTAACCTGTTAAACTTACTGCACTGAAGGTCGCTGCCACTGTGTAGTCCTGGTTTCATGGTTCACGTAATAGGTTCTTCCAAGGTTGTCCTGCCGTTCTTCCCAGCCAGGGGGCAGCGCAGGAAGAATCTGGCTTTGTCTAGGACCTGACATGTCCTGGGACTCAAGAAACTCCCAACCAGGCTGCTGCATAACAATATACACATTGTATGATACATCTCAATCAACTATTGTGTAGAAGTATTTTGATATAATTAGATAGACTGTAATGTGTTTAGGCTTACATCCACATCTTCATTCTGATCAGCAGGGTCCTGGCTTTGGTCTGGGTTTTTAGGAAGGTATGTCATTTTTAGCCGGAGGTGACCCTTGACCCTTGACTTGTGACTACATGATAATAATAATAATATAAATCAATCAATATGCATTAAAATGTACAATTAATAATTGTCAAGTAAATATGAAGTTGACCTTCTGGGGTGAAGCAGAAAATCCTTGAAGGTGTATGGTCTTTCTGAATTAGGATTTTCTGTCTGAGAGAAAAAACAAAAGCCAGAAAATAAAGTTTAGATTCACTGAGAATGTAAGCAAAGTGTAATAATGGTCCAAGTGTAGCATGAGGACAAATCAGGGTAGTTGTGTTTATAATAAAACAGAACTCAGAAGAAAAGATAAACATGATCAAGTGTGTTTCCAAAACGAAACCAAATGTGGGCGTTTGTATTTATGTGAAGGATGGGTCAAACTAAGGTTAAGACGTTGCACAGTAACATACATCAACATACCAAGTCACACATAATAGTTTTCACACAAAAAACTTACCGGAATCTGATTTAGAGGCACATCCACCTGTCCTAAAAAATCATCACGTGTCTGAGAAGAAAGAGATGCAAAGGTATAAGCACAAGAAATAAAAGCACATTATAACAGTTAATATGCAGCACGAATACGTAGGTACAAGGTAGGTCTTTCCCCATATATTCTCAGTTATTTACAACACTGTGCCTTAAGCGCATGGAACCTAGGTTTTGTGATTTCACCCAATAGAACAAAAAGATATGAAAATTTTAAAATGTCTATGCTTTAAATGTGGTGTTTCCACACCAGCAGATCTTTTATTCAAGTCTTATAGCCTAAAACTTGAATAAAAGGAAAACATAAATAATACATTCATTTAATTTATTACTGATGCATTATTGATCATCTTTAAAAATGAATGCAATACCAATAAAAGAACTATAGTGCAACATTTAATGCAATATCATCAACACGGCTTAATTAAGTAACACAGAATGCCATAGTAGAGATATAGTTAAATAACAAGAGTGCATAAGGTAGGGTTTGAGTTATTCATAAATTACTCAAAACTGGCTGTAAAGATAATAGTCTCTAAACTATTGTAGCACAGTAATACAACTCAATCTGCATTTTTACAAATAGTAGTAGTACAGAAGAAGTTTAAACACCTAATACATTTGGAGATGCATTAGTTACGTTTATAATTAAATGTACTGGTATTTGTATTTTATATAAAAAACAGGCACCCAAAAAATCTGTGATAATGACAGAATTAAAACAAATATTTGGGAAAAATATATTATGTATTATGTTGTTAGTGTATACCAGTAGATAATAAGAGTGTTAAGGATTAAAATAAAATACGCTTCTTTAAAAGCTCTTGCTAATTACTGGTAAACTTCTAACTTGACAACCTGCTAGTGCATTCAGGTGGTGGGGTGTGTTAACAGATACTGCACAAACAGAAGCTAGTGGGGGACCCAAAGGGAAGGGGACACACCATCCTTTTACTGGAAATGGCTCACACTCTTCCTGCCTACATGACCCCATCTCCACAGATGGCTGGCATGACAGTGCTCTGCTCCAGTATCATGTTAAATTTGAATCCACAGGACTGGGCAGTGCTTCAGACCACCAGACTATCTGGAGTCAGGGGGAATATTTCAGAGTCACTTATTTATATCAGCAAGTGGCACTGCTTTTCCCACCACTAAATATAGCTCAGCTAAATAGTTAAGGCAATTACTCATACAGTTAACAGTATAATAAATTACTTTTAAAAGTTTAGAAGTAGAGCTGAAATAACTAAAAGAAATATTCACAACTAATTGATCTTTTAAATAATTGTCAAGTCATTTAGTAATTCAAAAATTGTAATCTGGACTACACACAGACATAAAACATGGTATGTGTTGAGAGAAGAGTTGTTATGACAGAACAGCAATGGCATCAAAATAACCCACAGAAAGTTCATTATATAGGTATATACTACCAAGATGTCTTCAAGCAGGATCACTGCAGCTTCATTGGGGACAAATTAACATTTTCGTCTTAATTGAAAAAGACATATTTGTTACTAGAAGCCATATTTAGTATTATTTCTTAATATGTCACTGAAAGTATTTAGTTAGAGGAATTACTAAAAACTATTTTGTGAGAAAAGTGTATGCCAATGAAAACAAGTGAAACTGAAAACCACTGAATGTTTCTCCTCAGGGGATTGCCAACACAAAACAGAGCAACAGCAAGCCTTTCAGTTACTGATAGAGTCCTCTATTTGCCTTGTCAAGCAAGGCAAATAATTCATTAATTTCTGCACACCAATGTCTGAAAAGGTCACTGTACACAAACAAAATGAATGGTCTTACTCTTAGCAGATATAGCAAGCAATGTCCAAAAGGCTGCCAGTGTAAAGCACATCAAGTATCCAAGCCAGTTTAAGAGGTTTCAATGCAATTAAAATTGCAGGAAGAAACAAAGGCGGCATCAATCAACAAACAACACTTCATGCACTGAAATAGAAAAAACATTTTCAGAAATTAGTAACAAAAATACTAACCTCTGTGTTTTTGTTTGGACTTGTGAAAATGCCATGAGGCATCTTATTTGGGCAAAACGGAGACAAATGGATGTGCACATGAGGAGAATAGGAACTGGAGAGCTTTGGGTTTGAAACGTGACAAGAAATACCAGTATTAGAGTACGGCACCTCCAGAGAGAAGCTCCTTTGTATAGCACGACGAGTGTGGGGTTGCCCCTTTTCTGAGGTGCTCTTCCTCTTATTTGGTGGTTTATTTGAAAATATACAAGCAGATGTGCTTGTTTTCAGTTTTTTGTAAGCATCCGGATCTTCCTGAGGGTGGGGATGTCTATGAAAAGCCTCAGGATGTTCCAGATGAAAATTAGCTCCTTTTGCAGGTAAAACAGGTTTCTGATGGGCAAAATGCAGTCGAACGCAGCTCGAGTGACGATTTGATCGGTCTAGTGCACAAGATTGTTCAATTACTTTATTACATTCCTCCATTTTATTAAACTGTACAATGTTTCTAGCAGCCTTACATGCTGAACAGCTCCCCCTTGGGGGAAGGTGACCACTTACTGAACTTAGTCCATCACAACTGGTATTTTCATCCCCTGAGATTTCATTTGGCCCTACAGCGACTGGGCTGTCAGGAGAAGCTGGTGGAGTGCTGCATGGGCTTTTTGGAAAGATAACCAAAGAGGAGCAGCGTCTCAAGGGTACTCTGGACTTACAGCGCAGTATGCAGTGCTCCTGAGTGGTCCTCTGTTTTTCTGGAGACTCTGGTTCAAAGATGCTGTTACTGCTACAGTACCCAGGGTCACTGGCCATACTGCTGCATGAGCCTTTGTCAGAGCCTGTGCCTGCTCCTCCTTCACCTTCTTCTGTACTGCCATCCACATCCCCACTGGGCTTTCCACATGGCTGCAGAGCAATCTGAACAACACTCTTTTTACTACATGCTCCAGCATTAATCCTGGGTATAAAGAGAGCAGAATGCTGTTGTAAAATCCCATTTTCTGGTGACAGAGGAGTCACCTTTAGGTGGACAGAAGTGTGCGCCAGGCTCTCTGCTGGGCTGTGAGTTGACACACTGACTCCAGTCTCTTCACCATGGCTGCTGAGGCTCTCTGACAGAGGGTCCGTGTTACTTCTCCTTGACGCAAAATGCAAGCGGAGCTGGCGTGCCATTCGTTTAACTCTCTAATCCCTCTAGACACGGTGGGTTATTCATGATAAACCTGCTTGAAGGAAAAAGGACGGCAAAGCAACTGCTCCGTGCTCACTGCTGTGATCACAATCATTACTGGCTCTACATTGCCAAAATAGCTCTGGTGACAACCTACATTCCTGTCCAGGCTGATCTCAGCTTTTAGTCAGAGAAGGTCAGTGATTCTGTTTGGACGCATGACCCAAACATACGACCCCTGAAGCTCTAGCAGTCTCTCTGGTCGACTCTAAAACCGTGTCAATGTTAAAATATCGCCAATGTTAAATAATACGAGTGAACAAAGACTTTACTGTTGAGCAACTTCTTAAGGGTTCAGATAGCCAAGTCAGCTGGTCCTGTCAGGCAGATGTCTTAACCAAGAGGGCTCCTGTTTACTGACTACATAAACAAAAAACAAGATGGTTACCCTCTAAACAGCTTCTAAGACCAAAGCTAAAGTGTGCTCATGACAACTTCCTGCAGCTGCAGCTCTGCTTCTTATGTTTCTACTGCTCTATCCCTCCCTTAAACATATTTTTACATACTATTAAATTACAGGAAATAAGAGTGAAGAATACTCTGGCCATAGTTCAAATCTAAGAGTCCAAAAAGTATTTAAACTATTAGCACAATTATGGACATCAACAAAAATATAATAAGAAAAATACAGTATGGCAACTCCTCAGTGACATGACACCAGTTATATGACACCTCTTGTAACAGTTTGTCCTGCTCTGATTGCCACTCCATAAATGTTGACACGGCATTTATCAAAGACAGCCTTAGAAGCTAGATCTGTCTATTTTTGAGCATGAACAAAGAACATAGCATGAGTAAATATTATAATTTTATTATTCAGTGACCCATAGTTGAAATAAAAGACACCTGGACAGCCAACATTAGCTAGCAAGCATTAATGTCTTACTAGGAAATACATTAGTCCACAAGAGAGAACACACCTCTTGTGTACCTGGGGCATGACACAGCAGTTCAGAGCTGTCACACCCACTTGTTTAACCATGTGACTGTTAAATATGACACAATTTCACACTCCAGAAGCATTTGTAGTATAATAGTAATTTAGTGACCAAACCAAATCATCCAAAGAAAAAGCAAAAAGACAGAGCACTAAAAATAAATTGCTACACAGGGTGTCACTATGTATGCATCTGTCACAATGAGTTGTCAGAAGCTCACTAATCAGTAATACAATGCATATTTATTATTGTGTGAGGGCATCACAAGTTTACAGGTTGACCTGAGATCTACCCGTCTTGCAAGAAATGTGTAAGCAAAACAACAGATACTAAAGGTCTAACGCTACCAAACAATTCTCAATTGTGCGGAGCAACTCTTTAAGTGGATAGCTCCATGCTATCATGTTAATAGGCCTAGACCTTGGAGCTAACTGTAACCACATGCAACTGTTTCACAATGCAAACTCACACACTCTGCTCTTTGGCCAGCACATAACCATGTATCACTCTAAAGCCAGATTTATCCACATTTAACCCACAGCTTTACATGTACTCAGTTTACCAATAATATTGTACATGTCATGGCAAAATAAGGGTAGGCATGTCATTAACCTTGTAATGACTGAATTTCACTGTAAACATGGCAAGTACCGAATTTGGTTGTTACAGGTAGTACTAGTATATGGTATTATTATATTAATCAAATGTTCTTAATTATAAAGAAGCACTGGAGTGCAGTGTATATAAGTGTAATATTATATAACACTTATCCTGTTTTTGTACAATTTAAAGTAAAGCACTGAATTAAAAACCTCGCAAAGACAGCAATTGCTCTTTCGTCAAATTCATGTTAATAATGAAAGAAATGAAATGTCAAGTACATGCAATATTCAAGCCTGATCAATAACACCAATAGTATACTTTACTAATGAACTCAACTGGCCTCTCTTAACCAAATAGGTTCTCTCATGCCATTCTAAAATTGAGCTGTAAGTCAGAATTTGCTGTTCAGATTGCAGATTTGTTGACCTGATTTATGGATAAAATCGCAGTATCACAGGGCTTATCCACATGAAACAAAATGGGCAAGTTCAATGCCTTCTCTATCAGCATAAGAAAACAAAAGTGTTTTTTACAAAAGTTTAACAAAGCGGTAACATTATTCAATCTAAAAGTTATTGAAAATTGAAAGGATTTAAAGCCATAACATTAAAAATGAAAAGTTGCATAATGAAACCTACCAGACGATTCTCATCGAACACTTCCAGTAGAAGGCGATGTTTATTGGGATCAACCTGTATAAAAATGCAGCAAAGCTAAGTTGGCAAACTGACACTAAGGACATGTAAAACAAAACAAAAAAGTTTGAATTTTATTGACTTACTCTAAAAAAGAATTCTTCATGCCATTTTGGATCTAGGGTCTTTGAGAGAAAAATATATGTAAGCAAAATAATGAAATTTAATAATGGAGTAGCTTGTCTGTGTTTTATTCACCTTTTTAATTGTTTTAGTTTGAAGACTTGTTATTTCTCCATTTACTGGATCATACAGAGACAATCTTGTGTAGGGATCACTGTAAGTGTCCAAGAGATATTAAATAAAATAAAAAAAAGTACAGTAGCATCTATGTCATGGTCTAATTTATTTTTATTATGTCATTCTTTAGTCATTGCCTTCATGCACATGTAACATTATTTACCTGTGTATCTGAATTAGTTTGAATGTGTAATGGATATCATATCACATTCATGCACATGATCTATTATCTAATATAGTGCCTCACAGAACAAATCAGTTACAAATATAGTAATAAATATTTGTGATGCACTATGATGCCTGATCAGATCAGAGTTATGCTTCAGAAAACCTTTAACTTAAAAAAGTAGGCCTAAGCAGGACCAATTTAGCTGGGGAAAAAATTATAGTATTATGCTAATACACATATTTATCTGTTGAAGTAAGTAAAGAAGTAATCTGCACATTGAATATCATACCTGGCTCCCAGTATGTCTTTTTTTGCCAAACCAATTCCAGCTATGACTTTGACTTTTAGGATTCTGGTGTCATCCTGAAATAACATAGCAATTATAATCAAAGTTATTATTATTATTGTTACAAATGGGTAATTTCTGAATCACCGTGGTTATGACGCATGTAGTGTCACATGTGGTTTTACAGTATTATATGGACTATCGTGTTCAATCATTAGCTTTTAATGAATTGCGCAATTACGTGAGAACCAGCTGCTGGTAAAGGCGTTACCATCGAGCAAACCTGTAGCTCTCCGTTTCTCAAGTCTCATCTAACTACAAAGAAAAGCTACAGAGTTAAGGACAATAATCAGTTAGCTCAAACGTGAGTCTTTTGGAGCCGCAACAAGACATTTTAGCCGATTTTGGCCAAGTTTTGGTGTGGTTAGCTCAACTAGTCGCCTGTTGCTAACGTCGTGATCACATAAGTATACTGACAAATCTAGCGTTCACAGCCGATACTTTACCTGATCTGCAGGAAGTCCTCGGATCTGCAGAGAAAGGGTAGCCATAATACCCTAGCTGGTCTCCTTCCCTTAGGGCTGAAGAAGTTTGTTTACAGAAAGCGACGGACTCTTATGGTTTACAAAGCTGCTTGTATCCTTCGTTAGCGATGTTTACGCTGGTAGTGGCGGGCAGTGACCGCCTCTTCTCTAACCATCCTCTTACTTCTCCTCCTCCTGATCGGCTTGGCTTCCTACTTCCTCCACCTCCCGTTCCTGTATATTTCACTCGCTGCCTGGCTATATATAATAAGGTTTATTGCACAGATATAAGATAAATAAGAAGAGGAAGACCATCGAGCTTTTAATTTTAATTTCATATGGTACGTTTGGCCATTTGTTTAACTAAAACATATTTACGATTATATTAAAACTTTGACCTAGTTTTCTCAAGTCTGACAACTTTGAGGATTAACTTTATAATTTTACTTCCTGGTTGGACATGAGCAGAAGATGTCTGCCTAGGGGTAATAGATCCAAGAGAGGTATTGATAGACACTGGGAACCCAGAGACTCGTGTGAGGCTCATTCTGATTGGATAATCGTCTTGAGATACAAAACACCAAGTTATAACTAAACAACTTGACCATAACAAACAAACAACTTTTGTTTGTTTGTTTTTTTGTGATTAAGAATAAGTCAGCATTACGATTTTTATCAGTAAAATTTGTAGTTGATTTGCCTACCACATATTTGAGTAGGCACAGGTGCACAGTAAGCCTAGGACATGTTTATGGAATTAAAATCCAAATCTTACTTTAAATGATACAAAAAAATAAAAAAAATAAAGCTTTCTTAAAAAAAGTTTATTTGCTTTAAAAACACATGAAACCAAGGCCCTCAATTAAATCTTTACAGATCATAGCAACAAAATACTATAGGCTACAATTGAGATAACAATAGGCCTAGCCCATATTGTAGTGCTGAATTACTAACGAAGGGAAACATAACATTTCACACAGCTTGTAAGGAAATATAAAATAATCTGGAAGACATTGGCCTATTCATTGCATAAATTGTTTGGATAAACACCAGAAACATCTAGCCATTACGCTACTTTACTCAAATAGACATTATTTAATACCTTAATGGACACTTTAATACGGTCTCAACTGTAATTTTAAATGTTGTTTATTGTTAAACATTATTTTGAAAATATAATTTATAAAATAAAAATAAATATATTTTTGACTGTACAAATAGGCTTTAGTGACCTACTGTAAAAGCAGTAGGCTTGGCCTAAAACAAATAAAAGTTTATGTAATCAAGGCAGTATAAACACTAAAGCCAACATGTATGGCTTTCACTAGAACAGAGTACAAATCAATGAAAGTGATTCTACACTTAAAATTAAAAGTAACAAATAATATGACTGATTAACTGTACCATCCCAATTCCAACAGTATTTGGCAATGACCGTGCAAGTGGACATTTGTACATTAGTCTTTGGTTCACAGGGTTCACATATAGTTAAATATTAACATGATTATTTCATTATTACCATTTTGGTCTAAACAAACAGTGCAGATTGCATTTTAAAAGGGACAATAAGGATTGTCAGGCAGGGCAGGCTATTTTGCTATTGATAAATGCTGCATTTAGAACACATTAGTTGTCTAAATATGATGCATTTAGCCAGTGATGTAGATTTGGAATTTAAACTTGCATACAATCCATTGCATAAGAAACTAAGAAATAAAAGTGCAGATATCCAACACATGGGTTGATTTAAATGCTGTACTCAGTTTTCCTTTTTACCTACTGGCCATAAAAAAAACAAATTATGTATTTTTGTTTTAAATGCATAGCTTTACAAGATCTACATTGATAAAATGACCAGCATTTTATACAGACTGAGACAAATTCAAGCTTAGGCTGGTACACTTAATGTAATACAAATTATAAACAAATATAAATAATTAGTAAAACATGATTACGCCTAAATACACTCAACCCATCAAACCAACAGCTGAATGGTCTTTACTCTCAAACCACTCCAGTCCACCAGAGTGAGTTGAGTCACTCGTGATCTGCTGATACACTGAGGTATTGACCAGCTCCTCTGGAGTTTCATTTAGGTACTGCCCTTGTTGATGATTTGGGTCAAACAGAAGGTTTGTATCTAATGTGTTAAGGTCATTGATGCTGCTGGAGAGATCCGATGTCATTCTAAGTTCATGGGGGAAGTTTGCTCCTGTGTTTAAGTCCTGCTCAACACTGCTGGCAGTAAGGCGGTTTTGTGGGATCAGATCAGTGACAGTGCAGCTGAATTTGTCCTGCATTACTGTTGCTGGTATCTGCTGCTGAGACTGAGCCCTTGTTAACTGTAAATTGCTTTTATTGCTGTCAAAAATAGGCAGCTCATTAACTGTGTTCTGGGAGGAGTCAGAGGACAAGAGGTGGTGATCATTGCAGGAAATATTTGGGTCAGATTCAAGTATCTGGCTGAGGTTCATACAGGCACTGTAGCTGGAAGGTAAATTATTCATTCCAAGACCTCGCATAGTGTCATCATGAGACCTCTCCAGCTTGTTCAGGAGCACAGTGCCCAGGTGTTTGGTGCTGGATGGCTGGCCTTGTGTTGGCATTTCCTGAGTTTGCATCATGACATTGAGTGGCACCGAACGACTTCTTTGTGCCATGCAACTGACTGCAATGTTTGACTGATTGTTGGAAAATAAATTGAATACCTCCGGTGTTATAGGTGAGTTAAAGGGAGACAGGACTGAACGTGGGGTGTTTGAAATGGCACTACTTCCAATATTGACACTTACATTTCTTTGATGTACAGCAGGGCTTACACTCCTACATCGAAAAGATGTTGAGTGGGCATTGGCTTTATTATCTAGAGGAGCAGGCACAGCGAAGCCCTCCTGTTTGCTCATATTTGCCATGCTTGCTACCTGCTGCTGCACTGGAGAGATGGGGGTCAAACGGCCAAAGGTGTTTTCCTGGTGCCTTGCATGTGGAACAGCAAAAGCATGAGGTTTTTGAAAGTGGTTGTCTATCAATCCTTGATAGCTAGGTACAATACCCATTCCACTATTTGACTTGGTTACACTACTACTGCTGTTGTTGTAGCTATTATTCATCCACTCCAGTCTAGTCTTGTCTGGATGTGTAGCCATTGGCCTCTGCATAGGCTTTACTGGGCTGCTCATAACATTGATGTTATCATGAAAAGCAGTGTTGCTGGAGTTGATAGGAGTAAATGCAAAAGGGTTCCTGCACTCGACTGGACTGGGTGGGACAGTGCTGCTGCAGTTTGAGAGTGGAGTTCCCACAGGGGTGTGACGGCTGCTTCCAAGGGCACTGTCCACAGGTGTTGTCGAGGCCATGCGTGAACAGGGACTATCCCCTGGTAGGACTTGGACTCCTCCAAACATTTCTGCCGTGGGAGTGGGTGTAGGTGTGGGTGTCGGAGTTTGAATGGGATTGCAATGATTATTTGTGGCTGGGTAGCACGGATTCATGTTCTGATAAGTGACACTCATGTTGTCTTGGATTCCAGTTTGTTGGCATTGTAGAGAATGGCAATTTTCAAAGTCTTTGAGGTTAAATTTCATCTGCTCCTCCATCTGCACCAACTCCTCCACAATACTATCCTGTGTAACATCATCATCAAAGGAAAAATAGTCAATATCTGGTTGCATGGTAACAGCATTGGTTGAAATATCTTGGTTGAAAAAGTGCACATTTTCAGTGGCAGACTGTGTTTGCAAAGGATAGATTGTTTGAGGTCCATCAATACTCTCACTTGAATTTGAAACTGAAATGTTGCTTGCAGCCTTGTTGACATTATGTATTTGATGTTGCTGTAGTAATGCATGATTGGGTGAAGTAATACCTTCCATAACAAGGGCATTTTTTCTTTGCATTGAACTCTCTGTTTTAGGTAAAGCGTAAAAGCTATTTCCTCTTAAAGAGGAAGCATGGGTGTAACTCTGGGAAGCCAGAGTGGAATTCATTTTCATCTCAACTTCCCTGCTTGCTGGAGCACTTTCCGGGCGAGTGGGGCTTTCATGAGTCAGCGTAGCCCTTATACCACTTTCAGGATCAGTAGACCCCTCCAGCATCTGCTTTGGCACAAAGAACCGTTTGCTTGGAGATATGTTACAGCTGTCTGGGCTGAAGCCTGGTCGCTTCCTTATGTTTTTTGTTGATGTAATATTTCCTTTTAAGAATGATATATTCCTGCTTCCGCCAGGTGACTGTGTAATGTTGATCTTCATTGAGGAAGAAGGGCTTGTGTTGTGAGAAAAAAATGTTGCAAGATCAGGATTATTTTTACTTTTGGTGAGGTTTGCCACAGTGACAGTGCTTAAAGAAGGCTTCTCGTGGCAGTTACTGAATGCCATTTCATCCACTCCAAAAAGCTTGTTTGTTTGTGGTATAGGTACACTGGCAGCTCGCTGTTTAGCCTCACCACATGGATAAGCAAAACGCCTTTGGCTGCTTTCATGAATAGCCTCAACTTCCATTTCAACATCAATGTTATTGCTGTCTGCAGCCTGTTGTTGCACTGTCACAGGTGCCAGAATGGGCACAGTGGAAGCACTTCTCATAGTTTTTTGAATAGGTCTGCATTCTTCTGCAGGGCTGCTGATACCTGCCGATGCTGGCCTGAGAGTAGCACTGGCGAGGGAGGTGGTGGCAGTATGACTGTTAGGTGCCAGAGATATTGATGTCATTTTGACTAAACTAACAGGACTAACGTGACAGGTCGTCATCACAGTTTTTATTGGGCTGTGTGCGAGAATCATTGTTGAAGGTGAGCGCAGAGAAATAGCAGATGTAGACAGTGGTTTTGGAAGAATTTGTGGATATCGCTGCCGTCCTAACCCTGCTGAACTGAAGACGACATTTTGGGAGGATTTGAGACTCTGCTTTACAGTTGAAATCGACTGGTTTACCATGTGGAAATTAAGTGGAAGAACTTTGCTCTCCATTGAAGCAATTGGGCTTGGGGATATTAATGGTCTGCACGTTTGAGTCTAGGAGATTAAAAAAAAAAAAAGATTCATTAACAAATCATAGTCTGAGATATCTGACAGAGAATTTGTATGCAGTATAAATACTGGGCTACAAATGTTTGGTTTTCTCACCATAATGGGGCTTGGAACAGTTGCTACCATTATGCCTACAGGTGGCTGAGTTGAAGTGGTGGTAGGATCACTACACAGAATGCTCTCTTGTTGGTTTGGGTCCTCTCCCGGAGTTGGTGAGTGCAATTTCAGTTCTTGCTGCTTTCTCTGGATCTTCCTTTGGAGTTGCTGCTTTGCATCAACAGAAGGGGGCGACAGTGTTGTAACTTGAGTTTGAAACGTGTTCATGTCTGCAGCCGGAACAAAAGCTGACATGGACTGTGGAGTCCTCCTCTCTGTTGACAAGAGATGTGGAGGAATTAGATCATGGAGTAATATGTGTCTACCACCAGATGACACTGTTAGTCCTTTAGTCTAGTCTACACTGACCAGCTGCCTTACCTGTTGCAGTTTCAGTCATTATGGTAAGTGCTGCCAAAGACTTGTTGCTTATGTAGTGACTGCTGACAAGAAAACGAGCCAAGTCTTCCACTGCATCAAACTGACGTTTTAATACTTTTTGGGCCCATTCACAAACAAGATCGCAAGCAGCAAAGCGCATTTCTTCTTTTATGCCACTCATGTGTGCAGGGGAGTCAAGTATGTCACACTGTAATAGGAAACAGGAAACAGAATTGGAAACAAAACAAATAATAATTAATTTACCAAAAAAAATTTACATAATAATTAAAAAGTCAAATTCTCACCCCATCTCCAGGTTTACTTAAATCTAGACTTGGTAAAGATGGGACATGAACAACTGGTCTCTTCCTTAGACCACTGTAGCAATATGTAAACTTCTGTCAAGGGTAAATATCAATGACAAAGTTCTGTTTGTACAATGTAATGACAGTTAACAATTTCTGTAACTTTTTAGTAGTTACACATACTGTATTTTACAGTTTTTACATTGTGCTAGGAAACTAAAAACAAAGGTCATAGTCACATTGAGTCCCCTCTCAGGCTCCATGATACTGCGTCCAAAGTAGAGAGGACTTTATTTCATTTCACATCTATATTTAGAGAGCAGCTTATGAGCTGCAACAGCAGATGGTAGAGAGCAGAGACACAGGCTGACTATTACAGTTCATTCCAGTAAATTTGACTGAAGGATATTTTGATTTTCCTCTCATACCCAGTCGACGAGCTTTCATATTTGGAAAGACATTTTTCATCATTTTCCCAAAGTCTGCAGCACTCAAAGGGTGGTAATTGAGGTTGTCACAGAAACTCCTGAAAAAATGCAAAAAAGATAAAAATTAGAAACATTACAAAAACATACCGGTACATGTTAAAATACATACATGTTAAAAGTGATTTACAGCTGTCAAATGTAAATCTGTTCACTAAAAGAGGATAGCAAAGAAAAAACTCACAAGTTTGTGATATTGCATAAATACAAACATTGCTGTAAGCCATTTATTGTCATACTTGTCATATTATTTTTATGAGCTGTTAAAACTTGAACAGGGGATTACATACTCACATTTTAGGTCAGAATTTATATAATTAATACATTATTTATATAATTACTACAAAATATTTAAGTAACCATTTTCCCTTAAAAAAGTTTTTGCCCCCTTTGTTTAATATCCAGTATTAAGTTGTTGCATAAGCCATTAGGGGCATTTCAATTGCTCTCTCATACTTTCCATTCTAATATTACCAACACTTGCTGTACTATAATTCCCAAGCCTGCAGCATCTATTTTTACTGGCGTTACAGCTGACAGAAGAAAGTCAAACATAAAGGGGGCTGTAGTACTGATGCATTTTACAAAATATGACGCTTAGTATGTTCCTCTTTAGCTCTATATGCTTGATTAGCTCAATCAAGTGAACTAAATTATTATTATATTATGGCAGGGTTAGATACTTTTCACTAGATCAAATGATACTCAATAAGACTAGTTAGTTAATGGAAAATGTTTTTTTCTTCTTCCTTTGTTTCCACTGGGTTTTCAAACAGTGGACTAAAAGACGTGGCCTGAAAAAAAGTCTAAAACGACACCATGGAAACTTGTATTGGTATTGCATAGATTGGAGGCTTGTCAAACGATGCCTGGACATATTTCTTTTACACCTGTTGTCATTACATACTTGTACTCGTCATAGACCTCTTGCTTTGGAAGAGAAGTCTCCGGAAACTCCTCCAAATG
Source organism: Odontamblyopus lacepedii (assembly GCA_034769755.1). Taxonomy (NCBI): domain Eukaryota; kingdom Metazoa; phylum Chordata; class Actinopteri; order Gobiiformes; family Gobiidae; genus Odontamblyopus; species Odontamblyopus lacepedii. The sequence goes on along the minus strand of CM068349.1, from coordinate 21,804,527 downwards.
ATTACGAATCCAGTTGAATGCATGTGTCTGCTGTGTGCGACTTGAAGAAAGGGTAGCCTGGTCACTGAGAAAAGATAGGGTTATATAAAGATTTCAGTCATATACAACAACTGAACTTATGAATCGGTTAATGCTAGATAATTACCATTTCTCTGAGGTGTTGCAGGGACCAGAAGGCAGCTTGAGGTAGAGGTAGAGTTTTTCAATATCTGAGAACTTCTCAACATCTTGCTGTTAAAAAGGGCCCAAAAAGAAGTCAAATTAAAATTTACAAATGCATATGGCATGGGATGAAATCAAAGCCTAGGACAAAAAGACTAACCTGCCAATGTTATTATTGGGCTTATCAAGTTATGATAAACTACAACATATTAAGGTAGTTGGTTGATTACATTCCTTTGTAACATCTACGTCAGTCAGCTGTAGACAGTTATTTTTATTTTACTTTTCTTTGTTTGAACACTTTGATGCTGCATTTGTTTTCAGCAGGGAGTTACTGCACTTAATGTGGCTACACAGATGTTTTAGTTTGTAGGGACACAGGGCAGTAGAGGATGTCTCATTGCAAGATAATATGTTTTTAATGTGGAGCAAACCAAGATGTACTGAAAAGAAATATTTTAATTATTTATTATTTTTTATGTATATGTTTTATTATGTTATGTTTTGTCTTCGAGACCACTATACACAGCATTACACTGTTTGATGGACTGACAGAGACATATATTGCATCGATAGCTATGTGATTGTTGGCTGCCCAAAGGCACGTAGTGACTGCAGACAGATACTCAGGGCCAGACGTACTCTCAATGTGCAGGGCGCTGTGTGTAAGGTGAACTTCAGTGATCTGCTATTAACCCTTCAACGAGGACAGTTCAGCATTGGGTTATACAGATGCATGTGCACACTGCCAGCACATGCTTTCATTCATAAATATTCACCCTTTCAATTTGCTCCTAAGAATAAATCATATTCTCTTGATCTTTTCTAATTTGGTTTCTTCGTTGTTAGGGAGACATAGGTTAGCAAGAGCTAGAGATAACATGCATTTAGCTTCTTAGTCACGAGGAGCTGGAGTAAAACACATAATTCTTATTAATAGCTGCTGTCATTTTTTTGAACAGGAAAATTAATTAGGTCCTTGGCTGCATTTCAAATGTAATCATACAAAAACCTTTTAAATAATTCAATGAACATCTTTGGCCTTTTTGGCAATGCTTTCAGTGTTCTTGGCCTGTCAAAGCTTATATGTTACTATGTCATTTCCTTCGTACAATTTCAGCTTTTAACTTAATTCACCTTGAACACACTATGCAGACTAAAACGGTAATAATGTTACAGTCTCCCTGTACACTTTGTATGCCATAGAGAAACAGATCTGAAGAAAGCGCTGACAGAGACAACACAGTTGGACACGTTGGTCTCACAAAACCTTACAAAACACAAGCATGTGATAATAATAATCAGAGGCAACATATAGATTTTCTTTTTGCAATTTGGTCAAATAAGCTATAATCATAAACCACCATCAAGGTGATAACTTTGCACTTACCAGAATAATTTCCACTTTGGACTGAACAGATTTGCTGCAAAATATAAAGAACAAATTAGTATGTGAGTGAAACATGATCACTTGTGCCTAAAGTGTATTTATTTATAAAGCAGGGGAATGTTTGGCATGAGCTGACCCTCCCTCTAGCATCTCTCAGGTCATGTAACCACCATCAAGAACACATGTTGTCATATGTAAAAAATGAGGCAGGCACAGAGTTGACATTGTCTTGAAAACAGTACTAATGTTGCTTATAACTTGGTATTAACTATGTACAAACTGGATGAAACAAGCTAATTTAAAATTACACTGCAACAATGTCCATATCCTTGAACAACATCTTCAGGTCTTATTGCTAATCTGCAAACAGGTCAGATGGTTGGTGACTATGAGACAGAAGGCAGGTGGGTTATACTCAGTAGCACAGAGACTGGGAATCAGGAGAGGACTCTAGGCTAAGCCATGGCAAGAACAGTTCACATTAATTCACTGTTACCAGGGGACAAGGACTGCCTAGGCCTTTATTAAGCTGCTTGTGAGGCAGGTTTGGAAGGTACACTGAAATACACCTGAGACCAATGCCTATACAGTTAAAGACAGTAAGAAATTACCTCAAATCACATTCTATAGGTGTTATCTCTATTTGTAGATCGTACATCTTGCATTCACTTGAAATATACAGTGTGAAATGTTGCTCTAACAAATCAAACTGAAAAACTTTTTTTTTTCTTCTTCATGGTTTATGCGAAATCTTGAACTATTAGACTAAGAAAACACATAATTCATATCCATAATTCATAATTATGACAGCACTGGCAAATTATTCACAAATTGGGTGCTAATAATTATAATATAATATAATATAATATAATATAATATAATATAATATAATATAATATAATATAATATAATATAATATAATATAATATAATATTATATTATATTATATTATATTATATTATATTATATTATATTATATTATATTATATTTATTATATTATATTATATTATATTATATTGTATTGTATTGTATTGTATTGTATTGTATTGTATTGTATTGTATTGTATTGTATTGTATTGTATTGTATTGTAGAACTAATCTGTCTGAAAATATTTGTTCGTAGATTGTGCACTTGGCATCCATGGTCAAGCTTAAAAGCACGGACAAAATTATCAGAATATTTTCTCACCAAATGGAGTTCTTTATCCTGATTTGCAGAGCACTGGCTTCGGCGCTCTGCAGCCCTGGAAGCAGTCCCGGGACGATGCTGGGGGTACTAGCCGCCCCCCTCCCCACCTGCAGCAGCTGAGAGTCCGTCTCGTAGGTCTCGGACATCACAATGGGCCTCAGAATCGGGGTAAGCGCAAGGGGACTAGATACTGGCGAACAGGGTTAAAAAACATGTGCCGAAGGACGTTGCGACGCTAACGGGACAGAAATGCGCCCTGTTGTTGTCCCCTCAACCTTCAACATTGCTTAGTTAGTCCAAGTTCAAGCAAGAAAAATTCTATATAATAAAATATAAAAACGCACCAAATATATGCGAAAAAATACTAAATTAGTTTTAAAGCTCAGAGTCTATTACTAAGAAAACGCCCATTGTGCGCTCCAGTGTGGTCGGTAGCTCACGGTGTAAGATTTGCTGCATGTGCATGACTGGTGTAGTGTAGTAGCTGCTGAATACACGCATGCGCACACAAGCTGCCTTAGAATTAAAAACAACACGCCATGGCGCTGTGTTTCAGGCTGTCCATCGAGTTACTTGGCCCATTTGTATTGTAAATTTATGTTTATGACTAATGGATGTATGGCCGAGTACAATCCTGGCAGTGTACCATGGTTGCAGGTTTTGGGAAATCTTCAATTAAGAAAAAAAGCTATTACGGTATTAAAGTAGGTTATATACAGTTGTTGGCTCTGAATGGCTCGAATAGACATAGACACATTTTCTTAAAGCCCTTAAACCGGCTCCACACTGCAGCCATTGACTACAACCATACGGTCTATGACTACAACTCAATGGTTAGCTGTTGCTAAGCAACCACTCGCGCGTCTTTGGTTTTGCTCTGCTATGGCTGAAAGAAGTTCACAGAGAAAGAAGATTACAGGTTCTGTTTCGCAGGTCTGTCCTTAAAGTTGTGTTTCTTCGACATAGCTTGACATCTGTATTACCTAAAAGTACGATTCAAAATTATCAAATGTACAGCTAGTCTACAGAGGATGGTACAGGCCTACAGCGCTAGCTAACTTTAACTGACCATGGGCTTTAGAGAGAGACGCATACTATTATACAATTAGCGTTACAGTTAGCGAAATACAACCTTTGACAATAGATATTTATTTGTATTAGACCAAGAAACCATTTGGAAAAAAGTCAGAGAAAACAAAGATATGTGAAACAAGATCTACCCTTGGATCAACCACCAAACCCGACATGCTTGCAAAGGAAGAGCATTACAAGTAAGACATAGACACAGATTGCCATATCATGTCATGTTTTCTAATGCACTGTTCTATCAATTTTATCTTGAAGAATTTTAAATGCAGAACTTGAAGCCAAGACTGCAGATTTAGTCAGACAGACAGAGCTTCTTATTGTAAGAGTTGCTATGATCTAAGTTAGCTACTTTAGGCTAAAGGCATCAATTGACACCCTTTTGTTATTTTTTTTTTTAGAAAGAACAAAATGAAGTTTTGGCAAAGCCCTTGTCCACTCTCCAGCTCACAGACCTTGAGAATGATCATACCATGTAAAAGAAAAAGAAAAACTAACATCAAAATGCTTTTTAAATTAAAGCATATATATATATATATATCTATATATATAGATATATATATATATATATATCTATATAGATATATATATATATATATATTATTAGTAATTTTGTATCTTTCTGAACTCTATCTGTTACAGAATAATGGCACCTTTACAAGACAGTATTCAGAAGCCTCATGTTAAGGTAGCTTTAGTGAACTATGTTTTTGTTTTCTTCCCTCTTTTTTGAGTATCTTTCTCTGTAGGTGAAAACGAAGCTACAAACCACTCTGAAAGCCATTCATACTGGAAAACAACCCAAAGATAAAACAAAGTAAGTAATTTCGCTCAAAATAAAAAATACATATTTTTTTCTTAATTTTTATTTATTTATTTCAGAAACCCAGATGTGTCATCTGAAAATTATTTGGTTACATTGGAAGAAGCAGCCGATACATTTTTGTCAAAGACAATACAAATCATGGAGCAAAAGATGGATGAAGAACACTGTGTGAAGGTAGAGACACCTTTTTCTGCAGATACAGTGGCACCCGGTATGTTTGTTACTAAAGATTTTACAGTGTAATTTTTCCCATTGGCACATCCAAAACAGTACATTCACTACGTGTCATATGTAGTGAATGTGTATGTCCGTATGTTTTATGTCATGATTATTTGTGTTTTGTTCGTAGACGTTTCAGATGCTCATACACGAGTGTTGAAGGCAAAACTACGGATTATGGAAGAAGAATTGGATCATCTAACCAGTGAATATTACAAGAAGGTACACACAGCTTCATATACAAAAAATAGTGTTTAATTTGATTAAACTATAAACAAACAATCCATATTTTTTGGAAGGATGATGAAAATATTAGACTCAGTGCCAAAATAAAAGAGCTTGAGGAGGACCGAGCTAGGCTACAGAAGTCAGAAAGCATCCTGCAGACACAAATTGAGAAACACAAAACTTTGTTCGAGACATCTGCCAAAAAGTGTGAAGGACTTCAGTTACATATAGCCGAGTTGAATAAGGTTTGTACTTCAGCTAGTTTAGCTCCAGTTTGTACTCCACAATAAAGGTACATGTATATTGTGCTAAATAAATCTATATGCTTATAGGAAATTGAAAGCCTTAATAGATCCAGCAAACAGGCTGCAGCTCTTCATAACACTGTTGAGATTCGCCTCAATAGAGCCATGGAGGAATCACAAAAACTTAAGAGTGAACTCAACATGATGAGACAGATGAACAAGGTAATCTAAGCATTTATAGTTGTTAAAACCTTAATTTGTATTGAATGAATGACCAGTAAAGAGTTCTCTGTCCACTAAATAAAGAAAATGACAATGCTTCTGCATTTATTAAAAATTTAAGAAAATCCAGGTACATCCACATACATGAAACCAGTAAATTACAACATAGTTGATTGTATAAAATCTATATAAAGTGAATGGCTTAGTTACAAAAGTGAATGCCAGTGATTAAAGACAATTCATAAAATGTTAACGATTGTAATCACAGACTTTCTAGCTTTGTACATTTTATTCTTACATTATGTTGTTTGAATAGGACAAAACAGACAAAGAACACCAAAGCAAAGTAAGCCTACTTGCAGAAAACAAAAACCTAAAAAAACAGAAAGCAGAACTCATTGTGGGCTTCAAGAAACAACTCAAACTAATTGATATTCTCAAACGACAGAAGGTAAGTTTCTCAACTGTAACTAAAAACATTTAACATTTATACAATTTCCTCTTTTCTCTCCTAAAAAGATGCATTTTGAGGCTGCAAAGCTTTTGTCCTTCACGGAAGAAGAATTCATGAAAGCGCTTGATTGGGGAGAGTCATAATGTAGAGTAGAGTAAAAGAGTAGAGTTAAACTTGCTGTATTAAATCTATCATGTTTCACTGAATTGCAGTAAGAACGTTTTTTTGTTAAATAATAAACCTGTTTTGTTATAAATAATAAAATATTTAAGACTCTATGGAACACTGGATAAAGGTCTTTTGTGTGTTGTTTCTGTTTACTATAGCTCTTAACTGCCCTCTAGTGGAAATAAGGCCTTAGTCATTATCCTCCCATCCATCTTCAGAAAAGATATCAGCTTGCCGGGTTTGAAAGTTTTTCCTGAAGTCTTCATCTAAATGCTCTAGGTCATCAACACGAAGCAAGCCCTGGAAATGACAAATTATTGCAAATATTGTAATAATGTAAAATAATGAAGTTGTTAATACCTTAGGTAGATAACCAAGTAGTTGTTTTGCATGTCGTTTAAGGAGTTTTTGTCGCTCTTCTTCAATGATTTTCATGCGCAATGCCTCCCTCTCTTCCTCAAGGGCCTTTTCTTTTGCTGCAAGCGCCTAAAAAAGTCAAAACAGAACTTCTTAGTTTCTCATCTTATTTATGCATTGATACTTTAGTGTTTTGTGTAACAGCTATCAATACAAAATTTGTATGCATCTTTCTGTTGTACCTTATCAGCCTCATGCTGCCATCTGCGCTCCTCTATGAGTTTCTCCACCTCACGTTTATGTTCCAGCTGTCTCATACGTCGTTTCTGGGCGTTCATCTGCTCTATTCTATCATCCTCTGCAAACTTGGCCAGCATCATTTTTCTGAAAGCTTCTTCTTCTTCTCTCTCTGCTTGCCTTTGCATTTCTTTGAAAGCCATTTGCTGTTGACAAGTCTGCTGCATCATCAGCCGCTGACGGATCTTCTTCTCCATTTCCTCCTGTTAGATACAATTATGGCAGAGTCAGAATAATCAAAAAACCTTTCTCACATTTAACTGCTAAACTTACAATATCTCTCCATCTGTTGGCCTCTTCCTGCTCCTCTAAGTAAAGCTCTTCACGCACTCGCTCCATGTCTTCCCGCTGCTGCCGTTCTTCATCTATTTTCTCAGTCAACTAAAAAAAGATCACAGATCAAAGTTCCAAAAAGAGTTCACAGTGCTATTTGAATAACTTTTGGGGACATAAAAACTTGTGTACTAGTTTGTGAAGTTTCTCCTTTGCTTCTTCCCGTTCTTTATTCATGGCCTTTTGGTTTGCCTCCTTCTGCTGCTGGCGCCTTGCATACTCCAGAATTTGCCTGTTCTCAGCGTCCATCTGCTCCTGCTCCATGCGTCTCCATTCAGCCTGCTGTCTCTTGAACTCTTCAATGTGTTGTTGAGTGGCTTTGACCTTCTCCAACTTCAGCTGTCTTTCCCTATAAATTTGTTTGAAAATGCGTCTTTTAGGTTGCATATGACTTCTACATTTTAATGACTGTTTGGATTTTAGAAATGACAACAGATGCAAATTTTTGAGAACTTCAGATTGGTGGCATTGATATCCTCTTGTGTTTTATAGAAAGTCAGCAGTACAATAAAATGTAGGATGTTCTGTTAGATGAGCTATTGTGTATTCTGTTGTTCTCTATTGTTATTTACAAATTGCTGCAGGTTTCCTTTGTCAAGCAGTATAATGACTGATAGTAGGCTAAAAACAAAGTCAATGTTGTCATACACATGTAGGCTATTAAAATATATATATACTTACATCTGATCTTCCTCATAAATCTTCCTAATAATCTCGTCAACCAAAAGCTTTTCTTTGAGGAACTCCTCATAAGCCTCTTGTCTCTTGTGCTCTTGCTCCAAGAGCTGCTCATCCAACTCTCGTTGATAACGCAGTAGCTTCTTGTGCCGTCTTGTTTGCAGCTTTTGCTCCTCAAGTTTAGCCTGTTCTTCTTCCCTTTTCATCTTACATGCAAAGTCTGCTTCAGATCGCTTAAGAATAAGAATATGAAGAAATTCATTTACTATGTATCAAGTAAAAACAATACAGGGATCTCAGCTGATATTATGTCTTAAATCCCTCAAGCTGTAGTGATAAAATTGTCAGAATATGGGGCATACCATTGTCTCATGTCTCATGGCTTCTTGCTCTGCAATTTGTGCAGCTCTCTCCTTGTTCAGGTACGCAGACCTTAATTTTGACTCAAGTTCCCTGAGCTCCGTGCTAAATGTAAGAAAGAAGAATAACATTTGTTAATTAATACTACTACTAAGCATAACAAAACTGTTAGTGCGTGTCCGGTAAGAATACCTGTTCTCTTTAATATGCTGACGAATTTTTTCATCTCTTTGCTTTTCATAACTGATGCGTGCAAGCTCTTTTGCAATTCTTTCCTCCTGTTGTGCCTGGATTTGTCTATTTATTCTTTCTTCCTCGGCCTACATTATAGGTTAGTTAATTATGTTGTTCTGCTATATCACACAAACACGTCTGACAAAAACTAAAGTTAAATTTACCTTTAGAATAGCGCTTTCCATTTGTCTTTCCTTGTGCTCCTGCTGTACCTGCCGCATGCACCTTCGCCTTTCGAAGCTCTCCTCGTCCCGCAGACTCGCCTGCAGTTGGCGGTCTTTGTTTACGCGCATTGCCGCCTCTTCTCGTTGCTGTTCTTGTAGCTGCAAGTTTATAAGCCGTTGTTCGTTGTAAGACCGACCTGCGTTGCGACTCTGAAAACACAGATAATCAAAAAGAGAAGGGGATAACAAACTCTGACAAACACAGCAACTTAACGCTAAAATTCGTTAACGCTAGCATATCGGTTAGCCAAAAGTTCTTCCCGCTAACCTAACAATTAGATTTCACTGACCATGTCCGTAATAATATCCCCCTATCCAGTCTCCCAATTTTATTTTTTTTTACAAAGAGTGAAAACGCCAAAGGAATCTATTCACTCAGAGACAACTTAAATAACCAAGGTTGTTAGGCGTCAAGTTGCCATGGGAAACAGAGTAGCCAATCAAAAAATCAGGATGCTAAAAACGTCAGTTCCTGTCTCTTCACTTTAACTTACCAGTTACAACTTACTACCATGGCTCTATAATAACTAATAATATAATATATAAGATTTTATTATAGTTCTATGCTTACTACCTATATTTTTTCTACTCTAAAACCCCACACAAATTGAGGCAAGAAAGGAAACCACAGTTGCATAGCCTATTTATTTCTACAGAGATAAATAAAAAAAACATCTCCAGCTGCCTTCAATAACTTATCGACAATCAATGGTTCATTTCAATCATTTATTGGAATAAGAATACACTTCCAGCTACCATGCTTCATTTTTAAAATTTCAGCTTTCAATGTGCACCATTAAAAAAAAAAAAAAAAAATACTGATTACTATTGCTACTGAAATAGATAACATAAAATGGAAAATATGTATCTATCTATATTTTAAAACAATAATAAAAACATGTAAACTAAAACAGGAATGAATGTTATTTAGAATTGAATATTTTGCATGGATTGTAAATGTGATTGTTTAAATTCAAATTGATGCAATATGAATATAATAATGCCAACAGTTACGATAAAATTAAAGCAAACTCTTATCATACCGTGTTTCAAAATATGGTTACCATCATATTATAGTGTAAGAGTATAGACTCAATAAATTGTCATTGTTTGACTTTAATCTGAAATTACTTCAGAAGAGTCTTCATTGGATGCCTGTAGATGCAGTGGCTCCTGCATTTTGCTCCTACCTGGATCTTCAGTAATAATTTCTGAAGATCCATTTTCCTGTTCAAAATCTGTTGAGTTTGAGTTCTCTAAAGGTTGAAGCTGACCAATGTTAGTGTCATCAGCAGTCGTGACACTTGTGATAGAAAGAGTCTCGTCCAGGTCCTTGGGCATCTCAGTAGTTGTTGATTTCAACTCTTCAGCTTCTTCAATGGGAAGCCTGGAAAATACAGTTAAATTCATTCTTGTAAAATTGACAAATAAACATGACAACTACTGCATTTTCATCACAAAACAATTTGAAGGTTGGAAAAGTTTTACTTACTCTTGATCTTTGGCACTGACATCTACTCAAACAAGAATCATATATTAGTAACAGAAATGCACACATAACTTGTAGACACCAAAAAAGGACAGAGGAAATAATACCTTTGTCTTGAATAACTTTACATCTGTGATTAGGCCTCTTTGTTAAATGTTTGGTCATTCGGTTTCCACCAGATGCATCCATAAGATCACATTTAAGACAGAGAAGAGTTAATCTGTGAAAAAAACATGTATTACGTATTAAGTATTATTTCCCCAAACTATAGTTAAACACACATAGCATTGTAAATAATAACAAAACTTTACTTAAATGAGGAAGAATGTTTTCCATTTTCTTTTGAAAACCGACTCTTACTAATTGTACTGTGAAATCTTGAAAAAAAGGAAAAATAGTCAGTGTAACTTTATAGCAATGGTTGAAACAAAACAATGTTATACAGCGTAGCAGTAGTAGTAGTAGAACTTACCTTATCATGTGATTTCCAATAGACTTTTTACAGTTTGTCTTGTATTTGCAAGCACCACAATGCAATAACATTGGAAAATGTGAAAAGAAATCCAAAATAGTGCCATTGCATTCAATGCATATGTAGCGTCTTCCACTGGGTCTAAAAAATAGGACATTATTTAAGGATGTCAACAGTGAAGCAGCAGATCTCTAAAAACGTACATAACATTTCAATGACAGAAATTAGTATGGTCAATGTATTGCTCTTTCACCCACCTGAAATTCTTAAGTACCAAGTTATGTTTGGAGATTCCACGTTTTTGTTTTTTTTTAGACACATTTGATTTACTAGGTCCAGAGCTTCCCAACTGTGGCTTCTGAGCATTAAGGGACTTTGTTGATTTGTTGGGTTTTGATGTATCTGACGTAACAATTAAGCCAATTGGAGTATGCCAGCTGGGTGTTAGAGAGGGTTTTCCAGTTAATGATGCTCGAATTGTCACCTAAACAAGAAAACAAGTATATTTACACCTCTAAACAGTTTAACTGATGTTTCACAGCAACAACAATAAAATAAAATATAGCCGCAAGCGGTGATGATCGGCCGTTACACTGTTCCCCGCAAACGGCGCATCCTACAAAACAAAGTGCCCCACAAACGACGTGCCCTGCACATTGTGCCCTGCAAACGCTGCTCCCAGCAAATGCCGTGCTCAGCAACCACCATGCCCTACACTAACCCTAATAACCATAAACCCCAACCAAACTTTTCATATGCTTTATAGTGTATTATATTTAGGCCAAGATCATGTATTAGTGATTCAAATTTCAGCACGATCGGACTAAGCCTGTGTCAATGGGAACAAATCTTCACATTGAATATTGTCTAAATTTTGATTGAAATTTGTGGCTTCGCCGCACATAAACCGTGACAGTTTTCAAAAAAATGGAGGTAGTGTTTGAAGCCACACTTCTCTAGATGATGTACAGTGATTTTCAGCCCTGTGGGTGAAGCACCTTCAGAGGAGTGCGTTCAAACACAACATGAGCCAAAATGCGGACTCTGCATTTTGAAGATTTCAATCCAAGATGGCCGCCTTCTGCTTTGTCAGGGGGAGTGGAAGTAATAATATTTTTTGTTTGTCTTCACGTGACGAATGCGTGTACTGAATTTCGTGGTTCTACAACAAAGTTGAGCTGGGACAGCTCCCATAGGAGTGGGCGGAGCCTAATATTCGAGGCGGCGTATTATCTCCATTTTTTAGTCCCTACACATAAAACCTATATTTTCTTGAATGTCTCATCATTTCTGAACTTTTGGCAAAGTTTGGTGAGTTTTTGAACGTTTTTCAACATGTTTGCGGGGTCACGGTTTATTTCAATCTGTAGGGGGCGCTAATGCACCAAATTAAAAAATTTTCACATTCAGTAGCTTTAGGGCAGAGTGTGTAAGAACTGTGTCAAATTTCATTGAAATCAGAATTTGTTTGAGCAAATAGGAGCAATTTGTAAATATCCAAAAATTGTGTTCATTATTTGTCGCTTCACTGCTTAGAGACTGTCAGACAGATTTGGGAGCTGTGGATATTTTTTGACATTCCGCCCCTGGAGATAATTATTTGATAATAATTTGAGGCCGTTCGGGTGAGCGCCCACCGAGGAGTGCGTTTCAGCTTCACAAACTTTAATCCAAGATGGCCGCCTTCTGGTGTGTCAGGGGGTGTGGCCATAATATTTTTTTACTCGTCTTGTCATGATCGACTTCTGTGTTAAATTTCATGATTCTATGTGCACATTTTTTTTGGTGTCATTCGTATTCCCTAATGTATTTTTGTCTCGTTAGGGGTCCCTGAAGAGCCATTTTATTTATTTATTGAAAATGGAAATAGCCAAAAGTTAGAGAAGCGGAGTCTTTAACACGAGGCCAAATTTCGTGAGTTTTCCTCAATGTTCACTGGGTGAAAAATGGGTGAGTGCGTTAGGAGAAAAATAATAATAATAATAAGAAGAATATTCTGATACGAAAACAATGTTCCGCTTTTTTTTGGCTGACAACCTATACATTTTCAGAAACCTCTGGTGCATTGCTACGTCATGGCAAGGGTCCCTGGTCACTACGAGTCATGTCGCATCATTTTAGTTCCCACCCCCTATGAGCATCGCTATGCGATACTAATAGGCCCTTCGCCAGCTTCTGGCGCTCGGGCCTAATAAAACCAAATTGTTTATATTTTGTTAATACCTTTGTTCCAGGAGGAAGACCTTCCAGAGCTTCTGGCTTTCTAAATGTCTTGTGAACTTGAGTACGATGTTCTACTTTTTCTTTAAATGAAAGAAAATTGAGTCTGCATTTTCCACAACGAAAAATTCCTTTTCTCTATTAACAAAAGAAAAAAGTATTATCCATTAAGAAACTATCTGCAAAATGATTCAGTATAAATTCCATAAAAGTACATCACTATTCATAAAGTCTATTGTTAAATTGCTATCATTAAATGGTAAGGTGCCTGCAGAAAAGTGACCGTCTAAAATTGAACTAATAGCACAAATGGTGCCCTTGGTTGCACCCATTTAGCCTCTTTTAGAAGTTACATACCTGATGCTTCATATAATGTTGCATATAGATGTGGCCGCTTTTAACAACTTTGAGACAAAAGGGACAGAGTAGGTCCTTTGTATTTGCATGTGCATCTCTGAAATGTGTTTCCACATCTGAGAAGAAGGAGGACCTAAAATTGCACACCTGTGGGACAAGACGAAATATTCAGTGACTGCCTTTACATATGCCAACAGAAAATGATGAGTAGACCAACCTGGCATACATAAGGCATTTCCCCTGGTTTGTGGTTATTTTTCATGTGGTCCAGGAGAACCTGTTCCGACTCAAAGGCCAACTCACAAATCTTGCAATTGGCTGAAAAAAAAAGACAATTCAGAATTACAATGCCTTCTCAAAGTTATGTAGATAACTACAAAAAATTATACTTGTAGAGTCAGTTGAGCTGTGAGCACTCTCAATGTGGCATTGCAGCTGGAATGGAGTCAAGTACTGTCTGTAGCAATGCTGACAGGTTGTATGGCTTTCAAAGCTTTCACTGTTTTGCTTTTCCAGCTCCAGGTGGTGCTTCATATGGTTCATAAACCTACAAGAGATGAACACCCAGCTGCAATTTAACCCATAAGAGAAAGCGTGTTTACAGTGGGACATAACCTCTAAAGTAAAGAATGATATCATTAAATTATCAATTAATTAATTAATCATTGGATTTATATATCGCCTTTCAAGACACCCAAAGTGTTTTTCACTGGTGGTAAATTACTATAGTAGCTGCCCTGGGGCAGACTGACGGAAGCAATGTGAGTGTAGTGTCATGACACAACAGCAGTTTTTTCCACTGGCACTTCCCACTGTGGCACCTTGAATTCCAAGCAAGTCTCCCATCCAAGTAGTACTCAGACCCAGCCCAGCCCTGATTAGCTTCTTATGATGATAATCAGTCAGGTCTTTACAAGCCGGTATGCCGAGCTATTTAATAAGAGCAAAATACCTACCAAGTAAACCATGTTAATTTAGTTACCAACAAGCAAGAAAAGCTTTTACTCTGTGAATTTGTTTAATTAGTAACCATATACCAAGAAATATGAAAAAGACCCTTATTGCATTTAATTCATAATTGCAATTAAAAAATGTTTTGTGCCATCAGTGTGGTACAAGGGTAACACATCAACTGGGCTCATTAATTAAAACATTTTTTTCACTTTCACAGGTCAAGGTTAACTACAAAACAATGTAGAACGCATATGATCTTAATCTACATTCTATAAGAATAGATTAAACTCTTACATTTAAACTACTGTTATTTACCATCAACAGTGAATGAAATTATGTATTCATGACCACATACATGCAGCGATTTCAGGCTAATTCCCAACAGGCTTTAAAAGACAAATTAGGATTCATTTTTGCACCTCACTTTCTAAGCATGTATAATGGCTGTTATAATATCTGCAATTACACATAGATTTTGGTTTTGCCTAATGATGTAGTGCCCTGCGGTTGCATTAAGCACCTCCACAGGTACCTGCCATTGGTGCCCTGATGAGGCATGGCCCATTTTTCAGCTTGTACATTGTGCTACCTCAGCTCCCCTAATAGAAATTTTTATGTGAATGAACCATGACCTCGACAGAGAGAGTGTGGTTGGAGTACAAATGTGTTTCCCCATTAAAAGCAGCTTACAGATGCTTTTTTTGCAACGTTCTGAAGCAAAGTTATTTAATCAAAGGAGCAGTTCTTACGCCACCTAAACTAGCAGTCATTTTTCATCTTTAGACCCCTGAGAGAAAATGGTATGATGCCATCATTTATCTTAGAAGAAAACAGCGGTAAGAACCAAGGAAGACATGCTTTTATTGGCACTCCACATACTTCAGTTTCAGCCCTAGAACGTTCTTTGAGTTACTGAATGACAGCTTTTGGTTGAAAAGCCTAAATACCTTTCAGATTAATATTCAACTGCTAATTAAAAAGAAACAAACACCTGAAAACTTGATTGTTCGTCATGTAAGACAATGTTGTTGTTTGTTATTTTTCAACTAATGAGACATCAAAATCTATCGCACCACTCTAGCAGGACCAATAAGCAGCAATGGAGAATATAGTAATAATATATATATATATAGTAATATACAACACACATACTGAAAACACTGAATTTTCATTATAGCTGGCTGGCCAGGAAAGACTATGCTCATTTCCAATACTATTCAAAGACATGTAGCCTGGGACCAGGCCAAAGTACCAATGCAGATGAAGATTGATCAGTCAATCAGAAATGCATGAGCCGTTTGTGTCAAAACAAACATGGCAGCTTACAGGTAAAAAAGAAAGGAAAAAATGGGAGAAACCTGCTTGTTATTAATATAGCACACTGAGTGCAAAAGTGGCAGTTCAGTCTTCTCTTCTGTCACACCAAAGAGTTGGCATGCTACTATACATTAGTGCCAAGATGGTATAGAATTAATAATTTACTCCATATTGTTCAAGGACATACCTAATGTTATTCTTGAGCACTTTCAAGCAGCTGTGGCATTTGAAAGTGGTTGCCCTTTCAGTCTCCGGTGTATAGCCATCTCCTTCAAATTTGCCGTAGTAGAACTCTCCAACCAGCATTATGCGTTTACCATCACCAAACTGCTGTGGTGCAAGTGCTTCACCTTCTTCAATAACTGTTGGTTTACAATTCTGAAACAGGAAAACATCAAATATACTGTTGAAATATACTGTGACAATTGTCTTGAAAACCTTGATTAATGAGTTGCTTGAGCTTCATAATTAACTTACCCTTAAGTGACTCTTAAGTCCATTTTCATCAAAAAAGGTACTTTTACAGTGTGTGCACGTATGTTTAGACGACCCATTTTCTGTAACATGGCTTGACTTTGGAGATCCTTTGAATAAAAATTTTGAAAATTAAAAGATTATTAAGAACAAAGGTTTCAAGTGTTTGTGGTTACAATGGCTCTATCAATAAGAAACCTACTTATTAGTGGCAAAGATCTGTTGGCCTGCTTGACTAGCATCTGAATGGGTCTGTTCTTGTAGACAGCTGGAGCCTGGACATTTGACAGTGTCACAATGTTGTTGCTAATTTGTTGGACCTGAGGCCTATGGACTACACCGTGTATCAAAGAAGTTGGGGAAAGTTGTTGAAATGTTTGTGGTTGGGCTGAAAAAATATACATAAATATAAATATACATATACACACAGAGGCCTTTCATGCTTTTACAGTAACTTGCATTAATTTCCTGGACAAGACTGAGCAACTGGTGACACATCACCTGCATAATTCCAAGGAAATAGAAAGTTAAAACCATACTTCAGAACATTCTCCTTTGAGGCGGATACAAAGGAACAAAATATCCATGGAGACAAGCAGGTACAGGTGCTCCCCCAGGCCAGGTTTGTGAAGATGCAAACCTCCTCCCCCTTTTTGGTGTCCCTACAATACTACTAATGTTTGCCCATCAGTGTTGTCGCCAAGTCCAAGATACTTAGGATTAGTGTGAGTTGAGTGAGAGTCAAGAAAATAAGTTATACTTTCTATAATATCTTTAATTTTTACTTGTGACTGCTCTTGTGAAGTCATTATACATGACATGACTTGTGTTTTATAGTGTCCCAAAGCAAGTCCAATAATTTAAATCCAGTAATTTAAAATAGAGTTTGAGTCTGAGTTAAGTCATTACAATCTAGAGTGGAGACCAAGTTCAATCTATATGTCCAGCCTAGAGATTGGCAGAGTTTTCTTAGTATTTAGGACTAACTCTGTATGTCAGCACACATGTTGACAGTATACAAACTTGAGTGGTGTAACTAAACCAGTCCAAGTCTGAATCCTTGGTGAATGAAGAACATCAAAGACCTTACCCATAGTTAATTACGTGCCTAACATTGGCCAAAATTCATCTATATCTCAACATTGACCCAATGCTGAAGGATTTACCTTACTGAGACAACAAAGGTTACTCTGTATATGGATTTTTGTCCTCACAATCTGATGCCTGTGCAGACACACACACATACATACTGCTGCATCCTTTGTCCTATTCACTTAACTCTCACAAAAAAAACTAAAAAAACACACACACACAGTGAACCACCAATCTTCAGGTTAGTGGGCAAACGCATTACTAAAGCAGCAGCAATAATGGTCTAAAAAGTGCCATTGTTTCTGAGTTTTTTAAGACAAAATGGATTACCTGATACAAATGTAAATGAAGTGCCAGGAGTCCCAAGAGAGGTGATGAAATTACAGTTGTTTGTAATTTGTGGAGTTACTATAAAGCCCTGGAAAATATATTTCATTCATTGGAAAGAATTCCAAGAGAAAATATGGCACATAACATAATATATAAGATGCAATACGCATACAAAGATAAAGATATATTTTTTTTACCTGGTTATTAACAATAATGGGCTGTGGTGAAAGAGCTGGCACAGTAGGTACTGAGGATTTCCCAGGGGTTCCTATCACACTGAGAGGCAACAATGGTGAGGTACCAGTGAAAGGCTGAGGACTGGACTGTGTAATATCTTGTTTTTCTTCAGATTTCCACTGCACGATCATTGATTTAGACTCTCTCTCCCGTTGATCTTCAGCTGTCAAATTAAGACAAATAGTTTTTAACTCTGAACTGCCACAGTGAAATACTTATCTAGAGGTTGGGGTGCTTTAATACATACACACTACTCCTACAAATATGGGTTCATCATCATCTTCTTCAGTCAGATTGATGGGTGGGAAGGACTTCTGCCATGGTTCAAGCTCCTCCTCTACACACTCCATTTCAAGCTCAGACATTATGGACCTGCAGCAAATACAAGCTTCTGTATAATAACAAACATACAGAACCGTACACGTGTTCAGCAAATGTAATCATTTAAATGGACAAAAGTTTGTGTTTATGTTAAACACAAACCACTCAAATAACACAATTCTTAAATGGCATAAATATTCCTTTGTATCATAGGTACTATTTTTAGCCATGTGTGTAACTAGCATACACATCTTTAGCGCAAGGATAGGTTTCCTGCTAGCTAGCTTAGCGGAACATTACTCTCAGATCATTTCTATTGTCTTTGTAGCCCTCGTACTGTATGTCTCCCAGTTGTAATACACCGCAGCTTCATATAGCAATATTGCACCGATATAACAAATTAAATCTTTTCATGCATTTCTATCCCAAAGAGAAAATAACATTAGCGTATGGTGTTAGCATGGTGGAGGAGGAATCAGACAAAAGCAGGAGGCAGCTAACTGATATCTATTAAACTAACCAGCAGATTGGTGATATTATCCAACCGATTTACGTAAGTCTCCCAAGAGACAGTGCAGTGGGGCAGGCTTTGCAAAACAGGCTCAGGGCTAAAAGCATCAGCTCCGGTCTGGGACAGAGAGAAATTACTCTGCACTGGCGGTGGCGGAAAGCTCTCGGCTGCCCGGACCAATCAGGAGACCTGCTTTGTGTTTACTTCCTCTTTGGGAATCATATTTCCGGGGTTATGAAGTGTTTTCCACAACCTTAAAACAGCGATCGATAGGTGCTAAAAGTGCAGACTCTAGCGTTAATTTGAGGAGTCACCTCCAAATCAGGGGAATTGTTACAGAAGTACAGCTCATTACATCAAACCAACTTTATTTTAGAGGGTTCAACTGGATATAGGCTGTTCAGGCTTTACTGCAGATCTCAGTTCTCGAGTGGATGTCTTATTTTTCCCCATGTCCTTACCATAATTCCCAGAATATTATGGGGAGGACACACATAGACATTGCAATACCAAGCGATGGTAATATCAGGAAAAAGGAACACGAGAAACTATAGAAATACTAGGGGCTCAAAGAAGAGCTGGAGAAGACCTGGAAGGTGAGCACTTGGGGCACTTGCCCCCAAAATACAAAACAAACAAACAAACAAACAAAACAAAAAAACACAAAAAAAAAACATCATCAGACATCTCAGTCCAGAAAAGTGCAGTACTAGGATTAGCAAAGAAACTGCACAGAAATCTCAAGCTCCCAGGCCTCTGGTAGAGGACCCTAGCTGGATGAAGGTGAGAGAGACAGACCAAGGTGGAAGGTGAGGAAGGTGAGGATGCCAATGGGTTTTAAGTGGGGCAAATTTTACAAACTTGAAGTAAGAGCTG
Organism: Odontamblyopus lacepedii; assembly: GCA_034769755.1. Lineage (NCBI taxonomy): Eukaryota > Metazoa > Chordata > Actinopteri > Gobiiformes > Gobiidae > Odontamblyopus > Odontamblyopus lacepedii. The sequence continues at coordinate 21,785,204 of CM068349.1, read as the reverse complement.
ACTCTTTAGCTAAACTGAGGCTTAAGCCCAAAGGACTTTAGTGAGAACTCTGACGTGGATATGTAAAAAAAAATTATGTTGCTATAGAGCTGCATATGATATAGGATATGATGCGATACATTTTTAAAATCAATACTCGAGTGTTAGTGTGATCATTGAGACAGCTACAACAACAATACGTGTGTTAGAATATAAAAATACATCTCTGTCAGTGTCTTTTGATGTCTCCGTTTTTTAACTACGTATTTGTGAAATGGTTAAACAGTTAATTTCAGGCTTTAAGCGACACATTAATAAATACATAAGCCAAATACATTATTTTATCGTCATATTGAATGTGTAACAGAGTTGACATTTTAGGATGTTACTGCTATAGGCTAATAATAATAGTGCATAAATAGTGCTTTTCCAGGCGGTCAAAGTCACACAATTTTGCATTATTCATTCATTTCATACTCGGTACCTACAGTCACAACTGCTGTGGCAGGTGTTGGAAATGACCAACACACACTTAAACATTGAAGAGCAGTAAAATGCAGATCCAAAGGCAAGGGAGAGAGGGAGATGAGAAGTGGACTGTCGCGCAAATAATTGTCAATATTAGAACGTAGCCTACTGGTTAATGGCATGCATCTTTTTCAACTGTTTCAGTCTATGTTCTCAGTACAGGTTTGTAGCCTGCGTTCTTACCTAATGTTTCAAAAAAGTTACTATCCCTGTGTCGCCAATGCCTTAACCTGCAGATAGGACACATACATGTTTTTCTCATTCTCATGACAGCCTATGCTTCATGTGAAAGCTCAGAACCTCCAGAGTGCCCTCACTGAGCTGCAGAGGCTGCACTAGCATGATTAATAATGATTGGCTACAGGTCGCGGGGTTTAGAAAGTGAGGATTCAGATCAGAGAGAGTCCTTTTAAGTTTTAATCAACTGGATTTCAGGCAACCCAAATGAGAGATCGGATAATCATCTTGAGAACAAAAATAGGCCTACTAAATAAATGGAACATCGATCATGCCCAATGTTTTTGGAACAACCCTATGCAGAGGCCTAATCAAAAGAATGTTTACAATTAATCGCCAATAGCCCCTATAGTCTATATTTTGTCCCCTATTGTGCATCTGCTCGCCGTGACGTCTGTTTGTCCAACAGGTGGCAGTCTGGATTTAAGAAACCTGACAGATGTGCCGCAGCAAACTCGTCGCCGACACGAGAACAATCTGTCAATTAAAATTTTGTTTAGGCTGAATATTTTTTAGCACATTTGGGGATTTAAAAAAAAATTATATGAGAAACTGACCAGAGTTAATTACTGCAATGTTACTACTACTACTACTACTACTACTACTACTACTACTACTAATAATAATACTAATAATGATAATGATAATAAGAAGAAGAGAAGAAGAAGAGGAAGAGAGGGACAAGGATTTAGCATAAACTTCATTATGATGAAGAAGAATTGTATCTTATTGACTGAGCCCAAGACTTAACGAGAGAGAGAGAGACAAGGATTTAGCATAAACTTCTTTAGGCCATAATGGACAGGTTTGCTCTTTAGAAAAAAATGTTTTCTTTTTTTCAGGAACAGGATTTATTTTTGGCCTAATATAGAGACAAATTAATTGTATTGAATTGAGGTCAAGAATCAAAGAGAGAGAGACAAGGATTTAGCATAAACTTCATTAGGAAGAAGAAGAATTGTATCTTACTGACTGAGCCCAAGACTTAAAGAGAGAGAGAGAGAGAGAGAGAGAGAAGGATTTAGCATAAACTTCTTTAGGCCATAATTAGGACGTTAGAATTTTTTTTTTCTTTCAGGAACAGGATTTATTTTTGGCCTACTATAGAGACAAATTAATTTCCATTCATATACTCTAGTAGTCTGGACCAAGGGTTCAATGTATAGGTTGGCTTTGAACACCGCGGAGGAAAAAGTAGTTCCTTTAGAAGCTTATTGCGCTGCATGTACCCGCTGTGATGTCTATCGCTTTGTTTATTTTTTATCGCAGACAACAGTAAGCGACCTCCCTGCGTTCTCTGTTGGATGTACGATTTATTATCTTATTAAAGCCTAAATGTCTATGCTGTAGCCGATGTGTTAAGTTGTGATAGATGATGGTGACCTAAACACACCTGTGGACGTAGCCTCCGGGAGGCTGATTTGTTTACAGGTACATTTTTTAGTGGTTTAAATGCCAGTTTTGCAATATGCATTGCACTATAGCATAGAATGATTCACTGTGGTATCATGCAGGATTCAGGATTTTTTTTAAGCCATAAAGTCAGACCAGATCAGATTGGTCCTCGAATGACCAAAAAACATGTTTTTGTACTGGACTGTTCAGCACCATGCTACCAGATCTGCACCAATAATTTAAGTTATCTTGCAGCTACATATACATGTTGTTAACTGCCAAACGATACGTAGTTCTTTATGGCCTTGACAAATGCATTTTATCTTTGCTCTCCAAACCGCTGATGCGCTCACTCCTGATAACACGTGAGGCAGGTGTAGTGGTCACGGTGCGGCGGTGCCCAGCCTCGGACAGTGCGTGCGCGCGTTTGCACGCACTGTAGGCTGAGTCCCGCAGCATCCCGCTGTGCACAGTCTCCGCACATCCCAGTGTGCACAGCTCAGTGTGCACATCCCAGTGTGCACAGCCTAGTGTGCTCAACCCAGTCTGCACAGCCCAGTCTGCACAGCCCAGTGTGCTCAGCCGGTCTGCGTGTGGGACTTTCATGTCACCGTCTCAGCGGAGGGATACAATAACCACTGTCATCGTGGTGCTGAGGCTTTCGCAAAGCAAAAATGTCTGCCTAAGGGGAACTCGTTATTGATATATAGAGGATAATTTCCTTGATATAACCACGTAAATCCACATTTTCCTGAATTGAGCTTTATTCAAGAAAGAGAAGCATCATCAGATCACCCTAGTTGGATTTTGTGTATCGGACTAAGGTAAAAAATCTGTGGGAGTTTGCAAAAAGCTTTCAGACCAGTGAAAGAAGTTAGGAGTTGGGGATCCATCACTGGACTCTATAAATTGTCGATCAGTTTGTGTTTGTATTGCATTTTTGTGTTTTGTTTTAATAATATAATGTGCATTTTTCTTTTGTATCGCTTGTAGTCGATGTTGCACGTTATGTCCGTATCTCCGCTACGAAACGCTGCAGTCTGCCTTTTAAGCCTGAAAAGAGACAGAACTGCGGCTAGTGCTAGGTGCTAACCCCGCTAACAGAGACCCCATCATCTTTATTCTGACAAGATTTGGCACTCAAACTAGTGACATTGTGCTGGTTAACAACACCTCCTTAAGAGACTTACAAACATGGGTCACTAGAAACACAGTCAGTGCTGCTCATGAGGACATTGTTACCGCAATACGCGCTGATGCGGCTCTCTCTATAACACGTCTTATCTGCTGATTAATCGACGCAATTAGCGCATAAATATAAAGAAAACAAGAGCTGTATGTACAGTTTATTTAAATGCCATGCAGAAGTCCTGTCACCTTAAACGTAGTATACCAGCAAGTATACTTTACTGATTATCGTGCATTCTTCATTCATAACAAATACTCATGACAGTTGTATCTTGTGGCACACGCGGAATGGACCAGTTCATTTGTGACCGAATAGCGGTGTTTTTCAGGTTTCTAGACGGACACAATGAATCCTCAGCAGCGGATTGCCGCTCTCGGAACAGACAAGGAGTTAAGTGACCTGCTGGACTTCAGTGCGGTAGGGCGCTTTTCACACTTCTCTGTGGTGATGGGGTAAAGGGGCAATTAATGAACTCACCAAAGTATTATTCCAGTGCATATATTATAGGACAGGTAATAAGATACAGACATTTTGATGCATTATTTATTTATTTATTTATTTATTTATTTATTTATTTATTTGAATTCTATTATTATATATTAATTATTTGAATGTTTTAGTTATTATAGAGTTCATATGTTATTTTTGTCATTTGGCCTCCAATTATCAGTTTATGAACGTAACTATTAAAAACACCCTGTCCACATCCTGTCAGTGTTGGAACGTGGGGTACTAATGTGTTGTTTAGTCTATCCTATAAGCTACAATTTCAATCAAAATTTAAATGCAAACTGTTTCAACGTTTAAAGGGTTTTGGTTATTGACTCATATATTTACTTACAATTACAGATGTTCTCGCCACCTGTAAATGGGGGGAAAAACAGGCCTACAACACTGGGAAGCAGCCAGTTCAGTACATCAGGTAGGAACTTGTTGTCCCATGTCTAAAAACGTACAGGTTCTTCTTGAATTTGGTTTTGTCGATCTATGAAAACACACTTACACACTTAAAGTTGCTTATGTAGAGAGTCACATGATTCTTTTCCATCTCTTTGTGGGTAGTCTTTCACACCTGGCTTTCAAAACTTGTGCATTCACCTGGAATTGCAGTGCAGAGCTTTAGTAATGACTTGGTGAAGGAGTTGTGTCTGTGAATTGACAGCTTATATTGATCCAGTTACCACTATGGCAATGAAGGGAATGGACAGAACATACTTCACTTATCTCAATAAGTTAATTCAAACAATTGTTTAGTGAGAGTCTTATTTCAATCAATCATTCAAAAAGGTTATAACTACATTCTTGGCAATTACAGATGTTTCATATGTTTCAGATGTTTCTATAGTGAGAATTTCTGAAACACAATTTAGGTGATATTTTTGGTAATTTATTCCTATTTATTATTTTGGTTTGTTTTACGCTGTCTGTGTTGGGATCACTTCCTGTAGCTATAAATGGATATTAATGCAAAACTTCTATTGTCTGGTGCACTGCTGGAGTAAGTCAACAATCAAGCATTATGTTGGTTTTATGAAAGCATGTTTTGTGTTCATTCACAAAGCACTGTTGTCTTTAGTTGGCTGTGAAACCAAAGACTCTGAGCGGAAACCGAACAACAAGACCGAAGCTACATTAGACTTAAGATTCAACGTTAGAATAGGTCTTACTCCTAGTTAATGTATTTGGAGCTTCCAATGCAGAATTCAGTCTGAAATCTGGTGTGGAGACTATATGCTATTTTTAATATACATTAGTGTTGTGAGCACTGAATTACTTGGAATAGCAATAAAAACGTTTTGTTTGCCTTGGCTTGAGGTTTGTTATTGATCATTGCTAATGTGTAATCGCTGCAGACCCAGACCCAATAACCCTCATTAATCAAGTGAACAAGTGCAGGGCTGATTATTAGGCAGAGGGTACATCATCTACATCATGTTCCAGTTCTGATGGTGTAGTTTTTAATGCTTTAATTTTCATATCTAAAATATGTAGTTGCATGTGAGAGTATTTTTGTAACTGTTGCATTTGCTCAATAATAAAAGCATACCCTTCCCCTATTAGTCTGTCTTCCCACAGTACATCCATATAATTGGGCATCTTAACATTTTCATAGAGAACTCACCAAAATGTAGTTAATGTATCTTTAACTTAACAAATTATTTATATGTGACTAACAAAGCCAATATAAATGCTCCACTGTCAGTGAACCCTGAAGTTCAATCTTGGGCACAGATGAGATCCATATTAATAAATTATTTATTTATTTATTTATTTTTTTTACATTTTTTATTTGTTACAATTAGTTATTTAAGCCTGGTTATGAATGTGATTGGACTAGACTGTTTCAACAGTCGATGAAAGATGGCACAAATTCTTAGACTGGGACAAAAAAGTGTGGAACCATTTGGTCAATAAATTGAACAGAAAATGATCACGTGAGGTAGGGGAGTGACATGCTATTTTGTTCTTCCATTGAACCATCTTCTGATGGGAGGACACAATGGAGTTGGAATGGAGATCCTAATTGGTGGAGCTTCGGTTTTATGTCTGGTTAACATCTCACATTTATATTAGTAAGATTTCACCCTCTCCCCATCCCCATTATAAAGTAATATACAAATATTACTTCCACTGCTATGACTGGGAGCCTCCTGCTAACTCTGATGTCCTGGCTCATGGTCACCACGCCTTAGTTCATGAGGGACAATGATATTGGGGCACAATGTTATATCATAAAACACATGTAGACATAAAACATGCGCTTTACAAAGAAACAAAAAAAACCTCAACTGTACCATTGTGGCGTGTGCCAAAATAGTGGTCCAACCATCCCCCCACTCCCCTGTGCTTAAAGACGCAGAGGTTGGCAAGCACTTATAAAAGGCTAGTTGAGCTCACTCCTCTCCACAGCTGTTTAGAGCAGGTATCCAAGAACTCTTCTTGCCACAATTCTATGATGCTAAAAAAAGCATGTGGTAGCACAGAACCAGGTTGGTGGTACAGCACTCACCAGCACACGCCTGATGTGCAACATGTAAATGGCATTGCCAACACCAAAGAGAGACTCAGAAGCCCTGTTGAACTGTTTAGCCATTGCCTACTGTGCTGTGGAATGAGCCTCAACATACTGAGATATCCACTCAACTGAACTAACTAATTATTTAAAAACAGATTTGAAAAACAGATGTGCAAAGGATAAAAAAAAAAAGTTTAATATAGCTTTTCATTTGCAAACTGAATGTAGCTATTGTTTTATTCACCATCTTTACATACTTTTGCAACTGGTGATGGTTTGCGATGTCCTGTCCTATAAACCCAAACTAGACGCATACTATTTTAATAATGCAAAAGTAACAGAATAAAATGATCTAGGAGTAAACCCATTATTGAGTCGAGCACAGAAGTGTTTCTCCTAATCCTCCCGACTCGTCCTGCTGCATGTGGTCCTCTCTAATCTTCGAGGTGGGGAAGCGGCACCTCCATAAGTGATAGTGAACATAAGGCAAGTGACTGTGCAGACACAAGTGTGGAAATTGCCGGGAATGAGAGTTTGGATTATTGCATCTCAGCTGGGCACAGCTCGATAATTGAGCCGGAGTGGGACTGGCAAGACCCTTCAGATGTGTGCCAGAGGAAGAGGGATGGGAAAAAATAGCCAAAGTGCCTCTGACCGAGATTCATCACTGCGTCTCTCCAGCTGTGTTGATGATGCAGGTTTGATGAGGCCATTGACTCTTCAGTGAAGCCGCCACTGAACGAGTGCTGCTAAATAGAGGATTTTCATTTAGTGCCATGTAGTGTTTTGTTTTGTTCTATCTGGAGTGAAGCTTGTCAGTGGCATCCAAACTTAACAAATGTAGACATAAACCAGACAGAATGTAGTATTTTGCAATATTTTTTACAAATATTAACATTTTGACATATAAGCAAACACAAAAATGCCATTACAGAAAAAAATCTTCATCACTCCCATATAATTACGGTAGATTTTTTTAACCATGTGATTATATGCTTCTTTCTGAAAAACATCAGTGAAGGTCCAGTGAGTTAGCAGTTTAGATGCAAGTTTATATATTATTGACAAACTTACTCTTACTATTATAATACAATTCCTGCCTTTATTCCCCCATAATTGTTGCTTCTATGCCCAGTGGGCCCTGTTACATTAACCTTGAGGTAACCAAGCCAAAAGTGAGGACACTGTAAATATTTCATTCAAAATGTTACTATACTTGAATCAAAGTTTTTAAATAGCACAAACAAAAGATTATAGTATTCTGTGATACTATTTTGCATTTATCCACTAACACTTGACTGCTTGATAAGAATAGCATTATACAGTTATCTTTATCCTAATGATTTGATGCAGATTCACATAGTTAGATTAGCTTTTGCTTTGAATTGCTTATAAACGATGTGTGTTGGAATACAGGATTTCCACAGAGAAGCTTTGTTCTTTTTTCATTAGCCGTGCGTAAGAGCCAGTGCATTTGTGTGTTTTGTTTAGCTCTCTGTGTCAGTGAGTAATCTTGTTGTGCTGCTGCCTGCGCTTGAAGAAGAGAGAGGGCCCTTGAGCCCCGATAGGAGATGGTAATCAGACGAGATGACAGCCACTGGCCCATAGAATAAACAGTCTCACTATTGTTACATTTTGCTGTGTAGTGGTCCCATATAGTGTTGGCTAAACTTACATTTGAGCAACAAGCAGCTTATACAAACATACAACAATCTAAACATTTCAGTAAACCCAAGTCACAACATGATTTTAGTCTGTAACTGACTTTAGGCTTATGAATATAATTTGATCAAAGGTTTCACAACATAATTTTACCTTGTAAGAAATTAACAATGTATAGTGTAATGACTTTTCCATTCACTTAAAAAACTTTACAAACTAAAGAAATTTGTTATCACTTTAAAATGAAACATTGTGTAACTGTAGTTACACTATGCTTTAAACAATAGTTGCGTATTATAAATCTGTTGTTTTTATGCAATCTAAATTGTAGAAAAAGGTATTGCTTTTCTTGAATTAGATCAGAACTGGTACAATCAATAACTTGGGACATGTTAATGCTTTACCCTTCCTGCAATTTTGTTTGCTTAGTGGCTATGACTATAACTTGAAGAATTGAAGCATCAAACATTTTATACACTGTATGGTATAAATTAGATTGAGAAAATTGCATATGCCAGATGGTCTGTCTCTGTTGTTGGGTTAAGGTTATTGGTTTTTGTATTTCACTTTGACTTTTGAGAAATAGAGGGAGAATTAGTTTTATACATTTTTGTTCCTCAGCTGTTTGTAATAAATCATTGCCAGATCATGGAAATGTTGTTTATTGTTCCAAGCTATCTCAACAACAATGAACAAGATATGGATAGCGCAGTTAAATGTAGAAAAAAAAAAAAGAAAAAAAAAAATGAAATCAAAGATATCCATACAGATACAGGATAGGTGAACATGTATCTGGCATTGTATTGTTGTATATTTGAATGTTTTGTTAAAGGCCGAGGTCAACTTCTGGAAAGGAAACTACTATCTTCTTCCTCCACCTTTGTTAGCATGTACAGGCATGACCCTTTGGGGATGTCCTAATTGTTTCAATGTCAAGTTTGTAGCAGCAGTTTTGTAAATACAATGCCATGTATTTGTATGGGAGAGAGTGGGCATGCTTTGAGATTTGCTCCTGACTGAGTTGTGCATGTCTTTTTTTGACAGGTCTAGAAGAACGAACCAACCAAGCATCCTGGACCCCAGGTGGCGAGTCCAGTCCCTCGTATGAGTCCTCCCGGGTAAGACGACCCCCAGCGAATGGCCTTTCTGCTTCACAACATATCATTTAACACTCATATCATCAAAGCACTGTGTTTTAGACTCACCTATTGTCAGTCAGGCACTCTATCCTCTAATAGAGCCGCTATTCTGAGGCACAAAGCATTGTTGATGTTTGCGATTATCAAACTTTCTGGTGCTCCACCAGATTTTTACTGTCTTAAAACATTTTCCAGCAGTCCAAAGTTATTCCTCACTTGCCTAACACAGCCCAGTGTCCGTATTATTCTCTGATATGAGTTTCGCGTTTAAATATTTGTATTAATATTTTCACAATATAATTCAAAAACTGTGACCTACAACACCATTGCCTAACCTAGTTGATGATCTGCCCATCACAGGATCCATCTAAAAGTTAAAATCCTTACCTAGTATGAACAAATGAGAATCAGTTTAACAACACAGTGAAAAAATAAAGTGCACAAATGTGCGCAAAGCTGCATTAAACACATTCTAATCTCACATGGGCTGATGTGGCTCTATAGTGATTATGGTTTATATGTTGTAAAGTTGAGTTTATTTATGCAGATTAGTAATCGTAATAATTGTAATGATAATTTGAAATGTTAATGAGATGTTAATGATTAATCGAAAATTGATTGTTCATTTTCCCGACAATCGAATGCCCCTCCCTAGTAACTACAACAGTAGTGACCATTGACATCAACCATTGAACTGGGATGACAATAGTACATCTTTAGAAATGGCTATGGCCTGAAAAGACAGCCTCCCAGCCAGATCTTAACCATAAGTGATTTCTCTTGAAACATTATATTAACTCTAAAATGTTCGAGATGTGTCATGACCACTGTTGGCAAGATCCTTTAAAAAGTAATTAGGTAGAGTTTCCCATTACTTCTTCCCTAAAGTAATTGCATTAGTAACTGCATTACTGGGTGATGAAAGTAACTAATTACCAAATTAAATAGCAATTAAATAACAAATAAAACCTCAAAAAATACACTCGTTGCTTTTTCTAAAAGCAGCTAACGTTGCTAACAAGTCCACTTACAGCACCATGGCGACTCATCTTTTTTCCAGTCCTTGTTTTCTCTGCTTTGAGTTATAAGTACAACAGAGCACACTTCCTGGTTCTTGGACAACAAAATGCAGACAGTGCACAGCAGTTTCATTACTACCTTAAGAGCTACCTTGTCAAAATGGAAGCAACAGCAAAAAAAAATCTTGTCCCAAAAAGTGATAACATACATTATTTTGAGGATATGTAGAACAGACTATATTTCTGTATAAATATATTGTACTAATATTATATCCACCTTGCACATTGTATTATTATATTGTATTATTTTAGTTTATGTTATTGTTCAAACCTTTTGCATGAATGATTAAGCATATAACATTACATTATAATTTATGACTGCAATCAATCATAACAACTTCCCTTTGTAAAATGCACTGATTTTGGCAGGTCTGCGAGTGCTTGTTTAAACTCAGTTGTTTGTTTCTCTGGGATCATTTCACTGTGAGCGTGAGCAAGTGTGAACAGCACTGCCTGTTTGTTTGCACCTCACACATCGGTTGTTCTCAATGCCCTGTATGAATTTCATTTAATGTCACTCTCCTGTCACTTTCTATTAGAATTCAGTTAAATGTCAGAGCCACTCGGGCCCCGTTACCTTGTTTATCTCTTGGTGCCCTTCCCGAATGAACATCTACAGGCTATGGTAACACAGGCAGCTTGATTTGAATTATAAGACAGAGACGCTTGAGATATCTTTGCTCCAGGTGCATATAAATGAATGTTTCTGACATTGCTAGGCACAGAATCAGCCAGCAGACAGCTGTTTGCACCTCCATAAGGCGTGCACACAAACGCGCACATGCCACTCAGACACAGCTGCACACACATGGACTGATTTGTACAGTCCCTTACACTCAGACAGGGAGAACACGGGTTATTTAGAAACACATTTCTTGGAATATTTATGTTATATAGATTATATTAGTGAAGTGTTCAATTACATACATAGACATTTTGATTAGTTATTAAAAATACAGGTTTATTATACATAAACCTGTATTTTTTATTCAAATACTGCATATATGGTCACAATTTATTTGTACATATACTGCCTGACAACTAGGAACAGTAGTACATCAGTGCTTAAGCACTAGCTCTTGTCAGCTACAAAGAGACTGGAGCCCTCCCTGAGCTTGTTTGAGCCGGTGAGCTGTAAGTTTGTGATCAGTGGGCTGTGAAGAGTTCCAAGCCCGTCCCGCTGACCTTGGCTCTCAGCCAGAGTCTGTATCCTGGGCAGCTGTAGCTGTAGGCTGGTAGTCTGACAGGCATACCCCCACTTCCCTAGCGCTTTGCCCCGACTTGATTCTCGACCTCAAGTGCATCCATCATGGTCAAATCATCATGTCCCAGGCTAACACACACAGTCACTGGTTCACCTGGGACGGGTACATGAAGGAAATGCTGGCTTTAAACAGTCTGTTGACTGATGGAGGATGAGCCGTGCGCTCTTGGCCACATGCTGCCTGTGTTAGCTGTCACTTATTTAGCCACTAGTGCTCTTCAGCCCTGTGGCCCAGTGACAGTATGTGTTAGGATCCCACACAGATGTAGGCTAGTTTAAGTGCTGGAAGCTGTATCCATTGATAGTTTTACAACCAAGACAGAGTACCACATTGGTTCCCTGAAGTCAAATTTAAAGAGAAAACTATCACTTATATAAAATAATCATTATGAGTACTACATTATCACTCATTTCTTATCTTACCTTATTTTAATATGAAATAAGATAAAATGATTTATAAAAGGCAGTGCGCTAAAAGACGCATCACTTTTCCTTGTTGACTGCTGTTGTTATTGACTCTGCTCATAGTGTGATTAACAGTGTGTGCGGTCTGGCAGAGACACAATAGTGAACCTCTCAGGTTTTCCTCAATGCAACACAACAGTGCCTTTGAAATTATTCAAACAGAAAAGATAGATAATAGAGAAAAGATGTACTTTTCACTTCAAACTGAATGCATAGGGCATGAGTCAGTAGCTTTACAGGAGCCCCTTTGCTGTTTCGTACCACTGGTGAACATTAATGTAGTTTACGAAAATGTATTTTACTAGAGCAGAGGGGGATTTTCACTGGGATTGGGATTACCACTGTAACAGAGTATCTTTTATTACATGAGCCCCTGAGTTTTCCAAAACCATACTGTGACTGATATTTAGAACTAAGCCCCTCCAGCTGATAACCGTCATAAAAGGGCCCTGGTAAGCTGCAGGAGAAAAGGCAATTTTTTAAGCTGCAGGTAACTGGAAATGATGTGGGCATCCTCCTCTGTTTCTGGAACTTCCATTGCTTCTGTGTACTGAATACTGCTGTCTTTCATCTTTGTGTGTGAACAAAACATAAAATCTAGTTGGCGCTAATAAAGAAATTGACATAGATCAGTTCTTGTGTATTAGATATTCAATTGAGATGATGGTCTATAAGGGAAATTTGACCTATTTGTTACAATACTGGAAACAATTAATGAATGAATTTTTTATTAATAATTGCATTTACATGGCACCTTTCAAGACACCCAAAGCGCTTTACAGTTCATTGTTCAAATGAATGAATACTCACAAAATGTAAATATAAAATAAACAACAACAGTAGCTTACCACCACCAAGTATGGAGTGAATGAAGAATGCTGTTATGCTCTCTGTAAAAGTGTCTGTGAAAAGCACAATATAAGTAAAGTTACCTTACCTTACCGTAGTTTTAAAATGTAAAAATAACATTTGTATGATCATATTTCATTATTGTGTTATATGTTTGATTCATGTACATCAGTTTACCTGTCTTTCATATTTTTGTTAAATCTTCGTAGTACATTGGACCAGTTATTTGACAAAGCCGCCCAGTGGTGCTTTCCTCTGTAGTAATTATCAGTATACCAAAGCACTCAATTAGGAGTTGTCCAGTAATGTGCTTAATATTCTGATCTCTTCCCCCAGGGTTTCACTGACAGCACTCATTACGGCGATCATTTGAGTGACAGTCGATTAGTGCCCCATGAAGGATTGTCCCCAACACCTTTTATGAGCTCCAGTATAATGGGTAAGTGATTCACACCAGCTCGCCCCACACATGCCCTTTGGTGCTGGGAAGACAGTCAGGGAAAAAATAGTCTACTGGGGTTAAGGCATATGCATCTGGGAGCGCTGTCTCCTGCTGTCTCCATATAGTCCTAATACCCCGCCCCATTCCCCCTCCTCCTCTTGTGATGACCCTGCTCGGGGCCAGAATTCACGGCCATCACTACATCTTTCTGTCATAGGGAGGAGCTGTCTCCTGGATTTTCAGACAGCTTATAGCAACTTGTACTAAGAAGGTAGAAAGTAATAAATCTGACACAAGATATATTACATTTTTGTATTATTTTATTACTTGTTAATTAGGTGTGGTGACCATTACTTAATTTATATATGCTGAGAACAGAATTTGGTAAACTATTATATTCAAAAGAGTAGTTTATCGTTTGATTTATTAATATATGTTTTTTCTTTGTTAAGGTAAACCATTCTCTCTAGACCAGGGGTGCCCACACTTTTTCAGCATGCGAGCTACTTATAAAATGAAAAAAGTCAAAATGATCTACCTACTACAAAAATGCAAATAATTTTTTTTAATAAATTTTTTTTTATAAATATATTGAAAATCAGTCAATAATAATAAGTACTTGGACTTAATGATCTTCATGTGGGAAAAGGCTGACTCAAATAAATAGGTTTTTATAGATTTATCTACATTTTATCTGATAAATGTTAATTTAAGCTTAAAATAAGACAAACTGTACTGAACACTCTCTGCCCCTATTTGGACCCTCAACCACAGTTTGACAACCCTTCTTTAAGAGAACTTCCACTGGCACTTTACAGAAAACTGTGAAGAAAGTGTGTAGGATTTTTAAACCTGGAGTTCCATTATCTTACTGGTTTTGCAGTGATATTGAGTAGCCTCTGCACATTTACCAAATGCACATGTACAGATGCATTTGTGGCATTTCGTCAAACTCCACCCGTGGCAGTAGGTTTGCTTTGTGCTGTAGGCCTGCTCTGTGCCAACACAGTAACATAAATTTTGATTAGTTTTTGCGTCGCGTTTCGTCGCCCTTCGAATCAGCGCGCATTGAGGAGGGACCCTATGTGCGCTCTACTTGGGGAGGAGCGAGAGCGCGAAAAGGCGAGGCAGATGGACAGGTAGGATTTTTTAAAGAAATTTAACCTGCCCTGTGATGCGCATTGTTACGCGAGGCCACACACATGTTGTGGACACGCTGCGCACGCTGGCAGTCCGTGTGGTGACGCGCCGAGCAGTGTCCGCAGGCTCCGGACGAGCGCACAGGCTGCAGAGAGACGGCCCGCGCACTCCCGCACACCGGTACGAGTTTATTGCAGCGGCTGTAATGATCGTGCATCACCCGACGAGTGTCATATCTCGAGTCCGAGACAAGACCGAGTCCAAACGCCTTCAAGACCGAGTCCAAACGCGGTCCAAGACCTTAAAGAAACGGTCTCGAGTACTACATTACCATCTACCTTGGCGATCTACCGACACTACCTTGGCGATCGACTGGTCGATCGCGATCGAGGTATTGGGCACCCCTGCTCTAGACTTCATAGCAAAGCGATACTAGCTGTTTAAATGAAACACAATTTTCTCTTGATTGCTCACGTCTCAGTATACTAAGTATATAGTATATTGACTTTGCGTGTGGTCCAAAAATAAAAGCGGAGTATAGCCTATACAAGTGTGTGATCTCATATATCATGTTTAAAAAGAACAAAATGTTGCTGAGTGCTTTTGTTACAGGCAAGCACCTGCTTATTTTCAGAAACATACTCATACCACCCGTAAGATCTTTCTTACCAATGTCCTCTAACACAAAAGATGCTAGGCAAGCCAACGTGATGCTGTGACATATTTGAATATTAAGTGCAAGACTAGCTCCGGAGAATGACCTTAACAACATCCTCCGTTGGACATTCAGATTTGTCCACGTTCAGTGTACTTCCTGTCTCTTATTCAACATACTGTTCCTTTTGGGAAGTTCCCAGTTCATAACCTTAATGGCTGTGAGGCTTTATGTTTATGTGAATACTGTTCCTGTTAAAGTCAGTGTTTTAATGTTCTGTATTAACCTGGTATCAGTGTTTAAATGTTAGTTGAAAAGTAGTAAAGAGTTGCATTGTCTTTGCTTGTAATATAAACAGTGCATTTTTAAACTGGTGTTAGAACACAAACAGATTAGACCAATTCCACTGAACGCATACATAGGTCATATCCTTTTCTTAGGAGAGGGCTAATGTCTATGAACCTACAAATGAAAAATGGTCTTGCTGAATTCCAGGAAGACCTGACAACTCACCGCCCCCCCAAAAGACACTCCACTCTGTGTGTGTATAGTATTTGGGGCTGTTCTGATTGGCTCTCATGTGGCCACGGTTGTCCCTCTTGGTCCACAATCCTCTTACTACTTTACACATCACCCAGTGCATGCCACAGAGGTTGGAGGCACATGATTGTCTTGTTAGATTTTACTGTAAACAAACACTCCCCTATAATGTAGTTAGTTGTGGTTGTATTTTGTATCTTGTACATTTTAATACTCACTGTGGTAAGCTGTTTGTGGTTAGTGTGGAGATGAAGAGAGAACACAGATTTTCTGTGCAAATGTGAAAAATTAAGAGAGATGTACAAGTTATTACACTTGTAGTAGTTTTACTGACAGTACAACAGTGATGAATGTAAAACATTCATACATGTGATATCTTCACAGATAGATGGTCTGTGTGAGCCTATTGGACTCACTCAGAGGTGATGCTACTGTAATGTATGACATCCTTTTTTCTGAAAATAGGTTTAATTCTTTCCTTGTTTAGCCTTGATGATAGTGAACAGTTCATGCCTCGACAAGGGATGGTTAGATCTCATTACCTGCTGAGTTTTTTTCTGGTGGTGTCAGCTAGATGAGGGAAAGTCAGTGGGGGAGGCTGATTTCGAGCAATCTGGGCAATTACCCCGAGCTCTGAGGTACAGCTGAAAAAGCTGCACTGTGCTCTCTCTTATCATTACATTGTGTAGTGATTGAATCTCAGTGTGTGTAGGCTACTTAATGTTTGGCTTTGTCATTATTTACTTAATGGACCAAGGTTGTTTTTATATGGAGTGTAAAAGTGCTCTGATTTGGGATGTAACCTTAGACCGTAAGAAATTAACATATTTCCCATTACTCTACTGAAAATATTTACTTTACACAAATGTACACTTTGGATGAGATGCCATCCAGCTGTTCAAAGTCAAGTTTCCTACCTTCTATATCACACAGCGCCTTGTAAGTTTGTATGAAGCACACTACCTTGTTTTTTCTTGGTTCTTCCTTAAAGAACTATATGGCTAATAATAAACTGCTGAGTTGATGTTTCCTCCATGTGCATTTACAGCCATTACTCATGAAGTATTAGGCTCCTATTAAAAGTAATCAGCTTAATGCTATCATAGCACACACACTCAGACACATGCGTGTTGCATCAGCTCATCTATACCTTCATGTAACTATAATGAATCTGACAGGACATGTCTCACATGCTTCAATGCTGTGTCAGTGCCATTGTCAACCACCTCCAGAACAGCTGTTAGCGATTCCTTTCTCAAGAAGTTTGACCCCTTTTTCACTTTTTCGCCTTTTCACTTCTATTATAAAAAACAATCAAAATGTATTATTATTATTATTATTATTATTATTATTATTATTATTATTATTGGAATAAACGTAGAATATTACACAAAAATAGTATAAGTGCAAACATAATGAACAAAATGTTGTTGTTTTTTTGTTTTTCAGTTGTTTGCAGTTGTTTATTTTTTAATTGGCCTATCCTTATTTGTTGTAAATGTGTTTAAATGTGCATAGTGCAACTAAACTCAACATAAATTATTATTGTTGTCACATACAAAAATAAAACAAACTGATGGCCATATATAGACATAATCTTTTTAGCTTTCACTTGCACATTTTCCTAAACAGGCTTTTCATAAAATGTCAAATCCCACCCGGCGCTGCTTGCCATCCCCTGTGTGTTTTTACTGGAGCAGGTGTCATGTGCTAATGCTGTGTCCTCTGGGAGAGCAGGCTGTGGCCAGGTGCTGTTCAGGTGTGCTCCTCTGCCATTGGGGTCACAGGTGCCTCACACACATGTGCACATCCAGTGGACTGAGAGGAATCTCACCATACAAAGCAATTATGTCACTAAAAATATACTGTAGCCAACGTCTAGGGCAGGACCAGGGCACACAATGGCATCAGATTTGTGGCATTTATGAATGGTACTGCCTGAAGTAAAAATGGGCTATTAAAAGACAAACAAATATACATAATCAAAATAAAATTAGCATTTTCGACCATTAGTTACCGGTACTTTTTATTTTAGTATGTTCTTAGAAAATTGTTCAAAACCAAGTTTCTGTTCAACAGTTGTGATGTGGAATTATTGTGATGGATATATTCAATATTTGCAAATTACTCTTGTTCAATTGCCCACGGCACCTGTTCTGGACAAAGATGGAGAGTTCAGAGGAAGTCGCCACATTGAGGTGAGGTACAGTTTAGTTGATTTAGTCATTATGCAGAGCTGCAGGGTGTGCTTATCTATTACTGAGGTCAGTGGAGCATGAAGAGCTAAAGACGTGCTGAAAGGGTGCAAATCTCTTTTCTTGATCGTGTGCCGCCCACCGCTCTTTAACCATGTGGTAGCTCCAGCTCAGCCCCCCAACCCTAGGGCGCTCTGTGGTGCCCGTGCCCCTGGTGTGTGAGTGGAGGGGCTGCCCAGCTGCAGAGGATCAGCTGTAGTCTCAGGAGGCCTGGAGGGCTGCCTCTCTGAAGACGATGGAGGAGCTGGGCACTGGCCAGAGTCTGATGACATAACCAGTCTCTAGGAAGCAGCTGCAGGGGCCAGCGAGATCCGTGATTAAATTTATAATCCGTGAAAAGGTGTCTTCATGTGAGACTCATTTTTTATAAGGGAATGCCTCTCATATCTTTTGAAATAGCAGTTTTTTTCAGTATCCATGCACTTTTACAGTAGGCTATCCAAATTTACCCTATATCTTTATTTTGTATTTTATAATGTTAAATTTAATTAAACCATTTTGCATTTATACACCCTCCCCCCTTCCCATTTCAGCTATGTCTTTTTCTCCTCATGTTGCTTACTTTTGGTGCCAAGAAAAATGTTCCAGATTATTAAATAGATGCTGTAATGTTAAAAGGGAAATCATTCAGAAGAAGAATTACTTTTAGTTGAACAATTAATGTTGCTTTGTTGTTTCCACTGCCAGCTGCTGTCTTTATCTTTATCATTGCTTAACATAACACTAACATGAGCCCAATTAAAAAATCTAGAGAACTTGAATAGTTATAGAGGCATGCCTCTTGGTGCAATATTGGAATTATTATTGAAAATGTAAATGTTTATGCACACCGTTAAAATGGGTCCTAAGATTAAACAGAGACTTCCTCAATTCCCTGGATCCTGACTGAGAAGAGCCACACAAAGCAGCACTCGACTATGTGGCTCCAGTGCTTTGAATGCAGTGGCTCTGATCAGTTTGTAAAACACTAACATTTGTTTGTCTATACTCCCACTTGACAATGGCTGACATTTTGTGCTGCTCTTGCACAGCCCTGGCAGTGTGAAGTGTGGGAAGTGTGGAGAGAACTATGGCTCTTTGAGGTGCTTACTGCCAAGAATCTGAGGGTGGGACTTTCTCATGATTTATGAACTTATAATGCTCAGACAAACTTAAATGTTGTTTGACACTACTAATTCGCACTTCTTGCACAGAAAAATGTATTAACTTGATTTACTCCTTTTTGATGCTTTGGTTTTATTCAGTGCAGACCTGTCTTTAAAAGAAGCTCTGCCCGAGGGTTGTACAGGTTTTCGGTGTAGGGAAATATGCCAGCAGTGCTTGGAGTAGGATTAGCATTCCTAAACCATATGTGTATTCTTCCTTGTCCTTCACCTCTCTCATTGTATTTTACTGTTCAAAAATTGTTTGGCATCTCCGGCCAAACATGCGTTCATATCTTGATGATACATACTGTTTTGATTTTAACCCGACAGGCAACTGTTGCTTAAGCTTGTTCCAGCCTGATAAGGAGAATGTGTGAAGGTTTGATACCTGTGACCACGCTAGCGTCTATTACACTGTTGGTGTTCACATGGTGGGAGATGTTATTAGGGAGAGCATCACGATCTCCTCAGAGAGAATAGAAGTGTGATTATGAAGTCATCAGCCGTGAACCACTGAGGCAGGGGAGAAGCACCCCTCCTCATGGGTCCTCAGGGTGCCATTGATTGGTGACCATGTGTTTGTGCCTGATAGACTGTGAAATGGTGTGTTGCTGCACGGCTGTGTCACACCTGCGTCCCACCAAGGTGATTGATTGGTTTGGTCATGTGGAATGTTCCCATCTGGTCCACAGTAATGCATTTTTTTCTTCATTTCTGAATAACAAGCACTGGCAGAAGAATAGTTAGGCCTGGAAAAAGGCAAAGGCCAAGTGAAAACATTTTCCCCTTGGCACCTTTTTTTCCCCTTTTTTTTGTGAGTAAAAAAATCACAGTCCGTCTGTTTATCCTTGATGGGAACAATTTCAGTCGGGAGATCTTCCCTGTGACACCACAACATATTCTAAAAAGAATAATAATAATTTTGTCAAATGATGGCATGTTTAACGTTTTCTACCTTGAGATTAAGCAAAATGTTGTATGATGATGGATATCTTTGATCTAGCTGTAAATGCACACACTTTGTAAGTGACCTCAGTCTCCCCAGGGATCTACTTACTTAGTAAGACTTAATGTTTCCTTGTGTAATATTTAGTCATTCCCCCGCTTTGATTTTCGTAATCCTGGTTTCTCTCCTTTAATTGATCTATTCATTCCACCTAATGGCTAATTACACATCAGCCTCCATGAGCTGATGCATTTATCATCATACTATGTAATAATCAGTGACATTTCAACAAAGAAAAAAATAAATATGCAAATAAGAACTCATTAACATTTGCTCTTGCTGTTTTGAATAATGTCACTTGCAACAAGGTTGTATAGACATAAAATGATTTTGAAGGCGAGACAAGAGATTTTCCTTGATATCTGGAGGATGTGTCAGAATTTTAGCTGTACTTTATATGCTGTATGAACTCAAAGCAACAGGTTGCACTATCTCTAATGCTCATTACTCTGAAGTTTAATGTTTTAAAATGTTTACGTTGATAATAGCTTCAAAGCACCTTCCACCTAGATGATTTCACATGGTTTGTTTTAAGGCAAAGCAAATGGTGAACAGAAAGAGTGGCCCTTGGAATGTGTTTCACAGGCAGTCAGGCACACTTAGTAATTGGATGTTTTTGTGGCTAGGGTTTTGAATTGATCCCTGGGGAGACTGAGGCCACTACTCCTTAGATTATCAAAATAAGGCTTTCAATACAGTGCCACCACACTTGGTTGTACTGTAGCTGTGTAATCAATAAGAAACTGTTTCAACATCCTATGACCATCAAGCTTTTCACAATTAAAAACTAATAATGAGCTTAAATTTTAGGAAGCAGATGTTTAATTTCTTTTTTTTTTCTATTCTAAACAAGGTGATGTCTTTGATCTAATTTACAGCATAACAATTCATGTAATTTCATTTTAGTTCAATTTCAATTACTGAATTAAATAATTTAAGTACTGTACTTTAATTTTGAATGTAAAGGCTGGTTTGGTTGAAATTATGTTTGCCAAAAAAAAAAAAACAACTTCAGCCAAATGGATGTTAATTGTTCATGTAGAGTTCATATTAATTGGTAGATTTTTAGAAAATGTTGAGTCCTGCCTGATGATTGCACTGATACATTTACAGAATATGATTTATAGTAAAATAATAATGTAGTGACTGGTTCCTCTTATTGTGCAGTCTGTCTGTTGTTCGTCATGATTCCATTTGGCCTTGTCATATTGTATCTTCGCTCAAGCTCTTGGCGAGGGACTCATCAAATTGGATTGTACAGCAGTTGCTTGAGCAATAATATAAACAGTTTTACAAAAGAGTATATTTGTGTAAGACAACATATTTGACAAGATTATAATGTTGACAGCACAGGAATAACACCTTAAAACATGCCATAAACCATAGCTATTGCTGCAGTATTTCTGTTTTGACAATTTAAGGCTGGAAATTTGCACACTTTGCCCCAGGGTTAATGACAGGATGACTAAATCATTTTGTCACCACTAAATAATTGCTTGCACATAAATAGCGTCTACATTTTATTTTTGATGTGTTTGTTGCGTTAATGCAGTGCCAGGACACATAAAGGCTCTCTACAGTCAAATGGATCACATTAATTGTTGAGCATGAGGGCTCTGAGTGCTATGCTAATGAGCAGCTTGCAGAATATTTACACCAGAAGTGATGGATTTTTCCTCCTATAAAGAAAATACTGCAGGACGACACAGTGCATATGCAAATTGTATGGAGGTAATTAGACGGTATGGGTCATGGTGAGCCTAGTCACATAGAACATTGTGTTTTTGCTTTAACCACAAAGCCATCTAACATCTAGGTACTACAATAAAGAAAGTCATCCCAAAAATAGAGATGCATTTTCTAGCTTCAGCAGTGAATTGAACATTTGATTGTTTTTCTGATAATAAATCCATAATCTTCTTTCATTATATAAAAAAAACAACAAAGTTTTAGAGCTACATAGATTAAACTAATGCAGTACAAAAGAGTTCTTGGTGTCTACAAATTATATCAGTACTGAGATCATCAGCTTCGGGAAAATTCTGACTTCAACTCATCTGGCATGTAACTTTTAAAGGACACAAAAAGTACATGCAATATGCTGGTAATTATTCTTTACTCTGATTTATGGTGTAGTCTTTGGAAATTTTACACAAGAGTTAGCAACTTCCATTCCTTTTTGGGAACATATTATTACAGTGACCCATTTTCTTGCAAACAGTATTTGTGTATAAGACACAATATTGTGTGACTGCTTGTATGATAAGAGAATATTTTATTCAGCTAATTTAGGCTCCTGGTTTTGGAACTGGCCAAGCCAGCAGTATGTTGTCCTTGATATATGACTTTGTTCTACTTTACTTCAACATCATAATATGCATTCTATGAAAATTTTAACAGCCGTGGAGGCTATGAACAGAATTCTGGTTCTCATTAATCTAATCACTGTAGATTTTAGGAACTGTAGATTTACTATACTGTTGATTTTTTTGGTGGTTGACATTTATCTGATTACTGTAATTTAATTACATTTGAACAGTTCTTTTATATTGTAATTGTAGCATTATCTATTATCTAAAACTGATTGACTCACCATAAACGTGCATTGATCAGTCAATCTGCACATTGTTTAGGTCAAATGCTACTTTTGAAATTATTTTCTTGTTTTTGCCATGTTTTAGTTACTTTGTCGGGCCTCTTCAGTTATGTTTTTATTTTGTTATAATGTTTTTATTGTAAAATAGGCCCATACCACTGCTGTCATACAGTAACCTTCTCATGTATTTTAGGCTTTAGAGGTTATATTCCAACAAATGCATCTGCTTCAGTACACTAACAGTGATTTATAAATTATTCATGTCAGACATGATGTGTGTGTCAAAACACATGCTGTGCCTAAATATTTAACTCTGCACTTGACCAACCTTTTATCTGAGGCATTTAGAATCATTATTTTCATACCAAATCCGTTTTAAAAGGAAATAAAGAAATGAAAATTAAAATGTGCCGTCTGTGGCTATATTTCATCATCCCTATGTTAGAGAACGTTGGTGGTAACCGACAAGTTAATCCTATTTTCCTTTTGCAAGAGCGATGGCTCAGAACCGTATCATATTATTGTTGGAAGACAAGCGGCTTTGCCAGTTAAACCATCTTTCCAGATTTCCACATAGCTCCTTAGTCTCGGGAGGCGTGTGCTCCGTCTCTTGCAGCAGTGCTGGGATAAGCACAAGTGAATGCTCTCAGATGTCTTCACCTGCGCTCCAAAAGCTCCGTTCAGATCAGTCATCGTGTAACAAAACATCCACGCTCGGCAACTTTTTAACTCACAACGAACATATTTACCTTGTCCCTAGAGTCAACACAATTTAGTCCTGCTGCTGGTGTCTGAGGCTGTAATATTTGGAAGTCTGACAAAAATAATGCATGGGGCTGTTAAAGTTATTCATCACTTTCTGCCAAGAGCTCTCATTTGTTTGTATGTTTGTTTTTGCAGCGAGTCAAAGTGCTGAGTTGGGATATTGTGATTGTTTTGATTCATGTGTGTTGTGGGCTCAAGTTTTCTGTGGTCCCTGATGGCTGCCAGTGAGGAGGTTGACAGTCATATTTTACTTTATTAATTTGCATGATTACGTATGTGTGATTTAAATGGTTGTAAAAGGTTTTATGACGTTGAAGCAAATAGTGCATTTGTTCAATCATGAGTTTATGCGTTATAAATACACAATGGCTTATTGTTCTTTTCTTATTTTTCCTTTCAGGTAAATCAGAGAGGGGCTCATTTATCGGTTTTGGGAGAGACCCTGGAGTTACTGGCTGCCAGGTAAGCTCAGTGATTTATTATACCTAAAATTATCTTGTAAGTATATTTTATAAATGCAGTTTTATTGAAATGATCTTTTTAGTGAAATTCACTAGAATCACTGTCATTATTCAAAATGATGTTACTGTGACATTTGAGGCAAAATACACAAAATTTAGGTCACCAGTTATCGCACAATCACTGATTTAGATTACATGTACTGTCTTGTCCTGGATGCTTTTATGGCCTACATTTAAAGCTATAGTTTCACAAGTTGGTGTAATTAGGTGAGAGATTAGAATGATAAAAGAAGCCCACTATCATCAATCACTATCATGCTATAATCTGTATTAAACATTATCAGATGTCAGTGTGTCAGTATGTCAGAACCTGAAGGGATTTGAAGGGGCACGTGAGGCCACTCCATCACAGGCCTTTGCTCAGGTGAACGGTGCGTGACTCCTGCTCTGTAATGCCTGCAACCGATTAGCGTAATTAGCCCAAGCTCTTAATTGGCCTCTTAACCCAGTTGTGGGGGTTGTAGAGGTCAAACGCATGACACTTTGAGAGATGCATTGTCAAGACACACAACCATCTATAAGTGGTTAGGAAAGCAGTAATGAACATTTTTTTATAAATTAAATGTCTTTTAATTTTGTTATAATTGATTACTGTATTAATTAAGAATTAATAAATTAAGTAATAGTTGATTAATTATCGTCAAGGGGCATGGGTGCCGATGCCACTGGTTTACAATTAACGACACTATTTGCAATCAATATAAAATATGAATACAGGGTTGTGTTAAAAGGGAAATGCAACATTTCACTGCTTCACTGTAATAGAAAAGTATCCCCTGAACCTGCTGATCAGGATCATGGGATCATGTTTATTCTCTAGCTCATATATGCAAGATTTCTGTTTTTAAAATGTTCAAAAAATGTTCAACAAGTTACAAATACATAATATCAGTAATTGATATGACCACTCAAATTGAGTGGATATTATAAAGCAGGAATTTTATTGCTCTAAAACACTGATATGCAATCTGTTATATACAGGCCTTCTCCTGATATTAACTATATTAGAACAACAATATTTTATTTATTATCCACTGTATTGTTTCAGTCGTCACTAAGGCCTGACGTGGGTCCTAGTTCAGTGGCTGCTTCTGGAAAGTCAGCAGCTCCGTTCTACTCCTTCACTGGACACAATCCCAGAAGACGCTCTTTACAAGATGCCCCTCCCATCGGTAAGTGCTGTGTCTGTACTTCTCTGACAAGGACAAAAAGTCCAACCAGTACAGTTTAGAACAGCTCACAAATGTAAGCAAACTAACTCTTAAACTCACCTCACACACACACCTGCACAAGTAAGTCTGTTTGAGTCTTTATTGTCACTGCATAGTGGCTCCTAGTCGTAATCCACAATTTACCCCAGATGCCCCCAGTGCCCATTTAAGTGATTTTACACTGATAATGTATTTTACAGTCAGAAGAGACAATATTAATATTGCTATGTTGTAATTACGTGTTCAGGCTTTTGTTGCATATGTACTTTTGAAATAGTGACACATTATTTACAATGCGGCTATGGCTGTTCTTTTACCTCTTTTCATTAAACACATATTCTTTCATCTTTCCACAGATCCTCTGCAAACAAAAAAGGTTCGCAAGGTCCCTCCTGGCCTGCCTTCATCTGTGAGTGGAAGATCATCTACTCTCACATAAACAGATTTCACAGTGAGCCTGGTTAAGCAGACACACACAAACACTTCCCTTTGACTTGCACACAAAGGGGGCTCTTGACATTAGTATTTCACTTCTTGGATTAGAAGTCACTATTTTGTTGTTTACTTGTCTATGGGTCCTCTGCTCCCTATGAATTCACTGAACAAACTAGTAGCGTTTTATGTTTGTTGTTTACACGCTTGTTGGTAAATGTTAGCACAACGTTGTCTCTGTAGGTTAGGCCTGTGTGCTGCTCATTGTGTGCACCTCCATGTGATTGATTTTCAGCACTGCCCTGTCACAGCTTGGCCTCTCCTGGGAGAGAGAGGGGCTGTCAGAGCCCATCCCCGGCTCTGCTCTTTTGATGTTTAATTAGTCATTACGAAGGCGAACACGAGGACAGACAGAGATTAATAGCACAGAATATCTGAAATTTCTATTGGTAATGATCCCACAGGAGCAGTGAGCATTAGGATGCAGAGAAGTGTGGAGCTCAGCTTGCATTTGCTTAGACGGGGGTGTTCAAGACCATTAATATGCATAAATCACTAAGTCAGATGTTCATTGTTCAAACCCTTGTGGATCTGCAAAAGGTCCTTAAGCCATGACTTAAATTCTTTGAATATTAACACAATAGTGTGTTTTTGTTCCTAATCATAAGCAACGGGTTTGCTAAAAATCTGAGGTTTTCTTCTCTTAAACAGTAAAAGGTTTTCCTGGGTGTTGTGAGAAAGTGTGGAACTGGATTTGCCTTTCAGAGCTTTGATGATTGTCACCTTTGCTGCTGTTTCTCTGAAATCAAATATGGAACAGGCTGCGTAACATAAAAGGCTGGCATGTGTTTTGTTTCTGGATTTGTGTTTGAAAGGAAGTTTGTCAGCGCGTGCGACAGAGAAAGCAGTCTCTGGAAAGATGGCGTGCTGCCTTTTTCTTAAGTAAGTGATATATTTGAGGTCTTGTCAGACAACCGAGGGGGGCACAAGAATGACTGCCTCGCAGGTTACATCTCTTTGTTGTGTAAATGGACGCTGGGCTTTTATTTGTCAGTACTTAACACATGGGCGCAGGTGCAGCTCTGTGACTCATAAGAGTACAATCAGGCGCTACAATGCGAGATGGGAAAAACAGTGACAGAGCCTGGGATAAAATACAGATTCTTCTTGTCACTCAGTGCTGCTCACAAGATAAAGCTCGGAGCTCGGAGGAATTATCCCAGTTAGTCTTTGATCCCATTTGAACGAATAGAGATGGCAGCGTTGGAAAAAGGGCTGTAGGTCTCTTTTTAACCTGCTGAAAGAGAAAACATTGAACCTGCTTTTTGATAGGTGGGCTGTGTGGGAGTGGGAGGTTGTCTGGAGGTTTAGATGGTGTAAAGATGTTATAATATGACCAAAAGAGGCCAGAGGTGAGACTGTTTGGCATGAACTATTGCGATGTCTAAAAAGCTACTTGTGGTCCTTAAATGTGCAGTTGTTAGACGTGTGATTGCAGCATATCTCCTAGCGATTATCACCAAAGCTGTTTTTTATATTGCCAGCTCTGACACTGGTGCTGGTGCAGCAGTGATGGGAAGTGCTGAGAGGTCCATGCACCTGGACTGAGCTTTGCTGGAGGCAGCTGTACCCAGGCCTGGAGCGTACCTGTAAAGCATGAATGCAGCTGCAGATTCCACTGAAAGCTTTTGCTTGTGTAAGCAGGCGCTGGAGCCTCACCAGAGACTCCAATAGATGCTTCATATAAAAAAAAAAATCTACACAGTGCTTCCTATCATTATGTACTCTGCACAGAATTTTTGTATTTATTTATTTATTTATTTTTTAAATCCTCTTTTTTTCCCCCAAGTTTGTGTTCTGGCTCAACAGTCTAAAAATAAATTTAAGAGTTTTAAATCAGATGGCCAATGTAAGTTGCAAGTCCAAGCGTGCTGTGTGTACACTGCATGATGGAGTTGAATCAAAATATTTACGGGAGCACATCCTCTGTGCATTGAGGTTTTGACACTGCTGTGCGTCGGATGTGAAGGCTATCTAGACAGGCCAGCTGGTGATTGCAAACATTAAAATGTTTATATGGCTTTTACATCTTATATACAGACACCTCCTCACTTTGCCACGCACATACTTTTTCTGTGCTCTGCTAAATTTCAACTTCGACACACTGACTGCTAGATTTTTGTGATGACTATTAATCTCTCGTTTAATTATTATGCCATTTGGAGTAGCCTATTAGGATGTGTCATAATGTTATAATGCTTTGACATAGTGAGGAGGGGCTGAGGCTGTTGCCTGACCGAGCAACAACAGCCAGGGTGCTGGGTGCTGGGTGAGAGACTCCTCCAGCTCATGAGGGAAATGTGGAATATTTATGGGGAGCTCCAAGCGCATGGTGTGTGTGTGTGTATTTGTGGTGTAAATAGTGTAATAGTGTTTTTCCCCACAAACCCTTGTCAAGGCAGTGTGTCTTGACGGAACACTTTCTCACTGACTTTAGCCCACAGATGAGAGAAAAGAAAGTATAGAGATTCAGCTTAGCCTCAGGGATTTTGCGAACAAACCCCTCAGTGGGGATGACAAAAAAGTTGGCATTTGTGTTTGATAGATCAATCAAGCACCCTTGTTTCAGTCAGATTTGAACTGTGTGAGTTGTAAGAAACAGGCTTCTGTAAGGTCTGAATTACAAGACTCAGAATTATTCCTTGCAGTGCCTGTCTGTTGCATGACATTCTAAAGATAAATAATCTGTCTTTCTTCCTGACTTTGACGAGCCACAAAGACCACACATCGTTTTACTGTATGAAAGCGTATAACTGCTACTGGAGGGGGGTCTCAGGTGCAGTGGTATATATGGTATATGGTTAGATTCCCTACATCTTCAAAGTTCTTTTTAGGGCATTTTGCAACGGCAGAAAATGTGGAACATACAGTGGGTGGGTGACATTGACAAAAATTAATATCTAAATTTTTATCTCAAAAACAATATTCAAGTGAAGTAGGTATATGCTAAAATTTGTCTGTGAATATCTTGGTTCAAGTTTCAGACAAAACATAAATGCACCATAAAATTAACTAAATATTCTTTAAGTACAATTAATACCCTAGACATTTCTGTCTGTTTGGCATCATTTTTATTTTTATAGTTTGGCCTATAGATGATATACTTCATACTTGAATTCTGCATTCACAAAACAACAACTGTGATATTATATATTTTTAATTGATCTCTCACCTCAGTGCCCCAGGGCAGCTGCGGCTACAATGATAATTTAAAAAATATTATTAGTTCTCTCACATTATTATTTTAGTATTAGCGCTGTGCAAAAAAAAGTGTTAATGGCCATCTGAGCACTGTGTTACTCTGAAATTTGTAAGAATGACTAAATGTATGAGTCAAGTGTCTTGTGTGTGGGAGAGATTTCAAATGGTGTACTGTAGATGATCTGTTACATGCTGTTATATCGCATAGCACAAGATGGCCATATGCAGACAAAATCTTAAATTACTTCATATAATTTTATCTCATATAAATCCTTCAATAATTTTTTTAATCTAAATTCTAGTGTTGTTTGATTTGTGCTAGTGGAAATGGTTTCAGTTTTTCGCTGTGCCCTGACCTCAGATAGTCCCCAGAGAGGCTCTTTTTCAGATTGGTCTGATTAGATAGACACCCTTGTTTTACGGGATGATCCTAAACAGTCACTGTTACCCCTGGGACCTCAGCCTTCATGTTTATCTGTGTTGGGTTGTTGAAATTTACTGCTGATGCACACAACTGAGATAACACACCAGACAAACTACCAAGCCTGTCCGCTTTCAACTGTGAGGAACATGAAGAGTTAAACGACACAAAATAATGCACAGATTAAAGTCATTACTCACATTCAGGGCTGTTGTAAATTATTCATGTTGGGCTTGCGTGAGTTTACCACATTAATGCAAACCTTGATTTGGGATCACTGCAGCCTCCAGAGCATGGCCTGTCAACAATAACTAAAGCAGTGTTTATTGTTTAAAACTGTGCGCGCTAATCATGTGAGAATGTCAGTTAATGCTTGCAATATTAAATGTGATATATAAATGTGATTCTATTATGTCTTGGTGCTTAAAATGAAGAATATTTCTCTTTACTTTAATTATGTTATTATTTATTTGCATTCATGAAAAGGATTAAAGAAAAACAGAAAGTATATTTTCTACTTAAAGTTGAGTTAAGTATGAACTATTTTCAAAAAATAAAATAAAAAAATGTTATTATTTATTCCCAGAGCACCATGGCGTTTTGAAGGGCGGTCAGTGTTGCCCCTCACACCCCTTCATCTAATTAGAAGCAGAGCTTCTTACAGGAAACAATCTTACTGTCTGATGACATCATAGCTAAATCCATGCATGCGATGGGGGTGACCTCAGCCTGAGGATTTGCACTGTCTTTTTCAACCCAAACAAATCCACAGAAAAGCACCTTGTGAGGACTCCAGTGTCATTAGAGTCCAGTGTGAACAGGTGGGTGGAGCTCGGCTCACCTCCAGGACCACACTCATTTACATAATATCAAGGTGGTGTCACGATCACTCCCTTCAAAGTCTGAATCTGTAATTGCTCTTTTCTTTAGATCACATGAGCATTCTCACATCCATCTATTACAAACATATTTACAAATAACATGTGCTGCCACTCTCTCAGTAATGTCCCTCTGCCTTTTATGTGCTTTTCTCATGAGGCTACACTCCATGTCTGGACTTGTTTTGGGCGCTTCAAACGCTTCTATCATGACCATTTTTGCTTAAAGCATCAACTTGAAACGGAGCCAGATATAAAGCGGTAACAGCATGTAGAGCCAGTGTTTTGGAAGAGTTTAAAAGAGCCTCTGAGAAGAAAGGGGGGATAAATAATAACAGCACTGAAGGGAGAGGCATAATAAAGGCCTAGTTTTCTTAGGGAAGTGGATGCTTTCATCTTACTATAACAATAATGTTCTCAATGAGTCCGCAGACCTGTGTTAAGTCCAGGAATCTTGGAGTGGCAAACATGAAAGGCTCTTGTCACACTATGCAGGCTGGCCTTTCGCTATACTACTGCCATTTCTCATATCTGTGCTCCCTCCTCCTCTATTTTCACATGATAAAGGTAACGAGGATCTGTGTGGCTCACAGTGACAGTAAAGCGTGGTAAAATGGCTGTTAAATGTTTTGCTTCCCCCCAGTGCTCCCCCAGTCTGAGGCCCCCAGGGTTTAGGAAATGGAGCATTATTTTCCTGTTCAGACGTCACGAGCCACCTCCTTTGCAGCTGTTGCATGCTTTACAACTCTGTGTTTACTGGCGCTCCTCAAGTTCAGGTCCTATTCTGCCAAACACTGCATATTTTACATTTCATCAATAGGCTGTAAGCGTATTTTTTACCCATTATGTGGATTTTTACTGTTTCTTCATTGCCATGTTAGGTGATCACTTTTGCTATCTTTTGACTCCTAATTAGTGCGAGAAAACAGGTAAAATACATTGCCAGATGGTTGTGCTCATTCCAATGCAATATTTCACCTCACTGCCTGTAGCCATATCCAGTCATCTCACAAACAAAAAGATTAAAACAGGATTATGAAGAGAGCTGGCTCATTTCTTTTATTCACGCTCTCCTTTCAACGCATTGAATTAATGAACTTCCACTTCATCATTTGGGTCACTCCTGTAGAAAATCAACATTTTGATGCTCAGATGTAAACATTTCTTGTCTTTTTCTAAATCCGTTTGCACATTTGTTTTCTGTCCAGCCCTCTTGCCTTTATCTTTCTAAACCCACCTCCCTGTTGCCTCCCTTCCCCCTCGTCCTTTTCCTATTTGCCTCAGCACTTGCAGGCTTAAGAGTGGCATGTACCACGCTAGCCACTCCCTTCTGGCTGACACCCCTTCTCGTAGTGGGGAATGGTATGGTCCTGCTTTGCATAAGTTTCCTCTGAGTGGGTCGTGTGTGGAGGCCAGTACTGAAAGAATTATTAGTCCCCTTTGAGCGCTTTGGATATATGTCCGGAGAAAAACTAGAACGCTACTTTGGTATACCATTAATAAACCTAAAAAGCTACGATGTATTGCGCCTACCCTGTCCCTGGAATGGGCAGTAACTCTTTAATGTATTACTACAACGGGAAATCGGTGAGTAATCTCTCTGAAAGAAAGATTTGCAAAAGTCAATGTTTGTGTTTGCTGGCTTGCTAATATTTTGTTTACATCTAATTTGTCTTTTTTATATAAAATTATATTTTATAAATATTTTTGAATTCATGTATGAATCGCTGGCCTGATCTGAGTTTCCATTGCCTCAGTTAAAGTCATGTCCCAGGACAACTGCAGTAGTATAGTCTGCCATTTCACACCACATCTGTCTTTAAACAATTTGGTATTTTAGGTAACGCATAAGAAGTCATGCCTTTTTTCCACCCTTTTTCCCATACACAGAAAGTAAAGAGCAGGGCAGAAAGTTTTCATGCAGCGTTGAATTTATTTTTACTGGCTGGTTTCTCGAGCTCAGAGACTGGTTGAAATAATAACAAGTGGGAGTCTGGGAATGATTAGGGGAAAGAGCCTGCCTGTTGAGGTTAGACTTTCCTGTTTGCAGATTGAGCTCCAAGCACCAGTGTTGCTGTTATTACATCTGTTTTTAATCACATTGGCATTCTTGATGCCACAGGGAGTCTAATGTGATTTCTGAACTGCTCTGTAATGACCTCTTTGATTTTTGTTAGTTTCAAAAACCTTAATAAGTGTACAGAAAGTTCACAAGTTTGGACACACTAATCAGATCATATGAGTATCTGGTTTACTTTGGTCAATAATTTCATAATGTTTTTATTTCTCTTTTATATCATAATTGTTTAGAGCAGTGAAGGAAACTTGACATACACACTTGTTTTCTAAGTAGTCGCATTTTTATGACATTGTGATTGTTAAAATGTTAGTGTAAACTATAATAGTTTTTTCTTTCCCATTCCATAATTACATGTACAGTCAACTTTAACTGCACCAAAGCTGACTTTGATCTCCCTGATATTAAGTATTAACGGCTTGTGTTGCATTTGGTGATGGAGAGAAAATTGATAGCATGTGTACAGAGTGGTTAAGCTCTGTGATCAAAAGTGTAAAGTCCTTTTTGATTTTTTTTCAGTAAAATAAAGGATGGAGCTCATTTTTGGAACTTGATTCATATTAATTTGGTAAAATGCAGAGAGGCATGGCAGGCTCACCATCTGGAGCACTGGAAGAATTCACAGTGGGCCATTGGCTGGTGGCACAGAACCAATGCAGATGGAGCGACTCAATGATCTTTATTTCCGATGCCTTTAATAAACAAGAAAAAATAAACAGTGAAAGCCATGGTGGACCTGTGTATTATTTGAAAATACCTGATCTAGACATAGATTGGCTGTGGTTATTTGTATCATGTGCAGTGTGTTTATGATGCAAGTTACTCTGCAGTGCAACAGGTCCTTCCAGCAGGTAATCCTTATTATCTCATAATATAGCATGTGCAGTACCTGTTGACTGAATCAGTTGTGTTAGGCTTTACTTTGTCCCGCATGCACTGTACATTTGAATTTAAAGTCATTATTTCAATTTGTCTATTGTTCTTTTCTGAACACCTACACATTTACTCAAAATTTTGTTTTTTGTAGCTATATCCATAATTTTACTTCACTTATTTTGTATTTTAAAACTGTGGCTCATCTTGTGCTGTGTTGTGCAACAGTCTTCAAAGCAGACACAGGTTTGGTTTAAAAAGGCATTCTTTGCAGCTCTCACGCCAAACCCCTCTAGAGTTGGAATAGAAACAACATGCCCCTAAGACAGATTCAGCTTGATTCCTAGCAATGGCAGCAATCTCATAAACAGGACATGGCTTTAGGACACTGTTTAAGTGTGTCTCTTTGAACTAGCTGGCCCTTTGCCGGATCTTTTCTCACTTTTGTAATTTTACTTTTCTTTACTGACACCATGAGACATCTCCATGTTGGAGCGAGTCACTGTCTAGTGTTTTACATTAGATGTTTTGATTGATGTGGGATAGACTTCAAAGGCAGGTATCAAGTCTTAACAGAGGGAAAGGTGTGTGGAAAATGTTTAGTTGTCAGTAAAAGCAGAGTGAGGCTGAAAAGCATTGAAAGGTTACCTCAACGTAAAGTACAGGCTTTGATCTGACTCTGAGTGACTCATAGGCTCTGTCTCTACATGAAAGGATACTTTATATTGTCATATATGTTGTGTTATAGTGGTCATTTTAAAACACCAGTAAATCAATTCTGCTATTAGTGTGTAAATTGGTACATAGCTTTTTGTACCAAGTTTATGACATAAAAAAGTTAAACTTTAGTAGTAACAACGGCATCCAATATTATGTATTATATTATATTTTGTTGCACGGCTTTCTTTGAGTGACAGGCTAAAATTAATGTTCAAATAAAGGAAACCCCCTGATGGCCCTCTTTGGGATAAGCCTGTGGAGCGACGCACCGGTGTTTGGGGTGCTTTATTAATGCTTTAACTGGTTACCCTTTGGTAAAAAGGACAATTAGCTGTATCCACTGCCATATGCTGCCCATTGATCGTCCATCATGGCAGAGACAAAGGGCTGGGCTCCTAACCTGAGATCACTACGATCCACCCTGGTCACATGTGTAAGCCCAAGACCCCTGAGAGGTGTACCCCTCCTACTGTACTTACACAGTCAGACACACCCAGCCAACAACCCTCAACTCTAGTATTAAAATAATGTGACTTCAGATTAAGTCTAGTCTATGCTTTTGGTCAGCTGCATATTTTCATCCACATACACTGAGAAAAGGTAGTAAGCAGCCTTTATGACATCCACTTGTGAGTGAACGAGACTGCAACTACTTGCTTCAAAGTGTGAAATAATTGACTGTTTTGTTGCTATGCACCAATATTTTGGGTCATGTAATGATCTCTGGATTTGAGTTTTTATGAATGAAGTTTTGGAAATAACACAGGTGTAATCTAGTGGGCAGGTCCTGGCTGGTTCTCATTAACATTATAGTGCTGTCTGCGTGAAGGAGTTTGTTGGTCTCTGGTCCTCTGCTCTCTCTCCATCTGGAGTCGATGAAGTCAGAAACCACATCAGTGTTGTTTGGCCTGCGTTGCCTTTGATCCTCCCGCTCCGCTTGGCACTCACACAGCTGTACAACAGCATGCTCTTTGTGCCTCTCCTTTCACTCAGCCACCATCGCACAGGTACACATTTAAAGCAGCAAAGCAGGCTGTTTTTGTCCCATTTATTTGATTTCTGCCTCTCTGGGAATGCTGTAATTTGCAAAGCATTTAGTCTGTGCAAGTAAGCGGGTATCATTATACTTCCATTAGAGGTTGAGTTGATCTGAAATGCAAATACCCCTGATAATCCACTCCTCCCTTCATGAGCTTGATTGCTTGTGAGTCATTAAAGTGTGTTTGTGCATGTTTTCTTTTTTTTTCTTTTTTTTTTTTCTTTCTTTTTTTTTAAACCATGTTTGTTCGTATCTGTTAATTTGGTCATGTTGAACTTTGTGACAAACTACATTGTACAATATTAATATTTAATCCATTGTGTTTTCAATTTGTAGTTAGAAGTTTAGTTTGATTATGTCACGTTCTTAATGTATATATTAACACTAAGGTTCTCATCACAGGTGTATGCACCATCTCCGAGCTCAGAAGAGTTCAGCAGAGATTCTCCTTCATACAACTCCCCCAAACCCACAAGCAGTATGTTCGCAAGCACTTTCTTTGGTGAGTTTCATTTATTTATTTTTTGCTGTAAAGAATGTCCTGGGTTTATGTTTAAAATTGAGAAACAGAAAGAAAGTTTTGAATGCTTAAACACACCATGCTTTTAAACACTGTATTTGAATCAACTCATCACATGGGTGACATGGCAAAAAAGAATATCATGATTTTCTAGGAGCCAGATCACAGTTTCAATTTGATCACAATTCATGTACACTTTTGTTGTTGTTGTTGTTGTTGTTTATATATTTATTTTCGGCATTTTAAGAGGTAATAAAAGTCATCTGCTTCTTTTGAAAGTTCACAGTTCATTGTAGTTAAAACCACTTACTCAGAGCCATGAAGAAGCTGTTCAATAAGACAAGTGTGTGTGTGGCCAAAATAGCAGATTGTCTCAAGGACCAGATCACAATTCGATTTTTATCTCCAAATCGGCCAGCTCTAACTCATTATAATCAGTTTTAATTACTACATACTAATGATGTAAATATAAGGTGAAAGTGAAGTATATTGTCTTGACTCCTATTTCATCAGATGGCACCCACAGTTCATCCGACCCGTGGAGTTCATCCAATGGCATCAGTCAGACAGGGTACGGAGGAATGCTCAGCGGATCTTCATCTCACATGCCACAGTCAGGAAACTACAGCAGCCTACACTCCCATGAGCGATTGGTATGACCCTAGTACAGCCACACATACAACTGCTATATATCTAAAGGACACAATTTTTACAGCACTTGAAGTCTGGGTTATTATACTGTAATTAAAACATAGGTCTTAAATTTGTGTGTAATGTATATATAAAATCATAGTAAATCATTTGTAGTCATAGTCACTTATTGTCCATATTTTTATAGCCTTATATTTTTTACTGTACTTGCACAGGGTTGTATTTTGTTATTTGCACCTTTTTATCTTAATGAAGTAAGTAAATAATTAAGTATTGATAATATTCTAACTAGTTACACTGGTTAGAATTCTACTATTCTTTGCATTACAACAGTGAAATTTCCTCACTGTGGGACAAATAGAGCTTGTGTCTTAATATGCCCCATGTATGAACCAGCATCACAGGGAGTCTGCAGATGCTGCTACCCGCTTTCTTTCTCTGTCTCTCTTTGTAACGGTTTCATCATGGTTCGCTAAATTTATCGCCTTTTTTAAATTTGTTTTAAATTTTTTCAGAATTACCCTGCACACTCTGTCTCTCCGGACATCAACTCCAGTCTTCCTCCTATGTCCAGTTTTCACAGAAGCAACACCAGCACTTCACCATTCGTCACTGCAGCACACACGCCGTCTGTCAACTCAGCAGATGCAGTCATAGGTACTTAGTTTTGTACCTACGTTCAAAAGACTTAGACACACTAACTCAGTAAAAGTATTCAGTTGAACAGCTGCTTTTGCACCATGACAGCTTTTCATTTGTCTAAACCTCTCTCTGTATTTTCGTAGCTGCTGCAAATCGGGGGAACGCTACTGGAAGCTCACAAACAGGAGATGCATTAGGAAAAGCACTGGCCTCAGTAAGTCAGTAATATGAGATATGTTAAAGTGTTCAGACCTATAGATTAGTATGTTACACAATTATTTTATGTTTTCAAAAAAAAAAATATACTAGTAGGTTAGTTACCATCCCCATCAAGGGCCTCAGCAATGAAGCTTTTAAGTACTGTTAAGTACTGTTTTGAATACTGATTAAAAAATGTGAAGAGCATGTTACTAATTGTTTTTAGACTTAAGCCTGAATAATTAGAGGCTTGAAGTAAGGAGTATTGAAGAAAAGGAGCTGTTTAAGAGCTTCTTGTAAATAAGTGATATTAATATATAACTTTTGTTCAGTTGACGATGCGATGAAACCTTTATACATTTACACAATAATATGCATTGAAAAATATAGTTTTGTAGAGATAATGACTATATATATATATATATATATATATATATATATATTTTTTTTTTTTTTTTTTTTAAATATATATATATATATATATCAGGTGCTATGAGTATTGGGCAGCACGCTGCCCCCGCGACCCAGCTGGATTAAGCGGGAGAAGATGGATGGATGGATGGATATATATATTTTTATATTTATATATATATTTGCCAACTCAATATCATTACCATCACAAAGCTGAGCTGAAATGGACACGGCTGGGCAGAGGTGGGGGTGTGTAGATGGGACAGGGGCAGTGGGGCTCAACTCCATGGGCCACCCTTTTTGGAGCTTTTGTTCTCCGCCCTTTTAAATTGGCTGTGCTTATTGGCCCCATGCTGCCTGAGGGAGCGTAACTGATGGGGAGGTGGGGCTTCATTTATTCCAGCAAAATGACTCATGTTTCATTTTGAATTTACCGTTACTATCCACTGTTGGAGAAGAATAGTTGATCTTATATTGTTACCACAAAAGTCATGGTCATGAATGCACTGGCCTGTCTCAAAGGATATGTTTTGGTCATCTTGATCATTTTTTTATTTTATTCAGGACCTTTACCACTGATAAAATGCATGAATGTTAAATGTTAAAAACAAACATGTAGAGCAACTTGCACTTAAGACTTTGGCCACTGTCTCCGCTGTACTCAGTGACACACTTCTGTGAAGCCTCTAGCCTGTAACTCTAAGTTGATTGAAAAACTAAAGCCCAGAGATCAAGATTAAATAAGGAGATTATTAATAATGAGTGTGTTCTATCATCCCTACTGACTCAAAATGTTTCCTGTGAGCTCAGTTTGATCTGAACCTGAAGTAGAAATCTTTGTGGATCTGTCGTTCTGTGTTTTTTCTGTTAATTAGCCTGGATTCAGCACTAATGTCCTTCATTCTCTGAGACTTGTTCTGTTACGCCACAATATCCTCTTATTAAAAAGATAAAACAGGGATGCGATTGTGCTTTAATCCTGCAATTGTTTATACAAATCCCTGTGGAAGTTCTGAAGACATAATCTCCCCGTCCCTTGTGATTGACTTGTCACAGAAAACTCAACTGACCTGAGACTAACCCCGTGAGAGGTGTATAACTGGCACAAAACCCTGAACCAAAAAGTTTGAATTATTATTTAAATATCAAAGAAAGCCATAACTGAATCATAGCTTAAGCCAGTAGTATACAAATCAGTCAATTTGATCGCTATAGCATTGCAATATACAATTTACTGTTTAAATGTGTGCCATGTCACAATAAATAAAAATAAATGTTTTATAGCATTAGTTATTAATTTTGTATTTTGTTACTCTCACAGATTTACTCGCCCGACCACACTAGCAGTAGTTTCCCTTCAAACCCCTCTACACCAGTGGGCTCTCCTTCACCTCTGACGGCCACAGCAGGCACAGCATCGGCAGGAACAGTCGTCACAGCGACGGGCTCCACAACTGGGCGACCAGGTACTGTATATCCTCATTTACTTTCTCATTGCTTTTATAACATATTTCTATTATTAATGCTTTTGAGCCCCAGACGTATGGCCCTTTAAACTTGAATAATGATTAGACCAAAATAGGCGCAGTTAATTGCTAATATGGTAATTCATTCTGACATTGTAATTACTTTAACTAGGTATAGAATTAGTTAAATTAATCAAACTGAAGCAAAGGTTTGTAAAGGTTTCATATTTGTATATTTAAGCACTTCTGTGTTAATTAATTAAAACATACTATGTTTCAGTGCACTGTGGATGGATCACCTAAACCATGTGATTTTATGCTACACTTTACAATATTACATGATTATTACAAACACTTGTACCAATGGTATATGAATATGAAGAACTGTAATCTTTTGGTGAGGGTACTGACTGGACATTGTGAGTAAAGGAAAGTGAATGTGTGGACACGGAGAGGGGAAAGCCCTGGTTTAACTGGGCAGTTTTGTCATCTGTAGTAATGGAGTGGCGACAGCTGTCTCTTCGTATGCCCCCCTCATCCTCAGCTGTTGCCCTGCCCCGCGGACAGCTGTTCCCCCAACACACACACACGACTGGCTGCAAAAGGCCGCAATTATGTGCAGTGGGGGAAGGGAATGTGACTCAGCTGATGAGGAAGACCATGATACCCTCACACAGGGAACCCCTGTTTATAGCACCTCAAACCACACCTGGGACCTCACCATGGACTTGAACTTGGTGTAGATACAATATAGTTGTAGTTGCTGATTTTAACTTTTGTTTTTTAACAAGAATGTATATATTATATATTAGGTGCAATAAATCAGAAATCATCACCCATGGCAGTCAAAGGTTAAAACAAAAACATTATGTAGTGGAGAAAGAGAAAGAACAATACTTAAATTTGGCACAGAAATTGGGCTTGCTGTTGATGTTAACCTCAAAATCCATTCATCATCGGGATTACACCAATATACAGCACATTACTCAAGACTGGTTTGTTCAATTAGCCCTCTCCAGCACACACGGGGACCAGAGTCCCAGGCTAATTTTTCACTGCCTCTAACCAGCAGAAGCTCACATGTTATGTTCCTGTCTTGTTCACCTGGGACAGAGAGCTGAAGCAGAAGAGACTTTCTCATTCCCACTTCCAAAGTCACTTTTATTAGATAGTTAATTAAAGTTTTTCGAAGGATTGCAACTTTAAATATGTTTAATTAAAGTACCCCTTAAGGCATGTTTTAGTAAATACATATATATTATGGCACTTTCCCATACACTTTACTATTGTGTGTATTATATATTGGCTCTTCGTGTGTGAATGTGTATGCTGATTATTACTAGATAATATACATATCACATATTGCTCAAGTCACAAACTCTGATTGAGCCACAGGAAAGGTAATGTTTTGCTTCTTCAAGGGAAAGGTGATGTTTTGTGTCAGGATGCAGTCCAGCCAGCAGGAAGTGATGCATATCCAAAAGATATAAATATCTCTGAAAGAACAACCAGGAAATTAGTTTGTCAGGCTCTTTCATCCATGTACAATTCTCATTTACCTAACCTAAGCACTACCATCTTTGTCTGATTCATCCATTTTTGTTCATCCTCCTTTATAGGCACAAATCAGTGGCCACGCACAGGTGGGCAGACTCCATCCTCACCAAATTATGAGAACTCCCTTCACTCACTGGTAAGCTCCATTTTGAAGTCTTAGACTAGGGAAAGTGCAGTGTGGAATGAACTTGATCGAAATTATCCCAAAATGATTGATCTAGCATCACACAGATTCCTGGGAGACAAATGTTTTGCTGAGAAATCTGGGGGCAGACAGATAACCAAACTAAACAATACCTGTCCCGAGGGGCTGGCCATCTGCGCTGTAGTCCGTGGGCCAGAAATGGGATGACAGTCGAGGGAGGGGTGTGGGCAGCTGCCTGCTCAACCATTTCTCTGGGATTCCTTTGCTGTCATGTGACTAGAGCTTCTCATCATTGGTCATATCAACAAAACAAGGAGGATAAAATAAGCACAGTTTGATGTAAACAGAAAAATACATAGCTAATCCAGGACTAGAGTTAATAATTTGTGTCCCTGTTGTGTCTGTGAAGATTATCGTTAGCTATTTGTGTTTAAAAAGTGAGCTACGTTTGCTAACATTTGGTTTTCAGTAACTATGATTTCCCTGAGTGGCCGAATGGACTAGTGTCCAGAGGAAAGGAGGTGATGTCATTTGGCCAGCTGTTTGAGACTTGAATGGAAAATATGTGTAACTCTTTATGGCTGGTCTGGGTTGCACATGGCTATTGGCCTTTGGTTTTACTGTCAACAGTTTTGTGAATGAGTAAAACACATTCTTGTCTCATATGTTTAAGAGTTCAAAACTTAAAAGAATACAAATGAAATATAGCAGTCCATTATAAATTGTGGTTAATGGTCACACATAGTTTTTACTTTGTATTTTTACAGACATTGATATTTTTGTCCTATTTTTATTTTACTTGACAGAAAAACAGGGTTCATCAGCAGTTACATGAGCATCTTCAGGATGCCATGTCTTTCTTAAAGGATGTTTGTGAGGTATTCTTATTCCAAAAAACGTTACTCATTACCATTAAGCGTCCCATCTAATGCTTGATCATGTCTTTATTATTTTTTCACACACAACTCGCACACCATTTTGTTTCATGATTTCTGAACAATGCAAACATAATGCCATTTTACATTAATTGTTGCGGACTGTCACTAACACATCGAACTGTTAAAATTTAAAATTAGGAAAATTATGATCTATTTTGAGTTTGTTTGTCAAGTTTTATATTTTTTATTTCTGAGTCCACTTCACACATAGGGATGTCACGATATCAAATTTTAATTTCTGTTTCCATTTTCTATTTCCACTATGTGACCATCTTAATTAAATTACATTTCCTGAATGATAAACAGACTACAAAGAACTTTGTATTTATGTGTAATTTTTTGGGTAGTAAATTAAATGAATTAACTAACATTTCTGCTTCTGAATGACTATTAGATCTTTTTTTAAAGTCCTTAAAGGTAATATTATGACCTGAAAAGTTCTCATTAGGCAATTATTCATTAACCAAATAATCTTGACATCCCTAATCATACAGTTGTATTTGAGTTTTCATTCCTAATTTTATACTCCCAAGCCTTTCCACCCATTGGTGATTGTTTCTTCTCCAATCCATTTGCCCTTTACAGTCTCGAATGGAGGATCGTCTGGACAGACTGGATGATGCAATCCTTGTTCTGAGGAACCATGCAGTGGGCTCCACTGCCAATCTGCCCAGCGACATACACAGTCTGCTGGGACAGGCACAAAATGGGCCAATTGCATCTATTGGAGCAAACTTCCCAGCCTCAGCATTGGTTCCAAGTCGGACAACTGCAATGGTAATTTCACATTTTTGTCTGTATTCCATTACACTAAAGATACTCTGTTAAATCGCATCCCTATTCGCATTCTCAAAAAGTTTTTACTTCCTCCAAGACAAGTTCAAATAATAAAAATAGCTTGATTTAAAATATTTATTCATTTATTTATTATTTTAATGGTATTGTGTAACCATACAGTCAGCTTCTTTTTCCATTTTAGCTCACTAGTTTGTTTAAAAAGACACATGTGATGCTCCGAGGACAAACGCAGAACTGGGGTAGCTTAGCGCTTTTCATTATTGGACAGATTCTGAAACCCAAATCTCACAGATATTAGCAATAATTTATATTGTATGAATTAGGTAATCATTGTTGCAAATATAGCATTAGAGTTAGTGAGTTTGATGCTCCAGTTGTTGTGCACACATACATCACTTCCTGTGTCCAATGAGGTACTTGGCTCAGCCACAGACTTTTGGTAAATGCCACACCCTCCACTCCTTCTACCCCTTTTCATCACTTTTTTTCAACCACCCAGCAAATTTGAATTGCTGAACGTGTGTCTAGTCCACAGCCTCCACCCTAAAGGAGCCCCTCAGCTGTATGGTAATCAGGCACAACCATGAAAATGGCAGCGTTCTTTTCTGGCCAGAGCTCCTGCCTCCCTCCTTCTCCTCCAGACAAAGACTTGTTTGGACACCTGTTGAGAGCAAAGCAAAGATTACCGTTGTGCATAGGAGAGGGGTGTCCCGGAGAGATGGGTTTAACACAGGCCAACAGTGATGAAGGATCACATTCCTGGAGAAAAAAGGGGGTGCCCTTGACTCTGCAACACAGTCTCCGCCTACTTGTGCTTCTCAACAGAGTCAAATTACTCCCTGACATGTGCAGCTCACAACCCAGCAGTGAGACGTCATATTGAACTGAATGTATGTTTTTCACAGCAAAGATATGATGTGATTGGTTGTATTTCTTGGTTTGAATTAGGGGGGCACTCACGCTGATGATGCCGCTAGTCTGAACAACAGCCACGGAGGCCTTCCTAGTGCTAGCTCCACGTCCAGCACGGAGCTCAACCACCAAGTAGAGACATTCAGAAGTGAGCCCTGTGAATCTTTTTGACACTGTCTCAGTGTGAAGCTCTTTAATGGACTGTCTTCATCTTTTTAATTAGGTCTTACTGCGGCCCTTAGTGGGCAGGTCCCCTCTAACCTGGAGCTAAAGGTGGAAAAACCAGACAAAGATGACTTGCTTGATAGTATGTCTGGAGATGATAAGTCAGATGATGAAGGTGATAGGAGAGACATGAAGACCCCTCGTGCTGGCACCCGCACAAGGTATAACACATGCATGTTTACTAGCCCATTTGTTGGCACATACTCATAAACAGCCTAATTTATATACTTGATGATATGGATGAAAAAGGCATTTGACAATTGCCTGCATGGTTATCTGTCTTTGTGATAGTATTACTGAAGATGAGGACCTGAATCCTGAGCAGAAGGCAGAGCGAGAGCGCGAGAGGAGGATGGCCAACAACGCCCGCGAGCGCCTCAGGGTGCGAGACATCAACGAGGCCTTCAAGGAGCTGGGCCGCATGTGCCAGCTCCACCTCAAGAGTGAGAAGCCCCAAACAAAGCTCCTCATCCTCCATCAGGCCGTGGCAGTCATCCTGAGCCTGGAGCAGCAAGTCAGAGGTCAGTGTCAAGGACACAAGTGTTTTATCTTCAAATAACAACTCAAATATCCTTTAGCACTTTATTTTCTGCTTCATTTTATTTCAGTAACTTTACATATTGCTTGCTAATTAATTGTGTGTTATGTATTGCTACTTTGTATTGAAGTATATTTTTCAACTCAGCTCTCTTTGTTTACCTTTTTGGACTTTCAGAAAGGAATTTGAATCCCAAGGCAGCCTGCCTTAAAAGACGGGAGGAGGAAAAAGTGTCTGGAGGTTCTGCTGAATCCCATGTCCACCCAGGCATGACAGACACATCCAACCCTATGGGCCACCTTTGAGTAGCAGAAAGGTACAATCATTTGTGTTTGATCAGATTTCATTAATTTCATTAATATTAACTTGTATGCTGTATCCAATGCCCATCTCTCACAACCCCCTCATGTTTGTCTCTGCAGATCAACGTCACACAGACAATAAATAGTTTCCAGTTTGAGATGGGAACCTTGGTTCCTAGTGACAGAAAGGACTTTGTGACAACAACTGGAGGAGACAGACCACTTGAAGTAAAACTGAGACTAATGTAAACCAATCCAAGACTGAAGTGGAATCTCACATCTAGTTTTCCAACTGCAAAAATGTCCCCAGAAAAAAACTTAAGCACATATCAATGTCTGCAAGAAGTGTGTTGCTTCTGAACAATCAGAGACTTTGCAATCTCCTCTAAGCGTATGTGGAAATTGCCTTGTGCCTAAACTGAATTGACGAATGCATTGTAACAGCAATTGTTTTTGTTTTTATTTATTCTGTTATTGATGAAATTATGTCTAAAGGGAAAGCTAAGCAATTTCAAAGATAAGTATGCAGCTTTTCAGTCAATCTATAGTTTGCCAGTGTCACCATTAAAATATTGATAATAATAGCCTTGCTAAATGTATCATAATAATACCATGGACTGTTACAATGTTTTGAATGACTAACTCCTATGTACTGTGAGATTTGGATATGGTTACATCCAGAACTAAGCCTTGCTAAGTCTGGCAATTCCATAATGAGGTATATGGTATCAAGTATTTGGGCACTAAGAAGTTGCATTTTCTTTAGGGATGCACCAGTACTTGATGCAAGAAAATTTACTAAATCTGGCATTAATTAGATTGATTAGATAT
This sequence comes from Odontamblyopus lacepedii, assembly GCA_034769755.1. Taxonomy (NCBI): domain Eukaryota; kingdom Metazoa; phylum Chordata; class Actinopteri; order Gobiiformes; family Gobiidae; genus Odontamblyopus; species Odontamblyopus lacepedii. The sequence goes on along the minus strand of CM068349.1, from coordinate 21,740,291 downwards.
TGGTTCAAGATTAAGTCAAGCCAATTAATAACTCTTTTCTGGCCCAGAAAGTCTCATCATCATAATCAAAACATTGCACTTTTATTTATGCATCACTGATCCATTGTTAAATTACAAATAAACCATGTACAGTGACAACACGTGGATCGGTTTTGTGATCAAATATGGATAAATTATTGTTTTTTAGCAAAAGAAACATCTTTTTTCAGTCTCTGTACTGGCATCGACCAATATTTGGTATCAGCAGAAACACCAAAAAAGATGGATTGGTGCGTCATAATTTATTTGTTAAGTTTTAATTTTTATGCCCAACACATTTGTCACTTGTGCCCCATTTAAACTAAAGATGTGTTCTTTATGTTTATTTTTATTGCCACTGGCCACAGAAGGAGTCAAAACTACATTTGAATTGTTGTAGTTTAGTCTAGTTTCTGATACTGACTGAAATCACAAGTACTGAATTCTAATACTTTAGAAGGAACCCATTTTAGTTTGGCTATATTAGCACATGCAATTCTACAAAGGTGAGTGGCAAACTCTAGCTTTACTGAAAGCCCACATTTTGTTGTGTTTAGTCTTCAGTAGTGAACAGAGAAAATACAGAGAGCAAACTATTAACAAACTTTAGCATTCCCTGTATGTTAGTGTCTTAACTGATAAAATGGGACCTCACTGCCCATGCAATTTCTTTTCAATTTTGCCATATAGTGTTTATGTAAACAGTGATATTATATTACATTTAGCCTGAAGAATCCATACCTCTGAGTGGCTTGATATGTCATTTCTTGCCACCAGCTATAATCAGTTTGCTTGATGAAGTAGTACTTTTAAACGACGACCACTGATTTTCCTGGCCTGATGAGCATATCAAGTTCCATTACAGTTCTTCTGGTAGAATATAGCTATGCCTCTTTATGTTTTTTTAACAAATCATTTCGTCTGGATTTTGGCATACTATGTCCAGCCTACCTGATGTTATTTTTGGTAACTTAGGAGCAGTGCAAATCAGTGCATTTTGTTATGTTGGTTCCTAGAGGTGTAGCACAACAGTGAACAAACAGAAACATTTCTTTGTTAAAGACATGGGCTGACATTGTGTTTTTTTTTTCTTCATATCAGTGTGCATGCTTTACATTTCTCAATTATTTTAGTCCTTTGTCTTAATACTTTATATTCCATATATTTTGTTTGTATATTGTCTTTGTCTTTTCACCCTAAACAAGGCTACCACATTCATGACAGTATTCTGTAACAAATTTCTATATGGCAATCCATACTTAATTACTATGCCAGACCAAGAGTTTACATAACATATTATTGGCAACCTTAAAATATCATTTTTGTGCAGTTTGTTTGAATGTGGCCTTGTTGTTCATGTCAGTATTCATAAACATATATTTGTGTGGCAGAAGGTGATTGAGACTATAAAGTGAATGCCACATCCTGCTCTCTTTCTTTTCTTTTATTATTTGCTGTTTCTTCGCTCGTCTGTTTGCCAAGTTAGACTTGCTGTTCTCCCAGATGCTGTCCCTTGTATAATACATAAAAAGCTAATTCAAAAGAAAAAAAAACATTTGGCTTTCACTGTAGTTGGTCTTTTATACAATAATACGGTAAGAATATTTCTTGAAGTCTAAATATTACTCTTTCTAGATTTTTGAAAGCAAAAGTTTTGAGTAAAAAGTTTCTTACTTTATTTTACTATATTAGATAGTAAAATCTATGGTTATGTACAATAACCAGCCTATTACCGGAGATTTAGCAGTGTCTTCTCAAGATCATAGTGAATCTGTTGCTATTCTAGTACATAAAGGGCTTGTACTAGTGCAAAATTTCCAAAAACTCTGATGAATAAAAAGTTCTTGTGTCGAATGCAAAGGTATTGTTGGTTCACACCAGAAACAGAGAATTGAATTTCTGTCTTTTTCAACAGAAAGAAAACAATGTATATAACATTTATGTTGCAATAAATGTGCCATTTTGTAAACACAAATGTATTTTGCATTTATTTAATTGAAGGAGCAGACTTTCATTTTTGTCTTTTGTCCATCCCACATTTTGTTGATGCATTTTTCCATCCAGGTGTGAAACAGTACGAATGCTGAAAGGGGCAATAGAAGTTAACCCTGTTATTATTATTGTTTGTGTTCGGGATGATTTAGGCAAAATTAATGTTTTATAGTATTTAACTCATTTTTGAAAATAATACCAGTGGACCATTGTAGTCTGTATGAAAAGTACTATGAATATATGTTTCTATTTTTAATAAAGTGTGATAGCAGCGTACCGTAAATGTGATTAAGTCCTAATTGTTAACCTAACGGTTCTGTTTTAAATTGTCTTTTTTGTTTTGGAGGATTCAATATAAAATGGTTAATTATTCCATGATGTAATCCAAATTTTCCAGTCAGTATTTTAATATGTTTTCAGACACACATTCTGTATTCCTGCAGCTTTGGACATGGCCATACTGGAGGATCTAACTCTTTCCATTTTCATTACTGTTTTGGTTGAGAACCTCATTGTGTTTCAGTCCTCTATCTGTGACTGGAGTTAATGAATCCCACTAGTGCTGTGTAAGTGCTGTTAAAAGTTGAGGACTATAAATCTAAGGAGCGGGACATCTGCAGTGAATTTCCCACTCTCCTCATACAGAGGCATGAGTGTCCTCGTCTCCTCCTGAGAGGTCTAATCCCACTGGATTGTAGTCTGTCTGTGTGCACATAGGCAGGGTCCAACATCCTGACCCCTCCAAGGACAGAGCAGACTGTGTAGGTGTTTGAGCTCGTTCTTGTGGATGTTCATACTTCTTGTGGGAGCGGGACCACCATGTCTGACGGCTGACTTCCTGTCATGGCGCTACAGCCAGCTGACTCTCCTTGGCTTTCATCCTTGAAGCCAAACCAGAAAGCCTGCTGTGCCTCCTGCTTCTTCAGCACAATCATCTCCTATTTCTCTGCTCCAACCCTGCACAGAGCCTGCCTACCTAAACCAAGCGTGTTCCCTCTTCTTTGAGTTTATTCTCAGATCTTGTCGCCACTATCCTTATGAGTTTTTGGTACAAGAAAAAGCCACAACTACAGAAAATATTAAATCAGAGGAGGTGGAGCTAAGCATGTGCACCACTCTGGAAATTCTGTTAAATGTCAATTTGGGAGATTTGCTGCTGGAAGGCTGGAGTTGGTGCTAATCAGGAGAAGAAAGCACGAACTGAGCATGCCCAGAGGTCCCAGCTGTGGCACCTCAGCTGAGAACAGAGCTTTTATTATGTGTCTGTAACTCAACACAGTGGCACTGAACTTAGATTAAAGGCTGTGCAGTCTCACTGAACACAAACACTAAAACATAAAGGGGGGAGCACAGCCTGAGGTCTATAGTGAAGCCTTTCCTGCACATTTCATAGATGACAAAGATTACAGGCATTTTTTATACTTTGATATTGCGATGCTTTCATGTGGCACACAGTGTAATACCAACATGCTGGTAACTATATTTACAACAAAGGTCAGCCTCCTGTCCTGCTTGAAATCTGTAAATGCATTATGATTGTGAAGACTAAATCCTGATAATATATTCCCAATGCCTTGAATAGGGGGTGTTGTCATTATGTGGTTTTAGTCACATATTAATGACCAATAATAGCACTTCATATAACCTGCAATCAAATCATCTCACTTTCCACTAGATGACGCTGTCGTATTTTAACTATGCGCCTGTGAACTGGATCCATGCAAGGGCAATGTGCAAGAGGCCCTGGTTACTTTTACCACTTTGGGGCTCGAAGTTTGTAGTTTAACCGGTTCCTACATGCCAAAGGTGTGCAATTATAATAATAACATAGTCTATATACACTTTTGTCTTCCGTCTGTTAGCGTGTAACCTACTGGTGAAAAGTAAGTCAAACTGATGATGAAGTTGGATTGAACCTGTTACTTGGTAAAGTAATACAATTGTCCTAAATTGATGAAAACGGGGCTACAGTGCACTGCATAGGTCGATCAGGTTTTGTCTGGCTGATTCATAGAGCAAGGGACCCGCGCGCTGTTTTGGAGCCGGTGGGAGGGCATTTTAGGCGAGTGTGCTCGCTTGGGTAGGCGGAGCGGGCCGGAGGGACGGACGGATGTCTTTCTGGAGCTGTCCCAGTCAGCTTCACAAAACAACATAGCACTGAGTAAGTTAGCAAAGTGTGGCGTGAAGTCATATTTCAGTGGCATATCATTTAAAATCGTCCCAGAACTACTATAAAAATCCGAACAGTGAACTACATAAAAGCACGGCGCTGGTGAGTACAACTTCTTTATTGTAGACGCTTCGCAATAGCTAAGCAGCAACAGGCTTGAGACTTGCTGAGAAAGATGGAAAACTCCAGAAATCTGGCAGAAACTGTCAGGGAGGAACAATATATGGACTGGTATTAATGTTTGAGTACTTTTACAGTAGTAAATGGCCCCGCGTAAATCTAGCTTGCAGTAGACACCTGTTGCTCTGGGATGGCAAACTTTATGGCAAAGTGCGTCAACCCAACCAAGTACGCGCCTTGATTAGTTTATTGCAGATCTGTCTTTTTCAGTACACAATTACTAAAAAACACGTCTTTCTGTTTTGTATTTCTTGTGTACCACGCACCTGTTTCTGCCTGCATATAAGGGCGCCAATTGCGTAACCATAGTCTACAATAATTTTCCCACAGTGCTGTTACTGGGCAAATCGTTTTCTCGCTTTTCACCTTTGCCAGACTTCACTAATTTGTCCCTGGGGTCATGTGACACAAAAGCACCACAGTCAAACAGGGGAGGCCCTATCTAGTTTAATAAACCATTTCTCTGCGCAGAAAGCATGTGTCACTTCTCAACTAGGTCCTGGCCGTAACCTCTGCTCCACAGCTGTGAGGTCACTTAAGGCAGCATCTATTAGGGGGATAGTGGAGCAGAAATGCTTGTAAAATACAATAAGAGGTGAAGCTGAGTAAAACTAGACAGCCTGAGTCATCATGTGTCACTAGTTATTTGTGACAGGACCATGAAAGAGTCTATTGAGGGGTCTTTGGCATTACCTAGCCCACTCAGAACACTCCAGTTGTGCTCATTCATTCATGCCTTCTTCTCCGGCCAAAGTCTCTAAAGCCGACTAATTCTCACAGATCACTGCTGCAGTCGCCATTATCATTGGGCTTAGAGTCTTTTAGCCTCATCTAAAGCACCGGCCACCCAAGTTACATGAAACGTGCTAGTGAAGTGGCAAAGGTCCTCCACTTTTCACTCTTGCTGTGTACCATATGACTATAGGTTTGCCCCATGGTTTTAAAATAGTCAAATATCTAAATATGAGTTGTGTCAGAAGCTACTCCTGTGCCTACAGTCCCACACTGCTGCCTGATCTGATAATGCTCTCTGCTTCTTGTGAATGTGATACAGCACATCCTGCCCAAGCCTTTGTTGTGCCAATGTTATCAGTGTCCCTCATTTGGGCCTATCTCCGTTTGCCATTGTCTTATAGCACCAGGCTGAATGGGACAGTGTCACCAAGACAAACAGGAACCTGTTCAAAGCTCATTGTCCACAGAACTGAACCATTCTGTACACAGCTTTGTTTTCCAGGTTGCTGCTCGGGCATTAAACTGTTAACAGCCTAGTTCAATTTTTGTACACAGCCAGATATTTATTGCCAACGCATTCTCCTCTGTTGTAAATCTGACAAACTGTTGACGCTGTAATCTTTATTGTCAGAATTAGGGATAAACTTACTGCATTTTAGAATGGATAATGTTTGTGTTTGTACTGTGAGGACATAACTCTAAAACATTTCTCTGATCTTTATAACTCATGTTGAAGTGTTTTCTTTCTGTCAGTGCTTTTCCTAGATCAGTTTAACCCACATCTTTTGTGATGCACAGTAAACAGTCACTTTGTAAAACCATAACTGTTAGTCACACACTTTAAAGGCCTCTTTAAACTTTACCTGATCATATTTGCATTAATATATGAGCGTAACACTTTGTTACATATACAGCTGGTTCTTTGGTTTCTTTTTCTTTATGTAGCTTTGTGCTTGCTAAATTGCAGGTGTCCAGAGGTGGTTATATGTTGGGTGTGCCTAATGCTTTATTAAATATTAAAGTGAAGAAACACCTCTTGTTATTGCAGAGTTAGTTTCTTACTCTCATCCTCTGTAAATCTTTGCTTACAGAAGAGAGCCTCCTGATCCAAGGACAGGGATAATTGTCTGCCTGTCTTCCCCATGGAGTCATACAGAGTGACTGGCATTCCCAACACTGGCCCACAGCGGGTTTACACTCAGCCTGCGCGCTCCTTCAGGACAAATAGTAATGGGGCTGGTAGCTATGGGCTCAGCATTCGCGTCCAAGGTATTGATGGACACCCCTATGTAGTGTTAAACAACCAGGACAGGGGTCCGCCTCCTTACACTGATCCTAACAGTAATGGATTTGTTGACACAGAAGGCTCTTTCATTGAGAACTATCATGAGTATGATTTCAGAGGCAGCACAGAGGCTGGCTCAAACAGTCCCTTTGGGGAGTATAGAGCTCAGATGATGATGCAACATTCAGGTCTTCATAACGGCCTCTTAGATTCACAGGGAAAGAAATCTTCCACCCTTTTGAACTTTCAAAAACACCCTGAAATATTACAACCATATGATCCGGAAACCAACTCCCTAAATTTCCACAGTTTACCGTCCAGACCTATGTCTCAGAATTCTTTATCCAAATCTTCAGTCCACAGTTTGTCCCAGTCCAGGTCTTCCAGTCTGGATCATATTCAGTCTCCATCTCCCACCTCCACTGAGTCAGCAGCTGCTAAACCTCAGCCTATGCCCTCTTCTAAGGTGGCGCAGCCGCAGGTCGCCCAGCCACAATCCAAACCACGCAGCACAAACCTCAATGCCCCTCAGTCCATGTCCCAGCCATCAGCAGTGAGCAGTGCCAATGCCAGTCTAGACCACACCCATCGTGAACCAGATGTCCTCCCTCTGAGGCGAACAGACTCCAGTGGACCTGTTCTTCAGCCTTCACGCTCCCGCCACTCCTCCTCATCCTCCACAAACACCTCCAAAACGCATTTAGATGAGCTAGATCCCTTATTTACTGATGCTATCAATCGACATCAAAACCGGCGTTACATCCCTTTCCTACCTGGTTCAGGTAGAGACATTGATACAGGCTCCATCCCTGGAGTTGATGAGCTGATTGAAAAGTTTGACAGCAACCAGCAGAGGAGAGGTCGGGCTGGACGCAGGAACAGGATCAACCCAGAGGACCGCAACCGTTCCCGCAGTGTGGACAGCGCCTATGGTTTACGTGACGGCTCCAGCTATACCAAGGGCACCTCCATGGAACATGTCCTCAGACCATCCCAGCTGAGGAAGTCTGTGAGCGGTCAGGACTCATGGATCACCACTGTCGATGGTAAAACAGACTCCAGGCCTTCATCTCGAGCAATCAGTGAACCAGGATCCCCCCAAAACACTGTCTCCAAAAATGTGAGCTCCATCCAGGGATACAGAAACCCACAAACGCGCACCTCAGACACTCTTAAGAGTGAAGGGGGATCCTCCTCCTCACCCAAGATTTCTTTGGCTACTTTGACAACGTCACTGTCTAAGTCGTCTATAACAGCAAACAAGAAGACGAGCTCAGAGACTGATGTTCATGTGAGTAATAAAAATATTTTAAAAAGTTAAATGCCACTAATCAAAAAGTAAGCTTCTACATTTCTGACTTTCTCTTTTCATTTCTAGGTGACACCTGATCTTTTGAAAGGTCAACAAGAGCTATCGCAACAAACACATGATGAGACGGCTAAACAAATCCTCTTTAATTACCTTAAAGATGGGTGAGTTATCAAGACTTCATTGAAAGTATAAAGTGTATGGGAGCTGAACTGCAGTGTAACATGATTTTAACACTACTTACTTGCATGACTAACATTACTTGAATATTACTAACATATTACTAGATGTGGAGCCTTAATCCAGACATTTTTATCAGACTTGGGCTTGTGATAAACATGAAGGAATGTGCACCTCTTACCCTCTCATCAGGCGCCAAATGGTCCAGTAGGAACTGGAACCCTTTTGGTGATCTTATTAGAGTAAAAAAAAAAAATATATATATATATATTTACATATTTACATGATTTTGAGTTCATGTTAAAGCATGTTGACAATGATGGTGTATATTTGTAGTGCCTTAATACTCAGGACTACTGGAGAGGGGGACAGGAAGCTTTTGGGTGTGTCCTGCTACAGGTCAGGAGTCCCAGGACAAAGCAAAGGAAACACAGATGGAAATGCTGAGGCTGAAACTGAGCCACATTCCCAAAGCTCAGAAGACAAACATTCACCAGGAACCATTACAGAGATTTAATGAAAATCATCTGCAAGAGCGGAGAGTGGGGGTGTGAGCTGCTATATTGACATAATATATGGCTTTTGTGGTTATTGCAAATAACATTTTCACTGTGGGTTTTCGCGCCCTTCTGTGTGCTGAGAAAATCAAAAATCTTGTGTGAAATGACTGCTGAAAAAAATTATAAAATCTTATCTAAAGGTCAGAGTTTAGACTTCCTACAGAAATAGCAGTTCAGTCATGCATTTATATCACATTTTTATCATTAGTTTGCGGTCGAGTTGCAATGCCCAGAGTGTTTGTCCTTACAGTATGTTCCTCTTGTGCAATGAAGCTGATCTTTCTTTGAGGTGACACATCAAAGCAGTCTGAGCTTGGACTGCATTAACTCAACTTAACTCTTGCAATGTTAAACTATAAGTTATTTTAAATTCAAATTATATTGTATTTATATGTGCACAGAAGCAACGATAATGACGAAACAACTAAGAGGAAGGTCAACCTCGTCTTTGAGAAGATACAAACGTTGAAATCCAGGGCTACAGCCAGTGCTCAAGGTGACAACAATGTGAGTCATTGTTATATTCCTGTAACTCCTTTATAAAATTTTGAAGGTCAGTCGAAATGAAAAATCTTGAAATTTTGCAACATGTCCAGGCAACACAAGTTTTTTTTTTTTTTTTTTTTTTCCTGCACAGCCCGTTCTTTGGCAACAACTACTAGGCTACTAGGTTTACTATGCTTTAAATATTTATTACAGAGAAAAACAAATTGGTTCATTATCATGTACTTGTAACACATACTAGTGTTGTAATTGCTGATTTCTTGGTTATTTTGTAAGGAATAAAACTAACCAACCTATCTAATGCTTTTCCTAGACTGTAGAAATTACTGCACAAACCCGAGCCTTACAAGGACAGAATGCTGAGCTGGAAAAAGAAGTATCCAAACTCAGAAATCAACTGGAAGAACAAACAATGGTAAGCCAAGAAATGCACAATGCATGTTTACATCGAACCCCTTAAATTCCAACACCAATGCCTTTACGTATATTTTGTCTTATAGAAGAAACAGTCTGAGAGACAATTAACATCAAGTCTGAAGGACCTTCAGCTTGAGCAACAGAAGAGTGAAGAGGAATGCAAACATCTTAAAGAGAAACTGGCCAAAGCAGAAACAGAGCTCCAGACTACAGTTGAAGAGTGAGTGTAGGGCTGGGCGATATGGACCAAAAAATATATCTCAATATATTTTGCTATATCTCGATATACGATATATATCTCGATATCTTCACAGGAAAAATAACCCCCTCCCAAACTACTGCAAAAACAACAAACAAATTTTATCTGATTAATATTCATTTAGTACTGCACTTAAACACTCTGCACCCCTTTTTGGACCCTCACCCACAGTTTAAAAACCTCTTCTTTAAGAGAACTACCACTGGTGGCTAGGATTTTTAAACCTGTATTTTCAAATTCCTAACTGGAGTAACATTCTCTTGTTTTAAAGTGATGTTTAGTCTCTGCACATTTACCAAATCAAACGCATATTGTGACAAATATGACCGCATTCAGTATTCAGACCTTGAGTCCGTGACAAGACCAAGACAAAGCTCTCGCTTTGGAGAGGGAAGACCAGTGGCATGGGGCTGTCTAATGAGTGGGACAGGTGTGTGTCCTGCTGCGGGGCGCTCCTCGTTTAAGGGGGCGTGGGTGTGTTTTGAAGCGGAGTTTGTTCGTATGAGTGATATCGGCCACACGCGGAGCTCGTATGCTGGAGTCGTGCGCGGTCGGAGGTGTCGTGCCCGGGCACAGTTCGGTTGCGTTCGCGCTGTGCAGGTGCATTTAGAAAGTTTAGCTCATCACGTTACGTCTGTGCGCAGCTCCTTATTGTGCTGCAGAAGCACTCGCACAGATGCGCCTGTTTGTTTTCCCCGTTCGCACAACGAAATATTTGCTCGTAAATGCGAGTGAAATGGGCGCACTGTAGAGCCCTGATCCTAGTCTTGGTTTAGTCCGCGACCGAGCCCCGGGCTCTGCGGCCGCGTTTAGTCCTGGTTTAGTCCTAGTCCTGGTTTAGTCTGCGGCCAGCTCCGGGCTCCGCGGAGGAGCTCGGGGGACAAACGCGAGGAGGCAGAGGCGAGCGGAGCACAGAGAAGGCAAAAACAAGCGAAGCGACGAAACCAGAAGTAAACGTAAGCATTATAGCGATATATCGATATGTGAGAATTCATATCGAGTTTCAAAAATATCTCGATATATTTAAAATATCGAGATATCGCCCACCCCTAAGTGAGTGCTACCAGTGATTTCTGTAATTCTCTATTCCCACATTTGGTTTGCTTGGTTGTATTTTCTTGAGACTTAACATAAGTATGTAATCCCATAAGCTTGCCATTACTCTACTCAATGTCATGGCAGCAGTTAGCAGCTTTGAAATGTATTTGCTGCCAGTTTTCCCACAATCCAACGCTTTTTGCTATTTTTAGTTTAATTTGCTAAATTTTCACATAGCTGTAGAAGGGCATATATCAAAAAATATATAATATTAGAATTTTTGTTTTGGAGGAAAAAATAAATAAATATAGAATATATTGTCTATAGTTAAAACTATTTAAACTGACAGCAAAAAGAGAGTTGATATCGGCCAGCACAATTTTCATGGCCTCCCAATGTCATGCACTCCTCTATTCCTACAGTGTGACAGAGCCTTGTTGGTGGTCTGTGTAGGGAGCCTCACATCACTTATCACCCTCCTCTCACTGTTGCTCTGTGAAGGCACGTACTGTATTAAAGTCAGAGCTCATGCAATGGCTGGACCCCTGTGGGCTGTGGGCCACGAATGAGCCAGCCCAGGTGTGAGGAGCAGCATGTGTGAATTGAAATGCACCTGTGTGTTCTCTATGAGCAGAGGGCTTGTTCAGTTGTGTAAAAGTGTATTGTGGTCTGTCAGGCTCTTCCAGGTGAAGATGGAGCGTGAACAGTACCAGACCGAGATCCGAGACTTGCAGGACCAGCTGTCAGAGATGCACGATGAGCTCGACACTGCCAAGAAGTCAGCTGCCGACGGCGAGAGAGATGCACTGATGATGGTAAAGCTCTATATTATGGCAGAGATATGCATCCAGTCAATCTATTAAATTTACCCCAGCATATAGCATTACTTCAATATAGAGGACATTTAGTTTAGTTTTAAAGTGGCCAAAGTGTGGAGAAAACCAGAGCTATGTAACATGCATACGTTAGGATTACGAATGAAAGGACTTAATGTCTCAAGTGACATTTTAACACTGAAAATAATTTATATTAGTTTATAATATCTACTCCAAAACTTTTTTCTAGTCCTAGTGTATACTAGTCACTAAAAAACATTTGGGGGTGTTGTAATCAGTTATGTAAATAAATGTATGTTTTATTTATGTAGGACTTGATGCAGTTGAGGGCTGAACTACAGCAGACTTTGTTGGCTAAAGAGGACCAGGAGGAGCTGCTGCACCGACGGGAGCGTGAGCTGACTGCTCTGAAAGGCGCTTTGAAGGAAGAGGTGTCTGCTCACGATCAGGAGGTGGACAAGATGAGGGAGCAGTACGAACAGGAGATAAGCAGACTGCAGGCCACTTTGGAGGAGGCCAAGCAGGTAATCAGGCTCCCCTTGTTCTGCCTCTGTGTTCACTCCTACTTTTCAACCCTCCCCCTCATCCCGAAACACACTGGCCAGAGAGCAGCATAGATAAACGTCACATCAGGGGAGCGCTGCGTGTGCATGTGAGTTTTGCATCGCAAGGCCAGACATATGTTGGAGTTTAGAGGTTAAGGCCCCGCTTTGAAGTAGTTATTTATTCTTCTTTCACTAGTTTCACAGCTGCAGTATTGTGCATTCAAAAGAAATACGCTTAAACATACGCTTATTACATATATACATATAGTATATCCCTTTGTACACCAATATAAATAAATACATACTATTTTGTAATCCTTTTTTATAGCTTTTTGAAAAACAGTCACAATGGGTTTCTTTTATATGTAATAATTTTATAGGGGAAAGTGTATTGAAAAGTCTTCTTTTTGTATGACATGGTATCTTAATTGTCAACCCCACATTTGTAGCTTATTGAAGGTGATGCAATGCTAGCTAACAAAAACAAATCAATGTCTGCTCTGCAGTTAAAACACCACAATTAACAGTGACAAAGAAGAGGTTTCCAGTTCGGCTGTGTGATATTTAAAACCAAATAGATGATTTCCTCTGCTTTCTAAGTCTCAAAGCATGGTGAGTTAAGGGGACTGGCTGATGTGGAGCAGAGGAAGAGGTCTATAGATGCATTGTTAGCACCTATGCGCTCACGTGTGTCCTGTTATTTTCTCAGACTGGAGCTGTCCTTGTTCAGAGCTTCCTGATAAGCTGCAGGATCTACTGTAGTAACAATGTTAGCTATTGTCCAACAGATGCATTGCTCTCTCCAGGGACCATATCATCAGTTCTTTGTAAACAAATGGCATGATGAAGTCATTGTTTCTCCAAAAGGAAGACTTTTTTCTTTCTTATTGTTTTTTAACTTCCAAAAAGTGCCCAGCGTGTGGCCTGTCCTCCAGGTTAACATTATAAAACTCCCAGATAGCCTTTTTGTAGTCCAGGTTTAAATGCGCTCTCTGCTATGTATTGAAGAAAGAAAAACATTCAAGGCAAAACTGTCATTTTTTTTTTATTTCCCTGCTTTGCCCTGCTTCCCCTTTTGTGTGGCCCAAATGTTTTCTGGGACCCAAGTGGCTCATGCAGAGAAGAATGCTGGAAACTGGAGCACTAAATTGCTCTGTATTCTAGTTAATTGCAGTGGCAAACCATCACTAATCTAATGAGCTGCCGGTTCTGGGCTGCATCATGTCCCTCTTCTTTGGACAGCCTCGGAGCGCGGGGGTAAATGTGCGCCCTCGTCAGCAATGAATGATGAGTTTGTTTCACACAATAATAGCAGCGGGGGTAGGGACATGCTCAATAAGTAGGTCAGTATGTTGTACAAAAGGGGTTGTGCCGCTGACCCCAAAAGAGAGCGGGGTCTTTGTGCTGTCTTAAAATTAGGGCTACATTGTGTTGTCCTGTAGAGCAAAATCTGTATTCTTTCCCCATTTGTTTGTCACATCTTAAAAGATATTCATTATTTGCGTATAACTTGATGAAATCTTGTGTGTCTGAGATATGAAAGACAACGTATGTTTTGTCCCAGGTTATCTGATGCTAAAAAGTGAAACCAAATGACTTGTACTTTGCAAAGGTAAGTGTTTGTTCCTGGAATGTTGGGGGTCAGGGTGGGAATGTGCACCCTGCTAGTTTTCCTCTCAGACTTGGCTGAGGTGCTATTGGCTCTTCCTTTTTTCCTCTCTCCCTGCTCCAGTTGCATCTGTGTCCTAAGAGCACACTAGACACTCACTGTCAGTTAATATTTATAGGCCTCCTTCATACGATGACTTATGACTGGCTTATCACCATTTCCATGGCCTTGTTTAGTTTTACTTCTACCTTTTTGCCTCAGTATGCAACTTGAATGAATTGTTATCAAGCTCTCATCTGTAATCTCAATCCTTAATGCTGCGTTTTTTTTTTTTAAATGTCCTAACTCCGTGGCTCCCTATGAGACTACAGTGATCCTGCGCTCACCTAAATGCAGTTAATTTTTCAGGCCTGCGCCGTTCACCCTATCTCCAGCTCTCAGTTAAGCCATCTCTTTTAGTTGAAGTCTTGGTTTCTGATCGTCAAACTTGCATCGCCTGGAGAAGAGTTCCCCTTAGGCGTGTTTTTGAAAGGAAAGACTCCCGCACCAGTCTGTGTGTTTGATGATAGCAAGTATTTCCTGGCATGGCTTTAGGAGCTGATTTAGCGGGCGACAGTGGTTAAGAGGAAAATGAGTTTTCTAGATCCGCACGTAGAGCAATTCAGAATTGGCAGTTCACACTCCTCTAATAAGAATATTGTGATGGCCTTACATTTTGGGCTTAAGATTTTGTGCGAAGTAGAAAATGTTGATAATGAAAAGTGCTTTATAGATAAATTGTTTACTATATCAATTTTAGTGGCAAGGTTATGTAGCTCATTGGAAAGAGCATGAACCACAACATTTTAAGTTTCAAGTAACTCTTCTTGTTTGTTTTTCATTTCTTTTGACTATTTTGTGTATTTTTGTACATTCAAACAGACAAACACTTGTATAATTGAATGTTGGGTGCAGTTAAAAATGATTGCTTTTATGAGTGTGGTCTGTGTGAATTTAAGGTGTGGATTGTTGTTTATTGTTCCTTTAGTTCACTGAGTTGTAGGGAACTTTTCTGCAAAAACAAATTGGAGGAGTTAAGGAAAATACACCTCCTAGTGCGATGACCCAGAAAATGTTAGGTGGCCTTCAAAGTATTTTTTTTCTTTTTATGTTCATCACTTGCCATTTTTAGGCTTGTGTGTTTTGAATTTGTTTGCCCATATTTAATAGTTTTTCTCTTCAACTATGTATAAGTTGGTTGATATTCAAATATATCTCAAATAAGCAAAGCCTTTATCTCCATTGGTCATTTTAGGCACTTTAAACTTACTGGATACATGTCTACAGTTTCTTAGAAAGGTATGTTGTCTGAACCAGATATTTTCAGCTGGAGCTGTGCACAGAGACCTCTTTTAAAGAGATGGGGTAGAAATTCGATTATCAGATGACAAGATTTAATTATTTTTTTTCCAAGACCAAAGGGATGCCAAAGCTTCTTTATTGTCACCTTTTAATTTGTCCTTCAGTTTTTTATTTCAGTTTGTGACATGTCCTCTGTTTGGCTTCACCTCTGGTCCTTGTATTACTGATACGGAAGCTGTTGTTTATGCTGCTACTTGATACTACTGCATCTAAAAAGAAGGGATTTTCTTGAGGCAAAATTGTTTTAAAGTAGTTATACGTTCAAAGATTTGTGAGTTTGTTTTTTGCTTGTTTTTGTTCCTTATTTTGAAGCCTCAGCATATTTCTGCAGCTGCTGCAGATGGAAGCCACATGTTTCACGGTGCATCTTGGTTCCAGCTGAAATTTTTGTATATTGTTTAAAATGAACAATGCTGCAAAAAGAGCTTTAAAGGGTACAAAAAACATGTTGTAAGTGTCCAAATAAGGGTATAAGCTAGTTATATTTCTGCACTTTTAATTGGTAATTTTAAAGTAATTTCACATTTGCCTGATTCATAAAGACCTCAACTTTTCTGTCGGACTCACATGATATTGTCTTAATATCAAGTTAATAAATAAATGCCTACCCTTACCCTAAAAGATCGCATGAAATGAGATTCTGCTGTTACTATTTGAAGACATTAATAAATGTTGAGGCAGATGGAAGGAAAAAAGGACTAATATTTCACTAAAACCTACAACCAAGCTTCAAAGACCATTCAAAGTTAGTTAATGTACAACGTTAGCCAAACAGCCTGGGTACATATAAAGGACCCTACATTGAACACTGTAGACAAAAGCAAGATGCCAACACTTCTTTTAATAGGTTTTCCTATACAGTCACATTATGTGGGGAGATGTGTCTGTGTGTGTATAAATTGAAAATTAAAGGTATTGATTAGTGACACTTTTTGTATTGCTAGTGAAAAAGAGATTTGTAATGTTCCATAGTGTACCTGTCCTGTATGATCTGTGTCCTAACATAAACATATCAAGTGCCACCTGCTTCCCTTCACAGATATTCAGCGTCTGTCTCTCTGTTTGACCTAGTGTGGGAAGTGGGACAAGTCTACAGAAGTATACCGAGCTGTGGTGTTTAGGGAGCACTGACTGACAAAACACACACTATTAAAGCTTATTATTGTAGTGAAAGCTCTGCTCCCACCTCCACCCCAGTAAAATCATAAACAGGACTTTGTAACTTGATGACACCCTTCACATTTTTGTCTAATGAATGATCTTTCATTACTATTTAACATAAATAAGTTTGCCTCAATACCATCTAACTATTATAAATAGCTTATATAGTTATATAGCTACTAGAACATATGATTAATAAAATTTTTGACTAGATGGTCAGATCTCAGTCTTTGATAGTATTTGCTTTGTATGTAGCATCAGCATTGCAACCATGGTCACTGAAGTATAGATGAGGGTGCCTCTTTGGTAACAGGGCAAACAGGTCTGACAGGTTCGCTTTTACTTATGCTGGAAGACAACTTTTTGTTCGCACACGATGACAGCTATGCGTTCTGTTGAGTAATATTAATGGATACTACAGTACTTAGCTTATCAGATATTGTAATGGATTGATATTTGAATTTTAATTGTATATAGTGAGATCTTTAGCAGATATTTCCTTTAGTGAATGACCAATGCGTTGCAACACTTCAACACAATTGTGTTATTATGTTGCTCGTTCAACTCTCCTAATATCTAAGGCTTTTTAAGAAAGACTAGGGCATGTGTCTGCCTTGATTGGCCAAACATCATCATGACAACATTTTATTTTAATCTCACAGTATCTGCTACCACAGCCATACTACCAAATTAAAGGAAGGACTGCTTTAGTTTTACTTCTTCCTGTAGAAATGGCTCTTAATGCTTTTAAATTAGTTTGTAAAAGAGAAAATAGTTGGTAGCAAATCTTTTCTTTTAGCCTAGGGAATCACAGTGATTGTCAAACCTGTTCAATGGCATTCCAGCTTCATGCCAAACAATCTTAACTTCACTTCTTTTAACACAACACAAACCAGTTATCTGTCGAGAGCCGCCCTGCTCTTTGTCTTTGACACATCCACACACGTGCTTCCGTCTGCACTCCATTTGACTCATGTTTGTACTCCACCTGAAATGATTAAAATAAATCCTCGATCATTCACTCATGTTGACTCGGAAGTATTGTCTTGCTTAATTGTATAAATGAAACACTGCAGCAGTAAGGGTTCCTGTTTCTACAATCACCTATGAAAAACATACATTTCTGTGCACCGGAGGAGAATGAAATAAGATTGTAACACAAGTTGTTGTTTTCATTCTCATGTTTTTAAACAATTCTTCTGAAATGTAACCAAAATAATGAGAGATGATTAACATGAACAAACTAGTTTTTGTGGTGATTCAATTATTAAAAGTATGCATGAAAAGCAATCACAAATGCACCCTGTATGAAAACTCTTTTGCTTTGTCTCTCATTATTTTGCTCACTTTGAAGTATGGCTCACATTGGCTGTTAGTGCCTATTGCTCACTGCTTTCTGTTTCTCATCCAATGTCCTCTCTTGATCACAGAGCAGTGCAGCCGTGGTCCGGGAGAAGGCTGAAGTGGAGGCGGCCAAGGGTGCCGTGGAGGGCCAGGCGGGTCGTCTGACTCAGGAGGCTGAGAGACTGCGCAGGCGGACACAGGAGCTAGAGAACGAAGTGGCCAAACTCAACAGGATCATCGATGACGCCAAGCTGCAGGAGAGCCGCCTCACGGACAGAGTGGCACGACTCGAGGTGAGATCTGAGAAGATGAAAGAAACTGGCACTTAGTTTTAAGCATTTCCAATTGCACTGAATACTTAGACAGCATTCATGCCACTAAAATATAACTTCAGCCAGAACTAAACCTGTAATAGACTAGGGGTCTATTAAACATACAGTAAACATGAACTCAGACCAGGAGCAAACCAAGTGTTAAAGGTACAAGCGTACCATTTCTAGTGGAGCGCCTGTCACCTGTTTGTCTCCATGGAAATGTTTGTGTAGAATGTTCCACAATGTGGATTAAACCTATCATGAGGTTACATCACTACATTGTAATTAAGATTTGTGATGAGTGCTCAGATTTACAGAAGAAATGTATGTATTTTTGATCGGTAGAAATACCCGTATGAATACATTTTAGATGGATGAAGTTTAATTTCATACCATGGAACATTCCAAGCAAAACAGTAACATCCCCATGGTGATAAGCAAGTGGCAGAACCTCCACCAGAAAAGTTGCGCAATGCACCTTTAAGTTATTACTGTATAAATACAATTCAATAAAGAATCCAAATGGGAAATTGTTATTATTATTATTATGTCTATGTCTATGTTATATCTTTATAACACATGAATGTATTGTTACAGAGAGAAAAGAAACAACTGGAAGAGTCACTGGCTGAAATTAAAGAACAAGAAGAAGAGATGTCACGTGCTAATCGAGCTCTGACCATTCGACTAGAGGATGTTCAGGTAAATTGGCACCAAATACATCACCATATGTTGTAAATGTATTGTATATGTATATGTATTTTATAACGCGTTTTAATATTCTTTTCATAGAGGAACTTGACAAAAGTCACCATTGAACATAAGGACCTAGAGGAGCGGTTACAAGACGAGCGGACCCAAAAGGAACAGTTTAAAAACATGAAAAATGACATTGAAGATGAGAGAAGACTGCTGGACAGAACTGTGGAAAAACTTCAGAAAGAGGTGACAACTTCAAACACCATCAAAATAGGGTTTTCTATGTTTGAGAAGATAATGTAATTTTATTTTATGTTTAATGTAGATGAATGACATTGTCGAGGCTTCGCAGTCATCCACCCGTGAACTACAAGAGCAGATAGACATTTATAAAGAAAAGAATCGACGCGAACTGACAGAGCTGCAGAGACTATTGAAGGAGCGAGGCCAAGAAGTGGACAAATATCTTCTCACTACAAAAACGCTACAGGAGGAGGTACAGTGAGCAAAGTCTGTGCCTTCTGTCCTATGATCTGGAGTGCTGATGGTGCTTTCCTGGTGCGAGTGGTCAAATCAAGGCCATCATTAGTCAGGCTGAGCAGAACAGCAGATGATGAAGCTTTGTTCTGACTCACTAGGACCCCTCCCACACCCACATACTCCCCTTTCCGACAGCGATGTCATCACTTTGGTATTCACACTCCCTCTCAAAAGTGTAGCCATTTTCAACAGACATTTCACATTTGCAACAGAAAGTTACTGAAACAAAGTTATAGAAATATGTCTTGTATTAAGATGAGTCTTGTGGTCACCTTTCATTTGCAGACCCTTTTTGCAGGTCAAATCTAATATTTTTTGACTATTTTGACAATCTATCCTTGTCAGCCCTTTGGTATGCTAGGAATGTTTTTGAATGTTGGAATAAATTATGAATAATGCAGTGGAAAGGAAGTGGCTTTGAGTTAGAAGGTTATTTAGTAAAGCTGACCCTATAGAACATATTTTAAGAGACTATTTTATTATTCATTGAAAAAAGAAAAGATTTAGATGAAAAGGATTGGATGAAAAGCATTTTATTAATGTCAGCTGTAAGTTTATCCAAATGGGTATCTGAAAGTTACACAATGCAGATTTGAAATTGCTGTGTTAATATTTTGGGAAATATGTTCAGTGTGTTCAAGGTCCTGAAGATTCATAGAATGTACTTGACCCTAATCCAGGAAACAAAAGAGCAACTGTTTATAATGAAATCTCCACTGGGTCCTTTTTAAAGCACCACAATGCATGAATTTAAGCTCATAAGAAACACTTGCAGTTTGAAGCATGCTTTACCAACACAACTTTGCTGTTTATAGATTTATGAATACAGCTGTAAAGTAAGTTATTTATTTTTTTTCCAAACGGGGTCATTGTCCAGGTTGTTCCCCTTTGTACCCACATCCATGTTTCTCTGTGCAGCTGGTGCACAGGAAGACATGGATGTCAGTGATGTGATATCATTGTTGTGAAAGCTGTGCTGGCTGGATTCACATCCTCCTCCTCCAAAGAAGCTGATTGCTCTCAACTGGGCCCAGTGAGTCCACTTTTCCAGCCTCCACCCACAAGGACTTGGCAGATCTGTTAAATTTATTTCCTGACCTCACTACAATTATAAGTTAGGCAAAGTAAGATCAAATGAATGTATCTTTTTTAAATATCCTCTTTACATAATTTAATTGCTTTTAAAGCAAGGACACTTTAGCTTTGAGAAAGATGCAGCTATTACCTTACCTTATTGTCTGTGTCTTTATGTGTGCATTATGCAAAACACTCAAATTATGTACTAAGTATTTATCCGATGAAATATGGAATCATTCTTCTCTAATGGCCAAATATTTGTTGTTGGTAAGAAATAAAATCCGGATGATAAATTTTATGTTTGCTTCAAGCAGTGGGGGCAGTTTTCCAGCTGTGAGGGCACCTCTGCTGAATGAACAGGGGAAACACTGGCTGCGCAGGCTTCATTAGTCACAAGGGATAAGCATTACATCCTTTAAGCACCAGACAGATTAATAGGTTTTTGTTTTTCATTAGGATTTTGATAAGAAACAGTGATAACTTTGAAGACTTCACTCATCTTTGGATTTCATATATTATTTTTCATATTAACCACAGGCATTAAGATCACAGTTGACCTGTTTTGTCGCTCGTAGTTGTCTCACAAAGAGGAAGACCTGCGGCACTGTCAAAAAGAATGGGAAGAAGCCATCCTCAGGAAGGATGCTTTGGAGAAAAAGGTTCATGATTTCGAAACAGAGGCTGAGGCTCGTGTTCACACAAAAGAAGAAACAACCAGACAAATAAAACTACTTGAGGTAAGTTACATAATTTAATAAAAGGCATTGTGTTGGCTTATGGGCTTCTAAATCTCATAGGGGCTACTTTCAGGACAGAGTGGCTCAGCTCGAGTTGGACCTGGATGAAGAGCGTCAGAGTGGAGACCATCTGATGGACAGAATCGACAGAGGACGAGAACAGGTACAAACTCAACACCTGTTCATTTTCCACTCTCACCTGTGCTAGTGTCCACTCCACACTCATGAAAGTGTCTCTGTTCTGTCTGTGAATTAGCTCAGAGCTGCTAACATTATGCATGCTCCCTAATGTCTAAATGAGAATCATGTGATCATGTTCATTCATTCATAAGAGACATTGAGTGCGATCTACACCTCGACTCTAAATGATTCCTTGTATGGGCAAAGTCATTGCTCTGTAAATAATCTTGGATAATCATTCAGACTGGCAGAGACCCAGCATGGTCCAAGAACACATATCCAGTTTTCATGCATCAGCCCAGAAGGTCCTTCTTAATGCATGACTGTAGCCAAAATGTACACTGCCAAGTACTCTCCTCTGTGCAGGTTGTTGAGTTCACTTCAAGTTGAGAACTAATAGAGTTCTGATGCTTTTCTGTCTAATTGGCGTTATTATTGAAGAATATTAACACAAAATGCTACATATAGGGATTATTCTATAGTTACAATTGGATTAATTTGTGAACCTAATGACATATGTTAGTTTTCATATTTAAGCAGGCCAAATTGTAGGAACTGTGGTGACATTTTAAGTGAACAGTATGCACAGTGATGCATTGCATGTTTATTCTGGTTTCTAATGTAACCTGTAATACAGGAGTTTGTCTGATTAAAGCGCAGTGGCCAGTTTTTCTGAACTGTACCCTAATGGCATAAGTAGAGGCTCAGTAGAAAGCAGTTGAGTATTAAAATCCCATAAAACGCTTTCCCTTTTGCAGAACTTCTGGCAGAGAGCAAAAAGTGGCGTTGTGACAAAGTGGCATTGGTTCAGCATGGGGTCGGTTGTCTAGGCAACGCTGGAGCTCTTTGCCGTACTCGCTGTAGTGTGTATGTGCGTGAGGGGTGGGGGGTGGGAGTGTATGGCTATGGGGCGGCGGGGCGGAGGGGCAGCAGCACAGGCAGCAGAAGGAACACCTGCGCCTCTCCTGGCACCAGGTGCTCCTCTCCTGTCTAAATGAGAGTAATCTCCCTTCTCCTCTCCTGCCGTCTCTCACAAAGCAGATTAGTTTCGCTGTATGTTCCAGTCTGCTGATTCAGCTCCCTCAAGCACTGTGCTGGGTGCACAAGTTATAGGGGCCATCGTTCATCAGAGCAGCCCACTGTCACACACTAATTGGCATAAAATATCACCAATTCTCTGCTCCTTCTACAAAGAAAGAACCTTCAACACTTTATTGATTACTTTTCCTGCCTCTCTCCTTTGAACTTGCTTAACAGTTTGCCCTCTAGGTGCAGTGAAGTAAATGTTAATATTCCATTGCCTTAGTTCCATTTATTTTCAAACCTGCCAATAGTTTGTACAATACTGAGCAGTGACTTTTTCAGTATCATTTTGAGTCACTGAAGTATGATTATAGCATTGAAAACAAAATGTAGAATGCTGCCAAACCTGAAAATCATGGCCACAAATTAAGCAGAGCCTCAGAACTAAACCCTATTGTTTAGCTGTGAGGCACAGTGAGTGCTGCAGTGGTTTCTGTTGTAATTGTCATCAGACTGTGTGGGAGCAGGGAGATGACAGTGTCTGGGCTCGGCTTGACAGGTGGAGCAGATGAGGAATGAACTCCTGCAGGAGAGGGCCAGCAGACAGGACCTGGAGTGTGACAAGATGGCTCTGGAGAGACAGGTACACACTCCTGTCTGAAGCTAAACAACTACACAACATCACCCGTCCACACACAAACACTCATTTCATCCATATGTCCTTTCATTGTCATCTCCATGTTAGACAATCATGCACATTCCTCACATTTTATTACATAGTTGCTCAATACTATATACTATGTATACTGAACTCTGATCATATTCTTACCATATATATTATCTGTTATAGAATAAGGACCTTAAAAGCAGAGTTTCTCATTTAGAGAGCTCGCAGAAGTCCAACAAAGAGGGCCTGATAACCCAGTTGGAGGGGCGCATTCAGGAACTGGAGGAGCGGCTCGAAGCAGAGGAAAGGTGAGGTTAACGTGACCCGAACATGAACATAAGAGAGTAAGTGCAGTGTGCTTTTATGTGCAATTTACACATGCAGTTCATTTGCTTATACTTAATCTTAAAGTCATCTTAATTTCTCCTTAGTGGAAGAACAGCATACGGAAACTCCAGTTAGGGATAGTCTGATAATCAAAATATATTTATTTTGCTAATATCCAATATACCCACTAACTGATATGTGTATATGTTTTTACTTTTGTAAAAAAAAAAAAATCAAATTAAAGAGTGTACTCTAGGCACAAACAGTGAATGACACATGAGCACAGAACACTGGTGCCTAGGGCTACATTTTCAGTATCTTATCAATACCTATATTGGAACCAATATATTGTCCATCTCTGGCTATAGTCATTCGATGTACAAATGTAGTACAGTGTGTAAAAAGGAGCACATTGTGCAGTAGTTTACCGAGTGGTAGATGAAGCAATGAGTCAAAATATCCTGAAGCTTGAGTATGTAGCTATTTCACATTAGTTAATAGTTATGCACTTTTCTGCTTCTTGCACCTATATAATCTCAAGATCCTTAAGGAGAACTTTTGTGAACTCATTAAAATGTTTTAAATTTTTTACAAAAGTGACTTAATTAATGTCTGTAATTATTAACAAGCGCTATACAGTACTGAGCTAGTAGTGGGTATTTAGTATATTTCTTTGGTCAATGCAATAAAAGAATATAATACAATGTAAAAATAATGAAGCCATTAACTAATATGCAAATATGATAATGATGTCTTTCTATGTTCAGGGAGCGTGGCAACCTGCAGCTGGTGAATCGGCGACTGGAGAGGAAGGTGAAAGAAATGGTGATGCAAGTTGAAGAGGAACAAAACACTTTGCAAGATGAAAAGAACCAGGTATATAATAATACCTTTTCTTTACAGTTTGGCCATGGATTTAAATTAACAATACATAAGTGAAAATTATTGCCTGTATTTTTCTCCCAGTTGAACCTGCGTCTCAAAGCCTTAAAGCGTCAGATGGATGAGGCTGAGGAGGAGATCGACCGTCTGGAGAACAGTAAGAAGAAATTGCAACGCGAGCTTGATGATCAACAGGAGACCAACGACCATCTCCAAAGCCAGCTGAAAGCCATGAGAAGTGAGATGAGGTTAGGAGATACCACAGATTACACAGGCAACATAGAGTGGTGGTGGAGCCTTCTTTAACCGTGTGTGTTTGTGTGTGTGATTTTTGTGTGTCAGGCGTAAGAGCAGCTCCGCACCTCTCCTCAACACTCTAGACGACGATGATGACGATGATGACATTAGCACTGATGGAGAGACATACTTCAGCTCCACCTCGGGGTACAAGCGCTCCTCCAGCCAGGACAACATCATCTCCACATTTGCTATG
Organism: Odontamblyopus lacepedii; assembly: GCA_034769755.1. Taxonomy (NCBI): domain Eukaryota; kingdom Metazoa; phylum Chordata; class Actinopteri; order Gobiiformes; family Gobiidae; genus Odontamblyopus; species Odontamblyopus lacepedii. Next base: position 21,715,809 of record CM068349.1, on the reverse strand, counting down.
TAAATGGGACCAAACCCTAGACTATAACAGACTAGGCAAACGGCTATTGATGTGTAAAATGATGATGATGTTATACTTGCAAGTTTATCAGAAAATTCAGGGACCAGTCAAAATATAAGAGTGTTGAAAATCCCATATACACGTTATAATCCCGGATCAAGCTCATGGAATTTGATTTGTTCAGTATTACTGGATTTTAAATGTTGTACCTGTCTTCTTACAATATGTGTAAATCACAAATTGAATATTAATTTTCACACTTTTTTGTTTGTTTTTCTCAGTAATAAATTACACATGATCTGTTAATGATTATTTTAGCTGTAGTAACTTGAACACTTCTAAATGCACTGTAAAGCAACACAGGCCTTTTCTGCCTTTTAACAAAATGAAGTAACTAACCCTATGATTTTATACCCATCAAATGTGCAACACTTATTACATGTATTATTGCATATGATCTGCTTTTATAAATGACAAGCATTCCACATTGTTTTTATAGAATGAAGTTTAATTCTCATGATATGAAGTAAGAAAGAATTTATTTATTCATGGTTTTACAAAAGCCTCAAACATTTTGGTTTATGTTTCGGGATGAGTAGTGAATTATGGATTTGTACACACTTATTTTATATATTTTTATACACGATGCTAACTCTTCAATCAACATGTAATAATTGAAGTTAGCTGTATAAACCATTTTGACTTTTATTTCTGTGATTTATTTTAATTATTATTTTACAGTTTAGCTGTTACAAGGCCAAGATATCAAATGCAATCTCAGAATAATAATGCTATCACGATGTACACTGAAAATATGTGGAGAAATTGTCTAAATGTAACTCATATTTGTGGTTTCTGTAAATATGGCCTTCCTCATTGGGCCTGCTGATTGTTTTGAGGATATTATACTATGAGGGAAAATGACAATCATATTTTTCGTCCATGTTTTGCACTCTTTTCTGAGTGAATTGTTGCCACTACCTCTGTATATAACCTTGTGATTTCACAAATTTTGTGCAAACTAAAATAAAGATATCTACATTCCTCTCAGGGTTTGTGTTTGTGTCAAATATGTTTGATAAAAGTGATATTTGCCCAGATTAAATTCCCTCTCCGGTCAAAACTGCAGTGTCAATAATAAAGTCAAGTCACATTTATTTCTGGGAAAAAAAACAAAAAAACTATTAAAAAGGATCAATGTGAAGTGGACCGATGTGCCTGTGTTTGCTGATGATAATCTTGCCATAAATCTTGGAGCTGTAGAACGTGCTTTCTTATTTTCACAATGAAGCAGGTTGGCTATTGTTACCGGGGCACGACCTTCATTTGTAGCTTTTCTCTGTGCAACAAACAAATCAGACTTTAAAGTGCCACGGTATAATGCCCAGGCCGTGTGTGTCAAGCCAAGCAGAAAACTAATAGCGGCTGGAAACTTTGTCCGCGCCTAACAAGGTGACCATTCATGAGATTCCACTGCGCTTCAATGACTTCAGCCCAACAGAGCGTGTCAAAAGACTGGGTGATTTTCATTTTTCAAAAGTTCTGAAATTAAGTCACAAAACACCAAAACATATATCCACCTTTATCTTGTGAACTTTTTTTTATTTATATTTTTTGCTCTGAAAATGACCTGCCTCCTCCAGAGTGGGTAGTTTCCGTAGACCAGTGTAGTGCTTTGCTGCCCCCTAGCGGCAACAAGTCTGTAAAACATGCCTGACCTTAAATTTCAGTAATCAATTCTCCTGATCGTCCATGTTATTATAGTAGGGGACAATGATGCATGTATCTTATATACGGATTAACAAATAAATAAGATACATTGTTTTATGTGCAGTGCTTGTGTGTTTTGTGAGTTAATATGAGACTTTGAATCAAGAGGAGAAAGGGTGATTATGGTGAAAGGGGAGGTGGGTTTCTGGTTTTCATCACTCAGCCGACACTCGACCGATTAGACAAGAGTCAAGTCTTCAAAAACATCAAAGCAGATGAGGGAAATCACACATAATTCATAGGATAAAAACAGTTAGAGTCCGTTTGTTTCACGCAATTTAGTTAAATAATGTCCCCGAGGCCCATTTATCTTCATGTCCAAGGCAGTATAAGATATTTTAATTCATACGTGCTAAAATGGTTGTCTATGTTTTAGATCCAATTGCCAAGTAAACATCCTGTGAACTTTTTTTCTTTCTTTCATTTGTTTTCTTTTTTTTTTTAATTATTATTATGTGCCAAGAGCAATATGATGATTGGTATAAAAAGGCTAGAAATAGCTTCATATAATTCAGAAACATATTTTGTTATATAATTTACTGTTATCAGCTATGTTGATGCAAATTTAAATGATCAATAAACATAAAGCTTTTGTTTTGGTTTGGTCACTTGCATCACGTTGTACAATGCTGCATTGTTAGGTTTGTCTGTTATCAGCTGTAATAGGGCTGTTCTGTCAGTCAAGTCCTTACAATACAGGTCACCATAGATACCAAAGAGTTGTTGATGGTTGCAACACAAGGCAGCCATCCTCAGCCATCCTGTGTCAACACAACAGGAAATATCTGATCTGCATAGTAGGAGAGACACTAGCCTATATGCATTTGAACCTAATTTCCCCTGAGCCCAGCTAAGTGACCTCTTTATAGGAAAAGAGCTATTTGTTTGGATATAGTTACTTATTAACTTGTAGAACCTGTAAAATGCCTCTCATATTGTTCTGAATAGTATTTCTTTCATATAAACTGACATGTGCAAACAACTGGGTTCAATGGTGACAAATTGAACCCTGAACTTGATACAGTGCAAGTGGAAACCTCCTGCACTATATCAGTGTCCAGTTTCCATAAAAAGGGAGGGCCTCATCAGGAATCTGATCTTAGATTTTTAGCTTTACGGATGATTGCACAGGTGTCTTAAAGACCTTGCTGGTATGGATGGTGTAAACAGTACCAGTGCATTACAGTCAACAGACAAACAATACCATGAAAAAATAATGGCTTCCTTTAATTGGCCATATATCCTAGGCTTGGTATCAATAATGCACAAGAGTCTGTAGCACCTGTTTGTCATGTGGCTACAACTGCCCCTGTGGTGTAAAGAATGTTTAATCAGTTTAAAGTAACATGGGGTTTGAGAATCAGTTGCAAATGTTACAATATACTGAATTATAATTTGTTTCAGTTTTATTCTGTTTGTTATAATTACAGTACTATATATCAAAAGAAACTCACGCCATGTTTGTTTTTTAATCAGAATCAGAATGGGCATTATTGCTATTGTCAGAGAACATTACAGTATCATTAAGTACTACTCTAGACTATATGTATTATTGCTTGTGTCCAGTGACAATAACACAACATACAGCTTGCTAGTCCTGAGATGACAGAGGTGTTGTCTCCGCCCCTTGGCCCCTCCCTCAGTGGAGAGCCTGTGCACCTGTCCCGGGGCAAGCTACAGGCTACGCCCAGCTGGGGCTTTAGGCTGACAGGGGAGGCAGCTGAAATGCGGTGGAACAGGTCTGATGGGAAATGTTCAGTGTATGACTGACAGGCTGACAGGCAGGAGCTCTTATGAGGACGGACTTCAGTAATGATATATGTGTTGTTCTAAACTTGAGGGCACTTTCAAAAGGAAGTTGTGAGAAGAAGTTGTAGACAGCAGCAGCAGCTCTAGTGAAAAAAAACAAAGTGGAATTTCCCTTGTCTTTGACGTGTGGAGTTTGGGGCCGATGACTGCTCTGAAGGCTTGACTCAGGAAGGAGAGTGAGAGAGGGGAGAGGAAAGGGTGGGAGGGTCCCCTGCCAGAGGAAGAGAAGCAAAGAGTGGACACAACAAGAGACATGCTTCGCTACGGATCAGGGCGAACTGTTTCCAGCACCACCACCACAACCGAGGACTCTCCTGAGACGGTGGTAAGACGTCCCAAACAAAGACTTATTCTCCCTCTCTCTGCCCCTTTTTCCAACAGGGATGAACAGTTACTGTGCCTGCACTGTTATGAGTGGACAGTATCCCTTCACTACAGCACGGTTATTTGTGGTCATATTTGAATATCAGTCCTATGTTGTATATTTGTGAATTACTGCTTTGACTCCACTGGCAGTGTGTGCAGCACACAAGGCTTTTGTTTGTTTGAACTGTTCTCTGATAAAACAGTTCTTTGTACCAAATCGCCTTTATAGTAACTCATGTTGTTTGTTGTTGAGGAAAGACAAGTGTCCCTGATACTAAACCTTTAAACAATGTGTTCAAATGTGCAACTGCTAACCTACTAACTGTGAACACAAGCACAAAGTCAACATAACACAAGTTTACATAATAGTTGTTTGAAGGTCTGTTACAGATGTTTTAAATTATTGTATATCTTTTCCAGAGGAAGTTCAGGCGGCTCAGGTTAACCCTCCATGCAGGAGAAAATGGAAAAAATGCAGACCTGGTAAGTTATTTTGCTATCATTGTTGTTTTATTTGATGAAATAAAAATAGATGTAATTTGTTTGGGCTTGGGCTTACAACACTATACCTGGTCCTTAAAGTGACTAAAAATCTGGCAAAACAAATCCAAAATAGACAAAAAGAAAAGATTCATCTGGACACACTACAATCTGGACAGGGTGTGCATGTGAGATAATGCCTACACAGCTGTTTCTCAGTGACTTCAAAGCAGACTTCTCTCTACTGTAAATATCTTCCATACTGTATATAAAAAACTAATTCTTTCTGACTTCTATAGCTAGAATAGCGCCTGTATCACCTGATGGCATTATTTGTTTTAAAACCAGCAGAGTTATACCTCTGTAAACATTGATCAAAGCTAGTGCATAGTTGGAGTGCAAAATTAAACACATATCACACGTATCTCTCAATACATGATCATGCATTTTAGACCCGTGTGAAATTCGACTGCTGTGGGCTGCACATGTGTTTGCTTTGGGAGGCTGAGGTCCTGCCTGTCTTTGAAAATGTATGCAGGAAAAAACAAGAGTCTAATATTGTTCAGAAAGTAACAGACTGTGTTGGTGTCTGAACCTTGGCCAAAGATCTACTCCCCCGTTCAGGCTATTGATAGTGCTAATCTCTATGAGGGTGTGACCGGACAGTGCAACAGCGACAGGGACAATGTGGTCAACAGTTGGAGTCGTTCACATGTGTTAAGTTTAGTTTAGTCTTTATTAGAAGGGGCAATGTGTAGAGACATTAAGATAATAAAACATAGATGTTCCGTACCAGGTTATTGCTAAAATAGCTAGTTTCCATTTTCTCAGTAACATCTTTTCTGTTGTGACCACAATGCTACACATTCCACACCACAGGAATGGCCAATACTTTATGTGGCAAGTACAAAGATTAAAGGCATACTTGCCTCAGGATACAAATAAGTGTGTAACAACATAAAATCTCCCCCAAATATCTTTTATAATAACATTTGGTGCTGTAATCTTAAAAATAGAAGAACTCCTGTACATTTGTGTAATCTGTAGTGGTGGAGTGACTCAGTGCAAACTGGTAAGTGAAGACAGAGTTCACCCATTTAAACACTCTTCTGTCTGTATCCTGCTCATGAAGTATTAAGCAGCTCAGGCTCAGTGCAGGTGGTGCGTCCGGGACACTGCTTTTGTCACGAGCAACTTAGACTTTTACAAAACTGTGTGGAGTTTGCTCTCCGTGTCTGGATGGGTTTCCTCCGGGCACTCCGGTGCCCCCATCAACCCAAAACATGCACTGTAGGTGTGAAAGGAGTGTGTGAGTTACTGATGGTGGTGACGGTGGGAGGGGCCGATGGCGCTGATTGGCTTGGCAGCCGCACTTTTGTCAGTCTACCCCAGGGCAGCTGTGGCTACAACAGTAGTTCACACCACCGGGTGGACTGAATGAACAATGCTTTGTTAATAATGCTCTGTAAAGCGTCTTTGGGGACATGTGTCTGTGAAAAGCGCTATAGCTGTTGTTGTAAGGTGACCTTGGGTGTCCAGCAAGGTGCCAAATAAATAAAATTTATTATTATTATTATTATTATTATTATTATTATTATTATTATTATTATTATTATTATTATTATTATTATTATTATATAATCATGCTTTTCTAGTTTTGTTAGGTAGTTAAGGATATTTCCGCAAAGATGAAGAAATAAATGTATCCATATATCCTCTGCCAGACATATAGTTTAAACCTTAAAGAAATTGAGACCACAAATTTAAAGGGTGTGCTTTAAAACACAACACAAGACATCATGGCCAGAATCCAGTCGGCCTAGTTGAGAAGATGTTGAGATGTAATACATCTGCACCATGACACAGATGGTGCAGGACACAGCACCTCAGCCTGTCTTTTATGTTTGTATAACTACAGCATTAGATTTCATTGTCAGGGAGAATGATTGAGGTCAAAGAGCTACATGAGCGGCTTTTCTTTCGCTCACTTCAAACACACTTTTAACATTTTCTTCAAGATCCAAGCATGAGCGTCATTCTCAGTCATGTGAGGGAGAAGAAGGGAGTCAAATATTTGACATGACATACTGTATAATTATGTGACAGGGCGTCTTGACGTAGTTTTATGTGCTATCATAAAGCAGGTCAGACCTATAGTAAAAAAACAAAAATAAAAGGCAGATTAGAGAGTAAATGGTAAATGGTCACATTTTTGTAAAGTACTTTTCCACCCTCAAGGGTGTACACAGACACTAGGGGTGAGATGGGTTAAGTGTCTTGCCCAAGGACACAATGATGGCACGTGAGCTGGAATCACACTGCCAAACTGTAGGTCAGTGGATCTGACCGCTCAACCAATGATGTTGATGTTGAGAGCAGGAATCGGCCCTCTTCGGATCAGTGGACAAATGCTCTTCCAACTGTCAGTAGCCGTCTGATCTTAAAATGAATAAACAGAGAATCTTGTGTCATGTTTAAAGAATGGCTATAGTTCCTACAGAGACATAAAAAATAGTGAAGACACCTGACTCTGCCCTAAACTAAAGGAATTTGTGTTCCTATTAGCAACCCTGCACCATTTCTCAAAAGCATGCTTGGTGTAGACATGTTAGGCATTGCATTGTGCACGGACTACAGTGCTGTCTTTGTTAAGGCCTCCTCTCTCTTATCTGTGAGAGATGTGCAGAAAAACGCCTTCTTTTTCTGGCAAATGTTCAGAGTGAGGTTACAAGATGTCACGGCTGTGGTGGGACCTTCAGAGGAGTAATACAACACATAATAGATAGTATGGTTTAATAAATTAATTTGTAATTTAACTTTTTGAAGGTAAATGTATGAATTCCAAAGTTTTGTCAATATTATTTGTGTATCTACAGTCTGAGAATAACAAAGGTGCAAAGGAGACGTGGAAGAAGAAAAATGGGCTGATCCATAGAGAGAGGCCAGCTGGCAGGGAGTCGCCTCAGCAGGTAAACATAACTGTATATGTTAAACATAATACATTGTGGGATTTATGTGCAAATCAGTGGATATCATTTAAATGATCATGGACAAACCAGTTACATATTATGAGAAAAGGACAGGAATTTGTTTTAATATTAATCTTAAATATTAGTTTTATGTGAATTACTTTTTGCATATATAGTATAACTTCCTAGGACCACTGTTTTTTCTAACATCTGATAAAAACTCATAAAAATTGTGTCAAATATTATTTAAGTTTTATCTCTGTTCGAAGGGACCAAATTAGTGACAAGATTATCTGAGCCAAGTAAAAGTGCTGTGCTCATTGGTTTAAACAAAACATTTGCAACTTGTGGCAAATGCCATCAATTATTTATTGAAACTGAAGCTCTACTCTAGGATACTGTCCTGTAAATGCTACTTTCATATATTTGAATGACTATAGCTTGATATTAATTATTATATCCATGGATCAGAGCGATGCACATTAGTTTTCATTTGCTGTTTGGCTGTCAGATGCACAATGTCAAGAAACGTTAGCAGCTTATGTACTGGGTTGCAGAAACTTGACACCTTCAATTCACTGAGCACTTTTTTCGCTATTCCCATCGGCTCGTTTCTTGAGCTCAGCAGAAGTGCTCAAAATATCAAATGTACATATGCAGGCATGACTATCCTTACTGTCATTAATGACTGAACTTTTTGTACTGTAATAGGTTGAGAATACTGGATGCTTAATATTCTAATCTAGTGTTAGTGTTGTGTAGAGAAACTTGAGCACTGTGATCCTGTCTCCCTCAGCAGCTCACAGACGGGGCCAATGGGGTGCCCGAGTCCTCCCTGCAGCCTCATGGGCCTAAAGTGTATGGCGTAGTGCAGAGGACTGGCTTGGACCGCCAACAGGAAGTGATGGCACGGGAGTGGAGCGTCAGTCACCTCCAGAATGAGATGAGATACATCCGAGAGGTGAGACAAACTTGGACATCAACAGTGGCTAGGTATGGGATTTCATTGTTTATTATTGACCTGTTTATATGTGTGGTGTGCTTAGGTAAGAGATTCACTGGAAAAGGTGAGAGAACGCATGTACAGCCAGTTCGGAGGGATGCAGCAGTCAATGCAGAAGCTTACTCAAGAAATTAAGGTACATTGTAAAGAATTTTTTTTGGACCAATTCCTATGTCATTGTGTGTAACATAATGCTGAATGTTGTATTGCAGACAGCCAACTCCAGAAGCAGAAGCTTAGAGGCAGAGGTGAGGGTCCGGACTGAGGCCATGGACAGCTTTGACCAAATGAACAGCTCACTTATATCAGCCAACCTTGGCCTACAGGTACCAATAATATAAGTAATGTTTTAATTTTTACTGGAGAGGAGAGTTCGGCCGATAGTCGAACCTCGGATTCAAGAGGAGCAGTGTGGTTTTCGGCCTGGTCGTGGAACACTGGACCAGCTCTACACCCTCCATCGGGTGCTTGAGGGTTCATGGGAGTTTGCCCAACCAGTCCACATGTGCTTTGTGGACCTGGAGAAGGCATTCGACCGTGTCCCTCGTGGTGCCCTGTGGGGGGTGCTCCGGGAGTATGGGGTCCGGGGCCCTTTGCTAAGGGCTGTCCGGTCCCTGTATGACCGGAGCAGGAGCTGTGTTCGCATTGCCGGCAGTAAGTCAGACTTGTTCCCGGTGCATGTTGGACTCCGCCAGGGCTGCCCTTTGTCACCGGTTCTGTTCATTGTATTTATGGACAGAATTTCTAGGCGCAGCCAGGGGCCGGAGGGGGTCCAGTTCGGGGACCACAGGATCTCATCTCTGCTTTTTGCGGATGATGTTGTCCTGTTGGCTCCATCGAACCAGGACCTGCAGCGTGCACTGGGGCGGTTTGCAGCCGAGTGTGAAGCGGCTGGGATGAGAATCAGCTGTTCCAAATCTGAGGCCATGGTTCTCAAACGGAAAAAAGTGGATTGCCCTCTCCGGGTGGGTGGGGAGTCTCTGCCTCAAGTGGAGGAGTTCAAGTATCTCGGGGTCTTGTTCACGAGTGAGGGGAGGATGGAGCGTGAGATTGACAGGCGGATCGGTGCAGCGTCGGCAGTGATGCAGTCGCTGTATCGGACCGTTGTGGTGAAGAGGGAGCTGAGCCGAAAGGCGAAGCTCTCGATTTACCGGTCAATTTACGTTCCTACCCTCACCTATGGTCATGAGCTCTGGGTAATGACCGAAAGAACGAGATCGCGGATACAAGCGGCCGAAATGAGTTTCCTTCGCAGAGTGGCCGGGCGCTCCCTTAGAGATAAGGTGAGGAGCTCGGTCACGGGAGGAGCTCGGAGTAGAGTCGCTGCTCCTCCACGTCGAGAGGAGCCAGCTGAGGTGGCTCGGGCATCTGGTCCGGATGCCTCCTGGACGCCTCCCTCGGGAGGTGTTCCGGGCATGTCCCACCGGTAGGAGGCCCCGGGGAAGACCCAGGACACGCTGGAGAGACTATGTCTCTCGGCTGGCCTGGGAACGCCTCGGGGTCCGTCCGGAGGAGCTGGAGGAAGTGGCTGGGGAAAAGAAAGCTTGGGAGCCCCTGCTTAGACTGCTGCCCCCGCGACCCGGCCCCGGATAAGTGGAAGAAGATGGATGGATGGATGGATGTTTTAATTTTTAATAATGTTTTACAAGTCTGTCTGTGTTTTAGAAATCTCTGCTGGAAAACTGTCAAAACAGGGTGGACCTGAGAGAGGAGGTGAAAACACTGAGAAGCACCTTTGAAAAAACCCAAGAGAAACTGAGGGACAAAGAGAGGGAGCTGGCTCAAGCACAAGCCGAAAACCAGACGCTGCGGCTACAGGTGCTGAACACTCAAGTGATAATGGGAAAAAAAACAGTACTCAGAACTGAAAGCCAGCAACATATCTTGTAAATTTTAAAGTAGATAAAAGGAAATGCATTTAATCAAAATCTGTATTACATAATGGCCACACAAAGAATGTTGTAAGAGATTTTCCTTCCAATATGACTTGTACATCTGAATTGTATTATTTGTACCATATGTATTTATTTTTGGGACTGGCACAAATTAAGACATGTTTACACAGAGAGATTATCCTAATATACTATTAATCTGTGTAACCTTTTTAGGAATGTGATGTGAGCTCCAACTGTGACATTTTAAATACTGTTTATTTCCTCTGTCAATAGTAATTGAGTTTTATTGTACAGTACTTAACAGTGTACTTTGATGCCTCCAGGTGGAGTCTTCGCAGGAGGCAGGCACTCGGGCCCTGCATGACCTCTCAGCCAAACTACAGCGAGAGTACGAGGAAAAACTACTCGCAGAACAACGCACACACAGGGAGGAGATTGAAAACCTACAGGTCTGCATACTTACCCTGTTGTTCATGAACTAGAAGTAGTACTCGTTATTCTTGTAGAAACCACAACCAATACCAAAAACAATGCAAGGAATGCAAGTTATCATTTCAAAGATTGCTTGTATTGTTTGAATTTTCTGCTGAATTTATTTATTTTTTTATTTTTTTATTTTCAGGCACAGCTTGACGAATACATCAGACGACTTGAGGAAGCAGAGAAAACCATCAAAAATGCAGAGGCCAAGATTGCAGAGAGAGACCAGCGGATCCTGGAAGTAGAGCGACTTCTCATTTGTATGGGAAATGTAAGGAATAAAAATGTTTTGATATGATATGTGATGTGATCAAATGATATGTGTTTTTGCACATACTGCTCCAGGTCTAAACAACGACAAGACAAAGACTTACATACACCATTTGTTTGAGTGAAATAACTATATTTGTGCTTGCAGGAAAAAAGTCAACTCCAAATGAAACTACATACATGTGAACAGCGTATTCGTTTTTTGGAGTTGTCTGACACCACAGATTCAAATGTAGTCAAAAGGTATGTTTTTCCTACTTTATTTGGCAAAATATGCATTATTTTACATTTTATAATGCTATTTATTTATATTTTTCAGGTCCAAACAACTGGAGAGTGAAGCTGCAGACCTCAAAGAAAGAATCAAACATTTAAATGACATGGTGTTTTGTCAGCAGAGAAAGGTTAAAGGGATGATAGAAGAGGTGAAGTGATTGAATTTATTTTACAGAAATAACCTAGAAATGTAGGTTTCTATTGACAGTAGCTGTGGATTGTCAGATCAGCTCAATAGATAAAGCATATAGACCATACAAAGTCTTTTAGGCGTAATGCTGTTTGACAGTAAACAGTAGTGGGGTGGAGTTAGTTTCCGGACAAGTTCCTGAACCTGTCTTGACTTTCTTGTTTTGACTCCTGTTTGAAGATGGCAACTTCAGCTTCCGTTATTAAACTGTGCATATAATACAAACTATTATTTGGATTGCAGGTTGAATCACTAAGAGCTCAAGTTGCCCAAAAAGACATGTTTATCTCAGAGCTTCTGGACAGGATTGCCATCGTGGAGTGTGAGGTAAGGCCTTTCTATATGTGGATATTTTTGTTATTGGTTAAAGTCATGGTGTGCGGTGGATATCTTTGCATGGACACAGATCACTGAATCCCTAGGCTGCTGTGCACTGTTCTCTCTGTGTGCCGCTGCCTGTCATTGTTATGGGTGGCTTATGTGACTCCAGGCTCTTTTGCATGTATCTGAGTTGATTGCTTGTTTCCTGTTTTCCTTTTCCTAGAATAATGAATTAGAAGACAAGCTCAAGTATTTTATGTCCACACAGAATAGGCCAAGAGAGGCTTTGGATACAAGGGAAGTTGGAGTAGGCTGTGATCTGCTCCCCAGGTAAGAACAATTAGAAAACTACTAAAGCAGCCCCTTGCAATGATGGCCTAGCGTGCATAATGGGTATAAGCATTGTTATTAGCTAATTCTTAACATTGACAATTCTTCAACTTTACTCTCAACTTGAGTAAATCAATAATTAAAATACGTTTGTACCATTTAGCCAGTGGTACAGATAATAGAAATGTCTGTAGATCTTCTGTAGGCTTCTGTGCTAATATGTAACTGTACCCTTACAGAGATGAGCCAAATAAATACAGATTCTCTCCATTTGAACCGTCTCATCCTAATCACTCATCATTACCTAATTATCATCCATCACCTTTCAGTCCATCATCACCGAGTCAATCACTTTCACCGATTCAATCGATCTCTCCCCCATTGTCTCCCCTACTGTCTCCCCCATTGTCTCCTCCATTGTCTTCCCCAATCTCCATGCCGCTTAGCCCCAGTCTCCCTGTCTCCCCCACCCATGCTTCATCTGCTGTGCCATCTCAATCATCTACATCCTTTCTCCAGTCATCTCTCTATCTAACAACTACAGCCAAACCCAGGACATTCAGTCCCCAAAACCCTCCCCCCAGCCGTCTGGAAAGCAGCTTACTTAAGTACACTCCTGTTCAATACAGCCGCATCCTAGAAGCCAACCCTTCAGTGCCCAGTGGGGTACTGACTTACCCACTTTCTACCAGAGAGGACCGTCCTGTGAGCCCGAGACAAACTGGTAGAGATGAAGTGGACTCCTCTTCAAATCATCAGGAAACAGCGCCTGGTTCATTGTCGCCCAGTATACGTGGAATTTATACACCGTTTATGAAGCTGATGGAGATGACAGCAAAGATTAACATTGAGTGAAGGGAGCTTTTGGACATTCTCTCAGCCTGTTTGCACACAGCGCCATAAACATGCTCTAAACTGTATATAATATACACATGTGTTATAAATAGTGTCTGGAGAATACATATTTGTTTACTTAATATATGTATGGGCACTTGATCCTCATGTTCAAATGAAGCTATATTAATACATCTAATGTATTCCCCAATATTTTATACTTGCTCTGTAAAAATGATGTCAGTATTTTTATTATTGCCACACAAAAAAGAAAATATTTATATTTCAAATGCTTTGTGATATTTTATATTGGTGGAGGGAGAGCACACATTAAGTAAATTAACATTAAAGACAAAACATACTGTCCTGAGTCACTGCCAGTCCTGAGCCATTGGTGTAATTATTACATATGACTGTACTGCCACAATTGTGTTGTATAGAAAATGCCTTTTTACATATCACAAAGGAAGACTCAAACCAAGCTTACATTTGAAAATAAAGATCATAATAAATACTAAGTTTATATTTTTTCATATATATGCCAATATATGCTCTAAAATTAAATCCTTAACTAGAAATGTTATTGGGTTTACATGCTGTAAATATTTAGACCATTTTGATTTTGGCTATTACTTGCTTTACAGGTTGCATGTTGAAGACATTGAATATCACAGATTGATGCCTATAGGCACCAATGATGCAAATGCCAATTAAATTAAATTGGCATTTGCAGAGCAGGGAGTCCAAACTATAGGCTGGGTGCCAAATACGGCCCCTAGACCATTTTTTGTTGGCCCTCAAGCTTCCTGCTAAATTGACCCGACTCATCATAGGCAGAACTTCATGCTACAAACTTAAGTCATTCTACCACTCAAAAGCATCACATTGCATTGTAATCATAGACCATTTTTATACCCTCTATGATTGTAATACAGACCTAAAACTGCTAAACTGTTCTAAGTCTTATTAAAGGTTCAGGAACTCTATCAAAGCTATGCAAAATGCACCAATTACTCACTGTATTGACATCAGACTGTAGCCCTGTGCTTCAGATAAGTTTCAATATGTGTAGGGTGGGTGACCAGACGTTCCTATTTACCCGGGAAAGTCCCAATTTTGAGACCTGTGTCCCCTGTCCCAGCAGATTTATCCAAAACAATAGACTTGTCCCAGTTTTAAACAAGAAATGACACAGGTGTCCCTATTTTGACAAATTTGATACCTGACAACAGGAAAAAAGGGCATACATTGTCATTTATTTAAGTAAAATACAGAAAAGGATGCTTAAAAATGACCAAACACCATGACCAAAAATTTGACTATACTGGCTCACACGTTAGTCACATATTATAAATGGGCCTGCATAACAATTTTCCTTGATTACGCACTCGTTTCCCAATTTTATTTGTAGTATAGTTTTTGATTTTGAACATCTGGTCACCGTAAATATATAAAAATATGTGGCCCTCAGTGAAAAAGTTTGGACACCCCTGCCATAGAGTTTTGTCCAGCAGGGGGCACTCATGCACTCTACATGATGAACAGTAGAGGGCAGTGGAGCCTCAGGCCTGCACAGGGTCAACACACTCCTCATAAAGAAGAGTAACCCTGTGTTTTGGAGCATCATGGAGGAAGGTGGAGGGTTTTTTGGCGCTTTTTCTTAGACATAAATAGTCCAGTATTACTTTTATCAGGCTCTAAAGTTACTATGTTTAATGTATCGAGTGTATTATTGTGGTAAAAGTAAGGAAGTAGTGGTAAATGTTGAGAATTGGACGTGTGTTTGTGAAATGAGGAGACGAGCTAGCTTTCACTAGTAGATGGACATGTCGTGGGCCGAGCGCCATGGACAAGTAGGAGACCTGACAAAACACAGCAAAGAAGACCTGCAAGAGCTTCTGCTGCGACAAGAGAAGATTCTTTCCAATAGGCAGGTTAAATATAGAACTTACTTAACACCTAATTAGCATTGAAACTACAGCAAAACTTTCTTCTTTTTTTTTATAATTATTGATTACACCGTAATTTGCAATAACAAAAAACACAATGTATGTGAGTTTGGAACATTCCTAGTCTTTAAAATTATGTAATTTTTTTTGTTTATGTATTTTTTGCAGGAGGCTTATACAGACACTACCGGACAAAGGGGGGAAAATTAAGGAGTTTGCAGTGAAAATACAACAAGCACTTGCACATCATGAAGAAGCAGAGAGAAAGCAAAGACTTGTATCTGAAGCCAGGATGGACTTTCAGTCCAAATATCAACAAGCTTTTACCATGCAACAACGGCCAGTTCAGAGCTCATCCTCACCAGGCGGCTCAACACAAGTGCAGTCTTTTTCACCATCTGCCAAATCAGCAGAGATAACGATGGAGAAGACCCATGCTCCAAAGACTGGACTTGTGGAGGCCATGGAGAGGGTCACACTCGGCAAAGGTTCAAGTGGGGGCAACAAACAACATGACAGGCCATCAATGGAGAATTATTTTGTGAAACGTCCAGCTAAGCCTCACTATTTAAGTGTTATAGAAAAGTCTGAAAATATTCAGTTGTCAAGAAAATCTAAATTCAAAACTAATCAGTGAGTTTTATTTTTTATAAAAAATTTTTCCCAGTACATTCCCTCCTTCTTTGCATAACACTTGTGTTGCCTTCTTCAGGCTGCCAAGCAAAGACGACATTTCTCCTTCAGGCCTATTATCTCCAAGTCAGTCCTCCATAATGTCCTCTCCTCTCTCGACACAAGCACGAAGGGAACGTGACAGGAAACATCTGGATGACATCACAGCTGCAAAACTGCCTCCTCTACACCACAGTCCTGTTGAGCTATTGTCACTGGAAGAATCAGCCATCCTCATCAAAGAGCAGACCAAGAAACAACAAGTCAGTTGTTATAATGTAGAATAATCACTCAGATTGAGTGCAGGTTCTGATCCTGGAAAATTTGCTGGATGGAGTATCGACTTCCAAATATCGGTCCAGTCGATATCCTGATTGGTCATTTAAATGGATGTATAAGACTATTTATTTACTGATCGTAGTTGGCCCAGAAAGTCTCAGAATGTTTGACTTTTTATTTATACAGAGTTGTTCTGTAGTTGCTTGCGAGATAAATAACAGCTACATAACACATTTATTTTTGTTTTAAAGGTTTTTGCTGTTTTCGCCCTATATCGGGTACTGGCAGATATACAGGATCAAAATCTGTATCAAAACTGAAAAAAATAGATCGGTGCCTCCATAGTGTTTTTTTAATAAGAAGAATAAGCATAATTGAGAATTTCTGTCCACACTCATGAGCAAA
This sequence comes from Odontamblyopus lacepedii, assembly GCA_034769755.1. NCBI lineage: Eukaryota > Metazoa > Chordata > Actinopteri > Gobiiformes > Gobiidae > Odontamblyopus > Odontamblyopus lacepedii. Next base: position 21,699,511 of record CM068349.1, on the reverse strand, counting down.
TCAAAAAGCAGAATGTGATTAGTACATTACAGTTGTACGAACCACATTGAGTCTGCAGAGGGCAGTGTTTGATTACCTTTTGAACTGGTACTGACAGTTTAATGCGGACTGGACTAATTTTAAAGTGTGTGTCATTTTGAAAGGTCTCTAACCATTGCTTCATGGTGGTGTTTCTTTTTTAGACTTTTCTGTTTTTTTGCTTACAAGTCTATTCATGTTATGTCTCCTTACCTTATTTTAATTTCAGGAGTTACAGGCCAAGCTGGCAGCCCAGAAGCTGTCTGAGGGATTGAAGATCTCTATGGGGAGTTACACTCCTGACAGTGGCCCCATGGCTGCCTACAGAGAGGTTCATGATGATGGAGCCCAGCTCTCCTCAGAGGAGGACTGATCCTGGGAGCCCAGAATTGGGGAAACCAGTTGACCTTGGCCCCAAGATAAACAGGCTTTGGACCTCGCAATCAAAACCCATCAAACTGGATTTCCACTCCAAGGACAAGCAATTCTCAAAGAGGAAAAAGAGTCTTTGCCTGGTGTGAAGGAGGCTGAATGGCAAGTTAAAAAAGTAGCTTAGTTAACTGTCAGTCAGTCTGCTACAGGCTGTTGTTTCTGTCCTAAGGAAGTATAATACCTGCTGCCTGAGTGAGGCCCACATGCTGCATTTAATCACAGGAATATTTCTCATTATTAAACATAGCAGGCACTGGCTTTCTGAGGCTCACTGTGTTAGTTGAGTTAGCATCACTGGACTACTTTACAGTATCTGGATTTCAGTGTTGCATGGCCAGTGTCATGGAGCTGTTTATAGAAACATAATTGAATCAGTCATATGTACAATTTCTTCTGTCAAATTCTTAAAAATTCAGCCATCTGTCAGGATGCTTATTTTTCAATCCTTAAATCAGTCATGACTTTGCAACATCAAATTAGGTATTTATATTTTAAATAAATTGAATTTCAAAATGAATGTGAGAGTATTCCAGTTGATTGTGTTTTCTACATTGCTCTCCACTTAAAACATGATGTTTGATTTTCAGAATAAAGGACATAAGTAATTCATACAATTTTTTTTTACAAACCATGTATTGCTTTCAGTTACAAGTGAGTGATGGTCAGCTGAGCAAACTATTTGTAAAAAATGATCTTGTGAGATGTTATCACACCGGATTCTGTGATAAGATTAATGTCTAGGTAGTGAAATATTGAAGCCTGATGACTCTGACATCTGGACTGCATTTGGATCATGTTGTTGCTTGGAACGGCAGGCGATGATGATGGGACAGCAGCAGGCTAATGCAACATGGCAAATACCATTTCTCAACTTCACTAATATGCACTTCAAGATAAAGAGTGCCAGCTTTGTTCAGCATAGTTTTACAAACAGTTTCCATCAGGTCTCCACCAACTTCACTGCTTTTTAAAGTAGGCATAAAGGAGTACTTTATTGAAGAAAGCAATGGGGCACATTTTAGGGGAAATGAGGCTAGGTTCATATGGTCAGACTTGGCTGCTAGATGCTCCTTGATAACCTCTCATAATTGGTGTTGAGGCATTGGAGGGAGATGTTTAAGTGTGATTGCGGTGTATCAGATCGGCTGAAGAGAGAGCCGTGATGACGTCCAATAATGAATACACCAGAGAATCCCATTGTTCTGGGGTTGATTTTACAGTCTACCTCGCTTGTATATATTTGGAGAATGTCATCAATTATAGGGTACTTTTTTCACTTTCCAACATAGTAGATTGTTTCAGGTGTGGGCTATCAGTAGTCTTGACTTATGAAGCATTTACTTGGTTGCTAGGAACTCAGAATTTAAATTTATCAGTCTTTATTTGCAGATAAAGTGCCTGAAATCCTTTTTTTCCCTGAATGTGATTGTCAAACATTTGCCTTCAAAGAGCAGTCTGGCGGCTCTAAATTAGACATACAGTATGATGATGATGTATAGACTAGCGTTAAACTCAAGTTGGGCCCAAAGAGTATGATTGGATTATGTCTGTCAGACTTGTACCTGAGGTCATACTTTTCCCATTCTCTGATGTTTTTGTCATATTTCTCAAAAACAATGAAGTGCACAGCAGTTTTCCACAGATAAGGTTACATCTTATATCTCCTCATCCCAATTAAAACCAGCTCTCCTCCTCCACCTACTCACTCAAAACAAGTGTAGATTATGTGGTCATTTTATCGCCAATTTTGAGCAAATCAGATGCAGGTGGGACACTGATATAGTGACTCTTCAATCAATATATGCATTATGTGAAATGTATAGTATTTCTTATTTTTACCTTTATCTGATCACAACATTGGATTGCCAGGAAGTCTTGAGAAGTCATACAAAGTCTATTTGCCAGAATCAGGACTCAAATCTCAGTCAGTACAGTGTGTCGGTACTACCAGGTGAGCCACAATGTTTTAAATTGTTCACTAGTCCAAAGAGCAATAATACATTTAAATAGAGTTTATATCTATTTTTGAGTTGTTGCTTTTTTCATTACATTCCTGTTTGGATTGTAGTTTTGTGTTTGGCTGTCCATTTAAACCTGTGGTGTGATAACCTTAATATATCCTAGTTTTGCCTCAAATCCCTCTTATGCAAATGTGACAGGGTGAAATGAAACAGACCAGTGCTTGTGCATAGGGTTAGTGTGTGTAAATACTTTTTTGACAGGATTGTGCCAAACTTTCTGTTATCTCAACATTAACTTCATATGTGAGAGGAAACTTGCTCACAGTGTGATAGCTGCCTGAGAAGACATGAAATGTGGCTGCAACACTCGCAGCTGTCTGCCCTGAAATGTAAAGGAACCTATGGAGTAAAAACAGTTAAGCTAGAGGTGTCTGTCTGTACTGTACAGCGTGTCTGTGATTTACAGTGCTACACTCCAAAGATTATTCCTTTTAGTATTGGAATTTTTTTTTATCAGAATACCCTTTTGAGATTATTATGCACTTTAGATTTACCTAAAGATCAGCAAGGAAGTCTTATTTTGTGGCATTTTCACAACTATTGTAATGAATTAATAGTTTTGTTGATACACTGGCACACCATCTCTATCTTCTTTTTTGTGCTTGTGAATATGGGATCACTTTAGTAGGTACATTACAGTGTTTATTTTTACACATGGAAACTCTTGAGTCTAAACAGTTTCGCATTTTTCTCACCTTGTAGCGTTAAAAAGGCCACCTTACCTCCAGCATCCTTAAACTTGTCAACAAATAATCACAGACATTACCACAAAGCAAACATGTGTTCTTAATATTTTGTTAAACACAAACATTGTACACGTTTAGTTTATCAAACATGGAGCTTAGGCCTTATTTTGTCACCACATAATTATCTTTTTTCCAGTCATTTTGTAAGCCATGTAAACCATAGTTTGTATGTTTCCTTTTCACTGGGACAATGTTTACAGTGTAAAAGCCTTACAAGTGACCACAAATGGAAAAGGCATGGTATCTCTGTAATGAGTTATCCTTGTGGAAACACTCATCTCTAACAGACTGTTTACAGTTAAGTAGTGCAGGAACTGCAACACTGGATGGCAGTAGAGCAGTTTTACTCTTGATCTCAGTAAAAGAATGTATTTCTTTCATCAGATCTAATAAAGTTGACTATTAAGTCTGTAGAATCCCAGCTGCTCTTTCCTGTCCTATGCATTTGGAGATTGCAGTCTGGTGCTGCAGCTTGTTCCACACTGCAGACCTCCCATCTGTCCCATGTATCCCTTAGTTCGACGGGAGATTGTACTATTATGATCTGGACACATGTGCGTCTCAAAGCACTCCCACATTAGCCATTGAGAGCCTTTGCATAACAATCATGAAAGAACAGGGTGGAGAAAATAAAGAGGCGATAGGGGGCTCAGGCCTGAAACAAAGCGGCACAGGCCAAAAAGCTGCCAGCGTCCTGGCCACTTTCTGTCTGAACTGGCACTGAATTGGATGTCTGTTCTTGGGCCTGTCAAAAGCTCATCATGGCGAGGAAACAGTCTCGGTGGGGATGCTCAGGAGTGCCAGGGCCTGGTGAGAGGGCGCGGGGTGCACAAACCACAGACCAACTTGGAATTGCACTTATAATGAGCAGGGAAATTTATATTCTCCAATCCCATTGGAAGTACAACAATGCACATTTGTCTAAATTTTTCCATACTTGTATGCCTCATTTAAGCACCCTATATTTGGAAAAAGCCTATAGTGTGTTCTTAAGTAATGGGTAGATATGGGTTTTCCTTTTCATTATCCGATTTCGTACAGAATAAAAACAGTTCATTATCTCAATGTATTATACTCTGCTTGGTCCAAAGATCATAAAACTCTGGATAATGTCATTTGTTGCAATCAAGCACAGTACCAGCGTTTTTAGGTAAAATGTCTTGGCTTGGGAGCTGTTTGTGACATCAATCTAAAACTGTCCAGAACCAGGGTGGACCAAAACAACATCATAATCTTCATTACTGCATGTAAGTGAAATCATGCACTTTGATTTGAGAGCATCCCAGGCTAACAAGCACCAGAAGTATAAATTCAGCTGTTTGGGCAGCAGCCATGTCTTGCAAATCCTCAGTTAGAGGATCACCAAACATGACCTTTGAAAAAATGTTGGTGCCAAGTCTGTTTTCACATCACAGGTGTGAAAGTGTGCAAGGGCACTCCGTTTCTCTAGCCTATAGTTTCATACAGATTCAGTGATAGTTTCCTGATTCCTGCTTGTTTGGAAAATGACGTCTAAAGGCCTGAACTTAAAGTTGAATTTAAAGCTGGAGTTTTTCTTACAACAATGGTAACTTCGCAGTAAAAAAAGTGAAATTCTCTTCAGTCCAACAATTATGGGGCCTCTGTATGGAGTAGAGCACTAGTTTATATGCTGTAATGTTGTGGCCATTCCAAGCCCGGAGGCCAGGTGTTTTTGATTGCACTATAGCACATTGGAGCGTGCACAGGCTGCACAAATCCTGCCCCACAGGATGCCGGGATATGGCATGACGAAGCTGAGTAGGAGGCCCAGACTGTTTTTGTTATTTATTTATTAATGTTTTGGGGGTTTTTTTGAGAGAGGAGCCATCACACTGACAGGCAGCCCTACACCCTCTTATTAGATGACTTCCTTCTCGTTGCAAATGTGTTCCAGCTGAGATAAAACATGTCAGTGTGCAGAGCAACACAAACAGCTGGAGTCCAATAACACTGGTAAAAAGAGGCTTTGAGTAAACTGTAAATTGACTGTAAACCAAAACAATGACAACAACCTTGAAAATTAGCCAAAAGTAAAAAAAAAAAAAAAATCATACTACAAATACTTTTTTCCTTAAAGGTGTACTGTGTAACTTTTTAGTTGGGAGTCCGTCACCTTTTTGTTTCTATGGAAACCTATGGAACCTTCACCAGAAATGTTACACAATGCACCTTTAAACATAAAAAAATCATATATACACCTGCTGTACCAGTGTGTAATGGGATTTTTTATGCATCACCCCTTAAAATCTCACCAAATGACCTAAACAAAGTCAAATTTTCCAAATAACTTGATCACTTTGACAATTATTTAAGTGCATGTGACACATGAAAAAAGCAGTTTGTCTCTGTGCCTTTCTTTCTTTTCTGCTAGTTTAAAACATAACATTTAAACAGGCTCATGAACAACGGAGGATGTAATTCACTGTATCAGAGGTTTCCCAGCTGCACATGTCCTGTCTGACTGGTGTACCCCTGTGCCGGGCTCTGCAGGTGCCACTGGTTAACAAAAAGCAGAATGAAGAGAGCAGTGTGTATAGTGGGACAAATGGGGAGGAGAGGAGTTCCATAGGTGTGGAGATCTAGGTGCTCTAGCTTAACCTATTGCAGCTTTATAGTTAAAACCTTAAATCAGAGGAATGCCCCCTCTTTCTTCATCTGGATTTGGTACCAACTTCAAAACAGATCCTGTCGACCTTGAACAGGAGAGATCTATTGCCTTAGTAAAAGCAAAGCTCATGCAGCCATAATTTTGGAGAGAAATTGTGCTGTTGTTTGATGATAGAGTTAATTTGTTGTAATTTGCTGCTAAGTGGAACTACTGTGTTAATACATTGTAATAATATGACCTGTGAGGGTTTTGTTTATTTGTTTGTTTGTTTGTTTGTTTGTTTTCATACTGTATATGCACCTAAATGTACTGACTATTTTATATCAGTTATTCTGTCATTTGTTAGGACACGAGTTAAAATAGGTGATACTATTTATGTGGTTTAGAAGATCTTTGGCCAATAATTCTGAACATCTTGTGTATGATTCACTAGCCTTGTCGTCGCCAGACAGCCACTTCAAAAACATTCACTTTTATAAAAATTTAATTACAGTCACAGTGAAGCTCATCTTGTCATCTAGGCCCTCAGATCATAGGCCCATAACATGGGCTATAATGAGAGATCTTCATTGTGCTGCTAAATTTAAACTGTGGCCCTTTAATAAAGCTTAATTAATGTATTTTGGAGAAGCAATGATGGCAACAGTGGACTGAGTCAGCTAAGTCAGTACAGTAATAATAGCAGGACCCCATCTTTACGAGTTTCTGCCATGTGTTTGATGTTCAGTCATTCACTTTTCATTGAAATTTACTATAAACATATAGATTAAACATTACATATGTACGTGCTTATAGTAGGGATCAGCCATTCAGTATATATTTCACTTTATCTTACCTCATTTACACTCATGGTGGTTTGAGTGTAAACTCAAAGTTTTTGAAGGGATTCATTTTGGATCCCTAGATCTTTGTCTTGACTCCTCATGGCTGAATGTTTATGGATTCCAATAAATATATATTTAAATACCTGTTTATGTATATGAACCAGCTGATGTTCATTAGCGTCTTTGCCCAAACCAGTGTTACGCTTCATTTAATAAATGTGTAAATGAGCCAAAAGTATGAACAATTTGTAGTTTAATGCAATGTATTGTTGTTATTGGAAACATACCTTGAGAAAATGCTCAGGGCTCACCCCTGCGGTGCCAGAGGCTGTATTTTTCTCTTCTTGGCTTTGGTTCTTTTCTACCAAACAATTTAATAAAGAGTGTTTGGGGTTGGTGTGCGAACGTCATTAGGTTTTATGCCTATTTGTGTTACAACCAGTACAGACACCCTAAACACCCATTTACGTCAAACTCAAACATGCTTGGAGTTCTCACCTTAACACAAGATCCAACAGTCACATCTGCTATATTTTATTTCACTCATCACTTAAACTCAAAACCAATCAACAATCTACTATACAGTATCATGTCCCTTTAACGTAAAATATGCTGCTTAACCATGTAACATCTGTAACTTTATTCAAATTTAATTAATCCAGCACATACAATGTAAAGAATTTCATTTGAAAAATGAAATTCAAAGCAATATTAATTTTCTTCCTTTCATCCTTTTTTTTTATACTAAGATGACATAGGAACAAATTATACCCTCTGTAAACATTTACATTAACAACTAAAATCATGTAAACATATTTTAAAATATTAGAGAAATGACTTTAATGTTGCTCAGTGCAATCAAAGACAAGTCAGAAAACATATATAAAGCATTGTGTCCGGGCAGACGGAGAAAAACAGCTGTGTCTGTGAGTATTCTTTAATCCTGACACCTGCAAACCATTTCTGCATGATTTACAGTGGGGGAAATACTGTCCAGGGGCAGAGGCCACCAGAGGAATTGTTTTCACAACTGATGGAGAACACACTGTTGTTTCTTCCAGGCTTGGCATTTGTAGCTTGTTGTCCACTAACATATGGGGAGTGTTTCATTTGAGAGGATTATGTACGTACTTAAGTGTTAGACTGATCCATCTGAAAATCCAGGACACTGAAGAAAAAAAAAAACTCCCACCAAATTAACAAACTCAATTATACTGTTCAGTCAAATCTTTGGGGCATTCTTTGGTAGTTTACCAATTTTAACATTTTACCAGTTACAAAGGCTTATAAGCCACAAGTACATCAGATTAGCAGGGATGTAATTTTCTGTTGTCTTGGTGAAAGTCCTCCCTTCTCTCCTCTCTGGTTCACACAGTTTCATGTGCCCAGGTCCGTTGTGCACATGACATATTTTAGACATCTCTGTCTGTATTGGCAAGGCGGTGCTCCCCTGTGTCTCTGAGCATTTCTTTTGTTGCAGACCACACAGAGGGATGACATGTTGGAGGCACATCCCAGCTGGGTGGCCTGGCTGCAGGGCCCATGCAGCTGACAAGATCAGGCCTCAGCCCACTGTGGAGGTAATGCGTGCAGACAGTCCTGAACCAGTTTTAAGAAACATTCAAAAAAGAGCAGCTCTGGCATTTCTGAATAAATGCATTTATAAACTATATTGAAAAAGATCTATGGGAGCCTTGTTTCAGTTGGACTGGTGTTAACAGACCCTCAAAGAGCCACTAATAGTCTCAAACATCTCCTCCATTCTCTGCTGTGCTGCATCATAAAGTGATGTTTTTTCCTGTTTTGAGTTGTTGCCACATTTAAAAATGTTGCTTGCCATCCTGATAGATTCAATCATTTTGTCTCTTTGTTTACTCAGATTTACCTTGAAGAAGACATATTATGCATTAACCATAGCAAATGTAGATTGTTATTTAGCATAATTTTCTGCTGTACACTGCAATGTTGATATAAATTGGGTTCCTGTTCAAAACTTGATAGGTCCTGTCTCATCATAAATTCAAATTCAAATTAAATTTTCATTTATATATATTTTTTGTTGAATGCCACATTTTCTAACCTTACATGTATGACAGTCCGATTGAGTTTTGAATAATTTTAATAAACTGTTTGATATTTTTTAACAATAAGAACAAAACTGGTGCAAGGTGCAAACTGATGTTTTTGTGCGCTGAGCCTTGAATGCAGGACAATACAGAATTACCTAAACAGACAGAAATCAACTGAAATACAACTTTGAGTAAGGTAATCATGACAGGACACAAGGGATTACAAGGTTAAAAGTACATTTTTAGCTATAATACATCCCATTTAAGTTAATGTTTCCAGGAGTCTCCAAGAATACAAAACAATGAATTTCAAATTTGCCAGAATTTTGTGATTTTTTGTTTTTATTTTATTTTGTGCTAATATCAAACCTAATTAATGCTGTTCTAGCAGGAAGGGCATTGAACTTAAAATATATATTCCCAATCAAATTGGCAACTTCCTTTAGGCACAAAACATTTAGTGTATCAATTTATATCATTTTGCATTCAGTAGTTTTAATCGATTTATACACAACATAGATTATTTCTTATTACAGTGATAATATATTTAAAACACATTATCCTTTTACATAAAGTGACCATCATTAAAGTGGCACTTGTGTGAAGTTCAAGGAGGTCTTCAAAATGGAGATCACCTCTTTCCTGATAATCACCTTGTAGCATTTAGCACATATTTAACAAAACAAATGGTCCCCGGGTGTGACTGTGTGTGAAAGAGAGTGGCGGGAATGATCCTGCTGGACTTTGTCAAAGGCTAGAGGCAGGAGATGCAGAAAAACATACATCAAAAGTGTCATTACAAGCCCCAAATCAGAGCAGCTCAACAGCCTCTGTATTCTTCTCCTGGATAAAAGATGGCACAGTCTGTAAATGTTTATTTAGTGTCTTTAACTCATCTTAACATCAGCTTTTGATGAGAATATCCTGTTGCCTTTTCCTTTAAGTTTTACACAAAAAGGTAAACACATGCTCTATAAATAAGGAACTTAAAATGCATATGTTTTTCCCCCCTAAAGTGTTGAGATAAAGTGAGTCATTTCTGTCCCAAGAGAAACAGAATCAACCTGAAACTCCTACACCCCGCAACTGTCAGAGAATATAGGCAGACAAAACATTAATAACATGAGAGGGAAATATGAGGGGGATAGGCTTACACTTGATAATGGCACCCAAATAAAGGGCAGCCTATAATGTATAACAGCTCTATTGTTGAGGTGCAACAAAGAGAGAAGTCTTTGGAGCTTGGGCCAGGGAGTTTGGACGTACGGCTACCTCGTAAAACTTCACTGCCATATACATGGTTTAGTATGTCAGAATGGAATAAAGCTTGTTAACTGGCTCTATAGGAGAGGGCGGCGATTAAAGCATTCAAATGAATCTGCTGTCAACAGGCTGATGAAGACACAATCCAAGGCTGTTGGAGCGGCTGGGTCCCTGGGCACCAGTAGGCGGTCAGGTGGTCCCCTGCTAGCCACCGCAATGCTATTGTGGGCAGCAAAAGCTGTATGACTGATGCAACAAAAGAGGAGACATTGATCTCCCCGGACAACTTTTTCTCAAGGCTCTGAGTGAGAAACTGAAATGAGCAGACCCCAACTAAGCTCTACCTATAAAAAATAGCACTTAATCCAAAACTGCAGCAGCAGAGAGAGCTGAGCCCTACAGTCTATGGACACAACAAAAACATGGGCCTCGTAGGCTTGTAAGATACAAGATGAGTGAAGCATGTGTGATTATTGATAACAACCAGGAATCCCAATGTAGAACATGCAGCAAAGAGAAGAGAGATTTGGGGGAAAATATTTAAAACTATATTCATTAAGTGTGAGCGAGTTGAGCTGTGACAGATGTAGCATTTCTACTGCACCCTTGAGCTTGTTACTGCAGCTCACTTATCACAGCACAATTCAATTGTACCAATAAAACAATCCAGCTGCATAAACATGTTAGTGAATGTGTGAAATTCAAAACAGAGTGCATCTTTAATGCTCTCTGGGTAACATGCACCACAAAAGGGGTCAATAAATCATTTGAAAATAGTGTAATGATTTAGGACCTCATTGTGTCCCACTCTCATGTGGCACCAAGCTGGGTCGAGGTGTCACGTTCTCACATGTCCATTACTGTAAAGCTCACTCTTCCAAATGGCAAAATGGGAGGCCCATTTGGGGCAGGGGCGAGCTGTGTCAGTGAAACCAGCTCAGAGGCACACAGGCCTTACACCTGTGTGCGACACTTGGGAGGACTGAGTTCCAAGTGAGAGAGCGACCAGCTGTGCTCCCTTGTGGTAGCTCAAGGAATAGCCTGGAATATGTCGAATCCAGAAAGTGGAGGCCACAAAAGCCACTCTATAATTCTCCTAACTGATGTAAAAACTCTTTACGGCTTCCTAAACTCACATGTTGCTGTGAATCAGATGTAAGTGGTGCCTAACAGCGTATAATGTTGTGTTCTGAGATGACATCACCATGGGAGCGTGGGACTGATGTGTCCCACGGTGGAGGAGTGTAATTGCTGACTAAATGAGAGTCTCTCTGGGGTGGCCGAACTGCCAGTCAGCGCAGGTCTGCTCAGTGTCCCACTTACAGTGGCAGTGCCTCCCTGGACACCACTCATCAGCACTGATTACTGCAGACACTCGGGTGATCACCTGACATTAGGCAGACAAGGCTGTCCATGAAGAAACATGCCCCGCTGAGGGGCTCCAGGAGTGACTGCTCTTTCTGTCTTTCTGACCTGTTAGATTTAGAGCAGAATACTCTGTCTTGTCAGCTTTATAGATATGTAGATTTATTCATATAAAATAGTATCAGTTAGATATTATTTGTTTATTTTTAACACATGAAAACCCTTGATCCATCTGTTTGCAATCGCAGCATAATGCTATCGTCACCTGTTCCCATGGTACTCTTGCTCACATCTGGGCTGCATTATCTGAAGAAAAAAAAAACATTCACAAGGTGCATTTTGTCTCCTCTCTGTGCATTCTGTGCATAAGCAGCTCATGATTGTGCCTCACAAGATAAAGAGGACCATGAAGATATTTTTCAAGCCTCCCACACACACAAAAAAAATAAAAAAAATCATATAATTTATATATTTTCAAAGTAACATGGACCCTGGTACAGTTTGTTGGTTGCTCATTTTAATCCTAAATGATAACTTATTTTTCTACTATTTATATAGACGAAAAATGTCTTAATGCGTCTTGCCAATCCTCACCCGTGAGTACAATTTTTATGTGTCTGCAGCTGGTGGCCGCTGCAAACCAAAGCTTTCAGTCAATATAGAATTTTAACACTATTCTTCAAAGTGCATCAAAGGGCGTACTGTATTAATGCCTACAACCGGATCTGTGTTATCACTGTGAATTATGCAGAAGAAGGACATTGGCAAAAAACTTTCATCTTCATATATATACACACACACACATATATATATATATATATATATATATATATATATATATATATATATATATATATATATATATATATATATATATATATATATATATATATATATATATATATATATGTATATATGAACACACACACTTATATATGTGTGTGTGCTTTATCAATATAATGCAATATAAAAAAATTAGTACTAACATGATTAAGTAAATAAGATAAATGGAGAGAGGGGTGAACTACATCAGAAACATTCATTAGATCATCATCATGTCATTACACATTGTTATACCATATATAATAATTATGTATACAGGACACATGTCTGTTGTAATTTACAACTGCTAGTTTACATCTGATATTTCCAAGTTGTGAAATAAAGCACAACACATTTTTGGAGCATTACTGTGGCCTATGACATATGCCACTAAATACTTTTCATTCAAGAGACATTTTCTGTAGGACATGTGTTTCTGCTTTCACTTTTTCACTTTGATGATTCAGAGTTGAATCACTATTTTTTCATATATCTGTGAAAAATCCAAAGTATGAAATAACTTTGGAGACTTGAAGATTTTATGCAACATAGTTGCTCTTTTACTAGGCCACATAATTTAATAATTAATTTATTGTAAAATGGTCAATAATGCAGCTGGAACCCTCTGAATACACCCTCTCCTATTCCTTTAACAATATCATTTACAAAAGTATGTTACAATATGTTATCACAGGTAATCGGCTTCAACTCTTGGTATGTCGGGGTTAAAGTTAATCTAAGGATAGATAATTTCATACAGTCTGTATTATAATCTTGTGGAAATGATATGTGCACTGATACAGACTCGTTACTTCTACTATGACTAGTGCTTGGTCATATGGACAGATGGAAACAGTTTCAACATCATTAGTGATTGTTATGATCATCACATACTGACATCATCTGGACACTACTTGAAGTTATTTTTGGATGTCTTTTGTGAAAGCAGGCATCCAACATTCAAAAATAGCTAAAAGGTTTATTTTAAAAATACATTTAATATGGTGATTGGTTCTTTGTTAAATATTTATGAAAACTGATTGAGAGAGATTGCCTCTCCTCAGTGTTTCAAAGCTCCAATGTCATAATGTCTTTTAAGATGGCCACTACAGATAGCTACCATTAATTGCAGAATTGATTTAGAAAACTGCCTAAAACCTATAGATCATTTAGCAATTTTGTCCAAATGTTAGCAACAAAAAACCGTGAGCATCAAAGTTGAATAGTTGGATGCCATTGAGCAGATGAAGAGATTAGCATGCAAATGGCTGCCATGAATCATTTTCCTAAGCATAGGGTAATTGCCAGTGAATAATACTTATCAAGCTCCATAAGTGCACCTTCCAATAAATACATGGTCTAGGTCATTTGTATTAGGACTGGACGGTTGATGGATATAGGATAACCACTTAACCTTGGAGACATTCCAAGACACCTCCTCAATCATCTCATACATTATGTCTCCCATAACGGCTTGACCAGGCTTTAAGCATAGCACCTCTTAATGCACAATATGTTTTATGTGAAGGATCTAACTCAAGGTGTGTGTGGCCTATCCGTCACTTCAATGAACTGATGACAACACATTCCTGTTCTTTATTTTTAAGGCCTCTTTCAATGTCTTGTCTTTATGTATCACACCTCACATATAATAACCACTATTTATGGCTTTAATGGTGTGGTATTTATGTTGTATGTCCCTTTAACAAGCTGCTGTTTCATTAGGTCACCTCCATAAAATAATGTGATTCAATGCCACAGACAAACATTACAGCAACATATTAGTGGCATCAAATCACATGTAGCAAAAATGTTTTTTATGTATTTTTTGGTGGAGAAGCACACGCCAATAACACATCTTTACTAAACTGGCTCCAAACATTGTCCCAGCTGCTTCTAGATCAATCTGAGAGACAATGTCCAATAAACATCAGACGGATGGTTCTGCAGTGTCCTGAGAAATTAGAGGACAGTTAGAGGAGATATACTGAAGAGCAAATGTAAACCCATTTGATTTGTAACCTTAGCTTTTCTTAATTTCCCTTTTTAAACAAGACCACTTAAGCAGGCTGCAGTGTCCTATATAATCATATAATAGGCTAGTAAGATCAAATTACTGTGATAATTAGTATAAATTTGTAGGTGACAATTGCCTTTCTCTTTTGACGTAATAAAAAGGGAACCAAGTTATGAAATCGTGCTTTTGGCATTTAGAAAAACAGACCATGTAACACTAAGTTAATGGTCATGTGCTCCTTGTTGAAGGTTGCCTCACATTTTACCAAAAAGACTTGACCCTGACCTTGCCTCACACAATTAACCTGAAAACATGCACTCCAAAAAGCTTCTCAGATGAGATCATTGGAGAAAGGTTTTATGCTCAGATTTATAATGGTAAAAATGCCTTATCTTTTTGTGATGCTGGCAAAATGTAGCTGGGGTTTCTTCCAGAAAAATCAGATGAAAATCAAAAAAGACACTAAATGCTCCCTAGAGATGTGAAATCCTTGAGTTTATGTTCATGTCAAGTGCATCTTTCAGCAGCAGCGGTTTATGGAGGAGTTCTTCTCTCAGAAATGCTCACTCACTTAATCTTAAGTGGTATGAGAGGCATGTTCACCAAAGCTTGCACAACATTTGTCTGAGAAATATCTGAGGATTCTGGCTAGCGCTGCTTCCAGCCTGTCAGCAGTGTACCAGGCAACCAATATCAACTAATGTGATGTAACCCTCAAACAGGAACCAGCTTATTTCTGGTATCAGGAAAGAAGTAATCTTACTAGTTCATCTTCATCTGTAATATTTCATGTTATGTAAGACACACATAATGTCAGACACAAATGCTTTATCTTTGAACCTGTATGTATTTTAAATTCTGCTTTCTTCTTTCTTTGCATGCCCATTTTGTCCAGTTGAATATTGAATAGATGGGTTCATAATGAAAGCAAACATTTGCTAATGATTCTTTTCCATATGAGTATGTGTGTTAAGTAACTTGTGGCCTTTGAGTTTGTTCACCACACCCTCTGCCCTTGGTCAGTGAAAGGCCAAAGACCCTAATTCCTGAAGAAACTCCACTGACTAGAGTGCGCAATAATCATTAATTTAATTTGTGGTTTTGAAGTTATGATAAAAAGAAACAACGACCATGGTTTCTACATATCTTTAACTGTAACATTTGATAAGAAAGGACAAATTAGTTCATCTTGAAATCTTATAATTTTATGGCATATAATCATATAAACATAGCATAGATGAACATCAATGACAAATCAGTTACATAATGTTTAAGATGCTTCTACTCTTCTTTTAGCTTTAAGAGTAAAATGTCTTAAAGAGAGGTTAAAAATTTAACAGGTCAACATACAGTGTTAAGTCATACAAGCTAAAATATAAACAAAAACAATTAGGAGGAAAATTACTTTTTCATTCATATCTGTGACAGTGGTCTTGAATGAGCCAAAAGTTTTTTTTTCCATTTTCTTTTTCCAAACTATCACATTTCACTCACTACAAGAACAAGGCTTCATGACAAGTTGCTAGTAAAGGGCTGATAGCAAGTGCAGTGACTGAGTCTTTGAGCTTCCAGCATCAGCAGAGGTGGGACTGTGGCCATTGGCAGGGTGACCAGGGGTTTTCGATCGTCTCCTGCAATATCACTGTGAGTGCTTTAGTGTAGCAGTTAGTGGTGGAGGTACATACATTGGCTAGCTCTCTGGGTGTCAGTCTAAAAGGATTCAAGAAAGGAAGTGGTCGGGTTTAGTTGTACAGTTGTTTTTAGAAGGCAGCAGCGGGGTGGTTACAGACACAGGTAGTTAATGCAGCACCAGAGGACCAGCAGTGACTTCGGTTGACGCTACCTCCTAGATAAATGTTAGGTTCACTTAAGAGTTCTTGGCTACCATTTTCATTGTAATAGCCTTCACTTCTGAGTACTCCTTTAGACCACACTCTCCCCTGAAAAAAAAACACAAAAAAGTATTTTACATCATGCAGAAAATATTTAGTTGCTTTCTTGTACAATTATAACATAGTGAAAATACTCACAATTCACGCCCATTGCCAGACATTTTATATCCTCCAAAAGGACACTGTGTGCTCAAAGCATTAAAACAGTTTATCCTGAAAAAAGAAAAGTAGACTTCATATAGACAAATTAACCGTAAAGTTTCATATGAAGACAAAGAAAGAAATGTTACCATTGCAGTGAAAAAAACACAGAAAGAAAAAGTATTTAGCAATTTGATGAGAAAGAATTTGAGTAGTCTTAGAGAACCAAAGTGATTGTGCAGCATCAAGAGAATTGCAGAGTGCTAAAAATCTCTGGCAGATGTTGATGCTATAACTGTACCCAGCTGCAGCTAATTACAAAAGAAACAAAACATTGTGGGTTAAACCTAGATCTAGATGTATTGTTTTATGGCCATTTTATTTATTCAAAGAATAAAATCATGGTGTTCGTTTACAGTTACTGTTTATGTTTTTCATTATTTGCTTTCACCAAGTTTGCTTTATCTTTAACATCTTGGAATCGTGGTCAAATAAGTTAAAGGGGAATACATCTCTGTGGTTTATATAATGAAAGTCTAATGGCATGTTTCCAAGCCAAGTTTTTGTGCCAGAGCTTAGATAGTGGATATTTCCCATATGAAGTATATGAGTGATTGCAGTTCTTTAACTCACCAGACAGTGCCAGCCTGCATAGCGGTAGATATAGTCAAGGCCTTGTTGATGTCAGTGGTGAATACAGCACCAACTAAGCCGTAATCTGTGTTGTTTGCTCGTTCTATGACCTCTTCAATGGTCTTGAACTTCATGATCTGCTGCACTGGTCCGAAAATCTGTCAGAGAAACACATTAGGATCTTCTCCCACGCTCTCTCTTGTTGTTTGCAATTTTTAATTTTATTCTTACCTCCTCTTTAGCAATGCGCATATCATCCCTGACATTAGAGAAAACTGTTGGTTCGATGAAGAATCCTTTTAAACCAAGGGCTTTTCCTCCACACTCCAGTTTAGCACCTTCACTGATCCCACTCTGGATGTATTCCAACACACGGTTCTGCTGTTCACGGCTGATCTGAAATAATAAATACACAGTGTTATTCCTGCAATTTACTTCTAGTTGACAATAAGTAAAATCTCTCTTACCTGAGGGCCCTGCTCAATGGTTGGGTCGAATGGGCTGCCTACTTTCCTCCTCGTGGCCCTTTCCACACTTCGGCGCACAAACTCTTCATATATTGGCTCTTCCACAAAGATGCGAGAGCCAGCTGTGCAACACTGTCCTGCATTGAAGAAGACTCCTTGGTGGGCTTGTTCTACGGCCAAATCCACTGAAACAGAAATGACCATGTTAAACTGGCTCTTAATAAAAAGTGCCTGGTTGGAATAATTATTTTTCTATATTAAAAACCTCAGTGCATGTTCTAAATTTGTTATTATGGTGAGTTTTTTTGAGCAAATATGATTGCTGACACCTGGGAGACAGGACCCAGGGTTAACAGACCCACGTGATTTATAGGTCTCGAATGAAGCATCCGACTGGGACAGGCTCCATTCTGTTGATTTACAGGCCGTAGAGAGCCCCTCTCACGGCTGCTGAAAGCATTTGAAAGCTCCAGTTTGAGAGACACTCATACATCTACGGCCTATGCAGGTCTTTAACACTTTTAACACTAATGTTTTGCTGTCATTTTCACAGCATCAAGAAAAAGACACACAAGTAAAGCAAACTGTGTTTGTGGCGGACCACCCAGTATTGCTGACTGAATGTGGTGTAAATTAATAATAGCTGAATATACTCACAATCAGCATCTGCAAATATGATGTTGGGATTCTTCCCTCCCAGCTCCAGCGTCACTCTCTTCAGGTTACTTTTCCCAGCTGCTTCTTGGATCAACTTGCCGACCTGGTGAGAAACAAAGCAGGGCTTTACTTACAGCAATGCCGGCCTGTGGCCAGATCAGTAAATCATTGTAGCCATTAAACAGCTTTAAGAGCTGGTTAGCTCCAAACATCTGAAACACGAGTTCTGCAAATACACGCACACCAATATCTGTTACCGCTCTGTGCAGATAGGACTGAAAAACACAATAGACGTTTGAGTCTGAGGAGAGGGCAGGAAGAGCTGACCACAAGGTGTGTGGGCGCTGGGTTGTGATCTAACTCACAGATAATGACAATGTGTTCAGGACAAAAATGCTTGTCCTATTTCCACTTCATTATCTTATCAAGCTTTACAATGTAACCCAAGGACTAAAGAATAAAGGCTTTGTATTAATAAGATAAGATACCAATAGTTTCATGTTTTAGATTTGATGAAGTAAAGCGAAACACTTTTATATCTACTTTTACAAACATTAAAAACAATAACTGTAGTGTGGAAAATCCATGTGCCTCCCTTCATAACCTTACACCCTGTAAGTATCCATCTTCCTGTTACTCATACAGTCTGTTTTACTTTCCAAAGAGCAGACAAGATAAATGGAAAAGTCCCTCTCTTTGTACAACCATCTGACACGGAAAGAGCTCATCTTGTGTCACTATTGTTTCTTTAAGATGGAGCGGATAAAGAAGGAGAAATGAAAAGTGTCCCACAGTAATATCTGAAGACAGTGACTAATATTAGATCAAATATATCAAGCTCCTGGGGTTACATTGCGATTTGCTCATTTTATCTGTAACTACAACTTCTAATGATTGTTACTGTAAATACAACCAAGATCAGTTGAGTAAGTTAGGTGTTACTCACCACAAATTGTTAATTCATAATTTGCAGTGCCACATTAATTACCAACAATAACCAGGGAACAAATAATAAGTTTATATAAGTAATTAATTCAAACAATGCAAAATTGTTGCTCTTCTAAATTATGATGAGCACAGGTTGAAAATACTTAAGACAGATCACAGTTTATACTTATTCAAGTAAAAAAGTGTTTGTATCTTTGATCCTGGCTGATCGATGCAATTGCATGGGTAGAACAGACACAAGTCGCATGTGGGCAAAAGCTGTTGTCCCACAGTGCACCTGTGTTCCTGCCTCTGCATCACACAGAGGGGCTTCAGCTACTACAGCCTCATTGTGAGTCACTGTCTGGCCAGCAGCAGCCACGCAAATTGACTCCAGATTACAGGAAACAACATGAAAACTAGTAAAAGAAATGGGGCACTTGCAAAGGGAAACTATTTATCAAGATGAGCTGAAAAAAGGAAGTCATCTGTTGTCTGATGCTTAAAAAAAGAATCAAACAATAATATAAAAGCTATAGGACAATCACGACCAAATGTGGACTATCAGTTTGTGCATTAGGACAGCTTCATTATAGAAATATGTTCAACTCTAACATGTCTATTAAAGTATACATTTGTACTGCGAACGGGTCCTCCTAACATACAGCTAAACTAAACTCATGTAACACTACTATATTTTATGTTATTGCAGATCAGAGAGCATAGGTGAGCCTGAACAAAGGCCAGGTGAGGGGAGGGGGGAACAGGTTTCACGTCTGCCATCTACTGGTAAAAATCAAATAAACTTACAGATGGTAGCTTTAACTATTTAAATAGTAGAACTTAAACTCCAAAATGTTGTAATCAAATGAAGTGGAAACTGGAAGAAATATAAATTCTATAAATTATTATTAGAATAGTAGAAGTCTAAATAGGCAGTCTCACTTTGTTGCCTGCACTTTCCATAGACAATGCCACCCTCTTTAGAGTTAACTGTTCAGTCATCACCTCAAAGTAGAGCTAATGTTAAATGTATTTTAAAATCTTTAATAGTGCACATGTTGACAGAACCGTAAATCAGAGCTGTGATTATAGAAAAAGTACCTCGGTTGATCCTGTAAAAGCCACTTTGTCTATGCCCATGTGCGAAGCAATCGCAGCGCCTGCAGTTGGCCCAAATCCTGGCAAAATATTGACGACTCCCGGAGGAAACCCAGCCTGTCATAACAATATGAGAGGAAACAAGCTTTAGAGAAGATGACAACAGAGCCAAGCAAAACCAAAGGCCCAACCCAACCACCCCACCAGCACAGAAGTAGGGGAACATCAAAAAGTTGCAAGCTGCAGACAGATAGTCTCCAAAATGAGAGAAGAGGCCAGAGATGACAGTGTATAGACCGTCCCTAGGTGGACAATGGGGTTTATGATGCGTTTGGGTTCATAGACATACAGTGCCACGGAACACTGCAGTGTTCCTATCTTGCTCAACTTACTCATGATATTAACTTGCAACAACAACAGGAATGCAGTGCCCAACAGCTATGTGCCATTGTATTTGATGTCATCTGATCTGTGCTGGATTTGAAGCTCAGCTATTCACATTGTGCTGTTGTACTGAGCCTGAATAGTTTCATATGTGCTTGCATTGGTGATAACATTTTCAGGGGATAATATAAACTGTGCTGTGAACACTGCATTGCATTTTATACCATGCAGTTTGAAACAAACATTTCTGTTTGGGGATTTGATGCGCAAGTTATGTCTAGGCCACTAAGAGGTGCACTTTTTAATAGATCTTTTTTTTAATGTAAATATGTGTGTTCAGATTTTTTTCTTCTGATACACTGTTAAAAGAAACACAGTACATAAATGATAGAGGTATGACATAATATCAAATTACATACATTAATTTTTTAATAGAGAAAGCTTGCAGTGTACCTCTTTGATCAGGGCTGCAATGTAGAGGCAGGTGAGTGGGGTTTGCTCAGCAGGTTTCAGGACCACTGTGTTCCCACAGGCCAAAGCCGGACCCAACTTCCAGGCCGTCATCATCAGAGGAAAGTTCCACTAAAATAAGAATCAAGATGTATCAGGGTCTCGTTGGGTGGTCACATGTGAATGTAATTGCTCATCACTCTTAAGTCACTTCCTTTGATTATCACTTTCTCTAAACAAGTTGAAGTGAAAAAATATTCTGGGCACTGTACTGTATTTTTCTTTCTCAAAATATTGTGGAAAAATGGGAAAATTGCGACACATGTGCAAAATGCCTGTATCAGTGTACATCACACAGACCAGTGTTATTGCTGCCTTCCACAGGAGCCCATGGGGCTCAGTACCAACCACACACTGCTGTTTTTACACAATACCCAGCCTCAGCCCCTTTTTCATCTCTCCTCACTCACTTACCACCAAATTCCCTTATGCCTTTTGCTTTACACTTTTGGTTCTGTAAACCACTGACAGTAACATGTTTGGGGCTTACCAGAAGGATTTACTAGAATACACAATACAAGAAAATCACAGGAAAATGAGGGGTGTAATTCAACAGACAGTCCACTCAAAATCTCACATCTCAGCTATTGTATGTTTGCATACACGACTTTGTATAACTGAAATAGTTTATACTCACAGGAATAATTTGTCCACACACTCCAATGGGCTCATATCTGGTGAACGTAAGGTATTCCCCATCTGTAGACACAACAGAAAACATGGTTTGAATGTCAGTGGCAATGTTTCAAAGAGCATGGCGTTGTTGAATGAAGTTAATATGTAAATGAATCCAAAATTTGTTGCGTTCCCGGTTGTGAGATTAGATTTTGATGGGGGCCTCCATGTGTGTGGCTGTTTTAAGTCAGAGATGAGTGTTTTGCTGGAAAGTCTTGCTCATTCCTGTTGCATTTCTTGAGAAAGGATGTACTTACTAAGGGTGTGCCATGATTGTTCACTGTCCACAAAATCAGTGATATTATGAAATGTGTGTACCTTTTCTACAGCCCTCTGTGGATTAAACATTACAGTGCTGTGTCAAAAAGGATTAATCAGTGATGACAAAGGCAACAATGACATTCACTGCATGATAGTAAATGAATAACAACTGACTGAAATGCACTATAAAAAAACATAATTTATATTAAATTTGTTTAATACAACTGTTGGTTAATTTTAGTTCTCTTAAATATTAGTCTAGCAAATGCGTAAGGATAACTTGTTTAAGATGTTTAAGAGGAACCAGACTTAAAGCAAAGGCCTTGGGAAAAAGCTTGCCGTGGTCCATTTGGCAGCAGCCCACAAGAGGAGCTTTGAGAGAGACAATGCAGTGGTATCAGAGGGGCTCCCCTGTGCACTCTCACTTTCATGTTCCTATTTCCTTATTTGTACTTCCTATTCAAATAGACAGGCAGCTTTCTTCGCTTATGCCCTCAGATTGAACCCAAATTCAATGAAAAATGTGTCTTGTACATTAGTGCTAATACATCTTATGAACTACGTTAGGTGTTAGGTGTATACTGCACCTTACCCATTGGAATTGATGTGCCGTGGAGTTTGTCTGCGTATCCCGCAAAGTACCGTAGTGTCTTTATAGTTCCTTGAAGGTCAACAAATAGAGTGGGCAGGAAGGGCTTCCCACTGTTCAGAGTCTCAAGAGTCTAATAAGGAACATTTTTTGATAATGTGCTTATTATGTAAGAATTTCATTAAACTTTAAATTAAACAAGTTAATTACAACTCAGAAAGTTCCACTTACTGCTAGATAGATGCTGTCCCTCTCCACCAGGTCGGCCAGTTTGGCCAGAAGTCTGCCTCTCTCAGAAGCATCCATTTTTCTCCAAACTGAGCCCAAGGAAAATGCAAGTCGAGCTGCCTGAACTGCTTTGTCTACATCAGCCTGGACAAAATATTATAGCAATGAGAATCATAAAAAACTTCTAATAAAATGCATTTTAAATTAGATTGCTTCTTATTTACCTTATCTGCTTCCTGGACCTCACAGATTGGTTCTCCTGTCGCTGGACTGTATGTTGGAAAAACCTTACCACTGACTGAGTCATGCCACTCGTTGTTAATGAATATCTGTCAAAGAAATACAAAAGTAATATTATTAACATAATCAATGTTACACCACATTCATTACTCTCTGTGACCGCAAAGACATAAGACATTATTATAAACCAGGCCCAAATGTATGAAAGTATGCAGTTTATAAAAAACATGGGAGATTTAAGAGTAGCTGCTGGGCGTGCTCACTGGATCTCATCTTGCTGGTTCTCTCAAGTAGAATATGCAGTATATGTAGAAGGTATCAGGTGCTTTTCAGGATCGATTAAAATTAGAAACTCAACAAATAATTAGGAAAATACTGCCCAGATGAAGTCATATACATAGACATGGGCTTTGAATAAAATTTAAGATTGAGCAACTACAAGATGTGCCTCAGACATCTCTTTTTCATGTTTTGGAGATTTTAAAATATTTATACGGAGTTAAGTAATCATGTTGGCCGTGGTAACAGACTTGTAGGATGTGAAAGACAAACAGCCCAGAGGCAGCTGTCCTGAGTGTACTTGTGTAAGGGATATGGGACAATCTCTGGAAATCTGCAGATTCCTGACTGTCCAGCACAGCTCTCTGGGGAGTGCTCCACCAACCAGACAAAAGGGGTGCAGGGTTTGTGTGAGTGTGGCAGATAAATCCCTATCAGACACCAGCCCCCCACCCCCCTCAGACACACGTTTCACAACATCGCTGCTCGTTTACGAGATCATAAAACACGTGCCGTGCTTGGTCTCTGTGATGCGTTAAAGCAAGTCTTCCGTTAAACAACCGCCTGGGATTCCAAACAGGACATTTCCCACATCGTCCACATTTTCATCTGCAGAAAAATAAATGTTTACAGAGCTGCAAAACCATGAAAGATGTTATTAAAGTATCGCTTGGCAGATGAGATGAAAAAGAAAACAGCCAAGGTGTGATTTGAAATTGTAAAAATATCTTTGGGAATGGCCTTTCCATGCTGACATGTTTAGGTCTCTCAGGCAGACTGTCTCAGAGTGTTTTTAATGGCTGACAAAGAGAGTGCTAGAAGAACATCTGCTGGCACATATCTAGTAAAAGACTAGTCTGCTCCAAGAATTAATTAATTAGACTTACAATGCTTGTGGTTAACATTTAAGATGGTAGTCAGCTTCAAGAGTAGCAAAATGAAAAACTTTATTCACTGGTATGCACTAAACTATGTAGCTGTTGTGGATGTTTATACTCTTTGAACAGACACAAACCACAGTTACTCTTGCCCGGATTTGTATTCTCATGCACCCTACATCAGAGGGCACCTTTAATAGGCAGCTCATTAAGAGCACTTCATAAAATTGTCAGTAACGATAAGAGCCGAGGGGCAGCTACAAAAACAGAAAGTCCCGTAGAGCACTGAATTAGTTTTTAAATTTATAGGGGCCACTGATGTGGGGCACCCTAAATCAGAGCAGCCCCTGACAGCCGCAAGAGTCTGGGCAAGAATGTGGGCTGTGGGTAGCTTTATGTTCGGTGTAACCCCTCTCACGGGCCGCTGCAGCGGGAGAACAGTGGAGCAGGCGTCCTCTTAAATCACAGCCAGAAAAGGACAAGTGTCAGCTGCCGTTTGGATCACCCTCTCTCTGAGCCAGGACCGGTGTTACACTTTTGTTTCGTCCCATTGAGAGGCTTGATTAAGATGACAGGGCATAATCGTAAATCAGTTGTTGAGCTTACTTAAAATTGTCTTTAGGAACACTTGAAAGAATAATAAAAAATAAAAACAAGTGCATTGGGAGACATTTTGAAATGATGAATAGTGTTTTTTACCCCCATTCCCTGCAGAGTTTTACCAGTGCTTTACATGAAGCTTTCATGTCTCTAAAAATCTCCAGCTCTAAAAGCCCAGTGCCTTGGACTCAATAACAACTTTTCATCAGTACGTTTTGTCTCCTCACTTCTACTTAAAATCCTAATGTTTGGTAATGTTTAGATTACATCATAAAATTTTATGTGAATGAATTTTAGAAAATAAAATCTCACAAACACAAAATAAAAAAATAAATAATAGTGAAAAAAGGGTTGTGGTGAGAACGCTTGAGGAGGTCTGACGTGTTGCAAGTTACACACTGAGGAGTCTAACGCAAAACTTTGTGTATTGCCAGAGCAGCTGCAAACATTTAGTGACTCCCATGCTTTTTACAAAACCTGTCAGCATAGATATTAAAAACATGATATGCACATAATGCAGTTTTACATATTTTACATCTGACCACATGACAACAACCACTTATTTTGACGGATTAGTACATGTAAGTTAATTCTGTTTATTTATAAGGACTGAACTGTTAGTGCAGAATGTGCCAAATAACAACAAACCTAAGGTTGTCTCGATGCTTTTCACAGCTTACGGACTCACAGCTGAAGAATATGTAATGCATGTAGCCTCTTTTTGTGTCAGAATAGACAGGAGGTTTTGGTGACAGCAGAGGAGGGGGGCACTGGGGTGTTTTAAGGGTCATCCCAATATATAAATATAAATTCATGTAGATCTATTTATTATGCACTTACTACACAACAGCACACCTGCAGCACTAGGCTGAGCTGGAGGTTTCATATCCTTATTGGTATCGTAGGACCTCTCTTTGTTGCGCTGGACATCTTTCAACAAGCTCTCATAATTACTGCAGCAAGCTGCTATCGGGGAGCATATGAAAGAGGGGAGCCGCTCCCCATGTCGGACACTACAAACTAACCATGTTTTTCACACGCACAGCTCGAAACAATGCCTCCCAGCACTCGCATCTTTGGGCAGGATGACCTCTCTGTCACTGCCTGGCAAACATCTCTCTCCTAGTGGCGTGTGTGTTTGGTGTGTGGCCCAGTTAGCATGATTACAAAGTAATATGACAGATGTCAAATGTATCTTTTGACTGCTGGTATTCTTAAAAAACCTTTAAATTAAAAGACAAAGGAATTCATCTCGGAGCTGCTCTAAAGAGCTATAATTTAAAATATATTTTGTTATTTTTATCATAAACATAGTACAAACAGTGTGTCTTGGATTAAGTATTTTTAAGATATTGACTTTTTGGATTCATAAAATAATTTAAAAATAGATATGATTAGTAACTGTAACTTTACCACTGTGAGAGGCAAGAACTCTGTGCCGCTCTGTGTGTATTTCTATATACTGATACGGCATTGCTTGGTATTTTAGTAACTAATCCATCAAACGTTGTGTGGAAGTATACAACAAAACCTATATATAAAATAAACAATAAGACTGACAAATTGTCCAAAAGGTTTAAGACTGGACTCAGAGCTAAAGCCTAGTGTCATGAATCAAGAAGACAACTGATGTCACCTCTCTTTCCCCCCTCCTTTTAAACATCTAAGGTTTAACGAGTCCCTTTGTTCTTACCTATTCTTTAAATTTCAAAGAAAAGCTTAAGGAACATTTCCAAGTCGTTTTACTCCAGAGGTCACTGCACAATAAGGAAGAAGAGGTACTTTAACAGAAATGTGATGCTTCAACACTTACAAATAAACATAAAAAGGGGGGGTTGCCTCCTCTGTCTGCCCCGTTACATGGTCAACTGAGGAAAGAGCCTATTTTCCCAGATTTATGAAGCCGAGTGTTTTTCATAATGACACCATAAGGATTTACACGTTGCTTGTCAACTGGGTAACCTCCCTGTCACTTCTCTTCCTTACTCAGTGATTAAGAGACAGGGGACACAATGTTGACATAAAGGCTAAGTTGATAATTTACACTCACTGCACAAGAAGGCATTTCACACTGATGGACATATTAATGGCACCGCACACTTACCCTGTCACAATCAAAGAGTTTTAGAGTCTATGCACCCATCCGTGTGTGTGTGAACAGGGAAATTGTGTAAGCAAAAGGGCACAGGACAAGAAGGGGGAGAAAAGTAAAGGGAAGTCTTCTCACTGCGCCCATTGTAATAAATCACTTAGTTGCAGAGTATCCCCTAACTTTAGCTGTGTTTGATCTCGATCGCAGAAAGATGGAGGTTTTGAAGTGAAAGAGTCCAGAACTGCAGGTCAGATTCAAGTGTCCCACACAGTGAGACAGGGCAATAATTTACACCCTGCTGGACAGCACCTAGCATCGGGGAGCCCCAAACCTCCATCTGTACTATCTCAATCAGTGACAGATTGATGGAGCCCCTTTTTCATCCCAACTGAGGAGATGTCTGAGTGAAGAGCATCTTAAGAATAAACGTCGCTGCAGTAGACAGGTCCAAGAACTTTTATGGTGAAAGCACACTGCAGCCACCAGGAATATGGCTGTATTTAAAATTTATGGTTAAGATAAAAGCAGGTTATTTTTCCACTTGAAAGTTAGTGGATAAAGTAAATATTAACATTTCTAAATAAGAGAGTCTGATTTAGGGACTGCTTTTATTAAACATTGTCAAGCATGTGGTGAGTTAAAACCCAGCTACACAAAGTCTATAGAGTCCTGTCTTTTTATTTTCTTGTAAAACCTGTCCCATTAACCACCAGCTTTAACATCTCATTATCACTACTTTGTGTAAAAAACACAAATGTACAACGCATAGCTACTTAACACTTAAACAGTCCATAAAAGCTTTGTAGACTGCCCTCTTTGATTTTCTGTAAATGTCTTTGTGTAAATGTTTTTTTCTCCACAGCTTTCTGTCTTGTCTTGTAACCTGGCAAGACTGGGGGCAGTTGGTGCAGCGACCCAAACAAAGGCTTGGAGTTTGATTTGCATTACATTCAAATGGCTGGTTCTTTATTAACAGGACTACACTTCAGAGCATAACTTCTCCACAATCAACATGTGCCTGGTGGGGAGCAGCATGTTACACAGAAAGGACAAGGGGCAGAGATTGGTGGCAGCACATTATTATTTTCACATTCTTCAACACTGTATTTAGAGACTATAATGGTTATTATATTTTAAACTGAATGGTCCTAACACATGTAGAAAATATCATCACAGTTTGGCTAGGATATGCACACCCTGCAGGCCAGTGGATGCACACGCCTGCTCTCCTTGTTGCAGGGTGGAGAACATGAACAGGGTGTGAGGAGAGCCCATGCTAGGGGTGCCCATAAATCAGGGCCCTTCTGCCCCCTATGTCCACAAAACCAACAGGAACTGGATGATCCAAATTCCTTGGGGTTAATTCACCAAGTCGTTCCCTAAATGTCCTTCTGTACACCACATCTTGTCTTTAACTGCTGCTGTGGCTGAATGAGAAGCTTAAATGATACAATGCAACACATCCTCGGCGCGATGACCTTTGCACCTACAACACTAGAGTATAGGTTAGCACAGTCCAGCAATGATAGGACTGAATGAACTTAACACCATTATCACTATCACCCATGCACTATAAGATGTGCCCTTTAATCTTCTAATCATAAAACACATCTTGTACAATAACATACTTTAGTAACAACACAGTCACTCACTGAAGGAGAGACTGTAAAAAGAAAAAAAAACTTTGTGTTAAAAGATTTGTCTGTATTCAACACTCACTAAATTCAAAACTAAAATACAGACATTCCTCAGATGTTATCAAAAAGGCCACAAAACTGTTAATCTCTGATTATTTTCAGGGTGTGTAAAGACATGTGTAGGGAGGGATTAAAGAGAAAAAGTCAATCCTCCTTTAGGGGCTGATGTTACTTGAGTTCATTAAATTGAACTTACAAACTACTGAAGTGGAGTAAAAATAAAATGTGTATAGCTAATTGTGATGAGGGAACCTAACTATTTAGGAACTATATCCAATTTGCTTAAAGCTCTTTTGTTAAAATCAAACCTTCTCCAGCTGTTTCTGTGTCTCCTTTCTCCCACCCACATGCGCAAATGAAGAGATGACTTCAGCAAGGGAACATATGAATTCTCCTATGATTTTGTGTGACATAGTTTATGTACATAAATAAGTATTACAATGCAGCAAATTATTTAATGAATATGTTTTTCACTTAATGTGCAGAAAAACCTTTTCTAAAATTGCCATAAGAACATACATTGGATAGAACTAAATAGTGTCAAGAGTCTTATGACTGCAAAACCTATTGCCTCTGTAATCACCAATGAACTTAGAAAACCCATAAAAACGTCTATAATATGCGTTTTAGGTACACATTAATGAGTTATCAATGACGAGATAATGTCTATGATCTTCTCACAATATTGTGAAAAAGTGAAACAGTTATTATCAAACGTATCATATCGCGCTATAATCATCTTATGGCTGGCTATACATTTAAAAAAGGTTTTAACGCATGGACAACCAAAGCCACGAACATGCGCTGCGTAACCAAATGTCAACAATAATAATTTATATATTTTTAACTTTTGTCCGCAGCAAAAAAACTTTGAAAATCACATGCATTCATCCGTTTTGAGCGCTGACTAAACTTTGTTTCGGGGAAGAAACTTTATCGGCCCTGGCTCAGTATCACAGTACAGTAGAGCACACACTGACGTGCACTGTTCCAGAGTAGAGCCCTTGTGCTCAGACAATAACGCATTGTTCACTCATTTTCCATTTACCCCTCATTTCAGTGAAAAGTAAAGTAAAAGTAATGGGCTAACTTTGGTGCCGCTGCGTGTTGAGAGTGCGTGCAGACACAGACCTTGGTGTACTTGATCTCAGGGTTGGGCACCGGAGAGGGCATCAACTGGAGGGATGCCATGAGAGCAGCGGGGTCGCTCTTCACCTCTCCGGGGATCTCGATCTTGCTGGAAGTCATTGCGCCGTGTGCCGCTGGTGCTCCTCTCGGTGAGCTTCTGTTTTTTAGGAAGAGAAAAAGATTCTGATTAAGGACTTGTTGGGATCCTTCCTGAGTTTATAGCCAGGTGTCAACCGCGGCTCATTTTCATTGGATAAAGGAAAAGGGCCGTCCTTTTGAAAATGAAATACACGCATTTACATAAAACGACATCAGCCATGCCTGTTAAGGAGGAGAAACAAATCCACTCCACCCACCACCTCTTCACGGCGCTTTACCTCATCAATGGGTAGCCTAAAGTTTAGGCTACTAAAAATGACGGTTTCCCATAATGTCTGGACCAATTAATTTATTAGAATACTGTAAATCAAATAAATAAATTCATAGCAGGCCTATTCATAATATTTTCATCACATTTAGTGGCGTAGATAGGCTTGTATATTAAATACTTTTGATGGAAATAAATAGACTATTATTTCTATAACATAAACAATAAGGCGCTGAGATTACCTAGTTTGGTTTTTCACTTATGCTGTAACTATGGTCTGCTACAGTGTTGTTAAAAGGTATAATTTACAGTTACCTCCAAAACATCACACGTTTACCCGACTTACAGCTCGAACATAAACTCCTTTAAATCTCAAAAGTGACATGAAGGCGTTAAAGACTCATCTCACTTCGATCTATTTGACTAACAAGCTTCTCAGTGGCCTATGATGTTATTGAAATGAGGCGGGCTTGAATCACTGCTTAACGCGGGGTAGTCTTGTTGGCATAAATGTATTCTGCAGATGATAATTCATTTGAGCGCCAAATAAACATCCTACCAATTAGCTGTCTCTCAAACCTTCACGAAAGTAAAGTTTCTGGAGAATAACTCTGGACTGAGTGCAAAATGCTAGACTATGATTATGCGTAATCTGTTTACGCACAACGTCACATTTCATTGACACTACACATTTAACAATCCCGGGCTCCTTATCCAGGTTCCTGACAGCACAAAGGAGTCCGCAGACGGATGTATACAGGTCCGTCATTTGCAAATCCCTAGAGAGGATGCTTTTCCTCCATCAGCACGCAGAGGTCTTTTTCACAGCATGGGCGACACTCTCCCAAGTGTCTGGTGCACATCAAAGAGCCACTGACAATGATGAATGCAGAAAAAAACATCCAGCACGTTCTCACAAAACACTGAGCGGCAGATAAGACCAACCTGGAGAGAAGACATCCTAACTATAACTTTAACTCCAGTAAAAGGCATACACATAGCGCCTCCTGTCGGAAAAATGCAGATAAGAAGACAAATGCTCCCATAGTCAAGAACAACCAGTTTACGCAGTTAACAAATGTACTTGTGTAAAACATTTGAATGAGTAAAATCGTGCAAATCGGAGGTAATGGACTACAGCTAGTAGATACTGAACTGTAAAACGTGGCTGGGAAAACATCTGGTTGGGTTTTTGTTGCCCTTAAACCAATAATTATGAAAAATCTGGAAAAGAAAGAGAAAGTGGATTACCTTGATCATGATGTGATACACATTTATAATACAATAAAAATTAAAGAGGTGAAATCAACAGGCTTTTAATTCACCCAATAGTGTAATGTTTTATTTATTTGAGTTTTCTTTTAGCTAAACCAAATGATAAATACAGCTTAATTGTTTTTTCTTACCAAAATCTGTTTAAGGAGTGTTACCTCACCGAGCTTGAAATAGCTTGAACCTCAACTACCAGTACCTCAAAAATTAGACATCTGATCAAAATAGCTCTTGCCAGCTTCTGTCATATTCGCTTTAACATATGGGCTATTAAACATGCAGTAAAAAAACACATGTAACTAGCACTTTTAAACGTGCCTCGTGTATCTTGTCCAAGGAACAGTGGCATCTTTAGCCTACTTCTGAAGGCTGGTACAGAGCGGACCCCTGGTGGTCGTGGAGAGGATAACGCGTGTCCTAACGTGGCTGTGCGCCCAGATACTCGGCTGAGAGCGGAAGAAAGAGGCGGCAACGTACAACCAATCTCCACAATCTCACACTGCTCAGACTCTGCTGTTCGGGACACACATCAAACCTAAACCTGCGGTGACAAATAAAATCATGGAAGACGAGAACACGAAGAGGATGAAGGAGAAATTTGGCCTGAGGCGGGATATCTTTAAAGAGTTCCTGGCGGAGTTTCTGGGGATATTTGTCTTGATAGTGAGTACCTCCATCCGCACCTGTCATCCGACTTAAAGAGGCGCTTTAATGCTGAAGCAGCGCGCCATACGCTAATAAGATGTCACCCAGATCTCTGGGGAGTGAAAACACGGTCCCTCACACGTTTTTATTGGGACATAGAATTATAGTATTGTTGATGACTGCCAACACAGATAATAATAAGATGTGACTGAGGTAACAGTGGTGGAAGGCACTGAATCTCCTTATTTAATGTTTTCTCAAAAATACTACTGCTTAAACAATTGAACTTAAAATACAGAACAAATTATTATTGGCCGTATCTTGGTCTAACACCTCCACCCTCCCAGCTTCACATCTCATTGATTGGTCTTTAAAACGGCATGTCACTTCAGAGCAGGATGTACCACCACAGCCCTTTTTAGTCTTGGATGACTGCTCTAGTCTCAAAACTTTTTTGTTTAAATTGCTTCTGCCTTCTACCTAATGAGCAAGGGATTCATTATTTTCCTATCCCTGTGCAGGACAAATTGTCTATGGCAGTCAAAGGCTGTTGCTGGACAAGAGAGCTAGTGTTAATGGTGGGTATAATTGGAATATTTAAAAACAATGAACGTTTTTGTTCTTGTCTGTCTGTGTCCCAGCTTTTCGGATGTGGTTCAGTGGCCCAGACTGTGCTGAGTAAAGGGGCTCTGGGGGAGCCCTTGACCATCCACATTGGCTTCACTCTGGGAGTCATGATGGCTGTTTACATGGCAGGCGGTGTGTCAGGTATACTTACTTACATTTAGACCATACAAACAAGGAATTCCCAGTAAGGACCATTGAATATGCATGATAAAAACTGGGAATTCCCCTACACCTCAGTAGAGCCAAAAAAGGAGGAATTTGCCCAAATTTCCATAATGGGGTTTATCACATGCATTATCCGGGGATTAGAGAAAGAAGAGCCCAATGTGCTTTACCAGTGATAACAGGAAAAGTGGCAACATTAGTAAATGTCACAGGAAGCTACAAAATGGGGCTCCTGAATTTTAATCAGAGAAAATGGTCATTACTGGGGCAACAGTGGCTCAGTGATTAGAGAATACACATACCAACCCAAAGATCTGCAATTTGATCCCAGCAACAGCTTACTGCTGTTATGTCCTTGTGCAAGTCACTTCACCTATTTTGCCTTGCTCTACACCAGGACAGCACATCACCAGTGTGGGTAGTGATGATTGAATGAATACACAAACTACACTCTAAAATCTACTCACAATATGTGGCAGAAAAAAGTCATGTAGATAGAGTCTTTTTTAGTGTCAGTATCTCAGTGGGGATGGTTGTTCCTTAAACTAGTCTACAGTGCACTTGTGCTACATGTTTAATGACCAGAGAATGCAGTAGAGGAATTGTAGCGAAGCCCAGGGACACGGAGGTTAATATATGGAGAGTCTTTGCTGCATGAATGGGCCATTCAGCCCCAGGGTCCACAGCGCAGTGGGACTCTTCTGTCCAACGACATCTTTGAAGATGATCATAGGTATTGGACTAATGAGCTTTACTGGGGCATGGGTCTGTGCAGAGGAGGGGTCAGGTGTGACAAGCCTACCCCTCCAAAGTGGCCTCTGAAGAGATGAAAACACAATTGTTTTCACTTTATTGTCTGAGAATTTGGATGACAGTATACCATAAGTGTGACACATCATGGTCACTCTAATGACCTGCAGTTTACATGGGCCTTAAGAAGATTCAACCAGATTATGTCAGATGCAATTCGGCCATGCAGGCCTGGCTGGCTGTCAGGGACAGTGTTTGTGAACTAGACGGGGAGATTAACAATGGACGCATGGCTGATACCCCCAGTTGTGTTACCACTGCAAGGTCAAAACCAAGATCCCCCTGTGTTAAATAAATGACCCCACACTCGGGTAACATTTAGCTGGACTGAGTTTAAACATGCCTCCTTTGGACAAGACGAGACATGGGAAATCTACATGTCCTTTGAAGAATCATTTTCCCAACATTAGAACAGTCAACAAAGATAGCCTTTAAAATCACACGGTAAGTAAGCAAACAACATTGTTGTTGTTGTTTTTTTGACAGCTTTCAACATATATTTAATGTTAATAAAATATACAAACTATTTACAGGAGGTCATGTAAATCCTGCTGTTTCTTTGGCCATGGTGATCCTGGGGAAACTTCCTGTCAAGAAGTTCCCTATATATGTGGCAGCCCAGTTCCTTGGAGCATTTGCCGGATCCTGTGCTGTGTTTGGTCTCTACTATGGCAAGTACACAGACATTGCTTTTTCTGAAGTTATGTATTATATATTGACTGATAAATTGCACAGATGCTCTGATGGAGTACACCAATGGAGAATTCATGGTTACTGGTTTAAATGCTACAGCCAACATATTTGCTTCATATCCAGCAAAACATCTGTCAGTCCTTAATGGATTTGTTGATCAGGTATGTTACATCAGCGCTCTGAACAGTTGTCACATTCTGTTTTATCTAAATTGTGCATATTATACATATTATTACATTATTTGCTATGGAAGTTATAGTATTTGGAAGTATAGTAGTAGTAGTAGTAGTAGTATATATATATATATATATATATATAGAGAGAGAGAGAGAGAGAGAGAGAGAGAGAGAGAGAGAGAGAGAGAGAGAGAGAGAGAGAGAGAGGCAGCTGAGTGTAGTGAGATTAGCAGGAGCTTATGTTAACAGTGTATTTAATGCAGTCATGAATGAACATGAACAACATAAGTGGAGCATAAATGGATGTGTTGTTGGTGAACTATAAATAATTCTGATCCGATGGGAATAACAACCATCTGCTCTCAATACTCTTACATGTACAGTATATGTTAAATACATGCATAATAATAAACAGTTTTACTCTTACCTCTGTATCTTCATTAACAATTGCTAATCTCTATTTTTGGAATCATATTATTAACTATCAATAAAATCTTTTTAATTACCATATGTTGTATGGTATAGACAAAATCAGGGTAAAGGGGAAGCCTCATAATAAGCTTAGATAAGATGACATGGGTCAAAGGTCAGTCAGAGTGAATAGCACCAAACAGCATTTAATTAACAGACATATTGTTCTCCTCTAATTACACTTGGCCCAACACTGCACAACTGTGCAATTAATGCTGGTGTGTTTTGTAGGTGACTGGAACTGCAGCACTGATCCTCTGTATTTTGGCCATCACTGACAAGAGGAATATTGGGGCTCCTAAAGGCATGGAACCACTGTGCATTGGATTGGCCATTACTGCCATTGCGGTGTCTATGGGTCTGAACTGTGGTTATCCCATCAACCCTGCCCGAGACCTGGGCCCACGGTTCTTTACTGCTGTGGCCGGCTGGGGCATGGATGTGTTCAGGTAAAATCACACGACGGTTCATGAAAAACTGAAACTTTTCATGCTTCAGGCATAGACCCATGTACGCTGTTGGTCTGTGTGTGTGAGAAAGATTTATCTGGGCAGTTACATGGAGCTGTATTTTTGTTCCCTTCATAATATGAATGAATATTTTAGTGCAAATGCTTGTGTGCCTGTGCAATTTGAGAAATGGCTGTGGGCTTGAAGTGAACAGTAAAGATGTTCTGCTCACATAAATATCTAATAATACTTTACTTAAATGGCATGAGTGTATGCCCTTGACTTTATTAAATTTATTTCTCCTTTATAAGGATTTCTTACTTACTGTTGTTTGTTCAGATGTACTGTATCTCTGTTGAATGATCACAGCCCTATAGTGTGGTAGGTTGGCATGCCCTCAAAAACCACAGAAACAACAGGCATGTAATTAATTTACACAATATCCTTTATTTTCCACAAAAGGTCAGGAGGTGGTGTTCTTCCTTCATGTCCATTTGTGTTTACTTACTGAAAGTGTCCGTCATTCTGTGAATCCTTTGACTGTTACGATTTGGGTAATTTATGCCCAGGGGTTCACTCTGTGCCATTTTGTCTTGTTGGCACATGCCTGAAATCCACATTTATGTCTTTCCACAAAGTAAATAATGTCTGCACGTTTCAAACAAAGAGGGAACAAGGTGCATTTGTGTGTGACCTCCTATTGGACTTTGCCTAGTAAATAAAGCTGCATACAACAGGCTGAGCGTGCAAGCATTTAAGATGGTGCAATGATAAAAGAGCAGTTAACTAGTATATTTTACTTGTAAAAACAGTATGGAATAGCATCTTACATAGGCATCAGTTTAATTCTCACATTATTAGTTAATATTAAACATTGCTAGTACTATTTACTTAAATAACTGTTATTAATTGTTTTACAAGTATCAAATGTGCAGACAGCACTTGATGCTATAGTATGCACACACAGTGTCAATGTGACCCAGGGTGTGCGTCTGTCTGTCTCTTGATCATCTTAGCCTTAGATTATGGCTCTTATAATCCTTGGGCCTTCCTATTTGGCCTGGCTCCTTCTTGAACGCTCCCAGGAGGAAAACAAGACAGAGACTTGTTGTCAGGATGGTAGAGAGCTAGTTAAGCAAGCCCTGTCACCTAAAGGCAACACGCAGTCTTAAGGTACTGTCTGTGAACTAGGACAACAAACACAGCTACTTAGATAATCTGGGAGAGGCAGCTCACCTTAACAGCCGATTAAATTCATTAGATCTTTGTGTGTATTGTAATATTATTGTTTCCTTTTGCCAGACCAGTGTTTTTATAATGTATTTTCAAAACACATGATGTGAAGTGAAGGCTTGTTATTTATTTTAATTTATATTTAAAAACATGTTTTATGTAAGTAACATATATTAAAACACTCATGCCTGAGATTTCTTTAAAATGAATATAGGACCATATTTATCTCCATATAAACAGAGGCACAATCATGTAACTCAGTGTCACATTAATACAGTATTTGTGACTGGGTTCTAATGCTATATGATTGATGCTGAGGTGATTGTTGTTACCACAGGGCTGGGGGCTGCTGGTGGTGGATTCCAGTGGCGGGACCTATGGTGGGTGGAGCTGTGGGAGCTGGAGTTTACTTCCTGTGTGTGGAGCTGCACCACCCTGAACCTGAGAAACAGGTCGAGAACAACATCCCTGACAAGTATGAGATGGTCACCATGAGTTAGGCCCTGGACAACACAGCAAGCAACAAGCACAAGACAAAATTCCAGATAAGAGCAAAGTGAGATTCCTTTCAATACAACAGTTTGGCTAAGACTGTGATAAAGCACTACTTGAACAATTTTTTTAGCTGTTTATAAGAACAATTCAAATGTTTTATAATAGTTATGGTCCTATTGTTTTTGTATCTGTATTTTCAGATGACTCTACAGCACTTTTTGTTTTACAGGTTTTGCCTGAATATTACAGTTATTGGCACTCCAGTGGTCTTAGAAATCCTACAGCCAATATATTTTTATTTACGCACAGTTTTTTGCTCATTTTTTAATTTCTTTTTTTCAGTTGCAACTGTCTATGAGTGTAGTATTTTTGTATACCGTGTTGTGTATCCGCAGTGTGAATGTGCTCATTGTGGATGGCTGCTCTTCCATATGCATAATTTCAGCCACATTTTAACACATTTGATGTCAAATATGCATGGTTCATATGCCCGTTTGTCCAATTACTACGAGAAGTTTACAATGACAAATACTCAGTGACACTGTGAATTTTTCCATTCTTTGTATTAACACAATTTATATGTTTGTAATACTTTTCCTGATCTAAAATATTTATTGTAGCAAGCCAGGCTGTTAAAATAACATTAATGTAGAGCACTGAATGTTGTTTTACAAACACACCAAAGCTTACATACAGCTGAGACAATCACCTTTTCCACAATGTGTTTCATGACCAATACACATGTCTGACCAAGTGTGGGAGATTTGGTGTCAAGTAAAAAAAAATCTGTTTATTTGCTTTATATGTACTATATGCTTCCACTGTTCTATGTTTACTTTTCCATCAAAATAAATAAAGTTTACTGGTGTAATTGTATTCAGTGCTTACATTGTCTTTACATTGACTGTATGATCATAACAACAGAAAAGAGTAACTCTGTTGTATCTCATGTAGTGTGTAGTGAAATATAAGCTTTAAGCATAATGTAAGCAGTAGAAAAGCATTATAAAACATGATTAGGAAACTCGTGTTAGCTGTCCCTAATACAGAGGGCGCAGTGAAAAATGAGTAGATGCTTATGTAATCTCCATCAGACTGTATCAACACTTCATTTCACTTCAGTGGATTTTATGTCTTCTCCTCTGTGCATTAACTTCGCACAGTTAGTCTGTAGAGGCTGAAATATGTGGAAAATAGTATGCCAGTTTTCTGTCATCCAAATGTTTTGAAAACCAAAAATGCTTAAATGTTCAGAATTGCAAACAAACATGAAGAAGGGACGATTTTGAATACCGGTACTAACAATCTTCTTAAGTGTGTGCATTTTGTTAGGTAAAACTACATAACCACATAAAGTGGTTTTGTAACTCCATTCAGCTCAGTCATTGTTGAAAAAAGTCCTGTTTGGGCTGACATCGAAGTATGAACCAGAGAAGCACAAACAGATAAAAGCAGTCATAGCATACCCAGCCGGCTAGAGATCAATAACATGAACACACACAATATAAGTAGGTGTTTCCATACCCTGAAACACACGTAGAACTGGGACATAATCATATATGTTTATATTGAACAAGAAAAAGTATCTCTTGCTAATAGCTAAAGCTATGGTCTTTAGATTGAATTATACTTTCACTCCAATCCAGGCACCCCCTGGTAACAGTAGTGTTTTTTAGGTACTAAAATGAGAACTTGATAATATTTACTTTTTCCCAAACATATTGGCTACATTATTTTAAATTATAAAACACCAAAGATAAAGGTGACCCAAGTTTTTTTTAATAATGGAAAAAAATACTGCTACCTATTCAACAGAAGTGTTAGGACTTATTGTATAGTACAGAACAACCAAAGGAGCCATCAGAAGGACATACATTCACACAGTTATGTAACTATAGAATCAATAAATTAAAGAAGATTAATGGACCTTCATAGTTAAAAGTTGTGCTGCATATGCGCTTATAACATAATAACATACCATTTTGAGATTTACACAGAGTTCTGGTGAATGTTAGGAGAGAAAAGTTTAAACAAGAGTCAAATGTGAAATCCTCCCCATTGATATGACTGTGCTCTTTCCCAATCTGTGAACACAGCTCATCTCTGACCAATCAGAACTGCACTCAGTGCTCCTTATCAGAGAATCTACACTGCTCTCCTGCCTTTTTCTGAACATTAAACCATAGTTATTATCAGCCTCAAGACAGTAAAAACTGCATAACACCCACTAGTGGAGGATCACAGCTATTCTGCTGTTTTGAAACTGGGCTCTGTGTTGTGTACTTTTTTCCTGTCTCTGAGGTTGAAGGAAAATTATAATGTCTGTCTCAACGATTGTGGTCTGTCTGCTGCTCACTCTGCACTGTCTTGAAGGCAAGAAACACAAAGGATACAGACTAGGTGAGTCTAACTCTGATTAAATTACATTAACACTATAACTGTTATTCTACCTCTAATGTAACCCTGTCAAAAAACCTATAACATTAATTTTCTCATTATATGTTGACTCATTTTGCAACGCAGTTCAAACAAAGAAATTACGTAATTATAACCTTTGCCTTGAAAAGTTTCAAACTATTTGGTTATTTTATTAATTGGAACATCATAAAGACTAATCTATCACACACACTGAACCTATATAGAAATATAATTGATGAATCTCGTTCATGAAGTTATGTATTAAGGACATACTGTACTAACAAATATTTGGACTATTTACTGTATACTGTTTGGCCCATCCTGTGCAGGATCAACAATCATGTCAATCCCAGTCTGTCTCCAGACACAAATTGAAAAAAATAAAATAAACAAGGATAGAAAACTGAAAAACCAAACAAAAAATTAAAAACAAAAGAGCAGACAGTGGAGCTAACTAAGATGCTTATTCTTACAAAAGTTCAGTTAACTAACTGAATTTGGTAAACAAATCAGAAAATGGCAGCTGGATTCAGTGTATTTTTTACTTAAGTGTATCTTACTGTCTTAACCATTGAACTGTTTACATTTATTATCAGATTTCTGGAATTATCAGATAATTAAATTTTAATGATACAATTTAATGTGAGTAATCTGAGAGAACATGGTCAGAAAGAAATTAAGCATCAGATTTCACATTTCAAAAACTCCAGAAATCTGAGAATATTCTGCTAGTCAATCTCAAATTGCTTCTAAAGTATTCTTACCATGGAGTATTGGTCTGTGTGATCAGTGAGTGATGTGACTCGGAGTGAGGTCCTCAGTTTCAGAGAGCCGTACGTACCCAGTGCTGTGTTCAGGCTCTTTCTCCAAGGTGAGGACACCTGCACCCTGGAGCTGGCCCAGCTGCACACTCTGACCTCCTGTGGCTTCAACAGCAGTAATCCCCTCATCATCATCACTCACGGGTGGTCGGTAGGTCACCTCTCAGCTCTTCCACTTCACTGCGTCTGACCAGGGCACACAAAACACAGGCATTAGCCAAAATGTACCACATCTGCAGCTGGCTCACATTCACATGCAAATCATACAAAGTAGACTTAATGGGTAACTTTATACTCAATTTTGGATCAAGAAATGGAAGAATTTATTAAATACTGAATGATAGTAAAAATCCTCTCATCAAACAACTCAATTAATTTTTTCCCTTTAGGTTGACGGTATGATGGAGAGCTGGGTTCTGAGGTTGGCTACTACAATGAAAAAATATATCAGAGATGTGAATGTGGTGATTACAGACTGGCTGACACTGGCTCACCAGCACTACCCCATTGCAGTCCAGAGCACCCGCACTATAGGAAAGGACATCGCTTATTTTCTTATGTCACTCAAGGTTGTATGGCATTTCTGGAATGAATGTTTGTGACAAAAACAAGACACTATACAATATAATATAATATAATATATATCTTTACAGAATTCTTACCAGTTCCCTGTCAAAAAGGCTCATTTGATTGGCTATAGTCTTGGAGCCCACATCTCTGGATTTGCAGGGAGTTATATGGAT
Source organism: Odontamblyopus lacepedii (assembly GCA_034769755.1). Lineage (NCBI taxonomy): Eukaryota > Metazoa > Chordata > Actinopteri > Gobiiformes > Gobiidae > Odontamblyopus > Odontamblyopus lacepedii. The sequence goes on along the minus strand of CM068349.1, from coordinate 21,658,541 downwards.
CCTACTGAAAAGATAGGGAGAATAACAGGTTAGTATTGGATGTCCTTAATACATCATTTCAATACAATTAAAACAGCAAACTTTATTAAATTATTGTGAGAAATCTCTCCAGGGCTGGATCCAGCTGGCCCCCTTTTTGAAGGCATGTCCCCCACAGACAGACTGTCCCCTGATGATGCTGAGTTTGTGGACGCTATTCACACTTTTACTCGTGAGAGGATGGGACTCAGTGTTGGCATTAAACAAGCAGTGGCACATTTTGATTTTTATCCGAATGGAGGAGACTTCCAGCCGGGATGTGACCTGCACAACATCTATGAACACATCTCTGAGTATGGCTTACATGGTATGACTATATTAAACTAATCTGTTTAGTAATGGTACCATCACTGTAAAATTAGGTTACTTAGGTAGAAGTAGCCAAAGAGTACTTTAGTAGTAAAAGTAGCATAATAGCATCCACAGAATGGAATGATATAAAAGGATTTTTGTTTCTCAGGTTTCCAGCAGACAATGAAATGTGCCCATGAGCGATCAGTCCATCTGTTCATAGACTCGGTGTTGAATGAGGATAAGCAGAGTATGGCGTACAGGTGCAGTGACAACAGTGCATTTGACAAAGGCGTGTGTTTGGACTGCCGTAAGAACCGCTGCAACACACTGGGCTACAACATCAAGAAAGTCCGCACTGGCACCAGCAAGAAGCTCTATCTCAAAACACGCTCTCGGATGCCTTACAAACGTATGAAACTGCATATATCCACAAAACCACATACTCCACAAACTATTATTTATTATATGTCTTATTATCTCTAATTGGATCTATTATTTAATATTAGTTATGCTCACTGATCATTAGCTGATAATCAAGGTAAAAAAAAATACATGAAAAGAAGAAATAACAGTGGGAGCTGTTGCATACAAAAATAGTCAATAATTTTGACATAACACTGCTAGAATTATTACTAGTTATTATTAGGGTACATTTTAATTTAATTGTCCACCCCATAGATAGACCAATGCTTGGGCCTGCAATAAAATCAAATTTAAACCGAGAAGAACAAAGAATAATTCTTAATAATTCCAATTCTTATTTCTTACTACTACTTTTTGTAGTAGTTTGATACTGTGATCTAAAAAGCAATCCCTCTTTTGCAGAGACACTTGGCACAGTATCTGACCGTTTAACATTGGTTTTACAAAATCAAAGTGTCGTCATATTAGTCAAATAATAACTATTGTGTAAGTTAGATGAGCTTTGGCAGTTACGGGATAAACTCTGTTCAACCAAAAAGTAAAATTAGGCTAAAAAGTACAGCAAATGTATTATTATTTCTGTTCATTATGCTTTAGCAAAATTGGTAATCTGACCTATATGTGCTTTCAGATGTAATATAATCATTAAAAAGGTGTGGTTACCAAAGTTACTTATATCATGATCTCTTGTGTGTATGTTTGATGTTCCTGTTCTCTTTCTGTCTGTGCAGTCTTCCACTATCAGTTCAGGGTCCAGTTCATAAACCAGATGGAAAAAATGGAGCCTTCTTTTGTCATTTCTCTTACTGGGACCAAAGACGATAGCGGAGACATCCCTATCACATTGTAAGTAGCTGTCCTTAAAAACAGCCTAATTAATTTCAATTTAATTGAAAATTTTATTTCAATGGTTCAATGGATGTGAAATGTGCACTGTGGAGTGAATCATAATTTAACACTATAAATCAATAATCTAATCACAATTGGAGTAAGAAAAAAGTGTGCGATATCCCCCTCACATTTCTTACAAAATACAGCTGTGCCTTCAACTGTGTAATCAAAGAGAGAGAAACAACTGACCCATGTAAAATGTGTGGAGCTGCTACATAAAAGGAAACTATAAAATATCAAAGATGACCGAATAAATAATTTAACGACACATAGCATAAAGGGGTCTCTTGGTATTCCCATTTAGAATAAAAATAGATGTATGGACACTATGAAGTGAAGCTGAACGTAAACCACAACAGGTAACAGCTACTTTTATGTGTTGCAGCACTGAAACCATTTCAGGCAACAGGACATTTACCTTTCTGATCGCCCTGGACAAAGACCTGGGAGATCTGATGCTTCTAAAGATTCACTGGGAGGGCCCCGCTCTCTGGAAGAACATGTGGAACCGCATGCAGACCATCATCCCCTGGGGCGGCAAGGGCAGCAAACCCGTGCTCACAATAGGGAGGATTAGTGTCAAAGATGGGGAGACACAAGACAGGTATATTTTACTTTTAAACAGAAAGAGAGACACACAGGCACAACCAGAAGATCTTGGGTTGTGAATGCAGTAGTTGTAGAAGTCATTATCAGTAAATGAAATGCTATCTATTAGTAGCCTTGAAATTAGGGTGACCAGATTTTCAAAATAAAAACCTGGGACATCCCTGGTTTGGGTTGGTAATAATAAAATTGTGAAACGAATGCGTAATTAAGGAAAACTGTTGCACTCGGCACTAATGTCAGCCAGTATAGTCACATTTTCTTTGCTTTGCCATTCTTAAGCAGCATTTCTGCATTTTACCTAAACAAATGACAATTTATGCCTCTCTTTACTGTTGCCAGGGATCAGATTGGTCAAAAAGAGGGACACCTGGGACATTTCTTGTATAAAACTGGGACAAATCACTGGTTTTGGATAAATCTGCTGGGACAGGGGACACAGGGCTCAAAACTGGGACTGTCCCGGGTAAACAGGGATGTCTGGTCACCCTACTTCAAATAGTAGTATTGCGGAACATAACTAAACTACACATTTAACTAGACAATACATTCATTCTGTAGACTCTTACCACACCACAGTTCCCTTATCTGCAAATGATAAGCCTAGACAAATTAAAACGTGGTTTAATTAAAGGAAAATGATCTGTCAAAAATGCTAGTAAAATGAGAATTAGTTCAGTGGCAGGCAGCGAACCTGAATGGGTAAATGAAATCCATCCATACTCTTAGCCTCACAGAACAAATAGAAATCGACTGCCCTCTGGTGGCCTGTCTTTAGCCATGCACGACACTCAGGTGCTCTTACTTCTTGCAGGACGTCTTTTTGTGCCTTGACCGACGATGATCAGCACGTACAAGTGTCCCAGGACAAGGTGTTCGTGCGCTGCAAAGAGGAGACCGTCAAAGAGCGCCGGAAAAAGAACAGAGATATTTGATTTGTCGGTCCTTAATAGGCTGGATTCAGTAAAAGTGCAATTAAAAGTGTAAAAAGGAAATTATGTTATCAATGTTGTATTCCATTAATATTAAAATTATACTTTTTACTGTTAAAATGTTACTGTAAATGTAAATTGATTGTATATATCATGATTGTTCCTTTTATATCATTTTAGTTTGCAACATGTTCAAAGCAGCGCCTGCCTGGTGTTCTGAACATCATTGAATGTTGTAAAACATTCATAACATTCTATGGCCTCAACCTTACCTAACCCTAACCCTAAGCAAATGTTTGTTTTTTATTTTCGTTTAAATTTACTAAATGTTCCCTACAAAGAAACAGTGTTATTAAGAGATATGGTGTGAATAACATGAAAAATGAAATAGGCTATTATAGATTTTGCTTTTCTGACAGGATTTTTGATGAAATGATTTTGAATTTACGTTGTAAATAACTGCATAAACGGGGAAATAAAAGAGGGCAGGATAAAGCTAGACTTCAGTAGAACCATAAATATTTTTGGTAAAAATTTGGTTTATTTATTCATTCAAGTAGTTCAAAAACAATTGTGGTAGATCCCTGTAACCTGAGGGATTTAAGAATAAGCAGACAGCAAAAAACAAACATAAAACATCCAAACAGACATGAAAATTAAAACAATAAAGACAGTAGTTAAAAGACCCAAGTTATTTTTGGATATTTGTATTACTTTTGTTCTCAGTGCAATTTGTAACACACACAACCAAGACATTCCCAAGTCTAATTTACTCAATTTCTTATGTAACCCCAGGGCAAGTAAAGACTTAGCAAAATGTTCCATTGATTAGAAACCCTGAATTAAAAGGTAAAGTAGCACCAAAAAGACAAGCTGAAGGACTGTGAGAATATAAAACAGTTGTTTTATATTCTCATAATTATATTTCTCATATGTCTGAGGCTCAAACACACTATTGAACTGTCTGCATAGAATATAACAAAGAACAGATGTAGAGAAACTACAGGAGCCCACTTGCCCCCCCACCTCCCAAATAAAATGAAACCAACTGTGAGCATATTTTGCAAGAGTCAATCAGCCCCTGTTAGTTTTGACTAAAGCCATTGACAATCTTGAGTAACAGTTGCCTGACATCAGTGTAACTACCCACTTACACTGCTTTAGGTAGGCACCTTTAAAACAATGTAATTCAACACAGCATCCAGACATACCAGCACAAAAGTCCAGTGTTCAGTGGCTAGGGTATAGAGGTGGTTCACCAATAGCGCACAATAATAGTATTAAATATAATGCGAATGTTGCACATTAACAGCAGAAAAAGCAAATCAAGTAAGACTCACTCAAGTCAACTAACAAAAGAAGATAAAAAAAACAAAAACAAAATCAGAGTAGCCAACTGATCGAAAGTTAATTTTGTCATTTTGAAAACTGCTGCACAACAGTTGCTTTTGGTTGTTTCACTTTAAAGATTTTCATTCCAGAAAAAGGCAACACTGTTCATAAATATTCAGTTAAATGCTATCATTCAATTGTTAAGATAAACTCTGATTTGTCAGCTGGCAATAAAGCAATGAATATTGTGTAAACAGAGCTTAAGGGTAGACACACCATGCCTTTGTGACCATGCACTCATAATCAGCCTAGTATCTACACACATGTTGAAAAAGCATCAGTGACTCTAGAGCAGGCATGTCCAAACTATGGCCCGGGGGCCAAATGTGGCCCTCAGACCAGTTGTTTTTGGCCCTCAGGCTTCCAGGTGAATTGGCCCATACTACCACAAGTAGTACTTTTTACTGCATGTTTTTGAAATCTACCTTGATCAAGCAAATGTAGTTTGTCCTTTTGAGGGTCTAAACATGAACAAAGGTCTGGAGGATCATTTAAACCTGTTATAAATGCACAGTTTTTAATTACTCACTGTTTTGACCTCTAGTCTATGACCCTCGATCGGCCCTCACGCTGCTCTGTGTTTTAATATATGGCCCTAGATGAAAAAAGTTTGGGCACCCCTGCTCTAGAGGAACCTGAAATGTGCATGCAGTCCTGTGTTTGTAAGCACATTATCGATCCTGAGAAAGAGTTAATGTTGTGTATATGTTAATATGTATATTTTAGCAGAGTTATGATTGAAATCAAATAAAAAAATATAATTATCTTGGCAAAAAATCCTCCTTGAAGTAAAAGTCATTGTGGACTTCTGACTTCTAATCCAACATTGTTGCTGATCGTGCAAGAAGTGCAAGAAAGAAAGAAGACATATGCAAATACAAAGCAAAGATATTTCTCTCTTTCACCTCCATTTGATTAAACTAATTAGGGAAAAAATTAAGAGCACAAAGCAACGATCAACATTAAATCTGGATATCATCTCTCCTCCTGTAAAAGTGTCTTTTTGCTATAAAAGCTGTATGAACCCCTGTTCTGTCTCCATGAACAGGCATGCTTTGTCCAAAAAAGTTCTTTGAATTTTTACAAAAATCTTTGGATAGAAGCGCTTTCATTGTAGGCACATAAAAAATCCAAGGTCATGATGAGGGAAGCACCTCAGCGTCTCATCTGTCCCATTTGATAGTTCTCTCTGTATTGATGAGGGCGCTGGCCTTGCTGCTGCTGCTGTTGCCGCCTTCTTTTTAATGTACCTATTGGCAGAGGGATCGGCAAATAATTTAACACTTTCAATATGCACGCAAAGACATTAGATTTCTGTCCGTGGACAACCAATAATAATTTATTAACCATACCTGGCAAAGGCTTTGGTGGGGGCAACTTGGGGTTACTGCTGGGTGTGTGCACACTGCATATTTTGATGAAGCCAGCCATAAGCATTATGAGAGCAATGCCCATCAACAGGACTGCCCACCAGTAATCCTAGAGGACCCAACATAAACTCTTTATTACTGTAATCAGCACAGAAAAATCTGGCATACTCTTTGGTATGTCACTCACCACAATCCACTCTGCAATATTCTCATAGAGTTGTGCATTGAAGATTGCTTTCTTGAGCCTTGCCAAGGGTCCGTCTGCATCAACTAGACGACATCTCATGAAGACATCACAATAGCCCTTATAGTCGTTGCAGGGAGAGCCAGGCTGCAGCGTTCTGATATTTTTGTGGAAGAACTTGTCCCAAGTCACTGAGCCTGTACTGGCACAGGTGCTCGGGGTTGCTGAGGACAAGGAGAGAAAGAGACAGCATAATTGCAACTGCTGAAATAAAACAGGAGTTTTTTTCAATGATAATGTTATCTCTCACTTTTCTCCATGCAGCAAACATGGCAAAGTTCAGCAGCTTCATCCTTGCCATCCTGACTGGCACAGGTACACATCTCCAGTCCATACTTTTCACAAATAGAACCTGAACAGACCTGATAGAAGCAAAAGTGTTTAGACCACATGCTGTGACCTCTAACGGATATGTGGAATAACCAGTTCTTACTCCATTGAGGCAGACTTGTGTTTCTGCATTGCATGAGGTGAAGTTGGCCTTTGGTTCTGAGGCAGGACACAGAGCTGTGGCTCCATTGCACATTCCCACTTGCGCACATTCAGACTCCTGCCTACATCTGGCACTTGAGTCTTTGTATGCACATTGTTCAGTGCAACAAGGGCCTTGACTGGGACTATAAAAGAACATTAACCATAACTCACGATACATACAGCATAAGAAGAAATAAATAATTAATATATTTTGATCAGATCTAAATTCAAATATAACATATAAAGTCAAAGGAATTAAAGAGTACCTGCAGAGTTTTCCTGGTTGCAATTTGCAGCGTTTGCCCTCTTCCTCATTTGCACTATAGCAGCAACTGTCTTTACACTGGTCGCTGTAGCCACAGTCACATTCTTCTCCTGCCTCTACAAGTCCATTGCCACAGATTGGCTGACCGGAAACTGTAAACAAACTAAAATGAATCCACCTCTTTGGTAAACAACAAAACAATGGCCTCAATATCCCATTTATTTATGTTTGATGTTTTGGACTATAATACATTCAGAATCCTCACTACATAAACACCAGCCCCAGCGGCCAATCATCAGTGCCTCTGCTACTGCGATATACATGGCCTGGCCAAAAAAAAGTTGCTTAGTTAAATCCAGGTGGTAAATAGGTACGAGGTTGCTACACTTGGTCAGGTCTAGGTTCAGAAACAGTGTGTGCTCAAAGAATGAGGTCAGCTGACTACCTGAATATACTGAATGACCAAGTTATTCCATCAATGGAGTTTTCTTCCCTGATGGCACAGGCATATTCCAAGATGACAATACGGTCAATTCATCGGGCTCAAATTGTGAAAGAAAGGTTCAGGAAGCATGAGACCTCATTTTCACACATGGATTGGCCACCACAGAGTCCAGACCTTAACCCAATTGAGAATCTTTGGGATGTGCTGAAGAAGGCTTTGCGCAGCGGTCAGACTTTACCATCATCAATGCAAAATCCTGGTGAAAAATGTATGCATTCGCTGTGGCATTGTTTCAATAAGCTTCTGCAATGTCACATTTTTTATTTCCATCCACTGTTGTATTACTTTTTCACCATTCTTTGAGCACACACTGTTGCTGAACCTAGACCTGACCAACTGCAGCAACCCTGTACCTATTTGCTTAGTTAAATCCAGGTGGCGACTTTTTTTTTGGCCAGGCAGTGTATGCTGTCCACATACGTGTCCTGTCTCTGTAGGTTAAGGCATTGACAACCCAGGATCAGTTGTTGCCAGTTCCTTTAACAATGCTAAACATTATTTCCAGATGCCAATAATCATCATTAGTCCCTTTTAAGTTGCTCTAGAACAGTGGTTCTTAACCTTGTTGGAGGTACTGAACCCCACTAGTTTCCGATGCGCATTCACCGAACCCTTTTTAATTAGAAAAATAAAATATGTTTTTTTCAAATTCAAAACATAGGTACATTTTATTGGTGCACACATGTGAATCCATATTGCACATATTCATCCAACCACTTTCTTTTTTTGCTCGACATAGTTAGTATGAAAGGAAAATATTTAAAAAATAATTACACGAAGTACCATCACGACACGCACAAGATTTCCTGCAGCCAATAATGGCCAAACGGGGTGCGTGATCACGAATCATAAGAGTTAGATGTTCGTCTTGACCCCTGCCGAACCCCTGAGATTGACTCACCGAACCCAGGTTAAGAATCACTGCTCTAGAACCTTTCCAACCACCACCAATCACTCACACACCACATAAACCACATAGGATCACTGGTCAGACTGAACCGCAAACTTTCCAGTAATAAGACCACCACTTAATCCCCATAGAAAATATAATAATGTCCATTTACCAACAAAGCACTCATCCTTCTTCTTCAGCAGAACTGCACTGATATTGCGGATGCTACAGATGGAGAACTTGTTATTGTTGAGCTTGTCTCCAGATGTGGCCCTAGCGTACATGATGTAGTTGCCTCGCTCCTTCTCATTCTGTAGCTTGGATTCTCCAGGGGTGCAATCTATTCCAGAATCATGCTGTAAAATATTAGCATAGGGATTGGTGAGGTAAATATAAGGACAAAAGTCAAAGATGTTTTGTTACATACAGGTGATCCAAAGTTGTGTCCAACTTCATGAGCAAAAGTAATGTGAGATACTTTGGGAGGGACATGGGAAGCATAGTTTTGCACAGTGATAATACCGGTGTTCAGAGATTTCTTTTTCCCATCAGAATACAGCCTGTTTTTCTCACAGATACCCCCTGAACTTCCTGTGGGTTGAAAAGAGGATATATATACTATTAAGGTAATGCAAATGTAAAAAGAAGCAGCAAAGTGACATTTAAGAAAATACTAACACATACTTTCTATATTTAATAGCGCAAGTATTGTTAGTAACCTACAAACATGGAGACCACTCCCAGATTTAGAAACCTGAGACACAGCAATGCACAACAATGAACTGCATTTTTCAATATCTTACAATAAATGAAGTCTTTATGTATGGCTACATTTAAAATAGTCATCTTCTTTCATCTCCTCTAACATTACCAGATAACATTTTCTCACTAAACCTGTATGGATTTTTTCATTACTAATTTGCTGGAACTAATTGTCTTCCTCACTGGCAGTCCTATAAAGATATTTTATTTCGAGTTTTAAGCCCATATCCATATCTTTTATTTAAACATAACGGCAGAAAAAAAGTAAAATAACGCAATTTTTAAAAAATTTATATTTAAATCCTGAAAGTAGCCACCCTTTGCTTTGTCGACAGCGCTGCAAACCCTTAGCCTTCTCTCAAATAGTTTGCACTTCATAGCTGTAACATATCATGGGCAAGAAATGGCAAGAGTATAAATCAGTGATCAAAGCAAATGGTGACTTTTTTTTTTAAATAACTGATTCATTATAGTTTATTTTTTGTTTGCTACATTTCATGTGTTCATGCATAGTTTTGATGCCTTCAGTGAAAATCTACAATAGAAATAATAATGAAAATAAAGAAGAAACATAAATAAGTGTGTCCAAACTTTTGACAGGTAGAGTACCAAAAAATTTAAATTATATACCAACCTGAGGGGGCGCCCACCCAAGCTAGACCTAGCACTCCGTCATCAAAGTCTCTGTCCGTGAAGACATATGCCAAACAGTAATCATCATGGTTCTGCTCTGAGTTAAGCTCCAAAAACTTCTCCACTCCAATGTTAGCAAAGCGAAAGGGGTTAGTTTTGTCTTTTTCATCGTCTGTAGTATTTATCTGAAAACCACAAAAGAAAAGCAAAACAATACATTACATTTTTGAACCAACATTACAATAAGAAGAACTGATTACGTCCCCAGGCAGCTTTACTCCTTAAATTCCACTATACCCCACACTGAGACACAATTATGATCCAAAACAGTATAGTGAGGCACAATCTTTGCACTGCAGAGTCTCATCAGGAAACGCATAGATGTTGCAACACACATCAAAAGGAAGGACAATAGAGTCTAAGGCCTATAGTTGTAGCACTAAACTATTGCATCATTTGAACGTGAAACATGACAATGCAAAGTTGCAATGTTGTTATGCCCAGTGTTCTGTAATGCTTTGATGTTATGTGAGAGCGATAAGGCAGATGGGTAATAATGCACATGCACCACTGTAGGAGACTTTCTAAACAGTTAACCAATATATTTAATGGGCCACAGAGTTATTATTATACAAAAAAATATCTTAATCACCAAGAGCACAACACACGCCGTGCTCTTAAGAAGATGACAAAGTTACATAAGTGGTTTTAAGTAACTGCTGACATTATACTCACCTTAATCCTTTTAACCATGAAGCTAATATTTCTAATGCCCATGAAGTCTGTGGCCTGGTAAATTGAATCAATAGCTTTGACATGGCTGGAGATCTGTGGGAGAAAAAGTATAAATTAAATTTAGTTTTCATATTTTATACTTGTATCTACAACCTTATATAAGTATGCCATTAACCTGAGCAATCACAGCCTCTCTTGAGCCATAGTATTTGAAGAACAAGTGGTCTGTTTGGATAAAGAGCTGGCAGGTGTTTTTATCTTGTCCAGCTGCCCTCTTTGTTCTGAAAATAACAGGGCCATATCCACTTTCTGCTGAGTTCTCATTCTGTCAAAAACAAGTAAATTAGGTGTCAAAAGTTAGTCTGAAAACAAACCGGCAGTGACAGTAAAAATATTGAATTTGTCAGTGAATACTGACACTGGATGTGTGGATTTAGTGTAGGATATTCACTATGTTTAGTCATGCTTATATTAGAGATAAGGGGTTGCAATGATGCACATACTTTGACTGGCTCCTCTACAGCTGATGCCTGATACTTCTTCATCCTCTCGAACACAGAGTGGTCAGCACAGCCGCCCTCTGAGCCATACTTATGTGGATAATCTGTCAGATAAGAACAGAGAGTGTGGTTGAATACTCAACTAAAAACTCTTAATTATATTATGACTGTTGTTATCTACCAAGGATATCTTAATAACTTATACAAACAGTATACGAATAAAAATAACTTTTAATAGTAATTTACACCAATACTGTTGAGGTGTAAACTTTTAGAAATACATGTATATTTTCCTGGGATCCTCAAGCAATGTTTTTGTGTTGTAGCTAAGGGTGCCCAGTTTAGTCTTGGTGTAAACGTCCAGTTCCGGTATAATTATGGGTTTAGTTCCAATTTTGGTGTGTCACTGTGTTAGTATTGTTGTATATCCCAAACTTGGGTCTCTGTACATTGAAATGTGTGATAGCCCTGTTTTGCAATGACCACACCCTGAAATAACACACTGCAGAATTCCTTTCCATGGAACATGAAGCCATGAGCCATGAACAGATGCTCTTAGTTTACAGCGTAATGACAGAAATCAATGCGTTAAAGTACATTCATAGGTAAATTGTTAAGGGAAAAAGTGTCTAAATGGTTAATATAGTTTTCTGTGTACAATGGTAACTCCTTTTTAACCTTTAAGTATTTTGAATGCCAATCTCCAGCAGTGAAGAAAATTCTGGAGAAAAATGCATTGTTGTATTTGTCAGTAAAAACTGACTTGAAAAATGTCCAAACAGCCTATGTCCTTGCATTGATTTTATACAGTAGACACTCTCTGTTCTGTTTTTATATCCAAATCATTGAAATGACACTAAATATGGATAGCAGAAAGAACAAAGGAAGAAAAGGCAATCACAACATTATTGCAATTGATCCTTTTCAGTAACATATCATGGGGGATTTACAGTTGTTATCATGGTCAAACAACACACACCTTTGAAAAATAGTCAACTTTTTAATGGTTTCTAGAGCATCCTCTGTGCTGCTTGGGTGTTTTTCAACATTAAATGTATATATAAAGGTAAAGGTATTATATTGTAGAGGTATTATAGAGGTATTATAGAACTACTGTTGATGCAATGTCTTTAAAGATATTCAACTCACCAATGTCGTCTTCATGATAGATGACAGAGTGAAAGTTTACATTGGCATTCTTTAGATATCTCTCTACTGGTTCAACATAATATGTTCCTTGGTGGGTTTTAATGAAGCCTTCAAATCGGCCATTAACCACTGACCCATGGGTTAATGTGTCCTTTTCACCTGAAACACAAAGCCTTAATAAATAAAAGCAAAACAGTACCTCCTCCTATAGCAGAGCAGAACATACAATAAAAAATAACAAAAAGATATTGTTCTAACTGTGAAAAGAAAGTTAGACTTACCAAATATATGTCCACTGTAAATGTGTGAGGTATCGAATGGTACCTCAACTCCAGAAACCTCAACTTTAAGATCTGGATGAAATACACTTGTATCCCTTTTCATTCGCAGGTTAAATTGCCTATTAAAGAAGACAACATAAAGTAGTATTAAAAAAATGAAAAGATTTTAATTAATTAAATGTATTTGCATGTATCATTCCCTTTCCGGGAGCTTGTTACAAAGTTATTCTCCTAATATTAATCAAACATTTATCTTTTTTGGCTTATGTATTATTATGGAAAAGCATCAAGAGTTTGGGTGAAAAATGAATCAAATGCTCTATCACATGACATCGTATCAACTTCGCACATGACAACACAGAGGGTTATCTGAGAATATAGTACAGACCTTCAATTGTTAGCAAGCTTCAGTTAAAAATTAGCAACATTAGCAACAAGAATAAAATAATAATGAAAAACAATTAAAAATAGCTTTTAATATTACTTTGCTCAACATTAACAATACAGGCTTTTAAATGAGTCCTTTAATGAAACAAAACTGTGAAACTTATTCCTCCAAAGTCTGAACTCTGCTCCAAACCACATGCTTTTACAAACACAACTCTCAAATAAAAAGACCAAAGTAAATAGACAATTAGAATTGACTGAATCTCAATCAGATTTTAATCAAAAATAATTCCCCACAGGAAGGTTTTCTATGATACTAGAACCAGGTGGTAGAAGGGCCACTAACTATCGACAATGACCTCCAGCTGATCACTGGTGAGTGTGTGTTTGCCAAACAATTCAAGATTCAAGAGTGGCTCAGAGGGCCCAATGTCCTCTAGTGGCCCCTAATCTGGGAGTGAGGCTGGAGATTTGCTCCCTGGACTAAGTGATAAAAATGAAAAAGAACAAATGCCTATGTAAGTCCCCTAGATCCCTTATATTTTACTTGACACAACCCCAACTCACGAGATTTTCTCCCTTTCACACAGACCAGAGCATTCAATGAGTGGTTTAAGGTGCTGTTTTATATGAATAAATGCAACATCAGAACGTTAATCACTTTTATCTAACTTATTAAGATCTGACTTACTTTTTAAAACCCTTGATGATCTGGACCCCAAGTACAAAACTACTGCCCCCATGTGAGTTAGTGAAAACTAAACTTAATGTTACTAATACTATATTGTTACTATGTACTGAGGTATGTAAATATCTGGGACATACATCTCTGCGCATCTGTGAAATTTTATGACGGTTTTGTGCACAATACAATTTAAGTTATGAATAAATATTATTATAAACCAAAGTGTATGCAAAAATCACATGAACAGTGTCTGTTACAGTGAGCATACAGGAAAGAGTGTAGACACAGGAAGCTGTTTGACAGGTTACCTACACACAATATTCCCTATTGCGTATTTCTATGATATACAAGCACTGCAATTATCTACACAAGACATATTTGGCTTTTGTCTGATATGCACTAGTCAAAAGATTGTACACAATTTTTTGTGTATTATTCTTCTTAATTTTCATGATTTTTTCCATTGTAGAGTCTTACTGAAAGCATCAAAACCATGAATAATCAGATGTGGAATGTAGCAGACAACAAATAAACTCTAAACTTGTTTTACATACATATAAAAAAAAAATCACTGTTTGCGTTGACCCTGGTTTTCACTTTTGGCATTTATTGCCACCGACAAGACACACAGAAGTGAAAACCATTTTGGGAAACCTCATCAAGAAGTTCACTAAGAGAAGGTCAAGGGTCTACAAAGCAAAGGGTTAGGATACTTTGTTTATTTATTTTTTCTTAATCACATAATTCCATATATCTTGCATCATATGTTTGATGTCTTCTGTACATATCTAAAATGTGGAAACATTGAATGAGTATAATATTTTTAACAGTATTGTACATTTTGAATACTTTTTTGTGGATAATTCTAATCTATGGTTTGGTTTCAATATTATTGCATATCGCTTATATTTACTTCAGTAATACATCACACTTCAAAATTTTTCATTGTGATAGGCCTATTATGCAATGCTACTCAATCCAACATGTATCACACACACTATCACTAATAAAATTAATTTAAAAAATAAATTTAAGTACAGAACAGCTAGAGTGTTTGTAAGTGTTTTGTCACTGACCGTCCGTGGGCTTGGAAGTCCAGCTGGAGGATGTGGTCTTGCATTGATACTGCCCGCTTTGCTCTTTGGTGACTGTTATGAAGTACTTCTGTGTCATACGATAAACCTTCATAATGGCGAATGTAACTGTTCAAAGGGTTACTAAAATGTCCTAAAATTAGAAAAACATAATCAGAATAGGATTTATTGGTTTTGTCAGAGAATATAATTTACAAAGTAGGAATCTGCTCATGCGTTATGCTAAAATAAAATAAAAAATAATATTATAAACTATGATAAAATAAAAACAAGAGCATGCATTAAAGTAACATAAATAAAATAGTCTCAAATAGGCATCAAATTAATTGTATGTAGGTATAGATTAAAATAATTTTCAAATGAAATAGCAAATGGTTATACATGATGCACTGAATAACAACAATGACATATTTAAAATATGCTCATTATATTAAAATTTGCCCATTATATAGCATTATTAATGACAGTAATAATATTGTATGGTGCAGTTTATCATGAGACTGTGATTCCCAGCCCTATAGAGGCTGGATTATGAGAAACTGATGTTGAATAAATGTATTGAACTGACATGAGTTAATCCCACTGGCCTGTTCCCTCACCACTCTTTTTGTTCACTGGACAAAGACAAAATGTGTATGAATTAAAGCACAAGTGTGGGGCACATGACCTGAATCAGGTGCCTGCCTGGACCGCACTCTGACAACAGAGCCCAGTATAGGATAGTGAACACATTGCATTATACAAATATTCCTAAATACTTACTTACTTACAGACACTACAATAATACATCTTAAATGTGTTCCATACATACAAATTATGTTTAAAAAATGAATAACAACAAAAATGTCCACTATTGCTAAACTGCTTAACGTGGAACTGGGAGTCAGCGCTCCCCCAGAGTGAGGCGGCACAAGGCTAGTAGGAACTTGCCCATGAATTCAGAGAAAAGATCCAAAAGCCGCTTTACTTCCATGTAAATATCTGGATTTGAAAACAACAGCACAATGAAATCACATCTACAAGCTTTCCAAATATCAGGCTGAAGACAGCACTTGATCAATCTCACTACTTAGAAGTTACTGTAAGTGCTCATATCCTATAATGCATAAAACGAATCTTCACAATAACAATAACTTGAAATAACTTGCAAGACGAAAGAAATCAGGCATTTTGTGAATTTGAGTTAACTGCAAATAGATGAAATATGTAACAAAAAAACAACAAACTGTTTATTACAAAGCTTTGTTAATTTTCATGAAAAAAGAACAATTTGTTAAAGTTTTTTTGGGCTTCTTGAAACAAACTTCTGGGAAAACAGGATAGGATGATTGAAGTGGATGGATAGATAAATGTTTATGCTTTGTGTTGTTATGTCTAGTTACAAGAGGATGTTGTCATGTTTAAATACTTGTTCTAGGTTATAAAATGAAAATGAAAACATGGTGGGCCTACATTACGTCTACCCACTCCTTCAAAACATTATAAACCAGACATGTAGCTAATTAACGCTATTTTATTTTTAATCTGAAACTCGACTACACCAAGCAGATAAAGCCAAGGCAACACCCACGTCTTCACAGAAACTTGATCAACTTTCTTATCTTTTTAAACACGTTAATGTTTTTGTTCCGTTGGTTGTAAATCATGTAAGTGTAACTATAACGTTACATATGATGCATACAAACATAACTTTTGACTTTCTACACTAGTGCTCTGCTCACGCACACTTTAATCACAAGTGTCACACAAGCTGTCACAGATCCATGTCTACAGCGGACGGTAAAATTAGCAAGCTAGGTAGCAAGTTTCATCACAACTGCTTGATCCGATTAGCGACGAGCCAGTGAACAGTTTTCTTAGATGATCAGTAACAACGTAATCTTACCTGTAATGTCGTGAAAGCAACAAAACATCAAAAGGAGTTGAACAAATGTCATATCGGAACTCTATGCGTCAAATAAACTATCCAGGCTACAAACACAGACTGCTTCTTGTTTCGTTTTGTTACACTTAAAGGTATAGTACTAGCTAGTAGTCGCCCTTCCTCGTTAACTGACTGCCTCCCATCACAAACACCGGTGTCACACACACAGCCCTCCTTCCTTCCTTCCGCCTTTTGCCAAAAGTAAAGACACACCCATACTCTATACCTAAACCCCTATTTACTACAAAAATGTTAGGCGATGTCTTCTTGTTTCACATGTTTATTTCACAACTGTACGGTACAACTGTTTTCAGTGCTAAACTAAATATTAATGCATGAGCCAATGGCATAATAATTTACTGGCATGAACCACAGAACCATCTTTATTCATGGGTTAAACTTTTAGACAATTTGGAATAAATAAAGCTAGAGGAACAGGTATTTGCGGCAGCCATTTTGTGACTGTAGGAAGAGGAGAATTCTAATAGAATAGTGTAAAAACTGACCTAGTGGAGTTCGACAGCGACTGTCTGCTCTGGTTCGTGACCTAAATTTTCCATTAATTTCTCTCAAGATATGCGGAGGCTAAAAACTACGTGTTAACTAATGTCCATAATGTAGTCGTTTGTCCAAAAAGCACATTTAAAACATGGCAAAATGCTTTAATAATAATAATACGGTTTCAGAAATTATGCCGGAGCAAGCTTTCAAACTTTTAATGAACATTTTTTCCCGGATAGTCTAGGATAGGAAAAATGAATGAATACTTCCGGAACCGGGTGGGTGGCCGGTCACTGACTGAGCTCTGGGCCTATTTAAATACAGATTAATATGGTGGTTACCACCGAGTGTGTCCCTGATTGACCAATCCACCTGTCAATCACGTCCATATGAAATTGGGGCGATAAAAATATACATGCAAAAAAGTCAATTAAACAAACTCTACTCCACAAGATATGCCTTATAACTTCCCAAATATCAGAATAGTCCCATCTTTTATTGTCAACTATGGTTTTGCTAATAAACAAATTACCAGGCCAAATGTCTGAATCTCGGCTACTTTTATGTCATTTTGATCTCAACTACCTCTGCTGATTTTAAGTGTGAAAAGACCTGGAAAAGACATTCAATGTTTGCTTTGTCAAAGCGATTAATTTGCAATTTTGTACTGAGGAGAATGAACAGTCAGAATATGGCTGCTGGGTTGGACTTCTCTTACTGTGGCATAGAATCCTCTAGCTTTATTTATACATATTGTATTTATTTTTATTTTACCTTCATGTAGCCAGGAAGATTCACTGAGATTCAGAATTTCTTTATGAAAGTGACCTGGAATCATTTATTTATTGACATTTTGAGGAGTGTTGACCATTCACATGGATCTTCCCTCATGACTGTGACCAAAGATAACATTTGTGGTTTTGTTGATCGCTATGGCAACGGTGTTCATTTTTCATCACTTTGAAAACCATGGGTGAGTTTTGTAAATGTTGTACGTTGTTAGCATGGGACTTAAGTCTAAAGCAAAAGAGAATTTTCTTTTATTTATTTTTATTTTTTAATTTGACTAGTTCTATTGAAGTAGGCCAATAATCTATGACTTATACCCTCTACATATGTGCAAGTGTGTCTTTAACAAATAATTTCGAAAGATGCCAAAGATCTCAAACACAGTGGTTGTAGTTTGAATATACTTCAATATTTTGTTGGCTGGCTACTACAGTATTGTTGCCACAAAGCGGTAAGAATGAGATTTCCGCTAGATAAAATAAGAAAAACCCCGAGGAGCTTCTTTAAAAGCACCAGCGTTGACGTACCGTGCCTCGCGCACTGGACGCACTGTAGCTACTCACGTGGTGACGTCACCACAGAGTTGTCATGATGGCGTCTTCAGGACCGAAGCTGCCGTTGCAATTTAGCTAAGATCTGTCGACAGTCTTTATGCCAAAATGGAGAAAAATGTAAACTTGCATCGGGATTCCGAAGGCGGTGTTTTGCGAGCTTCTGTTACAGGAGAAATGGGTGACGCCCCAGGTTTCGGTGGAATGAAGGGAACAGATGAGAATTACAAGAATAGTGAGGCTCCTCTGACTAGTTTGGTGAACGATAGTTGCAACAACAGATCCACAAATGCATCTGCTCTTACTATCGACGCTGTCGTTTCTAGTGCAGGGAAATGTGACGGACCAGGGGCGATTGGGCTCACAGCTGTACAGGAGGATACGAAGAAGGAAAGTGAGATGAGCGGAGTCTCTTCTGGGTCTGGGGATCAAATCAGTAACGGGACGGGACACGACTTGATGCTGTCTGTTGAAGATAGCGAGGGTGGTGCTTCAAAGTTGGTAAACAACAAAGCCGAAAGGCAGTCATTACCCCTTACAAATGATGACACAGGATGTCATCCTGAACTCGATGCTGCAGCCTTTAGTGATGATGGTGCGACAAAACTTCCAAAACCAACTCGTTTGTGTCCGGACAACGCAATCACAGCAAAGTCTGCAGAACACACTTCAGAGCCCAGTGGAAGTGATCCCGACCCCAGTTTCGGTGGGGAGTCCCGGAGCATTGATTCTTTGGAGTCTTTCTCCAACCTCAACTCATGTCCAAGTTCTGATCTCAACAGTGAAGGGCTGGAGGATAGGGGACTGGCTCTGGCCCTCCAAAACGAGTTGGGGGCTGAGGGAGCAAAGCCTCCGTGCAAGGATCGCTCCGCTGGCCAGTCCATATACCACATAAAATGGATCAAGTGGAGGGAGGAGAATACGCCAATCATCACACAAAATGAGAACGGGCCCTGCCCATTACTCGCCATCATGAATGTCCTACTGTTGGCATGGAAGGTACTCAGATCACACTTGCATGTGTTACATCTGACATGTTTTATGCACTATGCATTCGTAGCTTAACAGTACAATCATAAGTCTATAAAGTGTATAATGTACTTACAAAACATTTGCAAGATTTTCAAGTTTTATCAATTGATCTTGGTAAATAACAAAGCGTCCCATGCTACCATTTATATTTATATGTTAAACACCATAATTGTATTGTATGTTTCAGGTTAAGATGCCACCAATGATGGAAATTATAACTGCTGAGCAATTGATGGAGTATTTAGGTGAGCAAGAGCAACTTAACCCTACAACTTGTAAAACAGAAGCTTAAATCTAGTTTTACTACAATCTCTTACTGTATATTTAGCTTCAATTCAAATGTGTTTCCTACAAAAGGTGTATAAAAAGACAATGCAATATCATCTACTTACTAATAATATATTAATAGAAAGGAAGCAAGAATCATATCATCTTTGTCTCTCCCCAGATTAGGTTGACTGGCATTGACATTAGTAGATAAAACGTTTTTCTCTTCTATTTCTATTTTCACATTATGACATGAGATTTGTTTCTTCCCAGAATAATTTTTTGATACCTAGCAGCAAAAAATATAATTAATTACTAAACAAAAAATTCACCAGAATATGCAGTATGACAGTGAAGAGTCCTTATTCTTGAGTTCTAGACTTGTATTGCGGTGGATAATGTGCAAGTTTTGAATAGTAAATTATCTTAGTTGATGTGGGGGTATAAGATAAATTAAGATAGTGGGATCACAAGAAGAAAGTAATAATTAGAGATCTGGATTGTGTTTTTTTTTTTTTTTTTGAGAAGACTATTGGTTAAATCTTCTAAGATTATAACCTGATAGATAATACGTACAGCACATGATGTGCGGTATTCATTCAACAACTTTAAATGAATTATACAGTTATCTTAGCTGGTATTGATAGCTAATCTGTGACTCTTTTTTTTATATATACAGGAGACTACATACTCGAAACCAAACCAAAAGAGATCTCTGAAGCTCAGCGGCTAAACTATGAACAGGTGAGTTCAAATTGTTAATTATTTTTATGTTTTTGTTAATTATAAACAAAAAAATCATAAAGTCATTTTTATATTCTGATGGGACACATGTTTGTTATTAATTGCTTTATTTGATATTTATATGTGTACTATCCATGAATTCTGTAATCTATCTATACTCACAGAAAGTTCCACATTATTCACAAATGTGTTCTCAAAAGGCAATTTGGTGGCACATTTGCATGTCTCTAGCAGAGAAGGTCACCAACTGACCTGTAATATGCAAATGAGGCGGACTATAAGTGCAGCTTAGTAATGCCTTCCCTCTGCATGTCAGTTACATAAGATAAAACTTGCAAATCGTAGGGAACAACAGGGGTTAGGAATGTCAGATTATGTAGTTTCACATGGTGATAAATGCTTAGATACGCATGGGTGGGTTCTGTGTTGGGCTATTACTGGCCTCTGTATGGCTCACCACAAGTGGCGCTGGCAGCTCAACCTCTCTTTATTTTTTACATCTCTCACTACAGTGTAGGAGGTGTCCCGTCTTTGCTGCTTCTTGCACACAGAGCATCCTAACATCTGTTAATGATTGGTCCATTGCTTACAAAAAAAAGAGTAACTCAATGCAGTTTACTCATTGAAGATTACAGGTCTAAGTTGAGCCGTCACACATGGTGGTGGCCTTACGGTTGTACAGTAAAAATAAGAGTGGTTATGTGCATTCCATAACAACCATACAAGTTGTTTTTTGTACAATAATATAACAAATGCATTGATGGAAAGAATACTTTAAAAAATGTTTTTACACTCAACAAAAATATAAACGCAACACTTTTGTTTTTGCTCCCATTTGTCATGAGATGGACTCAAAGATCTAAAATTCATTCCAGATACACAATATTACCATTTCTCTCAAACATTGTTCACAAATCTGTCTAAATGTGTGATAGTGAGCACTTTTGCTTTGCTGAGATAATCCATCCCACCTCACAGGTGTGCCACATCAAGATGCTCATCAGACACCATGATTAGTGCACAGGTGTACCTTAGACTGTCCACAATAAAAGGCCACCCTGAAATGTGCAGTTTTGTCTCACAGCAAAATGCCACAGATGGCGCAAGCATTGAGGGAGCGTGCAATTGGCATGCTGACAGCAGGAATGTCAACCAGATCTGTTGCTCGGGCATTGAATGTTAATTTCTCCACCATAAGCCGTCTCCAAAGGCGTTTCAGAGAATATGGCAGTACATCCAACCGGCCTCACAACCGCAGACCACGTGTAACCACACCAGCCCAGGACCTCCACATCCAGCAGGTTCACCTCCAAGTTCGTCTGAGACCAGCTACTCAGACAGCTGCTGAAACAATTGGTTTGCATAACCAAAGAATTTCTGCACAAACTGTCAGAAACCGTCTCAGGGAAGCTCAACTGCATGCTCGTCATCCTCATCGGGGTCTTAACCTGACTCCAGATCGTCGCCGTAACAGACTTGAGTGGGCAAATGCCCACATTCGATGGCGTCTGGCACGTTGGAGAGGTGTTCTCTTCACGGATGAATTTCGGTTTACATTGTTCAGGGCAGATGGCAGACAGCGTGTGTGGCGTCGTGTGGGTGAGCGCTTTGCTGATGTCAATGTTGTGGATCGAGTGGCCCATGGTGGTGGTGGGGTTATGGTATGGGCAGGCATCTGTTATGGACGAAGAACACAGGTGCATTTTATTGATGGCATTTTGAATGCACAGAGATACCGTGATGAGATCCTGAGGCCCATTGTTGTGCCATACATCCATGAACATCACCTCATGTTTCAGCAAGATAATGCACAGCCCCATGTTGCAAGAATCTGTACACAATTCTTGGAAGCTGAAAATGTCCCAGTTCTTGCATGGCCAGCATACTCACCGGACATGTCACCCATTGAGCATGTTTGGGATGTGCTTGACCGGCGTATACGACAGCGCGTACCAGTTCCCACTAATATCCAGCAACTTCGCACAGCCATTGAAGAAGAGTGGACCAACATTCCACAGGCCACAATTGACAAGCTGATAAACTATCCGAAGAAGATGTGTTGCACTGCATGAGGCAAATGGTGGTCACACCAGATACTGACTGGTTCTGAGTCCCCAGACCCCCAATAAAGCAACAACTGCACATTTCAGAGTGGCCTTTTATTGTGGACAGTCTAAGGTACACCTGTGCACTAATCATGGTGTCTGATGAGCATCTTGATGTGGCACACCTGTGAGGTGGGATGGATTATCTCAGCAAAGCAAAAGTGCTCACTATCACACATTTAGACAGATTTGTGAACAATGTTTGAGAGAAATGGTAATATTGTGTATCTGGAATGAATTTTAGATCTTTGAGTCCATCTCATGACAAATGGGAGCAAAAACAAAAGTGTTGTGTTTATATTTTTGTTGAGTGTAATTACAGAATGCTGAAACCCAAATTAATTTTTGTAACGTATTCCACTGCATGGTCCAATCAGAGTACTGTATTCTGAGAGTTGCATTATAGTGTTAAAACAGTACACATAATTACATTATTTATGTTTGTACGGTATGTATTAATTATATCGAGATTTTAAAAATCACACACATTCTCACACTGAAAGAGCAAAATGTTCTGTATTTCTCTCTAATGTGCAATTCAAAGCAAAACTTACATGTTGAAATATCGTCATGTATTTACTAGATTTAGACAAGTAACTGTATTCTTAATAACACCAAATTCCAGAAAACTCACAATTAGTATTCAAAATATGTATGTTTGGTACATGTGTTCACTTATATCCAAACACTGAGCAAATACTGGATTCAGCACAATCTTTTTTTACATATGTCAATTTAAACAGCATCACCTACAAAAACATGCATTTACCAGAATCAGTATTGTTTCAGTTCAGCCAGTAGCATGGCTCAGTGCATGCTGTTGTTGTGTTCTTGGGCAAGACACCCGTTCTCCTACATTGTTTATAAATGTAGTTTGTGTGTGTGAGTGATGCTTCTGTCAAGCAGCATTGTGGAGCATCTGGAGAATGCATTATTATTATGCCATACGCACTTACTGTGTCCTGTACATCAAAAGTACAATGTGTTATAAATCTGATCTGAATGTAGTGATCTAGTGCTAAAGCCCTCTGCCCTTAAATGAAGAGATATGGTCGATTACACAGGGCTGCTAATCCTTCCAGAGAGCTGCCTGTAAACACAGTAATCCAGTCTCTCATGAGCCAGATGAGGGCTTTTCATCCCTGTGGTCCAAATCCAAAATAGCTTGGTTAACTGCTCTTTGTGTGGATTGTAGTTGAGAAAAAATTTACCTGACGAAAAAAATGCTACAATAATACAAATGTGTGAATTCAGTTTACCTTTTAGAATATGCATACTTCATGAAAGATTGTTGCCTCTGAAAGAGCCTTTTAAACATCCCTGAAAATGGTTGGGTCATACTGACAAAAATAATATAGATTTAAAAATATTAACATTCACATTGTATC
Source organism: Odontamblyopus lacepedii (assembly GCA_034769755.1). Classification (NCBI taxonomy): domain Eukaryota; kingdom Metazoa; phylum Chordata; class Actinopteri; order Gobiiformes; family Gobiidae; genus Odontamblyopus; species Odontamblyopus lacepedii. The sequence continues at coordinate 21,634,687 of CM068349.1, read as the reverse complement.
ACAACAGCAAAAACTAAAATGTGTACAAACGGTAGTTTTATAGTTGTGTAAAAAGTCGTAAAAAGTTGTAGTTGTATCATATTTTTTACATATTAATATTACAATTTCTATTGATCATGACGAAAGATCTCCCACCACTAATAATATTACATAGAATATTAGTTCTAGTGAATTGACATAACAAAATCTATTGCCACTGACATAATAACATGATACGAATGCTTTTACAACATTTGTTTATTGTTTATTTATTTATCCTAGAACATGAGTGATGCCATGGCAGTGTTACACAAGCTGCAGACCGGCCTGGATGTAAATGTAAAGTTCACAGGAGTGCGTGTTTTTGAGTATACTCCAGAATGCATTGTGTTTGATTTGCTTGACATACCTCTCTATCACGGGTGGCTGGTTGATCCCCAGGTGAGATGAAGTATCTTCATAAAGATTCTATGGTTTTATGTCCTAGGTATCTAAATGGTCTTACTTTTATTGGTTTCTTTTTAGATGCAGGACATTGTCAAGGCAGTGGGAAACTGCAGCTACAACCAATTGGTTGAGAAGATTATATCGTGCAAACAGTCTGACAACAGTGAGCTAGCAGGTGAAGGTGAGAGCTGTCTTCAGCATTAATAGCTTTTTTTAAATCTTAAAACAGAAAGGTTTTTTTGGCATGTTTCCGCGTTCGCCATCTCCACCTGCCGCCTCTGTGTGGAAAACCAGCCATGCTACATGGCAGACACCTGACACAAAGAGAGTTCTCTTGGCAGCTCTTTAGCTGCAGGGGGAGCTCTATCTTTGAAAGTTACTTCCGTCTGCTTTAAATGCATGTTGCAATTAGAGTAGCACTCAACCCCAAGAATTAAAAGGTACTTACTGTAAGAATGCAGTCACTCAGACCATAGACCTGGCATGTCTTTCTAACACCTGACCTACTTCCACAGCTCACACAAATCAGCCCCTTCACCCAACAGTTCCTTAGTGGCTACAGGCAAAACAAAGTTATTGTGAAGGTGTGAAAAACACTATCTGTATTTTTCCTTATTTTTGAGGTTTTGAAATTCATTGCATTGATTTCTTTAAATTACACAAGTACATAATACAACTAACAAAAACTATACCATCCAACATTAAAAATATATAATTGTAATAACCCTTCATAAGCCTCTTGCTACCACTTTGTTTTTATGTTATTTTCTCTCCACAGGCATTGTAGCAGAGCAATTCCTGAGTAGCACTGCTACGCAGCTGACATACCATGGTTTATGTGAGCTCACATCTACTGTACAAGAAGGAGAGTTATGTGTCTTTTTTAGAAACAATCATTTCAGCACGATGATCAAATATAAGGTAAGCAGCCTATGTGCTAACCAATGACCACAAGACCTATACTTTTTATTTAAAATTAGTTCCTGAAACTACTACAAATGATGCTATGTATTTAAGAGAAATTTTGAATTATTTGTTTTAAATGTGTTTTTGGATTGAAACATTGGATATTAGTTACCACATCACTGGATAGCCACTATTGTGTCTTTAAAGTCTTAATATTATATTTTTTTACAGAAAAATTAATGGAAAATTTTGTTTTGGAACCTCAGTGTGCTTTGACTGTTGAGCTCTATTTCAATATAATTGTAGGGTGGGACAAACAGGCGCTGAAACCAGTCAGAGAAATGTGTACCAGTTAATTTCCTTTACTAATAAGTACAGTTGGTAGATTACTTCCATCCATAGCAGTGCAATAAAAAAAAAGCCACTTCTGGTTTACAAAGAAATCTCCGGAGGAAATGAATGATGCAATACTGGACTGAATACAAGGACTATATGTGAATATTGCATACTGAATGTTGTTCTGGCCAGCCAGGTTACTACAGCTGGCCTTTTGTATCACTGCCACTGGGACAACAGCTCTTTCCTGTTATCTTCTGGAGAGGAACTGACGGTTGCATAGTTTAGTTCACTGTAGTTTCAATGCAAAACTAGTGTTGCCAATGTAACCAAAGCTGTCCTGGACATTCCCTTATAGGAATCTTTTCTCTTTTAACAACCTAAGATGTGATGCACGTCTATGGAACATAGCGTGTGACATAACTGTTTCTCTTCAGGGCCAGCTGTACCTTCTTGTGACAGATCAGGGTTTCCTGACTGAAGAGAAAGTTGTTTGGGAGAGTTTGCACAATGTTGATGGAGATGGCAACTTCTGTGATTCAGAGTTTCGACTGAGGCCCCCTTCTGATCCTGAGTCTGTTTACCGTGGACAGCAAGATCAGATAGACCAGGTTTGCACAAATCAAAATTAATTTCATCATGATCTATGTAATATTAGAGAAATAGCATTACATTGTGATATATCTGACATGATACTGTACTTTATTTCTCTGGCCCTGCCCCAAGTTAAAAGGAAGTAAATCTATACCTCTGATCTGTTCACACTACTACACAACTTGGATAGAAATTGTAATTATAATAAAATATAACAACAATAATACAAGCTTATTATTACATAAAAAGTACTGTCAGGGGAAGTAACTGGATGTTGATGTCACTGGCTGCCAACAAGTCCATAACATTAAAACTTTAAAACTGCATTAAAACTAACAACACACATTATTTATTGTTTTCATTGGTTAGGACTATTTAATGGCACTGTCTCTGCAACAAGAACAACAAAGTCAAGACCTTCAATGGGAACAGCTGCCTGAAGGCATCAGTGATCTGGAGCTGGCTAAAAAACTCCAGGAGGAAGAGGATCGACGAGCTTCTCAGTACTACCAGGAGCAGGAGCAGGAGCAGGCTGCAGCAGCACAAGCACAGGTAACAGTTACAACATGGATACCAATATACCATACTTATGAATGAGTAGACATTTATAAAACAGAAACTATGAACAGGATAATTTAAAAACAGTTGTCACTACATGGTGCTAATAAAATATATTAGGTGTATACTTATACAGGCATTTTTGACATAAAAATAATCATTTGAAATGATCATATTTTGAGTTTTGTCGTAATCAAGCAGCCATTGTATACGTGTTCACATGACAAGAATTAATATCTAAATGGGGCTTTTTTGCATTGTGTCATTCTGTGTTTTGCAGCAAGGCCAGCAGGTGCCAGCAGAAAGAGATGAAGCAGACAGAGGAGCAGGGGCAGCTGGTGCAGCAGCTAATACAGGCACTGTAGGCACAGGTGGGGCCACTGCAAGCCCAGGAAAACACTCCTATTCTGGGGACCGCAAATCGAAGAAAGAAGCAAAAGATAAGGACAAATGTGTTATTTTGTAACATATGGCAGTCTCTGTCAGTGTGCATTTAATTTGCGTTTAGCGTATCTGTAAGAAAGGAGCTTGTATGGTTTCTCCACGGTCTGGACACTAACCTACTTCCTGATTAAAACGGAAGAAGACAAATAAGGGGAATGTGACAAGACTAACAGAGGATTTGCCGTTTCCAAACCAATGGTGCCTGCAGTCCTCATCCTGATGCAAACTGGACATCGGAGGAAGAGACACTACAACAACAACTACCCTTCAATTTTGTAGAGTTGTCCAAAATTTAACAGTGTACTAATATTTACGAAGTATTTATGATGACTCAATTCATTTGAGATCATAGATTATTTTATCTCTTGTAATCATAAACAACTCACATCTTGGCTACATTTTGCTCATATATTTCTTTTTCATTAAGCAGCTTATAAGCTAATTATATTTATCCTATTGACTCAACATACTTAGCTGAGATTTTTTAAATTGCTGCCAACAATTGTTTTTAATTTATATATGTGTAAACACCTTGAAAAAAGTTATGCGCCAAAAGGGATATATTGTATATGTCAGCTTTCCTCTGGAGGCGACTTCAAACAAAAGTCCAGGAGACTTAGTGCAGTTTCACAAATAGGTCTCTTTATTTGGCTCAAGCAGATACTAGATCTTGATTCAGTTGATTCGTCTCTACATGTCTCACGTAGTACAGCAGATGAGAGTGGCTTATATACCTGAACATCCTGACAAATATTAACTCCGTACGTAACTTGTTTTCCAAAACTCACACATGCTATCGAAAGGTTTAAACACACAAGTAACACACACTATCCGAGTTCACTAGCTCTAAACACACAAATGGTATGTGCTTGCCTGAGTTTGTTAAGTTTAAACACTCAAATGGCCATGTCAAGTACAATAACACGCCAAAATACAGTTGCACGTTGGCTTCTTAATGATTAACCCCCCTAACATCATTAACACACAGAGAATAATTCTTACATATACCATTAGAAGGAAAGAACCCCAAAAAGCGCATTATTTTAAATCTATTTCCTGAAGAAAATGCCTGAGCAGCCAATACACGTGTTCAGCAGTTGTCCTGAGGTTAAGTTCATATTTGCTTTACCAGTGTCTTGGTATAGCATTCTGCATTGAGAAAGTTTGTTATGTACAATTGTATGCTGCAACCACAAATGTTTTTTTTATGTATCAGCCATTAGGTTTGTCATTTCTAATCTAAAATGTAAAAAAAAAAACTGTAGTTGAAACAGCCAAATGCAGCACATTTAGCCTCTTTAAACCTTCCGGAACAGTGGACTGTGCCACTCAGACTTTGTATACATTTCATATGAATAAGACTTAAATTAAAGGAGTGAATGGAAGAAAATCAGGTTTTACTTGTTCTAATTTCCCCTATTAACACCAATACTAAGTAGAAATGTGTACCTTGTTCCATCTTGCAATATTTCAGATCTTAATCTGGGTTATTTGGACAGAAAATCTGAATCTTGCGTTAGGTGCACATTCCATTGCTCTTTTTCAGTACAAGTCATTTGGATTTTGGGCCATAACATTTCAACTGCCTCTTGAGACGCTTTTCTATACATTCCATTTGGATGCCTTGACTTAAACCTAATAAAAGCGGATGTTTGACAGTTCCAGTAGAAGTTACACTGAGGCAGCAGCTTGGTCTGTGTAATGGTACAATCTCTATTTGAGGCTTGATAATGTATAAACGCCTTACTACATTTCAACATATTTTATAGAAATATACATATTCACAAGGAGACAATCCATATACTCTCACAGAAACATCAATGAATACTCAGGCCTTTTCTGTGAGGGAGTTTTATGTACTTGACTTTTTCAAATATTGGTGGTAGTTTATTGGCCTGTAGTTACTTTCAGAGCTGTATACGCACCAGGCATTACTAGTTGATCATTTACTGTCTTACCATTGTACTGTGTATTTCTATCCTCACAAATAAAAATAGTAGACTGTGCATTCCTGAAAGGTTTCAGTGTTGTTTGACAATAGCGTTGATATTTCTCCCACTAATTTTTTCCCAATGGATCTTTCACCTCGTCTTTTGAAATTCTTTGGAAAACATTTAATTGTTTCTCATGAAAATATAAGTTTAATAATAGTTCTTAACTTGTGAGTGTGAAGTGCTTCTATTGTAATTCTATTCTGCAGAGACCTTTCACAAAGGCGACTGAGAAGAGCAGTATGTTGCTGCAGCTAAACCTAAATTTCCTTCGGAATCAATGAAGTATCTTTCTATCTTGTTTAGTTACTTTGGGTTGCATTAGTGATTGTGGAGTAGTTGAGTTAGGTGGACAAGATGATTGTTGAAGATAGTGCTGCATTTGGTTTCCATGATTTGCTCTTGCAGTAACAAAAGTTAAATACAAGATGAGCTACAATAGTATGGCCTTGTATCTTTTAAAAGTGTTAGGACAGAATATTCATGTTGTTTCCACACTACATTCTTCAAATCAGGAAAGAATCCTTATGCCTGATTTCGAAGACAGAAAACTATGAAATGAGAAAATGAGCATACAAAACACTTTTCTGCCTGCCGTCTCTTCTTCCAAGAGTCTTCCATGTAAAAAGGCTTTGTTGATACATGTATGTTGTATACCTAAATCATTGCACAATCCAGTTACACATACCTTATTTTTAATTGGTTGTTCATTTAGATATGACCAAATAATGCACAGTCTTTCATCTTTGACACAAAATGTATGATCTATAAATAACAAAATGCCTTATTTGGGTAATTTAACCTTATTAGATAATAAAAGTATCAAAACATTTATTGTCTCCCTTGATTACAAAAATACCCAAATGACAATTATAAGACACAGAAAAATGGAACAGCAGTCTGTATTTAGTAGCATAATTTCACATACATGGACTAAGGGAAAAACATGAAATGTTCAATGGTTGTGCGGCATTTGGTTTGTGAAATCTCTATTCCAGAGTTTATCAGGAAGATTTAACTTATTTACATGCAATACTAACGGACAAGCTAAAGCATACCACAAACTGTTCTTGGGTTGTAACATTGGCCCACTGATCTTTACTCCTTGGCCTGGTGAACATTAAATGACCAAATTATGTCGTTCTTAAACCACAGTAGGTAAAACTTTTAGCTCATGTATGTTAAGACCAAAAAAAAATGTTTCAATATTTCAACGTAAATGCCACTGACTCAAATGTCAATAAGATACTAGTGTCTATATCATACATTAAATAAAAAAAGACACCGACTGACAAAGTGTAAGCTACTAAAAATACACTCAGGTTTATGATATTACTTGCAAACATCCACAGCTGTACAACATCACAAAAGTAAAGTTATGCAGAGTTGATTTTAATGTGAACAGCAAAACTGCCCAGAGAATCCTACACTGACTATACTTCCAAAATAAAAATGTTAAACACCCAATGGCAACTCGTATGCCACTTAAAACAGTTGGCATAAAAACTAAATTAGGAGAACTCAAAATATGAGACTTAAAAGTGAATTGTCTGTCATTAGTATCGCTGTGTTGTTTTGAATTGTTTAAATCCACCCACGTTTCCTCCACTTGAAAGGGAGTTGTTGGTGATCTGTACAATTCGATTCATTCCAGAAGAGTGACTAAAATGGGAAGAAAAATCTTAAGTGGCAGGCACAATTTAGGCAAGTTGATGGTCATAATTTAATAATACCTAGAGGGTGGAGCCATCATGCTGCCCCGAGAGTCCCCCATTCTCCTGTTCTCAACAAAGCCAGCATTTTGGGAGCCAGCTCCACTATGCCATTCTTTTCTCAATCCCTGATCTCTGTTTTGACGCTCCACAACCACCTGACGGCCAGAGCTAAAAGGCTGTGAGGAAAAAATATGTCAGATTCCTTAGTCAACTTTGAGCTTTTTATTTAGCAATAAATAAGAAAACTTTGATCATGGTGACAACTTACTTGTTGGTTCATGATCATAGGTCGTCCATCTCGATCATTAAAGTTTCTACCATGAGCACCAGCAGAACCACCTCGTACTGCAGGTCCTGGGCCATCTCTGCCAGGACGATCGTCCCGTATACGCATAGTTCCACTATACAAAATATGTTTTTCACCAAGAGCAATCAAGTATAAAAGTATGATTTGATTAAAGAAATATTTACCGTAGCTCTCCCTTGTTGACATTCATGCCGCCATCATTCTTCCATACATGTACACCATCTCTGGGTGAGCGATTGTGTGACATGCCAGGCATTGGGGCTCTAGCTCCCATAGGACGATCATGCATGGGCATTGGCCGCCTTTCATCTCTGTCCCTGCGATCTTTATCCCCTGTTCGCGAGGAAGGTTCACCTCTCCCAACTGAGTCAAAGTCTTTTGGATAGCGATCAAAACCAGGGCGATTTTTCTTCACTGGTGGTTCATCAAATCTGTTTCTCCTTTTTCAGAAAGATTAATCACAAATCAATTTTTAAAACTACATAACTGTTATATTGTACGCTGTAAATAAACAGGTACTGGTATTTATATACACACACATTGTGTTTCTATGCTTTTTGGTAACATTACATTTACACCCTGAAGACTGATCCTTAACCTAGCACATATATTACTGATTTTTGTCCCTATATGGTCCCCATGAATTGAAGTATAGAGATTTTAGTCCCCACAAAGTAATCATTATCCATGCACACACAATTTCAGTACCTTTCAAAGGAATGCTGCTCAGAAGCCTCTGGGAAGCGGCCCCTTTCTCTGGGATTGTTGAATGAGTTGTTAAATCTGTTTTGCTGACGGTTGTAATTGGAGGCTTGGTTCAAACGAACATCCTCTGATTGGATTTTCTTGTTTCCATTCCAATATTGATCATCTCTACGGCTGAAAGGTAACAGCCTTTAAAAAACATGTATACGGCCTTGCACAAATATCTAAAATGTATTAAATTTACCCATGTTCTACTTCTCGCCCTCTTTTCAGGTTATTCCTTTTTTCTTGCTCATAGCGAAGCTGCTCATGCTGCCTGCGCAGCTCCTCACGTTCACGAGCCAATCGCTCAGCTTCTTTTCGCCGCTCCTGAGAGATTAATTTGAAATGACTATCGTTAAAACAAAAGGGGGACTTTTCATGACTTACCTGCTCAATGCGAATTCTCTCCCTTTCAAGTCTTTCCCTTTCAAGGCGTTCTCGTTCCAGTTTTTGCCTTTCCATCTCCAGTCTTTCTCGCTCCCGTAACAGGTTCTCTCGTTCCTGGCGTTCACGTTCACGTTCTCTGCGTGCTTGCTCTGCTATTTGGCGCCGCCTGGAAGAGGTTAAACATTTTTGTAAAAATAACTCTTGATAACTTACAATTGTTTCACGTTTACCTTCGAAGTTCCTCAGCTCGACGGGCACGTGCCACGCGTTCACGCATTCTTTGTTCTTTCATCTTTTCAAATGGAACAATTTCTTGATCTTCTCCTCTATCTGGAAAATCTGTTTGTTTGCTTTTCATAAGTTCTAGCTGGAGAAAAAAAAACAAAAACGAAATAATATTAATTATTATAATTATAATTATTATAATAATAATTATTGTATGAATACCTCTTCAGGAGGAACCAGCCATTTTGGCCAGCGTTGTATATTGTTGTTAAATGGCTAAATAAATAAAAGGTTAAAAAAACAATAGTATAAAAAGAGGTCAAACAGGACTGAATGCTGAGCTGATTTTGTCATTTCAAACCTTGTCAACATATCTTCCTTGTCGGAATGGTCTCATTTTGTTGTAATCTTTGTTGTGACCCACACCAGCCATTTTTCCTGGACTCCTAGTTCCTTAGGGTAAACACGTTTTTATGATTGCTCTAACCTCCAAGTATGTGAAATGCAACAGATTTGTTTTTATACAAATAGGAAAACAACTTACTGCTGTGCTTCCTATCATCCTTTTTTGGACACTCTTGACTTGAGCTTGAAGTAGCTCCATCGCCAGATTTTCCACTTTTGACATCTTGTTTCTTGGAGGACTCTTTGTCCTTGTCAGAGGATTTCTTGTCTTCCTTTTTGTAAGACGTTTGTGTTCTATTAATAAGGAAGAAAGAAAGCTTTTGCTTTGAGAGCTCTTTTAATAATAACTGGAGGCTATCGAACACCTACTTGTTGGTTGCTTTTGCACCAGTTGAGCTGCGCTTATCAATTGATTTACTCGAACTGTTTTTATCTTCTTCCTTCTTTGCAGGGTCTTTTTTAAACGGATCATTTTTTGCCTAAAACAAGCACATGTTAGAAATTTCTCACAAATGTTTTTTATTAGACTTTTGATTATTTTTACCTTACCCGTTCAACATAGATCTGTTGTCCGTGGAGTTCAGTGCAGTCAAGATGTGAGATGCATCGTGTCACTTCTGTACTTGATGACATAGTTACCAAGCCATAGCATTTTGACCCTGGACTCCGAGCATTTGTTACCACCTTGGCACTCAAAACCTGTTAGGTAAAACTGAGTAAAAAGAATTCTCCAATGCAACATTTTTAATGTACTTAATACTTACCTTGCCATATTTTCCAAACAAATTTTTAAGATCTGCTGCCTTGGTATTGGATGACAAACCACTGACCCATAAATTACGTGAGAAGCTGCTACTGCTGACCAGTCCTACAAAGTCATTAGTAATTTTGTCACATTGTGCACAATAAATTATTTCACTGAAAATTAAAGATTCTTTACCCTTTTCATCCACTGAACCTTTTCCATCACCATCTCTAGTGCTAAAAAACAAATATTTCAACAAAAACATAATATTAACAGGAGTAGTTTAAATCTAGTTTGACACAACTATTTGAAAACAGCACAGGGAACTCCTGCAGACTTGAGGCTGATAAGAACCAATGTCTTGCTTTTCCAGTGGTGAGATGGATCATGTCAGCCAATTGACCAATGGTATCTTCAGAAGTTAGATCAACTTCTCAGTAAAACCTTTGATAAAGGCCCCAAACAAAAAATCATCTGATGGTTTAGTTTTCAGCTTCTTGCCAAAATTTAACCATGTTCAGTAAAATACACACAGGGCAGGACTAGGTACATCAGTGAACATTCCCCTTAAGAAAAAAAATCTTGAGGCTAACCCACAAAGTTGTGTTCTTAATGAGGTGGACTTGGTAGAATCAAAGAACTGACATAGAAAGACAAACCTCTTTGCTTGACCTGCCCCAGTAGAAGAAGGGCCTTTCCTCCCAGAATCCTTTTCTTTGTCTCCGGTTTCAGCTTTCTTCACAGCTTCACCCTTGGATGCATCATCTTTCTTACCATCTCTGGGGCTGGCCGTCTCATCTTCTTTGGCATCATCATCATCAGGGCCCATCTCAGCAGAAGGCCCTGGTTCATCAGTACTCTTCTCTGCCTCTGAATCTGGAAGTTTCACATGTTTACCTGTGTCCAGGAGATCATCACCATCTACATCTAAGGTAATGGCATCTTCATTCTGCATTGAGACAGATAAGTGATCATCCTCTGCCTCCTTAGAGGATGGCACAGTGTCTTCTTCGATCTCAGCCAAATCTGTCTCATCTAGGTCGGCATCCCCATCTGGCTCAGCTCCCCCGTCTGGGTCATCTGCATCAGCCTCTGGGTCATCTGCATCAGCCTCTGGGTCATCTGCATCAGCCTCTGGGTCATCTGCATCAGCCTCTGGGTCATCTGCATCAGCTTCTAGATCCAGATCAGGCTCAAGTTCGGGCTCTGGCACCACCTCTGCCTCAAGCTCCAGGTCCGGCTGCACATCTGGTTCAAGGTCCAGGTCTGCCTCTGGCTCATGCTCCGCCTCAAGCTCCGCCTCTGGCTCAAACTCAGGCAGAGTCTTCTCTCGTTCTGGCTGGTGCTCAGGTACAGTGTCTTCAGGCTCCTTCTCACAGTCACCCTCTGCCACCACGGTGGGGTCTTCAGGATCAGGCTCTCGTTCAGGTTCAGTCTCTGAATCCCCCCTGGACTCTGGCAAGGCCTCACCGTGGCCCTCAGCTTCAGGCTGAGAGAGGATGTCCTCTGAAGGTGCGGGCTTAGAATTGTCACGAGTACCATCGTCTGTATCAGTAACATCTGAGGGATTTAATAAGGATAAACATGGCAAAAAACATCTTTTAACACACATGCCATCACTTGACCTAAAAGTAGAATAGAAAGCACATTTAGCATTAATGGTCATCGAGGGCGTAGACATCACATGGACACAAAACAAACAATCTTCACTGAATTTGAAGCCATCTTCACACCTACAGAATTCTGGTCGCATTTGGTACAAAATGTGCCATGACAGGTGCTTCAGTTTCTCAAGAACTTTCCAAGTGACCAAAATGAGCTTATGATATCTTGAGCCGAGTAGTCCACGAGTAATGAAAATTGTGAGTTTTTGGAGGGAAAAAAGTCCATGTCATCAGTGCTTTAGCAGTAGATTTTTCACAGTGCTTTAGGAAACCAAACATGTTTGCGCAAATTCATCTTTGCACAGTACATATGAACATGTGCAATAACGGAGTTTCCTCTTGGAAAAAGTCAGCCACTTTAATCTTCTTGAAAAGTACTTGCAAGGCTCCAAGGCGGTTCATCGACTGTCCCCAGTCTTAATAGAGTATTACATTATTACCCCTTATTTCGAGTGCATAGCTCTTGAATTGATGGGATAATGTCCGGCACTATTGAGCTCCACCTTAACCTGGTCAATCTGACAGTTGAAAAAGATTGCATCCTCGTGTTGACAGTCTTTGTGAAATATAGAATGTCTGAAAATGAGCCACATGACCGTCATTATAATATCTGGTGAATGAAATGCTGGCACATGGGGTAACAACAAAACCTAGAGTTGTTGCAGGTCCAGGTGTTATGGATGAAAAAAAAATGCAGTTTCTTGTTGGCAATGAGCAAAAAACATTTTAAAAAAAGACTATGTTTATATATAGACTTTATAAAAATACCACTCCTCACAAATATAAAAATATACATTTGGGTGTATTTAGGGGTAAACTTTTATAGATATGTGGTCAACAGTTCAAGGGTTATAGTGTAAATATATGAATGTCATTAGTTTACAAATACACATACCTTTTTCTGACTCACATTCCTCTAATTCCTGAAAAAAGTCACAAATTATTTCTATAGACACTGTTATATATTAACTTGAATAAAATCAGCATTTACTTTCACCTTAGAAGACGCATCGTCTTCATAAGTCACGTCCGCATCTGAGTCAACTTTTTTGCCTATGAAATTAAGTCTCATTAGAACATCGTAAGGTATTACCTTAACTCCAAATGCTAAAAGAAAACCTACCTTTAGCCTTTCCACCCTTACGAGTTGGGGTATCCGAAGACTGAATTTCAATGTTGTTTGGGTCACCCCCTTCATCTTCAACAGCCTTGAAATTATATAAATTTTATATTATACATGTATAATATGAAGTCCACAAATGGGGGCGTCAAATGATGGGCAACGATGTAAGTATATAAAGTAATTGTTGTTGCTTTGTGTATACATATCCGTGCAGGGTTATGTGGTTCCTTAACATAATAAAGCAGAGGCCAAACAAAAAAGGACAATTCCCAGCGCTAAAATGACGATTAACTTCGACTATCTTTAAAAAATGTCATTATACATCTACACGCTTTATGAAGCAAATGAAGCGTATACCTGGCTCTACAGTTAGCTTAGCATAGTCGTTGCATCGTTTCTTTGGTATCATGAGCTAGTCAAGCTAGCCTATGAGTTTGTTTTACCCGCTTACCTCCTTAAGTCTAGCAAGCAGAACGCTCTTAACGCCCGAAGTGTCCAAATTCCTACGCTTTAATTCGGATTTCAGATCAACAACTCTTAATTCTGATATTTTCTTCCATTCTGTGGAAATGGCACCCGACGCCATTTTACTCAGAGATTAGTGCAATCTGCTGGGCATGCGTACAGCACTCTTTTTGAGAGGGGCTTTCTTCGTCATTTTTATTTGTCATGTGATTCTCATGCGCCACCTACTGATTTTTGTTGGTATTCCAAAAACTACACAACCATATCAAATCAAATTCCATGTTCCAATTAATGCTTATATACAAAAAATAGGTCTAAATTTGGACAAGCCTAAAGTGGACAGGCTACTGGATAAATCACTACTTTAAAGCAGCTCTAAACAACAACAACAATAACAATAATAATAATAATAATAATAATAATAATAATAATAATAATAATAATAATAATAATAATAATAATAATAATAATAATAATAATAATAATAATAATAATAATAATAATAATAATAAACACCCATAGTGTAATTGGACAGTGGCTTCTATCAGTACCACCAGGCGGAACCCAGTGGTTCATTACGCACAGCTAGTTTGAGGAATGTAATTAAAAATGTATTTTCATCTACTTACTTATCAGGGAACTTGAGACTCATTGGAAAATGCTCAATGTGTACTGAATAATGTTGTGTTTTATTTACTGGTCTATGGATAGTGTGATTGGTACTTTAGCTATATTTAGAGTGTGTACCACAGATCTGATCATACTACCATAGTGCGTACAGAGGATTGTAAAAAAGTGGAGAAAGTGACTGAAGAGTCGACAGCTAACTAGCGCCCCTTGTGTGTGTCGTAGAGACAGACTGTGCTGTACCAGTCGAGCTGCTGCTGCTCTGGGTTCTGGGTAAACAACAGCGGATACCTCGGCCAGCAGGAATGGGGACTTCGTCGAGGGATAACAGTGAGACATTTATTTTTATCTATAAAAATACAGGCAAGATTTAGGTCGATCTTCATATATGGATCCAAATCACTATAAACCTGAATATTTTGCTGTAAACTGGTATTTGTCTTGTGAAATGGAGCTAGCCCTGTGTTAGCTTAGCTCGTAGCCGTCTAGGGCCCCGCCACTGCTTTGCTATGCTCTTCTCTAGTCGGGACTGTGTTGTCAGTTTCACAATTCCGAGCAGGCAGCTCGGACGTAGGGTCGTATTTTGTCCATGGACCTTCTAGTATATTGGTTAACATGCTAACATGTTGTTTTTAAAACGCTTAATGTAATTTCAACGTTGTTTGTTACAGAAAGGACGATGACACGTATTGCCAAAAGGACATAAAGTCAGGTATGCGCTGTCTTTGTTGTCCTGTGGCTCGGCTAGTGGGTTACTTGGTTTAAGCTGCTTGTGTAGACTAGTAGACCGTAGTTTTAGTCCTCATATTATAATGGGTTGTCAGTAGGGTGATCAGTTTATTTGTCGTAAGAAATATCCAACAAAATGTCACGCTGCAACTATGCAAAATTTGGGTCATACTATTGCCCGTTTAACTATCTAGATAACCATCCACTCTGTTTTGTTTTATAAATTCAGCTATATTACACATTCCTCCTCCAGTTATTATTAGTACAATTTTTTGTAGTGTTGTGTTAAATTATTGTCACAAAGATTTTATATAACTAACTTTTTTTTCTTCATTTTTGTGATGCAGTGAATGGATACTTAAGCGCTGATGCACGCAAATTAGGTATTATCCTCCCTCTGACGTGTCACTATGAAGAGTGAAGTGTCATCGGAGGCCCCCAGCAGGCAGGAACAGCTTAAGGAGCCCCTGGTGAACCCAGTACCTATAGAGGCTGCAAAGGACTTTCGTAATAACTTGGAAATGATTGGAAAAGCGGCCAATGAGTATGCAAATCTTTGTTCTGAATCCAGACATAGACCCTTGAGAGAAAGTGGTGCCCATAGAGACTCGGAGCGCAGCCTTCCTGGTCGTAGGAAAAGAAAAGGACAGCAAGCAGGGCCTTCAGACTGTTCACTAAAGGAAACTAATATTAGTGAGAACTCACTGGCCCCACAGCGGCCCAGGGTTGAACTTTTACAACAACCCAGTGAAGATGACCACAATCACGAGTCATCTTTTAGTGACTGTATTTCTTCACCCTCCTCCAGCCTTAGGTTTGGAGACTCGGACACACTCAGCTCTGAAGATGAGGCAGAAACTGGGGCAACAGGAAGCCAGCAAAAGCCTTTGACCTCTGGGGGAGCATCCGAAGTTGGTCTGCGCCCAATAATTGGTCGAACTCGAGCTAGTCGCTCACATAAATGGATCCGTCCAGAGGCAGAGCCGGTGCTGTTGAAACGCCAGTGTCTCAGCAACCGCCGTTCTGTACATAGAAAAAGGTACGTTAAAACAATTCCTGGAGGGGCCCCACGGACTCAAAAGCAAAAAGAGAGATTGCTATTGCAGAGAAAAAAACGCGAAGTGATCGCACGCAGGAAGTATGCTCTCCTACACAGCACTAGCAGCTCCAGCGAGGAGCTTAGTAGTGACTCCTCTTCTCCATCCTCAACTGAAGCAGAGGATGAACTCTATGTAGATGTGAGCAGCACCAGCAGCCAGCCCAACAGTTCTGCTGTAGCCCCAGGTAAGAAGCTATAAAGCATAATACAATGACGGCACTATGACATAATTTTTCTTTATCTAAAACACAGTATTTTGTTGAGACCCACTAAGGCATGAAAACCTGATCCAAATTCTTTCTCAATGCCCTTTATGAAGATGAGAGAGAGTTCTTGGTACCTCTAGTCATATTTGAAGAAGAAGGTGTATTGACTATTACCATATCACCATAGTGTCTTGAGACAAGGGGGTGCTAAGCAGCCATTCTCAGGAGATGGAGCGCAATAGAAATCAACCGGGAAATATGGGCTCATGAAGGCAGTGATGCTGCATTGATGTGATCTCTGAAACTCTGAAGATCCGACTTCCAATTCCAACTTGGAAAAACAGGAATCAACGCAACTCGGAAACTCATGTGGAAGCATTGGACTCCATTTTCCTGAGCTTACGTCAACGTGACAGGAGTCAGTTTGGGATTGGAGGACATCATGGTGACAAACCTACAGGAATTTCGTTTTATATCATGAGGATGGTTCTACTTCACAAATGAAACACATTTAACACAAAATTCAGCTTTATATTGCAATGAATGAAGTACTCATCATTACATACAACTTTGCTAAAACATCCTGAATTTTTTTTTTTTTGCAATTTGCTTACAAGAAGCAACATAGACAGTCACATTTACAACAAGTCTGTTACAACAACTAGAGGGTTTTTGCACATCTTTCCAATGAATCAGCAAAGATAATCAAGATATGCAGAAATGATTCTGAGAAGTTGGATTATTACGTTGTTATCTCAGAGTTTTTGAGATCACAATGCACCATCAGTATCTCAACTTGGTAAATAACAGCTGACTGCTGTCCAATTGATCATGGCCAAGGCTAAAAGAAAGTATTGTTATGAGCTGACACCAGGGCCAAATCATCTTCTGAAACTAGATACAGTTGTGAACAAGCGCTCTTTTCTCATTATACACCAACTGACCCTGGTTGATGTATGCAGATAATTTACACATGAAACTGTAACATTGCTTTATGAACCTTGCAGATATAGTTGATGGGAAAGTTAACCTTCTTAATTTAAAATTTTAAGGATTTGAATAAGAGTATATTGTCACTGTCATATTATGAAAAGCGAGTAACACTTTTGAACAAATGAAATCAAAATTTTGATTATGACAACACTGCTTACAAGTTAGTGTGTAGGTTATGGATATTTTATTTCTTTATCTGGGGTGAAAACTTGTTTTTGTGTTGAGGTGTTCTTGATGAAGATGTGGTGGTGATTGAGGCCACTCCGGCTACTGCTCCTGCTGTTCCTGCCAGTGAGGAAATCAATGTCACTTCTACAGACAGCGAGGTGGAGATCGTTACTGTTGGAGATGGGTTCAGGTTTGTTTTATAAGAATTTTTTATGAATCCTGTTTTTTAGGCTATAACATGGTTACTTGGCTCATAGGCACCATTGCTATATACTAGAAAGCAATGCATAGTTCTAAAACCAAGATAACGAGTAATTTAATTTAATGTCTTTATATTCAGATGCCTCTTTTTCTTTTACCTCCTATTTATCCTTAGTTATAGCTATAGCATAATAATAAACAGTTCATCAACGAAATGTTATTTATGTTGTTTAGTTTAATCCATTAAATTTATGTCTTTGAGTTTAGGGTGTGGTGATACATTGCCTTTGCCCATGAGTTCCACAGCCCTGCAGGGTCTTTGCAAAAACACAGCCTGACTTTTATTGAAAAGTTGCCCTTTTCTCATATAGATGTATTCAGTCTCTCTTTGGTACCAAAACCATTTTTAACAGTTCAACTTCATCATGATGTATAGCCCCCTGGCTCTTTGTTGTCTTTAGGGTGATAGATTCACATGGGGTTTGTTCTTGCCCAATGTCACGTTCATGTTTTGATGTACTCTTTCACTTCACATTTTTTCTTACCACAGGGGATTGTGGTGATAAACATATATTTACAAAATAATCCCAGGTCTACTTAATTAGAATGCCCTCCCAAGTGAGTAGTCTTACTCTTAGGATTTATCCCAGAGCAAAGGGGTTGGCCAATTAAACCTTGAAACAACCAAATTGTGCCCCGATTGCTTGGTTTACATTGTTCAAGCTTATTTCACAGAAGTATGTCTATGTATACATGGATATTTTTGAGCTGGGAAATTTGAACATGGCCAACCATCTGACTTTCTCCAATGTATAAATCAAGGCAGAGCCTAAAACTTAAAAGGCATAACTCAACTGAGTATCAGAAATTTGACATGTAGAGGTTAATTTTCTTCACTATGAGTGGTGACACTTTGGTGTTTTTTTGTTTGTTTGTTTTTTTCTCTCTCAAAGAGCTTTGAGCTGTCAGGTTCTCCTGTCCTTTTAAAAACATAAGTGTAAAACATCTCCTATAATCTCCAATT
Organism: Odontamblyopus lacepedii; assembly: GCA_034769755.1. NCBI lineage: Eukaryota > Metazoa > Chordata > Actinopteri > Gobiiformes > Gobiidae > Odontamblyopus > Odontamblyopus lacepedii. Next base: position 21,616,602 of record CM068349.1, on the reverse strand, counting down.
TCAAGGTAAAAAAAAAAAAAGAGTGGCATTTCATTTTTGAACTGTTCTAAGTGAAAATACTGAAATAAATACAAACAAGCTTCACTTTACTCAAAACAGCCTATGCTTTTACTTTTTTACTTTCTCAGAGGAATAAACAGTGAATACCCTCCTGTCCTGTCAGTGGTCCCTTGGGTGGCCTCCTCTTTGCCCTGATCACTTGCTTTTGCACTGTTGAGGGAAAAGCAACTATTCCCCAACCTCTCACATCAGTCTCAATGAGCACGGGACTAAGCAAAAATGCAATCTGATGGGGAAAATTAAAAATAGAATAAATACATACAAAAAGCAATGAGAAAAAAAGTATTTCTGCAAAAAACATTTCTTGAAACCATTAGTATGGCAAATGTACTGAATAAGATATATGTTTCATTAACATTCTTATTTTAATTAATCTGACAGTAAAAATATTTCATTGTCAGATAAAAATTATTGAAACCATATTAACTTTAAGTACAGACATACTGTTGTCCATTTAGTACTGTTGTTCAAATGTATGGGTGTTTGCAGGTCGCGGTCTGTGGGGGGTCTTGGCAGGATGTGGAGCAGCAGTTGTGCTCAGAGCCGTCTTCAGGAGCCCCGTGGACGTCATCGGCTCTCCACAGTCATACAGCCACTGCGTCAGAGTCCTGGAGAGGTGGTCGATCTAACTGTGGATGAAGATGGTAAATAAAATATTGTGTTATTGTCTAATTCCTTTAAGAAAATAATACAGCAAATACAATATGATAGATTGCTCATGTATACCAATTTGAATACCAATAAACCTTGCATATAGGAGGGGTCATTTTGTAAGTCTTCCATATACTCAATCTCAAGACCCAAATGTGGCGTACTTTACAGTCCATGTTAAGGTTGTGATCTACACACACAACGCAAGAAGTTACAGAACTGTTTGCAAATTCCTGGTTAAAACATTCATATGATTCATATGAGATGTTGTAAAAGGCAACCATTAGTCACTTATTCTGGTAATAAAGAACAAAAATGTATGTTTGTTTAAATTTAATTTGGTGTCTTGTAAAGGCTGCCACACACTACTGGAGAATTTGCCTGATTTTTGCTATGATTTGCATCTCCCCGAGTTCGGGGAGGCATGATCCGACTTTGTGTTTTTATGTGCAATTTTGAAGCCACTGTGCTCCTCATGTTTGGAGTCAGTGTTACTCTGAGCTGCTCTGTCAGATCATAACCACTAAACATCAACAGCGCTACGGTAAATCTGAATGTGAGGAGCAGACGGAATGACAGACACAGAGGTGCAAGATACAAACTTGGGATGTAGCGAAAATAATGAGAAGACTATTACTCACCTCTCGTAAAGTGGTCAATTTAAAGTGCAGCATCTCATCCACATTAACCATAGAAATTATCCCCCACAAATAATGACATCCAGTCCACAAAACAGCACTATTAATCCAGTTTGAGCTGTTCTTTGAAAGTAAAAAGGTGAGAGTAGTTCCTCACATGTGTCTATTTACATCCACGCAGCATGCAGATCGAGGTGAACCTGCAGATTAGCGATGGTGACTCTACATCCTGTGTACTTTATTGCCAATCTTTTATGTTTTAATGTATCTGGAGCATTGCACCACATTTCACAAATAATAATAACAGTTTTGACTTGTATCTAAATTAGAAGTGCAGTGCTCTACTCTTTTGAACCCTTAAGAGTTTCAAAGCGAGTTGTTTTACTCTTGACAGGAAACAGCTGACGCAAAGTGCGTCAATCCAGCTGCAGTTTTTGCGATCAGATATTTTAAGTCTCATAAGATTCTCATATCTCATCTGTGCACTTTTTGTTGCACGTTTAAAAGTGGCGGCCTTAAAATGAGGATTGTGCCACCAGTCTTTTTCTCTGTCATTTGTTTGTTTAAAGATGTTCTTGCTTTTGCAGACTTATCTGTTGTGCCCACAACCTCTGGCAGTGCACAGCGGTCATCTTCTTCCTCATCGTCACATCTTGCCTCTACCTCAGAGCTCAATGATGCCCCAGGCCCCTCCACCAGCTGCCCAGGATCAGTGCTGGACACACAGAGGTCCAGTGGCTCTGCTCATGTGGCAGGAGAGGGTAAGTTCTCTGACTTGGTGGAGACAAATTTATTTGATTTCCGTATGCACAAAACAAGAGCTAAAACATCCACAAGATGGTATTTAGTGGCAAATTTATAATAATCAAGCTGTATACTGGGGTGTAGTGGGCGTGTTTGGCAGGGGTATGCCGTCCACCTACTTCTGCCAACATGAGATATAACAAAATAACAAATATAAACTAGCCTACAACTTAAATGTCAAACTCTAGCTATTGGCAATGGTGAAAACAACCTGCATAGGTCTTATAAACCAGGACTAAACTGGGGGGGTACCCCTGCTTAAAAAATCCCCACTACACCATTGGCTGTATATGAAACTGTGCACACCTCCCCATTCCACTGACTCCTCCCTCTCACATACACACCTCTCAGATGCGTATAACATACACAGTACATTGGCATATGTTAATTACAATCGTCCTTATCTATGTATCTTTTTTTGCTTAGAAGAAAGCAGGCCAGGTTTGTCAGGGACAGCAGGGGAACGTGGTGCCACAGCTCTGCCCAGACTGCCCTCCTGCTGCCAGCAGCATTCACCATGTGCAGGGCCCTCTCCCGGTCACCTGTCCCTAAGCCACTCCCACTCCAGCTGCTTGCAGGCAACGTCTCCGCAAGCCAGCAGTAGTCAACATGGCCATCGCAATACTCACCATTTTCTTCACCATGTGCATCACCCAGCACCACAGCATCCTGCCACCCTGCCTTTCCAAGAGCCCAACTGTCCCATCGAGCGACCCAGTGCCCTGCCGGCCCCATGTAACGGAGTTAGTAACAGCAACAATAGTAATAATAGCTGTAACACATCCCACTATCATGAGCAGGTATTGTGTTCAATTAAAATTAGAATGTTTACATCTGTTATGAGTCCGAGAGTAATTTTTCCTCTTCCTCCCACAGCAAACACTTCCAGTTGATCTGAGCAACAGTAGCGTTCGAGGCAGTGGGAACACCAGTGGTAGTTTCCATGGCAGTACATCGGCCTTTGACCCATGTTGCCCAGGCTCTTCACGGCCCCCTGTGTTTGTTTCCCAGGCGACCGCTGGGCCCAGTCAGCCTGCAGTGGTAGATTCTTTTAGTTCCCCAATAGCTGCTCAAAGTGGGCCCCAAACTCAGCCGCAGCAACCCTGCAGACATTACATGCACACGTCCTGTGAGTACATAAACACTATAATGTAGTTAAACTTGAAAAACTGGCATGTTAAATGTAAAATACAGACTCAGCCTGAAACTGAACTAGTATATAAAGTGTCCCTTTTTTCTGTTTTTAGATGGCTCCCTAGCCCGCTCATTGCACCATCAGCCTTCCTCCACTTGCCCTCATTCCCATGGTAACCCACAGCTGACACAGGCCCCTCCTCAAGGAGATTATGTCATCCCTCACACAGTACACACGTTTCACACCCCACTGCCATCCCATCCTTCGAGCCACCCTGTGCCCCCTGCGCCTCCTCCTCCACTACCCGGTCACCACCTCCCTAGTTCTAGTGCCCCGCTGACTCAGCACTTGCCTTCGGACCATCAGCCCTTGCCCCACCACATGCCTCCACTTGGAGCGTCTGTACAGAGGCTGCATGCCCATGAAGTGCTACTTGAAGTGCAGAGGCGTCGGATGATGCAGCACCCCACGTAAGTAATGTCCATTATTATAATTTCCCATGTGAACTGTTTAGGACATGTTTTTTGTTTAGGAGAGCACATGAGCGTCCACCGCCACACCCCCACAGAATGCACCCAAACTATGGCCATGGACATCACATCCATGTCCCACAAACTATGTCTTCCCATCCCCGCCAGCCTGAGCAGAGAACAGCCTGGTGAGTTCTGAGAGGACAAAGAAACACTCCTAGTGGTTATACTGTGCCCACTGCTTTTCTTCTCTAATATAATGTTGTTGTATGTTTCATTCTCCAGGGAGCTCGGCATTGAGGCTGGTGTGACTATGGCACCGTATCCTTCAGGGCACCTGCACTCCCACCTGCCCCACTACCACCATCCCCCTAGACTTCACCACTTCCCTATTCCCTTTATGGTGAGAGAAAACCCAAGAGCACTTGTATACATTATCATAAATAAGAAAATGGATCAACAATCTAATTTCTGTCTTATAGCCCCATATTTATTATAGCTTAGTTACCCACATGAATAATTTAAAGCTTCATTTTTAGTCATTACAATTTCTGTTGTGTTGAGTGCTAAATATCTCACTGTCTGATTACACTGTAGCACACTGGCATATCGGAAGTGACTTACCCGCACATTCGTTATATCTCATCGAGAATGACTGGCTTCGGAAGAACGTATGAGGTAAAAGCCTTACTCAATCAAATAAATGATTTCACCAAGAATTGTATGGTACTTTCAACTGCACTTAATCTTTCTGCACTTTTTAAAAGGACCTGCTCCATTTAGAGGAAAGACTGGGGACTGTGAACAGAGGAGCCTCTCAGGGCACCATAGAGAGGTGCACATACCCACACAAGTACAAAAAGGTAAGGCTATTGCACAGTTTGTGTTCAATGTACTTGCATTTAATGTGTGTAAATGTGCATGTCTGTTACAGTTTTCTGGGACAGAGTGCATAGTGGTCTTTTGTACTTTGCTCTTTAATCTACTGTGTTATGCTAATTAGTTCATAATGAAGTTCTGAAGTGTCTTTTACCAGAGATCACAGATATCTTTGGGAAAGATCTTAGAAGTTTCAATATGTATTCAATTACAAAATCTAACACCCTGCCACCCAATACAGAAGGTGTTGGAGAGAGACATTGACCAACAGTTAACCTCTGAAGCTTGGGCATCTATTGGGAATAAAAAGCACGCAACCCCAGAATCGGTGAGAAATAAATGAACAAATCAATTTGGCACATGTCCCTGCTCATATAGTACAATAGATGTTAGTCATAGTGCCGGGGCCAGGGAATTTGGCTTTAGAAGTTTTAGCACAGAAAACTTGAGAGCTCGTGATTGAACGTCAAAAACAGTCTAGAAGTAAACGAAGCTGTGGAACAACATAAGAAGCTTCTGGTCCTTTACTGGTAAATACATTCATTACACTATAGAATGAAAATACTTTTAGTGTAGTATTTAGCTTGTTAAAATCTCCACTGGTTTAACATTAGGCTAAATGAAAATTCTTTGAGACGTGACGACACAATCCCGAGCTCTATAGGTTGTGTTCACGTTCTACAATTTTATGATGGGGACCTATGTAGGTTTCACAGCTTTTGAATGAAACAATCAAAATGCACAAATCGACAACCATTGAACCATATTATTTGTTAGAGATTGGGTCCACAATTTTGCCTTATCAATTTTATTCATGTTTAATAATGGCACCACTTTCTGAGCTTATTGTCGTCATTATTTATTTATTACTAAATTTAAACCATGCACTCTAGATTGTGTCACGTGAACGCAGCCTATTTATTCAAGACAAAATGACCATTCTCTCTGTCCCCAAATGATTTCAATGATTTGTTTTATTAAATCATAACTGTCAAACATATATTTTTAAATATTTTATCTTTCAGAGTAGTTTTAGTTAGTGTACCAAAATGTCACCAAGTGCCTTTACTGTATATTTGCTTAGTCATTCCATAATGAATGCTAAATATTGTTTCAAAACTTGTATTTTTCTGAAACAGAGAAAGCTGCATGGTAAGCAAGATGAAGACGAGGGCGCAGACGAAGACACAGAAGAAAAGTGCACCATCTGCCTGTCAATTCTGGAGGAGGGGGAGGATGTCAGGTAAAAGTCCCCAGAGTGTTGCCCCAAAGTGCTCAATTATGGTTTGTGGGGTGTGCCTATGAGCCTGTGAACATAGACAGTTGTTGTATTTTATCACTGTCTCTTGGGATGAATGTTCTTAAAATCCCCCGAGGTTTTGTAAACCCCAGAGTAGCCTAAACTAACAGGTCTTATGGATTGTTTTGTATTTTCTGCCCTCTGTTGGTATATGCAGGTTATGACATTTTAAGTAAAGCAAGTAAAGGATGGAGATATTGACCAAAATTAGTATTTTAATATAATTTATGACACTATTCTGACAAATATCTCAATGAGTCAGAAATGGTTTAAAGGGACAATTTGGAATTTTGGACATAGGGGCTCATTTCCTAGTGAGTCAGAGTGTTGGAGATGTGTGGAGACACTTTTTTAAATATTCCATCCAGTCCTTGTTTTTCCCAAGTTTGCTGGTGCAAGGCTAGTGCATGTCAATGGCCATAGTTGTTCTGCCACTAAAAACAGTCTTACCCACTCCACAGAGCACCTGAGGCAAAACAATTATTACAGCAGACTGTTGATGTGAATGTCTATGTCCATAGAATCCATTTAGAAGTAAAACCAACCTTACATTTGAAGGATTTATATGCACAGCAGCAGCGAGTTGTACTTCCTGATAGAAACCTTGGCAGCAGCGGACTGATATATGAGAAAATAGTCCCTCAACATGCAATGATTCATGCGATGCAAGGTTAGTTTTATTTCAAACATTATTCTATCAACACAGACATTTACATCGATAGTCTACCATAATTGATTTGCTTCGGGTGCACTGTGGAGTCGGTAAGACTGTTTTTAGTAGCAGGACAACTATGGCCATTGACATGCACTAGCCTAGCACCAGCAACCTCTCCAAATACAAGGACTGGATGGAATATTTGTCTCCACACGTTTCCAACACTTTGGCTCACTAGGAAATGAGGCCCTATGTCTCATTCTGAACTGTCCCTTTAAAATGTGACTTGAAATTTGTTTAGGTTCAAAATGTGAATCACTTTATAGCCTTTATTGGTTGATTACACCTGCCTTTCCAGACAAACCATTTCTTCATAGAGTTCATATAGTCATATAGGGATTATCAGACTATGTCACTTCACGTTCTGAGTATGAGTGGATGTCTGCTACTGAAATTTGTGCTGTTTCTTCTCATCGTTTTCGCTCTCACCTGCATTTAACACAAATGGGTCATTAAGACGCATCCTACGCACTAATGCTATGTTACCATTATAACATTTTTATCACAAACCGTTTTAGTGCACTGACAACAGCACTAGCTCATGTTGCAACTTCATGTTAACTACACTGACAGGGGCACTTTCTGCACTCAGGCTATGCATGCATCCGCTGTGTTGATAAAAAACAAATTTGTCTATATTAACATAATGTTGTTTGCCATCTCCAGGCGTCTACCCTGTATGCACCTTTTCCATCAGCTGTGTGTGGATCAGTGGCTCCTCACCAATAAGAAGTGCCCCATCTGCAGAGTGGACATTGAGGCGCAGTTGTCTGCTGAAAGTTGATGTTGTTTTTCTACCACCACCTTTTGTTGAATTTTATTTTGACATCATTTTCAAGTATCCCCTCAGTACTGCAGTCAACCAAAGATGGCATAAGTTACCTGCACAGCTCTGAGAAAATAAAAATAAAACATCAGATAAAAACATTAAGCCTAGAGTGCCAGCTATAACATATTACTACGGCTAGACTTCTCCATAAGGGTTTAAGATTTTATTGTATTTATAAAGCTTTTATGTAGCTTTTGATTGTTTCCCAAGTGTCATTTTTTTGTTCTGCATGTCTCCTTGCAATGCATTTCTTTGCACATTTAACATAGGCTTAACATGGCCTAGCAAGCTGCAGGTGAAGATAACTGCTCTAGTAAAGATGCATTTGTATTACACTAATGCCTTGTTTTACTAGAGTAGAATGTCAGCCTCTGGTCTAAAATATAAAATTGCGGGATTCATTTTTTTTATCGATCATTGTATTGATTAGTTCATGTTTAGAAGATGTGGATTGTTAGTGAAGTTTTTAATTCAAATCCAGACATTCCTATCAAGGGAAACGTGAAAAACAGATCAGCTGCTGTATTAGGACATACATCCAGTATTTTAAGAGTTATTCCCAAACTCGCCTTTTACCCTGCCACTGCAACACCCACACCTCCCTAAAGTTCATCGTCATCATCTCATGTATTTTAGCAAACAAGAAAAGGAATGTTGCATCCTCTCTTGACTGTTCTTTATGAAATGAGCAATTATTAGCTTTGGCTGTGAATATTTTCTTCACACTTGTCAGGGTTTTGTTCCTATAGACAGGGCTTTTTAAGATGGTTTTAGTGCTGTGATCTCAGGCGCATGTTTGTTGTCACATGATGAGCCTGCAAAAACCTGGGATTCTTTTGTTCTGGTGCTGGCAGTGGCTTCATTTCCAGTTGTTGTGTTCATACTGAAATTTCATCCTGCCTTCTGTCTGAGAAACTATTAACTGTTGGACTAACTCATTTGCATATACTTGCACAAGAGGGAAATGGGTTGGAGAGTTGTAGTCATTTGACAGTGTGCTGAGACCAGGTATTTCCACTCAGATGAATATTGAAAAGAAAAATAAACAAATGTTATGAGTGAGTGTTGAAATGCATTACTTTAAGCAGGTATCCGTGCATTCATTGACTTAAAGGAACCAGGAGCATATTCTGTGGGATTTATATTAGTTTTAAAATTATAATAATAAACTTGGCTAACTCTTAATTGAGTCATTGTTTGTTTCAAAGATATGCTTAACTACCTGTCCAATACACCCACTTTTTAGCATCAACAGCACTTCACTAATAGTATGCTGATACTAAAATACTGGTGGCCCATTCATTTGAAACATAAACAATATATTACAGAGCAATGGTTTCTTTCTCTGGGTAGTTAATCTTAAATATTACGCTATTTTCTGATCTATGTCGTAATGCTGTTTCCTCATCAAAAATATACCATATATATTTTGTTTCATTCACATGTTCAACACACAGACCCTGCATATGTAGATTGAGTTCTTCTCAAACAGATGTGGTAATACAAGAAATGCTCCACTGTGTTTTTTAACCTTCATACACCTTTACTAGAATCATTTGGATGATTTCAGACCTGAAATTGCCTATCTCTACTGAGCCAAAAGGTAGCTGTGAACCTGAAAACTACCAATTCATGACATCACAAGGTCGAACAGAACATTTTGAGCTTTGGAGATATAGAAAGACTCAAAGATGTGTGAATGAAAGAAAACATAACTTGGGGTATGTTTTGAGGAGGTAGCATTATAACGTGGCTTAAAGCTCACCAGAGTAAATTTTGTGTAATATGTGACCTTTTAAAAATATGCAGATTAGGTTATTGGGGAGAATAAATGATGAGTGATGCAGTTAGCTGTCCACGATTTACACAGCGTGTACTTCACTTAACTAGTCTATTCTCAGAGCAGGAGACACCAGAATAACATTTTATATAGTATAATCAAAGATAATATTGTCTTAATAAAAATGATACAAAAAAGGTAATCAAAAGTTGAACAGTCCTGTTTTATTAAAAGAAACTTATCTGATAGCATTGCAAAGATGGGTTCATTAATCCAAGGTCAATGTGAGTGAAAGAATCCCAGTAACCCATATTTTTAATGACATGGGTTTTAATGTGGCCATTGCATTTTGAGGATATCTAAAAAATATATATTGCTGTAAAAAGATGTGCACAATCTAAATAGAAACTAAAAGAGTAGAAAACCAGTGCAGAAAGCATCATATTCTTACTTTAAAATCTATAGATTAAAACAAGTTTGTTCATCCTAGTTTGTTATAACAATCTTTTACCCATAAGAAGGCAACTTCAGAGGAGGTACAAAAGTAGAAAATAAGAAAAAACAGACAACAGGCTGAGTTGTTTTACCACATATACAAAAATGTCTGTTCACAACACATGTAAACATTGCCTAGATAACAGTTCAAAATTTATCATGGCATTTTTTACAGACTGGCTGTGGTAGTAACCTGCCCCAGTAAAGTGCTATGATGCCACAGAAATGATGCCCAGGGTACAGGTACAGGTTTACAGTTTATTAAAAAGGAAAAAAAAAAACAAGCCTGGTTTGTACAAAACAGCTTAATAATTTCTTACACCAACATTTAAAAACAATGAGATTGAAGTGAGTGTCCATTTACTTGTACAGTACGAATAAAAACAGTACAACAGCAGCTGACTGTATGACAACCAAATTACTGACATAACCTTTAAGATGAGTGCTTCATTACACCTTTTTAGTTAAATTTTTTTAAGAAAACAAAAAAGCTATAAATATAATAAATTAATACAAGTTTTGTTCAAAACTCCATGGGAAACTATCCCAGAGTCAAACAGTCTATATGAGAGTTTTCAAGTCTGCTGGTCTTTGGTCAGTTGTAGCATTAATTTATAGACGGCAGTAGTTGGAGTACATGTTTCTGAGTGAAACCAAGCAGTGCTTGTTTGTTATCTCCCTTATGCTTACTGGACTCAGTAATTTTACTGATCTAGATCTTTGTCACATAGTTATTAGGAAAAAGTCCTTGCTTCCCACGAAGTCGACCAGTCCACCACCCAGAGGCATCTGCAATTATATAGCAACATAACTGAAGCAATGTAATGTACTTAGTCAAAAATGTTTTAAAGGTGTAGACGAGATTTCAAGGCTACTCACCTTCTTTTATTATTTCAATGATGTCATTGGCATTGAAGCTGAGCTCGTCTGTGTCCTGAGCATCATAGGCATACAGGGCTTTGCACTGGGGCACCTGAGGTTTGGGTTTGGGTGCTGGCTTTGGCCGCCCTGCTCCTGGAGCAGGCCTGTTGGCTGATGGTCTGTGTGCTCTGAGGAGACAATGGAGAAAATAACTCCAACATGTGTTCTTTAAATTGTAGCTCATACGCCACAAGGTGGCACTATAGTAAAGCACTTGAAAAGTACTGATATGGTTTAGCTGAAATGAGCAGCATTGAAAAGGCATGGCACAAAAAATATCCATGTGTACATGTTCACATAAATGTCATAAAGTATAATATAATGTACTTTTTGATTTCAACCCAATACCAAAATTTCATAATGATACATTTTTACAATAAATTACAATACTGCATAAATCAACATTGTTGTTGATATGTCTTACCCAGCAGCTCCTTTTTCAGGCACCCCTAGAAAGCGGTTGTCTGGTGGTTGGCCTTGGCTGGTTGGTTCCCTGCGTGGGTTGTGACTTGTCGGTAGATTTGGTCGTGATGCATTACTTGAATTTCGCCTTTGGCGATTACTGTGATGATCTCCGTTCCTCTGATTTGCTTCATAGTTAGTATTTTTTAGTCTACCATTCTGGTGACCCACTGCAACACAGATGATAACATCTTCAGTACAGTATAGCATATTATTTTCAATATGAATAATGTCTTGTTGTGACAGATGTTTTTGTTTTACCTGGAGGTCCAGGTGCAGCTCTTGAGGGCTGTGTTCTGCTCGAATTGGTGCGACCTTGAGCAAAATTCTTCCTGGAGGGACCTAAGATTCAACCCACAAAAAATACTTAGCAAGCACCATAATCTGCATCAAGCATTTCTCATACAATACTCTACAATATGTACAGTAGTATATGATGAAAAGACCAGCTACAAAGTAGATACCCATACTTACGTGAGTTTTTGGGAAGTCCAGGTCCAATGCTGACCTGGAGAGATTTACTTGAAGGTTTTAAAACAGGCATGTCCCCTTGACCCTGAACAAAAAGGACCTGTCTGGAGCCACCTCCACTCAAAAAGCCCCAATTTTCCTTCTTTAACTTCATCTCCAGTCTGAGTAGAATATACAATATTACTGTTGAATTTGTATATCAAAATCAGCATATCAAATGTTTACTTACGTGTTGCTAAATTTGAGTGGAAGCTTGCGTTGTGTCTTCTCTTCAAAACGCCGGGCCAGTAAGCTAACAAACTCAGTCTTAAACACACAATCTAGCAGACTGTCGTACTCCTGCTCATGAAGGATCATAAAATCATCCTGCAGTGTACTGAAAAACAATGAGGGAGCCTCACATTACATTAAGTATATTCACTCTTTATTTTTTTTGTTCTGAGACGGACAAGATGAAGCGCAGGAGTCAGATTTCACATTTACATAGAAACACAAAGCGACTAAGCGATTAAGCAGCTTTTTCCTTCGGTGTGCCTGAAGGCACACCTGAACCATATTACCCACAGACCCAAAAGCTACATCATTGCCCCAATAAATATTTGACCTCTTATTCAAAAGCAAGCAAGCAATAAGAGTACATGTTTTAGATTTTGTATAAGGATGGCTGATATAAATACACCAAAGAAATGTACACACAACTTTTGTCTCTTGTGTGTCATAAAACACAGGAGTCTGACTGGCTTTAGTGAACCTGACATTTCTAGGGCATGTTTAGGACAAACACATTGACTGTTTTGACAACAGCTCAATAACGGTGGCCTTTGAGCAAGTAATCAAGCTTTGTGTTTGTTTGATTTTTAATTAACGTTTCAATTACACAAAATGTAGCCATGAAATGTAGCCATAGAAATGATTACATCTGAGAATGAATGTAAAATGGCATACCTTAAAGAAACTGTTAATATTTTCTCAACGTCGATCCGCCTCTTGAGCACTTCTGTCACCTGTCCTTTTTCTGGCCCTTGTTTAACTTTTTCTCTCCCAATCAGATATACAGATTTTGGTGTTAGGATCAAATCCCTCTTGATTCCCTTCATAAATAAAATTACAATATTATTATAAATGTGTTAAATGTAGGTTTGAAAGAGATGTAGAATTACTCACTTTGAAACGACGGTCATATTTTGTCACTTTATCTGCAAAATCTATTTTCTCCCTCTTGCCCAGAAATTGGCGCAGCTCGGGCCTGTCATCCATACCCAGATAGTCACCAATGAAGTTTCTGTTAAGACTGTGTCGCCGTCTTTCTTTTCGATTCAATAACAGGTCAGAAGCTAGAGAAAATACAACGATCAGTGACATTAACTAATAAATGAACACAAAAGATACCCATTCCACAACTCACCTTCCTCCCTCATCTGAACATATTTCTTACGGGCCATATACTTTCTCCAGGCTTTTTGAATTGTTCTAGCATAACCATCAAACTTTCGTTCCCTTGTCTCCTCCAATAGAAAGAGCTGTGAACACAAACAAAGACATAAGCATACCTTAGCAGTGCACAGCCTTAAACTTAGACACACCTAACTGCAACAAATGGAAGGAATGGTGAGCAGCATGTTTGATGTGAACTTCTATATGTTGAACAATTATAAGGGTTTTCCCCATCCAAGGGCCAACCACTGACCAAATCAAAACCATGACAAAATGTAACGAGTACCTAGCTGGAGTCGAGTGAATGTTTTAGGCTGATGGGGGAGGGGAGAGTGGACTTGCTGAAAATTACTTTCAGTGCTGTTTTTAAGACACAATCACAAAGACTAAACATCCTGACCACTACTTCAGGCCTGGCATCCACTGACCAAAGGCTGTAGTCTGATAAGACACAACTGAGCCATAAGGAAAAACTCAACAAATCTAACCAGGCAGAAAACAAATGAGTCATCAATTAACAAAGTGTAGCTACGTAATCACCATGACCTGTTTTTACTGATTTAATCATTAAATCTCCCAGGTGAAGGACTTTTGAAACAAACAGCAGCTGGTGTTCGGTTGGTGTCATTAATCCTTATTGGCTCTAAAATTCACAACTTTACTACAATTTTAACAGATTTGTAAATGTCAACAGAGCCAGAGAAAGACTGAATGAAGCTCTTCTTTTACAGTGTGTCAGCAGCTCATCTTTCACCACTTTTACGTCTAGAAACATCTGGTGGTGTCAGAACAACTTTCTTCATAAAACTAATTAACTCTTGTCAGTTAAGAGGGCTGGCAGTTCATTTCAGAGCAGCGCCCTGTGTGATATGTGCCTCTGAGTCCCATAAACATTTATTGTGTTAGATGGGGTACTTGGCACTTATTCATTTTGGTGAATAAGGAAAGTCTTTCAGGGTCAGCTTCAGACTGCATTTAGAATGAGCTGCCTGTGCTCTGAGTGAGTGTGTGTGAAGTGCAGCTCTTGTGTACAAAATCTAAGGGGGAGTACACTCGCACAAACTCTCCTTTTATTAAAAACATGCAGAAAAAAGTTAATGTGGAAAAAGACAACCCTTTATGATGTCCCCCAACTCTGTATCTACAGCCTGTGCTTGTGTTTTAGTTTGAGCGTAATGTTGACTCAGTGCTGACGTGGTACATGAGTCGGGTTAAGTCTCCACCCATGCACCAAGGACTCAAGCCCAATTTAGGGCACTGATGTCCTTATATGGAGTTTAGTGTGAACATAGTAGTTTATACATGAAAATAGAACTTTTGGACAAACAGTAAGACACATACCGATTCGGGGGCTTTGATGAAGATCTTTGTGCGACCAAGCTGAAACTGATCCTGGTCCATGTTGACAGAGCGCAGGAGGTGAAGAACTCCCTGTTTCTCGTCCCCTCGCCACGTCGGCCATGACTCTTTGGTCAGGATGGCATATCTAAATTTAAAAAAAATTTAAATCAAGATATTCAATAAGAAATGTTGTTAGTCGTATTAATTGACAATAATTAATTTAAAAATGGTGGTATTATAAAAACTAAAGGCTGCACCACAGGTGTGTTACCTGTTGAGGAATTTCCTGAAGACTCTGCGATAGGCATAACCAGCACGTCTAACTCTGATGTTTTCTTTCAGACCAAGATACTCAACTTGATGTTTCACCCTGAAATATTAACAAACCTTTTATTAGTTCACAGATACTTTTAGGAAATTGTTATTAATACCTTACAAAGTGCATTTTTTGATCATCAATAATTAAGCTTCTGCATTTAAAATCATCACAAAAGTAATTGGCAACTGCCTTTAGTATCCTTGTTGCGATAAGACATCTGCCTCCACAAGCGGAAGTCATAAGTTTAAGTCATTGCATGTAAAATGTTTTGTTGACATTCTCTAAAACAAAGGCTTAATGGACCACTAAGCGGACACAAACTTCCCTTGTGAACAGTTATTCCGGGGCTCATTAATGACACAGCTTGTGCCAGCTCACAACAGGATGGTCGTAAGCACTAAACAATACTCTGGATCTGAAATATAGAAAGTGGAGCTTACCGGCTCTCCTCCCAGTCTCGCGGCTTCTTTGTTTCGTTTGGTTTGATGCAGCGGATGTAGTGTGGAGTGCACTTCATCAATGTGCTCACTAAATCATTGGCTTGTTTCTATAAAGATACAAGAAAAGCATATAACATTTTACAATACATAATGTTCAGTGTTATTTATCTACTAAAATAAAACTGCCCTCTAGTCTAACTTAAGTGTTACCTTTATTTTGCTCCCTGCTGTGGTTGGACGACCCTTTTTATCAGCATTGAGGTTTTCTGGAAACAGTTTTCTAATGAACCCACTGTTGAACAAATAGCACATCATTATGTTGTTTTTTCAAATCATGACGAAACAAACAATCTAATGTGTTTTTTATGTTAGACATTAAACAATATTTAACGTTTTTCACGGCCACTAAAAACAACACAAAAATACAAATAAAATGAATAAGCTGTTGGATTTTGAGTATTGTTTTTGCTTTGATTACTCACATCTAAAACAATGTATCTGTGGACAGCTGACACAAAGTACAATTTGATGAAATATGAAAAATTTTTGAACTGTTTGTTCAAGTCAACTTCCCTTTCTCTGTTTTTGTTTGAATCTTTGATTGTAGACTATGGCCAAAGAACAAAGAGGAATCAGCAGGCTTTATGCACAAAGTTAAATCATGCTTCCTGGATTATAATGCTGTGATTCTTCTCTCTTGTGTTTAGATCTGCCGCTCAGAGGAATAAGGCTCTTTCCTTCCTTTTGCGTTTCGTTTCGTTGAAGTGTTCTTATGCCAAACCTTTTATTGGATTTAAGCTCACTTTGCATGCTTTAATTAATTATTTGCCAAAAAAATTATCAAACAATTGTCTGAAGAAATTGTGTGTCTTGTCTCACACAACACATGGCCACAAAAGGGTCTGTCTGAGGCTGCAGACAATGGACTCTCTGCACAGATGGTCAGAAAACCCCAAGACCTAAACACACACTGCAAGCAGGCTCTGCAGGGGAAATGCACATGTACAATCCAACTGGAGAGACCAAAAGCCACACATTTGGATGGCAGCCAGATGTATTTCAGGGTCAAAGGGCACCATGAGGCCCCAGCTCCACACTTCTGTTACATCGCACTCATTTCCAGATGCAAAGAAGCGTTCAAATTCACATGTGTTCAATTAAAACCACATGCAAGACAATGGAGGAGAAGTCGGCTTAGCACTATAGAGATATTTACTAGTGGTAACTTACATTTCACTGCTTTGCATGAGCTCAATGAGGTCAGTAAAAAGTACATCTCTGTTTCTCTCACAAAATCCTTCGGCATCATAGGACACCTGTAAGAGAAGGGCAAAACACTGAAATGACTTATATCGACTTAACATAGACTGGATTTGTTAAATGACACTCGTTTCTAAAATAAAAATGTTACCATAGTATCCTAAAGTAGGTCAGTGGTGTTGTACGTTTTATGGGATGAGAAAATTAATGGTTAGATGCCCAATTTACACCTACAGGCTTACAGTGGTATAAAGTGGGCAAATAAAATAACTTTCTATACACTGTAGTATAGCATATATAACTATATAACATATAACTATACTAACTAACACACAAACACAAAATATATATTCATATATAGTTAAAACTTTATTTATTCACAGCTGGTTAGGAGAGCTGGTGAAAATGCCCAAAGCATGAAAGAAAGCATGGCTAATTCAGTTCACAGGGGAACCCATAAAACATGACAGGTAGTAATAGAAATGGCATTGATTAAGCCCTGATCATAAAAGTTTTAATTAAAATTTTGGGGGGTTTTCTATTTTGAGCTATTTTGACTGTATTACCTTCCCAGCATAGTGATGTATAATGAATCCTTGGTTCCAGCTGTTGAAATGTTCATGAGTGTTGATCTGCATTCGGAGTTTTTGCAGCATTGTCTGGTCGGCTCCTTCGCCCACAGCGTGCATTGTGGCACACACATCATCTAGGATGCACATGATGCCAGGTGGGTTCTGAAACAGAGCGCGATGTATTGCGAAGATCAGTTTATTGTACACATTTAAAGGCATTATATACAGTGCAGTAAAGTGAAGCAATGCACTATTCAAAAACTTGATGAATAATTCATTTAAGAAGTACATTTTGTCCTCAATAAAAAAAGCCTTTACAGTTAAAATCACGGGTCCCCTATTTTTAAAAAAATGCCTTTTACAAAGCTTTTTGCACTAAACTATATATTTTTACAAATTGAGATTTATACAGCAGACAAATTAAAGCCTTAATACTTTCTTGTACTTATGCTCAGAGCTGAACACTGAGGCACAGTAGAAACAACAGGCCTCTGTAGTGAGCACACATGCCAACTTGTTTGTGCATAAACTAAACCAAATCTGGTGCAAAGAGCCAGCTTGAGCCTGGTACAGACCCCCTGGTCCTCTCAAAAGAAGACAAACCGGTGTTATGGATTTTATGGATTAGCGTCTCAGTGGGGAAAAGTAATCTAATTAAAAAGCATGAATATCAATTGCAACATGATTTCTTTCATTGTGTTACCTTGCTCTCAATAAGGTCACAGACAATCTTGTTATTGAAGTACTCAATCGGTGTCCACTTGATGCCCTCTTGCACATACTCCTCCTACAAAGGAAGAACAGGCAGGTCCCAAATACAACTCAAAGTCAAGTTAAAAAACAAACAGAGGCAGTGGTGTGTTACCTGTTCTGCCTTCAGTGTGAGCTCAATGAAAATCTGCTGCAGCTTCTCGTTCACAAAGTTGATGCAGAATTGTTCAAATCCATTTTTCTGTTGGTAATACAACATAAGTGATGGAGTCAGTGCCAAATATATTTACTGTCAGGTCATAATGCTTTGTTAAAGTGTTGCTTAACAATGGCTCTCAATTAAACTGGAAGAAAAACAACACACATTTTCTACCCATACAATAGATATTTGGCCTGAACCTTGTGGGGGTGGTCTGTAACTTCCAGTTTAATGAATTCTATTCAGCACAAGGGAAAACCCGCCATACATTTTGTAACACATAATCTAATTACAGAAGCATGCCGGACTGGGATATTTCCTCATAAAGTGGATTGCTCCAAATTAGTCTGATCTTCTACAATAATCTGTTTAATGCTCACTGTTTCTCCCTTAATCTTATTTGTTTGTTAAATCTAAGTACATTAATACAGGCCATATGCCTATGACCGCAAAATGAGTTTACCTGGAAGATTTCAAATCCATAAATGTCCAAAACTCCAATATTGATCTCCTGGCGATCTTTAACCATGGCCTTGTTGATGGACTGTATTAACAACAATGGTATCTTAATTAAATGAACAAGCTGCATATTTACAGGCAGAAAACTACTTCAAACTATATAAAAAGAAAACAAAAAGTACCTCAACCAAGAAATCAAACACTCGTGAATGTAAGGCTTTGGAAAGGGCATCACGGGTGTAGCAGGCTTGCTCTACGTTCAGGGTCACATCAATCGTCTCCACAGTACTTCCCCATTTGCTGTCCATTTTCCTGCTAGTGAGTTTCTCCTTGAGACGATCCTGGTCAATTCCAAGTAAGAACGCTGGAAATGCCAAAACTACAAGAGCAGAAAATATTCAACGTGAGGCTTTCCAAATTCCAGTACAATGAAAAAATGGATTTATGAATTGGACTGATATTGGACCACACTGAGTACAGAAGGTGTTTTGGTTATGCATGTGATATAATGTGATTATACAGTTTTATACATGAATTACATTGATTTTACTAAGAATGTCTATAATTTGTTAAAATAATTTAATAAAATAACTTGTCAATAATCACTTTTTCATAATCAAAATTTATATCAAATACTTCATGAGCAGGATGATATGTGAAATGCCATGCTTAAACCCTACTACTTTCCAGGTAAGCTTAGGTGAGCTATTATATTCATACACTAAAGAAAAGAACTGAATGGGCTTGAATGAATGGTTCTTCAGCATGGGCCTGGAGTTGATATTATCCCCCGAGAGTCCCTCCCAGGCTTATTACAGTGAGTCACTTCCCTTAAAAGGAAATGGTTCTCAGGGCATTGCCGACCTGCTATGTCTGGAAGTGCCTCTGCAAACTGCAGTAGCCCTCATCCAGGGTGTGACTAGCCATGACCCTCTTTAGATCATGACTCATTCTTTACGTAATAAAGAGTTTCATTATAAACCTAAAAGCAACATACTTCATCGTGAGCATGATGTTAAGCCAATTTGTTAGTCAAATGTGCTGATAGGAAAACAGTAACAAAGCAGAGGGTTGTACTAATCCGTCCAATTACTAGGAAGTGTCCATAGGGATATTTCCAACATATATTAGGCAAAAACTTAATTTGCGATCATGAAGATTTGGCTAAATGAGAGCAATACCTGACCAATGATTCTGTAACACTATTTGGAGTATGTCCCGTATAAACAGGCGCAAGAAGTGCACCAATTTGCAGTCCATAACATAGGTCTCAACATGAACCGTATACATGGATTATTTCAAAAAACGACCTGAGGGTAGAGTAATGTTAAGACTGCAGTTGGATCACACAGGAAGTGGGTCTGGAAAGGGGACAGGAAAAGCAGAGGCTATGATGACCTGCCATTGCCTTCTCCCAGAAAAGACTAGGGCTTTGTTCACTGGCCTCTCATCTCATTCATATGGAGTACATTATTTTGGGACTCTACATAAAAGGATGAGAACAAAAAGAAGTCGAGGGGCAGAGCAGTAGTGTTTGAGTGTGATTGTAATTTTTGTTGGTTTTTAGACCATAGCAGATAGTCAATTACAACCATAACAATTAGCCAAAACCAATGTGAAGTGAAGCATTTTATAATGAATCAAGGTACCTACTAAGGTGGAGTGAATAGATGCATAACACAAATTTGTCTAAGCTGTATCCCACATTACTGTACCCTTATTATGCTGTAAACCCACTTACACTCCTCACTCTCCACAGCCGCGTAGTTTCCAGACTCCCTGAAGCTGATGTTTCCCAGGTGCAGAACTCCAGCCACTATTTGAAGCACCATGGAACGGTCCTCTGCGCTTATGCCAATCACATCCATGGCATGCTGGGAGAAAGCCAGGCAAAAAGACTGTTAAATCAGAGTTGTGGTCTGCTGCTCATGAGGTCTAATTAGTCCTGTTGCGGTTCGGCAAGTAAACAAAAACAAGAGAACAGTGGAAATGAAAACACAAGGAGGAATTGGTTGAGAGGGGCAAGAATGTCATGAGGAGACAGGGACCCTTGGGTGAAAATAGTTGAGATTAAACATACACAAGCACACAAAGACATGAAGAATATTGCAGACATAAGAGATTTTTTTTTTACCATTGTCTCCTTAAAATCAGACTTGTCATCAATGTCATCCACTTTGTAGGAGCCGGATTGATTGAGGTAAGTGTAGTAGTCCAGGCTGGTGATTCCCAAGCTGCTCTTCTGCTCTCCACTAGCTCCTTCTATTAACTGTGAACAACATACATACAGTTAACTAAGTATAGTCTTCCAGTAGACTTCTAAAAGATAAAGCCTTTTACTTTTATTGACCAAGTAGTTGCAGCAGCTAAATGGTAAAATTTGCTCTTTTGCTCTGAAAAAAAGCAACAGTAAAATCTCACCTGGTAGAATATGTGGAAACTCCTCTCTCCAGGATTTCGCATCACGACGCGAGACTTCTCCAAAAGGAAGTTTGAAATTTTTCCTCCGTCTGGTTCACCACCAGAGCTGAACTGGATCTCAAAGTACTTTCCCTGATGAATTAGAGCATGGATTTATATTATTTAAATGGATACACTGGGAAGCGAGCATCCTGACACGTGATCTTAAATCCTGTCACCTGTTGTGTGTCTAATGTTAGTAAAGTGCCCATCTTTGACTTTTTTTCCAAGACGAGTAATTTGGATCTTTATCATGCCCAATAAACTATCCTATATATTTATTTCTTTATTTGCTCTAACTACCTTTTCTATTCTTTAGTGTACGGTAAGTAATAAATTATGCCACATATTTGAAAGATGCCACCTTGTTGAAGTAAAAACTTACAAATCTGCTTGAGTTGTTGTTCCTCAGTGTTTTGGCATTTCCAAAGGCTTCCAGCAGTGGATTGGATTGCAGAATGATGTCTTTGACGTGCTGCAAAGAGGAACAAAGAGCTGTTAGCAACGTCACACAAGGAGCATATGAACAACAGCTTCTCGCCCTCACTGCCAGCTTACAGTGTCTCTGGAACTTTCCACTCAGACACAAATAAGTCTGTCTGGAGCACATCATCTGCCCTGTGAGCCATATGAAACTCAGACACACATGATTTCTGAAATATTTCCCCTTCTACTATGAACAGATTTCATTCATGGAAACTGGGAACTTACTGCAATTCAGTCCAGAATACAGAATTAGCAACACTTAAAGAGGTTTATAATAAAACACCAAAGGATAATCTTGAGTATGTGGATGTTGCCATGGATGGTAAGCAGGACCAGGGGGTTTAAGTGTGTTCTGAATGATAATGGGACACGAGTGTGAATTGGTCTGTCAAGTTCAACTTCAATCATTTGGCGAATAGTTTTTATTGTATAATTTCTGGCATATGATGTGCAAAATGAAAGGAAAGGAACAGCTGTGTAAACTATTGCCTAATGGCTCTTTCTATTTGCCTGAAAATGGGGAAAGTGATGCAATAAACACAAAAACATTTCAAATACCATATATTCTGTAGCCAGCCTCAATTACATAATATCTTATACAACAGTAAAACAATTAATCAGTGCAGCCATCTTAAACATGCCTGGCCTGTTCTTCATGTTATACAACAAGCTGCAGGAGTTCTCACCTGTACTTTGCCTCCACCTCCTGACACTCTGGAGATGTAGCTCATTATGTACTTAGCTGCCACCGTCTTCCCGGCACCACTCTCTCCACTGAGGAAAAAAGACAATTCAAAACATTATCAGTCTGCATTCTTCCAACAATAAAGCAATGGTTCCTACACATTTCTGTAGCATTTGTTGTTAGTTTTGTAGAAATGTCTTCTTTTTCATTTTCCATCTTGCCTCACTTTGTTTTGCCCTTTACTTCTCACTTTGCCAGGCCATACATATTTTGACACATGTGGTTTGGCAGTGGATAACACTGAAGCCTGTTTTTTTTCTCTGAAGCAGAGTCAGGTTGGTAATGCCTTTGTGAGAAATACAGCTGCAGACTGTTAAAGCTGCCAGCACAGTCATGGGAGCCGCTCAAACACGCTTATTTTTACTGTTTAATTTCTTTCACTTACATGCTGTTGCCAACAGTAAATTTTATATTGTAGTGTATGCCATTTTCTATTTTTGTAGCACCAGTTTAATTATTGCAGGTCTAGATATTTTATTTAAGTGGAAGAAATGCCCAAATAAGGACATCCATTCCACGATACAATGCAGAGAAGGTTTAATACTCTAATCCTCTGCTTTTTGATTCAAAAACCTTCAGTTTTATGTATCGATGGTTATTTCACTGCGACCAACAAAAAATAAACACACTTGGGTCTTTAGTTCAGATTATGTATGTGTAACGTACAGTAGCGCTCACCTCTTTTAGAAATATCTTATAATTCAAAGATCAAGAATTACAAGTATAGTTTTATTTTCGAAACTGAAAATCTGATGATTAAGACAATACCAAGGAAGATATGTTGAAATTTAAGATAACAATAACAACTTGGGCATAAAAGCTGTCTGTAGATGCCAACTAAAGAAACCTCATACCAAATTTTTCCCACATCTTCTTTAAATCCCAAAAGTAAATCAAACTTCCCTGGTGGACTTGTATAAGGAGGCAAATAGCAAATAGAAAATGAATGTAGTGTTTGTGAAACTCTAGACATTTACATTGCATAGTGTGAAATATCGGAGGAGAAACAAAATAACAATACGAATTTGAACAGATGTATGCAAAGGATCAAAATCTTGGATCACATGCTTTAAAACAGATGGACTCTAAAACACTGCTTTGCTGAGGTCAGTCGAGAAACTCCTAGAAAAGGCATCATAAATTATGCTGAATACAGTCATGGTTATTCACATAGATGTCCAAAGACCTGCTTAATCATGTAAACCACTTCCTTTCTATAGTTTGCTCATGTAGTTGATGACTAATTCAATTCAGCACCTTTGTACTGTTAAACCAACAGCAGAGTGCCTACTAGACAAACGTCAGGGAAAAGTGCTGCACTGATTCACTATGACGTGAACATTAAAGACAACCACAATGCACAGGTTAGTGTACTGCAACTTAGTACTGACTTGGCAATTTCCTTTCTTGCCATTTTAACTTAAAGAAACATCTCTCAATGAATAAGACACAGATTTTGTGAGTGAATTAAACAGGTGCTTATTCAGCTTTTATCTAAACCAGAAAGTAGCAACAACATGAGACAACAACCAGCTCCTAATAATTTAAAATTCAACTGGGTAGGCTGTTATTTATTAACAATACAATGACACATCTCAATAAAGCATTTAGTCTGATAGGGTCAGCTGACCTTGAACTATGCTGATAAACTGGTTAGGTGTGTTTCCATGTTTGACATTCTATTGTACAAGCAGTAACTTACCTTTGTCAGAAGTTGAAAAGTGCTCATGATTTAACCAGAAGTCTGTGGTCTGAAGACAAAAAGGCTAAACAATAACAGTCAAGTTTTACACACAACACAAGTTTTACCTAATAATGACGCACTGGTTCTCGCGGTCAATCATCATATTTCGATACATGTTATCTGCCAATGCATAGATGTGAGGGGGGTTTTCATATTGAGCCTGAAACATAGAAAAGAGTATATTAATTAATAGAGATAAACTGCTATATAAGGAGATGTGCTCCCACAAGTCTACCCAAGCAGGTTTTAAATAATCCTTGTTAAACATGGGTGCATTAATAAAACCAACAGAACCACAATTGGTTACATTTTAATGGACAATCTATAAAGGGAAAGCACTATGCGACTTACAGCTCCCTGATACATCTCCACTTCCTTTTCACCAAAATATGGCATCTGCTTGAACGGGTTTACCGAAATTAGCACAGGACCAATATATGTCTAAGAGGATGCTGTGTTAAGAGAATAAAAGCTGTGAAATGCAAACAGTAAAGACTATGGTAAGTCAATAAATTATGCAATCAAGCAGTAGAAAACATCAGTGGGAGTAATGGCTATTGATAGGCCATGTCCTAAATAAGTATGTTCTATGGTTCTACTGTGTTGAATGTCCCGAGGCCAAAACGCAGCTCAAGGCAAATAAAGCAGCTATTGTGGGTGGCCTACAGTGACCTACACAGCACTGGCAGGGCCACCTCATAGCAACAGCAATGTTCAAATCAAAGTTAAAGGCCTCACTCTGAAGTTGTCAGACCCAGTTAGATGAAAATTAACAAACATGAGCAGGGAGCAACATAGCAGAAGTTATTATAACAGTTATTATAAAGCTGTGTCATTTTTTAAAAATAGATACATCTTTCACGGGTTTCTCCACAGTTTGAGAACTATTAGTCATTCTACCACTATGAATGAGGTTTCCAGGAAAAGCACAGATGAAACAGCATTCAGCCATCCCCCATAGAAGCTTGACTTTGAAAAGATACAAAGATGTAGTCGTCCATGTATCTTTTCTTCAGGTTGTCCACAATGGCATCCTCGTTGATTTTACTGAGTAGAACCATATCATCCACTCCGCTGTGTTTGACATTGTGGCTCTGCCAGTGGTACCGATAGTGGCCCCGGCTCCCCTGAAACGTCAAAACATCTATTGTTATTTCACTGTAAAAACACAATAATCAATAAACAAAACACTAATCAAGAATCACACAGTGAAGCACAAACTGAAAACTTAAGGTATTGTGGCTAGACCGGATACTGAGATAATCCAATTTTATCATAATGCTGACCATGTAGTGCAATCACATTATATTTACTTTGGAATATCAAAAGAACATATTTTTCACAAATGTTTGTGGTAATGCTGTCTCTGCTATCCTCCACTTGACATAGACTTCCTGCTCACTGTCTGCTTCAGCGCAGTGTGTCTCAGGAGAGCTTAGGTCATTTATCATGAGCCATGACTCAGTGCAGATCCACAGCTACTGTGGATCAGGGTCACAATATGCTGCTGGATATAAATCTACATACTCCACCGAGCGAAATAACCTGCGAGTTAGCAAGGTAGCATTCAAAAGCACTTATCAGACCGATCAAACAAAATAAAAAAATAAAAATAAAGCCATTTGAGGTAACTGCTGATATTTAGTTATACAAATTAAATTTCAATCTAAATCAAAAGACCAAAGCATATTGAGGATCTGACTCTGACTCATGTCTGCAATGTCAACAGCCCTAATATTAACTAAATGATTTAAAAGACAACAAGATAATCAAAAGGCTCAAAATAAATTTAAGTGTAAAAATTACCAGAAGTGTTATTGCACCCTTTTATGAACTACAAATTACTAATGTGAGAAACAGTAAGATTTTAATATCCTCCAGATGACTGCACTGTTTATAGCTACTAAATAACCAATTAAAAAAGCAAGGTGTGACCCTGGAAAACAATTGGCTATTTCCCCTGGAAGATATAAAAATGTTCAATTCTGTGCTTGTGTTGTATTCCTCTTAATTGTGCATGTGAATTGTGAAATATGAAATCATATTACAATAAAACAAATTCTGCAGCACTAAATGTTTTATGTATGAAAGTGTTTGTCATTCCTTGAAAAATGCACATATGTTTCTTCTATACAGACAAATTACCTCCGCACAGCTTGTTGGGATCAAATGAGTCAATGTCGAAGCATTCCTTGAGATTTGAAAAAGACTGTCTCAGCTACAGAGAAAGCAATTTAATATGCTACATTTAACCCTTGTTGGAGTTATGTATGGAATGAAGAGTGTGTCTAAATGGAAGTATCAAATATTTGGATCCTTCAAGTATTTATGACTGGAGCAGAGTTTAATGAGGCAGCTCTAATGCATGTTGTAGGGAGGATCCACACAGGAAAAGGAGTCGTACTACAGAAAGACTCGAGATGTTCTCAAAACACTGAGCTGAGTATGTGGGTTACAGGACAGCAGCAGTCCTGAAGCAACACATGTAATCTACAAAACAAGTCCTGGTTTTTGGCTTTTAAGTGACTCTACTTAACATGCTGCTTACACTAGTAGATTTGTGTTAGAAGCAATCACAGAGGTTCACACACACAAATGGACCCGAGGGATTTTCTTAATGACTAGAGTCCACAGTGACCATGACAACACCAGCATCAACTTACTTTGCAGTGAGCACAACTGATCCTCACTCCTTAAACAAGCCTTTATTCTTAACAGGGACAAAAATGTATTATAAAATTGTTATAAAGCAAGAACAGCTACACCTATTAGTTACAAGAGGTCATCCTGCATTTAATTAATTAATTAATCAATATATAGCGCCTTTCATGACACCCAAAGTGCTTTACAGTTCATTATTCATTCACTCCATACCTGGTAGTGGTAAACTACTATTGTAGCCACAGGCGGAAACGAGGCTCTAATATGCACCTTCGGCCTCTCCGACCACCACCATCACTCATGCACACACCACTTTTAGTTTTTTTTAGTAATTTAGTCCTAAAAATGTTCTAGGCATGACTTAGTCTATTTAAAAATTACTTATATGTAGAAAAATAATATTCCTACTCAGATAAAAAAGAACAACCCTTACATTGCTATAGTACTCAACATAATTATTGCTCTTGCATGGTTTTGTTATATTGGGCAGCTCTAAACCATATTACAAGTCCCATTAATATATATATATATATATATATATATATATATATATATATATATATATATATATATATATATATATATATATATATATATATATATATATATATATAAACAATGCCACAAAATGTCTTTCCAAAATTTAATCTCAACATGAGTTTAAAGAAC
Source organism: Odontamblyopus lacepedii (assembly GCA_034769755.1). Lineage (NCBI taxonomy): Eukaryota > Metazoa > Chordata > Actinopteri > Gobiiformes > Gobiidae > Odontamblyopus > Odontamblyopus lacepedii. The sequence continues at coordinate 21,589,492 of CM068349.1, read as the reverse complement.
TAGAGCCCAGACGCCTGGATGTAATGCAAATACCATTGCCATATATGGGGAGCACTAAACATAATTGTCTCGGGGTACAGGAAATGGCTTGGTTTGATTCTGGATCATAAGCAGCACTTTTCCCTTATTTTGTTTAAGTTTCTCCTTTTCCCTTCTTGCAACAGTGTGCTTAAGTGAACAGACTGAAGTCTGTGCCTGCCTCAGAGCTGGATAGCCAGATGATAATCATACTAAAATTAACAACGACTGAACAGGGACTATACTAAAGATAAGGAAACATACACACTGTACTCACATACAGGAAGTAACCAGTGCAATTGCTCATGTACCAAAAGGGTGAGGAAGATAACTTTTGCATTTGACCTCTGGAATTGATGCCTGTTCCCATGACACACAGATCACTGTATACCGAAACATACTGGAACTTAATATTTATCACACCAGATAAGTACAAATAACGAATATCAATGTATGTTATTTATACAAGTAAATGTATTAACTACGTTCTGGCACAAATAAATAACTAGCCTATGCGAGAAGAATACTACTGATACCAATATTTGAACATTAATTACCAAACCATTCTATTGCAGTAGAGTAGATGACAAACAAACACCTGACTTGACAAAGAATTTCTCTCTTCATTGCAATATGACATCTTGCGGTGGTCTGACTTACCTGCTAAGCAGTGTGTCCACCCACTGTCTGTTTGCTTAGATTTGCACTATGGCAATGCTCACTCACAATGTTTAAAGTGCTGACAGAGACATTTATCCCATCCAGGCCGAGGGAGGAAAATAAACAATGATGTGATATGAATCTGAATAGAACTGCAACATTCGCAAAGTCTGTTAAGACTCAGTGAAACAGGTGCACCAATATTCTATACAAGTATCTGTGCCTAGTTATAGGTGCAACTGGCAAGAATTTGGTGAAATCCCTCAGTCGCAAGTGACAAGGATGGATTTCAAACAGAGATACAGACAAAATTATTGAGTGTCGTTAGGGCTATCTGGACATGTTTTTGGTCTATTAATAAATGCATCAAACAAAATGTTACAAATATGCATTGGATAGACTTGGTCAGTTTTATGGTGATAATCTGTTGCATGGACCAGTGTATTCAGTGTGTTCTGTGAATGATTCACAACAGCAGATTAAACAGAAAGTAAACAGTGAACTCCACAGGAGCGATGACTGGCATGAGAAAAGGGAAGGGATATTTGCATTTAACCATGTAAAACAAGTCTAATGCACTTCTAACTTTTAACCATGTGATATCAAGGCAAAGACATTCTTATGTGACACAGTTAAATGAGAGTTGACTGAGATCATATTGCTGCCATGAGGCAGGGCTGAGCACCATCCCTCCCATTTAATGTGTACATAATACCTTTGTGAAAACAAATGCTGTTAATCAACAGACAAGTCACCACAACACATTGCTAATTATGTAGCTATGGGAACAGAGCTCTAATTTAAGGAACATTGCAAAATCTCAAAAACCTTTCAGTCTGTCTCATTCAGTACAGGCCAAATAACAAAGAGATGCCAGACAATGTGAAACTTAAACCTCGGGGTTCCAGTCTTGTGTCTTGCGTTTCAGTTAGAGTAACATAAACCTGCAATAGGTCAAGAGATGTTTGGAAATCTTGTTTTTAAGAGTTTTCAACAATATAAATGTCTTAAAATAAAAGTTTTAGTAAGAGTAACTGTCATATACACCCATACTATAGTATTTGTTAATAATATCAATAACAAATCGAACAGTATGCACACTGTTTATCACTGTAATAGAAATAGAATAGGGTTAGGGTTAGCCTTCTAGCCTTGAAAATCAAAATCAATAACTAACTGCTCACAGAAACCTAAAGACACAGGGTCCCTGTCTTGCCATTTCACTACTTTTAATGTATGAGACAGAGGCTAAAATGCTCTAGCATATGACCAACATGAGTAAAGCCAGAACACAGTGTGCGCATAGTGAACCAGTGACAAGCCTAACGAGTTCCCCAGGTCCACGCAATGATTCTGGTCTCCTGTTCACAGAGAGGACTTGAATTCCTGAGCAAATTTCTAAAGCAGTGATAGGCCTGAAGTGAGGGAAAGATGGGGGTTACTCAGTATGCACCTCCCAAACAGGAGAAGCCCTAATGCAAACCATCTGCTGTAATACACAGCATCTGGCACAGAGGAAACGTCTTAGTGAAGCCGGCGTCTGACACTTCAGACATAATGACAATATCAGAATTGTCTATGTAAAACACACTTAATATGACTAAATATGAACTTAGTGTTCAACAAAATGAACACTACACCTTGATATAATTATTGCCCTATTTTATACAACATATTGCCTTCGGTAGATTACACGGCAAGTGGAAAAAGAGTCACTATCTTTGTGAACCTGCTCATAAACCATGTTTTCCTGAGTGTTCCCGTTCATTATAGTCCTCTTACATTGTGCAACCTTTGAACATAAAATGTAGTGTGAGGCCAACAATAAGCTTAAAGAACTCCATTAACTACAGAAAAGTGGGATAGACAGTGGTATTGCCCAAACACACAACCGAATCCGCAAATGTATCCTCAGTAACAGAAGTCTAGGTGTGTCTGTTGCTGCAATAGTGGGTGGCATTCTACTGTGACCAGGAAAAACCAGTCTATGAAAGCCACATAAACACACACAACTGACACTTGCTCCCTGTCTCATGTCCCAGGTCAAACCGGTTCTTAACAGAGGGCTGTAGGCTATTGATGAGAGCATCTATTTTTACAGTAGGCTACAGCTGGAAGGGAGGCATTTAGGCCTACAGTAAAAATACAGATAATTCTATAATATTTAATGGAAATTGACATTACCATTTAGAGTAGACAAATAAGACAACTTCTTCATCAAATATAATTATTGTAAATAGGAAATTAAGCATTTATTTTATAAATTTGGATCAGTTTTATCTATTCCTCTTAATATAAAATGTCCAAAGCCGTAGCCAGATAGCTTTGAAATTTTGATAGGTATCAGAAGTGGGCTCGATGATAGCATACTCACCATCTTCTCCCTTTCTTTTTCTTTCCTCTTATAACAACCCCAGAGTGTTTATTCCGCGTTCAAGAAATATATTCCCGTTAAAATCTCCACAGGTTGAATGCTTCAGTGTTGTCCTATGTCCATCCTGCAGACCCAGCTAAAGACTTCACTGACAGCCCCACGGCGAACAGTGATCTACAGACGGAGCAGTACCTCTCTGATCCACCACTCAAAAACATTACACAGGAAACTGCACCAAACAATCCAATGAAAAGGCTGGAGGACCGCAGGAACTTTAAATATTCATGAACGGACTACCGAGGAGCATGCGCAGTCACAATCCTAACGCGATAAATAAAAGTTAATAGCCATTGTAAATTTGATTTCATTTGGCTCTATCAAGTTATTTGCTTACAAAATTATATATATGTACATATATATATGCATAAACAGTTGTTGCTTGCTACATAAAATCATAAAAAAAACATTTAAAATGTATTGCTTATTTTTAAGTAGACGGCTGCTCATAGGGCTGTATAGTTCATGTTTTTGTCTCTATCTAGTGGACGCCTTTAATCATTACATTTTCTTTTTCTCTTTTCAAGTTCAAGTTATTTGAAACTTCTCAACTTTCTCCACATCTCATCACAAGTGTTTTTCTTTGATTGATTGGTGATTTTTAATCTTTGTAATATGTAAGCTATATTGAATTGCATAGGGAAAGGGCAGGGGGAAATCTCAGTAATGAGGACCTTTTTGCTGTGAAATTGTAGCCCATCATTATAAATCAGTATATTGGACAAAAATGGGATTGAGTAGTGTACAAATGTAAATGCTTATCGTATAATCCAGGTGGCAGATGCCCCGAGGTGCAGGAGCAACAGTTGAGCCCGGAAGAAGGGCGGGCCACGGCGACTTCGTGTAAACATGGCGTTTAATCCCGTTCACTGCGCACAGCCTTTGACTGATTAGTGGAACTTTAAGGAAGTAACTTTTCAGGACATCTCAGCTTCATAACAGGTGGACATAATATGACGTCGAGACACCCAACGACTACCAATTAATAATGGTGTTTTTTCTTCAACCGTTTGGCTGGTGTTGATATTTTCTTAGCTTGTTAGCTAACAGGCTAACACACTGACGTCTCTGCATTTGTTTCTGTCAACTTTTCTGCGCTCTTTACTTCAGGACTGCTGCTTGATTCAGGGAGTACAGACACCAGGGCTCGATGAAGATTTTACTCACAGACATAATGCTCTATATAAGATGAGGACTGGCAAACTTTTCTGAAGCAATCATTTGATGGTTTTTCTCAGTTTATTATTAACAGCAAGAGGGCGGAAATAAACAATGTTTTCAGCAAAACCCATTAAGGCAACCTTCAAGTCCTATCTTCCTCCTGTACAGGTAAGTTTTATTTACAGGTTCATTGTAGCTGTTTCTTGATAGTGATCAGAAATATGTTATTACTAATTGTAATGCTATTTTTACATGGGTATTTTTTTGCGTGTTATTGTAATTGTGTGTATCATGTGCTGATGGTTTAACTTCAGTTAATGTTTTATTTATTTGTTTTATTATTATATTATAGTTTTCACGAGTCTATTCACACAGCTTTGTTCGTTTACAACTAGAAACAAGTTAATCATCCAACTGTACACGCTAGTAATAATTCTTTTTTTTAAGAGAGCTTTTACCATTCTCATGTTTCTGTCCAGACAGAGAAGCCCATTGATCCACCCATTAAAAAGGTGGAGCCCCAGTTACTTTTGGGTAAGTGTCCAACACTTTGCACACCAGCTAAAACATTTGTGTGTAACAGGTCTAACAAGCATTACCAGAGCAATCGTAGTCAGCAAGTGTGAGATTTATTTAGCTTCTGCACATCCACAGCCTTGTGGGAGGTATTTGTGAAGTAAATAATAACCACTAACAACAGTTATTGTTTTAATTGTGCACAACCAGTTTTCTGAAATTCACATTTTGTCACTTAATTTGATTTTAACTTTTAAATAAAACCTTGATCTTTTCAGAAATACCCTATAGGTGTTTAAATTGTAAAATGTAATCATGCGTTAACACTGATCAAAAAGGTTGTATATGTACTTTTGGCTCTGGACAGATTTTTTAATGTACTGCACAGTCTGTCATTGGCAGTGCTGTGCTGCTTTTGAAGTGAGGGCATGAAGGACTCCACCCAAACCTCCCCATTTATCATCACTCAAATGTCTGGGGCAACTTTTACAGCTGTATTTCTGAGGTCTTGTTAGGAGCAAAGGTCTCTTAACTTTGCTAATGTTAAATAATTAGTAAATAATAATTTTTTTCTTCTATTGAATCTATAAAATATATTTCGTAGAATTTCAAAAACACAAAAATTTTGTCTCTCAATTAAAAATTTTTGGTTTTTTGGGGGGGCTTTTCCCCCCACAATTAGTAGGTTTAAATGAGAGTTTTACAATTGATTAAAATTTGAGCCCAATTGGATTTTGTATGTAAGAATGGAAGCAATTATTTATTGGAAAAATTCTCTGCAGTGAATGGAAATTTGCTGCTTCGTCACACATAAACCGTGATAATTATCAAAATGGACTTAGGATTTCTTTTGATGTCTCACTGTGATGTCTAGATAATGTACAGTGATTTTCAGCCTGAGGGTGAGACACCCTCAGAGGAGATAGTTGAAATCTGAAGTCAAGGAAATGTTGACTAAGCATTTCAGAATTTTTAATCCAAGATGGCCGTCTTCCGGTTTGTTAGAGGGCGTGGTCATATTAATATTTTATGTTTTGTTTTGCTTCATGTGATGTATGCTTGTGCCGAATTTCAACGACAAACTTGCCATTTCAAAAATTGCCCTGCATGGTACATATATTATAAAAAAAATTCTCACTTGAGTTTTTGAAATCATTCAGGGAGTCAAGTTTCTGCTCAAAAAGCAAGACAAAGAAGAACAAATAATAATAATAATTTTAGCAAAAACACTGTATTTGTTGCCACTTCAACAATTAATTTTTTGAAAAGCTCTTGGCATTCCCCACTTCACTGTCACCTTGGCGTCTCCCACTGACTTCCATTCATTTCAGCAGTTAATGCATAAATGTGGCCCATGTGCTCATCGTTGCGAAAGGTTCTGCAGGGGCTAGGGTGTAATAAGTATTCTCAGGTATGACTTGTGTAGCTTCTTTTTATATTGCTTCTGACATTTCTTCATATAAAATGGACATTGTCGTTTTTAAAAAAAAAAAAAAATTTTTTTTTTTAGAGTTTTGTTTAAAACTATATATTATGTAGATACATATTTTACATTGTGTTTCTTGTTAATGGCACTATTGATACAAAATGGAAACAGGAATTACCATAACTTTCTGTTCAACTGCAGAACTGAGAATCCCCAAAGTGGCATTTCACTGTAGCAAGCAGTAGTTTGTTTACTTGTTTTGTTGAAATGGCTATGTGACATTTTTTTAAACCTGCAAGTATTATCTTGAGTCTGAATATTTTTAATAATCACAAATAAGTAGGCTACAGAAAAGTAGGCGGAGATGGGAAGGAAGTCAAAACAGAAATTTTCTCAGCACTCAATCATCAAATGTAGGACAATACAAGATTACTCAAACTACATAGATACAACCTTCAGTAAGTTAATGGTGAAGGAACACTCGCATGGTGAAAAGGTGATGAAAATGAACCACAATCCAGCCATGAACAAGTCAAATGAGTTTTTGAGAATTTTTATAGTATTGTTAACAATATGTTTTGTTTTGTTTCCAGGGGAGATTGTAGTGAATGAAGTCAACTTTGTGAAGAAATGTATCAGCAATGAAAATGGGCATGATGATCTTTGGGGGAAGTTAATCTGCACCAACTTTAAGGTCTCATTCATTCCTCAAGAAGTCTCTGAAAAACCGGTATGTTTTCTTTATTACTATACTTTCTAACTTAACGCATCACATTTTAGCGCCAATTTTGTCTTCTAATTTGGTTACAGTAACCAACCTGTTTAGGAGACTTGTGAGACTATTGCATGTATCAAACACAAAGAATAAAACTACAAGTGTGTATCTGGCACAGAGGAAGGGAAATTACACTTCCTTGAGCTACATTGTCAGTGAGACCACAAAAGTGAGAAAACGCGTCATTTCCTGCCATGCAGGAGATTGGTGCCAGAGCCTAGATTTAGACTTCAACAACTACCAAGGAAGTGAAGAGGAAGATGAAGGCCCGTCCAAACCAGTTCCTCCTCCCTCTCTCTCATTCATCAGTTTCTTCATCATTCCAGAAAGTACAGCCAACAGCTGTCATCAAATATCAACTATAAAATAATTAATTTACATATCACTGAGGACAAAAGGCTTATTCAAATTTTGAAGTGAATTTAGCATGTTAAAATGGCTAATCTTGCTTGAGTGTTCTTTTTTATGTTTTATGTCGAATAGTCATCAAAATCTTTGTGCTGCTTTTCTTTACAATTAAAGAGTACACACCTGTCCCATCTTTTGCTCGGAGAACATGACATCCCACTGACTTGTTTGGATCAAGTTGTAACAGGTACATAATGGTATTTTTTTCTTATGGACTCTGCCTGTCTGCTGCAGAATATTTTATTCATGTATTAAATATAACTTGGCCTTTGTTCAGGTTCACCTGTGCCACCTGATTTGGCCAAAACTGGCACACAGACTGCAGTAATGTAGATAGTGGTGTTATGTGAGAATAAAACAGGGTCGGGCTAGTCAATCTAATTATGACTACTCATCTTCATGGAGATGCTTTCTGTATGTTTAATGCCATAATGTGGAACATTCCAGGCAAAGCAATACCATCTGCATGTAGACAACCAGATTGTGTACCCTTTACGAGACAAGTTGTGCAGTGCACCTTTAATGCCATAAATATTGTGCACATTGCATTCTAAAGCTCTAGGCAGAAGCAGTTTATGGGGTCATGTGACATGTAAGGCTGCAGGTACCTTTAGAATCAGTTTTTATTCTGTGTTTAAACTATTGCTTTATTTCAGTAAATGACACAAAGGGGAAAAAGAAAGTCTTGGGTTCAAACCAAAAGCTGAAATTTAATCCCACTGAGCTCATCTTGTACTGCAAAGATTTGAGGATTATCAGGTTTTGCTTTGACGAGGCTGGTCCGGAAAGTGCCAAGAAGGTGAGTGATATCATATTTTGCACATTTCATTTTATTATTATTTGATCTATAATGATGATGATGATGATGATAATGATTCTACACTAAAAAACACAAGACTTAATACATTTTCGGCCACAGCATAGGACCTAACAAACACGGCTACATTCACTGACCAATGCTAAACTGCCTTCATTTCACATGTGTTTTTGTTCTTTTATTGGAACATTGCTTATAATTGCAAACTGGACCTGAAACGTCTCCCATTAAAACATATAGAAACAAGACTGCTCAAAATAAACTGCCAGAGGAAATTGCAGAGTAGGGAGCAGTCTTTTCTCCAGACACACAGTGGCCCACAGTTTCCCTGTGCCTTGTCCTGGTAGTCACAGCTTCACTGAAAGGGCACTGTTGTGTTTTGTATTTCTTTGGTTGAGTCACTGAAATGCATAGTCAGCCAGGAATAAACTCTGCTCTGTCAAGCGTTGTAGCTGCTTTTCACTTTTAGGTTTGTGCTAATCCAGCTATTCAGTTTTTCTTTTACTTATCAGTCATACAAAAAAGTTTAGAAAACTTTAAATATTGGTTACTCGTTTACCAGGTTTGTCTTGCTATTGCCCACTATTCACATCCAGCCGATCTTCACCTTTTATTTGGCTTTGAATATCAAGGGCGCCGATATCATGAACAAAAAGGTTTGATTGAAATGTTATTATCTGAAATATGATTTTTGTTTTTGTGTTAAAAAATATAATAAAATATCACATGTAATGACAATTTGGCAGAAACTGAAATCAATGGGTTGATTCCACGAATGGGTCAACAGACTGTTGTGTTTGACCGTCCTTCTGATTGGGATCGAGAGATTAAGAGAACAGGAGCCACAGAGTGGAGAGTGTGCTCCATCAATGAACGTTACTGCATCTCTCAAAGGTTTGTCTGAAACAAAAATTGAAATGTATAATTTACCTTTTTAGCACTAGAAACTGATGCCTGACAAGCATAATACCCCTGGAATTATTGTGAACTGTTAATGTTTTGTTAAATGATTTAATGTGTATTTTTGATGTATTCCATGTAGTCTTTCTGAGTACGTTGTGGTTCCAGCATCTCTGGCTGATCAGGATCTAAGACAGTTTGCGGCCTATTTCTCTGATAGCCGCATTCCTGTAAGTACCAATGTTTAGCAACATTTAGCATACATTACACATTTAAAATAAATGAATTAACTTGTTTTTCTTGTATTTTTAGCTCTGGTGTTGGAATCACCCTAATGGTAGCGCTCTTGTTCGCATGTCCAACATTGCAGATTCAGTACAACAGAAAAAAATTGAACGGTCAGTGAAATTTAGTAACTAGCCTCTTTTTGAGTGAGTCTACCTGGCCTGTTTTGTTCTGCAGGATCTTAAATGCCATTACAAAAAGTCACCCCCAGCACAGTGAGGTCGTGAGATTAGACCTGGACAAGGGCCTGCCAAATATCCAGGACATTCAGAGTGCCTTTTCTAAAATTAGGCAGATCTGTGTTATTGGTGAGATTAATTAGTGTTATTTAAAATAAGTACTACTTGACAAATTGTTTTCTCCAATGTATGCTTGTGACTGCCTGTAGATCCTTTTGAAGAGTCAGAAGAGAGATGGTTTTCATGTATTGAGAACTCCCGATGGCTTGAGTATGTGAGGGCCTTTCTAAAGCAGTCTGCTGAGATAGTGTACCTCATTGAGGGAAAAGGTTCTTCTGTTGTTATTTCAGGTACATTTTACTTATTTGTTCTCAGAGCCCTTGCTCCGTTATTCTTATTCTTTAATAATTAATATGATTTTCTTTCGTGAACCATCATGATTCCATCTACAGCCCTCTGTTTAAATGTGTGGTAATTTTTTGTGTGTTTTGTGTTTGTGTTTTTTTTGTTGTTTTTTTTGAACAGAGGAAGAAGATCGAGATTTGAACTGCATTATTTCCTCTCTGGTGCAGCTCATGCTGGACCCTCAATATCGTAGCATCACAGGCTTTCAAGGCTTGGTGCAAAAAGAATGGGTTATGGCTGGCCATCGCTTCTTGGACCGATGCAACCACTTAAAGAAGAGTGACAAGGAAGAGGTATACAAGTGCATAATGACTAACTATTTAGGCTTGTGTTAAATGTGTAATCTAATGACTTGTATTCGGTATCCTTCTAGTGCCCATTGTTCTTGCTTTTCTTGGACTGTGTATGGCAAATGATTAACCAATATCCAGCTGCATTTGAGTTTACAGAAACTTACTTGACTGTGTTAACTGATAGCATGTGGATTCCACTCTTCAGTACTTTTCTGTTCAACTCAAGTTTTCAGCGTACAAGACATTTATTGGTAACTATAATAGTTTGATGGATTTAATTGCTACAATTTCAATTGTAATTATATCTCAAATTTCTACAGGATTTTGCCAAAACAAAGGCTATTCCTCCAGGGGAAGAACAAAGTGTTTATTTCCCACCAGTTTGGGAATGGTCGCAGCAGTTCACTGCCAAAGAACAAACTCTTTTTAACAACCCCATGTATGTAGGAAAACGTGCTGCTTGTGTTCACAACGGGGAAGTCAAAACTTTCAGACGTACAAAGGTTTGTAATAGAAAATGTTTTTTTGTGTTCTGTATTTTTAGAGCCAACTTCTTTTTGCACTATTTTTGGCCACTGTTGTGGAAGCTATAGGCTTGCAGTTTTATGGTATAAGCATAGACTGTATAAAGGAGTGGACTAAGAGTTTGACATCACCCATAGCGGTTCGGCTACACTCAAATGAAACTTGCAATGCTAGCAGTTTTAGGGGCCAGGATCCATATAGGATTTTTTAACAGACAAAATAGCGAAATAAAAACACCAGGATCATGTACAGCGGGTTTAACCAAACATTTTAAGACCAAAATGACCAGGCTCACAGCAGCAGTTACAGAGAGAGGGGAGACAATAGTACAATGTAAGTCAATGGGAGCCAGGGAATATTGGTATAAGACAATGTGTCTTTGAACAGAAATAAATGTTCTATAATTTATGGTATTTACTCAACAGAATGTAATCTCTTTTTTGTTCAGAAAGCCTACAGTGCCTCTGTAAAAGGAATCCTAGTGTCTGTGGCAAATGGACTCAGAGATGGAGAAGGAACATTGACTCGTCGTCCGTCTTTTATGTCTGAGCTGAAGCCGGAGTTCTCACCAGTGAAAGATGTGGTCGAAAGCCCCTCAGAGCTTTTTTTCAGAGACTGGTTTTCACGAACTGTTGATTTGCAGGGGACGTTACTTCCTATGATTTTGCCCTCACATATAGCTCTCTGGAAGCTCTTCTTTTTACGGTGGGTTCCTGAAGCTTGCATTCCAAAAGGGGGTCCCATAACAACATACCACAAGCTCTGCCAATTGGTTGATGAAATTGAAACGCTGCAGTGTAAGCTTAGGCAGTATAAAGGGCCAAGTCCTGGTATCAGTCTAGATCCTAGCCCCAGTAAGCCACATTCAGAGCAGAGACGTATGTATTTTAATGCTGGCTCCTCAGATGAGCCCCACTCACTTCCTGACTTTCTTACCTCATCATTTCCCTTTACCCCAATGGGAAACTTGTGCCGCCGTAGCACCCTTGGGACTCCCATTAGCAAGTTTCTGAATGGAGCAAAGATATGGCTTTCCACAGAAACTCTTAATGACACAGTCTGATCATCTAATCTAATTGGCCCCTTAGCTCAATCATGTGCCAATGTAACAATTCATAATTTTACTGATGCGTACAAAATGCGTTATAACTAGTAGTGAATTAATGTAATTTGCATTTCAGTTCTGATTGTGAAAGTTACTATTTTAACTAAATTTCAAAGTTCAAAAACGGTAACATGTAAATATAAAATTTGGTGGGACAGTGCACTGTAAAATAAGTCTTGGATTGATTGCAGTGGAATTTTTCATGTCTCTTAAGTTAAATGCTTGCAAATATGAGGAAAGTATAATTTTTGTTTTTTAATACGGATAGGAACTGATATCTTTAAGAATTGCCTGTGGTTCTTCTGAGCTGGTCTGCAAAAAGTATATGGGACCAAAAAAACATTGCAGCATATAGAAACGAAGTAGAATCTTTGCCACCAGCAATATTTTTTGTAATTTAGGTTTGAAGATAATCTTTACCTAATTAAATTACTGAACACAGACAAGACAATACACTGTATTATTGTTGGGTTTAATATTCCAGAAGTAGACTAATAGGAAATATAATTAGTTCATTTAATTTTGAAGTTTTTTTTTTTATATGTTTTGAATTAAGAAAAGATGAATTTATATTTTTATAGCCCCAAATTATGTTTTGCTGAAAACACTGCTATGCAAACAGAGTGTGTGTATATACATATATACAGAAATAGTTCTTAATAAAGTTCTGTATATTCTTTCTATTTGAAGTTTGTTGAAATACAATACCAGCTCTTTCATTGCTCTCTATTGCACGTTCTTGTTTATTAATTTGATTAATGTTAAGTGTTATTTTTCAGTGGCTGTATGTGTTTGAAATCTATGAATCTAATGGTACTAATCTAATGGATGAGTTACCCTTTTCCTCAAGCAATAGGCTATTTATTATATGCCTTCTCATCAATAACAGTGTCTTTCGGAGTGATTCTAATCTTGACCGTTTTTATTCTCTATAATTTGTATTTATTAAGATTTAGGTGGTGTTGCAGTCCTTACAGAGATTAGAGGACTGGGTGGGCATCTCTGGTACTGCACTAAACTGGTTCAAGTCCTATCTAGACAGGAAGTATTTTTTGTTGAAATTGGAAACTGTCTCGGATCACATGGCCCTGACCTGTGGTGTTCACCACCACTTTTGTTCAATCTTTACATGCTGCCATTGGGCCAGTTAATACGCAGTGGCAAAAACTGTCTTGTCCTTAGGCAAGACACTTCACCCACATTGCCTAGTATGAAAGTGGTGTGTGCATGGCAGAACTCCCTTGAAAAAGAGATCAGTAATCTCAATGGGACTTTCCTGGGTAAATAAAGGTTAAAAAAAAATAATAATAAAAATGTGTCCTACCACAACTATGCAGATGACACTGAGATTTATGTTTCACTGGCAGTAGGGGACTATGGAGCAGTGGACGCACTCTGCCACTGCATCCAACAGATCAGTATGTGGATGCAAAACAACTTTCTCCAGCTAAACTCAAAACAAGACAGAAGTCATAGTCTTTGGCCCACAGAAACAAAGAGACTGACAGCAGTCACCTCCAGTCTCTCTAAAGCCTTTAAATCAGGCTAGAAATCTAGGAGTAATACTGGACTTGAACTTTAACAGCCAAATCAATATCTGCAGCCTTTTGCCATCTAAAAAAACATAGCAAAAATCAAAGGTCTACTGTCTAAAGCAGACTTGGAGAGACTTATCCATGCGCTTGTCTCCAGTAGGTTAGACTACTGTAATGCCCTCTCACTGGCCTCTAAACGAGCCATGAGAGCTGCAGTACATCCAGAACGCTACAGCTCGAGTCCTGACTCTAACCAGGAAGCACATAAGTCCTGTGCTCAGGTCTCTGCACTGCCCCATGTGGCTCAGAGAATAGACTTTAAAGCAGCTCTGCTTGTGTACAAGTCTCTCCATGGCCTAGCTCCAAAGTACATTTGTGACATGTTAGTGCCGTATGAACCATCTCACTCTCTGAGGACCTCTGGCACTGGCCTCCTGCCCAGAGTCAGGACTAAACTCGGGGAGTCAGCATTTAAGATTCATGCATCTAAAACCTGGAACAGTCTGAATATGTGAGACAGGCTTCTACTTTGACTGTTTAAATCCAGACTCAAAACAGTTCTGTTTAGCTGTGCATGTGACTGAAAAGTTTTCATTTCTCATTCCGCACTCTTCTCTTTTCTAATTTAATGTCTCTCTTTTTTTAATTTTATGATAATTATTTATGTTTTGATTTGTTTGTATTGTGATTTGAATGTATTTCTTATTTTGTAAAGCACTTTGAATTATTTTGTGTACGAATTGTGCTATACAAATAAACTTGCCTTGCCTTGCAGTGTACTACGCAGTTCAAGTGTGCAGTTGGAGTAGTGGCTTTTCAAGCTTTATAGTTTTCTAACAGTAAAGCATTTAATGTCAGAATTTTCTAACAGTAAAGAATTTAATGTAAGATTCAGTTTTGCACTGAATCTTATTTTTGCTGACACAGGTAATCAGTACATTATTTTTTTCCAAATAGAACATTCGTTGTACTCTGTTTTGTTTTGTCTTTGTTAATTAATTCTCTTCATTTTTATCTCAATTGAAATAACGTGGAAATTGCATTACATCGACAATGGGTTACTTCAACAGATATAATGGCATAACGTATAACTACGAGTTACTCACTGTTAACATATTCTATTGTAAAATAGGTTAAAGAGGAGCCACAAAATTAATTTGCAGAATTAAGCATTTATGAGTGTAAAAACCATGGGGTAAAAACAGGAAATTGAATTAACCCGGTGACGTCATTGAAGAGCGCCTCTGTTGGCCTCCAAAATGGGTTCGACTCCTTTGCCTTGATTTATTAATTTGTTCAACATATCAGCGTTTTTTCACTGGATCCCCATCCGCGATGACATTTAAAGGTACATGTACAAAGCAAGCCAATGCAATGATATTACTGATGTTTAGCGATTACATTTTTGTTATAGTATGCCGAAAAAGAGCTGCAGCTCTGCTAGCTAACGTGGCTAACTAGCACTGAGCTAAGACATCAGCTCTGTAACTGTCATGAAATGCAATGTAACGTATATAATAATAGTATTAATATTAACTTTAGTCCGATTAAACCACTGATGTGTCTTGTGTTACATGTGCCAGTCTATAATTATATCTCAAACATGTTGGCTATTATCTTTGATAAAGTTATACATAGCAAATATATGAGCATTTTATTGTATAAATATTTTCTAGGTGAAATGTAGCTTTTTATTTGTTTTTATTTATTTTTTAAAGATTGAGTTAAAGTGAATTTGACAGGTTAAGACTTCCCATTTCACAAAAACGCCAAGTTAAAATACCTACGATTTCGCAAATCTTGGCTAGTTTTCACTAGTTTGATGAATATAGTATGGTTTATAATATTATTTCCTGTTTTTTTCATGGGCAGCAGAAGAAGTGGAAATTAAATTATTTACTACTCCGGAATTATCACACCAAACCAAGTAATAATTACAAATTACACTGCTTTAAAACGTGTCATTTTAACCTAATATAGCAAATGACACGATATATATATATATATATATATATATATATATATATATATATATATATATATATTTTTTTTTTTAACGAGCTTCCTTCAAGTATATTTGAGGTCATTCATAAAAATCAGTCCATGGGTGTAAACTCTTGCCTTTGCTTGTATTTTTTGTTGAGTAGATCATTTCAAGTAGTAATCAATATATTTTGAAAGTTTGGTGTCTGAGTCTTTTTTATTTTGTGTTTAGGTGATTTACCACACGACGACCAGAAGATATTGCAGCTGGTTTCTGTGCAAGCTTACTGGCTTGCAAGTGTCCTCTCCTTTGCGGTGCAATAACTTAATACTCTCTTTTGGAGAATTGCAATGAAACCAGTTCAGGAGCGTAACCAGGAGTGCCTGCCTCCAAAGAAGAGGGACCTGCCAGTCACCGACAGCGGGGCAGGGGTGACTTTTGGAGGAGGTGGGAATGCTGTTGGGGAGGAAGAAGTTGTTTCCCTTCAGAATTCTGCAGCAAACAATGCAGATGCTCAGGGAGGAGCCAAAACTGGAGAATGGTTGCGAGTTCAGCCAGCTGAACATTATAATGTGGAAAGTTCTGATAGTATACCAGCAGTGCCCGTAGACCAATACAGTATGCTCTACAAATTAGCGCTTCCATCTGTTACATATACACCGTCCACTCTACATCCAGTGTTAAGCCACATTTCTCCAGCATATACTGTACACTCACCACTCCTGCAGCATCCTGGCCTCCCCTACCCCCATCCTCTTGGCTATGCTCAAATCCCTCATTCTTCTCTTCAGTTTGTTACCTCGCCATATGCCGTACCATATGCTATACCTCCTGGCTTTGTTCCAGGCTCATTAATGTCTCCCACAGGCTCTATTTCTCAACCCCATGCTGTGTCCCACTTGGTACCATATCCTCCAGTTGTGCAAGAAGGTGTTGTTTCACCACCTCCTCAGCCCCAAGTAGCTGCTCATTCGTTTGCTAAAGTTCCAGTGTCTGGTGTTCCCTTCATGCTACCTTCAGAGCAACCATCTCAACAGCATCTAGGCTCTGGTCTACCTGGGGCAGAACTGGGGTCTCGGGGTGTGCCAGTGTTTTACCATCCACAGGGTGTGAGGGCCCCTGCTACCTCTGGTATTCATCAGGCAAGTGAGAGAGAAATTAATGGAAGAGACAAATGTTCTAGGGAGGTTCTCACAGATGTTACCCACTCTGTGAAAAATGTACATCTGCCACAGTCAATCAGCTTCTCAATACAAGACACCCAGATCAAACCTCTGCAGACGTGTCGGCCAGAAGACAGAAGTTCACCATGTCAGCGCAGTACCCCAGACAGTGACTTGGAGGTTAGAATGTAACTGTTTATTATTTAAGATTGAAAGCATTTTCTAGAATGTGGTACACGTTTTAACTGCAAATTTAGTAAAATATTTATTGTAGAATTTGTGAATGATCAGATACATTTGTGTTGATCTTTCAGGTGCAGCAAGTGGTTGGTCGCTTGGTGTCTAATGTTGGTCGAAAGGAGGTCTCTTTTGCTCCTTTGAACCTCTCTCAGAGCACACAAAGAAGTAAAGATGTCCATGGAGAGAGCACAGGAGGTATCTCCAGTCGTAATCCGGCTCAGTCTGTGAAGGACTCGCGAATGAACAGTATCCAACAGCAACCGGCATCATCGGGACATGCAGTTGTCATAGCCAATGGTCAACCAGTCCTCATTCCTCTTGAATACACTGCTCAGCCTCAGTCACCCGCAACTCAGCATAATTACCCAGGACCAATGAATAATGAGTCACCCAACCGCTTTAAAGCCTCAGATTCTTCTGCCAAATTGTGCCTACCTGAAAGATCTTCAGGGGAATCTACCACAGCCCACAAGCCCTCTGTCCAACCGTATACTGACTCGACTCAGGGCGTAGCTCCCACCACACCCTCCACTCCATCACACTTTATGAAGGGGGCTATTATCCAACTAGCTACGGGAGAACTTAAGCGAGTAGAGGACCTGCAGACTCAGGACTTTGTGCGAAGCGCAGAGCTGAGCGGAGGTCTAAAGATTGATTCTAGCATGGTGGTGAACATACATGCAAGCCAGCAGAGACCAGGTCTAGTTTCGCTTCACTTCACAGTTGGAGAACAACAAAGCAAGGTGACCATTGATGTTCCACCTGAGCACCCTTTCTTTGTTTTTGGACAAGGTTGGTCCTCATGCAGCCCTGAACGCACAGCTCAGCTCTATGGTTTACCCTGCCATCATCTACAAGTAGGAGATGTTTGTGTGTCTATCACTCTGCAGCAGCAGCAGCAGAAACTGCCACAAATCTATCCTCAACAACAGGCATTCTCCAGTATGCCAAGCAAAAGTCAACCTACACCTGGATCTGCACATCAGATCATGGGGCCTCCTGTCTCTCAGCAACCTCGGCCCCCATCTCATTTTAGGCTGGACCGCATGCACAGAGAGAGACAACGAGAGGCAGATAAAGATGGACTTGAAAAAGAGGATGTTGTGCAGTTTATTGGGCACATTGAACCATCAGTTAGATCAAGCAGAGTTTCTGCAGAGCATCCAAGGAGCCATAGCAGCTTTCACTTGCACACAGAGGGGACAACAGCAGGACAAGGAGTTGCTAATCTGAGACGCTGGTCCTCTCCCAGTCCCCAAAGATACAACGTGAAGGGAGATGATGGCCTGCGGTCTCCAGTGACCACTGCACGGCCCTCTTTCATCCCTCAGGAGGTTAAACTGTCCATTGAAGGGCGCTCTAATGCAGGGAAGTAGCATCAATTTGGTAGCATCTTTTGATGAAACTACCACAAAGATGTAAGTGTGACATGGAGCAAAAAGAAAATGGAGAGCAAATGTAGCCTCAGAATGTTTGTTTTGCACGACTAGTGACCTGTGGTTCACCATCTTGCTAAGGTTTCATAATGAGTTGGTAATAGTAATATAGAAGTATGTAGCATAGTGCTTAGACGTGGCATTAATCTTTCTTCCTCTCCATTGACACCATTGCTTTACATATGACATATTATTATATTGCATTAACCTCTCAATAATAGTTGAGGCAAATCGCTTTTTGGAAGAACATATAGACTGATTGGTGATGTTAATGAATTTGAAATCAGATTATCTTCTTGCTTTTTATATTGAGAAGCCAAAAGTAGAGTTGCTGTGAACTGCAGCATTTTTGCAGATAATGAGTCATTGTATGTTGCATTTCTGACATCAGCAGAAATATTGTATACTAGCTTTTTATCCATTTTAAATTGAAATATGATGTGCTTGTCCTATAATCACAATGGTGATTAATTGTCCTAAATTAAGTTGGCCACTCTCAACTCAATTATTAACTCCATTAATTAAGAGACTACTTCATGTAGGTCAATCAACATTCTAGTCAATGTTTAGGTTTTGTGAATTAGGATTGAGACCTGTGGTGAATGTGAGAAATCAGAAAACGGTGGCTTGTCTTTTCTAAATGCCATGTATGGCCGTGTAAAGTAGTGAAATTACTTACAGAAACAGCCCCGTTCCTCAATCGAGAGGGTAAGGAAATGCCAAGAAGGAACACTATGGAGGTTGTCTCTTGTATCTGCTCTGTTCACTAGGTTCAATGCAACAGCAAATGACAGTAGTACTTTTTTGGTTGCAACTACTTTGCATACTTCTGGGACCATGGCAATTTAGAGGTTGAGTCTAGGTTTCCAAGTTTAGAATATTCATGATGTGTTAGTTGTTGAATCGTCTACTATATAACTGTGGTCCCTTGATTCTCTTAAGACATATGGTTTATGGTGGATCTAATGATTGTTTTGTGTTGCACATAATGTTGCTCATTTATTAGACACTGACCTTGGAGGATAAATCACTCTTGGAATGTTTTTTTTTATTTAAATGAAGGGAATATGTGGTGAAAAAAAGACTTTTAAAACTCTTTTTAAAAACTGTTTACAATTAGCAAAGCAGAACGCTGCATTTTTTCCTCTTTGACACAGTTGTGTCACAAAAATCCAAAAGTATAAAATAAGTGCAATTAGATCATGCAAATCATTCAGTGAATCAGAGTGCATTCCACATGCAAACATTCCCATTTCACTAACTTTTGTAACATTACTGTTCAGTACATTACATGTACTGTAGTTCCATGTTTTGAGGTCCAGATTTCCTATGCTTATGTTTTGTTGATGACCACCAGTCCCAGCTCAGGTCACATTCACTGCTACACAATAAAATGTGTAATAGAGGCCATCTTTAGCTCCCTCTTGTGTATGCTGAGGGAAATCCCACTTCTCATAATTTACCAAAAACTACCCATTTATATAATACAATTCATCTCTTTCAGGAAAATACACTTCTGGAGGTTTGCCATAAGTAATGCTCTGAGCAATGCACATATGAAAACATTTCACAATATCTGCTTTCTCTATGCAGTAAACACCGTATAGTTATTTTCAATAACTGAAGAACACCTTTCTTAGGCAGTAGGAAGAACCGCTATATGCAGTCTTAACACTGTCTGGTTATAGGACACTTTTTATTATGGATATTGCTTTCACTCTGTGTTTACTGGTAAAGCAGTAAGCCATTGGAACCAAATGTCAAGATGTCACTCAGTGTATACACATTTGGCTTTGAGCCACTATAGTTTTATCAATATGCATCCTAGGAGTGGAAGTGGTGCGAGCAGTGGCACCTGTGGCTTTACCTCTTGATATGTCTTAAACAAATATGTTTTGCTAAGACAAGCCTTTCCATTTGCTCTCCGCTCAGAGCTAAGCCGCCAAGGTTTTGATGGTTATTAAGTGGGTTCTATTTAAACACTGACAGTATGTTACTGTAATTGCACTAATGGCCCCTTTTTCAGTGTTGGTAAATTGAAGAGTCTCAAAATGTAAAGCACACAGTCAAAGAAATCGTGTGTGTGTGTAGATTTGTATTTTTGTATAGTTAAACTTTTGCTTTGCTGATGCTGTTGATATTGCCTTAAATTTCTGCTATGTACAATGTGTGAAGGTGAAATATTGTTCTCTTTTTTCAGAATACCCAGATTGTAACCTTAACTGTGTTTTTCTTTGCATTCATTTGCATCAACGGAAGCCAGTGCTCAGATGCAGAGGTTTATACATTATGCAGTTTGTCATTTCTATATCTGACCTTTTTTTGTTTTCAAACAATTGGGGTTTAGGGGGAGAGTTTGTTGGTGGTAATGTAATTCTGATGTTACTGTGGGAAAAGTCTGGTATCTTTTTGTCATTTAGCCACAGTGGTCACTTTAATCTTAATCATGTTTATCTAAATTAGACAAATGGCCACAGCTTCAAGTTTTAATAATTTCAGTAGTTTCAGATTTTACATTGTTTTAGCACAAGGTAACTTGGGTTATGTGACCATCAAAAGAACAATAAAAATCCCTAGAATATATGCAAGGAAATACATGTAACATTCAATCCTCAAGAATAATCCAGGTTGTATGAACTTTGTATAGTGCTTTTATTGTACTGTTGTACCAATATGTATTGATCTTTATGAGAAGCCTTAGAGTTATTGACCCAAAGTGCTCCCTTAGCAAACCCCACACCTTTTTAACAAAGCATTAATATCTATTTTGTTGCTTTTTATTTGTACCCTTTGAATAATAGATTTGTACTGTATATTTGTACTTCTGTGAACTGTTAAGGGTGGTTTGTTTTGCTGTTTTAATTCTATGTACTTTAAGGACACAAAGATATTGTATTTTTATTGTTACAGCTAACTTGGAGACATCACATCTATCATGTTTGTTAAGTAAACGCAACATAATATATATAAATATATATAAATATATACAAATATAAACTACTACACATCACTTGAGTTGTTATTTTATTTCTTTGAATTCCAAAGTACTTGCAGTGGTGGATACTACTCGGTTGTTTTTTTTTACTTTACTTCCAATAACACTTGAGAAATATATTTTACAGTACAATGTTTGTTGCTACTCTACCCACCTCTGATTACTTAAGTATACTAAACAATGCTTATTAGTGATACGAGGGTACAGATTTTATTTATTTTTTTGCAGTTGGAAATAACCAGGCAGATTAATTGTAATAAAGTCAAAGTTTATTTCCACATTCACCAAGTTTAGTCATGGACAGTACAACTGCAAAAGAAGTCACATGGTGGCTTTCCACCAAGAAATATTGACTTTAGCATAATATTTAACATTAGCTCGTTCATTTGGCCTTGGTCATGATTTTCTGTAAACATGGACATTACCAACTCCTGAATTTTAAAGGCTAGTGTGGCCACATTATATATACTGTAAAAACAGGCAGGCATATAAACAGCTGAACATAGTCATACTGAACATTTGAGGAATGCAGTTTTACATCATGCAGTGCTTACCAAATGTTTAGGCCCTGCTTTGAAGAAAACCAATGTCCCGCCCCAGTGCCATAAGTCTCAAACCAAGGAGTTTGGAACTCCCCCAAAGTCTTCAACAATAGGACAAAACTTTATAATAAAACAGCATCACAGCAGTCTAAAAGTAAAAACCTTAGAGAATACCCAGTATTCATAGTAAGTATACACAAAGCTGTTTAATGCTGTTCTGGGTACAGTATGATGTGAAGAGAATGGCAGTGAAACCCTGTCTTTGTACGACAAACAAGAAGGAAACAAATACAACTATCCTTTACGTTCATAGCACATTGAATTGATAAAATTTTATGGACCAAAATGTAGAAGGCTCTTAATCTTTTTAACTGAGTTATAAATTGCCTGAGAAGCTCACCTTTTGACACTATTTTATAAACTTGCATACTGCATAGTTTTTGATACTATTGATATATTCTGTATGTTGCATAGAAGTTGATGCATTTAAAAGCTTGATAAAGACATACTTAGAAGTGACTTTTAAATATGTGCTTGGTTGTTTATCATGTACTTCCCAAAAACAATATTCTGTTTAAATTCTAAGTGCAGGAAAAGTGAGGTAACATAATGACAAAATATTTTAATATGATACCAGAAGACCAACTCACAGTCAGAAATCTTGAATACACAATAGTATGTTTTAAAATGTCTTAAATAGGTTATAGGATTATGAGATTGATGTAATGTTTTATGTCAGCTAATTATGACACCCCTGAAAGTAATGAACAAACGGGGATAGAAAACAAACCCCAATTTCCTGTACCAAACTCATACAACTAACCCAGAATTAACTTTCCTGGTTGAATACTACAGGTCTGCAGGACATTGGAAAAGCTACAAATATTGCATACATGTAAATATCATGATTTACGTCCATGTGGGAAAACAGTTAACAAAATTCAAGTATTTCACAAATATACCGGTTAGCAGAAAACAGTGAATTGTGCCCCTATGACCATTTGATTCCAAAGTTATGATGCAAGAGCTGAGGTAACGAATGTACTGTTCAGCAACAGCAATAGCAGCACATACTGAGTTTTCAGGGATGCTCCAATGAAAGCTCAGTAAAGACAAACAAAATACAAATCTATTGGCAAATTAGATCACAAAAAATGTAACACCTTCAGGTGAAAAGAAACCAAAAAGATTTAAACATTGATAATGTGCTTGATAGACCATAAATAAATCTGTGTAAACCTATGTGTTCTGAATGCCTTTGTGCAAATAAAAGTACTGTGGTAACAATAAGCAACCTGCATCATTGTGTAATAAGTGTACAGTACTGAGAATAGCCTGGAGTTATAAGCCACAGGAATGAGGGTGCACTCATGGTGCAAGGTGAGGTAGTGTCTCCCAAGTTGAATCCAAGTTGGCATCTTGAAAAGAAATACAGCCACCACTAACTCAAAACACTGAGCAAACAGAGTTGACCAAAGAGTAACTGGGCCAAAACATCCCCAGTCTCATCATTGATGGCCTATGTGCAAAATCACAAATAAGATATACAGTAGCTGAGCTTGAAAAGTACCTGTTTTCATCAACAGACAAATAGATAAATCTCTTTACAACATGCTATAATACCATTCAACATGAAACATCCAACCCTGTTCATAAGGTTTGAAGTGTAATAAAGTAAAACTTAAGTAATTTGCTCATTAGGACAAAGCAGACTGTGCATTAGGCCGATTTAAGATGGCTGTACAAGCAGCCCTGAATGTTCCAATTCAGGGTAACTTCATGAACAAACCATTATCAATGGATGAGACAGGCATGGGGCAGGGGAACTGGAACAGACTCATGTCTGCTGTGAGGGCTGCCATAGCTGCAGGATCGTGCTCTATCTGTGTTCTTAGAGCTGGGTCAATCTTCTCCAATCGTCGTTTGATTCTCTTTGCCTCTCGTTCACGTATCAATCTGGCCTGTCTTTTTTCTGGTGTCTCGTTTGCTCTCTTGGCCCTCATGGCCTCCCTGTCCCGCTGTAGCCTTCGTGCGCGCTGCTCCTCTGTCTCTTGCATTCTCTGTATGCGCTTGGCCTCACGGTCGCGAAGCCTCCTCAGCTCCCTTTCCTCCTCGGTTTCACAGGCCCGTTTGTTCTTCTTAGCTGTCCGTTCCCGCTCTAAACGCTGTAAACGAGCTTCTAGAGGTTCATTCTTCCGCCGTATTGCCCACTTTCTCATTGGTGACTGAGCGTCTACCAACTGCTGATAGGCCACACAGCTGTTGCACACCAGCAGAACTCCTGCTGGATAAACAGGCATGGGACTGAGAATATCAGGGATGGGAGGGAGGCCAGAGGAAGAAGAGTTTAGAGCTTCAGGGATTGATGCCAGTGATGGGCCTTGGGAGAGCAAACTATCGGGCAGTGAGGGGAAGGGCTGGTCAGAGCCTGCACATGGTCTGGACCCTTGGCACTGACTGGAGATGTGGTCTGGACCCTGACAGAGATTAGGGTCTTGGTCTGGGGGAGGAAGATTACAGGGAGCTGAACCTGGGGCATGGCAGGACCGTCCCACCGGGCTGGGGCTTCCCATGGGACTGCTGGAGAGGGACAGAGAACACACATCCCTACTTCCACTCACCTCCAGCCTGCTTGTGTCAAGAACCTCTTTCAGCTTCTCCCTGTAAAGATAAGATGAGAAATTTTGTTGGTCAATTAGAAACATCTCAATGAAAAATATTATCACAAAGCTCAATATGTTCATTATAGTTACATAATATGAACAGTGCTGTATATGACATCATATTAGTCTAGGGCTGTCAAACAATAATGAAAAAAAAAATCGCAATTAATCTCAGAAATTCCATAGTTAATCGCGTTTAATCGCATACTGAATTGCATGTTTAAAATTGTTATTTTGCATCTCAAGACAGTTTTAAAGCCATAACATAAAGCAATTCTATTTATTACTTGTTATTTTGTTTACTTGTTATTACGTGTGATCATCCACAGGTCTGAAACGGTAGTTTGTCGAATCTGAGGCTCTTGGCTGGGACGCTCCGGTGCACCTGGGTGTTTAGCTTGGAAGTGCTAACTTAGAGCGTTTTCACACCGCTAGTTCGATTATTTGGTCCGCACCAGGCAATAAAACTGTTGTTATGTAGCCTATAGGCTCCAGTGCGGTCCGCTTTCACACCGGCAAACGAACCAAAATTGGTCCGATTGACGGTTCATTAATGTTTATCCATTATCCGCCCATTTTGGGGTCAGCCCGACGTTCCCCGTACCTCTGTCCCTACAACTTTGTGCACAACTCACTGCACATGAACCCGGTGCAGAAGCTCTGGGTTCGGGTAACAGCGATGAAGACTGGGGAGCTTCACCTGTGCTGGTTCCGGGACAAGCAAGACCAGTGCGCACTGGAATGGGACAGAGCGATTCCGTGCGGCGAAAGCGATAAGGCGCTGTGGACTACTGGTCCGGGCTGCTCCGGTTCTCCGTGCTCGAGGATCACGGGTGGTTCCGCGGTGGTGCAAAGCATATGTACAGTAGCGCGAACCCAATTTGGTTCATTATAATTTGTTCTGAGCGGTCTGTCCTCTGCGCACTTGGTTCTTCCCGAGGAAAGCACCGAACACTACTTCCCGCTCCAACTCATCTGAGCCTGAACCAGAGCCGATCATCGCGTTAGAAGGGACATAGGGCTGGCGAACCTTAATCGCGACTAAAAAATTTTTTATCGCGTTATGGATTGCATTAATCTAATCGCGATTTACACGTTAACGTTGACAGCCTTATATTAATCTAAATTACAAATGATCTTGTCTCTGGCATTTTTTGTTTCTTTTTTTCACCACTGTCCAGGTTTGTTGATAGTATTTGAGACATTTTGTTTAGGTATTTGAGAAGGAAAAACACAATTTATTGTTTTCATGTTCAATTGTACTGCTCTATAACTGGGTAAATATATTTTTTTTTAAATTGTATTATTGTTGTTATTCAATATTATTTTCACATGCAGTAAATACGTTTGTACAGGCTGTAAATGTGTAAACCTGTTGAAGTTGTTGGTGTCTGTGAAGCGTGCGCCGCAGACAGCACAGTTGGATAGGCGATCCTCCGAGTGTATGAGAAGATGCCTTCCCAGAGAGCCTGGCGAACTCAAGGCTCGGCCACACACCGGACACACATAACTTTTGTTGTTGCTCATCATGGTTGTATGCTGTTACAGATCAAAAAACAAATAAAATGGACTTTAAAACATATCACAAAAAACACAGTTACTCCTTTTTTGTAACATTGAGTGAAATGTACTCTGTATCTGCATCAGACTAGATATTTTACATTAGACATATGATTGAATTCATTCTATTTATTTAATTCCATTTCTGCTGAGGTGCATCTCAACCATGTCTTCCTCAAAAAAAGATTTGATTTGATCTCAAGGGACTTAAAATAAAAGTAAAATAAATATAAATAAACCCCACTCATTTCCACAAGCTTGCTTTGCTTTAAGATTGTTTAGGGTGTGTTCAGAGACACCAGCATGCTCACCTGGTAGACATGAGAAATGAGTTTTTCAGGGCTGCCAAAGTCAAGTGAGCAGAGGGGACAGGCAAAGGTGCTGTGGTCACCAGCATCCAAGCTCTCCTGAGTAACACAAAAGCCGAGTGAGATGAAGTAAAAATAGGAAAGCTCAAACTAACAATGTCACTTTAGAAATATTTGAAAATGTATGCACACAGTTTAGGCTATTTGACCTCTTTAACTCCTGCTCTTTGCAGGCGACACTGCGCTCTCTGGGTGCTCATAGGGTCGTCAGCTGAGGTGTTGTATGACAAATCTTCCTCGTGGTTGTCTGGGTCACTGTCACTGTCTTCTATGGAGGCAAACACAGCCCTATCAATACAGACACACAAGAGAGCAGAGCAGGACTTACTCTCACTAACACCCCACAGACTGGAATGTGTCCTGAGGACAGGCTCAGTACCTGAGAGGCTGTCTTGGCCCTGGAGCTCCTGGGAGCATTCGCTCTCTTCTGGGAAGTCCTCTCGACTGTCCATGCTAATAGTGTGCTGGAGACCCGCCATGCCTGTTGGATGAAACGGCCCTGGAGTCAAGGACATACAAGGGCATATAATTAATATTAAAACTAAGATGTGATAGAACCGAACATAAATAGGAGAGGCACTGCAGCGATATTCTTAGTAATTAAAGGAGATATTGCAGGTGCTACTGTCTGACAATATTCTAAACCCCACCCATTTTAATCACTTCTAAAACAAACCTTATCACCCTAAGCTCTCTTTGCTCCCCATCTTGTATGAGTAACTCCTATGTAGTTTGTTTCTCATTTTCAGCAGTGTTTGACAGCCATGCTGTCTCAAGGGACAAGTAAAAGCCTGCACTTTTCTCCATAAGCATCCTGCCTTCTTCTCTCCTTCAATACCGCCCACAGAAATAGCCTGGCTTGCCCTTGGTCCTTTCTGCTCAAAAGATCTGAACACTGTCTTATTTCTAGACCATTCACCTCTAAAGAGAAGGAGGAATGGCCAACACTTGACACTGAGTGCAAAAAGTAAAACATACACAATTTATTATTTGTGGATAAATAATTTATTGAATACTGTTCAATACTGAAATCGAGGACCGTGATGTTGCCCGGTGCCCGACCAGATGACGCAGGTCCACCCTCCTGTGGGCTCACCACCCGCAGACGGGTTCATGGGGTCAGGTGCACAGAGGACTGGGCAGCGAACTGCTGCCCCCACGACCCAGCCAGATAAAGCGGAAGAAGATGGATGGATGAACTGTTCAATACTGTTCAGCTGATCCAAATCTTAAAACATTAAGAGTCTTAAAGCATTAAGAGTCAAAAACAGAACTTAGTAACAAGTAGCTCCAATATTATTGTTGACTCTGGGCAGATTGTGGTAGAGCTTCTTATTTGTCACTAAATTAAGTGTGTGTAAACTTTGTGAGTGAGTGGTTCATTTCTCATCCTCTCATTCATACTGGCGGTGCAATAATTAAACTATGAACTGCCCCACCATAGCTTCACAGCACACAGCCAATGACGGATGTGTGGCTCCCCATCCCCCTCTAGTGTCTGTCCATACATCTGCCTCTTCTCGCTCCTCCCAGGCTCTGTGATGTTATCTGTCTATGGTCTATGTGAGAGTCTGTAGGCAGGAGGTGACGCAGTGTCTGACTGGATCCAGACAAAGAACCAAACTCATCAGCCACAAGGAGAGGGGAGGGCACTAGTATGGAAGGGGGGAGAGAGGCAAAACAAAACAACAAAACACACAAAAGATAGACTGCACAAACTCCACACATTAGGGGTCCATCCACCTGTTTACAGCCACCATCCCATTCAAAAGCACACAGACACAACAACTTCTAAAACTGCAGGAAGCAAAGGGGCCTCTACATCAACACAGTGATAGAGGCTAGATATCAAGTCAAGCTCACACTGATGAACTAGGCACCCTATGCAAAACGATACTGGGAGGTTGTATTTTTTGCATATTGATAAAAATGTTTTAAATTGTCTTGGATAGTTATTAGCTATTGTTTGTGGCTGAACTTGAATGATGAGGAAGGATTACATTAATGTTTAAAAGGTGTGTTTAGTTTACGTTATTAGGTCAGGTAGGTTAGGTCGAGAAGTACACAGTATTATTGCAGTCCCCTTAATTGTTATGAAATAACAATAAAAATAAATAAAAGAAAAGTAAGAATCAAGAAGTGTCAAAAGTTTAGACAGATTGCTACTCTAATGAAATAAACATAAAAAATATTAGCATTAATGATGGTAAGGTATAGACCATATTATGTAGGGAGGAAAGTTTTTTTTTTTCAAACACATATGTATGTATGCATATATTTGCACACACATATAGTTGAGGTGATATATTCACAGTGTTTCCCATTAATACTAGAGACTATGGTGCCCCCATAGTCTAAAAATAGCCTGGACTAAATATTGGCATAACAAAATTAGACTTTGTTACTCATTGCATTATCATAAACGTATAAAAGAGACTACACTGCTCAAAAATGAAAGGTGGTAGTGACATTTAGACTTCACAAATTGAATGAGATTAAATTATTCAAACAAAAATGATTTAAGTGCCACCATAATCTTAACCAAATCTACGAGAATTCATGTAATACAAATAACAAAAGACAAGGCTGCGTACAATGTACAATAACATTATGATATGCAGTGCACAAACAGACATACATGGAGACACAGTACAGACTTAGAGGAGATCAGATGCAACTCTCAGACCAGTTTTTGTTAACCCTCAGGTCTTCAGCTAAACTGGCCCAATGGATGATAGGCAGTATTTTCTAAAGTAATTCTACCAAAATCTTTGAAGCCTTATCAAAGGTACAGTGGTTATGTCAAAGCTGAGTGAAATGCATCCCACTTTTACAAATGTCTGTAGTCAGACATAGTTTATTTTAGATTATTTTCCCTGATTTAGAGTGATCTGCATTAAAATAAGCATTAAGTTATAGCCTATACTAATTGTTTGTTTGGATGAGGGTGAGGTAAGAACTAGAGAATTATGACTCCGACAGCAGACAAAGCCCAGGCAGCACACCAATAACAAGACCACAGAATGCTGTGATGTCTGGATATAGGCTTTATGCTGATGCCTAATTCAGTTTGTACAAAGAGAAGAAGTACATAAAGTGCTTTATGTTGTGCAAGGCTGCTTGATTATGGCAAATAAAAATCACAAGTATTTGGCTCATAATTGAAAAAAAAAAAATTCAAATGATTACTTCTGTCAGCATAAACCCGTAGAGGAGGTACTAATATAACAGTTGACTAGACAAGTAGTTTTGCTCAAGGTTTTGCAGGGTAGGTGCACATATTCCGAACAGAACTGAATAAATTGTACTTTCATCTACAATATTTTTGTAATTTGATTTAGCAATAATTGAAATCATTATTATAAATTTGATAACTTGCACAGGTCAAATTTTTTTTAAGTTTTTTTTTTTTAATTAGGCCTGTGCAAGTTTTAGAAAGTTTAAAAGTATAGATCCAGCATTCCCCCCAGTTCAATCTGTTCCATTGTACCTTATGTCTGGGTTTATGTCGAAGTAAAGTCTGCACACAAATTAGGCTGGAGCTGTTGTGGCATTGTCTGGAATTCTTTGTGAGTTTTTTGTGAGAGTGTCAAGCCTGTCTGGACTGTCCTGCTGTCTGTCTGGTTTGAGCCCATCTGAAGGAGCAGAATGGAATAGAACAATAAAACAAAACATACCACCTTAAATCCTGAAATAGACCTAGACCAACAAACATCTAAAGGCTTTAGCCATAAAACACAAACAGCAGTGGCTACCAACAGTACAGATATAACTTACTTCCTTTACTTTTAACAACTGGCGTGTTGCAGAGGGATAAATGAATTGGTGAGATTACTGCATATGTAACACCAAGATTTCAATGAAACTATGTTTAGAAGACAGAGCTCCAGCAAACATGCCCAGTCACTTATGGACTGGTCAGCAAACTCAGGACCAACAAGTGCTTCACACAGTGGAGGCAAGTCAGAGGTTCCAAGCTCATCCTAAGAGCTAAACTACAAAACACCTAAAATACAACTTCAGATAACAGACGTCAATTAATCTGTAAACCCAACAATGCACAAACACATAGTCCTAAAACTTGTGTGTAAAATAAAAGTAGAAAACGACAACATCAACGGGCAAAAGATACAGTATTGCAAATAGACTATAGGCTAAAGGATTTCAGTAACCTATCGTAACTGAAAATGCAGCATTAATAATCTAATGCTACTCGACATGTAAAACAAAACAAAAACGCTACCCACAGTTAATTTTGAAGGGGTCGGTTTGTTTTCGTCTGGACATAGTACTGTCCACTCCCGCTATAAGTGAAAGGTCCCACAAACCCGTGGGGTTGTCCTGAGCGCACTCCAGGAGTATTCCGCACTGAGAGACCAGTCTCGCTGCGCGGAGCACAATGAGGCAGCACACCATCAAAAATACAGCCCGGGTCAGCCCAGGCCCGCCTGGGACTCAAATCAAAAAGAAAATGATGCACATGCGTCCACAAGTCTGCTTCGCTGGACATTCCTCGTTTCGGCTGTGCAGTTACACCCGCGGAGTGGGAGCTCCA
Source organism: Odontamblyopus lacepedii (assembly GCA_034769755.1). NCBI lineage: Eukaryota > Metazoa > Chordata > Actinopteri > Gobiiformes > Gobiidae > Odontamblyopus > Odontamblyopus lacepedii. The sequence continues at coordinate 21,558,547 of CM068349.1, read as the reverse complement.
CTGAGCCAATGGCGCTTTACCATACGGTCTATGGTCTCTCTACCATAGACCATAGATCCACCATAAACCGCATCTATAAACCGTATCTACCCTGCGCACACACTGCTGAGACTCAGCTGATCTCCTGCACCAGCGATCGGGATTGTAAGAAACGTACACACTGTAGTATCACAGAAAAATCCACTAGTTTATATAAAGTGTAAATTGCCCATGCATGTAATATTAATTATTAATTGATCAAATCTTATCATAAAAACGTATGCTAATAAATCTACTGCAAAATGTAAACTAGTGCTCTCTAGTGGGAAAGTTTTACGCTATTACTATTAAACTATAATGCTATTAGCATACTATGAATGTGACGTTGTATTGTGGACAAACAGGGTTGCCAGTTTCAGTGCTTAAATACAATCATATTTCTGATCTGAATTTTCACTACTTGGGTCAAGAATAATCTACCTGAAGCTGCATGCGGGTTTGAAAAGGGAGCTAGGACAATGGTCTTCCATTAAGTGTCTTTTTTATTAGGTGGCAATATATTCATTTGCAACCCTGTACCCCGGGCCTGTAGCACAGCCAACCATTAATCAGAACTGGTGAAACCTCTGCATCTCAGTGAGTGAACAACTGCAACATCAAACAATGTATACCTCACTTCTTCCACTCCCGTGTGGTACAGGTGACTGAATGTCTCCAGGACTCATGGGGGAGCAGGTCAGATCGCTGCTGACCCCTCTCACCCTGGATACGGACTACTTGAGCCACTCCCCTCAGGCTGGAGGCTAGACCTACAGGCTAGGCTAGAACAGCGTCTTCTCCAGTTGTTGGGACTCATGAACATCATCTCAATAACTCACTTAGATAGATAATAAACAGTTATTTGTAGCACTGCTAATATCACCCACGCCATTATTTTCCTATTGTAAATTTTGTATTTAGAGCATGTATATTATTAAAAGGAATATTTGATCAATTTTGTGTTAATTTTGCAGTAAACTGGCCCTAATCGCCTCTAGGTGGCGCCCTCTAACTCTACAGTGTTATAAGGGATTCGTCATCACTGCCTGCCACGAGTAAACGGACCGCGGTACGACTTTGACCAGGTAAAAGGTATCCATCCGCAGGGTCGGAATACAATATTCCATCTTCTCATTGTTGTGTTTACAGTGGCAATTGTCAATGCCACGACGAGCCGTTGTCGGGCAATATACTTGATTGGTTTCCTACGGCTTTTTGAAAGGTAAACATGGCGAATCCACTGAAACCCCGCCAATCAAACCTGCTAACACTATGCATTTACATCGATGGCTAACATTATAAGTCCTCTCCCTTGACTGTATATATGAGAGAAAGAGAGGGGGGCACTCTCGTTAGCCTTTTAGACTACGCGTATAGCTATGCAAAGCCCGGGTTGATTAGCCTGGGAACACAATCAGCTAACATTCAAACAAACACAAGACAAGAATGTTTCCGGATCTTACCCATGTTGCTCAGTGGGCACTAAACTCGAGTCGTGTCAGCGGTAGAGGCAGCGTTATGCCCAGTGAAAGGTCCGTGTAGAGGCTGTGTTGTCTGGAGCACATCGATGACAAACTTAGGCTCTGCAGCGACTCCGCACTTCTTTCACAACCTCTGAGATCTGTCAGTGTAACCTTCCGCCTGCGGTAGATGTGCTGAGGCTGGAGTAGCCACCATTTTGCATGTCTAGTGTGTTCCTCCTTCCACTGCTAATAGAGACGATTCCTGCTATTATCTGGCATAATTCCGGCTTGTAAGTAAGTCTTGGTTGTTAACATTTTGTCTGACACACCCCATATCATAAATAACTTTTGATAGAAGTCCGTATTTGGTGCACATTTACGCTGACAACACTGGCTGGGGCGCTGCTTAGGAAGTCGCAGTTCAGAGTGGACCGGGGTTGTGCCTGACAGCGGCTAACTTAGCTTAGCTTAGCATGAATCTACTGCTGTAGTCTTGCGGCTAAGTACCTGCTGTGCTAGGGATGTGAAGCCGAGTACAGTCAGTCATTATTTTCATATCCTTAACCGCTATGACAACATTTACTCAGAAATATAGATATGATGGAGTTACACTTTGTCGTCACATTTGATTTGATTGGGGCGGTAAATCTGTGTTTACAAAACTAAAAACGGTGCATTTCAGGTTGGCTAAGGTCTCACAGTTGAAACGCTAGCTTGTAATCCCACTGCTTCAAGGAGGCCGAAACTGCATCATGAACAGGTTTAGATGTCATGTCCATTTCGCCAATTATATTTTTTGGGGGTTAATTTCGACATTACATTTAAAGCAATGATGACTAGCTATGTTTATAGATAAATAATTATAGGGCACGTCACATATAACAACTGTTATTACATTAGCTTGGAATCTTCATGATTTTTATACCAACAAATGTATCTCGTTGGCAGTCTTGAACATGTTATGTTTATCCTTATCACCAAAGTAGGGTCACCTGTGTAGTTCGCAGGATATGTAACGGCTAAAACTCTTATAACCAGGTGTATGCTGACATTTGTGCACCCGTACGTCAGCATTTGGACACCTCAAAGCTAACTAAGGTTAGCTTGGACTGGAGTGTGTGGACGTGGACTCATTTTATACATCCATTTCCAACTTACTATTATTAAAATTATGACGGAATTATTATATATATTCTTTTGATGTTAATACACGCTATAGAACAACTCTGGCCTTTTAACGCCATTATAAGAAAGAAACTGTTAGAAAGACGGTGTAACAGGTGGAAGAAGTCAGCTGATATTTAGAAGTGAGGCAATCATTGACCCCTGTAAGAGTAATCCATTTACAACTCTACATGTTTTTGTTGGTTTGCAATAATTTGATTTCCTACTTGCACACATTGTAGATTTGAGGAAAACACCATTTGCACTTGTGCCACTCTCCTGAGTTCTTCAATGACTTCCCTGCCTTTAATGAATGAATGAAATGAACTAAGGGCCAAGCCCTGAAGATGTTAGGTTTCTGAATAACTTATGAATAACATTTTGGCTAATTTTGTGTACTCGCCACCATATGGGGAAGCAAACATACTAAGAAATTGAACCTTTGACATTCAAGTATTATATTTATCTTAACATGGTTTTGAAGTCGCAACATTAAAATGTATTTGTGGTTGCTTTCTCTCTGTGGACTAAAGAAGGTGTGGCTTGTTGCTGGTTGTCAAGCGTCCTTAAGCAAATCTAGGCTGACTGCACAAACCTCAAGGGAGGCAAAGCTTGTCATGAGTATAGTATGTGCCCATAAGTGAATGTAAGTAATAATAATGAATAAGTTCATTATTGTCGTTTACTACAAATAATTTCCCGAAATAGGTTATTATTGTAACTTCCTCCTACTAATATGATATTTCAGTTTGGAAAATGCTAGGAATGCACCAATCCAAAACTGGTATCAGATGTTGTCATTGATACTGAAAAATTTACTGGATTGGATATCGGCTTCCAAATATCGGTTCAGTCAATATACAGTTTGGACATATAATTTGATGTATTAATATTATTTACTGATCGTAGTCGGCCCAAACAGTCTCATAATGTTTGAACTTTTATTTATACATAGCTGTTCTGTAGTTACTTGAGAGATAACAGCTACATAACACAATCTGGATCCTTTTGTCTTATTTTATTGTAGTTTTAAGGAAATAAATCAGTCTCTGCACTGATATCGGTTGATATCTGTTATTGGCAGATACTTAAAGCTATAGTATCACAATTGGTATTGCAACTGAAAAAGCTGGATTGGTGCATCTCTAGGATTTTTCTCTTGGCATACAGCGTAGACTTCATGCAATAAGAGCATTGCATTTTATCATTGATATTGTCTTATGTGGAACCTTTATTGAAGAGGCTACCCTGTTTTTATGGTAATATATTTATTATCTGACAGGGAGGCCATCTTGTGCTTTACATCATCTTGCTTTCTGGGCCCTCAAATCTAGGATCAATTGCACATTACTTCTTAAAACATAAAAACACACCCTCATTCAGCCTGACAGACAGTGCCTATTTTAATTTAAAACATTTTTTCCATCTCTTCTCATTTGAAAAGGGTATTGACTTTTGGCTATAAAAATAGATGGAACGCATTGTTGGATAAAGTTTTTTTTAAAGGATAAGGTGGACTCTGATACGATTTTTACATTTTTTTAATTTACCCTTTCTCTCAATGTAAAAAAATGTAACTACATTTTTTACTTCATGCAAGTTCTGACTGTGAAATCTTGATTAATCTTTCATGTATGGAAATTCAAACTGTTGCAGAGTTTTGTAACACTATACATTAGACTGTTAATTCCTGAGCAGAGCAAGTAAATGAAATTACTTAATTGTAAATGGTCACATTTATAACTTCTATTGATGCAAGTGCTTTACATCAAGAATCATGCGCACATACACATTAATAATACCAGTGTTTGTATATGCACTGTGCAGACACTAACATATTTTTTGTCCTCTAGTCTTCAAACATTCGTCTAGTTTTAAATTGGACAGAAATAGATTTAATGGATCATCTTGCTTTGGTTGATAATGATGTTTGCTGAGATGAATCAGTTATAGGCATTTGTCCTCCCCACTTCTTTTTCAGTCTTGAAGGGTTAATGAGAGATGCTTGAATTTGTATAAGACATTAACTGACTTTTTATGTTTTCAGAGAATGCCAGCTCCGATCAGACTGCGGGAGCTGATCCGGACTATCCGGACAGCACGAACCCAAGCAGAGGAGCGAGAGATGATCCAGAAAGAGTGTGCTGCTATCCGCTCATCTTTCCGAGAGGAAGATAATACCTATCGTTGCAGAAATGTGGCAAAGCTACTGTATATGCACATGTTGGGCTACCCAGCCCATTTTGGTCAGGTATGTGTGTCCATATGCACAAATAATCCATTCATGTTTTACCCTTTGTAAACTGCTGTCCTTTGTTTCAGCTGGAGTGCCTGAAGCTTATTGCATCCCAGAAGTTCACAGACAAACGAATAGGTTATTTAGGTGCTATGCTGCTGTTGGATGAGAGGCAGGATGTTCATCTACTAATGACAAATTGCATTAAAAAGTGGGTGCATCTAAATACTTGAGGATGAAATCTCACACTGCCTGCTCCTCATGGTGCTCTGTTGTCTGCTCTCCCCAGTGACCTAAACCACAGTACACAGTATGTCCAGGGTCTGGCCTTGTGCACATTGGGCTGCATGGGTTCATCAGAGATGTGTCGGGACCTGGCTGGTGAAGTGGAGAAGCTGCTAAAAACGTCCAACTCATACTTGAGAAAAAAGGTATAATTTATTTTACTCCCACTAAAGGAATACACAAACACACTGGACATGATTTTGACTGCATTTTGTTTGTGAAATATATTTGCAGGCGGCTTTGTGTGCGGTTCATGTCATAAGAAAAGTTCCAGAACTTATGGAAATGTTCCTTCCAGCCACAAAAAACCTGCTCAGCGAGAAGAACCATGGTAAGTGCAAATGTTATAATAGGAGATACCCTCTGGCTTAAAAAAATATTTCCATTATTTATTTATTTTTTTCCCCTTCACAAAAAAGTAAATGTGTCTGCCTGATTAAACACATGCATAAGTTTTGTCTATATGTGGAACTGCAGTTAACTGGTAATTATCTATTTATACATAAATTAAAGTAAAACTAAATCAGAAACATTAAGATCATAGAAAGATGAGATGTTTTGCACCAAATTATAGCTCAATAAATAGTTTCCACCTGCACCTGGATTTTAATGACACAGATTTTGGTAATCCTGCGCGCTCAGGCACCCTGCTCTACATCAGGGAGTGCTCTACTGGTTTTTAAAGTCCACCCTTTTAATAGGTCTGTTCCTTGTGGTGCTGAAATGATTTTTGCTACGTCTCACTAAGAACTAGGAACTTGAAGCAGCCACATCACTGTTTATTTTATTCACAGGCCTTTCTTTTACTCAATAAAAGTAAAGGTTTTAGTTTAGTCTTTAATTGAAAGGACAATGTCCACAGATATTGTGCATACATTTTCTGTACCACATTATAGCTACAAAACTTTTTTTTTTTTATCCACTTCCTGATTTTAATTAATATTTTTTAATCTTTATTCTGTTTAGGTGTTCTCCATACTTCAGTTGTTCTCCTCACTGAGATGTGTGAGAGAAGCCCAGATATGCTGGCCCACTTCAGAAAGGTACAGAGATTTTTTCTGAGAGCAAAACAGTAGTGGGTTTGTCTTAAGCTCACACATGACATCTCATTTCCCTTTGCACATTTGACATTATCTTATCGCTAAGTAAACACACAGCTCTAAACGCTGCATCACGTTTCAATCTTGAACTCTGTCTACTTTGTGTGTACTGCTTTGGCTGTTCTGCTGCTGCCTTCTCTTCTGTAGGTGTAACAGCGCTCAGGAGTGCCACCCTCATGGTCATGAGCTCAACATATTTTAGCTTTCTGAAAGTGAATGACTTCCCCTCCCTAACATCTCCCTCATATTTTTTCTGTCATTTGTCTTTGTTACAATTCCTGCATTGTGTTAGAATGAGAAGGTAAGAGTACATTCTGATCTCATAGCTGGTGCATGCTGTAAATAGTAATCCTCACAGTCACCTCAAATGTAACTCTTTTGTTTTTGTCATAATGTTTTCCTTGATTTTATAAATCTTAAGTGATCACCATTAATCACTGTCAGTGTACTGAGTCAAATATCCCAAACTGGATTTTGTGCGACACATTCCTCACAGTTGTTTTGTGTTTTTTATTTTTCTGATTCAAGCTCATTTAGTCACACTGGTGTTGGTCTAATAATAACCCTATATCACTCAACAAGTCAAGTCAAACAGTCAAAATTATATGGGCAGTTGGGCATTATACAGGGGTAGGGATTTGTCTAAACACAATAACTTTGCTTGTGCCTGTCTGCCCCTCAAAAGATTTTTCATTTTTGGACTTTCCCCATTTTGTGTGTATTTTACTGTAGGCACTTTTGTTTAATTTTCTTTGAACTGCATACTTAAAATGTGAAAATATATAGGGCTGTTGAAGCTAGACTAAACATATGTTCGCAGCACATAAGATTCTAATGTTTGTGGGAGTCACAGTGTGTCACAATACATCCTTAAAACTTATCAGCGGAGCATTAATGCTGATGTAAAACCTCTGACAGCTGTTTATTCTTCTCTTGTTAATATTTTGATCAGCTGGTTCCACAGTTGGTGAGGATCCTGAAGAACCTAATCATGTCTGGGTACTCTCCTGAGCATGATGTGTCAGGCATTAGCGACCCTTTCCTTCAGGTAATGCTTAGCTTATGTTTTTAAGAGCCTGTATTACATATTTTATGATCTATGTTATAATGCTGTTTCCTCATTAAAAACATGGAGTTGTGTTTTGTTTCATTCACACATGTTTACGCAAAAAGGCTGTGTTCTCTTAAACTGAAAACACCCTGTTCCACATTGTGATGTTGTGGAAATACAGGAAGTGCTCCACTGTGTTTTTAAACTCCATACGCCATCACTATCTCATTTGCATTTGGATAATTTCAACCTTGGAATTGCCCATCTCTACGTACAGTAATATGTAAAATGTACCTCTAACTACCACTACATGACGTCACAAGCTGGAACAAAGCATTTTGAATTTTGGAGATCTAGACAGGCTAATAAAGCAGAATTACTCAAATATGTAAATATGTAAATGAAACAAAACAACTCCAGGTATGTTTTTGACTCACAAGAGTCAATTTAGCATAATATAGGACCTTTAAGTATTCAAATGTGTCTTTAATCTCAATCTTGACGTGAACAGGTGCGAATATTAAGACTTCTACGAATTCTGGGTAAAAGCGATGATGACTCTAGTGAAGCAATGAATGACATTCTTGCACAGGTACGTTTTTAAGAATACAAATACCAGGTTAACCATGCGCTGGTATACAGATAGTGTGTTTACTCTACAGGTTGCAACAAATACAGAGACAAGTAAAAATGTTGGCAATGCAATCCTGTATGAGACCGTATTGACCATAATGGACATAAAGTCTGAAAGTGGACTACGAGTGAGTTTATTTTTAATTTCATAAAACATTAAAGCAATCTGTGTAATATCTACTGTAACTGATTGATCTGTTTTACAGGTCTTGGCCATTAACATTTTAGGTCGCTTCCTTTTAAACAATGACAAAAATATCAGGTTGGTGTATTTGATACTTCATGGCTTCACCTTTGCCTAAATGTTAAAATGTTATAAAAACTGATACAAATATTTTTCAGATATGTGGCATTGACATCTCTACTGAAGACTGTACAGACAGACCATAATGCAGTGCAGAGGCATAGGAGCACTATTGTGGATTGTTTGAAAGACCTGGATGTTTCAATTAAGAGGTAAATTGCCAATTGTTTACACTGAGAGTGACTATTTTTTTTTTTTTTTCATGGTTCTATGATTTTTATAGACGCGCAATGGAGCTAAGCTTTGCTCTAGTGAATGGCAACAACATCCGAGGAATGATGAAGGAACTGCTGTACTTTCTGGATTCCTGTGACCCCGAATTTAAAGCCGACTGTGCATCAGGAGTCTTTCTAGCTGCAGAAAAGTATGACGATCAGTGCTTTAACAAATTAAAAAAAAATATTGTTATTATGTTCATGCTGCCTTCATTTGCTGTAGGATTTATGCGAAAAATGACTTGAGTTGAACACATTGTAATTTCCAGTGAAGTACTGTGAGATGATTTTTGATACATATGTTGTGTAAAAATACATTGTGAGATAATGTTAATTCATGTTTTAAAGCCTACTGGTTTATTGACTTGAATCCAACATAATAATACAGCATTCACACTGTAAATGTCATTTCTATTTTTTTTTTAATATACTAATTTATAGCCAGCATTTATATCTTTACAGATGAAGTGAATAAAGGCAGGCATGTGAAGGCAGCATTATTAAATAGTTTAATACACTTTAAATCATATCATGAAACTGCTAGATTAGAAAAATGTTGCATACAAATGCTGTATGATGAAACAAAGAGTGATCCATCGTCTGAAACTCGGTGTTGACACTTAAATTGTCTGACAGCATTTTATAACATGAACATGTATATTATATATTCATATTATATTTGTATTATTTTTACCTAAGTTTCATGTTTGCCTTTTTGTTACAGATACGCTCCATCCAAACGATGGCACATAGACACAATTATGAGGGTTCTGACCACAGTAAGTGTTCCACAATACAGTCGTGGCCAAAAGTTTTGAGAATGACACCAAATATTACATTTTCACAGCTTCATTGTTTTTAGGTGTTTTGTCAGATGTTTCTATGGTTTACTGAAATATAATTACAAGCATTTCATAAGCATCAAAAGCTTTTATTGACAATTACACTGAGTTCATGCAACAAGTCAATATTTGCAGTGTTGACCCTTTTTCAAGACCTCTGCCATTCTCCCTGGCAGCTCTCAATTTCTGGACCAAATCCTGACTGATGGCCATCCATTCTTGCTTAATCAATGCTTGGAGTTTGTCAGAATTTGTGAGTTTTTGTGTGTCCACCCGTCTCTTGAAGATTGACCACAAGTTCTCAATGGGATTAAGATCTGGGGAGTTTCCTGGCCATGGACCTAAAATCTTTTTGTTTTGTTCCCTGAGCCATTTAGTTATTATTTTTGCTTTATGGTAAGGTGCCCTATCGTGCTGGAAAAGGCATTGTTCATCACCAAACTCTTGGATGGTTAGGAGAAGTTGCTCTCGGAGGACGTCTTGGTACCATTCTTTACTCACGGCTGTGTTTTTTGGCAAGATTGTGAGAGAGGCCACTCCCTTGACTGAGAAGCAACCCCACACATGAATGGTGTCAGGATGCTTTACTGTTGGCATGAGACAGGACTGATGGTAAAGCTCACCTTGTCTTCTCCGAACAAGCTTTTTTCCCGATGCCCCAAACAATCGGAAAGGGGATTCATCAGAGAAAATGACTTTACCTAGTCCTCAGCAGTCCAATCCCTGTACCTTTTGCAGAATATCAGTCGGTCTCTGATGTTTTTTCTGGAGAGAAGTGGCTTCTCTGCTGCCCTTCTTGACACCACAAGTCTTTGCCTCACTGTGCATGCAGACACACTCACACCTGGCTGCTGCCATTCCCGAGCAAGCGCTGCACTGGGTGGTGGCCCGATCCCGCAGCTGAAACAACTTTAGGAGACGGTCCTGGCACTTGCTGGAGTTTCTTGGGCGCCCTGGAGCCTGTTTGGCAACAATTGAACCTCTCTCCTTGAAGTTCTTGATAATCCAATAGATGGTTGACTGAGGTGCAATCTTAGTAGCTGCTATAAATTTCCCTGTTATGCCCTTTTTGTGCAATGCAATGATGACTGCACATGTTTCCTGGCACATAACCATGGTTAACAGAAGAGGAACAATGATGTCAAGCACCATCCTCCAGTGTCCAAGTGTCCAGTCTGTTATTCTAACTAAAATCATGACAGACCGATCCCCTGTCTTGTCCTCATCAACACCCACACCAGTGTTAAAGGAGGAATCTTTGAATTCATGGTAGCTGGTTGCTTGGTAGCTTTTGTGGCAGAGCTGAAATGCAGTGGAAATGTTCTTTTGGGGATAAAGTTAATTTTCAAGGCAAAGAGGGACTTTGCAATTAATTGCAGTTGAGCTGATCACTCCTCATAACATTCTGGAGTATATGCACATTGCCATAATAAATACTGGAGCAGCAGACTTTGTGAAAATTAGTATTTGTGTCATTCTCAAAACCTTTGGCCACGATTGTAGTTATAAACATCTGTCAATTTTTCTTGGTTTTACATTTAACCTTCTGGCTTCAGGCAGGGAGCTACGTCAGAGATGACTCTGTTCCAAATCTCATCCAGCTGATTACAAACAGTGTGGAGATGCATGCCTACACAGTCCAGAGACTCTATAAGGCACTGCTGGATGACATTTCACAGGTAAGAATCTTTTCTATGTTTTCATAATGAATTACATTGCCCCATATGTTTCAGGACATTTTGTGTTCTTCAGCAACCTTTAGTGCAGGTGGCATCATGGTGCATAGGTGAATATGGGGACCTCCTTGTATCTGGACAATGTGAAGAAGAGGAGCCAATCCAGGTATTTTATTTGGAAATATCCATAGATAAGATTTTCTAACTGGAAGATTGGAAGTTCACATAGAGTTTAAGACAAATTTGGAAAGAGTTGGCTTGTCAGGTGAGAGGGCAAAGGGCCTACTTTGCTCTTCAACAAGTCCATATTGCATTATACTGTCCCCAGCCTCTCACCTTGACTAATTCAACTGTGTTTGTGTTGTTTGAATTAAGGTGACAGAGGATGAAGTTCTGGACGTGCTGGAAGGACTTCTAGTGTCTAATTTGTCAACTCCTGTAACTCGGGGCTACGCTCTTACTGCCATCATGAAGCTGTCTACACGCTTCAGCAGTGTTAAGTAAGTTACACTTTAAATTCTTTTTAAATAAAATACCTTATACTCAACTCTTTAGCATGTTTTTCAGCCGAATCAAAAAGGTGGTTTCAATATATGGAAGCAGCATTGATGTGGAGCTGCAGCAGAGAGCAGTGGAATATAATGCACTTTTTAAAAAATATGACCACATGAGGTAATACCTTTTTGCAGGATTTATTCAGCACGGCATTTCACTGTGAATTCTGTCTTGTTTTCATGTTGACTTAAATATGTCTCTTTAAGGCCAGCTTTATTAGAGCGGATGCCCATTATGGAGAAAACCTCCACAAATGGCCCAACAGACATTGTCCAGACCAATGGAGAGACCGAGTCCTCTGTTGTAGAGCCCAAACATCCACCCCCAGTCACCCAGCCAGCCAACCAGGTATGTTAAAGAATGTTAAAGAGTATGTTTATTTACTAAAAGTATAACAAAAACATGGCGCTTTTTCCTTTTAAGGCCAATGATTTATTAGATTTGCTCGGTGGTAATGATGTCCCAGTAATTCAGACAACACTACCCACAAAACCAGCTTCAGCAGGTGGAGAGCTTCTTGATCTGCTCGGTGATCTTTCACTAAGTGGTAAATTCCTGGTTGTTAATACTTCTTAATGAAATTTACATCTGCCCTAAATCCTGTTATTTTTTACCTTTGTTTAGGCAATTCAGCGCCTCCTGCTCCCACTGTCCCAGTTTCCCAGCCCCCTTTTCTTCTTGACGGCCTATCCTCACCGCCCCTTTTTAACGATATTGCGGCAGCAGGTGAGGGTCCTTTAGTTGTTTATTTGTTTCTTGGGAAATGTGTTTGATCAACTCATCATGGTTTGATTTTTGTATTTGCAAAGCTATCCCACCAATGACAGCATACAACAAGAATGGTTTGAAGATAGACTTCACATTTGAGAGAGCTAACCCCAATCCAAACATCGCAGTCATCACCATTCATGCTTCCAACTCAACAGAGGCAGAAATGACAGACTTTGTTTTTCAAGCTGCAGTACCAAAGGTAAACAAGCTATCACATATACCTGTTTTTCTTTATTTGGTCCATTTCCTCTAATGGATGTGCTCTGCTTGTCTGTCAGACGTTCCAGCTGCAGCTCCTATCACCGAGTAGTAATGTTGTCCCACCACTAAACCAGGGAACGGTAACACAGGTCATCAGAGTCCTCAATCCACAGAAGGTGAGTGGAATATCTTAAGTTTTCAGGTTAATTTACAACTGTTTGTGTTCTTCTTTCTAAATCTGATTATGATGATCACATTTCAGCAACACCTACGAATGAGGATCAAGTTAACCTACACCCACAAAGGCTCACCTGTGCAAGACCTGGCTGAGGTGAACAACTTCCCACCTCAGTCGTGGCAGTGATTTTTGCCTGTGTGGCTCCTAAAAGCCCCGTTAAGGGAACTTTGAAAACTATTTTCTTTTCACTTCCCTTTTTCTTCCAACGGATCCCCCTGTGACACACACAGACAGTTGCCCTCAAGTTGCATGGGAAGCAGCAAAGAATCTAACAGGAGAAAAATGTTGATGTTATGAAGATCTTATAGAGAACAATTCGGAAAACATATCAATCAATGTACTACTCTTGTGTGTGTGTGTATGTTTTGTTTTGTTTTTTTGTCATGTATTTCACAATTTACCTTCACATCATATTTGCGCCACTCACTTTTCAAGAGAAATAATCCAATATTATAAATTCTATCAAATGTATGCTTGATTAGATTAAATTATTGATACAGTTATTTAAATATTTCTGTTTGCAATCAGAGCTTGACCTGAAGGCACATGTCTCTGTGGAGGCCAAACTCCCACATGTTGTCATAAACCTTTAGGTTTAAGCCTTTTAGTAATCTGTGATTATATTAATTTTAGATTATAAATAGGTGACAAAAAATAACAACTTTTGTCACATGATGGTAACAAATGGAATTAATTCTTTTTATCTTCTTTTTATCTTCAGGGGTCTATAATACATTAAAATATGTGAACTTTCTGCATCAAACCTATCCAAACCTGGGTCCTCATATTCTATTTTACAGTTTAGATTTTGCATTTAGATTATAGTCTAATAGTCCAACTTTCTTTAAATTGGTCACCATGCACATACATGGTAGTTTTGAATGTAGTTACCATGCACTGAATGCTTTTCTTCTATTAATCTTTTTCATAACCGTCTCCTCTCTTGGCGGCCCTCACCCTTTTGGCACTACTAGGATTTATGTTTGTCTTTAGTCGATTGACTTAATTATTTATGCCTGATATCAAAGTGATGTGCCTTTCTGACTTGGGTGGAAACTCTTAAGTTCTTTAAGAGCTTTCTTTGTACGTCTTTTTAAATGCTGTTGGAATCTGAGGTCGTTGTGCAGCTTCAAACATAATCATACCTTTTTTTTTTTGTTTGGTTGGTTTTTGTTTTTTGCTGATGCGCTAACGACTGTCATGTGTAATTTTCTGGAGGCCAAAAAATATAGTTCATTAGTCCCGTTATATGTTCTTCACAATTTCTAAAACCTGGAGAAATCAAATTGTCAAAAGAAATCTTGATTTCTGGCAGCTAAAGTAATAATCAGTAATGAGATACCTACTGCAGACTTCAAATTCTAATCGTATCTATGCTGTCCAGGACAGTATTCTTAATACCTCTCAATGTTCTTGTGTTTTGGCATTGGAATGAGCTTTGAAAATGAAATGGAAGCATTTGCATGAAAGGGTGGGTGATATTGTACTCGTCACTTAGCAGCACCATAATGGTGAGTGGGAATCAACAGATGTTTAATAGTTTTCACTATGCTTCACTGTCTAACTTAAGTTGTGACCAAATTGGTAAGACTTTTAGCTTTGGAAATATTTGAGCTGTTTATGTATATGGAGAAAATTCACTTTTTGTTGTTGAAAAATAATTTGGCTTATTCTGTACATACGGAGAGCTTTTCCAATGATCTCTTGTATGATCAAAATTTTGTCTGTTGTACTATCATCATTTTTTTTTTAGATAATTTTTAATTTTATTATTTTTTAAATAATCCAATTATTCACCTTGTATATTACTAATTACATCTAGTCAGCACTGGTCTACAAACACCTCCATGTATCATCACTCACTTATTGTAAAATATATGGTCTGCCTGTATATTGTATATAGTTACAAACAAAAGCTGATCAGATTAATAAAACACAAAAGATTTAGACAAGAAATTTAATTGTATGCATATATGTACAAAATTTAATGAAAAGATGCAATTGAGCAGCATTAGGTCTATTCTCTCCATACTTCATGACTGGAGGAGTCCTTAATTTCTTTCACAGAGATGGTTGTGTCAGTTGGCTGAGAGTTTTTAGGTGTTGATGGATCAGTGGATGTGTTCTGTACTACTGAAAAACAGGGATGCACACATAGTTGTGGCACTTGATGTCAGTCCTGTGTTCCTGGCATGTGTTCTGTCATCTTTTAAGAATACATTTTGTTTGGCATATTTAAAATACCCATTCTTAATAGTATGCCAAGTTGCACCTTATATTTATAAATCTTCTGTGTGGGGTATTGATGAGTTGCAGCTGAGGCCTTTATGGCATGCGATTGTGACTTCTTAAACACATACTTTTCGCATGTCACACTTAAGTTGATAGTTTGCTCTTTTTCGATCTGTAAGATGATATTATAAATGAAGTCTTGTTTGCCTGTCAGAATATGAGGGGTGTGTACTAGAGCTTTATTTTGCTGCAATGTTGCTTCACCAGCATCAATCCCAGGTGGAAGCCTGTGCTACCAGATCAAAACCACAAGGAGGAGCTGTGCGAAAATCCTCACAGGACAGAGATATAGTCATAGTCTTCGTTTTTATTATCTGAATGTTTTTGTTGGTGTTGTTTTATTGTCTTATTCATCCAGTGTATTTGTTTGTCATGATCTGTCAGACTACCGAGAATCATGTACAATGGAGTTGACATGTCACAAGTGCAATGGACATAGTAATTTAAGTGAATGAAGAGATGTGGACCCAATAGCATTGGTGTGCTCAAAGTGTGAAGTGTAGCCTTCTGTGTGTGTGTGTGTGTGTGTGTGTGCCCGACAAAGACAAGAGGACAGAGGGATGTTGTAGGACATGTCTTATCTATATTCGACATGGCTGCAATTTCAATTTTCAGCTTCTGAGCTGCATGTGAAATCCTGTGTAAATACTCATTTCTACTTTTTGAAGTGCAAGAAAAGTTTAAAATCTGTCACACCAACTTCATGAGACAGAACTTGGATGTACTCTTACTTGGTCAGGTAGTGCCCACTGTCATGTTTGTAAGAGAGTCCACCAGCCAATCAAGATTAATTGGATGTTTTTTATACAACTGCAGTAAATTAAAATGCAAACAAAGGGCTTGTAAAAGCATAAAAATAATTGCATTGGTCCCAGTTATAAATACATTGACTGTATTTTAAAAACAACTCTTTGTAACTCCCCAGTACTGTATGACATAGGGTTTATAATGATTTCATTATTTTTGGAAGGCGAGGCCTAAGGTTGTCCCTTCAGTTAAATCTGATGCGTTGAACTGAATAACAGTTCCATGACTTTCAAGGTGAGTGTGAATGTCAAGACTGAATAATGATCACAGATAAATGCTGTAAACTATTAAATGGGATATTTTGAATTTATGCTGTGTATTGTCTTTTGGGTTGGAGAAAATAATTAAGCAAAAACCTAAATAAAAATCTATCAAACTTCTTGTTTTGTCTTAGTTGTTATTGCGTTTTGTATTTTTTTTATATTACATTAAGCTTTTTATTTTAATAATAATAAAAATATATTAATCTATAATTATAGGCCAACCACCTAAGTACTTCAGTAAGAGCTTGCTCTACCTGATCCCAACAGCATGTTATGGCCTAGTTCAAAGAAATCCTAGAATAGGATTCCTATAGGCATGGCTATAGGCTAACCTTGTTTATCATTATGAATAGTTCTATATGCCTAGGTTATCTCAGATTTACTAATAATGCCACAGTGCGCTTTAGAAGAACTATAAGAAGAGAACTGCAGGCTGGGGCTGCATTAACACCAGTATGTCTATGGTGATGTTAAACTGTCATCATCTGTAGCCCCTCGCCTCCGTCAAAAAGGGGGCAGTGGCTGGTGAATAAAACGCCTCCACCCGCCCATGTGATGTTTATTGATCAGGTCCCGTGCCCATCTGACAGTGCGCACCGTCAGTCTGGATTCTCTGGATATGGCGTCGCTCTATGGACACATGATGCGTTTTTATCTCTGCGTGGGAATTAGCCCTCTGGACTATGTTCTACCTCGTTTACAGTGATTGTTAACAGGAAATAAACCTTGACATGGCGATGAAGGACGAGATTAATTCAGCGGTGGCCGTGGCGTCTACCACCCAAGTGGGCACGAAAAGCGAAGGTGATGTCGAAGATAGCGGGGCTTCCTCGGGCAGGCAGCCGCCGTGTAAAACGGTCAGTCAGATGGGGCTCGGTCATACGGCGGGTCGTGGTAATCGCAGTGGACCGGGAGCTCGTAGTGGAATACGAGTGCTCAAGGCAGGTCATGATTAGTTTTTATGGTAAAATGGTCAATGCACCAAGGGCAAAGTGCTAAAACTAGTCTTTTGTACATATGCTATGCTTTCATTGGCTCAAAGAGTAGGCTCTGTAGAGTACTGAATGGTTGTTTATTATTATGTAATAGCTAAGATGCGGTGACTGACGTGCTCTAGTTGCTGATTGATCTGTTGGTGGTTTACACTCGGAAGGAATTTGTGCCAGGGTCACTCACAAACCACATTTCTCACACAACTATTTCAAAGGCTTGGGTTGCATAAGAATTAACATGATTTTCTGGGACTTAGGTAAGCATGGTAATACATGATCAACTGAGTTTTAATTTATTATGGAATAAACTTTCACCAAATGCCCCTATCCAACATCAAACTCTTTCTGATAGGTTTCACCATAACCAAGTCAAATATTCAGATTTGAAAGTTAAGGAAAACATAACACCTGACCAGTTTCTTGATTAGAGTTGGGACATTAGTGGCCATACCGGCTTGTCAAAGCCTGATCCCGTCAGATCTCAGAAGCTCAGCAGGGCCGGGACTGGTTAGTACTTGGATGGGAGACCACTGGGAATTCCAGGTGCCACAGTGGGGCGCCAGTCACAAAAAACTGTCATTGTGTCCTTAGGCAAGGCACTTCATCCACATTGCCTAGTATGAAAGTGGTGTGTGCGTGAGTGTTGGTGGTGGTCGGAGGGGCCGATGGCACAGATTGGCAGCCTCGCTTTCGTCAGTCTGCCCCAGGGCAGCTGTGGCTACAATAGTAGTTTACCACCACCGGGTATGGAGTGAATGAATAATGCTCTGTAAAGCGTCTTTGAGTGTCCAGAAAAGCGCTATACAAAACTGATGCATTATTATTATTATTACATTTATTGGATTGTTAGGACAAATAATGGGTGAGGTGTAGCTGTGTTCTGAGAGCAGTGAGGGAATCTCTTGATCACATCATCTTCATGATTCGATTATTCTGTATCAATATTCACATCAGCCAGTCAAAATTCAAGTTGCGATCCATGTACAAATGCAGTTGAGCATTATAATGAGCATCGAGTGACACTGGGGTAGTCTGATTAGCAGAAAACTGGTGGTTGAATCTCAAACAGTAGGCCATAGGCCACTTTTGTCTGTTGTGTCAATGAGCAAGATACTTAACCCACCTTGTCTGTGTGAATGTAATCTGTCTAATATCTGTCTAATAAGTCCCTGGCCATTAGGAGTGAATGACTGATTCAGTCCTGGTGGTGTATAAATAATGATATAAATCATAGTAAAAATTTGTCAAATGTTCAAATGGCTAATGATTTCATATCTCAATATATATTTATGTGCTAATACATTTTTTTTCGATGACTTGCAGCATAACATGAAAAGAAATGGGAGTCGTAGCTGTGTAACAAGAAAAAGCCGTTTTGGCTCTCGTGAGCGGGACTGGCTGAAAGGAGACCCTCAGCGGGGCTGCGTGTGTTTGTATGGGGGCACAGTGGACATGCAACCGTCTGCCTCTGGAGCCCAGAGCTCGTCCACTCCTCACAATGACCTGCAGCTTGTGCTGTGCACCACCAGCACCACTGCGCAGGAGCTGTGCGCACAGAGGGATGGGAAAGCTCTGTATGTACAGCTCCATGGTGATTTAGTCAGGTACAGTCATTTTCATTGAAGTAACAAATTATCTTTTGTCCAAATGTGAAAGATAAGACTGTTTTTGAATAATAGATTATGTTCTGGCAATATAGGATAAGCGTTTAACACATGATTGAGCCACAGTCAAAGGTCTTATAGTCTTAGCTATTTACAATGGGACATTTTATCTTATGCACATCCTTTTCAGAGGAGACTCATCTTAACCTCAAACTCAAATATTGTTTATTTCAGTTTATGGTCATTTTATTCCACTGTAAAAAAAAAAAAAAAAAAAAAAAAAATTCTAAAACATTTCTAAAATGTTGTGCACTGTAGAAAATGTTAAATTAGGGCTATGCAATGGTTAATTATTCTTCCTTATGCCTCCATATAAGTCTTAAATTGATTTTTTTATGTTTATTATCTTATTAATTGAATTTTAATCCTGTGGCCAGGAGGCTGTGTTCCTCTGAAAGGCCTCTCCAGATGGTTTATGAATACTTGACAGCGATGGGATACACAGACCCAGTGCGGATACAACAGGAAGCTGCCAACTCTGACCTCAGCTGTATGATCCGTTTTTACAGTGGTGAGTGCAGCCTGCTGCTGAAGACGTATTGATGTTTTGTCATTTACAGAAGAAAGGTTTCTTGTCATAAGAATTTGTTCTTAGCCTAGGTTTGAATATAATTTAAGACTGTTCAGTGATATCATTTGTAGCTGAACACAGTACTTTAGTGTGGTTTGGTTACATTTTAGGCTTTTGTTTTGGAAAAAAGAAACTGTTCTTTTGAAGTTTGTGCTTATATAATAATACACAATTGATGTATTTGATGTGGCAGCACTGTACTCCTGTGTGAGATACGGGCCTCTCACAGCCTTATGGCCTTTTCCTTATTCTTAAGTGTGCAATGCAGTAGGTGATTTATTAAACTCCATCACAGGCTTATTTGTTCCCTAAACTCATCTCCAGCATTTATTACCCATCAACCCACACATTCCTTTTTGCTCACAGCAGAGACTTAAACAAACATTGACCAGGAGGTAAACATATCAAAATGCTGACCTATGTAAAAACAGCTCCCAAAGCAAGTGTCTGTGTGGGATGTTCACTGCAGCTGTAGAGACCCTCGTAAGGCTCTGGTTGGGATCCACAAGGCAAAGCTTTTAACTTCTGGAAATCAGCTACTTACATCACCGGATTCACCACAGCCACACTAAGCTGTATCTGGTGCATGAAGACAGCATCTCTGGGAAGATGTATGCAACAACAAAACAGCATGAGAATCTGGGTGTGGTGAATGAACATTTGGAAATAACCGTCCATAATTAAGAAAAAAAAAAGGTGCATTGTGCTTTGTAGTTGATTTGACAGTAGTTATTGTGAATAAGGTGGCCATTTATTTTACTGTAGAAACTGGACCAAAAAAAAATGCACTTACAGACAGTCATGAGAACATGCTATAACAATCATTATCATGTCATTAGTGAGACATTACTTACACTGTGTTATGTGTTTATTGGTGTGAAGTGGACTTTGGGACTATGAGTGACATGTTTCTGTGGCAACTAACTGGCCAGAGGCATGTGTTTGTTTTGGACGTGTTAAATAAGCCAGCAGTATTTTATACAGTTTTTTAATGAGGCTAAAATGTAATAAAGACAGTTCCCTGTGTGCCCCAGTCTTTTCCACAAGACTCTAAGCTAGGTGAATATGAACATATGACATCATCATTATCATAAAGAAATATCTATCTTTATTTACTCAGCACATAGCTTCCATACTAGACCCATAAGCCACAAGTTATTAGTGCGGCTGATCCTTTCACTGAACAGCCATAGATGAGGCACTACTATTGATCTGCAAGCCAGCCATTTTGGTGTCAGACAATGAGGCAAGTGTGCCAGTTTGCATGTTTCTATAACCAGAGCGAGAAATAGAATAGATACATACTCTGGATAGATACTAACATTTAAGTACGGGAAGTAGTGGTAAGTTTTAAAACAGAATGCCTCTACCTATGTCACCAACACGGAAAACTCCATCCAAAATGCCAGGATAGTTTATATGCACCTAACACATTTTTCTTATAGTTTAACATTAACTTAACCAGTTCAAAATGTTGTTGTTTATTTATAATCATAAGTGATGTGCCCTTGTTAACTTCACGGTTTCTAGGTCACAGTTTTGGAATTAGCTCTAAGTAAGTCATACCTGCTGCCCCTATCCAACCAGGAGGTAAAATTAAACTTCACAAAAATTAATGAACTTGAACAAACTAGACAAGAGTTTTAGTAAAATCTTAAATATAATTAAGGTGACTATGTTTCAGTCAAATGAATAGTCATGCGCATTAACTGTAATGGTTTAATATAGCTGTTATGTGAGAACTTGACTGACCACCCAAGTGTCTGTACCGTGGGACGCTGTGTAAAGCGACCGTTTTAACATAGCCTGTGTGTTTTCCTCTAGAGCGCTCAGTGAACGCTGACCAACAGGAGCGCACACTGCTTAAAGGTGTGTTTAGTGTGAGGAAAGGAAAGACACAGCTGCACAAATGGGCTGAGAGGCAGGTGATTCTGTGTGGCACCTGTCTCATTGTGGCCTCGGTGAAGGACAGCCTTACAGGGAAGATGCACATCATGCCTTTGGTTGGCGGAAAGGTGAGAAGATACATTTATTACACCACAGAAGTAAAATGCCTGGAACTATGTTATCAGTTATCAGTTAAAAGACAGTGTTTTAACATTTATATTTTTCATTACTGATGATAAATGAATGAAAACCTTTACTTAAATCTCAGCAACAAGACAGTGTTAATATAAATATTCTGAATTAAGGCCAGAAGGCTCAACTACATTGGTGGTCCATTAAGACATGTTATTAACAATAAAGACATGATGAAACATTCTGAAAGAATCTCTTCAATTTTAGTATTTTGAACACACTGACTGACTCCCAAGAGCTCCTGTTTTTTCACTAATTTTACAATACTTTTTTGTATCACCTCTGAATAATATGGTAAGCCATAGAGGACGTGCTGAAGGATGTATTTGTTTATAGGTGGAGGAGGTGAAGAGAAGACAGCACTGCCTGATGTTCAGCTCTGCAGGCTCACAGGCACAGACATACTTTGTTAATTTTGACACGCTGGCAGACTGCCAGCGCTGGTATCGACAGGCATCAAAGGTGAGTCATATGGTGTGATTTGGCTTTTTAGACTTCCCCTTGGATGAAAAGATAATAGTATAATTATGTTTTATCACACAAAGATCGTTAACCACATTAGCTGTATGTAGTGTGTGGTGATCTGTAAAATAAATAGAGAAACCATGTTATTTTAAATTAAAATATGCTCTAACCCCATCAACAGTTTGAATGCCACACTGACACACTTGCTTGTCTATTTTGGATGTAAAGATAGTGTCGCAGACAGTTAGTCTAGTGGACCTGTCCTGCTACAGCCTCGAGACAGTGCCTGAATACCTCTTCTACAGCCAGGATATCACTCACCTCAACCTCCGACACAATTTCATGACCCTCGAAGGGCCCGGCAGCCTAATCAATCTTCCTAGGTACTTGTGCCTCATATCTATGCATGCTTTTAGTGTATATACAATGCATGCATTGTTTCAAATGCTTGTTTAATTCATGCAGATACATTTATTATATTATATGATGTATTTACAGATTTACTTTAGAGTTCAAGAGAATTACTTTCATTAGTTACATAAAATTTCTCTTCTAGATTTTCTCAGCTGAAAAGTTTGAACTTGTCCCACAACCGTTTGGGAGTGTTTCCTGAATGTGTGTGTGATGTCCTCAGTCTGAACGAGCTCAACCTCTCATGCAACAATCTTCACACCATTCCCTCAAAGATAGGCAATCTCCTTAGGTATGATACACAGACATTCTGTAGATATTATG
The DNA here is from genome assembly GCA_034769755.1 of Odontamblyopus lacepedii. Classification (NCBI taxonomy): domain Eukaryota; kingdom Metazoa; phylum Chordata; class Actinopteri; order Gobiiformes; family Gobiidae; genus Odontamblyopus; species Odontamblyopus lacepedii. The sequence goes on along the minus strand of CM068349.1, from coordinate 21,535,927 downwards.
GATTCTGACATCATGTGCAAAAAGATATAAAATCATGGCTGAAGAAATTATCCTGATCCTTTTGTAGAGTACAAAAGAGTAATATTTAAATGCATACAAAGGAAACTATACAACTTTGTTATATGTAGAGTGTATAAAAATTGCATAAGAAACCATAAGAATTATTTCTGAATTATCTTTATGGGGCAGTTTACAGACTCTGTTTTTGGATGGGAATTATCTGGACTTTCTGCCTGAGGAGCTTGGGAGCCTCTCCCAGCTCAACAGCCTGGGACTCTCCTTCAACAACTTCTCAAAGATCCCGGCTGTGTTGGAAAGGCTGAGTGGTGTGGACAAACTGGCCATGTCAGGGAACAGAGTGGAGACTCTGCAGCTTTGTACGCTGACCAGAATAAACCATCTGAAAAACATAGATCTACGGTAAGAGACTGTATCAAAACTGTATTTTTTTGTTTTTTGTATTTTACATAGATTTCTCAAAGACAGAATCTATTAATAACATATGACATATAAATCTATGTCAGTTTATTAAAAGACAACCATCTGTTGTCTTTTTAGCTTTTAAAAATGTACTTGCTACAATGTCCATACGAAGTATAGCACATGTCCATCAACATGATTATGTGCTCATGACTTTTTCCTTTGATACAGTTTGAATGGATTACGATGTGTGAAAAGTGATAACCTGGAGGCAGCGAGCCAGGTCACTCAGATGGACTTACGGGACAATCATTTGACTTCATTGGACCTGAGTTCTGTGTCTAACCTGGAGATCTTGCACTGCCAGCGCAATCAGCTGGGGATGCTCACCCTCAGTGGATTTACACTGCGTATGCTCAATGCCAGCTGCAACCGTGAGTGTGTTTGCTACTGTTGTTATTTGTATATACTGTTATTGTGTAAAATTGCAGTATTATTATCTCCTGTTTTATTGGCAGGCCTTTCAACAATAAGCATTTACCCTGTCCCTAACCTCCTGACACATTTGGACCTATCACAGTGAGTTCTAGTGTGTAAACAAAAATATCTACATTTTGCCTTAAATAATATTGTATGTATATATTCAGTTGATAGTATGATTTTATGATTGTTTGTGTTTCTGTATGTGTGTGTTGAGACAGGAACCTTTTGGAGTACCTACCTGACTGGGTGTGTGACTGCAGGAAAATTGAAATGGTGGATGTTGGACGTAACCTCCTGTCTGAGCTTCCATCTAGGTTAATACACTTTGTCTATGATAAATTATTGCTGTTTTGAAGTATTGAAGTCTACTGTAAGATAGATGTATTACTCAATATTGTTAAGAGATGAGATATATATATAAAATGATCACCGGAGATTGTTGATCTTAGTCTTTGCTGCCCTGTCTTCAACAGACTGCTCAGCAGTTTAAGTTTGAGGAAATTGTTAGTGGGAAATAATCATTTGCTGAGAGTGCCTGATCTACTGGACCATATCCCTCTGGAGTCTCTGGACCTTCAGCACAACAAACTCAGCTCGCTTCCAGAGAATCTTTTCTGTAAAGCCTTAAAGTAAGCCTGCACTGTTCTTTCTGTTTCAGAATACTTTCTGTTACTGTGTAAATGCTTGGCTAAGAAACTGAGCAAACTTTGGTCTAAGTCAAATGATGGTTCAAAACCGTAACAGGAGCTTTAGCTACTTCCTATTTCCTGTTGTAGATCACTTAACTTCCATTAGTATTTCAAGCCCTCTCATGTACATTACTGTCTGTTATGTTGACTTCTCGATGCTGAACAATCTAAGTACATCTTGTGAATCACCCTTTTCCTGCTTAATGACCTAGATATAAAAAATATAATTTTAAGTGCCAATGCAGTGTTTCCCGCAGAAAATTTGTTGGCATTTTTCAAATGCTTTAATGTACTTAAGTGAAATCCACACATAGAAATTGGCAACCCAGAATAATATAGTGCTACATTCTGTCTTTTTTCAAAGTCTTAAATACCTGAACTTGTCGGCCAATGCCTTGGAGAATATCCCCTCCTGTAGCCAATCAGAAGAGAGCCTCAGCACACTCCAGGAGCTGTACCTTACAGGAAACAATCTCAACGAGAACTGTGGTTTTGTGTTAGTTGGACACCAGAACCTCCGAGTGCTTCATATTGGTTATAATCAGCTCCTGTCCTTCCCACCCAGGTCTGTAGTTCACAGATTCAGAATGTTTTAGTGCAACACAAATAAATTAACATGATTGTTTTCTACATGTAGTAAACTAAGCAAACTGGAGTTGTTGGAAGAGCTTAACCTAAGTGGCAACAAACTAAAGACAATTCCCTCAACAGTGTCCAGTTGTAAGAAGCTACATACACTTATAGCACACTCCAATAATATTAATGTCTTCCCAGAGATACTCAGCCTACCAGAGATTAAGGTTAGACCTTGTCATGGTAGTCCATGTAATCTGATATCTGAATGTGTGACTTCACATAATTACACTTGTTTTGTTTTTTGCAGCTTGTTGACCTGAGCTGTAATCAGCTGACTGAGATCCAACTGCCAGAATCTCTGCCTCCCACTCTGCAGGAGCTCGACCTAACTGGCAACAACAGCCTGACGCTTGAGCCCAAAGCCCTCAACCTCTTCAGGTCAGCCACATAATAAACAAACAAACAAAGGCATTCATGTGTGCATGTTAAAGCTGTACATGAAATAATAATGATAACATGAACATGCTCTCCTGATTTCTTATATCAAATAATGGTATTCTCTTTAGTCACATCGCAACACTGAAAATAGACCTGAAGAGCACCATGACAGGAGAATTTCAGAGCACCTCTACTCCATGGAATCATGGATTTTCAGAAACTCGTGGCCAAAGGAACAAGTAAGCATCTACCATAGGTTTTATGTAACATTGGCAATGCATTTTTGTACAAAATGTGTAACCTCTCTTAATTCTAGTTACCACATTGATTACCAGTGATTACTAGACTAAATAGAGTCCTCTTCTAATCATTTTAAGCACGACATTATTTATTATTGATATTATTGTTTTGAATTTGAATTGTTTAGACAATAAAATTCTAGCGAAACACAGGGTATTGGCAGCAAAACTACCATTTTTATGGCACCACTTAAATCTTATACTTCTGCTGTGTGGCCAGGAAGCATTATCTTTAAACTTATAAAACACTTCTTTGTTGTTTATGTACAGGCTGTGTGTGTCTGTCCTGGCAGTAGATCAGCTTGGAGATAGCGCTGAAGCCTGCTATGGTGTCTTTGATGGAGATCGTAATGAGGAAGTGCCTCGACTGCTACAGTGCACTATGGGAGATGTGCTGTGTGAAGAAATGCAGCACTCCAGCATTGACTCAATGTATATGTCCAACACATTTCTTACATCTCACAGGTAAAATAAGCTTGATAAAAGATAGCATTAACCTATGACTACTGCTACTTAAATTTAAATAAATGGACTGTCTTTATGGTACAGAAAACTTGGCATGGCTGGTCAGAAGCTTGGTGCATCTGCCTTGCTATGTTACATCCACCATGAGCCTTCAGATCTAGGGGGCTATTTCAGTCTTACTGTTGCCAATGTTGGGACCTGCCAGGCTGTTCTCTGCCGCAATGGCCAACCAGTTACACTATCAAAGGTGTACAGCTTAGAGAACTGCATTGAAGAAATGGAAAGAGTAAAATTAAGTAAAGCCATTATTACAGAGGTATAATGCACATGTAGAGTTAACATTCTATAATTTTCTAATATGGTGCTATAATTAAACCTTTGTTTTTGTTAAGGACAACAAAGTAAGCGGTGTAACTTGCTGCTCTCGCCTGCTGGGATGTTCGTATTTGTCTCCATGGGTACTTCCTAAGCCCTATGTGCACACAGTGCCGCTCTGTTCCCAGGACGAGTTCTTGATCCTGGGGAATCGTGCTCTGTTTGAACGAGTCTCTTACCAGGAGGCTGTGCTCACTGTGCAGGCTGTGAGAGATCCACATGCTGCTGCGAAGAAGCTTTGCTCCCTTGCTCAGAGTTATGGCTGCAAAGACAACATTGGTGCTTTGGTGGTGTCGCTACATATCGGTGAGGACAGTTGTACATGTGAACCCCCTCCTGCTATCACTGAACCACATGGAGGACCTCATACAAACTCTCCATCTCTAGCTATCCCTCCTGGTTCCTCAGAGCCAGCAACTCTTTCATCTAGCAGTGGTGGGGTTTCGGAGTTGAACAGTGAGATGTCCCCTTCAGAGGTTGGCAGCGAGGCAGGGTCCACTGCATCGGATGAGCATACGTCGATTACAGCGCCACGGTCTGAGAGGAGGTGTAGCATTCACCCTGCCACTGTCTTGTGTGGGATCATGGTGCCAGGATCAACCAATCAGCACCCTGGCATCTTCCAGAGGCAACCATCTAGTGCTACTTTCTCAAGTAATCAGTCAGACAACAACTTAGACAGTGATGACGAGACCCAAGTTCAAGGAGTAATCTCAAATGGCAGCAAATTGGAAGTTGAAGTAGACATTCATTGCTGTGCTTTTCAATTACGCTCTTGTGCTCCAGACAGCAACGAAAACCCACATTTTGGAAAAGAAATTGATAAACTCTGTAATCAGAACAATGTTGTAGAACCAGCTACTAATGGCTGTTTATTAGCTGTCTGTGGGCGAGAAATTGTAGACCTCAAAAAGTCCCCTTCCACTTCCTGCCTGTTTGGAAAGAAACTGTCTAATGGCTCAGTTGTTGCACCTGAGGATAGTCATAATATCATTGAGGTGGCACTAGAGGCCCCTAAGAAGAAGTCTGGTTACTTTACTGCCCCAGCACAGCAGGACCCAGAGGACCAACTCATAGTTCCACCTTGTCTGGAACAGGAGGTCCGAGAGCAGCTCAGAGGGCAGACCCCTGTAGTGTCATGCCTTTCAACAGCATCTATAACTTCTGCACTGAGCAGTTCTGTGTGGCCCTCAGTATTTACACAATCACTAGTCTCTGCTCCAGGCCCTTCCCCTATGATACAGCAGGAAGTGTATGACACTGCCCTCTAGTGTGCCATGCAAGTGCTGCATCTGGCTGAACTGTTCTGGATTATTTTTTATTCAAGCAGGTATTTAGCTGCAATGCTAAAGCTTTGTACACTACACTTAAAACATTAAGCTGCTTTGAGGTACAAACTGATGTACCATTCGAATCCATACAATATACTGGTTATGATGAAAGAAAAAATAAGTGTGTTTCACTTGTGACATGGTGATGTAAAATGTCTTTGCCATACTTGAACAAGCCTTGAAATTAGATGTTGTACATACTATTGTCTGCACTGATTCCCTTTACTTAGATCCTCAAGCAATTGCAAAGCTTCTGTAAGAGACATTTCTTCCTAATGGACTCAGGTCCCAGAGAGCTGCACTGTATCTCAAAAATCAAACTGAAAAGTGCCTATTGTTTAAAACTCATCTGTTTTAGTTATGGTAATTAGTGTATGTTATATCAGTGCAATTGATAAGGCAAATATATCTACTCCATTGTATCCTTTATTTATATTTATACATAGAAGTATATTAAAAGTGGACATGTAATAGAAAGTGACAAACTGGACAACTTCATTCTTCTCTTGTGGATGAATAAAGATTGTCTGAACCTACTTAGTTGTTGACAGAAGTGCAGGTTTAGTTATTTGGAAACTGGAAACCCCTCTACTGTTACAAATATTGCACTTTTCCTTATCATTTATAAGATTAATATTGATTTGTCAACTGTAGAACATTATTTTGTGTCTTTTAAAAGTCTCCAGATAACTCAGATTATCAAGTATGACATATTCAAACCTTAGTTTATCCCTCAAACCCCCCAGCCTTGTGCCAAAAAGAAAACAACCTCTTACAGAGAGATAGCTCGCCATAATATAATGTTTAATTACTATTGTGCTGTACATATAGCATTAAGGTAGAGCTGGGCTATATGCGAAAAAACAGATCATGTTTTTTTTTTCACATATTGATCAATCTCAGTTTTTTTAATCCAATTTACTTTAGTCTTTTCAGAAACCAAATAAAAAGACTTTTAGTTTTAATTTAAACACAGACTACACAGACTTTTAATGTGTAGTCTGTGTAATTTAAACTGTATAATTTAATACCCCCAAAATAATAAAATTTGGAGAGAGAATTGGCTGTAGGTCTTGATTCATTACTTATTTACAAATCTTGATCTTTAGATTTATTGCCCAGCCCTACATCAAGGTTTACTGTTTAGGCTTATATCTTCGGTTGCTTCATATGTAATTGAAGTCCAGGAAAGAATGGCCTGTCTCTTAAGAGTGGTAATAGTAATGCCTTAAATTATGTGTCAAGATGTAAGTGTATTTAAATTCATTAGATAAGAGGATGGATAGACCACTAACTTCCTTTGTGCTTATCACCTCCTATGCCTATGAATACCAAGCCAACAGATGTGGTTTCATTTAATAACAATGCATTTTATATGGCAAATTAGTTCACATTTGTATTTGTATTCATTTGTGCTTTTATCAATTTCAGCACTAAAATGTTTTGTGAAGATATCTAAAATAAAATAACTTCAGAGTCATAATAACAAGATAAATCATCTATGACATGTGGACTTATTTAGTTTTCATACATATACAGTAGAGAGTTTTTTTTCTTTATAAAGGCACAATCAGAGATTGCAGTATTTTGTGCATATGCAAAGGTGCAACCATATTTTTACTTCACTTCTAATGGAAAAGTGCAATGCACTAATTATTATTAGGTCCGTTTAATTGTGGAGCAGAGTTGTCTTAAGTTTGGTGTGCCATAGGGCATGTGTATTTCAATAATGTGTTTTTTAACAGCTAATCAGTGACTAACACAACATCCAAGTTAGTCAGCAAATAGAAAATACATTTGTGTGTGCATGTTCTGGAGTGATGCACTGATTGTAATGTGTGAATGACATGAATGGCTCATTGAGTATGCTTCATGTGACCATGTAGCCACTGGTTATGACACCGGTCCTCTTTTGCATCATTTTGTAGAAATGCTTGATTCTACATCATTTGTAGAAATGCTTGATTTTTCCTTTCATTGACAATAAATTGTTTATTTTTGTACTTGATTACTAGCTAATCACTCCTAGAACTTATTTTGGAGTATTAATGCATTTTATACAGTAAAGCATTCTCTTGAAATTAACAAGACATGTTCAAGTATAAAATATGTATAAAATGGGTGTATGGTATTTAGATGGCAAATAGGCATGCATGTGTCTTCTTTCAGAAAGAATGTCTTCATTTATGAATGAAACTAATAAAGAGCACTTTGCTGTGTACCTGACACAACTGAATCAGTTTTAAACGTTGTTTACTGTATATTTTATTGCTGCTATCATTACGTTTGAGAATGATGCGTTTTAAAACAAAACCAAGTAGCAATAAAATAAATAATAAAACTTTTTTGTGATTCTTTAGTGGTCTTTATTATGTGGTATGAATGAAAAAATTAATAATACAATCCCAAAAAAAGTGGTCATAAAATAAATCAATTTATTTTGTTACAATTTTCTTTCTTTAAAATGAAATAATAAAAAATGCAATGCATCTGTATAGTAACAGTAACCACAATATAAAAGCTTTGATTAAATGTAAATGCTATACCTTAATACAAAATCTATATAACATTTCATAAAAGTATAAACAATGAAAATGTTTAAGGCTTACAACTATAAATGGGTATTTAACTTCAAACTGTAATTAGTTAGATCAGAGACTCTTAATTGTTCTCCTCACTTCTTCGTTGGTTCTTTAGTTTCCTCACAGTCCTAAATGCCTTGATAGCCAAAACAGTACCAAAGATGAAGACAAAAACCCCTAGCACCCCAAAGAGACCTACTGCAATATCTGCCCCATGAAACTGACATTCAAAACCTTTATGGCCTTTACTCTTGTACATCTGTTCTCTCTCTTTGCAAATGGCATTGCTGTAGGTCTCTTGCAGTTTAATAAAATAGAAGGCCAGGGCTGGGATGTAACCTAAGCCAATGAGAAAGTTTACTAGAGCCTCACCAAGCAGCACTGGAGGCCAGCGGTAAGGCACTCTGAAAACCCCCAAACAAAGCATTGCACAGGCATAAACCATAATGCAGCCCGCGCAGGCCATGGTGAAGATGTAGGGTGGTCTCTTCAGCTGATGAAACAACTGGTCCAGCTCTTTCACCCGGTCAGCGTCAGCTCCGGTAAAGGCATTAGCTCCACCAAAGTGATAGTAATAGACCCCTCCCAGACTGGCAAGGTCACGGTAACCACCATTGTTGCTATAAGGTACACCAGCACAGATGATTATGAGGAGATTAACAAAGATCTCCATGAGTTGGCAAAGCCCTGAAAGATTAAGTATGAGAAACACATTAGGTCAACATAAAGTGAAGCAATCTGGAATAAAATGTGTAAATTATATTGATCCTAATAATGCAGATGATTTTGAGTGCCAGTTGTTTGCTGCTTTCAGATGTGTGCTGCAATGGGCAGAATGCTGATTGACCTAATCTTAGTTTGAACATGCTATTGTAAGCAACACATAAACTTAGGCCTTATAGCTAGGCTGGCTGTTAAAACCAACAACAAAATGTGCTTTTAATCTATTTGAAGGTGTGCCTGTTCTGTTTGTGCTCCTTAATAACTTGCCTCTAGATGTTGGGATATATCTGAGGTTGAAGGGAGCCGATCTATGTTGAGATTTATAATCATCTTCTTCAGACTGATTCACTGACATTTCTCTGGACCTAAAAACAACAGGTTGAAGTCACAGACAGCCTATTAATGTAAACAAATCTATTCATTTTTAAATGCATAATTATTTTTATTATATTATTAGTGCCATAGACTCTTTACAGTTGTGCTGGTGGTGCTGGGTGGTGCTCCCTGTAAACAGGTGACTCCTTATATCTGTCAAGTTTGGGGCGCCTGTTATCAGCGGAACCGCTGCTCCGTTCCTCGTGACCTCTGGACCTTTCATAAGGATCCCTGATGTTGTGTTGATCTCTGTAGTAATTCTGACCATATGTATCGTCCCTGCGCTGCTGCCTGCCTTTTTCTGGCATCTTCGCTGCAGTATTTTGTATACGGACTAGATCACGTTAACGATGACAATCAGCCGAGACTAAAATGAGTAAATCGTTGCACTGACTAGGTTAAACAATGCAAAAACGAATACCACACGATTCCGACTGTGGGTAAAAAAAGCAACAACCAAAAAACATGGTGATTTTTATGCTTCCTGCTTTGTGATAACACACCTGTTCACTATGCCACGCCCACAAGAAGCACGTTACTCCCATAGCCCGTATCACGCCTATGGTGGTCGAGCTTCAGGAAAACAGCCCCCTGAAAGCAAAGCTATGTTCTTTGACATAATATTATTTTTCAGATTTTAATGCACTGTATGTCCAGTATGAAATGAATCCAAAAACACTAATATAATAAAACATAATAGTACTTACCCTATATATAAACATTATGCGCTGTTTGCCACAATAAATTAATGTATCACCTTAACAGGCAAGCAGTTATCTAAAAATGCATTTGTAAATCGTCAGGTCTGTGCTTTTACTGTGAAGATTCTTTTCACAACTCTGTCGGAAGTGTAGCTAGTTCGGAGCTCACACGCTGCTCGCTTGTAGCGCTCGTAGCAGACGATGCCACACAGAAATGGCGCTGATGGGATTGCGAGCAGCATGAAATGCTGATGCATTGCATGGCTCACCATCTGCCACTGCCAGGACTTCATTGGGAACGGACAATGGCGTTAAATTAGATCGTTTGTTTAATACAGATCTACAGCTTCCTCCCGGGAGAGTTTCGTCTTGTCAGCGGAGAAGAGAAAATCACACCGGGAGCATGGCTTCTTACAGCAACCAGGTAGCTATGCTAACTGGCTAATATTAGCCTGCAAAACAAGAACCGTGTGATGTCTTGTAACGTCAAGGACAGACTCTAGACCGCATTTCTTATGTGTAACGTTATGCTATTTGATGATAGTGGATAACATTGTTAATTCAGTCCCAAACAATGTGCGTTTGGAAACATCTGGTTAGTCGTGTCATTGAAATGAATACAGAAAAGTGCTGGCTAATGCCCCCCTAAGCCTCACTGCACGAAGCAAGCGTGGAGCTAACAGGCCCCACATCCCTCCATTCATATTGGTGAGATGCACTATAACTAGTTTTTAAACCAGTATGACAGCTACGTTTAGCTAAATTACTCTAAAGACAGCGGCACTTTCTTATGAAACCATTTGCCTGGCTTGTGTTTTTCTTCTGATGTTAACTGAGACTGAAAACTGCGTGTGTGCATGGCCCACCTGCTCAGGCCTGGCCCAGCGCATGTCTCAAATGCCAGATACCATGATATTTTATGCATTTAAATGTAAAGTATTTAAAAAATCATAATTTTACAACCTTAAAATGTGATGTAACGTATTCATAAATGAGTAACATTCATTTTGATTATTCACCGAGCTTTAATCGTCATTGCACACAGGTGGTGTGGTTATACTTTAGTCATCCTGCTAGCAAGCTAGCTAAACATTAATTAAATGTGAGCCTGTGGAGCTTCAGCGTCAAACAAGATGATAAAAACTGTGTGTTTTGACTGCATATTATATATTACAAATGTTAAATTGTGTAAATGGCATTCTTCGGCAGCGTGTCTGCGCCTTGTGACATCGGGGGCTAATTTGCAGCAATTTCAGAGGAAGTTGACTGTCATGTGGGAAGGCCCATTCTCATACTAACTGAAGAGAAAGTCTTCTACCCTTTTAAAGTTTATAAAGTCAGTGGGATAATTACATTTTAGTAGAAACTTTTACACATGTAGGTAATTTGAATGATCAGCCACCTCAGTGACCCTTTGCTAAACACTGCTGGCTTTCTATTGGCTTACCCCTCAAAGCTGGAGCAACAAGCTATACACGCCCAACTGGCATAGCTGCTTGTTATATAGTATTATACTTAATAGTAATGCATGTAAGTGCAGTAAGGAGCATGTTAAAATGGTGAAGCCAGGTCTTCATTACAGACTGGTAATGATAATAAAAATCATTTTAAAAAATTAAGTATAAAAATAAAACATTTAAAGTATTATTGACACAGATAAACTGTCCTTATCCTAGTTTCACATTTGTGTTTGTTTAGGCAGTCAAACCAGTGCTATATGGTGCCAGTTTATGCATAGTTAAGATTAAGAATATATGATGGCCTACATGTTTTGTGTGTGATTATGATATGACTCAGAATGTAAGCACTACAAATGCAAGGTAGCTCTTTAATTAATTTAACAACTGAAAATTATGCCTGCAGTCATTTTTATTAATGTGTGTTCTAACCAAGCTGTGTCCAGGCTAGTATTTATTTTTAATGTGACTTTACTGTAAGGGTTTAACCCTAACCCTGATGGGATACCTAGGAGGGAGCATTATTGACCAAAATAATTGATATGAATTGATTGAATTTTTGAGTATAACAATCCTGATACCAATCCAAAAGAAATATGTTAAAATATGTTTCAGATGAGGTTTAAGTATTGGTCAACAGTGAACAGATTGTAAAATGACATATTACATTACATATATAATATATTTACATATATATAATTGTATATTGTTATTTGGAAATTACAACATTCAAAAAATTTGTATATGTGAAAATTTTGCATCTTCAAAACAGCATTCCAGATATAATCAACAACTTTATAGATACTAGTTGTATTATAACTATGGCATCACATCTCTGGGCAGGCTCAGGCAGGCATTTAGATTCAAACTAGTCTGACCTTTTTGAATTGATGTAGTATTTCTACCTTGTCAAGTTGCCCAGTATACACTCGTATGCATTCCCGTTCAGTAGAATAGGCACAGTTGGGTCATGGTGAAATTCCTGCACATATTTTGCATTCATTTGATACTTTTATGGCAACAATCAAAGTAGGTTTGACAATGAGAGGGACATGGTGCTGTATTTCTAAATAATCCTAATGTTTCCATCCAGACCCATCTGTTTAACTGTACTTGAAACGTTGACATTTTAGAATTTTTACAGAGGATAATTTCTTTGTCATAATCCTTGGTTCTCTTACCAACATAAAGGAAGCTTTTTATGGCATATGTATCATGACTGCAGAAAGGGGCAAAGGGACATTCTTTCTGTTGTGATTGTATTAGCCATCCTGTGGTCATTGGATTAGAGCTGGCTGTTTGTCACTTTTAGTGCCGGTTCAGCACTGTGGGCCTTCATGTGAGGCCTTGTTTGCAAAGAGTTACATATGCTTGAGTTGCACTTTCCTTTTTTACCTTTCACATTTCACTGTTGATTTCACTGAGAGGATTAACTGTGTTGCCATTGAGCACAGTTCACTTTTTCATCATGGCCATTTCTTGTCAACTTGTGGATACTTTTGGGTCTTTCTCAATTGTTTGAAAGCATTTTATAGCGGTTTTAACAAAATGTGTCATTTTTTATTTGACACAAAATTTGACCATGTTATAATAAACCTGTATTCAAATCTGTTTAAATGGTGTTAATTAAGTGTCTTTCTTTCCAGTACATCTTTGGAGAGTTCAGCCCAGATGAAATAAACCAATTTTTTGTTTCTCCACGTTGCCATGTAGAGGTAAGGTATTTTGGGGGGAAATATAATAATTTTGAGTAATTTTAATAACCACAAGACATACCAATATTGCCTTTGAATTTTTTCTTGTCTCTACAGCTTCCTCCATTCAATGACAAAGTCTCCTGTGTTAATCAGTCTTCAGGTATGTATTTAAGATTAAATCCCTAGCAATATATCGTGTACATAAATGAAAAAAAAAATCATCTATCGACGTTAACCTGGGGAAGTCTTGTGTCAACTCAATTTAAAGCCACCAAATTTATTATTGTGAAATAACTGGCTCTAGTCTTATTGCTGGGGGCATCCATGTGCCAATTATATTTAACATGATTTGTATTGATTATTTAGGAAGTTACTGCACTCCTGCTGTACCTTATATTATGGAGTCAATGGGACTGCAGGTTTGCGGTGAGTTGAGGAGTTCAACATGCTGTGGCTTGACAACCTGTTTGCTCTAAAACTTCAAATTTCCAAAACTGGTGGCATTCTAAATCTTGCTATATTTTCTTGCTTTTTGTTTAAGTCTGTAGAGCTTTGCATGCAGTTAGTTACTGCTCTTTTGCATTCTGTGTTTTGGTAAATTCTGATTATGGAGATGGAATAATTTAGTCTTGTAATAATGTACTAAGAATGGTGATGATTAACCAGATTGATAACCTGTAACAATGCATTTGTATTATGTTGATTGTTGATTAAGGTGATAGCTGTAACATTAACTAAGAATCTAATCTCTGGAGAGGTTGTGACTGTGCACTCTTTTAATCTCTTAAACCTTGCAGCCCATCAGGGTGTATTTTACTAGGTGGCTCTGTCATCTAAAAAAAAGCATTTCAAAGTCTCTGAACAGGCACTTACTAACATTTTTTCTCTTGCAAAATGTACCTCACACTGCAAAATAGCTCGACTCCAATCGATGTTTAATGACTGGTAGAATGCATTTTTCAGTACCATTAAAAAATATAGATATAGAAATAAATCAAATATTTGGGCCCCGAGATAAAGATCAATCCTTAAGTCATTTCTTCCGTTTATAATTCATTTTTCTTTATTACAAGAAAGGTAAATTTTTACAACACACAGTTGTTCATGCTCTAAGCATTAGCTCACAAAATTTCTTTCAGTTAACTGGGCCAAAAAACATAATTGTTTAGGGCTGAATTTAAACAAACTTATTTACTGTGTCTTATTCTTTTTAATGTCTTTTTTTTTTCTTTTCTTTCTTTTTTTTTTTTTTTTTTAAAACAGCGGAAGACTATCAGCACATTGAGTTTGGTGTTGATGAGGTAATTGATTCCAAGCCTATTGGGATCAATGATCCATTGTATAAGGTATCCAGCAACCTCAACCCTCAGGCTCCAGAGTTTATCTTGGGTTCCCAGTCCGGTCCAAAACCTCCCCAGACCGCTCCACACACAGCTGATGTCCCTGACGGAGCCCACTTCAACTCACTTGATGGTCCAGATTCAGACATCTCGGGCTTAAATAATCATCAGGCTTGTCAGGACATGGATGGTGGTTCTGGTGCCCTGGGACAGCGAGAGAGAAAGAAAAAGAAAAAGCGGCCACCTGGATACTACAGCTATTTAGACACATCCAGTAGTGGTGCACCAGATGGGACACCTGTGACGGTAATGGTGAATGGACATGTACTTGGTCCCCTACATCATGGTGCTGAGGACATGGACAGCAGAGCACTGTCAGGAGAAGAACTGTCTGCTCCGGATGCTGTTTCCATGGCATCTTCAGTGGCTGCAGTAAACTTGGCCCCTGTGCCAACTTCCAGTCAAAGGACTTGTGATAGCCCAGATGACTCTTCTTTGGACTTGGTGAGCAGAGCAAGCTCTTTACCAGAGACTAATGTTGCAACTACTTCCTCTTTGTCATCCTCTCAGAGCAGAGGGACGATAGAGGCACAGAGGACTGCAGATCAACAGCAGGACTTTTTGGACCCACAAAACCCCAAACCTGCAGACAGACCAAACAGCCCCCACTCCAAATCTGGCAGTCCTCCTCCTCTTACCACTTCTCTCACTACTGCACTGGAGGAGCAGGGAGCTGTGGACAGTGACTTTGCCAATGGGCTCCCAGGGCCTGATGTTTCTGTGGAAGCAGAGGCACAGAAAGTGGACAGTGAGAATGGGGAGGAGGTGCGACCTGTTGCCCTAGACTCTGCTCTGGCCTCGGTGACCGATCATGTTAATTTAGCTGCAACGCCAGCTGCACCCACTGCCAGTCGCCCCAAATCCTGGGCCAGCCTCTTCCACAACTCTAAGCCTCTGCCTGGTGGACCTCAGGCCTTTGTGGAGGTTAAAAATGTTGTGGAGGTGGTTGCCCCCTCTTCTCCTGCTGCCCAGGAGCAGCAAGAGAAAGTTGGGGAAGTCAAAGAAATTCCTGTTCATGTGTCTGAAGACCCCATGGCCCCCAAACTTGCAGGTATAAAAAAGGCAATCATCTTACTTTCATAGTGCATTGCGTTCATGTTAGTTTGTAATGCTAGTACCTTTTCACCACAGTGTGTAGGTGTCGGTAAATGTTTGTTGCTAGATTTTAATAGTTCTGTATAGAACAGTGGTTCCCTTTCTTTTTCTTTCAGTGATCCATATTTTACCAGCTGATACAGAGAAATTAATATTGGGGTAGCAGGTCTTCAAGGCAATGTTAGATGTGCCATATTCCTGATTTTCAATATATGTACTGTAGTGATTGTAAGCAATCACTAGGTGGCGTTGCAGTATCCAAAATGGTTTAGCCTGGCTTAGAAAAACAACCAAAAGGTTGACTACAGTGTTGTTGGAAATGTACATAGAAAAAAATGTATTCTTTTCAATCTGTTTTGTAAAATACTTATTTGCTATATTTAAGTCCACGTTACCATGGGAACTGTTTTGTTCGATGACATGCTCCCTTCCTAGGCGTGGAAAAGAACCCTTGCTTTTATTCAAATAGTTGCTCATGCTCATCTCATGAGTAGCATATATGGAAGAAGATACATTTCTATTGTGAAACCTTTAAAATATAAGCACCCATGTAAAAATAATTTTTATGGCTGCTGCATTTGTAATCTGTGTGAATCTGACATTTTCTTTTGAATCCCCAGAACTTATTGAGAATGTGAAGTTGATACATAAACCAGTGTCTTTGCAGCCAAGGGGACTGATCAACAAGGGAAACTGGTGCTATATTAATGCTGTATCCTTTAAAAAAAGTTTTCACACTCCATTTGTAATGTATCATGTATATGTACACATCATTACCCTGTGTTTATTCTTGACTCTAAAATGCACAGACTCTGCAGGCCCTAATTGCTTGCCCACCCATGTACCACCTGATGAAGTCTATTCCTTTGCATAATGAAACACAGAGACCATGTACCTCCACACCTATGATGGACAACTTGTGAGTTTGTTATTTTTGTATATTTTTATTGGTTTACTGTTGACATATTTAACATTCTCTTATAGTGTAAGACTTGTAAATGAGTTTAACAACATGCCTGTGCCATCAAAGACTAAGCAACAAGGTAAAAAACTTAAGACTACATAATCCATTGCTCCAAGTAGATCATGAATTTAATAACATTTGTATTTCTGCAACAGCTGGAGACAAAGTTCTGAAAGACATCCGGCCTGGTGCACCCTTTGAGCCTACATACATTTACAAACTTCTTACACTTATTAAGTCAAGTCTTTCTGAGAAGGTACTTTTTTAATTTCTAACTTGACTAAAAGGAAGTGCAATAAGCAGTTTTGTAATACTTACTGTATGAGTCTAGTTTCTTTAATGAAGTAACATCCTCCTGAGCAACTGTCTGTGAATGTAATAATGTGGCCTGCACCCACTGTTCTTTCAGTCTGTACTTTTATGTCGGCACAAATTATTTTGGAAGTATTTGATAGAGCATACATTCTTAGGGACGGCAAGAGGATGCAGAAGAATATCTTGGCTTCACTCTCAATGGACTACATGAAGAGATGCTGGCACTGAAAAAACTTATCTTGCCTCAGGAAAATGGTAAGCCCTATAATTACAGTATGTATAAATTGTACATTCTATGACTTAAAAAAACACTATGGCAAAAACACTAAAAGCAACTGTTTCAGCAATTATCCCTTAAAGAATAATTGCTTGTAAAGTATAATTGTTGGCTGACAGCTGTTTTTTTTTTTTTTTCTCCTCAGCAGAGGTTTCTGCACCTAATGGAGCAGATATTCAACTGGGTGCCGAGGAAGAGGATGCTGAAAAAGAGGAAGATGGGAGTGAGGATGAGTGGGAGCAAGTCGGTCCTAGAAACAAGACTTCAATCACTCGACAAGCCGACTTTATCCGCACACCAATCACTGACATATTCGGTGGGCACATAAGGTATGCCAGCACACAATTGTATTGTTATTGTCAAGAAAAATATACATTTTGTAACTTCTGTGTTTACATATTTATATAGGGCTATCAGTTTATTTTATATTTATTTTTATTTTTATTGCAGTTAATCACATGATTCTCCATAGTTAATCATGCGTTCAGCTGTTTGTGTTTGAAATGATCGATTTTTTCATATTTAATCTTATTCATTATTATTCATACTGTGGCTCTGGTTAGCTCATATTATGTGTGCACTAACTCTCTATCACTGTCAGACTCTTTCACTATTAGGCAGAGACTTGTATTGTTTAAGGGCCACAGACAACATTTAGTATTCAAAATGGCGCAATGCAACGTGACCAAAAATCCCCAGAATCAGTCTGCAGAGCCCATTCTGAGTGGGAGCCTAGATCATTTGCACACTTTGCCTTTGAGAACCCCTCTCTACAGCGCTTATATTATTCGTTATTTGGTTTTGTAGGTCGGTGGTTTATCAACAAAACTCCAAGGAATCGGCCACACTTCAGCCTTTCTTCACTCTGCAGCTGGACATCCAGTCAGAAAAGATACGCACTGTCCAGGAGGCTTTGGAAACACTGGTAGCTCGAGAATCTGTCCAAGGATACACTTCAAAAACTAAGCAGGAGGTACATCATCTGAAGTCTTTTAAAAGGGTTTCTTATCAGCCTGTTATGTTGACTTTTTAATATTATTTTTATTAACACAAACATTTCAATATTATGTTTGCATAGCTCTCCTGCAGAAAGCTACTCTGTATTCGAGCATTGGTATATTCATTATAAAAATCCTTTTTTTTTTTTTATACTCTTTAAGATTGAGATCAGTCGTAAGGTAACATTGGAAGAGCTGCCACCTGTCCTCGTGCTCCACCTCAAAAGATTTGTCTTTGAAAAAACTGGAGGTTGCCAGAAACTAACAAAGATTATTGATTACCCTGTCGACCTTGAAATAAGCAAAGGTAATGCTTTAATGGAAATAATAACTTTGAATTTGATGTTTGACATGTTTTTTTTTTTTTTATTATTTTAAGATCTGTTGTCTTCTGGAGTTCGGAGTAAAGTTTTGAAAGGCCAAAGAACTTACAGGCTCTTTGCTGGTGAGTATTGTTATTTGTAGTAACTATTGCCTTTATATAAGGTTTTTGATTAATTCAATTTGCATTCTGTTTTTCTAGTGGTTTATCACCATGGAAACAGCGCAACGGGCGGTCACTACACCACGGATGTCTTCCACATCGGTCTTAACGGCTGGTTGCGCATTGATGACCAGGCCGTGAAAGTCATCACCCAGTATCAGGTGGTGAAGCAGACTGCAGAGCGCACCGCCTACCTGCTGTACTACCGCCGTGTCGACCTGCTGTAGACACTTATACACACCGCAAGGAATCGGACGCAAGAATACGCCACTCGCACTCAAAATGCAGCAAATCTACATAACACACACCAATCTAATGAACAGGAACACTGCCCAACTTGTTTTCTTGCATTTTTTTTCTTTTACCCTCCTGCTTTTCCAAGAACCAGCTTTTCCAACACCTTTGGAGAAGAGAAACTAACTCCGTTCACATAAAGCTCCTTGTGACTGCTCTCCTCTGTGCACCACTGCTGTTTTTCATTTGGATTCATCAGTGAAAGGACAGGTGACTAGATGGAGGTGAGGTTTTATCTTTGGACCTGAGACTGTTCTGCACAAGCCCATTGCTTGGACCGGAATTGGTGAACTTGTGTACAGGAAGATCTATCCACCACAGACTGAAAATGAATGGCTGGGGAGACCTCTTGGGTTTTGGTTTGAAAAACCATTTTCTAAGGATGAGATATCAATCCCTGCCTTTACACAGGAAAACTGTTGTCTTGATGAATTTGCAGCCGTTTAAAAGCCTGTTTGCTTTAAAATGGCCCAGCACCAGCATTATCATTAGTCACTTCGTTAAAAGGCCAGATTATGTTCTCTGCCATCTCCCAGTCTCAATTTCCTCACTTTTTCTGATCTACATACAACTTGAGCCAATAAAAGCAGGGAATAAGATAGGGGAATGAAATCTGAGCAGCTTCTTGTATGGGAGATTTGTGTAGTGCTTTCAGGGTTTAGATTTAGAAAGACCCATCTCTTAAAAATGCGCTTTAGAAGTTAAGTCATAATTAAAGCTTTTCTGCACAAAGTGTACATTTGACTGGCAAATAAATATTTTGCAAATACTTAGATTTAAAGTATATCAATGAAAATAAATTCTAGCTAAAAAAGAATACAAACTTTTTTGCGTCCTAAAGGACTGCGATGGTTTTGAGACTCAGTTCTTGCACTGGAGAGAGAGCAACTGATGGTAATTCCACTGCAAACCTGCTCTTGTTTACTTTGTATTTTTCCATTGTTTTCCTTTAGAACTGAAGTTCATCTTTGTAGATGAGGCTTATCAGTTTAGTCTTCAGCCATGCCACTTTTCTATTTAAAATCAGTGGTGAGGGCACCAATATGTCCAGGTTGAGACTCAAGGAGAATGTATCTGAACTTACATGTCTGCATATAATTTTGGCTCAGCGTTTATCCTCAAAGTAACAAGACGTTAGTCTGGGACATGCGCACAAGGGGACATAGTGTTTGCTTTTGTTTAATATATTTCATTTTTACTACCCATGGATTGTGATCTTTTTTTTGGTTTACTAAAACATTTGTTTATCTCATTAATGTTCCCATCCTCTCTTCAATCACAAAATGCTAGAATTGATATTGGAAATTACAACAGCTAAAGCACAATGAATAAAACTAGTTCTTTGCTTGATATTTATTTTCTTTGTCACTATATGCTTTCTCACTTCAGCCCTTTTTTTTTTCTTTTTATCAAGCATATAAAAAAAGTATAGACTAAAGTTTCCCCAACTTCAATCAAAGCTACAGGTTCTGATGTATGTGGCTTTTCTAGAAATTTACATAATTGAAATCATTGTTAAATTGCACTATATAATTGGAGTTGTTTTGGAGGCCGTTCTTAATTTACTTATGCAGGCAAACCAAAGGCGCTGGTCTTTTTCTTTACATTAACATTCATTAGCCTGTATTGCCATTACTCCATCCCACTCCCCATTGCCAGCAGGTGCATGTTGTTTATACATTACTTTCATTTAAAAGAAATGCACTCAAGCTTTGTCACTTCAGCACAATTTGTGACATTGTCCATTAGCATTTTATGCTCTGCTTCTCAAAGGATAACCGCAAGTAAGAATTTGACAAGAGACATCCCAAGCTTTCTGTTGTACACCTGATTTCTATCTTTCATGGCTGGTTGCGTAAGTTGCTGGTGAAGTGCTTCAATAATGTCATTTCAGTATATGCTTCTAACAACTGTCTGCTGGGATTTGTCGACACCTTAAAAAGAATCTGTCTATATTCTTTAATTTTCAGCCTCTAGCATTCTATTTTGTTTATTGTTCGAAATAAAGGATTGTGCAAAAAGCAATTTGACAAGGCAGTTTAGTCAGCAGTAAATATCTGCTGTTTTGGTTCATTTAAATGGGCATATTCAGTTCCTTGGCTGGAACTGGTCTACACATCAATATGCACATTAAACCCAAACTACAAAACTACTACTCATCCTCGTCTCAAACATGCTCCTTAGCAGTCTAAATATTCTTGTGTTGAAATGGTCAAATCTTATTGTCTGTGATAAGCAAATGCATCTAGTCATAATTTATCCATAGCAACATGGTGATGTGATTGTGATTCAATGACAACCCCAAAAAGTCAGAAGAGAAAAATAGTAGCACACATGGGACATGGAGAGCATGGTGTGGTACCCCTTTAATTTACAAAAGGAAAGACTGAGTCCCACCTGCTCCTGATTATGTAATACATCAGAATGTAAACAGAGGCAGTGTTTGACACTGGGAATCCTGGTCTCCAGGCGCCTTAGCTATACCATTGCAAACAGGGCTCTGTTTCAGTGGTGGAAATTAAAGCTCTTTAGCTGAGCAACAATATAGGTATTTCAATTATGGTAACAATTAGCCTCAGTAATCAAGTAGTCAATAAATTGATCAACTTGACACAAAAAGGATCATATTGGAATTTTTTTATTGTAAAAATTTGATTGTAGGCTGCAACTTAGGAACAAGGCTGTGACTCACTGAGGTTGTGTAATTAGAGTTCCTGTCAAACCTCTAGAATTAGGAAATTGGCATATAATTTAATCATCCAATGTGATTGGGGAATTTCTTTAGCTAAACATGGCCTGTATTTGACCAATACCTCCAATTCTTTTAATGCTTTAGTCTTTGTATTTCTTTACTGTGGAAACAGAGAAGACCAGACAAAGTTCAGTTTATCGAGTAATCAGAAGTGGTTATTGCCGAGTTTCAGCTCACATACCAGTCTATAGGCCAATAGCCTAATATTTAATACATATGGGGGCACCTAAACTTAATATTGTTAAAATTCAGATTTCTGTTTCAATACAACAATGTTTTGGGTCTAGTCGCACACAGAAATTAACGAGTTCAACATTTGTTCATTTCCCCTTTGGATATTTCATGGCAAATTACAACGTAATCAATGAGAACCACCGACGTAATTTACTTATAAAGGTTATTGTTAATATTCTTTATCCAGTCACGTCCACTTTTTGGTCTCTATTGTGAGTAAATAAAAACTTAATGTAAGCTAATTACGACTAAAATGATGAGGGGTAAAATAAATAAAAATCCAATAAATTAGGCCATTTGTCATGCGCGGATAGACTTATAGACCTATTGCACGTTTTGGTTTAGTAGTAGGCGTCCGCACGGCTTCTTTTTCTTAAGAGACCAAAGCTTAGTCCTTATTTCCTCGCTGACAGTCAACGGCTTGTCACTGCGAAGCTTGCCAAATAACCCACTTAAGGCTGACTCTCGGAGGCGAGCCAGCAGCCCAGAATGGGGAACGTGGAGGGGACGTAGTTAGATTTTGGTCCTCCTGAGGTCTCCCCTTCTATATAAGGCTGTGCGCGCTCAGATCAGACGCAGTTCTCGTTTTGCCTCAGGAACAGCGCCAACAAGCTGCAGCCGCGGATCATCCCTGCTCCCGCTAGGAAAGGCAGCAGTACGGTTTTGGATATTAGCACGTTAAGGTGAGACACTCTTTTCTACACTTCAACTTATTTAGTTACCTTTAAGCCTAAGTGAATAATGCAGTGCTGTATAGCCTAAGGATGATACTAAAATGCACCAATTTGGAATTTAAGGCATTGCTCAGCGTCAGAAACATCATATTTAAAGGTAGGCGTCTGTATGTTCATGATCCCTGCGTTGCATAGAAAAGCAAACATGTCTTTATAACTTCTTGTATTAGCATCCATTCATCCTGTCATGCGGGACAAGGTGAGTCCTATCAGACCGCATAATACCTGGGTTCCCATCCACATGTAGGCTGTGTCTTGTGCTGAGTCTATCACTCTGGTATAAAATTCATGAGAGCAATGAGAAGGGCGCACATAGAGAGGCTGGTCGAGATTCAGTGTGAAAAAGAGGCTAAAAAGGGAGAGTTTGAAGGGTGTGGTGCGCCGGCTGCCTACTTCTGCTTCAAGTGCCCAGAGCTGGCATAGTATGTTGACACAGCACTGCCGCCAGACCTCAAACCTGTCTTTTCAGCCAGCCAGACAGAGACAAGCACAAGGATTCAAGGAGAAGAGAAAACTCAAGACAATTATGTTTTAATTTGTTCACGTGTCCAGACTGTTGAGGGCTTATTCTGATACTTGTCCTCAAATGTTTCAAGGGCCTATTTGCATAGACCAGTATTGCTCTTGGATTTGTCAGAAATGCAGTGCTTTGCTTATGGGTTCAACTGAGTGTGCTGTCTTGTCAACCTGATCTGAACTTTCCCTTACTGCTCCAAACAGAACATATGAAGATGTAGTCTGTGTAGAAAGATCCCAATAACGGCTATCCACATTTTTAATAAAAAATATACATTTTAAATATATGAATTTGGACTTCTGCAATGGATAACTGCTTGGGTTTGTGTCAGGAGAGGCTATAGGACAAATTTGCTGTGATGACCCTAAAAGGAAATGCCAAAGGGAAAAACAGCTTAGAACACTGTAAAATATTTACTAAAGTGATTGAACACCAAACATGTGTGATCATGCTGGTTTTAAGTCATGGAAACATTAAGAGGGTTTCAGCACAAAACTGAGAAACCAACTGCAAAATGCTAATTTCACATTGCCGTTACATGCTGATATAGGCACACCAGACACAGATTATTTGTGACTAATTAAAACTTTACTTATTTTACATAGGTTCAACTTCTGGATAGCATTTACAAGAGTCGCCCCATTCTCCAGTCCAGTGTCACACTGACCTCCAGAGCTATGGCCTATATTGTCCTGCTCTCTCTGCTAATGTGGTCGTTCATGGAGAGTGGTTCGGTCTTCCTGCCTGACTCTGCAGAGCTGAGAGCCCTGTTGAGCCAATACGAAGACGAGTCACAAGACAGCACCAGCCACACACCTGTCAACCGCACGAGGCGAGCCATCCGCTGGTCTGACCGTGAGGAGATCATCCAGCTCCATAATAAGCTGAGGAGCGGTGTCTACCCCACTTCATCTAACATGGAATACATGGTGAGACATACAGCGGTTACCAGCTATTATTGTCTGTCCTATAAAGAGCAATTATTGTGTTTACCTTTTAAAGCACAAAGTTTACGTGTCAGCAACATTAAGCTGCAAATTGAGGGTGATGATTAGAATTCAAGTTTTATTTGGCCCACAAGAAGCATGCTTTTAAACAGCTCTTTCTCTAGCCTGGAAACATGCAGTCACTATGGTAAACTATTGGCAGCCCGCTGTGCAGCTCTTTTACAAGGTGGATAATAATGCTGACTCTGTTCAACCTGCAACCAGTGAAGGAGCCAAAGAGACAGCAGCTCCTGAAGTACAAGGAGAACGTGCTAGTTTAAGGAAAAATACGGTGGCATATTAGAGGTGGGTTAAGTGTTTCCAAGACGCTTATCCTGTCCTCAGTTTTGGTACAGTGCATCTTTGCATTTCCCAGAGAAGACATGTGGAGGAAATGTATATTCTTTTGTCTGAATAATTTGTATATTTATTCCATGCTTTACTGTATAATTGTTGGGCATACTTTATACTTATACATAGACAGATGTAGTAGATGCTATTTACATGAACTCAAACTACTACTTGATTACAATTTTTCACTCTTCTATGCACCTCTACACTTGGTTTGAAGGTTTACTCAGTGCTGATTTCTCAGGTTCCAGGCTTCTCAGAACAACTTGTGTGTGTATTTGTGGTACAGTAATGTCTAGTGCATGTTACCGACCACCAAAAGGGCTGGAAATTTACTGAGGGAGATGCACTGCTAGAGAAGGAATCAGGTGTCTTCTCTGCTTTCCCAGCTCCACACCGCTGCAGTAAAGAAGCTGCCCTTCCCAGGAAATGTGGATAATTTAGCTATGATTGCTGGAGATTTGTTGTGGAGTAGGGCCAGGACCAGCTGCCCTACTCACATGTCAGTGTTGAAAGTCAATGCGATACTGAGAGCCAGTGTAGCCTCAGCTCACCGGGAAGGAAGGAAGTGTAAAACAAGCACCTGGGCAGACTGTGATTAAGGTTTTGAATGTTTCAACTAACATAAACTTGTACTGAAGCATAATAGTTTGATAAAAGCATATAGTGATGAAATACTGTACTTGATATCACAGGTGTGGGATGAGGAGTTGGAGCGCTCAGCCATACATTGGGCAGAACAATGTCAGTGGGACCATGGACCTCATGACCTGCTCAGATCCATAGGACAAAACCTGGGTGTTCACTGGGGCAGGTAAGATATCTGCATGTATCATGTATGTTTACTGTATGTGATGGCTTTAGTTTAGTGCATACTTAAATAATGTTTACACAGACATTTTAGACCAGAATTATATTTCAAATATTATTTACATGTGAAATTAAGAGCTAATGAGCTCATAATTTTTTAAATTCATTTCCTACTTATTCTTCTTCTTCTTGTATGTGTGTGAGGCACTCTTTTAAGTCTCTTCCTGTTTATTTTCTCCCGAGCTGCCTCTCTCTTTTATTCCTCTGCCAACAACCTTATGCGGATGACATTTTTCCCACTCCCCTCATGCCCTCCTCAGTTGCTCAGCTCTGTTCAGCACCGTAAAAAGACATGTTTATAAGAATGGCCCTAGTCAGTCTCTAAGACTGTAGAACCATGTTTACATTAGTCAGGACCCTTTTATATTTGATTTCCTGATGGGAGTCTGTTCTCTAAGTTAGGTCAGAACAGTTCGTACTCTATAACATCCATGATCTCTGACCTAAACTTTGGGTTTGTCTGTGTATGTCAACAGATACCGATCTCCTGCCTTCCATGTCCAAGCCTGGTATGATGAGGTGAAAGACTACACCTATCCCTACCCTCATGAGTGCAACCCTTGGTGTCCAGACCGCTGCTCTGGGCCCATGTGCACCCATTACACTCAGGTAAAACACGCCAAAGCTGACCTCAACCACCACAATATCATGGTTATATTTTCACACAGGTACATTCATATATGAACACCTTATATTTATCCTTGCTGGCGAACGTGGCAAAGATGATTATGTTATTTACTTTCTAATGTTTATTACGAACAAATAATCTGAAATGGTTAGAAATGTTGGTAGTACTAATAGTGGTGGTAGCTTGCCTTTTGACTTGTGAAAGTAATTCCTTTTGTTCTAGGTAAGGCTGAATCCTATATTTTGATTGTCAGTGTGCTGCTGACTAGTACTTGCTCTCTTACTTGTTTTATAAACATGGGTAGTTGAATACCATCATGACCCATCATGAAAATACTTTGATTGCCACTCTGTTGCTGTATGAAATTTCACTATGTCAGGTAAATAGGAAAGTAAAATAGAATAAAATACAGGATCAAAGAAAAAAAAAGTTAAAACTTTTTGTAACAAGACGAGAGAAAGAACAATTGCTTTCCTTTGCAAAATTTGAATGGATTTACATAAACATTCAGTCTCCTCTTTTTGCCTTCAACCTGTAATCTGATCATGGCCATCTGGCAGTCATTTCCAGACGCGCCACCACTCATGCTGCTGACCTGGATTCTTTTTGAAGATGCTGTGAGACATTTCTCAATCAAACTAAGCATCGTCTTCCTGTTTTTCTATATCCAAATACTCTGCGATTTGTAACATTGTCATAATGCCACTGGCAATCAAATGGGGCTTAGCTACACAGTGACGGCACCCATCTGCCGTTCTGCTGACTCACTACTTCCAGAGGCCTCTAACATTACCAGGAAAATGATGCACATTCTTGGGAAGGGAGCCTGCAGTTCGATTAAGTTTAGATAGAAACAGACAAGAATTAAAATCAGTGGAGTTGTCTCTTTATTTTAAAGGAGACATAATATGTTAAATTGATTTCTTAATAATATTCCCTCATCACAGGTTTACTCAGAGTTGTATTTTGATTAATTTATGAGTAATCTTGCATTGTCCTGCTGAGCAGTTACCACTCTCAACTCACAGCAAGAAGGTTCTGGGTTTGATTCCCGGGCAGTGTGGAATTCCCCCAATACTCTAACAACACAACTCCTTTGAAAATTACATTACAAAAATAAAATGTAATTAAAGCCAGGCGAGCGATGATGGCCCTCACCCTGGTGCACACACCCCTCCCACTTGACGCCAAGGACTCGCGACGGCCCTAGCACGCCACTCTCAGGCCCGTAGCCAGACTTCCAAGGGGGGTGGGTCGTTTTTTAAGCCAAAAGTGACCTTTTTATACGGGTGCCTTTGCGACCCAGTGATTGTACTATAAGTACATGCTCTACTTGTCCCTCGGATGCAAGGTCAAAGCAATAAAATTTATCCCTCGATATACTAGTAGGTAAAAGGTTTATTCCAGACTTTCAGTACTAAACTTGTGTATTTTTATTTATGAAGACTCAATTATTTGTTTGTTTTGGTTAATATTCATTTACTTCACTTGTTATCTATTACATTATCTATTGTAATTATGCATATATTGTTAAATAATTATAAAAATACAACCAATTATATAAAGTTATTTGCTTATAAGAACTGGAATTTATTAAATATGAAACAAATCTTTATTAGCATTTTAGAAATGGTTTACAGTATATCGCATTTACAGCACTCAGCACTATTTTTAAAAAAATATTTTTTGGAAAAAGGTGACCCCAGTCGTCCGACCCCCTCGACCCCCCCCTGGCTACGGGCCTGACTCTCTATTCCCGACAGCTGCCCAAGCCAGCAGCTTGTCCACCAGAAAAATTACATAATGTACCTTTAAAATTGGAATATGTGACTGATTCTAGAGAGAAACTAGGCCATAGGTGACTTTTATGGTGAAGAGCACTGTCAGACTAAGATTCTGCATGAAAAAAGACCCTCCACCAGAAAAGTAACATAGTGCGCCTTTAAAATTCTAAAAAGTGAATTATTCTAGAGGCAAAACTATAAAAACAAAGGCATAGATCTCATTGACTTTTATGATCAGGGCCACATCAGTGAATGTTCTGCAAAGTTTCATGAATTAATGTGAAAGTTTTTTTTTTCCCCATTGTAAACTTTGTGCATTCCTATAGGTAGCGCTGTAGCACTGATAATTGTGTATCATATCAATAGAATCAAGGCCATGCAGTTTATAAATGATAGAAATTTCATCATGATTGACCTAAGCATGTCCATATAATCATTTTTAAAATATTTTTTGGGGAGTCTTTGCACCCCTGCTGGCCAACTGTGAAAAATGCCCCATGTTCATAATATATATTTTTTGCTTGTAGTCATAAAATTTTATCCCCAAATTTGGTATAAATCCGATAATGCTAATGTTTCATGTCTATGTGCTATAGTGGGGCGCTATAGAGTTCACTTTTATTAGATTTCATACTTCATCACATTCAGGCCGGGATCACACAATAGTTATTTGAGTTTGAGCTCTTGAGGCCAATGCCTGTGGCTGTGAGAGGTCATCAAAGAAACTGGAAATGAAGCTGTTATTCGCCGGCGTGCAATGGACAAACCGTAAGGAGTATCCCCCCCCCCCAAAAAAAACTTTTGTGAACTTATGTCTGTAGATGTGACATGTCAAATCTGAGCTCATCTGATCTTAACCAAAACCTTATATCGTTTAGCAAACACACAGTCAGTGGTGAATTTTTGATCCAATATGGCAGACTTCCTGTTTATCATAGAGACGTGCTCCAATTCATCTTTTGGCGTGTCTGGTTCTCTATCACTGTCCTGAATTTCGTTTGCCTGCGACTGTTGAGTCGGGTCACTTCAGGCATTGTTGCGATGCCCATTTTATCGAATATTTTGCTGGTTGATCCCATACCTGGTTTGGGGACTTTTTGTTGACGTTCAGGGGGCCAAAAATGCAATTATATGTAGGGAAAAACAATAATAATACGTAAGAAACCGGCGAAGAACATACGTAAGAAACCGGCGAAGAACAATACCCCTCGCCATTAATTTTGTTACTGGTGAGGGCCAAAAAAGCTTTGCGTGCTCAAAAAATTCTTTATTTCACCCATCCCACACTGCTCTGCACTTAGTTGGGATTATTTGGTTACATGTAGGTTTCTAAAATATCACATAAGTAAATCTTTAAATTCTTTATGAAATATTACATTTTTATAGTGTGTTGTGTGGCCACAAGATGGTGTATTCTTTGTCTCTGATTAAATAGTAAGCACGGCTGTCCAAACGGTGATTTGGTCAAAAATCTAATCTGAGCACTAATTACTGCATACTGCAAACTAAAGTCACATTTACTTTTATATTGCTTTTTATAGATGGTCTGGGCAACTACAAGTCGTGTGGGCTGTGCCGTTCACGTGTGTCCAGAAATGAATGTGTGGGGAGAAATCTGGAAGAACGCTGTGTATCTTGTGTGCAACTATTCCCCAAAGTAAGATTTTACTTTTTGTACAAATCAATAGGACAATTCTATACATTGTTCTTTTTTGGAAATAGTATGAGCTTTATGTATGTGGTCTACAAATCAGTGGTGACATGTGTTAAATATACTGGTGCCATTAAAATTCCTCACAAAGTCCGAATAGAAATATAATTATAAACCATGAGGCAAGAAAATATTTACATAAGGGAATGTTACAAAGAGACAACAATGACTACTTTTGTCCCTTTGTGGGCCTAATGGCCATTACAACCACTGACCCTGGGCAAAAGCGCACTGAAGTAATTACAAGTCCTTGAGGCTAGCGATGCCTGACTCATGATTCATTTCCACCAAGTCAAATTGTCCATTGTTTCACTTCCATAGAGGTAACTGGATCGGAGAGGCACCCTACAAGCACGGGCGCCCCTGCTCTCAGTGTCCCCCTAGCTATGGAGGGGGGTGTCAGAACAACCTGTGCTACAAAGGTAAGCAAACACACAATGGTTGTTATGACTCATACATTTCCACACAGTTAACATCAGTCTTTGCGTTGCCATGTAAGATTCACAGATTTCCGAAACAGAAGATATGAATGAAGTGGAGAAGCCCCAGGTTCCTCTGCCTCCTCGCACGACACCTAAACCAACTGTAAAACCCAAACCTCCAGCAAGGAAACCAGTGTCCAGACCCTCCCCTCCCAAGAACAGCACTCCCAAGACACCAGCATCTACCACGCCTGGCCTCAGCTTTTTGAGTATACCTGGGCAAAAGCTATAGCTCTCGCCATGCAATGCCTTTCATTAATTATTTGTTTATCTTACAGCACATAAGATCAAATGTGAGACTAGACTGCGAGACAAGTGCAGAGGAGTTACCTGTAATCGGTGAGTCCAAATGTTTACAGCTGGTTATAGCAGTTAACTAAATACTTTATTTTTCTGTGCAGATTCAAATGCCCTGCTAACTGCCTCAATAAAAAGGGAAAGGTTTATGGCACACTATTTTACGATGTGGTGAGTCTGATGGACACTATCCAGCCACAACCTTTAAGGCTTTAAATAATGTCTGACATTTCAATATCTTAGCAATCAAGCATCTGCAGAGCAGCTATTCATTTTGGTGTCATTGACAACAGTGGAGGCATAATTGACGTCACAAGAATGGAGAAATTTCCTTTCTTTGTAAAATCCACAAAACATGGTGTAGAGTCTTTCAGGTAGGCTATGTCTTACAAGATTTACACTTTCATCAAATGTTTCTAATGATATTTTTTCTGGATATTTTACAGTAAATATAAACCTGGTAATGCATTTGTGCTGGCCAAAGTACAAGGTGACACAAGATAACTTATATAATTGGGGTATATGGTGTGATTTTAATTGATTTGTTGGGTCTGCTCTTTCAGAAATTTTTGTGGACTGTTATACAACAGTGGCTGAAATCTGTCCTTACAAAAAACCAAACTCACATTGTCCAAGGTGAGCTCTTAATTGATTTTTCTCTATTGATCTTTGTTATAATTACTTACTAAGCACAACACATTTCCCCCTCAGAATTTCCTGTCCAGCTGACTGCAAGAACCAGCCTTCTTACTGGTCACCTGTGATTGGAAACAGCATTTATGCAGATGTAAGTAACATTTTGAAGTGTGTTTCCAGATTCTCTCCTGACAGTATTGAAAGTCACAGAGTTATGACTTTGGTCTATGAGAATGGAAGTCATAATAAAGTAAGCCAGGGGACAGCAAGGAATGTATTTTCTTAAGTTTACAGTTAGGCTCAGACCAAGTGTTATTATCCCTCAGAGGGACCACAGGTTGTTTGGCAATTTTGTTTTGGAAAATGTATGTATGTATGTATTCTTTTTTTCTTATTTAGTGCATAAAACCCACAATTAATCTATCCTTAAAAACTCTTATGTGTAGTCACATTTTAAAGTTGCTCCTGTCCTGAAACACTCTGAAACACAAACTTTGACAGAAATCCAATCTAGTGCTGGCATGTTTCTTTACTCTGCATGTGCATATTCTGTCTGCTTAGATTTTGTTGGAGCAGACATGGACGGTCTGGTGTATGTTTGTGTGAAAAATGAGTGACTCAAGTGCATCCAAGCCTTTGATAAATACATTATGGTCTGTGCTGAAGACAGACTTCTGGCTCAAACCATGGGGCAACTGTCTGTGTAAACGAGTGTGTGGAATGGACACATGCTTCTATAAACTGATTTATTCCATGTTTGATAGAGATATCTCAAAAAGTACCATCTTTGTTTTAACAGCACTCAAGTATTTGTAAGGCAGCCATCCATGCTGGAGTGATCAGGCCTGATGGAGGTTTGGTGGATGTCCTGCCACTGGATAAGAGAAAGAGCTTTGTTGGCGTTCTAAAGAATGGCATCCAGTCTGAAAGGTACTGCTTAGACTTCATTAGCTTTTCCATTTGAGGACATTTGCACCACAGACTTTCTTACATGGTATGCTTCTGTCAACATCTAATCAGTAACTTGGCTGTTTTGAAATACAACTATCGAGCATGAATAAAAAATAGTGCAATCTAGTAATAGAAAATAAGGAATTATCTTCACAAATTGCATTTGTTTGTGCAAAGTCAGAGATCTGCTTATCGTCTGGTATGTAAGGTCTCTAGTGTGTTGAAAAGAGCTACACATATTAATATACAGTCTTACAATGAGCCTAGTTTTCATACAGAAGGTTGGTGAAATATGGTTGTGGTGGTTTGAATATGTCAGGGCTGATAAAGAGCATGCCTGGCCCCCGCTCGGGCTGCAGAAAGATGCCAGTGTAATCAGACATGATAATAGAGATAATAGAGAACACCTGTGTGCTCTGGCACACACACACACGCACGCACGCACACACACACACACACACACACACACACCTACACACACACACACACACACACAGCTTTGTGTGTCGGCTCATTAAAGGCCTTATTAGACAATACTGCAGTGGACAGGAGGCCTGCTTCAGTCTTATTCACTGTAGAGGGAACCACACATGAAGCTATGCTTCTGTTTACACTAATTAAATAGAAAACACACAGAATTCAACTGCTTTAGGCGTTGTGTTCAAATATTGTGTTTAAATATTATCAAATATTATTCATTCATGGTGAATGATTGTGTCTATGCATCGAAAAGCTGGTGTATTGACTGAGATATATAATCTTAAAAGTTGTTCATTATGGTCCTAACAACATAATCATGATTCGTGGGTTTGGGCGCAGCAGCTTTTCTTCCCAAGAGAAAGTTTGTGGTTATTACTGCCTGTGTGGTGTTAAGAATAATGCCATGGGTTACTTTGTGGATGGGCCACACGTGATCTTTGCTTACTTTAACCAGAAACTTTAACTGTGAATGCAAAGTGCTGATATTGCAAAACGGTGACTTCTATGAAACCCTATACTGGACTAAGAGAGCTGAACTCAGACCACTCAGATAGCAAAAACGTACTTAGTCATGTCTATGGCAACCCCAGGCCAAACTGCCCGGCCCCTGTTGCTGGGGAAGTAATCATGACCTATCCAATGGCTCAATAATGGAACTACTGTCACCCACTTAGTGCTTTTCAGTAGGACTATTATGTGTGAGCTAATACAAGTGCACTGACTCTCACAGGTATTGACTATGGCAGTTTTTCAAGGTCTTTTAATTGTCAAATTACTAAGTCATCTGCTGTAAATCTGCTATTTCCAAAGCTTATTAACAACACATTAATGATTCATTGTATAGGTATATTTTCCTAATTATTCTGTGCCTAAATCAATGCACAGTGCACAGGGTACTATATGTTTGAGTGGTGTGATATGTATGTGTTTTTTGCAGCAAAAGCACCACAGAGGGAGGGTCCTTCCGTGTCTTCACCGTGAGACAGTGAGTCCATCTTCTCACCTCAGGAACTCCACCATCAGCGCCCCTATTCAGGGCCATTCAAGTCCATGCATTTTTAGAAGAGGCCCATTAGTTTGTACACTTACAAAAGCTACATTTCTTGCACAGAAATAACTTGTGAATGCAGAAGGTTTTGACTGATAATGATAGTCACTGTAGAGAGACTATCCATGCATTTGTTTTCAGTATATGTTTACATGAACAAGGATCAAATGTACATTTTTTTTTAGGAATGTATACCAGTTACACTGTATTCAATCAATGTGTACAAACATTGTAATAATGAATTATTTTAGACACTTTTGTAATTATTTTCTGAATATGATACTATTTTTGAGCTTGCCCAAACCATTCACTATTCCAATTTTTATAAGCAAGTATTTATAAATTAGGTAAAAGTATCAGTGCCTTTTATAGAAGGAATAAGAAGGCAGCAGGCTGCTGTTAGATAATAGTTTGTGTTAGAGTTGTGTGAATGTACATTGGAGACAGCAGATCCCCATTGGTACATAACTGTTGGGGAATCATTTCTGTCTTTGGTTGTATTGTTAATTATTTTGACAGTTTTGCACTTAATTATGTTTTATCTGTCCTCTGCATCATTGGTGGAAATTGATTCTTTATGATTGTAGGCACCTCCGAGTATATGGAAGTATAAGAATGATTACAAAATATATACACCAGGTACATTTTTTTAATTTACTTTTTTATCTATTACTAGACATGCCACAAGTCAT
Organism: Odontamblyopus lacepedii; assembly: GCA_034769755.1. NCBI lineage: Eukaryota > Metazoa > Chordata > Actinopteri > Gobiiformes > Gobiidae > Odontamblyopus > Odontamblyopus lacepedii. Next base: position 21,502,336 of record CM068349.1, on the reverse strand, counting down.
TTATTATGTTGTGTGTTATTCTTGTCATCCTACCTCAATCCTTGAGCTGATGCTAAACAATGGGTCTTGAAATGGAAAGCATTTTGTAAAAGTTCTGGAAACTGTAAATAGATTATTTTTTAAATAGTTAAATAGTTATTCTTTATAAAAGTGGTGTATTGTTTGTTCTTTTTGTTTTTATGGTTGTGTTTGTATGTTTTGCACAGTCACACAATAAATCAACTGGTCCATGGGTCTCTTTTTACATAAAGTCTGTCTGGTGAGATGTGATGCCTTCTTCACTCTGCATATTGGGTATTATGAATGAAATGTAGCTGTAGCCCACCCAGGCATGTAGTATTATTATTGGACTATTCCATGACTGTCCATTCTTTCCCTGGGCCCACTTATGGATGAAAGTACACTAAAACATTTCTCTCCAAGGCCAAAGTCCATTGTGGGCCAAAACGCATTTACTATTAACAGTGTGTAGAAGCTTGGCTCAAACCTGATAACCAGAATAACATTGTATTCCCACACTAATGAACAGCTGCAATGCTATGAGTATTTATTGCATAACCATCTCAATTGTTTGTTTCTAAGAAGAAAACCATCCCATGTATTATTGCTGGCTCCAGCAGCTCTGATGGAAGTGGTGTATATTCAAGGCAGATGTTGAGTTTGAGTTAAACCCTCATATCCACTTCAGACAGCTGTGGTGTTTTACTCCCATTGTCAGTGAAGGCAAAAACTTGAACTCATCTTCACCTTTTAAATTCATCAGGTCTTCAGTCCAACCTCTCTCTAATATCCCCTCTAATATTGCTCCTCCTGCTCAGCTATTAAGGAAATTACCTGTCATATTGATTTAAGAAATACTTGTGGACTTTGTATACTCCACTCAAATGTACAAAGCCTTTGTCATTACAGAATTGTGGGTCAAAATAATTTCAGAAGAAAATGTAAACATTTCAGATTATAGAGCGTTCAAATGTGCCTGTAAAAGCAATGGGGTAACAGTTTAAATGTTCTGGACCTACATCAATCAGGTTTCAGGCCGAGCCACAGTTCAGTCACTGCTCTCATTGCAGGGGCTGATGATGATATTCAGGTTTTGGACAAGAAACAACACTGTGGGGTGCTCTTTGTCCAAAGCCTTAGATACCAAATATTCTCTTAAATAAACTTGCGTCCCTTGGTTTTGATGAAGTTGTCTCTAAATTGGTTCACCTCATACAAGGGTCATTCCACCTCAGTTCATCCTAAAAAATGCAATTTGAACACTCATATTGCCCAGTTGCAAACAAAATTGGTGTATGGGTAAGTCATAGCCAAGAAAGCCAAAATCTCACATTTTAGCATGATATACAACAATTTCCTCAGCAACTACTGGTCCAATATCAAAAGCCAAGGTATCTATGGAAAGGGGAAATCATAAGGAATCCAAATCTGCATTTGAGTACTTTTGACCTTTTGACCTATATTTTGACCTTGAAACTGACAATAAGGGACATGCCCTCAATGACACCAGTAGAAAAAATGTAGCCCCCTATAAACTCAGTGAAAAGGCAACCCCCCCAATTTGGTTGGAGTTCATCAAGGACAGGTGAGCAATGAAGATGACCATGAAGGCCCTGCCTCTTGTTGTTAAACCTTAGAACTTCGTATGCTGCAGCTATGATAACCTCCCATGGATTGGTCTGGTGGAGGAGGTCTCAGAAGAATTTGGTGACTATAAGATAAAGTTCATGCACCCTCATGGACCAGCCAAGACCTTCTATTGGCCATCCAAAGATGATACTTGTTGGATACCTGATTCAGACATACACTGTGTGATAAACACTCCTTTCTTTAAATAATCTTCAACAAGAAACAACAGCATTTCCCATAATGACCTGTCCAGAATTTCTAACCACTGTTTGAACTGGCCTGCAGATAAGGAGGAAATATCCTAATTTCATAAAACAAAGACAGTTGTGAAATTTTCAGTGACTTTTGATACTGTGTGATTGACCTTTTTTTTTCTTAGGGTGTATCAACTTGGACTCTGTATATATAAATGTATAGCTGTATACACTGAATGGATATTTGGCATGTCTTAAGATGGGGGTTAGTCAACTTCTAGGTAAATTTGTGTGGAAAAAAAAAACTCCAGATTTTTTTATATGTTGTAGTAGACATATAGGGCTACATTTTTTCTGTTGGTATCATTGAGGCCAGGCGTGTCCCTTATTGTCAAGTTCAGGGTCAAAAGGTAATTCATCTCAAAAGTACTCAAATGCAAAAATAAATGCCACATTTGGATTCATAATGATTTCCCCTTCCCAGAGATACCTTGGTTTTTGATATTGGACCAGTAGTTGCTGAGTAAATGCAATTTGATACTCAGTGACCACACCAAAAAGTGAAAAAATGAAATTGTGAAACCGTTGGACCGATCAAACTAAAATTTGAAATTTTGCCTTTTCTGACAACACCAAGTTTTATCAAAATTTAACAAAGTAGGGTTTAACTCATTGGGTAAATGGAGGTGGACTGACCCACAAACAGATCACAATCAGTAATGTCAGATGCATACACATTTCCATGCTCAATAATAAAAACTGGTGTTCCCCAAGGTTCCCCTTGGTCCATTACTTTTTACTTTGTATTTTAATAATATTTACCCCATCTTCATATTGTACAGCCCATTTTTATACAGTAATAGCTTGAGAAGCTTTTACCAAATTACAAAATGCATTTGATATTTTTCAATGGCCAATAATAAATCTAAAAAATTCCTAAAGTCCTAAATTCATCAAAAGCAAAAACTATGCATTTTTACCAGATCTCACAACTGGATTATGGTGCCATTATTTATGGCCATGCAGCAAACAATACATAAAAAAATCTTGATATTATTTATCACAGTACACTTCCTTTTATTACTTTTGACAATTACTATACTACTGTGATCTGTACAGCAAGGTTGGCTGGACCTCACGTCAGACTTATACACACCTACATTTACAAAGTTATACTGGCAAAACTTCCACAGTATCTCACCTCCCTAATACAATTATCATCATTACCATAGGTCTCAAAAGAGACTGGCCTTAGCAATACTACAAATCTATACAGAGCAAGGGAAAACTGGTTTTAGATTCTAAAAGTCATTTATGGAACATAAAACCAACTATTATTCATAAACCAACTAAAACTAAACAGTGAATTTGTTTTTTTATACCACATGCCCTTGCAATACTGTGTGCTGAACCATGCCACAGTACCTTCATAAAAATGTATCTTCTTTTGATACACCTATAGGGTGAATATTTAATTAAAAGCTTTTCTAGTCGTCAAAGTGGAAGAAGTGTCTTGCTGTCTACAAACTCAAAATGTCTGACAGTATTTGGGAGGTACAAATAAAGTTTGTCTTCACCCTATATTTTAGCCAGACTAATGTCTGTCTTTGTGTGTCAGCTAACATTAATAAATGAATTTTGTAAACTATTTTTTTTTTCCACAACTCACCATCTGCCTGTATCCAGCAGTACCAATCCAGATTCTGCTTATAACAGGAAATTGCAGCAGTCAGCAGGCTAAGCAGAGTGCTATGCCTCGATTTCCATCTTTCCAGACATATCATCTATCTCTTCTAAGGGAATCCAGCAGGATGCCACCTGACTGAATGTATTTAGAAGAAAAACTGCCCAGAGACACACCGCTGATTGAGAGAGGGATGGGTCTAACTGTGTGGTACGATGCAGTCATCGAGTGAAGACTGAAGCGATCTGACAAGGTTTGCTGCTTGAGTTCACCCATAGGCTCCAGGAATTAGTCTGCAAAGATCGGATTCCTCAATGTGGACAGTCACCGCATATTCCTATCCTTCCACTGACGCACATTCATTCTGTCAAGAGGGCGCCTAAAGATTCACAGCCCACTGATCAAACACAAGACTGCAACATGCACATGTGTGCACTGTCTGTAGCATGGGGCTCAAATCAATCCACTGTAATTTGGTACCTATATTTAAAAAGAATTTGATATGCATTATAATTGAATGGAACCAGATCTTGAGGTTTATCTTTTTGAAAGAAGAAAAATATTATATATAAATGTAAAAATGTCCCTGAGACAATGACCATTTGTAAAAAAAAACAAACAATTCAGATAGTTATTTTTAAAAAAGTGACCAGAAATATGAGCCTTAGCAGAGCAGTTATGAACAGCCACTAGAAGTTGTACGCTTTGTAGTTTTAATAATTAATTATGTGAAAGACTGCCTTTCAAAGCCTTTTAGAGACTGTTAGGATAATCATATTAGACATGAAAACAAAGAGTGTACTCACAACCCATTTTTATTTTGGAGCATCAGACACCAGGCCGACACTGGACAATAACAGCTCAGTGTTTCATCCTGTTTGCTCTTGTAATGGGCTGAGATTTGGGGCTTTAATTGGAAGTAAACACTAACCACATTTTTTACGTTAAAGATGCACTATGCATCACCCTGGCTGAAGTCACTGAGGTGGTCGGAAAGCTCCTCGGTGGCAAGGCTCCGGGGGTGGATGAGATCCGTCCTGAGTACTTTAAGTCTCTGGGTGTTGTGGGGCTGTCTTGGCTGACACGTCTCTACAACATCGCGTGGCGGTCGGGTGGTGGTCCCTCTGTATAAAAAGGGGGACCGGAGGGTGTGTTCCAACTACAGGGGAATCACACTCCTCAGCCTCCCCGGTAAAGTCTATGCCAGGGTACTGGAGAGGAGAGTTCGGCCGATAGTCGAATCTCGGATTCAAGAGGAGCAGTGTGGTTTTCGGCCTGGTCGTGGAACACTGGACCAGCTCTACACCCTCCATCGGGTGCTCGAGGGTTCATGGGAGTTTGCCCAACCAGTCCACATGTGCTTTGTGGACCTGGAGAAGGCATTCGACCGTGTCCCTCGTGGTGCCCTGTGGGGGGTGCTCCGGGAGTATGGGGTCCGGGGCCCTCTGCTAAGGGCTGTCCGGTCCCTGTATGACCGGAGCAGGAGCTGTGTTCGCATTGCCGGCAGTAAGTCAGACCTGTTCCCGGTGCATGTTGGACTCCGCCAGGGCTGCCCTTTGTCACCGGTTCTGTTCATTGTATTTATGGACAGAATTTCTAGGCGCAGCCAGGGGCCGGAGGGGGTCCAGTTCGGGGACCACAGGATTTCATCGCTGCTTTTTGCAGATGATGTTGTCCTGTTGGCTTCATCGAGCCAGGACCTGCAGCGTGCACTGGGGCAGTTTGCAGCCGAGTGTGAAGCGGCCAGGATGAGAATCAGCTGTTCCAAATCCGAGGCCATGGTTCTCGACCGGAAAAAGGTGGATTGCCCTCTCCGGGTGGGTGGGGAGTCTCTGCCTCAAGTGGAGGAGTTCAAGTATCTCGGGGTCTTGTTCACGAGTGAGGGGAGGATGGAGCGTGAGATTGACAGGCGGATCGGTGCGGCGTCGGCAGTGATGCAGTCGCTGTATCGGACCGTTGTGGTGAAGAGGGAGCTGAGCCAAAAGGCGAAGCTCTCGATTTACCGGTCAATCTACGTTCCTACCCTCACCTATGGTCATGAGCTCTGGGTAATGACCGAAAGGACAAGATCGCGGATACAAGCGGCCGAAATGAGTTTCCTCCGCAGAGTGGCCGGGCGCTCCCTTAGAGATAGGGTGAGGAGCTCGGTCACACGGGAGGAGCTCGGAGTAGAGTCGCTGCTCCTCCACGTCGAGAGGAGCCAGCTGAGGTGGCTTGGGCATCTGGTCCGGATGCCTCCTGGACGCCTCCCTCGGGAGGTGTTCCGGGCATGTCCCACCGGTAGGAGGCCCCGGGGAAGACCCAGGACACGCTGGAGAGACTATGTCTCTCGGCTGGCCTGGGAACGCCTCGGGGTCCGTCCGGAGGAGCTGGAGGAAGTGGCTGGGGAGAAGGAAGCTTGGGAGCCCCTGCTTAGACTGCTGCCCCCGCGACTCGGCCCCGGATAAGCGGAAGAAGATGGATGGATGGATGGATGCACTATGCAACTTTTTGGTTGGGGGTCCATCACCTGCTTGTTTCTGTTTCTTCAGTATGACACTAAACAGCTCTACCTTATGTAAATTCAATTAAAGGTTGTTTTACTGCTCAAAAATACTTAGAAAATTCTGACTGTTACCTATCCACAGATCTGACCCGTAAGTTTGCCTGCCTCCATAAAGATAGAAAGGTTTAGTGCCATTCTGTGAAACATCCCAAACAAAGCAATAATATCTCCGTGAAGAAAACACATTTGACGGCCCCTCCACCAGAAAAGTTACACAATGCACCTTTAAAATATGATCATAAGCAGAAACAAAGTTTTTTTAATTGAGGTGTTTTCAGTGATTGTCCCTCCTTTAGCCTTGCATGCTCACATAGTTTGACCGGATAGTCCATCCAGCTGATAAAACATTTACCTGTTTTTACCTCTTTATATGCACAGAGATGAGGGATTTGAGGGGTGGCAGCTGATAATAATAAATGCGTCATCCACCATTCTGTTCTCGGACACACATTTTAAGCAAATTACAGGTATTTTGTTCCTCACACATATCGTATTACTTCTAATTATATAACTCACATGTGTTAATTATTCTGTATTTTAGCCCCTGATTGACAGAAACTGATGACCTGCTGCAGCTAACCCTTCTAATGGAGTTAACAATACAGAGCAGATGTGGTGTATGACAGGCCTCAAAGCATGGTGTATATAGTTCACTAAAAGGACAATCCAAAAACATGTCATTCTAGGGTATGGTTATAGTCTTCACCACTGTGTGAATATGGATACAATAATGTACTTTGTATTGGATATCCTGGTATATACTGTATTGGATATACTCTTTTTTTAAAATATAAAAATACCACACAGGGTAACACTGTAATATGTACACTTTAACCAGTTTTAACAAAACATGACTTAACTCATAATTAACAAATAGTTCATTAAGAAAGATTTAGTCTTAGTAACTGCTTAATCAATATCTTAACCCTATAACTACTAACTCTAACCCCTTGATTAAAGTGTTACTAAGCTGTTCAGCACTTAATAAATTTGTTCATTATGTATTAGGTCTTTCTTCATGTGTTATTAAGACTAATTATGTAGTTATATAGTTAAGTGGTATCATGAAATATTGTGTTTATTCTGTGTTTGTTCTGCAGTTTTTCCTTACATTGAACTGCTACCTCTGACAAAATCAGTTTCCTTTTTTTCCAGGGTGTTGAATGTTTTAATTTACAATGAATTTCAGAGACCATCTACTAGGTCTACTCTGTAGTTATAGTGTACCAGCTGAGTGTGATTACTCTATGGGGACAAATGCATCTTGTGCCTGAGAAAAGCGCACAGGGCCACTTTCCCATGTTACTGATGTCAGAAGAATATCTGTATGGCGTAGGCACTGTCTCCTTGTGCCAATCCAAACAAAATCAAATGTGTCCAAAACCCAGCACAGGCTCAGTTTGTTATAGTAAAGAGCACTTGTTCTCATGCCTGTCGTCAGAGATCTTGTCATGTGTTGTGTCTTTTAACTTTTGGGCGAAGGCAGTATATATGTCATATGCATATATAGTATGTTCAAGTAGTCCATTTCCCAGACGGAGTGATGTGACCCAGTGCAGTATACACTATATTATGATGGCACTCTAAGAGTGAATTGTACCACAGCCTCATCAAGATGGTATTGGGTTGAGCCTTCAATTGGGCTGTCTCATGCCGCCCCCCCACAACCTTAAAATTCATTTGGTATGTTTTCATAGTTTTCATACTGTAAAACATGAACCAAAATAGCTGCTTACGCTATAGTTAAAATGTTAATATTATTTTAAAGATGGAAAACCTTTAGATGGTTATTTTTGAGGTCAGATAAACTGTAAATCTAGACTGAGTGGGATGAAAAAGCAGACTATTTGGTTTTTGCCTCTCCAAAAACCATAAATCGTGTTTGGGGAGAGGCGGTTGAATGTTGACGTCGGACTAACCACTGCTGTTCTCTTGTGTCTCTTTGGTGTCTGTTTCCAGCACAAACACCATGTTACTGCTGACACCACGTGATATAGGCTCCTTCAGGTCGCCTGACACACACTTATTAAAAACTTGGCCAAATCACCCTGAATACTACTGATATATATAACTTGATCATGTAATGTTTAAAGCTGAGCAAGTGCTTATTTTGATTTATTTATTATTGTGTAACTTTTTTGGTGAAGGGTCCGTCAAATGCTTTTCTCTATGCAGATGCCATTACTTTGTCTGGAATGTTTCACAGTATACCTTTAAACCTATCCAAACAAGACCAAGATACAGGTTAGATCTGTGGATAGGCAACCCCGCTCACACTCAGAATGCCTGTTTTTCTAGGGATTTTTGAGCTATAAAACCACCTGTAATTGGATAAATGTAAGGCAGAGCTGTTTAATGTCATATTGTGGAACAGTCCAGGCAGAGCAATGACATATTCATAGAAGCAAGCAGGTGATGGATCTCCAACCAAAAACACAATAAATCTTTAAAGTATTTTCTATGTCAAAGTACTGTTGCATTAAAATAATTGTAGAAATGATGCAAAATGAAATAAACTATAAAAAAAACACTATTCCCTCCATCATTGGCAGTATAGTGAATAATTTGATAATTTAAAAAGAATTAAATTAAATGCATTAAAAAGTGGGAAATTCCAGCATTTGGTTGAAATTAGACTCAGATAAGATTATGTAAGTTATAAACGCATTTGACATTTGCGGTGGAAATGTTATTCTCTGTGTTTAAATTACATACGTCTGCTGTCCTCTGTCATATACATCATCTGTCCTCCTCTACTGCTCTTTAATGCTCTATAATGCACTTCTCTAACTTAAGCCTCTTCTTTCCATTGCTGTGCTGAAGTCTTTTCCATGCGAACATTGAGGTTAACTGAACTGATGAGCTAGCAGCTTGTGTATTTTATGCTGTGACTGATATGATCCACAACAGTGTCATCCATCAAAGCTTCAACATTCAATGAGTCTCTAAAGAAGAGCTTATGTAACATTTCCTTGAAATACTAGATTTACTATCACTGGGACCTGCCATTTGGGTGTCTTCATTGACTTCATTTTCTCTAGCAAATGTAACTTCAAAATCATTTAACTATTCATTAACTGTAAGAAAATGTATGGTTATTTTCATGTGTTTCAGTTTAACTTTGGTAGCCTATATTCTGAAACTACATAGTTACACTAACACACTTTTTCATTTTATGGATTCCAAGCTTGGAGTTGGTAGGAGTTGAAGTCCACTTTCCCTTTTCCTAGTTAACTGTCCAATATACGAGTATTAACAGTTAATATCTCGCCTTGGCCCATTTTTGCAGTGAGCAGGTGAGCTGTCGGATCACATCTCCAAAGTGACATTTGTTTATGAGAGCAGGAGCCAAAGAGTAAATGTCTGATTTTGTTGACAGATTAACAAGGTTTATTCTATCCAAATTCTAAATACTGCTGTTTGGGTCTACACTGCATATGCCATCATTAAAATATTCATATTTATAATTCAATAATGTCAATGTTCGGTGACACTTAACTTTTTATTCTTGATTATATAGTCAAATGTGTCGCAAAAAGTGGCAGTTTCATCAGTTTTGCCTCTTTGCACTAGAACTAAAACTCATTTAATTTTCATAATAGATTTAATTTGATAATAATTCAAAATTAAAGCCACCGATGATGGTCCTTGCCCCGATACACACGCCCCTCCCACTTGATTGCTGAGGACTCGCAACAGCCCTGGCACGCCACACTCTCTTCCCCGACAGCCGCCAGACCAACAGCTCGTCCACCAGAAAAATTACATAATGTGCCATTAAAATTGGAAAATGTGAATAATTCTAGAGAAAAACTATAAAAATTAGGCCATCGGTCACGAAACTTTTATGGTGAAGAGCACTGTCAGACTAAGATTCTGCATGAAAACAGACCCTCCACCAGAAAAATTACATAGTGTACCTTTAAAACTCTAAAAAGTGAATGATTCTAGAGGCAAAACTTTAAAAACAAAGCCATAGGTCTCATTGACTTTTATGATCAGGGCCATCTCTGATTAAACTACACATGTCTATGTAATAATTTTTAAAATATTTTTTGGGAGAGTCTTTGCGCCTCTGCTGGCCAACCGGGAAAAATACCCCATATCCATAATATATATTTTTTGCTCGTAGTCATGCATATAATTTAATCTTCAAATTTGATACAAGTCTGATAATGTTTACGATTCATGTCTATGATTGGAGGCGCTAGAGCAGGGGTGCCCAAACTTTTTTCATCTAGGGCCACATATTAAAACACAGACCAGCGTGAGGGCCGATCGGGGGTCACAGACTGATGATCAAAACAGTGAGTAATTCAAATCTGTGCATTTATAACAGGTTTAAATGACCCTCCAGACCTTTGTTCAGGCTTAGACCCTCAGAAGGACACACTACGTTTGCTTGATCAAGGTAGATTTCAAAAACATGCAGTAAAAAGTACTATTTGCGGTAGTATGGGCCAATTCACCTGGAAGCCTGAGGGCCAAAAACAATTGGTCTGAGGGCCACATTTGGCCCCCGGGCCATAGTTTGGACATGCCTGCGCTAGAGTGTTCACTTTTAATTTGTTTTGTAGTGTATTATAATCAGGCCATGATCAGGCGTTAGTTATTCAATTTTCAGCACGATTGGACTGAGCATGTGTGTCCTAATTTAAGTATTTTTTTGGGAATCTTTGCACCCCTGCTAGCCAACCATGAAAAATGCCCCATGTCTGTAATATATTTTTTTGCTTGTGATCATGCATAGAATTTAATCCCTAAAGTTGGTCCAAATCTGATAATGTTGAAGTACCATGTCTATGGTAGGGGGCGCTATAGTGTTCACTTTTATTAGATTTCATATTTCATTATATTCAAGCCCTGATCAAACAATAGTGATTTGAATTTGAGCTCTCTAGGCCAATGCCTGAGAGCTCATCAAAGAAACCATGAGAGGTCATCAAAGAAACAGGAAATGAAGGTGTTATTCGCCGACGTGCTACAGACAAACTGTGAGGAGGCTCGCAAAAACAAATATAACTTTTGTGAAATTATGTCTGTACCTGTTACATGTCAAATTTGAGCTCATTAGGACCAGAAACCAGGGACTTACATTGTTTTGCAAATATACAGTCAAAACGGCGGCAAATTTTTTATCCAATATGGCTGACTTCCTGTTCATCATAGAGACATGCTCCAATTCATCTTTTGGCTTGTCTCATGGTTCTCTATCAGTGTCCCGAATTTTGTTTGCCTGTAACAAACTTTGCTTGTCCCCCTTCCATAGGGATCCAATTCTAAGTGGCGCTGTTGAATCTCTTCGGGCATTGTCACAATGCCCATTTTATCACATTTTTCGCTGGTCGATCTGATATCCGATTTGGGAACTTTTCATTGACGTTCAGGCCCTCAAAATCTCAATCATTTGCAAGGAAAAATGATAATAGAGAAAAAAGAAACCAACGAAGAACAATACCCCATTAACTTCGTTACGGGTGAGGGCCAAAAATGTATGAAATTGTGTTCATTGTCTTATAGCTCATAAGTACTGTTCTTTATGTTTAGAACTGCAATCATTTTTACTTCATTTCAGCTTCTTTTTGCTGCCACTGTCATTTGACTGGAGTAAAACAGCAATCAATACATTGAACATGATGTTGTGCAAATCTTAGTGATATATACATATAGTCAGCATACAATTCTGTTCTTGTGTGCGTGTTTTAGTGCCTTAGTTTTAAAACCTAATATTTTATTTATGTCCTAATATTATCTTGTTTTGTGTGGTTATGTGTTACGAAAGTTTCCTTTCCTCATCTGCCTCAATGTCTGTGTTCCAGTTGTACAGCATTCCTGACCACAGCATCTGAATATCCTCTCCGTCATACTTGACAAGGAACACAACAAGCACAGTCTGGATCATTTTAAGTTGTGGCATAAATTCATTTGATATGTTATTATCTACATGTTTGTAGATTTTACTGGTTTAATGTTTTTCTCTTTTGTAGAAAGGCAATATATTAAATAATCAATAATACCATAATCGAGTGCTCTTTAGAAGATATGCAAAATTTTAATAGTGGGTATATTGTTTACACCCAAATCTACTATTTGTCAAAAAAGTATAATAAATTCTAAATGGAACAAATTTATATTGGAATTTTTCTTACAAGAGTATAAAGTGTTGTGGTTTTAGCAATCCTTCCAAATTGGTCCATTTAATGACACGTGTGAGCACATTTCTGTGGCCCCATCTCATCAGATTTTGGAAGCTACGCAGGGGTGGGTCTGGTTAGTACTGGGATAGGAGACCATATGGGGCAGTGGCTCTAGTGGTCTACTTTACTGTTGTGGTGTCCTTAAGCAAAATACTTCACCCCCTTGCCTGTGTAATGTGGTATGTGAATGAATAGTGGTGGTCAGAGGGCTGATGCAGATCAACAGCTTTGTTTTCATTCACCTCAAGCCAGCTGTGTCTGCAATAGTATCTTACATCATCCAGTGGTCCTAAGCAAGTGCACATATCAAATAAAATGAACACTGACCAGTTTCTTTCCAGGATCACCCCGCATAGGAGATGCTCTGACCTGGCTGTATCCTTTATAATTTGACCACATGCCTGTGTAACTAATATTTAATTTGCTCACAGGTCTCCTAACAGTACCATGTAACCTCTGGTCTTTCCAGTCTGCTGCTCATGACCACAGCTCTGTCTGCAAACTTTCTGCCCTAGTTTCTCCATTCTCCTCATTCTAATGTCTCACCTCAAGATCAGAGCAGGTCAGAACATAAACAGACAAGAGACTCAACACAACTGTGCCTAGTCCAGCAAACACAGCTGTCCTAGCATAGGATTCCCACTGCGTCTGAACAGCCCGCAGTTTCACTCAAAATAAAGTATTCTGGTCTAACCTCAGCTCTTTAAACATGGGGTAGATTTGAGCTCTAACTGAAATGATGGGGTTTGCATGCTTGTAAAGATTACATATGAAATGTTCATTTTTCTTTTTTATATCATTTTCCATGTTTTAATACTTTCAAAAAGAAAACAGTTTTAAAGTGTATTAAAGTGTTTTAAACCAAATACATTTTTTAAGGTCTGTTTGTTTGTTAATATCTCATGAAATCTTACATCCAAATGAGAGAGTCTGCTTATAAAATACTGTATACAGTTCCAGTAAAAAGCTGCCCTCCCAGATCATAGTGGTGCATGTTTATCCAGAGTGACTTTAGTCATCTTTACAGTTCACAAGCCTAACCCATGTCTTAACAAGACACATCTCCTGTCTCCATCTTCAAAGTGCCATACAGTTTATTGGATGGTCAAGTGCTATTAAGTTTCCATTAGATCTTAATGCGTGCATTCCTTTTGTTCTAAGTCAGGTCCTCAATACTGCAAACAACATAGGATGATATACATCGGATGAAACTTCTTTTGTCTCCAAAAATATAGTGACATATCTGATTTTATTTGATAATATTCAATAGAAATTTTCCAATGGGCTAGGAGCTGGCAGGCTGTTTACTATGCACCCAATGGACTTCTGATTAAAATTCAGAGTGGAACTTTTTGGGGAGTTATATTTGGATCTGACTCTTTCCAGTCATAAATCGTATAACACTCACAAGAAGAGTGCTGTCTATCTACTCTACCTGGGAGGGTAGTCTAGAGGGGAGAGATGGACCGCATGGGCCCCACAGGACAGGAAGTGCAATGTTTGCTTTATGCCTAATATGTCGTGGATGATCAATAGAAATACTTGTGTCATGAAGACTAATCGAGATTCAGTGACTGATTCAGTGTGGAAACCCTCTCATGATTGTAATAAGTCACCAAATGTGTGCACAAGGATATGCGTTCTTTATCAGTTTAGTATTTAGAACAATTAAACCAGGGGTGAGGAATGGCTACTTTGGAATACTGAAATATAAGATACAAGAAAGCTACACCCTTCTAGACTTTTTAAAACAAGGCAGAGATTAATAGATTAGTAACTCAATATTATATTAACATTACTACTAATATAAATGTTTAATCAGTGAATTACTTTGAATTTGAAATATTAATTCTACCATTACATTACCATTATAGTCTGTAATTATAGTATGTTTCGGCTGCAATTGTTTTACAAATACAAATTAAACCACCACACAAGTCATTTGTGCTTTGGTTTTTTATATTTTGATCTTGTTTTTTGTGTGGGTAAACATGCAATATCTGTGGTTGTGACATTATGTTTCTTTAATCTTTGATCCTTAATTTGCAGTGAAGGTGGCCTCTATAATCGAGCATGCCAAATGCTGCCACAAGTAAACATTTGTAATTGACATGAGACAGCTGTATGAAGCCTGATGTTGTAACACTCGCCGTGATGCGTTGGATGGCACAGGCTGCTACAAAAGAGGGTTGTTGATTAATGGAAAAAATAGTTATCCTAGTAATCACAATTATTCAAACATATAGACAAAAATTGATTAAAACTGAGAGAACAAAAAATGAAATGTATCTTGCATGAAAAAGGCAGTTGGAATATACTTTATAAATTCAAAAAGGTCCAACCCGCTGCAGCTTTTTCACTCACAGAAACAACTCGGTGCTTTCATAAAAAGCAGTACAGAGTGAGTGTAAATAAACATTTTATCTTGATTATGCAGTTTTTGTAATTATAGGGTTTATTAACAGCAATTAAGTGATCATTTTGATTAATTGCAGCATGGAATTAAACATATTAATTTCCAAAAAGGCAAGCAGTTGATCTCACCTAAGCAAGCAGGCCAGATCTGTGGAGAGGTGACCCAGCTCACAATATAGAATACATATTTTTCAAGGTTTTTCTGAGCAATAAAACATGTAACTGAATAAATGAAGGTTAGACAGTTTAATGCTTTACTTTACTATTATTGTGTATTTCAAACATAATAATCTCCCTAGAAAATCAAGTTGGACCCGCCATCACAAAACTTACACAGAGCACATTTAACTTTGGACAGAGTAAATAACCCATCTGAGGTCCAAAGCAAGTGCAACATTTGATTAACATTTTTGTTTGTATTCAGCTCATCCTTTTGGTGTCATAAATATTTCTTGGAAAAAAACAAGGCCAAAACTCAAATATCATTGCATGGAGTTCTGGAGAGGCTTTATAGAGCGTGCACTTGTGTACAGAAGGAATGTCTCTTAGACACACTTTCCAGTTATGTGTCTTTTTCTTTCCAAAGGATACAACTTTTTTATCTCTTCTGTATTTGGCAAACACCAGTCATACTTTAGCCATAGGAAAAGACAAATGACAAAAGAAAGATTTTAATATGTTCTGAGAAAAAGGTGCTGCTAACGAATGAAGCTTTTCTTGAGTAGGCCAGTGATGCAGATTGGATGAATGATAAAATTAAAAAAAAAAAGTGTTTAAATGTTGACTTCAAGGTGCATTGTGTAACTTTTCTGGTGGAGGACCCCAACCAAAAAGTTACGTAATGCACCTGTATTGTACTAAAGTTTTTTATGCAGCTTAAACAGTACTACACTCCTATACTACTGGCTTTGCTATAACTTTTTTTATCAGCACAGTGGTTCTCCTTACCCGCTGATTATATAATGTTATATAACTGCTTACATTTGGAATTCTTTAGGCCTTTGGTCATAGAACTATCAGCTTCTATTTGAGCGACTTGATTTTATATTACATGAATAATTACCATTATAGACCCCAGAGAACAAAAATATTAACAAAACATTTAACAGTGGCCAAGTGATATCAGTAGTTTTTGGAAAGAAATAATGGACTTCCAAATAGGGTTTTAGTGATTAGGATATTTCACAAAAACAAACTTTCTAATCAGGAAGCGTTACAGCATTTCAGTTTTCCACTGATAGTTGATACAGTTGAATCAGGAGATGTGTAACCCATATCAGCCATTATGAACAAAACAGAAGATCAGAAGTTTCAACAAAAATCATATATTATATATATTATATAAAGACTATGTTTTTTTAAGAGGCCCATGTAATCTATGTTAATACAAATAAATACTATGAAAACGGTTTAAATTGGACTTCCACTCACTCTAAGGTCAATAAGATGAAAAAAAAAAAGAAAGAAAACTCTGCCATCTAGAGGCCAAAACATGATTGCGCCAAGCAATGTGTATACTATAAATAAGGTATTTATGTAAGGTATTAAATAGGTATTAATGTAGGTATAAATAAATGACTGTTGAGTTGAAAATGAGTTAACTATTTGAAGTGGTATTTCATATTATTTTGGTGTTATTTGTCAGTTTTAATCAAACCCTTAAAACGTGTATGCCTTACTTTCATCGTATAGAATAATTTGACCAAAATAGTTGACCCAATTGTCATAATGACGTAAAATACCAATGTGAGATACACAGAGAGCTACTTAAGTAAGAATTGAGATACACTGAACAAATATGTTTCTCAGTAAAACTTCAACTGTACAATGAATATTTTGGAGGTGAAGTAATTTAACAAAACATGGGCACTTAATTTAAGACCTCTGGTGTGTTCACTGGCAGAAATATTCACATTTGAGCGATTGACAATAGAGAGCAGATAGACTGATGCACTGACTTTTCGAAATCCTGTGTTAACCTATTCCACCAGCAGGAGGAGTCGTTGCTTTCCGGAGTCCACGACTGGAATATTTCCCACAAATGTTACATACTGAGCACATAATACAATGTTAGTTGTGGCTAATATATCTTAGACGTTACTAAAATTATATGGATAATGTAAAAATGAATATAAGTATTGTATTGTAATGAGATTGTGCATAGTTGTTACACTTGTTAGAGTTCAATTATGTATTGTTGTAAATGTCAATGTACTAACAGGCTATATAATGACAGGATAAGCTCAGGGGACAGAGTGAGCTAAAAGAGCGCAGATGAGCTTTGCTTAACTAATATGTCATATGGGACATATATGCACAACAAAACTAGACTGTCAGTCATCAAATAGAGGTTACGGATGAACAGTGTTTTAAAGTATGTAAGTTACACAATATTATTTAAATTCAAAATAGATACATACCCAAAAGTATAGTCACTAAAATCTGCTTTATTTAAATGTAGGCTGCTTGACAAGAGTTGAGGATTTCAAACTAGTTAAATTATTCAAAAAGTTTCAAAGGTGACACCTCTTGGTACTTTGAAAGATACATCTTGATTTATATTCTGATGCTGTCAATAGTTTAATAAGTGTGACATGTGGGAACAGATGATAGACTGCATCTTGCTCTGAATTATTTTCAATACGGGGATGTCATTCTATGTTGATGACCTCTTTTGAGAGAGTTATTAGAAAGAGCAGCATGATGGCCTCAGCCTGATTCCAATATGGCTCCACAAAGTCAGACAACAAGGCAGCGTGTCACAGTAATCAGTCATCAGCTGTCTTCTCAACAACCAATCAGTGCAGTATTAATCAAACAAGAGGGTGCCCCGCTCTGAGGAACACCGCCGTGGTCCTGCATGACAATAACAGTCATCATCTGTGGCCCTGCATCATGGCACGCAGAGGTCAAACTCATCCAACAACACTAAAGTCCATTTTGCTATTTAGCTTTGCCATGTAGCTTGAGGTGGTGAGACACTACAGGTGACCAAAATTGAAGTGCACAGAAATAGTGACAGCTGTTGGCCTCTCCGTTGTTGCTAAGGAAAGTGTTGTCCTCAGCTCCTAGAGTTTTACAAAGAGGCATGAGGCTCTGGATGACTGAGGCAGAAGTTTGTTTACCATCAGTACACTGCCCGGACATGTGAACACTCAACACACTGTTGAGCTTTATTGTCTATTTAAGTCTTCCACACAAGGAGGTTTACATAGTCCATGTTTAACCAAGAAGGCCTCTTGATAAAGCTGCTATGACATAACTAAGGACATTGACAAGTATTAAAGGACAAGGGTCCTAAATGGGACTAATTACATCCAAAGATCAATAATAATAGAACTGAAGGTGTTATGTCCAGGGGAAGGAGAATTCCACAACAATTGTGAAAGGCAAAGTTATATAATACAACAACAAATCAAGGAATTGTCTATAAAAAAGTCTTATATGTAAGATCAAATAATATTAATATTAATGGTTTAATATTCTAATATTAAATCAGTCAAATTAGTAGACATTTGTGATCTTGGTTATCTCTCTAAGGCCCTTCATTGTAAATAACCCGATACCCAAACCCAACCCAAAACATGCACTATAGGTCAAATCTCCAGGTAAGTTGGACCTAACCAAGCCTTCCCAAGCTCTTTACAGCAGTTGGTCACAGCTCATGACAGGTTGCCCCGGTGGCACTGGTTGAGAATGGGTCAAATGCAGAGAATGAACTTCCCTCACAAAGGATCAATAAAATACATGTAAGTCCAGAGTTTGTTGGTTTCTCTCTTGGAACACGGATGGGACCATTGCCTCATTGTTTGCTGTAGTACATGATATTTTATAGGTACTCCCTTATGTCTCGTCATATTTCAGATGTGCATAATATATTATAACACACCATTACACATTGAGAGTGAAATAATACAACCAAAGACAGCAGTAAAAAATCTTTTGACCTTGCTTTTCCTTTTCACCCACGGTTTGCGCTTTTATAGCTTGTTCTACAGACATGGGCCTCTTTTGTCTGAGAGCATAATAGATTCCCGTTGCCATTAAACCAACCAAAGCATTGCACATTAACACTTTGAGCGGTACATTGTAATGATACCTAATTTTCTCTTCATATCCATATATCATGCCTGACTCTCACTGATATTAGTTCATTCTTGACGTTAGCAATCCAAAGCTCAATCAACAACCTACGGCAAAAGTAAAACCACTCTTACCATGGATTTGGCCTTTTCAGCCATACTCATGCTACTTTTCTATGCCTGAACAAGTTGCACCTTCTATGACCCCAGAGTTGACTTTTCCATTGTAAGGTGGTGCTTCTTTAATGACACATCTCGCCCTACACAAGGTGACAACTTAACACCACAGAATTGCTTCACACCTGTACCTGAATGCAATATTCTCAGGTGCTGCTCTGCTTTGTATATGCGGCTTTACAAGGGGATGCAGGACAGCAGTGAAGTCAGATGTAACAGAGTTAAAAATGCACTTGTTTTTATTTCCTGGTTGTATTTAATTTCATTTATTAATTTATTTCAGTTGATTATAATTTGTGTGAATTTTATCATTTTGACATTTTATTTTGAAAACCGGAAGTACATGTTGCTCCCGTGTATTTTATTTTGATAGTTGAATTTCCCTTCTCAGTCACACGTTGGATACTGCAGAGGGCAAGTTCTGCCCCCTTTTATATAGTCTATGGATAAAAAGAATATATTTCACAAAAATAACATACTCGTAGCACAATACATCCATGACATGTGGATAAGACAACATTTTCATATGTGATGGATGTACTGTGGTTCGCTAATTTCGAGTTTTCTAGGTTTTATTTGGATTTTTTAATTTTGCCTGATATTGTAACATTGTATTGAAAGCCGCGAAAGTGAGCAGGCTGTTCACGGTTCTGTTCTGTTGAGCCAGTGACATATTAATAGAGCATTCATATATTTGTCACAGCGCACTGGAGACTGCAGAGAAAGTAAAGCTGACTGAATCCAAACAGTGTCCTGTCCTTTGTATGCGGCCTGACGGAGAATCAGCAGTTCTTACACAGGCATTATGTTTTATGCCAAAAGTGTTTTGCGTTTTGCGTGTTTCCCACTAACCAAAAAGATGGCACCAGTGAATACTGCTGCTGTGTCCTTGGGCAAGACACTTCACCTGCCTTGCCTCTAATAGTATACACTGGTGAAGCTCATCTCGGCGGAAACCCACCCAAACACTGGGATAACATGCAAAACGCCGCACAGAGAAGGCATCCTGAGAATTATACCCAGAATCTTCCTGCTGTGAAGTTTGAGTGCTAGCCACTCAGCCACTCTGTTGCTGCTAGTTGCTGCAGGAATAGCTACAATCAATAGAGAATAAAAAAAAGTTTATTAACACATATTCCTTGTGTGTCTGTTTCCTCTGTATTGCCTATATCCTTGTATTGTTTGAGTGTGATGTTCCAGAGCTATTCTTGTGTAGTACACAGAAATGTGCTTCCATCAGGCTGAGACAGTGATGAACCGATCTCTGACAACATCTGTCAAACAAAGCACACATACACAGGTCAGAACAAATCCAATACGGCATAAAAAGGAGAATAAGAAATAAATGATAGACATTAGCATTGTGGTTGAAAGGGAATTTATTTTGTTACTAATGAATAAATAAACATCTCCGAGTCTAATTTAACAAGCCCCATAAGCATCAGAGGCAGTGTGCATCTTGGTGCGTCCATCAGGTTTGTTAAGAGCAGACAGGCACCTTGACAGAGACGATCACTCACTGCGCCTCTTATCAACAAGGACATATAATGACTCTGATGCCACCATTGTGAACAAAAATAACCTTGTAAAGAAGAAACTTGTCTGCAGCAGGTGTTGATTGTGGAACGTGATGGTATGACCAGTTAGATGAGCTGGGCATAAGTTGCTGTGCTCTTAATGATGTCAGATTGTTTTGTAAAGGTGAGCCTTTAACAGCAAATGCATGCACAAATACATGGTTAAAAAATGTAATATTATATGTATATACACACACACACACACACACACACACACTGTACAGAAAAATCTGTGCAGAATATGGGCTGGAGACCCCAAGGTCAAGGTGGGAAACACCTCCAAAGGTTGTGGAGAATAACCGAGCCAGAACAGAAGGTACTTCCAGATACACACTGACAAAAAGGTGATGGCAAACCAACCAGACTTAGTGGTGGTGGATAAGCAACAGAACAAAGTCATGGTGGTGGTCATTGCAATGCCAAGCAATGGGAAGATCACAATAAAGAAACACAAGAAACTAGAGAAATATCAGGGGCTCAAAGAAGAGCTAGAGCAGGACTGGAAGGTGAAGGCATCACTGGTGCCCGTGGTCACTCAGAGCAGTAACCCCCAAATTGGAGGAGTTGCTGATCACAGCAGATCCCAGGAAAAACATTATTATTCTTTGCTCCTGTCAAGTGTCACAGCATGCGGTACAGCTGACAATTGTGTGACAAAAGTGTACTCACTAAAGTGACAAAAATTTTCAGTGTCTCACAGACTTGCTAAACCACTGACTGGAAAGAAATTGCATCAAGTTAGAATCTTCATTCCTGTATATATTCGTCAGCAACTTAAAAAACAAGAACTAATCTCTAAACAAAAACAGGCATCTCTACCTACCCTTTGAAAAGGGACATTTGAAAAAGGTGAATGACAGGAATAAAGGTGAACGTGGTCATACAATTTCTCACAAATTATAACAAATTATATGTCAGACTACATATGAGCTTTAGCTGAAGTGATATCCATCACACTTTGGTATAATGGGATTTCCTGGGTGAGAAGCACTCCTTCCTTGAATGTCACACAAGGCCCCAGGTCAGACCACCCCTGGCAGTGGCTCACACAGAAGCTGTATTTAGCTGATGGATAGGTCATAAAAATTCCAGCTCTAGAGCACAGGTCTCTGCACTGTGAGATAGAGCTCCCATATGTCCAGGCACTATGACTATGGGAAAGATGGCATCAAAATTATATTGTATTTTTCTGCTCGCTAGGGGGCGACAGTGTATTGCATTTCAGACACGTGTCTCTTTTTTTAAGTAGGCTTTCATAGTATGTTGACAGTACTGTAATACAAAAATAAGAATGTATAAATATATCGTCCATACCAAGATTAAACAATGTTTCCTGTAATTTCCATTCATTAATAGTAATAGCATACCCTAGCATCCAAACCAAATCGATGTCCCATTGAATTCTATTGAAAACAGGTAACAAAATTTTCATAAAAATATTTTATGCTCATGATTTAGTAGATCGATAAGTGGAAAGATGTCCACCAGAGTGCCATGCTTAGCTGGAGGGAGCCTTTCACACACGCATTTCGGATGTGACCCTATGCTCTGTTCTGCCCCGATATTACCCTGATGGGCACACTCATGCAGACTGTGCGTGGTGTTGATTTTCTTCGTTGTTTCTACAAACTGAAACGCCGTCTTTACTTTTTTCCTCCATAAAAAGGTAAGATAGCAGACTATGCAGCAACATAATCTAACCTGTAGCCAAGCCTACTTGTATTAGCATAATTGAGGTTTAGCAGTATTCCCCATTAAACAGCACGTCAGAGCATGTTTTACCTAAGTTTCTTCACTTTTAAACCTTAGTCTATTTAGCTATTCACAGCAGCTCTTTATCATGTATGCCTACAAGTGCTGGACATATGTTGTGGCACTCACTTGTGATCGACTCTGAGTTATGTTCAGGTCGTCGTGTCACCACGGCCTTGGATGTTGTTGAATGACTTTAAGTGCCTATGATTTTAAAAGTTAAGTGGGTTTACTGCTAAACTGAGTTCAAAAGTAGATCAAGTGGTAGAACTGTTTTCTTGTCAGAATTAATAAAACACGGCTTTGCGCGGCTGCCCTGGGAATCTATCTTTCATATGGCTTCCATTTATTTGAAGTACATCTTCCTACCTTTTGTAATGTAAACAGGAAACCCAATATTCCTCAAATTGGCCTGGACTTCTTTTTCTAAGATCACAGATTAAAACGAGGCTGCACTGTAACACATCTTCAAAAGTCTCTGGAGAAAATTAGAATTGAAAAAGCAGTGTGCATCAAGTGTGTGTAAACTAACTATGTTTGATGTACTTTGCGCAAGTCTTTAGAGAAGCGGCAGATAGGGTGCGATGAAGAAACATTAAAAGTTCTTTTTCAAGGACTTCTGTAAAGCAGCATTTAATTAAAACCACTTGGACTCAAACCTGCACCTAATCTTTCCCATTAGTCATGTTTGAAGGATGACAGACACCAATGAAATGCAAAGATTCAATGGAAAATACAGATGTTCAAATACTGCAGTGTTTTATGGCTATGTACAAGATATGACACTCCACACATAAACAAGTTTAAAGTAGCAATGTAAGCACAGTTCAGTTTGTTCACACAGAGGGAGGTGACTGCTCACTACGTAGTGATGAATTTGGCTCTTGTCCCTGGACGATTTTAGGAATGGCCCCTGATAACAACAACCAGTGTGAATTATAATTGCATTTTTAATCACTCCATTTCTCTTTCCCTTTCTCTTTTTTGTTTGTGTATTAGTACCCCATCTGGTTCCCCACCCAAAGAAACAAAAAAAAAAAAAAAGGAGAAATTAGTGTGCAATGGTTTCACAAGCAGGTATGAACGTTTTTTTTTTTTAAAGTGGTGGGCATATTTTGGGAGCATTATTGAAGCAATGGATCATTTAGAACTTCCTAAGTGCATATTGCTAACAAAAGACCAGGCATCACAACCTGTCTTGAAGATGACGACACTGTGACTGAAAACCACAGAGCATAAGGCAAATGAGATTGAGAACGTATAAGTGCTAGAGTCAGGTTGGGGGTAGACAAATGTTGGAACACTGCATGTCAGAGCACCTGTAGGCTGAAAGGTGTGATATGATGCAAGCCTAGTCTGACAAAACTCTTATCTGTGAGGAGAAAGAGAAGAGGTGAACCTGCAGTAACCTTCACATTAACACTGCTGGCAGCTCAGATGCAGATGTTTTATACATGATTGGGCCTGACTAATCACTATAGTAGTTTTACCTACATTTACCTTAATGACAAACAACTAAGATTATTTTGTTTAGATTCTCATTTGAGCAAGTATCTATACTAAAAAAGTCACATTCGGAAATATATCTTTCCTCAATGGATTTAGAATGGTAAAGCTGCATCAGAACAAGTATTAGACTACATACACTAGTCTATCCATGGACCACTATGGAACATACCTGGACCATTGAGGGATTACACACATAAGGCCACATGGTAATATAAAAGAAAGTACTACAATGTTGAAAATTACATATTGTTATCAGAATCCGTATTGAGTACTGTGTCTGTTCCTTAGTATTGAAACTGAGTTTGAAATTTTAGTATTGTGACAACCCTTGTGACAACCCTAGAGACTGTATTAGCAAATACAGAGAGGAGGGCCATTCTGGATCCCAGGCTATGACTTTTGGGGCTGAGTCAGATAAAACCCACTGTTCCGAATGTGAAGTAAATACAAAAGGAAACGGACTGTACCCTTGGTCCCAGGCTCTTTGTTAAAACCATATCTCTACTGCACCATTGCCCCCAGCTACATTAAATCCCATTAAATTCAAGTTCATTAAAGCAGTCCTCTCCACTGCTGCAGCCGCCCGGGTGTGGGCCTCTCAAGGACAGAGCTGTAATGAGGCCCAACTACATTTCACCTTGAACACTACAGGTTTTCATTTTCCTCATCAATAACTTATGGTTCAAACCTGCCATTAGATCCAGGCTATAATTTAGCAATAATTTGTGGATTATATTTCTTCAGCACTGAACAGATACTTGACTTTAAGCTCGGCTGTATAGTGTTTAGGCTCTTCACTCTATGATAAGAATTGACAACTTTGACATTTCTCTTTCAGAGTGTGTACTCTACTGCACACATGGGAAAACTTTAAGGCATATTATATTTCAAAGAGGGTGTAGTATAGTTTGTGTGGTGTAAACCAAGTACAGGGCATATGTAGAAGTCCGTACTTCAGCTCACTATTGCAGCAAGTGTCATCATTCAGTCAAAAATGGTCAAAATGTAAAAAAAAAAACTCCTTCACAACTGTACATGGCAAGTTTTGGCAGTCACCTGCTGTCAAAAGAAATCTAGAGTATGAATTCTAAATTAAATATTAATGTGTGCGTGACAGGCAGAACAATGGGAGGCTGGAGTGACTGACCTAATGGAGTGACATTGTTTCAACTTGTGTCATTTTCAGATTTTAGTGGGTCATGCTCTGCTGTGGGCTGGGCTGTCACTGTCATGTGATTCAGAAAGCATCTACTTGTCCTGCGGTGATAATTTCTGCCTAACGTGTTCAAAAATGAAATATGGGATGTGGAATGGGGAAGGTTGGGGCTATGGTGATCACTGTCTGGGGCTTAATTTTTTAATCAACTTGTCTCTTAAATGAAGTTTTATTAAATTACAAAGCTCACACAGTGGGGGTAAGACACAGCCAGAGATTGCCTAGTGTAAAATGAGCTTTGTAGAATAATTAAATA
Organism: Odontamblyopus lacepedii; assembly: GCA_034769755.1. Taxonomy (NCBI): domain Eukaryota; kingdom Metazoa; phylum Chordata; class Actinopteri; order Gobiiformes; family Gobiidae; genus Odontamblyopus; species Odontamblyopus lacepedii. The sequence goes on along the minus strand of CM068349.1, from coordinate 21,477,103 downwards.
AAATAAAATAAAAAAACCTTCCAGCAGCAGGACTTCGGAGAAATTTAATGTTACTCTCTATTAGGGCAATCAAATGTTACATAGACTGAGAGCCATTGTGTAAAGGCAAATGATGGCTGACAGTGGTACACTAGTCCGCAAAAAACATTGTTCTACTCTCAAACTGTGTCTCTGATCTGATCAATGATCAGTTTTGTCGTGTGTGAATAATACAATGTAAAGTGTCTTTAGTGTCTAAGATTTCATATGTGTAAATGCTGCAATAATACCCTTGAGTAATACCCTTCAATGCCAGAAGTATGCTTCTAAAATAAAGGAATTTGTTTCACTCAACTCAAGTTTCTTGTAGTGTCATGATGGTAAGATAAAAGTCTCAGTACTCGATAGTAACTGATAGTAACAGTAACTGTTCTCTGATCTTGGGAATTGGTCACTTTTGCAGATCCTTTTGCATGAAATCATTAAAATGTGTGTCCCAGTCAGTCTGTAAAATCTGGTGCAGTTACATGTATGTTGATGTCTTAGAGAACATAAATAAATGGTTTCCTCAGCTATAAAGAATATTTAAATGTTGAATCATGTAAGTTGTACATCAAACCTTTCTTTATAGGATCTATATTCTTACATAGAACATATAATATTAACCTTGAATTGTGTTATTACACAGTACATTATAAAATATTAGAGTTGAGCATCATGATCTAAATGGTCAGCCGTGAGAGAGTGGCCAACTGCAGCAGCAAAAGGAACAGCTGTTAGCAATCAGGGCTGACCCACAGCTGACCAGAGACTCTGCATGAACATGGACGTTTTCCACAATCAACAACATTTACAAATGTACGATGAGAAAGAAGCTTCTGAATCCGGCAGACACAAAGGCCTAAACCAGGCTTAAAAGGAACTGCACACTGCTCGACTCTCTGGTGATGTGTCCCTACCTCGTTGCTCTTAGCACTCACTGGTTTAACACTATACTGTGAAGTTTTGTGATAATCTGTCCAAGGTTTACACATGACTTTTAAATGAAAACTGAATAGGAAAGTTTGTGGTGCTACTGTAAAGGTATTATTGGGAATGATATTGGAATAGCTGTTAAAAAACTCTGAAATGTACTCTGTTCAGTCTTTGTTAGCCTTTCATTATCACACTATTCTTGCACAGTGACAAGCATTTAGTGTATTGGAGGACACTCCCTTTTCAGTCATACAATATTCAGTATGATGCAGTTTGCTTTTGCTCATGTTTCGGTACACTGTATATTCTGTATGTCTGACTCTGGAACATTTACATAATGTACAAACATATGTTAATTAATGTGCACTGTCCCCTATTTAATAAATAAACATATGCGGTGAACCGCATTGTATTTGTTTGTTTTGTGTTATTTAATTTTTAATATTTGTGTTTATGCTTTGGTACTGGAAAAGAAGGAAATATAGAGATTGCAGTGTGTGTGTGTGTGTGTTGTGTGTGTGTGTACACACACACACACACACACACACACACACACACACACACACACACACACAAATATATATATATATATATATATATATATATATATATATATAATTTTATAGTAATATATATATAGTAATTTAGTAAAGTAAAGTCAAATTTGTACCCTCCAAAAAACTTGCATTGTGTATTGAGAGTGTGGTAGAAGTAGAATGTTTCTGAAGTATTCTTGGCACTCTTGTAGGGTGCTTTGCTTTCGGGCTGTACTTTTTATGTGAAGTTTGACTGTGTCCATGTCTTTCCTTCAGATTTGCATGGATGGCGCAGGATCAAAGCAGCTGCTGAAGAGGATTCCTCTGCTGTGAATATGGACACAACACGCAGCACACCCACTCCTCTGTGTTGTGTGTGCCCCTGTTCATGCTGAGGTGAGTGAGGCCAGATGGGTCAGATAACATGTACATATGTATTCAACCAACTCATGAGAAATGTTGTATTCTTTAGCTTCATTCCACCATTTTATATGCAGCGATGGTGTGGATGGTGCAACCGTCAAACATCCATTAAAAAGAGTGATATGCTCTGACCAGGGGGAAGTTGGACCAAGTTGAAACCTTCTTTTACCTGAGGTGAGCTGGGATCATTAGTTTTAGTTTTTGAAGTGTTTGGCCTTTTGATGTTCCTGTGTCCTCTTTAGCCAGTCTGGCCTGAAGGATATTTAATATCACTCCTACAAATTTCCAGTTAGGTGTAATTTGAACTGAGCATCTGTCAAAGAAACAGCCATTTAAATACATTGGTCACGGTTAAAGAAGCATAAAATGAGGCCAGATTAGAGCGAGCACCTTTCTGTGAAGGCTGAGTCTGGAGTCAGGTCCTCTGCAAAACTGGGCTGCTTTTAACTGTGTCTGAGGCCACAGGGGCAAACTCTCCACAAACTCAACTAAGACCCTCCACTGTGCTGTGCTGTTTGAAATGTGTTAAGTTCAGACTGTGCATCTGTAAGTTTTGTCCATAGTGGACAGCTGAAACAAGCAAAAGCCTAATATTCATGCATAATTTTCCATATTAATGTGTAGACTTATTTTAATTATAAAAGAATGTAGCCTGCTTTTGTAGTTTCTACTATGAAATGGCCTATCAAGTCAAATTATTAAATAGTTCTAATTCTAATTTCTTCTAATTCCTTGAACTGATACGGCACTAATATGGCTTAGCATACAGCTTTATGTACACACGTGAATCTCTTTTCAGTCAGTGACTCGGTTGCCCTTATTCTATCACTTATTAGTACCAATGCAATTAACCCTTAGGAATCTCATTTTAAAAATTAGGCTCAAATATTTAATTATCTAAAAATAGTTACCCCCAACTGTAAATAGATTGCCTAAGGTCTGAACTAATCACTAATGAACAGTGTGTTAAAAACCTGGTTCTGAAATCATTTATATTCATGCAAGCTCTCCATTTAGTTAAGTTGGATTGGATTTAATCATTGTTCCTTTTATTCTACTACTGTTTCTGTTACATTTTTAATTTCTTACATAAAAGATAAGTCATTGTTGGTGCAGCATTTCCCACCAATTAATATTAAATCCTATAAATTGTCTATATTATAATCTATTTCTTTGTTTTGACCACTTTGTCCAAAGAAAAATGTCATGGCTTCTTTTCTGAAGCTTTTTAGAACAGCGTTAAGTTACTGTTGGATAAGTTGGCAGTAGTTATGTGTAAAATTCAGCATTGTGCCATCCTGTGTCCTGAAGATGTGCTGCAGGTGAATGTGTTGTAAGTGAGGAACTGCTGGAATAGGCTGTCAGGGTTCATTAACCTGGTCCCTCTCTATCTCAGAACCAATGTAGCCACTGGTTTAAAACCCATTTCCATTACCAGTCTTCATTTGATTAACGTCCTCACCATTATCAGAGAGCTTCCTTTGACAGCTGTTGCTTCTCACTTTCTCTGACTTCTAAGAGGTCCCACTCAAAGCAAGACCAGATCTCACTTATACCCCCTTCTAATAGCCACATGCACTGCTGTGTCCAGCGTTGGCAAATGTGTGATGTAGGGCAAGGCTGCACAATATATCGCAAAAGTATCTATATAACGATAATGACTGATGACTGATAAGCAATAGTGCAACATATTGAATATATTGCAATAGCACCATTTGCACTCCATTTGACAAAAATACACTTTTATAAAATAAATATAGTAAATAAAGCTGATTTATAATGATATATGGTGGTATGATTTAATCCTGGTTCTGACTCTATAATCTGACTTTATAATCAGTGTGGTATGAAAATCAGTAGGGGGTATAAAGCTCTTCATTGGTGTTGAAATCAAGTTTCAAATCTTAGTATTGCAACAACACTACTCTATGTTATTGCTTCACTCGGAATATTCCACAATATGGCATTAAACTTATAACAATAACATCTCTATTGTATATATAATCAGCACCCCCACTACAGAAATGTTACATGGTGCACCTTAAAGCAGGTCTCATATCAAAATGTTTGTATTTAGCAGCAGCAGAAGCAGCAGCAGCAGCAGCAGCAGCACCCCTGATTAGATATGCTAGCAGTGTCTGTGATGTGTGAGGTGAGTTGTTTGTGACTCATATTGAAGTACAAAATATAAGCGTGTGTGATGCCCCTCGTGGAGACACCTCATGGGGGAAGAGGCAAACGGAGGAGGAGGTGAAAGGCCAGGTGTCTGCCACTGAATCTAATTAGAACGACTCTGTGCTTTTGTCCTCTGTGAAGTTGCTCCAGGCATTCTTTAATTGCCCCAGTCCCCATTTCTGCCAGCAGTCCCTTTTTAAAGTTCATTAGCATTCATCTTGTGTTTGCATTTGAATGGTTATTTCAAGGATATTGTGCCCACTATATAGTATATAATTGTACAGTAAAATATATAACATTTTATATGCATATTCCTAATTTGTACTCTCCAAAAATGTTAAAGGATTAGACGAGAGCAGACTTAGAGGAATAATTCTTGCACTAGGGCATTTACTTTTGCAGTTTAAGTTAGAAAAAACCCTATATACTTTGTAATTATTCACTTGTATACCATACAGGAATTAGATGTTATTCAGTTCTTCAAATTTTGCTCACCTCAATCATCATCTATATATCTTTTTTCAGTTTCATTGTTTGATTTACCTTAGTTATGAGTTTTCTAGTGAAATTATCAGCCAGATATTATTACAACCCTTATTACTGTAATAATAAGGATTAAACTGTAATCATGTTTACGATGAGTCAGCTGCTTTGGCTGATTAACTTCAGTTTGACCACACTGATCACCTTATATTAAAAGTGTAATCATGTTTTTAATGGAATTGATAGAAATATTATGTTATCAACTAGTTAAGGTAATGGAGAGGGAATTAAACTCACTATCTACTGTAGGTATTACCATAATTGACAGAAAGTTAATTTATGTGCTTTTTAAAATGACATCCTCCAGAGCAAATTACAGATTACACAGGGCCAAAGCGATCATCACATCTTTTCAATGGAGAGAGGGTCCTGACCTCAGGTTCTCACTCTCACATACCTCACTCTAAACGCAACACAGCCTTGAAAAACCTCAGCTACTTTGTCTTTGCTGGGAAGAGTCAAATCCTTCATGCAGGAGGCTCTGTTGGTAGGATTTTCACAGCATTACACACCACTCCGCAGTTATTATCAAAAGTTTCCCTCCCCTCTCTCTGTATGCTTAAGTCTAGTGTTTTAATGTTCAATCCTTAGCTTTAACAGCAGATCAAATATTTATTTGAGCTAATCGTTTAGTGTCACACTGAGGTCTGTTTTCTCAGAGTCACTAAAAGGGTTATGGATTGTTAAAGTCCAACCACAAGCATGGTTTATGCAGTAAATTATGAAGCCAGCCAGGTGAGTTTTTACTTTCAAACCCTGACAGAAGCAGCTTGTCTGCTTCAAAGGCTCTCCCTGCCATAAATTATGAATCTTTTGACTTTTTGACTTTTTAATGAAATTAGAACTTCTTTTGCTCGTGATTTATTTGAACCTCTTTTAGATTTGTTGTACAATAATGTATGTATACTCAACCCATGCCATTAAACAGCAAAATCTATTTAAAGGTCCTATATTATGCCAAATTGACACTTGTGAGCTTTAAGCCATGTTAGAATGTTGTTACTTCATCAAACGCATACCTGGAGTGTTGTTTCATCCACACATGTTTGAGTAACCCTTTATCATGAGTCTGTCTACATCTCCAAAGCTCAAAATGCTTTATTCTACTCTGTCATGTAGTGGCAGTTTTTGAGTTAACAGCTCCTTTTACCTTTTGTTCAGTAGAAATGGGTAATTCCAGGGTTGATATTATCCAAATGAATCTAGTGAAGGTGTATGAAGTTTAAAACCACAGAAGAGCACTTCCTGCATCACTACATGACATCACAAGGAGTGTTTTCAGTTTGAGAGAACAACTCAGCCTAGATATGCAGCTTTTGTGTGTTAAACATGTGTAAATGAAACAAAACACAGCTCCAGGTATGTCTTTGATGTGTAAACAGCATTATAACACACAACAGAAAGTGGTGTGATATGGTAAAAAATATTTCATTGCAGTCCTTGGACATTAGTCCATTATTTTTTATTTCTTGTAGTAACATGCATTTTAAAAATAGGTTTCAACACCTTGTATGTTTTGCTATAATTCTCCAGCCAATTTGGATAGTGCATTTATATTTATCCTCTTGGTATAGTATAGTTTTGAAGGGTCTGACTCCTACCTGCTGCTTTTTCCAAACTTACAAACCCTGACACTTCTCTTTGATTGATTGTCGAGTCCACTGATCTAATTTTGCACCCTTTCAATTCCTCCACAGTGTCCTTCCTCTTTTTGTACGATGCCGAGTAAACCTAATTTCCGTGTACCTCATGCAGGGCTGTACGCTTTAAGAGGGGAAAAAACAGAGTCTATAAATATATAAATAAAGCCAAGAAGCCGGTTCTTCACAGCAGCATAGAGATTTTATAGACGAGATCAATTAAATTTGTCTTATTTGGAACGATGGGGCTCCTTAACTCAATAAGAAGTAATGTGGTTTAAAATGCATCTTGCTGTGTGGCCATTAGGTGTGGGTCTGTTACCATGGGAGTATTAACATGTAGAGATAACACAGGAATATGAGCCAATTAGAATCTAGAGGTGCTGGAGAGACAGTCTGAATTTTGCACACAGGTTCTGCCGCCACATAAGAAGAGGCAACCTTTGACTTTACCACCCACAGCCACTGTTTCTGCATCTTGACTGTTATAAATGGATTTTATATATAGCACAAGGTTTTAGGTACATCAGGAGGTGTGCAAAATCAGTCTGAAGTTATCATATATGTTACCTTTGCAACATCTCTGATATATTTTGATTATGTAAAATCTTGACAGTTGAGCTTTTCGTATGTCAAGCATGTAACACTCACTTATGGGTAAAGGCAATACATATTCAATAATTCAAGAATACATATTATGCTTTATTTTTTGGAGTATGGGTATTTAGTATTAAACATAACATAACTACTTAATCATTTTACATGTTGCTCCTTGTTAACTCCTTGTGAAAAATTCTGGGACCACTCAAGCCTCAATGCTGGACAGTTCAGGAATAGTATAACATAGGGTTGCGTGATTCTGCTTGAATGTTGTTGTTTTTGCCCCTCTCTGCTAACAGTGTTCTGCAGCACTACAGAAAATGGTCATCACTGTATTCAATGATCATATTTAACCCATTGGGGAAATATTTGTTCAATGAGATAAAACAAACTTTCACATTAAACATGTAGCACCAACATTTAAGTTGACGTTGCTTATTTCTGGGCAGAATGCATGGCCCTGTGCTAAACTTTGGTCCCTTTGACGGTCCCTCTGAGCAGCCTGTCTTGCATTTTGATTTAATCTTTTTTTTTGCCCAGCCCTACCATAACATGCATGAGCATCCATACAGCTCTAAGTTAAGGATGAAGGGACACAGCTATAATAACATGGTTGAACTGTCTTAAAAGTTGGTTTTACATAATATGTCCCTTTTAACCAAAGAGAAATAAAAGAGAACACAAAGTCCATCTGAAGTAGAAAGTGTCTCGCTGTTTTGGAGAAAAGTTCCTCAGTTTGATACCATAGTAGGGTTGCTTCATCGTATCAGTGAAGCTGACTCACCAGCCTCTATGTTGGAGAATGAACCGCAGAATGCCTCAGGGCACTGTATCAGTCCCTGTTGCCACCAGCCCCCCCGCCACAATTACCCACTCATGTCTAATTGGCATTTGAGGCTTTCCTGCTTGATTGACCATGACCACATCAGCATGAAGTGGCAATGCAGGGCTTGCCAAGCTGTGACTTAACTGGTATCACGCTTTGTTACTCTTCTAGCTGCTTACATAATTTGCCAATGTAAATTTGCACTGCCTAATTACCATCGTCAGCCTCTCATTTAATGTGAGCAGACAGGGGATGTGCCTAGTCTCTGGTACTGCTGTCCATTCTGCTGATATCTTCGCTGGGTGAAAGCCAAAGAAGTTTTGATAGTACTATGAAAAAGAAAACGTATCCAATTAAACACAAGTGTGAGTTAGAGGTTTCACATCGTTTTATTGACTGAAAACTGGGGCTGTTGCAAGTAATATTTGCTTCTGAGAAAACAATTTGAATGGGCAAATATCCATAATCAAAATAAAAGTCACTTCCCTCTCCTCAGGCTGGAGTTAAATTGAAGATGAACATTTAATAAATGCTTTTCTAGGCAAGAGTCATTATTAGCCAGTGCGTGCAATACATATTAAACTGACAATATATTGTTTAGAATTTTTATCAAGTGGCTGACCATGAAGTACTAGTGTAACTGTGAGTAATGGCACACAGAGTTCTTGCATGCTATCCCTGGTTGTCCTGGCATGTACTGTCTCAAGCCGCATACTCATTTAGCCTGTCAGCAGATTAGATCGGACGGGTGGTTTGATTGGAGCAGGGTCAGTGAGCATCTCATTCATCTCCCATAATGCACTGGCTTTTTCTTGACTCATTTAATTCTGTGCACTGCAGGCTAATCAGGACACTGATCCAATGAGGAAGAGTCTCCAAGTTTATTTAAGTTTATTCATCATTCACTCAGTGACTATCTCTAATTATACAATACTGTGGTATTATACTATGGTTGTGCATAATTAAGACAACTTGTGCACAGCTTGAAAGGGTCATGGACAAACACAAGATGGACATTTCAGACGGGTCTTCATAAAGTCTTTTATTTTCTAGGAGAAATTAGAAAAGAACACCTAAAGACAGGAAGAGCGTGCAAATTTCAAAAGAAATGGATAGCTCCACACTGAATCAAAACCAGGATTTGTGCTGGTACGTGCTAACTACTCTGTGTTCAAACATGCATCAAAATTATCCCAAGTCATTCAATGTTGAAGAAGTGAACATTTTAATATTTAACACTTTTATGCACATTCAATAAATAGTCAGGAGACTGTTGTGTGGATATAAGTGAATGTCAGTAGATGTTACACTTTTACCTCTCCCAGTGAAGCAGCAGTTCTTTGAACATCTGCATGGAGTTTTAGTCAACTTTAGTCAGTAATAAAGTGGAACTCCCTGAGGGTGCACCTCATAGGTGCTGTTGACCAGTTGTACTGCATCCTGGAAAATGGAAAGTACCGTCCGTGGGATTGAAGCAGGTGGGTTCAGTGGGCTTCAAAGACCTATACATAATCTGGCCAAAATACTAAAGCCTGCCTCAGAAATGCGCTAACATTTGAGCTTCTTCTCATAAAGACACCAGGCTCATCATGTGGTTCCTGCTAGCCCAGGAATGCTTTGATGCTGCTGATCCCCCAACTTTTGTTAGTTTATTTGACTGAGTTTTTATGTATATGTATTCCAAATTCTAGTCATTCTTTAAAGAACTTAGAGGAAATCCCAAAGAAATAACCTTGGAGTGGAAGGCTTGAGTTAAACCATCAGATGATTCAAAGGATAAGCTGCAAAATCTTCCATAACACAAAGACAAAAGTGTCAGGTCAATCGCTGAGTGTAACAAAAAGAATGATAACAAAGAAAGGAAAGAAAACTGGTCCATCTTTCAGAATTTGCTCACAATATTTTCTGGTCCTGAAAATAGACATTGGTTTCACTGCATAACAATATGACATGACAGCAATTGAATGCAAATGTTATAGTCCGGGTTGATTTGCATGTCTTTATAATTCATCTTATGTATGGTAATTAACCTGCATGCTTACTCTTTGCTATTTTTATTTGTTGTATTATCTTTATTAGACCTTTATAAATCATTAGCACCTGGTAGCTCATGGTGTGAAATGAAAACACTACTGTAGAGGGTGATGGTGCATAGTTTTCCTGCAGAGGGGGATGTTGTCCTGGATATAAGCTCAACTAATGTGTTTAAATGTAGGCTTATGACAGAGGGACTTTTACTGACTAAATCGTTGTTTATGTACAATCATACATCCAATACATTCAATTTATATAATTAGTTTTATTGTAAATACTCCCTTTTTGTTCATGCATATATAAAGTTTGATTTCTGGACTGGACTTAGCACTCTCTGGACAGTACTGTAGTTTCCTGAACAAATACAGAAAGTTAGATATAATTTTCAAATTTACCAGGACATTAAACCCAACTGTAAAGCACAATTGAAGAGATTTAATTTGGTGTTAAAATGAGTCTGTAAAAGCCACTCAGTGAAGTGTTGTACCAAAGTGCTCCATAAATATGAGAAATAGTTGAGTCTCAAGAGCAGCCTACAGAGGTGAGAGAGAAGATAGCGGCCCCCTCCTGACACTGGCCGCCACAAGGAACCAAGTAGCCATTTTGTGGCGCGTGCGGTGGTGCAGTAGAGATGAGATGGTTAACACCTCTCTGCAGTATGGTCAGCCTCTAATTCTCTCTCTTCACTTTCTCTTGCTTGTTCGCTCAGTCGACTATGAAGACACTTCATCTTCTCTGACAGTATGACCACTGCTGCATGTTCTGATGCATTCAGCATACCTTCACTGCATCATAAATAAATCAGAGAAATTACTTTTTCTTTCTCTTTCATTCATGCGTTCCTTTATCATGCCCTTTTCTGCTCCTCTTATCTCAGAAGAGTCACAGAAAAACCTGCAAATAGTGTCCTAGTGCAAACACAGCATCATCTTGCTCCAATCCTCGTTTGATTTATTTCAAACAAGAAATAATATTTGCCCCAGAATGATACTCCGCTCTACCACAACATTATCTAATTGAATTTTAATTCCAATGTCAGGCAGAGTGAGGTTTTTGTAATTAATGTGCGCAGTAAATGGAAAATACAAACCTATATAATGGAAACAAAGTATCATCGTCATTTTTCTTCTTTTTTCCAGCTCGGGGCTCGGGGGCTGCTGTGTGACATAGTGGCTATACAAATAAACTTGACATGCTTTGTTATTTGCTTTGCTGCCTAAAAAAGCCAGCCCAGCGCATGTGCAGATTACATGAGCAGACAGTGTAGGGATGGGTTGTGGAGAAATATTGTCAAGAACCCCCCCATCTCTTCTGACTCGTGTTCCCCACTCCCCCATCCACTCTGTAATCTCCACTCCTCCACGGGTAGTCTCAAACCTTGTGTTCGTCCACCACCAACCAATTACCTGGCAACCCTGCCCTTATCCCCAGCGCAGGCGTGATGCTGCTGCATGATGGGGTTTTTGTATATTGAATTCCATCTCCTGGTGAGATAAAGGGTGTAGGAACAGGGCTCTGCCGCTGTGCTAGATAAGTGTTTCTCACAAACCGTTCCTCGCCGCTTCTTCTGACACTGATTGTGGAGAAAAGAGACATTGGGGATGGCAGGGGGGATGAAGGGTTGTTGCCGTGAGATGGGACCCTGTTTCAGCATGATTTCTTAGGGTTTTAATTTCTTGTGCAGCTGCTTGTGCATCCCTGGATCCTGGTCATATGTTCTAAGTCCTTATTAAGATCAATAGTCAAAGAGCATTCCTTCCTGTGTATGTTTTAGTGGGCCGGTCGACTTACCGAACAGCAGATATTACAGTGTGGATCAATACTTTATCTTCATTTGGGAAGGCTGTTGAAGCTGCAGGGGTGACAGTTATGGGTTGGGCAGCTCTATGGAGCATCAGCTTTTATTCAGCCCCTTCCCTTCCCTCTTACTCCTATTTGTAAGCTGTCCTGAGAAGTGTCCCTAGGTACCTATGGCTTGAGCCTGGCCTATCTATCTGTCTTTGTCGGCCTCACTGCTGGGTACCAGACACTCATTGGTCGTTCGAGGGAACAATGTAAGTGATGGACCACTCTTCATACATCAAACCTGCAATGCGTTTGACAGTTCAGGACAGAAACATTGAAAATAATGACCACAGCAATATGTAGCAGAGGTTAAAAATAGACCACTGTCTCCGAGTTACTGCAAAGTTGAGGCTTAGGGCCCTTCAGACTGACCCACCACCCTGAGCCCGCCACTGCTAAAAAGGTAAACGCTTGTGCCTGGAGTGCAAGAGCAAGAGGTTTCCAGTCAGACAGAATGAGTGATATTTTACTTCTTGGGCAATAATATGCTCCAGTTGAATTTCATCTGTTGTCTGTGAAGAGTGTGTCACGCCACAGACCCTCCCTCACAGCTGTGCAGTCAGCATAAAGTCAGCCTCTAGAGGTCAAGTGTGAGGGGTCAAGTTTAAGCTGAAACCAGACAGAGCGGAGAGAGCCGAGGGGGAGGGTCAGCCACCCTCTGCCTGGCTGCAAGGCACTCTACCAAATGTTTTGGATATTATAATAAATATATCATCAGGTTATTTTTTATGGGAAATCTACCAAAATTGTGTTCTTGAGTAAACACCATGTGGATGTGACCAGTCACATCTGTCCGCCTTTGTCTCCGCCACACTTTCGCAGCATGAGTCAGTGCACACCTGGAACAGATAAAGTGTCTTTCATGTTGGCAGAGCGATCCTGAGGTCAGCTGCTGTTCGGGGCACTTTTACTAGGAGTTAGTTGAGCTGCAGAAATGAGAAGAAGCTACATTGTGTAAGCAGGTGGTGCAGTCTAGCGCTTTGTTATTTCTGAACAATTATACTTTGCTATTTTAGTAGTTTATATGTGAATGCTATGCTATGTTTCTATGTGTATTACTATTTTTATGCTCTAGCTCCTTTAGCATTATTTATGCTCTTCTACAATAATGACCTCATACTGTATTACCCCTGGGAGAACTTGTACTGGTTACAGGCCTGTGTTTGTAGTCTGAAGGATCTCTCCTTCTGAAGTGCTCATCTTGGGTACTGTGAGTGGTCCGTATCTGTGACACCCGTATCGCTGTAAAGTTTCCGGTGCAGGTGTAATTTGCTGTAAAACGCCCTATAATTTGCTGCCCTTTGGGAGTGCACTGTCTCAGGGCGTGAAAATCAATAGGCTGGTGCAGAAGGATTGGGCATGGTGTGGATGCTCGGCTACACTATAGCAGCAGTTAGGGTAATTCAGTAATGGCAGGGGATGAGGTTCAACCCATCTAAAGCTCCATCTGAAGCAGATAAATGTTTTACAACACTATCGTTTAACCTGGTCGACGTGCTGCACCCTGCCCCCAGTGTCTCCTCACGTATATCCAAGGACGGCCCCTAGAGCTGGGGTCTAGACTGCAACGGTGCATGTGGGGTTCAGCTCCCCGGATGCACTTTGGGCTCGTAATGCTCTGTAACCTTGTAAAGATAGCCTGAGGCATTTTAGCATATAGCTGATCTTCAAAACCCCCCAGTTGTTTCAGAGGGAAGCCATGCGGAAAACATGCATTGAATCTTACAAGATGCTGCATGTATAATGTAGCACATTGTTCTGTATATCGCTGCATAATATCATCCAAATGGCATACGAGCCTGTTCACAAGCCAATGAGATTAATAAGGTAAGATGCCAACTGTATGCCAACTAGGAAGCTCTATTGTGGCTGAGGTTAAATTTAATGACATTTTGCTGACTTTTACAATCAAAAGGTTTGCTGGTAAAACGAAAGTATACTATTGACTTGAATGTGAGTATACCCCATGAGCTCCTCTATGTATGACATGAGAAGGCTTCACATACAACACTATAGTCTGTCAAAACAGCACTGGAAGATCTCATTGTGTGAGTCTGGAGTGACACTAGCAGCAATCATTTGGCTCTGATTTATTAGATAGGCAAGGAAATTAATTTTGCTTCAAAATGCATAGACGGAAATTAGATGGTGAAATTGTGTGAAAGAATCGGTGATTGTTTTGCCCCACTACTCTCCCTGTGGAGGTTCTGATAACTGCTGATCCCTGTGACACCATTAATGAAAAACTTCAGCAGAAAAAATCTGTCCTGAGCCATGTAATTAATGTGGCTTTGGTTTCAGCCTTTTCCAAGATTTGAACATAAAATTCTCTAAGAACACCTTTCCCTATAGCTGATATTCATTGATCTAACAGTTCTACTTGATCTGCTATGATGTAAATTCTAAAAAGATATAAAAATAATACTACTATGTTAACATACATCATAAATCAGGTATGTTTTTATGTAGCAGTGAGATAGAATTACAAACATTTTCATTTGCTGAAATAGCTGTTACTCCTTTTTTCATCTCTTTTAAGTGTTTAATATCAACATTAAGCAAATAAATACATACATATATACATACATACATACATAAAATGTATTTGTTTTGATTAACTAACTTAAACTAAATACATTCATGATATTTATTCTTTATTCTCAAATGCATTCAGTGAAGACTGTTGACATGTCTCTTACAATTGTCCATTTTTCTCCTTCATTCTTTTGCGCCAAGGCCTCTCCACCATTTTCTCAAGATTGAATGCAAATTGGTTAAATCAGTGATCAGAACTTATTACAAAATGGAGCCTTGCATAGAGAAAGAAATGGTGCATCATATGAGAGCGGCGGTGGGAGGGGCCGGGGCCGCAAGCGCCTGTGGGTGGGGCTATTGTGTGCCTGCCTCTGTGTGTCTATGTGGAAGGGGGGATTCTGTGGCAGGGATGGGAAAATTAGATTTATTTTTTTCATGCGTGGAAGAGAAGAGAGGGAGGCTGGGGGTTGCTGGTGGTGGGGTTCAGTAATGGCACCTCACTGTATTTTTTTTATGTATGGGAGAAAATGAAAATGTATTTTGAATAGGTTTTGTCCATGCATTCCCTCTTCTGTTGTTGTTACATGTCTGTGTTTCCATCTTGTCTGTCTGTCTGTCTGGATTAATCCACCCAGAGACACCCCCCCACTGACCCCCCTCACCATTTCACCCCTCCTTCTCGCCTGGCAGATCCCCAAGGTTATGCCATGTCTGGACATCTAATCAGGCCAAGACTTGATGCCGAATTTGTTGTGTCCCTCAACCTCGTACTGTATCCAATGTTTTTTTTCTATACCTGCCATTATATATTCAAGTCTTTGTTCGGCCTGCACTGCTCCCCTGCTGTGAAAAATGAACTTGACCTTGGATAATACTGAGGTTGAAGAACAGTGATCAACTATTTTATGATTTTATTTTTTAACCATTGTGTTGAGGGAGACCAAGGGTAAGGAACATTACATACCTCATACCTCAGTGAAATAAAGGTTTGCATTTGGGTGTTGGAAATTTATTGAAACCAAATTGAGACATTGGCTGCATATGTGAGCCATTATGGGTAATTTAGGCAGTTATGGCTCTTGTCCCTTTGACCTACTGGGATTACTTTTGCACCTTGTCAGTAATAATAAAAAGCTAATGCTCTTTTGTGAAAACCACGCTTTTGTTCTTGGACAATTTCATCTAAGGTTACATCTTTCACTTTCTTTGAATCTTTGCTGTTAGTATAAGGTGAAATAATGGTGTTTCATTTACAGTGGAAAAGTTCACACAATAAAGTATGGTAAGTACAGTCATTTATAGCTGCCGCCACTTATATCTGAAATGGACATGCCACTTTTTCTGTATGTGTGGCCATTGGTTCACTTCCTTGTGGACAAACCAAGAATGCAGTACTCAAGAGTCACCAGTAGGTGGTGTGTCTTGTTCAGGTTTTTGTCACTGAGGGTTTTTCACTCACTGAACCGTGCCCATTCACCCGTGACTTGTAAAAGCGCTCTGGGGTAGGCCTCCCTAACCTATCATCCTGCACCCCCCTAACACCCCTTGGAGCACCCCTTCCATCTCTGCCATCTCCCCCCGTGTCCCCCCTCTCCTCCATCCAGGGGGCAGAGTCACTGAGGTGGCAGTTCTAACAAGCTGCCGGGGACCGAGCTGCTCAAATGAGCCAAATCAAAGAGAAAAGAGGGAGTGCGATAGGTACCGCCATAAACCTCCTGCAGAGAACTACCATTTTGGTGAATATGAAATGAATTTATGTTGCTTGACATGAGAAGTCAATGGACAACCCTGGGCTCGGTCACCGCTGTGGTCCGGATGTCCACACTGTAAAATATGCAGACAGGTCACTGACTGAAGTGGCAATTTGTAGCTCCTAGCCAGTAAGATTTTTGAAGAGTTTTAGTCTAATTTTAGTATGTACATTTTTGTATTTCTTTACATATTTTTTTGTAGTTTTAAAGGCAGAAGGACAGGTGTTCGTGTTGTGAAAATCTTGTGTTAATTTGAGACCAGCCTGCATCATTTTTGTTCTATCCCTCTCCTCCGCACAGCCGTCTCTCAGCTCCTTATTCTCTCTTCACCTCTGATTTCTCATTTCCTTTCTTGGGAAGTTGCTATACTTTAACATTTTGCAACTCTCTTGGGCTGCTGTCTTCTGGCCGGTGATGAAATGGCGTCAGGTCATCTCCCAAAAAATATAGGACCATATAAAAAAAAAAATAACACATTGAGTCCGCCCTACTGCATCAGGAAGCTTCAGTCATTTTTTTTCCCCAGGCAGATAAATTCAAAAGTGTGAGTGAGCCATGCATGTGTGTATACTCAGTACTTAGGCTCACATGCACTCTCTCCAATCAGACCAGAACTGCACACTTCATTTAACACATGCAGATGCAGGCTTTATGGTTTTCTTAAAACCAGAAAACAAGGAAGTACACAAAGATTGTAAAAAGCTCCTGTTATCATTTATGTTCACAAATGCTCCTGGCGTGGAAGAAGAACCACTGAAATTGCTCATCCAACAGAAAGAAATGGGAAGCCTTGTGTATAATAACTTGAATAGTAATGCCTCCGTTTTATACCTATTTTGTCTGTATAGCTTGTGTCTCAAACCTTCCACCTAGATTTTAAAATGGTTCCACAATTTATGAATGTCTTAGGTTTACAGCTTTTTTTCATATCAGCATTATATTGATGTCTGCTCCATATGTTTTCTTTACCATCAAACAGTAAAGCAAATGTATAACTTCTACAAAGATTTTGGATACCACTTTCATTGTTCTTGAATTTAAATGAAATTAATATTATTGTTTCACTATTGATTCTAAGGGTTTTTATGGACATGTTTAACATCTTTGTGCTGTCCTAGTCTGGACGCTGCCAGCGGCCTTGTGTATTTTAGCAGGTTACTCCGGGCATCACCTGTTCCCCCTCTCCAAACAGGAGGTCAGAGAGGCACTGAGCGATTGTGCTGCCGTGTAGTTTATCGTTGTGCACTTTCACTTTATTACCTTGGACTTGGGCTGTACAGTTGCCAGCTTTCAGATCAGGATAGCACTGCTGCTCTTGCCTCCTCCGTGACATCTCTTGATTTTTTTTTTCATTTTGCATTACATCATTTCAGTTGGGCTGATGCTAAATTAGTATTTTTTTTCTTAAAGAATAACACAAAAGCCGGTATTGGGTTAGTTGAACAATGCAATATTGAGTTGTTGAGAAAATCTTGTCGCTAGTGTGTTGATTGTAGCTGGTAAGTTTTTCCTGTCCTGAACCTTTTTGCCTTTATTTTTTGTGAAGGAACACCATAGACTGTAAATAAACATAAAAATAATTCTTGACAGTATGTGAACACTTTCTTGGGGTGTCCTGAGTCTATCACCTGGAGATCCAGTCCCAGGTCACGGTTGGTGTGTGGCATCAAAACCTATTCACGTTTAAACATGTAACTTTTGAGCTCACGTTATAAGGTTAGTATATTCTGTTAAATACATAGTTTATTTTACAACACACAACAATATGATGATATGTTGAAATCGAGTAATAAATAACAATAGAGTGCAGAATCCTAATGTTTTAAGCCACTATAAAATTGCAAAAAATATTACATTTGATCTTAATCTATCTATTTAAAGCTAAGACCTTTATGCGGTTAAGTGAAGTTGTATTTTCAGATGCATCTGGTTGGAATCAGCCTCCCCTTTACCAGAGCTCAGAGGGAAAGCGGCTGTTGTACCTCAACTGCCCGATCACTTACTACATCCACTACATCCACATTCACCACCATTTCTCACCACAAAATGTCACAATGCCACAAAAAAACATTGAATAATTGAATAATTTATTTAAAAAAAAATAGTTTCAAAGATGATCATTTTTATTTATAACATTTGTTTGAGGCTGTTACTCTAATAAATCAATGTTTTTATTTGTTGAAGTTTATATTACATTAAAATAAACAACATATTGCATTTGTAGACATGCAATTAATTTTATTCCTGTAAATGTAATACAGATACTATAATATTTTGTTTTTGACGTGCACAATAAAAGGTCAGTGGTTTTGCTCTATGACTTCTATGAAAGGGGCGTACTGCAGGTTATAAATGGGGGAAGGGGGACCACTGTGGTTATTTATTTTTGATCCCCCCTCTCTCTATCTCTGTCTCCTGACATATCTGTTTTCTCATCTTCTGCCTCCTCTTTCAATGAAAATAAAAAAGAAAAGGACGGTCCATTTTTCGAATCTTCCCCTCGCCTTACCAGTTTCATCAGGCGCACAGATAGCCATGAATCTTGTCACTCATGTTTTTCATCAACTCATGTCTATGGAGCGTGTAGCGACTCCTCCAAATGGCTGCTGAAGCGAACGCAATGGTCAGAAACAGCCAGAAAATGGCACACGCTCTCACAGTAGATTAGTACAGTCCAGTCAAAGACGCTAAACCTAAAACACAGTAAGTTATGGAAGACGAGATGGTAAAATGCCTGTTCTCACATGCATCTTTTAGAAAGAAGCTTCTAAAGAAAGCAATGATGTACACATGAGCGAAACACATTTTTATTTTTGGCTGTGAAGTGTGGTCATGTTGAAGTGTTGCTAGTGAACACTGGTTCGAAAAGGTAAGAAACACAGTACATAGTTTGTACTCTAATGTTCCCTTGTGGTTCTGGGCTCTCAGATGGCAGCAGCCAGTTACCATCAGCCGCTCGCCTCTGCATCTGTTGTGCTGCTTGTCAGCTCTAGTTGTTTTCATATGTGAGCTCTGGTTCTTTTGGTGCACTTCTCTGAGATTCTATTCTTTCAACCTGAACTTGACATTGTTTTCTCTGCTTATGTTCAATGCTGCGGTGATTGGCTGTGACAAAAGGGCCATCTTCCTCCATCCTCAGGAAGAGTGATGGCCCCTCAGACAGCTGTCATTTATTAGTAGTCGTGACACATCCCCCCAAATCATTTTACTCATTTTTAGAACAACATTGCTTATTTTTCTTCTTGTCTATCGATAACATAAAATCCCTCTATCTCCCTGAATTCCAGAGTGCCGCTGTCAGCGACATAATCACATCTTCTTTGGGTGTTAATTGCTGTTTAATTGTCATAATTACCTCATTATCCTGTACATGATTAAGATAATTAGCTCGGTGTTAAGTACTGTGACATTCTGTGTAAGACAGGAAGAAATCCCCATGATTAGCTAATGAAATTAATTATGCTCAATGATACATCAGGTATAATTGTGAAAATTCCCACCTGCAATTCCACTTTGCTTTTAATGAAAACTGTTGTAAATGAAGACGTGCTTGTCTTTATCAGATAATTAATTAAAATCTAGTCTCATGCTGTTTAAATATGGAATAAGGATCATTTCACACTGTTATCTGCAGTGGGGAAAGTGTTGCTGCCATGTGTCATTTTTTTTCTGAGTTGAAAAAAGGCCCTAACTATTTCATTTTGTACAATTTTCTGTTTTAAAATTTACTATGATGAGACTTTCATACCACGGTTTTCAATTTGATTTTTTTTTTTTTCCGGATAACTCTACTTGCCTGGGATTTGCTTAATTTGTAATTACTTATTAGGCACGGAAATTTTAACACATTTTTCCGATGTCAAATGAATCTGTTTCAGCCAATTATAGTTGAAATAATGTCACCATGCATTGAATAAAACTAGATCAATCACTGAGCGTCACCTTTTGGGGAGTTTAAGCGTTGAGTTTAATATTCATCGCAGGTGGAAAATCTTTGGAAGAATCACAAGATGGCGGCCCACCTCGTCTGTCTTTCCTCTCATATGTGCATCTTTTCTTCTCCAGCCTTGGTGTCTCCTCTCCCGCTGTTCGTCGGCAGTCAGAGGCTGAAGTCGGTTTTTACTGTCACTACCTGTGAAATTGTATTCCACCAAGATGGATGCTTTCTCTTATATTCATGACATCCTGGGAAGCACAGTCACCTCCAAAACTGTTTAATATGGATGCTGGGGAGGCGGACACGAAGACACACAAACATAGCTCACGGATGGTCATAAATGCACTCCACGCACGCGCACACACACGCACACACATGCACACACCCTCACACCCACACACACACATGCACACACACACACTTTTGCCCCAAAGACAATGCATGGTTGGTGTTTTGCTCTTTCTGATGAAGAGTGGTAGTGACAGTGTGGCTCTCCACGGACTTTGATGCATCACAACACAACCACGGCCATGTTGCTTAAATTCTCTGTCCATCCATATAAGTGCTTCTAATTTTGCGATTTTGTAATTGAATTTGTAAAAGTTAAAGAGAATGTGAATAATTGGTAAGCAGCGATGATGGTTACTGAACAAGAAATATTAGCAAAGTTAGTTAAATAAAAGTGTCTAATCCACACTACATAATCAGGTCATTATATCTCAAAAGTCAATATGGAGAAAGTGATTGTTGATGTTGTCTTTGTCCTTAATTAAAATTCCAACATTGTTAATTACATCTGGGTGTATGTCATGGTCTTCCAATAGGATGAATGAACAACTAATAATAATGTGAAAACAAATGCACTTTTACTAAAACAGAACAGCAAAACATTTCTAGTGTGCCAGTCAGAGCTGCTGATTCCACTGTCCACTCTGTCCATTTGCTCGTTCAACAGAGAGCCCCTCCCCTTCTCACACATGAGAAACCATGCAGAGTAATGCACCTTGGAGGAGAGGAAGAGAAAATTGGCAGGCTCCGTCCAGGACAAGTCTGTGCTTGTGTGATTTGGCATCTATTTGTTCTCTGAGAAATGTAGCAAAGAAGGAAAGTTTGTTGTGTTCACCATTTTATCTTGTGTTGGTTATAAGACAGTGGTTCCACACAGAAAAGATGTCGACAGATCAAATGTTTGAAAGGTGAGAGCGTTCATTTGAGGTGGACACTGGTTAGAGGTTTGATACCACAGTGATCATAATGTACATAATGTTGCATAAAATGTCATTTTTAACCAAGTATTTTTAAAAATTTATTTAATGTTTTGTTTTGTTTTTTACTGGGATAGAGCAAAAACATTGTTCCAGTTTAAAGTGCAACTAATGCTATGTACATAGGGCATTTAGCTCAGCGCTGATCTACAGACCAGGTCCCCACACTAAAAAGACACTCAAACGATGCAACAGGAACATAAAATTTCTAACACTACTAGTGGCATTTTCTTATGTTTTACTAGTTGTGATTTTGTGTAAAACTCTTGTGTAAAAACATCATCTTTTATTCAGTTTCTTTCAGTAAGAATGGATGTTTATAGTTTCAATACAATTGAGTATTGATTAATATCTGGGTATCAGTTTTTGACTACCATTTCAGAGCCTCATGTCCAGTATCTCCAGTATCCACTCTCCAGTGACTTGCAACCTGATCGTTTTGCATACAAGAATATAAAAAAAAGCAGTAGATACCGTATCAGCACAGGGATGGTGTCATGTTTCATTGTGTGTGCTGCTGTTTTTTGGAGCTCTCACTGTATAACTAAACTTAGGTGCCATGCCCTAGCTGCAGGTTGTGCGGAGCTGCTTTGGTGAGAGGGAGGCGAGGAGGAATCACACAAATGGGGGTTCTGTTCACAGGTTGAGAAAAAAGGCTTTTGTGTAATCCTATGCTAAATTCAGCATCAGATCTTTTGGGGAGTGCTGTAAAACCAGTATGTTTTTCTTGTCTTTACTTTTCCTGCACACCTCAAAAACTGATGATAGCACATGGCTTTTCAGCAAGCTCAGCCTCAAGGCAAAATGTACAAGGCTGCTAGGCGGCGGTACCTTCTTCCTCTTCGGAGAGACACAGAGAACCCCCTCAAAAGGATGCTGATGTCTCGAGATGGGATGCCTATGAGCAGAAAACTGAGAGGCAGATGAGATGATGGAGATTTTGGGAAGGCTGGTGGTGGTAGAGGGGAGGGAGGCAAGTTGGGATTTTGGAAGGAAAAGCACTAAATAAAGGGAAGAAAGAGGGAGGGAATATGTGTTTGGTTCAAAGAAAAAAGTCCATTCTGTCCCCCAGTTCTTTGTAGTACACTTAGCTTTGACCCTCCCATGCTTTCTCCTCCCACCAGTGAGCGACCCCCCCAGCTCATCGGGTCCCGCACATCTGCAGGATATCACACCAGCGAGCCCTTTCCCATCTCTGGCCACAGATTCCTAATATATATCCCGGTCTGTGTGCTGTGTGTATGTCCAGACTGTTGCAACAGGCAGCCGCTGGGGGAGGAGAGCGAGTGACAGGAAGGAGAGAGGGAGGAAGTGAGAAGCAGGCAGAGGTAGAAAGAGGAGGGGGTTACTTTATATGTTACTAACATGTTTATGATGCAGTGAAAAAAAGTATTTTAGGTTAAAAAAAAAAGTGTAGTTTGGAGATGGAGTATTTGTGATATTTGTGCTGAAGTGGTCCTCGTAGCTGCAGACCCGTGCTGGTGCTGAGCAGACTGCAGGCGACCCGGGTAAGTTATGGGCTCTTTGGCTTCTCTCTTTCCCTGTGCGCTGCGCCGCTGATTGCGATGCTGCTGATTGATTGGTTCGAGGCGCTGGATTATCACGGGCCGCTCGTCACCAGGTACCTCATGATGAGAGGAGAGGGAGAGCGGAGGAGGGGAGGGGGCGAGCGGAGGGGAGGGGGGAGCGCTAACATCACTAGCACTCACTAACTCTCTTTTTTGATTTCTTTGTTTTTTTTCCTGCCTTTGCACATTTGTACAGTGCATAACTAGATTTGGGTGTGCATTTGTGTGTGTTTATGTTGCTGCGTGTGGTCCGTTTCCCTGAGTCAAAGCCTGCGCTGATGAGGCAGAGGGGAGGGCTCTGCTGATGAGGGAGAGCGTGGGGCCTTTTTGTGAATATGCAGATGAA
The DNA here is from genome assembly GCA_034769755.1 of Odontamblyopus lacepedii. NCBI lineage: Eukaryota > Metazoa > Chordata > Actinopteri > Gobiiformes > Gobiidae > Odontamblyopus > Odontamblyopus lacepedii. The sequence goes on along the minus strand of CM068349.1, from coordinate 21,454,125 downwards.
GGTTTGTGAAAATGGGAGGGGGCTTGGCGTGCGTTTCAGCCACGCGCTTCTGTTTATATGTTCTCCGTAGGGAGCTGATCCTCAACAGATTGCCCCTGTTTGGTGTGATCTCCACAGCGCTTTGTCTGGGGCTTTCAGAAAAGATGCACAAGGAGAGCCATAGCGGGAAAAAATGAATAGACATTTTCAGTTAAAGAGAAGGTAAAAAAAAAAGTCAGGCAGCTTCGGGGCAAATTTTCACCCCATTGACAAGATGTGATGATTACTGTTTAGCCCCCGTCCTCCTCCCCTGTACCTCCCCAGACGTTTTTCTAATCCATTTGCATGTCAAAGCAGTGGAGGCCATTGCACAGATTAGTATGAGATGACATAATGATGTAATGAATTAAATGCAGCTGTTTAAGCGTGGCGCTTGCTGTGGTAGGGGGACAGGGGGCACCAGACAAACAGACAGGGACGGCACACTTTTTAGCCTCATCAAAAGAAAGCTGATTGAAGTAACCTTTGCTGCTTGATTTGATTACAAGGCCACACCACAGCACTAACTTAATTATATTTACATATTTAACCACTAAAATGTCTGACTTTTAGGTTTTTTGATGATTTTGGTTTAGTTATGAATTGTATTAACATCTCTCATATCACTGGGCAGAACTTGGATTTTCAGCATTTTGTAGTTAAGAGCATATTGGCTTGTGTTTATATTGTTTATGATTGGGAAAACAATCTGTAATGCTGCCTGATGTAGTGGCAGACAAGACCTGAGTGCATCACTGTTGTTTTCAGTTACGGACCACTGATCCTCACACATCTGGGTCACATGAACATTTTATATGGACTCTATCCACAGCTTGTCTCTAAAACTCAACTTTTATATGGATTCAAGGTGTTCAACACAAGTGTACCTCCTCTGCTGTCACTATAGCATTTTGTTTGGCTATTTAACATTTGCTTTGATTTACATTGTTTTACAATAAATTCATATGTGTCTTTGTTAATAACTAGTTAAATTCAGTTATTTGGTACTTATAATTGAAATGGGATATGTATCAAAAAATTTTAAATATCCCAATTGTTGTTTAGGAGATGTACAAAATTAGAAAATGAAATATATTTTCTAAAATTACAACTAGTAAAAATTACAACATAAAGAGATTGAAACATCTTTTGTAATCTTCCAAACAAGGATATAAAGTGATATTTCTGTCCTTTTGTGGTTCATTTTATGATCGATTCATGATGTTTGTGCTTGACCTGGACATTTTCCAGCACATTCCTAATGCATTGTTAAATATTGCCAGAATTTTGTTGTTGAGATAATGCAAGAAATTAAACATACATTCATGTTTGTCAATATTGCCTACTCTGACTCAATACAGAAATGTGAGCTATTTTAGTGAGTATTAAAATACTTAAGTTCTGAGAAAAAAGTCAATAGTAAATAGCCAAAGTGTCTTTAATTTTTCCTGTGATGATTGGTGGCCCCCTGGTGAGACCCCATGCACAGCCCTGGCGAGGCGGGTGTGGCGTAATGACTATGCACTGTGACAGCTGGCCTAAAGTGTATAGATGTGTTTGGGGCCAGTAATCAGCTGCAACCTATGGGGCGCTCAGCTGTGATGTGAGCCTTTTTGACGAGGAAGCTACACACATGCACCACTTTTATTCCACCACAGCTCCTATTTCGCTGTCTGCAAATATATTCCCCATGAAAAGTATAGCACCGTTCTATAATCATTCTACTCTTACTTAAATACACAAAGTACAAGGTAGTGTTGTCGCAATACTAATATTTAAAACAATTTTAATGCAAGGTTACACTGATTTAGAAAAAAAACAAAAACACTATTTTTGACACAAAATGATGATAAAAAAAAATATTATGTGGTTTATCATAAATGAAAGACCATTCCAAAATAGTAAATATTTATCTTTTAAATTTAAACTGAATTTTGCTGAATCAATAAGTGAAGACATTTACACATCAGTATATTTTTCTTGCAAATAAAACAGTTCCCTTGTGACATTTAAAGAATGTTTCTGATATCAGAGTGATGATGAAATGTTTGTGAGCTGATAGCATTGAGCCCCATGTGAATGACTGAGTCTAAGTTTAGATTGTCCACATTCTCAAGGGCCTGTGGCTTGGCTCTGGCTGTACTTCTCTCCAGCTCTTGCAGGTTTTCTATAGTCAATGACGAGGATAGGCGGGAAAGAGGATTATTGGTATTGATCTACCCAGGGGGATCATTAGGCATCACTATCAATTCACAGCTCCGAGCTCACAGCATCGGCTGCCGCAGACATTGCCAATTTGTCCCTATTAGAGTAGCCAGTTTGTGGGTGTCTGCAGAGAGAGGCTGCTCAGGCCCTACTGCACAGAGAGCAGCGAGCCGGGCCTGGCAGGGCCTTACTGCTGCACCTGGTCACATGACTCCTATTCCCAAGCATGCTAGATGAAATATTATCAACCCTATTTAGGAAACTCTGTAGAACCTCATGTATCTGTAAGGAAAAACCCTGACCATCTGCATCTGCAGTGAATTATTAGTATTGATGTTTGGAAGATTATAGTTTTTGCAGAGGTTGTTGGCACAGTGTCAGGGGCACAAAGTTTTGAAGAAAGCCATTTTGGTTAGAACTTATTTGTTGGTTGTAGGCTGTGTAAGTCAAATTGGTCAGTAATATTTACATTTGTAAAAATGTTGAATTAATGTGTATAATACAGTTAGGGTTCTGTATAATCAGTAATGATTTTCAGCTTGCGTCCTTGTTTATTAAGAGTTTTTCACCTTTGTCTAATATTACATACCCAGTAGTAGGTACTAAAGTAATAGGTACAAAAATGTAATGTTGTAATGTACTTTTGAAATCTTATATCAGGAGCTGTAAATATATTTGCATGTTGGCACATAGTGAAATGACAGTGACTCTTTATGTTGGCCTGTTGTATCTGCACCAGGTCACAAAGCTGCTGACACAATAACAGTGCAATTCTTTAGATGGACAGAGACAGACACTTCTGTTGACCAGGCTGGTTAGGGACACTAGGTTATATTTTATCCTCTCAACCCTTGACCTGTGTGGCTACAGTAATGCAGCCCACCACATCTTAGACATGCACTGAGAGTGAAACATCAAATACAAGACACACAAATGGAATATAGTGTTAAAATATAGGTTTATAATATTTAGGAGCATTTTAGCCTTATTTGGTGGTTGATTAACTTAGTGGTGTATGAAAGTTGTACTCAAAGACTAAAACTAAAGATGAAGCCTGTTTCTTTTAAAGTTGGTGTGTGGTTGCACTGACCGAGTGCTGAACCAGACCTGGGCTATATTAACACTCTGTGACTGTGCTAGTGCAAATCAAAGGCTTCTCCATAATGACTTCAGTGTGTCCTGTGCTGGGGGTCCTGTTGAGGTGCCACTCGCCCTCACACACTCCTAGTTACAGACCATTCTTGAGACACAGTCTCCTAAATGCAAGGTGTGTGTGGCCAGTTCTTTAAGTCAATCCATATACAGTACACCTGGTCTCACTTCACTTTATTTCAAAGGCACAACAAAAACAAAGCCTACATGGTCTGTGGTGAGAAATCAAGTAAAAAGAACAAAAGAGTGTAGCAGCATTGTTGTAGAGCTACCATCAGAGGGCAGTGTGGCCTGCCCAAGAGCATGGCCAGCAGCTCTGGCACCTGACACACACATGGATGTACACGCATACACACACACACACACACGTGCGTGCACACACATTGTTCTGATACACACTGTACATAGATGATGTACAGACATGCTTGTCAGACTCCCTTTCTTCATAGTGCTGTGGAAAAGTCTCTGATCTTCTTTGTGGCATGCATGCCTTCTCCATAGGTTCTAGATAATTTCCTTTCAGTTCATCTATAATTGATGTTTGTCCAAACAAAATAAATAGATTGCAGTTAAAGCCAGGCCTCTGTACTATGAATAATGTCCTTATTCCAGGGATATTTATAGAATAAAATTGCACCAATATTAATGCAGAGGCGAACTGAATATGAAATGTAAGCAAAAGCAGACAGGCATTTGTTAAATGAAAGGCTGCATGTCTGTGTGCCATTTTGTCCCTGTGCTTCTGTGTTCTTGCAGCAGTGGAGGCAGACTGTCTGGAAGTAATCAGATAAAAACAGGAATCATTCATGATCCTTAAAAAATGTACAAATGAAAACTAAACAGATCGCACAGGGCCGGGGGGAGCTGGAGTAGATTTTACCCTGAGGAACAGCACTGGCACAGCTCAGTGGAACAGGCCAGCATCTTCTCAATATGCATCCGTCTTGACTTGTGTGTGGATGTGTGTTTTGTGGAGCAGGCACAGGCTTAGGAGAGAGAGAGGAGAGGAGCTGGGTGAGGGCGAGCGGGGCCCTGGGTGTTTTAATTATCCACTGCTCTGTCGCTGGGTCAGAGCCCGCTGTCTCTCTGTGGCTTTAGCCCTGCTTCATGATTTGAACAGTACCTTTATCCTTAAGCCTTCAGCTCCTCTGGCTAAACAAAGAAAAAAGTGAGGGCAAGAAGGGCTTTTACTGCTGTAAGTATGCCACATTTACCATTAATATCCCTCAATCTCCTTTTTCTACGTTGCACACAGCACAGTAACCTCAGCAGAGTGACCCTGCGATGCTTGCTGGTCAATACAAGTGGCAGTGCATTGGAGGATTGTCTTGTACCAGGGCAGAGCTGCTCCAGTTCTGCTCAAAAGAGGAAGCTAAGTGCTGGCAACTTCCTAAACAACTGGGGTGAAAGAGCGCTATCACTTTTTGCTTCAATCTTTTCCTTCTGCCATTTTGGAGAAGATCATCAGAATGCCAAGCGTTCCAGGGCGACTGCTTGTATAATAGTGCTATTGTCGAAGGAATGGCTTATATTGTTGTGCGCAGTGGCCACCTAACTAATGTGAATGTTGCTGTTGAAACACCACACCTCTTCCACTGCACTGTTTAAATTCATATTGTTTCTGTTTTTGATAAGTTTTTTCCACTCCATTTTCTTATAAGGATTGCCATTTTGTCACAAAAAACTTGCATTTTATTACAATATTTTCTTTGTAAATAATAAGAATAGATGCTTATTTGTAAGCCTGGATGCTTCTAAATGAAATATAAACATGTATTTTAAATTGTAATGTGTGTATGCTTGGGTGCCTTTCTGCTGTGTGTAATTTCTGGACTATACTGTATCTCCATGACAACCTGGTTTTGATGTGGGTTCTCTTCCTGACATTTCCCCATTTGGGGAGGCTGCTGAATTGGCGTGCCTAGCTCTCCTTCAGTCAGTGTGTCACATGAAAAAGGTGTTGGGGATGGGGGAGTGGTTGGGGGTGCATATGGGGGCAGTATGAGGAATCTAATGGGCGTCTGGTCTGATTGTCCTCAGCCGTGGCAGAAGAGACAAAGCAGATGAATTGTGCAATGGATTCGAAGAGATTGGAGACAAGTGCATGTCAGCAGCCCCCCACCCCCACCCCGAGGATACCACCCTCTCCATCGCTCTTTCTTTTTGTCTGATACCCGGAAAAAACACAGGGTTGACAGCAGTGCTGTGTGTGAGCAAAGCATAAAAAACAAAATGTAGTTCCCATTCCTCTCCTTTTACAGAACATATTCAGACATAAGACACCCATTTGAATTCTAACACAAATCTGCTCTGTCTCAATGAGTAAGGAAACATCAACATCATTTCATTTAAAAGATTAAAAATAAGATCTTGGAGGTCTTGGAACTAAAGATCTCTTCTTTTAAATCTGTTGCATATTTAGAGCGTTCACAGTTGCAGAGCAAATGTGTTTACACCAGTTCTGGGTGGACACTACCCTTCAGTAGGAGCATTGCTCCATATTAAGCACTACGGTATGAGACTGGACCCTCAAACACTTCACAGCAGGCCTTTGCCTTTGTCTCTCGAACTGTGGCTCTGGCCACTGTCTTTGCTTGGATTCATTATGGGATTTGTTCTGTGTGTCGTCGAGGGCTGGAGCTGTGAGCGTCCCTCAAATCTGCTGATGCAGTGTAGAAAGAGGCTTTAAACTTCTGAAGAGAGAACGCACCAGGAGTCTCTCAGGTGACCACGCACTTTAATGCTAGATCACACTGCGTTTGTAGCAGGTTAGATGCTCTGCTTAAAATAACATGGTAAAAGTTGTATTGCATCAAAACAATAAAACAAAACACATGTTTTTACAAACAATGCAAATACAATTTTTAAAAGTTCCAACATAAAATAGATATTTATAGTTTAAGTATTTGTGAACAAAATCTCAAAATACTTAATATACTTATGCCTGTAGCCAGTATTGCTGGTTAGAAAGCTGTGATGTTTGAAGTCCTTTTTTATTCCTATCAAATGACCACTCTGACGGGGCTGCCAGCTTTTGTTTTGTGTTGACTGCATTTATTATTCATCTTTACATCCGTGTGTATTTTAATATGAATAATGGAAGAGGTATCAGAGGAGGAAGAGGCGGGTGAGGAGGACTGCCGCGCTGCATGTGTCCTTGGCTGTTCCCCTGCTGTACTGGGAGGGGGCCTATCCCGGTTTGCCTGCTCCACCTGCTCCACCTGCTCATACCTGACTGGCTCTCTTGTCGGATTTAATAACAGTGTGTAAATCAAGAGGCTCCCGTCAGCCAAGCAGCCTTCATTACATTCAAATAGGGAAGGCTTCTCTTTGGATCCAATTTTAATAAAACTAGGCAATCAAATATGGGTTTAAAAATGGCCCATCATCTCACAGCATCACACGTGTCTAGTCACCATCAGCTTGTGTACACAGCCTCTCAGAGAAGAGGACTCCACTCACAAGCACGTGGATTTCATATAGACGCAATGCGCTGTGTCGGCACCTGTGGCAGCTTCAATAGAAAAGTTGATTAAAAAGACAAGTGTTTTCAATAAGTCATTTCATATAATGTTCCAGTTTTCTCTGTTATAATTATAACAAAGAGTTATAATACACTGCATAGTTATATAGGCTTCATAAAATTCCCTAATTGTGTTTCTCTTTTACTGGACATGCCTTGTCCTAACAGATATAAATACAAAAATAGATAACCACAACTTCAATGAAGTCAATCAGTCAGTGTTTTGGTCTTTCAGCTGCTGAGCAGGAGAGGGCACTGTGAGTTACTGTGTTCTCTTTCCATGATTGATGTTTCATTTCTCCTTCTTTGTAGCTCTTTAAATTGGCTTCACTATGAATTTAGCTAACATGTGCTTTTGTTTTAGATTTATGCTAAAAAGACTGTATGTCTATGTGTTCTGTAACACACTGGAGAGATTGATCTAGTTAGTATCATGCATTTTAACCAAATTATGGCGTAATAAATGCATACTATGTTTTGTATTCCATTGTAATGGTCAATCAGAATAAAGTTATTTTCTTGTATTTTCTTCCTAGATTATGATTGATTTGAGGCAATGGAAATGGGAGATGCAACATTTTGACTCGGTTTCATCGCAGATGAAATGTGAGTGATTGTGAAGACGTATGTAGCATCATCTTACATGTCGTTTCCCTGATTACAGTCAATTGGCTTTGGTCTGATTATTGCTGCTGATGTAAATTGCCACAAAGTCGAGCAAAATGACTTTCCGAAAATGAGCCAAGTTTTCCTGGCATCATTTTCACACTTTTTGGTCCTTTCTTCTTTTAAATGCACTTTCTTTGTGCAAGACTGAGACATGCTGCAAGAAGTGATTATTTGTCCTTGAAAAGGCGATAATAGCAGTCTGCTCATGTGCCCTGTGTATGTGGTTCGGGACAGGAGTGCTGTCCCCTGCCTCAGCTCTTCCACCTCTTTCTGCCCGCTCACCTGTGCTTCAATGAATCTTCATATGTGCTGGAGGAGGTTACCCATACAGTAACCATCAACGACTTATCTGACTCTCATAGATGCTCTGATAGACCGCACCATGATAACGGGTACAGGGGACACCACAGTTCACAAAACAAGAAATAAAATACTACTACTAATAATAATAATAATAATAATAAGCAAAAATCTAGGCCAATCACTTATTTTATTTCACTTTGGAGATAAATTGATCAGAATGGTTAAGTTTTATATTAATCTGGTAAAGGAGGACATATTTTCTGTGTTTGTAGGGGCCAATTTTTTACTGCGTTGGCGAGGCAGGTCAGGCTGCTGTTATGAATTACCTGCTCAAAATTTAGCTCCTTAAAAAGTGAAAATGAGAGTAAAGCTTTTGTTTATGTCACCCATCATGTTGAAATATTTACCTTTCTGCAGCACTCAGCGCTCTGTCTCCCTCCAGTGTGATAAAAGGTTGCACCCTGCGAACCTTAACCCTTTCCTGCTTTGTCCCATCTTCACTTCGTGCACTTGTTTGAGCTCTCCCGTATGGCTCTGCGCTGTCTCCCAGGAAGTCTATTTCCTCGGGGAACAGAGCAGCATTTGACCAGCGTCTGTGACACTTTTCAAGATTTCATACTGAAGCATGTTTGTGTGCTTAGCTAGTGTATTTCTTTTGTTATAAGCTTGACTTTTCAGTTGGAAGAAAAACAATACGTGTGTGCACTTAAGCACTTTATGTGAGTGTGGTACGGAGGGTGAGTGTGTTTAAATAAGAGGAAAGGAAATGAAATTCACCGCTAAAATGAATTATGGAGTATGTATCTGTTCCTGCTGTGTTGTCGGAGTGCATGAGTGAACGGGGCTCACGTGCACTAGCTGCCGAAATAAAACCAGAAGTCGGCGGTGTGTTTTGGGCGTCGTGTCAGGTTCTGTATGAATTGCCTGCGGTTGCCTTGCAGGACTGATACCTCTGAAATCCACCATTTCTCCTGATTCCCTTTCAACAAAAACATGTCCCCCAGCTAAGGTGCTCCTTCCCTGTTTTTACCAGCACTTTTTCAAGAGAAAACAAAACTGTGCCGAGGAGCAGCCAGATACAGGTTTTTGTAAAGGTGTGTGGCGGTGGTACTTTCTGAGGCTCTGGCATTATACTGGAGGCCCATACCATACATGTTTTTCATTGTGAACATCTGGCTACAAAGATCAAAATAACTGCAAATTACTGCTGCTGTATTGTGGAAAAGTAGTGACTTGTAGAACATTGTAGTGTGTGTAAATTGTTATCAAAAACACATAGAGCTTTTGGTGCTTTCACTAAAGATTAGGGGACACACTGTGATTGTCACGAGACTCTGAATGCGTCTAATAGTCTTTCTACTTGTGATACACATGCTCAAGTTTTCTGTTTTTGATCTTGTTTTGCATTCAATTTGAAAAGCACATAAAATGAACAGTGAAAATGATAAAAGCTACATCTGTGCGAAGGAGTTTGCAAATGCTCTGGTGTAAAGCCTCCATCTTGATTCATTCGCACCAGTTTATCGGCTGTTATTGCTGTTGTCTTTGTCTTCACTTCCCTCCTGACCCCCAGACCTCCATGTTGCACCTTTTGCTCGGCTATGCTATTCACATATTCATCATTTTGCAACAAGCAGAGAAACCTTGGGCCCTAACTTTGGATTGGTCTTATTTGGAAGCCGTGTCCAGTTTTTTCTATTACGCTGTGGGTGCAGTGGTGGTTGGGGGGGTGGTGGTGGTGGTATGGTTGATGTCAGGCAGACTGATCATAAATATTTGGAGCTGCGGGGAGACAAAGGAGCTCAAATGGAAAAGGCTTGGCTGGACGAGGGGACCTGGTCATGTCATGTACCTCAGTCATTTTTCTTGCGCGCTTAGAACTCAGTCAGGGGTTTAATTGGAATCCAGACTTCAAAGAAAGCCCTCAGCCCATCCACGGCCCCCAATTCCAGCTCCACTCGCCCTGCACTAACTCCCCTGGTTGGAGCCACTCTTGTCCGCAGCCGCACACACTGATCATGACCACTACAATATCACTGCGGCATCGCCTCTGGGTGTGAATGACTTTGACAACATGTTTAGAAGTGGGCTAATTGTAATAGTGAGAAAGTAGAGTTGGACGACTGGCTTGTTTTTTTTGTTACAAATTATTAGACATTTAAATTTAGTTTTTTGTCTTTCTTCACAGTAATAGAAACTCACATGTTAGTAATTTATATAGATCACTTTGTTTGACTCATAATTGCTTAAATCTGTATGTCCATGGTTATGGTTCACTTGCTCTATTTATATGTTTTGAATGGATTGAAGTAAACGTTTCTACACTGTTCATAACCTTTTTGCTTGACTTATGATTATTTCTTTATGCTTTTCTAATGGGAAGATGTATAAATATGAAAAAGTAGATCTGAAATTAGAGGAAAAGAAAGTTAACTTTCTAATTGGCAAAGAGTGAAGAAATAGCAACAGAAATCTCTATCAGGGGAAGTATAATTAATATTGGTGCGGCAGGGTTGATGTGTGGTAACATGGGCCCTGTGTAATTAAGACTTGTGTCTGCTCCTTCGGACTTTCTGTACATCTTGTTAGCACTCTGCAGACGGCATACCTGCATAAGATAATATGTTTCTAAGCTATAATTATAGCCAGGGAAAAGGAGCTGTAACAAATCACTTTTTCCATTACATCTGGTAAAGGTGTTAATGACTCCTTGTCTTTTTGATGTCCCCATTTGAATTATGAAACACGCCTATTGTTTGAAGTACAGTTAATGGGTGAATTTCCAGGGGGCACGCATAGGTAAGAATTTGTAGCTAATTTCAATAGTTTTTACAAGAATGAACACACCATTGCTTTAATCCGGGACTCATTTGAGGGGAAAGTGTATAATGTAAAATGTATAATTAAACACACAAAACTAATACAAAATTAACATCAAAAAGAGGATATCTAAAATACATCAGTAAAAGTATTACATTGCTTTCTCTCTATATTAAATATCCCCCCTCATAAAATCAAAGAAAAAATCAAAAGCGCTCCAGTCAAATACTAACGATGTGGACTTATATTAAAGAACAAAGAATAATATTGTTACAGAACAATAAAGCAGTTACATTTTGTAGAGCTAGATGTTCTTTATTACATTACAATATTTTAATTTAAAAAGTCTTCATGTTTAGGACTTGTTTGTAGGCTATATCATATCGGGGAAATATATTGCAGTATGTATATACCAGCTGTAGCACCAGCTGTATATATATACAGCTGGTGGTGTATACGACTATGACTGCACTTATGGGGGAAAACAAAGAAGTCTTTCTCTCCAGTCCAGAACCTGAGTTCCTGAAAGTCTGTGTGTCTGTCATAGGGAGACGCGTGGTCTCTGAATGACTAATAGACCTGCTTATAGCCAATGGTTTGTAATGGGGGTGTTAATGACCGTGTTGCTTAAAGGTTACCTCTGAGTGCTGTTTTCTTTCTGCTGCACATCAACACTTTCATACTCCCACCAATGTGTTCACTTTGTTTTCCATTATCTACCTCCTTTTCTCCTGCTCATCACCGACATCCAGCTGATCAAGGGAACAAAGAATCTGAACAAAATGAAAAAGAAGAGATAATAATGAGAGATAAAGATGGGTCGGGGGCAACTGTATGGACAACATCAGAGGTCAGAGTAGGATTATGACTTAAAGGAACTAGGCCTTTTTGTGTATGATGTGTTGCTCATTGAGAGATCTGTCCGGAACAAGCAGGTGAGGGATGCATTGCCTCAGACACTGTCTGTATAGAGAGAAATCAGAGCAGCACCCATAGCGATTCACATTTGAGTTTCATCAAATGTCTTTAAATTCAGCACTCCTCGCTCGATGGCGCTCTCAAAGTGCAGGGAACAATGGAACTATTTGTGGAAAATGGTGGAAGAGAAAAGAGGTGAGGATTTTTGGAGAGGTGTGTGCAGGTCAGGGGTGCTGTTCGCTCTACGCTGCTAGTTCGGGAGGGGGGTCCTAGCTTTTATGGTAATTGCATCTCAGCATCCCATTGTCAGTTGGCGCAGTGGTTGGTCTAATTTGGGAGCAGAGGTTGTTCCGTTTTGCACTCTGGCAGGCAGGACTATTGTCATATCCATTTGAGTCAGGGGCTCACTGTTGTGCCTGCCCTTTGTGGAGTTCTGGAAACAGTTAAAATATATTTAGTGACAATTTGGGTAAACAGATGTTCCTCAGAACAGATGAACTATTATGTAAATATGCTTTCTGTGGATAAGGATTATTTTGGTTGTTGCTGAAAATACATTAATCACAGAAAAGCTATTTTGTTTGATCAGCTTTTAAAGATACATGTGGATTGGTACATTCTCCTGGGTGTCTGTTTTGAATAAATGCAAATACAATGTGATGCAAAAGACTATAAATAATATACCTTTTTTAAATGTCACAATGGAATGTTTTCTTTTTTTATTACTAATAATGTCAAGGTTAAGTTTACATAACAAAGATAATTTAGTGACATGGATAGAACAACCTCAACAGTGGTCTGAGTTGTTGAGACCTAAAATATGCCCTGAACAGGGAGACAAGCCTCATGTTTGGTATAAGCTTATATAAATGCTGTCTTTTATAAATGTCAAGAAAAATATTTTGCCGCACACAATCCTCCAATCATAAATCTGGTTCACACCTAGGTGATATTTAAACAAAATGACGAGAGCAGCCACCAGCATCACAGAGGAATTATATGTTTGGCCTTTTACTCAGTGTTGTAAAGGGTAAGGTATTACAACCAATGGGAGTTTTTCTTTGCATCTCTTATCTTTGAATTTTACAAAATTAAATGTTTTACATCAGAATCTTTCCCACCAACAATAAAATGCATATATTGTTGTGTTATACAGTGGATTTAAAGGGGTTCTTTATGTTAATACTGTTTACGCAGGCCTAAAGCTCCCTGCAGAGATGTATGCTGAGCCTTGCTGGGAGAGCGAGGGCCACCCTGTCTATTCCACTGGGTGCAACCGAGAGGATTATCCACTCACCGGCTGTGTTTAATGTAAGCCTTATTGTTTCCACTGTTAGGGTGTACTTTAACCCCTTTCAAAACATATTCTCTACCACTGCCCATGCCCAACAAATGAGAGACTAGAATATATTTGTAGTCGTCTGCTCCCAGTCAGTCAGCTATAAATGTTGGTATGAAGTTCATTTGCATTTTATCTCGCACAGTTTCCTACCTTGTTAAGCTGTATCTCTGTTTTAGATGTCAATTGGCTATTCGTGCTGCCCATGCAGTGTAACTGTATTTACCACAGAGATTAAAAGAGCCAGTCTTCACATGTTCCATAAAAGCCTTAATTGGTGTGTTAAACATCGGGCTGTAATCACATGCTGTGAGCTTGTGTAGATGTGTAAAAGGCCCCTGAGTTTCCATCGTTCTTACATCATATCCTTGTGTGGGCTGAAAACCTGAATCAGAAATGATGATACATGATGACTAGGCCAGTACCAAGGTTCTCTGGATTGGAGACTGAGGCGTTCAGGTGTAGCTCCAGCCTGTAGAAGATAAACATTTAATGCCTGTGACCAGAGCTCCTTGTTCCTTTTACTGGAACCAATCAAGGCACTTACACAGTGCGTCCAACTGTCATGGTTGTTTTGTAACTTGCAGCCCCAAGTTAATTTCACCACTTTAAATCACCAGAACATTGAAAGGCCAGACTGGAGATGTCTGTGTGTGTGGGTCAGAGTACAGTAAAGGATATACTGGACTTCATGATTCTGTTTGGTAAGGAAAGTGTCTGCATTTGACCCATTCTGGGTAATGTGCCAATCCAATGCACCCATTTCTAGCAAAGTATCTTGATCAATTGCATCTTGATACCTTGGAATATGCACTGAAAAATCAAACTCAGATCCTATCTAATTTTTTTAATTTTAGAATTTACAACATAAAAATAGACTTAATATTGCCCTTCATATATTTAATTTTTTTCAAGTACATGTGTGAAGACAGAATTTGCTAAAATACTGCTAGGACTACCTCCATACAACTCCTGTTACAAGGATACTATATTATTATTATTATTATTTTTTATTTTTTTTACTTTGTGAATGGCAATACATTATATAGACCTATATGATTCTGTTGGTGCTGATAGGGATTCCATATGCAAATCAAAGACCGTACTCTGGGGTTGTGCTGTCTGGCAGTGCGGTCTGAACGGAGCTCTCCTCCCTGAAGCCCCCTTTAGTGGCTCTCCTGGGACATGAGTTCCTCTGATGTGTGTAGTATATCTTCATGTCTTTGGTGAGCTATGATATTTTATGTCTTTACTACTGCTCTGGATGAGATTGCCATTTTTATCTAAAGATGGTTAAAATATGGATTGTAATTGTGTGGTACATTTCTGGTTATTTCTCCTGCGATGTAGGTGTGGCACTGTCCTTTTCTGTTATTTTAAGGCGAGTGCTGATAGCCCATGTAGATACAGGCTGATAGAAGAGCTTTATTACAACTGCACAGCTGCAGTGATGGCTCCGATCTCCCAGAGGCTAGAGGTGCTTATTATGCGTCCCATATGAAGACGGGCTCATAACAACCCGGTGTGGATAACGATGCTTGAATGCTGGCTCTCATCTGATTTCATCTAAAGACTAACCACCAGTTTGCCTCCTAACCTCATTTCCTCTGCAGCTGTGATTTCTTCCCTGATGAAGTGTTAGAAAACTGTGAACAAAGTGGCTGAGGATGTTTGTGAAATGAACCGTCAAAAGTCCAGCTTTTAAAGGGTTGGAGAAATTCTTTAGAAATGACATGTTACAAACATTATGGCATATAACCCTAATGCACTGCAAATTGTGTTACTTTTCATAAAATCTTGTAACCATTCTGCAGTGTGTTATTTATATCATGTAATGTATAAATCCCTGTATGGTTTAAACGTATTTTACATCTATTTAATACCTCAGCAACGATGAGTGATATCACATTTACATATTTTAATATTATATCCATATCAGAAAGAGGTGTAGCCTTGTGTTGCCTCTGTGACCTAAACTAAACTGCGGATCCTAAAGGCTACATAGAGAAGGTGTGTTAAGGACACAATAACAAGGCAAAGAGCAAGCAGCCATGAAATCAGTGTTGATCACATGGTTCTCTGTTATCCCCAAAGTGGAACAACTGTTCGTGCTGCAGTGAAGAACCAGTCTTCCATAAACATTGACCTTAAGCCTGAAAAATCAATGTTTTTTATGAAAACCTGATGTTAACTAACTTCTTATGAACCAGTTCAGACCTCCTTAAATATAGCTTTTCCTTATCTAAATGCAATACCTATATTTACCATATGTGAATATAAGAATGAAAATATATACCCCATCTCAACACTGTTGTTTGTTTGCCTCAGTCGTCACTGGAAGTATTTCCCTTCCCCCGTTGTGGCGATGTCCTTTCTTTGAGCTGCATTAGAATTTAATATTCCATGAAATAAGGCGGCCCATCAGGCTATTGTAATCACACCAGGTTAATAGAAGAAGTAAAATGACTCTTACTCCATATACTGTGTGACATCGTCTGAGCCTCAGCCTTTTATCCTCAATCATGAGTGCATTTGAAGCCCAGCTCTGCAATAGTATTTCTTGGCACCTCTAAATTCTTTATTCTCCCTTCCCAAGTGTTGTGATTATTATTAGGATCCTCACTGAATGGCTGATGCCAATCCTTCTGAGAGTGAGACCCCTGATTTTCCACTTCCAATAGGATGTTCATTTGGAGGATGAAGCTTTGAACCCTCAATATTTTCTTTTCAGCTTTTTTTTGCAGTCCAACTTTTCATTAGTGGATCTTTTGTTTTGTGTTGACAGAGAGTGCCGTGGGCGTCACTCTCACCTGCAGTCCAAAGATGGCGGGTGTCAGCTCTTGATGTGGTATAATAGTATATTTGACCTGCAGCGTGAGGCACAGCGGCCTGCTGCTACACAGCACTGAGACTGCACTGTGCCATACATGTGCCACACAACCTCTCTCTTCCCTGTGGACCTCTTTTTATTATTGCAGCTCACCTCCATTAGGCCAGGGCTGCCTCATGACACCTGGCGAGAGCCCAAAAGCCGCTCAGTCGCACTCAAGGCACCCCCACTTTCAAGAAACCTTGGTCCTTAGCATGCCTTCTTCTCTTTATTCACCAAGGAAACCTCATATGCGATAAGAGGCTTTCAATTCATGGAAAGTTTACATCAGTAACTTGGTGTCAATGATGTTTGTCGAATTGTTTAATGAAATTACTGATGAAATTTATGTTTTAAGCAAAAGGATTTTATGTAAAATATTAATGTGTATACTAATTTGCATAATTAAACATCACCATTACTGACTTTTACAAAAATTCCAATCTGTAAAAAATATTATGTTGTGGCATTTTTGCCAGCTCCTGCATTGTGAATGTGATAAAACATGAGCGTACACGTTTTGTGGTCTCAGGTCTTTGTTCATTTGAAATGTTGAACCACTGTTTACTTGTTTGTATTTTCACCACATAATTTTGCATATTTAGTAACAGAGGGGTTTCACAGGAAAGCAGGAATTTGTGTAGATGTTGTATGCTGATTTATGGCAGGGCCAGAGAGCAAAGCCCTGAAGCTGCAAATGCAGTGCTTCAAATAGAGATTGCTGGTGGCCTTTGGTGTGATCAGTGACCCAAGGTGAGGCACTTAGTGATTTATTTTTCAGCTCTCCCCATCTCTCTTATGCTGTGCTGTACTGGCTAAATCCTGCATCTTTTGTGGAAAACTGGCCCTAGCCTTGACTGGGTCTCCCCCAGAACATACACAAGTCTAAACATGTTAGACATATTGGCCGTGGAGGGAACATTCAAATGTGGCTCATATTTTTAGACTTTTTCAGATATTTTATAAATCATCACACGTTTCATTTTTTGTTTCTTTTGTGTTTTCTCATTCGTTTCAAACTGCTCTCTTGCTCTCCCTCACAGTGTGCTTGTTGTGCACACCTTGTGGACTACTCTCAGACCCCCATAGCTGTCTACAGTGGAGGTTGGCTAATGAGGAAATGTCTTCTCAGTTGAGTGGACTTGATGGCTAGAGGAAAACCTGCAGAATAAGCCCTACAGCTTCATCTGTCCTCTGCCTGTTAAATGTGTACAGTGGAGCCCATGTGCTGCACAGACTTGCATGTGAGCTAGCAGTTTGAGCATGAGAGACCAAACATATTTCACTGCATGGAGCTAGGGCTGACATCTCTGTGCCCTGGGATCCTTCTCGAGGTTTACTGTGATTTTCAATACAATTATACGTGCCAGCTTTGACTGGTAAAGTTAGCCTGTGCTCACGACGCAGCTGCCATTGAGCTAATGCTGAGGCCCAGGGCCAGACTGATAAACTAGGATTCTCCTCACTGCCCAGGAGTGGAGCCATTCACACCCAGGAAGGTGATAATGAGCTCGGGCTGTGGGTGTCAGGACTGTGGCCTGTCCTTGGAGTGTGTCAGACACAGGCACACTCCTAAAGAGGCTGTGCGGAGGTGAAAATGACCATACAAGGCCAGTTGTGCTGATTACTGACCTCTGCTCTTCAAAATAGGATCTGCTCACATCTTATGGGCCTGTGCATGTGTTTTAACTATTTAAAAATATACTTCAGATATACAGATATATACTATACTTTCAGACAAAATGGGTAATGTAAGATGCTATCTTTGAGTGATGATGAAGTGGGTTACCATCTTAACTGGTTTGAGACCTGGTTTTGCTGGCAGCAGTGCCTTGTGTTATTTTTTAGTGTCATTTTGACAAGCTGATCTCTGGTGACCTATGCGTGTTTGTCTGGGGCCTGCTGTGCCTTTAACATCATATATCAAAATTAGTCATAAAAAGGGTGTTCCTGCCTTAGCCGAGGCGCACACTGGGAGCTAATGAGAGATGCTCCATCAGCTGCGTTAAGATGCCACTCGCCTCCTCTGTCCTCATGTCCCTCTAATAAAGAAAGGAGGGGTGCTGAGGACAATTTGATCCCTTACAAGGAGTGTATTACCACTTGAGCGGCCGTGTCCATGTGCCGTCCATTCGCCTGCATGAAGCTAGATGGTAAATGCACTGGCTCATTTTCCAGGTGAGAAGAGGTTCTTGCACAGGGACTTGAGCACTTCTCACTAATTTCACAGATATTTCACAGGAGCTCCAAAGAACATTTTTGTGTTGCGCTGGTCTTTGAGGAGATTAGGAAGAGAGAGTCTGTGTTAACACCGTGTGCAGGGAAAATGAGCCAAGAACAGACACATTCAACCAAGGTGCTTTATTGGTGATGAATCTAATCGTAACCAGTTCCAATGGGCGAAGACTTCTATGTGAAAATTAAACCTTTATAGATAGCAGACTGAACAAAACTACTATTTCTGATTGATTATAACGACTGTGCCATTACTGAAGCCATCTGTGGAACTCATTATGTTTCATGACTGATCTTTTAAAGGTACGTTACCCTGTTTTTAACAGAAAATTAACCACTCCATTGTGTCTGTATATTTATTCACTGTTTACAAGTAGCAGAGAGTTTTTTGAAATGTATTTTTCTTTGGTAGGATGCTCTCACATAAGTGGAGAAGTGTCTTGCCCAGGGATGTACAGTACTGATGGAATTGCTGCTTGCTGATGCATTCCAATAATGTTTGTTGTACTCATTTTCATTACTGTTTGTTGATTGAACTTATACTCAATTAAAACACTCATTGAGTTGCAAGACTTAAGGGTTGAATGATTCTATTGTTAGTGTGACACCTGTGGAAAATGGTCTCTCCATAACCATTGCAATTATTGTCCCTGTTCACATGTTGCTGACTCTTCAAATGAACATTATTGGTCAGATACACATTACAGTGATAGACTTCCTCTATCACTGAGCCAAAGTTGACGACTCAGCTGTAACATGCACATTAACAGCCCAGAACATGAACAGTGTTGGAGCAGAAAATAGGGCCCCATATGGTCCCCTAACGGCTCACTGCCTCTCCTTTGCCCTCTACAGTCACTGTCAAAGAAAGTCCAATTTATTAATATCTTCTTTAACGTTAGGTTCATGTGTCAAGGTCATGAACATATCAGACTTGCAAATTACATTTTTTTTATTTTATCTTTTGGTTCTACAGCACACATTGTTCTGTCAGAGTGTGAGTTCAGAAAAGGCACATTCAACAAATCCATTCACTAGCACACCGTTTGATTCCCCTGCTCTCCGCTACTGTTTATTCTAATATCTTCTGGCATTATTGCAGTAACTCATAATGAGATCTGATAAATTAAAGCTCATATTGTTCAGCTGCCATGTCTGTTCTTGATCAGGATGCCAATTATAGAGGCTAATTTTCCCCACTCTGGTCTGTGTTCCTAACAAAGACAGGTTTTTGCTGGGTGGATGGAGCTGACACATGTTGACAGGTCCTTTTCTGAAATTGTTTTTTTCCTCACAAATATTCCAATGTTATGATGGCACCTTCTGCATTCTGATTAAATTCTGCCCTCATTTTCTTTTCTTTCTTTAGGGCCAACATCCAAAATTGTCCTCCTTTTGACTGAATTGAAGATGTCACAGAGGAATCTTTAACGTGAATAGAATACATTTGACTTGCTTTATGGGAGATGACATGTGGATGGGGTCTGCCTTTATTTGAATAGATGTAGTCAAGTGTGCCTCCCCCGAACTAGCGTCTCTAAAAATAAGTAAATACAACTAACATGCTTGCTGGCGGGTGAATGAGTGCCTATCTTTTCATAAACTATATATGAGATGCTTTTTGCAAGTCAAATCCTTCTGGGTGTTTGCTTCCTCCCAGCACACATGCAATGAAAAACTATTTGTTGATAACCCCTTATTTCTTAGCTTGATTATCATCATCTATTAATATTAACTTACGTCTCATTGGTTCAAGAGTATTAACACAAAATCTGCATGGCTGTAAAATACAGTTGTACTATAATGCCATTTTGTTCATTTATGTGTTTTTAAAGGACATACCAATACAATAATACATGGGGGGAAAATATAAACTTCCATTTACTAAAGCATAAGCAAAATTATATATGCATTGTAAGTCTTTTGTTTTGTCAATCTCCACACTAATTTGTTTCCACCTGTTTGAGTCTCTGCTCTCTGCATCCCCGACATCACCATGTAGAGTCTATTTGAGTAATGCTGACCCATAATGAAGGCCCTCAGATGGATTCCTGCTGTACGTTATTGCTCTAACAATCTCCTATGTAAGATGCTTTTTGACTGCTGGTTGTGCAGTGACCTGTGCACATCACGCTTCCTTCTATTTATTGGGTTGTCTTCTTTCTACACTAATGGCCATAGGGGGCTGAGCCTGGGCTTCACCTGACCATTGCTCACAAAGCCCGGTCTCTGGAACCGACAGGCGGAACGGAAATCACATTAACCCAGCCAGAACCAAATCAAAAGCCAACATACTTTTGCACATATTTCTAAAAAAAACAGTGTATGTGACTATTCTTCCCTTCATCAACCTGGGCCCACTGACTGTTGTTTACTGCTGTTTCATGAGTGCTGTCTGCCACCCACACTACTTTTACAGGGAGGAGAGGTGCAGCTTGAAAGGTGGACACTATTGGCTTCAAGATGCCAGGGATCTAATGGGTGAAAGCATAATATCAGTGCATAACTCGGTGACACTTTACAATAACTAAGCCTGTCACAGTAATTCATATATTGCCATATCGTGTAATATGAAATCTGAAACAATATCTTTTGGAGTTTGATATTTATTGTGTGTAAATTTTCTTTGCAAAAGTGGGGAGATTTTTGCCATTTTTGTTGTAATATAAGAAGATTTGACCTATAGAGAGGTGAATTAGTCATTTCTATGGGCAATTAATGGTTAATTTCTGTTATTTTGTTTGTAACTTGCCTTTTTAATGATACAGTGTCTATTTAAAATGGCTTACTGGGATTATCCTGCTTTATTTTAATTACATCAGAGGCATAGAGTAGTTTCAGTATTATCGTTTATTGCAATGTTTATCGATAGGAGTATATTGTGCTTCATAATTTCTTATCGTGACAGGCCAACAATAACACTTTAATTAGCCCTATTAAAGCATAAACAAATACTTGAGGCTTAATAACTGCTCAAGACTCTTCACCCACCTTGCTTGGTATGAAAGTGGTGTGTGTATGGTCACTGGTGCCAATGACATAGCTTGCCAGCCTCACTTCCGTCAGTCCACCCCAGGGCAGCTGTGACCACAATAGTATCTTACCATCACAGAGTGAAATGAATAACGCACTGTAAAGCACTTTGGGTGTCGTGAAATCCAATGCTATAGTATTATTAGTAAGCTATTTGTTCATTATGAATTGGGTGTTCTTTTTCCACGTTTTATTAAGGCTAATTACGGTGTGTAGTCATTATAAAGTGGTACCCATAACTTTATCTAATGCTACGGGGATAATAGAAATGATATACTGCCAAGTTTTGTCATTTATTTAGTGTAGCGTGGCATTTCAAACAGGTCAAACTGTCTTTTGCTGTGGTGGAAATCTAGGCCAGCCATATCCTGCCTGTGGGCTTGAGAGGAAGGAGCAGAGGATGAATTAAAGCTAAATTAGTTATCCTAGCAGCTATATTGGAGTTTTTTTAGCCTCCATGTCTCTCATCGTTCATCTGCGTGCTCTGCTCTGTGTCCAGGAGGCATCTAGACTCATTTCTTCTCTCCCCTTTACATTGCACCTCATCATAAACTCCCTGGTCTGCGCAGCACTGTGGAGAGCAAAGCTGCCATCTTTCAGGCCCGCTCTGACCAGCAGTCCCAGGTCTTTAGAGGGGAGTCAGTGGGCCTTTGCAGTTTGTTGTTTTTATTTAATGTGCTGCTACTACTTCCATGTCATATTTTCTCTCTTTAATTGATGCTAGTGCTGGTGTTGTTGCCCGGTGCACCACAGAGAGGATGCTTTCTCCAAACAGGCCCTTATCTGGCTCTAATAGGCCTGGCACTCCTCTGAGGCCTTCAGTTATGTCAGGCCACTGCTGCCTCCAGTCTGAACTACTGCGTGTTCCCCATTAGTTTTCACTGCAGAGAGAGCTGGTCCCCGCACTCTCTCCCCTCTGACAGCCCACCAAAACCACAAGCCTACAGCTCCTCCATCGTCCCACATAGGGTCAGTCACCTTTGCCTGGCTAAACTACTCAATGTTTCATCAGTATACTCACACAGTATAGCCACTGTTCTGTCTATTTGTCTAAACTTCTAGGTCAATAATACTACAGCACTAGACATATAAAGCAGTGGCTGAGAGGCACTCCAATCAAATAATAATAATAATACATACATTTTATATAGCACTTTTCAACAAACGAAGACCACAGGAAAAAAAATCACCGATCCACTGATCTCGCCTAGCCACTTTACATATACCGTACACACTTTTCCTATACTTTACAAAAATGTGTAGTCCAGATACCTTGGCTAGCACTCATGCCTCACAGCAAGAAGGTTGCGGGTTCCATCCCCGGGTCGCCCGGGCCTTTCTGTGTGGAGTTTGCATGTTCTCCCCGTGTCTCCCCGTGTCACTCCGGTTTCCGCCGTCAACTGTAGGTGTGAAAGTTGTGTGAGTGAGTGTTGGTGGTGGTTGGAGGGACCGATGCTTGGCCTGGCAGCCGCGCCTCTGTCAGTCTGCCCCAGGGCAGCTGTGGCTACAACAGTAGCTTACCACCACCGGGTCTGGAGTGAATGAAAAAATGCTCTGTAAAATGCTGTGTAAAGCGCTTTGGGGACATGTGTCTGTATAAAGCGCTATATAAATAAACCTTACCTTACCTCCATATTGATTGGCGTGATTCATAGGTAGATCAACCAATTAGATGGTCCATCTATGTCAATACTAAAATTATGGGGAAAAATTACAGAAAGAAACAAAACTTTGCAAATGAGGTAAAATAAGTTATACATTTTATTCTGCTTCAGAAAAGTCACAAACAGCACCTTTAAAATGTGAAAAGAATCCTTGGAGATGTACGCTGCTGCAGCTCTGACAGGAGGTCCTTTTTAACAAAGAGAGTTGGCAGAGGATATCCAGTGTTTTGCACAGTGCGTAAATAGTGATTGTGAACCTCAGTGCCAGCTCAGAATTAGCGCCTGTGCACATATTGATAGATTGGCAAAGCAGTTTGTTTTACCAAATTTAACAATGATGTATCATTATCACAACTTTGGGGGAAATCTATAAAATCAATGGACCTGCCGGAGGAGCTGGATTAGTATTACCAACACGCTGAGAGAGTGTTAAAGTGCCGGAGTATGGATCCCAGTTGTGGCTCGGATCAATGGCATTTGTGGACACTAAGCTCAATAACAAGCCATCCAAGAACTGGTTAGAAGAAGAAAGAAATAGATGTGAAAAGCAAATTTGCTGGTAGAGAAGCTAATATCCTGTGCGCGCCTGGCTGAACAGAAGCTGAACAGGAGCTGTGTAGTAGCTAGCGGCTGTGGAGGGAAGAGAGGGCAGCCAAGGCATGGATTCTACTGCTGAAATGATCCAAACACAAATGTAGCTGTCATTATTGATATTCCTCCAACATTGATATTGGCAGACAGGGCTAGAGAATGTAAAATATATTGATTTCTAAGGGTGGGGAAGTGTATTGAATGACACAATTTGATTTGGATATCGAGTGCTTTGAGGAACCAGAGCCATGATGATGAGGTTATTGAGACAAGCTTGTAACAAATACCTTTAGACTGTTTTTGAGGAAGTGATGCTCCTTTAAAACTGGACACTCATTGACAGCTGAGTTTGAGTGGGACATGCTGTGATGTAGTGGCCTTCCTGAATTTGAGCCAGTGCAATAAATCCACATAGCTTGTTCTCTGGCTGTGGGTTGCTGATAGTAAAAGGTGTTTCACTGAACAAAAAATATACAGTAATGTCTCAAATTAAGTTATGTTTTACATTTTTATTGAGGAATTTTCTGGACTCAAAAAAAAACAATGCAACAAACAAAGTGGGCTACTGGAAAAAATGGCAGCTGACAAGTCAAGTAACCTGCTTGGATAAAAATGGAGAATGAATATATTTAGGGAGTGTGATTGTTCGGCAAGACACATTATAAAGGCTTACAAAAGGAATGGCAAAAAGCAGCAGGCAAAATGGTCTTAAAAGAAGTAATGACAGCTCTGATGAACATAACAACTATACGGACAATTTGTTTGAGTTCTATTTTAAACAGAGATAAGTGATGGAGTGGCAGAGACAAGACCGGCCATAATTAAACAGCCTAATGAGCTGGCCGCTTCTTTGTCGCCTGTTTTTAAATGGGACCTTGGTTTTGTGGGAGAAAATCTTCTATTTCAGAGATGTCAAAGAAGTTTCTGACAGAGCAGTTATCACAGCATGTCAAATTGGTGCAGCTCAAGAAATAATTTGGATTTTTTTCTTTTTTACAGAGTGCAGCGAAACAAAAGGTGCCCCCCTCCTCCCTCTAATTTGCCTTGGCTGGGTCCCTGCGGGTGGGGGGTCCGTATGGACACAGAGAGCTGTGCAGAGGATTATGGAAAGAGAGGGAGCGTACATGTGTCAGAGAAGTGTACATCTCCATGTGCAGGGCATAGAGGTGTGGGGTAGGGGGGCTTAAGGAGGTTCAAGCAATTTGACCAAAAACGCTGCAATTGTCCTCAGGATTGAAGAAAGTGGTGGTGCTCATTTTGCCGTCTATTCATTATCTCCTCTGTATTTACTCATCTTTGTCTATCCGGACTGACTGACTGACTGACTGCTAAAAGGCACTTTCAGATGGTGTGGTCTTAACAGCTCTATGCTTTGACATGGCTGAGTTAAACTAAACTGTCGTTATGTTTTGAAAGCAGCATGAATGCCAAATGAGTATTTTATGCTATTCAGATGTATTATAAACTATATTAGATCCCTGATGTGTACAAATGACATTTTCTCTACCCTCTGAATAGCTTCCTTTGGGTGAAATTCACAATTTACTTTGGTGTCAAATTACACCTCTATTTCGCCTCTGCAATAATTACATACAGTTTTACAACATGTGCCATAGGAGTTTATGATTTCGTCCCTCTTTGAAAATAAATCCCCTCATAAATGAATAATAAAGCAGTCCCCACACTTTTACATTCAAATAAATGCAGACAGAGATATTTCTTGTGTTTGTTACAGTAAGATGATTGTCACTGCCCCTCGAATGGCTGTCAGAGCTCATTTACAGCTTTGTTTTTGTGCCTTGTAATAGAACAAAGCCCAGTGTCTTTTCAGCAGTTTTCACTGTGATTTTGTTAATGGGGCACGATTTGGCTTTTTTTTTTTTTTTTTTTTTTTTTTTTTTACAAATAAGATGTTTTGGAAGAGTGACACCAACAAATGCCAATGTTATAATCAGAAATATAATGATTTTGTCTCACAATAAACACAAAAAGAACTGTGCATGACTCATAATTGAATAATTATAGAAAAGTAAAGTGTATTATTTTGTGTTTTATCATTTTTGTAGTCACATTCATTTTAGTAGTTTAATTGTTTAGCAGTTTTAGGTACGTTGTTTTGGCTCTAATGTAAAATAAACCATAAAAAAATTATTTATGCCAATACGCTGGTCCTCATCTCTTTAAAGTATTTTTCAGACTGCTCAAAGCTATGTTTAGTCTTTTACAGTACCTTGAATTGAACAAAACAGTTCTGATAGAGTACAAAAAGAGTACACAAGACTTGCAAGTATCCTGCCACTTAACACGGAAAACCCTCTCAAGAATTTCCATACAACTAAATTTGTTCCTTTTTCCAAACTTAATTACTGATATTTCTGTCTAATAGGAGCCTGATTTGAGGCACATAATTAGGTGGGATATTGAAGTGGGCCTCCAGGGGGCTTGGGTCTTGTGGATCAGGGGCAAGAAGATGAGGGGAGACCACCATCTTTTCAAATTATTCTGGGGGGCCGGCGCTTCAAGCAGCTTATGGCAGCTAAAGCCTGGTAATTAAATTATAATTTAACCTGCTCAGGGTGGAATGGCAGAACGGGACCCGGGCTAGTCTGGGATGGTCTGACAGGATTTACACTTAATGAAATAATAAAGCAGCATCCACAAGAAGAAAACACACACTGCCACTTATTTATTGTTTATCTGCTCTTGTGCTTCAAAGCTAAACAGTCTCCTCATCTCACGTTTGTTGTTTTTTTTAATACTTTTGAGAACATATCAATTTAGTGCAATATATACAGTTTATATATAGCGTTTACTCCTTATGTTCAAAATATCAGTTTGGTTGTGTTATTTCTTTTTTTTCCTGATTAATAGAAGACTGCAAAGAGTAAAGGGGGATGACATGCTGATATCTAAAGCTAAAAGAATCACACCAAACACTGGTATGAGATGCATGTTCTACCAGATGTACCACTGAGAGCTCCTTGGCCTTTGTTCTTCATCATCACAATATTAGGTCAGGTATTGTAAAATGTGTAAAATTTAAATTGACTGGAGTGTAATTCAAGCATGGTGGTCAGGTATTTATCACATTGTGGGGACAAAAATCTGTACATTAGAGGTGAGAATCACAGGTTCCCACATCATTACATTGTTAAACCACTTCTTGTGCAGACAAGTTTCCTTCCACAAAATAGGTAACAAAACTGTAGTGCAGTCACAAAAAAAGCTAAAAGTTACCAAGAAATATTCTTGGAGATAAATCGATACAGCTGCTCATGATAACAATACTGTATCACCAAATTTAATATCAGATAAATCAATATTTCAACATTTTTGCACACTCCTAGTGCACTTCATACTAATATCATCAGGACCTTACTGCCTTATGGGAACAAAATCAGGCCTCCATTATGTAAATCTTTTATTGTTAAATCAACAACATAATTTAATGATATTGGTTAAAATAGGTAGTCAAGTAGAGAGTAGATTATACTATAGGATTCTACTATAGTTGAATGAATGAATGTAACTTGATGTAATGTCCCAAAAAAGCATGAAAATGTGTGTGTGTCAAAAAGTTGATAGAAACACTTTCATATTCAGCGTGGGTGTGCGGTGTAAAGACAGATTGTTGCATGCACACACACAGACTTTGTAAACTTTGGAGATCATTAAGTCAAGTGTTTTATTTACACAGGCCTGTACTTCTTCGTATCACTTATCCCTGGCATTTGAATCGCAGCTATATGATACACACCAATTTTGTCTGCCACTGTGCTGATTTCCACCACACGGAGATTATATGCAGCTTTCTCTCAATCACTTCGTCAGCATGACTTTTTATCCTCAAGTTCTACCTAAATCCATTGACTTTCCCATGAAACCAAGAGGAGGCAGAAAATGAGTAAGGGCGAAAGTGAGTGAGAATTAACAGGACAGGAAGATTTAAAGTGGAATGAGAAGGAGAGAAATATGGCTCCTCCACATCTGGTTTGTGTCACCACACCTTTTTCTCTCCTTCCTTCCTTTCTCTTGCTCTCCCTCATCTTTGCAGCTGTTAAGATGGATGCCTCACCGCCTGAAAAGACCCGCGCAGTGTTGGTACGGCCACATATTGCTGCAAGCTCATTACATCCCTCCCCTCCTGGCCCCTCTACCCCGAGCTCCCCAATTCACCCTAGCCCAAATGTGCCCTCCTCCCTCCCCATCACACACATGTCTGCAGCCCCAGCCGGCATGACAGACAAGCCCAGTTAACAGTCACTGTAAGCGGGGAAAGAAAGCTGAGCGAGGAGGTAAAATGACTGGACCGCAAATGACAGGTGTAGTTAAAATAGTGAGGCGCAGAAAGGCTTGAGGACAGAGAGCTGGGGCGCACTGTAATAAGCAGGATGAAGGAGCTCAAGCATTGCCGGAGTTTTCCTCTCTCTTCCACTAACATCCTTCCTCAGGCAAACAAAGGCAAAATAAGAGAAAGTTAACTTTTCCACATAGACACCGCCTGCACAGCTTAGTCCTCGCACGGTGGTCTGGTGTTGTGCTGAATCTTTCGGACATTAATGACGCATTACTAACATAATGCCAGATATTTACTGTTCTTTCCTGCCTAATAACCGATGCTGGCTGAGCCGACTGCTTGAATTGTAAATGGGCATGGGGAGGCCATTTTGTTCTGGTCCCCTTTGGACTCATTTAGATGGACACAGGAGGGATTTGCTTCCACAGCTGATCTGCATCTACTTTCTATGCTTTTCATCCATGTTGCCTCTGTTATCACCCCTCTGCCATCAGATCTAGTCCAGCCTCATGTTCAAAATGATTTCTTTTAGTGGTAGCTTCTCTCTGGGCTCTGTGGATGAGGTGTGGATTTATAGGTGGGATAAATGAGGGTAACTGTGAACATAGAGTAAATTTGATCATATAGAGATACATACAAATAAATTGTGATTTAAAGAAATTTGCCCTTATAAAAATCACCCTATATCCAAAACTCTGTGGTTACAGGCCAGACTGCCCTTTGTGAAGAGAGCTAAAACAGCTTTCATTGTTTAAAAAAATGTAGTGAGTTCATACAGAGCCAATGAAAAGGCACCAAATAGTTTAAATGTGATTAGGCCTTCATTTACATTCATTTATGTATTTTTTTAAATTTAGCATTAATTTATTAATGCTAATTTATATTAATTTATACATACTCAAAATATGAAACACTGGCCTTCATTCACATCTCTGCCCCCTCTTTTCATCCTCCATGGTCTACCTCCCACCAGCATTAAAAACGATTGCCCTCTCATCCTCTCCTCGTTTGCCTGATCCTTCTCTTGCCCTCCTTCACTTCAGTTATCTGATTGGTATTAAAAGGATTATCAATTGCGCTCTGGTAATTAGAAATAATGCAGGATATTACAGATAAAGATCCCTGGGATTAGAGCTCATCATGTGGGGCTCGCTTCAGGCCTAGAAAGCCAATACATTGTGATGATAGCAGCTGTGCATACATTTATACCAAGGATATTCAACAAAAATTTGAGGAGAAAATCGCAAGCAGAGGTCAGGGACATCATAATGTCTAACTTGCGTTATGATTGTGATACAGAAGTAGCCTAATTTTATCAATGTCTGAATGTATGAACATTAGACTGTCAAATCAATGAAAATACAAGTTAAAAACATTGGCTAAGTAGCACCAGGTCATGCTTAACTCACACAGGTTTGGTTTGTATGTTTCTTGGTCCATTAATACAGTGCTGCAAAGGCTTCCACACACTACAGGATTTTTCAGTCTTAAACGATTTTTTATTTATTTTTTTGTGACAAAAAGCGCACACCATAGACATGAGGAGAATCTTATGAGACTTAAAATCTCCGATTGCAAAGACTGCAGCAAGATTTGCGTACCACAGGCTGCAAAGTTTTGTGCGCACCTTGCGTCAGCTGCTTCCTGTCCAGAGTAAAACGACTTGCTTTGAGACTCTTAAGTGTTCAAAAGATCAGAGCTCTGCACTTCTAGTTTAGATAGAAGTCAAAACTGTCTTATTATTATTTGTGAAATGTGGTGCAATACTTCAAATACATGATTTTTAAAGCATGAAAGATTGGCGACACAGGAAGTAAAGTCACTAATCTACAGCTTTACCTCGATTCGCGCTGTGTGGATGTAAACATGAGGGACTACTTTCACCTTTTTACTTTCAAAGAACGCTTCAAACTGGATTAATAGTGTGGTTTTGTGGACTGGATGTCATTATTTGTGGAGGACAATTTTTGTGGATAATGTGGATGTTGCACTTTAAATTTAACACTTTACGTGAGGTAATGATGCCTCATTATTTTCGTGATATCCCGAGTTTGTATCTTACGCCTCTGTGTCCGTCACTGACGCTCACTGGCTGTTGCTGTAGCCTTGCTGATGTTTAGTGGTTATGATCTGACAGAGGAGCTCAGTCACACTGACTCCACACAAGAGGAGCACAGCGGCTTCAAAATTGCACATGAAGACACAAAGTCGGATCACGCCTCCTCGAACTTGGGGAGAAGCAAATCACAGCCAAAAATGGGCAAATTCTCCTGTATAGTGTGTTTAGAGAAAAGCTGTAACAATTCCACTTAATATTGAATCGCCATGTCAAAATTAAAAGTAAAAAAAGAAAAAGTAATTTAATAATTTGTGAACTATAGGTCTGGGTCCGAATGTGATGATTTCTGGGTCCGAACTCAGGCCCTGGTCTGCCTGTTAGTGACCCCTGATACAATCACAAATACTATATTAAGTGTTTATTTATATAGCACTTTTCACAGACATATGTCACAAAGACACTTTACAGAGCATTATTTACAGAGCATTATTCATTCATTCCATACCCAGTGGTGGTAAATTACTATTGTAGCCAGTGTGCCCCAGGGCAGCTGTGGCAGCGCTACTGCCAATCCATTCGGCGCCATCGGTTCATCCGTCCACCACCATCACTCAGGCACACACCACTTTCATACTAGGCAATGTGGGTGAAGTGTCTTGCCTAAGGACACAACAATGACAGTTTTTGTGACAGGCGCCCCACTGTGACACCTGATTTTCCCAGCGGCGTCCCATCCAAGTACTAACCAGGCCCGGCCTTGCTTAGCTTCTGAGATCTGACGAGATCAGGCTTTGACAAGCCGGAAAGTATTATTTTGAAGCTCACTTTATTTTAGGCATTATAGTACTGCACACTATTTGCGGCTAATGGATATTAGATTATACCCAGTTTTAGAACTTAGAGTGACAAGAAACCTGTTTTTATATATATCTACAGTTCCTAAAAGCAATTTTCATAAAATTATATTTTCTATATTATTTCTATATCATTAAGCTTTATACTATATTGCTTAGAATTTGACAGATATGCTGCATCTATAGGGGAGTAGATATTTTTTTTACTCAAAATAATTGGTACAGTATTTCCCAATGATATCGGCTGCACAATTTTGGGAAAAATTTAAAATTTATTGAGATTTTTCTGTTTCAGTTAAAAATAGGATTCTGTTCAAATTGCACAACAAGAATTTTCTATTAAAACAAGGAATTTTGAATTATCATTATATATTATCTAAATAATTAATAATAATGATACATTTTATTTATAGTGCACTTTTCATTCCATAGAATCTCAAGAGTACTACAATAAAACAAGAACTTTAAAAACAATACTAGCTGCTAAATGCTAAAAGCATAAGCATTTCTAAATTGCAGCCTTTGCGATGTAAAAATATGCCAACTCAATTTATGATATACATTGTGCAGCCCTACCCCACTTGATAAACATTTTAGAAAATCATAAGATCTGCCGCATGACCTGAACCCGTAGCATCCTCGCCATGATATCACTGACAGCATGTAAAGAGTATAGCCATCTGGGGGGGAAGCTAAATTTAGCATGTCCCTGAGTATAGAAGTGGAACATCTGTCTTTATCAGCAGTGGTTAACTCGCTCCTCCAGAAACCCAGCACGAGTAATTCATACAATATTTAGATGAGAGGTTGAGAGTGCTCCTGAGGGGACACACACACGGCCGAGGAGGACTGACCTGTGCCTGGTGTGGGGAGAGCTGATCTCTTTAAAGGACACACACGCACACGTAAATGTCATGCTTTAAATGGGACATTTTGCTGACGCCAGGTCTTTTCACTGATAAAGCAATAACGGCACGCGGCTCTGTATTAGAGGTTAGAATGATGATGGATAAGTGAAGGATGGAGCTGTCCAAGTGAAGATCAGGACCAACTGGGAGTTAGCCTTTGACACACGCTGATTTAAACTACCAGCGATGACAAAATGAATGTGGAAATGTATTATAGAGACAGAAAAAGTTACAGAGTTACACAGAAATGTCCTACCACTTTCCATATTAGACACAACATTTTTCACTCAGTATGACTTTGCAAACTAACTTGTATCTTCTACACTACTTGGTTGCTCCTCCACAATTTGATTTGAAATAAAACTAAAATCAAAGTATAAAGGAGGCAGAAAAACTCCCACTCAAGCTTTGTCATGCCCAAACAGAGGTAAAAATTACACATCACATTTCACATATATATTTTTGGCATTGTTATAAATTAAGTACAATTTTATTTTACAATACACTACCACAAAATATTGCCACTATTCTTTCTAGTAAAATATGTATATGAAGTTTTCATGCAGTGTACAATTCTGTAGGTTCTGAGACAAATAGGAAAATATCAGGCCATCCTCAATATCTATGGGCAAAGTATTAATTAATTGCAAAATTAATTGCAATTGAGTTGAATTTGCAATTAGATTAGATGCAATTAGCAATGCAACGGCTGCCATTTTTAGTATCATACCACCTGTCTTATTCTGAGTAAAAAACTCCTTATCCTGCAGTTTAGAACTGTATAAACCTCTTCTGAGATGTGATTCTTGAATTAGTTTGTGAGTCCATATTTCAGTCTTTTTGTCAATTCTTCTGGATGTGTTAAAAATGCAAACTTTGAACAGAATCCTTCTATTTTTAAAACAGAAATGGCAAATCTAATCGCAATTGTCAGAAAAATTGCAATTTGATATTTTCCCCCTAATCATTCAGCTCTATTCCTCATTAATAATATTTTTACCCAAAATGATGCATTGATGTGTTTGTATTGAGCTAAATAAAAACCTATCTAAAGTATGAAAAACCGGTTTGAAAACTAATGTTGTTATTAAAGTAGATGTTTCAAATAGATATAAGAAAGATCATAAGAAATTCTATATGTGAAATGAATTACAAAGATGGGACTACAATATCTTTGACAGTATAAAAAACCTGCCTCTCTGTAGCTGATGCCTGATATTTCATCCTTGTTGTTTTATTAAAGATTTAAACAAGTTTATGTCGGCAACAAATACAAATTAGCCCATCTCTCTGCCACACTCCTTCTCTGATCTAATAGAAAACACATGGAGAGCAGGATGCGGGGAGCGATCGAGACTGTGATGCTATATTATATTTCCACTTGTGAATTTAATAGGTTTGAAGAATGCCTTATTTTAAGTTATGAGTGCTGGCAGGTCTAATGTCACATTCCTCTAGATTAAACGAGCGCTGATAGAAATTCACGTCTCTGATCATTTAGCATCATTAGTATTACGCAGATGAGTGCCATTCATTTAACGCTCTGTGCAAACATAATAGATTTTTATTAGTAATAATCAAGCGCTTTAATGCATAAAGGCTATCTGTACTTACTGCAGTGTATGTCATAGGAGCAGAGGTGGGCGGAGGAGCCAAAATGTACTAAAGTAATATCAATTGTTACTTCAAAATAATGTTAAATAAAATTATTATTTTGTACTGATGTCATAAAACTATGTTAAGTTTGATTTGATTAATTTTATGTGTTTAAAATTTAAATTAAAGGAAATATTTGGGAACACTTTATAATAACTACATCTTAACTGAGTATGAATCAAGACTTAATTCACAATAGTTTATAGATTCGGCTTGGTAACTTACCTAGTAAAGGGCTTGGGGATATTAAGCCATTGTTCATTTCTTTAATTTTTAAGGCTAATTAAGGTTAACTTAAGAATTAATTATTCTTAAGTGTTACCAAATACAGGTATTGCTGCCCAGTAAGCACGATTTATTATTGCTAAAAGCTACTCAAGTAAAATGTCTCAATATACTGGCCAGACTTGTCTAAAAGCATCTGTCTGGTGCCTCCAATTCCTGTAAGTTAGTAAATTGATAGTTCATTTAACATATGTTTAATTCTTTTTGCTTCTTACAGCATGTCGTAGCTCTGCATGGCCTCGCATTCAATCGATTGGGCTTTTGTAGCTCTCATCTGACACTTGGCCAATCTATCCTTGGCATTTTGACCCAGGCCAACCTCTGGCTCGCCCTCGTGGCTTGGGCCTGAACTTTGATGGCACCCTCCGTATCCATGTCACCGCCCTGACACCGTTCGTCCTGCATCAATAAACATTTGGGAAGGGCAGATTTTTTTTTTCTTTCAAAGCTGAATAATTTATAATGCATGATTAGAAACTCTATCCTGAGTGGAGGATCTTGTTGCTTGTATGTTTGTCTTGGATCTTTACAATAAAACATGACCCGGTCTGATTAGAAAGTCTGCTGCCACAAGGCCTGTTGTCTGAGAGCATGTGAAGTCGTGTGTAGCTCTGAGAATGAGGCAGCTGTTAAAGTAGAAAGTGGTCTCTTGTCTGCTTAGCCAAAACTTGGTCATACGTTGTGTAAGCGGAATTAAAGCTGTGCAAAATATTACTGGTGATTTAGCTTCATTTATTACATTTTAGTATCATGTCAATCACTTATCTAAGTACATTTGTTAGGGCACAAAACATGATCAAAAAATATATAATTTCATTCAAGTGTGTACTCTGCAAGTTGACTACAGTAAATTAGTTTGAGGAAAATTTCTATTTGGACTGTGTAACTTTTCTACTTGTCTCCCTGGAGATGTTACTGCTTTGCCTGGAATGTCCTACGGTATGGCATTAAACTTCTCTTTCTCTGGGGAGCAAGAAAGAGGGACAAAAATTTCTATAACTGAATACATGAAGAAAACCTTACAACTTTTTATGTCAATTTTAGTCACTTTGTCGTCACATCTTGCATGCTTTATTCTCTTCAAGTATCATAAACTCACTGAAAACGGCATGAGGCAACAGTGTGGCAGGCGAGGTTGTCCTTCACTGGGCTCTGCGTCTGTGCAGTGCAGCTAAGGGACAATGGAGAAGAGCATGGTGCTGAACTTTGATCTTACAGTAACTGCGTGTGTGTGTGTTTGGGCTTGGTGGGGTTGTTATATTCATTAGCACAGTCGGAGCGCCCGCAGGCATACGCAGAGGAGCAGCGAGTGAGGGGGAGTAGGAGGATGGGGGGGGCTTGTATGGAAATTGACCAGTGTGCTGTAACTGTTCATCTGCTACAGGCCTTTGAAGTGAGCTGTTCAACACTGCAGCCACCCTTGTTCTTGATAATTGCCTAAATGATCTCCATGGAGTGTGGGCTTGTGTTACAACTGAACTAATCCAGGGGCAACCCGCTGATTTGACAGGGAGCGCTCTCTGCCATGTCACCCCCACCCCCAACACGCGCACGCACATCTTGTATTCTGTTTGGTCTATTTGTTAGGCTTTCACAGCGGGGGGGTGGTCCTGCTGTGGGTTCTGGAGACATAGGCGGTTCTGTTAGCTGTATGGATGATGGCCTTTCTGCTGCCCGAGCTTAGCCATGCGCTTAACCCACACTTCTTGACATCATCCCCTCCATTGATATGCAAATGTCATGCGGATCTGTTTGCAAATGAGGGAGGAATAATTAGTCTTGAGCACTTAGCAACAACAACACTGATACACGCGTACAATCCAAAACGCTGCTTTTGTATTGTCATTTAGTGCGCTGCTGGTGATCATACATGCCCTCCTCCTTCACCAAACAATGAGACTCTGGTGGGTGGTGGGGCATCCACAACAAGTACAGTATTTGGCCTTTTGGAGCATGGGCAGGGTTTAGGGAGCGAGTGGAGCATGGAGGCCAAGCAGAGCCCTAGGCCAGGAGCAGAGAGTGAGGAGCGCAGTCTGGGTGAGGACCTTACTGCATTCAAACAGGTCAGAGCGAGCCAACAGCACAGGAATCTATGCCGAAGCCCAGGGACCCGCACACACAGGTCCTGGATGAAGAAAGGCCCCGTCACTTGCATTTACTCAGGCAAGTTGAAGGGCAAGTCAGATTCACATTTCAATGGGTAAAGATATGGAAACATGATGGACAGAAAACTGCGGACTTAAAAATGGTTCTTGACTGAAAAAGGTAACTAAGATACCTAATTTCCACGCAGTGCAAAGATGTCTAAGCTGAGTGTCATATTATTCACTGGTGCCACACGTAATGAAGAGCCCCCCTCCTGCTGTCCTGGGACAGGCCCAATGGCAGGATATCAGGTAGACTAAGGTCCCATATAAAAGCGGCCCCTATGAATTATAAATCATAGGCCACTGGAGTCACAGCCTGTGGGATGCAGCGGGGGTAAGAAAGAGTGTATTCCCGGAACAAAGGACAATGGGAGGGGCGAGGAGGGAGGGCAGAGCATTAGTGTCATACAGGAAAAGTTACTGCAGGATGTGCTGTAACGTGGGATGTAGTAATCAGAACTTAAACATACACTATCAAACTGTGTTGTGATGGATTTTTCTTGTGGAGTGGATAAGTACCGGTAGGTTTTGTTCTCTGTACTATACACCAAGAAGAATTCACATTTTTAAGACTGAAGTGTGACTAGACTCAAGTTTTCTCTTTTGGTCAGATGTTAGGTGGGCTGGTTTGGTCAGAAGTGGTTGAATAGAAATATTCTTTTCCTCCTTTTTGGAGGGAGGGGGATATGCTGATGAAAGGTTGATTGATATGGTGTCAGACGCCCTGTGATGGATTAAATTGTGTGTGCAGACGTTGTGGCCCTGGTCAGTCATGGCTGTGCTGCCTTTCCGCCAGCCGCTGCTGTGGCAGCTTTAAGAAAATTTGATTTTCGCAGCTCAGAAACACGCGGCAGCCCCTTTCTCTCCGCTGCCTGACTTCCATTTAGTTTGAGAGTGCACAAGTGATTCTTTATTGGATGAAATCTGCGCCGGATTGGATAAAGTGTTAGAGCGCTGAGCCATCTATCACTATCACCGCCCCAGCTCTAGTTTCATTTTGAAAGAAAAGAATGAAAGCAGAAAAAACAGAAAAGAAAAAGAAAAACAGACAGCCATAGAATGTTGAAGATTTGAAAATTAACTGTGGCAAGGAAAAAAAGATCCATCCTCCAAACACTAAGGCTGCTTCCTCTGTTGGAGGATGCCATGCTTTTCTCTTTAGAGATGCCTCCAGGACTCACCACGCTCTACTCTCCCTGTGTGTCTGTGGTGGCCAGCACCTGTGCACTGCTCACTGTTTAACATCATTTACACTCTACACTGTAGCACATTGCATAACCAAGTCAATACAAGACTTTGACAAAATTATGTCAGAATTGAAAAAAAAAAAAAACAGAAGTGTTTGTACGACACCTCTGTGTATGGTTATTACATTTATTTCAGAGGATCCATCAGCTAAGTGTTTACTTGCGTACTTCTGCCATGTTTTTTGCATTCATTTTTAAACACTCTCCCTTATGTCCCTCTGTCTGTCCATTAGTGCCCTGCTATATAAAGCAAATGGCCATGAATTTACCTCAGGGCAATACAGGCGAGTGCTTCTCAAGGAAGAAGAGAAAAAGGAGCAGCGAGAATTGTGAAAGTCCTATGTATTTCATTTGGTCTTCCATAATTCATTTTGAAATGCATCTTAGATGATGTAAATCTGTTCAGAGGCCCACTATTCTTCCCCTTTAGCCTTAAATGTCTGTGGTTGAAGTGTCCTGAGGCAGTGTGGACCCAGTCTCCCCCATCCTGCTCTTAATAAATCATTATGGAGTAGAGCCGCACTTATCAAGCTGGTCAGAGACCTCTAATGAGCACAGGGACCCCGGTCTGTGCAGCCACACTGATATTTTACTAAGAGCACATTTAAACACACACACACTACAGAATATATGGCCACATTTGCTAGCCTCAGTATCACATCTGCATCATAAATAGTAGCTCTGAGACCACTGTGAGATGGGCTCATTGTTCACGCTTCCTTCTGCGACCTGTTTAACTATCGTTGTCTGTCTCCTGTCCTGGACAGTGTGCTCTCTAAGATGTGCTTGGTTTATCTCTATGGGCCCCTGTGACCTTTGACCCTGACTTGAGTTAGATTTAGTTTATAGTATAGTAGTTTATTTATAATTAATTATTAATTTAATTTGTATTTATTGACACCAGACATGATCTACTGTCTGATAACATTTTGTGGAGTGAAAGTTTTTTTTTTATTGACTGAGGCTTTAGTGCAACTTACTGCAGATGGGGATAAAATGAAGGGAAGAAAAAGACTGAAGTTGTAGGATTTTTTTTGCATTATATTACTAATGCAGCTTTTTAAAGAGTTGAAAATTGCTTTACCTCAAATTGAACACAGACTGATGGTGAAAAACTTGCACACTGTTCTTGCAGGAGCTTAAAATCATATTTATATTAGAAAAGACTCAAATATCAACACATTAACTATAATCTTCTTTCCCCCTGTTCAAAAGGTGCATGACCAATATTCTTAACTTTTCTTGCACCTTAAAGGACAATTAAATGAACAATATCTCTCCATTTTCACATATAGTCTTCATTGATGGTGGATTTTTCAGACTAACTATGACTTGAATAGTGTGTGCAGGTGTGTGCAGGAGTGTGCTGCTGTTCGGTGCACAAGTTGTGGATGCAGTTGCTGCTCCATCCCCCAGGGTGTGCTCTCACTGGGCTTGGCTCTCTCCTCTCCACTGATCACACACTGATCACCTATTTTTGATGAGAGCTGCTGTGAACAGCCTCAATTCAATCTCAAATGACATGGGGGGGGGGGGGGGTGTCAGTGTGCAGAGTTCACCAAAGGTGAGGAGCCTTCCTCCCCATCTGTGGGCTGCAGCTTGGGAGTCAAGTTCAGCCATGGGCCTGAGAGGGTCTGGGGAGCTCTGTCCATCTGGAGCTATCTGCATATAGAGACAGCTCTCCTGTCAGTGTGATCTCAAGGGCTACTGGATTTGGAAAATTAGATTTTTGTATATGTATAATATAAAACTCAATGGCCTTTTGCATTTATATGTTCTTAATGCATTGCAAATTGATTTTCAACCCAAACACTGCATCTCATATTTTTCTGGTTTTTCCCCCAATGATGATAAATATCTAAATGGTGCTAGCCAACTAGGTATTAAAAGTTGGTCATTTAAAAGGACATCAAAGTTTTAACTGAGACACAAAAGTATATCTCATATTTAATTTAGTACCAAAAATGAATGTAAATCTATATTATTTGCTGGCAGATATGTGTGTGGTGCATGTGCATGAGTCTATGGTCCCTGGAGGTGCAGAGTTCAGCCACACTGCTGCCGCTCATATGCATCTCTTCAATTGTCTATTGTGTGCAATCACAGCCCTCTCACTGCCAGACTTTTGACCCTTTCATTTTGCTGTCCATTTCAGCACCCCCATAGCCTAACAGATGTGCTCGGTCAGTGAATTCTGATGAGACTAATTATTTTTATATCTGACCTAAAAAGGTAAAACATGTTTATTTTAGAATATTTGAAAATTCTATTTTATTGAAAAAGCTTTGCTCCCTAATGTGAGACTGTGTCAGTTTGGATGAGTGTGTGTGTTCATTGCGTATGTGTGCGTGCATGTGTGTGTGGACCGTGCACGTGTGTGCATTGTGTGCATGTTAGTGCAGTGGCCGTACGTGCAGGGGGCTTGGTGTGTCCTGGGGCTAGACAAAGCTGTACTTCTTGGCAGATGCTCCTTGTCACTGCAGAGGCCGGCAGTGTGATCCATCTCTTGTGTAGGCACCATGGCATCAGTTCAGCGCAGGATGTGAGTCCTTCTTTTCTTCTAAGGTCTCTGCTCGTGGATTCCTATCCATCCTTAGCCACTGGTTGTGGCACTTAGGGGCCACACAGGGGTCACATAGTGGCCACGTAGGGCACGTGGGTGACCAGTGGAGGATAATTCATTGCACTGTAGTGAGCTGTTTCAGCGCTGGATCACAAAGAGGTACTGCTACTTCCTCTTATGTTCCTCTGTTTGACCTGGTCTGCTGAGCTTTGCTGACTGACGTCTTTGCTGACCACTGCTCACTCATGCCCTGACTTCTCCTCTCTCTCCCCCCTCCCTCTCCCTCTCACTGTACATGCTGCATGTTCATGTACATGCACTGCTGGGTAACTTTTAATAGTCTGTGCCTGAGTGAAAATATCTGACTTTCTTCGTGATCTTCATTGTGTGGGTTTCCCAGTTTACAGGTGTAGAGTTGCAAAGACAGATTTGATGCTCACAGGTGGCAAATGTCATGTTTTTGAAGTGGAAGTGGGTTGTCTTTACTGCTTTGGGCTGTACTAGGTGCTTCTGCACCTCTGATCGACTTTCTCAAAGGTTACATCTTTGCTTTTTCCACTGTTTTGTGCTTTTGATGGTGTTCTTCTCTAGTCTGATGTTTGACGAGCATTTGCAGTTTTATTCCCCTTTCTTACATACATATATACATATATATATAAATATATATATAAAATGCAGTTGTATAACATGAACATGTTTTTACTCAGCCTTACACCAATTACTTCAGTGCTTGCCAGTTTTAATGTGTTTTATAATTTGTGTTTTTAATTTACTTTTTTGAAAATGTACACAATAGGTATTGATGATAGTCAGTGTATGTATGATTGGTTTGATCGACTTAAGTTTATAAGGCTAAAGTTGCTGAATTTTTTGGTTTGGTTTTTGGTTACTCTTGTTACCAAGAACTTGTGGTAAAACCGCTTCACTCTAATATGAGTACATTAGTGCCTTTA
The DNA here is from genome assembly GCA_034769755.1 of Odontamblyopus lacepedii. Lineage (NCBI taxonomy): Eukaryota > Metazoa > Chordata > Actinopteri > Gobiiformes > Gobiidae > Odontamblyopus > Odontamblyopus lacepedii. The sequence goes on along the minus strand of CM068349.1, from coordinate 21,413,817 downwards.
TTAGATGAGGCTAGTTGACCTATTTAGCAGGTCTTTCAAACCTAATTTACCAGTATACATACCCAGCACTTACAGAGGTTAATGGCTGACAGAATTAACCCCTGCAGTTTTATCTTTCTAATGGCCCACGGCATATGATAACCTATAATCAATATCCCCAATTATGTGTCAGACTGAGACTATTGGCCGTGACCTGTCTGTCAGGAGCAGGAAACAGGATCTCCTGAGCTGTGGGCCTGGAGGAGCTGTCCAGTGCTGAACTTATTACACACACCTGGTGCCACCTATCAAAGACCCGTTGCCTTCTTCACCTCAGTGGGATTTATAAACAGCAAAAACTCTCCTTGCTTTTTCTTCCTTTTCTATAATGATGCGTATGTGTGTGTGTAGTGTGTATATTATATATATTATATATATATTATATATATATTATATATATATATATCTGTCTGTCTATCTATCATTCTATATATATATATACACACACACACACACACACACACACAATAACCTTATTCTTATTTTCAATAATCAATCATTGTTAATGCAATCACTGTAAATGTCTTTATCAGGGTAGGCTAATAATTTTAATAGGCCGATATTTAGATTTCCACAAATTATGTCCGATCAATGAATATATTCAAATAAATTCACATTTTTTTTAACCTGTATTGAATGTTTTTTTTTTTTTTTTTGTTCTTAACTCATTTATTGTTTATAATGATATTGTGGGTGTGTGATAAGAGAAAGCTGAACTTTTTTACTTTTCACCACCCCTTAATTATATGAAAAAACAATGGAATAATTACGGAATTTCATACTAATGATCACAATTGATTAGGCCTAACAATCATTGTTAAATGAATATGACTGGAATTCAGGCCTCTTTTCCCCACATAAAAAAAATGCATTTTTGCCTAGGCTAATAGGCCTATTTAAATGTAGTAGCTAAATTCAGTAAGGTTGCAAGCGACCTCCAAGACTAGGCCTAATTTGTAAACATCTACCAGTCTTTTTTTTTTTTTTTAATAGTGTTTATTAGAGAAATAGTGGGCCTAATATAAAAACAAATACATTGGAAATATTTTTTGTAATTAATTAATTTATTTATTCTTGGCACAAATTGTTGCTGTATGGTCCATTGCGCGAACGAGGTGACAGAGGCTCTCTCACTCCGCGTCCTCGTGAGTGCAGCAACGGTCAGTGGCCGCAGAGACCTTGAACTTCACCGGGCCATACCACGGTGCGGGGGTCGGGCGGGACAGCCGCTAAGGGCCATATGCCACATCTTGTGACACAGTGACCAATTCAACCTCGTCTGGCCTTATGCTTCTTGATGTGCGGGGATTATCTTTAATGTTTACAGATTTATTTTCATTTAGCCATTAATAGGCATAATATTATTTTGCTTCGATAAGTCTTTTCATAGAATTCATAATTTATTAGGCTATAGGTTACAAAACTTGCATGCAAAAAAAATATATACACACACACACACACGCACACACTCACACACACACACACACACACACACACACACACACACACACACACACACACACATATATATATATATATATAGTTTTTACAATTTTCTGAACAGGCCTCGTAACTGAACCTGGTCTAAGCTACTGAGGCCTACGAGAGCCTCAGTCTATATTGTCGGGAGGTATGCAGCAGAAAGGGGTTACAGTTACCCCCTCACGCGCTTGCTGTCCAGACACGCGAGTCGAGAGGCCCGTGCCCTTCATGGATAAAGTGGCAGTGCTCGGAGTGCACACGGGGCTCAGAACTTACTGTAACCAATATAAATAGAAGCATTCGGTCAATTAATTATTCCTTTAGCTCTTTGCCTAAATGTGGTGGTATGGCTTTCGGTGTCCCGGAGTTTCTGCTATATGCTCTAGAATATTTAGTTTCATAAATGTTAATTGATTAATGATGAAGTGAACTCGCGGAGTAGATTCGTTTACATCCTGCATTGATGTTTCGAGTGGCTATTCTTGTGGACCATCAATTTTGGAGAAGACTGCAGACCGCGCGTCAGTTCCTGCGGTTTAAATGATGTCATTCTCGACCAGATCCAGCTCCTTGGAATTTAGATCAAGGACACGGGCAAAACACGTTAAACCCTATTCAATATAACATGATTTATTTATTTAACGAATATAAATATTTGGGATTTATGCAAACATAAGGTCGAGCAGGCTATTTCGTGCCATAGCCTACAAACCATGTTGCAAAAGTGGCTCGTGTAACTGACCGTGTTGCTTCATCCTCGGGCCCAATTGTTGGCTCACAGACAAGTGTCCCATTAGATTATCATGCATATTAAATAGACAGAATACACTTGTCAGCTTGATTTGGATCACATGCCAAATTCCACAGCAGTTGATACCCGCAGGGCAATTAATACAAGCATAATTAGATGCGATTAGCGGAGACTGGGAGAGGTGCTTCTAATTAAAATCGAGCTCAGTCCTTGTACACACGCAGGCTGCTTTTACTAAGCGGGCCTTGCTGTGCTTAGTCTACATACCATTCACATTCAAATGAGAGCCACGAAGTTTGGCAGCGACACACGACCGCCTCCTCTTTGTTAATGTGGCACGTGTTTGGATAGCATTAATTCTAGTGGAGAATGGCACCGTGCCAACGTGTGCGCAAAAGAGTACCGAAAGCTTGCGTGAAGTAGTCGAAAAGTGTTCGTAAATGGCTTTTTAATACACCTAAAAGTTAAAGTACAACAATAGACTGCTATGGGGCTCGACTTACCCCTCAGTAGGCTACAGCAGTCTTGCACCTGCCTCCCTTTAGTGTAAGTGCACCCCTCCTGCACCCCTCCTCTGTGCGCGCGCCAGAACTATGACATGCATGGGCGCGCGCGCACGCACGCACACACACAGACGCACACACCACACACAGACGCACACACCACACACGCGCGCACACACGCGCACACACACAGTGTAATGAAGTGTAGGCCTATACAGATTTTTGCCACAATGTGATGAATATTCGCCTACACAAACGACACCTTTCCTCAGGCGCCTATACAGACAACGTCTTTCCTTTTTAGTTTGCTATTAGTGTGACCTGGCTAACCATCTTAATGACTGTTCTGCTTTTAAAGATTACTCAAACGAACCTTGTGCTATTTTGAAAATTTGATTGCCCCACCTCCGTCCAGTATCACGTCACATTTAGTTTTTTGATGAGCGCATTTTCTCAATGTTAACCTGGTACAACGCCGTCAGTGAAAATGTTCTAGGTGTTGAGCAGACGTCCTGTGATATACTGCCTCTAATGTAATATTAATGCATGTAGAACATATTCTCTTCAAAATTGTCCTCCACTGGGACCCACTTATGAGAGCTGACATAATGGACATTATCACTCTAAACCTGCAGTGGAACGGTAGCGCTCATTCACTACACAAGTGACGAGCGTTTAAAATGCCCCGTTTAGGCAGAACGTCATTACGTCATTATCTCATGTTTATTATTTTCCTTGTTGTAAAGAACATGGGCCTACAGAATACTGTATTTACTTGCTTGTAACTTTTTAAGAATTATTGGATATGTTAAACGTTTTGCATATGTATTATAATATTTCATATTTTTCGGTTCATATTTCCTGTGTGTTGTAATTATTTATTTAATTATAATGAGCATTCTTAATTATTTTATGATTATTTTATTGCTTTTGAGGCCTTTTGAGTTCTCCTTTTCCTTCTCAAGAGTACCCAAACCAAAACATTTTGGTCTTTTGCATAGTGTATGAATATGATTGGGGCTGTAGTGTTGAGAGCAGTGAGGTGTGGTTAAATGAATAATGTTGTCTGTCGGAGGTATTATAGGACTATAGGACTGTGGCTGTTTAACAAGAGTGGACTGCTGATGTGTATGCTCTGTGAATAGAGAAACCCACAGATAATGAGGCATAATGCTGCCTCAGACAGGGCCTCCTGCTGCATAAATCCCAAATTATACCAAATACCAAGTGAACATTCTCCCAGGGGCCACAAGGTCAAGTCCATGACCTCTGACCTCTGAAAGTGTGTGTCTGGAGCGGGGGCGAGGCGGGACACTCAACATGGCATCTGTGGAGGCTGCAGGGACCTGCTTGTTGTCTGTTTGCACTGCTTGCTCGCCCTCAGCTTTGGCTTGTCCCTGCTTGGTTTTAGCCAACAGTTCATCTATTATTCACAAGACTTATTAAAAGTTGTTTCAGAGACATCAGGTCCTGCCAGATGACCTGAGAAAGACAGGCCTCCTGAGTGGCCAGGCAGACTGGAAGACCAAAATGGACTCAATGGAACAGCTAAAACACATGGGCCAAAAACAAACAGAAAACACTGTCTGCATTATTAAGAGGCGGGTTCCCTGTAGAAAAAGACCTTCTCAATATTTCACATCTGAAATACATCTGAAATAGAAAGATTAATTAAAACAAAATATTACAAAATGTTCTCTAACTTTAAAATGTATTAATGCTAACAAATTAGTCTCAAATTTTAACATTAGAGAGTAAAAAGGATAAATAAGGCAAAAAAAAAATTGTCTGTTCCAAAATGTTTTAGCACAGAAGTATTTATCTTTGAGTATACTTAAATAATAAAAAGAAAAAAAAATTGCCATTAAACACCTATTAGGATCGCGCTTTTAAATTCAGAAGCAAAAAGCAGTAATAAATGTAAATGTATTTCCAGGCTTATCCTTAAGAGACTACCTCAGCCCATGTCTTGACATCGTTGTTGGCTTGTGCATAACTTTGAATATTCATTCATATATATATATAGGCTATATATATATATATATAGGCTATATATATATATATATATATATATATATATATATATATATATATATATATATATATATATATATATATATATATATATATATATGTAAAAGCGTGACATAACCTTTTCCCTCCTAATGTCATGTGGGCACATGCACTTCCCAGCTGTGTCCAGAGAGGGTGGTTATTGTTGTGTATGCTTGTGTGTGAGGGGGGGCATAGTGGAGGGGTTGGCCAAGGCGGAAAGGTCAGAGGATGTAGGAGACAGGCGGCCTGGCCCACTGCTAACGCTTTGAACCTAACAGATGGTGAAGGTTAGGTGATGTCCCCTCGCCTGGCCTTTGCGCAGTAATTGCGGATAATTTGAGCACCAAAAAGAGCAGGCCTGTCCACCGTCAGGCCCAGCAAGGACAGATGAGGTTAATATGAAAATGATTTTACATTATGGTTGGATTCGGGAGGCCGGTTGCTGTTCTAATCCTGGCCTGAGGCAGCAAGAATGAAGAAGTGTCACTCTGGGTCCAGACGCCACACCATGCACATTAATACTGCTCCAATCCATGGCCCTGTGCCCCATTAAGCAGCACTCTGCCAGCACCCATTACACAGTCCCATACAGGAGTGGGCCTGGCTTTAGGGCCAGTGTAGGGAGGCTTGGAGGTGCACTGACATTGCCCTGTACTCCTCAAGAACAAAGGAGGAGCTGAAACTGGATATCAATAGGAATTTCCTCTTCTCTCGTTTGCTGCTGTTAGGCATCGGTGAAGCTGACATTGACATATGCAGTATATAAGTATATATTTAGGGTCCATTTTTCTATTTTTAAATCTTTTTTTGTTACACTTAATTTGTAAAACAGTGTTTTGTCTGGACTTTCTCCCTGTTGTCTGCATGTAAAGGTGTAACAGAGGCACCAAGTCTGTCCAGAAAGTTCCCCCTTTGCAGTGATGAATTCATTTACAACTATTGATTTAATAGTCAAAGCAGCCATGTTACTCAAAGAGCCTTGGAGGGAGTTTCTGGGAATATGGAGGTGCCCCAGGGACCCTCCAACAGCAAGACGCAATGGATTGATGTCATTTAGGTAATGGGGCCACTACATTTAGTACCTTTAATATACTAAGTTTTCAGTTCAAATTATAAAAATAAATAAACCCATATAACATGAATATTTATTGAAAAGTGATAATGCATTGAATGTAATGCCTTGACTAACTTGATGCACATGTATACTGGAGACTACGTGCTGCTGTCTGAAAGTGAGAGGGATGGTGCTGTGGATGTGGGTGGCCTGTGGGCTCCCTCAGGTCTAGTCCACATGAAGGCTCAGCACTGGGCCGTCCTGCTGCTGTGCCCTCAGCTTGTCCGCTCTCTTCCTCTGCTTTAAACCTCTGACCTCCTTCTCAAATGCTGCCCCCTTGAGAACAAGAGGGATTTCTAGTCCTGGGGGCCATGCGCTTACACTTCTGTTCTCTCTATTGTTTTATACACAATGTGTATGATGCCAGAAACTTCTTCAAAAGTTGCTAATTTATGCAATTCAGTGTACATCGCATATTGATAATCACATATGGAAATATATATATTTGTATTTCTTGGTTAAGGCCCGTTTGTTTTTGTTGTTTTTTGATGAAAGTCAAATTTCTCCAAATCAGAGGAATGTAAATGTAAGTCTTTTGGGCTGTTATTTATTGTCTCTCTCACCAGGGGTGTATGACTTTGAACTTGAGCTCTATCCTCAGATGTTATCACACACATGTTTTGGATTGTACATGTGCAACCTGGAGACATGGGCAGAGCAGGGCAGCACCAGGCCTTGTGTTATTACCTTCTGATTATTTCACCCTTTTTTTCTACAAATGGAAAAATAACATTCATCATTCCTTTGACCTACAAGATCATGGCAGAAAGTATGTCTTTGAAAAGTAAAACAAAAAATCCACTTTTAAATAAGATCAATGGTAAACAAACCCAGGGCAACCCTTTGAAAGGCACTGCCAAGAGATTTACCTTGCCCTGTGGCAAATAATATTTCTTCAACTAGGTTTAAATTTCAAGTGTCTTGGGTTTATAAAAACCTGGAACAAAAGAAAATGGTCTCTCAGCAGCAAATACTATCCACTGGTCGGTCAAGATGTCAAGATTGCCTTTTTCATTGTTTCAAATGCAAGACCGCATGTGTTTGCTAAATCACACTAAAAATCTCATACATTTACTGTTTATCGATATATACAAAATGTTATTTGTTGACATCAAATCTGTCAGTTTTCGTATGTTTGAATTTAAATTGTTGTATTCAAGGTGACTTTCCATTGCATTTTTCAGAAAAATATTTAAACATTTTCTGTTTGTAAACTTTGCATTGCAGAAGTTTATCTGTTTTTGCTTTCTTCTATAGATTTTTTTCTGTGCTACCTAACCTTTTTATATAAACACAGCTGGACTGAGCTTTGTCCTCTGATGATCTCCCTATTTTAAACACAGGGGTGTGGTTAGGGGGTTGTGCTCAAAAACAGAAAAAATGCCAGAGAAGCCACAGCTCTGCTTTCATTATTTTATTTTGATTTTTTTCTTTGCCCCCCATCCTATTCTTTAATCCCTCTGATGAAGTCTGGACAGACAGAAGCATGCTCTTGCAGACAGCAATTTCAGTGCACCATATGCGGCTCGCACATGGGATGGCAGGGAGGAGAGGGGTCTGCCGGGAGCTCAGCCCAGAGAGAAGAGGAAGAAAATACACAAGATGAAATGTGGAATAGTCCGCAGTCAGCACACACACCCTGTAAATGTTTAGCCATGTGCGTGGAACAACGTACCTCAAAATGAAACATGTCACACAAGTAAGCGGGAAAGTGCTGCAATGGGAACAGGTAAACAGATGAGCCAGGTACTCACACAAAAGGACCAGGTACTCTCACAAAATGGTGGCGAGCTGCGCGCGCCTTGGCCCCTCCCTGAGCTGTGGATGTGATGCTGACGCCCTGATCATGTGATTAGAGCCGATGGAGAAGAGCTGTGTGTCGACTCTGCTTTGCCTTCAACTTCCCCATTCACCGGCACACTCCCACGTGAAAGGCCATGGCTTTCAGTTAAATGTGTACCAGCGCTCATCAACATTTTGTAATACATTTACAAAATAGTTCATAGCAGCTGAGAGTTTTTGGCAGATAAATTCCTCAGTCTGTGTTTTCACCTCTCCCAGAGCTGACCAAGCAGCTGATTTCTTAAATCTCATGTTGCATCCATAACGCCCCTGCCTTGTTTGTTCTTTTAAAAAACGTTTTAGTTTTGTATATGACATATTTACATACATAGATTATTAGTAGTGTAGAACATAATAATCGTCAGAACAAAAAATAAATAAATAAAATAGGAGGCCATCAAGCCAGTGACATCTTCAATGATATATAAAAATTTGCATACATTAGGATTTGTTTTGATTGTAAGATTTCCACTTTTTCCAGTATAGTTCTCCTTTATCTGAGGAGTGTCTCAAGGAAATTTGTTCCATACCCTGAATTTTGTTGAATATATCAGCCCATTCTGAAACAGTAGGAGGTTTGTCCTGCAGCCATTTTCTCGTAATCGCCTTCTTGCTGGCTGCTTGTATTATCTGAAGAAGGTATCTGTCTTTTTTCCTCAGCCCATTTGATATGTTTCACAAATAAAATACACTAAAATTTTCCTCCAGTTGCAGTCTTGTAATAAGGCCTTGTTTGTTCTTACTCCCAGTAAAATACAGTAGGCCTCTGGAGGCACACATGTGAGAGTCTGCTCTACCGAAGGGTGCAAGGCTTTGGCAAAAGGTTACACTTAATCTCTGATTGGTCAGTCTGTGTTTAAGACTGCTTTTGGGACTTCTCAATTTGACATGTGAATTGAAGCTGAATTAGACTGACTGTGTCCATTACAGGCTCACCTGAGAGGCTTTGCCCCTGATTGGCCCGTACTGTGGACTGCACACCTCTGATTCTTTAATGGAAATGTATTTTTGCCATGAATACATATATTTTAGAGTGAACACAACTTTATTAATCAGTATAGTAGCACCCTTTGTTACACAGTAACACATGAAAGCGGGTTGGCGTGTTTGCCATAGGCGGGGGATTAAATGTATTTTAAAATGGCAATAATAAGGCCCACTGTGTGATTGATGCTGTCAGTGAGAGGCACATACCTAAGCTGGCCCAGGCCCAGCAGGTGTAGATCAGCAGCACATTAGACAGACAGGGAAATGTGGCATACATGTGGTGATGAGAGGCAGACATACATCAGCTGTCCCTGTATACAGCAGACTCCTGGAGAGGGGCTGTGGGCTCAGCCCCATAATGCTCCTGACATTATTCACATCAGGTAATCTTCCTTGAGAGCATTTGTTAGTGTTCAGAGCACAGAGTGAAAGGATCACTTCAGATCAGAGTGTAACTGTGTGTAATGGATCACTTATACAAGTTAAAGAAATGTCTTGTTCCAAAAGAGGTCACTCTGCCTGAACGTCCAATACTTTATTTTACTATAGGAACTTAGGACTTATAGGAAATTGTTATATTATTTATTGTATGTAGTTTAATTACATTTTCACCTAGATATTTGTTTCTGTGATTCCAACCACTATATTGATTTAGCAGAGGAATCTCCTCTCTTTTATGGAATCAAATGTAAGAGTCTGTTGCCCTTGACTTTGAATGTTTCCCATGCTTGGACAGCAGATGTTCTTGTGCAGTTTGTGGCCAGTTTAAAATGCCCTTTCTAAACAGACTTGACATTTGACACTTGAGGTTCATTAGCATGCTTGGGTCACAAGGGTCAAGAACAAACCTCACATGTCTGATGAGACAAGAGTAAGTTTTGTGGATGTTTTCTGCATTATTGTCACTACTACTGTGAGTAACAACTGTGAGTTTTAAGCTATGTAGAAGTCTGAACTGAAGATGTCCAACAGTTTGTGCTGTGGTGTGTTTGTGAGCTGATACCTATCGAGGTGCATGTGAGTACATTCTCCTCTCCTCTTTAATAATGCGGTCATGCATCTGCAGTATCTCTCCATTGGCCCTCTTCCCGCTCAGTATGGATGGGATAGTAGTGACCACCTTAAGGCCCCAGGGCTTTCTGTGGGGAACGAGCTGCCTGCTGACCACTTCAATAACATTCAATCATAGATATCATTCACAATTCTTGTAACTATGGTTGGATTTTATAATGTGACAGGCTCTGTCAAAATCTCCCTGATTGGAGAAGAAGTTAAACCAAAAATCTTCCTCCATTGGATCATTTCTAGCTACTTCTACTGAAAGGTGTGCAGAAAAAGCTAGAAATATTCTGTTAAATCAGGAAAGTTTTCTTTTACTGACTTATCAAACTAAACTCTGATAAAACCAAAGGAAGAATGCTGCCTGCAACACTGACTGTTTGATGTCTACACATGATCAACATGTATTGTTAAGAAACTTTTATTCAGGTCAAGGGCAAAAACATTGGCTATCTTCAACACATGCCTCCCTAGCACTCCAAGGGTGATGTATCTTTGCATTTACAGTGACACAGAGTTTCTTTGAAGGACATTTTGGTTATTTACCTAGAGTCTATTGTTAACAGACATATTTTTTTTTCTTGCTTAAACTCTGACCCTGTTATGTGAATAATGTCATGTATATACATCAGCATTCTACACACTACACACAATATTGCTACAAAAATATATAGTAGAATTGTTATCCCTGTTTTCAGAGCAATACAGGCATCATATTCTGTTGAAGGTTGGAAACTATTCAAAAAATTCAAAACTCACGACACATTTTATATACATTTTCCCCAACTTTGACTTAAGTGGAAAAAAAGCTTTTCTTTATATTTGTCTGCTGCCTAAATGATTAAACCTGCTTGAGTTTGCTGCATTGTTCCCTGTAGTGCAAAGGTTGTCAGAATCACCTTGAATGACTGACACAGGCTGGTCAGTGTGCAGCACTCACTGACCAATTACTGCACTGACTGGACTGAGCTCTCCGTCCTGCTGCTGTCTGCTGCCATCAAGGCCAGATGGAGGTCATTATCACGGCACTGGGATGCTCTGGGACCTCAGGGACATTGTGGAGGAGTCACCCAACTGCCCTGTGCTGCTGGGTCAGGGCAGCACCCATGCCCCTCCCCCTCCACACACCATCTTGTTTTATTCCTCAAATATACCACCAAAGTGAGTTTTGCCTGTGCACCACGACACTGTTATTTACTTAGATTTAGGGGATATTTTTCATCAGTAGATTTATAGCCAAGTATGTTATCAGTTCCCAGCACCTCCAGCCTTGCCTGTGGCCCCTGCAGTTCAAATTGATATGCTACAATCAAAACTCCATGTCTGTGGTTTCATTGCTACTGGCAGCTTCAAGAGTAAAATGTCTTAGAGCTCTCATTTAGCTAGTATAAAAAGTACACTAGCTCTATTAAATCATGCAATCATACAAAGTACACTAGCTGTGTACTTTGTAATATTATTTGTAACATTAATATTTAAATTTAAAAGTGGAAAACTGAAAGTATGTAAAATCTAAACAGAATCTTCAAAACAATTCTGAAGCTTAATTCTAAAGTAATACTAATATTTAAAGCTGAAGCAATAATATATGTATTTTTTGCAAATGTTTGCTTAAAATACATTAAAATTAAATTTAAAAATCTCATTCTCATTATTGTGTGGTTTTCCAAATGTAATTTTTCAGTACTGAGACAAGATTTCCTCAGGCCAGAACTTTTTAATTTCCTCTAGAATCTCTTTTTTAAACATGATAACTGCCAATATATAACTTGTGTTAGCAAGCAAAGCCATAGCTCACCAAATTGCTTGTTTATTTGTTGTTTCAATGTAGATAAGTCACAAGGGAATGTAGAGGTGAGAAAATTGTCCCTTGGCATCAGTCCAAGCTCTATTTGATTGAGTCCATTTGTCTGTGTTAGTGAATAATATTTTATTGATATTAAGTGCCTTCTGAAGACATGGTCATTAGTGTGAATATGAGGACATGCCAAGTAAAAAGGATTTTTAATTAAAAATATGCAACATATAATTTTAAAAACTATAATAATTATGTAGTACCAGGGAAATGGAGAGAGCATGAATTTGCAGACCTTGATATGTTTATTAAGGGTGCAAAATAGTCATTCTTTTTAAAACAATTTCAGTACCTTTTAACAGTTAATAAAATTACTCTTATTATTCTAATATTCATTTCCCTTCCAAGTTTTCATGGCCTAATTCCTGTATTTTGTGGTAGTAACACTGACAATACCCCATTTAAAAATGTTTAGCTATATTTAGTCATTTAGTAAAATAAATAGTTAATTATGTACATGCATAAAATACATAAAACTTTTTTTCTTTTTGTAGTGTAATTACAGTGCTGTGAGTAAATCATGTTTAACTTTTCTGCATAGCATTTGCTTTACACTTACAAATTTGGTAATAACCTTGAACAAAGGGAGTGCCCCTGCTCTTCATTATCCCACTGTAAGTGTCCCATATGAGCCCACCTCTGCTCCGCTCGGCCCCCACTGACACTGCACTGTCCACTCATATGTGACCAAACGCCCTCCCCTAAAGTCTCCACTCAACTGACTAAACATTTATATTCTTTACCTTATGTTGTGCCATGAAAATAAAAATCAAGTTGTAAAAATGTGCTCAGAGCATTCTGTACATTATTGAAATAGAGAAAAATGACACTGGGGGTATGTAGCACAGGCCGCACAAGGATGCCAAATAGGAAAAGGACACTGGAGCTCTGTTGCGAGAAATCGGATGGTAGTGCTGTGACTGTGTACAGTCTTCTAACAGGAAACGTCATAGTCACATTAACAATCCCTATCTAATGAGGGGAAAATGGCAAGACTTGATCAGATATGGACTGCCTTTTTGACTATTTTGATAAAATTGGACTTTAGTTGATGTTTGATTACCCAATGTTTTTTTTTTGTACCTTTGTGTGTATGTGGAGTGTGAAGCGAAGTGTAGTGTTTGGGAGGGTTTTGTTTTTGTCTTATTTTGTTTTTTTATTTATTAAAACAAAAATCCAAGCGAAAACAAAAAAAAATACTTGTCCAACCCTTTCTATTTTATGTATCCACTTCCACTGTTTTTTATGTCTAGACAGACAAAGGGCTGTTTTATTAAATATCTGAGAGATTATTTAAATTTTACTTTTGTATTTTTTTCTCTCACCCAAAACCACCTGCCTTTAGTCCTTTGTTTCTTAATAACCCTGTACTTTTGTACACATGTTTATTGATATTAGAAGAAGGTGGTGAGACAATGATGAAATAACTCTATAGTAAATAGTTGTACGATAGAAGATTTGGCAAAGATGAGCGAGGTGACCTTTTTGTCTGTGGTCCCCGTCTGGACATCAATAAGCAGCCATGTTTGAGAGGGAAGCCATTTTGTAGGCAGCATCTTATTGTTGCGTTTATATTCAGCCGTCCTGGGAGGCGCTGGTCACTGCAGGAGCCGGCAGTCATCTCGGCATCAATTGAAATATTGTGTGTTTTGTGGTGTGTACATGTGTGTTGTGTACAAGCAGGGAGGCTGGCAGGGGGAGGCGCTGTGGGGGGAAGGCCAGAGGCAGTCAGGATTAGACAAGACAAGACCCCAGGGCTGGAGACCCAAACTCAAGTTCATCTATGAAGACAATAGATGGGATCTTCACAAACCCAGTGCACTCAGTGATATGGGCTGTGTGGCTGTGGTCACCACAAGTCATCACGATGGATTTTTGACTTTCTTGTGAAAATGTGTCATTTGTTTTTCACATCTTTTAATACTGTGTAATATTACAGAAACAAGGGAACATAAGTGAGTATTATTTTAGTAATAATATATTTAATATATTATCTCAAGTCATTTGGCAAAGATTTTTAAAAAAGTACAAGCTTCAACAAAGTGCATAATCTAATCCTTTATACATCTGTTTTCAGCAAATGGTGTTGTTCTTGTCTGTTGTGCATATACACTGTCCAAAAATGTTTTTGGTTTTAATTTATATACATGTACAGTAAAGTCTGCCAGACATGAAAAAGGAGTATAGAATAACAGTGAGTGCAATGATTGGAGCAATTTTGAACTCAGGTCAGTCATACACCCCATATCTATTTAGTATTAAATCCTATTGTCATGTATATACTGTATATTTTAGTTATTAGTATTTAATGATAATATAATAACCTTGGTCATTTCCCTACAGATGTTTTCGATATTGTTAAAGTAGTTTTAGCTTGTGCTTTTGTGTGGCCACCCCCCACACACATGCACACACACTTGCACGCACACACACAGACGTGCACATGCCCCTCCTCATCCTGGCTGCCCCCGCACCCCCTCCTCTTTGCACCCCTCAGGAGGACATCTGCTCCCCCAGCGTTAGTGGCATTGTGCTGGGCCACACTAACAGGGGTTTTAGCCAGTGCTGGTGTGAAATTAAACAGCCACCTCGTCCCTTGATGATAAGTGGCGTCCTGTCTTCATGCTGCGCCTATCCTGTCACACTGCACAAGGTCACGCTTTCAAGGGGCATCATGGGAATTAGAGTTCATTGTAAAAAAAATATGGACAGGAAAAGTACAGTAAGATGTTTGTGTTGGCTTGAAACAATTTATACATTGCGTATATTTAGTGAAAATTTTAGCTGTAAATCTGAAAGATTCCATCCTACTATTTTTTATTTTTACAAAATGTAATTCTTCTCATCCGTTTTCATTTGTATTTTTATTGCCTAAAAGCACTTTTAAATATGATAATATTATATAATATTATAATATTATATCTTAAACATTGCATTGATATTAAATGCATTTATAAATTATATTACTCTTATTACTATGTAAATATGACAATATACTATGTAGAACTAAAACTAATAATAATTTAATGTACACACAACTAAATGAGTCATAATTAGTTTCACACACAAAACATTAAGTGAGATATAAATGAGTTTTACAGTGTAATATTTAAATTTGATGCCAAACCAGTGCAGTTTGAAAATGAAGGTATTTTCAAGGAAAATAGTCTTTCTGAGATGAATGCTTAATATTTTAGCATTTCTATATATTTTTAATTCCCTTTTAGCACTCGCTGCAATTATAATGTATCCTTCCACACTCACTCCACTGTACAGCCTTGATGAGCACTTCACATGTGATTGAAACACTTCATTTTAAGAGGAAAATGAGTTATAATTCAGACTTATTAATAATACATAATAATGCCATTCAGTCAAATTGAACGTTTGAAAACAGAGGAGGCTGGAGCTGAGCAGTGGCTAATTTCATAGTGATTTGTAACATACAGGGAAATATTCAGTGTACAAAGTGAAGGCAGATGCCAGTGTCAGTGTTCTGGGGAGAGAGCAAATCTGTCATTCACATTTTACTTTTTTGTTTATTTCTGCTCAATAGCTACAAGCTGATGATGTGCTACTTTGGGCTTGAGAGGTGCTGCCTATTATCTCGCTCATAGGATATCACTGTCCTCTCCATTCACCCACCTTCTTTCAATTTAGCATCTGGCAAAGGAAATGAAAAGACATTTTTTCTTACCAGGGCTTTTAAAAATAATATAAGAAGATTTCACCATTATTACAATATTAAAATGATTGAGATGGACTGTTAATACCAATAGAGTAATTTTCCGTCTGCTCTTGAGTGGTAATGGTCCTGATAGAAAGGCTTGGCTGGGCACTGGCACATCATTTCCCTTTGGCAGGTACAGAAGAGGGCACAGTGGAGGGTGTCCTGGGGTGGAGTTAACAGGCTGCACACTGCAGGCAGCAGGAGACCACTTCAATCTACTATAATGTGTTTGACTCCTAGTTTGTAATGTGCTAACAGCTTTAAGATTGAAGGTATAAGGAACAGCTATCTGTTCACGCATACATCTCTGAAGTGCGCTGTGTAGTGTTGGCTGATTTCCCAAAATCTCAGGGTCCACTCCTCAGTCAGTCAGGACTCATGCTTTGGTGACCACCACAGTGACTCCCATGGGAGCCCAATCCTATGGCATAGGCTTTTCTGCCATAGGCTTTCTTTTGCCATTGAGGGGTTTTATAGTTAAACATTTGCTTGATTTATTAATATATATAAATATTTTTATATAATATATATATATATATAATTTTTGTGTATTTTATATATATATATATATATATATAGATATATATATATATATATATATATATATATATATATATAGTCAAAACCTATTACTAAAATCTTTAACTATCTTAAAAATAAAGTAATATTGCATTACTGCATTACAGTACTGTTTAAAATAGGTTGTATGTACATATCTTTCCTCATAACAGTTAATTACATGTTTTGAGAAATAGTTTCAAAGTATTTTGAAGTGAACATTCATTCTCTTCTCACAACATTTAAACACTTGATTTAAATTATTCATTCACCTCCCACAGGAGTCTGCCCACACCTGCCCCCCATAGTCGCCCAAACACACACATCACTCGGGCGGGCTGCCCCCTCCCTCACATGTCCGCGTCCATATCAGAAAAATGAAGGCTGCTTTGCAATAAATAATACATTATTCTAATATACATTCAGGTGGAGCCAGTCTCATGCACATCGTGCAGGAAGAGAAATTTAGAAAGCAAAGGGGGAAGGCTTTAGTGCTGAAGTGAAAGTGGAATGCGGTGACGGCTCGATAATAGGCTAAAACAACGCACACAAGAGCCAAAGAGTGAGCGAGAGACAGGAGCAGAGGAAGAAGAGAGAGGGACAGAGGAGGAGAGAGAGGGAGAGAGTGGCAAGCATATTATAACTCATCCATGTGGATCAGCCGTGTAGATTGGGAGCAATCCCTTGTTGAAATTGTCTTCTAAACACTTACAGAGCAGGAGACAGAGGAGCAGCCAGCCCCTGTGAGTGCAGGTAGAGCTCTGGCTCTGTGTGTGTGTGAGTGAGAGTGTGTGCGCACGTGTCTGAGCTGTGCATGTAAGCAGTGAGAGCAGCCCGAGAATGAAGAGGGGGTATTATGCACCCTGGATGTTGCCTGGTGCTTTAAACAGCTGCTACAAGCCCAGGTAGTGTGCGCCGGCTTCTGAATAAGCAGCGCATTGACCGTCCCCTTCAGGACAGGAGGCTAGGCTGCAGTGTGAAATCAGACTAATACAGTGCGTAGGGCTGAGAGAGGCAGCGCTCCTGCATGACTTACTTATAGGGGAGAGTAGAGGACATCCAGCAGCACCACAAAACAGGGACTGCTCCTCAGAGAACAGAGAGGAAAAGGCAGCAAGGTCAGTAAACCTTTTTTTAATGTGTGCTGTGTGGATTGTGCTGTGCACGCTGCCGTTTGACTGGACTTATAGTGGAGTGGGACAGTGCTGCTGTTGTTTTTGCCTCACAAACTATTGATTGTTTCAAGTTGTGGGAAGTGTGCTTTTTCTGACGCTGCCGGTGGAGAGCAGATGGACTGCACGTGGGGGGGCTGAGCAAGTGTGCGGCCCAACTTTGATTGTCTCTCTGAGAGTTTGAGGCTGTAGGAAGTAGTTTACATAACTCTGTAGGGAAAGATTTTTGTATTGAGCCTTTTCAAAGTCTCCTGATATATTAATTTTGAGACAACTTTAATTGTATTGTGAGCTAAAGTCATGGATATAAATGACCATATATTCTACTTGTGTCAGAAACTGTTGTGATCTGAAAAAAAGTGTCAAAAATGTTAAAAAACAAAATTTAAAGTTTGTTTTCATACACTGTTGGCATGAGTCACTGAGTCATGTGGTTACACTACTGGCCAATCAGAGAGTGTTTTGTGCTCCAACACAAGATGGAGTTCAACTTTGTTTCAGAGCTATATGAAAATACTATATAATTGTAAAATGACAAATTCCATTTTTTAGTATCTTGTTTAGTTTACTCTGAATTAATTCCAAAATCAAGCTGTATGAACGTTGCCTGTGTATACCAGAATTCAGATTTGTTTAGGTACACACAAGCTCTGTAGCGGAAAAGCTAGGACTACCAAATTGTCGGCAATACTAAAGACATCAACACAAAAATTTGAGCTATCCATCACAGCTGTCGGTGTGTTTCTGTGGCGACAGTGATTTATTCTGGGGCTGAAATCCATTTGGACTCCCTCTACCTCCTTAACTCACATATACAGCCTGTAACGCAGTCCCTCACCACTCCTCCACTCTTAATAAGTGTTGATTTTTGAGCTGTAATTATGTGCAGTGGACAAGTGCTGATGGGAGAATTATCTGTCCACTCACAGAGCTGACATGGCCCTGGGCAGGTGTTTCAAATATCAATAGGTTTTACTGGTGAGCCATTTCCTCTCCAAGTTTTCAAGTGGAGTTGTACTTGGGTAGTAATTTTATTTTATTTATTTATTTTATTTTATTTTTATTTTTTTTTACACACATAAAGATCACATTCTGTTATTTAACAAACCATTGCCCTGGGCTATACAAAGGCTGAAAAAGATTGTGGAAATATTTTATTTATTTAATTATATTTCTAGTCTGATTTCTTTTTATTCCCTAATGATATTTGTGTATATGCACTTCTGTTTTTTTGCATTGTTTCCTATGTGGAATAGTATTTTTTTTTGCGTAAACAAACAAGGGCTAATGTAGCCTTTTGCAGGACATTACTGTACCTTAGGCCTACTGTTTGTGTACACAGCCAACTGAACACACTGATGCAGTCACATGACCACTTCCTGTTTGCTCCTTTTGGCTGATGCATTTTTGTGCTCTCCTATAAAACATTTGTTGTGGTTGTGAACATGCTTGGTTACAAACAGTTTGTTAATACGTGTACATACTGCTGCTCTGTAAGTTAGACATTGTACTGAAATGCATGACTTGACTTTTTGTTTTTCTAAGGCCTGATTTGCTCTAATGCTGGCCATAGAGGTCACTAAGGCTCCACTAGAACCACTCTGTGTCTGATACTTTCTAAAATGTGACAGATATGCACAAAGACATAGAATACAAATACCTTTGTGATGCACTCACTGTTATGGGAGACCTAGAAACCTATAAAGCTGTAGTTGTATTAGGATTCACAATATTTTGGCACAGTGCTGCTGTTGCCTGTGTCCTCCCAGTGACTGAATTTAGCAGTACTAGTACAGTCTGATTGAACTCTAGCTAAGGTCTGGTTCGAGCCAATGATAACACGCCGAACTTAGCCCCTTTCTGAAAATCCTGGATTAATACCTGCTTTAAAAGCTTAACATGTTGAGGCGTTCAAACATGCACTGGATTGACTGGACTGCCTCTGCTGCCTCTTATCTCCTACAGAGTTTTACAAGACCAGGAGCACCAGAAGGGAATCCTCTGAGTTTAAGCTCAGCCCTGTTTTTATCCAGACTACACTTGCACTAACTGGAATAGACCTACTGA
The DNA here is from genome assembly GCA_034769755.1 of Odontamblyopus lacepedii. Taxonomy (NCBI): domain Eukaryota; kingdom Metazoa; phylum Chordata; class Actinopteri; order Gobiiformes; family Gobiidae; genus Odontamblyopus; species Odontamblyopus lacepedii. Next base: position 21,394,603 of record CM068349.1, on the reverse strand, counting down.
CCCAGTATTTTGTGGTTTCAGTTTTATAGTATTTTAATGATACAATTTACACAGTATATTTACATTTACACATTGCTATAATCTAACGGTGTGTTTTAGATTTGATTATTTAAAAAGCTTACACTATAAAATTACATTTTTACGCCTATGACTACAATATTGAAAACTGAATGAACTGATTATTTCCAATAGAATATTAGATAGAACTAGAATATAGTATTTGCTTTAAATAATAGTAGTACATCTGCTTATTTATGTTTTTTGGGAGCATTTCCTGTGGAAATGAGCCATGTCTCAACTGTATCACTTTCTTTCTTGGCAGGTCAAAATATCTACAGGACAGGGAAAAAACAACAATCCCACAAAGTTACACACCAACACACTTGTCAGCATACATACAAATAGAACTATAATTACATGAATGTAGTTGATGGTGAAATTCCCCCTGACATGTTTGCTGCCTTATTTGCCTGAGTTTCCATGTGTTTGCATGAGATTCACTTGCCTCATTTCTGTAATAATCACTCCAAGCAAATGCACTGTAATCGTACTGAGGAACACGTATGTCACTGTATGTGTGATTAGAGCTTGTTACTGCAGCTATGTGCATAATGACTGTAGGTCTCCTCATGTGTGACTAACTTCCACCATCATTTATACAACACCTCATTTATGCTGTACATTTATGTTTGCATCACCAACAGACTACATTCTTATACACACAGGAAAAAAGAATCTCTGGCCTAGTCCAGTTTGAACAGGATTTCTAAAATACATGTAAATGTGGAACTTTGAGGGGCATTAAATTGCCCTGGGAAAGAAGTTGCCAGGCAAATACAAGACATGTGTTTGAACTCATTTTAGACCAGTAATAACACCAAATTATGGACCCTCCACCTCAGACTTGCTTGTGTTGTTACATTGTTTTGATTCTCTAGTTTAAAATTGAACAGAAACAGATTTAGTGTTTCACTGTCTAAAAATCAAATTATCAAGGTATACATGCAAAAACATGGTTATACATACATCATTAGCCTTTTACCTTTTTTTCACTTGTTATCACTACTAATGCTAAATGACTACTAAATGCCCCTGAATGTCTCTCAGCCCCATTTCAGAGCTATTTGGCTTTTTGACCTGCATGTAGACTGGGACAAGAGTAGTCTGAGTGTTTTTCTTGAGATGTGGGACAAAAATGGGATCCCGAGAGTGCTCAGATTTACCTGTGCATGTACTAGTGAGCCAAGAGAGGGAAAACTCTTGAAACATAGAGAGAAAGCATTGATTCTGTCTTCAATAGAGATATGGCTCTGTATTGTATGTATTTTGTATGTATTATATATCTATATATATGTATGTGTGTGTGTATGTATATATATATATATATGTGTGTGTGTGTGTGTATATATATATATATACATATACATATATACATACATACACACACACACACACACACACACACATAACCTTATTCTTCTTATTATCAGTAATCAATCATTGTTAATGCAATGACTGTCTTTATCATGGTAGGCTGATAATTTTAGGCCTAGATTTAGATTTCCACAAATTATGAATATCAAAATATGCAAATACAAAAAAAAATACTATTTATATGCAATGGTTAATAGTCATGTGCATCCTGTTATCCTGTATTACGGGTTGAGAATAAAGCCAGTGGAGATATATGTGCTTTTATTCCAGACCAGATGCTGTGTTGTTTAGTTGTTGAATCTCCCTGCGTAGTATTTCTCATGATGATGTACGGACCGCCACACTGTTAGGGGTTTGTTGCTCTGGTGTGTGTGTGTGTACTGCGTCTAAGAGTAATGATGGTGGTGGTGTGCTATGTTGATTCCATCTTGGCTTTTCTGCAATAATTCAGGATCGCAGAAGAACGGTGCGTGGATGGGATGGAGGTGGGGGGGGGGGGGGCACCATTTCCACTCGTCCAATCCCCCTTCAGCACCACCGGAATATAATCCGCTGTCTCCTGACCTTCAAATCATGCAGCGCTGCAGTCATTTCAATTGGCCCGGTCGCCATTAGTGAGAAAATGTCCTCTAGCCACTCCAGCTCGTGCACATGGAAGATTTCCTTTCTCCCAGCATGGCTTCCCTCTTTTACTTTGCTCCTTGCCTCCATTTCACATTGGCTGCTGCGTGCCCCCCTCAAGCCCCGGCTGCCATGACGGGTGGGGGACCTCTTGCACTAAGGAAATGAGCCACCACAGGAGATGCTGTTGGTCAAAAGAAAAGGATGAAAAACATTCAGTCCATTACATTGGTGTATGTTTGTAGCCCGCCATGTTGTATTTGGAAAATGTGGCCTCCGTGTACCTCGCATTATTCTCAGACATATTTATTATTTCTTAATTTGATAGATGATATTTATCCTGTGGTTATAATGTGTTGTTACTTTCAATTGCAATTCATCTAATTATTTTTTCACAGCAGTTTGCTATAAGGCAGGCATGTGCAGTGCTATCCAAATAACAAAACAATATTATAATGGAAGCAATTTTGGATGTAATTTGTGACAGAAAGAAAATATATCCATATCCAAAAGTACATTAGATATTAATATTAATATTTAGAATTAGCCCACACTCATTTTAAGTTCATGGCCATAGTTGAGTTTCAGTCCAAATAATAAAGAAGCTAAATATATTCCATAATCTAGTACAATACATAGTCCTCATTGGTGAGTAGCTGAATATTGCAGTTGGCCTCCTGCTCTTGTGTAGACCTATAAATCATCAGTTTTTAAATACTCTGATTTTATTTGAAATACCACACAGACCAGACCACTGTTAATTATCATTCATTTTGGTCCAGAGACATTGAATGTGCTTTACAGTGTTGACCTGCAGCATGGGTGCTTCTCATGGTGCAGCTTGTGGAGCTGGCTTGGACCGAGGGTTCAGTGGAGCGTGCCCTGCTCTGTTCCTCTGGCCAAGTGCATCACAATGAGGAGCAGCTCAGCCTGCTCACACACTTTATAGAGAGACTGAAGAGGGCCAGAGGAGAGCTGTGCCAAAGCTCAGCATGTGTTATGGTGCTAGTAGATAGATAGATCAATTATTGAAGGAGGACATATTTGATATGATCTGAATATTAAAAATATATCAGAGGGCAAACAGCATCATGCGTCTTCAGATCTGTGCTGAGAGATGTGTATCACATCTCCAGAGAAATGCTTGATACAGATGGGTCAAGGGTTCTCCCAATGTTTAATTAGATGCTAGTTTTTTAGTTTTGTTTTGTAAAAATATGGTGTAAGATATCAGTACCTCTCAAAAATTATGTTTATTATCAGCCTGCCTCATAAACAATTTTCTTTTGATATCCATGCATTAACATCCTAAAGCCCAAAATGATTGTATACAGTCAACTTTGTACATCATATCTAAACATCCATATTTTTAAATAGAAGTTATGTTCACCGTGTGACTGTTTTATCATTCCCAGAAGTTTGAGGTGAACTCATTGTGAAGTGAGAGATGGCTAAAACCCTGGGTTTTAAATCACTTCATGTTGCTGGTGAACCACCAGTTCTGCTGAAGTCCTCTGTGCAGTTTCTCCTCCCTCCTGTGTGTGCCATTATATACATGGGTGTGATGTTTGTGATTAATGACCCCCTTGGCACTATTCATAACACTGTGACCTGAAGGTATGATTGAAATGCATGCAGAGCATGTAGAGCATTCTGATATTATGGCCCAATATACTTAGTAGTCATTACATTTCTTGATATAGGTGAAAATAAACCATAAGGCAATAAGGTTTCAAATCAACAAAGCCACTCCACAAAATTGACTTATTGAAATTGCATTAAGTTGATTAGTCTGAGAGTATTTCACTGTCCAGTTGAGTAGTGGACCAATTAAACATCTTCACATGCATCCCGAGAGCAGGACCAGTTGTCTTCTTATAAAGCCAGTATCTGTGGACTCCCAATGTTTCATTTCCTCTTGGAGATTGGCCTCAGTAATGCCCAGTGCTTATCATAGTCCCCAAAAGCACAGCAGCAGCTCAGTGTTGTGATGTTGGATCCCAGATCAACCTGAGGCCAACTCAGCCCACAGCACTGAGACACAGGCTTTCTCCTGTTTTTGTTGTAGAAACCCCCTTGGCCCTAAAATGACCACCTTTAACACTTGAATAATAATGTAATGTTATCTTTATGGACTTTCCTTAAATTAACAAAAAACATTACATTGGCTTTAGTAGTTTGCTTGTTGCTGTGTTTATCCCGATGAACATGAAAAATCGCGTGGAAAGGACAAGGTTGTGAGGGGGCCAAGCTGTCCCTGGCCATTTATTCTCTGTGGCTCCCCTGTCTAATTAATGGGCCACATTCAAACATGTTATTGCAGCAGAGGCTCTGTCACTCATTAATCATGTGACCTTGGGTGGCACACTTAATGACCTTGGAGGAGTAGATCAGCTGCCGAAGGCTCAGGCTGTACTTCTCACTGTTTCTGAAGGGCTCATGGCCACTTTAGCACTACACTCTGCTCTCTGCACTCGTCTTAACCTGTTTACCTTTTATTAGGAACACTTGAGTTTTAAAACAAGCTGAACAATAAGATCACTAACTATAAACAATCACTGTACCTTTAATGTTAGCTTCATTGGCCTCATTACCATCACAATGTCATTTCCTCTTTATGTACACTTCTGGTTTATAGCTGCTTAAAACTGTTGGTAACAGAAAAAAGTACCTGTTAAATTTGAAACTCGAGAGAACATTAGTAATTAATCAAATTAGTTGTTTTGAATGACCTCTCCTGTCTGAAACCCAAAGTTTAAACATTGATCAAATTCTCCCTGCCTCTGTCTTTTTGTGATTGCTGCATGATAATGTCGCCTTTCTTCTCGGTGACATTGGAATAGTGGGATTTTGTTTATCCCTGCTTTTGTTTATTTAACATTTTGCTCAGCGGGGAAGTTTCAGATAGATTGTTTTCAAGACAGTCCCCGCAGACAGCGTGCAAACACACTACAGCTTCATCAAACAGAACAATCTTCAACTTTCCCCTTCTGCCGTGCGCCGCCAAATGTGACGGAGAGCAACATCATAATGGAAAATGATTGTCATAATTTTTTTCTCTGTAAGCATATGCAAGCCTGTGTTTTTTGAAGATTTATTTAGACCCATGTGTAAGCGTAAACATCCGATTTCCATGTGGCAATCATTTGTAAGTTTAGTTATTAATGAATTCACGCAAGAGGGATAGTTTTCATTTGCGAAGGAAAGAGTAGACATTTGAGCACATGCTTTCTGACCCAGAATTTAAACAGATTGTGCTAAAACAAATATTTTGTGATGTAAAAAAGTTAGTTTTTGCTGGTTTGAAATGAGTTTTGGTTCACTCTAAATACTGTCTTCTGGTAGTTTTATAGCAACATTTATAGCTTTCATTCTGATTCATATTTTAGGCAAGGAACCAGGAAATTCAGCATCTGATATGAAGTGTGTTGCTGCCGTATGAAAAAAAAGTGTGGACGGACTTGGCGCTTTGCATTGTTTCATTAAAAATCCATATAAAGGCAACACATAGGGAACATGCCATTAATGTGTGCCTTCTTTTTTCACCCTCTGTCTTCTTCCTATTTGTCCTACTCTGTCTTTCCCTTTTGCCAGTGCACACTTGATTAATATTTTTCCCCTTTTTCCGTAACCATGGCAATAAGGTCACCGCATATGATACTTAATTGAATCTTGCCAGCGCTTTTGTGTGCATCCCCCGTGTTCGGACAATAAAAATCTTCCACTGATGACTCCTGCCCCTTTCCTCCTATCCTCCATCCTTCTATCTATTTTGTGGCCCATGAATTTATTCATTTGTTTCCAGCGCTGCCTCAGTGCTGCACAGCCTTTCTTTCCCTGGCCTCTCTTTGACCCAGTCCTTCTCATTCTTGTGGACGACGTCTTGTCCTTCAGCAACTCTTCAGTGTCATTATCAGATCCCACTGTTTGCACTTTTCCTCTGCCGCATTGGTTTTCTTTATAACTTTGTATTTTTCATCCAGTCGCACATTTTTTCAAATAATTATGGCAGACATAGTTTTAAAAACAATGTATACAATTTTAAAATATCAAATAAAAGAGATTAACATAGGGTTAAGGGTTGTTTTCTTTCACACATGTTTTTTCAAATAATGGGTCTGTGTAACTGTGAAAGAAGAATTCATAAAATGTTCATATCTATATAGATAAATAGAAACAAAAATGCAAAATAAGGCAAAATGAGAAAAAAAGTCACAGATGAGATTTGACAAATGCAGTATAAAGTAACGATTTGCAGTTAGCACCAATTCAAAGTGACAGTCTATCAATAATGTCGCTCTGAAAATGGGACAGGTTTGTTGCAGTGTTTAAATCATCAGAGACTTTATATAGTGGGAAAGCATGCAGGTATAGGAAATGCATTAGGGGCTTGTGTTAATGGGTGGGGTGAGAGTGGTGGGACTTAAGGGTGGGGGGGTGAGGGGGGGTGAGGTGGGAACATCACTCACATGTCACTGGTCTCTGAACACACAGTAAACTCTGATCTCTGCTCCTATAGCCTTAGACACACTAGAGAGACTGTGGCAGGATTTCCCTGATCTCCCATTTACATCCTTCTTTGATTGTGACGTCTAATGTTAAGATTTCCAAAGCACTGTCCCATGAAATCAGCAGCAAAGAGGAGTGGGAGTTTATATATCATCAAACACAGTTAAGCCTCTTTTACTCAGTTAGGCCACATTTCAACAATTTATGCCTCTCCATAATATGAATATTGTAGATAAGGTCATTTATATTAGTAAATGTATGTGTTGTGATATAGTGTACTTCAAAGTAGTTCAAAGTACAAATTAAAAACCTTCTTAGAATACTTATACCATTTCAAACATGATTATATTTATTGTTGTAATCATTATTTATTAATATGGATATAGATGTTTTTGACTGATCTTTGAGGTTGCTGTTTTTAACTCGTTAAAAGATTTCCATATCATTTTGAGAGATGTCCCTGCATTTGGATTCAAGACATACATATGTAAATACTGTGCATGCAAAGACCTCATGCTTGTGCATTCTGGTTTACATACAGTCAAAGTCAGCTCTCTGATATTGACATCGCTCTCATCTTCTATGGGCTTTATGGGTGCACATATATATGGAACAGCCAGGGATCCCACCCGTGGCCATGCTACACTGCTGTAAGAGGCGAGCCTTTGTGGCAACAAGTGTCTCCTGCACCACATTACCATGCTTGCCAGCTCTCCCCCTCTCTTGGCAGTGGGCCGCACTGCCTCCCACCCCACTTGTGAGAAAAGGACCTGATTGTGCCAGGGGAAAAGGATTTAGGGGGGTAAATGGCTCTAAAGGGGCGGGGTGAGTGGGTTGCTTTGATTTACATACTTGCAGATTAAGCCTCACTCATCTGATTTAAAACAGCTTCCACATAATTAAGGGTCATTAGCTCCTTTGTTTTGTTTTTCATGGCACTGTGTAGTGACAGCATCTGTGCCCCAGTGGGAGCTGCCTGTGGGTATATCAGATCTAAACATGGCACGTCTCTTTAGCCTCTGTCCCCATTCATGGCTCCTCCTGTGCCATTGACACAGATCCAGTGTGTGCTAACACACAGAGCAGGGGCTGGTGCTGTAGTGAGGGGAGGCCGCTTTGGCCAAGGCCCATTTTTCCAGTGTCTCAGGGGGTACCTGCTCTGGGGCTGTTTTATTCTAACTATCATCAGTTTGTTTCTGCATGAAATGTACACATGCAGCTCATTTCAAATTATGAAATCTTATAACAACAGTATGAGGGGTTTCTATGGTCTAAATGATTAAGTTAAATTACTTTTTTGTAAGTTACAGTCATTTGATTTTGTGGCAGTTACATTATATTAGTAATGAAGTGAAAAAGTGTGGCCATACCAGCTTGTCAAAGCCTGATCCTGTCAGATCTCAGAAGCTCAGCAGGGCCGGGCCTGGTTAGTACTTGGATAGGAGACCACTAGGAATTCCAGGTGCCACAGGGGGGCGCCAGTCACAAAAACTGTCGTTGTGTCCTTAGGCAAGGCACTTCACCCACATTGCCTAGTATGAAAGTGGTGTGTGCATGAGGCATGGTGGTGGTCGGAGCGGTCGGTGGCGCAGATTGGCAGCCTCGCTTCTGTCAGTCTGCCCCAGGGCAGCTGTGGCTACAATAGTAGTTTACCACCACCAGGTATGAAGTGAATGAATAATGCTCTGTAAAGCATCTTTGAGTGTTCTGAAAAGCGCTGTATAAAACTGATGTATTATTATTATTATTAAACACAAATACAGATATACTACTAATGAATGATTCTGAGCCCAGTGCCGGCTGCTCATCAGTATTTTGAAAGAGATCTGATACAGGAGAATAATATAGCCCATATGTTACTGTAATGGTGTCATTGTGTTTCCCCACATGTTTATGTGTATCATCCTCTGCTGTGTTAAGCTGTGCCCTGCTCCTGTGAAAAGGCACTGAAAAAGACAGCTTATGGAATGTAGAAGGTAGGAACGAGAATGTTCACATGTCCATTTGTATGGCTTTAGAACCCTCCTCAGTTGATATAGAAAAACACTTACTGGTAATGTAAATAGCACGGCAGCATAAATCAGGAACCGCGAGCTGCCTGGGGAGAATATCGTGTAATAGTTATTGCGAAATGAAGTGGCATTGGGATCAATATCCCACTATATCTCACTCTGGCGTAATGGCACAGAGGGAAGCTGGAGGCCAAGGGAGTCCGGTCTCTCCATCGCGCCATAGGCCCATAAATCTGCCTGAGCCACAGCCTGCTTATTAAAGTGCATACACAAGACAAGAGTGCAGCTCCAAAAATACAGGTTCCAGCTGACCCCGAGTCAGCCACGAATGCCGTTACCTTGTCTCAGGCCAGAGGTTAAAGGCTGATTGAGGCTATTGCATTAGCTCACTGTGCACTGTATAGACAAAGTGCTGGGTTTAGCAGTGTACTCTAATAAAATATAGGTGTGTTTAACTCCTACAGCTTAGCTTCCTACAGCTTGAACAATCAGTTCAAGCTGTAGGAAGCACAGTCTGCCTCTCTTAAAGCTGCTAAACTTTACTTGTAGATTTGGGCTCTCATCATTCATCAGATTCTGCCATAAAGGAAGAGCCCCGGGGCACTTATTATTGGTCAGTGAAAAAGGATTGGAGAAAACCTTCAGAGATGTGCTGTCCACTTTTCACTCTCACAGTGTTTGAAGCTGATGACTGATGTCTGGACACTGATGCGCTGCTCTTATGTGTTTTCTAGGACTGTGAACCAAGCTTTGGTCTGTTTTACACTTGGTAAGTGTCTCTTTCAACTTTTTTGTCACTATTGTTGCGAAAAGTATACACAGAATATTTTTAAGTTTTAAGATAAAGATAAAAGTATTGAAAAGGACCTGTTGATCTGCTCAGAATATGTATATTTTTTAAATTAATATATTATTGTGCGAATGTATTTACTTTTTTATTTGTGGTATTACAAACTTCAATCCCAGGCTTTGCATACATACATTGCACAGGTGTTCAAGAGTAATTGTCGATTTCAATGTGATGTGTGAAGCAAACATGTAAATGTTGCAGACTGCCCTCTGACCTCTGTGTGAGGTTGTCTGACCAGTGTCTGACCCTGCTGCTCTCCTAAATGATTTGACAATAGAGAGATATATTGATCTGGGCAGTCTCTGGTGAAGGGTCAAGAGGCGACATGAGGCTGCTGTGTCTCTGCAGGCCTTACCTGTGATTCTGATCCCACTGTGTGTGTGGACACTTTTTGGACATTTGTAACTATGTCACTAGCTTCTGCTGCTTAATGAGGATCACAGTAAGGCAATGTGTAGAACATTTGAAAGCGAATACATTAGAGGTTGTATGACAGCCTCAGGAAATTACTTCTTTTTATTTTTAAGGCAGCACAAATTGCTTAAAGCAAAGCTATGCCTGAAAGCTTTGGTAACCCACACCTCCTAACCCCTGGCTTAAAGAAAACACACGTCTGCGGGCTATTCCCCATCTGCCTGAGCTCCACATCTGGACAGAAACTAGTAACACTCCCTCCCTCTCTGTTCAGATTCTTTCAGAGTGACTGCTGCAGAGCAGCATCTGGTAGGAGCAGCCGTTTTCTTCTGTAGATCTCGGCCCCCGATAATCCGTCTCTCTCCTCATTAAAGGGCCTGAATAAACACAGGCCTCTTCCAGTTGTTCCTCTGAATTTCCTCAGCAGGCGTCAGGAGACCTGAGCAGGAGCTACTGGATCAAAGCAGCCAGTAGCCCCTGTGTGCCCAGAGAGAGTGCCTGTTCCGGGGCTGGGCCCATTACCATTCTCCCTGGAGCCTCCAGGCTCCTGGGTCACAAGATGTCAGCCCTTTTGACCCACCTCAGAAAGATGGAGATGCATTCGAAACTGGGGAGAGGAGGAGAAAAGAGAACTAATGAAAGTGGACTTAATAGCAGAAAACAGTAGCACTTTGTGGAGTCTCCTGCAGTGGCAAAACAAGAACACATGTGTTTGTCTGCTGTGACGTGTGTCACTCTAATGCACTGACCTCCATGGCACATTCATTTTCTTATTCCTTGCACTTCCTGGCAATCAACTTAGAGGGGCAGTGGTTCGCTGGAAAGGTTTGCAGTGGAAGCAATTAAGGCACAAATCTGAAGCACACAGCAGCAGAAAAAGAACAGAGGCAGAGAAGGATGCCTGGTGCTGTAATTGTTACTCACTTATGGGAAACATGATCAAATTTATCCCTTGTGCTCTTAAAAAAATCTAGTATTAAACGATCAATGTAATTAACTTGCTGCTTTGTAGCTGCATGATGAGTGCAGATATGGGCTGAAATGGGCATAGTTTAGTATTTGTGGATGTTGTGTGTTTGTGTGTCCAAATGGCCCTGTGGTCGTCATCAGCCTCCCATCAGCCCCTCCATTAGTTACTGAGCTGTGGGTCCAAGCTCCAGTCTACCTGCTCCGAATACTGATGAGCAACCAGCACAATGAGACCGGCACACTCCCACATCACCGCATTAACATAACATCTGTTTTGACATTAAGTGACATGTTTTTCACACTCATATATCATCTAAGTAATTGCATTTCATACACCTAAGTGAGCCAGCTTGCATTATACAATAGTCCAAATCATTACAAGCATTTGTGCGCTACGTTCGGTGTCCGTTTGATTACTGCCCATCACTGGACACTGAACTGCTGATGGTCATAAGGAGAGCACTTCATTGAGGCTGCGCAGGCAGATCATAGCTTACATTGGCTGCAAAAACCTCACATACACAAGAGTACACATACAGGTGGAGCAGCACAAAGGCAAATATGAAGGCTGGGTGTTCTTATATCCACGCAGAGCGCAGAGAGCCACACGCTCGTGACAGGAAATGTGCTGCAGTCATTACACAGCCAGGAGCAAACAGGCAGCTGCCACCGCCACACTTAATGCTTTCACGTGCGTCACCAATGTCTGTGTTCACATGCTTTGGAAATGCCATAGTTTGGAGGAATATAGTCTGGCAGCATGGCTAAAATTTCTATATATTCCAGTCTTTTCTCTCTTTAATTTTTTTTTACATTAAAGTTTTAATACATTTAATTTAGGTGATCATTTATACTCCAGGAACACACTTCAAATCAGTTTAAAAACTGTTGCAAGCCATGATAAAATAAAATAATGATTACAAAAAACTATTTGTAGGAGTTTGGGTAATATAAAAACCTTAAAAAAAAAAAAAAACTAATTGTGACTTACAAATCTAACAGACTAAAGAGTCACAATGAAATTCAGGAAGGAGTTCAGGAAGTTGAAGGCTGTCTCCACACTGTGGAAGAGGGAAATTATATGATGTTCTCACTTCTCAGTGTGTCCCAGTCCTATGACACCCATGGGACACCTGGGTCATAGGGTCCTCTCCCAGCCCCCACAATACAGCACCATTTAAAGTCGGCCAGCATCTATTTCCTCCAATAAAAACTAATAACCTTTTCTGTCTACAATCACTGCAGCTTTGGAGTGCCAGAGGAAGGGCCTGTGCCGCATGGCCTATAATTGCAGTCCACCGGTCCCTCTTTTAGTTTATTTTTTTGCACTATTTTGGATTCCCCCCCCAATGCTCCTGTCCTCTGAGCTGTGTGGCTGATTGGCTGCACAGCCCGTCCCCACACTCAGTAATCAGGCAGGCTGTGTGGAGAGGGGGCCAAACTGCGGCTCAAGGACCTTTTGTAATTGGGGGGGATTTGGAGGGCACTGGGACTTTTACATGTGGTGTCAGAATCAGCCTGTGATAGTGCATGGGAACAAATAACAGAGCCGCCCAAGTCAAGTAGTCCAGGGTTTAGCTGCTACATTCTGCCACGTTAAGTGTTGTGTTTTTAACAGTAGGGGAAATTACATCGTCTTGTTGTATTTCAGATTTGATTTCATTTGAATAGTTACAAAATTATTCAGACAAAGGCCTCTGTGTGACACTTTTGAGTTTGTGAATATTAGGGGGGTTCGCATCTGGAAGGGCATCTGGTGTTGGCACTATTATATGAAATTATAATACAAACGAATACATGCAAAGAGGCAAATTTTCTACCACGACAAGTTATCAAAGAGAAACTAAACTTCTTGTGGATCTGATAATGCAATACCTGATCTTTTGGATATTTAGTAGCTATGTGAGTTAGGTCATTCACTGTGATGTGGGCAAATTAAAAAGATTGGACACACCCAGTGAAGCTGGGGTTTGCCACTGAACTGTTTAAAGCATAAGGCACATTCTCATTCATATGTGGCCAGGACGCCCGGGGGCACAGAGACTGGCTCGTCCAAAACTACAAAAGCTCTGCAGTTTGGCCTTAAGCAAAGCAGTCCATGAAAAGAGTTGGACACATATCACTTTTCTGCTACAATAATGACCATCTGTTTTAGAAATTCAAGCTTAATTTCAACCTGTATTTATTCTATACAAAAAGTGCCAATTTTGTACATGGATTTTGGGTGATTGGTACCTTCCTGAATGAAGGGAAAATAAATTGTTAAATATATTATTTTTGACATGATGTGAGGCAGTAAGTCAAGAGCTAAGACACATTGCTTTTATAACTATTGTATGTGTGTAGAGGAGTGCACTAGTTATGCACTGAGGGGCACTAATTGCTGAGCTCAGGAGCAGTGCTTGCGTCACACTTGTGTCTTTAGCTATTATTGTGTGCACAGACATATGGCCATGGCCTCTGTGGCACAAAGAGGGCCTGCCCCAGGGCATAGAGGCTACAGCCCTGCTCCCTGACAGTATAAACAAATAAAGGGACTGCAGCTCAACACTGTGTTCACAATGCAAAGTGTGGGGTGTGGAAGGCTCAGCTTCTCTGGGCTGCAGCTAGTGTTTTCTCTGGAAAAAACGCTAATGTTGCATTGGCTAAAAACCCACAGGAACAAAGCCACTACCTGCTTTTGAGTTTAAGGTTAGAAAAGTACACACACTGAAAACTGTAAACTATTAAAACCTCACAATCGAGGTAACCTCAGCCCTGTTATGAGCGAATAGTGTTGCACAAATAATAGAGGATGGTTTTTGTTGTATTGTCTGTTAGATTATGTATGATTTTCTCTCATCTGGACACTATAGGAATAATAATTGCATTTTTTTTATGGGTGCCTTTAGTTGTAAACATAAAAATGAATGGAAAATTTAATGAAATTTCTGAAATACTGAAAATTGGTACCTGTACATTCACCACTGAACTACATTATTATGTCTTACAACTTGTTCTCACAGTGTTTTCATAAAATAATTAACATGATGAAAGTTGATATTGAACATAACAAAAAAATCTAAAAGAAAATTATTAAACCTAGTCTAATGTGAGCTTACTTTGTTGCTGAATTTACTTGTAGTTTTGTTATTTTGGGTCCTCTGTTGTATGTTTGTGGGAATACTTCAGTAATTGCATTAAGACAATGACGCACTTTCTCCCTCTGTTTAAGCTCACTTTAATTGACTGTGAGAGGTGCACTGGGGAGGACAGGACTGATGGCATTAAGTGGACATACAATTAGCCATGTCTCCTCACATGCTCTGGGGACAATCAAAGGACTTGGATTCATACTGGAATTTGTCATAGGGCAGAACATGCTCTGGTGTCACTGCTGACTGTGAGGGCATCCTGATGGAATGGCATTTCATTCATTACACAAGCACACAGTGAGAGAGACACAGGCTCACTCAGGACCAAAAAGGGTTTTAATGAAGCAGCAGAAATGTGCAGCGCAGGGCACAGAGGTGACACCGACAAATAAGAAGAAAGATGGAACAGTCCGAAAAGGCCATTGATTTGGATCAGTGAGCCAACGGGATTTTGAAATGATCACCTGAGTTTGTGTGTGTGCTTCTGTTAGAGAACCAAGGTAATATGGATCCAGAAATAAGTTAACAAGGGAAATACATGCCCCTGCAAATTATAATAAGGCACTATTTTGGGAAATCATATACTTGCAGATTATAAAAATATATAAGTTTTAAATGAATTGTTTTCGATAAGATGTGATTTCCTTTATTTACCTTAATTAAGTTTTGATTTGGTTAACTTTTGAATAGAGTATATCCGTTTCACAAAACTTACTTTGTCACAAATCATATTTTTATTTCACACAATGATGTTTGGCTAATCTAAATGAAATATTAATTATTAGTTGGATACGGGCATTAGTTTAATCAAAATGCTGCCTATATTTCAGTACAAGGAAATACTCAGACTACATCACACAGGTACCGCTCTCTCCTCCGTGGGCCCCTCCTACTTTTTACTACTTTTTACTTTTTCATTCTTACCCCCCTCGCCCCCATCACAACCCCCTTCCCCCATCTTGGACAATCTCTAGCTGTCTTCTTCCTCTCCTCTCTCATCCCAACTCCGTTCTCCCCATCTCTCTCTCCCTCCCTCCGCTCTTCTTCTTCATTTAATAGTGGACCTCAGAGTGGTTGCCATGTCGACCAGCCGGCACATTACTATGGCAACGGGTCTGAGCGAGACGAGGCTGCTGATTAGGGAGAGATGTCTAGTGTAGTGTAGCCTGGCCAGCGCAGGGTGGGGAGGAGAAGGAGGAGGTAAAAGGGGGAAATGGTGTTGGGATGCTTGAGGGGGGTTGTATATTATAGGTCTGGAGACGTGTGTGCATCTTAAAAAAGAATTTAGACAGCCTGATCGGGCCTAGCAGGCAGCCAAGGGACATTTTAGATTGGATGTTACATGTGTTGCAGATAAATGATTTTTTTTCGTTCTCTAAAAAATACTACAATTTTAGTTCACCTTGCTGAATTAACATTTATAGTGCTATGCAAATGGTTTTAGTATGTTCTTAATTTGTCAGTCATTAAACAAAACAAAACAAAAAAATATAAAGGGTACCAAACTTGATATATTAAACCATATCTTTTTGTATTTTAAAATGCTTACAGAGTGTTATAAGATGAAGTTTGGACTGATCTTGGCCTTATGAGTGGTGTTTTGAGATGTGGGGGACAGAGGAGCTTTTAAAAAGCCCCTGCTTCAGAAGGACTAATGACTGCTAGAGGATGCCTCAAACCTCCCTAGATCCATCAGAGAAACTAATTACCAGAGCCAATTAAAGAGAGAGAGAAGAAAAAAAAGAAGACGGGAACAGAGCAAAAGTAGATCGGGTGAAAACTCTATTGCCTCTTTAAGCTGCTAGCGTTTTATGTAATTATAGCTTATTTATTATTTATCCTTGGGCAACATAAGAACAATTTAGTAACAATGTTTTGGACTGAAAAATGCCAATATACACTACTGACATACTAACAACAAGATATTAAGTTCTAGCTGAAAAAAATTTAAAAGTAAGTTGGGGATTTCTTTGGGATGTTGCTGATTTAATAAAAAAAAAAAAAAAACATAATACGCTATTTTCTGGTCTGTTATAATGTTGTTTCCTCATCACAAACATAGCTGGAGTGTCCTCCAGCATTCTGACCAGAACCGAAGAAGCAGTTTGGATGAGCTGTGAAACGTGTTTGACCAAAATAAACTTTTGTCCAGTTGACAAATTGAATTTCTCCTTTTGCCATGGATTTTACCTGGATGACTGAGGGATATTACACATATCTGGAGTGTTATTTTGTTTTATTCACACATGCTTAACAGACAAATCCTGCATATTTAGGCTTAGGTTTTTCTCTCAAAAAGAAAACACTGTCACATCTTGTGATGTCATGTGGTAATACAGGAAGTGCTCCACGGTGTTTTTAAACTCCATACAACTTCACTAGAATCATTTGAATAATTTCAACTCTGTAACTGCCAGTCTCTCTGAACAAAAGAGCTGTCAACTTGAAAACCATTACTATGTGACATCACAAGGTCAAACAGAACATACTGAGCTTTGGAAATATAGACAGACTAATAATAAAGCATTACTCAAACATGTGAATGAAACAAAACACAGCACTGGGTATGTTTTTGAGGAGGTAACAGCATTTTAACATGGCTTAAAGCTCACAAGAATCAATTTTGCACAATATAGGACCTTAAAATATCCTTTCTGTCTTTTGAGTAATTCTCAGTGTTTGTCAGAATTAGTCATCTCCCCTAAAATGTCCTTTATTACTAGGGTCCTGTCCTCCATTACTAGGGTCCTGTTCTCCTTTAGCTGAACTCTGGGGCACCTCATTAGGAGACTGTCTGCTCTTTGCCTTAGACAGTGGCAGAGGTGAAGACTCTCACATAATCATGAAGTGCAGATGCCATCACAGTTATCACAAATTATACATGAGTTTTAGTGGTGGCCATGCTGTAGTCCACTGCAAGATCTTTAGAGTAGTCCACACTCCTTCACTTACTGTTACCGAAAGGTGTGTGCTCTTAAGAACTCATTATGTATCTGTGGAGCAATAATGGCTGCTCCTATGTTATGTTACTCTTTTGTCACATCAAAATGAAAGTTTCTTAGATCTCCTGTAGCGTAGTACTGATGGCATACATAAACTATTTCTTCGATTTATGAACATGCACTAACACACATTACCTTGACCTTATGGAGCAGTAATGGGAAATAAAACTAGAAGTCAAGGGTGCTGCAGAGAGGTGTCTTTGCTTCACCCACACCTCTTCTCCCACTGATTACACTGAGGGGAGGGAGTAGGAGCACTTAACAGTTTATTTTGGACATGTCCTCAGACAGACGTATTGATTACATTGATTGGTGTGGGGGGGCTTTTTCACCTGGAATTCTGAGTCAGATATTCCCACAACAAGTAAAGAATATTGAAAACAATTACACTTAATGAAACGTGTGTTGTAGGCTACACTCTAAGTGTTATATACCGAGGCGTGTGCACACGACTTTGGACTTTGTCACTGGCCTACACAGGGCAGCTTTTTGCTTACAAAGCCCACTTGCAAACATCAGCACACTGACTGGGTCCAGCCCTCGCAGTAGTCGGGCAGTATCTGAACGATGTCTCCCTAGGGTGCTGATATTTTATAGTTTATGTCCATCAGTACTACAGCCTGGGGCACAGGGTGACAGTAAGTGCTCTCAACATGGGTGACACTGATTCATGAGAGCTATGACACACCGGGGGTCTGGGTCACAGCCATAGGACATTTAAACACCTAAAGACCCAGATAGACTGCCGTATATTTTAAGCTCTTTGTTATGTAGTATAATACAGTATTTGTTCTCTGCCTTTGCTCATTTAGTTCATCTTACCACTACAGGAAGTCACTGGTGCATGTTGGTCATAACACACATGGCTGTACCATGATATGGCCATCTCATATGTGCTGGGCTAGATTGGCTTGTGGAAGGGGCTCCAATCTAACATGGCATTTCAATTTCTCATCCCCCTCATGGCTGTGCTGTGCACTGCTGCACCTCTTCTACATATATATAGGCAGGATGCCTGTGAACCCCAGCCTTGTGGATGCGCATACTAAGCAATCAATGTGTCACCTCTCCCTGACAATCGTATTTTTTCATATATGGGGGCCACACTCATTTTTTCTTGTCAGTAGAAGGTGATTTGTTGTATTGTGATTCAGTTCTAAAACTTGGTGACGGGGTGTTTGATAAGTGGCTACCTCCCTTCTGTCTCCACTTATTGTCTGTTGCATCCAAAAAATAAAGAGGGGAGCACACCAGCCCCCACCTTGCACCCCCACAGCCCTGTCCCTCTCCAGTAGCCATCATAGGACGTGAGGCCGGCTGCTAAATTAGATAAGCGGACTGTAGCGCAGGCCTGATTAATAAAAGATGCAGTGCTCCCTGGAGAGGGCCCAGTGAGGGCCGCTCCACAGACCCACAGACAATGGAGTGTGCTCCACACAATGAACAGGAAACGCAGAGAAGCAACCAATCAGAGAAATATCACATTTAAAGCACAACTGGCACTCTCAGGCATTATGCATGCAACATGGTGGTCACATTAAAAGTGGAAATGTATTCATTTACTTGGGACCATATTTGGGCTGAAATAACTCCCACAGAGCTGCTCTTTTTCTTTTTTTCCCCCTAGAAAACAATGTTCGCAATGTCCAGGTGTATTTACCTTTACACCCAGCATAGAAATATCATCAATACACAACAGTCTTTACATTTCTTTATTAAATGCTATATGAAAATATATTCTGAATATCAAATCTTCCTGTTATAGTGTCAACATTGTTTGCAAGTATACTTATTTTAACATAAGGAATAATTTATCCAAAAGCTAATTCCATTTTTATTTTATTAGAAGTAATTGTGTTCCAAGATGGAAATGTGTTTACTCATTAATTGTTGACCATCTGTGATCCTTTTGGCCATAAAGCTAGCTCAAAGCTTCATAATTGAAATCATGCCTATTTCTTTTGTAAATGTAAGGGTGTAGTCCTAAGAGTGTAACATGAAGCAGGTGTATGCATTGGCTCTTGTCCCAGGCGGAGGTGTGTGTTGTGTGCGCATGAGCATCCACAGCCACATGACAACAGCCTTGTGCTGCATGTTGCTGCTGTGTGATTGCAGTGTGGATCATGAACACTGGAGCATCTATCTTTAAATAACCTCCACCCCCTGTCGCTGCCGAACAATAGCCCGACACTTCTAATTTTCTGCAAGATAATGGTAGTCATATTGAGATGAAAAAGGTCATGGGTTGGCTTGTAAGATTCTGATTGGTTCGGAGCATTACGCTGTCCTGCGAGATAAAATGGAAAGTGATATTTCATTTATAGCACCATCCTTCTCGATGGGCATAGCAATTTTAGATGATGGTTACATGAGCAGGCCTACTTGTGCCATGATTAGAGAGCATCTCGCGCTTACCAGTTAAACAACAAAATGGCCACACTAACGTCTCACATCAGCATTCTTTATTTGCAGCCTTTATGTGATGAGAAGCATGTGCTGAATATGGCACCACGTGCGGTGTGAATATTTAGTTATTCTTTTTATGCCTTTCACCACTGAAGATTGATGGCTTTTGTTTATGCATATGTATAGGCTGTGCATATGCAGCTCTGACCTTCAGCTGCTCACATATGCATTGAGCTAGACGCTGCTGTTAGCCTGTACGCTGCAGTATTGGGAACACACAGAGTTTTCATTTTGTGTGTTGTGAGCTTGGTTTTGTTACAAGTCTGAACTGTATGTCTTAACACAATAATTGTTTCCCTTTACATAAAACATTTTAACAAAACTCCACTGCATCTTCTGATTGCTGGTACTGGTAGATTTCTATGT
Organism: Odontamblyopus lacepedii; assembly: GCA_034769755.1. Lineage (NCBI taxonomy): Eukaryota > Metazoa > Chordata > Actinopteri > Gobiiformes > Gobiidae > Odontamblyopus > Odontamblyopus lacepedii. The sequence goes on along the minus strand of CM068349.1, from coordinate 21,374,826 downwards.
GGGATGTTATTGTCAATTGATATAGACAGAACATGTATATTTAGATGTATAATATATGTGTAAAAACCCAAATAGAAGAAAGGGGCAGCAGCGCAGGCAGTGGGAGGGACTGGATGTGGTTGAGGAGTCTGCCCTTTCAGGTCAGTACGTGGTCATGTGACAGGCCGGCCAAGCCCCCTGAGCCCTATGACAAACAGCGCTGGCAGCCCGAGGTGTGTGTCAGGGGTGTTTTTCCACAAACTATTCTATAAAAGTGTAACTGGGCTGTACTTGCCCTTTCCTCCTGCTATGCGTTCAGCCAACAGGCCCCCAAAGATCTCTTAAAAAATGCTGATCCAGAGAGGGCTAGGCTTGGGCCCTTGTAATCCTTCTAGCTGTGCTCTGCTACAGTCAGCTGCTAGCCAGTGTTCCCCCTCCGCACATTCCTACACTGTCTCATCCCCATGCACGTGATGTGAGTGACAAAGCGCTGGGATGCAAAGGGGCTTGTTTGGGCCTCAAGCTAATTACAGCACATTAGAGCATGACTAAATAAATCTTAAGTGGCGCTAATTGGCTGGCATTGTAAACAATAACTGTGCGATTTGCCCAGGGGCACTTAGGGTAGCAAGAGGCTGGGGCACTGGGGACTGGGAGCTTTGGCATGGTTCCAGCAGTGGGATCATAGCATCATCCGTCAGCATGCTGTGTCTTCCATGTTTGAGTCACACCCCACTTGGCACTGCTGAGGGATTCACCATATGCCCCACACCCACTGCACCATCCTATTTCTGACATGTTCCCCGCAGCTCGTACCAGAGCAGAGTAAGCTACACATGACAAGTACAGTCACACTGGAGCCTGCTGTACATCACAGCGGTAATAAAAATGAATTAATAATTCTACGATTAGACTGACATTTGCTTATACAATACACATGCAATTTTATTAGATGGTAAAATACAATGGAAATATAGTTGTTAATTTCTAATTATTTTCCCATTTAGTTGGTCCCAGTATGCTAGTCCTGTCTGACAAAATTCAAATGGTCTGCCACTTTAAATCTTAAAACGTGAATTAAGGACAGCCATCACAAGTGAATTACTACATTGACATGAATAAAGTACTGGGGCCACAGTAGCTCAGTTGGTAGCATGTCTGTCCACTGATTCGAAGGTTGGTGGGGCAATTCCATCTCCCACAGATGAATGCTGTCTTTGTGTCCTTGGGCAAGACACTTAACCTCCCACACCTCCAGTGTCTATATACACTGGTCTATGAATGTGTAAATGAATGGGTGAGTGGTTCCTAGATGTAGTGCTTTGAGGCCTTGAAGGTGGAGAAATGTGACCATGCTCTTAGTATGTTATTTCTTGTTTCAGCTTCACAAAATGTTTAAATTTCTATATTTGAAAAGTTGTTTGTGTTTACAAATGATCAAAAAAACTGAAAAATTGGTAAATTGATCTTTGTTGCTAAACATGAATTTTGAAAAAATACAGGTTTGCAAAGAGGGATGAATTAAATAGTTCGGAACCTAAATCAAAATATGTCCATAGACATTAGCTAAGGCTGCTCACTGTTGCACTATATATGCAGCCAAGCTATGTTGTGTCCCATAGTGCATTGACTGCCAAGTGGAAGTGTCTGTGTATTTAATGTCATGTTTGTTACTTTTGTAGGTTGCAGCAGACAGGCGGTGCTGACAGAAGGCTTTTGAAGAGCCTGCCTCCCAGACTCTCCGTGGCCCAAAGGTGTGTGTGCATGTGCATGCAGACGAGCCAGCACAACACAGTGAACAGGGCCAAACACAAAGCGCTTCACTCTGCCAATGCACTCACCAATGAGGAGAGGGACATGGACCAAACAAGTCTGGGGCTAACGCAACAAATTCACTTAACTTTCTAAACACTATTTGTCAGACATTATGTGACTGCATTTCCAACCAGTTCCCTTTCAGATTGGGAGAATGCTAATGCTCTTTTCCCTCCACAAAAAGCAAAGCTGTGCAATCATATTTAATCTACACTGTGCAATATTAAATAGTTGTTCATTTTTGGTTCAATATTAAATGTTCCTAATCAAATTTATGTTTTTCTTTCTCCATCATCAAGTTGTTGAAAGTTGAAAGGAATGGTACAATATTTAATATAAAGTTGAAAAGAAAGTCTGTCATATCATAACTGACATTAAGTTGTCAAAGCCCACTGCTATTAAAAAGCAATGAAGGAATAATAAAACCTAAAAAAAAAAATTGGAAATGAACCACATAGTTAGCTTAAACTGATCATGTGCTAATCTAATTACTATTACTATCAATAAATCACAACAGTGTGATACTTTGTAAATTATTTCTAATTCTTGAAAATCATCCTAAATTATTCTTCATTATTTAAAGGAAAACATTTGCCATTTTAGAGTTGACCTGATTTATTCATTCCGATAAATTTGCTCAAGTGTGTGTGTGTAACAGTGATTTGCATGTTCACCATCTGCCAGTGTTGGTAGCTTGCGTCTCGACTGGCTCATTTGTACTGTCACTCTCCTGCAGTGTTTTACTACTTTCCCAGGGGACATGTGTGCTTTTGTTGGCTTTTCTGTGAACGCACACAGGCTAATTGGTTGATTAGTTCAGGTTGGCTGCTCTGTTAATTGAAATGTAATTTAGATTTGATGTCTCTAATGAAGATCCTAATTTACTGTTTGGCACCCATCCAAGGCTTTATTTTTGTGAGTGGGGAATCAAATAGGGAACCAGGAGAGCACTTATGTGAGTCTGGCATAGAATGCATATGAAATAGATCGGGTGGTATCAAAAACAGTGCAGATTTTCAACACAAAATATAAAACATAACTTTTAATTAATAAGTGTAAATATTCTTTCCTTTGTTATTAAAGGTGCACTATGTGACTTAGAGTCCATTACCTATGTGGGGCTATAAAGACGTTATTATGTCCATGGATGCAAGTAGATCATGACACCAGATCATGCCACCAGGCCAAGTTACAGGTCAGATCAGTGAAGAGGTGACTCACAGTAAGAATGCATGTTTTTCCAATATATTTAAGCACCTGTAACTTAATAAATGCAAGATAGAAGTTTATGGTCATATTGTGGAACATTTCTGGTATTCCTGCACCAGAAAAGTTGCATAGCACACCTTTGACTCAGTAATAAAGCATTGTCATAAAACCCTAGAGATCAGTGATGCTCAGTCTCCATCACAGTTCATTCTTGTTGAATGGACTAAAAAAGACAATCAGGAAGTGGGTTTAATCCCAGTTTAAACCAAGACTAAATTGTTGTAAATATTTGTTTACTCAAAATTGTAAAAGAGAAATTTTATCAAAATAAGCCCAACTGCTTCCATCAGTCTGAACCACAGTTTAAGAAATACATAGACCTATAGCACCATATAGACCATGTTAAACAGTGTAGTACATGACAATTAACCAAGAGCGATGATCAGAATCCCTCATATGAGATGTGCACAAACAAAATAGTAAAACAGTTTTTTTATTGGTCTTAACCTCAATGTTTTGGTGAAGTTATCACAGTGTAGAACAGATTACTGTAATATTGTACTAAAGAGGTCACATACATACATTTCTCTGAGGCTACAAACATTATGTGCACTGTAAATTGTTTCTATTTAATTTGGCAATATCAATACTTTTCCATATATAAGACTGAGAGTGAATGTCATGATAAAGGTATCTGTAGTCATGATGTCAGTCTCTCTGTATGCTGATGACCAATTTCTTTGAATTCTGTGTTCAATGAGGCTTTGTCCCAAGACTGGTTCAACATTTCAAGGTTTCCCTTGAAGCTGTTTTGTAAATAAGTATTGTATCCACATTGGAGTCCATCTTGGGGGGGGAACTTGATTTCCCTTTAACATGAGGGGGTGGTCCCATCTAACTCCACCTCCTGCAGCATGGAGCCTGACTTTGAACACTTATTGTTCTTGAATGAACATATTTACTGAATCCATGAAATAAGAGAATTTATTCCATTGCAATCATCTGCCAACATTCCCAGAATCCATTCATGTGAACAAACTGCATTGCTCTGTAGGTAAATGTATCCATATCGCACTATGTCCTGAGTGTAGATTGAGGCATATTCCTGTTTGGATTCTTCTTCTTGAAAAATTTGCATTTTTTTGAAGGCCAAACTTTCCTCCAGATGATAGGGCCGTTCATGACAGGTGCATTGGTTAGTGGGTCTAAACAAAACACAAGCAACAAATACAGAAGACAAGTTATGTAGTTTTACATTTTACTGCATTTCTTTTTATTTCTTGCCTTACCTCTGAGTAGCCCCATGCAGTCTACAAACATGCAACAGTGCACATGGATGCCACTTAGCATACTTGGCCTATTAGCTCAGGCAGAAGCAGCTTCAATCGTGGGAATACTTTTTGCAGCGTTCATATTCAAACCGCTCCGCCATTTGTCATTTAGCACACGTTTAAGTCACTATCATTAACCGCCCTGCACCCGCCCACCCTTAATGAGAAAGCAATTACCACAGGCTGGTCCCTAGTCTCTGTGGCCTGGCAGCGCGTCCGAAGCCTTCCTACCTGCCTTTAGCCTTGGTCTGTGCTCAGATTCCTTCTCCTCCTTGTACCTCTTCTGCCTTTCACTGTGGCTGCAGACTCTCTCTCTTTCTCCATCCTTTGCAGCTTCTCTCTTTCGCTCCTCCCATTGCTAAGCTTCAGGCAGCTCAGGGTTTTAGACGAATCACTCTCACAATGGCTGATCAATACAGCTATTGATCCACTGGCAAAATGTTTATAAAATCATTCTGGGCAGCTGCGATGCAGCGTAGAGGGAGGCGGGGTGACGAAAGGACCAGAATGCCACACCATTTGCCTACGAGTGAGCCTGCCCCATCCTGATTGGTTTGCCTTTTGCCCGCCTTGCCAGGAAGAAGGCTGGCACACTGTGTATTCTGTGTCATTGTTGCTCAGTATGCTACAGCCCTCCCAGCTCTGCAGTGCAAACTTTTTAGACCACCAAGGCACAGCAGGCGGCTTCACCTCTCTGCTGCCTGCTGATGAATGCTTGGCCAAGAAATGAATTAGCATAAATTACTAACGGGAAGGCTCTCTCGGCCTTAATGATCCCCAGTGGTTGATTTTCCTAGCTCTTATCTCCACAGTGTATCTTACTTTTTCGCAGTCAGCCCTGCTCTTGAGGAACCTGCTCTGCAATGAATAGGGCATTTTAAAATGCACAACCAGACCTCAGACTCAACATACTAAATGCTGTATGTAGCTCCGTACCACAAGCAAATACATAAAGGCTGATATATGGATGAGCACCTGCATGATGCAACTGGTCTTACTATCACGGGAACTTCAGATCTCCCTCATTCCTAGTTCAATACTGCTGTACATACAGCATGTGTGCAGTTGTAGTTTTGGGAATTTCTGACATCATTTAGTTGTCTTGTTCTTCAGTTGCAAAACTGACAGATTGGCTAATTATAATACAATCCATGCAGACAACAGACACAAGTTTTGCGAGCTTTACGAGCAGGAGGGGTCTTTAGTGATGATGTTTCTGCACACAGAGCGGATAATGGCAATGTGGTGTAACTTTTTCCTGACTGACAACTGTAACTGAAGCAGATGAACATCTGTGAGCCATAAGGCTGTGCTGCCTCAATGACCCAGAGGCCTCAGTCCTCTGAAGCTGGCACAACCCACTGCATGCTCCTCTTTTTCTGCTTTGGACAATGACTTTCGCTTCAAAGCCATTTTTTTCTTTACTGATGACTCAATTTCAGTGAAGCACCCACAAACAACCACATGCTTTTGGATGAGACATATACAGAGAAAGTGTTAACCAGACAGAAGCTGAGTAGCAGTAATTTACTCTCACACTTTCAGAAGTGGCTGTAGCCCATTCATTACCAGAGCTGGTAGTAATGAAGTTAAACCATCATGTTGTGTCTGTGGTCTGTAAGCGGCATGTGGCTGCTCACCCTCCTCTCTTCTCCAGATGTTCTTCCATGCCTGCCTCTTCTCTCTAGCATAAAACATGACAAGCTGTATCCTTTCATACTCTTCTTTCTTCAACTTTTTTTCTTTGTATTTTTGACTGCATATCTATTTTTCACATTTGCACTTTGTTTTTCTTCTTAGTACAGAGCACATTTTGGCACAGACTTAGCTGTAAAGTATGTATTTTGGGAAGACATTTTGTTCTCACTCTAATGTCACTATGTCAGTCACTTGCTATGTGGCAGTGTCAAGGCATCTACTAAATGAGGCATGGAAGAAAATGACCATTAAGGCCACATGTTAATGTATATAGAACTATGCTAAAGTCCTATAGTGAAGTTTTGCAATAGGTTTTTAAAATCAAATATATATGAATGAAGAAGAAACTGCCAAGGCACTGATCTTATGTAAAAGAATAGCACCCACACTTGTACTGTAGTTCATGGTTAAATTCTCTTTGTATTCAGACATTAGAGATAATGAATCTGCCACATTTGTTCTTGTGGCTTAAGTTTGTGGCGTTGAATGAAAAATACTCCTGGTTACATGGCCTTTCTCAAGATAATAAAAATCACTTTCTGTAACTATCAATGCACTCTTATTTAATATAATTTTTACTCTCAGTATACCTTTTGCTCAGTGCCGTATGTGGCTGTCATCTATGATGGCAAATGGAACCTCTTTGACTGTGCCTGATGCTTTACAAATGGGAAGATTCAAAAAGATCCTGTATCTTTTTCTGTTATGCTTTGCCCTGCCTCTGTTGTAGTACAGCGTTACAGAGCGCCAGTTAATGCTGCTACTGCTGGATTGGCCTCCTTTTCCTTGCTTGCTTTTTATTGATTTCAGGCAGACATAGAGACAGACAGAAAGAAAAGGCCTTTTCAGGAAGAAGTTAAATGGTCAAGTAGCGGGTGGAGGGTGGCTTTCACCACTTTATTGACGAGGTGGAAAAATGTCACTATTATAGAGGCCCTTGCAGCAGATAGCGAGCTGATTGGATGAGTGCCCCCAGGTCAGAGTGGAGCACGTTCCTTCTGCAGCCAAACGAGAGCAAATAAAAGGGCAGAGGAATCCGCTTGAACTGGAGGTGAGCCTGCACTCCACAGGCCCGGCTCTGGGCTACACTTCTCAGGGCGCCCGAGTCAGAGAGCGCTGGATTGGACTCAGGGCTGATCTCTCTTGCACTCCGTCATCTCACTAAACTTTGGTTTGAAAGTGTAGATCTGAGTGATTATAGTGCCACAGGGACAGCTGCTGTGTCAAATGAAAACTGGATAGTTTGAAATCAGAAGGTGAGAAATATTATCACTGTGTAATGTCTTCTAACTTTTAGATCTGTCTTTATATTAAATGAATACCATTGGACAGATTCTGTAAACCAATGTTTGCATGTGTGCTGTCTTCATTGAAAGACCCCTTTCAATGCGTTTTTTCAACTTCTTCAATCCCCCCATCAATGCATAAGACTATGTCTATGTAGGGCTCCCAGGCACAGATTGGCAGCCATGCTTCTGTCAGTCTTCCCCAGGGTAGCTATAGCTGCCGAAGGTTATTATCATCAGGAGTGAATACATAATGCAGCAAATGGTGATGTAATGATCTGAAAACCTTGATAATATTTGGGATATTACAATATTGTTATCCAACAGTTTTTTTTTTTTCAAATAAAAGGAAACACAAAATCCCACATCTTCACTTCTTTAGGCATTTCTTGCCAGTTTCAGAGTTCATCTTGGAAGCCCTCACACGCTCCGCCCCTGCTGTTCATCCCTCTACTAATTAAACAGCATATCATTAGTTTGGCTCCTCCTTACCTCTCCAGACAGGACTATGGAAAGGTCAGCATGTGACAGAGACAGAGAAGTGCTTAATCATAGATGAAATGGTTTCTTTCTCAAATTGATTCTAGTTCAGATCAGACAAGAGTATCTTCTGTTAAGCCACTTAAAGACTGGGGTGGACGGCGGCAGGCACTTTTAAGAGGGCTTTTATAACGAGACATTAACAAATAAAACCATTCTGGGGACATCTGGACTAGGGCCCAAAGACTATTGGCCTCTGAGAACAGTTTCTGTCTGTAGCCCCATCTCCACTCTGTGTTTATGTCTCCTAATGGACTTCCCTGCATCACACATGCACTCACAATATAATCATGTAAACACTGAAGAACATTTCACCTATACACATACATAAGAACAGCAACATTTCTATTTGAATATTGACATAAAAACTGAAATAAATATTGTGTCTTACCTCAAAATTAACCCAATTCTGTTTAAAGAGTGTACCCTGAATGTTTGTCCCTTCACACTCTCCTAAAAGCTGTTTGCTGTTTTTACAGAGCACTTGTCACAGCCATGTATACAGAAGATAGAAACATCTGAACTGGCCCACACCCACACACATGCACACTGAACATCCACCAACTCCCTTATGCTGAATGCATAATATATGTAATGAAATAATGTTTCCAGTGGGGATGGCTGTGGCTGGGGGATGGAGATGTGTAGTGAATATCAATGTGGCTCCCCTCAGACTCCCTGGTTCAATTGGTTCGATGGTGGGGGGTAAATGAACATGTGGGAGTGCAAGAAGCTTTATCCCTTTGCCCAAAGCTACTGTGAAGTTCACACACAGAGGAGGGGCTCACTGCCCACTCTCTCATTAGGAATATAGGATTCACAGTCATGAGTCATGTTGCATCACATCAAGTCCACCAGCTTCTATGTCCAACTTCGGCTAGGATCAAACTCAGGATCGAAGAATCAAGAAACATCTGCTATGTTAGGTGCTAACCTGTGGTGTTTATCATCATGATGCATAGTATCCAAACATCACCATACAGTCATGTCCACTTTGTGCCACTAAAGACACTGAAGTTGAACTTCTCCTAGACAATGAGATGAAATGACTCGAGAGACAGATTCTCCCTGTCTTACCTCTCCTGACTCTTGTCAGAGTGAGATGCTGTGTCTCTGTCAGCTGCTCTTTGATGTTTTAAACATTACCATCCATAATGTTTTCAGCATCAGAATTAATTGCTTTGCTTCTATGTCCTGCTCTCTTCATCCTCAGCTGAAGTCCACATAAATCAAGGCTAACTACCTTTGTGTTGAGATTTTAAGGTCAGGAATTTTAGGGTGAGACCAAACTTGCATATGTTTAAGAAAATGTGTGTATGTGCTTTGCATTATAATGGAATAACCCTGTGTTAGATTGAACTCTCAAAAGAATTACTGTTTGTAGATTCCTACCTCATTCCATACAGACTTTAAAAAAATATTCATAAGATGTGCTGTAAATATTAATAATCAAATGTTTCCTTTTATCATGATATCACAGCAAAATGAATAGCAAAATGTGTGAACTTTTGCCCACAAAACTTTCACAAAGTTTGCTTACAAAATTCCATTACACTAGTTAGATATTCTTACAAGAAAAAATGTAACTGTTGTGTATGAGATGGTGGTCATTGCATGATTCAGAAAGTTTTGAACAAGTTTGTGCAAGAATGTCGGAGTGCTTTTCTAACCTCCAGATGTTGAGTTATCTGCAATTCCCAGCTGTGTCCAGAGAGGTGCAATGAGCTGGAAACTGTGTGTCCTGTTAAACTCATCAGTCTCAGGGAAAAGTCATTAGTGCCTTCAGATTGTTCTCTGCTTAGGTTCATCTAAAATAATCACTAATCACTAATTTCTTTTCCTTTTCAAAACGAGTCACACACTTATTGGAGCACCTCCTCTTGGGTGACAGCGGCTCTGAGCACTCTCGCTGGCCTCACAAAGTGAAGAAGGGGTGAGGAATGTGTGAAGCATCCAAGGAAACATGAATGACTCTTTTCCCACAAGTATGAAAAAACAGAGGCCCGGGCTGTGGAATCTTTGTGACGCAAGAGCTGAACGGGACGGACACTGCACGCTTGGGATTTAGACTGTTGTTAAAAAGGTGCACAGGTCTCAACCTCATGAGCAAGCATTTGAATTTAAAAGTGCATTGTATAAAATTTCTGATAGGAGGGGGGTCCTGTAACTCCCTGTACCCAGGAAGATGTTACTGCTTTGCCTGTAATTTTCCACAGAATAACATTAAACGTATCTATCTGTTAAGATAAGCATGCAGATGAAGCCAGCAGGCCAAGATACAGATCTGTGGAGAGGCAACCCCAAACACAGTAAAACATCATGTCTTTCAAGGGATTTTGAGCAAGAAAAACACCTGTAATTGAACAAATGCAAGGTGCATAAGTTCATACTGTGGAGCATTTGATGATTTAATTATGCACTAAAAAATAAACCATTTAAAGTTTCCCATGTATATGGTCTACATAACACAGTTTCCGAAATGGGGCACCAGAATTAAAATCAGATTTAAATCATAATCACAATTTGTACCCAATGTTGTCCTGTTATTAAAAATATAAAAATGTAGACTAAGTTGCTGTCTAAAAAAACCTTTTTATCTTCTGTTGGTTCACTCATAAATACTCAAAATAATAAAACATATTTTGTACCGATTCTATAAAACACAACTGTGCAGCTTCATACTAAAGACAGAATAGTGAACTAAAACAGAGAAGTCTGTAGAGAAGGTTTCAGTGGTGGTCATCTGGACATTGTTTTTGCGATCAAGATGTTTTGACCTGTTTCAATCAAAAATGACTTCTGGATGGGATCTGAAATGTCTTGATCACAAAAACAATGTCCAGATGACCACCACTGAAACTGTCTCTACTGTGAACCACTGGATGAATGAGGGATTACATTGTCTCATAAAACAGGGAAGAATAGCACAGAAGAGGCCTCAAGAGTCCTTCGGAGAGACCTAGCTGATTACTACTCTGCCAATGCCTCTGTAATCCCTCATACATTATGCCACAAGGTTGAAAGAAATTCCCAAATACCAAAACAGAGCAAACTTCAATAAGCCTTTTCTTTTCTCTTCCTCATCTAATTACAGCTGGCCCATAATCGCTGTTATATTGATCATAGTCCTCAGTATTTATAGGCTCTGTTTTGATCATGGTAATAATGTCAGTGGTGAATCCCTGGAAGCCCAACAGAAGAGGTGCACATCAGAGTATGGAGAGAGGCAGCAAGAGAGATCAGGCTTCAGCTCTTGAAGGCAAAAATGATTTTGATGTTGAGAGCTGTGACAACAAGGCAGCTTTTCTTTACATCTGAAAGTCTGTGCTGTACTTTATTTTTGCTGTCTTTAATTAATATCTTATTCATTGATATAACATTATATTCATTTAATGCTTCGTTTATTTAGGGGGAAGCCTACTGCCCCCCTTGCATTTGCTCCCAGTGTATATTTAACACCCACATGTGAGGCCGGAGCCTGGGGAATGGAAAAGAAAACAAGCCTGGCCTCTCTCCTGGCCCTTCCGAGCTGCCCTACTATAAATACCTCTGTGTGGTTCACCAGGCGCTGCACCAGTGGCATGGGAACCACTCTCCCTCTGAGGGTCTACCCGGGACACTTGAGTTCACTTTGGGAAGGTCTGGCCCTGCCTACAGCTTTGTGACCTGAATAGTGGACAGCTAGCAGTGTTTTGGATGCACTACCCGTTTTCAGTAAAGGGAAGCATTAAAATGTATTTATATTTCGATGAATGCCCAATCAGAGTACTGTATTATGAATACTTTGTATACTTTGACTGTAAGTTGCATAATATTGTAGTATAAAAATTGATAAAAATGTCTGTTGTAATGTTTATTGTACATTTATTTATCATTTATTAGAGAAGAAAAGACAAGAACTGTGTTTTCTTTCTCTCTTATATTGTGCAGTTTGAGAGGAAACTCAAACTCAAATGGTGCAATGTAGTCCTTGGATTTTAGGAAAGTACCGGTAACTATTCTGATTACCAGAAAATGAAAGATTAACTGTACCTGAATAAAGTTACTCAAAATTAGTATTATACATGGATATTTTTGGTACATGTATTTTTCCCTACATGGTCCTTGGCCGACATCACTATCAAAATGTCAAAAAGTCAGGCACAGCCACTGAAGTGACTGTCGATATTTTTACATCAGCATATTGTAAACAAGTTACTATATTGTCATTAATTTATTAAAAACAGTAAAGAAAGTCTGAGCCTTGTCAAAATGGCATCCCTTGTGGTCAATTCTCATGTGGTCTTAACCTGCAGGTGATCCATAGAGAGTGAAGGCTCATGTTCTGATCTGTAGTTTATTCAACATTGAGAGGTGTCAATAAACTGCACTGCTGCTTGTTCTGACCAGCTAAATATAAAGAGAGAAGATATATATTTTAGGATGATAGGTTTACATTGCGTTTATGGTGGTTTCGTATACAAATATGGAGGAATCTGCTTTTCAAACGTGAGAAAAAACAGTTCCCCCTTTCTTTGCTGCAGTGAGGTGTTTGTTAGTTACTCCCCTAAAAATTGATTTAGACTTTTCAAAGGTTTGTTCTTCACAGTGCTGTCTCTGTTTCGATGCACAACAGGCTCAGCTCATATTTTCAGAGTTTGAGGTAATAGTTTTAAACTGACAGACTAAACATCTCTCCCCCAACTGTTCCACTTCTACACAGTAAATAGTTTTATGTGCAATACAGAGGCACTCTCCCAGCTGTGACTGACATGCCATAATGATTCTTTCTGGAGGATTTGCGGGCACAGGGGAATTGTTCAGATTTAGCATGGTTCAGATTTTATTGAAATAATTATTGAACTAATAGCTAATCAGGGTTTACTGGTAGCTATTTCAGTATCTCATAGAATAATACATTGAAGCATGTATTACTTTACATGGTTCTGGTTGGTGATCACTTTACTAATTATAAGAATGTTTTTTTCACAGTTAAAATACCTTAATGTTAGTGTTTTACAGTAACTCATAGTGGCAGTGCTTAAAACACTGCCCCTAGACCTAAAGTCAGACCAGCAGCTGCTCTGCACATTAGCAATGATATGGATCTACACTAAAAGAATTGTATTGTGCCTACTGTTGTTTTGCATAAGAAATGTACTTGTACACAGTTTATTAAATTTGTTGCTTTCTGGGGCGCTGTTATAATGCCACTCAACTACACATGATTTGAGTTCTCTTGTTGCATCCACAGATTCAATGTTTTGGTTTCTTCCTCCTACACTCCTTCTCACTCCATTTCTCTGTCTCTCTGCTCTCTCTCCATCCTGCGGGCTGCTTGTTATTTCTACCTACAAGGTCCTGTAATGAAGTTTGACATAAGCACAGGGATTAAATATGCGGTGGAGGGGAGAGAGAGAGAAAGGAGCTCTGTTACACACTCAAGGCCAGCACTAAAATGGAACCAGATTGTGACACTTGGAGGGGAGAAGTTTGGGAGAAATGCCGAGACTAAAGAGAAAGCAAGAACAGGAGGAGCTCTTGGACAGACGGACAAGGCCTGGACCAGAAATGCAACAAACAAAAAAGAAAAAAAGATTGATTTATGAGTAATCATAATAAATGTTCTCTAAAGACGTCAGTATTGTAGTGAAAAGAAAAACGTTTAAAGTAAAATACATTTAAATTATTTAGGGGCCTACATTAAAAGGCATGCAATTTTGAGAATCTACTTTGGATAAATAGTTCATTTCACCTTAGAATTTATCTGTGAACTAAAGACCATATTAAGTCACCACTATATCTTTAACACTGCCAATACAGGCAAAAGGTTTCATTGACATTTGTACAATACTCTGATCTTAAATTGAACTACTGAATAAATACCGTTGGTAGAGCTGCTCTAACAAGTAAAGCCAACCAGAGCAATTACCTCCCACTGACAGTTGCAAAGCAGAAGAAATGGTGTGGGCTATAATGAAGAAGGAGAGAGCATTGCTAATGCTATCACTCAATCACCAAATATATGGCTCAGATGAGCCCTTGGTGCACCAAGCGTGTCGATAGGATTTTCTTCTGTTCTGAACTCTGAGAGGTCTCACGTGGAACTTTGCATTCTTAAATAACTCCAGCAAAATGCTTTAATCTTAATGAGTCTGAACAGCAAATCTCTCATCTGCAGCCAAAAGGATTAGGAATGCATAAAAAAGAGCGCTGTTCCACTTTGATGAATTGTGTTTAGAAAATCCCTGGGCATGAAGTTCCTCCAATGAACAAAGTACAAGGCAAGAACGGACACTTTTAAACAACAGAACTTATCAAAAGGAAACACAACATGCATTTAAGAGAAAATACAAAAGCACACAAGATCCAGCTTCTTGCTCAAATGATAAAAATGACAAACTCCTCTCTACAATCCACTTAGCTACTCTGGGAATCAGAGCAGCAGCTTTGCACAAATGACTTTTATTGTGTTTTACGGCCTCATCAGGAGTGTGTGTATTTATTCGGCATGATGCATTTTGCTTTTGTTAGGGATAAGTAAATGAATTCATAATTTTTGCCTCTTGGTGGAAGCTTATGAAATGGGTGATGAAGACAGGGGTTGATGAACTGAAACAGATATGTGCCGAGAGGAGTCCAGGGCTCAGAGAAAAGCTGCTTCCAGCATTCTCTGCTGCACTGAGTGTAATTGGCTAAACATGCACAAGTTTTCCTCCAGCCTGAGCCTTGTGTTAGTTAACTATGCCGTTTCACAGAGCTGTTTGTTTGTATTTGATTAATACATTATTGATAATATGTTAATGTAATCTGAATCAAAGCAGCAGAGCATTTACTTGATTAATTATTGCTCTGTGGTGTAATTTCCCCAATCAGCCTCTCTGAGTGTTAGGGGTTAGAGCACAAGCCTCTGGCTAGTTCTGACTGCTCAGACTACAAAGAAGATCATTGCACTGGGACCTGCTCAGGGTTCCCCCCTACGCCCCACCTCCTCCTCTCTCCTCCAAGTGCCCCAGGCCTCCACCAAACTACACCAGGCTCATTTTCACTCTCTTTATTTTACCTTTCTCACCAAATCATCGTTTGCTTTGTGTTTGTGACTCAAGATGCAGGAATACAGAAGCAGAACCCATTATAATGAGAAACAACATGACGTCTAGAAGTGTTTTAAATAATGGAAGGTGTTAACAGTGTGCAAGAGTTTTAATGTACATACATAATATCCTCTCTCTCTCCGACATGTCTGTAGCAGAGACATCCATGTCTACTGCGCTCTGACTGATGCTAAATATTAGCATGCACTTGACCCATATTGATTAGCAGGATCCTGAGTTTAAACATCTGCTCACCACAGTGCGCCTGTGAATGACAGATAACATCTGGGAAGTCCAGCGCTATCACAGGAACAATGTTGCTATCTGGCCCGCCCCTGGATCCTCTCTCCTCTCCCAGGCCTGTTCCCCTTGTCCTGCTCATAAGCACATCCCTCACATTGATTTCCCATTAACCCCTTCCAGACTGAGGAGCTGCTCACCCAGACATACACACACATAGATTGATTAACAACATAATGACATGAAAATGGCTGCAGGTCTGAGACCCCTGGGCCCAGCCCTCTTCTTTTATCATAATAGCACCTCTACTTGTCTGCTCTCTCCTCTCCTTGTCCCGACCTCTATCCATCCTGTGTGTCCACTCTGCTCTCAGTTACATGCCAGTATTCACATGCTATTGAGCCTGGCCCCACATATTCAGCCCTACAGTACTCAATGTTCTCATCAGCTTTCACAAAGCCGTGATAGAACGTATGTGTGCATTTGCAGGTAAGTAAGGCTGTTGTCACAGAGCAGTCATGTTCATTTGCAACATATTTCTATATGCAGTGCCATTACACACATACGCTTTATACTAATATTTAACACATCCTTTCAAACTTATTAGCTGTGATGGCAGTTGTAGTTAAAATGTTTTCCGTATGGATGCCCATGTTACTGCACTTGGCTTATACTCTCCTCTGTAGCGCACCTACCTGTGTATTCAAATAGTTGTCTAAAAGGATGCATGGTATCTTTGTGCTGTGGACTTCCCCTGCAGCTTTAGAGGCACAGATAAAGAGGAAGTGTTTGTTGGTTGTGTTTATGCATCATATTTGAGACAGTTAGAAAAAAGGCCTTCCTTTTAGTGTGGCGGGCCTCCATCAGTCCCAGTCTCTGAAGTACAAAGAGCCCAGAGGAAGGAGCTTCACAGCTGTTCTAAACTATAACAACAGCAAAGGTCAACAAAGTAATGTAGTGGATTTTTGTAATGCATTTTCATCTTTCTGTGTTCCATCATGAGGCAGCAGACTGTGCCCTGCCTCAGTTGTACAGCTACATTTAAATGAATAATGGGGAATATTGGAGAAAGCATAACTGCATTGTATTCTTTGATAAACTCTGGAAAATGCATGCTACAAGTTAAGAAAGGGCATGGTTTAGGGCACGATTGCCTTGCAAATCTACCATGGCAAAGTTCTGGCGGAAGCGATGGAGAGGAGGAGTGCTGATGGTGACATGTTGTGAGGAAGGGGAGTGGGGTTGGGAGCATGTTACACTGTTATCTGTGGAGCAGAAGCCTTTGTACACAAGGCAAAGAGGTATAGATTTCCTCTTGGTGTCAGTGCCTTTATTTAGGGCTCAGAGAGAAGGGACAATAGCAAACTAATCCACTGCTGAATCAGGATTAATATTCAAACTGCAAAATTAATTCACAGCCGGAAAGCAAATTCTAAAAGTGTCAAAATGCTCAAACAAATAAAGAACAAAACAGCCCGGCCCTTTGACCAACAATTCTCCAGTCATTCAGCTATGATTTTTTTCTGGTTTCTTCATCCTCTTTTCAGCATTCTGTTTGATTTGAAAATTAATTTTCATAATGATTTTCTATAGCCAAGTGAGAAAAGCAGCACATTGTTTTTGGCTATTCTTTTCTCCAAGCATAGGACTGAAGATCTGAATTTGAATATTTATTATTGAAAATAATAGAGATTATAATAATAAACCCCCTCAAAAGCTTGGTTGTAAGATTTAAGGATAGGAGTGTCTCACATCAATAAGGCCCTGAGATGTCGACCACCAGTCTCATACCTGTAAAATACAAATGTTTCTTTGCTTGAAGCTTGCAAAAATGTAGTCCATTTTTGGTTGATTTGACTAAATATGCTTATGAAAACACAAATACTAGGTTATATCATTTGACTTGTGTCAGGAGTTGTTGTTGCAATTGTAAAAAGGTGATACTGTCTGTAAGACACAGGTGTACAACTCTAGTTCCAACATCATTTCACTTGATTGAAGAGGATGTTTGAAACATCCTGGTTTGCATTTGAAACAAATGACACCTTGCCATTTTGACAGATATTTATTTTTGTAAAGAAACATGAGATGTGAGGATTTGATAGACAGTGAGGCTAGCAATACTTTTGTTGAAATGAAAAGCTGTACTGGTGCTCACCATTTGGGTTTTAGCTGACAGCATTACTGACCTGATTCAAAAGAAAAATGAATCATTTGCGATAGTGTGTGTTTTGGTGTGGTAATAGTTAGAGCTGTGTGAAATGTCTTTAGTTGCCACTCAGTGCACATGTACAGTGTGAAAATGCTACTATAAAGAAATAAATTAAATAGGGTCTCTTTGCTTCTATGGATCTAGATCAGCCTTTAAGCAATTTCAAAATGCTATATTCAGTTTCAGATGCTCTGAGTCCCTGCTCCCCACACTCCCCGTTCAGAGCACTATCACAACATAATCAGTGTGCATTCCTCCAATGAAACTTCTGCACATTGTATCAGGTTAGTGAAGTGGTAGTGTATTGTTTTGGATCCTGCTTTTGTATGTTGATGAAGAATGTCTATGAAGGAGCATGTGTCACGGCTTGCGTGCTAATCGTAATATTACTCAAACATGCAAGATGACATATAAAACCACTTCAGGCATGTTTTTGACTGTGTTCCTAACATTATAACATAGTAGAAAAGTCAATTTTGCATAACACCCCCTCTTTAAATGAATGTATTTCATTTTGAGCCATTATTCCTGTTATATCCAGTCATGGGTGTATTTAGTTGAGCAGTAATCCCTCACCACCAGGAGGTAGAGGCCTGTTGTATGGCCGTCTCAAAGAGCATTGTCCTTTTAGAGATGGTTCAGAGGCTCAGACCATTGATAAGATCTGTTCTGAATCTCTGTAAACTTAATCTTTTATACATGGCTACATAATGTGAAAGGTCATTTTCTCTTAATCCTCAAATCTGTTGCACCCAAGCCCGTTGCCACATCTTTATGAAGTTAAAGGAATAATCGTAGAGTCCATTTTGAAGACCATCCTTATTATCTCCTCCAAACTCCAATCAGAAGATATCATTATGAGTGGCCTATGACTGCGAAGCTAGAGTGATTATTTCTGCTTCCTAATCGCGTCCAATCAGATCCCTGAATCAGTTGGACAGTGCTCCTGGTGTGAGCCTTTATTATGTCCAGTGATGAATCATCCAGGCTGGTCTTATCCCTCTTAGACACACAGAGCCGTGTTGACCTTTTTACCCAGGGAAAATGGGAAACCTCACCTTCATCAGCACCATGCTCACCTAATTTCACTGCTGCTCACATATAGTCTTATACAGTCAAACATTGCTTTATGATATAGACAGAAGCCTATTCGCAGCTATCCACATGTACTCTACCTGCTGCACTGGTTGGCTATTAACATTCAGTACAACTTCTCACCTCCTATAGCAATTCAGTTAACTTAATGCTCTTGTTGTTCTCAATGACAATAAATATGTCTATTGTTCAGTTAATTACAGCTAATTTTAATGCTCAGAAATTCATTGGAAAACTGTGGGCTTGCCTCTCTATAGATCTGACCTATACCTTGGTCTAGTGGTGTGACATGCTTGTCTAGGTCAATATGTTTAATGCCATACTGTGGGACATTCTGAGCATGGTAATAACATCAGATTAGAGATGTGGACCTTAAACCAGAAAAGCTAAACGGTGCACCTTAATAATAAAATAAATGACAAGCAATGGTCATTGCCTAACATGAATGTGGGAAATTGAGTGGGGAAATTTGCTACATATTTCTATTTAACTAACTAATGCTTCAATAAACACACATCCAAAATACATTGAGTACATTTTTCAAACTAAACTCTTCTGACATACTTTATTCACACTTTGTTTTGTTTTTTCATTAGTGTGTGCACACAACATTTAAGAGGACAGAAAATAGGCATAAAAAATAAAAAAGAATAACAGAACAGTGCAGGAAAGGTCATAAAACGCAAAAGGCTTATGAGTGACCCTACTCTTAAAACAATTGAAATTAATAAGCCAAACAAACAACCCCTCCCCAGCCCACCCCCAGACATTCAACACACAATTACACACACATGCATCCAGCTCACACACACTCCACACATACACTCACACATTATTACATCATACTAAGAGCGAATAAAGAACTATAACAGCCTATGTTTACATACAAAGACATGGGGACTACATGGATAAAGGACTGAAGTCTACAAGATATTTTTTTAGCTTGATTTTAAAAGTATTTAAACTAAAACATGTTTCTGCAAGATTTTGAATGTCCACAGCACTGCACCTTGGTAAACAAAAGAAAATTTAGAAACAGAGGTCCTACAGAAAGGAACACGTAAACTGTGGCTTCTTCTTGTAGAGTATGATAGTAAAAATTGGACTGAAAATAACTTTGACTGAAAACAGGAACCCCTCCTCGAACCGCCACCTTAACGTGGTGGAGGGGTTTGAGTGCCCGAATGATCCCAGGAGCTATGTTGTCGGGGGCTTTATGCCCCTTGTAGGGTCACCCAAGGCAAACAGGTCCGGGGGGACGGGTCAGACGAAGAGCGGTTCAGAAGACCCTTATGACGAGTAAAATTCAGAGGCCAGTTACGTCGCCCCGAATGGCGACACCGGGGCCCCACCCTGGAGCCAGGCCTGGGGTGGGTGCACGCCGGCGAGCGCCTGGTGGCCGGGCCTTTCCCCACGGGGCCCGGCCAGGCCCAGCCCGAAGGAGCGACGTGGGGCCGCCCTCTGGTGGGTCCACCACCTGTGAGAGGAGCCATAGGGGTCGGGTGCGGAGAGATCTGGGCGGCGGTCGAAGGCAGGGGCCTCGGCGACCGGATCTCCGGACATGGAGACTAGCTCTGGGGACATGGAATGTCACCTCGCTGGGGGGGAAGGAGCCTGAGCTTGTGCGGGAGGTTGAGCGTTACCGGCTAGATATAGTCAGCCTCACCTCCACGCACAGCTTGGGTTCCGGAACCCAACTCCTTGAGAGGGGTTGGACTCTCCATTTCTCTGGCGTTGGTCGCGGGGAGCGGCGGTGAGCTGGTGTGGGCCTGCTTATTGCCCCACAGCTCAGCCGCTGCGTGTTGGAGTTTACCCCGGTGAACGAGAGGGTCGCGTCCCTGCGCCTTCGGGTCGGGGACAGGTGTCTCACTGTGGTGTCGGCCTACAGGCCGAACAGCAGTGCAGAGTACCCGGCCTTCTTGGAGTCTCTGGGAGGGGTACTGGATAGTGCACCAACCGGGGACTCCGTTGTACTACTGGGGGACTTCAACGCCCACGTGGGCAACGACAGTGACACTTGGAGAGGGCTGATTGGGAGGAACGGCCTCCCTGATCTGAACCCGAGCGGTGTTCTGTTATTGAACTTCTGTGCTAGTCACAGTTTGTCCATAACGAACACCATGTTCGAGCACAAGGGGGTCCATCGGTGCACGTGGCACCAGGACTCCCTAGGCCGGAGGTCGATGATCGACTTTGTTGTGGTGTCATCTGACCTCCGGCCGTGTGTCTTGGACACTCGGGTGAAGAGAGGGGCAGAGCTGTCAACTGATCACCACCTTGTGGTGAGTTGGGTCCGCTGGCGGAGGAGGAAGCCGGAAAGACCTGGCAGGCCCAAGCGTATCGTGAGGGTCTGTTGGGAACGTCTGGTGGAACCTTCTGTCAGTGCGGCCTTCAACTCACACCTCCGGGAGAGCTTCTCCCGGATCCCGGGGGAGGCTGGGGACATGGAGCCCGAGTGGGCTTCGTTCTCGGCCTCTATTGTCAACGCGGCTGCTCGTAGCTGTGGCCGTAAGGTCTGCGGTGCCTGTCGCGGCGGCAATCCCCGAACCCGGTGGTGGACACCGGAAGTAAGGGATGCCGTCAAGCTGAAGAAGGAGTCCTACCGGGCCTTGCTGGCTCGGGGGACTCCTGAAGCAGCTGACAGGTACCGGCGGGCCAAGCGTGCTGCAACCCGGGCGGTGGCAGAGGCAAAAACTCGGGTCTGGGAGGAGTTCGGGGAGGCCATGGAGGAGGACTATCGGACGGCCCCAAGGAAATTCTGGCAAACCGTCTGGCGCATCAGGAGGGGGAAGCAGTTCTTCACCAACACTGTTTACAGTGTGGGGGGAGAGCTGCTGACCTCGACTGGGGATGTTGTCGGGCGGTGGAAGGAATACTTTGGGGATCTCCCCAATCCCACCGTCACGTCCTCCGAAGAGAAGGCCAAGGCTGGGGACCCAGAGGCGGACTCACCCATCACCCTGGCCGAAGTCACTGAGGTGGTCGGAAAGCTCCTCGGTGGCAAGGCTCTGGGGGTGGATGAGATCCGTCCTGAGTACCTTAAGTCTCTGGGTGTTGTGGGGCTGTCTTGGCTGACACGCCTCTGCAACATCGCGTGGCGGTCGGGAACAGTACCTTTGGACTGGCAGACCTGGGTGGTGGTCCCTCTGTATAAAAAGGGGGACCGGAGGGTGTGTTCCAATTATAGGGGAATCACACTCCTCAGCCTCCCCGGTAAAGTCTATGCCAGGGTACTGGAGAGGAGAGTTTGGCCGATAGTCGAACCTCGGATTCAAGAGGAGCAGTGTGGTTTTCGGCCTGGTCGTGGAACACTGGACCAGCTCTACACCCTCCATCGGGTGCTCGAGGGTTCATGGGAGTTTGCCCAACCAGTCCACATGTGCTTTGTGGACCTGGAGAAGGCATTCGACCGCGTCCCTCGTGGTGCCCTGTGGGGGGTGCTCCGGGAGTATGGGGTCCGGGGCCCTTTGCTAAGGGCTGTCCGGTCCCTGTATGACCGGAGCAGGAGCTGTGTTCGCATTGCCGGCAGTAAGTCAGACTTGTTCCCGGTGCATGTTGGACTCCGCCAGGGCTGCCCTTTGTCACCGGTTCTGTTCATTGTATTTATGGACAGAATTTCTAGGCGCAGCCAGGGGCCGGAGGGGGTCCAGTTCGGGGACCACAGGATCTCATCTCTGCTTTTTGCGGATGATGTTGTCCTGTTGGCTCCATCGAACCAGGACCTGCAGCGTGCGCTGGGGCGGTTTGCAGCCGAGTGTGAAGCGGCCGGGATGAGAATCAGCTGTTCCAAATCCGAGGCCATGGTTCTCCACCAGAAAAAGGTGGATTGCCCTCTCCGGGTGGGTGGGGAGTCTCTGCCTCAAGTGGAGGAGTTCAAGTATCTCGGGGTCTTGTTCATGAGTGAGGGGAGGATGGAGCGTGAGATTGACAGGCGGATCGGTGCAGCGTCGGCAGTGATGCAGTCGCTGTATCGGACCGTTGTGGTGAAGAGGGAGCTGAGCCGAAAGGTGAAGCTCTCGATTTACCGGTCAATTTACGTTCCTACCCTCACCTATGGTCATGAGCTCTGGGTAATGACCGAAAGAATGAGATCGCGGATACAAGCGGCCGAAATGAGTTTCCTTCGCAGAGTGGCCGGGCACTCCCTTAGAGATAGGGTGAGGAGCTCGGTCACACGGGAGGAGCTCGGAGTAGAGTCGCTGCTCCTCCACGTCGAGAGGAGCCAGTTGAGGTGGCTCGGGCATCTGGTCCGGATGCCTCCTGGACGCCTCCCTCAGGAGGTGTTCCGGGCATGTCCCACCGGTAGGAGGCCCCGGGGAAGACCCAGGACACGCTGGAGAGACTATGTCTCTCGGCTGGCCTGGGAACGCCTCGGGGTCCGTCCGGAGGAGCTGGAGGAAGTGGCTGGGGAGAAGGAAGCTTGGGAGCCCCTGCTTAGACTGCTGCCCCCGCGACCCGGCCCCGGATAAGCGGAAGAAGATGGATGGATGGATGGATGGATGGATGAATGGATGAAAACAGGAAGAGATGACGGAAGACAGATGACTTTAAACATAAGTTTGGTACTTGTTCACTTCATATATTGTGAGTAGATGCAGTTGTGAAAATAAAGGTTTGCTTGGGGCTAAAAAAGAAGAGTTAGTGGCAATTCTTACAAAAGATTTCTGGATTCTATGGATGGCTTTTAAATAAGAAAGATAAGTGCTGGCCCAAATTATATTACAGTAGGAGATATAAGGGTAAATGAGACTATAATATAAAGTTAATGAAGTGCTAGTTTTTAGATAGGCTTCTTATAATACCCAAAGATTTTGAAATCTTTTTAGAAACAAACTCACGATGATTCTTAAAACAAAGCATGTTATCAAGAATGACACCTAAAAACTTTATCAACGACACTTGTGATAGTTCCTTGCCATTGATGCAGACTTTGAGTTTGTCTGAACTGAATTTTTGTTATTATTCTGAAAAAATAATAAAGTTGGATTTATTTACATTAAGTGATAACCTATTTAGCTGAAATTAATAAGTGACTGAGTGAGACCATGATTAGCTTTATGAGTGATGGAATCAAAATTCTTGTCAGTGACATAGATTTGTGTCATCAGTGAAGAGTATAGGTGACAATAAACTTGATGCTTTTGCAAGGTCATTTACATATACTATGAACAACAAGGGACCTATTTTGGACCCTTGTGGAACCCCACATCTTAGCTCAGCTAGCTGTGAGCAAGTACCATTAAAGACAAAAAATTGTTCTCTGTTGCTTAGGTAATTTTCTAATCATTATAAAACCTGTTTTTAAAAAAAAACAAACATAACATGACAGTTTTGATAACAGGATTTCATGATTCACCGTATCAAAAGCCTTAGATAAGTCTAAGGAAATGCCTAAGGTATATTCATTATTATCCTTAGCAGCTGTAATTTTTCTCTAAGATGCAGGAGAGCAAAATGCAGTATGTAGAATATTTTTTTCTACAATCATATTTGTGTTCAAATAAAATATTGTTGGCATCTACGTTTCAAAATTAAATTGTATACCAGCTTCTCAAGAATTTTTGAGAAACAGGGTAATACAGATATGGGACGTAGTTTGAAAAAATTGATGGGTCATCAGCTTTAAACAGAGGAATGACCTTGGCAACTTTAAAGGCAGCTGGAATAATGCCTGATTCAAGAGACATAGAAAATATGAATGATAAAGGATCAATAACTAGAGATGCAATCTGTTTGATAAGAGGGGCAGGGATTTCATCAGGGCCTGGAGAGGGAATTTTTAAGGTTTGCAATAATATCAAGTACTTTGGAAGTCTTTACAGGCTCAAAAGCATTTAAAGAAGCATACTCTTCATTTATATAATCAATGGGAGAACCACCAACATTGACAATTTGATTTGCAAGGCATGGTCCCACATTGACAAAAAGGTCATTAAATTGATTGGCGATTAGGGTTGGATCAGTTATTTCTACTTCACCATCCTGAAACTGAGTGATTTAATATTATTGCAGAACTAGTAAATTGGTTACTGTAATACTCTCATTTGGCATTTCTAAGTATTGTATTGATTGTATTGATGTATTTATTCCTGTATGTCTTGAATGCAGCACAGTTCAAAGGAGTAGGATTTTGAAGATTTTTTTATACAATTTATTCTTCTTTAAAGCAGATTTTCAAAGTTCAAACGTAAACCATGGTTTATTCAAATTAGCATTTATTGTATTAGTGCGAGTAATAAGAGGAAAACATTGATCACAAACAGTAAAATTTCTTCCCAGGACAATTTTCCCAGCCTATCTCTGAAATTGTTAGCATTTATGTCATTGAACCTTCGAAATTATATATTCTTTTGTTTTGTCATTATCATGTTATTGTGCAGCATACAGAAGTGAAAAACAGGTCGGTAATCTGAGATATTGCTATAAAAAAATTCCAGATTTTAAAACATTAGTGAATGCATTGGTGAAGATATTGTCTATCAAAGTAGAAGACTTAACTTATTGGTTATTCTTGTAGGCTTGCTAATTAGAGGGAAAAATAATATGAGGGCAGTATATTTGTTAAGTCATCTGTGTGATGTTTGATTTCTTCATTTAAAAGCTCGATAAAGAAATCCCCTAGTAAATAGCACAGTTTACTCTCCTTGTCAATTTTTTCAAGCACAGCTAATAAACCTTCTTTGAGCTTGTTTATATCAGCATTGGGGAGACAATATATACATCTTACAATTACTCTTTTTGTTACATTCAGTGTAACAGATTGAACTTCGAGCAAAACAGATTCATTATTACAATTTTGAAACATTGATACAAGGTCTATTTAGAATATAGAGAGAAACGCCCCCACCTCGACTTCCTCTACATCTGTGTAGTTGACCATTTTGAACAGCAAATTCCTATTCAATTGATATTCCTATTCCTATGCAATTGATATTATCAACTCTATAAATAGTGAATAGATCCAGTGGTAAAAGTATAGCCAATGTGGTAGTAGTTGTGTAAACCTTTAATTTTTTTTTAAATAAGCAAGCTTTCCTTTTTATTATAAGATTTGAGTTCTTAGGCCTCTGCTTATTGCAACGCCCTGGTTTCATCTAAGGCAGATCTGTCTTGTTGTTTAAGTTCTACTATATTTCACACTTCTACACTTTGAAATGTACAGTTTGTTCACAGTTGCACTGTGTAATTTTCCTCCATCTTTCTGTGAATTAATACAGGTCTAAAAGGTTATCCATTTAAATCCAAGAGAGTTATTAGGAATCCTTTGTTGGTGAGTGAAAGTGTGTCAGACACAGGCAGATGAAGGTGAAATATTCATTCCTTGACTGCAGATGATATTTGACTGTTGTTGTTTGTTTTGTTTGGTATTCTGCTCCTCATTTGTGCAGTGCTACACTTTTGCGGGTAGGTCTAACAAACACACACATCAACTTTTACAAAGGTGGACCCCGTTGCTGTAGCTTTAATTAGACAGAAATTGTAAACAGGCGCATGCCTCTCTTTCACGGATTATCCATAGTTTATGAGTGAGTGTTTGAAGTTCTGAAGGGCTCTGAATCAGCACTGCTCGAATGCTGCACTTATAGGACATTGTTGTCTTCAATTATTTTCAGTTATATTCCTGTCTGTAAGAGGCAGTGGATCATCTATTATTTAAAGATGCAATGGTTGCTGTTTATCTGGGATTTTGAAAAAACTATGTTATCTTTTCACATTTTTTTGATTAAGTGGAACAAAGTGTAATAAAAAGCAGTTTCAAATAGGTGTCTGTCTGTGCAGTGCAGAGTGCTCATCTGCCATTATTGTGATTTAATGTGAACGGTGCCAAGCAACTGCCGAGAGAGAAGATCTAAGGAGCGTCAGGACTCCTCTAGTATGTACATAAAGGCTTTACATACACGTGAACTCAGCCTGCGCATGCAGCTGACAAATGATAACAATGCCTTTTATTCATATGTTCTAATACCAAATGGTAGAAACAAATATTTCAGTTAGAATAGTTTAGTTATTCATAAAGTAATTATGAATTACAACCCTGAGACTACACATATTAACCTTCAAGTTAAATATTCTGCATACAATTTGCTTATTTATTTAATCTGAACAAGTTTCAAGTTTTTATTTTATTTCTTTCAGCCATGTGTATGGATTAATTGACATCAAGATATTTATCATTTTAATGACAATATTATGACAGTATTGCATATTTTTCCAAATTTGTTTTGCTGTAGACTACCCTGCAGTGACCCCGATTTATCACTTTATTTGTTTTAAAACAGAAATTACAGTAATTACAGTAAGCACAAAAATACGGACAATGAACAGTAATCAATACACCCCTTAATATTTTGGAAGATGACCTTGATGGCTTATGGCACAACAGTCTGGCTGACCACAGCCAGTGTCCAGCCTGTCTGACTGTCCTGTAATGAAGTTGTCAGTATTGCCTTTCTGTCACTCAGCTATTACTGAGAGAGATATGGAGCCATTAATAGAGGCTGAATGAACAAGTGCTTGCAGTACTTTGCTGCATTCAGAATGTACTGGCCTATAAGTAATATAAAACAAAAATGTACATATGTATAGGTGATTGTCTACCATTACAGCTGTGATCCTGTATGGAGATCCATATGCCCTGACCTTAATGACTATCTTAAACAGTGTACTCTACTCATGTGTTGATAAGTGATCAGATTAGACAGACAGGGAAAGGTCAGGCTGCTTACACACATGCTTAAGTGGCAGTGTTTCTCCCATGGCCTATTGGGCTCTGTGACACAGGTCAGCGTGGAGGAAATCCCCAAAGCCATCCAGCTGCTGCCATCAGAGACTCTTGGCATTCTTCTGTCTTCTAACTATTTAGTTGTCAGTGATTTGGTTAAGTGGAATTGACTTTTATCTGCGGTGTGCTGCGGGGCTGCCACTGGCAATTCAGAATCCCCTTTCCTCAGCTCTGTCTAAGCCTGGTGTCACATCCAGCACATTGCTATTGGCAGCTGAGCCAGTCCTAATCAATAGCCCGGTCAGGGATGGCCCGCGGCTCTGCTGTGGGTGGGCTATTGATCCGAACACTCACTCCCACAGGTCGCTCCCACAAACCTGTAAGTCGTGCCCTTTAAAGCACTGAGACAACAAATTAACAGCATTTGCTGCCACTGGTCCCCGCTACTGTACACATCATTTGTGGACTCATCTTAGATCACAAACATAAACAATCAATATGTACAATTATTTTGAAGCTTTGAGGGCTGAAGAATTAAAATATGCAACTCTGGAGAAGCTGAAAAACTGTTTTCACATGTAAGACCTGTGGACAAAGAGTTCAGTTATTTTTGCAGCAAATTTAAATGTTGCTCCCAGAGCTCCTAATCACCACCACAGTAAAAACTCTTGGGAACAATTAAACATGGGTTTAAACCACAGAGGTGAAAATAATCATGCACAGTTTCCAAATAGAAGAAGCTTCAAAAGAGCGTTTGAGCTATCACAAACGCTTGCTGCTTGTGCGCGCCTCTTCTGAACCAAATTTCAGTCACGCTGGAATTATTGGAACATATGACAAGTGCATTTGTCTGTCTCCACCAGGCCAATGAGGAATTCAAAGTTCTTTCTTACATGTTTTAACTAAAATTGACAGCAAATAAATATGTATTGTCTAAGAGACTTTGTTGTCACATACGAGTGATCCTCTGCATAGCAGTCAATTAAATATGTCAATACAGGAATATGTCTTGTTCTGCTCACAAAGAATTAAGTTTTTCCTTCTGCATTTCAAGTAACAATGGAAACTATTCACAGCAAATGATTTGGTATTAAATGTAATTTTGAGTCATAAGAGGCTATACTTACAAACAAAAAAATAAAAAGGTGGATTAATTTTGCTGTCTCCAAACAGCTAATTATTTCTGAGATGTTGATGGAAGTCATTCTGCTTTGGTTTGTTTCCTTTGAGAGACATTCATTATGTTGTATTTTGGTTGGGATACTGAAATAGTAGCTTCTCTTTCATGATGAATAAAACTGTCACTCTTTAATGTCTTCCAAACTTGTTTCTAACCAGTTTATTTTTTGTGCTTTCTTTCAGGTGAGGGCTCTATGCTGACTGGCTCTCCTTGTGACCTGGGAGTCCCTTTATCCCAAACCATATAGCTTTGGAAATCCTGGAATTACCTGGAGTTCTAGGAGAATATCACCAAAACATTTCTGGTGCCCAGGCACCACATTAATAGCTTTATTCTACTTAATTATCTTCTGTGAATACAAAGACGACAAAAGTTAGCAATAGCCACTGTCGTTCACCATGGCTTTGACCAACCTGCTGTGACCCAGAGGGTGTGACCTTTCTGCCTGAGGACTTCAAACACACAGTGTCAGAGGCTTCTGTGCAGTGGACTCAGCCCCAAACCCTATCATCAGGTAAGTTTGTGAAGTCTCTACTGCTCCTGCTGTCTGTGCCAAATGCTCTATAATGCCATCCACACTTTGAACACAGACAACTAAACCTGTGAGTTATATATGCTTCTTGAATTGGTACTTTTAAGATGTACTCAGATGGTTCTTTTTCAGATTAACACTGACCTAAAGAACAAACCACCATTACATTTTGTATGTCTTCTCCCACCTTATCTTTTCTTTAATATGCACACACACACAGATGTAAATAAGCACATGTTAAGTCCAGTAATCACATTATGCATTTACAGCATAACCAGTTTATGATGAACATGTAGCTGTTTGTGATTGCAGCTGACAGCATTTTGTCATAGAATTCCTATTCAACTGCAAAAGAGTAAGGTGTTTTATATGTAAATGCTGGTTTTGTGCTCCAGTGCTGTTACCTGATATACAGTAAAATTTATATTTTTGTATAGCAAATAATATATGATGTAATACTAGCAAAAAAAAAAAATAGTGGTGAAATTGGTAAAAAAAATGAAGGACTTCACAGATGTGAGATGTATTGATTTCATTGTGGATGTAATTAAGAGTGTGATCTGAAATCTGTGAGTTGAAGATGCCCTAGGTCAGCTGGTCTGCAATAGCACAGCAGCATGCAGTGGAGTGTGAAGAGGAGTGGGCAGGTCTGGCTGCAGAGCTCCCCTTCCTGGCCTTCAGGGCTTTGACACTAGACCTTATTTTTCATGTGGGCGGCATTCTGGGCTGGTCTCTTTGTGCGCACACCCCCTGTTCTGAGAGAGACATGCATGATTTCATACATGAAAGATATATGTAATTGGACAGCATGGCCTATGCAATACATTTACAATTCTAAACAGCCCAAACCCAGCACCTTCCTGAAAAAATGCATTTGTACATATAAAAACATAGATCAGAAAGAAAGGAAGACAAAATGCAGGTTATCATTCTTGTTAGATGCCATATTTGAGTATTCTAGGTTCATAAACCATGCTATGTGCAATATGCATAATTTTCTTTATTCTATGAGCATATCTGCATTTAAACAACTCTTTTGAGTCAAAATGAATACATACTTTAATTAAACATAAAACAAATTGTTAATATAATTTTTAAAATAATTGTTAGCACTGTGCAATAATGTTTTTACCATTTGCCATGATCTTTCACACCAGCATCAACTGTGAACACTACAGCTACACTTTACTGAAGCATGAGATGTACAAAATAAACTCATTGGCTAGCATAAGAATAATGCTGCTGATCCAGTGTGCCTTTTCATCTGCCACAAATAGGAGATCACATCACTGTCATTTGACCACTGGGAGTGTGTGACCTTTTACCATTCAAGGCCTATTTTTAATGTTGATATCTTTTTGAAACAGAAACACATTCTGGTTGAAAGATGATATTTTTACAGCAGTACATTACATTGTGGTATGAATTGCTCAGTTCCTTACCTTAAACATACTATTTGTGTGTGGACAGACTATATTGTAACCCACATTCAGTGTTTCCTATAGGAGTCTATACCATTAACTAAATAAAAAGCAAAGAAAAATAGAAATCCACAAGCTTCCATTTGCCTCCATTATTGACTTGGTGCAGTGGCTCACCCCCTCTGTGTTTTCAGCCAGGGAAATGCCTGAACTAAA
Organism: Odontamblyopus lacepedii; assembly: GCA_034769755.1. Taxonomy (NCBI): domain Eukaryota; kingdom Metazoa; phylum Chordata; class Actinopteri; order Gobiiformes; family Gobiidae; genus Odontamblyopus; species Odontamblyopus lacepedii. The sequence goes on along the minus strand of CM068349.1, from coordinate 21,344,277 downwards.
CAAAACTACTATTTGTGTTTGAGGGATAGTTCACAACAGGAATGAGGTCAGTGGACTGGTGCACACATGTGGAAATTCATAAGCCAAGGGGATCACAGCTGGAGTGGGCCATAAGGCTCAAAAGTGCAGGTACTGTGAATGCAGGTGTAATTTTAAGTGCCTATACACAATGCACCTGTGCTAAGCATTTTAACACAGTGGTGTATTTTGCATGTATGTAATAATTTTATATTTAGTACAATTTCTATTTCTTTTTTTACATTTGTATTTAATTCTATGCTTTTACTGGTCTCTGCTGAGAGCTTGATGCTTGACGGTTACCTACTTGAGTTTGTGGCAGATACAGAAGGAAAAAATACCAGAGCACATTGGGGAAAACACACAGGGGAGGTGTCTATATTCTGCCAAATGATGCTTTGACCAAGTGAAATGATTTCGTTGTTCACTGCAGGTGACTCCTGCGCACCTCTGGGCTGGTCACTTTTACTTTACGCAAACTGGTGGTGCATGGGCTAATTCAGAAAGGTATAGAACACTGGATTATCTGTCAAGTAGTCATTGTAAGCCTATTGCGTTGTGTTGCTTTACTTTGAGGCGAAATCTACCAGCTTTCAATAACGAGAGGAGTGATAGGAGTGATGTAGACTGTAGTATTTTAAACCGGAATTATTCACAATTGACACGAAGGCTTTACCATGACCCTTTTTATGCTCTGGTTTTGTCTGAATAATCGTAGTCAAAGCTAGCCTTTCGGAGTAGAAGTGACGTTAAGGCATCCAGAGGCTATGACGCAGGACTTGGATTTGACCGCTGGCTTTACTCTTAGACGCGACTTCTTTGTCATTTCCACCTGTCATCTTTCATCTCGTCGCCTTCTTTAATTCGCGTCTTCTTCACGTGGACAAATTACGCACTTTAGCTTTGTTTCATGTGCTGTATAGGACTGTCTGACATAGCTGAGAACCACATACGGTTTGGGTTGTTTTAGAGCCGCTCGTGTTGCAGCTGTCTGGAATGGACACTTGTCTCTCATTTTGGAAACCAACGCGCGAAAAAATTGAAATAAAAATAAAACCAGGCTTGAGCCGGATTCGGAGACAGCCACTCCTAGGATTTTCCTGATATTTCCGTTAAAATTAGTGGGCCTATTTAAAGTAAAATAAGGCCTGCTTGAAATTATAGGCCTACTGTAGGCTAATTAATAAGATATAGGCCTTAACAGTTTACTATTTGAAATTCAAAGGACACGATAGATAGGCCTACATATTCACATCTTTATCAATTTAAGAATCAAAATTTTATAAATTAAAAAAATGGTAGACCTGTTTAATTAGTTGTCTCGGACCATGAGAAAGTGTGTACATCTAATTTTGCTTGTTTATGTATGTAATCCACTTCAGTATTCTCTGCACTTTAAGAGAATGTTTTTAAAAATATAGCTCCATTGCATAATTTATGTGCGTGTATGATAATAATAATAATAATAATAATAATAATAATAATAATAATAATAATAATAATAATAATAATAATAATAATAATAATAATAATAATATTTATTTATTTTTGTTCTTGACAAAAATGTGTCACCTTCCTTGTGCCACTCTACCCTATAGCCTTAGTTCCCTGGAACAACTTTTATTCACTTGTCTCCAAAAAGGGCACAATATATATTTTTCTACTTTTTTCAAATTGAGAGGGTCCAATTCATCTTTAAAATATGATTGCATACAGACTGATGCTTGATGATGTTGTGTTAACACGTCTATTTCCTTTCGATCAAAGTCAAAAGTGATTGCTGAATAATGCATGGGATCATTAATAAAGTAGTGATAGCAGCAGAGGACTGATATGCGTCTTGTTTCTCATGTAAATGGACAAAACTGACCAGACAGACACTGTGCTCCGTTTACACAAATCTCAACAGCAGTAGCCTACTCCAAAAATCAGGTCGAGCTGCAGCAGCCGACATGTGCAGCCGTTTGCTCCATCCGCTTACACCGTCCATTGCAGGCACCTTATGATGATGAACTGACACCACACACAAAAGAAAAAAGAGCCATTGTCCATGCATATATTCATTTACTTTTAAATTTAAAACAGGTTTTCAATTTTTTATTATATTTAATTAAACAGATATGTTAAAATAAAACCTAAAATAAAATAGTTTAACCCTACTATACAAAAAGGCAACACATTATACATAGGCTATGCATTAACAGAGAGAATTTAATCTGAATTACAATTAGGTGGCTTTACAGTTACACACAAAGCAAGCCTCATATTCACCCCTCTAGTTTACAGAAGACATCTGTATTTTACATGAGAATATTTGCAAAAATAATAACAACAATATCAACGACAAAAACAAGAATAATAATAATAATTATTATATATATTTTAATCAAGCAAATAACTAATAAATATTTTTTTAAGTAATAATAACTTGATTAATTGTCGAAACAACACCCATATTTTTTTTTGTATGTTATATATTAAATTGGAACCATGTGGCTCTGATCTTTGTTGATCTAGGCTAAATAGTCGTTTCTTTATCGAAGACCTGCCGTGGCATTTTATTTATTTGTTTGTTGGATTATCTCCATGTTTATGTTCGTGTTGACAGCGCAGACTGTAACCCCTAAATGTTTGGCTACTTGATTTAGCCATATGTGCGGTATTGGAGCAGGAATTAGACTATTAAATTCAACACGAGGGTTTTTCATCTACGGATCACTATCTACAACGAGTCTTGGCTTGTGAGTGCGTGTAGGCACAGAAGCGCGTGTGCAGCTCATCCGCAGGCGCTGGTCTCTATAAAGAGGAGCTGCGCTGCTTGATCCCTGTGGTCACAGCCTGAACATAAGAGGGCGCTCCCATTGCACCTGGCTGCGCTGCCCTATCCACCCGAGACGCACAGGGAGCCGGACATCAGACTTTCAAGAGCGCTTCTACAGCTGCATCGACTTTCATTTATCACGCGTTCTGTGGATATATACTACAAATGAGGGGAAAAACACATTCTGAAAACGTTTATAGGATAAAACATTTGCACGGTGCTCGTCTGTCCGTTTATATGTTAACACATTTTGTATAAATATAGGTCAACCATAAATTCCAGCAAAAGCATCTGTTAACTGGTAAAGCCATCCATCAGTCCGGTGACTCTATAGAAATAAAAAGTGAAATGCTTTTTAATGGCCACATGCTGTGTTAGGCGAAATGTTTGTATCTGGTGTAGTATTTATTTGGTGGCATCTCCAGAAGACAGTCAGATGCTTTTCTCTGTTTACCGTAGACAGATGACTTACAGCCTCCTCCTTGTTTGTCTTGCTGCCTAGAGTGCTCTAAAATAAGTGACCCTAGATCGTCATAAAGGGGTGTGAATTCTCTCAATTGTGTCTATTATCTTTAAATGTCTACTCTTTAATTTTTTTCTATATTCCATTTCCGCATTTTCTCGAATTCGGTGCGTGCACGTGTCCCATGCGCGAACACGACGTGGTTCTTCAGTGTTTAAATACATTAAAATTATTTTTGTCAGTTTACGTGACAGTGGTATTAAATCTGTGGGAGCAGTGGTTAAAACGATTGTTGCGCTTTGCCCCGCGCCCCAGTTCACCATTTTGTTCCGTGCAGGTCTAGTGATGGTCAAGCGCTTTTATGTGCCCCACATCCACTGAGCATTTTGCATTTAAGCCACTCTGCCTTTCTTTGTCATATCCACGGGCTGTCATAGCCACAGGTTGTGTTGAATTTGCAATGCCACTCGTCGATGTATGCCTATTGAGAGTGGCACGTGGACAGTTATCCTTCCCACAGAGAGGCGCAATTGAATGGCGCTAACACAAAAGCCCAGACCCTGTCAGTTCCCCCTTTTTCCTTTTCAGAGATGCACGAGCCCTAAAAGCACACGGGCCTCCGTCTGACTGCTCCTCGTTTTATGTAGCTCTGCCATGCGCAATATGGTCACTGATGGAGCAATGTCAATCAGGCCTTTGCATAAATTTGTAAACTGAAGTTTGCATTGTTCGGCTCCAGGCGACTGACTAACACAAAGCTGCCTCGTACCAAGCCTCAAATTACACCAAACTCTTTTATTATCTGCGAGCCCCTTTAACTCCTCTCATACGCGAATTTAAACCTATTCATTTTTACAATCTCTTCTTCCCGAGAGAACAGACACGTCGCAAATCCTCGAGATTCCCGCGGTCTGTGTCTCACTGTGACTGAGAGTGAGCTCGTGCCATCTCCGTGTCTTGTCGTGATATCTAGAGCTACACACAACCGTTCTCCAGTAGGCTATCTCCTTCTACCAGGTAACAGTGAGTGCTTTTGCCAACGGGTGACAAGTGCGGAGGAAACGCAACGTGAGAAATGTGGAGCATTTATTAAAAAAAATAACCTATATATATTTCATGAGATGATTTAAAGGAGATATGCAATTTTAACTGTGGAAACGGTGTGTCCCATGGGCTTTCCGTAACCTCTCATAACCTTAGAGTCAAAGGCCTAAGAAAAAAATGAGAATAACAAAATAGTCTGTTCTGGTCACCCTTCGCTCTCAACGCATCACTACTTCACTACAGATTTGCATATAAAACAATACCAGAAAAACATGCTCTCGGCAAATCCATTATGAGCATTCAGAAAGTTGGAACATAATATTGGATCAAATAAAAATACACGTAGACATTAAACTTGACATTAAGTGGACTTGTTGGAAATCCATGCAAAGAAAAAGTACACACAGATACTGAGGGATTGTCCACCACTCTTCAGAGGATCAACAAAAAAAAACAAAAAAAATAAAAAATATAACAATGAACAGCAAAAGTCCAAAGGGTTGCTTTTTGCAGTTCAGGTTTTATTCCGAGGAAACAGGCATGGATGCAAGTTACAACGAGTAAGGAAAGACGAGATACTCAGTGCGCAGAGAAGGAGCGAATGTCAGTAAATGTACTGTGGTATTGATCAGAGAGCGTTCGGAAATTTCTCATCACCAAATCTCAAGCAAAATCAGCTACTGACCATCTGGCCTTCTGGCAGAACATCAGTGTACACAGTAAACGTAATGCATTAAAGAGTGGGGAAAATAAACAAACAATAATAAATTAATAAAATAATATTGAAACATGTTCTATTTGATTCCTCTCGTATTCAGTAGTGCCTTAGCCTAATCAAAAGTCACCTGCTCTGGAGCTGTACACGTGTACTACCTTGGAATTTGTTTTATTATCACAACGCAAAAAACACATGCACACACTGTTAAGCCCAAAGAGGTTACTAGTATAATTCAAAGCAAACTCTATATAAGATCCTGAAACACCTGACAGAAAGAAGATAACGCTTCGCACCTGTCCGGGTCAATAAAAACTTGGTAGGCAACATTTGTGTTCAACTATACATAAATGACAAATTTATGCCTGTATGCAAAAATATAATTAAAATTAAAATGATTAAAAATACATCCCAATGGGTCTAGAACAATTGTCAGTATGTGCGAGTTGAAATTTGAGATCTGTTCTACAAATTTCAGTTTCAATACAAGATACAATAATACATGATCCATGTGTCACAAAACGTGTCTTCATATTAGGCAAATTATATTTATATTTTTATAACCATATTTTTATCAGCAACATCTAATTATTCAAGATTTAAATAACTTCTAAATAAAAGTTATACCCATAAATGCAATTACACGTAATAGCCTATTATTACGTTTACATTACGCTGTTATTTTCCTAAACGTCACTAATCTTGCACATTTAAGTTCCGATAATGTCAGTGTAGTAACTAAATGTAGAGTAAAGTCATTTTAATACCAACGGCGATTTCACAGTAAATGTGGTAAAGCTGCTCCTGACGCACACAACGCCCATGTTTATGTGATATAATAAGGAATCACAAATACATTGTTCCTCTATCGGGCACTAGATGCGCCTTTACTCGACTGTGAACTTTGTAAGTTGTCTAAACTACATCCTTTCGCAGTTGTCTATCTCGATTAAAACACGTAAAAAGAGCCAAAAGTGATAGGATAAAACAAAGCCCAGCGGTTCATGAGCCGGAAGCGCTTGATAATTGCGTCCGTGTTTTATTTTAAAAAGTTAATTCGGTGTAAAAAGCTTGCAAAATGTTGGAAAACGCAGGGTAAAGCGGTGCATGTAGCCTCGGACTTTGCCAGCTATGCCGCTTGCGCCACTATTAACTTGGACTGTCTTCCGTCTAATCAAACTCTTACTTTCCGCTCGTCTTAATTCCATACTTTCAATTCCTGATCATTACTTTGGTGTTTTTCAGCTTGTATCTATCCATCCCTCCTCCTCTTCGTTCCCCTCCCTCCCTCTCTCTCTCGAGCTCTCTCCTTTGCTGAATCTTATTGATCCAGAAGGCGGCTAATTAGCCCTTCCCTTCGTGCCTGTGTAATGAAGCACATGCGCACTGAATTAATCACAGCCATTTTTTGCAGGAAACTAATTAGCAGGAATAAAGATCCAAAGAGTTTTTTCTTTTCAATCATCAGATCTCACTTTCACCTCTTCCTAGCTCCCTCTAACACAAGACTCACCGCCTGCTTTGCATCCAAATTATTTTTATATTGCCTTTAACAACTAATACTCCGTTTTTACACTCCGCAACAACAATGATCTTTCTTTTGCCACCCTAAGCGCAAACTGACCAAAAGGGGACTGCATTGATGGGATCTTTAGCCAAACCATCACTATACTGGATTAAAACGCAAGGATCACAAAGCGGCAGCAAGAAATTGTAAGTTTCAACTTTGTGTTTGTCTCTTTTACTGTGTTTCTCCGATCCTATTCTTTTCGCTGTGGACTTATCTCTCCTGTCGGTCCGACTTTTAGCTACGTATACCGGAGCTGTCGATTCTCACGTTATGAGAAAAGACTCCCAATTTCAAGTAGATTTCATGCAAGTAGTTAGCTTTTATTCACGATTGTTATGTTTTATCGTTACCTGTGTTTACATCAGCGATCGTCCTCCTCTTCGTGAATGGAAGATAAGAACTGGGCAAGAGACAGCGATCCGCTCCAAGCAGTTGATCGTACAAAAACACGATTTCAGACAAATATGTGCTTTGCTTTGCATCGTAAAGGCTGTAATGGGGGGTTATGGGTGTCAAGAAGCATGTTTAGGACACAGAATCGGTAGAAAAAGACAGTGTTACGCGAGCGAAAGGCAACGGTAGCTCCGCGTAAGCGCAGCCCAGGAAAGGAGCTCCAAGTCCAGCCTGTGGGTCCATGCGTGTCCGGTGAAGACGAGCACACCTCGCGGTCTCTGTTTTTAAGACATTTTCTACAGGGCAAATCCAGTGGGGCTTTCTGAAGGGATGCTTGCTTCTAATTCTTCTTCTTGATAAACACATTTTGCTGTTGTCCGATTCTGCCGAGCTCGTGCAGTCCCTCCGCCCTGTCTCAGTTCCTCCAGCTACACTTTCTCCTTTATCGTAATCTGTCCGGCTTTTGGCCATGTTTTATTTTTCCTCCCTCATACTTTTAGCTACTGTTTTAAGTCGATTCTTGCTCATTCCCTGTCGAAGTCACATGCAAATTGATCGACATGTGTATAGGCTATGTGTGTGTGGGACGTGCGCGCGGGGGCTTGTGTTTGCGCGAGTCAGAGTGTGTTGTGCGAATGGAGCCCCCGGTCTTGTCCATGGCACGAGCGGACTAGAAGTGCACCGAGAGCGGACGTAGGATAGTACGATACGGTGTGCCTGTCATGCTGCAGACAGAGTCTACTAGGCTGCTCCTAGGATCACTTTTCCTCCAATGCCGGGCTGTCCTCTTTACTCCGGACTGCCAGGGAAACGATTACCAAAATTGAAAACAAAATGTGAACCTCACCATACATAATCTGTATATACGGTTTCAAAAATGATTGCTTTTAACTATTGGAGGGTTCACCCATTCGCTGATATCCAACTAGTTTAACATAATAAAGCTTTTACGCGTAAAGGCCTTAACAAACTAAAGACTTGCTACAAATTCAATGATATAGTATCAAAAGTCGCTCCTACAAAAGCAAAAAGCGATTTTGCTTTAGATGTCTTTAGTGCTAATCGTAAATAATAATATATAGCCTAAAAATAGCTATATAGTTTCTTTCAGTAATGAAGAGAATCCCAAGTTAGTCCTATATTTTTCCCAGAATGGAATGGAGCGAGTAAGGATTTTGCTAGTAAAGCAAGAGCAAGGCTACGAGTAGGCGCCTACCGTTTAGGGGACTCAAGGGGTGTGTGTGTGTGAGAAAGAGAGTGTGTGTGGGGTGGGGGGTATGGGTCAGACAGCAAGAAACCGGGGGAACAGGGGTCATGGAGTGAGCGCACAGATAAAAAGGAAAGCAAAGGAAAACCCCTTGCAAACAGCCCAGGGACGGTGGTAGAGAGAAGAGGCTGGTTGTTGTGTGTGTGTTTTGGGAGCAGCACAAAGCACTTGTGGTTGTCAGCATCTGCACAGATTAAGACTTTGGTTTTAGTTTGGAGTGTGAAGAAATAGGCCTGATGGCTATAAAAGCTCACCCAGGCAGCGAGTCCAATAGGCATTCACGTTTTATTTAAAGACGAGAATTGTGGAGGAGAGGACTGATGTGGGGGGTTGGTTTAGAGGGGTCAGATAGCCAAGGGCCATGAGAAGAGCAGGCAGGGGAAGAGGGCACACAAACAGAGTCTCATATAAATCAAGAAAAGGAGATTATTTGTCGATTATTGAACTCTAATAAATGCATTCACATAAGTCGATAGAGTTTGAGTTGTTTTTTTTTGTTTTTTTGAGAAGTCGGTACAGTGAACAGGACAGGTACTGTTTATGCCTCCCCCGTCTGACAGTAACACTCCTCTCTCCTCCTCTTCTTCTACTCTCTGTCTACGTCTATGTCTACGGTTACAAAACAAAGGCGAGCACAATAGTTTATTGTCATCTCATGTGTGTGATTCCTAAGTCTTGTCTCATTGTCATATTTGTGTTTAATTATAACTGTTCCTGCCAAAGCTATAAGAATGTCATTTGGATGTTTTCCATTTGATTTCTCTGACATGGTGTGAAGATAACAACAGCAGTGCGTTCTTGTCTGTAAGGATGGACGAGTCCTCTATAGGCTTCAAAAATAATTGCAAGGCCTGTTTTAATTTGGAACCTAGTAAGGTATATTCACACTAACACTTATATTAATTAAAATCTTTTTTTTTTTATTTCTGTAGGCCTGACCTTGAAATGATTCTATATATGGAAATTGTATCCATGAAAATAATTAAATAGTAATGGAATTTATTATTTCTCTGACAGCCACATTGGGGTAATGGTTATTCAGAGTGCAGTAGCCATTTTAGTTATTTATAGATGACAAAAAAATTACATTTAGAGTTTGAACTATTATGCATTTGTTTTCACTGATAGGTAGGTGCTTTATGCTCCAATGAAAAATCCAGTTTGATTTTAACACTTGCATTACCATTTTGAACAACATCGGTGTGAAGATGGTCGAGTAGGAAAAGCATCATGGACTTGTTTGATCATATGGGGGTTACCACAACGAGAGACGGAGACAGCGCCTCTGGCTGTCATAACCCCTTCTCCTTATTCCTCTCTGCTTCTCCCTGGCTCTCTGTTTTATACAGTGTGTGTCTGTGCATGTGTGTGTGCTGCATCGCTCCCTCCCCACCTCTCCGATGATGGGCACTGGTGCAGTAGGGAACACTGCCATGTCCCTGGTCTGAGAGAGCCCTCTTTGGGTGAACACTGTTCTCATGCTAAATAGACACAATACATTCATTTTTTTTTTACATTTATTATTAGCCAAATCAATAAATATCACATAATAATAATAGAATATGTTATTATAGTTATCAAACATTGTTTATAATATTATAAATGATTTAATGATTAAATGAATAAATGATAAATGAGGCCTGTTTATTCCTTGTGTGTTCATTGAAGTGATTTTGCCTGTGAGTTCATGAGGTCACACTGAACTGGTTCTTCTAGTTGCTCGGTGGTGCTGTGTGCGGGTGGTAGATCAGCTCTGTGGAAGGCCTGGCTAGTGTGGGGAGAGGAAGGCAGCACACATGACTCTCATGCTCAGGTCGGTGCTGTGTTCACAGAGGCTGGAATCAGTCCTTAATCTTTACAAACCTTGTGCTCACAGTTCCTCCCCTCATCCACAGAAGCAGTCCATGTCTCCATCAGTGTCTCCCTTTTATCTTTACAAGTAAACTTGACTGCCATTTGTGTGGTTTATTCTCTCACTATGTGATACCATGTTAACAATTATGGTTAAGTCAGTGCTGGAGAGATTTATGAGAATAGTCCCACACTGCATACATGACAAAGGCATTTTTATGAAATACATTGTTTACCTTTATTTCTTTTTAAAATCAGTTTGTACATTTTGTGAGCTAAGAGACAATTATTAGGAATATATTAATATAAGTTTACTTTTGTTTTGACAATCTTAAAATCTTAAAAGTTGAATTGTGTTCCTCATAGTAAAAGGCAATATTGTGGTTATAATCATGATATAATATTAGTTGTATGGCCTTGAGCTGAAGAAGTATAACAAATGCTCAGTATTTAGTATAGCAAAAAGGTGACAGCACTGAAGACTGAACAAGGTGTTCTTTTAAATATTAACATATCGTAGGACACATAGGTCACCAGGCTGTGCGGGGTCATCACAGATGTGGTATGGTGGGTAGTGTATGGTTTTGGGCAGTGTCAGCCTGCTCACTGCTCTAGGATTGGCTGAGCCGTGATGCTGCGTGTGTGTAGAGTACATACGTCCACACACACGTACACATGACGGGATGACAGTGACTATGCCGAGGGCTGCTAAATTAAACAGAGCTGAACCTTGGCTAAAGCCCACCCCTCTCTGGACCATGGAGGCCAGCATTCCACCCTCCTCACTGGTGCTTATCATCACAAAGGACAGAATGCATAAAACATGGAGGACGCTTAGACACAAGCGGGCCAGGTTGCCTTTCTCTCCCCCATGCACGCTGAGCCCCGAACAATACGTGGGCCCCTCTGGCCTGTGACTCTGACGACACACATGCACACGTCTTTTTATCCTTCCTTACTTCTTTGTCATGCTCTTCCTCTTCCCTGTGTTACTGTGCTCTGTGGACTGATAACTGCCCTAGCATTGTTTATCTGTGTCTGTGAAATCCGCATTGTGTTACTCCAGTGGAAGTGTGCGGCGGCTGGTGCTGTGTGGAGTGTGAGGTTTCAATATTAACAGTACAGAAACAGCCCACTGCTTTACATGTATCATTTTTGCACCTTTTGACAATTGTCAGTGTATACTCTAATTGTGTATTTTTATTACATTTACAGAATGCTATTTTACACCAGATATTTGTACAGTATACCAAATCAGTATATTACAATTTTAAAGGGACATTGATACATAATTCTCCCTTGCAAGTTTTCCTAAAGTACTTTAAAATGTTTGATTAGATTGCACAGTCAAGTGAAATTTTACATGAACACTCTCCACACATACATGCATGACACAGTCATGCAAGTATGTTTTCACTATACTGTTACAATCTCTTTGTTAATGATGAAAATCAAAACAGAAATATCTGCTTACTTTTCCCCATCACCAACGATGTGGATGAGGAAAGTATAGTATCTGCATGTTCTGGACTCCAGTAGTTCTTTTTCACTTCCGCTCTGTGTATCCCACGTCTTATCCTTTTTTATAGAAAGGAGAAAAGAACAGAGTATGTCCCTGCAAAAAAACGTCTGATTCACTTGCAAATGTGAGGTAGCTGGTGCTCCCACATTCTCATTGCAAGAGTGGACAGAAAGGGGAGGCGCACGTAACACAAGCGACAGTGTATTTCGCAGAATAGTGAGAAAAAAGATAAGAGCTAGGGTAAACCAGTGCTTGTCAGGAAAAGGCCACTGCTCAATTCATTCATTTACACAAGTTACCACAGCTCTACTCACTCGTTACATGCCACAACATAGTGCTACCTCAGCCTATGTTCTCATCAGGTGGGCCAGTGTTTTCCCTGTTCTTCCCTAGAGACGACGCTGACAGTAGTGAAGGGGTTAAGAAGCAGGGATAGCCCTCTTTTGTCTCAGCGGCCCTCTGTGCCATTGTTGTGCTGGAATTGAGCTTGGTGCACCTCACTTGACCACAGCAAAGCAATAAAATGGCCTCTAAGTGCTAGAGCCTCTGTAGTCCTCTGATGTCAGCTCTCGCACAGCTTCTGCCCATGCTGCTTTAGCTGTCTCTACACTGTCTTTGGACACAACAAAACACTACTAAAGTACACTCTTTTGTTTTGTTTTTTTTATAGTTAAACATACTGTACAGTAGTTTAGTTATAATTGTTCTGATGTTAGCGATAATAATAATAAGTTGGTGGATAATTTTAAAGTTGTTTCTAGTTTATTGTCTGATTAGTGAAACATTTACGTGCAGCTGTCTTTAGTATAAAATGATGATAATATGCAGTCCAAAACAACAACAAACATATTCAAAAATCATCACTTATCGAGGTTAAAAATGAATTTCGTGAACTTTCTTATAAATGTTGTAGTGTGAGTGTTGCTTTGAATTTTAAATTAGCATATTATTCAATCCTATGTTGTCTTTCAAATTATTCTCATATATACCCTTTTATATGCTCTTATTCTTCACCATTATATTTTTCAGTAAAAAAATGACAATGCATAGTGTCGGGGGATGGGGAAGCTGATGGCATACATGATTGTTTATAGCTACTCCCACCTTTGCAGACATTGTAATTAAAAAAAAAAGATATAGTGCATGTCCATCTGTCTCCATCCCATCTTGTCAAATAAGCATCTAGCCGCTGCAGCAAGCATGTCTGTGGATTTATGAAAGCGCTCCCATTGGCTGAATTATAATTGGCACCGTCTTGAGTGTAAACCATTTTGGCCAGGTGTCATACAGACTACAATGCACCAGGCTACAATTAAAGCTACATTTCCGATAACCACAATATCACTACACAATTCCAGAGGGCGGTTCTTCTTCCTGATATGATGTAAGCTTACCTTAGCGTAGCTCTTATAGTTCATCTAAAAAACAAACCTCTCTTTCCTCTCCGGGTTTCACTGTACCTAAAACAAACGCTCTTTCCTCATTTTCCCTGTGTTAAATGAACAAACATTAGGACCTCAGTGGCTCATAATAAATTTATTAGAGAGAGGCATACTCCCACACAGCGCCTCCAAAAAGCAGACATGTACTACAGATTGTGTGTTTAGCCTGGGGTGGTGAATAGCTATCCTTGCCGTCTACTTAAATGTATACGTTTTCAGTTAGATAAATATATTCTGTTCAACATAATTTCTGTAGCTGCTTCATATTTGTTTTGTTTTTTTAATTAACCTCAGCATCCAGTATATTCTTTTTTACTACCCTTTAAGAATAAGCTTACCAAGTGTTTTATTTACCATCCTTACCGCTGTCTTATATTGCAGTATTTGGATATCGTATCCAGCAAATGTTGTGTTGTATTTTGCTGTGTCGTGGCAGAGGTCTGGTGGTGTCCGAGGGGGAGGGGCAGCTCCCAGGGGAGTGACACTGGGCTAGACGGCCGTGACAGACTGGTGACCCTGGCTTTGTGACGTCAGCGGCCTCGTCTGGTCACCATGACATTCATTTTTTCCTGCCGTTTAATAAATGAAGATGGGGGCATGCCTGGTTCATATTAGTTTATGGTGATCTGAATACAAATGCCTGTATATGTTTTCTGTCTGTGTATCTGGGATTCAAAACCGTGTTGGTGTAGAAAGTGGATGAGAATACGGCATGCAATCATTTGGGTTCATGTGATGTCATTGTTTTCTGCAAAGCTTAGAATTGAAACTGATGTTGTAGGTAAGAAATCAGTCAACAATTTGCTATACGCTGTCCAAATCATTAAAATGTTTTGACCTGGTTTACTGTTAACATCTGTAATTACTGTTCCTCACCACTTGAAACAAAACATCGGTGGAGTTTTTGTTAGTATATTTTTTTCTTTCTATACTACAGGTGATTGTGATCGAACACCATCAGATTCTAGAGTGTAAACGCAAACTATTGTTATGATGCAGAAATATGTTATTTCATGTGTAGTGTATCTAGGTCACACAATATGGCATTTCCATTGTTGCTCAGGTAGCCACAAATAGCAATGGCAATTCTTGTTGTTTGAAACAGTACAAAAAACAAACCCTGACCACATATAGGAACCTGATGTATATGCTTAAACTGTCATACTTTCTTCTTTATACTTGATTATTCTGGTTCTTGATACATTTTATATATTCATCTACAACTGGCATCCTCTGTCCACTCTATCCTGCCTCAACATGTATGACATTTAGTAACCATAACAGGAGGTGGACTTTTTTTTTGGAGCCAGGTGTCTTTCTCATGTTGGAGCAAGCCCCAATGGGAAACAACAGGCCAAACGGCAGGTGAGAGACTTAATGTTAGGATATAGTTTCCAATGTGCCATATTTGAGACCTTTTTAAGAAAATATTGTAGACTGTGCTTCTTGGATTAGCACAGGAAGTATAGCTGGTATGGAGCATTTCTGTTTCCTATCCAGCAGCACCAGGAGGAGGGGGACTCTCTTTACACACTGTAGACAGAGAGAGAGAGTATGTGGTTTTGTAACAGAGCGAGGTAGTGCTGTGGTGGTCAGGGCAGAGGGGCTGTGAGAGATAGATACCATTCTCATCACTTCCTTCCTTTCTTTGCTAATCTGTCAAAACAGCAAAATGAAATGTACAATTGCCAACTGATTGTTTATACAGAACTTGAATGTGATACAGCTTTTTACTGCACTATTGCACCAATGGTAGATGTACTAGTACATGGCACTAGAGGACCCTTATTCATAATTTAGCTAAACAAGAAGAGGGACACCTGTACTTTCCATCCTGTTCAATGTCAAACTTGTGTGGTGCATAACAGAATGTACTTTCATATGACAAATAGCTGCATGGGGTGCTAACAGGAAGCCTGGCTGCTCTATTGCACAATTTGTCAGAAAAAAGAAGTGAGGAGTATTCTGGTGTGAGCCGGTGTTATGCATGCCAGCCTGCCTGTTGTGGGCACAGCTCAGGCAGAGGGAGGGGCACACACACTTAAGTGGACCCCTGAGACCTCCTGGAGGGGTAGAGGTGTGGCCAACGTCTGTTTTGGGCATGGCTTGTGTCAATGTGTTTAGTGTTTGCCTGTGAGGGCATTTATATGCAAATGTAAAACAACCTATTGGGGTTACTAATTACTGCAGGGCTTTGTGTGTGCCAGGCTGAGTTCAAGCGCACCAGGGCTGGACTTTCCCTGCTTGTTTACTCATTGTCTTTCCTTATTACCCCTCATTGACACTCCCCTTTTCTGTGGCTGTGCATTTGCCAGCATGTTGACTCCGCCCCCTGTACTGGAGTTAATGTAGTAGATTAAAGAGGCTGCACTGGCCCTGTTTACTTCCTCTTTCATCTGGTGGCACAGCTCGCCTTTTACCCATCCCTCTGGTGCTCTGTCTACCCATACCATTCAGGAAGCCTTCAGCCCATCTTTCCTATGACTAATGCTCAGCTAATTACTTTGGGTGATAAAAATGCATTTTGGTCAGATTCTAATGCAATGCAAATTCATGAGCATGTAGAAGCAAATATTAACTTGTAGAGTCAGTGATAGTAATTGGGGACAACGGTGCATCTCCCATAATGATGTACAGGTTTTATGTGTGTTTGTTGACACTGTCTGTCTCTCTGCTCTCTGGTACTACAAAACAAACAGCAGTGACAAGATAAAAGAGCCAGGTACTTGGGACTGTCCCAAGTGCCTTTTATTTTATGTGCATCATGTACTGTTTTTAAAAAGTACAAGAATGCCCTAATATTATTATTATGTTATGAATGAACAAACACAATAAAATAATACAAATTAGTACATACATTGCTAATAAATAGTCATTCCTGTGGTATTTCTCACACCTAATACTACTGTGGTATGACACTGCTAATTGTGTGCATTTCCTTTCTCATTCTATTCTGCTGAGGACTAGTATTTCTGGGCATGTGTCTGTGAGCCTGCCTTATCAGACATGCTCTTTTTCTATTCAGAAATCTGCTCTGTATACACAGCCATATCAGACTGGCCCTGCTGCATTCCTCTTAAATTGTCTCAAGCTAAAACAAAGGCAGAAGGAGACAGGAGTGAACAGCAGCACACACTTTTACACATTAGTATTTTTCAGAGTAGGAATTGGGGTGAGCCTGCTTGGATCAAAGGCTATGTGTTGGGGCCGGGGTACCTCATAGCAAACAGCTGTCCCTCGCTGTCTCTTAGCCCAGTCTGACAGCAGCTAGAAATATGAGGCCTCCCCAGACCTCTGCTCTGGGACAGCACACCCAAACTCAGCAAAGCTTTTGTCCCAGCTCTCTCTCTTTCCCTCTCTCTCTCTCTTGCTCATCCATTCATACAAAGGGAGAAAGCGAGCATTTGTCTATGCCCATTCGCTCATTCAAGCACAAAATCACGTTTTCACATACACTTCAGGACCAGTCTTCCAAAACTACTATATTACTACATGCTTGATTTTACGTTATTGTCTGCCTGCGTCTCTTTTATTAGGTGTTTAGTCAATTTGGCACAATTTGTCTGTCAATCCTACTTCCACGCTCCTGTCCTGTTCCCTGCCTTAAACATTGTGCTATAGTTTCTGTCTACACTGACAGTAGCAGCGTTTTCTCTCTCTCTCTCTCTCTCTCTCTCAACCACAGTCACAGCCACATTTCTGGGATTTCTGGCCCTCTGCTACTCCAGACCTGACAGAGTTGAGAAAGGCATTCATCTCGGTAATCCGGGCTCCCTCCATCAGGAATGCTAATACGTGTGATTGTGTGACCCATTGGAGCCCAGCAACATCTGCAGCAGCCTATGGCGAGCCCCCGGCCTCCCACAGCCTCCCACCCTGCCCCCTGCCTTTGAGCGCTCACTCGCTGCCATTATTTCATTGTTTCACTTGATGCCTGGGACTGGCCAGTGCAGTTAACCCTGTACTGCTTGGACGGTGCGCTTCACAGGGCCAGAGGGAGGTTGAGGAGGGTGTGTGTCTCTGTGTGTATGTGTGTGTGCGTGTATGTGTGTGATAGCCCTTTCCCAGGAAGCCCATCTGGACACCCCTGCACAACTCCCACTGTTTACTTATGCATTCCAATACTAGTCAGTGGGCATTTTTACACAATAAAACACAGAACATTTTCTCACAACTTGTGATGGAAACTATACTGAATTTTACTTGTTGAATTTCAGCTGTTCTGAACTGTTCTTTAGACACTAGGTATTTACTTGTTAAAAATGTGTATTATGTATCTGGTTTGCATTATAAAGTTGAGCTCATTAATCCTACACAGACAATGGACCAATACAATTATTGTCAAACTATATTTAATACATATGTTTTGAAATCTATACAGGCAGAGTTTGAATTATTTGTACTTAATCAGTATGAATGATCTCTATGACATTATGTACAATTTCTCAAATCATGTTTTAATATTACTTGACAGGATCTATTTATAATAAAGAATCATAAATTGTTCTATGAGAGCAAATGTACTGTTAGAGGGATTCAGTATTTGACCAGAATATGTAGCTAATAAAAATAATTTGAAGAAGCAGTGTTGTGCTTTGAACTTTGTGCTGAGTTCTTTCCCTGTTAAAAACATTTGAGCAGAATATTGGCCGTATGGGAATAAGTGGGTCCGTTCCCATGATGGCTCATTGAAGTCTGTGGTGGAAGGACAGCTAACCTTTTTCAAACTTTTATCATAACAAGATTCATTTGTAACAACATACTGCTGTACATCTGTCCCACTATCTGCTATGTATACTTCTTTACATTGTAGAGACTGTGAGACCTGCCTGAGTGAAATAAGTGGAGATTAGCTGCTGCCTGTTCTCTTGTTTATAGACATGTTTCAGGGTTTCAAGGCAGTTTAAAAGGAATGGGCTGTGCGGAGCCAAATTGGATCTGGGTATGTAAATACTGCTCTGATGTTTAATGAGAAACAAAGTTAGCTAATTATAGCAGCTCGGAGAAACATGAGGAGGACAGTGGGAATGTTTCCATCACTCCCCAGCTCTATAGATTACTGCCTAATTGCCTCAATCGAATCAGGCGGAGACATTAGCCAGCGAGCAGAGGGAGCAGAGAAACATGGGGATAGGCCTGATTACACCTATCTTTGGGTGGCTCTTTAGATTATCCTACAGGGGACAAGCACACCAGTGTCTGTCAAAGCGCAGCTCTGTGTCTACTGTAAGACAGAGCCCTCCCCCAGTGCAGTTATGAAGGTAGAAAGGAGCAGGATAGCAGGGTGCTGTTCTCTGCCACGCCAGCCAGCTGCACAAGTGATTCATACTCTCTGCGGAAGTGTTTAAAACTATAATTACGTGTAATTCTGACACATGTTTATGCTTGATTTTACCAGACAGCCTCTCCACTAATGAGAAAGTAGCACATACATCCTCCCCAAACATTTGTGTTCTAACCTTTATTGGCATGTTGTCAAAGTATTCCACAATTCTACCTTTGGGTGGATGTTTTGACATAAATCACTTGGTCAAATAGTTTGGAAAAACTGTTGTTTCTGAGACAGTCTCTGAGCATTGCAGGGCAGCCACCCCTCTGTTTATTTCTGTCTCCCTGGAAGTGATGAGGAAGGAGGAAGTGGACTTGTTTACTTGTGTTAATTCCTCTAATTCCTGTTAATGAGACTGGAGGAATTAAAAGGCAGTTTAACCATTTGCTTGTAGCCAGACAAGAGCGCAGAAGAAGCTCCACTTGATGTGTTTGTGGTGAGCACAGTGATATTAAGGTCAACTGTCTGAAATGATCTCATGTTAAGGAATCAGCCAGTCAATAGGACCAGAGCATAACCACCACCACACCACACTTAAGTTATGTAGCTAACACTGCCCTTTCTTCTCTACAGTGTATGTAATATATACTTTTTAGTTTGGAAACTACTCAATCTAGACTCTTCTGTGCTCAAACTTGTGCCCTAGTGATATCTGTCATGGAAAAACTGCATGTCAGATCTTAAGTGTGGGTAACTCAGAGCTTGAGCATATTTCTTCTTTAAGTGTTCCTTTGGGAAAATGGACACTGTAAACAGATAATGGCACTTATGTAGAAAGCACCGGAAGTGGGTGGGCTCACTTGCTTCAACTTTTAGCATTTGCTCTGGATTAAGACGTGTGAATGCTTGCAAAGCCTGCAGTTGTAAGATAACTGAGCATTGTGCTTAGGTGTATTTGCTTTACAGATATTGTGTCAACAGTTGGTCTCTAACATGTGCCGGAGAATTTGCTAGCAGGTCATTCAGAGATATAAATATATTGTTTTAGTTAGTCACAGATGAAGCGTTTCCCCTTTCCTACTTTAACACTAGTCTATGCTGTCTTCTCTCTTCCTCTTACACACGTGTTCCCATAATTTATGGCTGCTGGCTCCTTGATCAATTGATAGCAGGGAATCCTTTAGTAAATAGAGTTTTAGACACATTGCCAATAGACCTGGGCTATTGATTGGAGTGTAAATTAAAAACTTAATCAGGTCTCTGAGATAAGATTTATCTCCGCCCCAAGCAAATTACAGGGCTGACTTGGAGACATGGAGGCTGGCCACTGGGCAAAAGAGCACTGCCCCTTTGTGGGTGCCAAGCTGTGGGTCTGTCATTCTATGGTGGCCCCCCAAAGTAGATTACCAATGAATAGATAAAGATGTAGGAAAACATTTACTAAATGTCTGCACAAAACCTGTAGAATCGAATTATAATGCACGTGTTCATTATATTGTTCCTGTTCATCCTCGTCGATACAGATGCATTTCTTGCTATGCATGTTTGATCACCCACTTCCACAGTGAAGAAATATGTCTTTCATTACAACAGCTTTTATTTCTTCAATAATATTCTCATCTCAGATACGATAAAATCATGCACGTTTGTGTTATCTATATCATATCTATATATGTATTTGGACAATACCTGGGATTGCACATTGATCAGGATATGGATTGCCACAGTAATTGCTGGGGGAAATTTTCTTTCCTCTTTGTCATGATTAACATTTGCAAACAGGTGTATATTCAAAGCTAACTTGCTTTTATCTTATAACAGTAATAAGCATGCTGTTGCTGTCGTTGCTGTCTAACCTTTCTATATTTTGGGTTAGGGTTAAGGATAGGTATCTCTGTGTGAATCTTTGAGTAAGCAATTAAAACATATTTTTTCTTGTGATTAAGTCTGTTATTAGGCTCCTCTCAGGGATTACAGCACTTACCATGATCTCTTATTATAGACCCAATATACCACTGTGAAGCAGATGACACTGACCCAGAGAGAGACATACAGTTCAGAAGGAAAATGGAGAGCAGACAGTTCAAGAGGTCACAGGTCCATTAGCACACACTGTAAAAATAATAACACAAGCAAATGTGCAACATTATATACTGTATATGTGGAGATCGCTTTTGGTCCATCAGTGTTATAGGTCCCAAAAACTGTATAATCATAATGATGGCCAAGGTTCCTCTTTGTCTAGTTGTGGGGGATGCTGAGACCATCAGTAATAGGCTTTTTGCCTGATAAGCCCAGAAAATACTCGTTTAGTTAGTGAAAGTGCAGTGGGATCCTGGCCTGATAAACCCGCTGTTTCCTTCTGTAATACCCAACAGCTAAAATCAATAGTTGGGATAATTCTCTCGCTAGTCGTCCACCCTCCTTTATCTGCAGCTTCTCTAACCACATACATGGAGGTGGTGGTTAAGAGAAGCATGCCTCATTTACCACCAAAGTTAGGGACACACAACTATCTTTGAACACATCCACTTGTCCTCATTTTATTGTGTATAGTCTGTATGTGTATAGTCTTTGAAGGCACTCACTCCACCAAAAAGCAGTAGTATGTATGGCACACAGGTGGTCAGTTGGCCGGTGTTAGCGTTCAGGTCATCCGAGTATAGATGTAGGAAGTATCTGTCAGCAGTAGTTCACTTCAGCTGTCACCCTACTCTGTCAACATCAGCTCTTAGCTCTGACACAGTGCTTCATTATTAGTCTTAAACATGCTGCTTTGGGGCTGCTTTGCGGATAGAACTACATCTGTAATAGTAATGCCAATATGCCTAAGCCAGCGTTTTTAATGTCCAAATGTCCTAGTCCTACGTCACGGCTGAGTGTCCTGCTGCAGCCTGTTATCACTGTGCTGGCAGCTTCTCCCAGAGTTGGCTGTGTGTAATCTGTGTGGCCATCACAGTCCTGCTGTAAAATACAGCCTCAGGTGTTAGTAGACAGGGTGGTTAGCCTGAGACACCTTTACCTAAAGTGCAGTGTATTAAAAAGCAGTCAGGGCCCTGGATCACAGTATATCACAAGGGAGAGGCAGTGATAAGACCAGGCTGTCTGCCTGCAGATCAATGAAGGTTACTGACATCATATCACAAAGTGAAAGCCAGTGCTGCACCCCTAGCTATTTATCAGCAGCAGAGGAGAGAGCAGTGCAGTCAGGACAGCAGTGTCCTCCTGTGGGGGCTTCAGCTGCTAATGGTTCTAAGCACAGGTTTTGCAAATGCATCTGGCATTATACTGAAAGAAACCCCATGTTTTATGAGAAATGTCTCTTTTTTTAGAATGAACAATGCTAAGGACCGAGTCTGTTTTCTTTTTTAGTGAAACTGTTGTTTGAGTCTTGTCTTGGTATTTCTTAACATTGATTTGTGCTTGTAAAAGTACTTTCAAGAACCTTGATCATTTGTATTGAACCATTTATTTGAGATCACCATGTGCATGCTGGACCTTGGTCATAACATTCATTTTTATTCTATATTTGGCAACCACCTGAGGCACTGAGGCTAATACATTTTAACTATTCTCTCTGTGAAACAAAGAATGTTTGTAAGCCAATGTTTATTTCTTTTCTCCTTTGCATTAGTTTAGTATTGAGCAGTGAGCTTGCACAGTCCATTTTGTCCTGTCCGACACAGATCATGCTTACAGGTGCTGTATGAGTTTCATTTATCAGCTGCCTGGGGCACAATGTGGAGGATTTCCCCCAATGGGTTAGTGTGTAACTGCTCTGTCAATACATGCTTGTCAAGCCTTTGAGAGTGTGGGGAAAAAGGCCCCTTACTGCAACGCATTGAAGCCACTTATTGAGCAGCCAATAGCTATTTACCTTTGAATGGTGGCAGGCAGAGAAGGAGCTCAGGCTGCCCAGAGAAAGTGCAGCTCAGATCCCCCTGCCCCATGGAGCCCAGCCTATATAAGCCCCAGACAAGAGGAGAAGCAGAGGAGCACACAGCACACAGACAGCAGGCAGCAGGCTCCTGGTCTTAGCAGGTCCTGGCTCTGTATCTGTAAAGCCCTGCTTCCTCTGTGGAATCTCACTGTTGACAGAGTGCATCTGGGGCCTGGGAGAGCTTCCAGCATACTGCCTGTTACATGTATATATACATACAAACACATGTAGGGATAGACCAGACAAAGATTAAAGAAAACTTCAATCTTTGATGGATGAATCATTAATACTTGTTCTTTTTATATTTTTAATCATCATGAAACTTTGTTCCCTTAAAAACAAAGTTGGACAAAGTTCTTTATTGTTTTTTGAAATGTAAGTACTATACACACTGATGAAATCCAACAATAAAGCTGCCCTTTTACATCTTTCCTGCTTTCTTGTACTGTTGGACTGGACCCGTGGTGAAAGATGGCTTTTTAAAAAACCCTGCTTTCTGTTTTAGAGTTGTAAGCCTCCTGTCGGGACATGTCCCATATACCTGAGTCACTGCAGCAGGAGTTAACCCTTACAGCATTAGCAGAAGTAACCCAATTCAGTGCTGTACAAAGTAAAAGCATAGTCCAGAGACCATCTCACATAACTGCACATTTCTAGCTCAGAAGCAGGTTTCCTTTCACACTTAACTTGTATTTGATGTATTTCAAACTGAGATGAGACATTAATTCTGAGCTAAGTAAGCCATATGAGAGCTTTGCAATCCGATTTCTCACTGTGCAGGACCAGCTGTCCAAACACAGCAGGAGGAAAAAGAGCTAGAAAAACACATTATATCAACATTTAACAACAGTTGCTCTGTAATCTGGTATTACTTCCACAAGCAAAGGAGTGGCCGGTGTCAAGCCAATGTGAACTCAGATACTGTTGTAGCAGAAAGAAGTTCCTTTGGAGTGGTGAGGCTGATCTGTGAAGCTCTACTGAGTGTCTTAAGCAGGGGCCTGGACACCATCACTGCTGAGGTGCATGTGAACATGGCCTGTTTCAGTGCTCCAATATAAATAGAGTAAAAGAGTGTGAGGGGCTGCAGAACCATAATCCACCAGCAATGTCTTCATCTCTGAAACTTCCTCCTCAGCCCTTCTGTCCCAGTAGTAGCTGTGTGCTAGCTGGTGCACGCTTGTGCATTGTTGCTCAGTGTTAGATGGCACATTATGAGGGGAATTCCTGAGAAAGAGCTGTCTCACAGAGAAGTGCTTGTCTTTGAGCCTGTCGTGGGTGGCATCCCAGCATTCTTCTTTGTGTGATTTTTGCCCACAATGACCCTGTGTATTTCACTTGTCTCTTTGGTACCACAGTATATCACTCGTTAATGACTCCCGGACACCCATATGGAGCAAAAGAGCTGTTCTGCTTCCCCTCACAAATGGAACGGCGAACATTTGGAAGTCAAAGTTGTGTGGGCCAGTTGTGTGGAGGATGGAGATCAGACAAGTAATAAGAGTGAAAATGAGAAGTCATGACTAGGCAAAAGCAAGAGTTTTTCACACAGTGGAGTAGTCTGGCTCAGTGAATCCTCCTGCCAAAGCTGCAGCACAGTGCACCCTGTGTCCTCCTGTGTATATGTGTTTGTGTGTGTGTGTGTGTGCATGTGTGTGTGTGTGTGTGTATGTGTGTTACTCAGGTGCGGTTAATGTTGGCACCAGATCTTCAGGCCCGCGGCAATAAACAAAAGAGCAGGCAGGAGGCCAGATGCAACTCCACAAACTTTTAACCTCTCCCTGTGCTAATCCCTGGCCATGCTAGTAACTCTTTCTTTTTTTAACTACTACTTTCACCTCTGTTCTTTCTTCTCCTCCCACTGCCTTCTTTCCTCCTCTTCTAGTCCCACTCTCCTTTTAAGTGAAGGCACTGTGCTGACCTCTAAATAAAGGCTGGAACACTACAGCTGTTACCGACTTCAAACAGCCAATAGCTCAGAGCTGGAGTCTGTGCGGGTGCTAGAAATAATGTGGCTATTAAAACAAACTTAGAACCATCTTTGCTCTCAAGGCCTTCTCTGTTGAAGTTGAACACACCAAACCACACCTGAGACTACAGGACAGATATGTCTCTGCAGTTGACCCTACCCCAGCCCATTGAGAGAAGGAATGAGCAGGGGCATTGATGACTGGATACCTAAATCAGCATAGTTCATGTTTTTAATATGATCTTCTTAATCAGAATAAACAAAGCAGTGTGGCCTCACATTGACGTCAGTTACTTCATTTGCTTAGGCTTAACTTATGCAAAGTCTCATGCAAAAAGTTCTGAAAACGTACACACATGGAATTAATTCAGTGATCACTGTGGCACTAAAAAGGCTGTCATCCAACACAATATACTACTACTGCCTCATGCAACGCTGCATTCTGCTCAAGAGCAGTTGCGTTTGAATGTTGCTGTGAGCATGATTTTTAGGCATGTGGTTTGTACTTTGTTTGTCCCTGGTGGAAAATAATTACAAGTTGTCCGGGTTGTCATTATGAGCTTGAGTGTCCAACCTTCTCCTCAAATTCAAGGTTGCGATATGTTAATTACATGTCTGATGTTAATGATGTCACTGTGCAGGCAAGTTTGTTCCCAGGCTTGTGGACAGAGGGCTTTACTGAAGACTATTCTTGTTGAACCTTTAGTACATAAGATCCTCTCAGAAATGATAGGTATAGAACACAGAAATGATAAGTATTTGTAAGGTGTGACAATAAAAATACCTTGCTGTATGTTAAGTGCACTTGTACATAAACTTAACATGTTATCTTTTCTATGTACGTAATGGACACAATAGTTTAACACAAAGTCAAATGGCAGAATACATTCCAGACGCCAGTGAGTGAATGAACAAGTGTAGGAAAGGATATAGAATTTCTTCAGAGGCAGAGGAGAGACTATAGACTGACGTGACTACAAGCTCAGAGAATGTTGAGTGCAAATCTCTGTCGACAAGCTATGCCCCTGCTCTGCTCCACCTGGGGAATGCGTTACCTAATGGGCCACAAAAGTGCCTGGAGACTCCAGCTCTTATCGCTGATATTAGATGACCCTGCAAAAACAGGAATCCATCATGAGGAATAAGAGCTGCGCAGAAATGTAGGATTGAAGTCTTTTCTCATTTTTTTGTGGACAGAAGGAAAGAATGGTCTGTAATGCTATCTTGTTCACAGTTACAAGAATCCTGCTTGCAGAGGCGATGGGTTTCAAGTTTCTAATATGTATATAAAGTTTCACTGCACAATGGCTCTTTTGTCTGGAGCAAACTGAACACTCCCCCTCCTTCTTTTCCTCCCTTCTCTTGTAAAAAAATGCATTCATGTGCTTGTGTGGCTCGGAGGACTCAGGTTTCTGCTATCTTTGTGTGCCATGTCGTCACTCACTCCCTCAAGCTGAAATGTGCCTCTTGCACAGGCAGGCGCGCTGCCAGGGCTGCTTCCAGCCATGGATTAGGGAGAATCCAGGAAACAAGCAACTCCTGACAAAACAGCAGCCTGACAGGTAACAGAGGAGGCAGACAATAATGACAGAGCTTTTTGTTTTCTGGACACTCTGAGCTGGCTGTGTAAGTGCCTGATCTGAAACCTCTGCCTTCTAATTACAATAGTGGGCCCCATTAAGGTAGAGGTCTACTCTGAGGATTAGTCTCCTTTTTGTACTGTATATTTGTGGGGGCAGGTTCCCCTCTGTATCAGTAGTTATAGGACAAAGCCCTGCTACTTTACACACTCAGTGGCTCAGGTCTAGTGCACTTCCTCCTCTGGTCCTGCTGTCTGCTCAGTACACTGCCTCCTGTGCTGACTCTGGAGATGTGTATGGGCTCTGACAGTGTTGTCACGGTGATGACTCTGTGACGTGGCTTGTGTTGCGTTGAGTTGACAGTGACTTTTGGCATGGCGTCTGTAGAGGTGCTTTAGGTGCTTTGTAGTACTGGCCACTAGAAGTGAGTCACCAGGTTGATGGAACAAATCCAAAAGATTTGCTGAAGTACTTTACAGGATAACACATGGCAATACCTTGGCACATAAAGGCATCATTGAAACTGTGTGTGATACAAACCTCAGTGAATGCTATATTGGCAGAAATGTCTTAAACATAAAATGTGGGTCAATATAAAACTTCATCAAATGCTTTCAACCTCTAGGCACAGCAGCCCTGATCGAGCTGTCAACATTAGATAGATCCTGCCTCTTTAAGATGCTAGCCCTTCTAATAGATTCTTAAGAACTGGCTTTAGTGCATGTTAAACCAGGATTACCCAATCAATTATGGCTAGAACAAACAAGGATTACTTAAAACACTACATTTTTCTTGTTGATAGGGTAAAAGCTGGGCAAATGGAAGATGCAGTGCAGTTGTTGATAGTGGTCACAATGCGGTCATGATCAGTCCATAGGCACCAGAGTGGCTGGAACCCTCTCTTTAACAATACTTGCCTTCCATTACTATGATTGTACTCTTTAACTGCAGCTTTTATATTCATTTGCATAATTTCCAGGTATCAGGTCTGTGTACCCATTGATGACATAAATGAACAAATACTTCATTATGAGTCGTTGGGTGTGGAGGTTTGGGGGCGGATCTGCCTAAAACTCACATACTCGCCCTCTCCCTGAACTCTTCTTTTGTTTACATTTAAATCACAATCAACAGCTGTAACTTCCCTCACAATGCTGTGCAAGTAAAGACATATATTCTTGCCAAACCAGATCCCTGCACTCATGTGTCTCTGTGTTTAAACATTTGCTCTTGGCTGCTGGAACTGCCACACACCCCTAAAATACCACTAAGTCATACATAACCCTAGTGTTACAGTGTACTGACTGGTATATGCTTTCTTACTGGAATTCGTATAAGCTGTGTGAAGACAAAAGTAAGTATAGCATATAAGACTGAACATATGGGATAATGCAACATGTTAACCTTTGCACTGCCAATGCCTCAGCAGTTTACTGGAATTGTTCTGGAGAAAGTTTCAGTATTTTACCATCCCTGGCTGCACATAAACAAATATGTATCTTTCTCACATTAATTTTCCAAGTTGTCAGTCAGAATTGAGACTAGCAAAGAACTGTCTTCTTTGGAAATGGGTCGACAGGCTGCTGAAAAAACATCTGTCTTTGTGGGAATCTACTGCTGAAAGACTGTTCACCCAAACCAGTTTGTTAAATGTGTAATGAGCTATTGCTAAAAGAGGCATATTCACACAAGACACTTTAGGATTTTTGTGCATTCTTCACATGAAATTGATGTATTGTTTTGTCCATATAAAGAAATGTACCAGATGGACTGATTCAAATACAAAAGGTAAAATCAGGAGCCTTCCCATTCTCAAAAAAGTGTTTGTCCCATTTTGAAATGAATCTGACTTAATTAGGAAGCAGAGAGAGTACACAGAAAGCATTCCTTAATTAGCTTAGGCTGGCTGCTGTAACCAGATCCACTGCATTAATGACAACACAGCCCCTGTGAAAAGCATCATTGTTCTCAAGATAATTGTCCTTTTAGTTAACGCGGCTCGGGAAGGGCTCTCCTTGTTAGAGGAGCTGGCTGGGACCAAGGACAGGCATGGTAGGCGGGGAAGGAGTAACAGGACTCATCCTGGCACTGTGCCCACTGTGACAAGCACACTTGTCCCTCTGCTCAAGTCCCTTTGGTATGCAGCAGAATGAGTTGTCCCTAAGGTGTGGCACTAGGGGGCTGGCCATTAATTATAAAGGCTGATTATAATGAAGGAGGGGCAATCAATAAGATAAAGCTGATGTATGCAAATAGCATGCTGATTATGCCATTTGATAGCCTGTCATATTGTTGGCATAAGAGCACAAAGTCAATATGTTGAACACAAAGGAACAAAAAGTTATAGTTGGGCTTTTATATGTTTTGAAATTTCAAAAAAAGAAAAAGTTAATTTATTTAGTAGGTGTTCATCTGGGTCTCACCTTAGACCTGCAGCGGTTCATTAGCCCATCAGATTGTGTTTCAGATGTTATCATAGTTGTGTTATACTTTGTGGTAAGAAAAAGAAGACAGTGACAGACAGGGTTCTAGGAAATAGTATGGCCGGACTGGAATTTGAGTGCGATGTGTAGCTCTTGGTCTGAGGTGTAGGGCTGTAGTGGCACTGCTGTTAGGGCTGATAAGGCCTATAAGGGAAAGGAAGAGAGGCTTGTTCACCTGCTTGGATCTGTGCCCGTGCACTGAGTTCTTCATTGTATGCAGCCAGCTGGAGCTGTTGGAAACTTTATACCTGCCTTTAAGCAGAAAGGGAGGGCAGCCAAGAATTAACTGCTGCCTCATCCTGGCAGCCGCCAAAGATGCTGTCTGCCTTCATTCATGTGTGAGAGGAAAGACAGTGGGGGCTGGCAACGTATGGCAAAAACATGTGTTTTTTTTTTGTACACTGTTGATATCTGATCCTTTTCATTCTGGATGAAGTCTATACTTGGTGTAATATACTACTATTTGCACTATTTCAGTTGCGCAGCTGGTGGGTAATAGAAATTTACATAGTTGTGGTCAAGTGAACAAAGAGGAGCTGGTTGACATATAGACATAAGATAGATGTTTGGTATGACATGAGTCTCGTAGTGAAAACCAACCTCAGCCGTGGAGGACAGTCCAAGTAGAGACCCAGAAACAGGTGGTGACCCTGTGCAACCTCAGAGTATATTATTGACCAAAGTCCAGCGGCTGAATTGATTACTTTATTGTATTGCCATGAACCTCAGTGGCCAGAGACCTCTGCTTGACCCTGGCCGGACAGAGCATCACAGTGACCCTCACCTTAACTGAAGAGTTATGTGGCTTTGACCTGTTCCCTAATGGTGAGGTCCTGACCCACTCAGCCCTGGCCTGAGTACAGGGCTAACATGAGCCTGTGCAGCTCTGTCTTTGGTGTCACTGGAGGTAATTTAGAGGCTGGGGGTAGGCCAGGGTCCTAGGGACCATGCTGCTTTTACTCTGACCGAGTAGCTTCCTTTGACCTACCAGTGTTTGCTCTGTCAGCAAAAAGTACACATTTATCTTCACCAAATTCCGTAGATTATTGGAGACATCTGCGTCTTTAGTAGAATGCTTTCATTGCCATAGCCATATCACTGGTATGAATAAATATTGCATTTGAGTAACACAATTATATAATGTAGTTGAGACTTTGAGGAACCATTGTAACTCATTTTGGATTTTAGTGACGTTTATGTGACTATGTGACAGGGTGCAGACTATTTCCTGTTCTGACATTTCCTTTTTCCAGACAGCTGACCAAAAGAATATTTTGAGGCAGCTTTTTCCTGTGCCCACCATGCTTTGTAATCACTTCTACAGATGTATGAATGAACCCATTACCTGTTCTTTATTACACATGTTTTTGGCAATAGAAGATAAAAGCTTAAGCGTCAAACAGAGACTAGATTAGAAGGAATGTTCCATACATACCTGGTGCAGAGGGGAATGTATATGGCCCCACCCACACAACTGCCAGCTTCTTTCTAATAGTCACTAATCATACACTGAGCTGAGCTGGGCAAACAGATGTTCTCCTAAAGACCGTATGTTAGGCCTCACAACTTTGGGATAAACAAAAATTGTGTCTCACATAGAACCCACATCTCAGTGTCCAACCTCCATCAAATCACTCGGTCGCAATTAACACCAGAGACCAGCTTCATTGATTGGGAGTGGTGGTTATTGGTCGAGTGAGCTTGAAGTACATTGATCAACCAGAGCCGACCATGAGAAAACGTTGATCAGCACAATAGCTAAGACTGAAGCTTTAGCATTTATTGTATAGGTGTCATAGCTAGAATGTGTTAATTATTATTCATGTTTATCCAGATTGGGCGTGCCAGATTCATAGTGGCGGTCTGTCCAGCTTCTGTGGTTGAAGGTGCATAATAGACACGCGCCACGCCAAAAGTCTACTCATTGGGGGCCTAAGGGGTTATTTTCTCCTTTCATTTAATCCCCTCCAGCTCACACGGGCACAGACGCTCACTGCCTTGTAGACAGTCAAAGGGCAAACCACTGCCCCACCTCCTGTAGGTGCACCTGGCATCTGGGAGTCCACTCGGGTTACATCTTCCCAATTACTAGCTATGTACTAATTAGTAACCTTCTCATTTTACACCGGCCCTTGGCTGTTAAAATATGAACGCATCTGTCAAGGTTGGTTCCTCAGGTTTTTATTTGAGAATTGCTGGTCAAGATAACATGATAGAGATTTTTCTCTGTATATATTGGCTATATGTAAATTGCTGACATGTAAATAGCTCATGCTGAACAGCTGTGTAAAGGCAAACCCTAACATGTGCGCACATTGTAGGAAACGCACACTAGGGATCATTTAAGCTGTCATCTTGTAATTTGTAGTGGCACTCAACTTGAACTTTGAGGGTGAGTCAGTTAGGCCTGCTGTGCTTCTCACCTCTCTGAAAGCTTGTTTTCCTGTGTGTATGTTCTGAAAACTGCACAAACATGGATGACTTCAGTTTGTATGTTTTGCTGCCGAGTGTGTGTGTTTTTATTAGGCCTATGCTTGCAGCCTTATGGCTTCAGTCCCACTTGGCACGTGTAATGATTCTGCGTTCACATAGCAGTCTAAGTGAAAACTCACTGCTCCATAGTGATAATTCATTCACAATATTGCACTATATTTAGTCCCTTGCACATTGAGCCTTATACTTTGGCACCTGCATGTCACAGACAGTAAAATGCCAAATGATTCATTTTAGTGGTCACTGGAAAATCTTATTTTCTAAATTTAATAGATCCTGTCTAAAAGCTCACGATATCCAGTTCTTGGGCTTCTTTGACTGCTTTTTATTCCTTCAGTCAGTCTTCTGTGTCCTCTTCCTCCAGCCCAGCATTTGTAGCATTCTCATCTGTATACCGGACTTATCTTATGTTTTTTTTTTTTGTTCTTTGTTGATATTGGCCTTCAATAAGTGTGTATTTTTCATTCTTGCAGTGTTCTGGGTGAGAACTGAAACCTGGTGTAAGGATTATGTTCACACACATTAACCTCATGTTAGCAGTGCCTGCAATCTCATGCTGCATAATACAGTATGCACGTTCTCCAAAGGCTTTTTAGAACTTCAAACCCTTGATTTATCTGCCAAAAATGTCAACATATGTTCATTCAATACAGCATATGTGTTTTTGCTAAATACTATGTAATAGGCTTATTTGTCCAGGGAAGTTGATATGATGTTCACAAATCAGTGTTGCGGCCTCTCCTGTCTCAGAGCAGATGTGGCAGTCATGTCATTGGGTCTGTGACGATAAAATATGAGTCAGATGGTAATGTTGTTCACTGATGTCAGGCCTTTTTGTGGCCGGTTCCTCTAGATGTCGGTATGATCTGAACTCTGACAGCCCGTGTCATCTTTAATGCCTCACTCTTCTGCTGCAGCTCAGTAAGGCTGATTTATAACTACCAGGTGCTACAGTATGCAAGGATGAGAGAAGACTGTTGTGGCTATTTCATTACAGGATGAACAATGTCTACAGTGTGTGCGCAGACAACTGGACTAGCTTCTGTCCACTATATATGCTCAAGAATGCAACAGCTAACATAACCAAGTCACATCTTAGCTTCTTATTTGCTCATCAATATGTGGTCTATTTATGTTTTAACATTACATTGCAATGGTACATGACATATAGAGTTTTGATTTTTCATGTGTTCCTGTTTAGTCATACCCGCAGATAAAGGTATATGCAACAAGTGCAGATTAGCTGTCAGAGAAAGTGCAGTAATCTTTTAGTCAACATCTATCTCCTTATTTCTGGATGTTCTCTAACAGCAGGGGTCTCAGAACACTCTGTCAGTGTTACAGAGCCCCAAAAAGCCTTTTGAAATTCTTGTACGCTCCAGTGCTGAGCTATCTTTCAGCAGTGCCCTCCAGGCCGACTTGTTATATGTTTAACAAGTTTTCTTTTTGTTTTTTCAGTTTCCTCTGTTGACAGTTCCCCATCACAGCTTTAGTCAGCAAGAATGCACTGCACCTACCTGGGTTTACATTGGAATTTACTCTGTACACTAGAAGCTAACTTTTCTTAACTGAATGAATCATCTATAAATGTTGCGTTTTTATGCATTTTCCACTCATTCACAGTTGTAGCATATACAAGAAGTATTTCAATGAACTGGTGAGTAAAGTAAGATTATATTTATAACTAAGTCAGGTTTTTAAAGGAGGTTGGAATAAGAAGAGAGAGAGAAAATGTCATGCTTTTTGAACACTTTGCCAAAATTTAAAGGGCTCATGAAAAGTATTTATGTTCCCAAAGAATTTCCACTGTTTCTTTCTAAACCTTAGTCATTAATGACTTTAGCAAATGTGAAGTGGTGAGTGAATGTGTAGTGTTCAAAGGAACCCTCTAATTATTTATCCAGGATATCCTACTCTAGCATTAGTGAGCCAGTGTGTAGTGGATTTTGAACGCTTTTCTGCTGAGATTTTAGAATGGCTTCAGCAGGACTGCCTATAATCCTTGTTCAGTTTGGAGTTCATAGTGTTGTCATGATGCAAAAAATTCAAGCTCTGTTTCAATATTAATAAAAAAGGACAGATTTGACAATAAAATACAATTTGTTTAATACAATTTATAATAATAATAGTGTCTTGAAAATTACCACGTGGTTTAAATTCTGTTATAAAATATCAAAACCATTCTAGAAAAACTATTCAGAAAAAATTTGTTTTTTTTCCTCACAGCATTGATAGCTGTTCTAATTTAAATCTAGTTTTGAAACTTGTATTGAAGTAGTATTCGAATATATATTTCAATTAAAAAAGACAATGTTCTTATTAGCTTCCTGGCTGATGTGGGTCCAGACAGCTTTCACCCACATCACTCAGGTTTCGCAGTCATTTGACCTTCACATAGCTTCTAAAGGGGATCTTATCACCCTACTCAGGTTCAGACGTTTAACCCAACACTGGGCTTAACCCGGAGCTGTGTGCCACTGCCACTACATCAGGCCCTAATGCTCCTCTCCTGCATACCACTGTCACTGATCAGGCCGCTACCTCATTTCTATTGCTACTATCTCTGCCCTGACGATAACATATGGATTGGTTGTTGTGTGTTTTTCTGTTTTTCTGCTTGTGTATCTCTTTAGGAACAGTTTTAGAGGTGGATATTTGTCTAATTCCAGGTGCTAGTAAAGCCTGTGTTTTACCAGGTGCAGCACTGGGTCATTACAGAGGTATTTGTTTTCCAGATTACACAGAAAGACCTAGTATTGCAGTCATCCATGTTCACTGTCTAGATATGGTCCTAGTATTAGTTTAGTGATAGGCATGTCATGATAATAATTACTATATCGACTTATCATTCAGTATATGAAAGCTGGAAGAGTATTTTTTGCAGTCAGTTCTTGTTTGTACATTTTCTTTGCATTACTGGGAAATGTTTTGTTATTTTTTGTATTTACGATAAAATTTAAGGTTGAATAAATAATTTCTATGACTCATTACACATGCAAACTAACTACTTAAGCGCTTTGTGTTGCGTTTTTTGTATGAAAAGCGCTCTATAAATAAAATTTGATTGATTGATTGAAGTGTTTCATCCTGCCCTTTCTTCACTGCCTGCTATTTATTCAATGATTTTTTAACAGTATTTTACATTAAGAATAGTTTTTGTGGTATAAATTGGCTCTTGGGTTTTGTGTCAGTAGCATAAATTAGTATTAACATTTATTGTCTAGATTTACTTCAAAATGTGCTATTGTGACAGGCCTATTTCGGTGTTATTATTTCAGTCATCTCTCAGGTGTCAAGGCTATCTGACGTGTTAGTGTAAATTTGATGTAAATCTAATCACAATTGCAATGCTTGTCTGAAAAATGAATATTGAATAATTTTCCTGTAATCGTTCAGACCTAAGTCATATTGGACATCTCACACCATAGCTCCGAGGTTGACCTGATATTTGCTTTCTAAACTTATGCATTATGCTGATCATTTTGAGAATAATCCAAATAAGATGAGTCCTTGCATGTTGCGGTTGTGCTGTGGCTTGCAGGAAGAATTATTGGGGACAAATTGAAAGTGCGTGTGTTAGCTGTCCAGTTGACTTCTCTCTGCTACATTTACTTAAAGCGGTGATAATAAACTGTTTTATCATTGGCCTGCTGATCAATATTGTGGCTTTTTAAGGTTTAATATTTCAATGGTATTGATCATTTTAACAAGTGCACATGTGGTTGGCCTTGACTTGACTGCTGTTTGAAAGTGTGCCTGTCTATATATTTTCTATAGCATGTTTTTCAAGTTCGATGTATGCTTGCTGAATACTTAATAGCTTGATTTGAATTTCTGAACAGTTTGTGGTCTCCTTTTCCATCTAATTTAGTTACAAATCAAATTAAATTGTCTCATTAAGTTTATTACTTTTACACATAGATTTTAAAAACGTTAACACATTTTTTTTAGCTTTGAGACTTTAGTTAAAGTTGGTTCACTATATCCTTCCTTCTGCCTGTGCTCTGGTAATGCTAAACCTTACCACTTGCACTGTTTATCTTTGAATATCTCGCCTCTTCACATCCCCCAAAGAAATTATGGTCTGAATCTTGTTTTCTGATTGATTAGTACCAGGGCAGCCCTTATACAAAGTGCCAAGTGTTCTCACTGCATTTCTGCATTTCTCCACACTATGGGAAAGTTCACACTGTATGGGAAATATGTCAAGTTCCATGTCAGACTGTTGCAAAGCAGTTAATATCCATATTTGTTGGTCTAAAATTGAACAGAAATGGCAGATGTGTGTCTAACTAATCAGATCAGTATCTTCTTAAATCTTGTGTGAACTTTGTGGTTTTGAGATGAATTGGCCTTTAACCTTACTTTCTTTATACCAACATTTTTAAAAATTCTACTTTAAACGTTTATGGGGATGTATTTTATGCTTTCAAACACAATGCATATATTTCTGAACAGTTTAGCTTGAAGGATATACAGTACATTTCATTTTGCAATGTTTAAATTTGGGCTGCATGTTCTGAGATAAAGATACTATGTTCAATAAGTATGATTTGTTTTGCGACAACAAAATTACTTGAATATATATTTTTTACACAGTGCGTTTAGAAAATTTTAAACAATATATATCACGCTATTTTCTTATTTAAGTTATAGTGTTTCTTCATCAAAAACATACCTGGAGTTGTATTTTGTTTCATTTAATTTTAACACACTAAGCCTGCATTTTTAGGATGTTTTTTATATCTTAAACAGAAAATACTATGTTCCACATTGTTTTTAAATTCTATACACTTTCACTAGGTTAAGATGGATAATTTCAGCCCCGCATGACATCACAAAGTGGAACAGAGCATTCTGAGCTTTAGACATGTAGAGAGACTAATACACCAAAATTATAGTATATAATTACTGAAACATGTGTGAATGAAACAAAATACAACTCCAGGTATTTTTTTTGAGGAGATATCATTATAACATGGCTTAAACTCACAAGAGTAATTTTTTGTATAATATAGGACCTGAAATTTTAGTCATTATTGCATTAGCCAATATTGCAATATCAATATATTAACAGTATATTGTACAGCCCTAGTGTAAAGTGAAAAAGGCTCCTCAAAGCTGCCTTCATAAGAAATTACCTTTATGGTAATTGAAATGGCTGTAGTTCTTTTTTCTCCTGGCATTTGGAGGAATCCATCCTTCTTATAATATCAGTCATATAAATTGCAGCATGACATTTAGGCTCCATTGTCAAAACTGTTGTGAGAAGATATAGAAATAGATAATGTTGTGATCACCCTTTCTCTCTGTGAATGTTTGAGTGAAATGATGCCAGCCCCCCATGCTGGCTGTTAATTGGCAGGAGACTGGGAGCATCCTGCTGCGTCTTCACTGCTTGCCTTTGCTTTGCCACCCCGCCAGGTTCCTCACCAACACAAGGCACAGCCCTGTAATTAACCTACAGCTAATTAACTTCTTCTAATTACACCAGCATGCTGTTTCCATTGCACCCCTCCAAAAGTGAGTATAGTCAATCCCAGAGGAGGCTGCAGTCTCACCAGTTTATCAATTTATCTGTGTACTTAGAATGCACAGTTTTGCCATGATGTTTTCTTCCCCATCCAAATCACTTTTCATCCGTTATGCAACACCGAAATGGATTAGCAGAATTAGATGGTGTTGCATAAAGGGTAAAATCATTTTCAAGGTTCTATTTCAAGTCTATTAACAAAAGAGCCAATTGATAGTGAGTACAAACAAATCAATTTTAGCTCTGGCTATTGTTGCTTGTGCGAAATGGTTACTAAATTGAACGCTGTAAAACATAAACAATCAGTGTTTTGTCTTTCGGGTATTTGAGTTTGTATTCTAATCAACCAGGATTGTTTTAGACATTGCCGGTTTTGCTTTTCCTCCTGGGCAATTTTATTTAGTATTTAGAAATCTGATCTTCGCTACATCCCTTTGGTTTTCAGCACAGATATAAAGAAGCCTCAGTTGAGCTGTGTTTGTGCAACTTTGTTTTATTAATTTCCTGGATTTTACCCTTAAGAAACAAGATGTATCTGCAAAAGAAAGTCTAAATTCTTTGCACAAAAACCTCAGTGATTAAAAAATGATAATTTTTTGCTTATTTAAAAATGTGGGCCACAATTTTTTATGCCCTATTTAAAAACATAGAAGATACTGTAGCTTATCTTGACTATATGTCAGTGATTGATATGAATCAAATGCAGAGGACAAATTTTGCAGTTACTGGGTTTCAGATGACATCACATCATTATAGGGGCCAGTAACATTTAATACAGGGGGAGGGCAGCTAAAATTGCTATTGTTAAAATGCTGTTTTTTGAGTTCTTGGACATAGTTATTGGAAATGATCAGGTTCAACATTTGTGTATTTTTTGGCAAAGTACAATGTTATCTTGAGGAAAATTACATCATAACGTTCTATATTCTGAAAACCACCAATACGGACACAATAAAGTACCTGGTCAGATCTTACAAATTTGTGAAGGATATGAATAATTTTGGACTTAACAGTATCCAGTAGAAACAGTATCTTTGTAGTGACTGTGTCTTTTTACTCACACACTTGTAAACACCCAGGCCAGTCCCCTCCTTCTCTCTCTCTCTCTCTCTCTCTCTCTCTCTCTCTCTCTCTCTCTCTCTCTCTCTCTCTCTCCGCCTCAGAGTCAACACAGCCATGGCTATTTCTGTTGCACAGACTGATAGCTCCTACTGAAGATCATTGATTTTACGGGAAGCCCTGTTTACAGGCTGAGTGCCATCGACCTGAGGTGACTTTTGCCTCCTGCTGCTCAAGCACTACTGTAGCTCCTGTACGTCTGCATTAGCACAATAGGTAAAGATGATATATGCAATCATCAACAGCACTGCTCTTTTTACTTAGATTCAATTACAAACTTGAATTGTGTCAATGTTTGCAATGCTTCATAGAGATAGATGAAGAGAGCAAGATATGTCCTTAATAAAGTATGTTGTCTCTAGGTAAATTAACATTCCCTTTTGTGCATTTATACTTAATTAGGTTCTGGATACTTTGTATACAATGTAGAAAAAGAATACAGACATATGCTTATTTGTGGAATAAAAGTGGCATGTAAAATTGTTGGCAGTGAAGTTTTCACTTAAAAAAAATATCTTTTGCTTTGTCAGTATTGTTTTGATTTTAACAGGATTAAACCAAACCTCTTGTCTCGAACCTGGATAATGTAATAGATGTTAAACTCTTAATGGCTATGTTTGTTTTTGTTTATAATAATAAATAATAATAATGCATTAATGTTAGATAGTACTTTTCCAGATGTTGCTTCTCAACTTCATAAATTATTCATTCATTTCATACTTGATGGTAAGATGTTATTGGAGCCATAGCTGCCCTGGGGTAGACGGAGGGGAGCAAGACCAGTCTGCACCATCAGTTCTCCTACCACCACCAATCACACACCACATCCATACTTTTACTATTTTTTACTCAAATAAGATATTGTTTATTTTGTCCAAGTGCATCATTGACTTATGCTAATGAGAACAACAAATACTTGCCTTTATTGATATTGATATTAATTGTAACAAAACTCTGAGATAAACCCAGGCCTTACTCCGCCTCAGGACTACAATGGTTCTCCCATCAATGAGCATGTCCCTAGTGCAACATCAAAAGCCTTCTCCTGCTTTATCAATAAGAACCCTTCCTTCCCACATCTTCCTGTAACTTGCTTAGCGTTCACACCATTGATTTTCCAATAAGCACCCCGTACCCTGCGGTGGCTGGCCTGGCTCTGTGATGTCTCCCAGACCAAACACAGATGAGTAACATCACTGAGGGACACTATAAACTAAGGCCGCCTGTATTGTTAAGGGGCCTCTAGGCGTATTAAGAATTACATTTTCTCTTTTTTTGAGTGTTATTCTCTGACTGCTGATGTGGTAGGAGGGAGGCAAAGATCTACCTCATATCTAGCGCCTAGTTAGTTTGTGGTGTAATAGAGGTGTAATCATCCCAAAAGAAGTGGGTCCTCGTAAGGTCTGACCAAACTCTGTCAGGAGGTGATCAGACTTGCTTGTAATCAAATTAGTGCTGTATTTAATTTTGATCTCTATCCCTACAAATCAACATCTCTTACAGGTATGAATTGTATCTGCTGTTGTGTAGTTTTGTTAAAGGGGCACTATGTAACTTTTTTGGTGGAGGGTTAGTCACCTGTTGGTCTTCTGGGTGTTATTGCTTTATCTGAAATGTTCCACAGAATAAATAAATTACAGGTGACATAATGTACTTAATGTGACTTAATGCACCTAATGTAAGTGGGATTGCTTCTCTGAAAATCGGACCCATCACCTGCTTGTTTCCAAGAGATAGATACGTTTTATGCCTTATTGTTGAACATTCCAGGCAAAGCAGTAACATCTCTATGAAGACAAACAAGTGGCAGATCTGTAAAGTTACATAGTTTGAAAGTACTAATAAATTAGTACTAATCAATTATACTACTGTCATTGGGGGATTTGTCAGCCCATGCATTGTGTATTTTTATTGTTTTCCCATGTTGTTCAGACCTGATTTGACAACATATTACCTTGGCGGTTGAATAACACGGTTGCTTTATTTAAAATATCTCTCTCTTTACTTTCTATAGCATCTCCTTGTCTACATCCTGTACTAGCTCAGTCCTTTCAGGGTATTAAAGCTCTAAACAGGTGTGACTGAGCCAGGCAGACCTTGGAGAGACAAACAGTGTTATATCAGTGGGCCCATCTGCGACTTGCCGACTCCAGACAATCCCATTGCTCATCAGTAACCGCTGCAGGTTATTGAATTACACCATCTTGATTTTAAAGGGCAATCCTGTTTTCTGTAAGCAGTGGACACGGCACTCTGAGCTCCAGTCTGCAGGCATTATGTGATCCTGTCTGCCACTAATTGTTGTAGGTATATTTTATAGGAAGGAGCGCAAAAGGATAGGGGTAGCAGAGTGCGAGAAGAGAAACTTTTCAGGTCATGTGTGAGAAGAAATGTTAATGACTTTTTGCATGTGGGCCCAGTGTGTCAGGCCTGGTCGGGGCAGGCACTGGAATCTAGAGGAGGAGTCGATGCTACAGATTACACAAACGAGGTGTGAGCCAGTACTGTGCTTAGACAGTACAGTACACTTCAAATCAAAATCAAAGCTTGTTAGGATAAATCTAAACAAAAGAAAAAGCTGTTGATTTTTTCATTTGACTGCTTCCACTTATTTGACTTATTTATGTATTTCAATCAATCAAACTTTATTTAGAGAGTGCATTTCATACAAAAAATGCAACACAAATGCAATTTATGTATTTTTAACATTTTATAGTCACTACAACTTTAATAGCCTTAATAAAGCAGGAACAAAGACTCAGGTCGTAATGATGTTCTAATGGTTTATTAAGAATGATCCTAACCCTAACTCCTACCCCTTTAATTAACTAGTTACTGAGCCTGAATTATTTTAATATAACTATTTTTTTCTTCACACGGGGGCAGCTTGCTCCCCAATACTCATAGCACCTGACCCCCCCTATGAACCCCTCTGCGGGTGGTGAGCCCACAGGAGGGTGGACATTATGGTCCTTGATGTTAGTTCATAGGGGTTTTCTTCTTTCGGATTAAGCGGGAGAAGATGGATGGATGGATATTTTTTTCTTCTTTTATGACTCTTTAGTCATTCAAATCCTTCTTATTCATGCTAACTAAGCAATGAAAGGTTACATCTATA
The DNA here is from genome assembly GCA_034769755.1 of Odontamblyopus lacepedii. Classification (NCBI taxonomy): domain Eukaryota; kingdom Metazoa; phylum Chordata; class Actinopteri; order Gobiiformes; family Gobiidae; genus Odontamblyopus; species Odontamblyopus lacepedii. The sequence continues at coordinate 21,303,670 of CM068349.1, read as the reverse complement.
TTACTGCATAATAGCGCAGCATATTTGCAGTTTGCTATTTTATATTACTTCAGCAATATTGTTTTGGTCATCAGTAGAGTGAATTTTCAGTAGTTTTTGCTCAAATCAGTTCACAATGATTTATTTATTTTCCATTACAACATAAGTTTGAGTAATCCTTATGAGCTGCAGTGCTGAAAGAGCTCTTCATCAGACATTCATGAAGAAGCATGCAGACATTATCAATCTCCCCTCTGCCTCACAGCTTAATATGTGACGGTGTGTGGGGGTAGACTCTATTCTGATCACAGCCAAAATTTGCATCTCTAAGTAAATAAGTAAATAAATCAAGTGGGTGCAGTGAATGTGCTAATCAGCTGAAACATGGCAGCGAGCGTGGTGCCGGGAAACTTTGCTCATGTAATATTCAGCACTAGCAGGTTAAAGGGCAGGCCGGAGTTATTGGTTTCAGCCCGATTGCCCCCTTTAATCAATGCTGGCTGCATCCCTTTAATAAAATTATTAGCTCAGCAGTATCTGCTGCTATCATTTTATCTCTTCTGCGCTCTAAATTGCTGCCTGTGTTGGGCCTCTCAGATGCTCGGGGCATGGCCAGGCTCCCGAATGCTCAGCTCCCATTTATTATTTCAGAGGCTAAAAAATGGCTGGAGCATTTGAGTGTGGAGGTTATTGGATGTTGGATACACAGCTGTAGCGAGGTACCCACTAAGCTCATGTACTTTAGGCACACTAAAAATTCTTGTATGGTTTGTGTCATCTTTTCATGACAGTTACATTTACTCTGTAACTGTATGCACTCAAGTTAAAAAAGCAATAGTATGAGGGTTTCATGTTTTTGGTGGTTATGTAAATGTACCACACACTGATGGGTGGTTTTTCATTGTCTAATTATCTCTCAACAAATCTATTTGATCCATTAAGTTAGCCTGTTTCTCTCTCTTTCTGACTGCGAGTTAATTAAAAACGGATGTAGGATCTGCAGAATATAAGATTAGGGGTGTTGTTTGGAAGGTGAAGATAAAAGATGGTACCTTCTTGATATGGCAGGTAGATGAATCATGGACGGCTTATTAGTGCTTGTCTCAGGTATTGTGTTTAAGTGCCTAATCTACTGTAATGAGCGCCATGTCATTTTTCCAATTATATCTCATACTTTTGTCTTTCACCCTATGTGCCATGCATCTAGGTTGAATCTTTTAATGCTTTTATATTGGTCCTTTTATTTTCTATTATAGGCATAATAATCACCATATCATCTGTTTCTCTAACTGTCATTATCTGTGTATATTTTTACTTAATGTCTCCAAACAATAATCATAAATACAGTGTAATAATGCATTTTTTCTAAACTTTGTGTCTTCACAGGCCTGGATGCGATGAACGCCTCATGTAGGCATCAGCATGGACAGCTGTGAGTCTCCCGTAGTTTCTGGGACAGACAATGGGCTTGGCTCCTCCCAGCAGCAGAAACCACCACAGCCCTGGAACGATCATTCTAGCTCACAGGTCCCTTGTACCAACCAGGCCCCTTCCCTGGACCCTCTGTCCATCCCCAGTCCATATCCTTCTCTTGGCCAAAACTCCAGTGCATCTCATGACGGGGTGAGAGAGCAGCCAAAGCAGACTTCACCACTCACCCAGCTGGACAGCTCTGCCACAGGCCAGCTGGGCTCTAGAGGAGAGGGCCTCGAGGAGGAGGAGCAGGAAGGAGTGAGCTGTGGAGAGGAAGATTTAGAGGACTTGGATGAAATGGAGATTGACAGCTGTTTTCCAAGTCTTCAGCCCTTTCCTGGGGTTACCATGGCTCCAAGGGGAGGAGGGGGTATACCCTCTCTGCTGCGTCACCAGGCCACAAGACATCAGGGAGCCCCTGAGAGTGGAAGTGAAGGGGAGGAGGAAGAGGAAGAGGAGAGTAGTGATGTGGAGAACTTGGCCGGAGAGATAGTCTACCAGCCAGATGGCTCAGCCTACATAGTAGAGAGCCTGAGTCAGTTGATCCAAAGTGGTGGGGGTATGGTACCAGGCCTACTCCCCACAAACTCTCTCAGCAGTGGGGGGAAAGCAGGGGAACCTGCAGGGACAGTCTACCCTCAGATCATCAATACGTTTCACATAGCCTCATCATTTGGGAAGTGGTTTGGTAACTCAGACCAAGGATTCCCCAATACCTCAACTATGGCAGGCCTCAGCCCTGTTCTGCACAGTTTTCGTGTTTTTGATGTGCGGCACAAAAGCAACAAGGATTACCTAAACAGCGATGGGTCTGCCAAGAAGTCATGTGTATCCAAAGATGTTCCCAACAACGTGGATTTTTCCAAATTTGATGGGTTGGCCCTCTATGGCAAGGGCAAACCCATTCTCATGTGTTTTCTCTGCAAGCTGTCCTTTGGCTATGCACGTTCCTTTGCCACACACGCTGTTCATGATCATCGCATGACACTGTGTGAGGAGGAACGGCGGCTGCTGGGGGACAAGCATGCATCTGCCATTATCCAGGGCATAGGGAAGGATAAGGAACCCCTCATTAGTTTCCTGGAACCAAAAAATAAAAGTACTCCTCTGCCACCTAGCCTGCTCCCCATTAACTCTGGTCAGAGCTTCTATGGGACCTTTAGTGGTGTTCATCTGGAGCCTGGCAGCAGCAGTGCAGGTAGTGAGGGTGTCCTGAACAAAGACTCTGAATCTGGCCTTGAGCAACAGCAGCAACCACAAACAGCACTCAGCTCCGTCCTCTCACTCGGCGGGCTCAGTGTTTCCAAAGCATCCACTCTTACCTCATCCCCAGGCTCTGCCAAAGACTCCAGTTCCCTACAGGTAGGGAGAACAGAGGAGTCTGGGGGGAAAGAGTTGGCATGCAAAGGTGAGGATGGGGAAAAGGAACAACACAAAAGTAGGGCCCACCTCCTGAGTCGGACTGGAGGCTCAGAAGAGGTGGAGGATTTGTTATTTAGAGAAGAGGAAGACGAGGTGGCCTCTGGTGGTAACAGTAGCAGCGGTGAAGCAGGGGAACCAGCTGTCTCAAACCAAAGCATTTCCAAATCTCCTTTATTAATGCCTAGTAGCGCTCTCCAGCCTTCTGCCTGCACCTCTGCAGTCAGTTCCACGCTCAGCAGCAAAGCCCTTGCTTCCACTTCCTCTTCTGTCAAGGACGAGGGCTCAGCTGCAGACGGTGGAGGGAGGACCTCAGAGCTCCCTCTGAGCTTTAACTGCCAAGGGTCCTCTGGCTCTATGGCAATGGCGGCAAATGCTGTCAGACGAAGTGAGGACGACATTGCTGGCACTCCCTCCTCACCTATGTCCTCCAATGCTGCTGCTGATGAAAGTGCCAATCAAGATAGTGCCACAGCTCCAGAACCAAATGATTGCCCGGCAGAGGGAGAGGAGGAGAATGGCTCTCTTCTGCTTCATCATCACATGCACCACCATCACCACCACCTTCATGCCTCGTCTCACAGCCACACCCACCCTCTCACAGGGGGCGCTTGTGACCTCTCTGCCCTCAGCGAGTGTTCACAGAACCATGGGAGTGGAGTCGGCGGAAGCAGCGGGGTAGAGTGCCCCAAATGTGACACAGTTCTTGGCTCATCACGGTCTTTGGGTGGCCACATGACAATGATGCACTCGCGAAACTCATGTAAGACACTAAAATGTCCCAAATGTAACTGGCATTACAAGTACCAGCAGACGTTGGAGGCCCATATGAAAGAGAAGCACCCAGATTCTGGAGGCTCCTGCATGTACTGCAGCAGTGGTCAGAGTCACCCACGCCTGGCCCGAGGGGAGAGCTATACCTGTGGGTACAAGCCTTTTCGCTGTGAGGTAAGGCATCACTATACCTGCACTCTCTTTTGTTCTTTACACCTCCATGTTGTGTTTATTTAATGAACCTTTATTTTAACAGACAAAACATTAAGAACAAATTCTTACTCATATCTCCTTTAATCTAACAGTTTGCTGAAATCTTTCATCAGGTTTGTAACTACTCAACCACCACAAAGGGCAACCTCAGTATCCACATGCAGTCGGACAAGCATCTGAACAACATGCAGTCGCTGCAGAATGGAGGCTCTATTGGCTCTGCACAGGAGCAGGTGTTCGGACATGCCCCAGGAAGTGTGGTGGCTGTGCCATCTGTGACACAGGCCAGCAGCCATCACCCTCCTCACCACCACCCCACTCAGTCCTCCAGCCACATAGGAGGGCAGTGTGGTGCCCCTTCACCCACCAAGCTGAAGAACAAGCCCACGTGGAGGTGCGAGGTGTGCGACTATGAGACCAATGTGGCGCGGAACCTTCGTATCCATATGACAAGTGAGAAGCACATGCACAACATGATGCTGCTCCAGCAAAACGTCACACAGATGCAACATGGCCGCCTTGGACTTGGAGCTATGCCATCGCCATCTGAGGCTGAACTCTACCAGTACTACCTGAGCCAGAACATGAGCCTCCCACCGGGACTCAAGATAGACCCTGCTGGAGCAGAGACACAGTTCCTGATGGGGGGCTTTCACCTGGACCCTAGTATGGCTGCCTTGGCTCCTGCGCTTGGTAAGAAATAAGTAACAAGTAATAAGTATAAATCATAGACCATATAGGAATGGACATAGCTAACGCGTCAGCTGCCGCATACCAAATAGGAAGTGCTCCAGGAGGCTCTTCCGGCTCTTTCTCTCCTTTTCCCATTGACTTACATTGGGATCTTGTCGCCGCTCTCTCTGTAACTGCTGTACTGAGCCTCGTAATTTTGGTCTTAAAATGTTACATGATCCTGAATTTTTTCCCCCGCTATTTTGTCCATCAAAAAAACCCTATTCATAACATAGAGCCTGGCTGCAGATTCACTCCTGTAACTGTTAGCATCGCAAGCCTCATTTGAGTGGCGCTGAACACTATGGGTGACGTCACACTCGCTAAGTCCACTTTTATATACAGCCAATGCATTGTAATAATAATAATGAAAGATTATAATGTACTGTATGTAAACGATAAACCTTCAGTGATTAGGATGCAGAACAGAAACATGTATTGTGGGCAGAGACATGAGTTTTAATAAGCATTTTACACAGAAGGCCAGGATGACAAATGTCCATAGCAATAAACTACTGTAGGGTTATCCCTAATTATAGACCTACATAGTGGAAATATTAGAGAGTAGACCACATTTGTATCCCACACTGTAAAGTAAATCTGTATCTGATTTTGGGGGTTTAATCAAATTTCTTAGTGAAAGTTTGGCAGCAATAATTTCAGTATTTTGATAGTATTCAACCCAAATGCTCGGACTGCTATTTAAAGATACATTTATTTGCCTAAATGTTCTTTTTTGTAACGTGAACAAACATGAACATGAACCCTGTTGTCACATCATTTCACCGTTCTTTTGTTATGTGTAGACTAGATGCTACATTTGTATCCTTGTTTCCAAATATATCATGTATAATGTATGTATGCATACTTTTTAATATTGATATAGTACAATACAGCACTTTGTAATTTTCTCCAGTAGGAGGAGATATTCCTATGGATGTCCGATTGGGCGGAGGCCAGTTGGTGTCCGAGGAGCTGATGACTTTGGGAGAGAGTCTGTCCCAGACTAGCGATCCCTCCCTGAAGCTTTTTCAGTGTGCTGTGTGCAACCGCTTCACCACCGACAACCTGGAGGTGCTGGGCCTGCACATGGGAGCTGAGCGCAGCCTGCCGGAGGAGGAGTGGAGGGCTGTGGTGGGAGACTCACACCAGTGCAAGCTGTGCCACTACACCACCCAGCTCAAGGCCAACTTTCAGCTGCACTGTAAGACAGACAAGCATGTTCAGAAGTACCAGCTGGTGGCACACATTAAAGAAGGAGGCAAAGGCAATGAGTGGCGCCTCAAATGTGTGGCCATTGGAAATCCAGTTCACTTGAAGTGCAATGCCTGTGACTACTACACCAACAGTCTGGAGAAGCTGAGGATGCACACTGTCAACTCCCGACATGAAGCTAGCCTCAAACTCTACAAGGTTAGTGTAAAAACAGTCCCTGGTTTTTATTCACTGCCACACTCTGTTCATGGCCAATAATGTGTAAATCGTACAAGGCAAAAATGAAATATATTTTTTACATTTATTTTTCTCTTTTGAAACTCTGCACATGCTATTGATAGTGTTTGTTGTTACTGTTAGCTGGTTGAAACTTTTAGCTCATACTGAAGATAATGGTAGGTGAAGCTGGTTTGGTTGTGATGGTGGAACCAGTAGGAGACGAATAAAGAAGTGTGAGGAGACAGAGGTTTGGTGCTAATACTCCTCGGAGTGGGAAAGGCTGAATCGTTCTCGACAGCTGTATTGATTTTTGCTGGACTTGGAGCTTCACCTTCTCCTCTAATCATTCCATAATAGCCAATGGATGAACACTCACCGAACAAATGGCCATAAATCTAACAGGCCTGATTCCACTTAGGTATCTATCCTATGTGTCTGTGGCTTTAGCCACTCTACACTTAACCTAATCTGGCATAGCTGTGCACACCAGCACATTGACCCACAGACACAGTAATAAAACATAGCCCTTCTATTATACATACTCTGCTATTAGGAAATAATTATAGCTGCAAGCATCCCCTCCTGGCATTGCATAGAGTCTTTGGCCAAGAAATTTCTCCCACCATATCTGTATGAATACAGATATGTTTACCACAGTGCATTACTCCTTGTTAAATAAACTAAAAACATTTACATGTATGTATGAACAAATTAAACAATTGGATTGTGTCTTTTTAAGATCAAATTAGTCCCACTTCAAAATGCACAGGATAGCTTTAAAGACAAGAGGATATTTAATTAAAGCCAAGAGGATATTTATTTGAGTAATGTGCTGCCGTAATTACAGTGTTTTCTCCAGACTGCAGCTATGCTGAAGTGATTCATTTAAACTCACTTAAAAAGGCTATTTGAAAGTCATCCAACAATGTGAGTAGTTCTGCTCTCTAGTGGCATCTTTGCACTTGGGCTTTATGCAGCAAATATTTTTTTTATTGTGTGAAAACTGACTGGACGCAGGAGCTTCTAGAGAATGTTTCAGTGTTAAGATATAAGTAGATCATTATACAGTTTGTGTGAATAATCAGTTACTAGCAGCAAGTAGCAAGAGTATGGTATTAAACTCTTGGCCCGGGGAGCTGTACTGATCCTGGCCCACATTCCAATGACAGTACCACCAGCCTGAAATAGACAGGCTCTGACACTCTCTTACTGCTCCTCACACCTATCAAAGCGCTTATTGGTCTCCCAGGGTAAATACACCGTAGACAGTAGCCCATTTACGTTTTATGATCTGTGCGGACCACTGTAAGCTGTAAGCCCAAAATGCAGAAGACACACTCTTTTTGAAAACAGCAGACATATGTCACACTGCTGCTCAGGCAGAGGGGATTAAATATGTACAACACATCCAGGCATGATCATTTTTTATGACTTAAGCCTCTTAAGATGGCTCCATATTTCTTAAAACCAATTGATCTTGTGACTAAGAGCGTGTTCATTTGTCCAGAAGTTACCTGCTCACTCAGTTTCAAAACAGTAAGGCCTTTATGCCCTCTGCCTCAGAGGCAGGTTTCAAAAACAAAGATGTGCAGTGGTTGACAAGAATTATATCAGCCTTTTATGATTCTCAAATGTGATCAGCGGACAGCAAATATATGTTTGGGATGTCTCTTGGCTGCTCAGACTCCCCACTTGACATAGTTGGAGTCTGTGCACTGTGTTGGATTTACAATCCTGGTAAAGATACTGACAGCCAGAAGCCCACAGTGGGCCACAAGACCATAAACAAACTTTGAATATTATGCAAAGTACAAAAACAGGAAAAATCATCATTAAAGTGTTACTCCCCAAAGAAATCTGAAACAAATAGCACCATTTGAACCTTTTTCAGGGGAAAATAAATCACTGAGTCAGCAAACACTGCATCAGATGTGGGAGATGCTAGGGACACTTCACCCAAATCAAACTGGTTTGCATTAAATAGAGCCTTTGTGTGCACAGCTCCATATAAATTGGAGTCTGTAATTACAGGAATTAAAAAGGAAGGTTTAAACTGAGGGCTACACTAGATGGGATAATTTGAGAGTCTGTGGTATGTGGTCCATATTAGGGCTTTCTAAAAATATCACCCCAACTACCCCGCATGCTGGAATGTTCCGAAAGACTACTGAAGATCCAGCGAGGCGTCCCGGCGGCATGACCTCTGTAACCTATGTCTTCTCCCATTTACTGAGAAACACACAGTTTTAACTTCTAAACAAATTCACAGTAGAATAATGACATGTCTTTGGACTCACCTGGACCCAGGTGTGAATGCAGCTCAATTCAGGTTGCTAGGTGGTGTTCCATTCTCACCTCATTGGCTGTGTCTGCTGTATCTGTGAACACAAAAAAGCCATTCTAAATTAATAGGTACAGGTTGTACATAGTTATTTGTTATGTAGATAGCATATTGTGTAAACTGTAGCTTTTTGTCTGCTTATGCTGCCGAGATGAGTGGAACTAGTCCAACAGGCCTGTTATATGCAGACATAATGGGTGGGGTTTAGGCCCAGCCACAGGCCTCCGCTTCCAGTCAGGGGTTAGGCAAAGGGGAGGAGCTCAGCCTTGGGGTTAGCTGGCTACCTTCCTCGTCTCAGGGGCCGGTGCAATCGGCGGTAATTGAGATTGATTGGATGTTATTTTTCCTCTTGCAAATGTAGTCCATTAGCTTGGCACATGCATAATCAGTTTAGAGCACAGTTAGCCGAATGTAATCATGTTCCTCGGTGTCTGCTAGCACAAAATCCACTCCAGATGCTGCTTGGCAATGGAAGGAGAGGAAGAAAGTGCCGTCACTATCAGACAGAGAATCTTTAACCGAGAAAGTCCTCACACCCTAGAGTTGCACACGCAAACTTTTCACATGTTGGCTGCATGCAGTGTTTTCATCTCTCTCAACACATTTGATCACATGTGGTTTTATCTATCCTGAATCCTGACATATACAGGGTCATTACCTTTCAGCTAGACTTGCACTATTTTCCACTTCAGTGCAATCCAAAAGAATCGGTTAACATGGAAGAACAAAAAAAACTCATCCACACCACAGAGAGAATAATCACAATGAAACCTAATCGAGGTGGAAGGGCTGTGATGTGAATGAGAGGATTAGTGGTTACATTAAAACACATTAGGGTATTTCACTGATGATGCTATTCAGCAAAACAACCCGCTTCTCAGATACAGGAATGCTTGGCCCATTGACCTCTTCCCATTAATGACTATAAGTACCAGGACTGACTCCATTGCTCTTGGACAATATACACTGGTGCACTAAGGGCTGGGTCAGAATCACCATGTATCATGCTTCAATTAAGTTTCCGTACATTCAAATCAGATGAGGCTTTACCCATTTTCAGATGATATGTTTTAAGCCTGTTATACTGTACAATAAATAAGGTGTACTCAGTGGATCCTAATGGTCTCAAACTTTGAGAAGTTGAACAGGAAGTGCCCTCTGAAAATAAACATCTGTTAATACATGGAGACAGAACAAACTGATGGTGATAATCGATGATAGTAACACAAAAAGTGAATGGGGAAAATATGGTGGAGCACACATAGCAAGACTATGTACAGGATTTTAATAATAAACGGCTATTTCCGCATGTTGTTTTTAGTTACTTTTGGCATCATATCATAGCTGATTTTTGGGAACTAAGGTTGTAAAATTGTGCCAGGTAAAAAGGAGGTCCAGCGGGCGCCAGACTCCCCATCAGACATGTTTAAGAAGTGGACAGGGATGGAGGCTGCAGCAGAATGAGAAGGGGCGACAGGAGGGTTGGGTGAATAGATACTCTGCTAATTATCATGGCTGGCCTATGATTGTTCAGTAATAGTGCTCAGTGGGAAAGGTTGCAGCAATTCCAGGAAGGGCTGAGCTCTGATTTACTGGTACTACCGCTCTAATAAAGCGCTTGCAGCACATCCTGGGAGACAGCCCATTCTCCCCTCTCACATGCACCAGCGTGTTAATGCACATACACACAGAGCAAAGCAGGCCTGCCTCTCAAGTGCCACATGACAGCAGGCATCTGAACTCCATCAATTACATCATTTATTAATCGCCGTTTATACACATTTTGATCAAAACTTTCACTTTGCATGCAGTCAAAAACTGACATCACTCATAAGAAGAGATCAGTCTCCATAGGCCTCTGTAACACCTACTCAGCTGTGTCACCTAATCCAGCTTTCCTTTGTGCTGCAGAATTTGCCTGTGGGAAGTTGTACGCTCTAACCCATGTCAAACACATTAGAGCTACATACAGTGGTGAGTGGAAGAAAGAATAGCCTGTAACAATACAGAGAGAAGGTCTGTGAGGGGGCAGAGGGGCTCACTGTTTGGCAAAGTGTAAGAATTTCACAACTTTTCTGCCTTCTACCGAGGGAAGATCCCAAGGCTCCGACTTGTATCTCAGCTGCTGCAGCCTTGAGGGTTTGTTTTTACGTGTGTCAGAAAGTGGCACTAAAAGAAATAAGGAGGCATAGGGTATTTGTACATTTGAGAATAATGTGGCGAATGTAGTGATTTAATTCTTACAGTGGTCACAAGGCAGTGCTTTTCTCTCCATCCATGCACAGATAAGTCAAAGAATAAGTCATGCTCATCTGTCTCAATGTGATGACCCCAGACAGAGATGCATCCAGAATGTATTCACTAGTAAAAAGGGACCACTGTCCTTTTAACATACCAGTGAACTAACATTATGTTTTAGAATACAATTCAATCACCCAGGACTCTACTTTGATATTACATGATTCTTTGTTATGAGCAGCCTCATAACTACTATTCCAATGAACATATGCATTTGGCTTTCAAAGTTTAGTAAAATGGTACTTTGTGTAGGTTCCAGATCACCTGAGCACAAAGTCATTAATTAACTCCTAGGTGTAAAAGCCCAAAAACATCTCATGATGGACTAGACATTACTAGACATTCATTGCTGGGTTTCCGATCTGATATCTCTACATTCTATAGGTCGATATAGGTTAAATGAGTTATTGGAGGCCAGAAAAATAAATACAAATTGTGGTCTGATTTGTGGTGTGGATTTTCTGTTTGGATATTTCTGATGAATCTGAATCTGAAAACTAATACAGTTGCTGTAGGAAGTTATCTTTATATTTGGTGACTGTGCAAACTTGACTTGAGAATATCTGTGCTGGGGACTGTTTTGTGAGCCACATGTTTTATGTGGTGTCTATAGACTATTAGAGGCCTCTTCTTTAGCGGTACAGCAGAATAGCCCTTTCACAGCACTATGTTCATCCGTGTTTTGCCTAATTGCTATGTGCTGGAGTCTGGGCTAGAACTGGGAGTTATAAATCTATCACCATTGTGCAGACAATGTTTTCTCCAGATGTAGCCGAGAAAGGTTTCATCCTTTTGTAATTAAGTGGAGCAGCCCAGGGTGTCATGTGTTTTTATTGGAGCCTCTGGAAAAGATCATTTTGCACCTTGTTTTCTCATCATAGTTTTTATTGAATACAAAGACTAGTTAAGATGGAAAGATTACAATATAAAAGTAGCAGAGACGTGAACGTCTTGTTTAAATGATTGTATGGAAATGACTTGGCAGTGATGTAAGAGACATTGATGAGGGAGTGTGGGTTGGAGCCACAAAGGGGACCGAGGCAAAGTCTTGGAAACAAAGCAATTACATAGTAGCTTAGATGAAGGAATATGGGGAGAAAAGTTCCTTTTTAACCCGAGGAATGTTCCCAAATGTTATCTTTCCCACGGGTACTGTCTTCTACACCTGTGTTCTACTTTAAACTCACTGCAGGAGCTGAGTGAGGGGGAGGAAGCTGGAGGAAAGTGATAGTGAGTGTGTGTGAGAGAGACAGCTTTAAGAGTTAGGGACAAGAATGCTCTTGAGCTTCTCAAGGGCACAGATACTTTATGGCCTGTGCATTCCTCCATGACAAACTGATGCCCAGAATAGACAGAGTGGTCCTCACCTTCACCTCTGCTGCTCCTTTATGTGGCAACCTCAGGGTTACTCCGTTTGAAGACTTTTTACAAGGCTGAGCTGCTAAAAGCAAACCATTGAAGTTTTGGCTCTTGTTCTCTGTAAGCACTTCCACACATTTGTGGCTTATGAAGTTCTTTTTCAATCCCATGTTCATTTACAAAGACCCTGAGCCTCACAGACCCCTCAGATGCACAAAAAGCATCTCTTTTCCTCACTGCCTTGTCTTAGCTCAGAAAACATTTTTATGTCACGACATTCAGTCAAAACTGTCCTCAAAATTAAGCACCACTGAATAATTTAAATTTAGCGTGCCTGCTTCAGATGACCAATCTCTGTCACTAGATAGGAATTTCCTTAATTTATGCCTGTTAGGTTGGAACAGTCATGTTGAAATAATTTGAACCATAAGCGCTGTCTGTGGAGCTCCTGTTTAAACACAAACTTGGGGAGCTGTTAAAAGTTGAACAAGGATTTGAGAGATCTAGAATGCAAATAATTATTCAAATGATCAATGTATTAATTTGCAAGGCAAGAGAGGGGTAGAGAGAGAGAAAGCATCTTAATAAATGGAGTGCTATTTTTACTGGTGTCACTGGGGTGTGTAGTCATTTTGCATTTGTAGATACAGTGCAAATCTGAAAATCTTTTGCTTTCATTTTTCATCCAGGCACGCATATATTGTTTTGATTAAACATTTTATCTTGTGCAAAACTTTAAACTTCAACCATAAAAAGTACTAATGAACTTATCTTAAAATATATATTTGAATGATTTAACATGATGAAGCCATTTACACAAAGTCACGGGTTTATATACGAAAATCAAAGCCCATCTGCCATCTCTGATCAGAAACAACAGCCATCAGGCAAGGGTTACCAAGGCAGAACCGGAAAAGCCATTAACTGCCAATCACTGCATCGATCGACAAGCCCGTCCACCAGCAGCCCCCTTTACCCCCTCACCCCCTCCTCTGCCCACAGACACACACTTCCACTGCTCTTATGTACACTGGCAGACTACTTGCACTGACAACTTACATTAAGAAACACACATCATTACGCAGCAGTCTATGGAGTCCATCTTCAATCTGTTTTGTTAGTGTTGTCAGTAAGTAAAAAAGCTATAACAATATTTGTAATTATGTAAAATGTGCATGATACTGCGAGGTAGATATTCACAAAAAACAGTAACTTAGAATTTGGTAAAATTGTGGAGCAAAGGTCACAACCAGTGAATGTTATTGTATAGATCCAAGAATCTTGATCTAGTCCCATTGGAAGAGTTTCAAGCAAAAAATTGTATTGTTTAAAACGTACTGAATTGTATTATGAGATTTACCAACTAGGCCTATAGAGAAATGAACATGTACACACTGGTGCTTTTCCTAATGGGTTTGGATTTGGGTTGAACAATCTGGGAAAAATATCTAAAGTTTATGAATGAACAAACTAATGGAAGAATCACATGTATTTTAGAACATGCTTGAACAGCTCTAAACTATTTGGTTTGCATTTTTTAAGCAGAAAAAGACAGGATATTTTGTTGTTTGTAGACGAAATTATGCTTGCAGTCTTTGCAATTTGCTAATTGTAATTTTGATTTGATTACTATTAATTTTGAAGCCCTAGCTTGGATCTGTAAGGCCATTCTTAAAGTTGCATTCAAACACGTGTTCCAGTCAATACAAGCCAAACCCCCATAGTGTAATGTAGTAGTTTTAAACAAATGCTTGTGTTGGTGTTTTGTGCTGTACTATCTGTCATGCCTAGTAAACGCTGAGTGTTTATTGTTGCACTTGGCTGCGCCCTCTGCATGGCCACACAATAGGCAGAGACACAGCAGCAGCAGATATGATAGATGCAGCCCGGGGTCTATAAGCTTTAGGTCTGTGGTGGCCTCATTCACACATCAGCACAGACACTCCACACCAGCCATTTTCTCAGCTAAATATTTGTACGTTGGATTTCTAAACAGTGGAGCAGGAGCCGAGATCAAAGCAACACTTAAAATAAAACTGCCACTATTCACTACTCACACTTATCAAGGACAAAAAGCTACGACACCGAATGGCCACTTATACTTGAGCCCAGAGTTCATGCAGTTGTAATGCAGTAAGTAGAAGGTCGAAAGTTCCCAGACAGTAGTTAAAAGGTTATGAAAATATGGTATAGCTGCAACACTGATATTAGTATTTACTCTCCCCTAAGGACATACTTTTTGAGATAGATTTTAAATGGTTGTTGTGAAGCCCAGGGGCTATATTAAAATATACCAGATAAGAGAGGAGATAGGGTGTTGTGGTTGTGCTAGCAGTGGTCATCCCAACCAGGGAGCGAGCCAGTTAGACCAACCAAAGGCCAGCACAACAGGGATTTGGATATGGAATGTATATGCATTAACTATAGTGTGTATTTAATGTTAAGTTTATACAAGGTGCTTAAAGTCACAGTCAAAATGCTCATGTCTCCAAGTATTGACAGAGGGCACAGATTCCACGCCCACAAGTTACCCCTTGCCACTCATACGCTCAAGAAACATACAGTATATGGGTGTATATCTTGAACATCGCCATTTATGCTTCTATTGGGGCCACATGTAGTATTGTATGATTCCAACTTTATCTCTGGTCAACAATATAGAAGACGAAAGATGTGGCTGTGCACTAACCTCTGTGGGAGGCTATTGGAATCGAAATAGAATGCATTTTTATCGAAGCTTTCCCTATGGCTGTATAGGACAGGAGTCTCAGGGGCAAGCTAGTGACAATCTGACATAAAATATTCTCCAAAAGTTGATGAACAACAACAAAAAAAGCCACTTGGGCTTAAACTCTAAGATCTAGTAGAGTATAGGGGTAAAAAGAGGAAGGAACTGTATGTAAAATCTAGAAGATAACTCAAAGCCATCCCATCAACAGAATTGCCTTTTGTCTGTCTGCATTACTCTGCAGACAGACAGTAGATTCCTCCTGCTGGGGGCGCGCGGTAGTGCAGGAGTGAACATCAGAGAGGTGGTGCTGAGTGAGGCTGGCTGACTGCAGGCTGTGGTCTGCAAGGCTCACTGAATTATTACTGATGGTTTCAGGGCCAACTGTCTGACCACAGGACTGGGGAATATTAATCATTTATTTGATTGTCCGCATGTGCTGATTAATCAATTTGAGTCGGATCTCCAGGATTAACTACCCTATTATTCCCCTGTATGAACAGATAAGACTTTAAAATATCATATTCCATTCATCATTTATATTTTTAGGTCCCTGCTGATAAGGGTGAAATAAAAACTGAGGTGAGGCAGTAACACAACGGAACATTCACAGGACAGACGATGGAAAGGGAAAAAAATCTTAACTGTGCATTTACATTTTTTAGAAGATTGGGTAATGAGCTGCTCTTCA
Source organism: Odontamblyopus lacepedii (assembly GCA_034769755.1). Taxonomy (NCBI): domain Eukaryota; kingdom Metazoa; phylum Chordata; class Actinopteri; order Gobiiformes; family Gobiidae; genus Odontamblyopus; species Odontamblyopus lacepedii. The sequence continues at coordinate 21,288,229 of CM068349.1, read as the reverse complement.
AAAAGGTAGAGAACAGTTTTAGAGCACAGAGAGACAGTGAGGGGGTGGAGACAGAGAAACAGGAAGTAGATGGGAAAGTGATATGTGCCTCCACCTGGAATACTACAGTACACCACACATGAGGAGGGGTCTGCTTTGGTTTGGGTAAGTTGTGCTCTAACTCTCATACAGCTGTGAGTAACTAACGCGACTATAGCGCTTTCCTGTTTACCTCAGCCACTATCTGCACTCTATAAATCCTCAATCTGTCAACTGTTTAATGTGTTGTGTCATGTGGTAATGCCTTTGATTCCAACATGCCTCCGTTTGTAAATACAAGAGGCACTCAAAAGCCTGTGGTTTCTTTACAAGCATGGCGCCCCCGGCGCTTTGGTTGGGAATGCACTGAGAGAGAGAAGAGCGGAGAGCAAGTCAGAGGTGTTCTACGATACACTTCCCATTGCTCTTCTGCCAAACCCTGTCACAACGGCAGCACAGACCTGCATCAGAGCAGAGCTATATTCTACTTACGTTTTACTATAAGTTTTTTTTGTTTTGTTTTAACACTTCTGTAGGATTTAATGATGAATCAATTTAACAGAGTTTTCACCACTGAAGAGACTGTTATACAATGTTACATCCATTAGAAAACAGTGGGCGTAAAATAGTTGCTGCAGGCTTGGCTCTTTGCTTCAGCACCTCCCTAAACATCTTATCATGTTCTCTGGGAAATTAGAGCTCTCCTTTTGGACAGTGTTTAACGTAAAGGTCAACAAATTGTTTAATTGGAAGAGTCATCTAAAGCATTAGATCCAAATCACAAATTGTCCCAGGAAAAAAAGATTGAGAATAATTGTGTAACTTACATGTGCAAGTTTAACAGAACACAACAAGCTGTTGTTGGGTGTTGCCCTGTTTCCACTGTCCCCACACGGACGACCAGCGCAGTGACCTCAGTGATGACACTGGCTAATGGCGTGAGCAGTTATTTTTGTAGCATCCAGTGAGCATCTTTGTGGGCCAGTGCAGAGCTTTTTGCCTTTATGACTGCAGCAATAAGCCTGCTCCAATTAGCCCGGGCCATGTTTGATTTTTAGTGATGACAACTATATTTCAGCTGCAATTATGTTGTGCTGGGAATGATGAAGGTTTAGGTTATTGATTGTTAATTGACCAGGTTGATCAATGAACACTTTTGTTCCATTTTTATAGAAAGTGGAGGTAGGTTTTTCTTTGCTAATGAGCACGCCCAATGGAATGACCCTGTTAGGAAATGTGTGTTGCGCAGCTCTATATGTATTAGTGATAGATTTGGTTTTTGCTGATGGGAAAGAGGGGGGCGCAGCAAAGATCATCATTTTTCACCAGAAGTGCATTATTCCCCATGGGCATAGGTCAGAGGCTACCAGGGTCTTGGGCTGAAAAAATCTAAATTATCTTTCAATGACATTGGAAGCATCTGTGCCTTTTGAATTTCCATTATATACACAGAAATAGCTCAGTTTTGTTCATAAAGATAAATATTTCAGATTTTGGTGCTAAGTTCTTCTTGACCCTAAAGTGCACCGCTATTCACATGCTCGACCTGTGGTATTTTTTGTGCCACTTGAAGCCTCTCTGCTGTGTTGGAAGGTAAAGCATTTCATTTACTGCAGTATAAAAAGCTCAATGGGAAACACTGGTGGGATGGATTGTGCAGTGAATTGCTTGAAGAACCCTCAACCATAGTTTCATGTTCTATGCAAATGAGCTCATATATAGACCTGCTCGTATTCAAATCCACTCAAGCCTTCTTATTAATTTAGATTTTTTAGGACATCTCAAAAAGCTGTTGCTCTTTCTCTCAGAGCTATAATGTTTATTTATATAGCTATGTTAAATATTGACAGAGGTTGGGCCTATCTTTGTTCTAATAAAATTCCAAAAGGTATAAAATATTAACATTTTACATAACAAGAATACAGCTTAGTTAGAAATATGCATTGCTTCATTTTATGTAGCCTGAAGCAGTGACCAATTATATAACAATAAAATATTTACAATACCAAACTGAGATTGCCAGGGGTGAAAACCTGATAATACATGCTAGTGGAGACTGTTCTGGGTTTTATATTTGAACCAAGGCCAAAATGTTAGCAGAAATATTAACTACCAATGGGATTGTTGTACTCCACGCTTGCCATTAACAGTCCCATACAGTTGTTGCGACGGCCAGAATGGTGCCTGTCATGCATTCCTGAAATTTGCCTTGAATTCCCAGAGACATACACTTCTATTTGATTTATAGCCCAAACATTCTCTGCTTGGTGTAACAAACTTGTAGATAGTCTTCTGGGAATGTTATTCAGGACCGCATTGTTGTCATATTAGACATAAGTGACAATTTAAACTGGAGTTTTAGTTTTTATATTAAGTAGATAGAAGGTGATTCAGTGACATTAGAACAGGCCACAGTTTCGCCTGGTGAATAGTATGTACAAACAGAGGCAAAGCATACAGCATTATGTGACTGGGACCACAACTGAATTTCACTGGCTTTTATTTGAAGGCAGTTTTGTAGGAAACGTTGTATTGTGTTTACACAGTAAGACATAACTAGTGATAACGACATGTCTGTAGTGAAACGTCTTCCTAGTAAAGCCTTTATTGTACCTGTTGATCAAAATGGAGGCCTGTTGACTGTGCAGCGTGTGATAAAGTGAATGGCAAGGGCAGGTCCTGATTTGCCCCATTCAGCTCCAGATGGTACTCTGTCGGTGGATGTCATCAAGCAGTTGAACAGATGTTTGGGTACCCCCATGGCTCCACCCTGCTCTCGCCTCCTGCAGGTTGTCTTATTGTACTGCAATTTTGGCAAGCTCCTCCCAGCATGGCTTTCATAAAAGCACCGGGAGGTTAAGCTGTTAATTAGCTACTGAAAGAGGAGGGCAACAGCTTGCTGTTAATTTGCTTTCCTCTTTTTTCTTGTTTTGGGTCTGACATCATTTCCTGTTTGTTTAGAGACATGGCTTTGTGTCACATAAGCAGGGGCTCGCTCATTAGGAAGGGGGAGATGTGTTTATCAGGCTGCCATTACAAGTGCACATTATGTATGTATGGTCATGCTTATCCAAATGTTCTTAATGAGAGAGAGCCAGGACAGCAGAGCAGGCTCCTGTGGGCATAGGCCCGGGCTCGTTATCACCACACAGGGCATTGATCTCTGCAGCGCCTGCACTGCCTGCTTCCCCTTCTCTCTTCTCTTTCAGAGAAAGGGCCGCACATGAATTATGTGGACACATTGATCAGCTGATTGAGAGCTATTGTTTTGAACCAAGGGTCATTATTGAAGGAGGGATTACCCGACTCTTGTTCCATGCATGCGTATGGGAGAGTGTATTACTCAACTCCTTGTCACAGCATTACTTGTGTTAGCTCACATCCGATTTGCAGCTGCTACATAAACGTGCCCCATACACACTTAAACTGCTGCAGCCTACACAATCAACATGGCCCAAATGACTGCCTGCATTGATTGCCTTCCCTCTGCAATTATGTTACCATTGTTTACTTTCGTGCATCTTACTCATTCAAAAGGAATTCAATAATTATTGCTTTATTTAATGTTAAAGTAAGTCAGAGTGGTGGGTGTGGAGCACCAGTATCTGCATTGTCTTTAAGTATCTCTTTACGTCCTCCATGGCTGCTTTGTTACATGGGCCTGTGTTAAGTCTAGCTCTCTGAGGACTCACATAGTGATCTATCTTCACCCCGCTGCCCTCCATTACAGCTGAGGTCCGTTTGGTTTTTACCTTGCCTCCCAGAGACAAATATGCAGCCTGGTTTTATTCACCACTAGTGATGGATCATTACAACTCGAGGCACAGGAGGAAGCAACTTAGTGCATTACCGGCTTTGAGACGTTGCTACAGGATGCAGGGGAGGTGACAGGGATTAAGACAAGTAAAGGAGAAGAGACAGGGGGATCCTGAGCAGGAAGTCTGAGATGTCTGCTGAAAGTAAACAATACCTTCTTCTTCCACATCTTTACTTTGAAGAAGATTGAGATGTGTGCTTGTTCATTGACACATAACAGTCTCTACACCTCTGTGTTTGGAGGTACATATTACTTGCAGACTGTACTGCCCTGAACTGCAGAAGCACACTGGATCCATTCACAGTGAAATAACCTGCTTGCATTCCAGGAGAATCCCACGGCACAGATTTATGAGTGTCAAGTCCCCAGCAAATGTGCGCACATGTTCGTATACCCTGCTGCTAGGAACAAAGAAGTCATTACATTGAAATATTTCCATTGTCTGCACTGTAACCCTAAACATGATCGTCACCAGTCCCTAAATTTACACTAATCCTGATTTATTATCAGGATGAGACATTGAGCAACTGCCTATGCTGTATTTATCACTTGACTTTTCTGTGGATTCAGTTATATTGAGATGAGATAGGACTCTAAAGTCACGCAAGGGTGTTTTCAGATCCCTTTGGCTGCAGTGTGATTTTTCAACCCAAGAGCTAGATTACATTGTCTGCTTACAGAATGAAACAGTTACCTCATAGAGTATAATTGCTGCTCTGACATCATGAAGTTTAAATAACCAAGGTGTTGCTTGCCTTTTTTAACAAATGTATAGCCAGGAATAGGTTTCTGTCTGATTTGAGTGGAGGATAATGTAGAAATGCTGATGTGAACAATGTAGGAAGTTCAGAGTCAAAATTCAGAATTATGTTTTTTTTTTTTTTTTTTTGAAAAAACTGCTTACCTAAATAAAACATTTCAAGTACAAGTAGTTTCTCTTCATTTGAGATATAATGGTTTTGTGGCTCCATGGAAAGATCATTTACCCCTGAACTAGAAGATTTTCATTTTCACATTCATATCATTATAAAGACATTTGTACAGCACTCTATTGCAATTTCTTTAAATGCTTTACTTTTGTAGTAACCACACAGCAATTTAATGGTAGAAAATTGCCACTGATCATAATGTTGTGTGGCTGTTCACTTGTTTCTGATCTACTTGATGTCTATTTTTGTAGGTTGTTGTTGCATGTATAATAACTTGGTATATTATATGCCTCTATTGGGAGCCATTCTTTTGGATTGCTGCCTCCCATCCACCCTTCCAGTAATATACCCACCTCCATCCTGCACTCGATGGGCTCTCAGCGACCACAGTGTTTGGTGTTAAAGGTGCACTTTTACTTTGCATTTAAGTGGATGGAAATGCAGATGTATGCAGAGCTGTGGGTGGCTACTGTTAGTGATAGGAGCAGGTACAGCCCACTCAGAGGTCGGAGGGCACAGTGGAGATTGAAGAGAGGGGCCGGGGTGGTGCCCATACTGTCCTAGTGCCTCTTTACCTGAAAAAGACTCAGGGCAATGCAGCTGCCTCCACAGAGAGTGCACCAATGATTTAAAGGCTTTGCTATGATGACTCTGTGGAGTTAAACCAGGACATGACTGTATTTTTTTGTACAAACCAAGAACACATAATGAGGCTTTATTTGATCCACAACAGCAAACTTTGACCAGTCAACTTTTAACTCTATTTTAGTGTGTTTTGTTTCTATCTGCACTTTAAACTAACTCAGTGTTTTTGACATTTGAGGTTATAATTTAATAATGTGTCATTTCTGATTCAGTTATATTATCAAGAATTTCTCTAACTTTATTTCTCTGCATGCCTTCTTAGGACTTTTTTTTACATATTTACACATAATATTATACTTAATTGCCTTGAAGTGTAACAAAGTCATGTCTCTCACGCATTAGAAATCCACAGCATTTTATATTGTATATCTATTAAATCCAATAACACACGATATGACGCCTTCTCATGCGAATGGTGCGTCTTCCATGGTCAATTGCTGCTGAGCACATCAGTATATCCTGCAGTGTATACTAAGCAGTCACGCGTTTGTACTTGCTCAGCTGAATCCACTATACATCTGTTATCAATTCCCAGGCCTCAGTGGTATTGAACCCATGCCACAGTACCCCGGGCCTGCTCCTGCCCCCCTCAGCCCCAATGCTCCCCTCCTGTTGGGGCCTCCGTAGGGCGCTACAAACCCCTCAGCCATGCCGACCAAAATCCTCTCCTGGTTCAACATGATTTTTTCATTAAGCTGCCAAATTCCTGCACTCCAGTTGGATGTGATTTATCAACCAGGGGCTTCATTGCAGATTCATATGAAACAGACCCAGGTCCTGTCCCAGTCCTTATTATATTTCAAAGTGTACACAGCATTTACCGGTGTGTGAAAGTGGAGGGATGCATATGTGAGGGAACTTTTGGCATTTAAAAAAAAAAAGTTTTTACATGAAATGTTGAAAGATATATTAAGCTACAGTTTACTTAACACACAATATGTAGTGTAAGAAACTTATACCTATAAGTATCGCATTATTATTAAATCATTCTGTAGCTAAGTAGTAAAAAGTATATTTTTTCTTATTATCTTGATATGTTAATGATGATTAAAAAATGTGCTGTCAAAAGTCCTGATATACTTATTTTTACTAGTTGTGTGCCACCAACAACCAATAGATCATATAATATCATATTTTAAAATTAAATATTTGAATAGATTTACATATTATTTATTAAGTAATGTTTTCAGTAACAGATAATACTGAACATTTTAAAATAAATCCATCCATCCATCTTCTCCCGCTTAATCCGGCTGGGTCGCGGGGGCAGTTTACTGCCCAATACTCATAGCACCTGACCCCCCCTATGAACCCCTCTGCAGGTGGTGAGCCCACAGGAGGGTGGACAACATGGTCCTTGATGTTGGTTCATTTTAAAATAAAATACTGTATATTCACTTTTACTTGCATATCTGTTTATTTTTCATAGTCTTTCTTCAAGTTGTCCTACCAGGCTTTTTCTGTCATTCTCTTTAATATTACCGCTTATCTTGTTTGTTTGGCAGAATTAGCCCCTGCTGTCCGGGTTGTGTCTAGTGCACACCAGTGAAAGTGCTGCTTTACAGGTGTGGCTGTTTGACATTGCAGAGCGAGGCTTCACGCAGTGGGGTGGGCCAGCTGTAGCCCTGTAGAGACTGCACTCTTGGCCAGGTTTATAGTGAATTATGGGCAATTGTGGGGCAGCCGGTCTCAAGTTCACTCCTATATAAACCTTGTGCTTTTTATGAGAAACAATAAAACTCCCAGGACTTTTTTTCCTACCTACAGAAACCGGCTTTGAAGTTCCTCTCAGGTGCTATCATTTTTTAAAACTTGTCTTCTGGTAGATTTTTGAAGTAGGAGGAGCTTTCTTATTTTAATTTGAAACATGTGCCCTGACTAAAAGCAGTTTGCATGATGGATTTGGTGTTGTCTATAACTGAATCTGCCTCTCAAGCATCTTAGCTTACCTCAGATGTAAAAGGGGCCGTGGAGGAAGAGGAGGAGGGCTCTAACAATATCCAGCAGCAGCACCTATTCATGACATCATGCATGGCTTCAAATGAGGAGAGAGACAAGAGCACGCACAGACACCCAACCTTTTAAAATCACCTAATAACTCTATTACACCGAGCAAAGGGGCTCACAGAACTGCAGAAAAAAAGCCTATTCTTTTTCTGCAAGCACTGTCTTAATGTGCATTTTAGGTGTAGAAGTGAGAAATATGAAACCGAGGAAAAGGAAATACAGTAGTCTTGGAAGCCCCAAAGCAATATTACAATATTGCCTGAAAATTAAACATGGGTAGAAATGGACACGAGCATTGCAGAGTGGTGTAATATTATTATGACTTTTTTCATGGTCTTGTCAACACCTGATTTCAACTTAATGCGGTTAAAGGTCTAACATTACCTTTGCTTTTACCAGCTTTCTTGGTAAATAGCACTCTAGAAAATGGTACAGTTTTTTTTAGATGAGACGTGTTTCATGCTAATTTGGCATTTTTAATAAAGGGTAAAATTAACATTATAGCTATAGTTCATAAATGCATTTCACATTTGATGCTCAGACAGTATATATCATATTTGTTGTAAAATGTTAACCTTATCAGAATCATTACAATCAACATATACAATAAACTGCATTGACCGCCTGCTGTTGTATTTGTATACCACATTCAAATCAAGCAATGAAAAAACTTAAAAGATCCTGCAAACTTCTAGTGATTGACAATGATTGCATCTACCTCTCTCCACAGCTCAACCAGGAGTGAGTTCTGGGCAGGCATGACACCGCGAGGCTTTACTGGGAGTGGGCCCTTTGTATTGTGCACATGCAGAAACAAAGTGATGCTTTAGGATAATGGTCAATACTTGTGTAGTGTGCACTGGCCTTAGCCATATTGTGTTGGACTTGCATCATTGATTGAGCCATGCAGGAGGTAATTAGATGGGATCTGTGTGGTGTGACAAGAGCTTCTGGTGGTATGCTGTCACTGCTGGGTGCGGACCATGTTGTGATGCGGCGCAGGGCGGGCTGTTGGGCCTGGAACACGCCTGTCCAAGTGTATTTAGAAGGAGCGTGGGGCTTGACAGTTCAATACTGCTGCTGATTTCCTGTCCTCAGAAGGTTGTCCTCCTGTTGTGGAATGTTCCAGTTTGTCTTTCAGAGCGCTCAATCCCCCACCTGCACCACCATCCAGGGCCTGGATTCCTCCACTAGAGAAAGAGAGAGAGTCTGGATTTAACGCGCTCTGATCAATATTTAGCATCCCATGCGTGAAACAGGCAGATGTTTGGAGTTTCCTTTTTAGAGACGGGAGGCTTGTGTTGAGTGAAGGGGATCAATGCTGCCTTTCCGTCTGAGAGGCTGGGCCCGGGGCTTCTGAAGGGGGCTGGTGGTGTTCCCATTCAGCCTCTGGGCCTTGGAGGGTTGCGTGGCCTCTCTTGGCCTGTTAGCCCACTGATACACACATTCGCACAGACAAAGTGGCCAGTTCAAACAGTTCTCCTGAAGTGAAGAAGTCTGGATGTTAAACAACAGCCCTGTGATTGGGAATTGATTTGTTCATTTGCCAACTGTGTGAGTGAAAGTGAGCCAGTGGTGCCTAGCCAGCTATCTGCCATCTACAATAACCTGGTTTTATGTGTGTCCTCTCCTCTCTCTCCCTCCTGCAGCACCTCCAGCAGCATGAGAATGCAGTGGAGGGTGATGCGTGCTACTACCACTGTGTGCTGTGTAACTACTCGACTAAGGCCAAGCTCAACCTGATCCAGCATGTGCGCTCTATGAAGCACCAGCGCAGTGAGAGCCTGAGGAAATTGCAGCGGCTCCAGAAGGGGCTGCCCGAGGAGGAGGACGACCTGTCTTCAATCTTCACCATCCGCAAATGCCCCTCATCAGACACAGGTCAGGACCCTCCACTGCACATGCCTAATACTACATTGTACAAGCCTTTTTCTGTCGATACCCTACTTCACATTCATTCACTACACATAAGTAGGAGCAGAAACTATAACTGGTAACCCTTCAGAATAGCATTTTAATCTACAAAATGAATAAGTGAAATGCATGTTTATTCTAAATTAGGCTTTCATTTGAACAAACAATGACGTTTTGTATGGTAACAATAAATATGAAATTGTTAAATTCCTCACTACATATGTTTTATAGTTTATTCTTTACTATTATAATTGCATATTGATTTGGCATGGTTCACTAACCATTACTACTCTCTACCTTCTTCATTCACCTGGGCTTGATGAATGTTTTGGAGAAATTATGCAGTTAGTGTTAAATTTCACTACATTATATTTAGATTTTTTTTTTCTCAGGGACAATACAATCCATTGTTTATTGATTTGTTTGTGAAACACAAAGTTTCTTAATCATTCTTATTTAATGGGGTTTAATAGCTGCTTAAGGCACATTGAGATAAACAGGAGGAGGAGCTGAACAATAGTAGCAGCTGTTACAACAAACAAGAACACCAAAAACAGACCTTGCAAAACATCGGTGCAAAGAGTGACAAAGTGTCTGGAATGCTCATTTATTATGGGCTGATTAGGAAGACTGAACTGTGGTCAATTAACACTCTTTCTAAGCAGAGATTTGGTTTTCTAATCACTTTAACTCTGGTGCCCTGACAAAGGGGCTCTATTGTGCTCCCTATGAGCGGGAGCCATTACTCTCTCACACACATACTCACTGTCTGTGTTGTGGCTGAAAAAAGAGGGCCAGCCTGTGAAGACGCTTTGTTCCAAGGAGGCAGGGATAATGAAGCCAGCAGCCGGGAAATTGCGCAAAAGGCAGTAGCAGATCTGAAGCAAATCATTAGAGAACATATTTAGCTGAGCAATTAGGGACAATTAAGCTTTCTGTTCGCTGCACTGCAAATATGTTAACGACCAGAGTGCACTGGACATGGTAACATGCAGAATGGCAAGCTCTTTAGGTTTAAATGCTCTCAGATAGTTCTGTCTATTGACTGTAACACACTGGGTTTAGCTGATTTTCACTTGAGTGTCTATCAATATCTCGTTTATTTAATATTTGTTAAATCTTTGTGGGGCACTTTTTATAATACAATTAGCAGCATTTGTTATACACCATTTCCACAAAATGAGGATTCTTTTTTGTACTTAGACCCTTCTCTTTTTTATTTTGTAAATCAGTAATGACTAGATATAATGATTACACCAAGTACCAATTACCTAGTATTTTTTAGTTGATCAAATTTTGGCTTCATGAGAGGTGGAAAAATACAATTGCATGTTTGTAATTGCAAATCATATTAATTTTGTACTTGTTTAGCTACATATTCTATGTTCATTTATAGCTTTCAAACATTATTGCGGAATTGCAAGTTTATTCTGTTTTGTTCTATTTTTTTCAATACCAGCCAATAAACTTAAGTGTATAAATCCAATGAGGTTAATTTGATCTTTCGAAAATGTATGTTATTAGGTTCTTTTTTCAGACCAACAGTTTGTTTTTATACCTGAGTTTCGACTGCTCACTTGCAGGCTTCTAGCACACCAGTGAAACTGTACAGAAAACTCAGTTACTTGTCCACCCAAGAAATAAAATAGAACCGGAGTATAAATGTATTGTCATATATGAAATACTCTGCATGTCCTGCAATAAAACATACATCGGTGAAACAGGGAGAGCGTTCAGTACACGAAAAAATGAACACAGGACAGAATGAAATCTGCCATCTCTGACCACTGTAAAAGAGAGAACCACATTATGGACTGGGACGGAGCAAACATCACTGGGACAGAGGAAAACAAACATTGTCGCTGGATTAAAGAGGCAATCAAAACACAGAAAAATGCCCACAGGACTATAAACCTGGAGGAAGGGGCTTTTTTACTCTAATACACCTGGGATACTGTCCTGAGGAAGTGGGACTGCAGATGGCCCTGTCATCTTGCCTCCACCAGTAGGAAGACGGTGCCAAAATCTGTATAAATCAGCTGACTGGACATGTCACAGCAACATCACATGACCACTCTGAGGAAGACTGCTAGTGAGCAGTCCAAACTGTCAGGTATGAAAACAAACTCTTGGTCTGAAAAAAGAACCTAATAACATTAACTGTATAAGAATTGCATAAATTACTGACTTTATACCCTATATCTTTAGCTTCAACTGCCTTAGCTCCTGTTGTCCTCCTCCGACTGGACCATTCCCACGCGTTGTAACATTTAATTTCCTCTTGACTAGCTCTTCTGTGCCACATGGCTCTTTTTTGCGGTTGAGGCACAGTTGCGAAAGTGGTGGAACTTTCCCTGGCTTGTTAAAACAAAGTTGCCCCTGGATTTCTGGGTCACCTCTGCAGTAATTCCCTGACCTGCTTCTGTTCTGTAAACCCTACTGCCGTTATAGGTGCCGGCTCTGGGAATTCCCCAAACAAACTCACCTAAATAGGATTATACATAGAGATTTTTTTGCATTTGTTTGCGGTTGTCAACCAAAGATATTACATATTCACTTTTTTCTTGTTTTCCATGTAACTATCCCTAAAGCTGGTGTTCTTTCTGATGACATAGCATCCCCCTTCTGTAGGGACTGGTGCCACATATAAATCCTTTGTGGCTGGATGTCCAAGGAGAGCAAGGGCAGCAGAAAAACACAGGGTTCTTTCCAATTAGACTAACACAGGCATAAAAAGGCCATGCATTGTTTTAATTTTTGCTCAGAGTGAAAATGTGCTGTTTGGGCATATACTATATGAGTGTAACGCCGCCACATTTCTTTTCCTTTAACCATGACATGTCTATGGGGAGACTAAGGAATCTTCAGAGTGAGTGCACTTTCAATAAGTACCATGAATGTTTAGCTGTTCTGGTTATGTAAAAGAGCAAATTGGGTTTTCTGTATAGACTAATAATTGTCTATTATATAAAGGCCTGTGTGTTCTTGTTTTAAAGCTTAGCGTCAAAACACAGAAATAGGCAGAGGTTAAGAGGACCTGAGTATTAGACAGAAAAAGGATATAGGAGGGCGTGTTTTAAGTTTAGGAGAGCTTGTGTGACACTGAGTGTACAATGGCCCTATTCTGTGTGAATGATGTGCACCAGGGCATATAGCTCAGTGACACATTGGGGTTTCTAATTTCTTCACACATAATCGACCTAACTTACTTTTGCAGTTGGGCTGAACAGAATGAGATCATGTCGTCTAAAGGGCAAAGTTAAATTTCATTCTGAGGTTGGTCTCTATCGTCAAAGTTTATTCTGCAAGAGAGACATTGTTAGGGAGTTATAAATAAGTCAAGTGTGTGCCTGGTGGTAGCATAGCATGTGTGGTTATGGATATGTAGGAAGTCAAGATGGAGCAGAAAGTGATCTGACAGTGTGGATTAGCTCCTGCTGTAAATCTGCCTCAGTCACAGATGGCAGGCCCTTGATCGCTGGGCTGTGACGCTTTGGCTCTCATCGTGAGGAAATCCCTGTCTGCTGAGAAGGCTGGAGAAGGGGGCTTGGCAGAGACTGATTGGCATTGTACTGGAGAAGAACATCTGGGCACTTAACAGTGGCTTCATGCAGCTTGATGGGAATGCTTGACAAGACCATGGTCAAAATAAGACCCATTTTTATAATAGTTTTTTGAATCTGGGCAAGACCATGGTACATTTTATGATAATATAAATGTACATGCACTTTGAGGGTCACACCTTTTAACAAGCTCTATTCCGACACAGGAGTCTCTGCTCAGTCTCCCTTCTCGCTCTCGTGTATAATTCTTGAGACACACCAAAATGATCTGTGATGTGAGAAAATGCATTTGTAAATTCAATACAGAAGAGCTATTTATATTGTAATGTGCAGCAGATCAGTGCTGATAGTGTTGATCCACATTCAGTTGCTCTAACAACAGTAATGTGATTATAATTCTGCAGATCTTTTCAGACCCTGCCCCTCTGTTTAGTAAGGGGTTAGGGTTCCAGGTCCACAGCTGCACTGTATGTCCAGTGGCTAGGCTCAGGTCCTTTAAGATATTAGGCAGATAAATTCAGATGTGAGCCATGCCACACTCTGCTGACATGCAGGGGCCAAGTTTTGAGCATTTTCTTCCTACAGGCATGCTCTACACAGACTGCAGCAATTTCTGGAATGTTCTCTTTATTCATGCTTGTTAAAATGCAAAGTTAACCTTTTTAGAAACAGGATATTGTAGCTCCTAACCAGCAGACCACTTCTACATGCCACATTATGGCCAGTATGCAGACACTGCAGCAATACACTTTTAATAAAGGCTCTTATTGCCTCTGTGATGCAAAGTGGATATGAACATCAGGACTGGCCCACAGTCCAGTAAGGCCGCAGTCGGTCACATCTTATCCCACCCAAAGGCCATCTAGACTGCATAGGAAATTGTTTGCTGTCCACAGAACGTGCCAGGAAATTCATAAATACATGATTTTTCATTTTGAAAATATTACACAAGACACAATGATGGCTTTATATTTTTTTCATGGTATTCATATTATTCTTGTGCCCATTTTCTTACTGGACAACATAAGTGCATTGCTTTCACTGTTAAATTCTAATATTAAATAGATCACAAGTCCCTGTTTACCAATATGTTGCAGCTTGTTAAATATACCCCACTTATGCTTCATGTATAGCTGCTGTAGCTGATGTAAAAAGCCCCTAAACAAGAGGTGAATGCAAAAGTAAAGTATGTCAACTGAAAGAAAAAGACTAAACTTGAGCCTTTAGTCTGATTTGGTGTGCTTTCTGACACACAGGTATAAATATGTGTCCTGTTTTATTCTGCAGACTCACATGGCTGTGAAGCAGTGCACACATAGGTGTCCACTGCAGTGTGAAGCAGGCAGTGTGTGAGTGCGAGAGGCTCCCCCTGTCATCGAGCCCATTTCCACTGCACAGACTGGCAGCACATTATAATATTAGTTTCCCCCTCTCTTGTCATTACCAGACACTCTCCTTGAAAGCTGATCCAAAAGATAGACAGTCCATCAGGAGACAGTCATCTCATTTGTACTTACTAAACGTGTTAATGAGTTCTATTCTGGGGCCTGGAGCTTTGGCTGCTGGATATTGGAGTGGAGGTGGCGAGCAAGCAGCGGTGTGAGGTGCCGGATTGCAGGCTGAGGGCGAGCGAATGTCACAGAGAGAGAGTGACCACAGCCGCCACAGGGGCTGTCAGTCAATGCTCAAGGCGGGAAGCTTGTGGTTACATGCTGACAGAGACAGCGAGCACAGAATATATTAGGTGACAAAGACATAATGGGTTTGATGGGTTTAATTATAGCAATGGTCATGTCAGTAGGTACTATACGTAAGACACAGAGTTACTTCTCATTTTATTCACATGCACAATGTTACAATATGTGATGATAAACTATTAAAATTATAGTGGTGCTGCATAAATCAGTAGGAAAACAGAATGTAACTGTAGCAACTAGTTGACTATTTATTGAGTATTTTTGTTTCTTGTTTAGTGTTTAGTCTCCATGTGTATGTCTGGCACACAGGGAGCTGGAATAATGTTGCATTTTGCATGGCACTTTTTTGAATCCCACTAATACAAACATTATGATACCCATGTTATACTGCAGTATTGATTGTAGTGCAAGTGCTTGCTAGGTAGGAAGTAGAACTGAACACTTAATTTGTTAGTGTATTTGGGTAATAGATTGTGCTTGCCGTCAGAATTAGGCAGCCCGGTTTTACCATCAGAGAAGATGCAGGGGTAATATTTGAGGAACTAGCGAGTAGCAGTTTTGTTTAGACTTTTCTAATAAGGCTGTTTTTGCCCCCCAGAGAGAGCTGCTCAATCAAAGGCCATGATCTGTGCTATGGATGAGTTCATATACTAGTATGTCCCACTCAGCAAAACTGAGACAGAGACTGAAGGATGCCCTACCCAGAAGCATGGTGCCCTCACTCTCCAGCAGCATTATTAGAATAAAGGCAGATGAAACAAAGACAACTGAGTACTGAAATACACATGTAGTGAATCATTATCCAGCACACATAGACAGTGCATGTGGATGCTGCCCTGTTCTGTCAAGTTACATCTGAGCAACAAATACAGATATGCACAATCTCACACACTGAAACACACTTAACACAAATGCGTGTCCACATTCTGAGTGCATTAGCAAAAAGAGTTCCCCTCCAGTGCCTCAATCACATCAGCTAAAAGTAGCCAGGCAGATGGCAGCAATAAGAGAAGTGCAGAAATAATTCAATAGTGAACCTCTCTAACCTTTACCTGTGGGCGTGAGCACAGCCATTGATTCAGCCTGTGCTTGACAGTACACTATACACTACCTGAGGAGGGGTGAGGAGAAATGGACAAATTTGGTGAAAAATACAAAAGGAGAATGAGTGGGAGGGAGACTGGACTCTGATAGTCGTGATCATGTTGCTGGGTGACATTTTAATAGGAACATGCACAGATGAAAATTTGTGGTATTAAGTATTTAACTCTCTCTTTCTTTATAATTCCAGTAGTAAACTAGAAAAATGTTTTGATTTTTGCACATACATGCATAAACTGTTTTTTTTGTTAACAATATATGTTAATTTATGAAACTGTAATGTGATAAAAATCAAGTATGAAAGGGAACACTTTTCCTGATTATATATATATATATATATATATATATATATATATATATATATATATATATATATATATATATATATATATATATAATTACAGTTTTAGACACTAAATTAAGTAATCCAAAAAAATTAACTTATACTCAAATTTGTAATTGTGACATCACTAGTCATCACAGATAAATGTATTAAAATCATCATTAATGTGTAACTAAAACTACATCTAGTGCAAGCCTCCATGTTAAAAATGATAGGGCCGGACTTTGGCTAAGTGGCCTTTTTGTCAAACATATGCTGAATATTTGCAGTTCTTGGAAAGGCTGAGTTTGTGCAGTGTGAGGGACAGAGGCAGCTCACATTGGATGTGTCTGATGTCACAAGTTGATGCCAGCCAAACAGACTGCACCCGGAGCCTGAGCAGATTTAACATGGTGCGGCGAACATGGCAGGCAGAATGAGGAAAAATGGTCTGTGTTTTGTCATGATAATCTGGTGAGAAAAAATCTAATTGGGTGGGGGAAAGTGAATAGCAATGGCGTCTTTGTTTAAGGGCACTGCGCAGTCACTTTGCAGGACCTTTTGTGCATGGGCCATAATAGCATTAGCAATAGCATTAGCTCCTTGTGCTCTTGTTGTGGCTCTGTCTTTTCTTTGGCTCTGTGCAGTCAGCTCCTGTTCGTTCCACTCTGTCTACATGTTTCACCTCCACGGTCAATCAAGACTGTTCCAGGGACTGAGAAACATGCCCCCCACTATAAACCGACTGTAAAGTTTCCTTAAAACAACAATTATCTTATATTTTTTATATTTATTTTGGGAATAATACCTTTACTTAGCCTAAAAATACTGATTACAATTTGATATTCACAGTGGTATAAGTATTTCTGTAGTTTGAAGACCCGCTTTTATGAATCAAACTTCCATCACATTATCCTGAAGACATCAAATCTGTAATGCTTTTTTTTTTTATCACAAATTGTACTTTTTTTCTATGCTGTTATATGAAGGATTTCCATTATGTTGTATCAGCAGTTACTGTACATACAAATTATCCATACAGTGACTTGAATGTCAAACCTTAAGCACAGAGCAGGTTAAATAAATGAGTTTTTCTCTGTAATAGGACCAAGGTTACAATCTTGCATTTCCTCTGTCTTCCCCTCTGTTCAATTTGAATAACAACCAACCTCTGTATATTTAGTGGCTTGTTAATGGCTGTGAACCTTTCTGAAGGTTTAATCACGCATGTTTAAACTAGGCCCAAGTTACAAACCTAGCAGCAATCTTCTGTGCATTAAAGTGTCCTTTTTTTGTTCCAAAGGTCATTCATAACTGGGCAGCATTGTTGATCTACAGTGAACGATATTGATTGATTAATGCATTAAGTGCTCACAATCCATTAGGTTCTGTGAAAGGGACTGAGGGAACAGACTCGCCTGCCTCTCACTTTATATTTTCACTCCGTTGTTTAAAGGCCACATTTTTTTCCCCTGTTGCCACACATTCAGGGACAAAAGCCAGAATTTCCGCCAAGTAATTCATTCAAAAGAACATTGCTTATCATAAGTGTCACTTGAATAACTCTCTAAAGTAAGACAGGGAGTTGTTTTTATGCTTTAGCCCAAACTGACCTACAAAGAAGATGCTGTCTATTATTCACACCGATACAATAACTTTGCTCACCTAATAATGGTGATTTTACAAACTCAACTTTTTCAGATGTGTTGCTTCCATCAAACTAAAATGAGCTATAATAATTACAATAAAAAGTTAACTATTTTGCTGTTGTTGTATTCTTGCAGCAAAGTAATATTGTAATAATATTTTTGTATCAAGTAGATAAGACAATAAGGTAGACAATGAACATAAAGGAAATGCAATGTGTTGTATTATACCTATATCTCTTTATATGCTAGATGCCCATACTTTTTCATCATGGCTTGGGACTGACACCAAGAACATTTGTGGCTGGATCTCTGTTCTGTATTTTAAACTATATACCTATTAATTAGCAAATAATTTTTTTGTATTTGGTTTTACATTCACAGACAGTGCCACCCTTTTTACGAATAAGGTTTGTAGAGGTTGCATTGCTTTGCTACATATGAAAATTCAGGCTTAGATAAAATACTTTTGGATGAGTCATTTTCCGAAGTTTGTTTCTCCACAGAACAACAGGTTGCTGTGTGAGTGACACAGAAAAGCCTAAGTAGTGGATGTTGTGAAGGGGCATTGGCAGTCAGTCATTACCTCAGGAACATGGGCTGCATTAGACATTCATAAGAGAGGAGCTGTATCTGTGCACCTTTCATCTCCACTGGGCCTGCTCCATTACCATCTTTTATCTTTGTGCTGATGGCTGCTCTTGATAATGGGGCTGCCGAGAAATCCCCAAAACGACACACTCTCACACTGCTGCTGCTGCTTTCTTCAAGACAAGTACTGTACACTATATTCAGTCCATTGTTTCAGGTCAGGTATAATAGACGTATTCCTTTGAATGAGCTGTCTTTCTCTATCCAGGGCTACACATGGTTTATTAAAACATTGCTCGAGTACTGATAATATCAGTATACACAAAGTGAAATATTTGTTATCAGCATTTTAAAATATGTATTTACTTATTTTTTAAGACTGTTAATTTCACTAAAACATAATATATCATTAACATAATTATATTGAAGATTTTACTAGAAATTATTGCTAGTTTGATAACATCTTTATTTCATTAAATGGAGGTTTAAAGTGCCTTAAAATTGTTTTCCTTGTGCATAAATTGTTTTAAATTTTAGATGGATCAATGTTTATTCATATTTAGAACTCTTCACTACTGTCTGTGTTTTTTTACTTTTCAACTTTTTCCACAAACTACCACTTGACTGTAAAACTATGATAAATATTTACTACAGGTACTATCCCACCAAACCAGGTAGTCATAAGAGAAACATAAGCACTTGCCATATGCACTTTAAGTTTGATTCAGATTTTTTTTTTCATTTTGTGTCATTTCACTTAATCTGCAAAATCCTCCTTTTGACAATATTTTTTAAATATTAACACAGGCCTGCATCCTTTCAAAATAACACTGCCCTTCCTGTGCCTTTGTTAACTGCTAGGCTACAAATAATTCTGTAAAGTAAAGCTATATTAAAACAATGACATTATTCAAATGGATGTCCCCATGAAAATGCAATAATGGTATTCCACGCAAAGCCTCATTCAAAACATAGCTCTGGGCACACAAACACAAGTGTATAATGCTATAGTAATTCATGCTAGCCCAATGTTTCTCAGACATTGGAGTAATTATGAAAAATATTCCTCCTATTTCCTACATAGCTGCAGCAGAGCAAATCTCATTTCCAAGGCAAAGCAGAGAGGAACACACTGAATAATCATTGTGTTTAATGCTCTGGTCATAATCCTGGCTTTTATGATGGTTTTCTAATGATTTTCTAATGATGTTAAATATTAGTACAGAGTACAGCCATAATTTGAACACAGCAGTTGTTTTTTTCATGCCTGTATCAGCACACCCGATTGCAACTACAATGAATATTGCGCTGGGAATGAGATTTAAGAGCCATCCCTTTTGGTGTTTTATTTTGCTGTCTCCCTATCTGCCATAAATCCTCATTGGCGTGTTCTTGAAGCCTGCGCCCTTGCTGCCTTCCCCAGGTGGGAATACAATTAGGTGCAGGGGCCATTTCATTCAGTGCCACTGTCTGTCCACTGCAGTCATTCGTAAAAATCGCCCGAGCTGTCCCAGTGGAGACAACAGTGGGCTCATGGGAAATCTAAAAACAAGGCAGGAGGAGAAGGAGAAGGGGAAGGAGGAGAAAATGGTGGACAGATGAGCTCAAAGATGGGGAAAATCTCCAGAATTGCTGTCAGAGAAGATACGAGCTCAGGCCCTGATGAGTGACAACACTGGGCAAAATATGTATCGGAGACAAAGGCTTTGTCTCCTTCCTGTGCCTTTTCAATGAATTACACCTCGCCGCCCCCTACCCCCAGCTTTTTAATTAAATGGCTGCGGCTCCATCTCTCTATCCGGAGCTCCCCATTACAGAGGCTAGATAAGGGATTGCTATCTGTAGCATGTTAAGAAAGGCTTCTGGGCAGCCAAGCCTCATGAAATTTGTCACAAGATCTCATTTTCCTCATTGCCAGACGTGATGCTTATAATTGATGTGGAGGCAGCAGTAATTTATTGGCCGTCTGCAATTATCATCCCCTTCTAGCAGGGGGATGTGACTGCAATTTCTAAGTGTGTATGCTTATGTTGTTTGTGTGTCCGAGGGGCTGCTGGTGTGGCTGTGCTGTGACATTGTACCATGGAAATGGAGACAAGGACTAAGCTAAGAGTACATGTGTGTTTGCAGATGACAGACGTGCTATCATAAAGAATAGATGGCCTGTTCTGTGTTGGGGTATTGTGGAGGTGTCGAGGCGGTCAGGGTGCCAGCTGGACTTTCACATCGAGCGGGGCAGGGGGTGAAAGGGCAGAGGCCTGGGACGTATGTGTGTGCTTATGTGTGTGTGCATGTGCACTCGCGTGTGGGACATCTGTGTGTGTGGGATGGGGGAGAGCCAGGGGGCCCTTTGTCCAGACCACAGCACCTCCTCATGTCTTCATGTTTTGTTTGTATTAAAAATTAAGCATGGTTCTGTGGTGAAAAATGTTTGGACATTTTAACATTTTTATTTTAGATATCTTTTACAGTTTTATGTGTGATAAATTACTATTCAACCTATAAAAGACTTTGTCTTAGAGTAGTCTTTATTGTATGGTGTGCTTAGATGTCTTGAAAGACACCATCCTGTTATTATTATTATTATAGCTTCTTAGTTTGTTTAATGCATATGATGTCAAACATATAAAGTACATTTCTTTCTCTTTAATTAAGTTTTTTTTTCAATCTTTCAACCTTATTTTTGTAATATGCTACAGATCTCTGAAGTGCTTAATAGATGTAATACAATAAGTACTGGCTGCTTGTTGGCAGAGGGACATACTTTAGTGACAGTCATGTTGAAGAGAACATCACTTTATTTCAGCAGTCCTCTTTTTGTCATGACTGTGATATACAGCTTAGGTAATGCATAAGTTTTTTTTCTGTTGCACAGCAGGATGCCCCATAGTCAGAGTGGATTGCTGTCAAGACCTGGTGTGGAGGAGGCTGAGGAGTGTCACTGCGAGTCCATCTGAGCATGCGCACTTTGTTTGCAGAAGAGAACCTGTTTGTTTTGTCTACCTGCACGCCTGTTGTGTGCAGTTGCCAAATTAGACTTTCAAATCAAGTTGCCAGTGGGAGACCAAGACTCGAGTTTTCTCCTTCCCTTTAATAATCATCCCTGTTTACTCTTCAGGGAGTCATCTTTATATATTTTTTTCTTAAATGTGCCCTCTAAACACGGTGAGTGTCTTTAATAAAGCAAGCAGGCAGCGCGTCATTTCAACATGTGAATTGCACAGGAGAGAATTGAGAAATTGAAGCAATAGAGGAACACCGAAAAGGGAGGGGGTGAGGGGAGCCGCCGCCGCTGCATCCTTCATGCTATTATCTTTATAGCATAGCCAAACATGCTTCAGGCAATCAGCATGAAATTGTTAATTGCCCAGCCCACTTGTGCATTGCTCAGGGGACAGAGGCCTCCAGGAGGTCCCATATAGGCACTAAGCGCTGTCCAACAGAGTGGCTGTGTTCACTCACTGCACACACTACATTTGAGTCCTCTATGACCTTCACTGCATTGTCAGCTTTAGTTCATAAATAATGCGACTAATGAAGGATTTTTGCTGCAACATTGTTATCAATAGTGTTATACTGGTCAGAGCTACTGTGAAGTTAAAACGGCCTTTGTTACTTGTATAATCCTTTAGACTTGGCTTTTAATATCCTGAAGAATCTAACCCAGAGTGCAAGCAAAAATAATTATTTTCAGTTTGTGACATTTCCTCCTGTCTTTTGAAATGAATGCAACTTGATCAAATGATTCACAAAGCTCCCAAAATATTCTTAAAAATGATTTCTCATAAACCCATTGGCTCATATAGCTTAATCCCTGGTACCTGAGGAGTTAAAACACAAAGCAGGTTTGTATTGGGGAAGTCGGAACACCTTGTCTGTCTGAAAATCCTTGTCGGTATGAATATTGATGCGCACAGTATGTCTCTGCAGCTTATATGTTAATGCAACCTATTTAGTGTTGTTGTAAATGAGTATGAGTAGTCTTAGCTCAGGTGTGCTGCTCATCATGTGATGTTTCCCTAATGTTATGGAAGGAGTGCAGGTAAGATGTACAATCTATGTAAGAATAACATTTGCATCATAAAGCTAATATCCTTGCCATCTCACGCCCATGCCAGTGTGCCCCACTTGTGTTTTTATACTAGGTGTGCTAAATGTAAATGCTCCACAATTTGGAAGGGAACAACATCATAGGGAAAAAACGGCTAACTGTTTGAATTATTGCATTGCTGTGAGAAGTCATCCTCACCAGGCCATATCAGAACAGTCTCTTTCTTATAAGCTGATCTTCTATTAAGCAAATGAAGGTCTAGGCCCAAGTAAATGCTATCCTGCACTCATAGCATAGTATTTGAGCAAACACTGTGTCTGAAGCTGCTTATGCTCATTACATGACCTAGACTTCCTAAATGCCTAAACTTTATGAAGTAGGAAATCAGAAAAGGTGTGATTTTGTACAGTGTGACTTATTAAAGTGGATGACAAACTGTACATGTATGTTTTTGCATGGGCTCAGTTTGTGCACTAGGTATATTATATGGGTTGAATTCCCTCTTAAATACAGTTGCCTGGCTGCGTAGCATGGCTGTGTTTACTCTGAGCACTATAGAGCGTTTTACTACATTGACTAGGCTCCATACAGCAGTGTTTACTTCTACACTTAATCACAGCTCAATCAGTCGACTGTGTAACAACCTCCACCTAAATAACCGTCAGGAAATCCCTTAATAAAGTTTTATTTGACATGGGGGTCTTTGTCCCAGCCCCTCTCATCCTGCTAAAGATGGGGTAACCCAAATGGGGCGGGCAGATACGGGGAATGGCAACTGCCTGACAGCAATTGATTGCATTAATTGATATGCCAATATGTAAGCTTGTTACATCCACCATTGCTAAGGATGATGGCTAACAGGTCCAGCTGATCAATGGAACCAATAAAGGCTTCATCCATTAATGAGCAATGTGGTAATTAATGTTATCCCTAAACCAATTACCTCAGGCAGTGCATCTGCTGAAAAACGCAGCAAATAGTCCACGCAGGTTATCTCTGCTAGAGGCTCGTAATTTGTACTTGCAGCTCTTACCTCGATGTAATGATTTATAAAATGTTTCTGTGGTGAAATCAAATCTGAGAAGGGATTTTGGACAGCATAAAGTGTTTTTCTTTTTATTTCCAAAACATGACACTTAGGCCTATCACAGTAATTACTATTTCGACTATGATAGCTGGAACAACATATTTTGGGGCTCAGTATTTATCGTGTGTACATTTCTTTGCAATACTGGGGAGGTTTCTATAATTTTTTGTTGTAATACAATAAGATTTGAGTTGTAGAGGGTTGAATAACTAATTGGCAAAATATTAATTCATTCTGTAATTTATTTGTTGCTGCTCAGGCCTTTTAATGTTGCTGTCTATTTAAAAAATGGTTTACTGGGATTATCCTGGTTTGTGTCAGTGGTGTAAAGTAGTGTCAATAATACCATTTATTGTAATATATCTCTATATATCGTGCTTCAAAATTTGTTATCGTGACAGGCCTAAGCACACCAAAACAGTTTCTTCTATTAACATTCCTGATACTTCCATGGGTCACTTTAGATAGACACTGGCACTGGCCCTTGCACCACAAAGTTCTAACTAAGATCCAGTCTTCCATTACAAATCTTCTGTCTCAAACTCATTATGAATCTAATGCTAGTTTTTCTTTCTTTGTATGTGTTAACCTTGAGGACAAAATGTTTGGACAGTTTGTTAAAAGCATGAAGAATTTGTAGTTGTTTTTGCTGGAATTATATGACCTTATATTCATGACTTTTTAAAAACTTCTTTCCACTGGCTGAAATCAGATAATAAGGCTTTAACCAGTCTTTTGGGCAATAACTTTTCACTGATACTCTAATTACACCTCTAATTACTCACATGTACTTTCTGTGGAATGGAGAATGTCTGAAGTTGAAGTTGTAGCCACAAAAGCCCGATTGTCTTGGCAGTGGCAACAAAGAGCCAGCCACACTGTCTGTACTGGAATAATAGCAGCTCTATCAATCAATAGCTTTGTTTCACTGTTTTAAAGAAGGACTCACTTAGGATTCATAACCTTATTTGCAGTTTGTTTTTTCCACTCATCTTACCTTAATACAAAGTGGAGTGTAGCTTTGAAGATTCATGGAAAGTATAAAAGTAATGTTAAAGTTCTTTAATATGCAGACCACGCATATCGGACATATTTTCATCTTTATCAATGTGTTCAGGGTATAGTGGTCAGATTAATTACTCATGCGATAACCTATATGGTACACAAGGAGGGCAGGCTTCCCTGTTGTGGAATGAAAACATAAATGGCTACCCAGATTCTTATAGTATTCCTATTCCAGTGGTCTAAACAAAACAAACTGAGCTAACTGTGAAATGATGACTTATTAGTTAGGACAAGGCCTTTACACCAAAAGTTTATGTAATGAGCACAGCAGAAGTGCAGAGAGGCCCATCCGTCTCCCTGCCTATTATCCCGAGCCCTAATGGGGAATTACAGCTGGGCAGGCTAAATAAACAGTAAGTAAGTTGTCTTGGATAGGGGAACGTCAATGCCTGCAAGTTGCTCAAGCCTTTGCTCTGAATGGTTCTGTATTGACCCCTGAGGACCCCCTGAGAATTCCCTAATTGAAAATTAATATTGAATCAATGCTGCAGGCCATTTGCATATTGATTATAAACATCCAGGAAGGCACCAAGTATGTCTGGGATCAATAGGGCCCTTCTACAGCCGGCCGAGTGCACTACATCACATGGCAGCGCTGCTCCGGAGGTTAATGACTGCTGCTTGTTAAGGAGCTCTTGTCAGGTGGAATCCAGCCAGCAGCACTGTAGCAGGTGAAGCACATAGGCTACACACAAGGAGGCCACGAGCGCAAACAGGAGGTTAGCCGGTCTTAATCCAAACAATTAGCACTGTTAGCTCATTTAGCAAGAGATGGAAGTTTGTGTTCTTTTATTGTGTTTATGTTTACTGTACTGTCCAGTATAAAGCAGAACCATATAAGAGCCCAGCCATCTGCTTTCGTGCAGTTGTGTATATGAGAGGATAAGGAAGGGAGGATGATCAAAGATAACAGCAACCATTTCCTTCCCCTCAAGCTAGAGAAAACAATATTGGGTAGATCAAAAAGTCCTTTTTAATTTGAAATGAAAATTTCACAGCATTACATGACAAAAGAGGCAAGAATCCTTTGCTTTAGAAAACTGATTAGGATTCAGCCCATGCCTTTCTCCCTCCCAACTTTCCATAATAGTTTCCACATGTTGAGGAGAGATAGCAGAGACAGTGGAGTGAAAAGGTTAGATGTAAATAAATGTACGCAGTGGCTGCTGCCTGTAACCTCAGCACCCGCTTAAAGTATGGACTTGTTTAAAACCAGGTGATTCTCCAGCCCCTTATGGGACAGTAGTAAATGCACACCTTCCCTTTAACACATGCTGTGTGTTAAAGGCAGGTGCTGAATTAATGTCTGCACATTGTGCCCACTTTCCCACATTGGGCCCACATCACATGCACTGGAGCAGGCTCTGAGAGCAACAGTGAGGACTGGCCCAGAAAGCCAGGCTGCATCTGATTGCTTCATTACTGGCCCTTTCATTGACTTGGTTGCACTGAACTGATGAACTGAGGCAATGGACAAGAGCACATAATAGGAAGAAATGAATTCTTATCACAGCCTTCTCTGGAGGCCATGGTCCTGGCCAGAGCCAACAGAAGACCGGGCAGAGCAGAGAGGAGGGGGGAGCTGGGCCTTTATGAGCCTGAAGTACATGCAGGCTGGGGCTGTGATGCACTGTTACACACTGGATTATTTCTCCTGAGACTGAGCAGGGATCCTGTGAGAGATGCTTTATTGCAGACAGCCTGTTTTTAAATATTAGTCTGGTGATTAGTGTATGTTTTCTCCTTGTAACTGGCAGTTTTTCAATTGTTTATTCGACACGTTCTCCAGAGGCAGACCTCTGCTAGTTAAAGTCCCTGCTTAAGGCTCACATCGCAGCACCCAAACAGCGACCACTGAGATGAATAATTAATATTGTACCTTATTTGGCTCTGGCCCCTCACTCCAGAAGCTCTCACTAATGAGTGAGAAGATTCTTCTGCTGCAAGGACAATAACGACACCATTATAAAAACAAGTGCAACACTAACAGCCATCGCCATGCATAAGAATGGCATCATGCACTAGCACCAATTTAGCAGCAGCAGCCTGGTCTCTGTGGACCAGGCTTTGTTAATCCTGGGCCACGCTGGAGTGAGGATACTCCACAACAAGATCTCACACTTCATTCTTCTGCCTCTGTGCAGCACTGCATTAACAAACAGCAATCACTCACCATTATAATGTTAATGGTACAATGTTAATTATGACTAATATGGTATTTTTTGACATGCCGTCATGCTACATGTGTGTACATTTGGACCTGATATTCACTAATGCAGCTTTGTGATAGCTGATCCCAGTGAGTCAGTGTGTTTAATTTAGAAATAATCCAGCGATTTAGTCACTGTTACCATCTTTAGACATCAGACTCACCACATGTAGGTCATATCAGTCAGCTGTTGTTTAAAAAAAAAAAAAAAAACAAGAATAAATAAACCTAATGCAATAATAAAACTACTGCTTTTCTTCAATTCGAGATGAAACTGAAACCCCAAAGCCTTTTTGGAACTCACCCAAATTAAGAGAGCTCGGATATACCACTGAGATTATGAAAGGATAATTTTTAATCTCAGTAAATGGTTGTTGAGTCAGTGCATTGCATCCTATCATCTGGCTTCCAGTCTATTTTGTAATTAAGGCTGCAAGGTGTGCACAAAATAAATATATAATTCTGCTGAAATTAAGTGATAATAAATTAGAACATTACAAGAAGTGAATAAAGCAAGAACTAATTGCACGAGATGAGTCTTTTTCAGTAGGCTTCCCAGAGAAAATTTCATTATATGCATCACAAACCATAATGCCAAATGGAATCCAGTTTTCACACATGCAAATTAGGAAATATTTTGTGTTAGGTAGCTGCCCCGGAGGTATTTTTGGATAGAGGTGGTTTTAATTTCAAACATTCACAGAGAAGTCACTGAACACTTGTTGTTTAAAATGGCTGTAATCATCTCTCCTATGTACATTATTTCATATATTATTTTAAATAACATATTTTATTAGTTTTGCTCTTTGTTATTTTTCAGTACAATCTAATGCTTTAACACAAATAAACTTAAATGCATCTCCAATAATTGCTCGGCGAAGTTGGTAGATTATTTTGTACATAATTACAGTGGAAAACAACCCATACCTATTAAGCTTGTAATGGCAGTAATACTAAAAGCAATTACCATTACTTTGCTGCTCGCACTGAAAATAAAGATTTCTCTAAATGAAAAGGATCTTGTGAGTGGGACTAATTGTAAGAGGTCTTGCACAGACATCTGCTTGTACATCGTTTGTTAGGGCTAAATGAAGAAGCCTGCTACTTAAATGTGTGTTTTAGGTTACTTTGCTGCCACAGAGTCTGATAGCGCTACAGCAGCTGGGAAAAATGCTAGACAGGCTTTTAAGAAATGCCAACGACAAGGAAATATATTTTATCCATGTACAAAAATAAGTAGCTAAAATAAAAGCATAATAGTTGTTGGTAATGGTGTAGCTACAGTTTCAAACTTCCAAGTTTGAATCTGTTTTTTTCAGACGGTTAAAGTTAAAATTGGCAAAATTATTCAACTCAATTCAATGAAAAGTTGTATTTGTTTGTATTCTGTGGAGTACGATATTTTCACGATATGCATCTCACGGTATAATATTTATTGCGATATTATGAATATATGGTACTATTTCCTTTTAAATGCCTTGACAAGCCTTTGATTCATAATCTAAAGAATTATAATTTAAAAGTACTTATAATAGTTATTACTTCATGAAATCTGCACTGAAATGGAGCAAAGTTTCTAGTTTTTAGCTGATGCTGCACCAAAACAATGAATTTCAATATACTGTGATGGCCCACGATATTATTGTAAGACTTTTGACGATAAAATATTGGGATATTTCAGTTATTGTTACATCCCTACTAGTTCATATCTCAAATTATATTTTTTTTTACTTTTCTAATGCTAGTGTCCGGTGCTGTATTTATCTTGCGTCTTGCAGCCATTAGCTGTTAATGATTCAATGCTAACAAGCAACATGATGTATCTCAAGCCTCCTAAATGCATAGATTCTCTTTTGTTTCCAATATTGCCCATCTGAGTGAGAAAGTTTAAATTGGGAAAATGGGGGGTTAGAAAAATAAAAAAAAATGGAAAAGAAAGGTACAGAAGCAACCAGCAGTTTTCCTATTAAGAAGAAATGTCAAGCGCAGTGGTGAGGCAATAGTCTGTGTGCATCCCTTTGTTGTCCTCCCTGACATTGAAGGCTAATTTTTCATGGTTATTTGAACTGGAAAATGAAAGAGAGGTTTGCGATTATTTCCTATAAATGACAACACAATCGCATTACGCTTCAGTACAAACACAGAGAGGATATTGCCTTTTCATATTTCATGTGAAAGTAATGGATGGGCTATGCAAAGAGGAAGAGAAACAAAGACAAATGGTGAAAGAAGCCCGGTCTATTTGATTTGTATTAGGAATTGAACGCAGAAAACGTAGAGGCGGAGCTTTCTCAGTAACCACTCCTGTAGTTGTTTTCAAGAGTCGGAGCAGTGAAATGATTGGATTCGTTAGCAATTAGCTGTTAGCAACCTGTGAACTGATAGAGGAGAGCTGAGGACTGTGCCTTTGAGACACTTTGGGTTCCCAGTTTCCATCCTAGTATGAAATGATTTAGCATGAAACAGAGTAAAACCATGAAGATATATATATTTTGGCGTGAAATTTCTTTTGATCAGAACAGTAAGCAGAAGAAGTGAGAAGAGACATTCATCAAACTGGAGCCAAAAATGTATATCCCAAGAGAGGCAGTGAGCTAACCCCTTGACTTGGCACTGGGCAGAACTGTTAACCTTGGAAGTAACAGAAAATGATGCATGTTTTAATCTGAGCTGCAATCAGTTATGATGTTTCAAGTTAGCCCTAACCTAGTGATATGGGTTTGCTTTATCCAGTGTTTTCTGTTTTTTTTTTGAGAAAGTATTGGCACAGATAGTCACAGACTATTTGAGTGTGCACTGCAGTATGATGTAAGAAGTCTACTAGTCTAAACTACCCAGCACCTTTTTCCTGAGCTTAACATGTTGTCAAAATCGAGACCACACAAGTCAATACCATACTATATTTTGTATTTTAAGTAAAATTGATCAGCACAATTGGTATTCATAACCTTGCCAGATTCTGTTTTATCTCGCTGTACGCTTTCATAAACAAACAGGTGGTCAGGGCTTGAGTGGTGCGTGGAGAGGGGTAGGAAAGCCATAGAGGAGGATAGCAAACCAGTCTAAAGGAGTACGCTTGTGTATTTGTGTACTTCACCTCTCCAAAGACTCAAGTAGCGTTTGGAAAGCCTCTGCCGATAGAACTCATGCAAATGGAAGCCAAGTGGGAGCCGAGCGCCGGGCTGCACACACGCGCCGAGGTGGGCCTTACGTACGTCCATCCATGGCAACATTGATTTTCTGAGCTAATACCTCCACTGAACAGTCCACAGGCAGATGGTTGCACTACAAAGATATGCAAATGGCACATTCAATAAATCGACAGGCCGAGATCTTTTTCAGACAGTCCACTGTATACTGGTCTGCAGCGCCTAAAAGGGGAGATAAACAGATAAGTACCTGTTAATGGTCACACACATACACCACCAGTGAGGAGACACGAATAAACACGGTGCACCTGTCTGCTCCTCAGGAAAACTTCTAAAAATCTATTATTACACTTTCTTTGTGTTTCTTTATAAGAGTCATAGTTTAAATATGACAAACTATGATTTTAATTCCCAAGCATTTGTGAGGAAATGTTGTTTGTAATGTAAGTCTTACAGAAAAGTGTGCCTATATTCATATTGGGTGCAGAGCTTATTAGTCAAATATGAAACAAAAGCTGCCGGGTGGGTGTCATATATAATGGATGTGGGCTGTCTTGTTAAGCCCAGCAGGCTGGATGTGGCTGTGTCTCAGTGGGGAGAGGCTGTGAAGCTCTGCGTACCTGGTAATTAAAGAGAGTTTGTGGCAAAAGCCAAACATCAGGAGAGACGAGCTATGAACAAAAGAGTTGTGACAGTTTCAGGTTATGTGATTTTCATGTCCCTCTTTGCCAAATGAAAAATCAATACATTTTCCGGGTTATACATATTCAGAGTGTCCAGTGTGCTTCCGCCCTGATGGAGCCTGGGCCGGTGTGGGTGGGCAGGGGAGGGGGGCAGTGTTAGAGAGAGTCGCCTGTCCTCCTGTCACAACTGTACCATCGCATTTTCCAACTCACTGGTGAATATTTCCGAGCTGATGTGATTGCCCTCTATGACAGTAGAGATGCATTTTTTCCAGACAGCCCTCAGCCAAGCCCGTCAGCCCACCCCATTTCTGTTTGGTCTTTTTCAATAGGATCTGAGGAGGAAGATGCTTTAATAAAAGGAGGGTGATTTAAGAGGAGGCTGGCCTAGAAGATGATAAGCATAAATGCATAGCGGGGGATGGAGTGATCTTTTGTGCAGGACAATATCCCTGGGGCAGAGTAGATGGGAGAGCAGCGTCCAGTGATGTTTCTGCCCTCTACCCAGGCTTTTAGCCCACTATCCGAGCTGGGAAAAGTGCAGCCTGCATCTTCCATTGTGGGCATAATACGTGTTAGCCTGCTGGACTAGTCTAATGTGTGTGTTGTGTGTGCGTGTCAGCCAGGGCAGGAGACTGAGCAGTCCCTGAATGCTCACTCCCTGCGTAGCCACATTAACCTAGATCTCCCACTCTCATCACTCAAGACCCACACAAAGACTACAAGTAGAGCAAAGCAAGTGTTTTATTCTCTTTATTTGTAATGTATCTAAACATGCCATTATCACAAGAACTATTTCTAATTAGTAACATTTCCCAAGAGATAACACATTTGGGAGAAATTTAATCAGCAGTGCTCTGAAGCAGTTATCTACTAAGTATCAAAAGTCAAACAATGTCCTTGTAAAACATTTATTTCTTTGTGCTGCCTTTTGTGACTCATGCTGTGACCTGAATGCTCCTACTTCCTTCAAATGACCAGTCAAATTAAGTGTAGGCTCTTTGGGGTCTATGTGGGGTCTGTGTGCCGATGAGCATGGCGTTGCTGTGGAGGAGGGGCTGCTTACTCCGAGGTGCTGTGTGAGCTATCGCTGCTGTTTGTGATTAATTTGCCATTTAAAGTTTTTTTTAGTTATTAGCTGTGCCCTAAACCCCCACCCCCTCCTCCATCTGCTGCACCTCTGCCTGTCTCTGCCCCCTCCCTCTGCCTATCCCACACTGCCGACTTTGCCTACTTGCCCTTAGCCCCATGGAGACACAAAGTATTCATTCACTTTAGGATCCCGAGGTCACGGCAGGGCCAGCAGGGAGAGGCCAGCATGTCCGCTCCATAGACAGGTCAGGAATCTAACATGTAACTTCGATTAGCACTGCTAGTGGAGGCGGCTCACTTATTTTTTCTCTTTTTAATGCAAATGGAAAGAGAGCGAAATTACATAATAAAAATAATAGATGGTTTTAGTAAGGTGTGGGAAAATGCTATTAAAAATGATTTAATTATTAATATCAGATGATTCGTTGCTACTGTCTTGTACATGTCTTCAAACTTAATTTTTACTGGATTCTACATTCTTTTTGGTACCTAATGTACTATTATTTGTTCGTAACTTTTACAAAAACAGCATCCATAACTGCACAGTACTGTATATATCTATGTAAGACAGTTGAAATTATTACCACATGTTAACCCACTCTTTAAGTGCAGTGGCCGGTATAGCTCTATTGCGGTTTATTGGTTGTTCATTGGCTAAAGTCCCTCTTGTCTCTGGCTCCACTGTGGCCGTGTTTTTCTCAGTTTTGTGGTTTTATTAGAGGTAGCTCGCGAGGACATGGCAGGGAGGGGTAGCTTGTGAATATGTGCGGTGTGGGGGGCTATTAAGTGAGGGGGTGGGATAGTTGCTGGGGAGGGGGGCTGGTCATCTTGCATATGGGGCAGAGAGGTGCAGATATGAGCAGGGGATAATGCTTGAAAGCCCCCCAGCGTGAGTCCTGTGTCTCATTGTCCTGTGGTACACTCCTGTCACTTTCATTTTGCACCCTCTAGTCCGGAGTCAGGCCAACTCTGATATGAGGAAGGGGTGCAAGACATGATGGGAGGGGCAGATTTAAAAAAAAAAAAAAAAAAAAAAAAAAAAAAAAGCAGATAGAAGTCTGTGAAGTGTGAAATAAGATTGCTTTTTATCCGACAGTGAGAGGAAGCCGGGGTAGAAGTAGAAGGGGCACCGTTGTGTGATTTCCAGTTGACACCTGGTTAAAATGATAACAACAGCTTTAATAATCATAATGAAGGTAATGAGAGCTTAGGCACACAGCCCTATAGCACACAGCTGAGGAGAGGCAGGCACTTGAGCAGGAAGAGAGGGAGTCAGTACTGTCCACATGCCCTGGACTTCTGGATAGACAAGATCATGTTGTTTAATATAGTATCATATAGGGCATGCAGCCTGTCACTGCACTTTGAGGAGCATGGGAGCCTTTCTCAGGTAGGACGACTTAAATTCGTTTTTACTTTTTTTTTACTTTTTGTGAGAAAGGCAGTTATCATCATAGCTTGTATTCTGCTGAGGCCAGAGCACGGAGGAGGAGCCTGACCTTGTGAAAGATATCTAGAGTGACTATTATTACTTGCTCCTCTCTACAGTCTGGGAAAGGCAGTACTGGAAAGTGCAGTGGTTACCATCAATTATTTATCAGGCCGTTTGTGCTTGTCAGTCTGATTAGCATTAGTGTAATCACTGCTCTTCAGGGGAAACGCCGGGCCGCTCTCTCTTCTCCTCATCTGAAGGTAATCTCGCCGTTTTCAGTCTCTCATCTTCACCGGACGCCTCTTGCATAGCATCTGCTTTTGTCATCTGCACATATTTCTTTCTCTCTACCCCCTCTCCTCTTCCCCTGGCGTGTTTCTGTCTGTTGCTGCTCCGGCCCCCTTCCCTCCTCACCTCATTAATGCGTGTGAGGACTCGCCGTTCCCAGCTTGTATAGAGTGACACCTATGGGTGGTATGATGTATCTGCACTCTCACAGTGCTCAGAAGGGGATGCACTGCCTGTCTGTGGGAGCAGTGAGTGAGTGGCAGTGCAGAGCTGAAATGTAGCCCGCTCCAGAACGGATGAGGCTAATCTCTGTGTCGACAGCGGGTTTACCCAGCTTGCATGATTAGATTAATGGAACTGTTTCATATCATTGTATTAGGATGGTTAATGAAGACAATTAATTAGAAGACAACCTTCAGGCTATTGTCCTTTACATTTGGGTTAGGAAATGTCCCTGCTGCGATAGCTCTGAGTGCTTCTTCTCATCTGCTCCATAGTTAATCTACAGTGAGGTTTGAAGCATCTCCTTCATTCACATCCTTACTCTTAGGCCACTCATGACCTTTCATTAATTATGCCCAATCCTGCTTTAATCATTCTGTAATGCTGCTGAAGATGACATGAGAAATAGACGAAGCAATTTGCCACTTTAAGACGTAATGCATCTCTGTGAATTAAACCTCTGAATCTGAATCTCTGCATAAATTATGGATTGTATTTGTAGATCTGTGTGCTCAAAGTGTCACTGGTTGATTTAACATCTAAACAAAATGCACACTGGGAAGACGGTGCATATAGGAGAGGAGGGTGTGAGTAAAAGCAGATAGCATTCGAATGTTAGCTGCCTATCACAGTCATATCTGAGCACAAAAGACATTGTGTGCTTTAAAACGAGCTGTGTTAAGGCGTAGGTGGGGAATTAGTCTCACTACAAGTGTCACATAACTAAGAAGTGACACCCTGCCCCATTTTAAAGGTGAAAAAATTTACCTAGGGATTATTTTGTAATCTGAGCACCTATGCAGCTGTACAGGCTCCTAATGCTTAGAGTTGGGGTTAGATTTATGAAGGCGAGAGTTAGATGGGATTTGGGGACGTGGCTACAGATCTCTGCTTTCTGCTTGCGTTTAAGATCTGCTCCACAAGCGCCGGATGGAATTTATGTGTTGCCTTGGAAACATACCAGAAACACAGTTAAAAATAAAAAAAAGAATCCACTATATTTATGTGGGTGAAATCCAGAGAACATTACAGTTTTTTTATTTGAAGCCAGTCGGCCTTTTTACTTTCTGCTTTTAGTTTGACGTGAGATTGTTGGATCTGGAAGGGGTATTTCAAGCTGTTTAATATGCAGTCACTTTTCAGAATTTTTCGTACCTGTCCACTGTCAGACAAGCCATTTCATTCCACATAGTATATTTATATTAGGTAAAGCCTTGTTTACTATTTTGCATTTTTACAGTGAATTTACAGTGTTGCCATCCCAGTGTTCCTAATTTGCCTTTGTAATAATAGAATACTTGTAATTTAAGTGTGTGTGTTTTAATATAACCCCCTTCATGGCATCTACTTCTGTACATTGTTAAATATATTTTTATCCTGACCTCATATTAATCTGTAATCATATAGTATACAGTATGCAACGTAAGGAAGTGTGTATGTATCCCAGTGTGTAGCCTAGCGTGCGTGCTATATTTCATAAGTGACAGGATAAACAGTAAGGATAATGTAGCATCATAAAAGGTGGTTTTGGCTGTGGCTGTGCATGTGGGGAGCTAAGATTGACTGTGTGATGACTACAGGGCTGAATTCTTGAACAGGATATTTCAGAAGCTGTTGTAGCATTGTCAATATATCAATAACGGCCTGAGCGTGAAAGCGTTTTCAAAAGAGCATTTAAGTACATTTGCGGAGAATTAGCTGACTTGTGTAATAACTGATAGGAGCCTATTGACCGCAACCTAGTTTACTGTTGTCAAATCAATGACATCAGATGTGAGTCCCCACTACCTTTTAAACAAACTTAACAGGCAGAGGAGATGTTCAGGGGGCACTGGAGAGGAATAAACAAGATTGATGCCCTTTTTATTATCTGTTTTGCTATCTTTTCCTCCTGTGTGTTAGTTACAAATAGTGTTATCGAATATCCATTGTTTGGACTTCGATGTGGCTAAATGGCCTGATATATTGAGCGGAGGCTTTTAGGGCGGTTACAAGGGATTTCGGGCTTCGACTTGGCATAAGAGTAAAATGAATGGCGCTCGGGCAGACCTTTAAATATTTATGCTTTTGCGTGATGCTAGGATGGAAGGGGTGAAATGAGCCTTGTATTGGTAAGTAACCTAGCAGATTGCAAGGGACAGTAATGCACGTGTGTATTTGTATTCAGGAGAAGAGGGAGATGGACTGTCTAGTAAAAGGTCTTCTGCTGAAAGATAACACTCATGCAATTATTTTCCTATACACCACACAGACCACTTTGTCTTTTTATTTCTTTAACAAAATAAATCAATAAAAAGGTCAAATTAACACAATTTTGGTTTTCTTGTTAAATAACCTCTCAGACAGTACAGAACATGTATAGGTAGAAATCAGATTTGGACCTTTGTGTCTGCTAGGCTTGCAACTGTGTGTCAGCAAATGTAATTGTGTGCAGCTCCTATAGAAAAAAATTGCTACCGTCCCTTTAAGTGCTTCTACCAATTCTGATGGCGTGGTGATTTACATATCCCATCCTCCCTCCCCCTTCAGGAGAACTGAGCGAGGATGTGGAGGCTGCTAGTGAGACCACCACAGACCAGGAGGACCAAACCAAAGAGAGAGAAAGTGGGGGGGACAAGGAGCTCACCAAAGGGACAGGTAAGGCCCATTTTCAACACTCACTCTTTGGGGAGTCTCTTCACGGTAAGCACATGGACAATCAAACATAGGCCATTTGTCAAAACTACATTACACATTTGAATATTATTTTGGGGTATGCTGCATAGTATTAAAAATTGTGGCAGTCTGTTTTATTCATCATTCATTCACAGTAGTCACGAAGCCTGTGATTGTTTTTGTTGTTGAAACTTTTTTTTTCCTTTTTAAGTTTTATGGCGTGACAATGATGCTGAATCTCCCTGTATCACTCAGTTTACTCTATCAGGTAAAGAGGGAGGTTGTACTCCTGTTAAAGGGGTTGGCTAAGAAAAATGGGGGTGGGTTTAACTATGAGCAATGTCCAGGGCACCTATCAGACTTTGAGATTTTCTAAAACATATATGTGCTATTCAAAAAAACAAGCAGTAAAGTTGTTTAAAACTTTGTCTAATTTAACTAAATAGATTAAAATCCACTTTTATAACAGTGAGATAATTTTGTGCATTCTGTCTGTGATTTGTAATGCTGGTACAGTGATGATAATAACTAAAACAAACAAAAATTTGCATGCAACTTGATGCACTCGGGCAATTTTCAATAGTAAAGGTAAATGGTACAGATTCTAAACAAGAGATTTGGGAGTTTTTAGGATTTAGCTAGATTGTATGTATTCAGCTGTTGGGCAACTGCAAATATAGTTTCATGCACAGTTTCCTTTGGTGCATTGCTGTTATAAAAACAAAGCTTGCAGTTAGACACGTCTGATTCAGTAGAAGTGATTTCTGCTAATAATGACACTGAACAGTAACAGGCCTGGATAGATGCTTTTCACTTGTCTAACTTCTTGTGTTACTGCAGGATGTTTTGATTTACACTAGTCAGGTTAAAAGCTGGAAAACAATTTAGACCTTTTGCATACTTAAGTTTTTTATAAAGTGCAGGGGAAAAACTTCATCACAGTGTTTGAAGCTGTGCCTTTGTAAAATGTCTTTGATATTCGAACTTCTATTTTAAATGAGGCTGAGTTGTTTGTGCTCTTTGAAAGGGCGACACTCTTCTTTGATGGAAGAAATAATGATATGCATGCCTGACTGAATATGGCTAAAAGTATGTTTTAGCACATCAAAATAAAGCACTTTAAAAAGCATTAAAATGAGCTGGCCGATTAATAATTCACTCATACCTGTGGTGCACAGGAAGACGACTCCTCGCATTAGGATTCCTCCTTTTTGAAAGGCATGCAATTTGATACAAGCATATTCAGTTCCTTTCCTCCCCTCTGTCAGTCGCTAATCACCAAATAAGTGTGTTTCTGTGTTTCCACAAAGGAAATATGTGCTGCATATGAAAAATTTACAGCTTCCCAGCAGCTTATTAGAAACGCTTAGTTAAAAATAGCATGTGCATTAGGGAGCAGGTCTGAGGTTGTGTTTGATGTCAGTGAAAAGGTGCTGTGGAGGTTGGGTTGCTGGGTTCAAGGCTGTGCTGTCAGCGAAAGCTCGACAGCTGGAGTTTAATGGAAGGTCCTCTCTGCAGCAAACTTTTTCCCATTCATAATAACAATGGCCTCAAAAATTGAATAAAAATCATTATGTAAATATGCCACAAGACAATGTGATGGTGAGTGGACCCCTAATTTGGTTATATTTGACACACAGTTTAGAGCATGTTAGAGCAGTGTACATGCGTGGACCTGTTATGTGTGAGTGGTGCACAGTCTGAGGGGGAGATGTCTCTAAAGTCCATCATTAGAAGTACTGAAGTATTTTTCTCATGGTTGTCATGTTAGTGTTGGAACAGAGCACAACATTGTTCTTTTACAAATGACAGTCACTGTCAGCAGACGGCACGAGAGAACAAGAAGAAAAGGCTGCCTCCCTTTTAAAGCCACTGTCAATCTTGTTTTCTCTTTCTTGTTCTGCTCCTCCTCACTATTCATTAAAATCATTTAGAGCTACATCACAAGTCTTTGTAAAATGCATATGTATTTGGCATGTCATCTCCTGAATGATGCCTTCATTATACCTGGCTTTTTTATTTATCCAGAGAATAATAGCTACGTATATCACACACACACACACACACACGTGTGTAATTTTAACATTATAAAAGTCATTTACCTCCATGCAAAGACATGGATGTTTTCAGACAGTTTCTAAGGTTTTTAAAGCAAGTGTTAAATGTATATAACCCTGAAGATAAAAATACAATTTTGTGTGTAAAAAGCCAGATCATTTCTCATATTAGTAATTCAAAGGGTCATTTTAATGCTGTCTATTAAATATGTATGAACAGAGAGCATAAGCCCCTGCTCATAAGTTCTTCACCTCGCTG
The DNA here is from genome assembly GCA_034769755.1 of Odontamblyopus lacepedii. Classification (NCBI taxonomy): domain Eukaryota; kingdom Metazoa; phylum Chordata; class Actinopteri; order Gobiiformes; family Gobiidae; genus Odontamblyopus; species Odontamblyopus lacepedii. The sequence continues at coordinate 21,249,730 of CM068349.1, read as the reverse complement.
AGACAGCGCAGGCACAAGAGCAGCACTGGAGCGGACCAGCCTTCATTAAAACAGCTTGTATTTATGCAGCAGATTAGTGTATGGAGGGTCTGTGGAGAAAGGGAGTGCTAAGAATGGAACCTCTTTGGATTAGTAAGTCACGCCTAGGTCTGATAATTATGGAGAGAAAACCTGCATTGTTCAGGGCCAAGTTTGGCCCGGGTGTGTGGGTCCCTTGGAAAGGACAGCAGTGCTGTGTGCTGAGGAGAAGTGAGAGGGCAGCATGCTGCCACCGTTCTATTTAGTCTGCTTAATAAACATGCTGATTAGCATCCCCTAGATGGAACATAGTGGCATTACAATTCCCTCACTTTTCACTGCTCTCCACTGTGCTGTATGCAGGCACACTGATATGTAGGTTGAAGTTAAAGCTTTAGTCTGTGAGGCACTGCCTTTGTGATTTCTTTTAGTGATTTGCTGTTTAAATGCATGTAAATAATCAAGTATGAAGATACAGCATCCCTCACACAACACAACACAATAGCACTGTGAGGGTTTTATTTCCATATCACGTCCTTGTAGTGCTTGTCATTTCTCAAATTCTAATTCCTTTTGTCTTTGAAGATAATGGCTCATAAATTGTCCTTGTTCTGAGCCAGTTCCTGAAAGCTCATGTTTATGAGTTTTGCCTAGAGGTGTTTATTGGATAAGACACTGTGTCTCCTGCAAAGGTGAACACCATTGTCCTGTTCTGTCATCTCAAAAATAATCTGCTTCTGACAAATAGCAAATAGCACTTTTTTACCGGTAGAGGTGGTCACATAGTAGGATCCAAGATACCTAGTTCTCAAACGTATTAAACACTATAAGAAAAAAAAGTAAAAAAGCTATAATTTAAGTTGATAAAAATCTGTTTACAGAATTGAAAGTTGAACTGTTTTCTGTCAGCCTGTCAAGTCTGCCAAACACTGTGAATGCTTATACTGATAATAATTCCTTTAATGATACTGTCTGGCTCTGAGGGAAAAGACAAGGTGCCAAAGTCCAATTCACTTACGGGACACAGCAGCACAAATGCCTCTGGTTTACGGAAAAGGGCCATGAATTAATAATTGCCCAAATGAGTTGTAAACACTTGGCTCAATTTGTGCTCACTTGGTATGGATGAAGATTTGACTGTAATCATATGCTTTGGACAGGATTGCAGGCATCTGTAGAAATGACACTTGTTCCTATGTAAACTTATTCATGTAACTTCACAGTTCAATTTAAACACAACATAAACTATATAATCCATTTATTTTATAATATTTAGTATTGGGGAATAAATGTGTTTTTCCGTGGCCAAACTCGTGTCAGTAGTTTTTGTTTCAATCACGAGGTCTTCTGACTTGGAGGGAAGGCTGCATGTGTGTCTATGGAGCTACCTGAAATGTATCAGTACTATACATTATTTTCAATATTATGTCAATTCTATTCTTGTAAACAGGACCTGGTTGCATGTTGTGATCGCATACAGGATTTAAAGAGAGCAGATTTGTGGAGTCCTAATTTACTGTGACAAGAACTAGTACAGCGTAAGCTTTCTTTACCCCCTCCTCTGTCTGTCTGTCACACACCACACTCTAGCTGCTCCTACAGTTAAGTAGTATAGTTTAGAATACAGAAAAACAAACCTTTTTAGACTCTGTGGTGCTATATAATAGTGTTGATAACATAAAATATGTATAGGCTAAATATGATGCATAACCTTTTTATTCTGAAATAATACTCGGCCCTCCACTTGATAATATTTCTAGTTTGGCAGTCCTGCATAGTATTACTACAGATATTTCTTCATGTATAGTTTGTATTATTGCAGAATTGCCCTGGGTTGGAGTTCTTTTAGTGAATGTTTTTGTACCAGTGGACAGAGGTGATGGTGTGGAGTGGTGAGACAGTGCAGTGACTGAGAGGTTAATGTCAGAGAATGGGAGGTTCCTTTTGCTTAACATTGCCTGTGTTTATTGGCGGATATGTTTAATGGGATTGAGTGTGACTGGACCTAATAGGGCCTCCCTGGCTGATCCCTGTGTCTCTGTCCACAGCCTGGTCTCCCACTGGGTAATCAGTTCAAATGGCCCACTGCTGATTATAGGTGACGTTTTAATGTCTCCAGCAGGAACATGGTCAGCCCTTCTTAACCTGACCCCCTACCACTGCCCCTTTCTGCGGTACATTGCCCTCTGTTCTCAATTTGCCCTTTTAGGACTGTACAAATCAGGCCAAATGTAACTCTTTATGGTCTTGTTAGGGCTCAGGCAGGACATCTCCTTAAGTTTCATTGTGACTTCTCTCGTTCGGGGACAAAGCATAGATAGATAGATAGATTCATGTCTTTATTTTCTTTCATTTCATTTAATTAATTTGATGTTAGATTTACTTACAGATAGATTTACAGAAATTTAGAAATTATTCTTAAAAAGATACACTATCTTTTTTGACATAATTCTTATAAATATAAAATTTGTAACCCTCTTTCAGTCAAGGGCAAAGGATAGTCTTCTTTGAATTATTTTTTCCATGTTTAATTTATTTAAATACACTTTTTCTTTAATTGTATTTATTTAGATATTTGTATTTACATTTAAAAATAATTAATATGTAATGGAAATTATTTTAATATTTCAATATAATACAATTCTTCTAAAACATGAAATAACTATTTACAAACCCTCAACCTCTGACTGTCTCTGTGTACATTTGTAGAGACAATGGTGTTTTTGTACCTATAATAACCTGACTAGTACCAAAAAACAAAAGGGACATTCACCTTTGACACCACACAATCTTAACTGTGTTTAAATGTGCAGCTAGCGTAGCAGTACCATCAATATAAGTCTCACGTTTAAGAACTCAACTAAAACTATGTTATTGTAGCATGAAACCCAAAACTGCCCCCTGGGGTAGACTAATATTATCATTAGAAGTCTTTTGAGTTGTATGAGAGAAGCTCCAAAGCCTCGTGTGATCCTCAGGTTAGTTTTGCACCACACATTTTGTCCTATTAAACACACTTATATCACATTTATAGTAGACATTGCAAAGCTCCTTATCCACAGTGTTGTTCACTGAGCTGCTCCCGTGCTGCCAGTGCTGATCTTTGCCGATGTCTTTATGCATGTGTTCTAGCTGTGTCCGGCCCTTTTGAGCGGCGCCAGTCGGAGTCCCCGGTCCTCTCCAAAAGGCCCTCTTCTCAGCCTGAGACCTCTGAGAGCCCCTTCTCCACCAAGCGTCCCAGGACAGCCGAGAAGAGCACTTCGGAACAGGTGAGGAATCAAGGAGAGCATGCATAATTAAACCGATGACTTCTGAGATCAAACCCTTTTGATTAGCTGATTCTTGCTAAAGGTTATCTTATCATCATTTACCAAGGTCTCATTAGAACTCTCAAAACTTTAAAGTAAAAAATACAGCTAATTATTTCTAGTTAGGCTGCTTGCTTTTAATATTAAGTAGAGATTTATGTCTTATTTATATTTTTTTTAGCTGTGAAGCTTCTAATTGTGTGTAAGGTAGAAAATGAAGATGGTATTTGACAGATGAGAGCACTTTGAAGTGGGTGCCAGGACTTGTCGGTTCACACTAACACACACGTCTGTGATCATAGAGATATGTCCGCTCGGGTTAGAAGGGCTGCTCCCCTTCTCCCCATCTATAGCTGCTCTTTAGTGCACCCAGGGCACATGCACATTGAGGTTTGAGATTAGATACTGTTGATTTCATAGGAATTTTCTGGTAAAATACAACTAGATTATAATTGAACATCGCAGTATCTACTAATTGTACACGCATATAACGACATGATTGTGGTAGTGACAGTGGAAACAGCTTTAGTGATCATGCAGTACTGTTCAATCAAATCTAGAGGTAACAGCCAATGGGATAGTGCTGTGTACAAAAATTATTGTACAGAAAACTATGGCATATATTTGTTTCCCATTTTAATTATAATCTTTTTCCTTCAGATGTACCAGTGCCCCTACTGTAAGTTCACCAACACAGACTTGAACCGTCTGAGGATGCACGTGATGACGCAGCACTCAGTCCAGCCCATGCTGCGCTGCCCCCTGTGCCAGGACATGCTCAACAATAAGGTCCACCTACAGTTCCACCTCACTCACCTGCACAGTGTGGCCCCCGACTGTGTGGACAAGCTCGTATCCACAGTAAGTCCCACTAGTGCAACTCTGATTAGCCCTTTGAAAGAATGTTATGTTTCTTTATGCTTGTGTGGGCCTTTGCAACTGCACATTATTCATTCAAGAAGTGTTTCCCATTGTTTTTCTTGAAAAGTAATGCACATAAATATAGCATAATAATAGTGAAATAATTTATTTAGAATGTATTTTGACCTATGCTCCTGTTATTCATAAGAATGCATGATTATTTGTTGTTTGCTTATATATCTTTTGATTTGAGTCCAATATATGTTCTGTAATTTGCTTCTTATAGAATCTATTAAAAAGGCCAGACCAGAGACCACTATGGGGGCCTATGAGGATGACTCACTCAGTTTTAATCAGGCGTCCCCAGCAGAGAGCTCACTAAGCTATTAAAGTCCTTGTGATTCCTGCCAGACACCCTTTAAATTGCAAACATTCTTTTCTTTATCAAACAAAGAATGTTGTTAATTGTAAAATGGCTGTAGGCAGTCCCATTGGCTCAGCAGAGATGATTGTGCCTTTTAAGATATTTTTTTTCTTTTCATTGTCTTAATGTGCCCATCATCAGAGGCTTCTATCACCTCTCTTGTAATCACAGTCATTAAAGAGGTGAACTCTGTTTTGTGTTTTAAATGGTTTGAAGATGAGCAAGTCTTATCCTCTTGTTCATGTATTAATACACTTGACATTACTTTCATGTCTCAGATCAGCAGACTTCTAATCAAAACAGAATTACAATTAGGGAAAACTAATTGTGACAAGGTTTTTAAAAATCTGTATTAAACACTTCTATCTGAATTAAAATAGAGATAGTCGTAAATGCCCATTTTTCCAATCAAAGTTCTGCCACCTTAAATTATGTGTATGCTCGTGCTAGACCATACAACCTAAGATTTATATCAACTGCAGTGCACCCAGCTCGAGACGCTCACTGCTCTTTGAAGGGAAATAACATTTTATTTGCCCTGTTTTCTTGTAAATCACTGAGCAAATCTTTGCTCTGGTCTGTGCCGTGAAACTAAATGGCTTGCTGGACAATCACAGAATAAAACATTGGTCTATCTGCTGCCCGGCCATCTCCCAGCTCCATCTAGTGAGTAAATGGCACGCACATTAGTATGGTAGATGGCAATATTTATTTCTTTTATAGAGGTTGTAATATACTGAAGTACTATGAGGAGACCGCGATAGACGAGAGGTAATATAAACTGTATTAGACCAGCACCTTTTATAATGGAGGATGTAGATAGAGGCTGTATTGTTCTTTTCTATGTCACACCGCCATTATATAGCCTACTGTAAGATGGTTTGCAAAAGCCTTTAATCTTAGGTGAATCACTTGATACTATCTATGCTTTTAGTTAAGTCTATTGAATTATCTTTGTTTCCTTTTAGTTTTTTTCTTTCAAATGGAGATGATCCAAATATTTTGCCTCATTAATTCTGAGTCTGTCTGGGTGATGGCCATTTTGAACTGTTTGCCAATTAGTCAGTCCAAATTAAAAGTGACCTTGGGATCTGCTGCCTGCTCCTCTAATTGGCAAATGAGGCAGTTGTCCAGAAACACCCTACTTTTTTATTACCTTTTTTGTTTGTTTTGTAAATGTTGAGCACCTTATTAAACTCACAATGTAATAATAAAGTGTCTTTGTTTGTGCACTAATATTTAAAGAATTGGTACAAATCAGGCTATTTCACTGCCATGCTTTTAAATTTGTAATATGACCACAGTGAACTGTCCATCCTCAAATTGGTATTTTGAGGCCTCCCTTGATCATTCTAAATTTAAAAAAGTCATTATTCCACAAGATTAACACTAGAATTCCTTTGTGCTTTGTCTTTTAAGGTGACAGCTTCAGAAGCATTGCCGGCCAGCATGTTCATACCTGTTCCAAGTCCTGATAGAGAGTCCCAGAACACCCCACACGCAACAGCCAACTCCAATTGTGAAGAAATGAAAAAGCAAACTGGTTAGTATTATGGTTCACAAATGCATTGATTTGATGGATGATGATTTATATATTTTTTCTATTTAATCTATAGAATGTTGTGTGTTTTAATATGATGGCTAATGATGTCTGAATTTTAAGCCATAATTCCTTCTTTTGTTTTATTTTTCACAGAAACCTCAGATCTGGATATTGAGAAGAGTACGTCTCTATCAGCAGAAATAGCCGAAACACGAAAGTCACCCCCAGAGGACCAACAATTAGAGAAAGATGATGCTACTGGATTCCTGTGCTGGAAGAAAGGCTGCAACCAAGTGTTCAAATCATCCAACTCGCTTCAAATTCATTTTAATGAAGTCCACAACAAAAGACCCCAACTGCCTGTCTCAGATCGCCATGTCTACAAGTATCGTTGTAACCAGTGCAGCCTGGCATTCAAAACTGTGGAAAAACTGCAGCTCCATTCTCAGTACCATGTGATCCGTGCAGCCACCATGTGCTGTCTCTGTCAGAGGAGCTTTAGGACACTACAAGCCTTAAAGAAACATCTAGAAACCAGTCATCTTGAACTGAGTGAGGCAGATATACAGCAGCTCTATGGGGGTCTGCTTATGAATGGAGATCTTATGGTTATGAGTGAGCTAGCTCTTGGCGAGGACCCAGGCATGCTGGGAGAAGATGACAAAGATGGAGAGGAAAGTGATCCAGAGGAAAAACAAAGTCCAACAGGAAGTGACACAGGCTCACTGCAGGAGGATTCTGGATCTGAACCTAAACGTGCTTTACCCTTTAGAAAAGGTCCCAACTTTACCATGGAGAAGTTTTTGGATCCATCTCGACCTTTCAAGTGCACTGTTTGCAAAGAGTCTTTTACGCAGAAAAACATCCTTTTAGTTCACTACAACTCAGTCTCCCACCTGCACAAAGTCAAGAGAGCTCTTCAGGAGTCCACCACAGGCCAGCCTGAGCCCACTAGCAGCCCTGACAACAAACCATTCAAGTGCAGCACCTGTAATGTGGCATACAGTCAGAGCTCCACTCTGGAGATACATATGCGCTCAGTCCTGCATCAGACTAAGGCCAGAGCGGCTAAGCTGGAAGCAGCAGGAGGTAGCACTGCATCTGCTAGTAACTTAACCAGTGGAGGGTCTAGCAACAGCACTTCAACACCGAGTCCAAGCCCCGCAAGTAACTCAACATCAACCTCCACCAACCACACATCCTCCACCACTCATGCCACCCACAGTGCACATGGAGGAAACCATGTCAGCCAGGCTCATGTCCTTGAAAGCCTAGGGAACTCTTCTCTGAGCAGTCACTCTTCAATTTCTGACAACCATGAAATGAAAAAGTCTAAATTATCTGATCTGATGTCTGTCAAAGGCCAGCAGCAGCAGTTACAGCAACAGCAGCAACAATTGGCTCAGGCTCAAGCCCAAGCTCAAGCCCAGCTCCAGCAAGAGCTCCAGCAGCAGGCCGCTCTGCTCCAGTCCCAGCTCTTCAACCCAGCACTACTGCAGCACTTCCCCATGACAACTGACACACTTCTACCACTGCAGCAGCAGCAGCTCTTATTCCCCTTCTACATCCCTGGTGCAGAATTCCAACTGAACCCTGAGATAAGTCTTGCAAACTCAGCACTTGGCCTGGCAGGATCCTCTACCAGCTCTCTGTTGGAAGATCTGAAGAACTCTGCACAACAAAGCTGCCTACAACAGCAACTCATGCACCATCACCTCCAACAGCAGCAGCAGTCTCAGCAGCAGGCTCAGGGGCAAATGGCATTACTGCAACAGAGTGCATCTCTCCTCCAGCAAGTTGAGAGCAAGCAGAAAGCATCCAACTCTCAGAATGACAAAGACAGAGATACTCAGAAAGATAAGGACACCTCAGAGAAGAAGGAAGAGCATGCCAATAAAGACTCTGTAGACAAGATGAAAGACAAAAAAGACATTCAGAACTTAGCACTGAACATGAACCATGACTCAGGCATGCTACCACCAAGGATTGCCTCAGATGCTCGTGGAAATGCCACCAAAGCCCTTCTTGAAAACTTTGGCTTTGAGTTAGTAATCCAGTACAATGAGAATAAACAGAAAGTCCAGAAGAAGCCAGTTGGCACTACAGGACCAAGTGGCCCAGGTGGGATCATAAGAGTGGTGGACCCTGTGGAGGGCCTGGAGAAACTCGAATGTGAAGCTTGTGGGAAGCTCTTTTCAAACATCCTTATTCTAAAGAGCCATCAGGAACACATCCATCAGTCCTTCTTCCCTTTTCGATCTCTGGAGAGATTTGCTAAAGAGTACAGAGAGCATTATGACAAACTGTATCCACTGAGACCTTCTACACCGGAGCCCACAGCTGCTCCTGCCCCTCCTCCTCCACCTCCACCACCCCCCCCTCCCCAAAGAGCCCCCACCCCAAACATTCCTGTCAGTGCAGCCTCACTTACCCCGCCCACTGTGCCTCCAGTTCAGCCACCCGTCCAAATGGCACAGATCCCAATGCCAATGGACCTGCCCCTTTTCTCTCCCCTAATGATGCAGCCAATGTCCCTGCAGTCCCTGCCCACTCAGCTGCAGCCACAGTTACCCTCTGTGGAGCCAAGCCTTGCTTCAGACCTAGCCCAGCTTTATCAGCAGCAATTGACACCAGCTATGTTACAGGCACAACAAAACAAAAGGCCAAGAACACGTATTACAGACGATCAACTTAGAGTCCTACGACAGTATTTTGACATCAACAATTCACCAAATGAGGACCAGATAAAAGAAATGGCTGACAAGTCTGGCCTGCCACAAAAAGTAATAAAGCACTGGTTCAGAAATACCCTCTTCAAAGAGAGACAGCGCAACAAAGATTCTCCATATAACTTTAATAATCCACCTACCACAACTCTTGAAGATACAAAAGTTGACTCAAAACCACCTTCTCCTGAGCCAATGAAACAAGAATATTATGGGAGTAAGAGATCTTCCAGAACAAGGTTCACTGACTACCAGCTAAGAGTCCTCCAAGACTTTTTTGATGCCAATGCATATCCAAAAGATGATGAATTTGAACAACTTTCCAACCTCCTGAGCCTTCCCACACGTGTCATTGTGGTGTGGTTCCAAAATGCCCGTCAAAAGGCCAGAAAAAATTATGAAAATCAAGGAGAGGGTGCAAAAGAGGGTGAAAGGCGGGAACTAACAAATGATCGCTACATCCGCACCTCCAACCTAAACTACCAATGCAAGAAATGCAGTTTGGTGTTCCAACGAATTTTTGATTTGATAAAACACCAGAAAAAGTTATGTTACAAAGATGAGGATGAGGATGGACAGTACGACAGTCATAATGAGGATTCTATGGAACTTTCCCATGATTGTTACACCCCTTCTGGGTCATCCTGCCATACCCCAATGCCCTCCTCTTCAAGCCTATGCCCACTCCCTCCTAATAATTCAGCTTTCTCTCAGCTCGCATCCAGTGAGAAAGAAGTATCATCACCAGCAACCTCCTCAAATCTATTTGATGAAAAACCTAAACAGTTAACAGAAATCTCATCTGACCCTAGAGAAAATCAAACCACTATCAAGCAAGAAGTTGTCCACCAGCCCCAACCTGAGGCACAGCACAGAACTCAAAGAGATGAGAAGATTCTAAGTCTCTCCAAATCTTTGAAGCGTTCATCTCCATCATTCTCACAACAACAAGCACAGTGTGGCCCTTCAGGCTCTCAGACTAGCCAGGCCTCCTCCCAGAGCTCTCACATGGGAGTCAACCCTCACCTCACCGCCTCACAACAGCTGGCCCAGCACATAATCCCATACCAGTGTGAGCAATGCAAGATAGCCTTCCCCTCGTTTGAGCACTGGCAGGAACACCAGCAGTTACACTTTCTCTCTGTACAGAACCAGTTCATCCACCCTCAGTTCCTTGATCGCCCAATCGACATGCCTTTTATGTTATTTGATCCCACCAATCCTCTCTTGGCAAGCCAGCTTCTCTCAGGGGCAATGCCACAGATCCCTAGCAGCTCTGCCACCTCACCCTCCACCCCTACTTCCACCATGAATTCTCTCAAGCGGAAGTTAGAGGAGAAAGCAGGTACTAGCCCCGGTGAGAATGACAGCACAAACAGTGGGGAAGAGCCACAGAGAGACAAAAGGCTTCGAACCACTATCACACCTGAGCAGCTAGAAATACTTTATCAGAAGTATTTATTGGACTCTAATCCTACCCGGAAAATGCTTGACCACATTGCTCATGAGGTGGGATTAAAGAAGAGAGTGGTGCAAGTGTGGTTTCAGAATACAAGAGCAAGAGAAAGAAAAGGCCAGTTTAGAGCAGTAGGGCCAGCCCAAGCTCACCGCAGGTGCCCCTTCTGCAGAGCTCTGTTTAAGGCGAAGACTGCTCTGGAAGCACACATTCGGTCTCGACACTGGCACGAAGCCAAAAGGGCAGGCTATAATCTGGCTCTTTCTGCTATGTTACCTGACCAAGACGGAATGCCAAAAATGGACGCTTTAGATCCATCAACCTTTTCGCAGATGATCTCTGCAAGCAATGATGTACAAAGTGCATCCATGTCACCAGTGAACAAGGGCTTGGATCTGTCTCCAAGGGCTTTGCTCAGCCCCTCTTCTATTAAAGTGGAAGGAATGGAAGATTATGAAAATGCCACTATGTCATCTGTCAACCTAAGCTTTGATCATAGCAAACTTGATAATGATGACTGTTCCTCTGTGAATACAGCTATCACTGACACAACAACTGGTGATGAAGCTAATGCAGATAATGACAGTGCTGATGCCAAGCACAGCCAGAGTAGTAGTGATTACCTGTCTAAGTCTGGGGGCACAGTTCCTCTCCTTGAAAATGATGATCACATGTCCTCTGGGTTGGTTAGTCCTGCAAGCTATTATGCTAAAGACTATGAGAATGAAAACATGATTGACCACAGTGAGACATCCAGCCTGGCTGATCCCTGCTCCCCCAGCCCCGGAGCCTCTGGCAGCAGGAGCCTGGATGGTTCAGACCGTCCGGGCCAAAAGCGCTTCCGAACCCAAATGACAAATCTCCAGCTTAAAGTGTTGAAGTCTTGCTTTAATGACTATAGGACGCCCACTATGCTGGAGTGTGAGGTGCTTGGCAATGATATTGGACTTCCAAAGAGAGTGGTTCAGGTGTGGTTTCAAAATGCTCGTGCCAAGGAGAAAAAAGCAAAGCTCAACATGGCAAAGCATTTTGGGATAAATCAGACGTCTTATGAGGGGCCCAAGACAGAGTGCACCTTGTGTGGTGTCAAGTACAGTGCTCGCCTCTCTGTTCGTGACCACATCTTTTCCCAGCAACATATTGCTAAAGTCAAAGACACTATCGGCAGTCAGATCGACAAAGAAAAGGAATACTTTGACCCAGCTACTGTCCGCCAACTTATGGCCCAGCAAGAGATGGACCGTATTAAAAAAGCCAATGAAGTTTTAGGACTGGCTCAGCAGCAGGCCATGCAGCAGCAGGGGATGTTTGATAATCCTGCTATGCAAGCGCTGAATCTCCAGTCTGCTTATCCAAATCTACAAGGCATTCCACCTGTCCTGTTGCCTGGGGTTGGAAGCCCCTCTCTTTCCAGCTTTAATTCGTCTAATTCAGGTATAATTTCAGTTGTTATTTTACATGATTACAAATCTGTAACCATGTGATTAAATTAAATTAAATTAATTTGTTAAAATAAAAATGTTCATATATATGCACTAGTGTTATTTGATAAGCCTACTGGATAAGACATCTTAAATTCAAAATCAAGTCCAAACTTGTAGGCCCATAATCAAATAGATACATACAATTAAAAATTTAAATTTATTTTCTAATGTTACTCATGTCCAGTATTAACTGTTGTCTGTTTGTGCTGTTATATGTGTTTCAGCTTTAACTCCTCCTAAACCTTCGAACCTTCTGAATATGCCTGGTGCCAGTGTTCCCTCGCCAAGTCTCCCGACGTCTGGATTGCCTAACAAGCCCCCCTCGTCTACATCCTTGACCTCGTCCAGCCCCGCCCAGACCAGCACATCAGTGTCTCACTCCAGCTCTGCTACCACCTCTTCTTCCTCCTCCACTCAGTCCATGTCCCGGGCTGACCATCCCAAAGAGCGTGATGCTGACAGGCAAAGAGAAAAGGAGAAGCCCAAGGAGAAACACGAAAAGCCCCAGACTCCTTCATCCACTGGAAGTACCCCCGCCCCTTCCACCTCCGCAGCCAGCGCCAAAAAGGACAAACCAGACACTGCTGTTCCTGCCACTTCTATGCCCACCCCTGGTATGGAGTATGTGGTAGACCCCGCACAGCTTCAGGCTCTTCAGGCTGCCCTTGCCACTGACCCCACAGCTCTTCTCACTAACCAGTTCCTGCCCTACTTCATGCCTGGTTTTTCCCCTTACTACACACCACAGATCCCTGGAGCCCTCCAAGGGGGCTACCTACAACCAATGTATGGTATGGAAAGCTTGTTCCCCTATAACCCATCACTGTCCCAAGCACTGATGGGCCTGTCCCCAGGGTCCCTGCTGCAGCACTACCAGCAATATCAGCAGAGCCTGCAGGAAGCACTCCAGCAGCAGCAGCGGCAGCTTCAGCAGATCCAGCAACCCAAGACAAGCCAAATCCCAAACAATTCTCAGATCATGGGCAAAGATTCAACTAAAGAGCCAGTGAAAAGTGAAGAGCAAAAGAGTGGTGAGCCCCAAAGCACTTCCTCATCTGCCTCTCATAACAAAACCCCTTCTGAGCAGAATGAGGTGGATGGCAAAGCCGTGGAACCCCATCTAGATCAATTCATTGTCCCTAAAGTGCAGTATAAACTTGCGTGCCGAAAATGTCAAGCAGTGTTCAGTAAAGAAGAAGCTGCTATTGCCCACATAAAGTCAAACTGTTTTTTTGGTCAAGCTGTTTCAAACCTGCAGGAGATGTTGCTGCGTGTCCCTGGTGGCACAGGCTCAGGGGTTGGAAGTCTCTACGACTGCCTGGCTTGTGAAACTACATTGGACGGGGAGAAAGCTCTCAGTCAACACCTGGAATCGGCATTGCACAAACACAGAACAATCAAGCGATCAGTCAGAAATGCCAAAGAGCACGTTACTAGTTTATTACCTCACTCTTCAGCCTGCTTCCCCAGTCCTAACACCGCATCTACCTCGCAGTCTGCCACTCACCCAATCAGCAGCCCCCCTCCCACCACATTGGCCGCCATGTCCACCTCTCCTGTGTCCTCTTCGCTGTGCTCTTCTTCCTCATCTACCAGCCCAGTTAACACCACAGCTGCTGGGAAAGCCTGGCCCCAGGCCCCTTTCAACAGAGCTTTAGCTGGAAAGCCCAACGCCAGTCCCTCCTCTTCATCATTCCCCCCAGTGTCCTCACCTTCAACGGTTACCTCAAGTTCATTGAGCACCTCAGGAGTTCAGACCTCGATACCAACAGACGTCTTTAGTGACGAGTCGGACTCTGACAGCAGTCAGAAGTCACTGGACAGGCTGGGCCGACCGGCAGAGGAGCCGCAGCAGCCCACCTTTGTCAAAGACAGTAATAGTTGTAGTAGTACTCTCACTAGCGTAGGAACAGACTCCATCAGATTGTAAAAGAGCTTTCAGTGATGGACAATATTTAAAGAAAAATTAAAAAGACAAAAAAAATCTCAAATGGGAAAAACATAAAAAGCAGCAATGTTAAAATACATTTAAGTATACAAACAACAAACAATTTCAGAAAAAGATGTGTAAAGACTAACTGCAATTCCAAAGCTTGTAACCAAAAATGTAAATGTTAGTGGATTGTTTTCCCATATCAACATGCTGGTTTTCATTTTTGTTCTTTTAATTGTTTTGTTAAAACCAACTATACATGCATCCTAACACATGAGAATAGAAAAGATTGCTGCAGTTATCTTTTGGGTATTGGTAAAAAGGTGTACATTGTGTAAGTGGACTGCCTCAAAGTCAACAAATTGCCCAAGAACCCCTTTGGAAGAATCTGAGTGTCCCTTTGTTTTGTTCCTAGTTCTCTGTAATAGCACAGTCACCAAAAGCCAGTATGTACTGTATGGGAGAATAGTCTATCAGTTATCTTGCTATTTAAGCATTCAGATACCAATGGCTTGCAAAGTGAATAATGTAATGTCTATTTTATTCTCAGGTCAAGAGCTCACAGCTGTTTTTTCAGTTACAGTAATTCATGTTTTACATGTTTTGTTTTGAACCGCCATTAAGCATAAGTTTTATTTCAAAATATTTTACAAGAAGGCATTGTTTTATGGGCATTCAAATTGGGTAAATAATGTGCTGTTTTCCATAATAAGAATCTTTTTAATGGGTGAAATTGCAATTGTACCCAACGACACCAGTGATGACATGACAGATTGGAAGAATGAAAACTCCTTCTGTATTTATGGTAGACTTTGGTGTTACGCAGTGTTGCATTGGGAATGAATTTAAAAATAATGCTAGGATGAAAAAAAAACTTTGTACATTTAGCTTTTGTATTGTCCGAATTAAGGACACTTGATTTGATGTTGTCTTGGTCATTCCAATAGACTAGATTATCAACAATTAATTTATATGTTTTATTTTCTTGGGAAAGTTTCACCCAATGCCCCTCCTGACAAGACAGGACATTCTTCTATTATTTAAATTCTTTAGTTGGTTGGGACTGGTCCAACCTAAAGATCCTGGGTGAAATCTAATATATTATTTAATTTAATGTGTTACCTTCGTGCACTTATCACTATTTGACTCTCACTCGCTCCTCTCTGGCACTTAGTTGTTCATCTGCGTTTGTGGAGTACACTACAAAGCAGCTTTTCTTCTTAATGTAGTGTGGCTACAGTATTTGTTTTCATTTGGACATTTTTGTTGTCATAAATGAAAATGAAAAGAATACTAATAATAATTCTCACGCTTTAAGACAAAAGAGAATCCAAAGACTAAACACTTTCACCATTGGTGCATAAAGATAAGAGGCTCCTTTATACTTGAGGATTTGTTGCTGTTTTAGAGGAGAGAAAATAACGTTTAAAGATAAAGAAGTACGCATTAGAGTTGCCGTTTGGTGGCTTTTTTACGTAAATACCAAAAACCAAAAAGGGCCCGTGTCCTTGCATTGTGGAGTAGCACCGTTACAGAGCCATTGCAGTTTGTAAGATAGAGGTTATTAATCTTTCTTTGACTTTTTGTCACATTCAAATGTCCATTTTTTTAAGAAAATGTATAAGGTCTGGTCTTCAAGGACAAACATTTGCTGCTAATGTAGAATTTTGAAAGAAAAAAGAATACCTAGATGCATGCTCATTTTGCTTTTGGCTAAGCTTTAACTAAAACAATAAACCAATTTCTTGCCTCTGCAACACCTTTTTTTCTTGTTGCAAAAACGGAACTTTGAAGACTGTGAATATATGTTCCAAAGGACATTTTGAGTTTTTTTAACAGACCAATGTTTAAAGCCAATGATCTATACAGTTTGTAAAAAACAGTGCATTCCAAATATCACTATGGATTTTTTTTTTCTTAAGAAAGGACTGAACCTGTTTCATTGCTTTTAACTGTCACAATTTTTTACTTTTCTCATGTTTAAAGTGACTGTAAACTGTTGTGTAAATTTTTTGCATCACCTCCATGTGTCATTGTGCTGGCATGGAAACATGGCTGATCCCCCTCCATCCAGTTGAGGTTGTCACTCACTTGAACAGCAAGTAAATGGTGGTTACCAAAAATGTATATAATACATCTGGTACTGAGGAATCTCTAGGTTTAGTCTCATTCTGTTAGTCTCCATGTTACTGATCTCAGAAGGAAAGGCTGCTGTTTGCTTGTCCACTCCCCTCCCTCACCTCCGTATCACACAGGCCACTGGTTCTTAAAGGGATGTCTTCATTCCAAAGCATTATTTCTGGAAAAGGTTCTTTGAAGATGTCCCTGGGAACATTTAAGGCTACTTTTCATGTCCAAAGAAGTCACAAACTCCATCTTACTGCAATGGAAATATAGTAGTGGTGTACCTATTTTTTTCCTCTTCCAGAGCCCTTAACCCCCTTAACCTATTATTGATAAATCTATGAATAAAAAAGTTTTTATTTTTAAAACCGAGACATATTTAAAAATGTGAAGAACTACTTTTTTGGCCATTCTTGTATAGCTGATATGATTCTCCTGACGGCACAATCTCCAAAGTCTTTATGTAACAAGCAATGTGATTGGGTGTTCCAGCATGCTGTGAAAGTCACTATAGATTAGGTCTACAAGCTTTCTTGAATTTCCAGTCCAATAATATATTATTACTGTAATTAAATCCCTTGTGTGTGGATTTCCTTTGTTTTGTGTTATTTTATATGAATTATTTTATTTCTGTATATTACTTTTATATTATAAATTAACACTAGCTTTAATTTGAATTGCTTTAAACTAAATCAGACCTGGCCACTTTATGGTGTGAGTAGTTCTTCATAGTGATTGTCAATAGTTTCCAATGTGTAATCTTTTGGGCTCTTATGTGGCAGTGTCCACTTGACATGAACTATGTGTGAGGTTGTATGTTACCGTGCATGTTTTTTATTTCTTTATTTTAGTGTATGTTACACACCAAAACAAGATGAACCACAAAGTTAATATTCCAGAACTCATTTGTAACCGTAGGAGAATGAGGAGACTGAAGCACTGAGCATTTTGATTTGAAAATATGAATGTGGCCAAAGCTTTATGCAGTTTGAAACAAAACTTACAATTCATTTAAATCCTGTGCCCTATTGACATGCATAAGTGTATATTGAAACATGGCACAAACGTACATTGGGATACTTGATGTTAGTGAATATTGGGAGGATAAGGCAAGCTATTTGCTGTAGATGCCATCATTTTGCCCACTGTGAAAATGTATACAGATATAAATATATTTAAAACAAGACAACAGCGTTTTTGAGATTAAAAAGTGAATGAAAAGTGACTAAAAGGAAGAAGTGCAAAGGACCGTGGAAAGTTTTTGGGAGATACAGGAGGACACTCTGAGCTGATAGAAGAGCTCGCCTACAGCTTTAAAAACCACCTTCTTGTTTCGGGAATGGACTCTTTAAACAATGGCAGAGATGAACTGTATGCCTGGCTGCCTCTTCCCTCTTTCTGCTTGTGCTCTTTTGACATTGGACACGCTCCAGACGTTACTGAACATGGGGCGTATCTTTTTTCATTCACGTTTACCTGTTTGCTCAGTCCTACCGGCAGCTCGTCCTCACTCCGTTCATTGCTTCACCCACACAAAGAGTATTAGGCCCAGTGAGGGAGTGAGGGCCGGCATCTCCAAGCTGTCACACTTTTAAAGGGGGGCAGTTACACTTAAAAAGCGTATTAACCAAAATGTAACAACAACCAAACTAACAACCAAACCATTTTTAGCTCCAAAACTTCAAAGACAAACTGTTACATGGAGCTGTCTGTTCCTTTTGTGACTTCTGGTGCCACAATGTTTTTTATGCTTTGTTGATTTGTTTTGTTTATTTTATTTTTTCTTAAATTTCTCCTCCTCCTTCGAGCCTCATAAGCATGGCTCTGTGGCTCCAGGCAGCCCACCCGAGGGTAGAAAAAAAACAGCCTTGCAATGTACAAAAAAGAGCAAGTTAAACCAAAAATGTTGTTCTTGATGTCTTTTCTATACTGTAGTCTTGTTAGCTTTTTTGTTACTGTATATGATGAAGATTTCCAAACTGTACCAAATGACATGGAAACTAACATTACAGACCACATGGAACTTCAGACTTTTAAAGAAACTTTTGTCACAAAACCTTGTTGTCCTAGTTAAGTTGATTGTAGATGGTAATTGAATATACTCCTTTGAAAATATTTCATCAAGTATGTTTCTTGCTCATTGTGATACATTAAAAAATATGAGCATAAGCTATGGTGGCCCAAGACTGTTTTTTCTATATCTCATTTTAAATCTGTAACACCACATCTACTATATGTGTTATTATGACTTTATTCATCTGTTATCATGGGGGAATGTCATTATGCTAGTGATAAACTGTATGCAAGTATTGAGGCTTTATAACTTTCCAACAACATAGTAACATAAGTAAGTAAATTAATTCCCCTATTATACTTATTTTCTTGAATTCATAATTGGCACTATTCAGAATAATATTTATTTTTGGCCTGTATATAAACTTTTAATTTCTCATTCATATGCTAAAATTACCATGTAACTGTGGTGCATATAAAATAAATTTAAATTAATATGACAATGATTTAAGACAACTTGTATATTTGGTAGATATTAATCACAACCCTTCCCAGTTTCCTATGACAACACTGCACAGAGTATAGGCCCCAAAATTCTGTAAAAATCAAAGCAGACTTTTAAAAAAACAACAAGAGTCATTGTCCATGTTGAGCCAATTAGCACACAGGGGCACATCCAGGATGAATTAAAATAGGCCTAATTCAATATTAAAAGGCCAGGGCTGTTTCCTCCACAGGTCTGCTCCAGATGGTACACACGGAGACAGGCCAGCCCAAAGTGCACACTGTGAAATCAGTTTAGCTCACAAGTCAAACACAGCAACCAAAAGCCTCAAGGTGCTATCCACACCTTACTAACCTGGGCCCATATTGAATTATAATGGTTCTGATCTGAACCGGCTTTTTGTTCTGTAACAGCATAGATGTATCTATATCTATCTATCTTTATATATATATATATATATAGAGAGAGAGAGAGAGAGAGAGAGAGAGAGAGAGATCTATATATATATATATATATATATATATATATATATAGATCTCTCTCTCTCTCTTGAACATTGCAATACCGAGCAATACCGAGCAATGGTAATGTCAGTCAGGAAAAAGGAACACAAGAACCTAGAGAAATACCAGGGGCTCAAGGAAGAGCTGGAGAGGGCCTGGAAGGTGAAGGCATCAGTGGTGCCTGTGGTGATCGGAGCACTCGGGGCCATGACCCCCAAACTGGATGAGTGGTTACAGCAAATACAGGAAGGACAACGGACATCTCAGTCCAGAAAAGAGCAGTACTAGGAACAGCAAAGATGCTGCACAGAACTCTCAAGCTCCCAGGCCTCTGGTAGAGGACCTGAGCTGATGAGGGTGAGAGAGACATGAGTCATTGGTCCAATATCAGTTTTCAACCTTTGGACCAATGCAGCACTATAAATGCTAAACACCACACATGACATGACCCCACTAAATGATTGTGCATATTGTGTAGATCACTGTAGACCACAAAATAAAGTCCACAAAATGTGATCTTCAAAAGCAATATCCTAACAGTAGTATAGTAATAATACTAGAATAAACCAGAACATGGTAATGTCCCACCCCCACACCTGCACAGCTTTGTCCTCATATCTTGTCTCAGTATGAATGTCAAAGGCAAATTACAGCACTGCCTTCAGGAGGGGTCAAACTAATTCAATCTAATCTGTCAGTTAAAGTGATGGTCGGGCCAGAATAAAAAAAATGGAGAGATGTGGGAGGAATTCTTATGGAAGCACCACTTGCATTTGAATTAAAGCCTAATATTTAAAAGATTTAAAGTTACCAAGGAATCTGGACTGCTTGTTTCAAACCACAAAGGAGCCTGTCTTCTTTTTGTTAAGTATTGTAAGGCAAGAATGCAATATAATAAATCATGTATAATGTAATAAATTGCATGTAGAATTTAATTCAAATTGTGGCCACTGTAAGATTTATTAGCAAGAAAAGTCGAAGGTTGTAGAAAATATGCTGTGACATGTGTTGCAACATTAAATATGAATCCATCTACTACTACAACTTTTACTACTACATCTCTAATCATGCACTAGTTTCAGTAATGCAACAAACATGACCTTAAAAGTACATATTTGCAATACTTCCCACCTCTGGACATAGCAGCCTCTGGGCTGTACACAGGGCTTCTCTTGACAGTGGGATCAGGTGTCTGCTTCCTCACTGCTCCTTCTGGTTCTGTTTAAGGAAATGAAGTCCATGAGTGGAGCTGTGGAGGACTGACTCTGCAGGGCCCTGTCGGCGGCAGCATTAGGCCGCTCCTCAGCACCAGTAATTGAATAATAACAGGCCTCCCTCCCACACGTTCTTAATGAAGAGAGTCTGTGTGGGGAATGTGTTTGTCCCTGTCTATCCCCTGCTTGCCCTCCTCTCTGCTCCTCTTCCCTCCTAATAAATCATTTGTGCAGGCCGAAATACTGGATCATTTGACTTTACATCAAAGTGCTTCTTCTTCTGGTGTCGTTCATGTAACCTCAATGTGCTGATGCATTAAGAAGGCTGGGGCTGGAGTGTTTTTGCCAAAGTGCTGTTGATAGTGCCGTGAGAGAAGTGCGCTACATGAGAGATCAATTATCACACCTCATTTTGTTCTCATATGCAAAATCATAATGGTCGGAGCATGTCAGGCTGGAACCATCGCCTTGTCTATCCTCTCTGCACTAAATGTGTTTCGCAGACCAGCCGCTCACTGCTAAATGCCTTGAACAGTTGGGAGAGGCCGGTGGGAAAGGGCCAGAGTTTGCCTTGATCTGTCTGCAAATGTTCCTCTGTGGAGTAGCTCACGAGTGATATAACAACAGCATAAAGCTAGCACTCAGCATGATGTCTAACAGCACGTGTAAACACAACATTCACATTGTAGAGTTTGGACAATGGAAGATAACTATATGTATGATTTTGTGTTTGTGTGAAGACAAGTAAACACCACAGAAAATAAAAGCTCAGACAGAAGTGTGTGAGAGTGATTCATAAAGAATTTTTTTCTTCTTGTGAAGCTAAGTTCCATTTATTATAGCACACTTGAATTCTCCTTTTCATGGCTGGGATGACCTGGTTCTGGGTTAGTCCACCTTTGTCATTTTTTCCTGTAACTTATATATAGCATTAAAATAGGATGGTTCAATGCTAGTAGATCTAGCATTAACCAAGACATAGGCTGATAATAAAATTTTCCAGGTTCAAATTGTCTAAACGCCTGGTCTGGAAGCATTGCTTTGAGGGACCACATTTCCTGTATCCAAACCTAATACAATAATTGCTTTGAGACTTGTTCATATTAATATTTCTCTGACTGTTGCATGTCTTTGAGGCCTAACTAGAATCAGTTGGCATGTATTGCTGGAGGAGTGCCTGTCAGCCCGGGCCCTGACCCTGACTGGCTGCTATAATGATGGGAAGATGAAAGCGGCAGCAGCAGTCCCATTCCCAGAGCGGTCGGCTGAGGAGGAGCGCTGAATCGGACACATAATGGAGAACAGGTGTGTGCAGAGCAGAGGCCAGACACTGTTTGGTCAGACACAGAGCTGCACTCGTGTGGAGGAGGGTGCACTACTGGCATTCACTACAGCTACTACTCTCACTACTTCCATAAAGAGGTTTACTTCAAAGTTTTTATTTTCCTTAGATTGACAAAATGGTCTGCCTTAGTCTGTTGTGTTAATGTGACATCAGATCACCCCTCTTTATCTATTCTTTACTTAACTGATGCTTAGGGCTGTCAATCTCTAGTTTGTGGTCCCTTGTTTGTTGTGATTATATTAAACGGTAGTTCTGGGACAATGTTGGCTTTGGTCATTGTTCATTTATAGAGAAACAGTTCTTCAACATAAATCTAAATGATTGGATTTGAAATAATATTTGCACCAAAACATTTTCTCTTTATTTTGGCTATAGGCAAGAGTAGGTAATCAAACTGTTGTGTGAATGAATTAAACTATAACAAGACAGGTTACTTTAGGCTTGTATTGAAATCTATAAATACTTTCTTTGTAAAGCAGTAAATTAGTCATTAATAAAAAACAAACAAAAATCAATATCATTTCTAGTCTTCTCCCATTTGGTACTACAGTTTTCATTGCAAATAATACACAAGCAAATCCTGCATGGTTAATTACACAGCAAGCAGAACAAATGTAAAGAAAATGTGACGTTTTCCTGACCAGCACTGCTGTGTACACAGGGTTTTCCATACATTCATGATCATCAGTTTAAGCATTGGATTATATAGCAGAGCCTAGGGAGGATCAGTACTCCTTTGGGAGGTCAGTGCATATCTATTGGAGACACCACCCCAAATTGCATAAGAGGAACTTCAGCGAAGATAAGTCCTCATTATAGTCGGGTGCACAAGAGCTTGTTGAATGATAAATATTACACATTGATTACACACAAATAGAAAGGCCCTCTTATCATCAGTGACTATTGTCTTGCTGATACTATCCTATAATTAAAGCTAACTGGCTCCTACCGAGGCCTTTTTGTCAAGTGAATGAATTGCTTATTATTCCCACATGAATAAGGAGCAATCAAAGCACTGGGCTAAGGACATGCACACAGGGGTAGTCAATGCTTGGGAATATGAGAACAGTTCATTTGAGTTAGTTAAGAGGGCTTATCTATAACCTATTACTCCTAGGCATTTGGCCTGTGCAGAAATAAATTATGCATAAAGACTTAGAAAAACTTTATTTGGACACAGTAGCTCACAAATCACAATGTATTATAATAACAAAGTGCAAAAATGTATATGGTAATAATAAATTGAAAATAAGTGCATAATTATATAAATGTATATGCACAAGGAAAATAAAATGTAGAAATATAGTAATACAAAATATATCTGGGCTATATGCAAGCATGCATTATCAATACATATGCCATTTGTAAAATTTGTGCTTAATTTTGTAGGAAATGCAGGTACATGAAGATGTTTGACAGGCGTGAAAATAGATAGCTGGATGACAAGATCCCAAAATCTTACCTTATGAGCAAAAACAACATATCATCACATCATATTCTAACTTGATCATGATCACCTGGTGATGGGGTCAGAAAAACAAACTTATGACAAGTAACCACAAAACTACTACTACTACTACTATATAATAATAATAATAATAATAATAATAATAATAATAATAATAATAATAATAATAATAATAATAATAATAATAATTCTCCAAAAGGACACTAAAATCGGCTGAGTGGCTAGCACTCATGCCTTACAGCAAGAAGGTTGGGGGTTCGATCCCTGGGTCGCCCGGGCCTTTCTGTGTGGAGTTTGCATGTTCTTCCCGTGTCTGGATGGGGTTTCCTCCGGGCTCCGGTTTCCCCCATCAACCCAAAATATGCACTGTAGATATGAAAGTGGTGTGAGTGGGTGGTGGTCGGAGGGACATTTGGTGCCGGTTGGCTTGGCAGCCGCACCTCCGTCAGTTTGCCCCAGGGCTGTGGCTACAACAGTAGTTTACCACCACCGGGTCTGGAGTGAATGAAGAATGCTGTGTAAATAATCCTCTGAAAAGCGTCTTTGTGACATATGTCTGTGAAAAGCACTATATAAATAAATACTTAATTACTTACTTAAAATGGTTAATGTTACATCTACCTGAAAAGATTCAACATTGTAACATACTCATCCTGTATTGCTAATAGTTATTATGAATCGCACTGCAGATGTCTAAGCCAACATATACTATCCTCACCCATGTCCTCTCTGTCTTTCACTTGATACTGAATCACACCAAGGTCACCAAGCATCTACCTCCAAATTTGGATTAAAATACACAGGCTATACATAACAAACTATCTTTTGCACCATTGGTTCATATATTATTTTTGACCAAGCGCTGGCCCGCTTGACTGCTGTAACAAGGTGTGATGTATTGAGCCCAAGGCGTTACCATAGAGACGAGGATTCTCTCGCACTTGTCATTAGGCCACGAACAAGCGCTGGCATCTGAAGTCATTGCAGTCAACAGAAGACAGAGCCCAGCCTTTATCCTGCACTCATGTGGGCTTGGGTTTGTATCAGTATACTTTGTACTGTTGAGCGTTTGAATGAAAATGCACATAATGGCCTACCTGATTGTTACATCTTTAAATGTAAATCTGTAAATGTATTTATTTTACATACACAAGGTGAGGGTGGACGTTTGATTTAAAGCTGACCTATTATGCAAAATTGACTTTGAGCATTAAACCATGTTATAGGTGTTTCCCCTTGCCATTTACTTACCAAAAGTTGAAGTCTAATTTGTGTATATTTGATCTTAAATTCCTTATATTCAAGACACCATTTTAACAATCAGTCCCTGTTTTCACTGCCACTGTTATAAGTCCACTCTGTGCTTACTTTGTTCTCCAATTTTATTGTTTGAAATGCGTAGGATTTGGCAGCATTGCTGCTGTGGTGTAATCTGCAGCCAACCATTGGAGGTCCCATAAACTGTATAGCTCTTTGTTGTGATGACGTTTACAGCAACATAAGCTTCCATTGGGAACTGCAGTTTTCTAAGAAGGAAGTCTGTGGACTTGTTTCTTTCATGAAGTCATTTTAGGTAAATATTGTGATTTTAAATATCCAACTTATAGCATAATGATCCACGGGTGTCATAGATTATAACTAGATAGCAGACACAAGTGTAGCACATATGATTGGTGAGTATACTACAGAAGAGATGGGCTATAGGCTAGTATCACAAGATAGTTCAGCTCAGGGTGGAAAGTAAGACAGAGTTTAAAACACAAAACCTGGAGACAGTAATATGGGGCGGGATGTTGTAGTGGTATTAAAGGGATGGACAAACAGGGGATATTTACAGCATTTACATTATTTACAATATGCACAAAATGAAAAGAATAGACTGGTGCTTTTCTGTCTCCAATTCAAAGTTCAGTTCAATAATGTAGAGTTTATAGTATCTGAGCATGTATTGAATGGGTTTTGGCTCAGTCCTTTATGGCTATTGCAGTGTAAAAGTGTTGTGTGGGGAGCAGGCTACTGCGCCTCCTACTGCACTGTAGAAGGTAGTGGTTGTTGTTGTTCCTTAGGCCCGTGGCCTTGGGCAGCTTGTCATCGGGTTCAGTGGAACCATGGAGTGAACAGACCAACAGTTGGAGAGAATAGTTGACAGATGATAGATGGATGGATGGACGGAAGGAACCTGGCCTGTATGGGACAGGACCAATAATCAGATAATCTATTATCAGTACTGTCAATAAATAACTGCTTCAATTCAATGTTTTTAGTATAGATCCATGAGGCAGAAAGGCACGGAGAACCCCGAAAATCACCCAGGTTACACAAGCACAATAGGTTTTCTATCCACAGAAAAATACAACTGGTACAAGACTTTTTGCTCTGTTTCCCATGAGCCGCTAAACAGAGATCACATGTAGTCACAATGAAAAGCGACTGCAAATTGACCAGAGCATTGGAAATCAATGCAAAGTAAATGTACCCCCTAAGTACAAGTGAGCAGCCAATCGCTTCAATCTGTCCAACATTCTCTCACTTTTTTCACTTCTCTTTCACCTCTCTATCCTTCATAACAGAAGAACAGCAAATTTAGTTTAGTTATTTTGCATTCATGGCAGATTCAACCTTGCAAAATCTTCATGTAAGTAAAATACCTGTGTATTGCTCAGTTGATCTTTAGTTATATTTTACAATAAGAAACTATTATCTAATAGAGAAACCCACAAACCATTAATAATTTTGTTTGCAAAAGAGTCCATGCATAAAGCAGCCTTTACTATAAACCTTTACTAACTATTTTATATTAGAATATTCCAAATGTCATTTTGATGAGTACTCTGGATTATAAAATTAAACAAATACACAGTTTCAGTGTCCAATTATCTTGTATAAATATGTATACACAAAATCTTGTAGTTTCATTCTCTTGTCCACTTTGCACACTCACCACACTACACTCTGGTGAGTGCAACCAAGCAGGGGTTAAACCCAGTGTAACCATAAAAAGGAGCTGTTCATAAAATGGAGGAATAAGAAGCAGAAATAATATTTCAAGTATGATTAGTTCATCCGCAGGGCACCTTGTGTGGATAGACGAGGGGAGGGGGCAGCTGAGGGAAGGGGGGGCATTGTGCACGGCAAGCAGTAAATTATATCTAGCCTTTGAATGATTCCTGCAGATCTTATTACGACAGTGAGGGTTTGGGGGGCGAGGAGTGTGGGGGGGAAAGAAAAGCAGCAGAACAAATCGGATGAATTCTGTTCCAGCTGTCCGAGTGATGGGGGAGAGGAGTGGGCGTTTGGGAGGGGGCACTGCGCCTCAAAAACAATCATTGTCTATAATACATGCAAACATACAGACAGATTCTTTATAGTGTTTTGATCATTAAATCCACAGGAACATGCAGAGAAGCCAGCGTCACCCACAGACATCTCAGAGAGGAGCCTGTCCACCATTTGTCACTGTGGAGGCTGATATAGTGCCTGATACCAGCATTAATGTGCACTGCTACAGAGGCAGACACACAGAGATGCATTCACTTGTCTTTCAGTGCTTTCCAAATGTCCTTTTAAGCTCAAACAATATGTCTGAACCTATAAATATATAAATATGTCCCCATGACTGCTGCAAAACTTTCCATGAAATATTCTTTGAGACTGCTACTTGTCCACCCATGCATTGTTCAAAATTTCTGGGCATGAAACTGAATTGAGGTAATTACATACCTACTTAAATAACAAAAGACCCCATAACACAAAGCTGAAAAGTTACATAATGTACATTTACTAAAAAAAAAAAAGCCCAATTTTGGGCTGTGGTAAAATTGCCAAATGATAGATAATGATGTTCCTGTTAGCTTGTCTAATGTCTCTTTAGGCCAAACATTTCCTTATTTCAATTATTGTTAAATAATGAGGTAGAGAAGAAGAATTAAAGCATGGGCATTTAATGTGGAACATTAATAGGAGAGGAGGACGCACAGAAATGAATGGAACAAATTCTTTGCCCAGTCTTCCACTTTAATTGCAAATTTAAATTTCCTTTAATGGATTCTGACATCTCAAGTCACCAAAATCCATCATTCTGAAGGGTATTATTCCTCAATTAACCTGTCACCCCAGTATAGCAGCACCAGCAGAGCACCAGCTTGAGTCTCTGCAGACCTCTGTGAGAAATGAGGAAATCTAATTATGTTTAAATATAATACAGGTAGCTATTTGTTTTCCCTCCTTGTTGTCCTGAAATTCGAATTTATTTATTTTTGTTTTACTACTATGTAAAAGTAAAAGAAGATTGCAGGAGTCTATAGCAGCGTACAAATGTAGCTGGTCTATATGCCAGTAGGTCATCCAGTAGCGACTAAGAGACGCAAAATGGAGCAATACTTTTTTCTCACTCAGTCGTCATCTGCTCACATTCAAAGCATTAGCAGCCTCCATGGCCAACATTTAATCTGAAACTGTAGCAGTTTTTCCAATGTGGTTTATGAACATGAGTCAAACAAACTTAGACTGTAAAACGGTAAGAAGGCAAGCCATATAGTAGTCAATGTAAAACGTTGTATTTATTATGCCAATGCATATTTTAACAATTATTATCATTATTAATTGCAAATTAAATTACTTTCCATGTGTATGCTTTCCATAAAACGACAGGCAGCCTAGCGAAACCAGTTTAACTTAAAGTTAGCGAATATGCTAAGGAAACGTGTATGCGCCACTGCAACTTCAGGTAAGAACAACTCAGTGTTAACCTCTAAACCTTTGCTTTTATATGAATCAAGGCCAAATGATCTTGCAGCTATAGTGTGAGTGATTCAACATTCTATCATCAAATATCAAACTTAGGCGGTATTACTTATTACTAGTAGCATAAATGTTGCACTAACATGTTTAGGCTATTGGTAACATTGGTAGCCCAGAGTGACGCTGAAAGGTCTTGAAAAGTGTTTTAACTAAGATGTAATTAACTAATCAATGTCTATCAAATAGGTGTAATTAAAATTTGTGTTACTTTACGTTTAGCCATTTGTTTTAATCATTTCCCAAGGTTAAACATAGTTTTGATTGTCAGCAGCAGCATCTATTGGTGGTCTAGATACCCCACCATCTATCTGTCAGTGCTACCTCCTTCACTTGGATTCCCTTAATCCAACCCCAAATGTATTACTTGCTCGGTGAGATAAGGCATACTGGGGAATGTCAGTGTAACCATATGAATTAAATGTGCACCACCTCTATCAAGATCAGCCTCCAGGTCAAGGTTCCTGTGCAAAAGGATATGATGTAGCAGAGACATTTTTCTGACAGTGGCAATTTCTGTCATATTTAGGCCTACAGCTGGGCAGCATTTGGATTCTTATTGAGGCAGAAATAGCCAGTGCCAAATGTCTTAAAAACATAATCAAATCAAACATATTTTCTCTTTCTCTTTATTTATTAATTTTTTGCAAATGCAACAATAACTGTCTATATTTGTGTACATAAGATGCAACCAGCAAGAAGACAGAAACACCATCTCCACAGGATCTCCACTACTCAGGTATTTAATAATTTAAACTTGCTGAAGTAACATAATGATCACTGATCAGGCAAGCTTTTAACTTTACCCATTTAGAGCTGAGCAAGGCGAGTTACATGTGAAGAATATAATAGTAGGTAGAATCTAAATGGAGGTCATGGTGATGTTTTATGATGACTCTACAGCACTATACAATTAAATGGCATTTATTTCTGCTGAATTGCTGCCCTTTATGGAGGTTGGTCTCAAGAAGAAATGCTGCCTATCAGAGCAGAAACTTTATTAACCTAGTACAGGGTTACTAAAAGGAAGTGTGTCCTGAAAGCCTGACAGTTTCATCAGCATTTGTTTCTTGAATTATCATTTCAACATCAAAAAGCTCTTTGGCATTAGATTGGATTCATTAAATATTTTAAACATCAACTTACGTATCACATTTATGGAAAAAGTAAGAATATGAAATATTAGCAATGGCATTAGCAGTAATTTCATTTTAATGTGCGTGCTTTTAGCCTAGGCATTAATAATTTATCTTGTTCTGTTTCACCTTTCACCATATCATGTTTTGTTATAATCAGTGGTAACTGAAAGAAATTATGATTCTGGTGGCTCCTTGCTTACTTTGTCTTTGCGATAAAAAAAATTGGTTAATTAACTGTATACTATGTGAACTTTTTATATATATATAAAAAAAAACTGCCACCACATTATTCAACCTGTGCTTTTGACTATTTCATATTTTATACCTTTATGTGTGCCAAATTAGCTCCTCACACTTAGGCAATGTGGTGCAAGAAAAGGTTAAGTCATGCTTTAACATGGAGATTCAGATTGTTGATGGTGTCTTTATTCTCTTTTGCAGTTGTTAGCAATTTAAAGTTTATACAAATACAATGATTGGTATAGATGCACAGATGGCAGGTGGCGTTGGCTGTTGTCTTTGTGCTGGTCAATCCCCTTGAAGGAGACGGAGAGGAAAAGTGAGAGAAGGCTCATAGCAGGAGCTGTTGTGGTCAGAGGATGTGGTAGACTGCTTGTGTTGGCTGATACTTGATCTGATGTTAATGTGCTGCTCCGTGTGTGGGAGGGAGCGAGCTGAAAGTAAGAGAGGGGAAGATGGGCAGATAATCCCGTCTGCCTGATGAGATTGAATGCTGGGATTGATTGATTGCCTAATCATAGGAGGAAATGGGCCTGAAAATGAATGGGACTCTGCCCTTGGCTTGCTGTGAAGCTGCCTGGTTGGTTTGGAGGATGTTAGCTGTAGAAAGACATGTCCTTAATGCGCATAGGACCTGATTTCATTTGTGTCTGATATACAGTTATATGATCCTGGCTAAATGATCAAATAAAAAGCAGGAGAGGGGAGAGCGAATGGGGATGTAAATCAAGCTTTATTGCTGGAGTATTACTTTTTCATCTCATCTGAAAGGGATGCTGTGAGAAAGGAGCAGGAGTAAAAATCATCAAGGTTTAAATTGATGGGAGTATGTGCAGATTCATAGTTCTGGATACAGCTTGTGCAATACGAGAAATTAATGTCATAGGATAATTACAAATATTTATTTGTATAGGATCAGAAACTTCTATTTGTGAAAATTTGTGCCAATTAACATGCTGACTTACACTGCCCATGTAAAAACATAGAGAATCTTCAATCTTAAAAACAGTTAGCAAGAAGTTTGGTTTTGTTTTGTTGCCGGTCAAAGGACAATGCTTTTGTAATCTCGTTTTACATTTGTGAACTTGCTAGGTGTGTATTACTATTTACATGTAAGCCTGCAGAGAGAATTGGATAGTGCAGTGTGTTTAACAGCCCCTCTTTGTCTCCCTCTAGAGACACTTAAACATACTGCACTTACTAAAGCAGGAACTGAACAAAAGGCCTGTGCTGTGCTGGTACAGAGCTGAAGATGAATGAGCAGCAGCCCATTGAGCGAATTGGTGGAGCCTTGGGTCATTTGATCAATGTCATTGATTGCCCAGTCAGTCCTGGACTGTATAGACTTCTCTGTTTACATGCTTTCATTGCAACTATGTTGAAGTGAGCTTGCCCTAAGCAGCAGCTCACAAGCCTCTGAAAGCTGCCCCTGCTCATGTCATTGATTGACAAGTCAATTGTCTGCAAAGCCAGTGACAGGATGATTTTAATATATTTATGTAATTATTGAAATCTTTGCTAAATCAAAACTTAATTTAAAAGTCAAATACTGTTAGATAAACAGTGTGCATTTAAAAATATATATTATTATTTACTACTGAACATCATCGCATCACTTTAGGACAATAAACAAAGCGGAAAAACACAAAACTAATGAACAAATGTCTAGGAAATTCTAATGTAAAATTATTACAAATTATTGTGGTAAATCTATCATATCCTATCTTTTCTATAAATCTTTTATAGATATAGACAGTATTTTATTAGAATGTATAGATCTCATAGTCTGTGATATAGTCCTTTATAGTCTGTGATATAAGAAATGAGTACAGCCTCTGGTGTTGTCAGCTTCCCTGTGGTTGTGTGGTTGGTCAACTCAACACATTAAAAGTGCATTGCCTTTTTACTAGAGTGCCTTTAATCTTTTGCCTCTGCATGTCCCTTGGAAACGTGGTGAGGCTGATATGATAATGATGTGGACCTGTCCAGGGTATTAGAGTTAAGCTGGCTGATTAGGCTGCACATCGATTAGCCCATCACTCAGCACTAGCCAAGCTTGTGTCATGCCAGATTGGGAGGGAGCAACTGGATGGGTATCCGTAGTGGAAAGATGATCTCATCCAAAGTAATGCAAAAATGTAACAGAAATGGCAAAAAATCTTAAACCTGCACTGAACTGGGTGAAGCAAAAAGGTGAACAAAACATCCACTAATTCTGAATCATTATTCTAGTTAATGCATTGTTAGCTAAATAGAAAAAGTCAAAGTTGCAACTACAATGTCAAGTTGTATATGGCAATTATCATTATACTGCCACCACATAAGGCATCCAGCACAAAATATTAACAGGTATTTAGACCAAAGGAACAAGAGGACAGGAAGCAGAATAACCTGCGTACTTATTCTGAGCAGACTTGAATCTCCACAAAGCTGACTCTTATTTGACTTGGAGGAGTACCTGCTCCTCTGCTCTGTTCTTTGGCTGTAATATTGTACAGTATGGCATAAAACATATCTATCTTCAGGGAGAGTATTACGAAGTATGGTTTTACCTTTCTATTTCCATAGAATTATGCAGTTTACTTTCAACCTCCTGAAAGTTACATCACTTTAACAAGGAATAACTACAGTCACATAGACTATGTTTATTATGTATTAGAATTACACAAGAGCCTGAGAAATTCAGAGAAACAAAAGTGTGGAGATTGGGATGTGAAAAAAATGAGAAAGGATCAGCCTAAGATAGGTTAGGACCATTGCCTTGCTTGAATACTCTGAGGCTTTTAATCCTGAAACAAAGTCATTAGGGTTCACAGCTACAGTACAGACCAATTAAAGGCTGAGTGCAGGCATACGTCTAGAGGAAGACATGATTTGTTACAAGAACCTGTGTCTTTTATCACACCAGTAAGAACCCTCTATAAGGCACCAGGGAATCAAAATGGCTGACAGATGTTAGTCTGAGATGTTCTATATAGGATAATTCATACATAAACCTGCTGTTTATAACTCCAAGCAAGTCCTTATAAAATATACATTATTTTTTTTACAGATTTGTTTATAATTTAGTCTCAGAGAATCCTGCCCATTCACATATGAACTCCTCTCTTTGTACTTTTCATTAGCTGCATGTCCACAGTGTATAGAAATCCCCATTTATCCCCCACAAAGCCCCATTTTACTCCAATTAGTTAGAGTCTTTCTATGTGTTGATTTAATGGTAGGATTGAATCAGGGCAAAGGTTCAATCTTCAGCTTCTTGTTTACTGAAATAATTGATATTATCAGATTCTGGGTGATTAATGAGCTTACTAAAATACACCTGGGCTCGACACCCTTCCCACAATGCAAAATCCTACAATCCTCTCTCTTTCTCTCTGGAATCACCTCATTTCTTGTGGTAGAGAAAAGGCTCAAAGCAGAAGATGCTCTAATCTTCTGTGGCTCACCCTTTACATTCCTTTCTCGTGGTACAACATACTTTATTTATTTATTTATTACCTATTATTTAACCTGGATAGTCCCATTTAGATTAGGGGAGTTCTAGAACCAGAGGGGACCCAACTGTATATATAGTTTTAGTGAGCTAAATATGTGTTATTGTAGCACAGATATTAGAAATGCAATACCATTTCTAAAAGTATTGGTAACACTTAGGTCCACATAGCTTTTGTTGGAAATAGCTGTTACTAATGTGTGGAAACTTATACTTGGAGCTCATTGGAGTTTTGGTTATGTATAATACAAACTTCTACTTATCATCATTAGAAGTCAGAAGTACTAAGTGCAAGACAGTTCAACTCATCATCTCTCTTGTCATTAAACTTAACGTGAAGAGCTATGTACAAAAAAAGAAATGGTGCTATGGATTCATCTTAAGATATGCTAAATGCAAAACTGTTATTTCAAATAATATTTGTATCATGCAGTGCAAGGAACTGCACCATCACCTGCTGTTTGCCTGTCTACCATTATTTGCAATGCTGACTGATGGCTCTTTCTGTTTTGGCATCTCGTTTTGGATCCATTTGGTCTTATGCTCGGCTTCTATCACCTTCTTTGTGTCTCTGTAGACTGGGAGCTGATATCATCCTTTGAAAAGGTAATGATCCGAGTGCGTAGATTCTGTATGTGTGCCGCACAGTATAATGGCCTGGCTTTTTATTGCCTGCCGCATACTAATCCCAGAACTGAAGCAAGGAGATGACACCTGCAGGGAGCTGTGTGTGAGTTGCAGCTGCACATGAAAGAATGGCCATTAAAAATGATCAAAGAAATGACTGCACTTGGCTGCACAACAGCGCTCCCATGCCCAGATAGGTGTAGCTTCTGCTGCCCAATGTGCACCTCACAGGCCACATGCACGCGCCTTCACAGCTCTAACTAATTACTATCTCTCTCTGATGGATATTTTCCAAGTGATCCTCAGTGGAAATGCCCTGTGTATAGTTGCCTTAGGCTTTCTGCAGATCTCGATGCACTGATGCTTACAGAAGGAAATGGAGGACATGCGTGTGTTCAAAATGATTTGCCTGTTCTCCATACCCCCACCACAAATTATTCATGGACAGAAAACCACTAAGTGTCTAAAACCATGATTATACCATATACATACCTGTATAGTTAGGGCTCTACTCGCTCTCATCAAGATCCCTCCAGTGTCCCAAATACTCTGTTTGTATTTACAGTTGTTTATATTTAAATGTATTTATTTTTGCTCCATTGAAATAATTACACTTTTTCATTATATTCAATAAACATAGCACACAAAAGTACTTTAAATTAAATTCATTTAAATTTCTGTATTTCTTATTTGATTTGGCATTTCTTTCTCTGCCTTTAGTGAAAGGCTGGATATCAGTGTATATGTGCATGGTTCAGCCATTATCGTTAAACTGTATTGTATTTTAGGTACTTGTGGCTGTGAATATGATCCCATTCCTTTGTTTAACAGGCTTTAAGTGCTATTAGAGTCAACACTTCAAAAAATCTAGGTCACAGTTATTACAGTTAAGAAGAGAGAAATAGCCTCAAGTGTCATACAAATAGACCCAATTTATCTTTGTAATTATAAATGATATTATTTCTCTCCGTCTTCCTGCTGAGAACATATTGTGCTTGAGCAATGTTTCAGAGATATAGGCCTTTATCCCTTTTGGCTTTCTCCTCCTCTCTCTAACGTGGCCCCTCCCTTGTTCTCCCTCAGTGGTCCGTTTTAGAAGCATGGAGCCACTGGTTTGGTGGGCAATTTCAGTGGCTTTTCATGTGTGTGGGGTGAGAGATCCTCTATTAGGTAGTGTCATCTTGTGATGCATGATGTATGCACAATCTGATGTTTATTCATGACTTCCAAGGCAATGACTGAGCTGGGCCCTGTGATTCCCTTTAAAGGAACAAAACTGTAGGATTAAGCCTTGAGTTTAAATGGCCACAGACCATCCTGCTGCAGGCTTCCTCTTGCTCCTCTCCATGGCTGAATTGTTCTCTCCTCTTACCAGCTCTTTTAAATTTTCCCTGGATATTTTTTTTGTCAGATTTCATTTATTTGGCCCTTAGCAAAAGATCACATGCTGTTATTTCCTTGTGATTGGCCTGCCTACTCTACATAAGCAAGTCTTTGAAATGATGAATTTTTCTACTAAATTTATGAGACTGCATGCATTGCTATAAGGAAAAAAGGTTCTGTAGCCATTGCAATACAAGACACATATACACCAATGAAAATCTCATCTAAAGTGATTTGGTGTAAAGTTACATTAAAAACATTTAAGGTCAAGTTTCTGTTTGGTGTCATGCAAGTACGTAGATTATTTTTTGTTGTTTTTTAGTAGAGACTGGGTATTGTTTCCCCTGAAGGGAAGAGCTCAAACATTGAACACTGGATATTTGGTCACAGAATTATAAACATGCTATCATGTTAAATTACAAATACAACTTTGAACATACGCCTTGTTATGTTATACTGTACGCAGAGCCCCTGTCTACATAATCTACTTTGCTTTGTTTTTGGAAATTTACTGGACATTTAGTGAATCAAATGACTGCAATTTGTATTTAATGTTTTTAAAGTAGTGTTAATAACCCTAGACTGTTGCCTTGAGCAGTGCATACTCTAACCTTA
Source organism: Odontamblyopus lacepedii (assembly GCA_034769755.1). NCBI lineage: Eukaryota > Metazoa > Chordata > Actinopteri > Gobiiformes > Gobiidae > Odontamblyopus > Odontamblyopus lacepedii. The sequence goes on along the minus strand of CM068349.1, from coordinate 21,214,508 downwards.
TATGATAAATAATGCAAATGTGGCAACCTCTGCAAATGCCACCGAAAATGAGTTGCAAAGCTGAGAGAAGGCCAAAGAGGAGAGTGCTCAGATGGGCACATGAAAGAGCAAGAGCCAGGATAACTAACTGATTGTTGTGCTGTCAGGGATTTGCATGAAAAAGCCGACCTAATTGTCAACACTTAACTGCATCAAACACATAATACAGACACCTATTACAAAAGGCTGATTGTACTAAAAGGGATTTGGGAGGCACAGAGGGGAGCAGCACCTTCTTTATAGGATAATATATGCATATACTGTTCCTCATTTAAACAAAACATTATTTTTTATATAAATCGTTCAAAGTGTTAGTAGTGCAGTTTACATAGCAGAGTATGTGGTTCAGCCTTATATCTTTTGTCTATAACCCTACATGAAGAGACATCCGGTGCCTTGACCTGCATGAGTTACCTATGCAGTAAAACTAAAAGTATGTAGGTGGACGTTCAGATAAAGGCTGCCAACAGAATAACTTCCCATACATTGTTTTTCTTATTATTAGTGGCTGATTTATGTTTCACATTCAAATGCATTATATAGAGGGTATAAAATGGAATTTTATCAATCAATCAATCAAACTTTATTTATAGAGCGCTTTTCATATAAAAAATGCAACACAAAGCTCTTTTATGTGGTTATGAGGTTTTTATAACCACATTCCACAAGAAAATTGTCTGGTTTTGCATCTGGTAATGAACATTGTGTCTTTTTTCCTGTTTGTTCAAATGTATAAAATGTACTGAAAAATATATTTGCCAAAAAAGTTGTGAAAACTTAAAGTTAAACATAGCTCCAAGCTCTAACATCATCTCACTTGAATGAACATATCTTAACATGATCTGTAAATGTTCAGCAGGAAGGCTATAAAAGGCAGTTTGCTGTAAAAAGCACATGTCCTCCTTTGGTTCCTGGCCATGATAGAAGTAATTCTTCAGATTTGCTCAGAAAATACAGCATAATGTCTTGGAACAAAAATAAAAGTTGGTCTCAAGGCTTTCATTAGGCTCCTCTTATGTCAGTCATTCAGAAACAAGACCTTCATATTCTTCTCCATTCTTTTATGCTTTTAAATAAGATCCACCAATAGAAGCGTATCGTTTAATGTATTTCTTGAGTGCAAAAGCAAGGAAACTTTTTGTAGAAGACACAATGCTTAAGCTGGAATTCGGATAGCACACCTTGAGAAAATTTCAAAGAGAAATATTGTTGCCATACATATATAAAGTAAAGTAAAATATTGGACTTCCTGCATGTTTATAAGTGAAATTAAAATAATTTATGTTATCAGGCATCGCAAACTAAACCACAACTTCTCAGAGCATAAGGCATGGATCACGTGTTTATTTTTTCTGAGAAGAAGTGTGTACAGTGTCACTATAATGCATGTTGTAACAGTCACAACCAAGTCGATACCTGCCACAAATATAAAGAAATGTGTGTCTGAAATACATCAAATTATTCTGAGGAAAACGTGACAAATTTACTTTAGACTCTACATGATCATACCAGTTTGAAACACCATAACAGCAGATGATCCTAAAAAGAAGCACATTCATAGTCATTACAATGGTAGCATTATCCAGTGTTGAGCAGTTCAGTGGTTGTAGTCTTTATTAATGTGGGTTTGTGAGAGCTAGTGTTAACTGTCTTCACCAGTAATGAGCGAGTGAGCTGTCAGAGCCACATAATAGCTCCCTTGCCTTTTGCCCAGTTCAGGCCCAATGGGACGGTGCAACGCACCATTTCTTCACACTTGTTTCATGTTCCTCGTCTCATTTGTGCTTCAGGTCTCCCCAAATCTCCTCCGTATCTTCTTTGACCCAGAATAAACTCTGCTTTATAGATGATAAAACAAAAGCAGGTGAACTTTCCTTACAAAAGACACAAGGTGAAACTTAAGGTAGGACTGCAAGATAAAACGATCACAAGTAGCAAAATACTAATTATTAAACAACATAAAGTTCTCTGTAAACAGCAAAGTTAATTATAAAAGTATAAGTATAAACCCTGCAAATCTGCTGATCTCTACAAACATTTTAAATGCATGGGATTGTTCGTTGTTATTGTCGTTATTGTTATTTGTTTAGCAGTGCATTTGAATATTCTCACAAATGATTCTGGATGTGTTTGAAATGTGCACCTAAACAGAACTGGCAGTGTATGCCATACAAATCACAAGAAGACTTTGGCTTGTTTTGTACGACATAATGTGAACTTGAATCATGCATTTTTTCACAAGTATTTTTGGTTATAGACTTTTGACAGTAGCAGTATGGTGAAACAGCTTTAAAATGGTTAATGCTTGCCTTTTCTTACAAATCAGTTGTAAAGATTAAATACCAGCTTCTTAGGGTGTCCTTATTCAAGACACTAAACCATGTTGCCTGCTTCTGTTACAGTTATAAAGGCATCCACTAAATAACCATTCAAAAGACTGAAGATGCTAATGTTAAGAGCTGGTTAATATGCACTAGGGCTTGTTGACAATTGACCTTCACACTGTGTCCTGTATGTGCACTGCTGAGACTGGTCACAATGGCAATTTTCTATTTATGAATTTTTTTTTTACTGATTTTTCTCGATTTTTATTGTTTAAATCATAAACATGTATTTGTTTATAAATGATCAGATAGTGTAGATGAATTGAAATGATAATTTTTTTTTGTTTATAAATGATCAGATAGTGTAGATGAATTGAAATGATAATTTTTTTGGTATTTGTATAATATTATAACATTAGGCCTAAATACAAAATATTGTGAGTTATGGTGACTTTCTGTTTAAAGAACAAAAACTTTTTAGTATGTGAGAACTCGCTAGTTGTCAAGTAATCAAGTAAAGTGTGCAGCTGATTCATTGGCCATTGGCTCATTGACACTTTTCCATGTAAAAGATACAAGAAGTACCCCTTTATAATAACTGCACCTTAATTAGTCTTAGTAAAGCATGAACAAAGGCTTTATTTATAATGAACAAATAATTTTTTAAGAATGTTTCCGGCTTAGTACCTAGTTATTTAAAGGGTTAGGGTATTAATTAAGTAGTTACAAATCCTGAATCAGTCGCACTAAACATTTTTTTGGAACTATACCTTTAGTAGCATAAGTCCCTTGGTTGCTACACATGCTTGGTTGTGCCTGCCTTGTTCTTGACCCTTAGCATGTTAGACTTCAGAGCAACGCGTGGTGGAGGTGTGTGATGCCAAACGAGTTTCTCGTTACCTCCGCCCACTCACTTGGTACAGGCTTTTGGAAGAACTACAGCGACATCTGCATGTGCCATGGCTACAAAACGCCAAGCATTTGCCCACCTTGGGTATTCATGCCCGCTGACTCAGTGTCTGTCAGTGCCCCACCTCTTCGCCCCTGCAGCTCTTATTTCTCATATACTAAACATGGCTAATTGTGCAAGCCATGAAGCGCCCCTTCATTTGAATATTACGGCTTCGGGGGGAATTCACTTTAGCATAGAATTAGGTACAGGATTAGAAAGAGGATGTTTAAACACATCCACCTGAGTAGGAGTATTATAGGAGTATTATAACTAGGCTTTGTAACATACTTTGTGTATCAGTTGTGCATATTGCTAGTTCCCAAAACAATACATTGGACGAAAAAAGCACTCTTTGGGCCAGTGGAGCTTTGTCTCATACTCTTCTATATCTGTTATAGAAGAAGTTAAGTAGGGTGGAGTAATGTAAAGCCTTCAAGGCCCTAGAATCTGTTTGTTTTTGGTGAAATGTATCATTTGAAACAGCGATTTAAAGCAGCATGTGTGATTTTGTATTATTGTATTCACACTTCATCTCTTTATGTTATGCAACTTGTGTTGTTAGTTTTGGCTTTATAATTAATTTAATATTGATTTTATTATTTATGCTAATATTTTTCTGAACTTACAAGTATTTTTAAAAATTACTTTTTATAGATGTATGTTGCTCAATAAAACCATGTCCAATGGGATTTGCTTGGTAATTTCTTAATTAATAGTAAATTATCATTTTGGCAGAGTTCCACAAAGCAGGCGAGCAGCCAGTAAGATTGTCTTCACATAATGAGTCGCTATTTTTTGCTTTATTTTATTCTTTTTCCTTTCCACTCCCACCCTCTCCACCTCCTTTTGGCTGTGTGCCATAGCGGTTTAATGATATGTAAATGAAATATGCATAAAACCATTCTGCGGAGAGATGATTAAGCACAGAGCACATTAACCAGTGCCTGCTACACTGTCCGTTGTCTCCTCTCCATTCCGTTTTGATCACGCGCTAACGCCGCCTTTGATAATGAAAATCAATGCCGTTAACAAACTAATTACTAAAATAATGCAAGTAAATTCCATTTGGAAAGAGAGGCATTCCAGGATGGGTTCCCCTTTCTCAGTTTTTATAAGATCCAGGTCCAGACATGGCAGATATCTCCAGAGTAAGTGGATGCACTGCAGAGCAGACCAGCACCAGCACAGCTCCTCCAAAAAGCACTGACTGCCACTGGCACCTCTCTTCTCTTTTCTCCCATGTTTGTGCGGACTGTGGCAATATTTGACTACTGCCACATAACGAAGGAAGAAAAATATTCCGCTTCTTGGTTTCGCTCTCTCTCTTTCTCACACTCCACCCCCATTCCCGTCTGCTTTCTCGAGCAAGCCATATTTTGTAATCCATTTGTGTAATGAAGAAGCTTGACAATTAAAATCCCCCATGGAATTGAAGAATAGGCTGATGATCCAGAGGTAATTAGCGGCGAAAGATTACAGTTTTTACCTTTTACCGCTAACAACAAAAGACAAATTGAATCGCGGGTAAAAACGATCGCATGTATTGCTAATGCCGTGCCAAGGAAGATGCCATCTTCTGAGTATTTCTTGATTGCAGCAGATGCCAACATATTGTAGCAGGCACAAAGATGGTATAATCCCTCCCATTGGATGGCTTCGTCAATAATTGATGTGCTTCTTGACCAACAAAATCCAGGCAGAATACAAAAATCAGTGTGGGGTGCCACTGGATAAATGACATTGCAGCGCTAATTAATGTTTTAATTCCCAGCGATTGAATAAATTAAAAAGAGTTTTGTCAAGGCGCTGCTGTTTTGTTTGAAATGATGCTTTGATTCAGTGGCCAATGCCAGAGGATTCTGGAAACCCAGAAATATTCCTTAGACCCAGGTTGGGAACTCAGATCAGTTGGTAAGTCCAAACTGCATTTGTTTATGATACTGGAGCGCTGGGGAAATTCCAGAAAGGGTGGAGTTTGCTGATTTCTGTCTGGCTGGCAAAAAGAGGGCAAAAAGAATTGTAGCTGTGGGGAGTGGGTGTGGAACATGTCATGAGTTCCCACGGCCTCACTACCCCAGGACCTCCCCTTCTGCTCGTGCTCAGCCTGGTCGTGTGCCTGCTGCACCCACTGCTCCAGCTCCTGTTGTGTCTGTGCCAGCCCTCTCGCCTGGCTCACTGCTGCTGCTGAGGCTGCTTTACTGAGCCTATAGAAATGCAAGGCTTTGAATATTGCTGTGAATATAGATGAATGAAACAAACACCTGTATGTTCTGCTTTTGTTTGGCTTGGAACTGCAAAAATTATTTGTCCTCCAACGTGTGTATCCTGCATGCCCAACTTTCCTAAAAAATAAAATAAAAGGTCTGCATTTTTCTGAAGATGAATAAAACAGATTAATTGCCATTGTTTCCCCAGACTAATTTGTTTTGCGGTGTACCTCATCTAATACAAAGCACTGCTGTTGAGCTGGGGGCACAGATCCTCACGTCTCCCTTCACCTGAACACTGGATGTAGATGTGCTGGCACTTAGCCAGAGTAACAAAGCATTTTGCATTAGAGCCTCTCGTTGTCATGGTTATGTATTCCTGTCGTTTTTTTGATTACGCATTTTTCATTGACGAAGTTTGTTTTTGCTTTTATCCAGTGAAGCTTGGTTTGGTTTGGCTGGACGACTTCTTGAGATCCTGTGTTGCTGGACATTGTCCGAACTTTTATTGTTGCCATATGTATTATACCAGTCCTTTTTGGAGTCACAGAAGAGTGCTTTGTAGCGGTCTGTCCAGGTGACTGGTTGGCACAGAATCCTCTCAGAGATTGTAGAAGCAGGAAAGTCCAAGTAGGAGGGGCCTCATCTATTGTTTATATCACTTTTGCCATTCTGTGTCTTCTTGTTGTTAGAATTAGAGTTAGAGTCCCAGCTCAGTTTCACACTCGGAACCATCACTTGAATCGTGACTTTAACTGTTAGAATTCCCAATGCACTGCACCTTGTCTGTAGTTGCAAGTCTTCATTAGGCTGTCCAAAGATGAACCGGAGATTAATCAGATTTGAATATACCTGTAAAAGCATGTACTCAATAACAAAACTAAATCACAAAAAGAAATAATAATTTTTAAAAATCCACACTTGCGACGATACCACCAGGGCGTCGGGTGTGCTGTCTACATCTAACCGGTGACCATAGAGAGTGAACACATGTCGGCCCTAGTTCACCACTGAATGGATGGCACTGTGCCAACTTGTGCCTGCCATCAACATCATCATCATTTGCCCATCCCCTTTCTTCCTCAGTCCCTCTCTTAGCAACCTCCTCCTCCTCTCCTACCTCTCCTTCTGCAACCAAACACGCTCAAACTGCTCCTCTATGCTCATCAAATTGAATTAAGATACATCTTAATTGGTTCAAAGAAGTTTACGATTTTTCTCTAACCTTGGCTATTGCTTATATTATGATGCTTTTCCCCACTAAAAAGAGAAAAACAGATAAGATGTATTAGCTATTAGCACAAAACTTTTAGCCAAACGCATAAAGGTTTTTATACTATTCTGTCCATTCACTCACTCTACTTCCCATTTTTCCATCTTTGTTTTTGCTTTTTGATTTGATTTGGCCTCTAAATTATATTAAACCACTAATATTTATCTTCATTCCTTTGTCTTGTTTTTTAAGATTCCCAATAATGGTTTAAACTGTACATTTTTTTCTGTTATCTTAATGTTTGTTATGGAAATACAGTAACTGGTAGTGAAAATATATTGCTTGACCTTACTTTAACCTTGTGGGCTTCTGTATAACATTATACAATAAAAATAATAAAATAAGCAATTGAGACAACAAAATGAATCGAATGAATTATGTAGATTAATAATTTGCATAATTTCTAACAAATGCAAATGACTGTGCCTGCCTCTCTCTCAGGGTCCCCTCCACCATTCCACACAGGCGTTCTTTCTTCTAAAACAATATTAAAAAAGAGGGCTAACTAGGTGCCATGGGTGGGAGTATAGTGTGTATGTCAAAAATTCATATGGAAATAGAAAAAAATGTCTTGCACATTGTGCACATTTCACATTTCTTAGATGTCTGTTTATAGGATTCAGTTTTTACATCATTGGGGTGGCAGTCTTGTCATTGTGGAGAATTTCCTCATGAACTATTTTTGCAACCAGAGGAGAACTGGCATGGAGCAGGACAAAAGAGGACACAGGAAACAGGAGTAAGAGGTACAGGAATGACATCCCTCTACACAGTCAAACTCTGCAGACAGATTCTGGAAATATTATTCCAAAACCCTTTGTCACAGCTATGGATTCTGCGCCAGGATTATTTATTATCTGACTGTAGTGCATAAATCTTTTTATATAGTATTATATGTTGGTAGTTCTTTACATGGCCTGAATTGTGTCTACATGAAAACTATATACCCACTACATTGACAGTGTAATACACAGTAACAGCTGCTACTATGTGATTTATGCATGTGCCAGCACCATCTCACAGCCCAATGTGCCCGCCTCTTTTTGAGTCAGACTGGGCATCTGGTCCCTCCTCATTTGTGTGTACTAATGGACTTCTATCTGCAGTGTCAGCAAGCAGCTTAGTCTGCTCTTCGTTTTCAACATTTTGGAGATTGGAATATTACGAAAATCATGAAAAAAGGACTTGGACATACAGACCGTTATTTCTTTGTAATCTCCTATCTTTCCTTTTTTCCTCTTTTACTTCATCGGGGGTGCTGTCGCTAATTAAAACCCAGAGCTTTTCTAATTACATTGTCATGGATGTTATACAACCCTGTGAAAATGTTCAAGGGAATTCTTAATTTGCGTTCCTCTTTATTCTGTTGGAGCAGCGAAATGAGTTCTCGGTGTACATGTTATTCATGCCAGCAATTATATCATTGTTATTCAACTCATGTGTTTCATTATTTTAATTCATGTCTCATTTGAATACAACAACTGGAACCTATTATGTATTTAAACATGCACCACACATTTCACACAATACAATATTATTCTCTAATATATTGACAATTATTGTGATTTAAAGATTAATCTTTTTTTGGTTTGTTTTTAGTTTACATTAATAAATGTTTTCCCTAAGTCACATAACTTAAAAGGTAAAACATTTAGTAGAAACTGGAGAGTAAAGTCCTGTCACCACCCTTCTGATGCAAACCAGCTTCACCAGTTCAAACTTATTTTTCAGCCTTTGCTGAATAACCGATATGCTATATATCCAGCCAACTGAAATATCACTTTATTTCTAGGTTTCTCTCAAAGACTAAACTGACACAATATTACAGTCCATCAATCGGCTGTATATTGTTTCATTTTAATTCAACTTTTGTATTAATGCCCCCTTACATTTGCATGCTGCATTATAATGTTTTTAACAACATTTATGTTTTGTCCAATATAAAAGCACAATCACATGATACATGTCAAAATTGTACATTAAACAAAAACAATCAAGAAACAGATCAACCCCACACACAGAGTTTACAAGGTTGAGTAGTTAAATATCACACTTTTAAACATGTAAATTCTTAAAAAGAAGAAAAAAATTCTCAGTCGCTATATTTAGATTTACTTCAAAAATTTTGAGTGGACCCCACTCATCTTTAAATTATTTCAACTTTCCTTTCCTTTGCATCATTTTCTCAAGGGAAAAACTGTAAGCATTTGTTTTACCCAGTGCACCAGCTTGGGGCTATGACTTTGTCTATTTTTCCTTACTGGGCCTTTTGCTGGTAAAAAATATATATAATTTATCATAAATTGTTGGTCAACTGGATAAATACATAAAATAAACAGAGCAGAGTTTGTGGGAATGTCCATTGAAATAATCATTTCTACTACATCCCTGCCTCATCCCAGAACAGTCCTGCCTAGCCATATACAGTGGTACAAAGCTTCTTTAGCATCCGCGCACTTACTGCTTACTTGGTAGATTACTGTTATAACGGTTCAGTTTGTTTTCACCAGCTATTTATACTGGTGAAGTCTATTGAGTTTGTGCACTTTCATACATGCTGATTCAGTTTTCATTTGAATTAGACAGTAAAAGGTCTTACAACTCTGATTTGGCACCCTTACTCCAGCAATTTTTAGAGATATTTTTCTTTCTTTTTTTAAGTCTATTTAATTGATTACCTTTATTGGTTCTGACAAATTAAAAAAAAGGAAGAAAAAAACATTTTCTATCTATATTGTACTTATGTACTATTTCCTCAAAAGATTGCATCATGCTACTATAAGAGGTAATTATATGTTGACATAAATAAATTGAGGTTTAGTAACTATATCCTTCAGGAGTCCCGTCTAAGCTTTCAGTCAATGTGAAAAAGTCCAGTACAATAGAAGTGGTGTGTCATCCAGCTGGCATTTTTCCCTGAGTAAGAAGTTGAAGATTGTAGGGGAGACAGTACATTACTCTGACATAGCGTCTCTTAATTGCACTTCGCAGTCTTCTATACCTCTCCCTCTCTGTCAGCTGTTTCACACTCAGTTTTGCACTGCAACACTGGACTAAAATGTGGAGCAAAAGTCACTGATCAGAAACAATGCTTATGTGGGATTCTCTCTATTTACCTACCCTCTTTCTGTATTTATGTACTTGGAGTCAACTTGTTTTGTATTTTTTACTTCTTTACATTTATTTATTTATTTATTTTTAGAAAGATGCAGTAGTGTGTCAAAGTGCAGTATTTTATTGGTAGAGAATGAGAGCTACTAACTTGATTACCGTACAAATGCATATTGCATTATGCATATTTCTTCCATCTCTTCTATCAGTTCTTTGCATAAACCAGACTCAGAGAGACTTTGTAAACATGAGGGCTGGGCTGCGTACATGTTTTATTTTCCCATGTTGATCTTCTCACAGCAGATAAACCCAGTGTCTTGGCAGCATAATTACACAGGCACACATTACTGTGAGAGGTGTGCTTTGTGCTTGTTTATAGATGGGGATTTCTTCTGCCTGACTGCTCCTACTCCCCTCTCTGCAGCAGGTGCTACAGAAGCCCTCATTGCTTCACGCCTGATGGACAAGACACAAGTGCCAGAGGGTAAACATGTCCAGTGTGCTGTCTCTTTGTGAGGGGCTGCCATCTAAATGCTCCACATGCCACTGTCAGTGCCTCTGTCAGTGTGAACATATGCACCATGTGCTCACACATCTTTAATGAGTGGAATACTGAAACACTCTCTCGTGGAAAGGGGCCCAGGGCTCTGTTAAGCTCTTATGTTAACAATTGCATGAAATGTGTGCTAATGCTGTTATGAGCAGATTCCTGCATTATTTAGATAAGGTAATTAGGATACTTACATTTGCTTCATAATTCATTTGTGTTAAATGCCCCTTATGTTGGGGAGTTAGTTACCAAGGCAATACATGACATAAACAGGAGGAGAAAACTGTCATATTTTAGATGATCTAAACTCAATAATACAATCATATATTTTAATTGATTTAAACAAACAACCTGTGATTAAGACAAGTTTTGTTTGTTAACTGCAGAGCTTCAGATTAAGCAGTGCCTCCAGTTAGCGTTTTCTTCTCAAGAACTGTTGACTCACTTAAGGAATCAGGATTGCGCTGAGAGGCAGCAATTGATAGAGTTTATATAAAACATATGCAATTAATTACTTTAACCATAACTTCATAACCATTTTTTACTTGGTAGTTTTTTGCCCCACCCCCCCCTTCCCACTCCATACTCTCTGCAGTCTTGTGTGCAGCGTGCTCTGGTGGCTAAAGGCGCTCGTTAAAGTCCATAACTTATCTCACCTTTGAAGCTAATGGGAAGAATACTGGCTGCAGTGAAAAATAAATTACATTTTTCCCCCCACTCTCTTCCTGCCCTTCTAACCTGCAGCGTCATATAGCAGCGGTGAGAGTATGCATTACAGATCTTTAGCATTAGAATTTATCTGTGCTGCACAATGCTGACTGATGCATTTGGAAATAATGTACTTGAGCTGGGCTTTACAGGAACCCCTGTAACTAATGGACAGCTTTCGCCTTCAGCTGCCATTGTATATCATTCAGCCACACTACCTCATCAAGAGCAACAGTTCTTGACAAGGCCCACTGCCAGAACTATCACTGACCGCCTACATTCAACATATCTGCTACAACACTGCTGTATACTTCAGTCAATGGTGGAAGTCGGCAGTACCGTATGTTGCTCTTTTACAAGACATGTGAGAAACAATGCAAAATATAAGGCTTAGCTCATTTTCAGAGCAACATAACTCAATCTGCTTTTTCACCTCATATCTTTTAGCTCATGTGATTGACAGATAAACATCATACATCATAGTCCAGGACTTCTTTTGGTGTGTTTCAAAAGACCAAGACAATACATGAGAAAGAATGGGAGTATTTTCATTTATCTTTAAAATGTAACAATATCAGTTTCACTCAATATGACAATAACCAAACAACAGTGCACCAACAAATCATAATGCAGACTATTTTTTCCTAATATTTTGTTTTTATTATTTAGTATAGTTTAAAGTTGATCTTTGCAGGAATTTTAGCCACTCCTTTAATATGTACCGATTGGAGTGTCTGACTTTCTACATGACAGTAATCATTGAATCTTTACTTAACAATAGCTACTATAGAATAAAGCACTGTTCAGACAATTGATTGCATTCTGTTTGAAGTTGAAAAGGTCAATATTTTCCACACGTCCTCTTCCTTTTCCATGTGCCTCTGTGCCGCACATTTTTATTTAATGGTGTTTATGTTTTAATAGCTGCACCAGACACTAGCAGGCAGTCTCTGAAGTAATGTAAAGAACAAGGGATGGACCAGATGAATTCCTTCCACACAGAGGTCAGAAAGACAGAAAATGAATAGCAATGTGAATCCCCCAGCAGGCAGAGATGGAAACCGACTAATAAGAGCATAACAGAGGAGGAGAAGGGGGCCCCCGGGAGCCCGCATAAAGGTTTTCAGTACATTTTTAAAAGAAAGTGGTCTGAAAATATCATGATGCCTTGCTTTGAAATGCATCAGTAATCAGGGAAAGGAATTTGTTCGAAGATATGAAGAAGGATTGAAATTCCCCAGTTGTTTTAAAGAGCGGGATTTGCAGGTGGAGACTTGTGTGAGAGGGGAGAGTATGGAATAACAAATGCCAGTTGCCAGAGGACGCTTATTACATTTACCTGCTCTCAACAGGCCATGGCTTCGATTTAAAAACGGTAGTGTTTTTTAATGAGCACTGATAGAGGCCTTTGTGATATTGCTTACTTCAAATTAGAATATCTACCTTCCTACCTACTACTATAATATGCTATATTATACTACCTACTATACCAGTCTTAGACGATAACCATTAGTATTATGTTTGTAACCCATACAAGAAGACACATCTAAATGAGAAAGTCTGTTACTTTTCTTAGATAAGCTGAGTTGGCATTAAATGCATAATTTTGTGCCGTTGTGAATAGTAGTCAAAAGCATATTTGGGATGTGTGAACTCTCAGTGGCCATAATGTGATATAATTATGCTGCTCTGTAATTGGAAAATGCATGGCTTGTTTAATCAGAGTGCATGAGGCAAGTGCAATACAAAGTATTTTTTACTCCTGTGGATGTGTGGAAATGAAACGCCAGCAGCTGTGTTTTAATCAAGTGATGTGCATACTGTAGTCTAAGCAATACTTTGCGGTATATGCTTGAGATCTGATCAGAATATATCTAATTTAGTTGGCACATTTGTGTTTTTTAATTTAGAAGTATGTCTATGTTTCTGCACCTGCAAGCACACTTCAGCAGTGTCTCAGTCTGTGACAAACCATTTAACACAATAAACTACTTGTACAGCTTTTGTGCTTGATAACCTGGGAAGATTGCACCAGTGTTCTGAAGGTGATTTGCTTTGGCCAGATTTTTGTATCAGAAAGAGATTGATTGTTTCTGCTCATATATAGTGACAAACATCTCGTACTAGGCTACTCTGTGTTGTTAATGCTTAAATCAGTGGGTGAGACTTGGACCAGCTAATAACTGACTCTGTGAGAGGTTGTGAACCCCATGTTTACTATCACAGTTATGGACCTCCTTACCTGTCCTACTCAGATCTGCCACTTGATGAGCACACAATGAAAAGGTATTCATTTGGAACCAACAGACAGTTATGACCTAACATCCCACCATTAACAGTTTGACAACACCAATGACAGAAATTCTCCCTAGCTGCTCCAATTTTATCTAATAGACACAGTAGGATGGTTGACTAAAGTGGACTAGATTTTCCACTGTACATTGGTGATTACTTCCTTCATGAAATTTTACAGCTTTTACAGTATTTATAATTTATCAAAACGTGCCATCTCGCCTGGACTGGCTGCCTTCAACTGGCCTCATCAACCCAAAATGCATCTTTCAGTTTTTTCGCAATAGCCACTAATAGTACATCCGATTTTGGAGCCGTAAATTGTCCCATTACCTGATTGTGTGTGTGTATTTTTGCCACAGTTGTGTGGTGGATATCCCCTTGGCCATTCCCCCCATTTTGATTTTCCATGTTGCGCCAGAGAAAAAGTGATTTATTTATTTCCTTCAAATAAACAGCTTTCAAAGTGTCCTAGACAAATGAGACACATTGCACAGACTTTTAAACTTTTTTATTTATGCGCGGTGCAATATCTTAGAGTTTTTGAAGCCTTGGGCACCCGAAAACATGTACTGTGTTTTGGTTGGACAATGTGTGATTAGCATGCTAATGATCAGCACTGCTCCCTGTGCAGATCCAGACAACTGGTGTACTTTAAGGATGTCTGGAAATAACAAATAACCTGTTGTTCGTGAATTGTTCTGCTTCTATTTAATAAACTCTAATTTTCACTGCAATTTGTGAAAATACTGGCAGTTATCTTTTCTTTTATGTTTTGAAGATTGCCTCCCGCTTATAGCAGTTAATTATACTAATAGTCTATTCTCCTCTCCTCTTGCCATGGGATCTGCATACTTACTCCACAACCCCTTTTGATGACGGTTCTCACTGGTGAAGGTCTCAGTTGTGCATTTAGGGGACCTGTTGTTGGTACTTTGTCACAGTGGTGAGAGATCAAAGGCTGTACTTCATGTTGAGTTTGAGGAAGAGCTGGAACACCCAGTTCCAGCAGTGTGTGATGGAGGCCGATGATCATGACAGGCATAATGAGCAAAGCATAGAAGCCCCTTAAGGAACACACAACTCCACACCACAGCTAATAACACTGTGATAAGGGTCTTTCTAAGGCCAGGGTAACTGAAGATCTACGTATGGACGTCACGATGAGGAATGATTTAATGAAACAAAGTGCAAACAAAATGCAACAAGGAAAACTATTCTCATGAGCCCTTTACACACAGCACATGCAGGTGATCTCTGGGAGCTGTCCCCAGTGCTTCTCCTGCTCTGCACAGTACATATGGACTGCACGGGTACAATTAACAACTAATTCTGTGCACTGGTGGCATATAAACACTGACATTTGCTAATGTGTTCATGGCCTAACACACACCTTAAATAAATAGGTGGAGCACACAGAGCTGTATGCATATCACACTTCATTCTGATGTCCTCTGGACAAACAGCCGACTCACCTGCACAGCATGAAGGCCCTGGAAGTGTCACCTCCAGGTGGGAAAAGTGACTGCAGAAATAACCCTGCACTCTGCATCTTGATAGGCTGGGGTGTGTTTAAACATGCTGTATAGTCATAAAACTACAGTTTTACTCAGTAGCTTTCTGTAGAGCCACAGAGTATGTTGTGGACTGTGTTACTCTTAAAATGAAGGATCCTAAGCAGAAATAGAATGAAAACTTTTAGAGCTTTTGTCATAATTTCATCTTTGGTGTCACACCAACCATACAGCTGGCAATCATAATGATACTATGATTGGAGTATATTTAATGGAACTTATATTTGCATCTGATTGATCAGTGTGAGATTTAAACCAGTCTGCAATTAAGATATTTAGATACTGCACTTTCAGGATTGCTTGTTTCAATTGTTAAAATGTAATGTGTACACTACATATTACTGTGTGTAACTACCTTAAACCAGTAATGATAACGTTAAAGCTGACTATTTATTTGGAATACAACATTTCAACTGTGACCTGACATTAAAACAAAGATGGGGGATTACTGCATTCATGGATTAAAGTGAAATTGTATGAATCATGACTCTTCACTTTGCTTCCTGCACCATCCTTCACAGTTTGGCTGTCTAGTTGCCAGCTCTTCCTCCTCTGTGGTAGTAATGCATTGGAGAGGAGAACCAAAGTCACACTACATTAGTTTGGTGGTGGCTGTTGCTTCAGGGAGCCATTACTCTTTCCTGACAGTATCAAAGAGAGTAGCAGTGCTGGGCTGAGCAGAGCCTCTCGCTCTCTCTCACCATGCGCCACTCGCAGGAAATTGCCTCATACTTCAACAGGCAGGAGGTGAAACGCCAGCCGTGGCGATGCATGTGTCACTTTGTGGGCTCAGGGCTTGGGTGGGAGTAAGCTTTGGTGTCACACACAAGTGCCGCCTGGGGAGCAGTGCAGGAGCAGTGCCTAGAGGAGCTCAGACCGGTCATTCCTACCACTGCTCTGTAAGAAGATGCTTTTGGTGCAGGTTTGGAATGGGCAAAACCAGAAGTGACACTGAACTACATTCAGGTCACCACATTAAGGACAGCTTGTGTTCACTCACTATTGTGAAAGTTGGCAGGTCTATCCCCTCTCTGACCAGGAGATTGAACAGAGCGACTGTGTTGTTCTTGGGCAAGACACACCTGTGTATCCAGCTGCATGAAGGAGTTTGTGGATGTATTGTTTGTTTCTATTCATCTAATGTAAAACGTATAGTGCTGCTGAGACCTGAATGAGGCAGAGCTTTATTATTATTACGTTTAAAGCTGAAACAAGGTTGTTATGAATTTAACAACAGCTTTGTCAGCACCCCGGTGTCTCTGATGCATTGGTTAATTATTCTATTGGTTGTATTGGACACTTTATCAAAAAGCCTGCAAGCTAAGCATCATGCTTGGGTGCAGGGTAGATTAATGGAGTGCTGTGAACAGACAGTACTGTGCCTGGTTTTAAGATTTTAAGGGCTGGATGGGAGGTAAAATGTGTTGATGTGGTTGTACCTGATTTCTTTTTTCCAGAGTGCACCCATCTTTCTGTGCAGATGTCTCGAGAGGACAAATGTTTATTGCTATTATAAAGCAGCCTTTGTTGTGATGATGTGTGCTCTCTGTCCCCTTGTCGTTGTTTCAGCTCTCCTTTCATTTTGTGCAGGGCTAGGGGATTGGCGCAGCCCACCGCCTCTGCGGCTCTGTGATTAGAAAAAGAGGGAGGGGGAGTGCTTCTCAGCAGGACTCTCTGTTTTATATTCATCAAAAGAGCTGCCTTTGATTTGCTCCTTCTTTGACGTGTGACAGCCTGGACTGCAGCCTCACGCTGCTGTTGAGGAAATGGTGCACTTACAGCACCTTCTTGACCCCCCCACACATACATGTCTGTCCTCGAGCTATGTCCCCCTATCCTAGCACTGTCCCCAGTCACCTCCACCCCTGAAGGCTACACCTCAGGTCTATGCACCACCTTAATCATTTCTCCATTATCACTGATATTGCTGCTCTCCTTGAATAATCAGGATGTTTCCAAGGTCATCCTTCATGAGCATATGCCCCCTCCCCTTTTGCTCATCCTGTCGAATGAAACTGCCAGACAGGTTGTAAAAATACTGAGCTCACCAGCAGCCATGCTAAAGGGTTTGAATAATGTAACAAAGAGAATAAAGACAGATTTATAACAGCAGAGGTAAACCTGGTTTAGCATGATGGCACTGAGGATAATGGCAATAATAGTGGTGATAAAGTAATTAACTTTGTTAAATGCTGAGAGTTGTTTTATGGCTGAATATTGATTAAACCATAAATTTATTCATGGTACTCCATTACAGGCAACTAATTCAGGTATCTTGTAGGGGTGGCACGGTTCACAAAATTCACAGTTTGGTTTGTATTGCGGTTTATGGTCGCAGTTTTCATTTCTGCACGGTTCTTGTTATTTTTTCTTTTAATCTTGTACCCGATTGGGCACACCTGGCCTGTATAGTGACAGAGAGGACCGGCCATCAGAAACAGAATCAAGTTTGGGTTAACTAGCTAGCAAATCTCAGTTCATTAAATTACACTTAATTCTATCTCACTCTCCGTGTATACACATTAATTTCACAATTCTACTATTTTCAGAAGTGCAAATAACATTCAAGTAGTACCCTTGCTTTAAGGCACATTGCAAGTACAACATAGAAAACAATAGGAAGTTGCACTTGAACAGTAATCAAATGGGTTTAAGAATAACTCTTAAATGGCACTAACCAAGCAATATCAAAAGACTACAATGGCCTGTAATGGGCGACATTAGCATATGAATACACATTGACAATCGGCAAGTTAAACCAGGTAACAAGTGCAAGATGCTAGTGTCGTTTTGTTGCTAATGCTAACATTGCATAACAAACACAGACAAACAGACTCACCAATCCCACTTTGCAATCTCCACACACAGCTAAAACTCTACCTCCGCGGCGGTATGAGATCTCTAAAAGCACAAATTGCAGTTTTAGTTTTAGAGCGAATAACATTTTAAAGACGAGTATAAGTGGAGAGCAGAAACAAGAAGCTTGTATTGGGCGCTAAGAAGAATGTGATTGGCTGAGACCACACTCTGTGTGCGTATGTCACGTGACATACAGGTAGAATGGGAATATATATATATTTTACGCAATTTAGGCACATGTTATAACCTGGGTTACAATTACATCATAATCTTCAGACTTTCATTGCTACATAACCCACAATCAGTCAAACTAATATGATCATTTTAGGTGAGCATCAAACCTTCACTGTCCAATGTCCTCACCGGAAAACTATACAGTTCATCTCCTTTAACCTCGGACTGGGATTACTCAACTGCGACGCAGATGCCGGAGGAGAAAGAAGAGGTACACGCGTCTGTATTGAAAATGTTCCATGCACATCTTTTCCGGGCACAAGGCTAAAATGTGCATGTCGGGAACCGTGGAGACCGTGTGGTGTGCACACGTCTCGAACCGTGACAAGCGAACCGAACGGTTCGGGTTTTTTCATGAACTGTGCCACCCCTAGTATCTTGTTGTATTCTTATTTTTTGTCTAGACTGGGTGATACCATTACAGAAATGCTTTTTGCTTCTGAGTACAGCTTTGCCATCCATGTTTCATACAACCTAATGAATGCCTGGCAGTGTATGTGACCTTCAGCTTCCACACTTGGGGCTGTAATCTGGAGTGTCGTGTGTTGACTCAGAGGCACAGCCTATACCAGCACATCAGTCTATGTGTGTAGTCTGTGATAGCTCAGACTGCAATCACACACACATGCAAAGATATACACCCTCACTCTGTTCAAACAATGTCCAATTTTCACTGTGCTCTTCTCACATACTCTGTGTTTGAACAGGACAGCTCTGTGCCTCAGAGATCTGGTTGGTTATTAACAGCATCAATTATTAAGGAAATTTTCAACTGAGCAAACAAATGTGCTAAAGACAGCCAGCCCCAGCATTCCTTTGTGTGTGTATACTGTATGTTCCTTTTCTATCCTGTGTGACTGTTTAACCAGGCAATAGTACAGTTTACAAGGTTCTGCATGTCCAAGGTCATCTTTCTGCTTTGGCAGCACAGTGCACAACAATCAACAACAGCCAAAGGGCAGGGAAGTATTGGAGTGATATAAAAGTGAGAACATTTTGGATATTTTTGTTATATTGTCTACCTGCACTATTAAGCCTTGGGAATACACAGGAGTGGCATGGTTATTGAAACTGTTGTTAAATGTGTATGACATCTTGAATGTGTATGACTAAATTGATTAGCTAAAGAACAAGAGGCAAAACAGACAAGGATAATGTGGTCTGTGTGCATTTCAAAATGGCGGTCACTTTGCCGTATGCATCTTTGCAAAACATGATGTATAAGTAACAAGCTTTTAACAATAAGTTTTCTTAATTCCTATCACATTTGTTGTTCTTTTTCCTCGTTCTTTTGGCACAGTGTGTCATGTGAGAGCAGTGACAAAGTTTTTACTTCATCACTAGTCTTGAAAGCTTTTTGCTTAGTTGACCAATACTGGAATGCCAAATGAAGTGAGAAGGCATCAAAGTAATAGCAAGACACGGCATGAATAATAACAGAGCATGGAGGTCATTGCACCTCTCAATGTGAAGGCACAGTTTTGATTTTACTGTCAGCCACAGTGAAGTTTGATTGGAGTTTGATGCTGTGCTCTCAGCGTGTGATAGGCCTCCTCAGCCCATGACACCAGGCGGTTCAAGGTGAGCACCAGCCCTGTCGACATGCATGCATCTTATCACTGTTTCCCTAATGGTCCTTCACTTAGCTCTGAGGCATCCTCTTCAGCACTCAAGCCAACGTCATCCTCTGTCATTTCAGATGTTCTCTTGCCCCAGTAAGCAGACACTGATGTTTGGCTGTTTCTCTTCTGTGCAACATCACAGAAACTGCCTCACAAACAAGGACCAGAGGAAATGAGGGAAAAGGGAAGTCAGTGTGGACTTCTCTCCAGCCTTTGAACAGCTAAAGCTTCACTGCAGTGCTACTTTACTACTTTATAATCCATGACTAATTGCCAAAGATGCACAGTTTTGCCTCTCTGCTTATTATTGTTATTAGTCACATCTTGTGTTACCCCAGCAGGTTTTGGCCTTTTGGCCAGCAGCTTTTGGTCCCTGGGCATTCACCAAGAAAACTGGTAACTCTGCAAGTCAAGTTACAAAGGGAGGAAGTCAAAGTAACCAAAGAAATGGTCATTTTGACTTGGAAGAGGATTGAACCTACAGCCTACTCGCTGAGAGGCACAAACAAATAAAACACAACTTAGTTGGCCTCTCTCTCCAGCTTTCCTATTTGTCAGAGCCACTTATCAGTGTAATGTCAGCTATGTAATGAAGTCTTGCTGAGCTGGCAGCGGAGGTTTGTTTGCATTCTTTTTAAAGTACACAGTCTATTGTGTCTTATTTGTGGAGTTTTCTTTATTTTAAAGGCAGTGCATCACTATCTTGCCATCAGTTTATCTTTAGTCTGCATATCCATTGTCTGCCTTTCTGCTGCTGAAATATTTGATATGGCTCTTGACATGGCTCAGGCTTGCTCGTGCACCTCCTTTGTTCTCACTAGAAGGTGTGCTAAATTCAATAGAAGCCTGTAGATGGAAACATGTTTCATAGTCAGTGTCTCACTTGATGAAGCAACAGACGTTCATAAATGAACACTTACCTTGCTAAAGTTTCTGTGTACTCTTGGAAAAGAACATAAGAAATTTCTTGTCTTACGTCAAGTGTCTGCAAGGTACATGGACTGTATACCTGCTGACCATTTAATTTTCATTTTCAAATTTGACACTTCAGAAGTTGTCTTCATAGGGAATTTATGTATCATAGTATTTTATTATAGCAAGTTTACAAGTAAATTCTCTTTTGGAGCTATGTGTCAGTACATGAAGCTGTCCTGGCTTCCTGGTTCAATTTTATTGGCAGGTGGGGCTGGACCTGATTTAGTCTGACTTTAGTGCATTGCAGGAAAAGCTCCATCATTACATTGTTCAATGGGCCCTTGCCACAGGGCATTCAGTGACAATTATGATTTTAATTTACAATGGAAAATTAAACAGCAACTTGTTTTTGTGTTCCAATTTTCGGTACGGTACCTCCTACCATGTCAGGAGGTACCGTAGCTACAACGTATGTGTGGTCATGAATTCACTAATCTGCAATGTTGTGACAACGTAACCGTGTTAGCTGGGTAGCATGTAAGAGGCCTAGCTCGCTCTTAACTGAGCGGGTTTTAGTAATTTCTGTACCAAATCAAAATAGCTGAAGCTCTTACACAACAAGGTCTAAGTTTAACCATGCTGGGGTTCTCTAGGTAGCTAGCTAGGTAACGTCTCTAGTATTAGCCCAGTAAATGAGGTGCACCGTCTTGCTTGCGCAAAACAGACGCCCACTGCATTCTAGGTATCACTGACAAGGGAAACATTTATATTCAAATATCTTTACAATACAACGTATGGTCTTGCTGTTTAGAATTTTTAACTATTTCATTATAGCGACTTACCTTCCAATTTCCCACCAACGGACTTCTTCCCATTCACACACCGTCTTCAGGGGGCGGGGTAACTTGGCAGATAGGCAGTAGAAGAGTTGGCGGGAGGGCCAGGCAGGCACCAGCCCAACTGTCAATCAGAGGCAAGCTACCAATAGAAATCCACCCTTTCTCCTCTTTAAGATCCCGCCCATCGCGTTCATTTGAACTTGCAAGCAAACGTTCTAGGTTTGCAAAAGATTTTAAGGTTCAAAACTTTTCGACTTGCAAACAAAACTTTGGCCCGCAATCAAAGTTTTCACATTTAAAATGAAAGAGAATCAGAACTCAATCAAATATTTTTCCAGCTTAAAAATGTAAACATGTTTTTTTGTTTTCAAAGCTGTATATTTTGTTTGGATTTTTTTTCTTTGTTTGAATAAAAAAGGAACAAAACTACCCCCATAGGTAATCAGCATTAGGCATCTGTGTGCATTAGCTGTGAGGAGGCTGACCCATAGGAGCTGGTCAGCCTTGATACATTCATACCTAGACTGGAAATGCATTTAGCAGGACAAGATTTTGGGAGGCTGAAGCCACTTGGAGAGAAAATGAGATAATAATAATAATCATAATCATAATAATCATCATAATAATACATTTTATTTATTAGGCGCCTTTCTGGACACCCAAGGTCGCCTGAGGGAGTAACTAGTATAGGTCTGTCATCTTAAAAATGTGTTTTTATTTGTTCTCAGTGGTAATTCGGATCATGTTTTTTGTCATTTTAACATTGTTACCTCTTACCCAGCTTTACAGTTTATGATCCTATGTGGAGTGTGTATACATAATGATGAAACAGACCTTTTTGTCTCAAAGATCAGAATTATATTTAAAATAATATTGAAATATAACCTTTAGACGGGTGCTAATCTCCAACATAGTTGAACAAGGTATGTACTGGATGCCATTTACGACATGCTGCCAAACTTTGGGATTGTCTCTGTGAATGGAGCTGTCACTTTGTTTTGTGCACATCTCTTTGTATTAATTAGCTGACTTTTTATACTCTAATATTAGACAATCCATCCTTTTGCGTTCCTGTATGTTGTTTATATATTGTTATACTGAAACAGAACCTATAGCCTGAGTTATAATCGTACATTTCACTGCTTTTCAAGGCAGTGTATTGGGTTACAGTGAAATGTTTACAACATTGTGTTGGCTCCAGCAGTTTGCTGTAGAGGATATTGTAGGAGCTTAGAGCTCTAATCACTCATCCTGGCCATCAATCAAAGCTCCACTCTCTTTCTTTTCTTCAAAGATAACAGAATTTGCAGTGTCTGCCCTACAAGCCCACTTTAAATGCCCTCTTGAAATGCTTATAATGACCACAGCCAATTAAGTAGTGGATTTCATTATTGCTACTGTGTTCTGGGTGGAATTCTATAAATGTGTCAGGTCTGGTGTTTTGTAGATGTCTGTAACCTCAAGGTTTCCAGGTCTAGTGTCCAGTGTTTTTATGGCAGGGTTTCTTAAACTGTCTATTGGAATACACAAAAAAATGAGCCACGGAAAAACTTTCGGGAGGTAGAGATGAAATGGATTTGAAATTAACATAAGACCAGGGAGATACTCGTTAGCAAAGTTACATTTAATTAATACCAGAAATCCTGTTTTTTTACAGATCTGTCAAAGTGAACAGAAATATATTTTATAGTGATGTGTATTCACCCTGTAAATTATTATAATTTTCAGTCATTTAGCAAATTTCCTGATGGACGTTGTGGTATAGTGAAATGTCATCTTTTTATATAGACTTATTATAATAGAATTGGCCAAATTAGTTCCATAATTGCTGCACCTTACATTTAATGTAAAGTTAAATAAGTCAACTTAGAGGCCATCCTTTCAGAAGGCTGTGAATCTTAAGTATTAGTAAAGATCTGAGATGTAGTTACTGAAAGAATTGCTCCTGTTTCTAACTTTCTACCAATAAATGAGTTTTTAGAAGTAAGTACAACTGTTTTAAATCTATAATAAAAAGAAGTTCTGGTTTATTAATAGTAAAATGAAATGAGAAAAAGCTGAATCAGCCCATGTCTGGCCTGAAAACAGGGGCACAGAAAGCAGGTGGCATGATTATAAAAGGATGCATTAAGTAATTAAAATTTGGGAACTGGAGTATGAAGTGAAGCAACCATTTCCCCTATAATTGTCAGAGCCATCAAAAATGATTAACTATGGGGCTGAGGAAGAGAGGATCACCAACAGTCTATACATCAGCTTCCTGTTTTGACAGCTCCTCATAATCACAGTCAACTTAATCTACACAAATGTTGTCAATGTAAAAGACATCATCTGCTTACTGCTGTGTTATGACCCAATAATTATATGTATCCCTGAGGTAATTAGGAGCTAATAAGATCCACCAGAATCAAATCTACCTTCATGACGCCCGAGCTAAGAATGTATTTGCGCTGTAACTTTATCTACACTTACTCGATCTGTGCTCTCCTATGCAAAAATAATTATGTATGAATAAATATTTGATGAACAACAAAGATGTTGGTGCCCTGCAGAATTTTTCAGCTTGAGTTGTGGAGGGATTATGTTAACAGTGTTCACACAACCTCATCATGATTCATTTATACAAAAGCCAAGCCACCACTGTCTTTTACTCCTCTGAGCCTGCGCCTGTCAGATAGCCAGTGGAGAGGCTAGGCTGCAGCAAGAAAAAATGGACTTGAAAGGTAAGATGGTAAGATGACAAACAATTGTAACCTTTTGTGGGTGCTCGGTTTAAAAGCTGCAGGATTCTACCTCGCTTTGTGTGTGTGTGTTTTTTCTGAGTTATATAGCTGCTCTCCGTCCATTCACTGCTGTTTTTTCTAAACAGTTATTAATGCTAATTTATGCACCCCGGCTGGCACAAAACCAGCAGGGAGAGGTCTTCTCCCTTGATTACCAGCAGTGAGAGTGGGGGGGTCGCAGAGGGGAGACTGGTGCGAGTATGACCTGGACAGACACCTCATTTAATTTAATACATTGGAGCATGCAGCAGTGGTAGGGTGGGTTGGGAGGGGGGAGATAATCAAGAGGCTCGGCCCTTATAAATGTGCTTCGAGATGACATGGAAGAGATTGGATTTGGAAACGACGAGCCAAGGAGAGCAAAGCCAAGCGGAACACGATTGATTGATTCCGTTCAAGTGATTGTATGTGCTGATGAGAAATGTGTTATTTTTTTGGAGAGAGAGGAACCCATGTTAGTATATTCATTTATTTGGGGAATAGTTACCAGTTTTATTGTAAAAAGTGTAAACTGAAAGATGGAGGAAACACACTTCTTCATACATTACGACAATGTGTGTCTGGTTACTGGTGAATCTCCACGTTTTCAAATGGGCGTTTGACAGGTGGATTAACAAATCAGGGACGTGCAGTCTGTCTGTATTGGAAAAAATAAAGGAAATAAAATATCACAGGGGCCTGAAAAACATGGAGGATTTCTGCAGAATCAATGAGCAAAGCATTAAACTCTATTAATCTGATGTGAGCGAAATTAGATTCTGTTTGTAAATCATAGGTGACCAATGAGCTCCTTCGTTTCACAGATCTGATTGCCCAATCATGTGTGACCGGGCTTGAGATGCAGCAAAGGCGATGGACCAGACTGATATCAATCTGTATAAAAAAATATAGAGATATCATTCAGGATTTGCCAAGCAAGGAGTAGAAGTACCAACGAATGGCCCAAACAGTCCTCATTCAGTGAGTCATAGTTAAAATCAGAGTCATTAGAACACAGTGGTTAAAGCATTTATTATTTTCCTTGCAAAATTCTAGATGGTTAAGTACACAATGCAATTCACAGTATAACAAAAACACCCATATGCAAATCAGTGCAGTGTGTGTGCTGGCTAACCTGTGAATGGATTTTTTGTTGAACTTTATCATTATCCATTGACTCCATGAAGAAGCCTACTATACCTCCTAACTTAATATTTTTCAAACATGCAATCTGATCTCCTCTTCAAACATTCCTGTAGACCTGAAGGCAAAGACTTCACAGTTAATAATGTCTATCAGGAATGAGTGCAATATGAGCACTTAGAGGTGACACTTGAACCCCTCTGTTCATCTAAAGATGTGCGCCCACGTCCCGGGGCGAGAGCACATTTAAAACATCAGGACTCAAACTTCATTGAGACTAAGAAACCAACTGTGACCAATGCCTGGAAATCAGAGGTGGTTCTGACAGGAAGATGATCAAATCCTTCTGTCTGCTTGACTTCTCTGTGTCTCAGCCTTAATTGTTAAATGTGATTAAAGCAAACAAACTAAGCTTTATTAGATTATCAAGAAGGGCATTGAGTCTTTGCTTCTGATGATCTTTTTGTTGTTAATGAAAGTAATATTACATTTACTGATTTGATTTAGTGAAAAAAAAAAAATTAGAAAGCTGTTTTAGCTTGCACACAATAAAGGATGTAATTACAGTGCACCGAGTACAACAAAAACTGTAATTAGTGATCAAATTATCAAAGAAAAGCAACTCTATAACCTGTACTGAAGCTGTGATAGAGCCTAATGAAATAATGTGTGTGTGGCCAGTCAGTTTGTGTGCTTCTAGGTGAAGAGGCTTGGTGCATCCTCTGAAGGCTGTTTGGTGGTGAATGCTGTCAGCATAATCCTCCTTTTATATGGTCATTATTTGCATTTAGAATTGCATGTAATCATCCTGATTCAGGGCCGCCGTTTTGGTCAAGCTCTTATCAGCACAAAGGCCAGTTCTTCAAAGGCCACAGGATCAAGCACGTTCTCCCATTTTCATCGAAATGATGGTGGTGAGCTTGGTCACACTGAATAAATGTAGCAGCTAGCCAAGTGCAGCTGGTGTTAGCTTAAGCTTTAGCTACACATGATGTAGCACAAGAAGGTCTATGTCAGACATACTCAACCCCACTGTCTTTACCTCACAATTGTTTGTATTCTTTGATGATCATTTGAAATCAAGTGATTTCATCATGTAACCTTGTTCTATGGAGCATGTATGGCATGCATAAGTCTTATGTATGGTACTTTGTTGCCTAGGTCTTTGTTTAAATTGTGATTGTGGATGATTAAAGTGAATATATATATATATATATAGTTTTTCTTACCTTCCATGGTGGTTGGTCTCTCTCACCCTCATCAGCTCGGGTCCTGGGAGCTTGAGAGTTCTGTGCAGTATCTTTGCTGTTCCCAGTACTACTCTTTTCTGGACTGACATGTCTGTTGTCCTTCCTGGGATCTGCTGCAACCACTCATCCAGTTTGGGGGTCACGGCCCCGAGTGCTCCGATCACCACAGGCACCACCGATGCTTTCACCTTCCAGGCCCTCTCCAGCTCTTCTTTGAGCCCCTGGTATTTCTCTAGTTTCTTGTGTTCCTTTTTCCTGACATTGCCATCACTCGGTATTGCAATGTCCACCACCACGGCTTTGTTCTCTCGCTTATTACCAGCCAGGATGAGTGCCTCCGTGTTGTCCTTCAGACCAGCCCTCTCCAGCCATTGGTAGGATTTCTTGATATCAGCCACTTCAGTTATGTTCTGGTGGTACGCCCCCATGTAGGGGTTTGTCCTGCCATGATGGTCCCTCCAGCACCTCTTCCTCTGCGCCCCACTGTCTGAGACATTCTCTGAGCACATCATCAGTCTGGGCCTTGTCACTGATGTACTTGTGGAGCTTGGATGTTTCATCCTGGACAGTGGTTCCCACACTCACTAGTCCTCGGCCTCCTTCCTTCCGGCTCGTGTACAGTCTCAGGGTGCTGGACTTGGGATGGAACCCTCCATGCATGGTCAGGAGCTTTCGTGTCTTAACATCCGTGGTCTGTATCTCCTCCTTTGGCCAACTTATGATTCCTGCTGGGTATCTGATCACTGGCAGGGCGTAGCTGTTTATTGCCTGCGCCTTGTTCTTGCCATTGAGCTGGCTTCTTAGGACCTGCCGTACTCTTTGCAGGTATTTGGCTGTCGCCGCTTTCCTTGTTGCCTCGTCAAAGTTGCCATTTGCCTGTGGGATACCAAGGTACTTGTAGCTGTCCTCAATGTCTGTTATTGTTCCCTCTGGGAGTGAGACCCCTCTGTGTGGACTACCTTCCCTCTCTTTGTCACCATCCTACTACATTTCTCAAGCCCGAATGACATTCCAATGTCTGTGCTGTAGATCCTGGTGGTGTGGATCAGTGAGTCGATGTCTCGCTTGCTCTTAGCGTACAGCTTGATGTCATCCATGTAGAGGAGGTGACTGATGGTGGCCTCGTTTCTGACTCGGTATCCATAGCCTTTGCGGTCGATTATTTGGCTGAGGGGGTTCAGACCTATGCAGAACAGCAGTGGGGTGGCAAGTGGCTTGCCGTTGGCTTCAAGGGTGGTTTTCCACAACCGTATTGAGTTTGCAATGAACGCCCTTAGAGTCCTGTTGATATTGTACAGCTCCAGGCACTCAGTGATCCATGTGTGTGGCATTGAGTCATAGGCTTTCTTGTAATCAATCCAGGCAGTGCACAGGTTGGTCTGACGGGTTCTGCAGTCACGAGCGACTGTTCGGTCAACCAGGAGTTGGTGTTTTGCTCCCCTGGTGTTTTTGCCGATGCCCTTGCTGTGCATGTGCTGCGCTCATGTATTGATCCATGTGCCCGCTTATCTTAGCCGCGATGATGCCTGACATGAGCTTCCATGTTGTGGAGAGACAGGTTATTGGCCAATAGTTGGATGGGACTGTACCCTTTGCGGGATCCTTCAGGATCAGGATCGTACGCCCTTGGGTTAGCCATTCAGGGTGAGTCCCATCCCTGAGCAGCTGGTTCATTTGTGCTGCTAGGCGCTCGTGGAGAGCAGTGAGCTTCTTTAGCCAGTATGCGTGGATCATGTCAGGGCCTGGTGCTGTCCAACTTTTCATGCCTGAGACGCCTGCCTGGATGTCTGCCACTGAGATGGTAACTGGATTCTGTTCAGGGAGGTTGCTGTGGTCTGCTCTCAGAGCCACCAGCCACTGTGCATCGGTGTTATGTGATGCTTCTCTTTCCCATATGTCTTTCCAGTACCTCTCAGTCTCCAGCCTTGGTGGGTCTGCTCTGCTGTTATTACCCTGCCATTGAGCGTACACTTTCGCAGGTTGTGTTGCGAACAGGCAGTTTATTCATCTGGCTTAATTCTCTCTCGTGTACCTCTTTAGGCGGCTGTTTGGCAGTTTCGAGTGCTTCAGGTATGGGCATCTGGCTGTACCTCTTGGGTACTCGCTTTTTCATTGCACCTTTCTGGGCCTCTGACAGTTGGCTCACTTCTTGCCGCACTTGGGCCTGGGTCCCCCATGGGAAAGTCCAGTGACTAACCCATTGATCTAACCAGCCGCATATATATATGTATATATATGTGTATATATATGTATATGTGTATATATATATGTATATGTATATGTGTATATATATATGTGTATATGTATATGTGTATATATATGTATATATATACACTCAACAAAAATATAAATGCAACACTTTTGTTTTTGCTCCCATTTGTCATGAGATGGACTCAAAGATCTAAAATTCATTCCAGATACACAATATTACCATTTCTCTCAAACATTGTTCACAAATCTGTCTAAATGTGTGATAGTGAGCACTTTTGCTTTGCTGAGATAATCCATCCCACCTCACAGGTGTGCCACATCAAGATGCTCATCAGACACCATGATTAGTGCACAGGTGTACCTTAGACTGTCCACAATAAAAGGCCACTCTGAATTGTGCAGTTTTGTCTCACAGCAAAATTCCACAGATGGCGCAAGCATTGAGGGAGCGTGCACTTGGCATGCTGACAGCAGGAATGTCAACCAGATCTGTTGCTCGGGCATTGAATGTTCATTTCTCCACCATAAGCCGTCTCCAAAGGCGTTTCAGAGAACATGGCAGTACATCCAACCGGCCTCACAACCGCAGACCACGTGTAACCACACCAGCCCAGGACCTCCACATCCAGCAGGTTCACCTCCAAGATCGTCTGAGACCAGCTACCGTGATGAGATCCTGAGGCCCATTGTTGTGCCATACATCCATGAACATCACCTCATGTTTCAGCAAGATAATGCACGGCCCCATGTTGCAAGGATCTGTACACAATTCTTGGAAGCTGAAAATGTCCCAGTTCTTGCATGGCCAGCATACTCACCGGACATGTCACCCATTGAGCATGTTTGGGATGTGCTTGACCGGCGTATACGACAGCGCATACCAGTTCCCACTAATATCCAGCAACTTCGCACAGCCATTGAAGAGGAGTGGACCAACATTCCACAGGCCACAATTGCCAATCTGATAAACTCTATGCGAAGAAGATGTGTTGCACTGCATGAGGCAAATGGTGGTCACACCAGATACTGACTGGTTCTGAGTCCCCAGACCCCCAATAAAGCAACAACTGCACATTTCAGGGTGGCCTTTTATTGTGGACAGTCTAAGGTACACCTATGGTGTCTGATGAGCATCTTGATGTGGCACACCTGTGAGGTGGGATGGATTATCTCAGCAAAGCAAAAGTGCTCACTATCACACATTTAGAC
The DNA here is from genome assembly GCA_034769755.1 of Odontamblyopus lacepedii. Lineage (NCBI taxonomy): Eukaryota > Metazoa > Chordata > Actinopteri > Gobiiformes > Gobiidae > Odontamblyopus > Odontamblyopus lacepedii. The sequence continues at coordinate 21,184,434 of CM068349.1, read as the reverse complement.
AGATTTGTGAACAATGTTTGAGAGAAATGGTAATATTGTGTATCTGGAATGAATTTTAGATCTTTGAGTCCATCTCATGACAAATGGGAGCAAAAACAAAAGTGTTGCGTTTATATTTTTGTTGAGTGTATATACACACACACACACACATATACATACATATATATACATACACACACACACACATATATATATATATATATATGTGTGTGTGTGTGTGTGTATGTATATATATGTATGATATATATGATGCTTTTCTGCTAATTGTGTCCTTACAATTGTTTTTCTATTTTGCATGGCTGGTGGCAGGGGGAACTTGCCATGCACTTCACGTTGAGCACAGAGTGTTGCTATGGTGGTTGCTAGGGATTTAGCCTGGAGTGACGTTGTGCGTCCGAATATTAAAGGTGTCCTTCTGTTGCAGAGGCAGAGAACCTGTGGGGAATGAAAAATCATTCACAGATTACAATGTGCCACTTAAGTGTCTTGTTTAAAATGTGACAGTCTTAATACTCAAAGAACCTATTGCCTATTTTAGTAGATTCAACTTCTGTAATCTGGTTGTACTGATAGAAGGATGAAAAGAATTTTATTTTCATCAAGTTAAATTACAACCAAATTATCTTGATCTTATTATGAAGCTATCTCCTAAGTATAGTATTGAATTTAAAAGCTTTCAAAGCCCAGCCCACTCTGTCTTTATTTTAGGTGGATACAAAATTATGTTTACTGTAGTCCTGTAGTGTAGTTTGTCCTGTTCTAGTTTAAATCTACACCTAAGTATTATATGGGAGCACTAAATGGAGGACTAATGATTAATATACATTTTATTTTATTTATTTCTCTGCCACAGATGGACCAGGCAGAAGTATTTGTTTCATTTTACTACTGCACTAATGCTATGTTGCATGGATAACAGAAGAGAACAGATAAAAAAAAAACAACAACAAAGAATATAAAGAAGATAGAAAAGTTTCACATTCACTTAAGCTTCTCTCCCCTCCACTCTGCAGCTGTAGCACCCTTCAGCTAATCTCTAGCAAGCTAGTTAGCCCCGAGGAAAGAGCCTGAACCCCAGATCAATAACTTTGGTCTTGTCTGTCTAATTGCTCATTGGCCGACATTGGCGACAGAGTATATGTAAGTGCATGTTCCCTTGAGTGAGTGACTTAGGCTCTATATCCACCACTTCACTCTTTGCCTCATCGTCTGCTCCTCTCTCATCTTCTTTTTCTGCAGATCTCGCCTGTGGTCGGCCATGTTCAGACTGGAGCAAACCTGTTCTGTGCAGCATATCTTTAGCTTCTTTCTCTACAACACAAGAGCAGCACAAGACCTCAACAAGATGCACGTCTCTCTCACCAGGCCCGTGTGCCGTGCTGGGCAGGTAAATATCTGGATTTAATGACGGACAGGGAGATTAGCCAGTTACTCCGCTCCACAGTTTCAATGAGCGCTAGGAAATTAGCCAGTCTCGTTTGGAGGGCTTGGTGAACAAGCCATTACATTAGCCAATGCAGACGCGCTTTATGAGCATGGAAGAAGTTATGAGAGAGCAGTATTGATTTGGCTCATTGTGAATTATGTGAATAGATAAAAGTGTGAGTGTGCATATATATTATCCAATTATGTGCTCAGGTGCTAATGTAAAAATTCTGCTGAATAAATATGAAATATACCTCTCTCAGCATCCAACTTGCGTCCTCTTCGACACAAGTCATTTCCAGTATAATTGGGATGCCGTGTTTGCCTTTTTCTGATGAGACGATGCAATATTGTGATAGCTCTTCTCATCTTGGATTCAAATGTGTATTGATTAGTGGTGGGGCTTACTTGTTCAAATTGCCGCTGCTCCACACTCTCTACGCGCTTGCATATGGTTCTGTCCATGTTTCCACAATAGATTAGCAACGTATCTTAATGTGCCGCATGTGTGTAACTGTGTTGTTACATACAAGACACTCATTTGTATCCGTTCTCACTCTCTTTTAGTAGTGTGCTAATGTCATGATTTAAATGAAGTATTGATCAGTTTAGGAGGGGAGAATAGAGAGAGAGGGAGCGATTGTGAGGGAAAGAAAGCAGGGCTAGTGTTATCGGAGTGGATCGCACACAGAAACAGTGCTAACGGATGGGCTACATTTAAAAAAAATTACATGAAATGGATTTGGCGTTTTCAATCTGGACATATTTGCCAGACTTTTTTGTTGAATGGATTTCAGAATGTGGAAAATCTAAGAGATGGCAGCGGTGCTTCCAAGCAGGACAGAAACAGGAAAAGTATTTTGAGTATCCTTTGCTGTGTTGATTTTGTAGTTTTGAGCTCAGATACCCTAGTCATGGTTGTCTTGTGTGTAATTTTCTTCTTGCATTATTCCCATCATTGTTATGCAGTGTAACATGGGGAAATGGCAGTCCAATCTGAAGCTAGGTCTGTAGTCTTCTAATGTCTGACTTAACTTTCTCTCAAGCTCCCGCCTCCTCCTCTCCTCCTCCTCTCTTACTTTCACTGCTGGGCAGCCTCTCTCTCTGTCCTGCTTCTCTCGTGCTATTTATTACTGTATGTGTGGATTATTTAATAGCCTCTGTACAGTTGTTAGCTGCTGAATTCAACAGATATGTTTATCTAGTACTTTGAAATTATGCAAAAATAGAGCATGGTATTGGCTGTCAAGCTCCAGTTAAAAGACAAAAAAAAAAACGGTTAAAATACCATGATCTGTGCATATTTTATCATAACAACAACCCAATATCTTACAGTCAGTTGCCCATTATCAGACTAACTCTTTCAGGCTTTACTGTTGTTATAGACCTTTTATTCCTTAATAATCTGGTAGAATATCAAATGAGACTTATTTGGTGTAGGGAAAGGACAAAATGGTGCATCAATACCCAACCACAGAAGCAGGTTAGCTACGCACAGAGGATAGGCTCTGTGTGCTGGATTGATTTTTCTCCTCCTCTCGCTGCCCTGCCTTCTTTTGTGGTTCAATAGCTGGACATCCAGCAGAAAGATCTCTCATTCGCAACCTGAAATGGAGGAGAGCTAGCTGGATCTCTCGAGGAAGACCATCATGCAGCCAAACCAGAGATTTAGACTATGAGCCTGAGGGCCGGATGCATCTGTGTCAGGTACAGTTCTTTCTGCTAGGCCTAGCTTATTTCTGTAGGCCTCAGATCATGTATAGCAACACTACAATCCTTCATTTTTAAATTGGGCATTACCTTGACTTGTAACGTAAGGGAATTGACAGCAGATGCAGTATTCGATAAGATGTATATATTTATATCTATATTCAGTCATTGTGTTTTGTTTAGGAAATACAGTTGACCACAGTCTAATTTACCAACCAATTAGCATATCATTCCATCTCTGCCATTACTGTACTGCGTGTTGTTTACGTTGTAACTGCTGCTCCTATCACCTGTTGCTAAGGCAAGAAGAGTAGTCTCCCTCTCACTGCTGCTTGCCAAGTGAGTGGATGATAATGGTAATAATAGTGCGTAAAGCGCATTTTCAGACTTTCAAAGTTGTTTTACAATTTTGTGCATTATTCATTCTCATTTTGTCATGGTAAGGAACTGCTGTAGCCACAGCTGCCCTGGTAGCTGAACCTTTATTTGTCCTTTGTTGGGGAAAATCAGTTTTGCAACGCAAAGTACAAGGACAGCAGAAGAATTAAGATAAATTAAAATACAGCACTGTGCAAGTGCAGTATAACTTTAAGACTATGTGGCTAAGACTATGGTTATACACAGCAGCCATAGTCAATACATAAATAAACAGTAGCAGATAAAGTGTCTACAATATATTGTACTGATGGGGAGAGGAGTCACAGTATAATACAGTATTGCACACAGTATAATACGCAAGGCTGCATCATCCTCTCAAACTAATATTACCAATCACTCACTCTCACACCACATTCATACACAGACAAGGTGGGTGAAGTGTCTTGCCCAAGGACACAGTGACAGAGTAGGGTTTAAACTTCCGACCCTGATGGAGCAATGCCCTCACCATTGTGCTGCTCATGTGTGATCCAAATGTGCGTAAATTGTCATCATGGCTATACTTTTCTAGTGCTCCAGTGGGCTGTGGGTCAAGCACATTTAAAAAAAAAAATTACTTTCAGAATACAGGGGCGGGACATACCCTCCTCTTCAGGTGTGTTTATTTAATGCTAATGCTGCTTTAACCTCCAAGTATAGACATCTCACTCTGACATTTTAGCAGAACTAAATGGTTATATAGAGAGTGAAACATATGGGAGCAGACTGTATTCTGGTAGTGGTCTCAGAAGCTGGGCACTGTGGAATGGCATAATACATAACACATGATTGTATGTATGTCTGCATTTCATTTATGCATGCTTTATGCAGACTTGTCTGGCTTTTGGTAGCATTTGAGTGCCTTCTTTGTGTGTCACCTTTGTTGACTTTGTCTCTCTCCCTCTGCAGTGTTGTTCTGTCTGTTTTAATGACGCATATATCCTATCTCCAGCCACTGCCTAATCCCAGCGGCGCTGGCTCAGGAACAGATTACTACCTTCTGATGCCAGAGGGAAGATGAACATGGAGGACGGTGGAAGATTGAAGGGGAGAAGGGCACGTTGTGGATGGAGAGGTCCACAAGGTCAGAATGGACATGTAAATATGCACACGCTCCCAACTATTTTGCATCTTATTTATAAAAAACAGATGCCAAAGCAAAACAAATGTCTGATACAAAATGCTGTATGTCTTTTCATGCAATGCGGTAATAGTAGAATACATTTGAACTCTCTTTTTAATTGTTAATGTCCACTTCCTGAAAGAGAGCTCACAAGATTTTTACTCTAGGTTTGGTTCTTTATGTTATATAACATGTAATGGCAGTACAACATGGAGCTGCTTGATATGATTGATATGATATGAAAATTCAATAATGATCTGTTTCCTGTGTATAATATGCTATTTTGGTGAAATATCCATTTTGTTATCCAGTCCCTCTCTATTTAATGCAGCTATATTTAAAGAAACACTGCATTTACATGAATGCTGTGGAAATTGCATAACTAGTCTAATTCAAACCAATTTTGGGAAATGCATGTAAACCCGGGAACTATGGCTGGGGTGTCAAATGCCAAAAATCCCAAGGACACAGCTAGAGAAGCTGATATGCACTCAGATGACCATTGCGCAGTTGAAAATACGTGCAGACCAGGAGAGGTGATCAAGTGCACAGGGTAAAAACAGCCATGACTTGTACTTGACAAACTGTGGCCTCTCCACCAAGCACATGCTGTTTTGTTTTGGTCTGCTACATGAACTAAAAAGTGAAAACTACCGGAGCTTCATTGTGTTTATTTGTGCTGCAGAGAGCAAATAACTTGAGTAACGCAGTGTAGCATGTCTGAAAATCAAATGACTAAAGTTTTTAGCAGTAATGCTAAATTACTAGATGCATGTGATGTCTCACTGGCCCCTGTTCACACCTATTTGGTTCTTTAACCTGCATGTAGACTGGGATGAGAGTGGTCTGACAGGTCTTGGGGCAAAAACAATTTGAATTGTTTTTTTAGCACACTCAGTTGCACATGTAAATATAGGGATAGACACTTTTATACCCACTCCTGCTATTGGTCAGCCTTTGTCATGCTCCAAGTGAGTTACAGATGGATTCAACCAATCATAGTGAAGTGTGGACCCTCAGAAAAGGTGTGGATGTACCTGCTGTACCTGATTGTATTGCCTTGAAAGCATGAAAAACAGTACTAGTTCATTTTACACAGTTTGCTCTAAATGTATTGGTCACTCTAATTTATTCTGAGCATCCTAATTATTTACTGTGATGATCTTATAAGCCTTGTTTACAGCTTTACAGGCCAGAGCATTTACTTTCACTTTAAAGCTAACAAACAATAGCATCCCAATGATACACTTGCTGTTTTGCAGATAATAAAATGCTCTATAATTATATGCAGAAAGAAGCTATTGACCTTTCTACTGAGGCAAAACAGATTTTACTTTATTACATGAAAAACAGCCCACCAATAGGAAAATGTTACCACTAATACTCTCATAATAAAGTATTAAAACCGTTTATCAAAATGCTGGGCTAAATAATTTTTTTATATTGTGAAAAAGTGCCTCACCTGGTCACACATTTTGTTAATTTAAAACATGGTGATGTGAGTAATTAATCAATTCAATGTTTTGTTAAAAAAAAAAGAAAAAAAAAGAAAAGGGTTTTTAATCTTTCTAGGGCCTAGGCTACCCATTGTCTGAGAACTCTCATCACACCAGCTGCCTCCTAAGCACATGACTTTTAGGGACAAATGATAGCTAATAAAACATTTGATTGAGAGGAGTATAGAGTGAGAACCATAAACTGACTGGATCCTGCCCTTTAATTTCACCATCTCTGGAGAATTGCTTTTTGCTGTGTCGCAGGGAAGGTCCCGCATGCAGGCAGTTTAGCAGGCTGCCCATGGACTCAAATTTAATTTAGCTTGCATGCTGTGTGCTCTGTGTGTATGCACATGCGCATGTCTTTTTGTCGCACTGTCCGTGTGTCTGACTGAATAAATAATTTTTAGTGTGGCTGTGCAGAAATCAGCAGCACGCGGAAATAGTGCCACTGTGCTTGCTTGTGTGTTTTGTCTATTCTCTAGTGATTATTGTTTTACTCTGGCTGCAAGCTCAGAGGATGTTATTTGCTCTTTACTTGTATTTGTTTATGGGCATCTTTTAGTATTCCAAATGACACATTATCTCCACAAACCACCAGCATTCTGCTTTTGCCTTATCAATTGTTGCTTAAGCTTGTGGGAATAATTTTCCTTGGACCATATGCTTATTGCTCTTAGAGAAGGAAGCCTAGGGAATGTTAAACAGTGGTTGCGGTGGCCTTTCAGAATGGCGAGTTTGTATCATTTCTCTGTTTGTGTGTGTTTATGTGTGCAGGTTCTTGATGAAAGCCTAGAGCAGAGGCATATATCAGAGCTCGAGCACTAATAAAAGGCCAGCATGCTGTGCTCCTCTCCTTCTGGGAACAGCGCTGCTTTTTACGGCTTCCCTGACAGCAAGATAAAGTGCCCTTCCAATTAGAAAAATATTTGGCCACATACCTACCAACTGGAATCCTGGCTTTTATTTTTTATACCATTTGATCAAAAATTGTTGCTATTTTTAAAGTGTGCTTTCCTATCATCCCGTTCTGGGTTTTCACGTTAATATGCACTCCACGTGGTCTCATATTGCAATATAATGAAATAACATTAACAGGATTTGGTGTCATTCTTTTTATTTTGGCATTTCTTTCATACGTGAGAGGCTGGATGTGCTCCTGTTTTGGCATGGGCTTGTTAGCGAAATGGTACGTGTTGTAGCATTTTGCATAAAGCAGTTCGTGCTGCTGTGTGTGTCTGCATTGATGTCATTTTTGTTTCCCCTGTCATCAATCTATGCCTCTTAGAAATATGTGTGTATATACTTAACCATTGGCGAAGGATCCATCAGTTTAAGAATACAGTATTTTTTCCTAGTTTTCCAAGGTGCATTAAAATTAAATTCTCTCTTGTTGTTGTGAAAAGAGGCACACGTAAAAAATAATTGGCTGTAGGAGAGAACAAAGGGCTGGCTCCTCTCCCCTCCATACACATCCTAGCCCGGCATTAATACCAAGCATGCTGCATTGTTCTGCTGTCTGCAGCCATCCCCCTAGCCAGACACTCAGCTCTAGAGAAGTCACTTTTAATGTCTGATAATCAAGGTGAATTTTCAAAAAGCTGCCATTTTCAAATGATGGTGTATATATTATGTGTAGATGGGAGTTCAGGAGCAAGAGGAGCCCACTGAAAGAGAGAGAGCAGACTGCAGCCATGCAAAGTGAAAGAGGGACACCTGAAGGCCTCTGATGTAACTGCACCTGAGAATCATCTTAAAAAAGGGCGACCTTTGAAATAAAATATTAGAAAGACTGTTAATATTCACGTGATAATATCCTTTGTTTTCTGTCTATGTGCTTTAAGTGACAAGTTACAAGATTCTTACATTTGCATGGAGCACAAAGACCAAAAAACAACACTGTGTGTTTCCTGTGGGTCTGCCCTACAAAAAGAGAATGCATTGAGAGGCGCTGCCTGCTGTTTCCTGTGTTGAAGGCAGCTTTGTGCAGTTATTGGGGAATGAGGCAGCCAGCAGCAGAGCGCTGGAGCATCATTTCCCCGCTACAGGGCACAGACTCATCTCCCACTCGCTCCTCCCTCTTTCTCCCCCTCCACGAGGTATGATTATTTCTCCTCTGCTCTGCTGCACCATTCTATTCAGGTCTGCTGCTACCCCTCCCTCCTGTCATTTTTCATGGCATGTTTTTGCCCATGTGCAGCTCTGCACATTTGCTCTGTGCCTGTGCAATATGTTAAGGAGGTGAATATATGCAGTGTGCACAACATAATAAGTATATATTTATTTTCTTTGCTGGTGATTTAGTGATTTTTTCCAGTGGCTGAGAAAATGCAGGCTTCACCCATGTATCTTAACAAACATGACTGCTGTGTATGCACTCGCCTCCAAGGCTTTTTACTCACCAGGGAAACCAAATTATACATCTGAGGCAGGGCTGGTTGTGTTTCGTGCTATGACTGTAAAAAACCTGCCCAGTGATGTTGATCTCACAAACATCTATGATTTGTACTGTACAGTACATGGTTTGATGCAGAAAAGCAAAAATGGCATGCAATTTAATTATATATTGGATATTGTCCTATTCATTGCATGTTTTTTTTTTTTAAATATATTTACACATTTCACCATGTTTCTAACCTTTGTCATAGTGTAATGTAGTGTGGTAATACAACAAACACAATATGTAAATCTTTTTTTTTTTTTTTATCTAATTGTAGGAGAGTAACCCACTGAAACATTTAAACTGATTGGCTGCTGCTCTAGAACCTGCAAGTTTGCAAGTCAATTTTGATATTGAAGTAAAAAAATTCACCATTACAGAGTCTCTTTATATACATTTGACATTATCAACTGTCATCAGAAAAAAATAATTATAACTGAAAATTTAAATCACATTAGCTGAACCATTTTGTTTTTGTATGATTACATAATAAGGCATTCATATGTGTGAGAGATCATTTCTTTTTGGTAGTGGCAGCATATTTTCAGAGTGTGGGGCAGAATGGAGCAGAGGGCCAGAGGCATTCTGTTGAAAAGATGTGAGGGGAATGAGGAGTGTGGAGAGACAGGCAGCGTTTGCCAGTCCTCAGTAGCAGAGCAGGTCTGGCTCTGTGCCAGTCTGGGCCGGGAGCCCACGGGGAGGCACTGTGTGGCTCTGATGATAGCACTGAGAGGTATGTAGTGACTAGAGACTCCAGGGGAGAGAGAGGAGCACATGTATGACTGTGGGGGTTTGCAGCTGACTGTGCAAGAGGCTGGGACTGCATTTGCATGTGAAGTGGTCACACAAGGATACAGTCATGTATTTTAAATCTGTATTTCTATATTTGAAGGCTTTATTGCATTTGACCCAGTGCTGAGGCAACCTGTCTACAGCAAAACACAAAATAAACTCATTTACAAAAAAGTTAGGTACCTCAGCATTACAACATAGCCAGTTGCGTTATCATCTACACCTATGATGACTGTGCTTGCTTTCCTGGCTCTACCCAGTAGCCTAGACGCTTATTTTGACAACCATTCTTGAATGTATTATTATTTAATACTTGCAGTTGAGCTATGGTTTATTTGCAAATTTTTGACTAGGCCTGCATATGTAGTCTGTATACCTCTCTGTGGTCAAACAGTGTCACATTTGGTGACATTAGGTTATAATATAGAAAGAGCTCCACACAAAGTCAACTGGGTACAAAATTTCTTAGCTTAACAATCATTTCATTAAATCATTAGTATGCATATAATATATAACAAAATGAACAACTTGTTTTTATTATATGCTGAGTCATGCTGAGTTCAAGCAATGAAAGAAACTTAAACTATGCTTGAATTTCTTACATTTTTATATATATATATACATACATACATATATATATATATATATATATATATATATATATATATATATATATTTATCTTTTGCCTCTTATTCTTTTCACTTTCGTACCCTAAAATATTCTTCACACAACTCAGCAGTTCCGCATGGCAGACGGCTCTAATATAATCTCTGTGTCTGAATTCTAATTTATACCGTCAGGATAAAATAAATAGTCTGCAGTTAATTATGGGGAGCCAGGTCCTGGCTTTGCCCCAGTGATTTATGAAGCGCACATAGGCATTCTGCATCACATTTTTCTTAATTTCTTTTTAATCTGTCTTTCAATTAATTTCACGCTGAATGTCTTAATGATTGCAAAAGGCTATGCTAATAAGACTGGGAAGGTAAAATGACCCAGTGCACACTAACTTGGTTTGAAAGCTTGTGGTTGTGTTGAAGATCTTAAGTCCAACAGCTCAGTCTTTACATAGAACCAGATATTCACATCTTCATGAATTTTCTAGTGAATATAATACAATACAGTGCCAAATACAATGTCAATTGTTCAGTGATTGGCATCTTCACACCCATCCTGCCGTAGTGTAAACTGCTTCATTCAGCGGATGCAGACTATGTCACTCAATTTGAGAACTACGCCCATTTTTCCAGTGATTTTGACACTGTATGATTGTCCAATTCACACATCTCTCAGACTTTTCACAAATTCAACCCATAAATACAACTTGTATTCTCAGAAGAGCAGAGCATTTTTGTTCTTCTTTGTTAACACAAAATGTGGTTTAGCCATTACATATTCAGTCTGACTGTTTTCTAACTAAATTGTGTAAGGCTTTTTAGGAGTATGTACTTCTTCCTGAAGCTTCTGTGCTCTGCAGGGCTCCTACTGTTGTCCCTGTGTGAGCAAAGCAGAAAGTCACCGTCTCAGACAAGAAAATGCCTTATATGATTAGAAGCGTTTCATCCATCGTTTCACCCCCTCTTAAATTAGACCAATCTCTCCTCTGTACGTGTTATTCACCATCGTTTTATGCCAATTAGCATGATGCGCTGTTGTTGCTGTGCTGGGAAGGCCTGTGTGAGGTAGGCTCAATATAACAGTGGTGGTCAGTTACCAGACAGCTCACATCAACCCAGGCCCATTAGGGACATCTACACACACAGCTCCCTGCATTAGGATGCTCTCATTTACCGCCTCCATGTCCAGCCATTTCTCTCTCTTTTTCTCTCTCTCTTTCCCTCTCTCTCACACTCATTCTTTCCTCTCTCTTTTTTTTAATTTTCCTCTCAAAAACAGATCCCACATTAAGCACCCAAGCATGGCCAGCTTGCAGTGCCTCTCCTGAAAGAGCAAAGGAATGATTTAATTTCTCCTCCTCTCTGTCTCCGTGGCCTCCTCTGGCTGCTCATACACACATCATTAGACACACAGGCCTCATTTTCATCTTCCTGTGAGGGCACACGCAGGGTTTTAACTAGTTCGCCTCACCACAGCCATTCCCGGCGATCAATACCTGTGGTCAGGACAGAGCATGCAGCGCTTCCTAAATAGGCCCTGTAAGTTCAACCATAAAACACCTCAGAGGCCATATATGCCACCTCGTAAATCCTTTTCCCTCACGTTTTGGCCTGTGTACCTGTGGAGAAGCCAGTGTTGCTTCTCTGCCTTTGGATTGGTTACACATTTTACACTCATAATGACAGGTAAGAGGTCATGGCTTTAAAACACAGCTAAATACAGGTCATTGCAGTTCACGTAAATGGTGGTGCGTGGTAAGAGGGGGTAGCGATACATGCAGAAAGTTGTGCTATTCTTTGCACCATGGCTTACTTAGGCATTGCTCATATGGACACTGGCCTTTAGTGTGGGTGTCATTATCCATCTCTTCCTGACGACTATCTCTGTATAAAGTATTTCAAGGGTCATATTACACTATTTTCTAATCTGTTAATCTGTTATTTCCTCATGAAAAACATACCTGGAGTTTTGTTGTGTTTCATTCACACACATTTAACACACAAACCCTGCAAACGTAAGGTGAATTCTTCACTCTAATGACAGAAAACACTATGTTTGACCTTGTGATGTCATGTGGTAATGCTCCACCGTGTTTTTAAACTCCATACATCTTCATTAGAATCATTTGGATTATTTCAGACCTGGAATTCCCCATCTTTACTCAACAAAAGGTAAAAAGTAACTAATAACTTAAAACGGCCACTTCATGACATCACAAGGTGGAACAGGGCATTTTGAGCTTTGGAGCTGTAGACAGACTAATAAAAAAAGGGTGTGAATGAAACAAAACAAACTCACAACTATGTTTTTGATGAGGAAACTGCATTATAACATGGTTTAAAGCTGTGTCAGTTTTGTGTGATATAGGAAAGGCTGTGCTGGATTGTACTCCTGTCCCTCCTACCAAATGGAGTGGCATTATTGCAGCGGGTGCACACAGATATCCCCCATTTGAATATGACGTAAAAGCCCACCTTATATTATTGTCCAATTCAGTCTGTTTTAAATGTGATGAAAATGCAACAAGTGACTTTTTAGGAGGTTAGGAGGTTATAGTAATGTAGAGAAATACGTGAAAAGAGACTTAGCATGTGATCAGGCACATCATCAACGTCTGCAGAAGTTTAATTTAAACACTGCAGTCCTCTGAATATAGATGTGCTAATGAGATAAGATAGATAAGATAAGCTCAGAGGAATAGTCAGTACAAGCTTTCCTGTATAGAGAGGCCCATGTTTGGATTGTGGATAGCAGGAGAGGAACAGGTGATGTATGGACCAGATGAGAGTTGGCCTGGGGGCTGGGAGACAGACAGAAAAATGGATGTTTTTCTCATTTTGCCTCGCCTCCGAGGCTCTCAGTTGGCCTGATTCCTACATTTCCCAAACAGATAGCCAACAACTTTAATTACCTTTGCATCCAGCCACTCTCCCTATGCACCACTCCCTTCCACGCCTGTGCAAATGAAAGAAAGAGAGGGATGGAAGGAAGCGAAGCATAATTACTTATTTTACTGGAGTGCGCCAGAATGCCTTTTGCCAAATGACTCTAATTCCAAATGGTTAACAAGATTTTTCTTTTTAATAGAGCTGAATCCATGTGACAGCAAATTGCTTTCCTATTTGGGACCTTAATGGCTTTTCATACTTCGCACTTCCAATAAGCAGTAAACTCGGAAATTAATATTGCACACTGTGTTATGATGCAAATGGGACTGAGATAGGAGGGCTGTACCTTCATGCAGAAACCTCTGATTAGATCCATAATTGCTCTGGTGGGATAATTCTGCCCGTTTGTTTGAGTTTATTTATTTATTTGTTTAAATTTGGTTTGCATTCTTCACTCTACCATCATTATCAGCAGCACATCTACATTCATGTTTGTTGCCTTTTACTCCAGAATCACTTTTAATTAGTTGTAGAAGATATTGATGTCATTTCCACAGCTGTCATAGTATGAGACTGGTGCAAAGCTCCACTTCTCTATTGCGCTTTATTAAGAAGCAGCCGTAATTCTGTTCCAGCACGCTTTGCGCCTGAATGAGACAAGTACTTGGCATTAGCTTGTATCACTCTAGCATCAACTGTCACACTTTGAAGTAATTTGTTCTCATTTATGAACAGGCGCATTCAGAAGATAATGTAAATTTTTGCAGGTTTTAATAATGAACTTTTGATCCAAGTTATTTCATTGTGATTTCATTTTCACTCTCTTGAACAGAAATACTTGTCTTTGTCTTAGGACTGATACCTTTAAGGTCACCCCTATAAATGCATTCATTAATTTTTGGGAGGAATCTGAAGTCTGAAGATAATTAACTGGAGTTTACATATAGATTTACATATAAGACTAATTCATTCACTTATTCACAGAATGCAACCATATGTGGAAGGTCCAATGGTCACTTTTGGTCTTTTTTTATCTTCTGGAAATGTTTTAAAGCAGAAAATAATTGAATGTCATCCTTTTACATCCTTATCATTTTCATCATATTATTACAATTAGTACCAAATTTGATGATGCATTGGATTTTTTTAAAATTCAAAACTATTACAGGGCAATTGTTCAAAAACAAAAACATTGTAAATGAAGTAGGTAGAGCTACACTGCTTGGTCAAAAAAAAAGTCACCACCTGGATTTAACTAAGCAGATAGGTACGAGGTTGCTGCAGTTGGTCAGGTTTAGGTTCAGCAACAGTGTGTGCTCAAAGAATGAGGTCAAGGCTTTGTGCAGCTGTCAGACTCGACCATCATCAATGCAAGATCTTGGTGAAAAATTAATGTTATTGGAGTTATTGGCATTTTTCCAATAACTCTCTGTGGTGGCCAATCCATGTGTGAAAATGAGGTCTCATGCTCCCTAAACCTTTCTTTCACAATTTGAGCCCGATGAATCCGGGCATTGTCATCTTGGAATATGCCCGTGCCAACAATTCACAATGCAGTATAATGAAGTACAATTTCTTACTCAAGTAAATATAACAGGTCACATACCCATACATATGAAAGAGTAAATTACCATGGCAACCCTTAACATTCTCGCTGGCTTAGTCCCATTTCACCTACCATCCTCATAATTGGTGCTGAATCTTTATGCATATTTAGGGAGAAACCCATGATGATCATAATAAGACAATATTTATGAACCTGAAATCTGACAGCCAAGTGCTGGGAATGGAAGAAGTGATGTTCATTAATTCTGAATATTAATGTAGCAACAGGATGTTTTAGGAACTGATGAAGGTAGGTTTTACAGATAAGCCCCTCTCCATTCTCGAGTTTTCATTTGGTTTTAATTGGGTCACCCTCTCATCTCCCTTCTGCTCTTATACCCCCTTTTTGTACAACCTGGCTTAATTAGACCTACATTACAGTGACACAACCAAAACATTACATCTACTTCCAGAGAATGTGCTGTTTTTAGCTGTATTGATGAGACATGCCATGTAACGACATTTGCTGTACTGCTGGAGTCATTAATGGCTGTGGGCTCACATAGGGTTGTATGGCAGCACTGAGAAAGTGGATAAAAGGTTTTATGGAAATAAAGGACAGCTCCTGAAGGAGGAGATAGCAGGCGTAATGACTGCTGTACCAGCAGCTGCTCATTACCAAGGTCAGTGGCATCAGGACCAGCCGAGATGTGCTAAGTGGGCCTGAGCTTTTAAATGACATGATGCCTGGCCATCGACTCTCACTTAGTCAAACTCTTCAGACACACGGCAAGCTCTATTTGTGAGGCTTCCGCTGTCAAACTGAGGAAGAGGTTTATGGTACATTTTATTTCGCCTGGTGCTAACAGATCTGGCATTTCAACTTGTATACTAATGCAATATAAAATAAATTCAGTAATTTCTTTAAAGTTATAACAGTAACTCCACCGGTTCTCACTATGCTCTGGTTAATATTGTTGGAAAATGTCATTGAAAATGATTTGCTTATCTATGAAAAGTCTGGTCCTAATCTTTGTTGAAGATCGCACCATAGTAAACTCTGACAAACCACCATATTGAATACAGGTGGCCTGATGATGCATGGATATATAATTCAGAGATCTGGATGACTGCTTTATTTAGTCAGCTCATAAACACACTAGAATTGCCCCGGGCACCCCAGTATTGGAGAGCCTTGTCTTACTCATGAGAAACGCATGTACAAGCCACAACGCACTTGTTCTGGTCCAGTCTCCACTTCAGATTAGTGCTACAATATGACCCATTCAGACCAGTTTAGAACACTGTAAAAGGCTATGTTTTTACCACAGGAGTATACAGTGAACACATTTTTTGTTTAACAGAAAAGATTGCATGTTGTAGTTTACTTACTTTAAACTTCTTTAATGCCAGTTCTATGTGGTAGGGTTGGTGATTGTTGATCATTGATTATATAGCATTTTGCTTATTAAATTCTCACCAAACTATGACAGCACATTTTGTTCACTGGTTGCAAGTTTATCACCACATATACACATATACACATACTGTATGTTAAGTCTTATTTTTTATTTGTATAACCTACATCAGTGTTGCTAACCAGTGATCTGTAATCTGAATATTGTAGGACCTTTTAAGCGCTGTCATGCTTAATTCAGGCTTGCCTTTTGTGCTGCAGCTGTAGGTAAATACTGTAACTGTAGGAGATATTTGAATGTCTTAATAGAAGTAACAGCAGCATCTCTAAATGTGTTGAGATGGAGGCGTGAGGAATGGGATCATTAAGGTAATGTGTTCAGGAAGCCAATGACTGCTGCTGTAACCTCTGCTGCTCAGACTGATTTTCAGTAAGTGCACAATCTAAGGTCACCTTAATCAGAGAGCAACACTCTCACAACACACATACTCACAGGGCCTCAATTACAATGAGAAATTGCCTTTAAATGAGTTGTGCACCACAAGCCATTTCTTTTTATGCATTTTTATGTCTGTTATGTGACTGCAATAATATAACTCATTTGTCTGCAACAATAATACACGTTGTTTGCAAAGAATTATGAACCCACAGTTTCAATACTAATGCAAACTGCCTATTATAAATCACCCTCAGGAAACAATCATAATGATATTTGTTACCATCGGCTTAACACAAAGGAATCATATTTATATAGCTATGTAGTCTGATTGACATACTTTGTTTTTGCCACAAATGTTTTGTATAGGATATTTAACGTGAATGCACTTATAATGCCCCCAAGGAGACTCTTTTAGACTGTTTACTTTTCATTACAGAGTCACTGTCTTCACATTTGTCTCATGTAGCGAGTAGCATGTGGCACTCAAGGCTTTCATTTGTGAATTTAGTGGAACTGGTTTGGAGGAATGGTTTTAAGAACATTATTTATGTTATTTTACATATTGAAATGAGACTCAAGAAGTCTGTAATCACTTGTACTTCATCATCATTGAATCAATGGATGTATCCTATCATGTTTCTACATTTTATAGGTATTATCATGTAAGATGTATCTCTTTATGCTCTTTATTGCTTGAACCCTCTCCCCCATGACACCTGTGTGGCTCCAGACGTCCACACGGGCCTCTCTGAACAGTGGCATTCTCGCCTTTGGGCCTCAATGGCACACCTTGGAATGGATCTTTATTTACAACACAGAACTCGGAAACAGCTGGTCAATCCATTTAGCCTAAGGCCACTGATTTGTTCGTATTTACTACAACAGCCAAAGAAAAGCCTGGGTATTTTTTCCTCTCTCCTTCCTATTGATCCAGCGCTTAGAAAATCTGCCCTGCTGTCTAAACACTATTGATCCTTGCCTCTCAACGACAGGCTCTTGCACCAGTATATAAAGGGACTGGATGAATTGGAATTTCATTTCCGACAACTTGTTCCTGTTATTTTTACCCTTTTTCAGTGGTAGAAAGCGAGGGGTAACGTGCCAGCAGACCACCACTCGCAGACAGTCAATCTGGGTTTCCTTTTGAACGGGCAGAGGATGGGGACATGTTGGGCAGACTTTGCTACCATAGTCTGACTTTGTTGTTTCAAAGTTTCCCTCATCAGTCAAAGATCACAAAACTCAGATTATACAGTATGAGAGAGGAAGATACATATATTTGTATTTTTATTCTTCTGCCGGTCTGGTGTTTTGACCTTGTCCTCACAATGATATAACTTCAATTATAGTTTTACTTTAAACAGGTAAATTGTTCATGTAGAACTGCTGTATGTGCCTCCAGTGGGCCCACCTCCTATTATTCCCAGAAGACAGAGTGTTACATAAAAAGGGAGGTTGTGTTTTAATTAACTTCAATATTCAAGTAATGGCTGTGAAGCTGGCTCACATTTCATCTTAAGCACTTAATGTTAATGCATATTTTAATACATTATTGTTGCTACCATCATAATTCTTGTGATAACTGTAATTATTAGATTCATGGCAGAATTATAATTGTGTTCCCTGAGGGGACATATTTTGTAGTGAAATAGTTTTTGCTCATGTCTAAAGCTCCCAGCTGTTCCCTCTCCAAAAGAGTGAGCAGACGCTGATAAAGACAAACACACAAACACTGTCGCTGCGGCTGTGCTGTAAAACACTCCATCTGAATTGCATATCCGCCTTGCCACAGAGCTTGTCATAAGTTGTATTAAGAAAAATGGTCACACGGTTTGACATAAATTGGAAAATGACATTTGGAAAATGGGCGCTGCTGTGGAAATTAGAGATATTAAAATTATAAATCAGTGTCGAGAAGTGCAGAGGGTGTGGCAGCTTGGCTTTTTCTCTTCTGATTGCTTTTCTGTTCATCTTCTGCCATCACATTTTTTACTTATTCCCATCCTGTGTTTATTCTGTAACTCGTTGGAGCCTTGTTGTAAGGTTAGAGCCCTAGAAATATTTAGTAAATTAGAATTTTAAAAAGAGTATCTCAAATGTGTGTCCAGCCCCCTTATCTGAGTGAAAAGCATACTTAAATGGTATGCTCCTAGGTGTTTGTGAGCTGCTTCACTGTCTTCACTAACCTGCTAATGGATCATCTCTGAGCTCTCATATGTATTATGCAAAGGTAAAGTGTGCTGACACCTTTAAAACAGATTCATTCAGTGCTCTCTCAGCCCTGTATCTTTCCACTGGCCTTGTGGTGAGCATCTTTCTGAGCTTCAGGTGGAGACAGGCCCCAGCCACATGCTGGATTAAAAGATGGAGCTGCAAAGAAAGGTCAGTAGTATGACCCACACGTCTGGGAATACACAAAGATGTGTAACTTTCATACTCTGCTGGAGTCAAAGGCTCTGCCTCTACATGTGAACATGCACAATCTTTTTTATCTAGTTTCACAAAGAAATAAGATAGACAAAAAATGGCAGAGTGGCCTCCACGTTGTCACCTTTGGCCTGGCTCCTGTCAAGGGAATATGGTGCCTTTTGAGGAGCCACATATGCTGCCTTTAAGATGTCGGTCAAAAGCATTTTCATTTGAAGAGAAAACATTCAATCTTAGTGTCCTTGATGGATAAATGTTCAATTCACTTGTATCCTGTAAGTGTTTATACAAAAGTCCAGAGTATTGTCACGTCTTATAGAGATGTGAAAAGCAGGAGGTCACCCATTTATGAGCAATCACTTCCTCAGACCTGGTTTATGCCTCTGCCGCATGCTCTTCTGAGATTTTCATCTTGAATACCATAAAAACCTTGAATCCCACACAAGCCCCCAAACAGAGAGAATCGTTAGAGGATCAAACTGAGTCTGCATTGTACATAAAATTACTTTCTGTGAAATATGAGATAAAAAGAATGGGTAAATTGGAAGAATTAAAACTCTACTGAATACATTTTCATTTGTAGTGTATCCAGAACTATAAAAGAATCCATTGAACTTTATGGCAACTGCATAATGTTTGAATGTGCAACAGAAAGTGGAATTTTGTGTGCCACCTGCAAAAACTAAGAATGTGCTTTTTATATTGTGTAGATGTCGATTACTATTTACTGATAGCCCATCTCATTAAATTTTTCCCTACAGCCAAATTTTCTCCATCAGCAACCAGCACTGTGCACATCAACAGTTCTGCACTTTCATTTCATTTGTGCCTTAAATTTCACTTGCACTTTCTTTCATTTTTGATTAAATATTAAAGCAGGCATTTCCTGTGGAGGTCAAGTCATATGTAAGAAAACAAATCCGTTGGCATTGTATGTCCCGTTTATTTAAATTGTAAATGTGCTACAATAGTTTAAAGATCCCATGTTATGCTATTTTCTGATCTATGTTTAAAATTTTGTTTTCTCAACCAGTACACTACCCTGCATACTTAGACTGTGTTTTTCTCTCAAACAGAAAATAAATGCCAACTTGTTCTACTTTGTGATGTCATGTGGTAATACAGGAAATGCTCCGCTGTATTTTTAAATTTCATAGACCTTCACTAGAGTCATTTGGAAATTTCAGCCCTGGAATTTTCAATCTCTACTGAACAAAATGTAAAAGGTAGATGATAACTATCGCTTCATGATATAACAGGGTGCAACTGAGATTTGGAGACTAATAATAAAGGGTTACTCAAACGTGTGAATGAAAAAAAAAACACCTACAGTATGGCTAGAATATTTTTAAATACATTTAATACTTGACTTAATACAAAAATACCCATTTGCTTGCTGAAGGACAAGATTTCAGTTTCAAGTTTGTCAACAAGCATTTCTTACACACCCAACACAGTGGTCTCTTTAGTCACCTTATGACACTTTGGGATGTCAGTAAAATTGATTGATTTTAATAACACCTTTCTCCGCTGCTGTGGGATGGGTGATAAGCCTGACCTTTCTGTAAAGATGCTTGTAAAAAAAAGTTGTAAATCACAGGTTGAGTAGTCTTTTTCTCCATCCAAACTTTTGGATGCCATGATTAAATTGTGATGAAGTGTTGTGAAATTTAATGGCTTTTCAATTGAAACAAATCACAAATATACCACAATGGCGGCATGGTGGCTGAGTGGCTAGCACTCATGTCTCACAGCAAGAACATGCAAACTCCACACAGAAAGGCCCGGGCAAAGATGGAAACTCTGTGTGGAGTTTGCAATTTTTCTGGGTTCAATCCCCGGGTCACCCGAGTTTGCATGTTCTCCCCGTGTCTGGATGGGTTTCCTCTGGGCACTCCGGTTTCCCCCATCAACCCAAAACATGCACTGTAGGTGTGAAAGTTGTGTGAGTGAGTGTGGTGGTCGAAGGGACCGTTGGCGCCGCTTGGCCTGGCAGCTGCGCCTCCGTCAGTCTGTAAATAATCCTCTGTAAAGCGTCTTTGTGACATCTGTCTGTGAAAAGCACTATATAAATTTAAACTTACTTACAATGATTTGCAAATTTATTTTGATGGAAGTATTACCCAATTATGCAAAGATAGGTGCAGTAACATGGTATCTATCTAATAGTAACATAAATAGAGCATTGATTAAAACTCATCTGTTAATGTATGTTAATGTAAATGTTTCAAGCTCATACCCTGACCAAGGTGGTTAGTCAGGTAATTAAAGGTCCTATATTACACAAACCTGACTCTCGTGAGCTTTAAGCCATGTTTAAATGCTGCTAGCTCCTCCTGTTGTTGTGTTTTTGTTCATTCACACATGTTTGAGTAACTATTTATTTTTAGTTTGTTTACATCCAAATGATTCTAGTGAAGGTGTATGGAGTTTAAAAACATAGTAGAGCACTTCCTGTATTACTACATGACCTCACAAGGTGGAACAAAGTGTGTTCTGGCAGAAAGAACACACCCTATATGCAGGGTTTGTGTTAAACATGTGCGAATGAAACAAAACCAGGTATGTTTGTGATGAGGAAACATTATTACATTACATTATAACATCGATCAGAAAACAGTGCAGTATGGGCCCTTTAATGACATTGATAAAGTTAAATTAAAACATATGGCTTTAACTTGTGCGTTGAGCAGACATTCTTGTTCTTGGGGCCCGTAGCAGTTCTCAGTGTGTGATGTGCATGAGCCAAAGCAAGTGTTCAGCGTGGAGTTGATCTGTTTTTATACCGCAGTCTTCTTGCTGTGCTTTGGGACGCCAATAAAGTACGGCCTTCAAAGCACAGCCAAGCGCCACTTACTGCTGAGTGCTTCTCTGGTGGTTGTACGAGATTACCCTCAAAACAAAGTGCAGACAGGTTGATTAATAGAGGGGTCTGCAGAGGTGCGGGCTGCAGTATATTTTCACACTCCGCCAACACTCGCTCATTTCATTCGCATGGACTTTTATGGGCTGATCCTGTCACTGAAGGAGTTTGTCACTTCATAAAAACGGTCCCCACCCTCAGTGTCTTTAAGTAGAAAAAGTTATCAGAGCTGTTACAGTCATGCAATTTAACGTCCTGGGGGCACACGTTGACTCTTAAGGGCAGCGATGTTGATGTAACATATTGGACTAGGATGTGTATGTATTGACGATTCATATTAAATGGGTACATGGCACTTGATCTGTTAGGGCAAAAAATTATTGCATGAGATCCTTACTACGAACAGTAACCATTTTGTATCGCTCCTTGCTCAAAGATAAATGTTGATTTTTGGAATTAGGAAATGCTTGAGTTGGTACTGAACACTTGGAGCTTACAGAGAGTGTTTTGTTTGATAAGTGTGATAATTGAAAATATGAATTTGCTAAGGAATTGCTGTATATGATGATCGCTGTTTCCATAGTGAACCAGCTCCACTATCTTTTTGTAATATGTCTTTTCCAAGGACACAACAACAGTATTATCTTAGGTAAGGTTTGAACTGGCTGTCCCTTAGTTAGGTGTAAACATAACCCACTGTGCTTCCATTGCAAAATAAGTACTTCATATCAAGAAAACATCAGGGGGATGGTCTTATTAGAAATCTTAGTGAGAAAACTGCAGAAAAAGCAGAAAATAGTATTAAAAAAATTAGAACAGCAAGGACAATAACTCAATAGCACTCAAGAACTTAAATATTTACATACATACTTCAAAACTATGTCATGGCTGTAGCCCCTCCTGAGTCCCCACTAGAGATGCACTGATCCAGCTTTTCAGCTCCCATACCAATTTCAATACTATAGCTTTAAGTTTCTGCTGATACCAGATATCAACCAGTACCAGTGAAGAAACTTAAAACAGCATTAATTTAATTTAAACAAAAATCAAATAAGATAAAAGTGATCCAAGTATGTTATGTAGCTGTCATTTATGCTTCAAGTAACTACAGAACAACTTTGTATAAATAAATGTTCAAACATTATGAGACTTGGGCCAATATTATCAGTAAATATCAAGCAAAGTCAATTTATATGTCCAATACATGGACAGTACCGATCCTGAAGTATTTGCTGGAACAGATATCAGCATCCAAATATACGTTAAGCCAAGATCCGTTCCAACAAATCCTTCAGGATTTGCGCCGATGTCCATATTTAATTGGTGCATCCCTAGTCCGCACCTCTCATCCTTGCCTGCATCCTCTAACATGCAGCGCTCCCTACCATCCTCTCCTTCATCACTTTGATTGTTGATGTAAATGGCTCTTTCCACAGTGCCATAATCAGTCTCCAGTGCAATTCCTATATAATGCTACAATACAATTAGTCTGTTGTGCTAAAAGATTAGGTGCTGTATTTTGAACTATACATAATTAAATGTATTGATGTGATGAGGGTATGGCAACAGGGAGCTGACTTTTGATCTGAAAACTATTTGAAACAGTTGGGTGGAAAGGTACCGGTGAACAGGTCCCAGCGAAAGCAAAGAGAGGGCAGAAGCAGCGTGCCATGTGGTCACCTCCTCATCACATCACAAGCCCCTAATTAACTTCTGCACCACATCACATTGCAATCAGCAAAACCACTAAGGAAATTGGATTTTTTTCTGCCCTTCTTGCTGTTCAAAAGAGTTAAAATGCATATTAGCCTTGTGTTTTTAATTAACATTTTGTGCTTAGGAGGCATGTTAACAGTATCCCTTAATGAGCTTTGTGGAAGGCAGCCACACAGAGGACAAAGGGCAACTTCTTCATGTGTTTGCTGATGCACCTTTCTTTTATGCTAATACAATACGAATATGTACAATACGTAAGTAATTATCGTTGAACTCTTTATTCTATATCACCTGCCCTGTTTGTGAGGATTCAAACGTCAGATGTATGCTTATTTATTTCATTGTTGGATTCTGCCTACATACCGTTCAGTCATGAGCAAGTGGGGCATTTGATATTATATATAAGATACATGTATTGTTATATAGGGTGTAATTTACATCGCATTGTATTCCAAGTGATTTCTATATCTTTTTTATTATGTCATGAATGACTTATCTCTCACTATACACCACATTTAAGAGATGGGCGATAGGTGTGCACTGGTCATGAAAACTTGGTCATATTTATTACTACCTTTACAGTGTAGAGAAAGTGTCAGCTGTGGTCAACTGGACACTGTTTTGGAAAGCAAGATGTTTTGCCTCCGATTGTGTTGGATAGAAAACCATTTGTTGTAAATACTCAATCTGTGTTGTTTTGTTCCTGCCTTTGACTGGTAGTCAGTGTTCCTTTTGTGTGTCCTTTCGTGTTTGAAATGGGATATTTCAGTGTTAGGGGGAAGTTTTGAGTTCCTTGAAATTTTTATTTATTTAATTTTAGTTCTAACAGCATAGTGAATAATGCATCTCAACTTGCTACATGTACTGTTTTTATCATTAGCATGCAGACCAAGTTATCTCAAGAATACTGAGTACCGGTGAATGTTTGTGATGTTATTTATTTATGTTGTTCCTTTCAATTATTCATTTGTTTATTTATTCATGGATGAACTAACCGAAATTGGAAAATTCATTTTTGCTGAAGGGCACTTGGCCTCTCGCTCCATCCCCTCCTGCACACAGGGGGAGTGGGGTACCAGATCAGCCTTGTTAGTAATTGCTTTGTGAGGTGTTTCGGTAGACTCTCTGCAGGACATCATTTCTATCCAAGTAGACAGGTAAGCACAAAGCCTGAGATGGACAGGACGCAAGGCGGGCAAATTGATGTTCAGAAGTGCAATAAGCCACACTATAGAAGAGGATAAGACTAATTTTATGTTTCTGTATGAAACATAAAAAAATCATGAATTCCAGACAATACAACATGCAGTGAGTACAGTACAGGTTCTAGAGTGAGACAGTGGTGCAAGATGCTAGAAGGACATTTTACTCTTGGTTGTATGTATCTTTTAGTCTCGCTCGACTGGCCTCTGTGCAATTGTGTTGTTGGAGAGTAATTCTGTTCAATTTCACACTTGCGCAAACACGTAACAATTACAACTGACTGAGTATTAACTGAGTGTGGTCTGTACATAGTTTATGTGTATGTTTACATTGCAGACAGAGGCAAAACTTGATGGCATTTGTCCATTTTCAAAATTTCACTTGGAAAAGAAATCATTCTATAGGCTATACTTACAAACTCACCAACTTTAAGTACATTTTATTAGACAGGAAATTATCATTTCACATTTTTCATCTGTGAAGTTAGAATTCAGTGACTTGTGACAGATCAATGCCAACCTAAGTGTGTGCCTTTACCTAATGAATAGTGGTAAAGATCCAGCTAAAGTGTGCTTCATAACAGTGGTCACGCTCTCTTCTTCAAGGTGTCAGCCCACAGAGCACAGCCACAGAATGACAATTTGTATCATTTAATTAGAGAACGCCTCCCTCTGCACAGTTCATTTATTTTAATCTTGTTTATGTACCTTGATTGTTTCACAATAAAGCTTTTTAATTAGCTGCAATTGATTAAATTCCATTGATTCTGTATCCTTATTAAAAGGCCTTTGTTACTCACTGTTTGCCTGCTTTATTTTTCATAATTAATGGCGAGGTGAGGCGCTTTGGGGAGGCACTAGTGGCAGTGTTGCACATTTTGTAATCATAACAATGGTTGGAATTATTTATTGGTTCAGCTGTCAAAAAGTAGCACAGTGACAAGCGTTTAATGAGTTTGTGGAGGCGCCGGGTGCTAGGTGTGTTGTTGATAGATGCAGATATGTGACAGGACTGTGGCTGCTGCTGAATAAGTGAAGAGAAGAGTTTAGCTGAGTGCACATGTTTTATAAGGCCAGGCTTTGTGGCGCTCCCCCTGCTCTGACCTTGGCTACTAGGTTTTTGCACGAATAACCCGCATTAGTGTGCAGACATGAATATGTGTCGGCCCCCCCTTAAGATCTCATTCCCAACCTGCTCCCCGTTTAATTTTGATTGATGACTCAGTTTATCTTTGGAATAACAATCTTGCACACCACCAATGACACTCTCCTCCCCACTCCCCCTTATCCTCTGCCCATCACTTTCACAGTAAGAAAATTATATTAGAAACAAAATGAGATTTGAAATTTTGTGTTTGACAAGCGACTTGATAAAAGGGTTTCAGCCAAGCTTGATCCATGGAAATTTTATGCTAATAATACTGCTGGCCATGCAATCTAGCTGGAAATTAATCAGAGGGCCTGGATGGAGGAGAGGGGAAAGGAGAAGAGGAAGGTGGCCTTCTCCATAAACACCCTCCCCCCAGTTGCCTCTCTGTGGATCTCATCTCAAATAGCCATAGGCTGTTGTCTGTGTGATGGGTGGAGAGGGAGGCCGAGTTAGAATATTACACTGTAGCTTAGTACTGATTGATGCAGTAATGTATGCAGCCATATGTATGCAGCCATGCAGTAAACTGCCGTATGAATTAGACCTATTGTCCTTTGTGCATTTGAGGATAAAAATGCTTAGTTGTAATAAAATAATTTTGCCATATCGGTTTGTATTCTGACACATATTGATGTTTTCCGGCATTGTATCAACAAGGAACGTAATGTCTAAATAAACAGACATTATGGTACTTGAAAAAATCTAGGAAACTGATTGGGTGAAAAATCTGACTAAAGTGGACTGTGAATCTAAAGCTGAGCTTACAAGTAATTCCTTAGTGTAGTGTACAGTAAATTCCTCTTCATCTAACTAGGCATAGCAAGTTAAGTGTACTTTAGTTTTCATTCATAGAACTCATGTTGTGAAGCTGTGCCAATTAATCAGGCTGTTCTTTAAGTTCCTCAAGTTAGTTCATCTTACCTGGTAAAACCATCGAAACCGATTGCCTTGAATTGAGCAAGTAAATGTAACTTATATACACAAGTTAGAATAAAAACAGGTTCTATTCTACTATAATGCCATTTAGGTCTGCATCAGATACACAAGTATGTGAATTTTTATTAGACTTTGAAAAAAAACGTAGCAAACCTTTTGATCAGCTTAAGTTCAAAACACAGCATGTGTAATAATAAAATAATATAGCTTGGTCATTCCATGTCAACTCAACCAAGGCCCCCACACTTAAGTCTCAAAAAATACTGGAAGAGACAAAACAGGAGTATAGATGTAATCTAGCAAAGACTAAATATACAGAGGGAGTATATAGAGACTGAATAAACAGAGGGAGGATACAGAGACTGAATAAACAGAGGGAGTATAGAGAGACGGAATAAACAGAAGGAGTATACAGAGACTGAATAAACAGAGGGAGTATACAGAGATGGAATAAACAGAAGGAGTATACAGAGACTGAATAAACAGAGGGAGGATACAGAGACTGAATAAACAGAAGAAGGATACAGATTCTGAATAAACAGAAGGAGGATACAGAGACTGAATAAACAGAAGGAGGATACAGAGACTGAATAAACAGAGGGAGGATACAGAGACTGAATAAACAGAGGGAGTATAGAGAGACGGAATAAACAGAAGGAGTATACAGAGACTGAATAAACAGAGGGAGTATACAGAGATGGAATAAACAGAAGGAGTATACAGAGACTGAATAAACAGAGGGAGGATACAGAGACTGAATAAACAGAAGGAGGATACAGAGACTGAATAAACAGAGGGAGTATACAGACACTGAATAAACGGAGTATACAGAGACTGAATAAACAGAAGGAGGATACAGAGACTGAATAAACAGAGGGAGGATACAGAGACTGAATAAACAGAGGGAGGATACAGAGACTGAATAAACAGGAGTATACAGAGACTGAATAAACAGAGGGAGTATACAGGAGTATACAGACTCCTCCTCGAACCGCCACTTTAACG
Organism: Odontamblyopus lacepedii; assembly: GCA_034769755.1. Classification (NCBI taxonomy): domain Eukaryota; kingdom Metazoa; phylum Chordata; class Actinopteri; order Gobiiformes; family Gobiidae; genus Odontamblyopus; species Odontamblyopus lacepedii. The sequence goes on along the minus strand of CM068349.1, from coordinate 21,156,824 downwards.
TGGTGGAGGGGTTTGAGTACCCGAATGATCCCAGGAGCTATGTTGTCGGTGGCTTTATGCCCCTGGTAGGGTCACCCAAGGCAAACAGGTCCGGGGGGACGGGTCAGACGAAGAGCGGTTCAGAAGACCCTTATGATGACAATAAAATCGAGGTCAGTGACGTCGTCCGGAAAGGCGGTACCGGGGCCCCACCCTGGAGCCAGGCCTGGGATGGGTGCACGTGGGCGAGCGCCTGGTGGCCGGGCTTTTCCCCACGGGGCCCGGCCGGGCACAGCCCGAAGGAGCGACGTGGGACCGCCCTCCCCTGGACCCACCATCCGCGGGAGGAGCCATAGGGGCCGGGTGCAGAGTGATCTGGGCGGCAGTCGAAGGCGGGGGCCTCGGCGACCAGATCTCCGGACATGGAGACTAGCTCTGGGGACATGGAATGTCACCTCGCTGGGGGGGAAGGAGCCTGAGCTTGTGCGGGAGGTCGAGCGTTACCGGCTAGATATAGTCGGCCTCACCTCCACGCACAGCTTGGGCTCTGGAACCCAACTCCTTGAGAGGGGTTGGACTCTCCATTTCTCTGGCGTTGGCCGCGGGGAGCGGCGGCGAGCTGGTGTGGGCCTCCTCATCGCCCCTCAGCTCAGCCGCTGCGTGTTGGAGTTTACCCCGGTGAACGAGAGGGTCGCGTCCCTGCGCCTTCGGGTCGGGGACAGGTCTCTCACTGTGGTGTCGGCCTACGGGCCGAACAGCAGTGCAGAGTACCCGGCCTTCTTGGAGTCTCTGGGAGGGGTACTGGACAGTGCGCCGACCGGGGACTCCGTTGTTCTACTGGGGGACTTCAACGCCCATGTGGGCAATGACAGTGACACTTGGAGAGGGGTGATTGGGAGGAACGGCCTCCCTGATCTGAACCCGAGCGGTGTTCTGTTATTGGACTTCTGTGCTAGTCACAGTTTGTCCATAACGAACACCATGTTCGAGCACAAGGGGGTCCATCGGTGCACGTGGCACCAGGACTCCCTAGGCCGGAGGTCGATGATCGACTTTGTTGTGGTGTCATCTGACCTCCGGCCGTGTGTCTTGGACACTCGGGTGAAGAGAGGGGCAGAGCTGTCAACTGATCACCACCTGGTGGTGAGTTGGGTCCGCTGGCGGAGGAGGAAGCCGGAAAGACCTGGCAGGCCCAAGCGTATCGTGAGGGTCTGCTGGGAACGTCTGGCGGAACCTTCTGTCAGTGTGGCCTTCAACTCACGCCTCCGGGAGAGCTTCTCCCAGATCCCGGGGGAGGCTGGGGACATGGAGCCTGAGTGGGCTTCGTTCTCGGCCTCCATTGTCGAGGCGGCCGTACGTAGCTGTGGCCGTAAGGTCTGCGGTGCCTGTCGCGGCGGCAATCCCCGAACCCGGTGGTGGACACCGGAAGTAAGGGATGCCGTCAAGCTGAAGAAGGAGTCCTACCGGGCCTTACTGGCCCGGTGGACTCCTGAGGCAGCTGACGGGTACCGTCGGGCCAAGCGTGCTGCAGCTCGGGCGGTTGCAGAGGCAAAAACTCGGGTCTGGGAGGAGTTCGGGGAGGCCATGGAGGAGGACTATCGGACGGCCCCAAGGAAATTCTGGCAAACCGTCCGGCGCCTCAGGAGGGGGAAGCGGTCCTTCACCAACACTGTTTACAGTGCGGGGGGAGAGCTGCTGACCTCGACTGGGGATGTTGTCGGGCGGTGGAAGAAATACTTTGGGGATCTCCTCAATCCCACCGTCACGTCCTCCGAAGAGGAGGCCGAGGCTGGGGACCCAGAGGCGGACTCATCCATCACCCTGGCTGAAGTCACTGAGGTGATCGGAAAGCTCCTCGGTGGCAAGGCTCCGGGGGTGGATGAGATCCGTCCTGAGTACCTTAAGTCTCTGGGTGTTGTGGGGCTGTCTTGGCTGACACGTCTCTACAACATCGCGTGGCGGTCGGGAACAGTGCCTTTGGACTGGCAGACCGGAGTGGTGGTCCCTCTGTATAAAAAGGGGGACCGGAGGGTGTGTTCCAACTACAGGGGAATCACACTTCTCAGCCTCCCCGGTAAAGTCTATGCCAGGGTACTGGAGAGGAGAGTTCAGCCGATAGTCGAACCTCGGATTCAAGAGGAGCAGTGTGATTTTCGGCCTGGTCGTGGAACACTGGACCAGCTCTACACCCTCCATCGGGTGCTGTGGGGGGTGCTCCGGGAGTATGGGGTCCGGGGCCCTTTGCTAAGGGCTGTCCGGTCCCTGTATGACCGGAGCAGGAGCTGTGTTCGCATTGCCGGCAGTAAGTCAGACCTGTTCCCGGTGCATGTTGGACTCCGCCAGGGCTACCCTTTGTCACCGGTTCTGTTCATTGTATTTATGGACAGAATTTCTAGGCGCAGCCAGTGGCCGGAGGGGGTCCAGTTCGGGGACCACAGGATTTCATCGCTGCTTTTTGCGGATGATGTTGTCCTGTTGGCTCCATCGAACCAGGACCTGCAGCGTGCACTGGGGCGGTTTGCAGCCGAGTGTGAAGCGGCCGGGATGAGAATCAGCTGTTCCAAATCCGAGGCCATGGTTCTCGACCGGAAAAAGGTGGATTGCCCTCTCCGGGTGGGTGGGGAGTCTCTGCCTCAAGTGGAGGAGTTCAAGTATCTTGGGGTCTTGTTCACGAGTGAGGGGAGGATGGAGCGTGAGATTGACAGGCGGATCGGTGCGGCGTCGGCAGTGATGCAGTCGCTGCATCGGACCGTTGTGGTGAAGAGGGAGCTGAGCCGAAAGGCGAAGCTCTCGATTTACCGGTCAATCTACGTTCCTACCCTCACCTATGGTCATGAGCTCTGGGTAATGACCGAAAGGACAAGATCGCGGATACAAGCGGCCGAAATGAGTTTCCTCCGCAGAGTGGCCGGGCGCTCCCTTAGAGATAGGGTGAGGAGCTCGGTCACACGGGAGGAGCTCGGAGTAGAGTCGCTGCTCCTCCACGTCGAGAGGAGCCAGTTGAGGTGGCTTGGGCATCTGGTCCGGATGCCTCCTGGACGCCTCCCTCGGGAGGTGTTCCGGGCATGTCCCACCGGTAGGAGGCCCCGGGGAAGACCCAGGACACGCTGGAGGGACTATGTCTCTCGGCTGGCCTGGGAACGCCTCGGGGTCCGTCCGGAGGAGCTGGAGGAAGTGGCTGGGGAGAAGGAAGCTTGGGAGCCCCTGCTTAGACTGCTGCCCCGGCGACCAGGCCCCGGATAAGCTGAAGAAGATGGATGGATGGAGTATACAGACACTGAATAAACGGAGTATACAGAGACTGAATAAACAGAAGGAGGATACAGAGACTGAATAAACAGAGGGAGGATACAGAGACTGAATAAATAGAGGGAGGATACAGAGACTGAATAAACAGAAGGAGGATACAGAGACTGAATAAACAGAGGGAGGATACAGAGACTGAATAAATAGAGGGAGGATACAGAGACTGAATAAACAGAAGGAGGATACAGAGACTGAATAAATAGAGGGAGGATACAGAGACTGAATAAACAGAAGGAGGATACAGAGACTGAATAAACAGAGGGAGGATACAGAAACTGAATAAACAGAAGGAGGATACAGAGACTGAATAAACAGAGGGAGGATACAGAGACGGAATAAACAGAGGGAGGATACAGAGACTGAATAAACAGAGGGAGGATACAGAGACTGAACAAACAGAGGGAGGATACAGAGACAGCCCTGGGATGATTAGGCAATGAGTGGCAGCAGTAGGACAAACAGGGAGGTAGCAAAAGGAGGACGGGAACAGACTATGAAATGGAGCTGGACTGAGAAAAAACATGTAAATAAAAGGCAGAATGAGCTTATTCTGAAATGAAAAGTAATTTCAAGCTACGTGAAGTAACTGGCTGTCAGTGTTAGCTTTGTCTGCAGCATGTGTCTGGCGTGGTGGTGGAAGGTAGCAGTCCTTCGTTAGCTATTGTTAAAACATGTCAAAGAGCAAGTGCCAGCAGTTGACTATCTGCAGTGACTTGGGTATTTTGCTATCTGTATCCTCCTGTATGCTCGTCATCTCTGAAAAAATGCACTTGATAGCAACCCCCTCTTGGCATAACGATACATCACTGTTGAAGTTACTTGTCTCATTCAAGTTGACCTTATCCCAGTTGACAAGTAATGTGCTTTTTTTCGCCCTGAAAGTAACTGTTACTTTACCACAATCATTAAGATCCACACATTCGTAGCTGTGAGTAAAGTAAACTGCAAGTTAACCCTAGTGTTAGATCTTACAGTGAACGTACTTACAACAGAACAAATAAGTAAACACTCAGCTTACTCATCAGCATCGACTGTCAGCTTAATTGAAATACCGTAAGTAAAATAGGTTATATATTGGTCCTAGAAGCAAAATACTAAAATTGATTTTCAGCATTTGTGGGAAACAAAACTTGGAAATAATTTATTTAAATCTCTTTCCATCTTTCACAATCTCACACGCACAGTCTTCCTCCACACTCTATTTATTCCTCTTCCTCTGCGTGCCCTGGGAGTCGCCATTACACTCTATCTCTAATGAAGTCATTATCAGATTTCGCTTGCCTAAAACAACACAATTAGTGCTAAGACCTTAATGATGTTTTCAAGTTAAATGCAAACTAATTGTGTTTCCCTCCACTTGTTTCTCATTTCCTCACTGCTTCTCCTGCCTGACTTCTTCAGTTGCTGTAAAAAGAGTAAATGAATCACAGAAATGGCGGTTGAATGTGGTTGTGTTTGTGGGCGCATATTTCTCCTCCGTGTTACAAGTTTTTGTGATTTATTGTCACCCCATGAGGCATGTGTTACAACAATCTTTATTTTTGTAATGCATCATCAGCTGGAGGGAAAACAATATTATCTACTGTGAGCTATTGCACTCTGGAGTATAATGATCTAATGTACACTATAGGCCCTGTCATTAAAGTGCCGGTGGGGTTGTGCAAAGACTGGAGCTACATCTGTCTGTCTTTGCACTCCAGATCCCTGGACAGGTCCCATACTCACAAATAGCCTCTGCATTACTAACATGGAAACTATAGACAGGTTTAGCCAAAGGTCTGGGTTAGATTATATTGTTAAACTTTATGAGGTAGTTGGGGCCTGGTTGCCAATTTTGCAGTGGATATAAAAAGTTTTTCATCTGGCACAGGTTTAAGTCTGATGCTAAAAAGCCAGTTATTTATACATTAATATTTTGCAGTCCATAATTTTTAAAGACCAATTTCTGTTAGCACAAGTAGAATTGCCCCAATCACTGTAGAATAATTTAAGTAGCCTGAAAGTCATAAAAAGAAACAGGAGACTGAAGTTTATTTACCATTAGGACCTGGAGACAGTGTAATATTGTCATTCAAGTCTGGCTATACTTCCATTCTAGGGAATATTATAGCTTTTGATAATGTAGGTTAGATACCAAGGACTGAGCTGGAAGTGTTCTTGGTTATTTTTTTCTGCCCATCACCATACAACTGAGAAAAAAAAAACTGACGTTCTTACTGATGCATTGATTTTGATTCCAGCCAAGGTATGAGGTCTGGCTGAATTCCAAATGGTAGCATCAGTTTGGGTATGATCACATACAGAATCTTCAATACATGACTGGCTAAGAAAGAACTCATTGGATATTCATATTTTTGCAGAATGCCTGTGAATGCCCAGCCCCTTGTTAGGACCATACCCACACCAGTGACTAATTGTTTGTTATGTCAGTGCTTGTCGTGCCCGTTTGCCTTTAATGGAGTGTATTGTGGTGATTCATCAGGCTGTCGAGTGAGCCCCACGTCAGTTAAAGTGGTGGAGTGTCAGTAGGGCCAGCGTGGAGCACACATGTGATTTACTGCCCTGCACTATATGCCTTTGCCTCACACCCACAGCACAGGTCCTCCCAACCCTCTCCCCGCCACCACGATTGATTACCAACACAACTGGCTCATGACACTTGCCATCTTCTGGAAACCTTTTAGTGCCATTTTATAGATGGTTAGCACCCCTCATTTGTCTATTTATACATTTGTAAGTGGCCATGAAATATAGATCTGTCTCTTGATGGGTGTCAACTTTTGGACTGGGAGAGCAGTGACACCTTTCTATGCAGAATAAAAAAAACATGTGTGTTCCTCACCTTCCATGGTGGTTGGTCTCTCACCCTCATCAGCTCGGGCCCTCTACCAGAGGCCTGGGAGCTTGAGAGTTCTGCGCAGTATCATTGCTGTTCCTAGTACTGCACTTTTCTGGACTGCAATGTCCGTTGTCCTTCCTGTGTCTGCTGCAACCACTCCTCCAGTTTGGGGTCACAGCCCCGAGTGCTCCGATCACCACAGGCACCACTGATGCCTTCACCTTCCAGGCTCTCTCCAGCTCTTCCTTAAGCCCCTTGTATTTCTCTAATTTCTCGTGTTCCTTTTTCCTGACATTACCATCGCTCGGTATTGCAATGTCCACCACCACAGGATCTTGGCTCGGCCATTCCATTCTCCACTGTGTGTGTGTGTGTGTGTGTGTGTGTGTGTGTGTGTGTGTGTGTGTGTGTGTGTGTGTGTGTGTGTGTGTGTGTGTGTGTGTGTGTGTGTGTGTGTGTGTATATATATATATATATATATATATATATATATATATATATATATACACGGTTTTTTTTTGGAAAATAGTGGACAATTGAGAGTTGGCATGACAGTACACAGCCCAGCTATCAAGTGTCACACATTGTCAGTGACTGCCAATGTATTCAAAGTGAATATTGGGGGGTATTTCAGTGTGCAAAAAAGGCTTAACAGTAACATGATGTGTGACCTGTCACACACACACACACACACACTTATAAATTTTACTCCATTCAGAGCACTGCTCTCGTAGGTAATTAGGTGCTGGCACTTGCTCAGTGTGATTTGCTGGTTAATTGAATAGTTAACACATTAGAGGAAGGCCCTGTGCCGGTTGGAGGTGACACCTGTCTGGGAGCTGTTCTCTCCTGACCCAGGACACTTCCTGCTCTGTCTCAAACACATGTCATCCTGGAGAAAATGCCAAATTAGGGCCAGTGGAGAAGTGAATGCAGTGCGGCAGGTGCAGCAGGTGGAGAGATGGCTTGGGGGTGAAAGAAGGCAGGTGCCTCTCGGCTCTGTCCTTCAAGGGGATTTGTAAAGCTCCGGGCTCCCATCATTACTTTACCCCAGGCAGTTTTATTTCCATAGATATGTGACGGAAAAGTGACAAAGTGACAGCTTTGTGTGTACGTGTGTAGACCTCTGTGCTGGCAGGCGCTCCCTAGGGCCCTCCTTGCTCAGTGCACTATTCAGGAGTTGAGTATGCATCATGCAAGGGTGTGTCAACCCAGTCAAAATGTCCCCAATTCACCTTAAAGATGGTTTTGCAACAGCTTAACTGAAAATGTCTGCTGTTTTGTTTTATTTAATCAATTCCTTAGATAGAAGATCATATGGAATCCAACCGATTCCATTTGATCTTATCAGGTTACATGCAGTTGACAATAGTATTATTGTTATATTTGTATTTTTATACACTATACAGTATACTTGTAGCATGCTGAAATCAACAGCCAAAAGCAGAGATTGTAGTTGCCTCATGTCTACAGCCTTGTTTCCACTGGCTCATTTTGGAGCAGATTGGTAGTCTAAAGTGTCCTACTGCATTGTTTTAGGTGTCCGAAGTGGATCCTGAAAGGTACTAGCTCCCAGCGGCCATACGATTAGTAGTATAATTCAGATACAATTTAGATTTTTTATTTATTTACAATTTATTTTTTTTATTAAAGGATGAGTTATGCTTGAGTGATGTTAATGTCTCATGGAGCAGAGCCCTGCCCCTGGACCCAGAGTCATGCCTCAGCTGGAGGGAGCTGCACAACAGAACCATGCTGAATGCCACGTATCACAGTTACTGGTTCAAATCTCAGGCCATATCATTCTTCACCTTTCTTCCTTAGATCCTGTGTATCAATATTCACACAAATCACTGACTCTGATATTGGTGTAATTATTTTTCCCCGAAACTGCCCAAGATATTGCCAAACACTACATTGTTATTCAAAAGTGGACATTCATCTGAAAGCCTAATGTCATTAATGCTTTTACAAGATTGTCCTCCTTCAAGTCCACCTCCTTTATTGCCATCCTCCACAGTCCATTTGTGCTGTGTGTGGGCCAGGTACTCAATATAAGGATCATTTCAGGTCGTTGCCCTTGTGTGGAATCAGATGTTTAAATGGCTGTCTGGAGTGAGGCGGGGGCATCTTAACCAGCACCTTACCAGAGGTCTCATGTTCACTCAGCCACTGGGGCTGCTGTTAGTACGCCCGCCACCTGCCAATAGGCATTAGGGAGGATTTAGTAATTAAGTGATAGGCCGAGGACTAAATTGGGTGTTTGTGGGCTGGCGAGCCACCCTGAGGTCCTCACAGCCATGCAGATAGGGGATTCTAATTGCCAGGAATATTGATCAGCATGGTGAGGGGGGCACAGGGAATTCACTAGCCATCGATTAGCTGTTACCAGACCTCACTCGTCGATGCAAAAGGGAGGTGAGCATCGTAAAGGCTGCAGGCTTCTCTCAGGCTCTACCACACACACATTTACATGCTGAGGCAGAGAGGGTGACAGAGCAACATGTGGTTAGCACAAATGTGCTCCTCAAGTATGTTAGGGCCCACATATTACAACCCTTAAACCTTAAAAAAATATTTATATTGCATAGAAAAATGAGCTACCTGAAATTAGCATTTTTGTACCATTTAAACAAATCTATATTCTTAAATGTATTCGGCAAACGGCATGTAGGAACACATTTACACACACACACATGCACACACACACACACATGCACACACACACACGTGGGGCAATAAATTCAACATGGGGACATAAGGTCAACATATACACGATTCAATTAGACAAGGATACACTGTTAAATATTTAATGTGCTGAATTTGGCATGAGTTCAACATACACATTTGTGATGAAGGTCAGTAGAATCAGAGCTTGTGGCAATTGGTTTCTAGTGAAGACTTGCTAATGACTTACATCTCGCACAATTATTTTTAATGGTATTTTTGTTCTTGTTCAACTTTGCTGAAATGCAGAAACAGCAAGGATTTCTGCTCAGCACTCTCTAACCTGAGTCATTTAGAGCCTATTACAAAACATCAATATATTGATTGAAGTAAGTGTCTCAGTGTACTGCTCTGTAAACACATGGCTGGTTTGCTTGTGCATGTTTTATCTGCTCCAATCTTATCAGCTTTTAAATCTGGTCTTTTCAAGTGGCCGCTGATTCATAGGTTTACCTATCATTTGTTTAGTTACCGTAATTTTCAAAATACTTAACAGATAAGTGTGTACATTATGAATTAAAACCCAAGGTCAAAGACCATGTCAGGGTTGTGGTTACATAGGGAGGGTGGCCAACTGAAAGATAAGATCCAGTATGAGTCAGTTGTTCAGTTGTGCACTATTTTAGAGAAACAGATTGTATTTGTTTCTACATAGCTTTTATAAATTGGTTATAATAATTAATTAATTGTTTTAGTTAGCTTGTTGCTCTTCTTGATTGTAATGAAAGAGAAGTTAGATAATATACCAAAGGGTTGTAGTAATTTAAAAGATTGAAAACCTTTGCCTGGAATTTATGGTCCCATATCATTTTTGAGCTGTTTCTCAAAGTCATCCTGTAATCTGTAAGGTAATTGCTCCCCATGCTTGTCATGTGATTGGAGTTTTGATACAACCTTTTTCAGTATGAGAACCCTCCAGCCATGCTCACAAATTGAATTAGTTTCACTCAGAATTTGTGTTTGAAAAACTAGTAATTATTTTTGAACCCCAGTGGAAGCTACAAGAAATGAGTCAGATCTTTACAAGCCATACAAGTTTGACGATGTGTGTGCCTAGACCAGCCATAGGGACAGGAGCCTGAAGCACTGCAATTTACCGAGCATTCATCTGCTACTAAATTAAACCAGAGCACAAAGAAAAACCAACGGAAAAGTCTCTGTCCAAATTAGTGTCACAAATTAATCTCTTTAATCCCAATTAGATTTTCTTCATGCATATAAGGTGCATGAGACATCTGCTCACCTGTGCTAACACTGTCAAGTGCACAGTTATGATGGTACATGACTGGGAAGCATAGATGAACCCGATTAGTCTAGATAAGATTTTTATCCTGACTTAATGCAGACAGTTTGGAGTAGGGCTGAATGATTATGGCAAAATATCTACAGTACTTGTGATTGTGGTTGGATTTGCAATTTATGTTTTAATACTAGCAGTTGTATTTTGTTGAGTGTGGACATTTTAAACATGTCCAGAAGTAATCATGTTAGAAAACTGAAATATGAACTGCTGAAATAATTCAAGAATCAAATGCATTGCAGGACCTGTTTGTATAGGTCTAAACTACCAGGTTTTTATAGATAATAAAACAGGATATTTTGTTGTTTGCAGAGGACTTAAAAATTGCAGCCTTACAACAGTACAAAATTAATATTTAGGAAGGGAGTAAGTTAGCCTAGGTTAGTCATCTAACCACAATTTATATGCTCAACCAGGAGATGCGGGTTGATTAGTTTAATGCCATATTGTGAAGCATTCCAGGCAGAACAATAGCATCTCTATAGAGACAAGCAGGTTGGCAAAAAGTTACAAAAATGCACCTTTAAGAACTCAAATTGTAGGAGAGCAGAAAGGCATGTTGAGTAAACTTTCAACAGTCACGTTCAAACTCAGTTACCCTACTCGAACACCTGCCATCTTAGTGTTTGCATTGCTGTGCTGCAGCAGTGAACATTGTTTTTCTTGAACTTTGAGAGACTTATGGATTTCCTTTTGCACTTTTGAGTCCTGTTGTTATTTGCTCCCCATTAAAGTGAAATTTCTCTTTTCAGATGCCTAAACTTGTCACAGAAAAGTGAATTTGAGGACAAGATGATAATGATCAGATCTAGGAACACACCAGTGATCCATTCTTAAGCAGCGGCAGTCAAACCCACCAGCCCCCTACCAAGCCCTGAGCACAGTTATGATATTGGGGTTTCATAATAATGCCATATCTTAGCTTTAGATGGCTGGGGCTGATCATGCTGCTCACAGTCCCCTCACAGAGCATTGTGGTCATTAGACGGAACTACAAAGCCCAACAGTAACCTCCAGAGAGGTCACTCTGATCCTTAATGCTCCACTTCAGCACAGATCCTGCTGTAAAGAAGGGGATAACTTTTGTTTTCTTTGTATTCTTAAAGCTGATTAAAATAGGATGTCTATTTGAGAATTTTAGGTAGTTCACAGAGAAGTGAGGGTATTTCCTGAACCTGAACAATCCAACTCCAACAGCTTATAGTGTTACTGCTTTTATAAAGTGAGTTTTCATTGATTGTGGGTCACTACTTTATTATTAAAGACATATTTGTTGCTAGTATTTATTAATTACATGAGGCGTCACATTTGTGCAGTGTATAATAACTACATTCCACTGAAATTTGGGCTGCCATTTGATTTAGTATTTTTATTGTATATTTTGTACTTCTTTTAAATCATCTTTCTACATGTTTTTGTTTTCCATTGTGCAGCTGGCCTCCCCCTGTTTTGCACAGTTTGACCAATAGAATTAATTTTACGCTAGATTCTCTACCTAAATACAATGATATTTTGACTACACACTCCATACATATTCATATTCAGGGTAGTATAGCTTTTATAAGTTATTGTGTTAAAGAATGTAATAACCTGAAGCACATATTAAGATTATCTCTCAGACCAGATCAGCCTGTATATTGTCAATGTCAGATGGAAGCAACAGCAGTGTACCCTTATAATTGGTTTAAAAAATAATCTCTGTCATTTTGTAGTCAGTAAACTCAGCTGGAAGGAATGAGGTTTGAGCCCCTGTTACCTACTGCGCTCCCACACATCCAAACAACCAAAAGCGATTACTCTGTGCTGTGTGTATTTGTGTATTTCCTGTTTTTACGTTTTGCCTTTAGAAATAATTGCTGTGTCTTGTGTGGCTGCATCAGAAGATAATGACTGCAAGGGAGCTGCACGGTGGAGGGCGGGAGAAGAGCAACTCATTTTCACAAACTAAACACGTGTGAGTTTGTGCCTTAATGCTTTTGTGTTTAGTGGGTTATTTTTAGGTGTGCGCATTGCATTGGGGTCATAATAATTGTGCTTTGTGCTTTGGCGCTGTGCCTCTGTATGACAGTAATGCGATGTGTGTGTACTACATGTATGGTTGTCCTTTTGTACAGATTAGCTGGTGAGCGCTGCTGAAGGATAACAGACTCGGGAGCACACGAGGGGTTGCTGGCCGATCACAGAGGGATTATGGGGGATATGGAGCTGTAGAGCATTCCCGCGGCCCGCCTCCAGTTAGACTCATCTCCGCCACGCTTTCCTACACTCACACACACATACACATGCACACACAACTTTAATTGCCTTTGCTTCTTTCATTACTTTTATTGCCTCTCCTCTGCATTGCGTGCTCCCTGGGCTGGCGGAAAGGTCATTGTGATGGCGCTGGTGTGTGCTCAGCCCTCCATCTCTCCTCCGCTGACGACTTACAGGAAATAGCTTTGGGGCTGGAGCTGAAGGGAATAAGGGACACAGAGATGTAGGCTCTGACAGGGTGGTGCAGATTAATTCATTATTTCAGTTGGTGAATTAAATCTATAGTAGAAAATTTTAAAATGCTACTCCTAGCTGTGTCTCTACTATTGAAATGAGGGTTCTTTAAGCTTACCGAAAGGTAGGGATCTAATCATGTCCTCACTGTTATTAGCTTTTAAATAAACCCAGGTGCCAGGTTCATAATCATTAAAATGTGACAACGGATCTAGATTGGTGAAATGTGTTAATCACTTTGTGATATCTTGGCTTCAAACAAGTGAAGAGCTGACAGCATTCAAATGAGTGAACAGGCTTTTTATAGACTTGAAGTTTTTCTTCTTAAATAGGATTAATAAATGTGATTAACACAGTGCTGGAAAAATATGAAAATTAGCAAAGAAATGAAGTGTTGTGAAACACATTTTTGAAAGAAAAAAATGAAGATTATGGAACCCCTGATTCGCAACTATTATCTGCATCCACTCACAAACAGCTTATCATTTTGTTTTTGGCTCCTTGCAAACCACAGAAAATGAAAAACAAAATTGTTCAGGTGCCCACAGTTTGTATTCATTTTATACAGACAAAAATACTTTTTCACTTGTAATGATTTATTTCTTTCCCATATTTACACATCTTTCAATGTGGCATGCAGGATGCAGCATTTTGTCTAAAGTAGAACTTGGTCCACAATATGTTTTTGACCATCAGCAGTCAAGTGCTGGACCTTAATACTGCTCTGCCGCAGAGGTTATGCTACATTTGCACAATAATTGGTTTCTATCTCAACAATAGCTAATGCACATTTTTATCATATCCTAGCACTGCTGCAGGCAAATGAAAAACTGGTGCTGGAAAGAAAAAGAGCAAAGCCACAAAGATCATCCATCTTCACGGGAAAGAGAAAGTGGACAGAGGGGAGTTATTTGTATGAGCTCTAGTCCCAAATGTGAGCGCAATGGTTGAAGTAGTGTAAACATTAGCCCATGTGTACATCGGCATACACCTGCAGAACACACAGCAGATTGAGGTCAGGACATCTTAAACCAAGCCTGACGAGAAGTGATTGCATAGCTTCTATTCTGTAATATGGTAAATGAATCTTAAAGGCGAAACTCAAGGTGATGTTGTAAAATGCTATACAGAAGAGTTATGCTTTACAGAGTAGAACTAGTACAGTACACACAGCACAGTAACTCACAATTTAAAAATATTAATTTTAATATCAAGGTGTTAGTATTGAATCAGTACTGCAAATTTATACTACTCAGAGTACTAGTCACTTTACTTTACTAACAGATATTTAGAAGCATTTTGGATCAGTTTTCTATATAAATTAAACAGTTCTAAGCTGAATTTAATCATTTTAAACCACAAGCTGCATTTTCCCTGAGCTCTGACCAATCAGAGCAGATGATGATCTGCTTGAGAAGCAACATTGTAACAGCCATGGATCAGGATTGGGACTTGTACTAGTAAATGAGTATTCATGTAGTCATGTAGTTGTAATTATTTACATTTAAAACGATATGAGTCCTGTGGGCTCACCACCTGCAGAGGGGTTCATAGGGGGGGGGTCAGGTGCTATGAGGATTGGGCAGCACGCTGCCCCCGCGACCCAGCCGGATTAAGCGGGAGAAGATGGATGGATGGATGGATGGATGGAGTCCTGAGTAGAGCACAAGTACAGGTTTAAAAATCTACTCAAAACAATTACAATACATTTTTAAAAAATCTACTCAGTTACAGTAATATTTGTAATTTGTTATTTTTCATCTCTGATTTTGAAATATATTTTATAATATAATAAAAAGAATGCACATTATCCATTATTTGGATGATTATGCTTAACTATGTATCAAATCTTCAGTGTTTAATTAATAATTAGATATATAAACAGAAATATTTTACTGTGCACTAAATTCTTCTAAATGTCTAAGACTTACTGAAATATTTAATAAGATGATACTGTACTGTATACTGTGCTATTAGTGACTAGCGGCAGACTTGTATGACAAAACTTTTTCTAAACCAAAAGTTGTAGACAGGGTTCTTTTAAGTAGTCATTGAAGTTCTTTGTTTAGTTTGGAGTGTGTTTGAAAAGCCCAATCTTGCCTTCTTGTTAGAGTGTCCTTCCACCCACCTCCTTCTGACACAGTCAAACTATCCTTATTAGCACTACTTTTCTATGCATTCCCTAAGTTTACAAGTGAAAATCTTGCAGACTCTTGCCTGGCGTGTGCAGTTTGAGCGACTTTAGGCTTTGATCGGTGTTCTGTGTTAAACGTTGCTTTGGCAAAGATTCAAAACTTAAAAATCTATACAGTATACGCTTTACTTTTCCTCCAACAACTCGAGAAACGGTGTCAGTGACAAAGTTGTGAGCTTTTAAACTGAGGGCTTGTGGAGTGGGACGTCTTATACACTCAATATTAACACTCACCGGTACATCACAGGCAGTATCAGAGAAAGCAAAGCTGCAGCTGAACTTGCAGGATTTTATTGGCTGTCATGTTGATGTGTCTTGTTTTGGGATTAGCATAGACCACAATGTGTTTGTGTGACTAATGGTCTGTGTTTTCTGCAGCCCTGAGAGCCCCCAAACAGCCTCCAAACAGCCTGTACATCAGTATTTGAAGTCCAGCTCTTTTCTCTGGGGTCCTACCACTGGGCCACTAATGCAATAGAGCAGAAACTCTCTTTTACATATAGCCATGTTCAGCACTCCTCCAATGACCGCCAAGAGAAAAGTGCTAAGGTCTCATGTCCTTACTCTCCTCTATAGCCCACCTTTAGCTGATGGCTAAAGCTTGTTAACACTAAAGACACATTAGTGCAGCTGGCTGGGAAATGCGCAGTGCCAATTTCTGGCACTGGCACTGGGACTGGGGATGGTGATCAAAGGACATAGTGGATACAGCAGAGGGAATGGTCCTTCTTCCTTCTAGAGGTCACAAAGTTTCCTAAAGCAGCACCAAGACATATGTTTTCTGACCAGGCAGAAGCTTAAGTCAAGTTTACAGCCATTACTAGTAAAGAGTAAGAGTTTAAAGGGCCCATATTACGTTATTTTTGGATCTATCTTATAATGTTGTTTCCTCATCACAAACTTTTGTTTGTTTCATTCACACATGTTTAACACACAAGCCCTGCATATTTAGGTTGAATTCTTCTTCCACCTTGTGATGTCATGTGGTAATACAGGAAGTGTTCCACTGTGCTTTTAAACTCACACACCTTCACTAGAATCATTTGGTTAATTTCAGCCCTTGAATTGACAATCTCTACTGAACTAAAGGTAGAAGGTTGCTGTTTACATTAAAACATGACATCACAGGGTGGGAAGCATTTTGAGCTTTGAGGATATAGGCATTATAATTAAAAAGGGTTACTCAAACATGTAGGAATGAAACGAAGCACAACTCCAGGTATATTTTTGATGAAGTAACAACATTTCAACATGGTTAAAAAGTTACAGGACTCAGTTTAGCATAATATAGTGTATAGAATGTATTAGATTCTATTTAACTGGTATAAAAGGCATGAATAGCATAGCAATATTTAGAATATAGACTTTTGTCATACTTTGAGTCTTATAGATAGAAAAGAAACAGTGTTTTTTCTCAGTTTATTTTATTGGGTTTCACAACTTAAATAAATTTAAAAAATTAATATTTTAGTAAGTGCCTCATACTCACTAAACATTAGATGTCTTATGGACATGCAGATCATGTCTATATTGTATCCGTCGGTCTAAGACCAGCTTTGGGCTACTAAATGATGTGTAAATTATGTCCACTATTTGGACATCTAACTATGACCCTACTTGGACGTCAATATGCAGTTAAACATTTGAACCGTGGACTACGTGACTTTTTTGGACGTCATCGGGATGTTTAACACAGGTGCAAGAAAATGACATTATTAATGAATATAATACTTTTTTTTATTCATGACAAATATCAACATTGTTGTTATCAATATGATTCGTTAATATTGGTTTTGATTCTTTTTGGTTAAATATTTATTAATAATTAGTTATTTGACTACACAATATTTTATCTGTTTAATTAGCAAATTTAGGTATTTATGTATGTTTATTTATATGGAAATACAATTTGTGGAAAATTATAGCCTGCTCAAAGAAAAATGATTATAATTCTATGGGTGTATGAGTTCAACCATAAAACTGGTCTAAAACGACAGCACTGGAAGGCAGCTCTGTGGCAGTTTGGCTCAGTTGGTAGAGTGTTTGTTCACTGGTCCAAAGGTTGGTGGTTGGAATCCCACTCTCGACATGAAATGTTGGTTGAGCAGTTGGATTCACTGACCCACAGACTAACATGATCATTCACACAGACAGTGGCACCCTCTTTTTTGCATCACTATAGGAAAAACAAACATCAATACTGGATGTCCGGTAAATGTTGGAAAAAAGACATCATCTGGCGTCACAGTCTGCACCTTCAGTGGACCGAGATTGGACGTAAAAAAAAAAAGACCATAAAAAAGACGTTTCAACGTTTCTTTGCGCAGTGGGTAGCTGAAAATGTCTCATCTTTCTATAACTTTTCTTAGACTTTATGTCCAGCTTGTGTTAGCTGGCATTTGCCTTCAACACATTGAGATCTGATATGCCTCTCAAATGTGAAAGCAGGGGGAAATTGGGGCTGGTTGTAGGGATAAGATAGTTGATGGTGGAAGGACAGAGGCTGATGGAAAGCATTTGAAAAAGCTCTGAAGCCAATCTGCCATGTGTTGACTGTACTGATTAGGGGCTTGTGCTAAGAAGAGCCTCTCGATCCCCTCATTTGCTGTGTTTACCTTGAGGCTCAGCACCTCACACAGCAGCAGCGCCAGACCACATGCCATTTCACAGCCTTCACATTTTCAACCTTACTATATCGCTTTCATCACACAGACAAGAAGAGTCGCTCAGGCCAAGTAAAAATCAATAGTGTACTTGGCTTTTAATTACAGACAACAGAGTTAAGTTACTAATTGGTCCAGTCTGTTGAGATTTATGCATATTTCGATAGAAGTGCTTCCCGCAGGGTCTGCATCGTGTTATCAAGATGTACATTGGCTAAATTGGCAGACTTGTAAAACCTACTGTTGGTGTGAATACAGCTAAGTTGCATTAAACGGTCTTCTGACATAGAACAAGCGGAGTTTAAAATGAAATAAGATGAATAATAAGATAAAGAAACTGGCTTGTGAGAGAGTGAGAGTGTTTGTTTATTTATGGCATTTTAAGGCCAGGCTAGTGTTCAGGGGCTGAGGGAGCATGCACACAGGCTTTCCCCAACTCCCCAGCTTTCATTAAGTGTCATTACCAGTACTTTGAGAGCGCTGGTCAGGCTGAGACCCAACATCCCCTCTCAGATATTGGGCCATGCATATGGATGGATTTCTGATCCCTCTTATCCACCACTGAGGAGTGGGAATTAGGCCAGCAAGAAGGAGAGCACTGAGCTTAAAGGGTGCATCCATATCTGGCCCTAATGGCAAAGATGGGGCTCTTTAACAGAGGGAAAGAGGGTTTATGCTTGGTTGGTTGCGTCTCTTATGGGGTATCTAATTGTGACCTAAACTTTTCTATTTATGCAAAACAGGGCATGTTTTTTTAATCAAATATTTTATGATGTGTTTTTCAGTTGTGCAATCTAAAAAGTGCATTTGTAGTGGCGTGCGGTCTTTAGTCATTCTCTGTTCCAGTTCACTTACTTTGAGAACATCGGCAGATTGATGGGGAGCTTGTTGTGTTTATTTGTATATCCATAAATGAAATATTCATATTGTCCGCTTTTCCAAGCAGACGTTATCCAGATTTTGTGTAAATGGTACTCAGTATTAGATTTTCACAACAGATTGCTGTTATTAAGGGGAAAAGCCAACTCCTTTGAGCAGTCATCTTCCCGGGAGGCAATCTATTTCTTTTTCATGCAGGAGAGTGCTGGACCAGGCTCTTAATGCACTGAAGCAAAAGTGCCTCGGTCCACAACCTTTCACGCCTTCAGTGCTCCTTTATGTGATTGAATACTTAATAACTAAGAGTCGCCTTCCAAAGCTTTTTTTTGTTGGTCGTTCTGAGCACTTGTGTTCTTTTTGTCTGTGGGGTAGTTGTACCTGCTCAGTGCTGTGTCTACTTGCTCCAGACACAAAGTCAACTGCTAGCCCACCTCTCCTGCAGCCCCCTCTGACTTTCATCTTTGTCTTCTGCCTCTCTCACTTTTTGTATGCCTGACTGTTGGCCTGTCTTAGTCCATACATCAGAATTTGAGGGCTCAGGACTAGCGTTTCATCTGCCTCTTGCTATGTGCACAGTCACAAACACGCAGCTCACTGCTCATTAGCGTGTCCCTTGCTCACTGCTCTGGCACAATGTGACCCTGCCTAATTGTGTAGCATGCTCATTTGTTCTCACTGCATGATGTGACGATTGCTTATTTATTCTCCTCAGGGCTCCCCGTCCCACATTAAAATGATTGACTCATTTCATTCATTGCACATTTTCAGGCTTTATTTGATAAGCTCATCTCCCTCGTCTTTCTACTCTCATGCTTAAACTTCTAACGTTACCTAGGCACATTTTTATACGGATGAGTGATAGTTTCTTGGGCTAATTATGCGTGTTATAAAATGTTGCCTGTGTGATTGTGTTCATTCTGCTGGACTTGAGCAGCACAAAAGGGTGAGCATTAATGATGTAGCGGAATAGCTAAGGAGCCAATTGTGTACACAAAGATAGCTGATGCGGTCAACAAGAAGCTTAAGAGGGATTGGGACATTGTGGGAGCATGGCCAGAATAAGCACCACCAATTTGCATTTGGTTACAATTTACATCTAGTCTGAGACTTGTTTTTCTAATGAAAAACCCCTAAACCTCTTGGTCCATTCGTGTAATGAGGGAGTGTTTTGACACCGAATGGGTCTTAACAAGTGGCAGCTGATTGGGGATTTAAGCAGCATTGTT
The DNA here is from genome assembly GCA_034769755.1 of Odontamblyopus lacepedii. NCBI lineage: Eukaryota > Metazoa > Chordata > Actinopteri > Gobiiformes > Gobiidae > Odontamblyopus > Odontamblyopus lacepedii. Next base: position 21,137,221 of record CM068349.1, on the reverse strand, counting down.
ACAGCATCATGTTTGTTCTTGTGATTTTGCAGAAGCTCAAGTCGATCTCATCTCCCGTGGCCACTGCACATCCCACTGGTATAAGGGACACAATGCTACAATATTTCTACAGGTCAGTTTGTATGGCAACGAATCTGGCAGTAACATTCTTAAATATTACTCAAAATTTTACAAAATTATACATTGAAAGAGTTATTAAACAATCACCAAGTCTCAGCCCACAGGTGGCAAAAATAAACACAACCTGATGTTTTCTCTCTTTCTGAGTAATATAATGTCTGCTTGTAAGTTTTCCCCTGTTATTTTGATATGATTAATTTAGTTTGTAGCTACATTGTTTTATTATATTGTCGACCTCTCAAATGAAAAGCAGTAGGTATTACCAGGCTCGCGGCAGTATTTCTTTGATTTATCAAAAAACATTTAAGAGCATTGCACACATTTTTTGTTTTTAGTAGTCTGTCTGCTCTTTAATCTATTTGATTGCATGTGCTCTCTTAACACCATCTTTTTCTACTTTAGATGTCCGCTGACAGCCGGGGTCTGAAAAAGTGGAGAAGTCTCCGAACAAAGTGTGTTTTCAAGAAAACTATGCAAAACCATGGAGCATTGGAGATATTTCCTAGATCATTATCATAATCTTTTTATCAACGATGCAAGCAAGTATCAAAGCAAAAGCAAAAGTTGAATGTTAAGTTTCTAAAGTTCATAGTTGCAGTATTTAATGATTAGCCAACTATAGTGACTGAAAACAGTACCATGTCTCTAACATTTCATAGCTGCATATTTATATCTATTCCATGTATAGGTCATGTCATGTTCCATTTTAATTTCATGTAAATCGATAGTATAATGAACCAAAATGAGCTGTGATCTTTGCCAGTTACTGCATACTTTATTTCAGAATTGAAAAAAATACAGTGGAGTTTCTGTTTAAAACCCTGCACAGCCTGCTGAGGCCAAAATCTTAATGAATATGGGCAGATAGACAAGAAATTGCAGCCAAATAAAAGAATAATAAAGGCATGTGAACCCTAACAAGTGTGCCTTTGTTCTTCCACTCCACCCACCAGAAGTTGGCCGCGTGAAAGCAGGCATTGTTGCAGCTTTGAGGGCAGCTCTGAGAGTTCCATGCCCATCGGCCTTCAATCACATGGGATGTCTGAGTTTGACAGTATAAAGTCTTTCTTCTACAACAAAATAAGACCCCTAAGCAATAGTGGATGAGCTCTTAGTAACCGTGCAGTCCACAGGGAGGCAGACCAAGAATGCGATTACAGTATATATACAATGTTAGTTAGGACTAAGACAATGGAGAGTGAAAAAATATACTGGATGGCGCAGTTGCCTGGATTTTGTAATGAAAAATGCTTGGAAAAAAATGAACAAGTTTTTGGTTGATATCTGGTTAATGATGGTTTAAAAGTTCAAACTTAAATTGATTTTGCATCTCCCTTGTTATTAGATTTATATATGAGATGCACAAAAGGTCAGATATAGAAATAATACATATTCAACTGGAGCCACAAGAAATATTTTAGTATTACTACTATTGGCAGAGTAGTTAGACAGGTTAAATTGTTGGCTGTTGTTTTGGTTTCTAATTCTTCAGCGTTTTATTTGAGGTTTCATTTCACAATGTACATTCAGTATTTTGACAGTTTCAGGAGAAGAAAAAAAACATACCCAGTATATAGATAGCACCACAACTTAAAATAATGTTGATTTGTCTGGAACCATGTACCTTCTCCCCTTGAATGTAAATATTTAAGTAAAACCACATTTTTATGTCAAACCAACTATTAATTGATGAACAACCTTTCCCAAGCAGTCTCAAAAGAAAATAACATTAATCACTGACTCCCTGTGGTTGTCCTTCACCAGGTTTCACAAGATTGTGTCCTGCCAATGTGAAGTGGTGTACAGCAAGTTCCTAAGCCACTCCATCAGTGCAAGTAGTTATCAAGTGGACAAGGACAACCAACAACAGGCATACATACATTGTCTCCTGTTTCCATCATAAACCACATGTGGGTTCAGAGCTGGTGAAGGTAAGGGACTGCACAAGAGGAGGTTGGGGGGCCTGGGGGGCTGGTGGGGGCTGCAACATTCAAAATTCAATCAAGTGAAGGCCGTCTCCAGCAGGGTAACAGGGAATAGAGGGAGAGAGACAGAGGAAGGAGGGGGTCAGCTGAAGTTTCCATTGGGCCCGCTGCGCTCCTAATGCAGCCTTGGATGTAATTGGGTCCCAGAAGGCTGTTCATTATCGGAGGTGAGAGAGGCAACAAAACATGGAAGGGTGGAAAGAGAAAGTAAATGTCTTTCTTTGCCTCTGTCCCAGCACCATTATGGGACAGGAGTTAATTAAAAGAGCAGTTGATGCCTCTGTTTTTCTCATCAATCTCACTTGTGCTCTTATTAAGTTTGTAATGACAGCCCAGCTTGTCCCCCTCCTGCAACCAGACACTCAACAAAAGGGCAAGAATGAGAGGAGTGTGGGGGCACTTAATGTGAGGGACAGCTAATCTCCACAATACTTGTAATGGTCAATGACTAACATTCAACAGAATCCCTATATGAAATCCCTGGCTGGCTATAACATGTAGTCACTGGAGAGGAGCTATACTGATGCGTCTTTATTTGGGGTGTGGCACAGGGGCTCATTTAAAGGCGTGGCTCTGTACCCTAATCCCTTCGCTCCTATCGCCAGCGCCTTCGGAGGCCATTTTAATTCCCTCCGTCATTAAAGGGACCTTCCCTCAAAAGCTTTGGTAAAGGTGACTGCTGACACTGTCATTCACAAGGACTATTTCAAAATGTCAGCCCATACCCGAGATTTGTCTCATTAAAATTGGCGGAGTCCATTATATGCGTCCCTCCTCTGCCTGCCATACTCAATCAAGGCAACTGGGAGAATGAGGGTGTCAAGGGAGCGTTCAGAATCATTTCTATTTGCATAAGCTTTACAGAGAAGCGGACTGTGCCTGACCAACAAGAAAAGGAGAGTTCCAAAGACAAAAACATAGCCTCAGTGCATTTGAACAAAATCACAGCCAGGACAGCTCCTCTCCCTCCAAATTGATACCAGCTACTCAGAGAGGCTTGTGCTGAGAGACTTCAAGAAATGTCAGCGTAACCATGATGAAGCCAGTGGAAGACCATCCAGGCTTTTGTTCAACAGTCTTGTGACCTGAGGATTTACATAGAGCTTCAATAAAGCCAGAAACAAGATCCACCCACATATTGTTTGGCTCCTCATCTAAAGCGTATCAACGTCTTTACAGCTGAAGGCTTTCAGAGCCCTGCGATCGCTCATGTAGATGTGTGACATGTGGCTGCCAGTGTCTGACTGAAGAAGGGACTGACTCAAACTGAAGGGCTCATTATTTTATTATTTTAGTTTGATTTCAATTTGCAACAACAACAGAGTAACAACATAAAATGACATCAGTTGTTGTATGTATATGAATGGGAACCAATGAGGTTTAGGTTATACAGTTTAAGCTTTATTTTTCAATTTGGTATTAACAAAAAAAAATCAAGAACATTGTAGTTTTAGTAAAAAATATATTGTAACATTGGGGATCCAATTAATAAAATATGATTCACTGATGTGTTAATAACAGTGGATGCGTTTAAAACCTTTTCAAAAATATTACTCAATATTTCACAATTTACTGCAGTAAAACTAACACTATTTTACTGTATGAAATACTTTTTGTGAATAAAAATCAGAGGGGATTGTATTTTGAAGAGAGTGGATTGGTCCTGATATTTTAATATTGTGGCTTATACAAGTTCACACTCTAGTGGTTGAAAATTAAATTGCAAGTGATTCATCCAATCACAAGAATGTAGTAACACACACATGAAAACAGTTCAGTTTGTGCTCTCACTTATTATAATCCCCCCTTCCATTTCTTCAGTCTACAGGCAGTCTACAGTCCAAAACGGGCAGGTGTTCTTTTTGGTGTCATAGGTGCTTCGTCTTTTCTTCCAGGTGTGCAAATCTTGACTCCCCTAAAACAGAAACAAATGTATTATCGATCATAAAGTGCTTTTCATATCAATTACCAAATCTCCTTATGTTTCATGTTACTTGTTCAGCCCATGACTGAACGCCGCAAGAGCTTTCCCAGACTAGAGTCTTCAGAGAGTATTGTGATGGGGAGCTTGACTTTTCTGACAGCACAATCTATCATCTTTAATTACAACTTTGTGACACACTGACACTGGCCACACTTCTCTTATTTCTCTGTCACACATGCACACACAGCAGCAATTACAACCATCAGGCCATAACCCCCTTCTGTCACTGTGTCCCCTGTACCATGCTCTCTGCAGGTGGAATTATTGCAGTTCAACAACGCTACACAAGTTTAGATAAAACTGTTTCAGTAGTGGGTTGTAGAAAGTTAGGTGTAAAATAAGAATAGACGTGCTTAATACACACATTAACAGTGAGCCATATGCATCACTGGGTTGGTTTGTGACATATCACCAACTGTATTTTTTATCAAACAAAAATGCTTGAGATTAGAGCCTTTAATCTGACCTTTAGTATGGTAATTTTGGCTTTTATTTTATTCTGGACTTTCCACTTTCTAAATGATCTGCTAAAAACTTTTCATACCATCCCATTAATGTACTTATTAGGAGTGGGCAACATGACAAAAAAGGCATCACATTATTCTTTCATCCATCCATCCATCTTCTCCCGCTTAATCCGGCTGGGTCGCGGGGGCAGCTTGCCCAATCCTCATAGCACCTGACCCCCCCTATGAACCCCTCTGCAGGTGGTGAGCCCACAGGAGGGTGGACATCATCGTCCTTGATGTTATGTTGTTATGTTATGTTGATGTAGTTCATAGGGGTGCGGGCATGTTTTGGGTTGATGGGGGAAACCGGCGTACCCGGAGGAAACCCATCCAGACACGGGGAGGAACATGCAAACTCCACACAGAAAGGCCCAGGCGACCCGGGGATCGAACCCGCAACCTTCTTGCTGTGAGGCCTGAGTGTTGTCACTCAGCCACCATGCCGCCATTATTCTTTCATACATTTATATTATCCTGATATTGCTTGGTCATGATTGTCTAGTTCAAAACAAATAAAAATGCATTTCAATATTAATTTACAATCCACATGCTTTTACTGACAGAATTAGCAGTAGACCTGACAATTAGAAATGACTGAATCAATCACTAAAACTAGAAGCTGAAGCTCTGGATAGCCAGTGATGTTAAAAACCACACCCCCAGCTTCAATTTAAATGTATTTCTTTTCTTTACCTTGGTGTGTAGTAACTTTCAGTTGGTCTGTCACTATTACTATTACATCAATTCAGCCAGATAAATCCGCTGGTTAATTAACACTTATAGTCCCCCTTTTTTCAAAAATAAATCTTTATAACCATACTTCTGCCTGTAAAGCCTTCAGATGGGTGTGAAATTAATTTTTTGGTCTAATTTGAAAATGAAGGTTCCCCGCCTTTCTCAGCTGTGGTATGGCACAATTTAAATTGCTGCAGTAATAGGGGTCAGCCAAGAGTCAATATTATTTCTTTTGTCACGTCTGCGGGGACCAAAGGTGAGAAAAGCTCATCATGAAAAGTGAGAGAGGTGTATCAGAGAGAGTGCAGGAGGGAGGGCTGATGATATGGATTGGCAGCAAGTAGGTAACTTAAACGTTTGTACTTGGAAATAAAGGCCATAGGGAAGGTGTAGCTGAACAAGGCCCCTGTTGGATAGTTCAGACCAGACTTACCTGACACTGCCTGGGTTGCTCTTCCTCTCCTGCTCCTCTCGACGGGCTCGCATCTGCTCTTGTGCCATGGCCATTTCCTCCTCCATGTTGGTAATCTCCTCTTTGGCACGGCGACGGTTTTCCTACAATATAAGATGTAAAATATAAGGTATTTTAGAATTGTAAATACTTATTATACTGCCTCTCTATATATTACACAGTATTATCTATATCATTTTTGTAACTATACTTTTGCAGGCACCAGGCACTTTCTGCAGGTAATGAAAAAATTGTCAAAACATAAGATCCTCACATATTTTGGCCTTTTTTCTTGATTTTTCGAATTGGCACTTGTCATCTAAGTTTAGAGAAAGCTGTCTTATGATCCACCAATGGCCTGATGATAGTCAATATTTGTCAGATATACTACAGTATGTGATACAACTGCCACAATGCAGCGTGCGAGAATTCCTCCAGATCTTGAGCTTGGATTGGTCAGGACTAGGATTTTACCTTTTGTGCGTGCTTTGGGTTGATGAGCAAAAGCCCAGGGATCCACAAACTCTTGCTATGAAGCAAAAGTGCTGTACACTCAGCTAGAACTCTGTTGTATCCAATGACTACAACCTTCTTACCTGTCGACTATTTCCTGCATGTTTGATGCTGTAAAACATTGGTCCAAGTTCTGCAAGCCACTCTCCATCAACTGCTGTCACACACTGCATGTATTCCTGCAATAAAGGAACCACACAATTTAAACCTCAACACTGTACAAATAATATGATCACAAATGTACTAGATGAAACAAGTTCTAACCTTGGTTGTCATGACAAGTTCATGGTAAATGATGTAGTCAGGGGTGTAGCCCATTCCAAACAGAGAGCTGGTGGGATGGAGGTGACACGGCATGCCAGTCCTCACATTCACATATTCACCAATGCCCTAGTAGCAACATTATAAATAGAGTGAATAGCAACTTTTAACTTGCATATTGTAGGGTATTGGTATATCTCAACAGTATAGCAAAACCTTTGCCATATTTCTCATATATTAACACACAAAATAAAGTAAAATCTGTTACATGAGCTCCTAAAGAGTAACTGTAGCTAGTACCTTGAGCTTGGCTGCCTGGTGGAAGTAAGCAGCACAGATACATTTCCTGATTACGTCCCAGTCAGAGCCAGAGGAAGCTAAATTCATCCTCTGTTGTACCATGATGTCCTTTAACTGTGAGCGCACTTCACGCACCTAAACAAAAATATATTACTTTATGGAAGATAATAGTACCGTCTTGTCTTCATAGTCTTAGTTGGTTAGAAAAAAGGATTTCAAATTGAATACATGTTTCATTCAGATAGCTGAAAAGAGCCATCTGTGTTGTACTGACCTTGCGCATGGCCTTGGTGTGAATAAAGTGGTCGTTGCACCAGATGCTGGAGTAATTATTGTTCTTCCACTGCATGTACACATTGAGGTAGGTCAGATGGTCGCTTTCCGGGACAGCAAACTTTTCCCTCACTTGATCACTCTCCTCCTCACGACCCTTTGAAAAACAACAGAAAATTTGAAATAATTTTGTGAGTTTAATAGTATTTTTAATACACACACAATTATGTATATTGGTATAGAATTTAGGAAAAAAATACTGTATACATATAAAAAATATAGGAAAAAGACAGGAAAAAGTCCTACTTTTGGTCGGTAAAAAATAGCAGGCACAGAAAGCATGGATACAATGATGAGGATGTCTGCGCTGCAGCCCATGTCACATGACACAATGAGCATTTTGGACAGAGCTGGGTCCAGAGGAAACTCCACCATCAGTCGCCCAGTAGGTGTCAATGCCCCTGAAAGGACAACAGCTGACTATTACTGTATGAGCACATTATGAAGTATAGAGTAAAGTATAAAGTACATGAGCTGTGAGGAAGACAAAGGACGGAAAGGCATTAGTGCTTGGCCTCTTCTTAAAAAAGGAGAAGTAGTCAGTAAAAGGCTTATTTATCTTATTATTTATCAGACTGAGTTCTGCTGACACTCAAGAGGGAAACCGTAAAGATAAAAAAATTTCAGTTCTGATTTAAATGATTAGATGACACCATCAAGCTTACAAGAAGGAAAGGCAGAGACAGCACAGTGAGTTTGGGGCAGGTAAGGCTTAATCAGAGATAATCTGCTGTTAACACACCATACAGGGAATCCTCAAAGTCTCCCTTATCCCAAATCCCTAAATCCCAAAGAATCTCAGAGGATGAGACCGAAATGAGGCCCGACCAGTCAAATCAAACACAGGATCAGTTACTAGGCAATTACTCCACAGGCTGAACCTCACAACCTCCTTCACTGGGCCACCTTTTAACGTCTTAGTTTTCACTGCACTGTTTGTCTTTCAGTTGTTCATGTACTGTACAATGTGAAATATCTGCTATTGACTTCTCACCAGTGTTGTCAAGAGCTCCAAGGATCCAGAGCTGGTACATAGAGTTGAGCATGTTGTCCTCAGGCGGTGGGTCCATAAAGTGGAAGAGGAGCAGATCCTGCACTCCAAGAGACTTGAGCAGCAGAACTACATTGGCGAGGTTAGTCCTCTGAATTTCGGGGATGGTGGTGGTCAACATTTCATTCTTGTATGCACTCTGAGTGTAGAGTCTATGAATAATCACACAGGAATTGAAATTTTGTATTTATTTTTCATCTCAAAGAATATTAACAGGATAGCAGAGCTTACCTGTAACACTGTCCTGGACCAGTACGACCTGCTCGACCTGCGCGCTGGTTAGCATTAGCCTGGCTGATAGGATACACTTGAAGAGCATCCATACCAATGCGAGGATTAAACACCTGTGAACAGACAAATTTAGATCATATTCTGGTGTAGCTGCTGTAATCATGTGGACTTTATGATGTATAACTTACCTTTAATTTACAGTATCCTGCATCAACCACAAACATAATACCATCCACAGTGAGGGACGTCTCTGCAATGTTTGTAGCCACAATACATTTTCTAACACCATCTGGAGCCTAAAATTTTAAATGTTAATTTATGATTAGGGGAATATTCCAATAGCAATATTCAGGCAATATTAGTTTGTGGGTTTTTTATATATGTTTTTCCCCATATTTTCAGTATTCCAATAATCTGCTTACATCTAACAGATAACCACTAACCTTTTGGAAGATTTTGGCCTGGAGGTCAGAGGGTAGCTGTGAATATATGGGGAGTACAGCCAGAGGGGGAGCATTGTCCAAGTCCCCCAACCTCTCCACAATCTGATCTGATGTCACCTGCAAAAGAATGAAAAAGATTTAAATGACCAAAATCAATCTGCGCAGCTACAAGATACAAACATATATTATGTGTATCACAAACCTCAATATCCTCCTGTCCCGGCATAAAAATAAGAATGTCACCTATCAAGCCACTCAAGTGGATCTGCAGCGATTGTTTCACTGCTGCCTCCACATAGTCCTCTTGAGGAGTCTGCACAGAACAAAGCAACATGAAGCCAATTACAATCTCAGGTATTACCAATACATTTGATTGATTGATAGATTGATAGATTGATAGATAGATATAGATACAACTGTCAAACCTTGCTGAACAAAATGTCTACTGGAAACGTTCTTCCTGGAATGTGAAATATCGGGACATTGCCAAAAAATGCAGCAAATTTATCCGAGTCCATAGTAGCAGACGTAACAATTAGTTTCAAGTCTGTGCGTCGTGACACAACCTGCAATTCAAATAGTAAATGGTCACAAGGCACTCAAGGCACTTTACAACAAGGAACCACTCATTCACACACACACACACACACATTCAATCACCAGTGTACGCAGACACTGGGATGAGGTGGGTTAAGTGTTTTGCCCAAGGAAACAAGGATAGCATTTATCTGTGAGAGCTGGAATCTCACCGCCAACCTGTGGGTCAGTGTATCTGACTACTCAACAAATTATGTTTATGTCGAGAGTGGGATTCCAACCACCAACCTGGGATCAGTGGATAACACTCTACCAACTGAGCTACTGCCGCCCCAATTCAAATAGTTTAAATATTGGGGAACATTCAATATATACTGCTATAATATCTGTTTTGTGTGTTGATGTTATACCGTAGAAGAGCACTGACCTCTCTGAGCAGCCCAAACAGGACATCAGTATTGAGGGAGCGCTCATGAGCCTCATCCATGATCACTGCACTGTAGTTGTCCAAGTCGGACTCTCTTAGTGACTCTCTGAGCAAAATACCATCAGTCATGTACTTTATCACAGTCTTCTCAGATGTGCAGTCCTCAAATCGAATAGCGTAGCCCACCTGAAAAAAAAAGAAAGAAAGTCAGACATCTAGTCACTAGATGGCAGTGTTGCTGTTTGGTTTCAAGCATGTACCAGCTAGTACTATACCAAAGTACATTTAATGTAAAAATAACAGATGAATAACTTTTTTTTTTTTTTTTAAACATTTTTAAATAATTTTTTTGTAAAACAAATTAGTCTCACCTCTTCTCCCAGGTTGCTGCCAATTTCTTCACTCACACGTTTAGCAACACTCATAGCTGCCACTCTTCTTGGTTGAGTGCATCCCACCATGCCATAACTTGTATAACCATCTTCATGTAAGTATTGAGTTAACTGGGTGGTTTTGCCACTTCCTGTCTCTCCAACAACAATAACTATGCTATTATCCCTGCAAGATCATCAGCATAATCAAGTTAATGCAATATAAAATTGAGTATTTAATATAAATTTTTCATACCTTATGATGTTCAGAAGTTGTTGTCTCACAGCAAAAATGGGTAGGTATTGCCTCTGCTCTGTAATACTCTTCTTTTTAGCAAATTCACTGGTTGCCTCACTTTTTTCTTTCATGTGCTCAGCAAATTTCTGCTCAGCTCTGGCAAATGGACACAAGTTAATGGATTTAATATATATATCACATTTTGATCTGTGTTCTTTTAGCAGTTACCTGTAATCTACTTTCCCATCTTCCCCAATGACTCCAGACTCATCCTCTTCTTCAGTCTTCTTGATCCCCATGATATCTCCCAGCTTAGTTCCAGCCAACTCCCAGTGTTTATGCTGTGCCTACAACAGTATTGTCGAAAATGAGTTACATGGCTTTCCACTGCATATTATAGATAAAAAACCAAGCAGCACATTTGTCAATCTGACATGAGGGGTCTCTAGTAGAAATATCATTTAACTTAACATAATGAATTATTCATCAAAAAAACAAAGTTGGGAAGCCTTGGCATTATCATCCTCATAGGTATGAATCAACAAAAGCCATTAACATTTCTCAAACGTAAAGATATCATTCTTACATTTGTATTGTTTACACAGTAAATACAGTAAATAAGATCAGCTAGTTAGTAGGGGTGTAACAATATCCAAGTCTCACAATACAATATTGTCACAGTATGAACCTTATGGTAGAATATTTATTGCCATATTGTGGGAAAGCTCACGATATTACAATATTCTACATAATAACAAGACTGACATTATAAAATGCTTTGACCAGTCATTTGGTACAACATTTATTGTCATTAGGGATGGAACGATATCCAAATCTCTCTGTACGATTTTTTTTATGATATACGTCTTATGATACGATATTTATTGCAATATTTTGTGGAGGCTTACAAAACTGTGAATATGCTTTTTCCTCTAAAAATGCTTCACAAGACTTAATACAAAGAATTAAGATTTAAAAGTGCTTAGAACAGTTATTTCTTCATGTAGTCTACACTGAAATGGAGCAAAGGATCATGCTCTGTGTAGTTTTTTTTTTTTTTTAGCTATTTCTGCATCATAACTATTCATTCAAGTAAAGAGACTTATGATTCGATATATTGTGATGGTCCACAATATTATTGTGAGACCTCTGACAATACGATATCACAATATTTTGGTTATTGTTACATCCCTACTAGCTAGTGAGCCAAGAAAAGTATGTACGATGTACATATTAGTATTAGTCCATTTTACATCCATCCATTTTCTTCCATTTATCCGAGCCGCGGAGGCAGCAGTCTAAGCAAGGACTCCCAGACTTTCTTAACCCCAGACACTTTCTCTACCTCCTCAGGGGGAAACCCCAAGGCGTTCCTCTCTTGGCTGGCCGTGTCCTGGGTCTTCCCCAGGGCCTTCTTCCCGTGGGACATGCCCGGAACACCTCCCGAGGGAGGCGTCCAGGAGGCATCCAAAACAGATGCCCAAGCCACCTCAAGTGACTCCTCTCGGCGTGGAGGAGCAGCGGCTCTCCTCCAAGCTCCTCCCGTATGGCTGAGCTCTTCGCCCTATCTCTACGCGCCCAGCTACTCTGCGGAGGAAACTAATTTTGGCCCCTTTTATCCGCTATCTTGTCTTTACATGATGGTTTTAATTACCTTTTTGCGTTCCTTTTGTTCCCTGTGTTTGCGAACAAGTTGGCTGCCTTTGCGAGAGATGATGGCCATGTCTGAAGTCGGATCTCTAACAGGAATAACTGGTTCTGGCTACAGAGGAGAAAATAAGTCATTCACATTTCAAAAACAATGTATCAAATGGAGGTCCTGTTCATGATAATTATGCTCTTACCTGTTTGGTGAAGACTATTCTTCCATCTAAGAAAGGAGGAACCAAGTTGTGCACTTGTAAGTGAACCTTGGCAGCATTATCCTCCTCAAAATCTTCATCGACTTCCAGCCTTTGAACAACACCACTGGTCAGCATACGGTTGGTCTCCCATCGTTCATTATCCTGAAATAAGTAATATGTCTAATGTATATCCAATTCCACAAACTGCTAATAGGTAACAATTATTAGATTACCTCATTGATCTGTCGCTTTTGGGCAGATATCCTTTTCTGGGTCTGTTTCTGGAGAATTTGTTCTCTTTTCTTTACATATTCATCTGATGTGGAAGTGAAAGGGTTGTGGAATTCATCGTATCCTTCATCCATCATATACCAGTCTCTATCTGCTTGCTGTAAAATATTACATAAAAACAAAATTATACACAGAAATAAGATTATGGTCAATAAGACATTTCTGCTTAACAATGAGCACCCCTACCTTCTGATCTTCCTCCCACTGTTCTTGTTCATCATCATTATCAAATGCAATTCCACTTTCACCATCTCCTTTTTTACCTACAGACATTGGTGCAATAAAGTAAGCATCCTATGCAAGCACCCAAAAAACAAAATCATATCCACTTTGTACCTTTTCCCTGTGATAAACGGGGAGTTGAACCAAAATGTCTTCTGTCATTGGCCCATTCATTGTACTTGAATGAAGGGGTTGGGAGAGGTGTGTCATCGGGGTAACGACCTTTGACTGACCTATATACAGACCAGACAGGGTTTAATGTGCAAAGTTTCTAAGTAAACATTAATCTCAGGAGTGACCCTCTAACTTAAATATGTTTCTCTAATGTTTCTCTATCTCTGATAATTTATCACCAGTCTGACAGAAACGGTGTACAGCCTAGGCATAGTCTAAACTAACCTAACAGTTCATTATGTTCAAGCAACTTATCACAGTTGTTTACCTGTCCCTCCGCTCACTCTCTCTGCCAGATCTATGGCTTCTCTCAGAGCGGTCCGACTCTCGGTGTGAAGGAGCAGGAGAGGGAGACTCCCATTGGGAATGTCGATTGCTGGCATAACCACTGTCATCCTCCTCCCAGTTGGATCTGGAAGGTGTGTCTGTTTTCAAATATTGAAGTTTATGTTGTCATGTTAAGAACTCTCTTACGTACAAGAAAACAATAAAAACAAAAAACACCAACCTACCTTTAGAATGAGACGGTGGAGTCATTGGCTCATCTCTCCTGCTGCCACGGCTAATTCGCTCTGACCAGCCATCTCTCTGTGAGCGGTCACTTCTGTCACTGCGGTCTCCATGCTCCGAACGACCCCGGCTGCTTTCTCTGTCATCTAAAAATGGCAAACAAGAACAAGAGTAACTGAATAAAGAATAAAAGATGTACCATAGGATAAATATACAAAAACAAAAAAATAATCTCTATTAATGAAGTCTGACATGTTCCCACACACACACACACCTCGTTCACTGCGCCTGTCCCTGTGTTTGTCTCTGCTTCGCTCCCTGTCTTTCTTCTGTTTCCTGTCCTCTTTCGATGAGGCATAAACTCCATGTTCACGACGGTCTTTCTCTCGCTGCTCATGTCTGCGGAGGAACTCCTCACTGACTCCTCCAGGGTTGGATGGTGTTTCAGAGCCAGTAACACGATACTTTCTGCTATAAATGAAATCAAGCCATAAATATAAATTGTAAGCCACATAAGCATAAGGACAAGCATGAATAAACTAATAACAGATCAAATGAAGCTTTAGAATATGATTAATATTATATAGTTTCTAGTCTAAAAGTATTTTTACCATACAATATTTCTTTACCTTTCTTTCTTGGTGTCTTTACTTTTGTCATCATCCTCCTCATCAGAACCAGAATCACTTTTTCCCTCATCCCAGTCGTTGTAGGATGAAACTTTAGATTTCTTTAAGTTTCGCTCTTCATCAGCCTTTTCCTTTAAATCCCGCTCTTTCCTTTTCTGAGCAGCTAACATGTCCAACCCCAATAGGGATGTCCGTGGGGTGGGTGCCCGAAAAACATGAGCCTCTGCAGCAGCACTCTTCTTCTTTACAATCAGTCCCCCAACCTGAGCAGACGGGTCAGACCCAGCAAGTCTGTGCATGGACACATCCTCGTCCATGGTCTGTGGATCACAAATCAAGTGAGAATGACAACACACAATTAATAGGTCTGGGTGATGTGACAATTGTATCACAATATTTATTTTTTTTACTAATATTGATCACAATTTTCAGTTTTTATTAGTCTGACACTTTGAAAACCGATGAAATGGCTTTCTATATAAAATTCCCTGAACATAATAGACATACAATACATAAATGTAAAACATTTCTTCCTCCAAGTCTGAATTCTGTTCTAAACCACATGCTGTTTCAGACAGAAGTGGCTCCCGATTGAAATGCTTACAAAGCTTACCACTGACAATTAAAAATTATCAAACTGGATTAACTACCCGACCAAACCAACTGTATTTCTTATAGGGTCTAGCTATTAACACATTTGGACAGTCTAGTGGCTTATTCGAGTTCCCTGTCATGAAATCAACCAAACCATACAGAGCTACAAATTAGAACATTATAATAAATCTGTAAAAACTGTAAATAATTTCAAAGATAAAATAACAAAACAAACCAAATTAATAATCGTCATAATAAACATAAACTATTAATGCGTACCCGGTGACTGTAGGGCCAATAACCAGAGAAAGCTTCCCGCGTGTCACGTTATGTTCAAAAACTAGGTCTTCACATCAGCCCACGCTTCAACCAACAAATGATAGTACAATTAAATATCATACATTCAAAAAACAGTAAATCAGTAGCAATCACAAAAATATTTCGTAAGAACAACGCGAATGTTTACAGCTGCGGAGGCTGCCATATCAATCCCACAATTCCTCCTCTTCTTCGCCTAGGTAAACGTTTGATGTCATTCTGATTATAGACACATTACTGCCCCCTTGTGCACAGAATTGTTACATTCAACCTGGGTTAGACTTTAAGCATGGATTATAGTTCTACGACTTTAAGGCTCACTGCATTTTGAATAAACTTTGTGTTTATAGTAGTAATAGTATATCTTTTAATAAAAGTATGGTTCCAATGGTTCAGTTTAAAACTACTACTTTGAAATATCAAGCAAGAAAACAGACACCTTTAATTAAGTGAAAGCACAGTATGTTTTATTTTGAAAAGAAACTTGAGCCTTGAATAGTACAACAACATTTGGTCTAATTCATAAAATATGCAGAAAATGTGGTCTGAGATTATGTACAGTTCTAATCTGATTAACAACGACAAATTCCTGGGTGGCAAAAAGATTAGAGACACACTGACAACACTGAAAATACTATTTCATTTGAATTCTCTAAATTTGGGTAGAGGCCTCAACGGAGATGTTACTTTTGCCAGGAATGTTCCACACAGTATGGCATGTTCCACTGTGCAACATTTAATGTATCTATTGAGCATTCATTTACAGACAGATGTTTTTATTGCTCAAAAATATCTCGAAAAAACATGCATTTTTTCTGTGAGCAGGGACACCTCTCCATAAATCTGCCTGTAATTTAGCCTATGGAGCCACTTGTTTGTCTCCATATAGATAAATTTAAGATAGTAAAATAGACATTTAATGACATACTCTAGGAACCTAAGATAAAAGTCAATAACTCCATGGAGACAAGGAGGTGGCAGACCCTCAAATACATTTCTATAACTGATACTAAAGGCTCTGGCTATGTGCAACAAAGCCCCAATCTTCTTATGTAGGCCTGATTCCATGAACTTTGACATACATTATCAGCAGCATGCACACCCTCTTATGCCGTGCTCTTATCAGCAAGTTCATATTTTAGCCTATGGCCTAGGTAGGCCTAACCCTTGTTTGTGTGATCTTAAAGGTGCACTATGTAACTTTTCTGGTAGGGGGATTTGTCATCATGGTGATATTATTGCTTTGTCTAGGACAGGGGATTAAAATCATACATATTATGCAGAATAACTCCAAATTGATTAATTACAGGACTATTACCATTTGTGCCTAACTCTTTGCACTAATAATGATTAATAGGTTATGTTGTATAGGCGTTTAACTGTACCCCATCTACTGTGCACTGCAAATTTCTCTGATCTGGCCATGATTTTAAAACTTATATCAGGTTATTCATCTTGTTTTCAGATTTATTACCTACTTACTAGTTTGAAAACGGCTTAATTCTAGTCTAAATGTACTTTATTTAAAAATAACTTATCAAGTCAAATTATCTTGCTGCATGGACAGATAATTTCAGAATTTTAAGTCATTTTCTGATAGATTTAAGTGTTTATATCTTAAATTTTAGACAAGTTTTTTGCAGCGTAAGGCTTCCCCTGTTTCTTATATCAATTTCTTGTGGCCACTAAAATTAGTAGCTCTCTGGCATTTTCATTTGTAAAATTAACTCATCAGAGGAAAAAGGTTGGAGACCCCGGGTCTAGGATGTTCCACCAGCCTTTTAACATTACAACCTTCAAGAGAACAAGGAGGTGACCAAGTTATTTGTCAGATCTGTGGAGAGAGTGACCCTGGCCTGCAGGGCCGGCCCCCCCATTAGGCAACATAGGCAAATGCTAAGGGCGCCGCTCCACTAGGGGGCGCCGAGCGCAAAATCCTCCACTGTCTAAAACAGGGGTGGGCAAACTACGGCCCGGGAGCCACATACAGCCCGTTAACCTTTTCAATCCAGCCCGCCAAACATGAATGAACTGCAATAAAATTTATTAGTTTTATTTTCCCTGCAATTCTGGCGTTTCCCAATAGATGGCGCACTCTAGATACAGTGATACATAAAACCAAATTATCCACATGGGCCAGGTGTACAGTGCCCGGGGGTAGAACTATATCTTGAACACGACTTCCTCACTCATGGTCCGAAAACCTTCCCATAAAGCACTGCGGCCAAGTATATATCTAGTGTGCCGCCACACTGCACCTGCTCCCGCACGGCGCGTGCCACATTTCCTCTTGTTCGGTGTGGACACCGCGCGTGGACTGTGTCTTGTTGCATACGCTGCGTGGACCTCGCATTCTCCTGTGCACCTCTAAACCAGAACTAACACCAGGACTAAGCCAGGTCTAAAGCAGGTCTACACCATGTGTAAACAAGCATTAAATCAGGACTAAAACCAGGTCTAAACCAGGATTAAAACCAGGTCTAAACCAGGACTAAAACCAGATCTAAACCAGGTCTAATCAAGGTCTAAAACCAGGTCTAAACCAGGACTAAAACCAGGTCTAAAACCAAACAAGAATTTGCAGGAGGTGGTTGCTACATTCATGTAGTTTTAAAAAAACATGACAATATCAAGTAATCCAGTTACTTATTTAAGTAATTTAATGGATTACATTACAAACTACATTTTGGGGTATGTAATCTGTAATCTGTAGGGAATACAGTTTAAAGTAACCTTCCCAACACTGTCAACAGAATTATCAAATGTGTCACAATCAAACGGAAGTCAAAACTTCTGAAACGAAAAATGTTAATTTTTGAAGTGGAAAATCATCGGCCCGATATATGGTGCACATGTTGAATTGAGATGTTTGAATATGTCACATGTAAATTGTTGGATCCTGCAAGTTATTTTCGTCTTATTTGCTGGGTTGACATAGTCAGACTAGAACACTCCATCCATCTGCTCCTGGTCCGGCCCTTCCATCAAATTTTAGAACCCTTTGTGGCCCTCGAGCCAAAAAGTTTGCCCACCCCTGGTCTAAAACATCGTCACTATGAACTGTTTGATTTCTTGTGAGTATCTGTACTCTGGCAGTATTTGTTTTTTTTTTTTTTGCAATCCAAGGGGCGCCACCTGAAATCTTGCCTAGGGTGTCAAAATGGTTAGGGCCGGGCCTGCTGGCCTGCATGCAGTTAGAATGCATGTTTTTCAAGGTTATTTTGGGCAATAAATTTGTATGTATTTTGTATTTTATAAATGCAAGTTTAATACTGTGTTTTCCAGTCAAAGCGATAACATCTCAATATTGAAATAGGTTGTTTTATCTATTAAAAAACAGCCATGGTAAAGCTCGCACTCTGGCGAGCATCAAGTGGTCAATTTTGATTGGTTGTGAGGCCACAGCGTGAGTTTTGATTGGTTAGTGAGGTAGTTCCCGCCCTCTGCGCAGTTACAGCGCAACCCATTGGCTGGTTTCACATGTCTGCTGATGTGCCGCTTGTGGAGCTTCTAGTGCTTCATGGATCTATCTCACCAGCCGTTTCGTAATTCTCATTGGCATTAACATTGGTGTTTCTTTTATTGTTTTTCATGCTTTAAGTGTACGCTATTGTTTTTTATAAGCAAGGATCTCATAGTCGAAATTGTTGCTTGTTTGCGCTAGTTATCTAGCTCGGTTAAGAGAAGCTAATAGTTAGCATCTCAAACCACTGTCTGTGGAGTCTTTTTTGCGTTAAAATGGGAGAAGAAGCCAACGACAAACTTTTAAACGCAGACGGTGGCCCCGGAAATGAAAAAAGTGCAGTAGAAGATGTGAAGTATTATACGTTAGAGGACATAAGAGTGCATAATATGAGCAATGACACATGGCTCATTATCCACGATAAAGTATATGACATCACAAGTTTCCTTGAAGAGGTATGTAGTGTGTTCACAATTGTGCGTACTAAATTCTACGTCATTTTATTCCAAATGATGAATTACTTGCGAGCTGTAAGCTATAATTGTGTGTCAATGGGACGAGATAACCTGAGATGACCTACGGAAACCGACCGGGACAAATAACTTTTGTCATCTATCATTTTAAATATACAAGTGTTTTGTGTTTGCAGCATCCTGGTGGTGAGGAGGTTTTGCTGGAGCAGGCTGGTGCAGATGCCACAGAGAGTTTTGAAGATGTGGGACATTCCACTGATGCCAGGGAGATGCTGGAGCAATACTATGTAGGAGAGCTGCATCCGGTAAGTGCAACAAGTTTGCCAAAACTCCATGTTAAACCCTGATCTTAGAATCTCAGAAGCTAAGCAGGCCTGGGCCAGGTTAGTACTTGGATGGTAGAAAAAAATGGTAGAAAAATCAAATCACACACACGCACACACACGCACATTATTATGTTGGTAAATATTCCCTGTGTGTTTACATTGCATTCTTTCAATGAATATAATTGTGAAAGGCACTTACTAGGTATACCGGGAAATGACTTCCACGCTCTGTTCTGTGTATGGGGGAGTGTGTGTGGTCCTGCTCGGCACACTGGAGGAAAGTGAGGTGCACACTCTTAGTGACAGGGAGAGATGTCATAGCAACCAAGATCCTGGTTTAAGATTTAGAGATGGATCCCCTGGTGCTGTACTGTAGCCCACTGCTCCTGAGAGGTTGCCCTCAGGCACTGGTGGAAGGATGGATTAAATCCAGAGTTTGATGAGAACAATAAAGTCTACAAATACAAATAATGTTACCACAAGATGGCAAATGGTGACAAAGTATGTAATACTTCAAGGCAATTAGGTATCCTGTTAAACTGATGGACATTATGATTGCTCTTATTTTGTTTTTACAGGATGACAGGAAAAAGGAAAAGCCAAAGGTATGTTCTAATGAGTAATGCTTGTACAATTGCTGCAGTTGAGGGAACTGAAATGTTAGATGTAATGTATTTTTATTTTCTAGGAAGTTAATGTCACAAATTTAGGAGAAAGCAGGTAAGTGATTGTAACCTTGTATCACTGTACAACAGTTTTACCTCAAGGGTCTATCAATGATTTTTTTTTAATGTTCATTTTGTCTCTTCTCTGTAGCAGCACTTGGTCCACCTGGTTGATATCTGCTGTTGTTGCAGCTGTTGTAGGTGTGGCGTATCGTTACTTTATATTTGAACACAGGTCTTCCTGAGGTCTGCTAAGTGCATTCAAAATTGCTTGTTGCATCTGAAGGCCTTGAAATGTTGACCAAAACCTCTTCCTGAATGCACAATATGTGTGACCGTCTGTTATTTGCAGGTAAATTTGCAGAGGATTAGCAGCAGGATGGTCTGGAATAGTTGCAGTGTGTTTTTAAATGTCTATGTCACTATATGGGGTGGTACTTAAAAGTCTTAACTTATGCATTTGACTCTGTTTATCATATGCTCATGCCATTTATTTGCCTGTGAACGATTTCCATAGGTTTATTATTCACCATCACAAATGATTTCACTTCTCAAAATGTTTTAATATTGAAAGCCATTATTGAAAATAATTAAAAAGATTCATCATAAATGCAAAAAATTATATGATTAAAAAATTATGAACTTTTTTTTCTTGTTCTTTAATACACTGGTGAATGGTATAATTGACTTAATTAAGATTAACTTCTAGTTTCCGGTTTCTCCCATCAACCCAAAAAACATGCCCGCACCCCTATGAACTAACATCAAGGACCATGTTGTCCACCCTCCTGTGGGCTCACCACCTGCAGAGGGGTTCATAGGGGGGGTCAGGTGCTATGAGGATTGGGCAGCACGCTGCCCCCGCGACCCAGCCGGATTAAGCGGGAGAAGATGGATGGATGGATGGAAGATTAACTTTAACTTTATTTTTAGATCCATTATCAGCAGATATTTCACTTTAGTGTTTGGATGAAAGTACCTGGCAGCTGTGTGTCCACTTAAGCATATGCATTCTCTTTAAGAAGATACATATGTTCAATTCATCCAGAAAAAAATATTTGTACATTCATTCATGCTTGTTTAGAGTGGAAATTTTAGACTATACATGTTATTTAAAACTTTATTGTATAGAGCTACACTATGGAACATAAACATGCTGCTATTTTTGCTATGTTCATTTCACCTGCCATCAATTTCTGAATAAACAGAATTTAATTAACTGTGTTTTGACCTTTTTGTCTGCAAAGTGAAATGTCCAAAATTCTGTTTAGAATATGCATATTAGTTTTTTTGTCTTGATATACAATTGATGTTGATTGTGTCTTAACTTGACTTAAGACACTGTACTAATTTATTATTAGCTGACCAAAGTTTCATACTTTTTGTGTAGTAATAAGTGGAGTAGATGGGAATAGCTGAATTCATAACTAACTGGGAATGGCCAGTTATATAAAGACTAAATGCAAAAAGAGAAAATGTACTAAAAGGGGCGTATAGAGTAATACTCAAGTCTGAACACAAGATGGCAATGCGACCATGTTTTATTTTGACCGTCATCGTAAATAGTTTCACTTCAGTCATATTAATAATTGGAAATACTGGACGGGCACGCAGTAAAAGAATGTTCAAATACCTTTTATTATAAATTGTATGTATTAACCATGCATGCAAGTTCATTACAATGGCATGAGATCCCTGTAAATGCTTTAGTGATGGCAATGTTAGCAATCAACGCGCCAAGTGATTGGTTCTATGAGAGTGTAAGTTATACTTGGGTGTTTATGAAGCCAAAAAGCCAGCAGCATCCTTCCCTGTGACCAAACCACTTGTTATTTCTGTCAGCACAGACCCTCTAGGAGAGCCTGGGCTGCTAATGTACAATACGCCACTGTCTTCCGCTGCAAAACTGTCAAAAGTCTGACAGAACATGTGGCAGTAACCCACATGAAGGGCCATGTGATTTCACTGAGAGGTAGAAATGATTCAAGCTCATTGATATGGCTTATGTCAGTTTGATTTTCTAATTATTGGCCATTGTATTTATCAATTTCACATTTCAACTATACCAAAAGTCTAAATCTTACAAAACATATTTCTTTGTTTTAAAGTGTAATTGAGTCAGAGTCACACTCAGATTTTAGCAATTACAATCTTTTAAAAATACTAACAAAATATTTGATAGTTTTATTGGTTCTATAAAAACTATTGCGTTAACTACAGGTATTGGTTTTCTTAACAATACAATCTCGATGTCATCACAGCTGATCTTAATGCCATTAGAACATATGATTAAAGTTTAGATGTGTAGTGTCCCTGAGTAGAACTACATGCTGTGAGGAAAAGAATGGTGCATTAACAGGTAATGTTAAAGGCATTATACTTTATTTACACACAACTATTCAAAAACATTAGATTTACATAAATATAACATTTTTTTGTCATTTGTTTAACAATGCAACTGACAAGAGTCATCAAAATCTAGCAGTGAGTCATGGGCAACAGCTCTTGCTCCATGTCTAAAAATGGCAACATAAAAATTACCTTGCTTTTCCATTGTTCACCATTTATTTTGAATGAGGACTTATATTAAAAACAACCTTGTGGATGGATAAAATGAATATCTTGCAATCACATCCAAAGCAGCTACAGGTACCAGAGTTATCTCTAGTTGGCACAAATGTGGTGACCTTTCTACAGTGTAACTGCTTAATTACTTTTCTCCTTAGGTACATGAAACAGCACAACTTAAAAGGTTAACTTCTCTCAGCTGATATGCCAAGGCCTTAAACTGGCAGCGCGCTAGATGGCCACAATCCTTCAAAGTGCTACTAATCTCAATGTCAGTTTGTCAACATTTCATATCTGGTCCTGGTAATGAATTTATAAATATCTGATATTTGAATTTTAAAGTAAGAAACACTGACATTTGCAAACACATTAAAGTATATAAAAACAGCGGCTTTACATAGGTTTGTCACAAACTATAAAACAACTAAAAGGATGAGTTAAGAGACCATTTACAGTGTGTTCAAATGTACATGAGTAAAACAAAAATCCTAATACGTTATCCAGACAAAAGTTAACATGTTCCACTCAACAGAACAGAAACCATGACTGAAACTAAATAAAAATATAAAACAAAATTAAATTATGATGCTAGAAGCTGTACATGTTTGTATTATCTTGCCACTTGAGTGTTGCAATTTATTTCTTACCATTCATTATCAGGTTTGTGGAGTCTGGCAGCACACTGAAAAATTCACAAGGGAATATCACCTGCAGTTCTGAGGGCTGCTCCTGTGATGTTGAGGTCCTATGCCAAGGATAGTAAAGTGGTTGTGGACGATACACTAGCTGATCGCCCGTGTACACTGTTGTTATTGTCAAAAATGTTAGAAACAAACTGAATCTGGGAAGTAGAGTAGCACCCAAAGATATGGGCCAGCTTTGGGCATAAGGCCAGGGTGAGCTTCTGCAGGATGTGGTAGAATTTCCTGCGGAAACTTTGGTTTATCCAGAAATAGAAGATACAGTTGAGGAAGCCATTGGAAGTTGGCAGCCACACCACAACAAATTCTGCCCACTCTGGTACACTTCTCCCACAGACTGCTGCAAGACACACAAGAGTGACATGAGGACAGGTAGCAAGTGCCTGACAACTGCATAGTTACCACCATCAAAGATGCTGGAGATGGGAGAATGATTGCCTTTTTTTTTCTAATAAAATGAAGGAAGACTGCAGCTTATACTAGATATGTATGCCTACTGCTCTCTGGAGAAAATCAAAACAATAACTGCAAGCTGAAATTTACTTCTCACGTTTCATCAGAATGTAGCTTATAATGTATCAAAATATTATTCAAATATTGATAACAAAAAGAATCTTAAAGTAGCCCACTATGTCATCAGTCTACATACCATTGTAGATCATAGTGGCTATACAAGGAGTCCAGCAAGTGTAGTATGCTGCCATCACGGGCACGAGCACCCTGGATGCCACATTGGGCCTGCGGCGGCGGGCACAGTCATATTGGCGCAGTTTCAGTCTCTGTCTTTTGGCGGCGCACCACACGCTCAGGTTGCAGTAGGTCATAATAATAGAGCAGGGGAAAAAGATCAAACTAGTCAGGCTCAGGGAGTAAAGCTCGTTTGTAGAGTACGAAGGAATACACACCAGTGATGCCGTAGAAAAGTGTACTTGGATAATGTCTGTTGGCAGAGATATTGGGAGGAGCAAAAATGGGGGAAAGCACCACGAAAAGGCTATGAGCAACAGAGTCCTTTTTCTGGTCAAAATGGCGCAATATTTGAGCGGGTAAAACACTGCTACGTATCTTTCTAGACTGATGGTTGCCAGTGTGTACATGCAGGTGGAGTTGACCGTAGCGTTGCAAAAGGCCACCACGTGACAAAGCGCATCTGGCCCTTCGTTATAGTCCTTGACCAGACTCACCCACAGATTCAAGGGCATGACGAGCAGCCCAAACGCCGAGTCTGCAGCGGTGAGAGACAGTAGCAGGTACCAGGAGTTTCTCGACCACCCGGTCACGGAGGAGGAGATGACCAGGAGAACTGCAATATTCCCCAGAGTAATCATCACGCCCAGAGCCACTATTAGGCAGACTTTAATGGAGCGGTGCGTGAGCTCCAGCGATCTCTCGGTGTCGGATGTGGTGGATGAATTGGAGTAGTCAGAAAAAGACGAGAAGTTGAAGTTTAGATGCATTTTTACTCATAAAGCCATGAGTGGGACCAAATCGTTAGCCATACAGTAGCTGACAGCGCCATGGCTCAGTGCAGGCTAACGATGAGCCTCACACCTGCGGCAATCAGTGCTGGGTGTGACCTTTGCAAAATGGCGGACTTAGAACAGCACACATGCATTTCTTTATTCCCTTCATTCACTGGCCATGACCATAAACTGTATAAAAGAAGTGGACTAAGTGAGCGTGACGTCACCCATATCGTTTAGCGCCGCTCAAATGAGGCTCGCGATGCTAACGGCTACAGGAGCGAATTTGGAGCCAGGCCCTATGCTATGAATAGGGTTTTTTTGGCGGACAAAATAACGAAAAAATAATTAGGACCATGTGTCGCTGGTTCTTATGAACATTTTAAGGCCAAAATGACGAGGCTCACTGCAACGGGTACAGAGAGACGAGCGATAAGATCTCAATGTAAGTCAAGGGGGAAAAGGGAGAGAAGGAGGCGGAAGAGCCTCCTGGCGCACTTCCTATTTGGCACGCGGCGGCTAACGGGATAGCCATGTCTACTCATGTTCGTGTCTATGGTCATGACACGAACTAGGCCTAGTGTGCTTGGGCAAATCCTATTCCAAACGTAAGCCTTGGCGTCAACAAGCCTTGAACTGACCTAGCGTATTTGTCTGATACCCCAGTAGCTTGTTGGCATGTAGTAAAAATAAATAAATAAATATAATTGTGTATGTATTGCTCATATTATGTAAAAAATGGACTCTTGTCACCTTTAGGTCATGTTATATGTCTACATCTCGCAGGCTCACTATGCTCTGTTCCACCTTGTGATGTCTTGCAAAGAAATAGAAAATAGTGTAATATGGGCCATGTCATTTTTCCAACCAAAATTATTATAGGCGTCTGTTTTTTGGTCTGATAGTTATAAAGATGAGTTTTATGTTATATTACAAATCACCTGGTTCCTCACAGTGTATATGATCTAGCAAAAATGGTCTTTTGTTTGGTGTGTGTTATTTTCCTGCAGGTATCAGATGGTTTGAGGGAGTAGCTCTTAGCCAATCAGAGATGAAAGGAATAGCTGCACCAATAACTATAATTTTCCCTGTGGCGATGGGGAGCCTGAGGACAGAGGCAGTTCTCTTCAGACCTAAAATGACCCTTCCATAAGACAGCCCACCTTGATGTTATTGTAGGCTACTTCCATGTTTATCAGTTTATTTACCGGTTTGATTATTTATTATTTTGTTGTTTTTAAAATAATAATACAGCTGTCTTGTTATACCAAATGCACTAAGTTTCTATCTTTGTCCTTAAAGTTATATAAAGTGTCTTACTCATTCATATTTATGTGTTGAGCAGGCTGCTTGTGCATGTCACTGATGGACCTTCATCTTGGCAGATTTAATCAACAACAATAGGGTAAGTCAGTCAAACACTTACACACTGTCACCACCACAGGATCTAAAGACTGACATCTCACAACCAATCACAGTCCAATTTCTGACAATTTCACCTCATCAGTGTCAGTCTCCTGTCCACCTCCATTCAGGGAAGAAAGACTGGCAGCTGGCCTATGCCAAAAGAGAAACTTTATGACAAAAGAGTGCAAAAGAAAAATTGTTGTTAAAAGTATAATCTAAGATCTTAACAATTCATGAGTTTGAATTTTACAAGTTAGCGAAGGTGTGGAATATGTATTATCTTCTGTGGTTTTGGCAGATTCTATCCTCAGCCATGTCTCCGCTGATGAAGCTTTTTATGCCTAAAGCTAGAACAATTACGGTTCCAATTAATTCAGACATATATTTTATAATATGACAGTAAACACTGAATTTAACATATGTTTGCTGAAAACTTAGCACTGGACTTTGACTGCTGATACAGACTACTGTACAAGACTTCTCTTTGCAATGGCATTAATAAGAAAACACATTGCTGCTGATAATGTGACTATAATAAAATATAAACTTTATGAATGTAAAATCACAGTTGTGAGAGTACAGATGATAAAATGTCATAACCACAAAAGACCTTCCTAATCACCAGTCACATCTTAAGAATCTAGTACGTAATAAGTGAATTCCCACCCAACAGAGGCCTGCACTGTGGGGAAAACGTCTTCTATAAAAGTATACATGGATGGACCGTAATATACATTTATACAGCTTAGCACAGTCCTCTGCTGCTACCGGCATATCCCACAGGGTAAGAGCCTGACAGCTTTCTCTGTTTGATATATGTGTTTTGCTGCGTCTTAATGAGCACATCTCTCCAGGAGGTGTCTAAAATGATGCTGGAGGAGGGGTAAAAATTTGCACTCTTTTTCTCTCTAGACTTCTTCATCTTGAAGTCAATTACAAGCACCTACCTGGTCCTGTCCTATATAGTGCTAGACAGTATGTCATTGCTGCCTTGGTTTCATACTTATAGAGACCATTGCTTTTCAGGACTGCACTTCTACTTTGCAGAACTATTTAAGGATGTAATAATACAAAAGAATCAGCAGGATAGCCAAAAAAAAGGTTTATTCTCTTCATTATCTTGAATATAGTGTCTACTAGGGCCAAGTAGAGGACACAAATATGGTGAATTCAAAATTGCCTATCGAAGTAATTGTATCGTGAGCCAAAAACTACTAGATTAAAACACAATAACATTGTACTCATCGGACCAGGTAGCTCATTTTGATTTCCATCCAGAATCTTTAAATCAAACTTGGAATCCTTGAATCACAATGACAGTGACTACCTTTGAAACCTTTGTTTCAATGGACCACTCCTAGATGTTGAGGTTCAACATCAATATATTGAATCATGATTGTCATGCCGTTCTTTATTACTTATGTGCATAGACTTGATTTTCCTTTGTATTTTTATGAGTCAAATTTACATCTTACTGTATTTGGCTTGTTAAGGGTCATCCTGATATACTGTTACTGTCATTATCTTCTGTACATCAGTATAAACATATAGATTTCTGTACACATTTCCCAAAGGTGCGTGTGAAAATATTGCCAGTCCCATGTGAAAATGTAGTGCTTGAACCAGAGCGGATAGATTGTGTACAACTGAATATCCTGTGAGTGGGTGGGCTCCTCCATTGAGCACCCACAGCACAGCAGCGTCCTGATGTGCACAGCCATTGATCTGATCTGAAGCGCATATGTGTGGGCAACTTCATTCTCTGAGTGAGGGATGACGCAAGATATCGAGGATACTGTTAAGCCCAGAGCTTGATGGCTGATTATGTTCACTGTTTGTCTCCTGATAAGGGCTTTGGCAATGGACAGAAGCAGCCTTGCAGGTGAAAAGGCATTCAAGTGGTGTGTAAGGTACATCCTCTTTTGCACATTGGCAGCAGGGTTAGTTCTTGTTGGCATTCTCTCTAACGGTAAAAGTTAATACAAACACATTTGCACTATGCCAGCAAAGCAGTAAGCAAGAAAGACAACATCATTTAAACTGTGATAAAATATATGATTGAATATTGTTTTTGGATTTCCTTTGTGTCCTTCAAACGCTGTACACAATTAAGCTTTTATCTACAATTTGACTCCAGCAGCTTGGAAAGATGTCAGTACGTCAGTAATATGCAGTTGGAGTATTCGTATTACAGTAAGTCAATTAACGGGCCACACTCATTTGTATGGTCATATTCCTTTTCACAGTGCAGGTTGTTACTCCTTAAAAACTGTGTGTAATTTAAGCAGAGCATATTGACCCTGTTACACAATATTTGTATGTCACTGTGCTTCTGCCTCTCCGCTTTGTACAAAAATATCTAAACCAGATTCAGTGTCAGTCTTGCATAAGCGCTGTTTTACCTTTCATTTGAAGAGACCTGACTGGTCATTCAATAGAAGCACATATTCACTTTTAGTGTTTTTGAGCATCGTTAGGGATTTTAGGAGCTGCACAACAACCTTTGGCTCTTCTTATAGAGGTTGGGCATACTAAATGGAACTTGTGTGAGAAGTGTTCTGGTTTTAGACTTAGACTTGTGGATCAATAATTTAGACAAACTATTGATGATGTAAATGATGATTGATGTAAATTAAGGCAGATGTAAATTAAGGCATAATCACATAAATCTATATGTTCAAGTCAAAATAAAATAGAAAAATAAGTACTAAAATATAAAATCTCAGCTATATACAAGAGGTCGTTGGAAGACTGTGCAACAATGATATGATGATTGACAGAACATAGTTATCTGTTACATAAGAGTGAGTTGTACAGTTGTAGGGAGTATTATCTGTTACATAAGAGTGAGATATTGTACATCTTTATGGAGTATGGTATGAATGTAGTATCTCTCACTATTTGAGTGGAGCTGTAGGAGCCTGTTGGAGAATGAGCTCCTCTGCCCCTATAGTCTGGTGCAGTGGGTGAGCAGGAGTGTCCATGATGGAGACCAGTTTGTCCAGTGTCATCCTCTCCTTCACTTTGGCCATACCGGCTTGTCAAAGCCTGATCCTGTCAGATCTCAGAAGCTCAGCAGGGCTGGGCCTGGTTAGTACTTTGATGGGAGACCACTGGGAATTCCAGGTGCCACAGTGGGGCGCCAGTCACAAAAACTGTTGTTGTGTCCTTAAGCAAGGCACATCACCCACATTGCCTAGTATGAAAGTGGTGTGTGTGTGAGTGATGCTGTCACAGTTCTGCCTATTGTCTACATGTTCTTCCCCAGTCCAGCTCCAGGTCTGTTCCAGTCCTCCTTTTGCTCCCTCCCTGTTCTCCGACACCTGTCTCTCATTCCCTAATTATCCCTGGGGAGCCTATATAAGCTCCTGGTCTTCACTCAGTCTTTGCTAGATTGTTGACCTGTGAACACCCGTTTTCAAGCTCTGTATCTGAAACCCTGTATCTGAATCTGTTGTTTGTATTTGAGCAATTCTAATTAAAGTCCCTGAATCTGAGTTCTTTTCCTGCCCATTTTCTTATTGAAGAGATTCCCAGTTTTGGAGGATATTTTAGTTCACTTTATAAATCATATAATTCCTTTGTTGTTATCTACCTGCCTTGCCATTTAGGCCTTACCTTTTGTAGGACACTTTTTGTTGTACTGAAATAATACTTTGTGTTAGACGGCATTCTTTGTGTTGCATTTGAGTCCTGTGCTCCTGCGTGATAGATGCTGGTGGTCGGAGGGGCCGATGGCGCAGATTGGCAGCCGTGTCTGGATGGGTTTCCTCCGGGCACTCCGGTTTCCCCCATCAACCCAAAACATGCCCGCACCCCTATGAACTAACATTAAGGACCATGACGTCCACCCTCCTGTGGCCTCACCACCTGCAGAGGGGTTCATAGGAGGGGTCAAGTGCTATGAGGATTGGGCAGCAAGTTGCCCCTGCGACCCAGCTGAATAAAGCGGGAGCAGATGGATGTATTAGTATTAGTATTAGTATTAGTATTAGTATTAGTATTAGCATTAGCAGTAGCAGTAGCAGTAGTAGTAGTAGCAGCAGTAGCAGTAGCAGTAGTAGTAGTAGTAGTCACTGTGACAAATGTTTCCAGCTCATAGCCGATCATGTGACCAGCTTTACGGATCAGTTTATCAATTCACCCAATGTCCCTTTTACTGGTGCTGCTCCCCTAGCAGATCACAACGAAGTATAGGGCGCTGGCCACCAAAGACTGGTAGATCTCCAGTAACTTGCTGCACACATTGAAAGACCTGAGGTTTCTTAGGAAGTAGAGTCTACTCGTGCCCTTCTTGTACAAAGCATTACAGTTGTCTCTCCAGTCCAGCCTGTTGTTCACATGGATGCCAAGGTATTTGTCGTAGTCCACTATTTCCACATCATGGCCCTGGATGGTGATGGGCTCCACTGGTGTCCTCTTTCTCCTGAAGTCACTCACCATTTCGTTGGTCTTGTCAACGTTCAGGACCAGATGGTTTTCCTGAACCACTCCGCAAAGTTTGCAATCATCCTGTACTCTAGCTTCTGTCCATCTCTGATACACCCTAACACTGCAGAGTCATCAGTCATCAGAGATCTTCTGCAAATGGCAGGACCTGGAGCTGTACTGGAAATCAGAGGTGTATAGAGTGAACAGAAACGGAGACCGGACTGTACCCTGGAGGGCTCCTACATTACTGATCAGACAGGGTTGTCCCCAGCTGCAGGTACTGAGGCCTGCCTGACAGGTAGGAGCTGACACCCATCCTGAGTAGCTTCTCATTAATCAGAAAGGGCTAGATTATATTAAATGCACTGGAGAAATCGAAAAACAATATCCTCACAGAGCCCTTAACACCATCCAGGTATGAGTGAGCCTGATGTGGAAGATAGATTATTGCATCTTCTTTTACAGTGTAATCACAGTTTTGGAGGGGTGAAATTATGATGCCTACTATCAAAGTATGGTTCAAAACTGTAATACACAATTTATGAATGTTTGTTGCCAGTTGGTTGAATGTTATTCAATATTTGAACTAAGCAACAGTGCATAAGCAATGTTTAATCAGTTGGGTGCAGTAAACTGAAAGCTGAGCTGCAACTTGGCTGAATACATTGAATATCTTTGGGAGTGGAGAAAAAAAGCAACACCAAAATGGTTTCCCATGTTATCGGATTAAATAAAGCAGTTACTAAAAAGATTTAGACATGAGGAGGAAAAGTGAATGTACAAAGCAACAGAAAAGATCCAAGAGATTTGAAGCTGGCAAAGTTAGTTGGTGCAACAATCCAAGGACACAATTATGCTGTGATGTATTGTTAGAGTAGTCAGCACATATTTATTTGCAAACTTTTGAAGTAATTCAAAATGACATTTAACTTGCTGTTACCTTGCTAAATCTACTTTATATGTTTGCTGCTGGTTGCCGCTTACTCAACACATTTCAGAGGTATAGCCTTGTTGGTCAGCAGCAAATAGGCTTTATTTTAGCTCAGGCTGCTCCCTTCTGATTTGATATGAAAGGAATCTGCCACATCCACTTCCCCAGGCTCCCACAGTTCACTCTATCTTTCACTGACAGTGCATAACTCTGCCTCTTCTTTAATTTAGTGTCTTAGCTTTGTTTATGGCCCCTGTTGTGATAAAGATTAAAGTAGGTCTATGTATTATTCTCTAATGTGTTTTAATGTCAGTATTTGCATCATTCATCATCGTAAGGTCTACATGTGCAAACACCTTTAGATTATTCTTGCTTTTTTAATATCTACTCTGAGTATAGCCGTTACAAAGGCAAGTCTGCAAATAATGGCCTTTGTGAGAGTGGTATCCCTATCCTGTAAAAGTAGACTTTTAATGTCTGATAAAGAAGCCAGTTTGCTAATTATTAAAGATGGGCTCTGTAATTTGTTATCAGTGTTGTAACTAAAGTGGTTTCTATTCTGGGTTCAGTGCAACTCTTTACTAGTATATTACTTGGTATGAGTTTGGAATAATTAATTGGAAGTTTACCTTTTTAAGTATTTAATCTAACCTTGTGCCACTAGATTCTCACGAATCCCATCTTGACAGGCTCCCACTGGTGTGATAGCGGCCTGCATCTGGTGAGTTTGGACCAATCACAGGGCAGCATTATGGTTAAGATGGAAGCCAAAGTTAAAGAGTCCAAGCACACCAAAACAAACATGGCAACAATGACAGATGTACTTTAGTGTATTTGAGAAAAAATTGTGACTATTTTGTTTTTTAAAAAGTGCAGAAGGAAGCGCTTTGTGGATGAGAAAGCTTTTTCTCTCAACTGACTTGTCAACTGTCTAACTTAAGTTAGATGTTTTTGTCTGGTTCTGACATCATCTTGGACTGCACGTTTGAATGTTCTGACAGATCCCAACCACTTTCAGTGGGAGTCATCCCAGATGGATAGTCTAGAACTCAATTCACAGAGCTACATATCAGTCTATCTATCAGATTACATTTAATCAGTACATAAGGCATATAATGACAGGCATACACTCCCGTCAGTCATGCACTGTGCATTATGCAGTAGAGTTAATCGCAGTGCTGACATATGCACTGAGAGACAACAATTACACAACATACAAGCAACTTTTTATGACCCTATAAAGGTGAGCCATATAACTTTTCTGCTGGGGGTCCGTCACCTGCTTATTTACATAGAGATATTATTGCTTTGCCCAGAATGTTTCATGGTATGGCATTAAATGATTTTCATGAAAACACCAAGGTGGTGCAACCAAATTATAGTTCATTCTTTTTTCTTTTTTTCAACTAGTGAGTTACTTTTTAACTGCTTGTTCCTGTTGGTAGTGCAGAAATATTTACTGGATTGTCGTCACCCAAATGTGCGTCAGCCTTTTATGTCAAGTTACTTGCAGTGAATAGAAATGAGCTGCAGGAGAGAAAAGTGTGACTCAAATAACCTTTTACAATCACAGACAGATGCTATATTTTCTGCAGCATGTGTGGCTCAGTTAACTAAATCATTATTGCATTAATAGGCAACATAAACAGCATATCAGCTGTCCATCAAAGCACTGCCACTTACTAAGCTGCATGACAAATGACCAAGCAGCTACCTAGTATGTCAGTAAAGGTGGAGGTCACATTGCAATTTGTGTGTTCTAGCTACATTTACAGATTTCTCATAAAAATGTAACCTTGGGATAACATTAATAACCACCTACTGTCTCCATGGAGATTTTATTGCATTGCCTGGAATGTTCCACAGTTTGGCATTAAGTCATCAAGGTCACATTTATTTGATTACATCTGTTTATATGGGTAAAGAAAAACAATACAAAACATTGTATTCCTACTGTAATTTGGCCTGGTATCAGGGACATGCAGAGGGGGGTTGCTTTGGTTGCCCTGGCAACTGCCCGTCTGGCCTCCTCGACTGAAGTTGCCCTTCCAGGGGAAGGAAGGAAGGAAGGAATAAATATATATATATATATATATATATATATATATATATATATATATAAAAACTCATTTCTCACCTTCCACAGTGGTTGGTCTCTCACCCTCATCAGCTCGGGTCCCCTACCAGAGGCCTGGGAGCTTGAGAGTTCTGCGCAGTATCTTTGCTGTTCCCAGTACTGCGCTTTTCTGGACTGAGATGTCTGTTGTCCTTCCTGGGATCTGCTGCAACCACTCATCCAGTTTGGGGGTCACGGCCCCGAGTGCTCCGATCACCACAGGCACCACCGATGCTTTCACCTTCCAGGCCCTCTCCAGCTCTTCCTTGAGCTCCTGGTATTTCTCTAGTTTCTCGTGTTCCTTTTTCCTGACATTGCCATCGCTCGGTATTGCAATGTCCACCACCACGGCTTTGTTCTCTCGCTTATCCAGAACCACGATGTCTGGTTGGTTCGCCATCACCATTCTGTCAGTCTGTATTTGGAAGTCCCACAGGATCTTGGCCCGCTCATTCTCCACCACCTTTGGAGGCGTTTCCCACCTTGATCCTGGGGTTTCCAGCCCGTACTCTGCACAGGTGTTTCTGTACACTATGCCCGCTACTTGGTTATGTCGCTCCATGTACGCTTTCCCTGCCAGCATCTTACACCCTGCAGTTATGTGCTGGACTGTCTCAGGCACTTCTTTGCACAACCTACACCTTGGGTCTTGTCTGGTGTGGTAGATCTGGGCCTCTATTGCTCGGGTGCTCAAGGCCTGCTCCTGTGCAGCCAGGATGAGTGCCTCCGTGCTGTCCTTCAGACCAGCCCTCTCCAGCCATTGGTAGGATTTCTTGATATCAGCCACTTCAGTTATGTTCCGGTGGTATGCCCCGTGTAGGGGTTTGTCCTGCCATGATGGTTCCTCCAGCACCTCTTCCTCTGCGCCCCACTGTCTGAGACATTCTCTGAGCATGTCATCAGTCTGGGCCTTGTCACTGATGTACTTGTGGAGCTTGGATGTTTCATCCTGGACAGTGGTTCCCACACTCACTAGTCCTCGGCCTCCTTCCTTCCGGCTCGTGTACAGTCTCAGGGTGCTGGACTTGGGATGGAACCCTCCATGCATGGTCAGGAGCTTTCGTGTCTTAACATCCGTGGTCTGTATCTCCTCCTTTGGCCAACTTATGATTCCTGCTGGGTATCTGATCACTGGCAGGGCGTAGCTGTTTATTGCCTGCGCCTTGTTCTTGCCATTGAGCTGGCTTCTTAGGACCTGCCGTACTCTTTGCAGGTATTTGGCTGTCGCCGCTTTCCTTGTTGCCTCGTCAAGGTTGCCATTTGCTTGTGGGATACCAAGGTACTTGTAGCTGTCCTCAATGTCTGTTATTGTTCCCTCTGGGAGTGAGACCCCCTCTGTGTGGACTACCTTCCCTCTCTTTGTCACCATCCTACTACATTTCTCGAGCCCGAATGACATTCCAATGTCTGTGCTGTAGATCCTGGTGGTGTGGATCAGTGAGTCGATGTCTCGCTCGCTCTTAGCGTATAGCTTGATGTCATCCATGTAGAGGAGGTGACTGATGGTGGCCCCGTTTCTGAGTCGGTATCCATAGCCAGTGCGGTCGATTATTTGGCTGAGGGGGTTCAGACCTATGCAGAACAGCAGTGGGGACAGTGCGTCTCCTTGGTATATGCCACATTTGATGGTCACTTGTGCAAGTGGCTTGCCATTGGCTTCAAGGGTGGTTTTCCACAACCACATCGAGTTTGCAATGAACGCCCTTAGAGTCCTGTTGATATTGTACAGCTCCATATATATATATATATATATATATATATATATATATATATATATATATATATATATATATATATATATATATATATACACATACACATACACATACACATACACATACACATACACATACACATACACATACACATACACATACACATACACACACACACACACACAAAACAAGGTCTGCGTCAGGTGTCGAGGAACCAGGACACAGTGTGGGAACCACTGTCCAGAATGAAACATCCAAGCTCCACAAGTACATCAGTGACAAGGTCCAGACTGATGACGGTCTCAGACAGTGGGGCACAGAGGAAGAGGTGCTGGAAAGAAATCCTACCAATGGCTGGAGAGGGCTGGTCTGAAGGAAAGCATCGGTGGTGCCTGTGGTGATCGGAGCACTCGGGGCCATGGCCCCCAAACTGGATGAGTGGTTGCAGCAGATCCCAGAAAGGACAACAGACATCTCAGTCCAGAAAAGTGCAGTACTGGGAACAGCAAAGATACTGCACAGAACATGCTCCCAGGACCCGAGCTGATGAGGGTGAGAGACCAACCACCGTGGAAGGTGAGAAACTCATATTCATGTATTTCATGTATGAAAATACCTATGCCTAGATTTGAAATTGAAAATAAAATAGTTGCCTCATTCACTTACATTCGGGCACCGCGCGAGTGCGAGTCTGGAGAGAGGGGCTCAGTTCTGTTTACAGAGCCACAGAGCTGCACGCGAACTGCACCTGAGCTTGCGCACGCAAAGTAAAAAGAGATTACCTACAAGCCCCGCGGAGAGCCACGGCCCCGCGGAGCAAGTCCCGGTCCGCGGCGGACCAGGACTAAATTAATGTAGCAACCACCTCCTGCAAATTCTTGTTTGGTTTTAGACCTGGTTTTAGACCTGGTTGTAGTCCTGGTTTAGACCTGGTTTTAGTCCTGATTTAATGCTTGTTTAGTCCTGGTTTTAAATCTGGTTTAGACCTGGTTTAGACCTGGCTTAGTCCTGGTGTTAGTTCTGGTTTAGAGGTGCACAGGAGGAAGCGCGGTCCACGCAGTGTACGCAACAAGACACGATCCACGCGCGGTGTCCACGCCGTACAAGAGGAGATGCGGTGCGCGCCGTACAAGAGGTGCGAGACACACTAGATATATACTTGGCCGCAGTGCTTTATGGGAAGGTTTCAGACCATGAGTGAGGAAGACGTGTTTAACACATAGTTCTATCCCTGGGCATGAAATTGCGGGCTCATATGGATAGTTTGGTCTTGTGTATCAATTTCCCTAGAGTGCACCATTTTTGGGAAATGCCAGAATTGCAGGGAAATTAGAACTAATAAGTCTTACTGTACTTCGTTCAACGCTGGTGTGCGGTGCGGTGCCCCTTTTCTTCATGGCAGAGCAATTGCCCCTCAAAATTCCTGTGCACGTTCCTGCCTCATATAATTACCTGCTTCTTTACAATAAAGATGGTAAATTTAATGCCTTACTGTGGAATATTCCCAGCAAAGCAATAACATCAGCATATAGAGACAAGCAGGTGACAGACTCCAGACACCTTTAGAAGCACCGTAGAACTGGGTAATTGTCATGTTTACTCCCATACATTAGTGCGTGTGGCCCAGATCAGCTGTCAGGCTGGGTAATGAACAATTAAATTAAACCTGCCTGTTTGCACTGCATCACTTCATTTATCATGCCAGCACCAAATCTGATTAATACACAACTGATGAAGTATTATTGAAGAAATACAGGCAGCACAGTACTGAATAACTCTGATCTAAATTTTTAGTTTGAATTTAATACTAAAGATGTGGTCAAGAAAAAAGTTAATTCATAAAAATACTGATGGATGAAAAATAATTTAATGGAAAGCATTTTCAAACCTTTAACAGTTTCAGGAAATTACTAACATGAATCATAGAATCAGGAAAAAATGTTAATAGCATTGAGGGAATTGAATTGCTGAGTGTCGTTATTCAGAACTTGAATTAATTATAATACATGATGCACACTGATGATGAACAGTGTTGTCAGACTGTGTTTTTTATTATTGTTGTTATTTATAATTAATTAATCAGTTATAAACTACTGCTGGTTCAAGAAAGATCCTCCTGAGATGAATATCTCTGAGCCACAGGTGTACCAGATCATGTTTGCTGTGTGCAAATACAGTAGTCCCCTTAAATCCCTTCTGTTGTTTATCTACACTGTGAACATGTGCCTGCTGCTCCTGTCTTCATGCAGTATGTTGTCTTATTTGTATTAGCTATACTCCAGCTCTTTTTTAGCCTAAAGCTACAACGCGTAGTGAAAGAGATAAGCATTTTGTGTAATATTACTGTGATTCTGTCTTCCATCTTGTATATATTAATTTTACATTCACAGATACACAACGCAAGAGCTGCAGTGGGAACAGTGTGTCCAAGTCTGCTGGGACCTCAGAGTCACAACACATGGGAGCTCTGTATACCTATAAACCATGAAGATCTATTAAGAAACTGCATGTGTTCAGTGTAAAATATTAAATGATCATGAGTCCACTTCATATAGCAATCTTTCTCAGGTTTTCATCATGCACCAAAAGCACTTAAAAAAGGTGTTTTAATATAGTCAAAGTGACGTAGGAAAATATTTATATTTAATAGCATACTGTTAGTACATTTACTTTGGGTTATCAACGGCTAATTTTTACATGCACCTATGTACCTTTTACCTTGTTACCCAAGCTATACAATCCTTCACTAAACCACACCTATTATTTATTTTATTATTTTCTTTCAACCAAAAATAGCTCCATTAGCTAATATCTTGACTATATATATTTGATTTTGAGCTAGAAAAAAAGTAGTTCTGTGCTGATCATAATAGATGGACTAAAGACAGTATTCATTTGGACACAGTTTTGTGTTTACTTCAAGGATGCTGAAGTAGGATGCTAACAGTGAATGCATTTCCGCTGATAACCCAGCGGCTTCATCACAATTGTTTGCTTTGTGTCTGCTGATAAAAAGGTGATCTTCAAGACTTTGCTCATACAGTATGTAATAGCCAGTAGCATTTATTCTAATACTATACTTACTATTCCACTGCTGTCCAGTGGCTTATTACTGCAATGTTCTGCCAACACAAAGTGGGTCTATAATGAGGTGATTATTAATGAATGATTTCGAGTGAGCGGCAGTCATAATGAATATAGATGTGGCCATCAGAGCTGCTGTTGACTTTGGTCTTCACAGGTATGGATACTGAGTAATGTACGCTTTCCCACTGCTGCACTGTCCCATGTGTCACACATTTGACAACTCTCTTTCATCCCCTCCATTTACCGTCAGGTCACTTCCACTGCACCTGCGATTCGTCTGCTGCAAAGCAACCAATACACTAGTTACAACACACATGCAGGTTAGTATACAATGTAGGCGCTCAAAGTACCGTGCTGTTGAGTTTTGAATCTTATAAAGGTGTGAATATTTGTATCATAGAAGGAATCCTAACATAGTATATACTATTAGTCAGTCAACTTTAAATTAAGTCCTCATCACATTTTCCTGTGTAACTTTAGCATATGTTTAAACATCATATTAATAATTCTATACAGATTTAAACAAGACTACAAAGATACTTTTATAAATAAAAAAATTGGGAAACCTCAGCCAGTTATCTCAGAAAGTAGAGCTGTAATATATGTATATGGTATACAGTATATAAATGAACAGCTGTCCCTCATTTACACTGGTAAATGTTGTTTTAATCACTTCAACATTAACATATTAACACCATCTGAACACGCCTCTGCAGACAGGTGCTTTGTAAGTTGCATGATTAACACTAATGGTGTGAGGAACTGCATCCATCTTTATAATCTCCCTCTGAGGATGCTTATATCTTATATATTATACAGACTGTAAGTGTAGAAGTGAATAGTGTAGTTAGTTTTTTTTCTATTAACACTGTGATGATATGTCAAGGGCAGAGTGAGAGAGAAGGTTTATGAAGATATGTCAGTTTCTTGAAAATTAACTGCAATGATATTCAAAAAACAAGACTTCAGCTGCAAATAAATATAATATATAATGAGCCCATTATAACTAACTAACCTTCATGTTAAACAACTGCACAATCTTCTATTTGCATGTATGTACTAGTAAGAAGGGGGTGGTTAAACCAGTATTGCATCGATGTGTCCTTAAAAATGACATAAACATTGTCCATTATACACCTTCTCTGCACAAATCTGTCCCACCTTATGTTATGTATAGACCGATCTTTTGCCAGCTGCTTTAAGAATGAGTAGCAGTGATAAGGCAATAGTCAGTTTTTGGAATGTCAGCTGCAGGGAAGATGTGAGGAGCTAGGTTCTGTTCAGCAGAGCTGTTTGTGCTGGAGGGGACAGAGTAGGCTTCTTCAGGGGCAGGCTCCCAGGGATCTGCTGCAGTCCATCACTTTCACTGTAACCTTGACCTGAATGTCTGCAAGAATGAAGAAGAAGAATCATATGGCATGGAAAAGATTAAGATAACAATTTGCTCTGGATATTTTAAACCCAGAGTATTTAGTACGCGTAATAGCTTTAGGCGTGATAGCTTTAGGCTTCCTGAGTCCTTGATTAGATTTTGATTTAGTCCTTTCCTTTGCTTTTCCCCTGCTCCTCTTTTCATTCACAGACATTGTTTATTAGAGTCCAAGTGCTTTACAAAGGGAATATTGTGCACATATGGCATTGGCAGTGGAGAAAATTGATATGACTCCTGGTGTCTAATTTGACTTAAAGTGAATGTTTCAAATGTCATTCTCTTTCTAACTGATCCTATCTCTGATTCAATCTCGGAGTATTTGGATTTAAACAGCTTGCAGATTAAATGCCAAAAGAAATGCTGGAATATTATCCAATAAGAGAGGTTTTCTTTTTTGTGAAATGCCATATTTACGGGTTCAAATCTTCTAAGGTGTGTTTTGATATGAGCTTAGTAGATCAAAAATGTGTAGTTCAAGGTCTTGTATATTTGCTTCCTGCATTTACTTTGTGGTTTGAAGATACTGATTCTAAATGCTTTCACTAAACTTGAAAAGACAGATAAACGAAAGTTTCCCTGCGTGTTATAAAATAGCCTCTTGGAGCCCTTCACCTGTGCACAGGTCGGCCTTTGGCCCGTGTTGATGCTTGTTATTCTCAGCAGGTTGGGGTGCCTTCATAAATGTGATCCCTTTGGTCTGAGGTCAGGCTCATCCCAGCTGGACGCCTTATCCCAGGCGTAGGTAACTCTCACACACCCCACCACAACATCCACATTTTCAAGTAAGGGTTTTGGCTTCATGTTTAAAGGAAATATTTTCAGGACTTTTTACCATACAAATGATAAATGAAGTGTTCATGAAGTGTGTGAGTCTTTTACTAACAATATTTGGTTGATGTTAACAGTAATTGTAAACAGTTTTGGGCATTGTCTGTGAGGTGATGTCCAAAAGTAAGTTGTCATCTGGATAATAAATATGATTTGAAAATTAGTAATACTTTAATTAATAATTATCAATAAAGTGCTGTAAATTGATAGCTATTCTATAGAGTTGTGTAGTCTAATATGACCATGGACTCCCATTGTTAGACTATAGTTGAGAATCACTAAAGCAGCACTTTTTCCTATAATTTCCATATATAGGACTATATATAGATCTTTCCTGACAGTATGGCAGGTGAACTATAGAGGCATTCCCATGTGATACTAACTGACCTGCTTTCATCCTTTATCATGAACACTGTGAGTGTAATGCGCATTAACCACTAAAACCACTTGTTTTCCATTTCCCCTGAATTTAGTTGCGGCTCCTGCTATGTTTGAACACATGTCATATGAGCCTGTCATCTTCAACTCAAATTTGTGCCAGGATTGTCAGCTGTTTGCTATGAGCTAAAGCACTCACAGTCTGGACATCAGCTTTATAACAAATACAGCTACAATCTGTGTCTTGGTTTGGACAGTGGGACAGTGTCTTTACACCCACATAACAGCAAAGTCACACCGGGCATCGTCTAAAAGTGACACCTAATCTTCCCCAGGTGTTCAATATAGCACAGACAGGAGCACAGTATTGAACTTACTCTACATGTGATCTGAAGCACACACTTGACCCACCAAGAGTCAATATTATTGATCTTGCGCCATTGTTGTACAGGTCAGACATTATAAAACAGATCCGAACTGGGCCAATTCTCTGCCTGACTGCCAAAAAAACTGCTTATTAAGAGCTTTAAAAGTTTTCTCCTAGAGACAGGTCGGATCAATACAAACACTGTGAGACAATCACATTTTCAAGGTGGACACCAATTAACGCCTTTTCTCTGTCCTTTGTGCGATTAATTAATGATAGAATGTGCACTGGGACTGATTTTGAAAGCTTGACTTTCTGATGGGGCCCATATATCACAATAGGCTTGTCCATAATGGGTATTCTGAATGCAAATCCAGGAGCATTCCAAAATACCTGCAAGACTAAGAGAAGAAATAAAGTCAAGGAAGGAGAAAATATACTATGCTATACAAAACAAGACATAACAAGGGTTCCCTCATGAGTATCTTATTCATAACTATTTTGAGTGATTCATCCCTGTTAGAGTACTATTGCCCTGCATTTGAGGCTTAAGAGTTAAAAAAAATTCATTTTTCACTTTCTCCTTATCTCCGCCCACTGCTCTATACTGCAATTATATGTAGGGTTCAAAAAGTCACATAGCAGGTTTTGAACAGTAAGAATGTATGCATACTGTAGTTTACGACAAACAATATGTAAAATAATGGTTTATAGTTATACTAAGCATCAGACAAAAAGCATAATGGCCCTTTTTCAAAACACTGCCTGCCCTAGCTCCAGTTGCCTCAAAAGTGTGCGTCTTAACTCATTATTGCATTCATTCTCTATGGGGAATTAGCTGAGGAGCTAAAATGAATCAATATTTAAAGATCATGCAGGGATAGTGAGTTACACATGGATAATCTCTGACAGCGTGTTAAGACCTTCAATAAGATGTAACTGCTTCACTGGAGAAAACTTCTGTGTTTACAAAGGCAGGCATTTCTGTCTTAAAGCTAAAGTCTTATATAAATGAACAGAACCTACAACTTGATAAAGCACATAATTTAGGTTAGGTTAGGTTAGGTTAGAGACAGAAACACCCACTTTTATAAACACATAGTTACAGTGGACTTAAAGGTCATGCTGTCAGTGATTATTCATCTGTAACTCACTGTCCACTGCGTGTTCAGTAAATATTGATTTGTTTTAACACAACACAGGTAATTCCTCATACAGAATGAATCGAACTGTAAGTAAGATTTACACTTTTGAGGTAACTGGATCTAGTGATATTGTTAAAAGGACCCATAAGTCTTTTTTTAAAATCCATTCCCTCCATTCCTCATGATGTCTCATGCAGAAAAAGCTCATTTGAGAGAACCATTCAAATGGGATACAGATTTTGGAGCCAAGTTGTTCATTCATTCAGGATGTCATCATGGATTGGAGCTTTATTTTGAGGAATGAAACCCAATCCCCCATGTGTAAACCTGCTGCAGCCATACACTTCTGTGTCAGCAGCTCCAGTGCCTGGCCTCGTTTTCTGTTACCTGTCCAGCCCAAAGCCATATGGTTCATCGTAATGTTACAGCAATTGTCTAGTATTGGAAAAAATTTAGTTATCAACAGTGACATTCTCCAAATAGCAAAAATCTCTTGTGTTTTTTCTTAGGAAAATAATGAAAGAATAGAACATAAATGTCAAACATAAATGTGGGCACACACATGGAGAAAATCTTGTTTAGACTTCTTTTATCCTACTGAGCCTAAACCCAAACATCGATTGTCTGCGGAAAAAGAAAATTGTCTGTTCATTGTCAATGCTGTCTGGAGTTTTTATGGTTCAAACACAACTATTTATACAAACCAAACATGATATTAAAATATGGGTCATTGACAGTTTCTTTGATACTTCAAATGAATAGTCAATATCCCAAAACACATGACACTGTGTATTTCATCAAAAAGAATCCCTGTTTGTAAATTATAGATCTTGCACTGGATAATACATTTTGAGTATCTATTAAAGATAGACAAGAGAAGTCTTGTGGAATAGATCCAAGAAAACTACAGACCACAGTGGGAGCTGTTACTAAGATAAATGCTATTATGTGAACAGCTTGTTAGGTGTGTGTACCACTGGCCCAGAAGGGCACAGAATATCCACAGCACTCTCTCTGTGTAAACACAATGTGATGGCCATTGATGAGCTGTAATCTCATGAGAAAATAAAACAAAACTGGACTCTCCCCAGTGTGGGGTCGATCCATCTAACTGGACAGGAACACCAGACAATTACAATATCATTTAGGAACTCATTTGCAGCCGAACTGCTTTGTGGATTCAATGGAGTAAACCATTAAGATTGATTAAATAAATGGCAATTGAATTCATTGGAGGTCTATTACATAGTAAGTCTAATAGTATTATGTATTACTTTCTACAATTTTGTAAAAAGAATATTTATTTTGAATATTTAAACTGTTTTTGTCAACCACTTAATCTTAGTTTGAGATTGATCAAATCCTTTGGCACCTGAATAATTGTTTGTAAATGGCATTTTTGTGCTTTGAGATTATTGCTGATCCTATCCATCCTCCTCTGAATTAATGTTTGCTTCTGTTAAGAGCACTTGTATTCAATCAAAACAAGAGCATATTCCCAGCAGAGGCAGTAAGTTTGAGTGGATACACACGGGAAAACATTTAATGGAGTCTCAGAGCTATTATTAAGCCCTAATGGACAATAAGCCACAGTGTGTCTGTATGCTTCCGTCTCGCTCTAGCACATAATTATATCATTACTGATTTACACAGAA
Organism: Odontamblyopus lacepedii; assembly: GCA_034769755.1. Taxonomy (NCBI): domain Eukaryota; kingdom Metazoa; phylum Chordata; class Actinopteri; order Gobiiformes; family Gobiidae; genus Odontamblyopus; species Odontamblyopus lacepedii. Next base: position 21,092,999 of record CM068349.1, on the reverse strand, counting down.
ATGAATGGGTTAACACTTAGCTGAAGAAATGAGCCTTTATAATGAATTACACGCTGTAGGGATTAATTAAACAAACATCTTCACAACACCAGTCTCGGTATAGCCCTAAGGCAAATACAGACAAAAACATGGTTCATCTTCAACCTCCACTCTCATCTGGTGTAGCTCGAAAAGATGCAAGGGTAAACAAAGAGGGAAAATCTATTTGCCCATTTCCTGCTCTCAGCTGGTCTCTTTTTGAAAATCGAAAGGACACAAGGACTGCTTGTCCTGCGGCTGTACCTTCTCTGTGGTTTCAGTCAATGACACCACATGATATCTTCAGTGTATGTCCAAACTCTCCTATAGCCGAAACTCAACACCCTACACACGTCTGCACAGGAAGAAGCTGTAACATCATTAAAAAATCAGTCAGGCACAAGGGAGAGCTGACATGAAGGAACAATTTGCACAGCTTCCACTACTATCATATAAAGTGAGTACATGACATTAATGTATTAACTTAATGTACAACAAGTAATTAAAAAACTGAGGAAATTTGTCTTGGGCAAGTGCAATGTACATAAGGATCAAATAGACCAATACAGCACAGATGACAAAATAAAGACTTGTATAGTCAATGCAGTTCCTCACATCCATAAGTTGATAAAAGAAAAGTAAAGTGGCGTGTGCACTGGTAGCTTAGATGTTAGGTCAGTGTGTGAGGGTGGAGCCAGCAGATGAAGCCTATTATTGGGAAAGCGTTGATCTGAAGGGCCTGGGCGGTGAATGGGTGGATACAGAATCCTTTACAGAAGGTAAAGGGGGATCACAGCACCCAAAACCATGCCCATTGGAAGGGTTGGGATGAACTATATTTAAATTGTTTACACAAGATTTAAAGTAAATTATGTTGAAATAAAATACTCAAATACTATGCAAATCACTCCAATCAATGTTGACAGAATGTGTAACCTAAGCCTAGTTGAGAGCACCAATCCTGGTTACATAAGAGATGTGAAAGGAAACCAAAATTATCCAACAAAGGGAGAAAGTACGGCATAATCACCATCCTGGACCTTTCCCTTGGTCAGGCACAAAGTGCTTTATCTTTCTGTTCATTGAAACTAACTTACTTTAATGGCATGCTACTTTTTTTTACAGACTCTTTAACTGTTGAAATGAACAAGATTTTTCAGTCCTGTATGGTACTTGTTTATGCTAATGTGTCTTGGTCATTGACTGTTTTTTACCAGCTTACATAACATAACAGTATACAAATTAGTATACTGTTGCTGGAAACTTCAGTCTTAGAAAATCCTCAAATAACATGGATGAATGTCTTGTTATTGGCTCATGGTTAATTCTATACCACTGTGACATAATTGTACACTTAATTAACTTGTACAAATAACGTATTGGAAAAGTCAAAAAAAGTAGTAGAAGCAGTAGTAAATTAGTCCTATTTATTGTTTACTGTAATCATAGATTAACACTGTATGATTTAGATTTTGTTTGGTTCATATTGATTTATGATAAAATTTCAAGGGCTGACTATAATGGCAAAAAATCCATCTGTATCTTGTCAACTTCAGTCAGTTTTTTAAATTAATGTTTATGTCCTATTTTACCTTTTGCATGTGTCCTCTTCAATATCACATGTATTTTATCGTTCTTTTAAACAGCTTTCACTAATGCAGTTTAGTTATCCGTTGTTTGTGCTGTGATAAAGCCTGTTGTGATTAATAGAGACACATTCACACGCTCCGTTCTGCAGAAAAACTATTGACGGATGTATTTATCCACTTTGTCAGCTTTGAGGCATTGCTCTTCTGTTTGGGGTTCGCAGTTGGATGCTGATACTGTCAGCAGCCAATAAAAGCAAGCATCTGATTGTGAATTTTCTCTCACATTGTGGCTGTGGGATAGCAGTTTGTGAAAATGGCCCATACTCAATCACGCAGACAGCAAAAATAAATATTATTCTGCCACAAAGCATTTGTCTTGTGAGGGTAGTTGGATGACTTTTGTTAGGAATGGCGATACTGATAATTCTTTGGGGTTTTACCACACAATAGACAAAGGAGAACATACATGTGAATCAATATAAATGTAAATTCTCACACACATTCAATAGTCATTCTTCATGTATGTTCACCGATGCCATTCGGCTGCAGCTGAATGTACCTGCAAGTTGATAGTCCCCAATGGCTTTGGAGGAACATGTCACTTAAAGGTTCTATATAATACAAAATTGACTCTTGCGAGCTTTAAGCCATGCCATAATGTTGTTGCATCTGAGTTTTGAATGTTTTGTTTCATTCACACATGTTTACAGTTTACACTCTTGTAGTGGTAGTTTTCAAGTTAACACCTTTTACCTTTCGTTTAGTAGAGATAGACAATTCCAGAGCTGAAATGATCCAAATGATTCTAGTGAAGATGTATGGAGTTTAAAAACACAGTGGAGCACTTACTATTTTACCACATGACATCACAAGGTGAATGGTCGTTTTCAATTTGAGAGAACAACTCATCTTAAATATGCAGGATTGGTGTGTTAAGCATATGTGAATGAAACAAAATACAACTCCAGGTATATTTGTGACGAGGAAACAACATTATAACATAGATCATAAAATAGCATAATATAAAATAGCCCTTTAACTAATATCTTGAAACAATACAGAAACCTAAAACCTAGCTATTTATTTTTTTCCACTAACAGCAGAGACAGGGAGCTCCTGGTATCCATGTGACTAAGGGTGCTCGTGAACAAGAGTGCAGCAGGCAGGAAACAGTAAAAACACTGTACTGTAAACACATTGTACAGTGTGTTTTTAATGCTTCCTGTCTGCTCACAATAAAGGCCTTTAAATATTCTGTATGAGTGCCTGATATTTTTCTTTTTCTTATGTTTTCCAGTGTTGTGTTTACTTTCATCTACAGTGATTTTCATATAGGCCATTTGTGAGTAAATTGTCTTTCAAAGAAGTGCATAATGACTGAAACTTGAACCATGATAACAGACATAAAAACTTGATCATTAGTGAAAATGATTAATGGTGTCCGTTGTTACTGTAGTGTAATTATAAAAATAGATGCGTATTACTTTTTCACTCTGATGGTGCTGTTGGTTGTTCTTTTTGTTAACACATATGGTACAGGGCTCATATAGCACAGGGCTCCACACTGTACAAAATTAACTCCATTTATCTCCTGTCAGAGGGTCACTGGAATCTCCTAGTTATTTATTTATTTATTTATTCAAAAACAGAATGGGCAGTGACTTTCTACATTTTTTAACCTTAGAGGACAGTTTCATGAATTAGACATAATATTTTAATGTACATGCTGATATCTTTTTGTGGGTGGCATATAGGTTGTGTTCATATGACATTCTGTAATCCCTAATTTGCTGTTGCAGATTTATCAACCTTGTGTTTGGTGATTAATGTAATTAATACACCTTGACATTGAACAAAAATAGGCAGAACATTTTCTCTGTCAGCATAAATGAACAAAAGTTAAATTCATTTCATCTTCAAAAAGGGATTATTATTTTTTATTATTCAACCAACAATTGCTGATCATAAATTTGGATTATTTTCAAAAAGCATAAATCTCCCATCTGCAATTATCAAATTAGAACATGAATGTAAACACTGGAACATGTTCAGAGGGGTTACAGCAAATGGAGATCTCCTGCATTTTAAATAACTGGTTGGATGTTCGTGACACGGGAAGTTGATGGAAGGGTAATAATGCAGAGGATATAGCTATATGGAGAAAAATAAATTAATCAGGGAAAACATAACATTAAATGAAACACCATAGGTTTAAATTGCTCACTTTTGTGATTAACACTAAATAAAATCATCAATTAAGGTTTGAAATTTCTAGGGTCAAGTGATCCTCATTGAAAACGCTCCATCCAGCAGTGAGTCAGGAGTTCACCCCAAGTAATCATGGATCAATACTTGAATAAGTTAGATAACTAACAGTCTAAAACAGGCCAAAAAGGACTGGATGTAACTCATATGGGCATTGTTTTAGCATTCTCAGTTGCAGTAAAACAGATTTCGTGGTTGCAATAAATAGAGCAGTCGATCAATAATGTGGAGGATGTGACCTCGGAGTCAATGAAGAAGCCTAGAGACTCCATTAAAACACAATTGAGAATGTTAGCATGCATACCAGTCCTGTCTGCTCTGAACATATTTGTAATACTGCTGACAGCTTCAAGAATCTGTGTTTGTTATGGCTTTATGTCATATGTTAATGTTTAAAAAAAAAAAAAAAGACAGTGCTTTACAGAGCATGTTGAGACAATTATAGACTATTTCTGGCTGCTACAAAATCTCAAAATGGACAGGAATTAAAAAGGTTTACGTAATTCTTTGCATAACCATTTGTCACATTGCATTAATATTTTGGACAATAGAATATTCATATAGATAATACCAGTTCTGCATTCTATTAAGGCTTCATAATTAGATATATTACTGCTGTTCTAATGTAGAGCTTTACAAAATAAATAGAATTGAATTATATTGCCCTTACTTTAGATTCTGAATGTTCCTCAAAAACAAAGATTCCAATACAAAAAATGAGAATAACACGGATTATTTTCCAGCTCTGCAGCCTGGAGAAAACATGATGGAGAGAATGATGCGGTACAGCACTGAGACAAATGTAAGTAGGCGGACAGCAAAGCAGAACAAACAAACCAGACTGCAGAGCCAGCCGACAAAAACCAGGGCCAAAAACAACAAAAACGGCAAAACAAGGAGGTTAAACATTGTGCACCGAGAGAAGACATTTAAAATTCAGAATGTGTTGAAATGACAGGTGCATGGACGCAGGTGGGACCATTTAGAGAGGGCTACGAGAGCGGGTGTAGAGAGAGGCAGGATCAAGTGTAGAGTTATGGAGAAACATCTCAGGAGGCATAGCAGATAAATACAGCTATTTATTTAAAAAATGAAAGTCGAACATAATGGCCTTTTTTGGACAGAGCAGATGTAATTTTCTGATAGGAGGATCCACACTGTACTGTACAATTGAGCAATACTGAGATTTGTATTGTAAATATGTCAGGATGTTTACCATAAAGATTTGACACTAAGGTACAGTATGATTTGTCTATAATACAGGTTTAAGGATGCAGTGATTAACCTGAATAATCTAGTTTATAATTAAAATAATACTAATCAGATTTGTAATAATTTATGCTTTTCAAGACTCCCAAAATATCGTCGTTGTCGTTGTTGTCGTCGTCATCAAAAAGTCCACAGTTCCCATATTTCAACCTTTATTTATTTGTATTTTAACAATAGAAATGTACAATAAAAATAATAATTTGACAAAAAATATTTGCCGACTGATCGACTACTAAAATAATGGCTTGTTGCAGCCCTCGTGATGATACATAAATGTGGCTGTTGTTTTCCTCTGTTGGGACTTGTCTCTGTTAGTCTGTACAAGAGGGAGGCAAATGTTGGTGACATTTTCAGAGGAAGCCTCTTATCACCAGATGTTCAGTATGTCTTATCACACAGTCCAAAGCTGCAATTATAATAGCATGTTTGTTTATTGTGGACCCTCTGAATCCCACTGGTAAATGTCCATTAATTATTAGCTGACTAAAAACTCCACATGTTTAATCCTGTACAGTGGACCATTTATAGTTATAGTGATTGACATTATTCTCATTTTACAGTGATGACTTATTACAGCCTAGAATCTAGATAAAAATATGAGTCTTCCAAACTGCTTGTGGGTTTGTAGCCTAATTACAATTCAGCCATTACTCGCACTTCCACTTGCAGTATAATTTTTCAGCTCAAGTGCAGTTTTTACCAGGCAGATGTCAGAATAAACAGGTCCTCTTTGACCTCAGTGTGAGAACAAATTGACACATCAGGGGCAGTAATCTATTCTACAATATAGGATGGATATATGAAAAAACAGATACTTTAAAAATGCAACTGGTTTATACAGACACAACTGTGTGCTGGCCTTGTAGTGGTACAAAATCTATTTAAAATTAGGGATGCACAATATATAGCAATAGAACAGAAATATAGGTCAATTTTGGTAGCAAAATATTCTGTTACATTCTGTTATTTAAAAGAAAAAACAGACCCCGTATTATGCTATTTTTTAAATCTATAATTATAATGTTATAATGTTGTTTCCTCATCAAAAAACATACCTAGAGTTTTGTTTTGTTTCATTCACATATGTTTAACCCATAAACCCATATTTAGGTTGTGTTTTTCTCTTAAACTGAGAACACCTGTTCCACCTTGTGATGTCATGTGGTAATACAGGAAGTGCTCTACTGTGATTTTAGACTCTATACACCTTCACTAGAATCATTTGGATAATTATCTGTACTGAATAAAATGTAGCGGGTAACTATTAACCTGAAAACTATCACTACATGACATCACAGGGTGGAACAGAGCATTTTGAGCATTGGAGATGTAGACAAACTAATAATGCAGGATTACTCGAACATGTGAGAAAGAAACAGAGCACAACTCCTGGTGTGTCTTTGATGAGGTAACAACAATATAACATGGTTTAAAGGGTTACTTTTGTGTAATATAGGACCTTTAACCATTTTTGTTCTTATGGTAACTGTCCCCATTTTAACACTCAGAAACCCGTGGATTCTGTATAATTGTGATTTTCAGTTTGCATATTTACCAGAAAACTGTATTCAGTGTGGGTAATGAATCTTGATGACCCCACACTGAACGCTCCCACCTGAGTGTACAATGCTACTGTATATAACTCACTTAGCAAATAATTGACAATCACAGAGCAACACAAACACAGTGCAGCCATTGAAGACTGATTGTTTTCATCTTTTTGCATTATGCCTATTCTGTTGTGAGCCCAACATAACTATCACATTTTGCACATAGATATCACAATATACAATATTGCAGTTGGTCTTTTAGAGGAAAAGTATTATTTTATATGGCAGCCAGGGCACTGTCTACTACTAAGGGGCAGATTTATAAGTTTGCCTCACTGCTCATGTATGGCAGCGTATACAGCATCAAATACTGCATACAGATATACAGATCAATAAGAGGCACTTGTGATCACGTTTTGACATTTCTGTGATACCTGCTTTATTGACTGGGAGTTATTACTATGGCAAAGCAGCTCACTGGATTTGAAGTTATTTTTTGTTTGGGGATTGAGGTGTAATGATTTTGGAAAAAAGAAGTTGTAAATTCACACTATATTAAACATATTTTTAAATGGTCCTATGAACCTATATAAATATTTAAGTAGCCTATAATTGTTTTTGCTTTAATATTTTGTAGCATTATAGTTTTATGAGACTGTTCCTTCTTTTACTTTATAGGTTGTTATTTAATATATTGTTTTTAATAATTTGGGATTTTCATTGTTTAGTAATAATAACTCAGTATTTTTCTATGAAATGTATCATTGTTTTAATTGTTTTAGTATCAAAGGTGCATCAGCCAAAGTGGTTTGTCACACCAAAGTCCAAAGGCAATTAAAACAACACATTGTGAAGCTAAATTGCCAATTATTAGGTTTATAAAATACTGTAAAACACATGGCTTGTTGATGTCTATAGGATTACATTAAAGGCACTAATCTTTCCAACTTGGTCATCTATTTTCTCCATTTTGTTTGAGGACACTTTGCTGCTATTGTCAGCCAGGAAATGAGCAAGATGCTAGTTCTACACAGAAACAACAAGTATAAACACACTGAAGTCAGTGCCAACCTCCACGCAACTCATTCAAGCAGATGGAAGCTAACCAAAACCTAGATATAATAGAGGGATTATATTGGATGTGGTCTGTTTGAGAGGAAATAAAGAAAAAAAAAATCTGTGTAAAAATAAAAAAAATGCAATTGTTATAAGTCCTTTATTGTGACAATATGGACATAACTTTTAAAAATGAAATAGTAATTACTTGGCATTGTTTTGGGCACCAATGGTTCTCACAAAATTTAAATAACTTTCCAGTAGTTACTCTTAGTTTCTTTCCTCCTCCAGTTTTATAATGAGACTCAATTGGCAGTTTTAAGACAGAACATGTTGTTTGCACTGATTGGCGAGAATACCATTTTCTCTCATTGGGACTGACGATAGGGTGTACATTTGACCAAAGTTAATGGGGCCTTTTGAATAGTATTTGTGGGAGCAAATGCACAGTACATTAAAGCTATTTCTAACTATGTATATCATACACTGTTTTTTTTTCTTTTTCACTTTTCACACAATGCACCACTTATACAATATTTATATTTCTGAGTACCACCAGCAACCCAAATGAATAAATATAATTTGTTCTACCTAAAACATAATCAAGCTGCCAAGGGCCCTACCAGTGATAAGCGTACCACAACTTGAAAAACACTGCTCTAAATATATGTGCCATTAATGAGCCTTTGGAGTACCACTTAGGCTCTTTTTTGGGGCGTCTTACCTAAGGGCATCATGCCAGCATCCTCTGATCAGTTTGTTCAAGTTGAACACTACTGCTACTGATAATTATGCAGATCAATTCACTCTATAGGAGGCTAATAATATCCCATTGGGACTAAGAAAATACCCAAATACCGGAAAGTTGAATATTCTTACAATTAGCTGTCCTCCCCACTCATGTATCAATTTATTGCAATCAAAGTCCCTACGGCACCAATTGCCAATGACTTTTAGATGTGTCTCATTACTACGGCTGTAAAAAGAACACAATAACAATACAATGTTCGTTTGATGTTGTATATTTCTCTCAGGCTCTTGTCAAAGGAAGCATCCTTCATTACTGCAGTGTCTTCTCATCTTGACCTCATTCTTCAGGTGTGCGCACACTGAGGCACATGGCATGTGTTGTGCATGTCATCCACAAAGCACCCTGGGACTAGCAGCAACAACATCACAAAGCACTATAGCTCTGCAAGAATTTCAAAGCTATGTATATGGCACCCTAGGGAAACCATCGACAGCTAATTACCAGCAAGATTTCCTACTCTGTATCGCTTATTAGTCATTTCCTCATTATACATGAACCAGGAATATAAAGTATGATTGTTTTGTTTTGTTATCAAGCCTCTGGCAATATCCAACCTGAAGCTATATCCATGTAAAGCGAAGCCAAGCTGAGTTTAAAGGCAACAAAGATAATCTGAAACAGCGCATTCTGTCCCAAGGTGGAAATTTACCATTTGTTTTATTACGAGTAAGAAACGAGCAGTTAATTGCAGCCATAAATCAGTGGACGTGGCACTAAACAAGATCTTTGGGAGACAGTGAAAATGCGCATCTAGTTGACCTAAGGATCACAATACTGTTGGACATAAAATAGATAACTTTAGACTAAATAGGTAAATACTATTAAATAAGTATACTATCTAAAACAAGGCCCTGATCATTCTCTGACATAATGTGCCAATATCCTATTCTGCCATTCACTGTCTTTGTCCCTGAATCTGACAAAAAAGAAAAAAAAATTTGAAGGTCTTCGCCCCCCCACAAGTAGACATCACCATGGAAACGAGTGTTATTCAGTGCTCTCGACAATAGACGTTAAATGAAAGGAGCTGTCTGATGGAGATAAAAGAGTGGGCTCGCCTCAGTCAGGGCGTTTTTCCATTACCACAACATGAGAAATAGAACTGGAATTTTACTCTGAGAATCACTAACATTTTCATGAGTGTGGTATGAGCTGTACTGAGCAGATTATTGAGACCAACCAACTCTCCCAGATATAAACTGTGAATAAACTTGAACTTTATAGGGGTATAAATGATGAATCCAAAATGTGGTATTGTTTAAAATAGGAACAATTATTTCTGTAATACCACATTCATTTTCCATTTAAAAATGACAAAGCTGTATATCATCAAAATGGATTATGGTTTTTTATCTTCCATTCGAGAAAAGAAGCATGGAGATAAACACAGTTAAATGATGAAATTTATTAGCCTATACCTGCAAGACAAAGAGCACAAACTACAACAATAGAGGGTTGTGCAAATGCAGGCTTGCATATCAGCATATTATCAAATCCAAAAGAAATGACTGCACAGCACAGCTCCATAATGAAAATAAGCATGCAACAGATCCCTTTTGTCCCTTTTGACTTAATCAAATATTATACATATATGGACCATCTCCTGTCCACGTGCTGCAGCTTGAGTTGCATATTAGGGTTGTGTGCTGTAAACGCTGTTCTGATTAGCTCTGGATGGAGAATACATGGAGTGGATGGGGATTTGAAGACAGCTTTCGGGTTCAGAACCTATGACTGGCTAATTTAGTTTTACAATAGAGTGTGCAGAGATAAGGAAATATGCAGTTCACTGGATTCTCAAAGCTTTTTTTTTATTCCACAGTGAAATATGGCCACAAGAACTATGTCATACTGTCTCCAGTGGCTGTTAACTATTACCACCACTTAAGCACAAATAAAATGTATTTAAAGATCTTTATACAATGGTTTTCAAAATGGTGAGAGGGAGTTCGGTGAGATGCAATTAAGATGAATAGGTCTGAAGGTGAGGCCACAAAATTAAATGCAAGTCAACGTGAGTTTTAGGAGGAGAAAGTATCAGTGTAAAAGCATGGCCGATAAAAAGGGTAATGAGGCATTTGAGCTGTGCAGCTCATAACCTGAGGCTAAGCAGTAATACAGGTAATGGATTAAAGTGGGAATTTCCATGTAAGGCACGGCACGCACGGATGCCTTTAAGATATTCATATGAGAGAAAATAGATTCTGTATCTTTAAGCAAAAGAAACACTTTGTTATTAGCGTTCTTAATTCTGTACAGATGACATTGAAAAAGAATCACACAGGTTTCATTTAGCAGGAATGTGGCCATCTCTATTCTTAACTGTATTCTTTACCTTGCAGTCAAATGACAAATATAGGAGAGGTTATTTGTGCTGTTGTAACCATAAAATCTTGAACACATTAACATGGCATTAAAACTGGTTTAAAATACATGAAAATATATTAAATGATCATATACACAAATGAAGGTAGCATATCTTATCTTTACAATTCATATGTGGTGTGGAGATTCTCTGCATTTTTATCATTTTGGAAATTCACAAGATCAGCTGTAAAGCTAACATCCCCATTGGTTCTCAGCATTCTAGAGTCTTTAAATCTACCTCTGAATGCTGGTCCCCGATAGGTCCTCCAAATCAATAGGTCCCGTTGTGTAATCCGCAGTGACAGAAGAAGCCTCCATAGTGATCTTCAAAGGGGTTGGAGTCCATCTTTCCCTCTGTGTTAGGGGTGTTAAGAGGAATTCAATATTGTGTATCTGACAATGCACTGGAGGACACATCAAAGTCAGATTCATATTTGGTGTATGTCCTGTCCCACAAAAAGATTGACTTTCATTGCTTTTAATGACAGCAGCAGTAGCATGATGTGTGGAGTTAAGAGATTGAGCCATTCATAAAACAACACACTGCTGATATACAAAGCACCAGAGTTCTAAGCACCTAAAAAGATGGGATGTTTGCAGCCTTATTTTATGGGTAACAGGAACAAGGACTTAAAAGCAAAAATATACTAATATACAGAATCCATCATAGCCTCAGCAGTTTTTAACATTAGGTAAAGGCCCTTTATGGACACAAGACCATGACTGATGAAAAGAACTACAACAATGTCATTGGAAATGTAAAAAAAATAAAATTTTAATGCTAAACCACCGCTGGCAAAGTGTGCCCAGAGATAAACAAACTAGGAAGAAGGAATTAAATGGATGGATTTTCTAGAGTTTACTAAATACTAAAAACACTGTGAACAATCAGCCTCTCCCACAGAAATGCTGTTCATGTGCCTGTAGATTGGGATGTTGGTCTGGTATAGAGATCTGGGTTCCTACGCCATAAATCATTGTTTGGGGAAATCCAACAGTTTTTGGTTTTTTTGCTACTTATTTTGAATTTATTATTACCATTTATATTTTTTCGCTTTGTCATGTTAATATATTGTGATGTGTGAGCTACTGTGTCCAAAAAGTTTGTATAAGCCTAAATTTGCCATTAGCTGGGATCTTAAAATCTCCATTGACTGTGTGGGATTTCACTGGGGTATATCTCAAGCTCTATAGATGGAGAACAAACTGAACATCTGCTTTGGCGTGAACACTGAGGATCTCTGTGTAAACCTTTCCTCTTTTGTGACTTGGCATTATGAAAGGGACAAAGGAAAAGCAGCTAGAAGTGTCATTATGTCGCTGTGTTGTGGTGGTTCAATACTGTTACACATCTAAACAAAACGCAGCTCTGCACACAGACAGCCGTGGAAATGAGGATGGATTCATTTTTACGCTAATCTGGCAACCCTCATAATCATTAATCTTTACTGGAGTCTAAAGGAATATTTTAGACAAATTGTTAGATAGTCATTTTTGTTACAGGGCTAGTTGGGTAGTTTTATTTACTTTTTAGTTCATATATATATTCATACTTTTATACTTTTGATTATTTCTATTACACTTTAAGGAGATTTTTTACTGGCCTCCCTAATAAATTGCAGAATTAGGACTAGGTAGATAAGTTTAATATATATGATTTTAACATAATAAGTGGCAGGTAAAAGCTGTACTGACTTTGGTGGCAGTGGGTAAAATATGCTGATCAATAAATGATGTCTCAAAGGTTTAGCCTGCATGCATGAAAAAAAAATCCAAGGAGAAATCCTCAAGGACGCATGTGGTGAGAGGCAGATGAATGGAACATGTCCCAGATCCACATGGCACAGACAAACCCACAGCTTCTGGCTTTTGTGTAAACATCTTGATAGAAGGAAACTGAGTCTCACAAAGGAATCATTTCTGAAGTCTTTTTGCCACACTGGTTAAAGCTGGCATTTACTCTGTAGGTGTGGTTGCCACGGGGCTGAGGATAGGCGTGGATAAGTCCCGTACAGGAGACATTGGGGCGATGGCCTTGTGGCTGTAGTACTCAACCACTTGTTTGGGGACCTCCGCCAAGACGCATTTGGCCAGAGCCGCTGGTGAGGCCTGAGGACACAGAAGAACACATGTGAAAACAGTCATCTCTCATCCTAGCCTCCACCTGAATACCAAATAAGGTAACATCTTCCCCATAGGGAAATTTTGATTTCTGCCTATGATATTATAACCCATTCAAACAATTGCACTGTCAGGAGCAGTAGGTGACTCTTGAGGATCTTGGTCTGGAAAGCCTTTGACACAAGGGTCTGGATAATTTATTATATTTACATATAAACACAGGCTTATCATGTCATATCCTATGACTTCTATAAAAGCAAATCCAGAAGCTTCACATTGTGATTTGTAGGCCTTAACCACTTAACCACCACTCTGAATACAAATATCCACATTAATAAATAGATAAGATTGTGCCTGAACAATTATGGCCAGGATGAAGTGGACATATTTCATCTTTGAATGATACTATATAATTTTTCCATTCATATTGTATCAGATAGTCATGAAGGTCACATGGAAAGCCAATGCACCGAAGTAATGTGTCTGAAATGTCAGTGGCAGCCACCATTCATTCTGAAAGACATTTCTGGGTCTCCTTCACCTTTATCAAAGTCATTTTACACAAACCTTAGTCATCCATTTGAAACAACAGAGTCTGGGGGTGTTACTGTTTATCTAAATTTAAAAAATGTGCTTTGGCTAAATAAAAAAGAGTGGGTTAAAAGAAAGCTCAAAGAAAGCACTGAAGGATTGACAGATTACCGTTTTGAATTCCCTGAAGGGAACAAATTGCACAATATCTCTTAGCACAGGCTCTCCCTTTGGTGAGCGGAGGACTCCATCATCACCATCCAAGATTTGCATGTCTGTGAAGTCTGCATTGCCGACGCCCACAATAATGATGGACAGGGGCTGGTAGGAACCTCGCACAATGGCTTCACGAGTGTCTGCCATGTCTGTGACCACACCATCAGTGAGGATGAGCAAAATGTGGTATCGCTAGAGAAGAGAAAATAAGAGAACAAAAAACACAACTGATAAGCAGAAAATGATAATGGTTGATGCAGTCTGAAGTAGGGCTTTATTGTTGCTTTGAATGATTTGAAAGCCTCCAGTGAGTAGGCCGTTTTAGTATAGAGCACTTAAAACAAATGCTTTAAAAAAAAAAAAAGTGAAAAGAAATGGGAGATAGGAAACTAGAGAATAACAATTTATATGCAGGGAGAGCAAAATGTGATTTGAACGTTCTAATTCTAACAACTAGTCAGTAAAATTATACCCACTGACCAGATGTTTGCCATAAAACTGACTTTAGGGTTCACATAAAGACCACAATTATTTTTCAATGTATCTTCTTTTGTATAATAATGCTTTGAAAATTCTGCATTATTTTTACACTGGATGCCCTACCTCACTGATAGGGTTCATTTATATCCTTTATGCCTGGTGCTAAAATAACGATTAAACTGCCCTGTGTCCCCTTATAGCTGGTTTGTATGCCTATTATGTCCTCACAAATAATTTTGGCATATAAATATAAATGAGCTGTCCAAGTTCTAATGAATCAGGGAGATCTATAATTCAGATAATGCAAATGAGCTCTATGTCTTTTCCTATTTTGCTGTAGGGAATTGTTACTTTAAACATGGAGGTGAACCAGAGGCTACACTAAGAAGAATTCAACAATTCATCACAACAAAGCCTTGTTTTACATTTATATGTTTGTGTAGGACACTCACTGAGGCATCTTTAATGTTGCCATCTCCTGCTGCCAGCTTGGCTATTCTGTTAATGATTGGAGAGACGTTGGTGGGACCGTACAACTGGATCTTAGGAAGGCAGTTCTGATAGGCCTCAACCACCCCTTGGATCTCTAATCAAAGACACAACAGGAAACATGACTGCAGTTGTAACATACAACAAGGAGGTAAACAAGAGACAGGCAATTGAAGTTAGTATCTTGTGGTATATGAAAAAAAGTATGCTTACAACTTCAAATATGTCAAGTAGTACAAGAGAATAATAATAAACACAGTATTTGAAAATATATGGCTAGAATTAGATAATGTTAAATGTGCACTGTGTACTTTTCTGATGAGGGGCTGCCATGCACCCGCTTGTCTCATGGAGATGCTATTGCATTTCCTGCAAAGTTCCACAGTATAGGAATTGTATAACTCATTTATTCACTTACAGACATTGAAAATCAGGCATTCTGGTCTTCTGATAGATCTGACTTGTAACTTGGCCTCGTGACACCAGTTATATATCATACTTTGGAAGATTACATAAAAATGCATGTTTATTCTTTTTCTTTTATTTTTCTGCCTCCTACCAAGCAATGACAAGCATATTTTTGATTATTCATTCCTGAAACAACCCACTTGAATTGCCTGGTTTTGCAAAAATAGAGTATCTTGTAATATATACTAACTGCAATATGAATGTACAGAGTTGTCCTACCTTCACATTCATCATCCTCTGGATTGAAATTGATTGCAAAGTCATGAGACACCTGTTTTGGAAAAAAGACAAGAGACAAACGATACACAGTGAAATACATAAGGCACGTGAGTTTAACAAAGGGGCCTCACATTATAACCTGAATGTTCATAGTAAATATTCTATTATGCAGACTGTTCTTGCCATCCAAAGTATGAAATTGATTCTGATGTTTGTCAAAGCTGTTTATTTGGCACAAATTAAATCCCTCCTCTTGATGCCTCCTCTCACAAGAAACTGTTTTTTTCACACCACCAACTGTCAGACAGATCAGCGACAATTGAATGCTCTCCAGTACCAGTTAAAGTAATTTTTACAAGTTATTCTGGGATTAAATGTGACAAATCCAGGAATCATCATAAAAGTGATGTGTATTTTTTATAATAGCTGCAGGGGAATTGGCGTTTATCACTGTTAACTTATAAAACCACACAAGTGTAATAACTGATTCAATGCTGTCAATGCTGCTAAATACAAAAGTATCTGAGGTCTGTTAAATGGATTATGGTTATGAGTATAATATGTTTTGTTGGCCTGAAATAAAACGATACACTGTTTTGTTTTTCAAGCATCTATCAAGAACTCTTTGAGGTACTAGAGGTTGCACTTTGAAACAGATAATATGATGGCAGAAGTGGGTATTGTTATACTTTAGTCTTTTAGGTCAAAGGAATTCATGTTTTTATGGACCAATAAAATGCTAACTTTCTCAAAAGTCTAATTGATTTACTCCAATGCCCCACAGCTAATTAGGGTTGGTTTCAATAATATACTGTACGCCTTTTGCCCCTCATGCTCACTGTTTATAGGTCATTTTGTTTTTGACTGACGATTATTGCAATTTAGTGCTTCTAGCTTTGTGATTGCCTCAATTCAGATGCATCATTTATTTCTTCTGCCTCTGAATAAAATCTAGTTTTATAGATAGCAATATGATAATCCTTTCCAGATTTACAATTTTTACTAGAAACAAAACACAAAACATTGTTTAGAACTTATGTTTTAGCATGTTTTAGAATATTTCAAGATTTAAGTTATTCTATATGGTTTCATAATGTATATAAATAAAATATACTGTATTGCATACATCACTAGCATTAATTATAATTAATACTTGCAAAATTAGTCATAAAAGGTTCAGAGAAATCTGCTAGCTCAGTATGTACAAAGAATGTATGAATATAAAGTAGTGTGTCAGAGAAAGGGTCAGCGATGAGAAAAAAATGCTCACCTCATAGTTTGGAGGAATTCTTGCACCAAAGCCCAAAGCAGAGAATCTTTTATCACTAAAAAGAAACAAAATCAGTTGTAAATCTATCAAAATTATATATTATCTATGAATACATTCTGTGCATTTCACAAATGTTTAAATCTTGAACCACAATTTTAAATGGGTGCCTTGACTCTATGCAGTGACCAGAGCTTGCACCTGCTTAAAGAGCATTGTGCTGTCTATATTTTTTCCTTTTTCTTGCTGTATTGCTCCTGCTGCTTTGTAAATGCAGAGAGCCAGAAAAGCCACAAATGCAAAGGGTAACACTGTTTACACCAAAGATGTATGAAATTCCACTGACAGATGACTTTGAAGTGTTTTATATGAAAGCCAGATGCTTTCTAATGCCATATAGTGCCATATGGAGTATTGTGAATATGCCCTTCACTCTGCTTTTAATGTATGCTTCAAATGTTTATGGCTTTTTACTTTGTGTAATATGTTTGACTGATACATCTCAACATACATTTTATTAAAATTATTTCACTTCCTCTTACTTATTGACTGCAATGGTTCATTAGCCAATTTTTAGCTTTATTTATTTTTGGTACATGTATTTAGTTACTACTTGGTCCTCAAGGCCCCCATACCTCCGTCATGTGGGTCCCTCCATACCTGCCTTTATTCAGTTTGCCACCTAACTTTAAATATTGCTCCTACTACTGATTTTTGTGGTGAACAAAAACTGATGGATTTTGACATGCAAAAAATTAGTGAATCCTTTGTTATTTTTATCTTGTACTTGGGTGAAAAATAAATTTTTTTAGCCCCTTGACCTGTCTCCAGTAAGATAGAGAAATCCTTTTTTTTTTTACTCTGTGTGCACAGCTAGTCCAACTTTTCTCATTTTTCCAGCAATGTGAAGAGAGAGAGAGAGAGAGCTGTACTGGGTATAATAAGACTCTCAGTGAGGTAAACTCTACCCACACAGACAAAAAGCCCTGTAATGCACTCACAGCCCACATCACCTATATGCACTGAAGGCTAAAAGGTCCAGATGCGTGCCCACGTGCTACAACAATACAATACACCTTTCAAGAGAACAACTACCTACATTCATATCCTGGCTGCACTAGATGTATGTGTAACAACGGTGTAACAAATCTCTATAACACTGGTTTATGGGTTGCTATAATTAGACAGACACCAAGTATTCTTAATCTATAATAACTATATATATACTATAATAACTACATAACATACATGTGGTGCTCACTTAACATATAATACTTGAGCATTAGTAATACTGCCACAGTAATGCCTTATTTACTGTACTGTTTCAAAAACAATGCAATTTTGGAAATCTTATAAACTTCCATTTGTAAGGCTGAATGGCATAAATTTACAGCAGAATATAAGTAATGTTTGAATACAAATACTACTGTGCACTTTTGTCCTTTGAAGGATTGTGTGGCTAAGCAATCTCATGGCGTTATAATTAGCCCGATAGTGCACTTGTGGGTATCCAGTGACAGATCTGCATAAATCAGTAATGAGTTAATCCTCATCTGGATTAGTTTGACAGTTGAGAAAAGGATTTTCCTTTAAATTGTGCATTTAAAAGTAATTTGCCAATAAATTGGTCTGTATGGACAGTATGCATACTTAATACAAAATATTGCATATATGAATGTGTCCTCTCCCACTTTTCCAGTTGCTTTAAATTCCTAAATTGTATTTAGTTTTGTATTTGTATTTTTTTGGTTTGGTTTTTTGAAGCGGTTGCTGTGTCTGTGTTATCCTCTACCTCAACATTTGTCCATCTCAAGCTAATGTTGACAATGTGTGAGCTGTGGAGGACTAGAAGCAAGAAGCTTGCTGTGAGAAAACGGTAGCATCCAACCGCAGGGGAAAGCATATATCCAAGAACCGCGGTGACTAAAGAGACTGTGAGGAGCTATGAAACTGTTACAGACAGGAACAACCCTGCGAGCGCTTTCAAAAGCTTAATTAAAATGTACTACAAGATGTGTGATTACAAAGTGTTAGTTTAATCATTCAGAAGTATGCATCTACGGAGCATTATGAATATACTATAGAAGTGGTGATCAAATGTAGAGTGTAGGTTGTATTTATGTTTACTGTATAAAAAACGTATACACCTAAAGAAGGCCTATTGTACTTGTGTCTGCTATATAGTTATAATCCAACACTCATGGATTATTGCGTTATAATTTGATCATTTTAAATCGCAATATACTTAGGGGTCCAATGGGAGCTGATGTCTCCATAAACATCATCACAACAAAGAGCTGTGTAGCTGTTGGCACTTATGTCAAATAGCTGCACATCACATAGCACATAGTAGATTTTTAAAATTTCTACCAAAATTGCTATGCAGTGCTGGTAAATACTTCGTATCCCAGAGAAATATGAAAACTAAATTGGAGAATGAAGTACAGAGCAGTGGGTGTATGCCTGTGCTGGTGAAAACGAGGGTTGATTGGCAAAATGCCATCTTGAAAATAAGCGATTAAAGATTCCTAAAACACGCACAAATCAGTCCAAATACAAATTTGGGTGAGTATATAGTGAAGGGAAATAACTATAACATGGCTAAAAGAAATTTTTGCATGTGTTTAATATTCTTACTTTAAAAATGCACAATGCTACTTTCTTGGTGTGGGGTCTGCCACCTGCTTCTTTCCATGGGGATGTTTTTTTTCCCCTAGAAAGTTCTGCAGCATGGCAATAAACATATTTATTTTGCATTCATTCAAGTTTTAAAAATACTGCTTTTGAAATACATCTTGTTAAGTTCATTTAGATCTATTCTCTTTTTTGGGAATATCCTTGATTGTTTCCATTGTTATGACCAAATTTTAGTTCTGGGGGCACAAGAGAAGCCAAACATTTTATTTAGATGATACTTGGAAATGCAATTATATGGTAAACTAAAGCTACAAAAATACAAATTAGAAACTCATTAAACTACATGTTGAAAGCATTGATTGGTGGTTAGACATATTCATCTGTAGAAACTGTAGACATCACCATAAACCATAATGCCACTGGCATTATATCATAAGGATGCTAATGCCAATGTGTCATTTTTGATAAATTATGTGAATATTAGTGGAAGAAAACACAAGGAACATGTAAGTGATCTCCAAGTCCTTGAGTCAAGTACCAGTTAAGGACATCCAGGTCTGAATCAACCTCATGCATTAGTCATTATTTTACAAGCACAATCATTTCTCATACATATCTTAGCACTGGACACAGATTAACCTTTTGTTACTGCTAAGAACACATATAATAATATAATAATATAATAATAATACTCTGAACAATGAACAAGAGGACCCGCCAGTAAATGCAGATCCTACTTTATGCAAATTACAGTGAATTGATTTATGAGATGTGGGTCAGGGGGCAGCATCAAAACTTGTCATCAACAATAACATAATAACTCTTCTATTCCACTGTTTCTGTTATCTTATTTTGCTTGGATGAGAAATATAACTAAGCCAGTCAGCCATTACAACCTGATCAGGTCTAGTGCAGAGACATTGTAGCTATATTGTTCTAATAAAAATATATATTCGTAGCAAGAATCTTTCTTTACACATCCTTTTAATTCCTCTCCTGTGCAGTCATCCTTTTAAAACTGCACTGTTCTTGACAAAAAAACAACAACCTCAAAACAAATGTCTGTGTGAAAAGTAAAAAAGGTGCAAGTTTCTGACCTGTCATAGTCTTGACAGATCTCTCCGACGGCGATGAGGGCCTTCAGGTACTCGTTTGGCTGGTACGGGTTTATGTAGTGCAATGAACAACTGTTTCTGGGGTCGCCATTGGATGCTGTGAAGTCAATAGCAACCTGGGAAGGAGAAACATGGGAGTTGATTACTCTACGCCAATTAACATGAATTAGCATCATCCTTATGTAGGCCATAAATAATAGAGATACAAAGGCAATTAAAAAAAAAGAGTACATTTTGTTATTTCCTTTTTTATGTGTTATTTTCTTGTGATACTGATGATGCTGTTTTTTAAGCAACACTGCTAGTGCACATTGTTTAAGCTACAAAAAACCCACAAAAAAATGAAAAGACCATTCGCGTGGAGCACTTCGTAAGATTGATAACAGACACAACAAAGCTCCGCAAAAGCAACCTCTACTCAGTTTACCGTAAAGTGAATCTGCATTCCTCCCATAATGTAATCCAAGAAGGAGTACACTCTATGGAGCTGGAAAAGAGAAAGAGGGAGAGCTTAGAGACAGGATGTTTTGGTGAATCCCACTCTGGAGCTTTCATACTCAGCTGCTCTATAGCCCTGGAGCATCTGATGATTAAAGTGGTATTAACTAAGGCAATCTGCTGTATGCCATGACAGACTACACAAAATCTACCATTACAGTTGGTCAAAACACACAGTTTATTCTTAAAAATGTGTTAAATTTAATAAGACACTATTTATTACTTTACATTACTGCTTTATATCATACTCTTGACGTAAAACTACTATTTATGAACCCCTACAATTCGAGCAAATGATTTGTAAATTCAATTTCAGAAAAATAAAAATGTCTTATAGTTAAGATTAGGTAAAATAGATGCACAGTGGAAATTGTAGACCATACTCATTCAACCCAAGGATCTGAGCAAGCATGCAGTGCCTATATTAGAGAATCTAAAATATTTTAAGATCTTTTCTAAGATTTCTTGTGACTTAAATTAAAATGATTTTCATGAAATGGTACAATATTCAACACTATACCATGCTACATTTTCCAGTCTATTGAGGGTAAAACAAGATTTTAGATTAAGAAGTAACATTTGACACAGTGCCAACTCTTTGCAAATCAGGCAGACCTAAATATGATATGCAGATTTACATATTTTACCTTAAGTTCACTGAGGATGATGACTCCTGAATTCTTATAATGTCTCTTCTTCTGTTTGTACTTGGGATTCACACAGTCCCATGTTACCTTTATGAAAAAGTTGTCAATAACTTTGTTGACAATAATCCCCTCAACAAGCTTCTGAGGAGAATGGCTGTAATAGATTTCAATCACTGACCTTATTTCCACTTGAAAATTTCTGCATCTCCTTGAAACTGGTGTTGAACTCACCAATGAAGTCGTGCTTCCCTCTGGAGTCATAATCCCACACGAGGCACTGAGCACACAGATATAATAATATTGCAAAACATTATTCTGTAAAATGTGAATGCTTTATTCTGCATATTATTTGGGCAGCTGTGTACAGTACAGTGTCTTCTGAGTACAGTATGGAATAAGCCTATATATTTCAGTTTGAAACTTTAATTTAGAAGAGAAGAAAATAGCTTTATGTCTGAAATCTTGCATCTTGCATGTTCATTCACTTTGAGTTGAACAGCTAAAATTGCAGACAATATAATTAATTACTGCTGTTTACATCATTAATGTTACCGAATCTAAATGTTAAATAAATTCGGTAACATCAATAATTCCAGTCTGTATTATTTAGTAGTAAAGGAGTAAAATCTTATTTTAGAACGTGTTTCTGTGTAATTGTCTTTATTTGACCCATAGGTGCATCATCATAAACTCCCCATATTGATTGTGAATAACTGACAATGCAGGTTTGCTGGCACTGGGTCAATTTTTCACTGGGACCTTTTACCTTGAGCTTTCGGTCTTCATCACAGCTGCACAATGATATTAGAGACACTTTGAAAGGCTCCCACACGGGATTCAGGTTGTTCTTAATCACCTAATGGAATAGACAGGGACAAAAATAACAAGCAAATGCACAGCAATTGACAACAAGCTAGTAAAAATGAGATGGAAGAAATTGTACCTCAGTTCTGTGTACAAGTTGTTCTGTTTCATCATCATTTATTTTGTAGATTTCCAAAAAGGGGTCTGATTTACTAAAGAGGTCCTGCAAAAGGTCACAGATCATCAGCCATTACTGACGTTGACAAAACTCCCAAACAACAAAGGTGCCTACGCAATAGGTTGAATGGATTATCAGATTGAAATGCCTGATAATTTGATGTTTATCAGTGGATTGGTGGAAGGATAACACAGAGATAAGTTAAGATAAGTTGTTTTTGTAACAGTTAATCAACTTAGATGAGTGCAAAAGCAGGAAACACTAAGTAGAAATATAGCAGCATTAGTCACTCAGACAAAATTGGCTTTGCCAAAAATCTTGAAGACATAAGAACAGGATGTTGAGCTGAGTAGGAGTTTGCACAGTATGACCTAAGAAACATTTGCATTCAGACGCTATACAAATGTGTGGGCCTCTCTGAATTAGTTCTAAGTATGCAAGCTTGGCCTTTGTCAGGAAGCACTTGACATCACTGAATATTGTATGGCATTGCATGAAAAAACACTTTAAATACACAGTTTCAGTCTGCGGCTTTTTGATTTGCACAAATCCAACATTTTTATTTTACTTCTGTGAAGAGAGATAGGTTTACATATAGAAAGACTGCCTTGGCATATACAATAAATGATCAAATTTTAAATTCTTCAAACTGTTTAAAAGTTTTTTTTTCTTTGTAAATTCCAAAGTAGGGCATTTATAGCCTAATGTGAATGCATTTGTCTGGTGAGACCCCGTCGAGGTCAGGCACCTTCAATAGTGCCCTTTGTCTATTTGTGAGTAGTTCACAAATACATAGAGTTAAAGGGTATACCATCACTGAATCTTGAGGTCAACTGAGTCCTTAGGCAGAGGAAAACAAATGAGACAAATGAGTATTTGAAGTAAACATTTTTATAGTGGTCTTTGTGTGCACATTCAGTGCGGTAATGTTGCGTTCCCAACCACATTAGGCAGGCACATCTCCTGAGGGTCATCGGCACACTCATTCACATATAAGCACATAAAAAGAGAATTGTTGCATCCTATTTCTGTTGTCATGACAACTAGTAGCTAGTGGCATCAGTGGGGCGGACTGACCGGGTGGTAATGTCAAAATGAACAAGAGATTCAATGTAAATGGTGTCATTTGTATCGCTGCACCGTTTATCTGTGTGTTAGATTGTTTAGCATTTACAGCAGGTTGAGATGTGATAACAATGCACGTATAAACCAGTGGTGGATTATCTTAGGTAGAGCTCATTTTCAATATCCACTTGGGAAAATGTTGTAAAACAGTTAGAATTAATCTTTTTATGTTAAAACAAACAAACAGCTTCATGTTAAGTGCGGTTATTTAAGTTAATCTATATCATAGTACAAACTAATATTGAGTAACCAGATACACAAAGACAAATTAAATGTCACATTCATGGTAGAGATTCCCTTAAAGTGAAACTATTTTAATCACTACCCCAGTCTAGTATATCAATCTAAATTTTAATTAAAGAAGGCATGATACAGAGCTATCTTTTTATTGTCATAAATTGGAGGTAAAATCAAGTATAGCCAAGAAGCTATGCAGTCAGAGGACTCTGTAGAAGGATGTGGCTTCTGCTCTCCTGAGTTCTAAGTGGATATAAGCTCCTGCTGATTTTCAGATTGAAATATGCCTTCAGCAAGATTCAACAGAGGAGAAGTGGGGACTGGGGACAGCTAAGGTCAAAACCAGTCATAAAATGCCATCAGTCATCAAATGCCTTATATAAATGTCTTTCTTTCTCAGAAAGAACAGTATATTTCCTCTTCTTTAACAAAAAATAGCCTCTTTAACTTCTCATGAGGGAAAATACCCATTATGGCCCTGTATGAATATGCTAATATGACCCCACACTCAGGGCAATCTCAATAGCTAACAACAGAAACTGTAAACAAGTAGGGTATTAGTTTCAGAGTAATTTCTTGATATCTAACTCTTCCCCCTGGCAGGCAGATTTAAGGCAGTGTCCTCCAGCATTCTGACCAGAACTGAAGAAGCAGCTTGGATGAGCTGCAAAACATATTCGACCAAATAAGCTTTGTTCAGTTGACAAATTGAATTCTCTCCTTTGCCAAGGATTCTACCTGGATGACTGAGGGATTTTACACAGTATATTTCCACATTATTTCATGCATTATTGCCGTAGGGCTATTTTTGTATAGAGCTTTAACATTTTACACATGAGATAACACTATCAAAAACATAAACCAAAATACTGAAAAATGTTGTTCTACATTGTAAGTCATTAATCCATTCTCTTGTGTATGAAAATGGATTTTACAGCATAATGGGGAAAATGGGAAATGTGGAAAATCTCTGGGCAGTAATGTAGGCTCTTATTTCACAACTAGGTCAGATCCAGTATCACTGGATCAATATTACAATTCATGTGGTGTACTGTACCTCTCATATGAAATAAGGAATAAATAGTTGGCATTTCCGTCAAAAACACGTGTTCTCCTCACCTTATCGTCAAGCTTCTTGGCACAGAATGCGAGCTCCACATATCCATTGTTCCCAGAAATTTCCTCTGCATGCACCTGAAAGGAAATACAATACTTTTTGTTTTATTTATATCCATCTATTAGAATGCTGAGTCAATGAAAAAGCTAAACAAAGTGTTAAACATATAGACAACAAAGACCTAATACAACTATCAAGTCTAACATTTCACCACTCCCCATTTTTATCTCTTGATCAAAGCACTGGTATTGGGTGCATACATTAAAACACAAGTCCACATTCTGCCATCATGGTGTGATCATGTGTTAAATAGGGAACAAAGAATTTGACCAGCAAATATGGGTACATTGAGAGCAAGGGTTGCAAGGTCTAATCAGAGCAAATGAGCAGTTTTAATACATTAATCGCAAAGTAATGGATCTTATTCAAGGGCACTTTAATCTACTAGTGAAAGGAACAAGAGATAAATTACAAAAAAAAAAAAAAAAAAAGGTTTCTGTGTATGGGTATTCATCCCACATTATTCCTGTGACTTGAAACATGGTGCACTTCCAGTCTGGATCTTTGACCCTTTAATCTCAAAACTGTAAACGGTTTCCTTTTTCCGGATGACGCAGGGTTTAAATCTACCTTGAAGTTAAAAGAGACCAGCATTGGCAGCATTTGCCAAACACCAGACTCAGCTACTCACTCTTGACACAGAACAGTCTGTTCTTTGTTCCAGACTTGGAAGAGAAACTAACAAACACTTATGGAGAGACAGAGCTGAGGCTGGAGCTGTGAACACTACAGGTCAGAGTGGATACAGTTGGTGCTTGACAGGGCTTGACAGTGAAACCCACAACAGAGAAAACCTGTTTTTATCAAATGGCTGGTCTTGACAGGGCCAAAGGGAACACAAATCAAAAAGGTGTGCGATCAGGTGAATTGTCCATTACAGACAATTCAAGGTGAGGTTAATTTTATAAATTTGTTGTGGCTAGACTGTAACAGCGGACCATAATGACCACCATGAATTAAGCTACTACAATAATTCTTCAAGAATGTTGCCATCATCTTAAAATGTCTACTTGACTCTGTCAGAATCATAAAATAAATGTAGATATTTACATTATAATTCTGTTCACACATTGCTACCTTGCTAATTGCCATGGTGGACCCTGTTCAGTCTGTTCCTGTTTTGCTGTGCTATAGTTACAAGTTAATTTACAATATTCTTAAATAATACTGCTTTAAATTACTTTAAATTAACCTACTGTCATGGTAGACTTGCCAGCATATTTTCCATACTTCAGCAGCAATGGCTTAACCATCCTTTTCTGGGCCACAATCTGCAGAAAAGAGGATTAAGTAGATATAATAGTAATAATAATAGCAATGAGATGTAAAGAGTGGTGCAGTGATTCATCGAATGAGTCACATCTTTGCTTTGATAAAAACCAACCAGCACCAGGTGCAGGGACTGGAACTGAGAAAAAAGCTGCTGTTTTTGATGTAAGAATTATCAACGAGACTTTTGATAATGAATAAATAATGACAAAGTTAATATAAATTATGTATTTTAGAAAATTATTAAAATCATAAATGAAACCTTGGTATATGGTCACATTTTTATATAGCACTTTTCCACCTTCACTCAAAGTGCTTTACATCAAGGACCCACTCACCAAACCATTAACACACACATTCATACACCGATGTACGAAGACACTGGGGACAAGATGGGTTAAGTGGCTTGCTCAAGGACACTAATTTTCATTTCATTTGTGGGAGCTGGAATCACACCTCCAACCTGTGGGTCAGTAGATCTGCCAATGATGTTTTATGTTAAGAGAGGAACTGCCAGCATTTGGATCAGTGGACAAACACCACTACCAGCTGAGCTGCTGACAATTCCTTGTAGTACCATTTTTCAATTTGTTTTTAAATCATGTAAAATTGCAACACATAACATATTCAGCCAGTGAAGTATAAACATAATAATTATAATTTAGTATTGTAATTTATTATACAACATTAAAGAACACAATACCAAATTACTGAGAAAAATGGAAATAAATAAATCTAAACACATACCTGCCCCAGTGTACACTCGACTCCACCTAAAAAATCGTCATCTCGAGTCCCAATGCTGTGGGTGCCGTGGATGTCATAGACCTCAAATCTCAGCTTTTGAACCTCTTCAAAGTAATAGTCCAGACAGAAGACTTTGCCAAATACTGGATGCAAGTTGCTCTTGATAACTTCTGACCTGTCAAGCTAAAAATAGAACACATTGTAGAATAGGCAATAGAACAGCATTATCACTTGGAATGTGTATAATTTTTGTTATGAAAAAATCAATCAAAGGAAGAATTTTTGGTTGTGGTAAAGCACCTAAAATGCACTTCATACAAACTACATAACCTAGTGTTTTTTGAGAATACAGATTTCTCTATTTCCTCGTTAAAGCAAACCATAGGGCAAATGTTGTTTCGCTTCACGCAAAGAAGATGACATTAGAGAAGGCAGGGCTCCAACATTTAATCTCATCATGCAGAATATGTCCATGCTTATTTTTGACTGGATGACAAGTAAAAGCTGAAAGCTAGGTCCCATCTGGTCATGATGTAGGATTGAGCTGCTCACTGTTCTTCGCCGCTCACTTTTGCACTGTCCAATTTGTCTCAGGGATGAATCACAGAGACCTGGCATGGGTGGTGTTTTCCATTAGATACATTTGCATGACAAGGAATAGTAATCGTCAGCCCATTTAGAAACATCAGAAGTTTGATGTCTTAATTCTGCAAAACAATCAGAGAGGGAAAAGCTGGATATTTTTCTCCTGTGATGTAACTACACACTGTTTGATGATAAATGAAAAAAGACCTTTTAACACATCACTCCAGTGAGATGCAGGAGGTGAACTCTGAGATCAGATTACAGTGAAAGCCATAAAATACAATTGATATCATTTTCATCTTCATTACACCACTTAGTGACCACCTGTGACGCCTGGACAGAGGGGGGTTTACCATCAAGGAAGACTCCCTTCATCTCATGGTAATGGTTAATATTCCAAATAACTTTGTAGAGAAAAATGCTTGACCCTGAACGAAAGTATGCATGTTCTAATATAGTTTCTGGTGTAATAGTCTCTCTCTCTGTTTGACTTTTTTGTCTAGGTTGTCTATTGCCTAAGATCCTAGCTGCATATTAATTAGTTTCATTTTGATTTGGCCAAAATGACTTATCCTGATTTTGTCTTCATTTCAACTGGACTTAACACCCACCTGGACTCAGACATGATTGAGGCTCAGTCTGTTTTAATGTTACAGTCCACTTGCCAATATGAATAATTTACTACTGTAAGGTATGCTAGTTACCAGTTATTATTTTATTTTTGCATTTAACACCAACTTCTGAGGGTTATATCTAAAAGTTTATTATTAATATAACTGTCATAGTAAAGTTTCACATGGTACACGTGTTACTATTTCCAACTGGTTGACATCACAAGCAAAGCCAAAGCATCTCATCAGCACCATTCATCCCTGTTTCTGCTATTGTCTCCCCCTGCCTTCTCCACATTGTGCCATCTGGAGGGAGAGATTTGAGCTGAGCCAGATGAGTGTTTGTTGATGAGAGCTAATCAGTGCTGCAGAGAATAGGTTATATTGAAAGCTGGGATGCAAGTTCTCCATTGGTTTAGAACCACCACCAAGGAGAGATCTCTGGCATGGAAAATGAGTCAATAATCGTTATACAGTCAGATCTTCTTGATATATTTGCATCCAAATTAAGGTTCTGTAGTGAATTTAGAAGCATAAACAAAGATTTGAATAAAACTATTGAACAAAAAATTACAGCTAGATTTGATGAGTATTTTTTATTTTCTATATTTAATCACTTTGAATCAAAGAACTACAAATCTATTCGCATTCACAAATGATGGATGCAGACATTAGAGCATGTATTTATAGGCAGTGGCTAGGATCCAAATATCGCACATCTAGAGGAATGATGGGAATGTTTATTTCTGTGAACATCAGACCCAAAAATTAATAATAATAATAATAATAATAATAATAATAATAATAATAATAATAATAATAATAATAATAATAATAATAATAATAATAATAATAATAATAATAATAATAATAATAATAATAATAATAATAATAATAAAGTTTGGCAAGCTGTGCACGTGTTCTCTCTCACACACCTGTCCTACAGCCAGATATGCAAAGTTTTCTTTTTGTAATGTAACGGAATATAAAAATAGCCTCAATTGGTTGTTAAAATAGCCCTCTTGTACATTCATGCTACACTGAGCTTGGGACAGTCAACTCATCTGTTACACGGCTCCCACAAATTAACCACAGTGCGTTCAGCCTCTCATAACAGTCTACCACATCCATGCAGCAGTGAAACATTCCGACAAATGAGTCCCAAGAGAAACGCATTTGGCACAGTTATGCTCAAGCACTGAAAAGTAGCTTTTTCCAATCAAGGGTTACAATACCAAATCATATTTTTAACCACATTTCAATTATAGATTTTCATTTTTACTCATACAATTGGGATTCATCTTGGGGGCAAGTAATAAAGTCAACTATTTTTCTGACAGCATAAGTGTAATCTTCCATGAATGCTGTTTATCCTGCTATGCACTCTGTAACAAAAAGAAGTATCTACACAGTTTATTATTATTTACACTTGGTGAAAGACCAAGCCTATTGTCTGTCTGCAAAGCACAGCAAACATAACACTTTTAATTGTACAACAGACAGCTGCTGAGTGAAAAGAGAAGTAAAGAAAAACAGATGCATGTTAGCTTATCCATTAACAAATTGGTTTCACTGGTTGCATTTTGGGATCATATCACATACTTTTGGGATTTTTCTCAAATACGTGTTTTAGTTAGCTTGACCTTTCTGCCAAATAATATCCATATTATATCCAAATAATAACCAAATAATAAAACTAATTTTAAAAAAGAGGGCGATACAACTGATACAAATTCTTACGCACATTTGTTTTTGTTTTGTTTTTATTCTCAAGAAGTCCAAACCCCCTTGAGAACGTCTCATTTCAGAAGCTAAGCAGGGTTGGGCCAGGTCGGTACATGGATGGGAGACTGCTGGCCACAGCCTCACTTCTATCAGTCTGACCGAGGGTAAATGTGGTTACAACAACTTACTATCACTATGTGTGATGTGGAATGAATGAATAATGCAATGTAAAGCACTCTTTGAGTGTCCATTATAAACTGAATGCATTATTTTTAATGCCACTAACACTAAACTGGAAAGTCAGTTACAAACCATGGACATTTTCATGAATCCAACATAAAGCGTGGTAAATGCTATGTAATATATTGTGCCTGTGAATGTGAATTGTATCCATATCTACGGACACACAACACTCTAGTTTTTCCTCATTCCATTTTATTCTGTTAAATATCATGTACTGTCAAATCTATACCCACATATTGAAAAGCATGTTACATGTACACCAGCATAAAGGAATTTAAAATGACATACCTCTGTCCATTGTCCATTGGTCTGTACCATGAGGATCACACAGGGGTCAGACTTGTTGAGCGTGTCCCGGTCCAGCAGAGCCTTACAGGACACGCGCAGCTCCACTTTGGACACACAGGTAGCCGGGCCGCTCAAACCAGTTGCTGGGGAAGTGGCCTCCTGGATGTCGTTCATCTTGGCTCAGAGTTCAGAGGAGAGCAGAGACAAGCCAAGTCAAGTGAAGCAGGGGGTCCGTGGAGGGATCTCACTGAAGATGTGTGGAAGCTGCCTTTTTTGACTTGGATGTCACAGAAAGAGAGAGAGAGTCCCATTAAACCCCAAGAGAGAAAAGCTGTTATAGGAGGAATCACCTTGAGAGACTTATTATCTTACCTCAAGACATGAAGGTTGTGTTATTGGAATGTTGGAGTCAAATTGTTGCATCAATGGATTTTGGACATACACGTATCACATTACATCAGGGCTGTGAAACACATATTAGCTAGTTGGACACAGTGTTCTATAAAAGTAAACAACAAAATCACTATCAAGTTATTTAGTTATTCTAGAATTACTTTACAATTTGCTGTATTTAAAATGCCAAAATCTCCAACAAGGAACCTTGTAATTAAACATTACCTTGGCTAATGATGGCATGATAAATAGACTATAAAATATAATTAGTTGTAGATGTGGCTTACAATTGAAGTGGACCAAGTAATCTGTCCTTGAGCAAAACAATTGTGCGTCAGATTGTGCCCCGATAAACCGACCCAAATGACAAACAACACGGTTTTCTGCAGCGTTTCAGCCTTACGTGAACATTTAGCACCATGGACAGCGCCCTGTGCTTTTGTTCGGCTTTAAACATGTTACACTACTAAAATACAAACGTTTCCGTCAGCTCAAGAGACGAGGAACCGATCAAACTGAAAACAGCAGTAAGTAAATAAATTATAGTTAAAGCTACAAATCTACAAGTTAAACCAATGAATTAATGCATCGGCATGCAATAAAGTCGTATTACCGCTACTTAATGAGTAGAATTACTTACCCTCACTACAAGTCAAAAGGTTAAGTTCGCGCTGAACCAAAAGTCCCTCTATACCTCTCCGTAAATGCTTTTGAAGGTAGTGCACTTCTTTAGCGGTGCCACGCTGGATGATGCTGTCCGCTCAAACTCATGGGCTCGACTGGTGAGGAGGGAGCGCGCTCTGGGCGGAGGAGAGTGGAGACAGTGCACTGTGGCTGATGTAAGCCGCTGCTCCACACTCACACTCTTTTGATAGTTCGGTAGTGAATCTGGCGTACTGAGGAACAGTCCAGTAGTCTGTGGATAAAAGTTACAGTTCCCTCAATACAGATAGACTACTACTATTACTGTTAGGCTATTACTACTATTAATATGCAGTAAATGCACAAAGGGCTATCTCAGTAGCCCATTAGAGTGTCACGTATTTGAAGTCCTAAGGGACTACACAAGTGTGTATAGGGATAGTGTAGATTTGTACCAGAGGTGTCCGTGGCAGTTTCATTACATGCTTTAGTAGGCCTGCGTGGAAAGGGCACGCATGCACTGCACACAGACATGATCCAGCTGTTTGATCATCTGTACATGTTAAATAGCCTATTACTTAAAGAACTGACTGGTTGCATAATGCATTGTTCTCTCTTACAATCCACCCACTAATGTATTGTTTTCATCAATGTATTCTAAACATTACATAACATTTATTGAGCAACAAAATATCTCACTTTTCATCAAACCATAAAACAGGAAAATGTTTAGTTATTATGGAAGTCATACTGGTATAATTTCACAGGTAAACCGGTGCCAAAGCTGTTTAATTCCATTCTCTGCACTGCAGTTAATATAAGTGATATAATGCAAAACTTTGAAATAACTAGTGTCCTTCAGAGACAGGAACATTTTTCTCTTTACTTTGCACCTGCACATTTGTGTTTGCTTTGTGAAGATGTATGAACAGAGAAATGTTTTACAAGCTTTTAAGTTGAACAGTGTGATGCTTAGGGTTCTACTGTATTATCTGTTTGATGATCATCAGATCGTCAAACCTTTTATCAACACTGCAGAAGCGTCAGTAATGAGACATCTATGGCTGCAGTATCTCATACTCTGCATTACTCTAACTGCCTCGGTCTTGTGCATGTTCACCCTCACTGCTTATTTGTCCATGGGTGCTCCAAGTAGAAAACCCCTGCTTTGGGGCACACACCTGTGCCCAGTTACGCCACAGCTCAAGCTGCCATCTGCTGCTGTGTCAGATTAGCACCCCACAGGACACTCATCTTTACACATGGATTAGTCACTCCAAATCTTCCACTGCCTCTCACCTGTGGCACTAGTTTAGATAAGATATTAATTTGCTATACACACTTTGCACTTACACTTGCACAAACACATGTATCATTTACAAATATCAGGTTGAAATTGAATATGCCTCAGTAGCACAGACCCCAAAAAGTATAGAAACCACTATTTATCTATTTTAGTTATTAATTACAGAGCTGCTTCAAAAGGACTCTGAAATGCTAAACCTGCCTTTACATACTTCAACTTAGGAAGTTTAAAATAGTGAGGATCTACTACTCATGTAAGATTGTAGCATTGAATAGATCAGCATCCAAATATCCCTTATATCAGTAAATTACTTGAGTGCATGTCAAGAATGAATGGGACCATCCATTAGAGACTGAGCTATAAAACACAAGTCATTCTTTAGCCAAAATGATCTGACTGGCCATTCACCTTCATTAACTAATTACTTTTGTATTTGGACTGTCTGAAAACAAGGGACACATTTGAGACACAGACAAGGACACAAACCCTTTTAAGATGCTTGAATACAAGCTGCCAACTGAATACATTTAAAGTGTGCAAAGCATTAGAATGTAGTTTTCTAGATTTGGAGCCAAGATATGAGATTTTAGTTTAAACCAAAAATCGTGAATAACGATTTGAAAGCAAAGCTACGCCATTTAGTAGAAACACTTGTTTCATACATTTAAGATCATTAACCTGGCAAAGACAGTCAAGGTTAACAACCTGCCTAGATTAAAACTACAATTTATAAAACTGAGGGTTAGGCCACCCTTGAAAAGCACAGCACCAAGCCATTTTGCAGCTCTGCTGCCACCTATTGGAGTAATTTGAAACGTACACATTTCAATGCATTTGCCCAAAGCATTAGAGACAATCTCCTTAAGATATTTTAACAATTTATTTTGCAAAGTTTTATGATCATTTTCACTTCTTTTTCTCCACATCCTGCTCTGCAGCTTCCTTTGCTCTCTTTGCACGAATACCAAAAAGACGTGCATTGGCACGAGCCATACGCAGGCTGGCAAAAGCCTTGAAGTTCTTCTCATCTTCTGAGATAACACGGGCCTTCTCTTTCTTGTGCATCTGAGTGAAAACAAAAATACAAAAAAAGTCATTGTTTATGCCAAATTAATAAAAATGTGTGAAGTACAATTCAAATAACACTCAGTTTTACCGTTTTGATGGGCATAACTGGACCAGCGAGTTGAGTGGCCATTTTAAGTTCCTCCTCCTGTTCAAAAAAAAAAAAAAAGTGACATTAAAACTGTGTTCCTCACATTTCATTTAACACAACAGGAATTCCAGCAAAAAGTTTTAAGAGACAAAAAGTAGCATTTATCCCAACAAATGGCTGCTGTAAAAATATGAATAAAAAAAAAATCTGTTGGCATAGTGGCATCAACTTCCAATGTCAAAGCTTTGAAAATGTGCTTGGCCACTGCCTACTCACAGTGCTGTCTCCCTTCTTAGGAGCAGTAGCCTTCCTGGGGAACAAGATGAGCTTGGAGCGGTACTCCTTTAAACGCTGCACATTGGCCTGAAGAGATTCTGTGGATCTGTTACGGCGACGAGGGTCAACAGCAATGCCAATGGTGCGGGCAGTCTTTTTGTGGATGCCAGCCGCCTTTGGAAAATAAAAAACACTCATTCAAATTTTAAATGTCTTGCTTATTTACACCACAACAGGGCAAAACAGTACATTAAGCAGTCATCAGAAAAGGGGTTCAACAGTTTTCATCAAGAAAATACAGAGATTCCGGAGATGTGTCATCATTTGACTGCTACAGGCAATATTTTGAATATCTGATGCCTCCAACCAGGAGATCAATCCCTCTATAGTCACTGATCCAGGTTTTTCAGGTCAAATACCGATCATATTGCTTCAAGTATATGCAGATACCCAATATTAACTGATACCAGTGCAAAGACTGAAATGCGCATTTAATTCCTTAAACAGCTCCGTAACACAACTGGATCAGTTTTGTCTCATTTTATTTTAACCCTCAAATGAACAGGTTTGTACAAATAGAAATTCGAACAAACATTCTGAGACTTAATGAGACAATTACCAACCAGGATATTGCCTAAACCAATATTTTGAACCTGAGGTCCAATACAATGAATTTTTCAATATCAGTGCCATATATGATGGGGATGAACCGATCCTGGTATAATCCAATAGGAAATGGTTAACAGGTCTTTAACTCGTCTCCACCATAAAACAGTAATACAAAATAAAAGTAATGAATCTTTAATAGCACAAACCATATAATAACATTAGAAACACTGATAGATTTATTATTCAGTTTAGCCTGACATAGCTCTACAAAAATAAGCAGTTTACCTTGAGCTCCTCAAGAGTGAAACCACGTCCAGCGCGAACCTTGGTGTGATACCTCACTGTGGGACATCTAACCTGAGGCCTCAGAGGTCCAGCAACAGGACGAGGGGCGATACGTCGAGCCTTAGCCTGACGGGCCTTTCGCCTGATTGGAAGAAAAAAAAAAAGAAAAGGAAATTGAAGAATGCATAACAGGATTCAATGTAGATGCACACTAAAGGGGGCTGTTATTCACCAGTATAAGTCCTATTATCCACAATGCAGCTCATTACAAAAGCATTTAGCCCTTAGTAACAACCTTAAACTGTAAAATAGTGCTGTCCATCAATTAAAATATTTAATTGCGATTAATCACATGAATGTCAGTTAACTCGCAATTAATCACACATTTTGTCCCTTGAATCATCATTTTAATGTTTTTTTTTTTTTTACTACAAACCAGAACAATTGTCAGTGAGACAACTTTGTGCTCTGTAATTGTGAGCGAAGTGTCTCTCCTGTCTCCAGTCAAATAATGGGTGAAATAATGTGCTCATTACTGAGGGTCCAGTGATTTCCAGTTAGTATGACTGTTTGTTGTCCCAACACCTGTTGTACTAGGGACGCACTTGTGCTGGAACTTTTGGTCCGTGCCATGCTCGGTTGCCTGGGGTTCTGTGGGCTGCGTCCGCACCTGCCGGGCTGCGGCCAGGGCGTCGTCGCACGGCGGTGCTGGTGGTTTTGGCGGAGAGGGTGGGTCCAGTGGCATGTAGTGTCTATTGAGTGGTGGGGCAGGTGTGGGTCCTGCTGCGGTGTGCGCTCCTCCATGAGTTTATGTTGCTGTCCGTGGTCCTTCGCAGATTCGCCATATGTTTTAAAGAGAACTTTCTCGTTTTCCTTGTGCAGGTGGCATCGCCGGGCACGCAGATGTGCTGTGGACCACCTCCTCCAACCGGGACTTCTCAGTTTCGTACAAAGTGGTTTCTTTCCCGTTTACAGCCAGATCCTGTGGTTTTTCTAACCTTACAACAGTGGCCACAGCAAAACTAGTTCACTCGGTTACAAAGAGCGTTAATCTCGCGATAAAAAAAATCAAGTTAAAACTGTTCTAGTTAACGCGTTAATAGCGCGATATTTTTGACAGCACTAGTATAAAAGCAAATCCTATACAGCCAGTGGATTCCCTTCCACACATATAGCTGTACCACAAGTACAACTTTGTCGTGGCTAATGTTATTAGCATTACCTGCGGATCTTTCTGGCTGGCTGGTTGAACCATGTGCGCACTCTTTTCTGCCAGTCTTTGTGGAAGTGGGGATTTAGGATCATTCCATTCCGGCTGGGGGCCATGACTGCCTACTTCCCTGCAAAAAACACACACTGACATGAGCTAGCTGGCGGACATGCCGGCACACACATCACTCTAAGGGTCGTAATGCTAATAAGCCAATACATGCTACTATGTGAGTTTAACCAGAACAGAACTTAAAAGCCTTTATTAAAAAACAAACAAACACCAGGCTTTGCGCTGGTAGTGAAAACGCAGCTTTCTTAAAACACAAAATCACTTAAAACGTCCATA
This sequence comes from Odontamblyopus lacepedii, assembly GCA_034769755.1. Lineage (NCBI taxonomy): Eukaryota > Metazoa > Chordata > Actinopteri > Gobiiformes > Gobiidae > Odontamblyopus > Odontamblyopus lacepedii. Next base: position 21,056,172 of record CM068349.1, on the reverse strand, counting down.
CATTTGCTAACCACGAAATGAGACGGTCACTCGTAGAACAGATATCTATACTACGGCTAAATACAAGCATTATGTGTGAAAATAAATACTTTTTCAGACGACCAACAACGCCTGCAATTGTACACTGTATGTGACGCCTTATAGCACCGTTTAATTGAAGAGGATTATTAAAGATTGTACAAAATTGTTGGAGAAAACGGCACAGTACCTACAAGGGAGGAAAATGGCCGAAGGAAAAAGGAAGTGATGCCGCCGTGGCTCGTGGGTTATGTCTGAGCCAGCCAATCGGTGATCCTGTGCTTCTTCTTCTTTTGAGTTTTTTTTTTTTTTTTGGCGGAAACAAACAACTGTTAATTGGTGCATACCCGCCACCTACTGGACTGGAGTGTGAACCAGAATGCCTATCCCCCTAAATTCGTTTTATTAATCCTGTTTTTGATAAATATTTTAGAAGTTCCTTAGAAATAATATTCCCTGATTTCATACTTAATAATGCCTGGACATTAAATTGCACTTTTTGCTCAGTAACTTTTTCCCTAAAAACTTGCCTTTCAATCTGATACAGGGTACAGTCTAATAACACATGTTCTATAGTCTCAAGAGATTGCCCACATTGACACAGTCCTGTAAGATGTTTTCCTATTTTAAGTAACGTTGCATTCAGTCCTGTATGCCCAAGTCGCAATCTAGATATGGCATCTTCCTCTTTCTTGCTCCTTGTGGAAGGCCTCATATTCCCCACTACCCTCTGGACCTTATGACAGTGTCTACCTTTACAACATCCATCCCACAGGGTTTGCCACTCCTTCATAGCCCCCTCTTTTGCCACAGCCTTTACCTCAGCTTTACTATACGTTACAGGCAGGGTAACCTCTCCCTTCCTCGCACCTTACTTTGCATATTTAGCTGCGAGCTCATTACCATCCACCCCAACGTCTGCAGGAACCCAAATAAACTCCACTCTAGTCCCCCCTTGTCTTATTCTGAATAATAACTGCAAGATTTCGATTACAATATCCTGTCTCGACTGAGAATGCTTTAAAAATATACTTGTAGTGCTGCTAGAATCTGAGGCAATCAGGACATTATGGGGCAGCCTGATCTCCCCATAATTCAGAGCCATCATAATAGCCAGCAGCTCTGCTGTAAATACTGAGATCTTGTCAGAGACTCTATGAGAGACCATAAAACCAGTTTCAGGGATAATGAACGCTGCTCCCACCTTATCACCTAATCTAGATGCATCTGTAAACACTACTAAGAATTCAGGAAATTTCTCATCAATATACTTAATCACTATAAATCTATCTAGGCTGCTCTGCTGCTTCTTTTTTAAGAAATACATATCCACACATGCATCCTCAAAAACCCAATATGGCACAACTGGAAAGGGTACTGTGGGACTTACTGCCATATGTCCAACTCCATATTGTGCTATTAGAGGACCAAATGTCCACCCAAAGCTTTTACACTGAACCCTCTCCCTCTCCTGACATGGGAGTAACACAGATTTTGTTGACTGACTGTCTCCATGCCCTATTAAACTTGCCCAATATACTAATGCTATCTGTTTCCTTCTAAGCTGCAGGGGTAGTTCCCCCATCTCATCTAAACTTGCAATGGTGCCACAGGGGTTGATCTCATTGCACCACAACATAGCCTTAGAGCCTGATATTGCACTAAATCAAGTTTTTTGAGAAGCGAGTCAGAAGCAGACTGAAACACCAAACACCCATAATCCATAACAGACCGGATCAAAGCTATAGAGGGACTTTAAGGCCTGCCTGTCCGCTCCCCACTCTTTACCTTTTAGACATGTAGAACATTAATACTCTTTTTACACTTTGTTACCACTGCTTCTAAATCATTTCTCCAGGTAAGCCTCTTATCAAATACAATACCCAAATACCTAAATGAGTCTAACACTTCTAGCTTTTCTCCATACAGTTTAAGGTCTAAAGCTACAGGTTTAATACGCTTTGTAAAAATCACAGCTTTAGTCTTGGCTACTGAAAATCTAAAACCCCACTCAAAGGCCCAACCTTCAATTAAAAACATTGCTTCCTGAACCTTCTTTGAAATAAACTCTACATTTCTACTGCTTCTCCACATCACACCATCATCTGCAAATAACGCAACCCCAAATGAATCATCCACTCGACTAAAAACATCATTAATCATAATAGAAAAAAGGACTGGACTGACATTGCTGCCTTGCGGAGTACCATTTTCAACCAGCACAGCAGAGCTCAACTCCGACCCAATTCTAACGGAGATTTTCCCCTCAGTTAAGAAGTTTTTAACCCATCTGCCCATTCTCCCTCTAATGCCCAAATTATATAACTTGATACAAAGACCCTGTTTCCATAGCATATCATATGCCTTTTCGATATCATAAAAAACTGCCACCAAGGACTCTTTATTGGCCTAAGCCCTTCTGCACTCATCCTCCAATCGAATAGCTGGGTCAATAGTGCTGCGCCCCTTCCTAAATCCACTCTGATAGCTCTTTAAAAGCCCCCTGGACTCAATATAATAATTTAATCTCTCATTAATCTTTCCAACATGGGATGTCAACGCAATTGGCCTATAACTGCTAGCATCACTAGGGTCTTTGCCGGGTTTACAAATAGGAATAATGACAGCCTCTTTCCACACCCAGGGAATATCACCCGTCTCGCATATTAAACAGCTTCAATAGTACGTCCTTCCCAGTGACAGTTAAATTCTTTACCATACTATAAGTTATAGTATCTTTTCCCGGTGTAGAGTCTCTAGTATTGCGCAGAGCATTATCCAGTTCTGAAAGTGAAAACGTTAACTCCAACTTGTTAATGTTTTCACTTTCAGAACTAAATAATGCTTGAAGATGATGGGCATCAACTTGCCCATCATCTTCAAAGGCTACCCTATTCTCCTTTATAGTCTGTTCTCTATGCCTTTGCTCTTCTCTACTCAAATTATCTGTACTATGAACCTTGGCAAAAGCTTTTACCAACAGTTCTGCCTTATCCTTATTTTCAATTATCAAACACTCACCATCCCGCATTACTGGGTACCCATACTCTTTCCTGACATTCTCTTTATTGTCTTCCAGAATTTTTGTAGAGATGTTTTTTGTCCAACTGATTCACAAAAGCTCCTCCAATATGATCTTCTAGCAGTCTTAATCACTCTCCTAACAGTAGCTTGCTTTCTCTTATACTCAAGGTAATTCTCAAAATGATGTGTTCTCTCTAAAACCTTAAATGCCTGATTCCTTTCCCTGATGGCACTTTTACACTCCTCTGACCACCACGGCACCATACTGTACTTTTTCCCTGACGAGCCTTACTCTTAGGAATAGACAAGAATTGCCCTATTCACTTCTAATGTAAACTCATTCACATCCATATCTACATTGATTTCTTTTAACCCTCTTTCTGCCAAGACAACAAACTTTGCCCAGTCAGCTCGTCTAAAATTCCACCTGGAAACTCTGTTTTCACACATTCCTCTTGTATCCTGTACTATCTCAACAAATACTGGAAAATGATCACTACCAACAGAACTCTCTCTATAAACTCTCCAATTGGTTCTCCCAGCCACCCGCTGTGACACAAAGCACAGATCAAGAATGGACTCTGTACCATGTACAACATTCACCCATGTTCCTGAGCCATCATTTAGACAAACAAGGTCCCTATCATTTAAAATCCCCTCAATAACATCACCATTTCCATCATTACTATGCCCCCATAAAGTGCTGTGTGCATTAAAATCCCCACACCAAATAATCTCCCCCTCCCATCCTCCCAGCAACGATTCCGACTTTTCCTTCTCCAACCTTTGACATGGGTTATAAAAATGTATAAGTCTACATTTAAAATCACCATCCCCCACTTCTATACTCACTGCTTCCAACTCATCCTCAACTGGGACCTGACAGTAATTCATCCCCTGTCTAATAAATGTAACGCAGCCACCCCCATTCCCTCCAACTCTATCTTTACATACTGCTACATACCCCTTAATTACAAAATCCAAGTGACTCTTCAGCCACGTTTCTTGAATACATATAACATGTGGTTTCTCCTCCAACTCATTTAAAAATCCCTTAAACTCCTGCCCATTGGCTATTAGACTCCTCGGAGAGGCTGAGAGGAAGCCTCTACTACACCTCCTTGATTCAGATCTACATTAATCTGTTCCCAAGATACATCTCGCATATCCAGAAATTTTAATCCTCTTTGTTTTACTTTTCACCTTATCTGTGCAGTTTATGACAAAAGCGAGAAATAACACCAGCTTGTCAACAGGCACTCCTACCCCTCGGTGCTCAACAGAGGTCGCTGTCCACTACTGTGGGCTGCCAATCCACTACTGTGGGCTGCCACATCCCATTATCCCCCTCCCTCTGTCTGCTAGGGGACCTTACAGTACTTACAGATAAAAACATAAACTTCAAAATTCTCCTCATAGCTCTAACCATCGCCAAGAAAACTGTCCTCATGAACTGGAAAACCCGAAACAAGGTAAACACTAACCACTGGAAAAATATGCTCACCGATTTTATCGAATACACATCTCCCCCTAATAATTACTCATCTGAAACTGACCTCTCTCATCCAACACTCTCTGACTTATTACAACTCTGACCCTCCCGCCAATACCCGTGTTTGTCTGTAAGCCAACTCTCCAAAACACCTTCCATGCACTAACATATCACTCACATGGGTTATTATTATTGTTACTATTATTATGATTATTATGATTATGATTATTATGATTATTATTATATACTGTTATCCTAGACATGCATACTGTTATTCTTTACATACCTTTCCTCCCTCTTCCACATTTCTACTTCTGTTGTTATCATCAATATTAGTTGTCATTATCACCATTGCTGTTGCCCATGTCACTATTATTTTTAATATTAATAGGGTGTATTGGAAGCCCTGACCCGGTCCTCATCGTCATCACCACTTGTACTATTAATTAATCACTTCTTTTTAACTCTTCCTTTTGCTGCACTACCGAACCTCCTCCCAATCCTTTCACACACTTTTAATGCACTACATTATAACAGGGAAAAGGAAACACAAAACACTTAGGTAGAAGGACAAGTAAGAGGTGGTCTCCTTGGGACAGTACCTCTGTCCCAAGTAGAGACACTTGCACATAGTCCTTCTTTTAATGCACCTTAGACACACACACACACACACACACACACACACAAACAGACAAAACACAGGGTAAATGCAGGGTCGCTGAAATGATTGGGTGGGGGATTATTTAACCAAACTCAAATTTACCACCTGAAAGTGGTGTTGGCGATGAGGACGAACCACCATATGATGACCGTGATGGTGACAATAGCAACAGCAAGATGGTAGCACAGCAATGATGGTAACAATAGTACTATAGTAAACGCCAAACACCTCCACACACACACACATAGGCCTACACAACCACACACCTCTACACACCCACACCCACACATAACACAATTTCCCTTCTTGATCATTATTATTTCTTAGATTGTTTTGTGTCTTTCCTCTACCCTTTTTTATGCATTTATTTAATTTTTTTGTTTGTTTTTTGTGCGTGTTTTTTTTTTTTTTTTTTGCTGTCTGTTGTCCTGTACTGCTGTTGTTGTTGTTGTTGTTGTATACATTTGTATCTATTTGTCTTTCTCACAATAAAAAAAAATAAAACAGAGTTCGCTGTTTCATTCGCAATGCTGGGCCTGCTCCGGTCCTCTCTACTGCTCTCTTCACTTTGATTTTTATAGAGCTTGACTGCCTCTGCATAGGACACTCTATAGTCCACTTTCAACTGTTGAATATCAGAAGCTTTTTTCCTGGCAACACATCCTCCATACGCTGCTGCATGATTTCCCCCACAGTTGCAGCACTTCAGGGAAACCCCTTCTCCACACTCCCCATAGGCGTGCTCTCCCCCTCACTTCCCACACCTCTGCTTCCCCCTGCAGACACTAGCGATATGTCCATATCTTTGACACTTGAAGCATCTAATCGGCGATGGAACAAACTCTCGGGCACTAAAGCTTAGATACCCCACCATAACTCTCTGAGGCAGTACCTCCTCCTTAAAGGTCAACAGTACAGATTCACTGTCTGATTTCTCCCCATCCCGGACTGCTTGAAGGCGCTTAATCCCCACTACTTGCCCTCCCTTTATATGATTTTTAAACTCCTCCAAATCTTCTCCCAGTGGCACTCTAGAAATCACCCCCCTCACCACACTTGGTGAACCTGTGCTTCAGCGCATGGATCTATTAAAGCGGCCTCGGTTTACATTTTGCAATTTATTCTTTTTAACTCATTATGATTTAACTTTCTGATAATGATACATGAAAAACTACATGGCAACATATAGCTCTCCACATGCTCTTGAAAGAATTCCAGCAATCAATGTTATATAATAATATACTATATAATAATGCAAGACAAGCTGGTTGTGGACTCCCAAAAATTACACAGTGCACCTTTTAAAATTTATAATCGTTAAGTTGTATCAAGGGGACCTTTAAAATAGCACCAACAGTCACCAAAGTATTCAGTCAAGTAGTCTCTGTCAGTTTTTAAAAGGTGTAGATGTATTTCTATATATTTTGCATGAATATTGTGGTTTAAAAAAAACAAATATTTGTTTGAAAATGAAAATGTAATTCACAGAAAAAAGTTTAATTTTTGATTATATGGATTTTTTCTTATTTTATGTATTTTATAATTAGCTATGCCTATTTTAATTTTAATCACCAGATATGGTGGTTCATATTTCATTAATCATTTATCCTATCTCAGCAAATCTTCCACTGGGGGTAAAGGGCAAGGTGGTACGGTGCTAATCTTGCGTACAAGGGACACGCATGTGTTGATAAACAAAGAAAAAAGTTTATTAGGTCTAAATTAAACAGTTTCCCCATGGATAATAACAGAAAACAGTAGGCCTACCACTATCAATTCCAGTGAAAATATTACTATTGAGAGTTACAGAAATTAATTAGCCTACTTCAGTACTTTCAGAATCAAAATAAATACTTCAGAGATGTTTAGAAGCTGGGTTAGTAAACATGTTTATATTGCTTGGTGGTTGACATGTTTGGCAATTAGAGGTTTACAACATCAACAGTCTTAATCCTCAAGTGACTTAACAAATTTATCATATGCAAGTTGATCCATGAGACCATCAAGTTCTTCAGGCTTTTCAATATCCATCTTGATTAGCCATCCTATGAAAAGAATATTTTAAATCAAATTAAATTGTAAACTGAATATAAAAATAGTTAAAACCTTTCCTCCTTGCTTTTTAACTCAAAAATGCATATGGACCTACCTTCTCCATAACAGTCTTTGTTTACAAGTCCTGGGTTTTCTGCCAACTGTGCGTTGATTTCAGATACTCTGCCTGTGAGTGGTGAATATAATTCACTGGCAGCCTTTACACTCTCCAAAGCACCAAATTCCTCTAAAACAAACAAACAAATGAAAATGTGAATGTTTCTCAGTACCAAAGGTCTCCACATACAGTATACATACCCATTTGTTCAAGCTTTTGTTTAACTTCTGGGAGCCCACAGTATACCACATCCCCCAATGCTTCCTGCAATAATATATATTTAATAGATTGATTCTAAATATAACGAGCATAATGAGTGATATTGAGTTATAGGCAGTAGCATCGTGGTTAATTACTACTTTAAGACTTTTAGCTGAGTTGCACATGTTATCAATGGACCCAAACAGTCATAAAACATTCTTCTTGCTGCTACAGTAAAACAAAGAACAAAGGGTTGTACAAAAGTTCATCTACTTGATTGGATATCTAAAAATAGATAGGCTAGCTCAAGAGTGGCCCCCTGAACAGTGTAATAAATCAATCATTACCATGGCTTATCCCCTAGAACATACCTGGGCATAATTACTGATGCCCACAGTGCCAGTGCTTCCGTTTCCCTCTACTCGCACCCATTCATGTTTATCTGTGAACTTTAGAGCTGTGTGGAGAACAAACAAGATGTTTATTATTAATACTTAAATTATGAAATGCACAACACTCATGATAAATAAAGTGGTAGGCTGTATGTGGCTCACTCGTTTAGTTATGGAATAGGCAAGTGGCATGATAAAACTAGTTTGGGCAAAGTGTGCACTGTCACTGTGATGCCCAGAGGAAAAAACTGTGCTCCATATTGCTGCCAGAGCAGAACTTCCAAGGAAACCTAACAAGTTTTAACTGTTGGTGTTCGTTGATGCATTGCTTAATACTACAATTAAAATTATCTTTGTAGTCACTTATATTTCGAACTACGTCCTAACTCGCTGGTCGAACCGGTTGTAAAAACACTAATTTGTTGCTTGCACAGTCACGGGACTACTAAATACACTGGGATGTACAAGCAATTAAGACAAGAGTATCCCACTACAGAAAAAGACATTTTTGTAATAGCCAAAGCAAACACGTGGTTACGTTTATAAGAAATGAGCAGTAAGCTTTCTCAAGCGTCTGCACCACTGAGGCAAAATGACAACCAGGAGTTTTGAAGACAGGAATGTGGTCATTCCACATGTTAAACGCGGCAGCTTCACTGTGAAAGCAACTTTTAATAATTAATAAGTGCCTTTTACCTGTGGATAAAGTCGAGCTGGAGCTCAGCGCTCGCGCAGCTGAAAACTGCGCTGTCGGTAAGGGCTGAACGAGTCTGAAACACAAGTTTGCAGACAGGCATCGCAATGCTGCTCTCATCGCCATCTTCTCTCTGTTTGGCCACTCTTTAAACGAGTGCACACATACACTTGGCCACGGGAGCGCGCACCGTCTCTCTCTCTCTCTCTCTGGGCGTGCTCGCGCCAACAAGTTCCAACAAGTGGTTACAACAGTAAATGTGCACATTGACCAGCCACACCATTTATAGTAAATGAAAGACAACAGTATAAATCCATGTAAAGTTACAATACGTTTATTCAATTATTAATCAGTTTTGGACTTTGCAACATTCGGTCCGATAAAAAAAAGTTTGCATGTGTTAACACAAAGTCCTACTTTCAGGCTACCAATGGTTTATTCATGGTTTGGAGATTTTGCAATGAAGTTTTTGTCAAAATAATAATAAAAAGACATTGTTATAACTATGTGGTGTATTTCCCTTGAAGAAATTTAAGAAACAAACCCTGGACACATACACATGAATAAAACAAAGACTGCAGCCATTCCTATTGACCATCAGTGAGGAAAAGTCAGATCACGTTGCAGTGAAGCTGAGGCGTCAGACGGATGTGCCCTCTGCAGGTGCAGATACCTTGTTGTCATCTGGCTTCATAGCGGGGAAGAGCAGCACCTCCTGGTGGACAAAATTAGAAAGTATGTTACTGAAAGAATTGCAAAAGGGGAATTTTAAATAATAGTCTGTTTAAATTAGGCCAGACTTTTGAGTGTTTATCATGTGTGCTATAACTACAAATTGATCAACTCACATTACAAGGATTTCAAGACATTTAATATGTATCCACTTTTAAGATTTTTTTTTTTTTAATTTACTGAACAGTCCGATTTACAAAGCTTTCACAAGGTGTGTAAAAAGCTTTGAAACACTTGAACTGTATTTTCCCAAATTGATATATTATGTAGGGCCATCTCTGCACTTATGATCATGGTGGATTTACCTTGATATTGTTTGAGTCAGTGAGGAACATGGTAAGACGATCTATTCCCATGCCCCAGCCAGCTGTAGGAGGCAGACCATATTCCAGTGCAGTGCAGAAGTTGTCATCTATAAACATGGCTTCATCATCACCCTCAGCTTTAGCCTGTTACAAGGAAATTTGCCAGTAAAGTTTGACCTGATATAAGGCACAGCAGGTGAATCAATAACATACCTTGGCTTGCTGCTCAAACAACTCTCTCTGTCTAATAGGATCATTCAACTCAGTGTATGCATTGCAGATTTCTTTCTTCATCACAAAGAGCTCAAAACGCTCTGTTAAACCCTTTTGTGACCTATGCCTATGACCAAAAATCAGGTGGGTCAAAAGAAAGGTCTTTAATATTTTAATGATTTAGTAAATATTTATTTACCATTTAGCAAGAGGGCTCATGATCTGAGGATGATCACAGATGAAAGTTGGGCTGATGCACGTGACTTCAAGGAAATCACCTACCAACTGCAAGAAAAAAAAAAAAATATATATATATACACACATATATATATATATATATACACACATATATATACATATATATATACATATATATATATACATACATATATACATACATATATACACACATATATATACACATATATATATACGTATATATATATATATATATATGTATATATATATATGTGTGTATATATATATATATATATATATATATATATAAGCAATTCAACTTAATATACAGTGTTAATCAAAAAGGCACGAATGAAAAAAAGCACCTTATCAAGAAGACGTGCTGTGGTTCTTGGTGGTGGACATTCGACTCCCTTTTGGGCACACAGGTCATCAAAAAATCTTCGTGTCTCTAAACAAAAAAACAAAACAAAAAGGGATCAAGTTAATCAATGTCACCATAAAAAAGGCATATTCGGAAAAATGGAGGATATGAATGATTTAGCCTATTATGAAACATGCCGTCAGAGTCGTAGGAGTCAGTAGGTGGGAATTTGACTCCCATAATCTTCTCAAGATCATGTGTCATGCTCACTCTTCTAAATGGTGGGGTGAAGTCAATTTCAAAGGCCTGACCCTCTGGACCATCAGGGTGATAATTTACTTTGTATCCACCAGTGATGTGCTTCACCATTCCTGAAGGAAAGAGGAAAAGAAATTCTTTAAAAGAGCAGTGAAGAATATTTTTCACTGTTAATGGGCCCATTACACATATTACACAGAAGTGGCCAACTGTGTTTTAAGCTTCCTAAACTTTTACTAGGATCATTTGGATAATTTCAGCCCTGCCCATCTCTCTTGAACCAAAAGGTAAAAGATGGTGTTAGTGTGAAAACTACCTCTTCATGACATCACAGGGTGGAACAGAGCATTTTGAGCTTTGGAGATGTGGACAGAGTAATAAAAGGTTACTCAAACATGTGTGAATGAAACAAAACACAACAAAAATTTTTTTAGGCAACATTCTAAGTTGACTTAAAGCTCACAAGAGTCAGTTTTGTTTAATATAGGACCTTTAATAACAAAGTAAGCAGAAAATAAGAGTATTAAAGTATTAAGTATTAAAAAGGTCCTGTACCTGATTTCTTCACATGTATAAGAGCAAAATTTGTCTTGCCCCAGAATAATGGATAAGGAATTCTTAAGGTCAAAATAAGTGTGCTGTCTGCATCCAATTTTAAAGAAGTTTTATTGTCTGATAATCAGGACGTGCACGTTAGCAAGCCAATTGCTCTGTACTTGCCTCTGAGAATAGGCTCTATTTATACCTACATCACAGAAACACGTTTGGAAAGATGCGATTACAACTTCCAGTAGGCTCTGTTCGTGGTAATAAGTCAGACAAAATCTAGGAAAAATTGGAAAGGGCCCAGTTTTCTTCATCTTCATGTCATTGTAGCATTCCGTTATGTGTGGCTAATCAACAATTACAACCACACAGTTTATCATTTCCCAACTGGCACACAACTCCGAGCGCAATGGGTACATTCAAGATGTCCAAAGTCCAAACAGCACATACGTATGCAGTCTTCATTTTACCGCTGATGACATTTACTGCAATGGGTTTCATCACAGCAGTAGGAGAGCCCTTTAACTCCTTAACTACACCAGAAGTTGTAATTGCATTTTTCCAAACGTCTTCCTCACTGTTTGTGATGTAATGTGAATAGAGCCTATTGTAAAAACCACCAATAAACTCATTGCGGTGAATAATTAGGATGTTTTAAAAACGTAAAAAGGTAAGTGAGGAATAACTAACCACTGCAAAACGTTTAAAATGGACTAGTTCTTTTCTTCACATTTTTAAATCTTTAAAAATGACAAAAACAGATTTCTAGGACAATTTGTTTGGTTTCTTACCTGAGAGAAGTTTCTCTGTGATTTCCATAAGATCGTAGTAATCTGCATAAGCCATGTAGAACTCACAGGTGGTAAATTCTGGGTTATGGGTAAGGTCGATACCTTCATTTCTAAACTGACGGCCAATTTCATAAACTCTGTCCAGTCCTCCAACTACAAGCATCTGTGGAAATATAGATTTATAATGTCTACCCTATATTAAAATGTCCCAGTCTAACATAGAGAGTAATAAATAAATATTAAACTATATGTTGTGGTAGCAGTAATAGCAGTAGTAGGAATAGTAAAATATAAAAGTCACCTTATGGTACAACTCCGGTGCAATTCTCATGAACAGATTCATATCCAGCTCATTGTGGTAAGTAACAAATGGACGAGCGACTGCTCCACCAGGAATAAGGTTCATCATTGGGGTCTCAATCTTGAGGGTACAAACAGAACAATTATCTGTAGTTTGTGCTCACAATTATGACAGATATTTAGTTACACATCATTCCATGTACTGTTATATGCATTTTACCTCTAAAAATCCCATCTGGTCCAAAAAGTTGCGCAGGTAAGTAATGATCTTGGCACGTGTTAAAAACTTTTGCCTCACGTAGTCATTCAAGATTAGATCCAAATAGCGCTGACGGAATCGTGTTTCCTAAAAGAAACAGATTTTAACCCAAGCAATTTTTTTTTAAGATCACGGAGATAAGAAGATGATATGAATGATATATGACTCTAATTAGACTGGAAATACATGGTATAAAGCCCACTATCATACGACTAATCTAAAAGATTTCTTGGCTGGCAACTAGAAAACATTAATTACAGTGTAGTAGATACAAAATTAGCATTTGTATAATAGAGTATTAAATTGGGTTTAAATAATTCAGCAATACCTTGTCTTTGAGACCAAAGTGAAGGTGAGGCAACATGTGTAAGCATGGTGACAGCAGAGTCATTTCAATGGGAATGATGCTCAACTCCCCTTTTTTGGTTTTCCCTGGATTCCCACGAACACCAATGATGTCGCCACGCCGGAGCTTGTTGTTAATAGCAACAAAGTCCTCTTCAGACTTGTAGTTTCTGGTAGTAAAAACAAACAAAAAATACTTTTAAAACTAAATGAACAAATTTAAAACAGAAACTTTGGGTATACTTTTAATTTCAGTTTTAGTCAGTGGTCAAATAATAATGAAACTGATGCGTTCTATTTTACTGCACCTAATTCGATTCCATCTATGGTAATAAAACCTACTCCTAGTGCATATAGTTGAGCAATGGTAGTTCATAATCATCATGTAAAATAATACTGCGACACAATTACAGTTTATCTTCTCTGCAAATGTACAATATACCTTGAGTTTGCCATAACTTGCAGCTTCACCCCTTCACCTCGTAGATCATAGAAAAGCAGTTTAGCACCTGATGCTCTCTTGGCATGGACTCGCCCTGATATTGAGAAGAAAGTGAGATAAAAATATTTTCTATAAAAATTTACAATATACTTATTCCAAATGGTGCATACCAGATACATTCAGGACAATATCAGACAGCTGGTCCCCTGGTTGTAAATTGTTATATTTCTCAATGAACTCCGTGAGAGACAAGTCTACATGATACTTGTGGGGGTATGGGTCCTCTTCAGTGCCCTTCAGTACCTGGATTGCTTGAGTGCGAATCTTGAAGTATTGCTATATGAATCCCCCCAAAAATCCATTTAATTTGACATTGCATACGTTGAACTTAATTAACTTGGTCATAGCAGTACAATATATGATGAACAAAAGTGAAAGTAAACCTTACATTTGGGTCCAGCGATTCTTCATCCAATAAATTATGGGCGTCATTGTTAGTTTCCTTCTTTTGTTCCACGTGTTCCTTGATTTTAGCCTCTTTCTCAGCTGCCTTTTTCTCAGCTTTCATTCGCCTCTTCAACTCACTGGTCAGAAAAGAGCAAAAACCATTTTAACAGGTATAGGAAATAATACATTTCTTAATGGGAACCTGTGAAAAATGAAGCACCCTTCAAGCAAACAATGGAGATGGTACAGCACTAGTGACAAAAGGTTGGTGGTATTTCTCATTATGACAGAACAGCCACCAACCTTTTGTCACCTTTCCATCGATTCCCACAGATTTGAGCTGGCCCTGAAGTTGCACATGGGGCCGCATATTTTAACCATTGCCCACTGGCCCCAAAGGCTTGGCACAGCTGCTGTCGGACTACTCTGACCACAGACAGCATGCTGGCTACCAAATTCAGCAGACAAACCTGGGAAAATAGATACACGCTCACTGTATAAGACTCAAGCAGCAATGGACTGTCTTGGAAGACCGTGAACTGAATGTATAGGCTATAAATAGACGCTCAAATACTATTTTTGCATCGATGATCACATCGGCGACAGGGCAAGCAGTAAGAAAATCAACTCGAAAAATTGAAAAGCAATTAAACTGCAACTGACACATTTCAACTCATATACAGGCTATGCAAATATAGACAGTGCCAGTCATATAATTAAAAAATCTATGGCCAGTACAGCCTTAAATTCATGCATGCGATGATGAACTAGCTAGCATTTGTATAAGCGAAATGAAAACGTGGAAAGAGTATTCCTTCAATTGGGTTTTGGATATTGTAGTTTCGAAACGTGTTAAAATAAATGAAGAATACCGGAAGCAAAGCCCAAACAAAACTACATCTACCATGATCACAACCATAAGGACTTCTGGGAAATGGAAACCATATGGAGCCCGCGACTAGTTGCGGTACTTCAACCTGATGTAACATCCTGTATAGGCTACTTTTATTCACATCACAAGAAAAGAAAAGCTACCGATGTTCGTAAGTATGTTGTTATGGGTGAATTTGAGAAAAGTATTGAACTCGCTCACTTCTTGCTGAGTTTTTCCCCGTCCGCCGCTGTCACTTCTGCCATGATGGTGCCGCTCACTGCTGCTGCGCTCCGAATGCTCGACGGAAGTACGCATGCGCATAACGCAAGGCTCATGGTCGAGTCCGATTTCCTTCTCGCTTCCTCAAAGCTTCTCCCCTACGAACACTGCCCACTAAGGAGCGTGAGCTGGTGATTTTCTATTGGTTTGATACTTTCTGTGTGGCAACCCTCAGGCCTCACAGCAAGAAGGTTGCGGGTTCGATCCCCGGGCCTTTCTGTGTGGAGTTTGCATGTTCCTCCCCGTGTCTGGATGGGTTTCCTCTGGGTACTCCGGTTTCCCCCATCAACTCAAAACATGCCCGCACCCCTATGAACTAACATCAAGGACCATGTTGTCCACCCTCCAAATCAAAGTCTGATATATGTATATTTGTAACATAGACTAATGTAAATAACGCCACACTCCCACACCAATTAAATTGTGCATAATAGCAATATTTAGGAAAATATATTTCGTACATGGAATGACAAAACAATAATTGTATGATGTAGTAGGCTATGTTTAATAGAGCAAATAAACACAAACACACAACAACATAATAACAGTCATTAAGAGTTGTATGCATCTCGCTTGTTCCATTGTCTTAAACATGTAAGCTATATATCCCAATTGCTGTAATAGCTGTAATCCTCAAATCCTGTAATGCAAATAGTACAATGTAAGGCTTGCAAAGTTTGCTAACCAGTTCTTTCTTAATGTACTGTAAGGTTTTGTCAAAGCATGCATTTGATTAAGGTACATTCGCTCTTGTCACTGTGTGAAAAATGCTAAATAAAAAACAATCCTATCACATAGTGATCATCACCAAGATACTGGAAATCAAATTTATGTAAAGGTACATAATTTTTCTTTATAATAATTACCGCTTTGGTCAGAGAAATAGCGAATATAATTCAGCAACATGACAACAATTACATAAAATATTAATGGAATTCAAATACTGTAGGTCTGTCACATTTCCTTTAAGACATATTGATGATAGTAAAAGCCAATCAGAGATTTTATAAATTAATTAATTATAATTAAATTATTATTGGAAACGTTTTGCACAAATAAATTAGACTTTAAAAAAACAACAACACTGCAACAATATATAGTAAAAATGTTTAGATCTACAATGTACAATAACATTTTAAAACACTGGACACATTCAATCCACCATGGGTAAAAGCCATTCCCAATAAGCCCTTTTCTAAGGCTTCCTTTAAGAATAATGCACCTTAAAGGTGTCTCTGTGAGAAACCGTGACAATGACCGAAAAAGACGGTTCTCATTTTGTCTTTCATTATGTTACAGGTAACATATTATAAGCAAATACATCCAATTGTTACTATGAGACCAGCCCTTAGTTCCTGCAATCGTGTCCAGTGAATAACACTGGATAAATTAAAGGATGTAAAGGCAAAGGGTATGTGAAAATTTTTATATAAGCCATAAAACTGGCAAACCATCAGCAATGTGCTGATTTTAAAACCATTTGTTATTTAGTCATTTGTTAGTCACAGACTGCTGACAATCAGATGTAATATCAAACAATTCACATGTAATTACATACACAGAGTCAACATTAATTTACTATCTCAATTACCGGTAATTGTAGTGAGTATTCTAACTAAACACTTACCACTTTAGTATAGGTGTGGTAGATGTAGCTTGACAACATAAAAGTGAAAATATTTACTCTACATTTTACAGTAATAGTGTTAATGCAAAAATATTGTAAATAAGGAGTGTTATGGTGCTATGATTTATACAGTAATCAAGCTGATACACATTACCTGTAAAATATAGTCTGCCATGCTTCCCTTGTTTTTTCTGTGATCATATTTTGGAGCTTATCAATGAAAAGACAATGACATCCCACTCATGTTCTAGCACTTTGTCACTTACCTTAAAGTGCTAATGACTAATTTAAAACTTCAGTATGAACAGTGTCTTCTTTGAAACAGAGTGAGCCTAAATCTAGTAACTTGTTTGTGGTATTACAAAGTATCATATCATCACCTTGCTAAAATAATCTAAGCAATTTTTTTGCCAAAATTGACTCTTTTTCCTTAAACCTCATAATTTCAAGTTTTGGGTAAGTTTTTTGTCTTTCCTGAAAAACTTGAAAAAATTATCACTTTAGGAAGGTGTCGATATGAAGACCAAAAGGTAAGTAAATGTTAATTTGACAAAAATGCTGAGTCTTGTAATGCATTCAACACCCCACATTTCTAGTTTTGAGCAGAATAAAAGGAAATTGTGGCGCATACATGAACATGACTAATAAAGGTTAGATTATCCTGTCACAAAATTAACTTGCATTAAGAATGCATGGGTTCCAATTCAGTCAAACATTTTTAGAGAAACATGAATCCTTGTTGTCCTGCAAATTCTTCTGATAAAATATTTAAAAGCCTTCCCATGTTAAGGTTAATTATTATACTTCACAATAACTTAATATGTATTTGTAATTTCGGAAAGAAAATACTACTGATGTAGCAGTTAGAATGAACATGTTAATCTGTTTGCAGAATCCTGTAAGCTAACCAGCAGCTCATCCATCTTCTCCATGTTCTGAGAGGCAGACATGCTGTTCTGGACTGAGGCGGTCTGGTTTAGCAGAGACTGTATCCGAGCCTCACTCTCTCTCTGGTTCTGACCGGACTGGCTGATGGCAATGATCTGATCTGACACAGTGTTTCCAGCTGGATTTATTAGTTGACCACATTCTGTGGAACCAATAAAAAGAAAACAAACATGTGATGAAGTCTTGAAATGGAATTGTTCAAAATAGTGTTCAGTTTCTTACCATTCTGTATCCCAAACATGAAGAGTCCAGACTGTGGTGCCTGGTTTGGCTGACTGATGTTGCTGCTGACTGCAGTTTGGAACAAGGCTCCTGGCTGTTGAACAGGAGAGTTGGTGGTTGTTTGGAGGGTCGCTACACTATTTTGTGCCGTAAACAGCGATGATTGTGCAATCTCCAGATCTTGTTGTAGAGATGCCATGTTTGATGGAGGCATGAAAAGGCCAACAGATGACTCCTGTCGGGGGCCTGCTGTGTTGCCCATCTGCATCGGTTGCTGCTCCTGAAACAGAATCTGCTGCCGTGGGACAGAGGGGTTCCCTAAAGCCATGGGCTCAGAGCGGTCCGACTGTGCCACATTCATCTGAGCCTGACCACTAAACAGCAAGCTGGACGCCTGGTCCTGGGTGGACATGGGGGTGCTGCAAAATAAAAGTCCTGGCTGCTGTGGCTGTTGTTGTGGGTTCGCTGACAGTGGATTTGCAGAAGGATGTGCTGTGATGTTTTGAAACAGGGAAGCCTGCTGTGCTGACTGTGTGTGTGGCTGTGACTGTGGGGAAGGCTGCTGCTCCATGGGACTTCTCTGTTGAATGGTTGTGAGCTGTGTCTGAGCCTGATATACTGGTGGTTCAGGGTTTGGAGTTTGGAGAGTATTGAGGAAAGCCATCTGCTGCTGTTGTTGAGGGCTGTTCGTTGTGAGCTGAGAGGGGAGGGATGTCTGTGGGAGGAAAAGAGCTGAAGCAGAGGGCTGTTGCTCTGGAGACTGCAGTACCGACATGGGAGTCTGGAAGAGCGCTGCCTGGACTTGCTCTTGAGAGGACTTTTGAAACATTGCGCCCTGTGGAGAAGAAGTTTCAGCCAATGTAGATGAATTATGAAATATGGGTGGTGAAGGATGGGAGGAAGACTGCTGCAGAAAGTTTGTCTGAATAGACAGAAGCTCATTGCTTTGGAACATGGGCACCTGCTGCTGTGGCGTCTGTTGAAAAAGAGAGGCCTGGTTTGGAGCAATTTGTGGGGAGCCTTGCTGCTCACTTTTCCCCTGCCCCGCATCCTGAAACACACACTGCATCTGGATCTGGGATTGAAACAACTGCTGTTGGAGGCTATCTAAAACTTGCTGGTGCTGTTGTAGTTGTTGTTGTTGTTGAATCTGTTGACTCTGGAGTTGCTGCTGGTGCTGTATGTGCTGCTGTTTAGCCAGTGAATTGTCAGGTTGTGACATCCTGCAATAACCTTTGGCTTTGAGCTGTCTTACAGCCTCTTCTAACTGGGCCACTTCATCTGAAGGGAAGACAGCCATCTGTGGTGGCTGAGGGGTGGCTTCCCCACAGAGCCTAACCACTCCTGCGGTGCCACTGCTCGGCTGGTCTTGCCTTACACTCTCCCTAGGCTTCAGGAGGAACTGCTGTTGGACCAGAGAGTCTCCAGAAGGCACAGAAAAGCTGGGTGGGGCGATGTCCTGTTTTTGAATGGTGCTTAATTGCTCAGTGTTGGTAAAAGTCTGGGCTTGATCTGGGTCACCTGTTGCCTGCTGAAGACTACTGGAGTAGGGTCTGTTCTTATTTAGAGCACGAGGCGTGATGTTTGCATTTGGCTGTGAACAAAGACCATTCTGGTGCCAAAGCAAAAATAAATGTAAACCAAACAAAAAATAAACAAGTTAAAAAACTAATTATAAAATAATAAAATATATGCAAAATTGTTGTTATACAGAAAGGTTACCTTGAATACTCCAGCATTCTGCAAGTTACTGGTTACTTCCATTGGAGTGACCTCTTCAGTCTTTACCAAAGGTAACATAGACGGTACTAAGACAGGTTCTAAAAGAACAAAGAGGTATTGGTATTTCTAAAACACAGCCACATAAAAGCAACTACACCATAAATTACAAACCATTTTGATTATCAAATGAGCAGTCCTTGGTTGGAGAAACAGTCTCCTTTTTTACAGAAATATCTGTTTTTCCTGTAACAACAAATACTAGTGTTTTATCTTTCTATGGCCTGCAGGTAGAGCCATTGAGCAAAAACAAACCTGAATCTGGAGTGTATGTGAATGGCTGGATATCATTGGATCTCCCAGCATTGGTCACCACATAAATACCCACACAAACTGCACAGGTGATTGACTGGGTCTGGTATGGAGGGACCTTTACTACCAAGTGATTCTAAAACAACAAAGAAAATGGAAAGCAATATCCCGTTTAAAGACTTATGTAATGGTATGTAAATATTAAAAAAGTATGTTTAGTCACAAACGAATACCGAAGAGGACGAACATGTGTTAGGCAAGGACATATTGTCCCCTGTTACTAAAGTTGTAAGTACTAATTTGTTTGAATAATGAAGGTTTTAGTTTGTAAGTACTTCAGAACATTGTTGAAATATTCGGCAGTTCAAGATCATTAACGGTGTCCCAGTAGTAATCTTAATCATAGAATTGTGGATCAAAGACAAAGTACCTGATGAAACAGCTCCATGTCAATTTCAGCTTCTGCCTTCCAAGAAGTTTCATCTAAATTTTAATACAGTATATTAACAACAATGAACAACCGGACTATTATAAAATTAAAAGCATTTATTTAAAATGTGTATACCATACCAGAAACATTCTCATGAAATATGACTTTAGTGTCTTTTAGAAAATTCTTTCCAATAATAAAGATCTCTTCTCCACCTCGTACAGAACAACTGTGCAAAGATTTTTTAAGGATTTCAGGAAGCCCAGCAGGCTGAGCTGCAAAAATCAAACAAAAAAAAACAAAACAAAAACAATAATAATGCAAATAATAATACAAATAATGCATTAGCTATTTTCCATACAGTCAAAGACACTTTACAATTTCAGGCATTATTCAGCAATAGCTACTGATGCCAATCTGCACCAAAAGAGGAGTTATTTTAAAATTATTCAACAGGTCAGGTGCACTGCGTAACTTTTCTAGTGAAGGCTCTGCTACCTGCTTCTTTCCATGCAGATGTTTTTGCTTTGCCTGGAATATTCCATGGTATGACATTAAACATATCTATCTAGCATTCATGGGTGTTTCTATTGCTCAAAAATAAAGTAATTCCTTCCGTGAATAGGGGCGACTCTCCACAGATCTGAATTGTAATGCAGTGTAGTGCTGTAACCTGCTTGTCTCCATCGCAATAGATTTAATAGATTAAATAGATTTAATCTATACTGTGTAAGATTCTAGACAAAGCAATAACATTTCCATTGAGACAAGCAGGTAGCGGACCCTCCACGAGATATATTACACAGTGCACCTTTAAGTCATCACTGTTATGTCAGTGTGAAGCTTAAAGATGAACTTTTCTAGTGATCGGTCACAGACTTGTCTCCATTATAGCTTTGCATGGTTCCCTTTAAGGCATTAAAACATGTCCATGTAATATTTATCTAATCAAGGGTGTTTCTCAAAGATACTTACATTCCTACTGTGAGCAAGATTGCCCCTCCACACATTGGACCTATAACTTGGCCTAGTTGTATAACCATGGAGATAGAGGTTTAATGCTACTGTACAACATTTCAGTCAAAGCAATAACATCTACTTGAAGACAAGCAGATAGCAAACTCTGCTCCAGAAAAGTTATGCAGTGCTACTTTAATTTAGTCTAAAACTGCAGTCCAGTTTGAACCCGTGCAAAATGTTAAACTTGAATAAAGTGCCATTAACTTACTACACAGTATGGGTGATGAGGGAGACTGAAGTGTGAGCACTGATCCATCAGCACGAGGGATGTTGACACGGAACACCAGTCGAGCACGGGTGCTCTTTTTTTTTGATCCTGCCACACCAATACGAGCTTCCACATCAGCATTACGAAGCTTAAGAATCCCAACACAATCCACACTGCGAAAGAAATACATTTTTAACGTTGTAGTGCATGATGAAATAGTTAAACTAATTGTTTGCTTATCTTACGCCAACGTCATGCTGGTACTAGGATCTAGAGGCACTTCAATGACAGTTGTGCCCCCAATGTCCACTTCAGTGCAGGCAGTGGTATTGCGTCCAGTTACGCGACATGCCTGATAAAATCCATGAGGCTTCACCCGTCCTGAATCGTTAGCCACAAACACCTGTAGAACCACAGGGTCGTTCACTCCTTCCAGCTGTATCAGGTAAAACACAGACAAAACATTCTATCAAAACTGAAACTCGTGTGCAAAATACATCATAAAATATGAAGACATATGTTCCATTTGCATGAAAATATTGAATTAAAGGGATCTGCATGTCTCCCAGTTCCCCAGTTTATATTTTTTATAATATGGTCTCCAAAAAGACTGCAAGCGAGTCTTATTTTTGAGAAGCTTCATTTCAGTGTCTCTGAATAGGTAAACACTTAAGATTTTAGACAGTTAAAAATCTGTCAGTAATGTGTTTAATTCTTAATGGTTGAACTATCACCTTTACAGTGGGGAAGCCCTGTTGAGTGCGGTCCTTCACTGAGCCTCTGCTGCCTTCAGTCAGGTAGCGAGCCCGATGCTGGGTCTCTGGCTGGACCAGAATCTTCAGCTCCTTCCCTTCACTCTTTGCTGGGTACTGCACTGAAAGAGTTCCTCCTTTTGGATTAGATGTTTGAGTGCCATCTTCAGAACTGCAACAAATACAGCATTTAGTATAATTATCAAATACAATACATAAACTGTCAACGTTATCATATCAACTTAGTTGTTTAGTTGTGCAATGTGGACTGAGGCGGTGAAGCTCACTGTTGTCATCTTGCCCCTCTCACTGCTCTGATCTAACCATTTAGTCAAGTTATTGTAGGAAATTTAGAGTTGGTGCATTGCTGATTTCACTTGAGCAATCGTAAATAATATTTTTAGAATAAATTATTCTGACCGCAATGTAAAAAACTAAACTGGATAAGAGTCAAGTAGAGTACATCTAAGGTATGAGGAGCATGAAATGTCTTGCAAAAGTGTTATTCTTTTTATTCAATAATTTCATGATGTAATGTTAAAAACAAAAACAGGATGGAACCAACCTTCCTTTTGGTCCAGACTTTTCAGGGCCAAGTTGAGAAAGGACAAAGTGTGGACCTTTAGCACTGTCTGCATCAAACACGTCTCGGTTAGAGCCCTGTTTAGACTTAGGGCCAGGCCTTTGACGGGGGGTGCGTTTGCGAGACTTTCGAGGCACTTCTGTGTTATCATTGTAGGAGACTGTACTCATCATGCTGAAGTTCGAAAGAGAGTCCTCCATCCAGATGCTGTTGCTCTGTTCTGACTCTCCAAATGCTTCATCCTGACATGACATACGGCTATTATCCAACAGATCTTGAGGAGGTGGAGAGATGTTGAGCACTGTTCTGCGTTTTGAGGGGCTAATCAGGTGCATGTCCTGGGATGTAACTCCTACGTCACTGCCTGCCCTGCAGTTAGCGCCACTGCTGATGTTAACATTGATGCCCTCAAGACCGATCCCTTCAGTAAGAGGCCTTCCACTCCTGTCTTCCTCTGGCTCAACATTGCTGTTGAATGCTGTTGCCTGGTCACTACCTGGATGCATGGATGACCTGCTTGATGTGGTGAGGGCACTGCAGTTGCCTTCGATGGTCATGGAGGACATAATATCTACAGCGCAAAACAATATAACATTAATAAAGGCTTCTCAATTACGACTGGCTAGCAGTCCCATTTAATTGGTATATATAGATAGGGCTTTTTTCCAATACATAAGTCAATGTGATATGTGCATTGGATTTTAAAATTGCAAACAGGAATCCTAATACTTTGTAATACAATGGGAAGGCAATTTTCATAAAAGATGTCATTATGATTCTATGTGTCATAAATTTTTGACATTATATTTATGATGTAACATCAATATCAATATTGCAAAGTATGCCAAATTAGATTTTCTTGTTTTGCTTTTGGACAAAGTTCAGGTGCTGGGACTGAGCATAGCCACAGAGACAAAATAAACAAGCTTCTGACCTATGAAGCAGAGAACTGCAGACCATTTTAAATGCAGACACTCCCTGCTTCAGAGGGAACTTCCTGGAATAAAAATAAGACATCGAATGAGCAATAAGAGCTGAACAGCATCAAATATTCAGATTCAAAAAGGTCACGTATGTGGGGGTGGGGGGATGGGAGCTCCAGTATGCTCATAATAAAAAAAAATGTTTCAGGGGAATAAGGGGGGGTCAGGGGAGAAAAATGACAGCGTGAAAACACCTGAATCGATTTAGCCTGCAATAACAGGTGCTTTGCTCATTATCAGAAAAGCTCTGCTTTTTCTCCCAGAAAAGAAATGCCAGACATCTTCATGACTTTAAAACCCAATATAAAACTTTGGGCATAGATTTGCTGCAGATGAAAACCTCCACATGTTAAAGCATGTTCAAGCAACACACTGTCATGTGAGGATCACAGCCGCGACTGCCTGCCTGACTGTGAGCAGCAGGTGTATGCCTGCAGGTACATATTGCTGCATAAGCTGCCCACATTGGAGGGTGGGTTGGATTTTGCCTAGGCACAGAGACCAAAGAGGATTGTACCTGTTGGTAGGGTCGCAGAAGGAGGTGAACCTGCCACTCCACCACTCTTTTGACTCATAACTTTGAGCTTCTGCTGACTGGGGCTTTGCAGCTGCCACTGTCCAGGAAGAGGATCACACACCCCTGTGGAAAGAGAAAAACCAGGAGAGGTTAACAGTGCTATATCAACATAAAGTATGATCAGTTTATAAACTTACTGTATATTATGGACAGCATGGTAGTAGGCCCAAGATCAGAAGCATGACAACACTTTTACTAGAAGCCTGATTCATCATCCAAATATTATGGTATGAACTTCAAGAGGACATTACAGTCGCATGACTCTCCACTGCCAACTGCCAGATTTAATTACTTGCAGCTGACTCGCAGGGTCTGGTGTGTATATCAGATACTTAACCCTCCCATTGTCACCACTCACTGTGTACAATGGACAAACCTGGGATGTACTGACTCCAGCCATGCCCCGTCATTCCTAAAGCCCTCCTTTCTATTGCAGTGAGATGTTAAAAAGGGGGGAATGCTGGTTCTCAAAACAGGAGCTTAAGTTCAAACTCAGTAAGAACTCACATACAGGGCCCCAGTGTGTTGTTGGTTATTTGCTAAATTCTCCAAACAAAATCAGTTACACATAAGCCCGCACACCCTGCATCTCTGCAAAAACACTCTCTGCCTGTGCGTCCATATGTAAAACACTTAAGTCCACAGTTCCACACGACTAAACAGAAGGACAGCACATGCAACAACATGTGCTCCAAGTGAGAGAGCTGCCTTTCCAGTAAACAGATGCCAACCACACACAAAATATAGACTCAGTGATCCCACAGTGGTCTTAGTGACTGGTCAGTTCAGTCAGTTTGTATACAGGACACTATAAATAAATAAAAAATAAATATATATAACTCTTAATTTGCTTAAAAGGAAAACATTGTATTTTTCACACATGAAAAGTTTGAAAAGAGATGCCCAGCTTTGTTTGCAGAGAAGTGAACCAGCCTGACTCACATACCATGTGATGTTTTCATTTCAATTTAAGACTGCAGCCTTGTTGACCAGACCACTGACCACTGTGGAAAAAACATTTTCTGTTTGTCTGCAATATTTATATAGCTCAAACTGTCAAATACAAACCTAAATAATTATAAACAACTATCTTTGTCTGACACATGTGTTTGTTATACATAAATAAGCACAAAAACTAAAAAGTATTAACATTTATTCTGGATATATTTATGCCTGGATGCAATATTTTTTTTACCATAAGGCAGTATGTTTGTATGGTAAGATGTACAGGCAAAAGGTGAAAAAGAGGCACTCACCATGTGAATGGTAGGACTTTCACTCCCATTCATTTGCCTCACATTCTTGCTGCCTGCTCTTACTAGCCTTGGCACCTGGGGCGTGGCGCTGCTTTGGCTGGGTGACTGATTTAACTCCCCTCTCCCCCCCTTTTCTACTGCTTCTCCACTCCACCTATTGCTTCTCTTTGGGACTGCTTTGTTTACTGTGCATGCAGACCCTTCTCAACCTGCTTGACAGGTCAGCGCTTTTGTCATGTGGAATCCTGTTAGGCAGAAATCAACACAAGTGAAAGATTGTAATTTTTACAAATGAGTTAATTTACCAAAAAGGCAAGAGAAAAAAAGAATCAGCTAATTAACATTTAACTGTCTAACCATGAGTAACATTTTTTTTAAAGAGGGTAAGGTAGAAAAACAGTGAAGGGGCTGGCCCTTGCCACAATCCATGTACAACAACCCTGTAATGTTTACTGCCAAGCTTACATGAAGGCTGCCAGAGACTCCATAGTAACAGAGGTCAGGGGACCAGTCTTCAGGGCAGTGCTTCCCATGTGAGATAATTTGCAAAATGTACAAATAAATCTTTCTTAACAAAAAGCATAATATGGCATGTGACCCAAGAAAACATAAAATTACTACACAAATCTAGTGTGAAAGGCTGGTCTTGATAAAGACAGACAGGCAGTCTGGTTGATTTTTTTTTTGTCTGATATTAGTCTAAAAGCTCCAGTACAGCCTGAAATCTGAGATAATGTTTAGGCCCGCCACCTGACTTAAGGACATACACTTGTAAAAAGTGTAGCAGAAGTGTAGCAGAAGATGGCAATGCACAAAATGAGACTACACAGTTTAGGTGCCCATAGTGAAAGAGAGAGGTCAGTTACAGTGCAATCAATGACTACTACAGTACAGACAGCATTCTATCAGCTTCTGTCAGTGACTTTAAACTACTAAGAAAATAAATACAGCATACACTGCCAGATATTATGCAATGAGGAAGTTCTATGTAATCTTGCTGCCAGTATGAACAGAAATACGTATGTTGTTCATTTGCCATACTGTGTTAAGGCCTTAAGGTCATTTTATACAAGTGTCTAAAAAGCCTCCATTGATATAAGGCATGGCATGGTTAGGCTTGGTATCAAGCGCACAGGAAGCAGGCTCAGAGTGTGCATGTAGCTCTTAGAGTTGAGCCAATCCTGAAGTGACCAGGCATAACCTCCAGGCATCAGTTTACACGAGTCGCTTTCAACAAACACCCACCACAAACCTGACTTCAAAACAGTCTGAGAGTTTCTACTATCAATCCCAACACAGGAAGCGCCTGAATCTACAGTCAATATAATATTAATCTATTAATATATGACTTCATTACCATTGAATTAACAATCAAATGCAATGCATTTTAATTACATATTTACAATATAATGTCATTAAAAATATGCAAATAAATATGCCCAAATACTGCTGCTTGAGTTATTATCTCAGTATAAATAATTTATCATGCATGAACACGACACAATGTCAGCATCATTGGTGCTCAAAGGAGCAAATGAACACACATCAAAAGAGAGAGACTACAGAAAGTAGTGGAATTCAAACTATTTACAAAGGACACATTGATGTTTGAGCACACTCACCAGAAAATGTTCTGTTTACACATAGGTACTGGAATGTGACCCCATCATGAGTATCCTTTCCAATGAACCATGTAAAAAATTATAGAATACATTTATTAGCAAGAGAAAAATTACAAATCTAAATTAATCAAAATCAAATCCAGATTTGTAGCTTCTCAATAGAGGTGAGAATAATGTTTTCAGTATTTTTTTTGTTTTTTGTTGCTATATTACAGTTCTTAATAAGCTAACTAAAAAGCTTATATAAATCAAGGAAGTTCTGAAAAAAAAAAAAAAATCTTACGACATGTTTCACGCAAGTTCGGGCCTGAAAAACAGTTCTGTCATAATAGCCAGTGACGTCTTATTTAAAGTCAAGAGTAAGAATGGCATACAGCAATTTACTCACATCTAATCAAAATGCTCACCAGCAGTTTAATTAGCATTAATGATAAATGCATTAAACTATTGTTCAAAGTGCAATAATAAATACATCTTGTTGAAACATGGGCATGTAGCAAGGCTTATTTTAACCTACCTCAGCACACTGGTGGGGGTACAGACGTAAGTGCTATAGCTACACCAAATCAGAGGATTGGGAAAAAAAACTGCTCATGAGACTTTTAGGCAGATTTGTAACAGATTTGGCAAAGGTTTTAGCAAATTACGTTATATAATCCACACATTTAAGGTATCAAACAAACACTCCACTGACTTAATGTTTTTCTTTGAGGCAAACTAGTCCAAAATTTGCTGTGAAGACCCATTATAAACACAGGGGATGGCTTATGTGTATCATTTGGAAATTCTATTGTAAATAAACAAACCAATGCTTCACTAACTCACTTGTTTGGGAGTATATTCAACTGTTGTATGCAACAAAGAACTTGCAGATCTCTTCACAATTTGGAACAAAGGCAGGAACAAGAAAATGCCAAGTGCAAAGCTCTTACTCTCTTGAATCCTGCCAGTCTACCAAGGAAGCATGACTCAGAAAAACAAATGAAATGACACAGGATATGTAGTTGCCATAAACCAGGATAAAGAAGAGCAAGGTGAACTGTCTCTTTAATCCATTCATCTTAAGGCATTTCCCAAGTTCTTGAAATATTAAAACCAAATGGTATAGAAAGTATATTGAAAACATTCAAATAGGTCAGTATTCAATTACATAATACACTAACACTGTGTAGAGTGCATATCTTATGATTTAATGCTGAAATACCTTGCAATTATAAACATTTGGAATTTACCCAAGTGTGTCAAAAGACTGCATACAAAGTTACAAGGGTTCAATGGCACGGTTTCAACAAAAACTAAATATGATATGCTTCTCACCAAGAGGACCGTAATAACCTGGCATTGGGTTACAACTACTTTACAACAACTTTACTTTCTGCTGTTTCACCATTTAGCCAAGATACAATATGAGACTAGTGTAAAATAAACATTTGCTTTGATATGTTAATCACAAACTTTCTATTTAAATTTTGATTTAGCTGGAAGATTGTTTATCATTAGATCAACATTTTCATGTAGTTGCACTAAACTTTACATAGTGTGACTGTGCTGGTACTGTTTCTAAAGATCAGTTATAAAAATTTAAAATTTAAAACCAGACCATACATAAACACAACTAAAGTAGGACCATAACCCTATAAATTTTGACTACATATTCTCTAGTCTATTTGAGCATGAAAGCAAGTAAAGCATTGGTTGTTCTAAGGTCTACTGTTAGTGCATGGCGCCATATACAAACAGAGCAGTTTGTACACTAATAATTAAATATGATTCTGTCTCTCAGAAGCCAATACAAATCTTTAGAGGAGCCATAGTCTGAAAAGAAACAGCCTTGTTCCTTACCAGAGGTCATATACAGTCTGCAATATGTCAGCTGTGTATGTTGTCA
Source organism: Odontamblyopus lacepedii (assembly GCA_034769755.1). NCBI lineage: Eukaryota > Metazoa > Chordata > Actinopteri > Gobiiformes > Gobiidae > Odontamblyopus > Odontamblyopus lacepedii. The sequence continues at coordinate 21,027,038 of CM068349.1, read as the reverse complement.
TTAGTTACTGTGTTTACAAAGATTAGCATACATTTAACAGACAATAATGCATGTCTTTGCTTAGCGGTATGAAAATATCCAAGTACATAACCTGCTAACCTACAATAATCCAAGGAGACAAAGGTCAGCCACACCCCACAAGAACCCATGGTTTATTCCACCATAGCTGTGCTTAAATAACTAACTTTGAACAGCACTAATGGGTAACTTGGTGTAAGTGAACAGCACCTGACATAAGGTGATGACAGAGAAGCAGATCTGAATGTAACAGGTTAAAAAGCTGAAACTGACGGTTCTCAATCACACCACACAGGTGTACAATAAATACCTCAGAAGGTCTTCTGACCTAGGCCTGATTACGCTTTTTATTAGGGTAAGGAGTTAATAATAAATGAGATTTAGGCAAAGCAAAGAGGAGACAGATATCTCTGAAATACTCTACTATTTGTTTACTGTTTATACACTGAAAGTAAAATAGTAATTAGCACTCACATTGGTAAGTACAAGGTACAATAAATGGATAATGCATCTAAAGTTTGAGGTTTAAGGAAAGAAACAAAAAATGCACCATTATAGTAGTGATTTATTTATCAAACAACTGGGGCCCTAACGTGCACAAAGTTTAGAAGGGTGTTTCACAAATGACTTAGTTTAAGTTTTGATGGGACTCAAAGTGCTGACAGCTCTTGTAAAATATTTTCAATAGCTTTTCAAAGCTGGCTATAATGTTTACTGCCTGGGGTTAAAAGCTCAGAGACTATATGTTACCATGACCATAATATATACATGGCACATTTGATCCTAATGGCATGTTTGTTTAAAAAGAAACATATTATTGTGTTCTGTGAAAGGTACACAGAGTATACTTGTGCTTTCTTGTGATCTTCTGACTCTCTTTTATCATATAATAGGAACATGCTTTCAATGCAATCAAGTGTTTTATACACATGCTGCCAAGTTTACTTAACACAGACAAGTCAATATTAATAGAGTGCTATTTGAGCTCAGGTTTAAACACAGAGAGCAGCCACAGGGTTAATCAGTGACCAGACTGTGGAGGGGCAAAATAGAGGGAGAATAATAAGCAGAAAAGTACACTTTCACAATTGGTAACCCTCTTTTATTGTTTGTTTATGTCTTATAGAAACTAACCTTTTCAAATGAGACTCAGTTATATTGACAGTGTATAACTACAGCAGTCAACTGGATAGTGGTGCTATTTCATGCAAGAGTGTAAACTTGTGAAAAAGAAAAGTCTTCCAGGCCTCACCAAAAGAATTCAGGTCTATTGTGTGGTCTGATTCAGGTTTAAATGATTATTTTTATTATTATTTGTTGCTGTTTTTTCATTTTTTCTAAAAACCAGTGGCAATCCAATGTTGTAGAAGTGTTTCATTGTTATAAAAAATACCTAAAAAACATACATTACATGCTAATCTCCATAGATGTGACTTGTAACTTGTAACAGCTTCACCTGCTTGTCTCCATGGAGATAAAATACATTTAATGCCATATTGTGGAACAATTTAAGATTTTTTTTTTTCATTCATTCATGCATAAAAATAGGCGACTACAAGTGCGTAGGCTTATCCTCTACTACATAAAAGTAATTGGACTCAGTAGCGCCGCTTACAGGGCGCGTCCATACGTCAGGGGGCGGAGGAGGCATGTGTGGTGAAGAGAACTTGCATATAAGACGAGATAAACTGAACTGTGCTATGCGCTTCTTGTAATGGTTCATGTAGAAAAAACTTGTCGGACCGGTGTGCGCCAAGAGGGCCACTTCACAGTGGACTGGGGCTCGGGAGCCTGCACACTGTTCTCAAGAAAAGTTGGGGTGAAAAAGGAACTGTACAGCACACGATAATGATAGTAAAATAAATTATAATTTAATTACATAGAGGTTAAACGTACAGCTAGATGAACTGAACCGTCAAGCTAGATATATTTTGTAAGCTTTCTTGGCATGTTGTAGAAGTAAGTAGTTTATATTGATCTGTGGTCAAGGAAAAGAAGTCATGAATGAAATGTCCTACCTGTAGAGTGGGACAACGATGTAGGAGAGTACAGGTCGAGATCCCCGCTGAAGAGCGACGTAAAGTCAGAGGGCATCGCAATCCCTCCGCGTCAGGAAACCGGACACCGACAAACTCCACGTGATGAGACCAGACCGTGTTTTCAGTCAGCTTGTCCGAGTTCAAAAAGGTGAACTTGTGCTTTGAGACCACGGATCAAAAGTAAGCCATGCAGTTCTGCTCTGTCGGCGTATCCGCTGTGACTTCCTCGGTCCGCCTTCAGCGCTTGTTTGTTGTCATTTACGGGAGTCACGCCCCTCAGTGATGAAATCCAAAAAAAGAGGTCATGTTTAGCCTAATAACGCTTGAGTTCAGCCATGCGGCCAATGGATTACTGATATGTATTACTTATTGGATCTTCTTTCGTGATTTTGTCTATAAGCCTCAGTGTTTTACCAACTTACACTTAATACATATTTGTAACGTAGCCCTGGAGGGCAAAACGCACACATACACCCACACCCACACCCACCCACACACACACACATACGCACACGCACACGCACAGACACAAGACACTTCGCTCCCTTGAACTCTTTTCATAAGCATGTGATTATTATGATGCACAAAAAACATTCATTTCACAGTATATTTTTATATTGTATATGATCTATTCACTGTACCTCAATATTTAACATTTATGCAACATTAAAATGTACATTAACACAATGGCATTTAAATATGAGCATATAAGAGTCATACTAGCATATGAACACTATAATATGCAAGTCTATACTATACTTTGACATTTCATCCTTCATTATTGACTCCAGAAGAAATGGTTGGAATTCCATTAGCTGAAACTGGTTTGTGATTAGTGCCATCACAACTTTGTTTCTTGCATTTTATCCCAAACAAACTGCACATTTTAATCAGCATCAGGTCCACTATCTCCTCCTCTTCTGATGGCTGTAGAAATATAAGTACATTCAAATTATGAATTCTTGTATTTATGACTGGTTATGATTTGTAGATTTCACCTTGTGATGTATTTGTTCTTGACTGAATGCCACAAGTATCACAGATATAAAGAGATTCAACACAACAAATGTCATGAACACAATGCATGAGCCAATGAGGAAAGCTCCAAGTACTGGGTTGTAATTCAAAACCTATAAAAAAAAACATAATGTTTTAGAAACTATTCTATTAGGTGCTTAGCTATTCAATGCATTACAACCACTCACCTCTTCATAGTTGAAAATGCCAAGCTGCAAGCTGACCATGGTCTGAGCAGCGTCCAAAAGTGTTCTGTAGGAGTACAGTTTCCAGCCATACATCAGGTTGGACTGAAATTATAAAACATACAAAGAATTCTTCTTAGCATAGGAGCAAATTGGTAATAATGAATTTATTGACAATGTTACAACACATTTTGCTTGGGCAAGTTTTGAAATAAACTATACTGCAAACTGGTATAACTAACCCTTACCCATTTCTATAGTGCATGCATGCCCATTTTAATGTTATTTGTTTGGTATTTATATCTCTATTTTACATACAAACATACGTATGTCTATTTGCCATAATGATACATTTGTAGTGTGGGAAAGTTCTCACAGCAATAGAGTAGGCAAGGAACATGATGGTTATGACCACCAGGAAGCCTGAAATATCAGTCCAGGCGCGCTGCAGTGTGGCGGTGATCATGTGCAGCTTGGGGTTCAACCTCAGCAGGTGCCAGAGTTTGATTGTAGCCAGCAGCACCAGGAACGCAATCAGATACCCCAGCACCGCATCAGCCTTGGCTGTTTCATGGAAACTGGCAAATCTACAAGAAATTACAACAACTAGTTTATAATATAAATATGTATATATTTGTGAAATAATGTGTACTGTAAAAATACAGATACAGCACAGTTAAGATCCTGAGGTGTAGTGAATGAAAAAAAATCTTAAATCATAAATTTATGAGTGGGGTACATTGTACAATGTAGCCATTACACATTACAGTCTATATTTAAAAAAAAAAAAAAATCTTGTTCTAATACAAAGTTTCAGAAAATAATGCTAATTTTGCACACAGGGTAGCATCATAAAACATGTGGTTCTAAAATGTAAGTAAATGTCACCAACTATAGTTCTAATATTATGCCTGGTTGAAGAATTCCCTTTTTAACTTACTGGTCTTTGTGGCTTTGATAATACTCCATGTCTCGTTTCCCCAATAAAGTCCTCTTGATGAACACAGAGAGGGCGCTCCAGCTCAGTACAATAATGGCCAGTTCAAGGAAGTTCCACTTACTTCTAAAATAAGACCATTTTTGGTGCTTTATTAACTTCCCCTGTGAGAAACAAATATAAATAAGCTGCCAATATGGTATGTATAAATAGTATACCCAGTGATACCAATCATACCTGAACAAACATATAATAAAGTATGAAAATAAAGTAAATAGCTTCAGAGGCCATTACAAAGATATGTAAGCCACCAGTAGACTGATACAGACGGACATTTTGAAGTTCACTGCGAAACTGGAAAGCACCTGCACACAGGATTTAGAATTTTGTTGAAAGTATTTAACAAAGTGGTGATTTTTAGTGACGCACCAGTGGCTGTGGTCTCCAGCATCAGTGTAACAATGCAGAAGAGATTCACATTTGCATTATACACAGTGAATTCAACAAAGATGGCTTGAGTATATGCATCAAACCAGGTGTTGTCATAAAGATACTGCAGGACTCTTCAAGACAGAGAAAACAAAAACACATATTAAACAAATATACATGTATTCAAAGTCACTGAACATTGTGGATAGGAAATTGCCAGCCCCCACCAATATTTACTCTCCACAATTTATTGAACGTAGACAATATACTATGCTAAATAGTCATTATTATTTGCTTAGCTATGCTTGTCATGTATGTTTATAGTTGAAATCCAGCCTTTTAACTTAGTCAGAGCGTATGTGACTGTGCCACAGGGTTGGATACATTTTCTTTTTTTATGTCATGTACCTGCTGGAGTTTTGGTAATTTGGGCCAAGATCCACTGCAAACCCTCCACCTCTGTAGATTACCACATTTCCCCAGATGGGATAGGCCCGAAGCTTCCCCTGCGACTGATATTTCCAAGGGTTTTCCAGATATTCTGTACCATTATCAGGCACATTGTAGGTCCAGCCTGGCCCGTAGGAGCCCATGTCCTCCAATTCCCAGGAATAGGGAGAATGACAATCTGATACAGACTTCTTCATGGACGGAGCAACATGGCAAGATTTCTGCTGGACTCTGACTTGGCGAAGACGGGCGTTTCCCACCAGCTTTGAGTTACCATCTGTTATGAAACCTGTACAAAAAAGATCGGACATTGTCATGTCACCAGTGGGATATAGGCAGCAAATGAACACCTGCCTTTATATGCAATGAAGAAGCAATAAAATTTACTTCTGCCAAAATTTAAGATGTTCAAAATCTAACCAAACCTGATATGCCTTAAGGTAGACTCTGCATGCACTTTCCATTTTGTTTACAGATCAATGTGCCTCAACATGACAAGACAGTGACATATAACTCATAGGTATGTCATTTCATAACATGAGTACCTGGATAGTCTCCAAAAAGGTTGCTCAATAGCGTTGTGTTTGCCCAACCAAACACGTTCTGAATACTCATAGTGTCTGAGATGCCTTTGCTGAAGCTTTGCCGGATGTGTTGAGTCAGAAAGTAAGCATTGGGGTCCCTCTGGCCATAAGCCACTAGGAGGAGCATCCACATAAACCCTGTGTACGCTGAAAATAAAAACAGCAATGTTGAGATGTTGTAACAATATTGTGGCTCGTTTTCTGGTATAAATGTATTTTTCATACCTACAATCTCCCTTATAAGGATGAATACTTTTTGCTCTTTTATCATATTGTTCCTCATCTTCTCAATGTCCATTGGTGGTGGTGGTTGGTAAAAACTACAGGTGCTGTCTCTTCTTGCAGCACACACAGTATCTGGGTCATCTAAAGACATACAGACAATACAAAAGTTCACACTTTTTTCCAAAATGGAAAGCTACACAGACACAAGCTACAAAGAGTGTAAATATTTTTCTATTCATTTTTATTATTATGTAATAGTACAAACTTGATGCTACTATATGTCACTGTGTGGAATTTGTTATTGAGAGTTTATTTTACAATTTATTATTTGTACATAGTATGCCTTTAATATAAATGATCAAAACACAAATTCCACAGACAGATCAATGTCTGTATTGTGAAATTAATTGAAAAATAAACCCAGTAAACAATCCAGTAATTGTTTAATATGTGGTGTTAAGTTGTTTTGCAACATTGGGTGTCATACCTGAATTTATAACAAGTTCGTCCACCTGAGGTTCTCCATATTCTTCTTGATCAACCTTTTTTAAAACAAGAGCAAAGAAAGCAGCAAACCCCAGAACCTATAAAAGGATTTGAGGTTAATTTTAAGTGCAATTTTGATATTTCAATCTTTTTCAAAGAAACTTACTTTTAATGGTTGGGTAATAAATAGGCTCTCAAAAAAGGAGACGACCATTGAGATGAGCCAGCTTATTGAACGATCTTTCCCATACGTCAGCCCATACATCATTGTGAAATATCCAGACACACCACTGGTTGCAATCACCAATATCCACCCTACAAAGACAAACCACCAGGGAAGACCACCTTTCTTCTTGGGATCTCCGCTGATGCTTTCTTCAGGATTGGAGCTGAGGTCTAGCTGCTCCCCCTCCAGACACAACATTGGGAGATGGTACTCCAGCAGAGACTTCATACCATGGACTTGCTGCAGTGCACGGTTGTAATTGTTGGAACTGGGGAAACGAGATGGTCCCAACAAACCCAGCTCTTTTTCTACATGGCGCAGTTGCCTGTACAGATATCGGTTGTAGTTTGTGGTGTTCTTTTGGGCATTATTAGATGATTTATCTGAATCTTTCCACATACTGGATCCTATTAGAGAAATATTTATTGTTTTTTTGAAAATGTGTCCAATCAGAAAGGTACATGTGCTATGTTCCTCTTGTAAATATGGATTTAGGAGACAACAGTTTTATATACATGCTGACACTATTTTGTATTACAACAAATTACCTTGCAAGCTGACTGAGCCCAAAGACAGAATCATAGAGCGCTCCTTTTTTGCTGTGTCATTGTAGAAATCTTCAGAGGTTCTATTATGTTCTTTGATTATGTCCTCCACCAAAGACAATAGTGTGTTGATATCAAACTGTTGCCCAGATTTGAGGTCTAAATGGGGAAGAGGGCTTTTCATGGCCTTTGACAGGGACTGCGCAATTCGTTTTATGTCCTACAAAAATTTTAAAAGTATAAACATTGGCTTTGTTTTTTCCTCAGAATCATTTTGCTTTTTCTTACCTTGATCACAGTCTCTGGTGTGATGTCCTTTAGCGCTTTCTGAGGAGAGTTCTGAGAGGGGGACACTTTACCAATTTTCCCCTGTTTGGACATTTCTGTTTTTTTTTTTTCTAGAGGACGAGTGTTTCTGAAAATACTCACAATGAGCAAATTTATGGGAAACATGATGATTGAACTTTGAAAGCCAATCATCACTTGCTGCCATGTGAACTCAATGTGTCCTGCCAAAAACATTATTAAACATAATTAAATTAGCAATTTATGAATTAACTGAAATGCACACACTTGATTATAATCATTGATTACTAAGTAGTGTTGTATAATAGATTGTAATTTGTGGATTAAGTAGTTCAAATGTAGGCAGTAAAATAGTTTGAAAATAAAAGAAGTAATAATAATAATAATAATAATAATAATAATAATAATAATTATAATAATAATTTACCCAGGTCCATTGTTTGTTCAGAGGGGTCTGTTGGAATGCCCCAGAACATGATACTTGTGAGCATTGTGCACAATAGCAGGGAGAAGCAGCAGGAGACACGCTGTACCCGAGTGAACGTGCTGCAGGGAGGACGACTGATGACCGAAAACCAAATGTGTCCATCACGGAAATCCTTAGCAGTTTTCATGAAAAATAGGTTACTAGAGAGAAAAACAAATAAGAAATACAAAACAGAATGTAGTGGTGTCTTTTTGGGGTGTAATGAAAATGACTATTACCTAAATCTCTTCAGGTCCATTTCCGTTGCCACAGGGAAAACCTTATCAAGCACGCACTCTCCCACATCTATAGCCAACCAAGAGTTACACAGGAAGTGCCACTTTTGACCAGTCTCCACGTCTTGCACCATAACTTTATTGACATACCTGAAAATACACCACCACTGAAGTTTACAAATTGTATTTCCTTCATTCATCAACAGGATCAAAATAAACACAGGTACCATGCAGGGTGGGCCCCTGAGTTGTCATGCCAGAGTCGTATACTCTGCAGGTCTCCTAGTGAAAAATGAGTGGTAAGCAGAAACATGTCCACTCCACCTCTCTCAAATACAGGTTTCTCTGCATCAGTCAGGTGGTGGGGTTCGCTCTCTCCCTCTGCCCCCTGTAATGTTATTGTCACCTACAGCATGTGGACAGTTGATTAAAGCATACATTATAAAAATAATATCATAGATTTCACTAAGCCTACACACTTACACACAACACAACTTACTTGAGAGGAGGTAGATGCACCATGCCGATGTCCGGTGCTGACATTGATCATATAGCGATATTCTGCCAAAGGATCATTGTCTTCTAGTAAGGTTATCTTGACCTTAAAACAAGAAAAAGAGTTAAATTCAACTGAAAACTAAAAAAGAAAATAAGCTAGATTTTAATAGAATTTCCATTTTATCCAGAAGCATACTTTAGCTGAATCCTGGATATCTTTCCTCCGTGCCCACACCACAACAATGAGATAAGCAACAAAGATTGCTCCAACAAAACAAACCACTACTGGGTTGGTAGTAAAAGTAGCAAAAAGTTCTGCAGTACGTGATACATCAACCAAGTTTGGCATGACAAAAAAGGAGCTTCCAAAAAATGTCAAATGATTACAGAGGCACTGAGTTACTGCATGTGTGGTGAGTGGGCCAACCTGCAAAAGGGAAATTAAATACTTCAGTTCTACTAAAAACTGTTTATTGGACAAAAGCTTATCAGTACTTACCCTGCAGCCATCTTCACTCCAAAATGACTCAGTTTCATTCCAATACTTACACTGAGCAGCAATAGTGACAACATTAAGAGTGGCATTGACTGATTTGATTCCAGGTTCTACAATGGGCTTTATAACAAGATAGTAAACGCCAACATCTTCAGATCGATCCTTTGGCCCCACCACCCAGGTATACCTTTCCTCTGTAAGATTATTACAATTTGTGGTAAAAAAAAATGTACATAAATACATAATAAGGATTTACCAAAAGAGTTTTTATATACTAGATTTAACTCAGTAGAAATACCTTCTTTTGCTTCTTGTATAGGGAGTTGTGCTTTGGCTACATATTTCTCATAAGTTGGATAAGCTTTGTATCCCAGAAATGCTACAAAAGAAATGTCTTCAGATGGCTCCATTCTCAGTACTAATGTTACATCAGGTGAGGGAACGTCTATTATCAAAGTACTGAAATTGGCCAAGTCTAGCTCAGTGTTGTTTTCCTGTCCCGCATTAAGTCTAGGAAGGAAAATCTATAAACGACAAATAAAGGTTAATCAGGTATTTAATTAAAAAATACCTAATGTATCATTATCCAGTGTGTTACACATTACCTCTATCTCCTCTGGTAAATCGTGGACAGCAATTACACTGCCATCCATTCTGGTTAGAGAGACTGATCCTACTGTCCCAGTAATGTTTCCGTCTTTCCAAGTGTATGGATTCTTTGTGAAACTCATCATCTGTTAATCACAAATTCGTTATTGTAAAGGTTTTTCAACTACTGTTAAACTGCAGTATTTAATATTGTATTGATATTTATTTGATACATACCCTTACATCCACTGGTTCTTCTGGTGAGAGAATAGCCGCAGGGAGGGCAGGAAAATTAAATCTAGAGGACGTATTTTTCCGTACATTGATATTCTGCATCTGCATAGTCTGTGGTGTTATCCTTCATACAAACACAGCATATTCAAGTTACATACATGGCATTTCCATAACTCATATTGTCGGGGGGAAACTCCATACCTGTTGACATATACACTGATCTGACCAGAATCAATAATGGCAGGCTCTCCATCCAGTTTTTTATTCATAAGTAAAGCACTTTGTACATTGTTTATTCCAGTTAGGAGAAACTCTGACACTTTTTTCTAAAGCAAATAAATAATTGACTGATTATTTTGATTAAAATATTCCTCAGCATGAGCATCTGAGTTTGTATGAACCTTACATTGGCTGAAACATTTAAAATATTGCTGGCTGCTTCTACAATTGGGGCAGCTGCTTGCACCACTTCATTATCTTCTTCTTCACTGTATTGAGAGACACTGATAGTGTTCAGAGAGGCACTGAGGTCCACCAACAATGAACTAGCTTGTTCCTGCAAAAACAACATGGTGTATTTTCTTTATCATAGCCTTATGTAGAGTAACATATTTACATTTACAGTAAATGCCCATACATCAAAATGAACTCTATAACTGCCTTCTTCAGATTTTTTGCCTTTTATTTTCCAAATATAAGTAGATTACCTGAGCAATGGGTGTGAGTTCATCTGAGAGTTGAGTGAGACCAGCCACAGCTCTTGCTGTCACCTGGACCGCCTGTGTGGTATTACTGGGGGACCCATGCAGGACTTTGGTCATTTTGGTCAGCATTTGTTCTCTTAACTGTAAGAACCACACACATGGTTGAAAGACACACTTGGCTCTGTTTAAACAAATCATGATATGTATTTACTACCTTCTTTTTTGAATCCTTGTGCTCTTCTTTGGACACTGTGTTGAGTATATCTGAGACTGATTTGAATAGCTGTCCCAGAGCTTCACTAGAGAGGAGGCCCTGCTGCTGTAACTGATTAACTGTGTCATCCACTGCAGTGTGAAGGGCGTCCACTGAGCTCTCTGTGTTACTTACTCCAACCTTAGGAAAGATTTACATTAAAACATGTTCTCGCCTGAAACAGAGGGTCCAATTGTGAACTACAGACCTGTGTGGATATGTTGGTGGATGCTTTTTGGTTTGTATTTTTTACAGTCACCATTAAAGATAAACTGTAGTTGTTGTTTGTATCTCCAAATGGCAGGAAGATTGACTTTATTTCATGTGTATCACTGCATTTAAGGTGTTTGCCTGGAAGAATAACATGTCAAAGACAAGGGCCATTATTTGTTGTATCTTTATAACATCTATGCATTGACTCATCTATTGCAAACCACATTTGTCAGCATACACCCTGTAAACTCAAAATTTGACTTTTTTTTTAAAATAAAAATGGATCTCTCAGATATAAAAGTTTAATAGTACAACTTCTTACCCATGTCTGTTTTAATGCAGTAGATACAGCCTGAGGAGCATGACAAACTTGTTTTGCAAATAATATTGAAAGCATCCAGCACTGTCCCAACAGGTGGAGAGATGCTACATGAAACAGTGTCTAGAGAAGGACTGGATGTCGGCGGTGGTTGAGATTCTGGTATTGGAAGAGTATACTTGGCAAATCCAACCTCAGTTTTTCCTTCATAAAATATGTTATAAAAAATGTGTATAAAATACATTTAGACATGGAATAAAACACCATATCTATATATTTATTTGTGATCCTACCATAAGCAACCACAACAATGGGCTGCATAGTTTCTCTAGACTTTTCCAAATGTCGACTGTTAACAGTATATTCAGTGTTTCCATCCTGCTTTTCAGTGGGAGGCCTTCTGTTCACTTTGGAGTAACATTTTTCAAGGTTGTTCTAGAAATTAGTCCGTAAAATAAATAAGATGTTAACTTTTGTTGTACATACTTTGTATACTTAAAAGAGAAAAAACTTACAGCCAATGGTGTTTGATCCTCCAAATACCATACTACAACCGGACAGTTCTTTTCGCAGTGTAGTTTCATAGTGACAGGACTAATTACATTTAATGAAGTGCAATTATCACATCTACAAAACAGAAAAAGAGAAAGTTACTTATTTTGAATGATTTTTTATTGTTTAATGGTGGCATTTTTTACCTTATAGTTACATTTGTGAATTCCCCTGGCGAAACAGCGATGCACTTTGAAGCTACTGCAACTTTAACTGGACTTCTAAACCACTGTGTCTTCTTTGCAATTAAAGTGTATCGAGCAAATTCAAAAGGATCTGGAAGACAGTCTTTTTTAATTGTATAAGATTGATGGTCTGTTTTGTTCACACATTTGCAGGAGCCCTCTGTAATCAAAAACAAAACATCAGTTGTGATAGTGAACACAGTCACTGGATAATTTAAAAACAAGCCGTACTGCATCTCCAACTGAATTTAATTATTTCGCTGGGTAGGGATGAAGATTCAGCTTTTAGGTGAACATTCTGACTGTAGTCAACCAGAGCGGAAGGAGAAGATGTGATTTTAAAAGCACCAAAATCATCTTCCACCTACAAAAGACAATAATTCAGTCTCTCATGTTAAAATTGATAATAATGACAATATGTTGGTAACTATCTCCAGAACACACTGGATCTTCTTGTTGGCCTGTGTCATTATGACATGCTAAAAGTATCTTGTCAAGATCCACGTCAGCATCCATTGCTGAGAAGGCATTCATGGCTCGTACTTTAACTTGTAGAGATCCTTCAACCCAAACAAACAGAATATACAAGTACTGTATTCACTAATGCTGTTTTAGAACAGCTTAGAACAACATACCTTCAAGTGGAGAGGAGAAGACAAATGCTTGTGTACCATTGAGCATGTCTCTGGTTTCAGAGATTGTGTCTTGAGCTCCTGTCAGAGTGAATAGGAGTTGCACTGGGGCTCCATGCTCCAGAGAAACATTGATAATGAGATCAGAGGAGTTGGGACACTGTCCGTCCTCTGCCTCCACAAAAGTCTGCAGACCCTCAATCGGCTGAAGCAGACACAGCTGCAGGTTTGTGGATACGGTTGTAGTTGTAATCTTATTAGAAGCTGATATAGTCAGGTTGTGGCAGCCCTGTCCAAGTCGTTCAACATAAGCCATGTCTAGAGTTATATTGTAGGGTGTAATGCCACTGTCCACAGAAGAGTTAGTGATGACTTGAGTATTGTGCTCAGCTGTATAGGTAACATTTGTACCTTATCAAAAACACAAAGCAGACAATTACTTTCATGTTCACCAATACAGACAATTACACGATATGTAAATGACATACCTGCTTCAAGGAAAACTTGAATTTGTACTGGCCTGCCATATGCTGCGTTGCATTTGCTTTCATTAATTGAAATGTTTGGGCCAAAGCACTTGACAGCACCAAACTCTCCCAATGGCTCCTGAATGGTTATTGCTCTCTGTGCTGTAACATGCCAGTCACTTGTGGTGCATTCAACACTCACCATAAAAATTCCAGGTCTAGTAAATTTGTGAATGACAGTGCTCTCCATCCTGAAAAGAATAAATGCAAATAATATAAAGTAGGATAAGAGTATTAATGTTATAACATTATGTGCATTGATTCTCACTCTTCTGGGCTGTATGGGTCAATTGTATGACCATCTCCAGCGTTGACTGTACATGTGAGATTTCCCTCAAATGGATGCAAAAGCCACTTGACAGTAATGGTGACATTATCAAACACAGCTGCCAACTTACTTATTAAGAGGGAGAGACCTGAGCAGAATAAATACATCTTAAGTTAGTTATGTTTTCTAATATTTCATTTGTCTTTACAGCAAAACTGACCATGTTTGCAGTGGTATTCCACAGAGAGGTAACTTCCAAACGCTGGACACGGCTCTCCAAATGTGCTCACGTCCACAGGAGCATGGCAGGTTTGCAGTCCATGACAATGGGCTAAAAGAAAAGGTGCACACCTGTTATGTCTGTGTGTATGTGTATGTGTATTTTTAGATATACTAAACCAATAACTCTTAATAAAAAGCTTAACTTTTGAGTGAGTGAAAGCAGATTAGCGGTACACCCATTATGGTTGCATTGTTCCCCTGCATATTGCCAGAGGCACACGTTTTGTGTTTCAGTGACTTATAGGTTGTTAAAATATATAGAATGTGCAATCCAAATATCACACATAAAAAATGTACTTATTTTTTAACTGCCATCCTACCAGTTACAGAATCCACAACATCGATCCAGCTACATTCTTCCTGGGAAGCTGTAGATGAGGCTGCGAGATGAGCTCTGCAGTAATGTATGGTTTTTCTGCCAAAGAAACTGTCATCTATTTCTATTATTTGACCAGAGCCACACTGCAATGTAGCATTTTGGCCTTCACAAGCAATAGATCTTCCTGAATCTATAAAGAAAAAATATTGTATTTCACATATAAACACATATTATTGTCTTTTAAATATAATATAATATGCAACATACCAAACTGGCAGATAAAATTATATTCTTGGGTACAATTGTCTGTAGCTTCCCATTGAAAACCTGAATGTTTCTGTATATATACACAAGCTGATGCTGGCTCTGGTGTGTTCACCCAATTATTGTAGCTGACATCTGAGCCATCCAGCCAAGAAAGGGAGCCTGTAACAAAGAACAGTTTTATTTAATTACTAAAGAGATTTATAATCAATTATGAACTTGTAATGTGAGTAAATTATGTGTCCATTGCAAGAAAAACCAAATGTAAACTACAAAAATTATCAAGGCAATAACAGAATGAGAAAGAGAATTCCCTGTAGTCAAATAAAATAACAATTGTAAGTGAGACTGACAGACATCTATGTGCCTTTTTACAGTCCATGTGAATGGAGGTTCTTGTGTAACTGAGCCTGCTGTTTCAGGGAGATATCAGATAGAGGCAGGAGTGAAGATGTGTGTAAACTAATGATTGAATGTTCTTTACAATAGACATGCAAACAGCAAACAGAGCAATTAGAAGCAACACTGTTTAGGAACAACTGTGGTTAGGTAGATAGTACTAAAGTAGTACATGCATTACAATGAGTATTAGCAAGTGTGGAGTACATATTACTTTTTCTTCAATTAATTGTCTTATTTCTTAGGAAGTAACAATATTTTAAAAATGTCTAACTTCAGACAATTTTAATTTCAGACTATTTTTTTGTTTAATATTTAAAGACAATACCACTTCAAAAACACCAATACAATCAATTACAACTTAACCTGCAATAAAGACCATTTTGGGTCTATTGCAAATTTATTTTAGTCATAGGATGAAAGAGAGAAGGTCATTTTGCTTTTTGATTGCATAATCAGCTTGAGACACACTTAAAACACAAAACTGAAACATTGTAAAGAAATCAACATTTCATTTTATATCTGTGAACATTTTTTACATAAAACAGTATATAATAATCTAGAAAATCTATGGACAGATGTTTATGGAAAGAAAAATCCCATCAAAACTATAACCATATTTATGTAAGTTTTAACATAGAAAAAGTATAAAATACTCTCACCATCACCAGTAGTGTCTAGAGTAAAGTTTGGAGCCGCTGGTGCCAGTCCGAGCCACCAGTCCTTCCCAGAGTGCAGATGCTTCTGGAGAAACTGCTGTGTTTCATCATTGAGAATAAAAGCGAGGTGTCCACCACCACGCTCACACCAGGACTGGGCTTTGAAGAAGGGACGCTGTAGACTGACAAATTCAAAGCACGAACCATCAAAGCTCTCCTGGTGATCTGGACAGGAAAGCACATCAGTTAGCTCCTCAGCATAACAGGCACAGCTGAGAAAGAGGACCACTACGAGAGCAATCCTGGGGATGTGGTGTCTGTCCATGTCTGTAAGCACACTGACCACACTCACGAGGACCTTGGTTTTAAAAAGCAGTGACATCAGCAATGGCACCAATTAACTATTTACAATTACTATATTTGGACAGAACAGTCTTGACTGATGTTTGCCTTTATACTGGAGACATCACTCTTATGGACAATCAAAGCTCAGCTGTGCAGTGAAAAGAGGAACAAACCCCATTGTAAACACCAATTGCCTCCACTGCAGTAAATCCTCACAACCTGCATAAAGAGATAAGCCCCTCTTTCAAGGTTGATTACATACAAATGTCACCTTATCCCACACAGCATTATTTTGCAGCAGTATCATTCTTTTAGTGGTTATAATCGAAATATGTTATCAAATAAAATAACAGAAAGTACGCATTCAAGCAGTTTGATTTGGTTTAGTAATAGTCTTTTCACTTTTGAATGAATGAACGATCCATCCATCCATCCATCTTCTCCCGCTTAATCCGGCTGGGTCGCGGGGGCAGCTTGCTGCCCAATACTCATAGCACCTGACCCCCCCTATGAACCCCTCTGCAGGTGGTGAGCCCACAGGAGGGTGAACAACATGGTCCTTGATGTTAGTTCATAGGGGTATCATAGGGGTTCATGAATGAACGAATGAATAAATAAATACATTTAAATAAATCAATACATACATAAATACATAGATGCATAAATGAATGAATAAATAAATACATACATAAAAGAATGAATGAATGAATGAATTAAAGCTCCTAAAAGAATAAAGAAATAATATTTGCGTATTTTTGCCATACCCGGATGTTTGACGTCATAACAGCGAGCTCCAAGCTACCTTGAGGATATGGCATGCTAACACTTGCTAAAAACAATTACATTTTTTACTTGCCTTGTTAAAATTAAATTGCTGTAACAATGCTTGCATGTAAACGGACCTTCGGGAACACAATGATTTCGGCACAGCGTATTTTCTGTAGAAAAGTAAATGAACTTTGCAAATGTTAACTAACCTAGCACTAATGACAACTGCCGCTGACCTATGTTTTGTTTGTCGTCCTCTTTTTCCCAGGTTGTATTTTCTGATCACACACACAGATGTATGTCCACACAAACAGAGGGAGAAGATCGTCTCGTTAAAATATTAAAAGAGAAGTTTCCTTTAGCCTCTTCGCTCAAAGTTGTGGATATATCAGGTAAAAAAATCGACTACATGCAAGAGGTCATGGGGATGATCTATTCTCCCGCCTATCTTGTTTTATTTATGATTAAATATTGGCATACATTTCTTCCGTAAAATCCATTGTTTTTGCATATTACGTCTAATCTTATTTTTATTAATAATTTGTATTATTAATTTTGTAAATGCATGTTATTTCAACATGTGACGTGAAATATTTTATTATTTTTAGGTGGATGTGGGGCAATGTATGAGATTTATATTGAGTCCAGTGAGTTCAAAGGAAAAAGAACAGTTCAACAACACCAACTGGTCAACCAGGTAATATTTTCACTAACAATCTAAAGATTTAAGTTACTTGTATTAATAAGTATGGACATTGAGACATATAAGCAAAAACACAAAATGCAAACAGAAGAGCTTTGGCACAACCCGATAAAACTAATGGGTCACACAATAGAGTCAGTACTTTTGCATGAAGGCTACTTTTAGTAATTGGCATCTTTTTTATGGGTATGTTTAGTAATTTGCAAAAGGGCATGTTTACTAATTTGCATCTTTAAAAGAATCTCTCAGTGGAGTGAATTTCTCTTGACAAATCAGTTACTCAACTATGAAGTAGACCTTTAATATCTTTAACCCTTTATAACTTTTCTGGTGTGGGGTCTGCCAACTGCTGAGATGTTATGCTTTACCTTGAATGTTTCATAGTATGCAATGCAATGTCTCTATCTTGTGTTAATTACTGGTATTTATTCCTTAAAGAAGGGGTATTATGTAAAATTGTTTTTTTTGAGCTTTTGTTTTAATGTTCCCCCAACATGCATGAAGAGGTTTTAGATGTCATACAGGCATGTGGGCCATACTTGAAGGGCCCGTGTGAACTAAATGTGTTGTGTTAGAAATTAATACCCCATAGACAAAAAAATAAACCCTTTTATATCTTAACAGCAAATGCAGCCTGTAACTGGTGGTATTGCCTGTTTTCCTCTGTGCCTTTCTGGGGAACATTCCAGGCAAAGCAATAACACATAAATGGAGACAAATAGGTGGTAGTGCCACTCCACCAGAAATGTTATATAGTGTGCCTTTGTGATCCAATATATCCTGATACCAGTATCGAATTTGCTATTGTTTTGAAGACCAGTTAATGCAATTGTTATGCTGTTTTCACTTTTGTACATTCTTTTCTATATAATTATGTGATATTTTCTATACTTTTTACTTTTCTTTCTTTGTAGGCACTCAAAGATGAAATACAAGGAATGCATGGGCTTAGAATATTCACTGAAGTGCCAAAGAATTAAACTCTTGAAGTGATACCTATGTTAATGGTAGACTATAATTTTATTTACAGAATGCACAAGAGTAAATATGTTTATGTACTTGTCTTTGTGTATGTACAATAATAATAACTATTGCCAAAAATACTTTTGCATTCACCTCTGAGGGTTTTACTCAAATTCAAATTATGAGCCAGTGAAGCTACGAAACGCACAAAATTGAAAGCTGCTTTTTAGTCTGTATAGGCTGTGATGTATACCAAGCAGTCATGTCTTCATAACTACCTACAACAACTGTGAATAAGATAACACGATAGTAATGTGTGTCACCTTTTAAATAAATTAGTTACATGCATCTACAGCTTAACTTGATTTTTCGTTGTTTCTCTTTGTATTTCACTTATGCAGATTGTCTTCTTAATCTAATAAACACCTCTTCACCTTTATATGGATATTAATGTTATTGCCATTTCAACAGGGTTTTGTCATTGCTTATACATATTTTGTCCAGAAGATGGCAGTACACTTAGCCACCATATAACTTAAAACTTTCAATAAAATGGCTACACATTTTGCGCAACCTATTATTAATAATAATTCATAATGAAATGCACTTGATCTTTTGTTTCTCTGAAACTTTGCAATGAGTTGGTTGTATTTGTTATTTGGTCAGTATGCGACAAAGTTTTGTCCGCACTTACCAGCAGGTGGTGCAGTTTTTGTTGACACATTTTAATTCAAATAACATTGTAAACTGTATTTAAATCGTAATGTTAATTTTTTTGTAAAATCGGTATGTTTATGTAATATTGCATTCATAGGGATAGGGGCGCTTTGTCGTGCGTAAATCAGATTGGTCAGTGGCCTCTCAGTGCACTTGCTGCATTTGAGGGGGCGCAGAGGCACAGGTTTACTAGTCTCCAACATGGCTAAAGAAGGATCTGAGATGACTGAGGAAACCCAGCATATGATAGAGAAACAGTTAAGCAAAGAAAATGAACACGTGGAGTCGTCCTGTGATGGCAAAGAGATGCGAGTGGTGATGTTGTCAGGCTTTGGTGGTCTCAACAAACTCCGGGTAACCAAGAAAGCGATGCCAGAGCCTGCGGATGGAGAAGTGAAGATACGCGTCAAAACATGGTGAATATATCGACATGTATTTGTTTTGTGTGGTAGATGGACGTCTTCACACCGTTTATTTTTTATAATGAGGGCTTTATTATCCCAGCGGAATCAACATATTGCAGCCTTGAAGCCACAGGTTTTTGCTAGTGATGAGTAGCTTACATCACGTAACTACAATGTTTACTTGGCATTCAGTCACTTTTTTCTGGATGACGAGACGAGACTAAGATAGTGATACAATGAGAGGATACCAGAGAAAATATTAGAGAAATGTTCTGGAGAGGAGCACTGTTTATCTGTAAAGCTTTGGGCAACTGAGCCTGAGTCTTTCAAAGGCTACTACAGACCAAACCGTGCTAACAGTCTAAACTGAAAGGAATAAATACATGTTTTTTTCATTTACTTATTTTTTATTTTTTAAGTGGTTTAAATTTCTTGGATCTAATGGTGCGTCAAGGAATAATTGACAGTCCTCCAAAGCTACCTGTGGTACCTGGTTTTGAGTGTTGTGGACTAGTAGAGTCCATTGGTGAAAACACAGAAGGATTTGAGGTAAGTGACATGATCAGATATTATGCTGTGATATAACTGAGGTTACGTTGTATCACTTTATATCTTCCAGATTGGTGACAGAGTAATGGCATTTGTAAACTACAATGCCTGGGCAGAGGTGGTATGCACATCAGTGGATTTTGTTTACAAAATGCCAGATGAAATGAGTTTTGCTGAAGCTGCAGCATTCTCTCTCAACTATGTCGCTGCATACATGATGCTTTTTGAAGTTGCAAATTTGCGCGAGGGAATGTCAGTGCTGGTACACTCAGCTGGAGGGAGTGTAGTAAGTATACCTATTATAAGTGCAGTAAGTCTACTAAGTATACTTATTATAATTGAGACATTATGCATAAACAAGCATTATATTTTTGCTTGTTTTTTATGTCCCAACAACTTTATTGTAACATATAAGGTTATCAAAACACAATAGATGTTTTTTGTGATAATTTATTTTCCTTTAATTTATTTACTCACACATTTTGGTTCAGTGTAGTAATATGCTGATAAGGTGTCATCAATGTTGCTTTTTCCCAGGGTCAAGCTGTGGCTCAGCTGTGCTCCACTGTGCCCAACGTGACCGTTTTCGGGATTGCATCGTGTTTCAAACATCCATCCATCAAAAACTCTGTGACTCACCTTTTCGACAGAAACATCGATTATGTACATGAGGTTAAAGTGTAAGCATTGTCTATATAATGATTTGTAGATCTCATCTGCACATTTGTAATTGTTATCCATGACGTGTGCTCTGCCGACGTGGCCCTCTTTGAGCATTGGGATAGCAGGATGCAGATGTTACCTTTGCCTTATTTGGACCTGTGTGGTCACAGTCCCCATGGCAACTCAGCTCATCTCAGGGAGCAACAGCATTATGTTGGGCAGAGGTCTGGACTGACTGACTGTGTAGACCAGCCGAGCCAATTAGGGTGCTGCTTTAATCTCCCACATAATCATTCATAGCAAAACCTGCTATTTTTGTATAAGGAGTAGGCCTATCATTTACTCTTTTTTTTTATCTATTCATATTTTGTGTGTAATGTATAGGCCCAATTATTGTGCTGTGCATAGTATACATTATCAGTCATTAGGCTCATTGAAGTGCACATTCTTTGTAGGATCAACCTCAGAGTGCAGATTGTCCTTTTAGAAAAAGCATGCCCATTGAAATCACAAGACTGCCACACGGCCGGAGGAGGCAGGTGTCCAAATGCAGTCATGTTTCAAATACCTTTTACACAATGAATCTTGTAATAATTGATGTTTTATAAAATTAGCATTTCACATTTTTTTCCAATTGCTTTGCCTTTACTTTGATGCACGTCTTTTAGGATTTCCCCTGAGGGAGTGGACATTGTGTTGGACTGCCTGTCTGGAGAAAACACCGGAAAGAGTTTAAGTTTATTGAAGCCATTGGGTACATATATCCTTTATGGTAAGAGAAAATCCTTTTTTGTAATCTTTTGTTATGCCTCATGTGTGAGTGTAATTTTCAAATGGTGTAATTAGATAGGAATTAAGGAAATTAGTAAGAAGCAGGAAGGTCATGGCCAGGATGTGTGTTGTCATGACTGCCATAATTTTCCAATTTTACACTAATTACTTTAGATCCCTTATGAATAAATTTGTAGCTGAAGGTGTATGAATAAATGCTATGCAGATTAAAGGTCAAGAGCTGCTGTTCCTCTGCCAGCACACTGGCTATTAATGGTCAGTTATATTTGCCCACCTATTAGCACAACACCAATCCTATTATATTTGCTTTTTCAGGCGCATCAAACATGGTAACTGGGGAGACAAAGAGTTTCTTCAGCTTTGCAAAATCGGTGAGTCAGACATACAGTGGGTCATTGTGCAATACACTAGCAATACATGTTGGAAAAATCTAAATGCTAAATAATTGTTTCTGCCTGAATTTATTCAACTACGTACATGGGACTAAGTATATAATCCTTACACCTGATCAAATGTGGTTTTGTGACAAAAAACTTGTGTGCTCTATGGCTTCTGTAAACTCATACCCTCTTTAACTTCCAGAAACTCCATTACTCCATGCACTATTCCACATTAAAATATAATACATATATTTATAAACTTTTACAATAGTATAAAAATAAAATAAATACAATTAATTACAATTTAATACTGGAAAAAGAATGCATGGTATCAAACACAGCAAATTAAAAACAAAATGCCCAAATTTGTTTGGGACACTTAAATCTGAAAGTCAAAGCACACGTTGTCAATAATGGCACTGGACTCATCATATCTTTTACTAAGGACCTTCTTCCATGATTTAGTTGGAGAAGCAGCTCTTGGTTGTTTTAGGCTTGATCCTATAGGAATCAAAGGCTTGTCTGCTGTACTTTTACAAATCAGGACCCCTCAATTTACCACAAGTGGAGAAATTGGAGGATCCTGCGCTAAAGTGTGTATTGGATTTATTTTGTATATTTTTTCTAAGATTACTAAAATTATGTACTTCATTTTCTATTGTAGAGTTATCATTGTATACAGTTAATCAGAATTAGTGTCTGGCTACAACATAAGAAAAAAATAAAAAGTTTAAATAAAAACCTAAACTGAGGCCACTTTATTTATGTAATGGTTTAGGTTTTTTTTTTATTTATTTTTTTTTTACTACAGATGAACAGATGTTTTGAAGTAGGAAGATTTACATCATATCATGCATATACTATACATATGTTTTACTTTGTTCTAGTGGTGGCAAGTGGAAAAAGTGAACCCTATTAAACTTTATGAAGAGAACAAAGTCATAGCAGGATTCTCACTGCTTAATCTGCTCTTCAAGCAAAAGAAATGTGATTTGGTGAAGTCGGTGATGGAAAAACTGTTGGGTCTTTATAATGAACAGAAGATAAAGCCAGTGGTGGACTCCCTTTGGGCTGTAGAAGAGGTAAGATAAAATCTCACTTTGTAACAATGTTATGCAACATGTAAAATAGATTTGCCATTTATCTTTTTAATTCAACCACCACAGATCCAACCACCACAGACCACAAGCAAAATGTATTCCTTGTGCCAGTCAACACTGGTTAAATATCAATAGCATTCTGAGGTTTTCTAGACTTATATTATGGTTAGGGTCAATGTACCCACTTGGTCAAAATGTTCAGTGGCTGAATACAGTTTGCATGGGAAACTACAGACATAATACGACTAATATTGGCACACTGCTCTAGCCATTCAGAAGAAGCATTCGCCAGGAACAAAACTGTTACCGAGGAGAAAGATGCCATTATGCAGTGTCAGAGGCAGTGCTCCCTCATTTTACTATAGGTCTGAATGAAACTTTATGTGAAAAATAATGACATACTTAACTAAATACTAAAATTATTAATGAAAAGTTGTGATCTATCACTTATCTACACTGTAAATTTCTCTGATCTGGACAAGATTTTAAAATTTATATCAGGTTGTTCATTTTATTTTCAGATTTATTGTCTACTTTCTAGTTCTGAGACTACTTAATTCTAGTCTAGAGGTAGTTTATTTTAAGTTAACTTGTCAAGTAAAATTATATGTCCATGCAGCAAGATATCTGTCCATGCAGCAAGATAATTTCACTACATTTAAGTCATTTTCTGATAGATTTATGGTGGGGCAAAAAAGTATTTAGTCAGCCACCAATTGTGCAAGTTCTACCACTTAAAAAGATGAGAGAGGCCTGTAATTTTCATCATCGGTACATTATGAACTATGAGAGACAGAATGGGGGGAAAGAATCCAGGAAATCACATTGCAGGATTTTTTATTAATTAATTGGTAAATTTCTCAGTAAAATAAGTATTTGGTCACCTAAAAACAAGCAAGATTTCTGGCTCTCACAGACCTGGAACTTCCCCTGTTTGAACTGGTTTTCAGTATAAAAGATACCTGTCCATAACTTCAAACAGTCAGACTCCAAACTCCACTATGGTCAAGACCAAAGGGCACCACAAACAAAATTGTGGACCTGCACCAGGCTGGATAGACTGAATCTGCAGTAGGTAAGCAGCTTGGTGTGAAGAAATCAACTGTGGGAGCAATTATAAGAAAATGGGAGAATACAAGACCACTGAATCTCCCTCGATCTGGGGCTCCACACAAGATCTCACCCCTTGGAGTCAAAATGATCATAAGAACGGTGAGCAAAAATCCCAGAACCATACGGGGGGACCTAGTGAATGACCTGCAGAGAGCTGGGACCAAAGTAACAAAGACACCATCAGTAACACACTACGTCACCAGGGACTCAAATCCTGCAGTGCCAGACGTGTCCCCCTGCTTAAGCCAGTACATGTCCAGGCCCCTTTGAAGTTTGCTAGAGAGCATTTGGATGATCCAGAAGAGGATTAGGATAATGTCCTATATTCAGATGAAACCAAAATCAAACTTTATGGTAAAAACTTAACTTGTTTGGAGGAGAAAGAATGCTGAGTTGCATCCAAAGAACATACTGGGCTGTTTTTCTGCAAAGGGACCAGGACGATTGATCCATGTAAAGAAAAGAATGAATGGGGCCATGTATCGTCAGATTTTGAATAAAACCTCCTTCCATGAGCAAGGGCATTGAAGATGAAACATGGCTGGTTCTTTCAGCCTGACAATGATCCCAAACACACCACACGGGCAATGAAGGAGTGGTGCAAGGTCCTGGAGTGGCCTAGCCAGTCTCCAGATCTCAACCCATCCATCCATCCATCCATCTTCCATCCCGCTTAATCCGGCTGGGTCGCGGGGGCAGCTTGCTGCCCAATACTCATAGCACCTGACCCCCCCTATGAACCCCTCTGCAGGTGGTGAGCCCACAGGAGGGTGAACAACATGGTCCTTGATGTTAGTTCATAGGGGTGCGGGCATGTTTTAGGTTGATGGGGGAAACCGGAGTACCCGGAGGAAACCCATCCAGACACGGGGAGGAACATGCAAACTCCACACAGAAAGGCCCGGGTGACCCGGGGATCGAACCCGCAACCTTCTTGCTGTGAGGCCTGAGTGTTGCCACTCAGCCACCGTGCCGCCCAGATCTCAACCCCAGAGATGAAAGTCCATTTTGCCCAGTGACAGCCCCAAAATATCACTGCTCTAGAGGAAATCTGCATGGAGGAATGGGCCAAAATACCAGCAGCAGTGTGAAAACCTTGTGAAGACTTACAGAAAACATTTGACCTCTGTCATTGCGAACAAAGGGTATATAACAAAGTAATGAGTTGAACTTTTTTTCTATTGACCAAATACTTCTTTTCCACCATAATTTGCAAATAAATTCTTTAAAAATCAGACAATGTGACTTTCAGGATTTTTTTTCTCATTTTGTCTCTCATAGTTGAGGTATACCTATGATGAAAATTACAAGCCTCTCTCATCTTTTTAAGTGGGAGAGCTTGCACAATTGGTGGCTGACTAAATGCTTTTTTGCCCCACTGTAAGTGTTTATCCCTTAAGATTTTTTGCAGTGTAATGTTCTGATTTTAATTGTCCCATTGATACATCATTAAACAACTTCATGGACACATGATTGTAAGTACAGTAGTATAGGAATCTGCTTTATTGTCACAGGTAAAAGAGGCTATGCAAAGAATCCATGACAGGGGAAATATAGGAAAACTTATTCTGGATGTTGATAAGCCTCCTACACCTTTGGTATGTATTTTTGTATATATTTTATACATGGTTATGTAGTTACATTATTTGTATTTATGTACATTATTATTACGTTACATTATTGTCTTCTGATGACTTTTGTTTGTAATGTTGTTACAAGATGGCCAGTGACAGCACAGAGACGAGTGAAGCAGGAGAGGAAGAAGAGGAGACAGAAGGAGACAACGACATCAAGGAGCGCATGCCTTTTATCCATTAGAAAGCAAAATAAAGAAAAGGCACCAACATACTGAGGTCTTCAAGCAGTGTTTACTAGTGTATACATGCATGAGTGTACTATGTACATTTATCTGTATCTTGTCCTTTTGTTGATGTTAATGTGGTTTTAGTTACATGAGGAAATTGCACTTGTTCAGTATAGCAACACGTGAAGTGCCAATTAATCGCCTGTTTTAGTTGCAAATTAGAGATTGATAGTAGAGATTGACTGCAGGCATCTGTGTGCATTATGCAATTGATATTCATTCAGTAGGCCAAATGTTAGTGCTGTTTACATGTGCATCAGTGTTTCAAATAACAAAATCATATTATAGCTCATCTAAAGGACAGGATAGGAACAGAGATGGAGTGAAGTGGCATATCAAGTCTAGCCAAACATATCCAAAAGGAATTTTCAGTGCCTTTAAGCTGCAACACATGTGAATACTTGAATTATGTCAAAAAGTAGTATACTAATATGAGTAAAACGAATATGCATTCTGTTTTTACTGTGATTTTCGACATTCAATTAAAATTAAGAGCCTACTTGGGAGTGTATTTGAGAAAGTCCAGCAATTTACTTTTTTGTATTTTGACCAGAAATAATTCAAAAACATAGAATTCAGTAAAAAAAAAAAAAAAATCAGGGACATAAAGTTTATTGATATATTATATACTGATTAAAAAACAATCTTCTTCCTTACATGGAACCAATATTTGTGTGTGAGTGAGATTGTAAAGATTTCTCATGTTGCCTTACAAAAAGAAAAAAAAGCTCTAGTGTTAGTGTTTTTTGTTGTACTGTGTTTTTGTGAATTTGTTTACTTCAATAAATGTAACTGTAATTTTACATCAATAAGGTTCTTTGTGTATGCACAAGCTCAGATGAATTATTTAAATGTTTAACCGTGTAGTAAAACATATCTGATTATTGTGTGCAGTAATCAACATTTAGAATTGTAATGAATTGACTACTATGTAGTTAGAATGGCATTATTACAATTAGAAGAAAAAGCTAACTTGCTATTTGTTCTTTCCTCCATGAGATATTTTAGAACTTATACATAAAATCATGCTGGTTTTCAGTGCTCTTTTATTATACAGCTTAAATACCCCTCCTTCCTTCAGTATACAGCAGTTCACACCAAAAATAACTAGAGCTGCTAAAAGTGGACTTTATGGCTACATTACACAGGGATTTCTATGTAAAAATAGGATATATTTCACATTTGGAAAATTTAAAATGCTATCCATTGGTTTTCAGAATAATAAAAAATTAGGACCATTGCCATCACGATGAACTATTTAAAATAAAATATATCTTGAGTAAGAAAAAGTCCTCAGAATATTACATATAACAGCAAGCTGAAACCCACAAATAAGGATGTTCTGCTATTCTGGGTTTGCATTTACAGCTTCTGTTTATTGCCTCACAAATAAAGATGTCAATTATTATGTAGACCTACTTCTACTATCTTCTCTTTGTTTCAATTTTATACAAATATGGGGGAATTATTATTTCCCTCCCCTACTTTTTCCTGATATAAAAAAAATAAAATAAACAAGGGTTTGAGCCAGAGCAACAGAGTAAAGGAAGCGTTATGAAAGGCATACACAGTGCTAGTATATAACTCCCTTCAGTGCAGTACAAGGTGTGCTACTGTGTCTCTGTACCTCTGGACTCAGGCATGGCACGTCTTACCCTCTCAGTCTTTCTTGTCCTTTACTTCTCTTTGCTTCACATGAATTTTGGGCATCCAACTCGGACCAGAAAAGTGTCCGCTCGCCAAGCTGGTAACTATACTCCTTACTTTTTGTAGGCAGTATTTGTTGAATTGCCAGTGATCTGTTTCTGCTTTCCATGGGGTGCAGTTGCAGATGAAGAAGATGTCAAGTCTGAGCTTGAGAAATTGTGGCTCGAGGTGAATTCACTGAAAGAGATGCAAGCATTACAGACAGGTATTTTATAAGATTTAGGCTAATCAGTACCAGTAGAGGGCAGATATACTTATTATAAAGTAGTAAAGTCCTTGGTTGGGTATGATAGTAAATTAAACTCTCAGCATGCATTTAAGAAGTTGAAAATGTGCAGTATACATTGTTCAGTGACATAAATAAAAGAGATTCATATTATTTTCAGTTTGTCTTCGTGGAATCAAAGCTCACAGAAAATGCTATCTCACTGTTGAGGTGCCCAAACATTATCATGAAGCAAATGAGGACTGTATTGCACAAGGAGGAACCCTTGCAACACCAAGGGACATGATGGAAAACAATGAGCTGAGAGACTATGCAAAGAGGAGTGCTCCGGGAACCAAGGATTTTTGGATTGGAGTAGCAGACATAGTGAAAGAAGGCCAGTACATTGATGTCAACAGCCAACCCATCAGCTACTTTAATTGGGATCGAACCAAAAAACAGCCCACAGGAAACAAGAGGGAGAGCTGTGTGGCCCTGTCAGTGGCTGCCCAAGGAAAGTGGTATGATGAAGTGTGTCGCAGTTTGAAAAAGTACATTTGTGAATATATTATTCCCTAGAGTACCATGCAAAGATGTTACATGTACTGTCTACATTGGGTAATCTGTTTAGGCAACATTATGTGGGTCCCAAAACAGTTGTGTTTGTTTGGTTTACAAAATAGCATGGGCCTTTTTTGATCCAAAATAGTTTTATGTAGACTATAAACCATTTCATTTCATTACTTGGACATTTGATCTCAATTAGGCAAGCCCATTCCTGTTATATGATAAAGGTTTCTATAGGCCTAGAAAAAAAAGGCAGCCTTTCCATAGGGGCTGAATGAGTTTTAGAATTGGCATAAAAAGCTTAACAAAGAGTAAAAGTCACTATAAGAATAAAAACGTTCGCCGTACAAGTCTGCAGAGGGGTACGTGCTTTACGTCAACTGGCTGTTTTAAGATTGTACTCGTTGCAGTGTTTTCTGTCAATTTTCATCAACAGACTGTTGATGCTGAAATCAACGAAATTTTGTAGCTCTAGAAGAATAATGTCTTAATAAAGTACTTTGGTAATACGACATGTTGTGTTAGAGAGTTTATTTATATTTCCTTACTATTTTTATAATGGTTGGTCCTTTGATTGTTACGCACGCATTACGCAAGATCGTCAGGATGGATGTGACGCGAAAGTCTCGCGGAGTAAACGCCGGCCATTTTTCACCGTTTATAACAAGACACTTTGTGTTTATAGTAACTCTGTTGCGATCACTTTGACTATACTTCAAAGTAGTGCATTGTTTTACCTTGCTATTAAACCGACCGCAACCACCTGCCATGTCTGCGCCACTCGCTGTAAAGTTTATTCGCTGACATCCGCACAGGGACAGATGCTTGTCTAAACTGTCGCACAAATGGAAATGGTGCCTAGCGAGGACAACCAGTTTGTTCCAAAAGAGGTGAGATGATTACAGAGCCAATGCAGGTCTGGAGACCACTTCCATCTCAGTGTGTGTGCACATACGGTTAGATAAGTGTTTGTTCGTTTATGCACTTAATGTACAATTAAAAGCTAACAGCAAGGCCAAATAATGTTAGGCTATCATGACATGGCTAAGAGCTAGCGAAAGTTAGCTGCTAGTTTCATTACATCAAACGATTTAATTTTGTTGTCAGCGTTTAGCGTTAGAGTGTTTTGTATAATATTGTCAATTGAAACAAATGTTTAGTCATGCTGTGCGTAGATGTTTGATTGTTTTATTTTCTTAAACAAATGTGACGTTTGTCAACATCAGTGCTAAGCTAGTGAGCCAACTTATCTAGCCAGTCGGATGAAGCTAACTAGCAACCACGGTTGGCATTGAATACTGCAATTAATCATGATGTTTTAAAGTTATAAACCGACGATGTTGGCATTATATGGATGTGTCATTTTAATTTGCGGTCAACGTTACACTTCTTGCACGTTTTCTTTGACAAACACGTGCTGGTATTGTATGTCTTTTCAGATTGTTTTGAATGTAGTTGTGAGCCCTGTTAAATTCATTTCACGTTAGCGTTAGCATTGGCGCATCGTCGGTCAAACAGGGTAAGTGTAGCGTACATTTATCGCCTTTACCTGGAAGTCTGAACCAGACCTGTGTTTAATTTTAATTCGTTGCGTAATGTAGAATCCATATAACGAGACACACCAAATTATGAATGTTGTTTTACTTAACTTAACTTAAGTATACAATCAAATTTATTATGATTCTCATTTAAAAGCTAAAAAGTATGATGTGTCATATTTTGCATATACCATTCTAACCTAACCATGCATGATAAAACATATTCTATATCTACCATTATTAGGGGATGTTTTGGAGTTGCAGGCAAGTGATTTTTGATGAAATGAAGAGGCGCTGCCAGGTATCACTGATGTTTGTGTCAGATGTAGCACCAGTAAAGTTTGATATTATCTGTCCTCCTGTAGAAACGCAATTGCCATGACTTGGTTAATGATGCATGGACAATAACAAAGCTTCTTCAGCTGTAGTTATTCTTGTTTTTTTTCTGGTTGTTTGTGCCTGAATCTGTTGCAAAGGTTTTATGGGCAACAGGGAAGATAATACCTTTGCTGCATCCTCCAAATGGATCCATTTAACTTGCCTGATAGATTTTTTGAGCATGTCTAACTATCCTTTATGTTTACAGTTATTGTCACAAGTTTGAGATGAGTTCAAACAAACAAACAAAAAGATCATTTGTTTCAGTTTCAAGAATTTTTGTGTATTCTGTGTCTGACTTCCTAATTTTGTTTTGCTGATTTTGATTTGCTCTCCTTACATAGCAGATACAGAATGCAGCAGACGAGTTGAGGGTACTGTGTATAATTCAGGACACCACCAGTGCAAAGACTGTGAATGAAAAGCTCACTCTTAATCTTCCGGCCTCCACCACTCTGTCCAAACTTCATGAAGATGTGGCCCATAAAGCGGGATATGTCCCTGGCACCTTTGAGCTTGTGTGGGGAAATATACCAGACACGGTGAGCAAACAATCAAATAGATTAATAAAATGCCATTTTATCATTATGATAATGTTAACACTCCAGAAAGAAACATTTATATTCTATATTCCATTATAGTTCTGCATATGCAGAAATAAGAATATTGCCTTTATTTGTTTAGTACAATCCCTTTCTTAAATGAACCCAGACTAATCCTGCTGCTGACCCAAGCCAGGTGCTGTGCCTGTAGTTATCTCACTGAGTAGGTCATTGGATTAAGCTTCTGTATGTTTCCACTGCAGCAGTTTGCTCACTTGCAGTCTACTTGCTCAACAGTCCTATGGTTTTGTTGGCATGTTCACATCTGATTAGAATTTTCTAACATACTTGTGGGGTCCAGTCTCAAGATGATTTTAATGTGCGTTTAATACCTTTTTTGTGAGTGAGTTTTAGATGCTGTTATGCCTGAATGCAAGCTGCTCATGTAAGTACCTTTTTAATAAAGATTAACTTGTGTAACAAGTTATGTTTTTTTTAGCCATCACTGGAGAACACCAGTGATATGTCCCTCATAAACTCTGGGTTTGAACCTGGGGGAAAACGGAATTATCTTCACCTTACTGACAAAGATGGAGAGCAGCCACACATTGCATCAGTGGGTCCAAGTATCAGTTGTTGATATTTTGTTATAGACAACATACTTATTTTTAATTATGTTTTTAGGAGGAAACAGGAGCAACCGAAAGTAGTGGTTTAGAGGACAGTTCTCAGGATCGCTTTATTGGGCCTTTACCTAGAGATGGCACTGTGGGGTGCAGTGCTGACTATAGCAGCCCATCGTATTCCTACTCTTCTATCCTCAACAAATCTGAAACAGGTTTGCTTTTCTCTATGTCTTTGTTTGTGTGAATTGTGTTTACAGACATCACAAATACCATGTGTTATGGATTTTGTGAAACATAATGTAATGTAAAGTGAATTTATAAATGATCTATTGTTCTACCTGTAGGTTATGTGGGATTAGTCAACCAGGCTATGACCTGCTATCTGAACAGCCTTCTCCAGACACTGTTTATGACTCCAGAGTTCAGAAATGCTCTGTACAAGTAAGAATACTTCACAAACAAAGTGTAATAAGGGCAAAACACTTGTTGACTTCAATATGCCTTTTTACTTTGCATTTAGCTGGGAGTTTGAAGAATCAGAAGAAGACCCAGTCACCAGCATTCCATATCAGCTGCAGCGGTTATTTGTTCTGCTTCAAACCAGTAAGAAACGTGCAATTGAGACCACTGATGTAACCCGAAGCTTTGGTTGGGACAGCAGTGAAGGTGGGAAGCAGTATGACTATTTTGGTTATTTGACGGCTGCATATCTGACAAACCTTTTAACACTTTATATCCTCAGCTTGGCAACAACATGATGTGCAAGAGCTATGCAGGGTTATGTTTGACGCTCTTGAGCAAAAGTGGAAGCAGACGGAGCAGGTCAGTATTTTCATGAGACAAATTGCCCCTAGGCAGATAATCGTGATGAAATTAGTTCAAGTATTTTCCCTTCATAATATCAAACAAAGCTACATTGTTAACATGAAACTACTGATATTCATGCTTTCATCCCTCAGGCTGACCTGATCAACCAGCTGTACCAAGGGAAGCTGAAGGATTATGTTCGTTGTTTGGAGTGTGGCTATGAGAGCTGGAGGAATGATACTTACCTGGACATCCCACTTGTAATCAGACCCTTTGGAGCCAGCCAGGCCTATGGCAGTGTGGTGTGTTCTGATTCTCACAGAATGACAACACAGTATTATCATTTTGTTACAGTACTCGTTTTCAAGCCAAACAAAACCATTGTGTGTGTTTTTGGATAGGAGGAAGCTTTACAGGCATTTATCCAGCCTGAAACTCTGGATGGACCCAATCAATACTTTTGTGAGCGTTGCAAGAAAAAATGTGATGCCCGGAAGGTGAGCAAAGCGAAAATGTCATACGCACTGTTGAAAAAGAGCACTGTTATATTATTTATTCCTCTCACTTCAGGGTCTGAGATTTCTGCACTTTCCGTACCTGCTGACACTCCAGTTGAAACGCTTTGACTTTGACTACAGCACTATGCATCGCATTAAACTCAATGACCGCATGACTTTTCCAGAGGAACTTGATATGAGTCCGTTCATTGATGTAGAGGATGAGGTACCCTTTGCACTACAGTTTGATACTTTTATTTTAACTAAAACATTTGAAATATGAGCATCTTGATAATGGCCGAGTGCATACAATTCATAAAATTACTAGTATGTCACAAAATACTGATGACTGTATATTTTGATGACCTCTTTCAGAAGTCCCCACAGACAGAGAGCTGTACTGACAGTGGAGCAGAGAATGAAGGCAGTTGCCACAGTGACCAGATGAGCAATGATTTTTCCACTGATGACTGTGTGGATGAAGGCATCTGCCTGGACAATAGCAGCAGCACAGAAAGGGTGTTGAAACCAAAGGTAATTCACAAGAGCAATACAGCCCACAGATCCCATTGTTTTTCATTCTGTAATGTTAGAGCTGATTATTTTCTTCCACAGAGCCTGCTGACCTATGAGCTGTTTTCTGTCATGGTTCACTCGGGTAGTGCTGCAGGGGGGCACTACTATGCCTGCATCAAGTCCTTCAGTGATGGCCAGTGGTACAGCTTTAATGATCAGCATGTCAGTAAGGTCAGGCACAACTATTTTGTATTGAATACATACAAAACGTTTGGTGTTGCTGTCTTTTCACTTTGTAAATACTGTTCCTCAGATCACTCAAGATGACATCAGAAAAACTTATGGGGGTTCCTCAGGAAGCAGAGGCTACTACTCAAGTGCTTTTGCCAGGTTAGCTGCATCTTTTGCTGCATTTTGCCTTTTTTGATTCAACATGCTAACAAGAATTTTCTTTCTACAGTTCAACAAATGCATACATGCTGATTTACAGATTAAAAGATCCCACAAGGAATGCAAGTATGACAAACTATTTTATATTTTATTAATATTGTTAATTGGCTTCTATTAATGTTATACAATGTAACTCAGAGTATTTAGCTGTGGACGACTTCCCAGAGCACATAACTCGCCTAGTACAAAAAGAGAAGGAGTCAGAGGAGCAAGAGAAGAGACAAAGAGAGATTGAACGCAACACTTGTAAGGTATAAACCTGACCAGTTGAGCAGCAAGATGCATTCCATTTTCAGTTTGGGAGAAAGCGTAATGTTTTCTTTCCAACTAGATCAAGCTTTTCTGCATGCATCCAGTGAAGATGATGATGGAGAGTAAGCTTGAAGTGCACAAAGACAAAACTCTCAGTGAAGCAACAGAAATGGCCTACAAGGTTTGTTTTATTGATATTTTCCCTTTATAATTACTGATGTATTTCTGATGACTATCTGTTCTGTTACTCAGCTGATGGAGCTCCAAGGGGTGGTTCCTCTAGACTGCTGTCGACTGGTGAAGTATGATGAGTTTCACGAGTATCTGGAGCGCTCTTATGAAGGAGAGGAGGACACACCCATGGGACTGCTGCTCGGAGGGGTCAAGTCCTCTTACATGTTTGACTTGCTTCTAGAGTCCCGAAGACCAGAGCAAGTCTTTCAGCCCTACAAACCTGGAGGCAAGTTGCATGTTGCACATTTAAATAACTGTTATAACAGTACAATATTCAGGGCTTGTTTTATCAATAACCTATTGTATTCTTTAATTTACAACAGAAGTAATGGTGAAAGTTCATGTTGTGGATCTAAAAAGTGAGACCATAGCTTCTCCAGTCAGTGTTCGGGCATATCTGAACCAGACCATCACTGAATTCAAGCAGCTTATTGCACAGGTACATTGCTTTTACATTGTTGAGTGTGTTAGACTTTCTGGAGGTCAGTTTAAGTAAGAACTGTGATAAGACCTGGCTTCATTTTGGTAGACATGTGAAGAATGTATTATGTGTGCTCCTTTTCAGGCTACAGGGCTGTGTGCCGAAACCATGCGCGTGGTCCTGGAGCGCTGCTACAATGACCTCCGACTACTCTATGTACCCAACAAGACACTGAAAGCTGAGGGCTTCTTCAGAAGCAACAAGGTGATTGTTTTTGTTCCATAGGCCTGTGTTATCATAATTTGACATCTTTTATCTATAATGATAATTATCTGACGTCTTTAGGTTTTTGTGGAGAGCTCTGAAACAGCAGATCATCAGGTTGCATTTACTGACTCACTCCTGTGGAAACTTTTGGACCGTCATGGAAATACGATCCGGCTCTTAGTTTTACTGCCCCAACAGTCTCCTGGCACTTTGGCTAATAGGACTCTCTGCCAAAAGGCAGGAAGTGACTCTGATATGCCCTTTGATGACTCAAAGGGTAACAGTAAGTCTGTGGAGGCTATCCTGGAGGAGAGCACAGAAAAGTTAAAGAATTTGTCTCTGCAGCAGCAACAAGGATCCAGCAACAGTGACAGCCAAAAGAGTTCTGACACCAGTGACTTTGACCACATTGAATCTCCCATCCAAGAGGCCGACTCAAACTCATCCCTGTGTGTTACCGCGGACAACAGAGAGCTGGAAAACCGGATCAGGGTCACGGCAGGCAGCAGTGTGTCTGACCCGGAGACCCCGTTTGCCTCTGAGGAACGCTCGGACTCAGAGGTCATTAATGACCGCAGCACCAGCTCTGTCGACAGCGACATCTTGAGCTCCAGCCACAGCAGTGACACTCTGTGTAACGCGGACAGTGGAACCATCCAACTGGCCAATGGCTTAGACTCTCACAGCATTACAAGCAGCCGGCGCTCTAAAGCTCATGAGGGCAAAAAGGAAACCTGGGACACAGCTGAAGAAGACTCAGGAACAGACAGCGAGTATGACGACAATGGAAAGAGCAAAGCAGGAGCCCAATACCTTTACTTCAAAGCAGAGCCTTGTCCGCAAGATGACTCCACATGGGATTCACAGAAATGTATATATTCATGATCCCTTTTTAAATGCTTTACATTGCTCTATTTAAGTAACATGATTTAAATCTACTACTAACATTTTTACATTGTCTATTGTAATGTAATTATTTTATTTCAGGTTTGGTGGTTCATGTGGACAAAAGGATAACATTAGCAGCCTTTAAACTCAACCTGGAGCCTTACGTGGGAGTCCCCTCCACACAATTCAAAGTTTTCCGAGTCTATGCCAACAACCAGGAGTTTGAGAGTGTGCGACTGAATGAAACACTTTCCTCATTCTCTGATGACAACAAGGTCAGAGGTCTCAAGCATTTGTTTTGTCTCTACTTTAGTTTATTTTGTATGTCGATGCTTAAATTCAAATGTTCTCTCTAGATCACTATACGACTTGGAAGAGCACTGAAAAAAGGCGAATACAGAGTGAAAGTGTATCAACTACTTGTGAATGAACCAGAGGTAAGAAACTCAAGATTGACTATAAGCGCTCAGTTAAAAACGCTTTTCTTGATCACAGCCTTGCAAGTTCTTGTTGGACACGGTGTTTGCCAAGGGCATGACTGTCAGACAGTCCAAAGAAGAGCTCCTTCCTCAGTTGAAAGAGCAGTGCAAGCTCGACCTCAGTATTGACAGGTAAGATGCTCCATATATTCATGATTTGTTTTGTTATAAATGAGAGATCATTTTAAACCAGTTTTATGAGCTTTTAACTATGCAAAATGTACAACATTCTACATTGATAAATGTATTTTAAAATGATCAGTGCGCAAAATAAGCTATGCATGTCATAGGTTCAAACTAAGCACAGGGGAAAAAAAGCTTAATATGTCTTCTCTTCTCAGAGTTCGTCTCAGGAAAAAGACATGGAAGAACCCAGGCACTGTGTTTCTGGACTACCATGTATACGAGGAGGATATTAGCATCTCTTCCAACTGGGAGGTTTTCCTGGAAGTCCTCAGTGGTAGGATTTATTGTTTAGGGATTTAAGAAAATTATGAAGACAAAATTGTCAACTTTATCCAAAATATTTCTTCCACTATTAGTAATTACATGCATGTTTGTATTGTTTTAGAACCAGAGAAAATGAAGTCCATGTCGCAGTTGGCTGTTCTGACTCGGAGATGGAGCCCTGCCACAATGAAACTTGGTTCTTTCCAGGAAGTGATTCTGGAAAGTAGTAGTGTAGAGGAACTGAAAGAAAAGGCAAGTCCTTCTATTATACTCTTATATTGTACTGTATTTTTATTAAACTTATTCCGTGTACTTTCTGCAGCTAAGCCAACTCAGTAAAATCACTCTTGAAAATCTGGAATTTGCAAAGGTTTGAAATTTCTGTTGCATTGAAGATAAAGTACATGGTCTATAATTTTTTGCTGGAGGGTTCCACACTGTGTTTATGTGCCATTTTCTAGGGAAGAGGGACATTTCCTTGTGACATCTCTGTGCTGGAAATCCACCAGGATTTGGACTGGAATCCCAAAGTCTCTACTCTGAACGTGTGGCCTCTCTACATCTGTGATGACGGAGCTGTGGTCTTCTACAGGTAATGGCCTAAATTTGATTTTCAGAGATTCTTTAGAGTGTTTGAGGCACTAAATGAACTGTGCATGCATATCTGTTTATAATATTATTTGCAGAATGTATTGTTCAGTTATTGCTTTAAATGGACAACATTTGCTTATCCATACTCACTGACACATCCAGCCTTCAGTCTAGGCTGTGCTTATAAAAGGGAAAATTAAAGATGAGCTTTCTGTGATCACCTTTCTAAGCTTGTCAAGTTTCTGAGGCATCTCAGATGTGTGTATTGAAACTTTTATTTGTGTGCTCTGCAGGGACGGCACAGAGGAACTGCTGGAGCTGTCTGAAGATGAGCGAAGTGAGTTGATGAAGAAGGAAAGCAGCCGTTTGCTGAAGACGGGGCAACGTGTCAGCTACTCCCCGCGCAAAGAGAAGGCCCTCAAGATCTACTTGGATGGAGGCCCTGCCAAAGACACAGGGCAAGACTGAAGCACAAACACTACTCCTGGACTCTTGGGCGGCTACAGTGGAGCAGGACTCGGTGAGAGCATTGGACCCACAATATTGCACACAGCAAATGCCGTTGTGGTCTCTCTCTTTCTCCCCTTTTTCTGAATAGAGGATTGACTCTGTTGTACACTATAGTGTATTTTTGTACACTGTTGTACACTATAGTGTATTTTACTGTAAAATGTAAAGGGAGGAATCATTACAGAAAGCATCGATGCTGTACAGAGAAATCATTGAAATGCAGGTTTTTGAGGTGGATGCTGGCGTTGGGACTGTGATATTGAGCCACAAGGAGTCCATCTTTAAGGGTGTCATTTTACTCATTTCACCTTCTTAACTTTTCCTTTTTATTTATGGGAGACATTGATTTAGTATTGTTTGATTTTTCATGCAGTTTTGTTTGCTTGTACTTAAATTATTCTAAAGACAAATGACCAGATCAGTATAACTGAACTATATGCACAGTAAAATTCTAAAAATAATTTATTTGAATCAAAAGCAACAATACCCATTTCACATGTTCTGAACTGCTCCAGGTACCAGTGAAATCATTCTGCATATATCTGTATTCTTTTTCTTTTTCATTTAGAAGCTGAATATCCATGTGTATCATGCCGTGTGATCTGTTTTTTTCCTCCACACATTTGTGTATTTCTGCTGCACAACACACACGTCATCTGCCTGTGTACCTGCTCTGAGGACTCAAGCTCAGCGTCGCAGTCCCCTAGGTTTCTGATGCTGCCACCAGCTATTCACTGTAGAAAAGCCAATATATAAATATGTTTGTTGTTTATTTCTTTGAAATTAAAACCCTGTGTGAAATAGTTTGATGATTTTAGAAATTAATTAAAAATGATTTTTTTCATACAAGGTTTCCTGTCAATTGTAATGGTTTATATAATTTTCAAGAAAAGCAGGAATTGCAACTTGAAAATAATCAGATGGGTTCTTACTTACAAAGAAAACAAGTGCCAGTATTCTAAGCCATGTAT
The DNA here is from genome assembly GCA_034769755.1 of Odontamblyopus lacepedii. Lineage (NCBI taxonomy): Eukaryota > Metazoa > Chordata > Actinopteri > Gobiiformes > Gobiidae > Odontamblyopus > Odontamblyopus lacepedii. The sequence goes on along the minus strand of CM068349.1, from coordinate 20,988,240 downwards.
ATTAGTTCATGCTGTGCTAGACTGGTTTGTTAAAAACAGCAGAAATTGGAACTAAAGATTTGTATACATAAAAACAAAACAACCATGCTCACATGGGTCATAGGAAATGCATAGCAAAGATTTAGAAAAATGTAATTGACTGCAGGAAATTGGTAGATTAAAATGTTAAAACATAATGAGCATTTTTTTTCTAAAGGGACATATTCGAGTCAGGTACAACAATAAAAAAGCACACAACAGATAAGAGTAGCAGCTTTATATGGCATTGTCACTGCATTGTAAATTAGACTTGCATAAGTTAAATAATGAATGCATAGATGAGTATGTTGAACTATAAAATCCAAGGTAAGCGATCAGAGTAACAATGTAATTGAAGTGCAAGTTCAGTAAATACAATACCCTTGTTTTAGTTGACTTGGTTAGTGAATATGCTGAAGAGACAGTCCAAGTTCAAACTTAGTACTTTCAGGCATTCCTTTGTAGTGAATTCCCATTTGTTTACATTTACAAGTGCTGTTTAGATAATATAATCTATTTCTGAGTAGAGATTGTCTGTCATGTCTTCTTCACTTGAGTCCTCTCCTTTTAGGCACATGGACCCTCGTCTGTCCAGTGGTAGAAGAAACTCTTTCAGACAGTTTTTTAGACAATTTGCAGAAAATACACATTTTCAGAGGAAATCAAAGCACAATTGATTGCTCACCCTAAATGCTGACAGTGGAGATCTCCAACACATGGGCAGTGTTTCCTTGGGCCTTCATCCTGAGGGTCATGGGACAGCAGCTCCATGAGGTGGTTAGAGGCACTAAAGCACTGCTCACGCTCTATGGGCTTTGACAAGCAGATTGGGAAAAGCAGTGCTACAAATTGATACAAACACAATTATTGCAAAGACCTTTTCAGTTACAGACGCTGGTGATGGAAAACAGTTGGGTGACGTACAATACCTTTATGGAAGGCACAGCACAGATCAGTTTTGCAGTCACTCTGTGTTTGACATGTGCTGCCAGCGTCTCCTTTAGAGGCACTTTCAGTGCACTGACCCCACACACACATGTGTTCATCACAGCACTCCACATCCCTGGTGCATGGCTAAAAACAATGATTGTATTTGTTTTTTACAATAAACTTATATAAGAATATCAGAAGGATAGAACAGGAACTGAAATACTGTGGACCTTTAAACCTCCATTATAACCCTATTTGTAAAGTGGCCAGCCCAGTGTCTATAATTGGAGCCTTTTTCACTGTGCAGCTGTGAATCAGCAGTAACTGTAGACTACAGTTTGAACAGTGCAAAATCAGTGTCGCCATGGATTTCAGTGATGAAAATCTAGCACCATTGCATAGCAATTACCAATTCAATTAAGAGGCTTCAAAATGTCACCTATAAACAGGAAGCTGAAACAAGTAAATATAGTTTGCTGCTTTTGACAGTGAATGGACCTAGACCTCGGCACAACACAGTGTTCTGAATACCACACTCCAATTACACTTGTGGACACACTGCAATGCAGTCAAGGGTGACCCATCTGCACCGTTAGGATGCTGTTCAATATGCACGTAAACTGTAGCTTTAAAACAAAAGTCACATTTTACCTACCACATCAAGAGCTTTGCAGGACGTGCATTTAGAGTGGTGTACTTGAGAGAAGCAATACTCTCCCTTTCCACAATCATCATCAGTGATGCAGCCCTAAATACATTAAGAGGGACCAGTAAGAGGCACTGACTAGACCTTTATGAGCAATAGGCCTATTGTTCATAGGGTAATTTCTAGGCATATGAGTGACTTATATTTTTGTTAATTAAACTAAAACTTACATGATAAATGTTGTTGTCAAAGTCACTGGGCTGATGATCAGGTGAGGTAATGTTTGTATCCTGTTCAAAAGTAGAATAATATATTAATACCCTAATAACCTAGCATATTTTTTTCATTATCTGGTTTGCATACTTGCCTGCTGAGCTGAATGGTGGACTGGCTCAATAAGGTTATTAGAAGGCTCAGTGATGTTATCAGAAGTTGATTCATTTGGAGGGATTGAAGTGATGCTGGGAGGAGGTGGGGTGACACTGTCATTGAACTAGGAAAAATAACATAGTATTAAAATGGTGACCTTTTGCAGTTCAGCAGGCCTATATCGCAGTCAAGCAGCCTAATGGTACATGCATGCTGATGAGAGGTTCAACTGGCAGTCTACCTGGTGAAACTCGGGTCTCTGATGCAGCTGATCCTCTTTAATCTGGTGCTCAAGATCCGTCTGTTTCCGAGAGAAAACATCTCCCAGGATGTGACTGAGGCCGATATCAGGGAGAATGCCACGGACGGGCGCTGCGAGCAGCAAAATGAGAAGAGTGAAGGACCACATCGTGCCGCTTGTGCTGATGCTGCAGCTGCAGCATAGACCGTGCGGGCTGCACTGAGGAGGGTGTGGCGGGAGGATGCTGGGAAACACAACCATGTGATCACGGATCACTATTACCCCACATCCCCTCCGCATCAGGTACCATGTACTTTAGGTAGACCTTTGTATGCTCAAAGACACGTTTTATAGTTTATCAGCCAATTTAGGTTTAGATTTAGTTTGCCATTTCTGGCTATCTGACCAACTTTCTTGAAGTGTATTGAAGTGAAGTTCAAAACGTTTTGAAAATCAATTGGCGCTAATTATTTTAATTTATGATTTGCTATAATATATATATAATATATATATAATAATAATCTTAATTAAAGCCGCTCGCGGCAATGATGGCCCTCGCCCCGGTGCTTACGCCCATGCCAGGCAACCGCTGAGGACTCGTGACCGCCCTGACACAACACTCTCTCCTCCCGACAGCTCGTCCACCAGAAAAATTACATAGGGCACCTTTAATATTTGAAAATGGGAACGATCTAGAGCCAAATTATAGAAACTAGGACACAGGTCACATGACTTTTATAATCAAGAGCACTGTCAGACTAAGACTGCATAAAAACAGACCCTCCACCAGAAAAGTTACATAGTGCGCCTTTAAACATATTTTGGGGGGGAGTATTTGCCCCCTTTGTGGCCAACCATGGAAAATACCCCATATCCATAATGTATTTTTTTGGTCGAAGACATGCATAGAATGTATTCCCCAAATCTGGTACAAATCTGATCACGTTGACGTTTCATGTCTGAGGTAGGGGGCGCTATAGAGTTCACTTTTCTATATACTTTATAGTGTATTATATTCAGGTCATGATCAGGCATTAATGATTCAAATTTCAGCACAATCAGACGAACTCTGTGCGTGTAGTAATTTTGGAACTATTTATTGGGGGAGTCTTTGCGCCCCTCCTTGCCAACCGTGGGAAACACCCCATATCCATAATATATTTTTTTGTTTGCTTTGACACAGAGAATTTAATGCCCAAATTTGGTACAAATCCGATAATGTTGATGTTTCATGTCTGGATAGGGGGCGCTATAGAGTTCACTTTTCATATACTTTATAGTTTATTATATTCAGTCCATGTTCAAGCTTTAGTGATTCAGATTTCAGCACAATCAGAGAAAGTCTGTGCGTGTAGTAATTTTTGAACTATTTATTGGGGGAGTCTTTGAGCCCCTCCTTGCCAACCGTGGGAAACACCCCATATCCATAATATATTTTTTTGCTTGCTTTGATACAGAGAATTGTATACCCAAATTTGGTACAAATCCGATAATGTTGACATTTCTTGTATAGGCTAGGTGGCGCTATAGAGTAACTTTTCATGTGCTTTATAGTTTATTATAATCAAGCCCTAATCAGGCATTAGTGATTCAAATTTCAGCACGATCAGACAAAGCCTGTGTGTGTAGGCATTTTTTTACTATTTTTTTATTGAGTCTTTGCGCCCCTGGTGGCGAACAATGAAAATTGCACCATTTCCATAATAAAAGATTTTACTTGAAATCATGCATAGAATTTAATCCCCAAATTTGGTCCAAATCCGATAATGTTGACGTTTCACGTATACACTAGGTGGCGCTACAGAGTTCACTTTTATTATATTTCATATTTCATCACATTCAGGCCGGGATCACACAATAGTGATGTGAGTTTGAGCTCTGTAAGCCAAAGCCTGTGGCCGTGAGAGGTCATCAAAGAAACAGGAAACGAAGGCGTTATTCGCCGGCGTGCTACGGACAAACCGTGAAAAAGTGCACTGAGAAAAATAAGGCGTTTGTGGACCCACATCTGTAGATGTGACTTGTCAAATCTGAGCTCGTTTGGACCAAAAAGAAGACACTTGAAGACTTTGGCGTACACGCAGTTAAAACGGCGGTGAATTTTTGATCCAATATGGCTGACTTCCTGTTGGTCATAGAGATGTGCTCCAATTCATCTTTTGGCTTGTCTCATGGTTCTCTGTCACTGTGCCGAATTTCGTTTCCCTGCGACAAACTTTGCTTGTCCCCTCTCCCATAGGGGTCCAATTCTAGGGGGCGCCGTTGAGTGGGGCCACATTGGTCATTGTTGCGATCTCCGTTTTATCGAATTTTTCGCCGGGCCGGTCGATTCTATACCCCCATGTGAGACTTTTCGTCGACGTTCAAGGGGTCAAAAATGCGATCATTTTGGCGGAAGAGGAATAATAATAATAATAATAATAATAATAATAATAATAATAATAAACAATTAATAATAATAATAATAAAGAAACCGAGCAAGAACAATACCCCTCGCCACTTCGTTATGCGAGGGCCAAATATATTTTTAAGGTTGTAATTTTGCGATATATCCACGAGATGGCCTTACAACACGCATGATAATTGTGCAGGTTTGCGGCTTGACTTTTCATCTCGATCTAATCCTGCTAGAGTTTCTGCTGACACCTTGAAAAGGCTGAAATATTGAATAAAGTGTTCACGTTAGGAGCAACAATTTTCCTATAAGGATATAGGTAGAACTCTGATTAAATGAAAAGTTGATTTTACTTTATATTTGATAGATACGTTTTCTTTTTTAGTTGTTACGTGGGCATAAAAAGTTCAGTCAGAGTTTGCTTCCTTTTGAACGCGTGAGTAACTGAAGGCGTGGAGTGCAGTTGGAGCAGTCACAGCCCGTGTCAGACTGAGCACCGCCCATTGACTCTTGGCTACTACATTTCCCTTACAAACGCCGCTGCGGGTTAGATTGACTTGGGGCCGACCTTATTCACCCATTAAGACCAGAAAAAACGACATGAGGTCTCTGGGAAATAAGTGAAACCACTGAAGCTGTGACAAGGTAAGGTTTTTCTCAATCTTCAATATCTAGAGACATTAAAATTAAAGCATATTGCACAATAAGTCATGGAATGATAAAAGACTAGTGTAGAAAGATAGAAAACTGGCTATTCAAACCAGAAAGGCATGATCATTTACAATCATTAGTCATTAAATATGCCTAATGTAAAGCTGTATCTACAGACTCAGTGTGACATCTGTTTTTGTTGTTGTTGTTGTTGTTTTTTTAACTTATTGCTGATGACAAACTGGCACTGGTGTAACCTGCAGACCCTTCTGCTCCATAAAACACGTTCTACATAAATCACTGTTGAGAGAAGGCTTTTCAAGCATTTCTGCAACAGGCACTGTCTTTGAATGGGTTCATAGTTGAGTTGTTGTGTATTTAGTACTATCACAAACATAGTCTAACCCTTCTGGTACATGTTAATGAACTTGACCCACTTATCTTTTCAGTTACTGCAGTTTACCTCACCTGTAAAGAACCTGGCCTGCCTCTGGACTGGTAATGGCCCAAACAGCATTATAAAGAAAGGTGTGGTGTCATGTGTGGTGTTGACAGTTTAGACAGCTTCACTGTAAATATGTGTGACAGGAAGCTGTGTGCTAATGGTTTTATAAGAAGGGTCATTGTCTACACTTATTGCATCCATGTACTTCTATGTTTGATGGAAAGGCTGCTTGATTAACACAGGAGATATGTGGAAGAAGAAAGTATAAATCAGTAAGTCAAAGATGCAGTTTGTTTCCTGATTTCCTGGTGGAGGATCTGCCACAGCCTTGTCTCTATCAAAATGTTATTTGTTTTCTATGTATCCCACTGCTATGCTAGTATTCAGCTGGTACTACATTACACCTTGAGTCAGTGTTGGCACCACTTACCTCTGCTTCAGCCAGTGAATGTGATAAAATCACAGGCCAAGAGAATTAACCTCAGGCTGATTTATTCAACTCAAGATGAAAAGATTGTTTTAATATCCTACATTTATAGAGCCTACTGCACTTCTCTTAACCTCATTAATGTTTATATTAGTGTATCAGTGCTTGTTTGTATGTTGTTTAGTTAATGCCTAATAACTATCTATGTCTTACTAACATCATTATACAGAAATAAAAGTTTAGCTCCGTTAGGCCAACATTTACATAACAGCTTCGAGTGCTTCAGTTGTGGCAGCTACGGTATCTTTTTGTGTATGGTGTGAAATCTATGTGAATAATGAAATATGTTTTGTTAACTTTTGTTTTAAGCAAAACAAAAAGCAATTACAAAAACATTGAATAAATCACTTTGTTGCAATGAATATGTGAATATGCAACATTTTAGCTAATTGCGCTTCCATTTGAACTAACTAGTCTGCATTAAAAAACACCAAATCTATCCCAGGAAGGTTTTGTCTGAATTAAATTGACTAGTTACTATCAAGTTGGCCTTTGTACTCTTGCAATCATTCGAGTACAGTTTTTGTCTACTGAGTCCACTTGTGTTGATACATGCAAGGGTCATGTGATGTTTCGGTAACATAATGCTCCTCTATTTTGAATCTGTTTTTAGCGATGTTGACTTCTATTCCTGTCAGGCTTTAATCCTGACTCGCAATCCTTCAGCCTTGAATGAACGATCTTTGGAAAGGCCAGGCAGTTTTGCTCCTCTGTGTTCTCATGATCAAATGCAAAATATCTGATCTGAAAATGGAGAATCTAGGTCAGAATAACTGGTCAGAGGTAATTGTTTTGGAAAGATTTTGACTCAGTGCAGCTTTTTACTTCGCATGTCTTGATAAATCATTGTCATGTAGCGCTCACACCTCCAGACAAGCCCCTAGTGCCTATTCCCTTTCTCTAAATGAGCAGTTTTCACCTCTGAAGATGATGGGCACAACCGTCTAACAGTGTATTTATCTCACCATAAAATGTTTTTGAACTGGTTTTTAAATTGCAGGAGTGACTTGTGGAGGGCAGAGCTGAAGTCCTCATGAAGTTTATACTGTTTTGGAGACACACTGGCTGCTTATCAAGCCAACAGAAGGTTCCTTCCTGGTTTTCTTCGGTCTGCTCTGTAATTACTGTTCCTCGTTGGCTTCACTGCACATTTTCCAGCACTTCCAATGTTGCCCTGCGCCGTCCGGCTTCCTTTTGTGCTTCTAAAGCCTGGAGCTATGTGTGCTGCAAAAACATTGTCACTGGTGGTGGGACACTTGTTGTTTCATTCAGGCTTTCGCTCCTGATTATTCCACTCTATTAGCGTCTATACTTTAGTCCACTCATTTGCTCTCAGTTCAAACACTAGTGATTATTAGCGATTATTTCTATTATGTCCCAAAGATTTGTATTGAACCAATCAAAACGAAAAAAACTGAGACACTTTCAGACATATTCTTCTTGACTCTTTTACTTTACTCTGTTGTGTTTAAGTGACCACGATTCTAATTAATTGTTGCAGCCTAAATATGTATAAAATTTTGCTTTAAAAATTAAATTTACTTTATAGTTCATGTATAATTTCCCAATTAGATTACCACCACAAACTGGGAAACTATGTGTATTACCTAGTACTTACTTTGAAATAAATCTAATATAGTTTTGCTTGGAAACTAGGGCTGCTATCATTTATTTTCTTGTGACTTCTTTCTAGTTTTTGGTTTATTAACATGCTAACTATTTTTGCTTACCATTTTTCCTGAAAAGAGTGAAACCTCAAATATGTAACATGCAATTCCTGTAGATGACACACTATAATTTGAGTAAATCCCCCACAAGCCCATGCATATTATTTTAATGTTGTGGGTCTGTGTATGCGTGCATGTGCGTGCTTCTTCACTCTCTGAGCTGTCCAGGTGAGACAGGTACATTTTTCAGATTCCTCACATTCTTCATGTTTAATATATGACACTGATCCCTCTCTGAAAAACACAATACTTTTACCTGCACATCTTTAAACCTCTACAGTAAGGTTGCACAATTAATCAAACTGAAAAAAGAATCACAAAAGCTGTCATTATTTAGACATTATAATTTAAAAGATTCTTGCAGTAGTTTATCAGTTTATATTTCAATCTTCTCTCAAATGCTAATTGTTACTGGAGTTATTCACAATGTGCAGATTTTAAAACATACATTTCAAGTGAACCTCTCTCAGATACAAGGACTTTCTTCAGACAGCTTCAGTCAGTGGGGTCATTCTTCAGGCTGACCATAGATCCAAAAGTGACAGTAAACTCCCTGATCCTCTTAATCATGATATCCTGGGACAGTGATGTGTGGTGGGAGGGTTTGTCCTGTATTCTTTCCACTTTGTCTGTCATTATTGTATTTTTACAGCCGTTCTGTGGGTGAGCTCCGTCTGCCCACAAGCGACTTTCCATGCAGTCAGGCCTGAGATGGTGAAGTCATAGGACTTCTCTCAGACAGTGCTGTGTGAGCAGCAGTGACTTAGCTCTGCAACAGTCCATGGTACCTTTTCATCTGACATATCTAACAGATGGTTCCAATCATTATAATGGTCTCTTCTCAATCTAGAAAGCAAAATGAAGCTGTTTGAAGTTTTAAATCAAGGCAAAAGTTTTTTAAGCAGCAGTAGTCATAATTATATATAAGCAACTGTAAATTGAAATAATCTGAAATGAGTTCTTGTCTTAATTTAATAATTTAATTGGTTAATTTATCTGAACTATTACCTCAGTCCATGTTTTGGTAAAACCTAAAAAGGTTTGTTAAGGTTGTTAAATCAAAAAAGAAAATAAGGCGAAGGCTAAAGGTCCAGGAAAAGTGCAGCACTCATCTCCAGAGCTTGGCCAGGCTTGTTCAATACTACCTTAGCTGGAGGATTTACATTATGCAATTCAACAAAAGCATAAACTCTTAATCTCTATTCTCAAAAAGGTTTTAAAACAGGCCTACAAATCTTTTATTGCTCCCAGGTCTCATTTTTACAAATACAATTAAACTGTTATAAATTATTATTTCATCAAAGTGACCTTCAGGACAAAACCACTGTACTGTATTTTTTGTCTATCTGAAAAGGAGATTGTTTTAACATCTACATTGAAATGCATGCAGACTTTGGACTTACTCACAATGAGTAAACTGGCCTAGTCTTGAATCATTATTGCCCCCAGGATCCTCACATACCACATGCTAAAATTCAGTTCTCTTTTCAGTCAATACAATGCATGAAGAATGAACTTTCCTCCCTCTTATACTATGTCTCTGTCTTTGTCATCGCGGGGTTCTCATTGATAGTTTGAGAGGAAAACAGCATGGTGAATGTGGTTTTTGTGAATAGCAGAGTGCTGAGGCCAGTGGCTGGGCTGGTGAAGAGGTGGGCTCCTGCTGATGCGGCGGCTCTGTGATCCACGTGGCACTGTGTTTTGTCACTGTAGGTAACAGCCTTAGGGGACAGGGACCTGGAAGTATGTGTGACTTTATAGAGAAGTGTACTTATGTGTTTTACTAACTAGTTCTGCAAACATGAGCAATAAACAGTGGAGTGAACTTTGAGATACAGTTGGTATGTGCAATAAATCAAATAAAGTTTAAATGAGATTCAGCATCAATGATCAGCTTCGGTCATTTTTTTACTGAGAGGTCTACAGTCAATCCTCTATCTGTAAAAGCATGTGGTTTAGAGCTTAGAGTTCAGACTATAGCGGAACAAATTTTATTATTTTTTGTTTTAAACAGCACTGACTAAATGTAAAATTGTGATAGCGCCTAGGTCTATATCATATACAGTCTATGGTTTACATGCTTTTTACATGCTTTGGAAAAGTTAAATCAAAATATATAATATTGCAAATGCATAATCGTAAATATATAGCACTCAAAACTTGGGGCTTATTATTGAATTAAAATCATGACCTAATTAATTTATTTTAGAATCATAATTGAAAAGTCATGAAAAACTTGAAAAATGTGGACTTTAAAACATGAAAATACAAAGTCAAATGACATGATGATCTTATCAGCGTTAGTTAAAGTTAGGCTAAGTCTATGTTTTGCTATTGTGTAATTTTGATTGCCAGGAGGAATTCTTGTACCTGTTTTTGTGCTATTTAACAGATAAGGACAGAGGCAAATGTGAAAGAGTGAGATCACTGGTCTGTAGAGCTGCAGGCTTGTGTTCTGTACTATCTTTGACCATACAGAGAACTTAGGCACATTTAGAACAACAGTCACATTTTGCCACCTGAGACCCTGTGTGCTGGTGATGACAGTGGGGGGATTACTGCTGGGGTCCCTGAAAATCCAGCATGACCTGCCCATCCAGCTCTGTGGGATGTTAAAGAATCAAAACAGTTTCTCTGGAAACTGGGGGAAGCTGTGGCCTCCACCCATGAGAGCTCAGACGCTAAATGCAGAAAGTCTGCTTTGATGTTTTGGACATGGATATTTTGGCCTCATTTGAAAAACACTTGATGGTTGATTGGAGAAAATATTAATTTCAGCTTTGCCTTTTTTCAAATGTAACACCCTCTTACATACTGATAAATACTAAGTCCAAACACTATTCAGGAATGAACAGCTTTTCTGTGGGTGGGAAACATTATGTTTCCTGTTCATTTGTGTAAACTCCTATAGACCAGCCCAAGAAATATACTGCATAACAAGGGTTTCTCAAAGTGCGGGGCAGGTACCACTGGTCTGTCATAATATTTGCTCAGCCTGTTAAATTTTCCTCTTTTTTTTCTTAACCTTAAATTTGGAATCTATAATTGTGTTGATACTTGTTTGAGAAAGGCAAATTGTATTTCCAAAAGGACCGTTTTGCCAGTTGGTAATTCAGTAAGTACTATGTACTATTGTACAGTATTTTTTCATAGGACCAAGCCTTGCCTGAGTTGAGACCTGCTTACATAAGTTGCTTATCTACAGTAGAGTGACTCCTTAATATTATATCACTGCCGTGCCTGTAGATGGAATGTTATTGTCAATAGGCAATACAAGAGTTTGTTCACCAGTCTAAAGCTACTTATTATGGTAATCTGGAGCTACAGGGTAAATAAAACACATCTGCCTTGTCTACAGCAGTGATGCAACAAACAAAGAAAAATGTTGAAGTAATGAAGTGAATCAGAGCTAATCATAGAGCATGAGGAGACAAGTGTTGCCTCCAGCGATTGTGCAAGAAGTCTTACCCCATGACATCAGACCTTATGTGTTTCTTCTCCAGACAGGGGCAGCATGAAGTAGCAGAGGGAGTAGCCACATCTGGAGGAGGACTGAACTCTGCAGCAGCACATTGGACTCTCCACATGCCCCACCACAGGACCACAACCATGGGGGAGACGGACGAGGACAGTGTGACCAAGCTGTTTGAGAACTTTGTGCAGGCATTCACATGTAAGGGCACGCTGCAGGCCTTTAATGTGATGTGCCAAAAACTGGACCTAGATCCATCAGACAGCAGCACGTTCTATGCTGAGCTGAAGGCCAAAGTGATCTGCTGGAAAGCCAAAGCACTATGGGCCAAACTGGACAAGAGAATGTCCCATAAAGAGTATAGGAAAGGTCAAGCTGCTGTGGGCACAAGGGTAGGTTCATTATATTTTATATCTGTTTCTATCTATTTTGATTTACATTTGACAGAAATTATTCATTTTTAACCTAATTAGAACTAATTACAAGATTTTTTCCTGGGTTAGGAGAGTTGTTGCTTTTGTGATGTTTTTTTTAAGTTTTCTTTTAGCATTTAAAAATAGATACAAAAAGCATTTCAAGTATGTTCTTAGTGTGCTCCAATCCTGTTTCTCCATTCTTGGCTTTTGTAGTTGGTAATTCTGAAACTTGTACTTAGCTGAAAAGATTTCTAATATTTGCAAATACTTTAATGATATATGCATTATTAGATGAAAAAAAATAAATTACTATGCAGTTGGATACAATGTGGGATACAATGGATAACTGAAGATATAAGGCATACATGAGGTCAAAACAATAGGTGTAGGTGTTTTATTACAAGTTACTCAGTGCTGGGGGTGTTTCTTTCCTCAGTATGCATGGTGCTGTGTAGACAGTAAAAACATCAGTGAGGCCTGTAAATGATGAGAGGGCCTTCTGCAGTGTGATTACCTGTCCGCCATCAGCCCACAGCACCATGAAAGAGTGTTTTTATTGCACACACACAGACAGCATCACTCAGCAGCTCAAATTATTTGGCTTGCGTTTTACCATAGTTCAAGGTATGCAGTTTGATTGGCTCATCTGCAAAGGAGACCAAAATGTCTGGTGTCTGTGGGATTTTATAGTTTTGCCAGTGTTGACAGAAAATGAGAGACAGTTGTGTTATAGATGAAAAATGTGCAGTAATCAGTACACAAGTCCTTGAAGAGTGCATCATATAGTTCATATCATATTTTTCTGCAAAGTAACGATTGGACTTGAAGGTGCAGAACCGTAGTATTAATGCAGATTCTATTTATGTACAGATGTATATATATATTTTATTAATATGATAATTGTTTTTTTTACCTTGCTTATATTCTCTGTTCCACCTTGAGGTAATACAGAAAGTGCTCCATTGTGTTTTTAAACTCCTTACACCTTCACCAGAATCATCTAACTAATTTTAGCCCTGGAATTGCCAATCTCTTCAGAAGAAAAGGTAAAAGTAGCTGTTAACTTGAAAACTACTGCTTCATGACATGACAAGGTGGAACAGAATATCTTAAGCTTTGGAGATGTAGAAAGCCTAATAATAAAGGACTCAAACTTGTGTGAATGAAACAAAACACAATCCCAGATATGTTTTTGATGTGGTACCAGCATTATAACCTAGCTAAAAGCTCTCAAGGATCAGTTTTGTGTAATATAAGATTTTTAATGATAAAGTAATGTACCATGTGCCGGGCGGCACGGTGGCTGAGTGGCAACACTCAGGCCTCACAGCAAGAAGGTTGCAGATTCCGCGCCTTTCTGTGTGGAGTTTGCATGTTCCTCCCCATGTCTGGATGGGTTTCCTCTGGGTACTCCGGTTTCCCCCGTCAACCTAAAACATGCCCGCACCCCTATGAACTAACATCAAGGACCATGACGTCCACCCTCCTGTGGGCTCACCACCCGCAGAGGGGTTCATAGGAGGGGTCAGGTGCTATGAGTATTGGGCAGCAAGCTGCCCCCACGACCCAGCCGGAGTAAGCGGGAGAAGATGGATGGATGGATGAAGTAATGTACCATTCTCCCTTTCACCGAGGGCTGTGCTGATCACTCACTCTTTTCTGCAAGAAGGGTTTTAAAGGATGTGATGTCACCTCTGTTTTACGGCCTGACACATCTGGGCTTGGTGACATGTTACTATAAAAAATTAACAAGTCTAACACAACCTGTCAAATGAATGCAGTTGTTTTCAGGTGTTTCATATGTTGCATTGCTGGTGATATTCAGATTAACTAACTATAAAGATTGTGAAAGCCAAGATAATTAGTTTTATCTATCACTAATTATTCAGGGCACATTGCAAGAACTAGAAAATTATAACAATGACAGATTTAAGAATCTAAATTAAGATAATCTGATTTAATTTAATCTAAATATAGCAATCAATGTACACTCAAAAAATAAACCTAAATGTAAAGTGCTTTTGTATCTGGCTTTTTGCATCACATGGAAGCATGATTTCACTGAACACATTACAGATGGACAGTAACTGTTAAACCAATCTTAAATTGGATAGAGTGATTGAGATTCATGGCTGTCAGAGGAGTCACATGGGCATCATATATTTTGTTATATATATTTTTTCCAAATGGCAAGCCAAATTATCAGCACAAGCTTGTTTCCGTGATAACATGGATGGAAACAGGATAAAGCCTACCTCTAACCTCTAGCAATGACACACGGAAACAGCACATCTGTGAAAACAAAACATTTGTAATGCAACCTGAAACAACTTTTATTTTTATGGAAAGGAGGGACTACTTTTCAAATGTTGTCCAAGCAGGCATTTGTCTGTAAGAACATCTTGATCTTGTTGTTGTTGTTGTTGTTGTTGTTGTTGTTGTTGTTCTTTTTCTTGTTCTTGTTCTTGTTCTTGTTCTTGTTCTTGTTCTTGTTCTTCTTCTTCTTCTTCTTCTTCTTCTTCTTCTTCTTCTTCTTCTTCTTCTTGCATTGTGTAACTTCTGGTAAAGGGCTTGTCAAATGCTTTTTTTCATGGAGATGTTTTTGCTTTGTCTGGAATGTTTCACAGTATAGTATTTAATCTTTCATTCATCATGGGGACCAAACCAGATCAAGCTACAGGTCAGATCTGTGGCGAGACAACCCTGCTCACAGTCAGAATGCCTGTTTTTCTAGGTATTTTTGACCACTTGTAATTGAATAAGTGTAAGGTAGAGCTGCATAATATCATACTGTGGAGCATTCTAAGCAAAGTAATGACATATTCAAAGAAACAAGCAGGTGACAGACCCCCACAAAAAAGTTACACAGTGCATCTTTAATGTTGTACCCAAGACCTATTATTAATCAGTGTCAATATTTTAATCACTGCATAATAGGAGACAGAAGATTTTGAGATAAGGGAAGTAAAAGGGAGTTCTTGTTTGTATCTGGTGCTTATAACACCAGGCCACTTATGGTGAGACTTTGTCTTACTCACCCCCCACCTCCAAGCAAAAACTTAACAACACACTTAGCAAGCATCCCTATGGAGCCAAACATCTCCCTTTTGAAGTGCACAGCACAGGAGTTTGAACAGCTGGCAGAACGCACAGTGCACAAAACTGATATTGTGTCCTCAGTGATACATCCAGGAAAGCAGGATGGCTCAAGCCCGTCTAAGTATCTACTCTGTTTTGGACACCATGGAAAAAATAGATCAGTTTAGCATTTGTCTGTGCTGTTCTTATAATGATACTGTTTTTTAAAGGGTGCACTGTGTCATTTTTCTGGTGAAAAGTCTTCCTCCTGCTTTTCTCCATTTAAATGTGCTCCACCTAGTATGATATTAAACTTGTCTGTCAATATTAAGTCAAGCAGGAAGGTTTATTCCTTGTCAGAGGTTAACTCTGGTAACAGCACCCCAAGTCATGGCATGATGAAATATTTTCTAAAAAAATAAAATAAAATTGCACACATGGCAGGGAAAAAACATATCCGTGGAGAAATCACCCCACCATCAAGTTTTATAGCATAATGGAACTTTAGCTTTTGTACATTTTTACTCAATATCGCGTTAAGCCAGAACATGCGCTGACACGCACTATAGTGACCTCATGCATTTGTTCATCATCACGCAGATATAGTAAGATGAGTAAGAGGCTGGAAATGTAAAACATAAAATGGTTTAGTGATAGGTACCTAGAGCAAACATTCCTTTGGGCAAATATTTTTGCAGTGTTTTGTTTGTAGTGCCTAGAAACCCTTCCTCATCTTTCATCCGTGCATGTTCTCAAACCTCCAGGTGTTCACCACTTGAGTATTAGAGCATTTAAGTCAAGTGTGCTTATGTGAGATTTAACACTGCAAGTGGAGTAAAACTGTGATTTCCCCTAAGAAAAAAATTAGCTAACTACAGCATATAGTATGATATTTTTAATCATGTTTATGTGCCATTTTCTTTTTAGTGCCTGATCATTGGTGGAGGGCCTTGTGGTTTACGGACTGCCATTGAGCTTGCACTGATGGGAGCCAAAGTGGTGGTAATTGAAAAAAGAGACTCTTTCTCGAGACACAACGTGCTGCACCTTTGGCCTTTCACCATACATGACCTACGCGGGCTCGGGGCCAAAAAGTTTTATGGAAAATTTTGTGCTGGAGCCATAGACCATATAAGTGAGTAATCATTTTAAACACAGTATTCTCTCCATATGATAAGAGTGGGTGTGTACTTTTGATTAATGTAACAATATATTCAGAGTGTCCTGATTCCTTGCTTGTATGATGTTTTTCGTCACATCATATTTTCAACGAGGCAATGGTTAGCAAGTGCCAGGGAATTATATTCCGTGTTATGCTCACATCTTTATTTATTTTTTTTTTTAGATTTGTTTAAAATGAAGTCAAAAGTATGTCAGAATGGTATAAACAATGTTTTGGGTCCAACAGGTATTCAACAGCTGCAGCTCATCCTGCTGAAGGTGGCCCTGCTTGTTGCTGTAGAGTTTCATATCAACACAGAGTTTGTCAAACTGCTGGAGCCTCCTGAGGACCAGGAAAATAAAGGTATTTGGATGTCAGCCTCATGGGACATGTCTGCAAGCAGTTTTGGATTTCATCAACAGCAACAAACAGATGAATAGTCCGTTATAAATAGCATTAGTGTTCATTTACATTTTGGGAAGTTCCATGCACACTTCCTGAATTACAAACCTGTTTCTTTGTTCCCTAAAATATTTTAACTTATTTTGTTTTTCTTAGATAACTCTATATTTTCTGACCATTTTACACTTCATAACTGTAGTGTAGTACGGTACATAAATTCAAATACTAGACTTTTTTTCTGTAGGCCTTGGTTTGTAGCATACTATATTGTGTAGCATACTATATTGTGTAACAGTAGCTCAGTTGGTAGAGTGTTTGTCCACTGATCCAAAGGTCAGTGGTTTGAATCTTTCAACATAAACATCACAGGTTGTGTGTTCAGATCCACTGGCCCACAGGTTGGCAATGTGATTCCAGCTCCCACAGATGAATACTGTTGTATCCTTGGGCAAGACACTTAACTACCCTTGCCCGCAGTGTCTGTGTACACTGGTGTATGAATGTATGAATGTGTGTGTAAGTGAATGGTTAAGTGGTTCCTTGACATAAAGCGCTTCGAGTGCCTTAAAGGTGGAAAATCGCTATATAAAAATGTGACTATTTACTATTTGAGCTATGGTTGTTTTGAAAACTATATGACCATAGTTCACTTGAGCAGCTGCTGCTCACTGGATATGTTTTAGACCATTTTATGTAACCCTAGAAACAGTGTAAAAACTGAAAGCTCAGACCAGACCATATCACATTGATAGTGTAGACTACATACAACGATAAGAGCCTTTTCAATATGACTCTTAGGCCATTGTCACACACAAATCTGAACAGAAATAACTTGCCTAGGGCTGTCAGGTGTACTCTTCAGCTATAATGGCTATACAGTGATAACAAGAGCCGTGCCTAATTTTAAACCTACACTTATCCCTCCTGTTCTTGTGTGACAGACTTAGAGGTGGCCTTGACGTCATGGAATGCATTTTTAACATGGTGCTGTTACTTAACACACTGCCAGGAGCTGCTGTGCCAGTCTAAAGCCATCATCCAGAAGTCAACATAGAAACTGATGGTGAAATTATACTGAAGCCAAGATACATATTTTCTTTTAGATAATATATTGTTTCTAAATTGTGCATTACATCATATGATTTATTGTCTCCAAACTTCAAGCAACGAAACAGGTTTGAACCTCACCATGGAGCATACTGTTGTTGTTTCTTTGGGCAAGACATATTGGCCAATTCAGTTGGTGTGTGTTGCAGGTGTGCCCAACTAAATAAAGTGACGGAATGAGACAGGAAATAAAAATGCTTCTCCATTACAGAGATTGGCTGGCGTGCAGCAATCCGTCCTGCTGATCATCCTGTGGCTGACTTTGACTTTGATGTGATAGTGGGAGCTGATGGACGTCGCAATACTCTTGATGGTCAGTGGTAACATAATCATAATACACTCAACAAAAATATAAACGCAACACTTTTGTTTTTGCTCCCATTTGTCATGAGATGGACTCAAAGATCTAAAATTCATTCCAGATACACAATATTACCATTTCTCTCAAACATTGTTCACAAATCTGTTTAAATGTGTGATAGTGAGCACTTTTGCTTTGCTGAGATAATCCATCCCACCTCACAGGTGTGCCACATCGAGATGCTCATCAGACACCATGATTAGTGCATAGGTGTACCTTAGACTGCCCACAATAAAAGGCCACTCTGAAATGTGCAGTTTTGTCTCACAGCAAAATGCCACAGATGGTGCAAGCATTGAGGGAGCGTGCAATTGGCATGCTGACAGCAGGAATGTCAACCAGATCTGTTGCTCGGGCATTGAATGTTCATTTCTCCACCATAAGCCGTCTCCAAAGGCGTTTCAGAGAATATGGCAGTACATCCAACCGGCCTCACAACCGCAGACCACGTGTAACCACACCAGCCCAGGACCTCCACATCCAGCAGGTTCACCTCCAAGATCGTCTGAGACCAGCTACTCAGACAGCTGCTGAAACAATTGGTTTGCATAACCAAAGAATTTCTGCACAAACTGTCAGAAACCGTCTCAGGGAAGCTCAACTGCATGCTCGTCGTCCTCATCGGGGTCTTAACCTGACTCCAGATCGTCGCCGTAACAGACTTGAGTGGGCAAATGCCCACATTCGATGGCGTCTGGCACGTTGGAGAGGTGTTCTCTTCACGGATGAATCTCGGTTTACATTGTTCAGGGCAGATGGCAGACAGCGTGTGTGGCGTCGTGTGGGTGAGCGCTTTGCTTATGTCAATGTTGTGGATCGAGTGGCCCATGGTGGTGGTGGGGTTATGGTATGGGCAGGCATCTGTTATGGACGAAGAACACAGGTGCATTTTATTGATGACATTTTGAATGCACAGAGATACCGTGATGAGATCCTGAGGCCCATTGTTGTGCCATACATCCATGAACATCACCTCATGTTTCAGCAAGATAATGCACGGCCCCATGTTGCAAGGATCTGTACACAAGCTGAAAATGTCCCAGTTCTTGCATGGCCAGCATACTCACCGGACATGTCACCCATTGAGCATGTTTGGGATGTGCTTGACCGGCGTATACGACAGCGCGTACCAGTTCCCACTAATATCAAGCAACTTCGCACAGCCATTGAAGAGGAGTGGACCAACATTCCACAGGCCACAATTGACAATCTGATAAACTCTATGCGAAGAAGATGTGTTGCACTGCATGAGGCAAATGGTGGTCACACCAGATACTGACTGGTTCTGAGTCCCCAGACCCCCAATAAAGCAACAACTGCACATTTCAGGGTGGCCTTTTATTGTGGACAGTCTAAGGTACACCTATGCACTAATCATGGTGTCTGATGAGCATCTTGATGTGGCACACCTGTGAGGTGGGATGGATTATCTCAGCAAAGCAAAAGTGCTCACTATCACACATTTAGACAGATTTGTGAACAATGTTTGAGAGAAATGGTAATATTGTGTATCTGGAATGAATTTTAGATCTTTGAGTCCATCTCATGACAAATGGGAGCAAAAACAAAAGTGTTGCGTTTATATTTCTGTTGAGTGTAGGTCACTTTCTTAGTATGTTTAAATCCTTTTACATATAGCTATAGTGGTCAGTCCCAAATTTCCATAATAACATAATGTTTTGTGTCACTTGATTGCTTCATAAGAATGATTTTGATGTGTGTTTATGACTTCTTCACCCTCCTCCAACCTTTCTCTGATCCTGGCCCAGACCTTATAAGTAATCTGCAAATTAATGCAATGTTTTAGTGCTCAGTCTCGCAATTTATACAGATAGAATGGGTTGTCAGTACACTGTTTATTACACAGCTTGTTTCCACGTGATTATAATGACAAATAAGGTCTTATAATGTTTTATAAGTTGGTCACTCAATAGGTAGACCAAAATAGCATACACAAAGTGTAGCAGGTTGAACTCAAATGCCAAAGAACTGTAAGCTCCCCTGGATGTCTTCTGAAAATGAGGAGGCAGAGTAATTTTATTAAATAATCCCAATTAAATCAAGAAAATGTGTGTGTACTGAAGGTGAAAGTAGACATACCTCACAAAAAGCAGATCTCGCTGCTAGAGCTAGTGCTAACTTATTGGATGAATGCCATGTTATGTCTCATTGTTGTGGTTTCTCTCTTTAAAATGTTGTCATCGAACAACCATTTTACACCAGATACTTATTCCTAAAAAGGGCATTTCTGGGCCAGTACTGAATGTGTAGCTCATTTTCCAAATTGTGAATATGCCTTGGGGAGATGCTTTTCCCTTGCTTAGGACCAGAGCTCCTTGCACTGTTGTATACGAAATAGTGGACTGTCCTCTGATAATAAGTACTTCAGTCATTGAGTGAGAGGAAAATGGCTGCATTGTTTCATGGCTAAAGCAGATATTACCTCACTCACATATATTGAATAAACTTAAAACAACAAATATTTCTCAGCATGTGACTATGGTTCACTGTCAGTCATCTGTGTTAGAAAATCAGTAAAAAACTTTAATCAAATCTACTACCATCATATTTTTAATATTTAGCAATGACTACATAAGTAGTCATTTGTTTGTGAACAGGCTTTTTGTTACAGTTTCACACCTTCTATTTATTGTGTGTGGTTATGGTGTGTGGTGTGTCGAGGTGTTACTAAGTTGACAGTTGCTTTACCTTGGTTTGTTTGTGTAAAAAGACCTCTTTTATTATAAAACTGCTATGTTGTAATTAAGATTTAGGCCTGGATTTACAGTATCCAAGATTACTGCAGGACCTTTCATGCATTCATTCCATATTATCTCTTATATCCCTGTATGTATCCTTTTCATAGGTTTCAAAAGGAAGGAGTTTAGAGGGAAGCTGGCCATTGCCATCACGGCTAACTTCATCAACAGAAACACAACAGCTGAGGCCAAGGTGGAGGAGATCAGTGGAGTGGCTTTCATTTTTAACCAGAAGTTTTTTATGGACCTCAAAGAAGAAACGGGTATGTGTGAAAGATTAGTAAAAAAAGACAAAACAAATATATCAATGAGTAGAGTCACAGTAAAGAGTGACAACAACTGATAGAAATCTAGAAAAAAAATAGAAATGCAAGACTTAGTCCCTGATGTGAGATTGTTTCCTGTGAATTCTCACGGCTGGCTTTACACAGTCACACATGAACATGAAGAAAAAAAATATACACATATAATGCAATACTCTAAAACAAACAATGAGTAAAATGTTGTGGAGTGACCATAGTGCAGCTGAGTGAATTTACAGAAATATGGCATTTTTTGCAAGTGTATAATATACAGAATTTATATGAATATTTGACGAATTGCAATAGAAACATGTCATTTGTTGCAGGTGTAGATTTAGAGAACATTGTGTACTACAAAGACAACACACATTATTTTGTCATGACTGCCAAGAAACAGAGTTTGCTGGACAAAGGAGTTGTCATAAATGTAAGTTTTCTAGTTATCTCTTCTCATAATTCACTTGGCATAGCTTTTCAGTAAATAAATAATAAAAAAAATATGTTTTACACATTAGGATTACATAGACACACAGATGTTGCTGAGCAGTGAAAACGTCAACCAGGAAGCTCTTCTCTGCTACGCCCAGGAGGCAGCTGACTTTGGCACCCACTACCAACTTCCTATGCTGGATTTTGCCTTGAACCACTGTGGCCAGCCAGATGTAGCAATGTTTGATTTTACGAGCATGTACGCCTCTGAGAACGCCGCTCTGGTCCGGGAGAGGTTTGGACACCAGCTGCTGGTGGCACTGGTTGGCGATAGTCTGCTTGAGGTAAAGAGTGAATCATGTTTTGTAGGGCTGCACAAAAAAGACTAATTGATTAATTTGACAGAAAAACAGTTCATTTATTGTATTTATATTTGATGCTATAAAACCTCACATTCTGGAGGAAACATAGGCATATAAACAGTAATGTTATTTATTTATTTATTTGTTTATTATTTTTATTTATCTTTGTCTTTCTCTATTGCAGCCCTTCTGGCCCATGGGAACAGGTTGTGCTCGAGGTTTTCTGGCTGCGTTTGATCTTGCCTGGATGGTCAAGAGCTGGGCTGAAGGCCGACCTGTCCTGGAGGTGCTGGCTGAGAGGTGTGAGCGATCAGATGTGTCCCTTTCACCAATTTTGGAGTACATGGACAATTTGGGAGTTAAAACATTAAGTTTCAATATACTGTTTCTTTTACAGAGAAAGTGTTTACAGATTACTTCATCAGACGACACCTGAAAACATTGCTAAAAACTTTGATCAGTACACCATCGACCCTGGGACCCGTTACCCCAACCTGAATGTGTCCTCTGTCAGGCTACACCAGGTTTTTATTCATCTTCACTTGAGCTTTCTTTTTTTTCCATAGCAAAAGACAAATTCATTCAAACTTCTTTCATTTTTCCATTTTGTCAGGTGCGTCAGTTGTACATTAGTGGAGAACTGAAGAACTGTTCTCTAGAGCGGGCTGCTACCATTCGTCGACCAGTCAATCTCTGCAGACAAGGTCAGTGTCACTGAGGTGGTGTGTGTCATCCTGGTTTCACCTGGTTAAAATTCTCAATGCCAGGTGTAGCCTGTGTTTAGGCCATATTTAGTAATAATGCAAAAAATTAGGTTAAGGCCTTCCTTTTTTAGAACGTACACATCTCAATCAATCCACTAAACCTCTCTCCAGCGCAGGCACCAATAACTGACAATATCTGATGTTTATTTTTACATGTGGCCTCTGTGGAAGATTTCTTTAAAAAAGAAGCTATGAGATGTGGCAAGAAAGTCAAACACATGCTTCTACTCTGACCTAGCATATATGACATGAAGGAACTATATATAACATAAACATGAAGAATACAATATGCCACACAAAGTAAACTTTCCCCTTCATGTCCACTGGGAATTTATATTTCAGTTTTTATTATTTTTGTCATATTATCAAGTTCATGTGGACTGATGGAGTCACGAGGTTTAGTCTCAAAGGTAACTCAAAGGTTAATACTTGGTGCAACATGTAGTTTTTCTAATGAAAATGGTTGGAATGTTCCACTGTCTGGCATTAAATTTATCTCCATGGCCACAAAAACTTTTGGTACCACATCTGCGATTAGTTTAATGCCATACTGTGGAACATTCCATGCTAAAACAGTAACATCTCATGGTTTTATTTTGATATCTGTTTTTTATAGAGTCAGAGATTCGACCAGCGAGACTCCTCAGCTGGTGCCAGAGGCAGACAGAGGGCTACAGAGCCGTGCACATCACTGACCTGAGCTCATCTTGGCTCAGCGGCACGGCCTTTTGTGCCCTCATTCACCGCGTCAAACCTCAGCTCATGTACGTATACTGTGTCTGCACTGGCCTGAAGCGTGGAATAACTGTAGTATTAATCCTGTAATTTTATATGAGCCCAGTGTTCGCTATATTCTAATTTACTCGGAACAAGATGTGTTTGGTAACAACATACTGTAAAGTCTCCCATGGGTGTGCTAAATATGATAGGTATGATATATTTCAACAAGGGCAGGGTTGGTACATACAGAGGGGCGTGTGAAAATGCTTTTAATCAAATAACTGACTGATACTACAGTAATACCCTCAGTGCAAGATATAACAAGTTTTGCCGTTTTTGCTGTTTTATTGCTAATGCTAGCATTAACATGCTTGCATGTTCCTACATGGACAAATAAAACAAAACACAGTTTTGCGTCATCATGCCTTTGTATTATAGTGAATAATGTTAGCAGACGAGTATGTAGGTTTATCAGAATAGAAGCCAGGAATTTCCTAAACCCTGGCAAAATGGCACCATTGTTTGTGTGCAGCTGCTAGGTTACGGCTATTTATACGGTGGTCTGGGATTTGTCACTAAACTCTTTCCATCTCTGTAATTTACCACTATTTCTTTTAAGCTTTTACAACTATTTAAAGATATTTAATTTAAAAAATCCTAATCTTTAATTTTCCATTTAAAGCTAGCATTTTATATTATTGGTTTCTGACACTGACATGATTTTTTTTTTTTTGCATGTGTTTTAATACTGTACCTGTATTTAGTAACTTGATGCTAAAGTTGATAATGAGTAACAAATTGCTTGTATTGTATTTTTCAGAGATTTTGATGCCCTAAATGAGGAAGACCCGGCAACAAATCTTCAGCTTGCATTTGACATAAGCGAACATGAATTTGGGATACGGCCATTTACCACTGGGAAGGAGCTGTGTGCAGAGCAAGAGCTGGATAAGACCAAGATGATCACCTATCTGTCCAAATTTTATGAGCTCTTCCGTGGCACACCTTTACCTGCATCAGGTAAAATCCCCATACTGCATACAAGACATAACACTGTAACAGCTGAAATGTGAAAGGAAAAACACAGATTTCCTCTATTGTTTGCTTGTGGCATTGCTTTTCTAGTTAGATTTGTTCAGAAGTAAAAATTGTGTGAACAGTGATTCACACGTGCAACATTAAATAAATGATGATTTCTACTAAAAATAGAAAGATGGATCAGGACCATAGGGTGCACTATGTCACTTTTCTGGTGGGGTGCCTGCCACTTGCTCCTTGCATTATATGCCAAACTGTGGAACATTCTAGGCAAAGCAGTAACCTGTCTATAGCAATAAGCAGGTGGAGGACCCTTTTCCAGAAAAGTTACACAGTGAACCTTTTCAGCAATAAACACCCATAACAATCAAAATGGTAAAGGTGCGCTATGTAACTTCTACGGTGGAGAGTCTCCAAGAATATTTCTTTTTTTATATTGAATGTTCCGCAGTATGGGATTAAACATATCTGCCTTTCATGTATGCAGTTACAGGTGCAGGCCATGTGCAGGCTCGCTTCTTCGTAGATCTGACCATGAGCTCTATTGTGATAGCAAACTTTATTTCCATACTGTGAAATAATCAAGACAAAGCAGTAACATCTCCAAGGAGACTAACAGGTGGCTGACCATCCACCAGAAAAGTTACACAGTGCACTTTAAAGCTTCATTAATAAAACTCATTACTGTGCAATGTCTGAGTGCTCCCTAATACGTAACATTTGTTTTTGTTTCTGTTGTTTTGATCTTAATAAAAAATACATAAAGGAAATTCCAGGAAAGAAATTGAATCAAATTTCCTTTTGACTTTCTGAGGTGAACCGCACATAGTGTATCGTTCTGTTAGCAAAGGCTTGAGGCATGACAGGAATGCACATCCGCCAAAAGTATGATTTGATGCCGAAACTTTTACTGAACTGGAAACACATATGCTTGTTCTTAGAGATTTATATTATATACTTAATATTATATAGTTTAACCTCAGTTGTCATGTACCAATATTAAGTAATTCAGGCTTCTGGAGCATGTAAAGGGACATCAGGTGGAATTGGAGGCAGCTTACATGATGTTTGTTCCTTAAAATAACCTTTTATGCAATTTATGGTGGGGTTTTTATGGCCTGTGATGTTGAAAAGATATACAGTATATAAATTATATTTTCAGGTCCTAAAGGGGTGGATGAAAATGGTGGAGATTATCCATCTAAAGAAGTCAGAAGTAATAATAATGTGCTCAATATCGCATTGACAAGAAAAAGGATTCCAAAGGTTAGTACATTCAGTTAATGCCTGTTTTCTATTAAATGAAAATATCAGATTACAGTATTCTGTGTTCAGTGTACTGCACTGATGGTTTGATGGCTGCTTAAATAAATATGTTGTTCTCCCAGGATGAAAAGAAAACTGACAGTGCAGACAATATTTACAAACGGAGACGAAAATTTGGTTATTTAGAAGAGGTTTGTTCATGTTTTTTTTTATTTTTTTATAGAAAATAAGTAAGAAACAGTTCTATATGAACTAATAGTTTGTCTCTATTTAGGCCACCAATCTTTCCAGTAAGAAATCTGCTGTGCCAGAGGATACTGGGCCCAAAGAGAACAAAGTGCGCTCAATGGCTTCACAGCTACTGGCCAAGTTTGAAAACAAGCCCTCCACCATTCGAAGACAGGTATTAAAGAAACTCGTTATTTTGTTACAGTTTCCTCTACTTTTCAGTCAATATCTTCATTCTTGCTGTAATTTCTGGCATATCATTTCATCCTTGTCTATTCTTTGCCTTCATGTTTTTTCTTTTTTCCTCAAGTTTGTGCCAAACTGTATTGACTTGACAGAGATTCTGAGCGTCAGGCTCAGACCGACCCCAGCCCCGAAACCTCCTCCTCCAGTTATAGAGGTAGTCTATAGGAGCAATGCATGAAACCTTTCACCTTAATGCACTATATAACAAATCTTAGGCCAGTTTGTCCTATTGCAAGAATTATGCAACATGTTACCTTTGCTACCTTTTTCCCACTTGAGTTCAATGTCTGACAGAAAGCAAAACATAGAAACTTAAAACTTTTTGTATGCTTTTGGTGGTTAGATGTTCATTTGTAGAAGTGCAGAAGGCATTGCTTGTTAAGAAGTGGTCTCACATTTTGTTTGATCACTTTCAGTCAGCTATTACATCACCACATGTGTTTCTGAAACCGACTGGCTCTGTGGACAGGCCCTTCCAGCCTGCATCGGAGCAGCTGTTTTGTGTAGTGAAGCTAAGACATGTCGATCATACACATACCCAGACCATGCCCCCTGCCCGGCCTGAGAGCCCCCCTGCTCCCTCCTGCCCCTCCGCTGTCCAGGTCATGTCCAGAGTCCTGCAGCGCCTCAGAGAAGTGGATCAACACATCTCTGAGGTGAATCTCTCTTCTTTCTAAATCTTCTGCTATTTTCTCTTTCTGTGCTGTCACTGTTGTCTCTCTCATCCCTCAAAATACCACAAACATGCCTGTAATAATATGTGTAAGCATTTATGTGTGCAGTCTGACTGTGAAGTCATATTCTAATTATGGCAAAAATGGCAAGAGAAAGTCTGAGCTCTTGGCAAGGCCTTGAAAACTGGCACGCAGATATATTATTGGACAAAACCAGTGTGTCTGCAAAGGCTGAGCTACCAGAAGACCACTTAAATACTATTGTTTTAAATTAAGTAATGGCTTAGAAGAATTTTCTTGTTAATAATAAGCTAGTTTATACTGTATATCAGCCCACCGGAAGGAAGCCCTGGGGAAGACCCAGGACACGCTGGAGGGACTATGTCTCTCGGCTGGCCTGGGAACGCCTCGGGATACTCCTCCTGGAGGAAGTGTCTGGGGTGTAGTCTGGGAGTTCCTCCTTAAACTGCTGCCCCCGCAACCCTGTCCTGGATAAGTAGAAGAAAATGGATGGATGGATATATCAGTTTATGTAATTTCTTAATTTTAAAATGGCATTACCATCTATTGCCTTTTCATTGCCTGAATCATTCTAGCTTGCAGTAATTGATCCAGTTGGTGCAGAATATCACTTATATGAGTTCTACATTGTGCATATGTGGAGAGGGGTGGGCCATTTGCTTGCTAAAGTAAGATGTCAGATAATTATCTTTAACAAGAAAATAAGATTTAAATATTTTGAAATAAAAATACAACCACAATCATGTTTCATTGTCCTGTTCATAGTACTAATAGTAAGATATTTTACTGTACTCTATGATCACTACTTGAATATTTAAACTTATGCAAAATTAAACTATGAAGATGTTGCTAGTTGCCATTCAATTTGTGAGACCACATCAAGTGTGGTGTGAAACTGAAGTAATAGGTCTGTCACAACACAACCAACCAGCTCATTGTTCTCCTCCCAATAAGAAATATTTCATACCTATCAAATCGAGCTTCTTAAAGGAGCAAGAACAGAGGAGGGCGTTCATTGTCTAGCTTACTAAGAGGTTATCAGGCTGCATAATATTGTAGGCACACAGAGCAGGATTGGTGGTGCAATGTGACTTACTGTAATTACGCTGCTTGGGCGAGTCTTGTGTTCATCTTTTTCATGTCCTGTTACAGATAAAGGCACAGGCACAACAAACAAGAGAGTTTCATACAAAGTCAATTAAAGAAAAGGCAGTTCACCTCACTGGGCTGTTTTCAAGTGAAAGTCCAGCTGCCCCAAAGGTGACTTGTGTCGCAGGATCACATCTTTAACATGTCCCCTGTGCTTACACTAATGGCTTGTTATGCATTCTGTTTGTACAACAGGCATGCATTAATCATTCAAGAAATGAATTTCCCTTTTGTGCACACAATAATCCATACACATTGTAAGTCCTGTACAAGCCTCTCAAATGCTGGGTTAGGTTAGGTTGCTTTATTTGTACCCATAGGCAAATTTGTTTAAAAGTCTACATGAAAGACTTCACCACCATTTACACTGTATTGTTTTAGATAGCTGTATCCAATATGTGGGTTAACTATATGGTAATTAATCCAACATAGACCATAGATGCACTGTGTGTGAATTTGCCGTACCCCTGTTTGAGCCTTGTGTTTTTAATCAGGACCCGCTTCGACAAAACAGAAGTGGGTGTTTTGTGGTGGCACTTTGTGGGTTCTTTTATACTCCACCCATCCCAAGCAGTTCATTTTACTGCTGCAGCCAGATGTTATGGCATTCGCACAACCTAAATATATGAGTATATTCTTGTCCACAGTTATTCCTTAAGGAACAATTGTACAATGTAATTGTTTATAAAACTGTGTATTTTTAAAGGGATATATCCGACACTCTAGTCTAAAGTCCTATGGTTCAGCTACAGTCATACTGTAAGTGCCATCAGCAGAACACCCACGTAGATCTAAACTTATGTATGTGGATGTTTCTTTAGTCGCCCACGCCATCGTCTTTTTATGCACGTAATAGGCTCTGAGTCATGACTGTAGTGGTATTGCTCTAGTCTGGTTAACCTTACGATCCTGAAGCCAGAACTGGGTAATAGAACAACATAATATTAATCATGTAACTCCAACTTGATTTTTTTTTAAACTTATGATTAATCTTTTTAATGATGTGTTCCAAACCATGTAACTTACTTTGACTTGATTGATTTTTACAGGGTGGCATTCGAAGGACAATCCCCCAGTCTGCAGATAGGTGTCGCTCTTGTGACAGACGTGTGTATCTGGTGGAGAGAGTGAGCACTGAGGGACTGTTCTTTCACAGAGAGTGTTTCCGATGCTCCTCCTGCAACTCCTCTCTGAGGCTTGGGGCACACGCCTTTGACACTGAGCAAGGTACAAATTTGTTATGATTTTGAGTCTGATATTTATCATAAAAATAATAAATAATTATTGACCACACAACATTTGTGCTGATGTGACTGTGATCGTACAGGAAAACTTTACTGTCAGCTTCATTTTGGTCAGAGAAACAATGGAACACATCTGAGGAGGACATTCTCGCAGAGACTTGTAAGGGCATCACCTGTCTTCTACTACTAGGCCTACTACAAACTAGAGCTGTATGATGAAGTGTTGTGGCTGCAGTTTGATTTGCTATTTTGTAATAAGCAGCCCTTCTACAAACCCAAATTGTCTAACCTGCTCCTATGCAAATCAAACATACTGTATTACAAACTCACTGTGCTATACACCACTACCTCAGTACTTAATACTCTTCCTTGCCCTTTTCTCTCAGATTCACAACGGAGGTGAAGTTGTGGAGAACTGCACTTTCCAGGAGCAGGCCAGGATTACAATGGTCCCACAGAGTCCCTCTTCAGGTACTTGGTGCTCGTGGGCCCAAAAACAGCTGCAGCGGCCTTTGAGTGTGACACGTGCTGTGTGCAATGCCCCGCGGTACTTATCAAACTGTGTGCGCAGTACTACGCATGCCCTGGCTACTCACCTCACAGAAAACGCCCAGGAATACGCCTTCCTCTTTGAGCTTATGACCATCAGCGTGCCATTGCTGCTAGTTTTACCAGAGGTACTTCACCAAATGTACACAGAAGCAGTACCTGAAGGACCCAATACAATACAGACAGTTGTGCAATGGCTGCAGCAGCAGCTTTGACTCATGCAGCTTCATTAGTGATAGTTCAGTGTACATTCACTGGGGAACATTTAGCACCTTTTAAATGTTTAAACTTACCACAGACACTGTATGTTTTACATGCGCAATCTTTTGTTTTTTACTATATAAATACATTTTAAATATTTCACTGTAAGTCCTAACTATAATGCAGGCCATATCTTTTACTATCGTGCTGTAAACTGTCCTGCAGTTAAATGCTTTATACTGACTCAGGTTAACAGTTTGGTGCACTTTATCTTCAGGAACTGCTTTACTGTATAAATAAGTGTAACCACTGGTTGAGATGTTGTGGTATGGCATGCATTTTGTTGTGTTTCCTTTTATATTAATAATGAAAGTGGGTTTTTTTAAGTTGTTGGAATTTGTTTTACTCTTCTGCCATCTACTGTTCATTCTCAGTAACACAATAAGAAATCCCATCGCCTTTCCTTGATACACAACTATGCACACATGCTCAGTACCACTAGTTATCCAAAGGAAACAGACAAAAGAGAGTTTTTCATTCTCTGACATTCTTGAATGTTGTGCCTTTCTTTGCCAACCAAAGGCCTTTGACAAGTGCTTTTTTTTTTTCTGACCAATGACTTTAAAATAATGTCTTACATGCACTTTAAATGTGTATTTTATTGTTTGAATGTGTAAAATATTACTAATTTGTCTTGGTAACATCAAATGCCAAAGAATTATTAGTGGACTATGCAAAAGAAAGATTTTTTTCCAATTTAATTGTTTCTTGTGTTGACTTATTTCTTTTTATATTCCTCACTTTTATGGCGAGCGTGCAGATGATCCCGATGAAGACTGACAGGTATTCAAGGTGATTATTGGCAAATGGTCACATGCCTGGTCACTAAGAAATAATGGTCTCCTTCATGCATTTGTATTGCTAACTTTGTACTAATTATAAAATAAGTTTTGAGTGCTGTGTGTAACAACTGCAGTGTTTATTGACTTTTCTTTACCAGTCTTTCAACAAGTGAAAAAAGACTGGCCTCCAATTTTGCCTATAAAATACATGCTTGTTCATCCATCCATCCATCCCCTATGGACCCCTCTGCAGGTGGTGAGCCCACAGGAGGGATACATGCTTGTGCTTGGCTAAAATAATATCAAGTCTATTTTTCCCTATTTTGCAAGCAACGCTGAGGAACAGGATCAATTTAGTCCATTGACTATAAAATTGTGAAAATACATTTTTGAGCTGTAAAACTCTTTCTTCACAAAAGAAGTGTTGTTTTGGTTTATTGTGCCTTTGTCCCTCATCAGTGGACTTTCCGACTCCTCTCAAGTCTTCCTGAAGAAGAAGATAGTGCCCTGGTTTTGCTCCTCAGGAATGCACTCAGAGCTCACAATGATTATACCACTCACCATTCAGTTCATACTGAATCCCTGCAAAGCTAATGAAGCATCTATTGTGAACATTTTAGCTGTTGCAAGGTGCTGCAGAATAGCCTAACATCACTGAAACTTTAGCAGCCTAACTGCTCCCAAAATACACTGTCAAATATACGTGAAGAGCTATAAACAAAAATGAAAAGTAGCAGTAAAAGGTCAAAGTAACTTAATGCTTGTAGATGTTCAAAAATATAATCAAATTTTGTTAATAGTTTTTTTTAGTAGACAGTCTAATTACATTTTAGACTGTCTACTTCATAGCTGCACTGAAAATTACAAAGTGGTTTGGCAACAACCCTGCCTTGGATTTGGAAGGCGATTGGTCAAGATTAATTAGGAAACGGATTCACAGCATTCATACCTGATTCATACTTGTCCTGGTTTCTAGGTTTGTTCTTGGTTTAGTCCTGGCACCCTCAGTCTCTTCTCTTAGACCTGGTTTGATAAGATTAACATAACATGATATTTGACTGAGTAGTTGTTCAAAATGTGTGTGTGTGTGTGTGTGTGTGTGTGTGTGTGTGTGTGTGTGTGTGTGTGTGTGCGTGTGCGTGCGTGCGTGCGTGTGTGTGTGTGTGTGTGTGTGTGTGTGTGAAACTTTAATTTTTTACTACTAAGGTTCTTACTTTTAATAAATCGCTTTTACTTGAGTAGCCAATACTAGCCAATGCTCCTCTGTATCATGTTGCCCCACTGCTAAAATCCCAATGTAAACTCAGTGTTTCATATAATAAAAGTGCATAATGTGCAAATATGAATGTGTTTGATTCAGTTTTTCTTTAAGTGCCATAAATCACTGGCATATAATCGACAGTTTTAATAAACAGACATTTTCCTTTAACCGCAAAGCACTTCTGTGTTGGAAAGATTAGCACTAAACAGAGCAATCAGGAGATGAAATTGAAGTGAAATTACAGGCGCTGTGAAAGTTGATGAAAAAACACACTTGCATCTAAAAATAAAAGACCATTATTTTAGCAGTTTTCATCAATTTAATGCATGATTAAAATGCAAAAATTGTGTTTGTGCCACCTTGTCGTTCAGCGTGATCTTTCAATTGCAAATATCCTACAATTTTGCAGGATGCGACACAAGCAGAAGTAGCCGATGCGCTAAATATAGTCTATAGGGCAGGCTATAGACAGGCTTGATAGTACTGCTGCCCATGGTCCATTGAGTAACTATGTTTTGAACACGTGCTTTGTGGTGGCCTTAGTGAATTCCACCTGCAGAAATACCACATTCTCGCAGTTTTCAATCATCTGCGCGGCGCGTTTCATTAACCATACGCATGAAAGAACGCAAAGAACCTTGAACAATCATATGTCGGCGGGTGCGTGCGTGTCTCTGTATTTTAACACAAACATGTGAAATTACATTTTGAAAAGTCAATCAGGGGAACAAACAAGGCAGCCTTCAGCACAGCCAACATCCTTCACATTTTTCCTTTTATTCGAATTCTCCCCAAAAATTCCATCAAGCATGTGTCTTTGCTTGTCCATGTTAAATATGTCGCTTCTAATTGCATTGCTATGAATTCACTTCGACATTGGAATGTATTTTCGTAGGCGAGTTATTTTGTTAATTTTGAGTATAGAAGTTATGTTTTAATTACTGCGAATGTCTGTCTTGGTCTATAGGTAGGCTATATCCTATATATGTAGGATTTGCCCTTTTCCTCCACATTGCTAGATATGCACAGCCATCCATCCATCTTCTTCCGCTGTATGCGGCTGGGTCGCGGTGGCAGCAGTTCACCGCCCAGTCCTCTGGGTACCTGGCCCCCTATGAAACCCCTCTGCGGGTGGTGAGCCCACAGATCCCAGTTATTTTAATGCTTAGCATGACAAACAAGAACCTATGTTTTTATTATATTCACTAGGAATC
The DNA here is from genome assembly GCA_034769755.1 of Odontamblyopus lacepedii. Classification (NCBI taxonomy): domain Eukaryota; kingdom Metazoa; phylum Chordata; class Actinopteri; order Gobiiformes; family Gobiidae; genus Odontamblyopus; species Odontamblyopus lacepedii. Next base: position 20,955,064 of record CM068349.1, on the reverse strand, counting down.
TGATGCCTTGCTTTTATGAAAACCAGCAAATTTATAGTTTGTAAAGTAATATTGTATATGGAAATTGCATTTCCATAGTGGCCTAGTGCAGTCTATGTGATGATGCTGAGTTGTCCGGCCATCACAATTTGGCATATCACATCCACCTAAATGTTTTTGAGGACATGAAGCTAAAGAACAGAAACACATTGTAGGTCTGGTCTACACTGAATTTTTGTTATGGGTTGCAGGAGGCCCTTTTTTGTGGCATTGTCATAATCTGCAAAAGAGATGTCTTCATCTGACCCAACAAGTGCTGCCTATAAGTGACCATCACTGACACTTAGAAAAAGTTTCTTCCTCTGTTGCCCTTTGCTCCATCGTCACCCCTTCACTTCATCTCTGCACAGGGCCGGCCCCCCATTAGGCAACATAGGCAAATGCTAAGGGCGCCGCTCCACTAGGGGGCGCCGAGCGCAAAAATCGGCGATGGGGGATAAAATCCTCCACTGTCTTAAACAGGGGTGGGCAAACTACGGCCCGGGGGTCCACATACAGCCCGTTATCCTTTTTTAATCCTGCCCGCCACACATGAATGAACTGCAATAAAATTTATTAGTTTTATTTTCCCTGCAATTCTGGCGTTTCCCAATAGATGGCGCACTCTAGATACAGTGATACATAAAACTAAATTATCCACATGGACCAGGTATACGGTGCCCGGGGGTAGAACTATATCTTGAACACGACTTCCTCACTCATGGTCCGAAAACCTTCCCATAAAGCACTGCGGCCAAGTATATATCTAGTGTGCCGCCACACTGCACCTGCTCCCGCACGGCGCGTGCCACATTTCCTCTTGTTCGGTGTGGACACCGCGCGTGGACTGTGTCTTGTTGCATACGCTGCGTGGACCTCGCATTCTCCTGTGCACCTCTAAACCAGAACTAACACCAGGACTAAGCCAGGTCTAAAGCAGGTCTACACCATGTGTAAACAAGCATTAAATCAGGACTAAAACCAGGTCTAAACCAGGATTAAAACCAGGTCTAAACCAGGACTAAAACCAGATCTAAACCAGGTCTAATCAAGGTCTAAAACCAGGTCTAAACCAGGACTAAAACCAGGTCTAAAGCCAAACAAGAATTTGCAGGAGGTGGTTGCTACATTCATGTAGTTTTAAAAAAACATGACAATATCAAGTAATCCAGTTACTTATTTAAGTAATTTAATGGATTACATTACACTACAACTACATTTTGGGGTATGTAATCTGTAATCTGTAGGGAATACAGTTTAAAGTAACCTTCCCAACACTGTCAACAGAATTATCAAATGTGTCACAATCAAACGGAAGTCAAAACTTCTGAAACGAAAAATGTTAATTTTTGAAGTGGAAAATCATCGGCCCGATATATGGTGCACATGTTGAATTGAGATGTTTGAATATGTCACATGTAAATTGTTGGATCCTGCAAGTTATTTTCGTCTTATTTGCTGGGTTGACATAGTCAGACTAGAACACTCCATCCATCTGCTCCTGGTCTGGCCCTTCCATCAAATTTTAGAACCCTTTGTGGCCCTCGAGCCAAAAAGTTTGCCCACCCCGGTCTAAAACATCGTCACTATGAACTGTTTGATTTCTTGTGAGTATCTGTACTCTGGCAGTATTTTTATTTTTTTTTTTTGCAATCCAAGGGGCGCCACCTGAAATCTTGCCTAGGGTGTCAAAATGGTTAGGGCCGGGCCTGTCTCTGCATCAGTGTCCGGCTCACTTTGTCTTAACTGCCAGTGTTTCTCTGCACCTTCTGGCTTCTGTCTAAATTCTTTTTGTTGTCAGAATCTAACTGCTAAAGTCTATTTTTCTAATCCATTTATTTATGTCCAAATTGAATTTCGTACAATCCCTTGTTTTTTTCCAAATGAACTTGGATTCAAAAAACAAAATTACATTAAGATACAGCAATTTTGCCCAGGGGAAATGACAAATGCATACTGTGTGTTATGTATAATATTGGAAATGGCAAACCACAATAGAGGGACAGAAGCAGAGAGTTCAGGGAGAATACAGGGAGGTTCAGACCAGGAGCATGACCTAAACAGCACTCACTCATTGTGTCTGAAGTATTTTAATGTCCTACACTGAAAGACAAATAAGACATACAAAATAAGCAGAATAAACAATAGATTTTTCTTTTGATACAACTCTTATTCACAAATGGACAAATGAATGCACATTCAGTTACACTGTGTATATGTATTGTATAGTTATTACACAGTACGCATACAAATTGAATTTGTTTTATATAATCTCATCCTAATGAGATGAGGTAATGGTCTTATGTCGGATGCCCTCCCTGACCCATTTTTGTCAATTTATCAAGGCTCCAAACCAAAACAAATGTGTTAAACTACTGTGTATAGTGGGTAGGTGAGTAACATATATTTCCTTTCAGATTTTTATTTTGACTTAGTCTTAGTAAATTTGGACCCATAAGCTTTTTCAGAACGACTGTGAACTGTGTTGTGGTACGTCTAATAATGATAAGATATCACTCAAAAAAACAAAATGAAGCCTGATGGTGAGTTCATTTCAGATCCACCCTGTCCACATCACTGGGTCCTGATTTAATTTTTTATTTCTTCCATGCATCTCTGTCTTGTGACATTTGAAGCCTGGACTGTGACAATGCATTTCAATAGGCCATTGTTCTGGACCACTATCATCAGTAAAAGCACAGGACCATGGCCATACACCAAACAGCAGAAATGATCACATATAATCACTCAGCATACACCAAGGTGTCTTCAATGAGAGCATTTCCAGCTATTAGGTAAAATTACACTCTTTATATTCAGCTGTATTCATATCAAATGTGCTTGTCCACACATGCTCTTCCAAAAGCCTCAAGTGGCCTCGACAGGGGTTCAGACAAACAACTTTAAGATGTTGTAAAAGAAATCCAAGGCAGAATGCCCTATATTACAAATACAACAGTGATAGGGGACAGTCATACTGAACTCATACTACTGTGTCCTTGAGCAAGATATACAATATATTTTCACAGTTGTTTGGTGTTTGTTGTGATGCATGTAGTCAGCTAGCCCTCAATTCAACTCAGCTGTGAGAGTCAAAGGAGATATCCTTTCACCCAATATCATTGACTAAAGACAAATAAGTAAGTGAAGACTGTGGTTGACCAAGCTTGGACTTAAGAAGATATAAAAAAGACTTGTAAACGGCACTGAAGCCTGGTTCTAAAATCACATACAAATCCATGTACTAAAACAACAGCAGTGTGATATGAGCATCCATCCATCTTCTTACGCTTTATCCGACTGGGTTGCAGGGGTAGCAGTTCGCCACCAAGTCTTCTGCACACCTGACCGCCTCTGCAGGGGGTGAGCCCACAGGAGGGTGGACCCATAACGCCCAATGATATGGTCATGATATGACCATATCCTTTCAAATAAATATACAATCTACTTGCGCATATTTTGCACCATATAAATTATTACAAAGCCTCAGTGATATCTATACATCATTCATTGCATTAGTTTTAGAACTATCATATGATTTTTCTTATGTCCAAAGAAGCAGTAACTGGCCTTCACTTTTCATCACGTTTAAGCTTGAATTAAATTAAAACATGTTTTAATTCACTTTGACTACATCGAATACTTTGAATAGGTAAAGTGGACTGTTCATACACCACTGAATATGAGCATGGCTTTTCAAGCGCTGGTATGCACTTGTTACACTTTGAATACTCCCTATGTCAAGACCTTGTAACAATACAGCTCTGGAGCTAGCCAGGTAGTAGGCAATTATTTATGATTTTAATGGATCCCATACAATAGAATTCTTAAAAACAAAATGTTTTTGTTGATATAATATTATTCCATGATATTAACTGAATAGAAACAAATATTTCACCTTGACTGCAGATTGGCAAGATCACTTAATATGTCACAAAGAGTATAGAAGAAATGTAGAGAAATATTTGTTTGTTTTCCTCTTTTAAAGTAAAAATATGTTGTACTACTAGTACAATGAAAGTCAGAATATGTTGTATTACTAGTACTATGATGATAAGTGTAGAAATAGTTAACTGCTTCATCTATCTCAGTAACCAGGCTATTTTGGGTTAAACATTTAAAGCTGCAACAAAACATCTTGTACATGTCTCAATCTTATTAGAGAAACTTAGAGCAGGCTAGTCCAGTCAGGCCTAGATCTGAACCTGAACTGTATTGTTTCTGAGTATGCCTCAGTTGGCAGTGGCACAAATGCATCAGGTACAAATTTGTCCTGTAGAAATTAAGCTCTGCTTGGGACCTGTGTTTAACACACTGCTGTCAAATTGTATTAAAGCCTCTGTAGACATAAGCCCTTTAAAAGTGACAAGGTAGTGAATTTGCAAAGCACCTTACGTTATTAATAGGAGGTGTGCTGTGCCACTTATTGTTCCCACATTCACTGAGGTATGGAAAATGATCAAGTTGTAATTGTACTTCAAAATAAAATTAGACTACTTGAGAACTCAAGCTAAAATGCACAATAAAAATGTACTTGAATAATAATAATAATAATAATAATAATAATAATAATAATAATAATAATAATAATAATAATAATAATAATATTAATAATAATAATAATAATAATAACAACAACAACATAATTTTATATTGCACTTTTTTGGACATGCATAGACACTGTACAGAGCATTATTCATTCACTCCATGCTCAGTGGTGGTAAGCTACGGTTGTAGCCACAACTGCCCTGGGGCAGACTGACAGAAGCGAGGCTGCCAATCTGCGCCATCGGCCCCTCTCATACACCACTTTCACACTTGGCAATCTGGGTGAAGAGCCATGCCTAAGAGTTTATGCAACTGGCGTCCCACTTGAGAATAAATATGTTTTGAGATATTAGTAGCTATTAGTAAGCCTCCCTAGCGAATAATGTATTGCAATCACGGTATAACTTTATTTAATGTTAGGACTACTGATTGGGCTCCTGCAACCTATTTTTGCCTCAAAGGTTACACATCTGTCATTCTTAAATCGCAGTAGGCCTATAGTTATCTTTATGTTCAATTTGAATGCAATTTTAATTATTATTGTACACATTGTTAAAATTCAACATCTAATGGCTGGGCTAAACATGCACAGACAAGCGTTAGTGGTGCTGTCGATGGATGTGCTCGGTCTGTCACAAATCGTTTCTCCTGAAGGAACAGTGTCAAAACACCCTGCCTCTAATGACTGGCTTGTTCAGACAAGTCCATCACCTGGTGTCTGTCTGCAGCACACGGAAATGCTCCTCACTTTCATTTATCAAAAGTATATTTCTACATACGACTAAAAGGACCAGCCAGAACAGTGTTGCACTTGAACTGAACCCAATGTTTTGTTATGCCTAGACTAGTTACAATGATCATAGCAGTAAGGAACAGAAAACCTTTGGTCCAGAAACAAATCTAAAACATCCAATAAACACCTGTTGCACACCAACTTTGAACAATTTACTTCCAAATACAAGCATGTAAACCAAGCATACGGGTCTTTCATCTAACCATTATCTGAAACAGTTACCGGTAGGCTATATAGGTAACTGCATGTACCGGTATATCAGAGCTGCTTCAAATTAGCAGACAACTATCTTGATGTCTAGGTGCTACAATGACCAGAGTGACTGGAAGGAGTCAGATTTTCGCAGTGTCCTTGAAGGCTACAGTCCTCTGGCTTTTGCCCGACCCCGGCTCCAGTCCCTAACCGCTCCCTGTGCCTGTTGCCCGGGCTCTCTCGGCTCTCGCCTCCCGGCTCGCTGTTGGACCCTGCGCTCCGGAGCTCGGGATGACGCCACCTCTGGCCCCGCCCCCGACGCAAACTCGCTCCTCGCGTTCATTTCATTCCTCTTCTCATTCCGAGCATTCTTCGCATCTCTGACAGTGCGCGAAGCGATTCACCTACACCTCCCTGGCTGGCCCAGAAACTCCCGAAAAACTTAAATTTATAAAAAACATTTTTGTAAAATCCCATCACCAAAAAAGGGACAATTTTATGAGAAAAATCAGTGACCAGGTAAGTTTAGTTGTAGACTTCTACTCGTAGCGTTGTCCTATAAAACAAGCTTTCTTTCAGCTGTGCGCTTACTACTATCACATGGCGTAGTAGAGTGGTAATACGCCTGTGTCCAATGTCCATCGCTGAGATAAATGGCCATTTGTGATCGCTGTTGCAACACTCCTGCTTTTGACATAGCGATAATCTTTGGCATTTTTGACATTTTTTAAAAGGAAGTCTGTCTATTATCGCCTCTAAAAGCCCAGGGGGCGTTTTTTCAGTCCTAAAGCTAGACATCCACAGCATTTAATGCTCTAAACTAAAAACTGCGTTAACATTTTGAAAAGGATGACCGCTCAAAATGTTGCTGTGTTTGCTCTCCCTAGTTGGTGTGGACTCATCCTGGAGTTGTCCAGGATTTCCTCGGAGGATTTTCGGATCACCACCTTGAAAACACCGCGGAAAGAACAGACTTGTTGCTTCGGCGACTTTCCTCCTTTTCGTTTTCCACAAAGTTTTATGTAAGTACAATGTCTTTGTTATGGCGGCAGTGGGCATCTTATATTGTGACTCTAACTGTGTAGGAGTGGATGTGTGCCCAAAAATAATGCTTTGTCTAAAATATTGTAAATGTGTTTTGGCTATAGGGCCGAGTAAAAGGATGAGTAGTTAGTCAATACTAGTCTAGGTTAAAACAATATTAATTCTGCCTTGATGCAAAATATTAGCCAACTGTATAGTTCTAGTTGGTGCTTCACATATCCATGATTTGTTTTGATGCAGTGTTTCCATCATTGATTTCTTTTCCTTCCTTGCTTTTGGGAAGTGCGTGCTCAGCTAAAACACCAGTCTATAATCACAGAGCAGTCCTGGAGCCAGTCCCAGTGTGTCACAACTTTTCCTCCTTGCAAATGATTTAAAGAACTCCTGGAAATGTGCAACAGATGGGAATATGTAGAAGACCAAAAGTTTTTATTAGAGACATACGATTAGCTCCAAAAGTGGTTGTAAAGCATGTAACACCACACTCTGAAAATTCTCCCCTCTGTTCTAAACTGGCTCCATTGTTTCCACTTGCACAGTGCTGTACAAATAAATCACTTGCTTTAGTATTGACACTAAGGCTCAAGTGCAAAAAATATGATAACAAGTAATGTGTTATGAGTTTTAAATGTACTTTCATTGTAATTTATCAGCCTTCCGCATCAGTACTTAGCTCTGTAAACAAGGTGAACTCTAATCTTAACTTAACTTTTGGCTCTAGACGAATTGTTCTGTAAACTTGATGATGCCATGCGCCTACAAAATGATATATAGTTATAATCAACAAATCTGCATGTGTAGGCTAGCAGTTTTTTAAAATCTCTAGTATACCTTTTTTTCTTGTGAACAGTATGACATTCCATTTGTTGCTGTTGGCAGGTGAAATATATAAGATATATTTTGCTAATTATGAGTTAGTTTGCTTATATACGTGATCATAATCTGTTATATTTCTGTTAATCTTTAGTTTTTTAATAGTGCTGTTTAGTAACGTTAATACTGCATCATAGAAACAGTTAAAAGTTTTACTTGACTGAACAGACTTGCCTAAAGCTTTTACAGCTCAAACCTGTTTCTAACCAATGCCGTGCTATTTGTCTTGCCTTATCTTGCTCAGTTCATGTATACGCCAAAAGGTCAGCAGAAACAAAATCTTTTTCTTGATATTATAATGAATTATCTGTATAAAGTTTAGACAATTGCAGTGTGTTGCAGCATTAGTCGGAATAAACTACCTAATCCTTGTATGGTGGTGGTTAGACCTGGGCTCGTAATGTATTGTTATTGCAGATCCTGTTTGGTCACATTGAGGTTTGAGGGCTGGACCACGGTGCGATGAGTGAACATAAGCGTAAGCGCATAAGTGTTTCTGTCAGATAAAAGTCAAGCTCCCTCCTTCCTGAACTTGTTTTAAGGGTCGAGGAACAATATCTTATTTTTGTCTTTGATGTGTAAGACATATATACAGAGCAGATACCCAACTCCATTTGTTGTTGTTTTAATAACGGAGGTTGATATAAACAGGTTCAAGGTTGTGCACGGTGTTATGAGGCACTGTTGCTCATTGCTTTAGTTAGATTATTATATTATAAGTCCTCTAATAAAAAATATTGTTTTGGAAGCTTCTAATAGCGTAGTAATTAGGCAACACAATCTGAATTTGTCATATGAATTTAAAATTTAACCCACATTTATATTTTAATTGAAACACTATTATGCCGTTTCACTGTTTATAAATTTCATGCGGGCAAATATCTGTGAGCAGTAATTAAATTAGTGTCATTAATGTTGTAATTAAATGAAATCTGCATTGGGCTTGAATCACTAAACATTAGCAGCTTCAGAAAAGGCTGTGGTGCTGGCTGCAGGCTGTGTGCCCTGAGGTAAACCCTGGGAGGCTGAAAGGGAATTTTAAAGTGAGCACCTCTGTAGCAGCAGTGTGAGCAGGGCCCGCTGAGGCCGGCCCAGTGTGCCACCAAAAAGGAAACTCTGGCACATAGCCACTGACGTCACCTGCGTAAATCTGCCCCAGAGCTGTGGCAATAAAACCACGGCCAGATCCTGGATGCGCTTCAGCCCTGCTGCACACCTCAACTCTCTGCCACTTTGCCTACTTGCATTTACAGCTCTTGGTGAAAGACAGTTTAGGCTTAAGGGTATTGAATTCTTAAGACGTGTTTTACCATGCTATTGCCAAAGCTATATTCTAATTTCTATATTCTAATTAAATGTATCACTGATGCACTGATTTTTTTTTAGTTTTGGACATTGCAGAATGCTCTACATTTAGCATCACATAAAAAGACTTCTTAAGCTTGTTGAAGTCCAACCACTTTATTATTGCAGCCTTCTTTACCACATGGAAAATGCTCTTCAACCAGCATAATCTCCCCACCCAAGTGATTTTGACGTTATTAGTTTAAATGAGAGGAAATAGGGCTTTATTTTATATTATACAATAAAGCTTTATTTGCAAACAAGGAATCCAACATTTGTTTTACGGCCAAAGGCCAAAGCTGCTAAATAATTTAGAGTGAAGGAATTATGATTCAGAATATTGAAATAACCAAACCACACAAGATTGTAACCACAGTAAAAGTAATCTGGCATAGTACTTCTCTTTCTGCATCAGAGTAGTTGTGTCCAAGATTTCAGAACTCGTGAACAAAGCCACAGTCAGTTCATTTAGTGAACGGGTGCATAATTTGTGGCCTCTATTCAAATGTGGGTTATTCAGTCATGTTGGCACTGTACGGCCCTGTCAATGTCATAAATTCCCAAAGGAGCTTTCATAAATGTGTGTGATTTTGTTATCATGGTTGGCACAAATCTGCCTGAAGATACCCAAAATCAGTCAAGGCACACAACAACTCAGGGCTAAGATATTGGCATTATTCAAATTGTATGGAAAAATATGAGTCTGGACATGACTCCCGTAATAGACAAAATCTGTCTATATAACACACTTGTAGTTCCGGTAATAGAAATACTAAAATATGTACTTCAAATCAATCAATTAATTTGAAAAAACTAAGCTAAACTAAATTATAATAAAATTTAAATCTTGAACTTGATAAATAATAGACAAATAATAACTGAATAATTGATAATTGATGAATTCATGCAATCTGAGTTTTACAAATGTCCATCCATCCATCCATCTTCTCCCGCTTAATCCAGCTGGGTCGCGGGGGCAGCTTGCTGCCCAATACTCATAGCACCTGATTTACAAATGTGTGTCCTTAAATTAAAATAGGTCAGTTTAGTTCAGGTGTCATCCACATCGACACACATACTTTTACATACACTTTTTATATTATGCTGTTCCAACATTTATCAAAAATATAATTTTATAGAATTGAAATTAATGTAATAGATAGATGATAAAAAAAAAATTGTAAGCACAACTTTCAGAAGATTACCTTAAATGGATTGTTTTCAATTATTCATGGTTAAAAAGGGTTGTTTTAAATGGAAAAAACTGCCCAGGTTATGAAAAGTAACCACTAGCTTATATTTACATACAATAGTGCAATGCAATGATGCTAATAGAACAGCAATCATTTGAGCTATGTCTACTAGGACACCAATGGACAGGGGGTTGTAATGCATCTGCCAAAAGCAAACAAGGGGAAGAGCAGGCAAGAAGAAGTGAACAAGAAGATAAATGAGGAGAGGAGCTCATCAGCGTGATTTGTTTTTTCATGCCCCTCCGCACGCGTCCAGCCTGTGCCTCAGCCTCGTGCGGCTCTCATAACTGTCAGGAGATCCACTATCTGACCAACCTTTCTTTACAGCTTTAATTTCCTGAGCTTTATGCACTTTGCCTGTGCCACACACTGCCTTGACACACTGTGAGGAATGCACTGCACAGTTTGGAAAGCAAATATCTCCCCAGATTTTGTGCCTTTTCAATGGGAAATTTTTAGATTTTACACTTTTGTACTAGTTAGCAAATGTGAAACAAAGCCATATTAGCAGAGTCCATGTGTGAGAATCATGAACGAAATCTTAAGCAAAATCTTTAGCTGGTTTGTCCTGGAGTGCCACATCTGAAGCTGCCCGGGTCATGCTGTTGCTGCCTGTTTGTGTCTGCTGCAGGTAGAGAAAGCTGCTTTGACACAACCTACAAATCAATCCCATTCTCTGCTACAAACAAAGATTGATCCCGAAGTGGCCCAATGGTTGCTGGGCGCTCCTGCGATCCAGGGCTGGCGAATTGAGACAGTGTCCATAAGCCTGTCTGGTTCAAAGAGGCATGAAATAAACACTGTATCATTGCCAATAACAGAGACAGCATAGCACGTCCACAGATCTTTTAAAATTACTATTGAAAATCTTGTTTATTCAGACCTCTACCCACCTAAAACAAAATCATGATGCTATACAAAATCAATAGCAGTGAAATTCTATCCAGTAAGATGAATGGGATTCTGTCTTTATAGCTTCAAATGTAACTTGCCAAATCAAATGCTTGTCTTTAATTAAACCAGTCAATGAAGTGTGCTTCTCTCTAAAGAGCGCCTTTTCACCTTAATTTTTGCCTATTTGATTTTATTTACTGCATGCCTTAGCCTTACCTTGACTGGGAAAGCTGCATAAACATATTCAATTCAAGATATTTGGTAATTAGAATTTTTCCAATACATAAAGGTCTTTAACCTGTTTAATAAAAGCAGCGGTCTTTTCTGTAAACAAGCTTTTCAAAACACTTGACAAATTTGTTTTATTGACAGAAACTAAATGGATTTTGTGTTACTATCAGAGGTTTTGTGTTCCTCCCTGGTCTGATATGCCCTGCTCAAATGACATTGCAGTTGTAATTATGCAAAAGCGAGTATATTTATTTGTAAGATGCTGAAAATGTTGAGTTTTCTGAAATCACATTGTAATTATGATTTTACACAGTGTGGCCTTAACTACAGTGGGCCATTATAGGGAGCACAAAAGTCATTCACAGAATCATTATTGCACCCTCTGAGATAGTGTCACAAAAGAACCCCACATGGAAAATTGCATTTGAGACCTCTCATCTGCTATTTCATTACCTTGCTCTGTCTGATGGTTGAAATGGGTTCTCTTAATTTAAGAAGCTGGATTCCTGCTTGGTGAGTGGTTTATGTAATCTCACGGTAAGTGTAATTTCCCATAATGCCGTGTCACAGCTACTACTCTGCTTAGCTACCGTCCCTCACTTATTCCACCTCGGGCCATCTTCACCTTGCATTTCACAAATAAGGCCATTTCTATGGTGCAGAGTCAGTAAAGACAGAAGTATGCAATTACTGTGTGCCACTAGTGTCTCTAAGGCTGTCATTCATATTGTCCTCTCATAGACTTAATTGGTTCAGATTCTGAAGCTCTAAGTTACTGGCTACTTTGGCAACTCCTGATTATTTGCATTTTGGCTGGGGTCTCTATGCAGAAGAATTTGTTTTGATGGCATTGAACAAAATAAGCAGCAGATAGCGTTTATGACAGAAAAGCACATCATTAGTAAAGAATGCAGTCTAAACATACAGAAGATGAAACAAGGTTTAATCATGATTTCTTTTTTACGCTTTGAGGTGCTGTACATGTCTTAAAAATGTGAAACACTGAACTAGTTCATTTTAAATGGTTTGTGGTCCAAAATTATTCCTCACTTACTTTAATCTTCATGATTATTCTGTCAGAGACAGTGCTACATTTTGCCATGATGGAAAAGCTAACAACCACTACCATACGAACAGTGTACGTCCTCATTATTGGACAATAAAAAAAATTCTAATTAGATTCATAGAGCACGAAGCTGACTCATTTTTAGAGCACCTTATATCTGTACTGGGGCAAAACAAATTAGGCTCAAATATATGAGAAAAAATCTGGTACAGGCCCATAATGGAACTTGGTCCTTCACAAATACTTTCTTCTGAACAGTTACTGATTTTCCTCATAATTTATGCACATCTTAGAGAAAATCTGTTCTAGCAGCATAACACTTTTGAGGGTGACTCATCCTGTAAGTGTGCAGTGTTTAACCCCAAAACATAATACACATTGGGTAACAAAGGCTTATGTAATTTAATGTGTTATATTGTAGTGGTACACTCTTGTGCAATGTCTGGTAATCCTCACATCCGCACATTATATTCAAATCCACTGGCCTTTGTTATCTCAATAATAGCAAAGCAATAACACACAATCACAGAAAAACATACCTCATTATGGTTATATTATGTTCATCATCTGTCTTCTCATAGGGGACCTCTTCTGGGCTGCTTTGGTGATGAGTCAGGGTACATCCTCGGTAATTGTAGCACTACGGTAACAGCATGAAGGACAAAACCAATTGTTACACATTCTAAATATTGAAATTGTTGTATTTTCTTTATATTTACAAAATATATACAATGTTTAAAACAAATGGAGAGTGGAGACACACTAATCTAAAAGTTGCTGTTTTGAGTCTTTCTGGTGACCAGTTGAGTTGCCTCACTTCTGTCATTCTGCCCTGAGCTGCAGGCTATTTTCAGTGGCTATAAAAACACTATATTAGACTGAGGTTTAAAAAATATGCATCTCACTGTATGAGCTTAAAAATCATAATCACGTAAGTGATGTTTCTGTGCATTCCAGGCACAAAACGTTCAAGAGCAGTAACTTTGCTAGAAAAAGGGCTACATTTTTGTTGTATCCATAACCTGCTTTTTACTTAACATCCACTATTACACTCACTTTGTAAACTATTGCTGGACTGAGTTTGTCAGTTATTACCATAATAATTAATCTTTAGTCACTTGTATGAGAGGCACATGTTTAGTGGTATTTTTCCCCTCCCTCATTGGTTTGTGAATCCATTCTGCAGCGTCAGCAGTCGCCTCACAAAACACAGATTCAGTAAAAGCTCTGCTCTCTGCTCTGGGAGGTTTTTCCCCAACAGCTTGCTCCCCTCCCCCCTGTTTCCCTCACGGTCCAGCCTGCTGGAAGAAACATATGCTAGTATTCCCACTTCCTGACAGCTTGTGCGACTTGAATGGGATCGTGCACCGAGAGGAAGCAGTTGTCTGGAGTATGAGGAGAGATTGAGAAAAGACAGGAACCCCACACACTACTCAGTGGAGTTTCTATACAGTAAAATGTATGAAAGGAAGCTAAAGAAGATTATGAATGATCATGTGAGAAGAAATTTTGAAAAAAAATTCACATGTTTAAACTTTGATGGGTTTTATTTTAATATTTCTGGAATTTTTAATTTTGAATAGTATGTTTTAAGAAGGACAAAATGGTCTACTACATGGAAGTTTTCAGTTACAATCTAAATCAGTGACTCTTAACCCATGATGAGCACCATCTGGGGTATATTATAATATATTTAATATTCAAATAGCCCCCAGGTTACTTTGTATTGAAAAAACTGTGCCCCAAGTTCAAAAAGGTTAGAAACCCTTGCCCTAAATGTACCATTAAGCCACTTTTTTGCTGTGTAAACTGGATTTTTCTAAACAAATTCCTTAATAAAGAAGACATGATGCTGTGCTTTGGGTTTTTTCATGTTTCATGTTCAAAACCTCAGAGTTGATATGCTCCACCTCTTCATAATGGCATTCATACATAACAAGTAGAGGATTGTCATTTACGTGTTTTTATGACTGAAATGGCTTGATATTTTTTCCTCAAAGATGGATGCTTTTTAATTAAATTATAATTAGGGCTGTGTTGAAAAAAACAATTTTCTGATTCTGAATTGATTTTCATATTAATTCCTTAAGATCGATTCGTACGTCCAAAGATCAATTTAATTTTTAAATACATTTTCCCCGGTGAACTTTAACCCCACCTGTTGCGTTATTGAATTCACGCAGGCGCGTGCGGTCTGACTATATCAAAACAATAAATGTGGCGGCGGAGCCTGGACCCCTGTGTGGGCTGGTGCCCCGCGGGGCCGGGGCTCCTCTGATGTCTTTTATGTAATAAATACACTAAAGTCACTGTCTCTAGACTGGGAAAACACGGCACTCGCAGACCACAGCTGATGCCCTGGACGCGTGTCAAGTATTTTTCTCCCGTTGGGCCACATCGGGGGCGTCTGAATCCAAATGCAAAGGCTCCAAATAGGGGCGTCCAGGGCTTTGTTGGACACTGCGGTGCCATAAAAGGTGTTAAATTAATACTATAGAGTTTGGAAAAATATCGGAATAAATTTATATTTTTGTTTATTAAAATAAAATGGAAAATATTGGTAGAGACTATTTTGTCATCCCCAAATATTGGTTGTGACATGTCCCCACTGTCCCTATGTAAATTTACGTTGTTAAAGGCAAATGCCAAATGGAGGTGAAGAATAGCGGAAATACAACCAACCTCAGAAACCACTTGTAACAGCTCAGGTAACAGCTCAAAAATGGTGCTAATAACACTAACCCAAATCGAGATTGGATCGGATCGTGATAATTGGTTCTGAATCTTGATAATCGGAATCAAATCGATTCTTGGAAATTGAATCGATACCCAGCCCTAATTCTAATACATTTTTGTGGTCCATTGTGTATCTGAATGTATATTTAATTGTTAGATCAAGCTGGGTGAAGTGAAAATAATGATAGCCTATAGGCCAACGCTATGATAAAATTATTGATTATTTCAATGCATTTTAATACCAAACTCATTAATAGTGGTACTTGGTATAGTAAGCAAAGGACAAGCGGACACTGTTAGAACATGGTTGAAAGCTTATTTTACATAATATGTCCTCTATAATGATTATGGTAGATAGGCTTTAGTTTATTGACAATAACAGTTATTTGAGATACTGTAAAATATGTCACCCATTGTGTCTTCATGGTTCAGAGATGTCTTTCAGAATACCTCAAATTCTTTTATGCACTATACACTACAAGGACAAGTCATGTTCATTTATTACAGCAAGACTCATTGCGCATCCTTGGTAAGGTTTTAGCCAAAGCAACTACATGTCAGGATTTTCTTTATTTAGCCTAATGTCGGTTGATCTGTCTTCATTTTTGACAAACTTATGTGATAAATCAAGAACTTTACATTTTTCTTTTAATTGAACAGTGTCAAAAAAAGAATATTTATTTCTCTCATATTGTGCAGCTTTAGTTTTTGCTACTTGTGCTATATTATATTCTGGAAAGCTACCCATTGTTGTAACTGTTGACTGAGATTTGTCTTTCTTTTTTACTTTTGGGGGTTCCAGATCTTCCCCTAGTTTGCTCCAGGCTTCAGCTTGGAGAGCCCCATCGCCGCCATTGACCCGAGCAGTTGGAGCGGCAGCGAGAGTCCTGCCGAAGACCTGGAGAGGATGAGTGACTCAACAGACAAGCCAGCGGACAATGATGCGGAGGGAGTGTGGAGCCCGGACATCGAGCAGAGCTTCCAGGAGGCGCTGGCCATCTACCCCCCCTGTGGGCGCAGGAAGATCATACTGTCAGATGAGGGAAAGATGTATGGTGAGTACTGCTGTCATCAACAATGAGACTCAACCAAGTGTTATTATATGAGCCAGTCTCAAATCTCTCAAATGTCTGTGTTGGTTTGGTTCTCTTAAGTGCACGTTTTTCGTTGTACGTTTAAGTGCAACTGCATAAACTATTAGTCAGGAGCAGATGGTAGTGCGGCTGCCACCAGCTGTGCACCCCCCGCCCCCATCCCTGGTTTTGGCTGATGTCATGTGAACAGGGAACATTTTCTGTCTTTGCTCTTGGACAGTTTTGCAGCCTGTCAGTGTCAAGTGAAAGCCGAAGGCCCCTAAGAGCATTAGCTTACAGCTGCCCAGTGACCCCACTGGCCAAAATAAAATGTTAATTTTAAGAGCTGCAGCAAAGATGACACCTAAGACAACTTCAACGCGACTCAACAACATTTATTTATATAATCTTTATAATATTGTTTCATGTTAATTTTGCCTGGGATCCAAAATACATACTTCTTCAATACTTTAGAGTCTGGTCAATGTTGAATCTCCCCATTTTCAAATGGCCATGATTGACAGGGGGATTAGTCAACAGGAACCCGCATGGTCTGTGAATCGAATAAAAGAAAAAAGTATCACAGGGGAGTGAAAAATCTTGCAGATTTCTGCAATGAGTGAGACACTAAACTCTGTTAATCTGACGTGAGATAAATTATATTTTAGTTGTAAATCATAGGTGACCAGTGATTGCCTCGCAAATCCACAATGATATTTCTCTGTATTTTTTTTTATACAGATATCCGTCTGGCCCCACACCCTCTGTTGCGCCTCAAACCCGGTCAAATGTGATCGTGCAGTCAGACTTGTTTTCTTCAGTGACACATGTGAAACGAAGGAGCTCATTGCTCACCTGTGATTTACAAAAAAAAACATTTCATTTCAGATTTACAGTTTAGTGTTGCGCTCATTGAATCTGGATAAATCTGCAATATTTTCAGTACCCTGTGGTATTTTTCATCTCTTTTCCAATATGATGGACAATTTGTGGCCCTGATTGACATATCTACCTGTCAATCTTGCCCATTTGAAAACAGGGAGATTTATTGGCGACTTTGTCTTCGTAAAGTACTGAAAAAGAGAATATTCTGGATCCCAGATAAAACCAAGCTCTTCATTTCAAATGTGTCACTGAAAAAACAAATCTGATTGGACAACCATGTTTGGCCAGGCTTGAGAATGATATCAATCTGTATAAATAATACTGAGAGAAATCATTCTGAATTTGCCAGGCGAATGTTCATTCATAAACTATTCTTCTCATTTTATGCAGCTCAACTACTACTCTAGATTTAAATCCATAGAAATGTGTACAGAAAATGTTAATCTCTCCTCCTATCAGCATTCGTTTACCTAAAATAATCCCTATTTACACTGATTTGGCAACAGACATTTATGGAGAGTTCCTATATTAGGATTAAATCATCATTTGTACATATGGTAGATATAAGTGTCACTGTGTATATCATGTACTTTCGCCCCTGGTATAGTGGGACAGCCTACAGAATAGGCACAAAAGCTCTCATGGCATCTGAGTTGGAGGTTGGCCACAAGGAGACAGGTATTTTGTGGCGGAGAGACCCTGGGGATGGCATTGTGTTCCATACACAGCTCATCATAAGAGGAGCCGCCCTGAGTGCCCTTAAGCCCTTTGTTATCCCGGACTAGAGTGCAGTTAATTAGCAACCGTCTCTATAGCAACTGTGTGTGCTACAAAACAATTTCTAATTTCTGCTTCTTATCTTATTGTGGTGTTTACCTGAAGTGGCTCGCAGGCACCATGCTTATTTCTTGCATCTTATTCTGAAGATACAGGTTATGCATAGTTGACTTCACCTGCTACTGCAGTGATGACAGGAGTATTTTGAAAACTAAAATCAAACTCACTGCTGATCCTCAAGCCAAAGGCCCAGAACTCTGCTATGGCATAATGCACCTGCTGTGCTCGGCTGCATTCATTTATCCCTGAAATAGAGTTGATAAATGAAACAACACGCCTCACACAAATTGTATGTTTATTCATTGCCTCGTGTATTTGCACTAACCTTGCAAGTTAAATGGTATTTGTGATTTTTTTCCATGCAGTTTATTCCTTCTTTGTACAAACGGATGTGTTATAGAGACTACAGAATTCTTTTATGATATGCTCAGAATTTTCATCAAGGTGATTTGGGTTATTTTTCACTTTTGTATGTTTATTACATCAATTTATCATTATTGAATACATTTAAACATATCGTCCCAATTTTAACATGAAACACAGAGATTTTGAGATGTCAGTGAATATATATTTTTTCATGTAAAATGGTTAAGTGATGGTCGTATTGTATCTATTGTATGTCTGCAGTGCTGTTGCACAGACCCCTCCTATTTGGACTAAGTGGTACTTGGTTTGCACAGATGCCACAGATAAGTTAGGTGTAATGAGCAGACCTGGTGTGGCCTGTAGGCCCAGCTCTGTGCTCCTCTGGGGCTTGTCTCTTAGGGCCGACCACGCTCCAAGTCAGAGCGCCTGGATCACATCCACCCTGCTGCGCGGATAATGAGGAATTCTGGGATCAGCTCAGGCTCCTCAGTCACCTGCATTCACTCAGAAGAGTGTGAGGAACTTCATGGCAGGAGAGGCATCACACTCCTCCAGAATAATCCCTCATTTGTTCCCCTGCTATTGTCAGACTAGCACTAGAGCTTTTTCACACACATGGTGGTAAAAAAGTCCAATTATTTTATTTCTTCTGAAAAGCAGTGTCTTACAAAAGTGTAAATAGCATTGATGCGAATGATGGGAGGATTAATGTCATTGTGAATAAGAATACATTTAACATTTATATATTTCATTCATTAATACTATGTTTTATATGGGTTGTAGAATAATCATGTTGATGCCAGTCCCAAGCCTGGATAAATTAAGGCAATAATAGAATTTAAAAATATATATATATAAAAGCTTGAGCTTTTAGTCTGTTATTAAATCATTGCAAAATATTATTGCAAAATATTAAATAATACATTTGACCATTTAAATGATGATGAAAAGATAGGGCATCAGCATACCTAAAATTAAGAGAACGAACAGATGAAATGAACATATTTCACAGAAGTAGACTGTTGTAAAGGAACTCTACAGGTAACAGTACAATCCATGAGCAGCTTTTCTTCTCAAGGAGAAATCTGTGCATTGAATACACTTAAGGATTAATGTTAAACATCTTCATTATCTTGACATCTTGATGTCAAAATAATGGCATCTTTTTTAAATATAGTTAATCATAGCTGACCACTTAAGCCTTTTCTCTTGTGCGCTTCTGAGTTGATGAAGCCACACAATAGAATTATGTTTGTATCACAGTGACGTGCAATTGATTTGAAGTCTGCATATTATTTAATGTGGGCCGTTCAGTGAGCAAATGCATGTTGGATCTTCATGGCTCAGAGCGCTGGTCCCTGGAAGTGTGTTCACTGAAGATTCTGCAGCTCTGATTAGAAACAGAAAGGTGTAATGGTGCAAGAAGATGCCTCTGAGATTTCATGTTATTTTTGTATTATAATAATAAGTGTTTAGAAACTACATTTTATGCATAAGTGAATTTAATCATGTATAATATGTGCATGCATGGTTGTACTCTCTCAGATGCTATCAATTTTACTTTTACTAACAGCGACACATTGACGTCATGCTTGTATCTCTTCACACTAAACTCATTTACATATCAGATTAGCAGCAGTAATTCATTAACCTTGCTCAGCAACATGAATTCACCATAGATTAGTGAGTTCTCAAATTCACAAAAACTGATTAGTTTGAGTTTGTCTAGGATGTTCACATTCAAACACTGGATGGACGAATAACATAGCAATTGGGGAGGGCTTTATAGATGATAGCAATGAGTGCCAGCAAGATGGTGAAGAAGTGGGCATATATGTAGCTATGGCAGTCCACACTGACAATGTATATACAATATAGACCCAATAATGAGAAAATTAGGAACTTTTAAATTCTTTTATGGCTTTAGAATATATGTGTCATTAACGAAGACAAATACCCCTCAATGTATATATTCAACCAAGGTGTTAACCTTTGGGCTAGTCCTAAGCCTGGGAAAAAGGGATAGGGTTGTATCAGGAGTATATCTGATTTAAAGTGTAAAGTGCAAGTTTTTGTTCACTGGTGATTGCTATCCTGATGAAACCCTGAAAAGAGTGGAGTGTGGAGTGTTTAGTCCAGGCGTGTGCGTCTGTGAAGCAAGACTGTGGGTGTGTCTCACTCTGAGGTCTGTATCAGGCCCTGTGAGCCAGGCTGCTGGTTTCAGGTTTCATGTTCCCAACAGGCTGCTTTTGTTTGGCTAAAACACACAGTGCTCCGGCTTCTTAAAGAGCCAGTGTCGCCCACTCCAAGGAAATCTTCATGGTGATTATGTCACGTCACGATGATAAAACACTTCTGAAATGGACGATCTCATTCTGATAGGACAATTTTATGTAATCAACATTTGAATGGAATTTGAATGCTGCCATTATTCCCATCCAGAACATTGTGGCCACAATGCAACAAGGAATCAATCTTTTCTTTGTGAGGTCAAGGAATAGCAAAGTATTTTGACAGAAAATGTAAAACATCAATACACAATAAAAGGCATCAAGAAATATCTTACAGCTTTAAATATCAATTACATTCGAATTTCTTCTACAACCGGAGCAAACAGGGTTACACTTAGTAGTACACCATTTAGACATGGAACACAAAGGCGAGGTTAACAAATAACCACCATGATTATTTTGAATAACTTACCCCTACAAATAAACTCAGACACATCAGTGTGATGCATCGCACAAACCATGTGACTGTGCATGGTTTCTCAGTTCCTAATAACACTCATGGACATTTCTGAAATGCTGAGATCTTTTGTATTCTGGTTGTTTCTCACAATTTATTAAATTTTTTTTAGCAAAAAGCTTAGCTCTGACTTTTAGCTGGTGTTAAAATTACTAAAACAAAGTAAAGCTGTATAAAAAATGAGGATACACAATACAGTGTACACAATTCTATTTGTATCCCAATATATCACTCACACTGACATGTTGGATATGTGCTTTCATTTGATGCACTGGTATCAACCATTGGCGGTTTTCAGATTCTCAACGTGATAATGCCATACTGCCAGATGAGGGCAAAAGCCACAAGAAATATAAAAATATTTATTGTTATTCATTTTAACCTTTAATTGGGCAAAAATTTATATCTCTGACCATGGCTAATGGTAAATGGTCACATTTTCTTTTCCCACCTTCAAGGCACTCAAAGTGCTTTAGAACAAGGAACTATTCACCCATATTCATACACCGTGTCAGTGTTTTGCCCAAGGACACAACAACAGCATTCATCTGTGGGAGCTGGAATCACATTGCCAACCTGTGGGTCAGTGAATCTGACCGCCCAACCAATGATGTTTATGTCAAGAGCGGGATTCCAACTGCCAATCTTCGCATCAGTGGACAAACCCTCTACCAACTGAGCTACTGTTGCCCCTAATGGGATTACATTTTGAGAACCACATTGATTGACACTGATTGACTGTTTTATGTCTTAGTCCAGAATTATTTGTAAATTGATTGTTAACTGCTTGTCAGAATTCTCCAAACAATTTTGTGATCTGGCTTGATCATGCACAAAAGAAAGTACAAGGAAGCTTATCATGACCACAAAGTTTGACTTTTCATCTCTACATATTGTCCAGCATGGTTTCCTTTTGTGCTCAGATGCTGAATTGATCCCAAAAGATTGAAAATATTGATTTGCCTCTGTGTCTGACTTGGTGGCAGAAGGGGGGCCTGCACCTTCCTAACTGTGTTCACACTTTGCCCGGACGCACAGCAGCTACTCGTGAGACACATAATTACAGCCCTCGGTTCAGATTAGTCCAGATGCCTGTCCAACTGTGCCTTCATTCCCTGACCATTTATTTCCTCCTCTACTGTCTCCTGAGACGCACACCTCAGCACAATGACCTCCGTTATAATGTATGTGATGATAAACACAGTGGCTCTAATTGATAGAGTGATTCAGTCAAGGACTAGAGGTGCAAATTGGTCCCCTGTGAGCATAATGTGCAGAGCTGGGACGAGCAGCCTGGTGCTTCAGCCACGGCACAGAGCCTCAGAGTGAGGAGGGAGGAAATGGACTGAGCTGGCCCGCTGGGTGATAAAGAGCCTGGGCTCTTGGTCTTTTGGTTCCATCTCAGTGCTTCTCTGGTTCAGAAGAGAGCTGTTGTAATGTGCTCTCGCTGTCTCCAGGAAGGCTCCGGTTAGTGACCTGCTACTTTGTGATGTCTTGTAAGATTTTGAGAGAACACCTCACCTTTAATCCCCCACTGTTAAACCAACACATTAGCTCAACTGCTCGTGACCCGGGACCCGCAATAAAGCCTTTTATCCGGCTCAATAAGGTCAACACAAGCTAAGTATTGATTTCTTTTGGTGTCCACTAAAAAATGGATTTTAAAAGAGCTGTTAATTACAGTCTCACACAGTCTTTTAAAGAGCAGTATTGTGTCATAGGTACATTTTGTGTGGTGTCTCAAACTTGACCTGAATATTAGTTTACATTTGAGCACATTTGGGACAATCGACATGATTCTACAGAACAACCATATGTATATTTTATTGAAGTATTGAAATAGTTGCTTACAAAATATGAAGGGTAAAGTTATTTGATGGGCTTGAATAATATAATTATTAATTATAATTATTATAAATATAATTTTACATATGTATTTTCCTTTTCTTAAATGGACAGCTCCAGTATTTTGTATACTGGAGCAGAATGCGTACACAGTACCAGTCGTCTGGTGTGGAGCAGTGCAAAGTCCAGAGATTACAAGGAGACGACTCTGTCTCACCTCGCAAAGGAAACACCTGGAGGATCCAATGACTACATTGTATTTTTAGCTCTAATGGTGTCTATATGACATACTACATTATTATGTTCCTAATTCATGGCAGTGTTCTCTGTTTCTATGAAATTCTTCATCAAACAGAGCCATGTTGTCATTTCACTATTGGTCTTTATGGCACGGGCCACCTTCCTGTTAACCTTGTATTGATTGTTCTTACAGTGTCACTTTTTCTTTGTAACCACATGTTACATATTTCTGTCACTTGGCAAGTGGTGGTTTCTGTTTGATAAAACATGTGAAAAGCCTACAGCTCCTGGGCTGGATGCCTTCATGTTGTTGGTTTACACTATTGTCATGTTAATGTCTCTCCGAGACCTTTGAGCATCTATCACAGATGAAAAGAGCTGCCAGTGTGCAGCCAAATACTACACAAAATGTCATCCTGTCAATAAATATGCCCCACAACGTACAAGTTTTTAATTAAAATGAAAATGAATGGAAATGTAAAAGATCTGTGGTTAAAAATAATAATAAAATAACACATTTATCTGCACCCACAAATATATCTTAGAGTGATTATATTCATAAATACAATATAATTAATAAAAGTAATAATGGTCTGTACATGCCTGAAAAGTCTTCAATAACACATGAAAGAATACATTTTAATGTCTTCAAGTTGCTTGCATCCAAGTATCTGAGCTAGCTTGAAATGGATGGGAATACCAATGAAAAAGAGCTATAACATAAAGAATGCACATTTGAAATTAGTTTTGGTTAATATAGACCGACTATAATTATAAATAATAATCAAACTTATACAGTGTTTTCTGGACACTCAAAGATTGCTTGTATTGTGATTTGGCAATGTATCAAATGTATCAGTGTAAAAATAAATAGGTGTAAAAAGCACCTAACATTTTTCAGGTGTTTTTTCCAACACAAGTTGAAAAAAAAAAAAATGGGACAGCCGGGACCCGTGAGCTTTGTCAGTCTGGTGAAAAGAATGAATAATTCAATAGTAAGCACGCTTTCAGCTGCCCATTTGTGTGCTTTGATCTAGGAATCAGGAGTTTGCATGAATGCCTGTATTGTCATGTTATGGTTCCACTGTGTGTAATTCATTGATTATTGAAAATGGAGGAACACTGTGCTGTGTCTGGGCTAGTTTACACTGTTGCCACAGTGGTCATGCAGACTGTAAGAACATGACCACAGGTTGTTTATCCCTGGGGTTCACAGCAGTAGCAAAATGTTCAATGTGAAAATGTACATTGTATTTGTACTTGTTCCTTTTTATACCTCTCTATACTATCTGTCGCCTATAGCATGTTTTGTTGATGGTGAAGACCTTTGTCCAGATCATCTCAAAGATATATTATTAACACGAGACTGATACAGCCCCATTGTGTCATAATTGTGAGACCTAATTGAAAATGAACTGAATGTCGAAAAATGTGTCATTATGTTGTTGCATTTCAGAGAAGACCAGGGCTAGCCTAGAGCTTTGGTTTGTGTACAGCTGGACCCATAATGAGAGTGGCTCCTTAACTATAATTTGTGTAATAGTTTTGGTTGGCGCCATGTTATTACCATATGAAAAGGCTAAGCAGGGGTCATGTGCATTGCTACATCAATTAGAGTCGGCTGAGGGCAGAAGAATGTTTGGAACCATTGTTAATTGAAAATCTTTACAAAGCTGTTTCAAATGTTTCAGTTATAATTTACTCCATTCTGCACTGTTTTAAACCTGATATATTCACTGCCATTATTTTCTGTAACACTATGAACAGCTAGCCCTGTTTCCTTTCAAAGCCCCCAGCTTTGAAGAAAATTAGATTGAATTAGATTAATTAAAAAGGCTGTACTGCTGCAAGTTTTTTTCATGTTAATGTCACATGGTGTTCCTAGTGCTAGGGTCTGGCTTGGTCAGACAACCAGTATTAGTTTTAAGTCCAAAATGATCAAATATATAATCAAAATGTATTACTAATATGTATCACATTATGTAAATATGTAATGTTTAACTAACTGCAAATGATTGAATGATAACTAAACTAAAAGCAAAAGCAATCAAACTGTTTTGAATCATCAAGTTTATTGCAGAAATATTTCTAATTTATTTTTCTCTTCTTCTATGTGCAGGCCGAAATGAGCTGATTGCCAGATACATAAAGCTGCGAACTGGAAAGACGAGGACTCGGAAACAGGTAAGAGGAAAGAGGCGAGGTTAGACAGCGCAAAGCAGCAGCTCACTGTCAACTGTGGGCCCATCCTGCTTATTACTAGGAAATACAGATTTCATTATGCAACTGTGTATATCAAAAAGTGAAAATAATTTTTAATCCTGACCCTGTTACCGGTAAGGGAAGAACCACCAAATAAAGAACCCTGAACCAATAGTGGAATGACATATAAGCTCATACTAAAGAGTGTAACTACCGTAAATACAAATGTAACAATGCATAAACAAAAGTATGTATGTCTACAGTGTGTATGTGTCATCCACATTCACACTTTTTTGTGGTTTTGGTCACTATGTATTTATGGCAGTTGTATAGATGTAGAGTACTTTCAAATGGACTATGGGAATCTGTGCTAAGTGCTATTTTTTATTTATTCTTTTATTGATTACTTTCAAAAAACTGTACTGTTTTTTGAAATATATTTGTTAGTTGTGTTTTACTTAGCATTACACATGAACAAATTGCTCTATGGGCCTCATATATCACGACTGCAAGGGAAAAAGTTTAGTACATCAGGCAAGTGTGAATTTTGCATAGGATACGATACACTGTTGCAGTTTGTTCCACAAAGGTAAAAAAAAATATATTTAGCAAAGATGAATAACCTGTTGGTTTCAAGGCAGTAGTAATAACAATGCACTTAACCTTGGATTTGACTCTCAGGCCTCTTCCACTGGACTGGAGTGTTTGACAGCAGCTTCACTTGTCATTTGTTCCTAAAGCAGAACAGAGTGTGGAGTCTAACCAGTGCATAGAGGGATGTTGGAAGCAACATCACCTGTCGCTGCTCTGCTCCAATGTAAAAGATGTGCGTGTCTAGTGACCTACCATCCCACTTCAAAGTCTGACTCTGCATCCAGTATGCGTCTCAGTTGAAGATAATCACTAGTTGGCTGCTCTTAAAAGTTTTCCTGTGTCCATCTGTTCTAATGTATCTGACTGATGCTCTTTTAGTGAGTGTCACAAATGCTATGCCCAAACTCAGACATGGGTCTGGATATATGTCAGGGGAGCGAGTGTAATTCTGTGCCTTCATGATGTGTTCACAATCAGCATTATAAGAACCTTTTAGGATTTTAAATATGTTTTAAATGCCGGATTACCAACAGACATAAACATCCCCCTCACTGAGAACATGTTATTTTAAGAAACAATAATGGGTTACTGTAGTAGGGATGAAGCTTAATTTGTGATTTCATTAAACAATTAAAAAAGGGAATATGTTTCAGGGGGTTGCAATTTTTGAAACATTTATATCACACTTATTTTAGAGGCCAGATCATGATTCATGCACATAAAGGAGCTTTATGCCATCTTTAACAAGGAACTACAACTATATGCTTCTTTTGAGAAAATGACGAACACAGCACAGGAATCAGCACTTGTATTATTGATATATGAGGCCCAATGTAGGCTACTTTTTTGATCACCTTCTCAGTGCCTCCATGGTAACAATTTTTGTATTCAAAAATCATTTATCATGATCATTAGCTCAAATGGACTCCATGTCATGGTGTTCAGTCTTCTATTTGAAAATATAGCCTCACATTGAACATTGGTGACAAGACTGGTTCCCACAAGAACACCAGAGCAGCAGATTCTCATTCAGTACACAGCGGACCACATCTTCCTGCTGCTATTATGTCGTAAACAGCCCTTTATTGTTCTTAATTAGTTAACATAAATGATACCACACCTCATAACATTATTTCAACATTGTTAGCCTGCTCTGTAGCTTGGAGCTACATCTGACCTTCATGAAAATAAAACAAAGACATGTGTAATCCACCTTTTGATTTCCCCCTTTTGTCTTTTTGAAATGGAGGTGTCTAGTCACATACAGGTCTTAGCAAGAAAGAAAGTTCGAGAAATCCAAGCTGCCATTAAGGTACGTCTAGCTTTGCCCAGTTGCAGGGGGCTTTTCATTGCCATGGTTACAGGCTCTTCCTTTGTCTCCTCCCCCTCCCTCCCCTTTCGCCCCTCCCTCCCCGACCCCCGCAGGTGTCTAGTCACATTCAGGTTCTTGCCAGAAGGAAATCTCGTGAGTTTCATTCCAAGCTAAAGGTATGCGCTTCCTGCTTCTGGGCTTGTGCTTGCTAACTTTTCTATGTCTTGTAGTGGTCTAGTAAATAACCTTCACTAACACTGTATAATTTCATGTCAATTACTTTTGTCCCTTATATGTATAATTTGACGTACATACTACTAGCAGCAATAATTATTATTACAAGGCAAGTACATATTTAACCACAAAAATAAAACAACAATATGAAGCAAATGGCAAGTGGTTGTTTGGGCCATAAATCAGTTCTCCAGTTTATGATGAAAAGCATGTATAATAAGTATAGTTCAACTCAAAAAGTGAAAGGCAAACTGTAATCAGCTTTTACTATTCAGACATACTTATACTACTTGCTCAGTTATTATTCAGTTTGAGAATTCATTTTCACAGTTTGTTTCATTTAAATTAATCAGTTAAATGATCTCTTTTTTTTTTTAAATCATTGCTGTGTACATGTTGCATTTTATGTTGCTTTCATTCTCAAAAACTGTACATTTGGGAAGCATGTGAGCCATGACTGTTGCTCAGAGCTGGAGGTCTGCCTTCATGTCTTTTAAAGCTGCACATGTTAAATAGAAAAGGGGGCATGGCAAAAGGGTTTGTGTTAAAAAATGAGATTACCTCTTAACCTCTTTTGACACAGTAACCCAACTTTTCCCTGCTGTCAAAACCTCTGTAGCAGACACATTCAGAGCTCTGGCTGTTTCTAAAATGCTTTATACTTCCCCCCTGAATCTCTTGTTCATCCTGGCTTTTTACAATGCCATGGCTGTCATTGCCTTTCCTTCCTCCTAATTCAGATGTTGTCATTTCGGGGCGTTCTTGTCAGCTATTTCAGTAAATTTCAGGGGAAAAAAATCACTAAAGAAAAGCTTTTGAGACTGGCACATTAAGACTTGGGGATGGCTTTGTGAAAGAAGGGGTAATCTTGAATAATATTGACCTGTAATTTGAGGAAGACTTACCATAGGCCTTCTTTTTTCCTATTTTTTAGGGGAAGGCGACTTAAAATTTTGACTTTCACACTTTGCTCTTCTCACACAGTATTCACCAGGAATTAATGACCCCTTATTAACGTGCATGTGCGGGTTAGAGTGTTTTAGAGGGGGATAGGCAGACAGGCCATGAGCCGCATGAATGCCTGGTTCTTTCTGTCTGAGAAAAAACAGGCGGCTTTTGTATGACTCCCTGTCTTGTCTCATTTAAAGCAAATTAGACTTCAGTGGCATAGAGAAATACAAAAGTGCCCTGCGTTTTAGAGGGTCATCAATGGAAGACCCACTGCTTCCAGTAATCTCTGCTGGATTACATTAGACAGTATGGCATCTTCTGTATAAGAAAAATCACTAATACGCTGATGGGTGGAGACAAATCTGGAAAAGTGGAATATTTTTAGCAATATAGTATTTTTAGAGAAAACAATTGCATAAATAGAAAATGTATATACTTGTATACATGAAGTTTAGTCCACTGCAAACCACCATAATAGAAGAGGAATATGTTTAAGTATATAAGTATATACTAAGTATGTTTTGAATCAATATGATTGATCTGTTTTATCTGTTTTATACTTACATTTTTCACATAAGTCCTCTTGTTTAAATAAAGCTGTGGATAATGTAATACAATAGAATGTATACAATGTTTTGATTAAATACTTTCTAATTTTACTTTAGTTGTTTATATTAATAATCAATGCAACTTTTCAAATGAATCTTGTTTTTCTCATTCAGGTTACAAGTATGGTAAGTTTGTAATTTTGTCACTTTGAATGAATTGACCCTTCTTTGAGAAAAGCCTGCCTTGTCCTGTTTTTCGTTGCTCTCCTTGGTAGTGGCACAATAGATGCTTTTCTGTTTTCTGTTCATTTGCATCTCATTTTTGCAGTTCTTTATGTGGTGTTTTCTTTTTACTCTTCTCCACCAGCTTCAGTTACTGGCATGCTTTACCTTTAGCCAGTGCCACAGTGAATCTGCATGAGTGTCCTTAGGGGCATGTGGGAGTCAACTCAGCAACAGTCTCTATTTGTGCAATCTTTAGTAATTTGTTGTGACTATAATGTATCTGTCAATTTTTCCACCACCAAGTTGGCAAGTTTTGCCGATACAGTGGCCTTCCTTTGAACTTAAAAAATTCCTTACCTTTACAATTTGTTTCAGAGTTTTAAAGAAGTATGTGATAGATTGGTCAATAAGTTTATAATGGCATACCACATCCATTCTTTGTATACTGGAATTCAGTTTTCATTCTTTTTCGTTTACTACAACCATGCCACACTTAAACCCTGGTGCAATTCTTTTAACCTGCTGCTGTTGAATGTGCTGAGAAAGGTCAGTGTGGCTGGTGGCTGCTGCCTCGCCAAATGCTAAGCCTTTTGTGACTGCTGTTAAAGGATCAAGCCGTGAAGGACAAAGCGCTCCAAAGCATGGCCTCCATGTCGTCCGCTCAGATCGTCTCTGCTACGGCCATTCACAACAAGCTGGGGCTTCCAGGCATCCCACGCCCAGCCTTCCCCGGAGCAGGAGTGAGTTTCTCTAGTGCACCCCAGTATTCATCCATCATCCAGCTACACATTGCACCCACCGGTCAACCACCGCATCAGCTCAAATCACATTACACAGCAATGCCCTATGAGATAAACTCATGATCAAAGAGTGCTAGTCAAGATAACTACTGTCACTAAACATGAGCTTAGAGCCATTTGATCTAGTCCCTAATATGTACACAACTGGACAATTGGACATAGCTCATCTTTGTTAATTCAGCCTCTAATAATATTGTAACTCTTCAGTTATGGCAGGGCATGATATCAGCTGGGCAGCCGGGATCCTCACAAGAGTAAGTTAGACAAACAACACTAAACAAAAATGCATATTTATAAAAGGGTTTCATATAAAGCACTTGACCTATTTTCTTTTATAGCATTAAACCATTTTCACAACAAGCATATCCAATCCAGCCAACAGTTACAACAGCTATTTCAAGTAAGACCTCATTATTTATTTACACTTCAAAATGTTCAACTTAAACACAGTTGGACAGTTGTGTGATTGTTGTAAATTGTGGGATTTTAAATATTGATTGTTGTGGCTGTTTTAGGTTATGAGCCCTTAACAGCCCAGGTTCCAGCAGCACCTGCTTGGCAGGGGCGCTCCATTGGGACATCCAAACTGCGACTGGTAGAGTTCTCTGCTTTTCTAGAACAACAGAGAGACCCAGACTCTGTAAGAAACACAACCGTTATTACACAACATAAGCACTATTTTACACAAATAGCAATTGTTTTCAGTCTTTTATTTGTTAGAATCAAACAATAGAATGACAGGTAAAAAAAAAGGTAAAAAAGACATGTATGATATTGATGATATTCATATGACATTTTTCAGAATTTCTTGCATCAGCCATAACACAAAACATTTATGAACAACTGTCAAAAATAAAAGCATAAAATAAACTATAACAGTTTTTTTCTTTTTCTTTTTTTTGCAGTACAACAAACATCTATTCGTACATATTGGTCAGACAAACCACTCCTACAGCGATGCTCTCTTGGAGTCCGTGGACATTCGGCAAATTTACGACAAATTTCCTGAGAAAAAAGGAGGACTAAAAGAGCTTTATGGAAAGGGTCCACAGAATTCCTTTTTCCTTATTAAATTTTGGGTAAGCATTTTCCAACACAAGCAAGACTATTTATGCATAAATTAATGAATGTATAACCTGAAAAACAAACACACTCTAAAAGGCAGTAGATTAGGCATTGAACCCAGAACAGAAATTTCTTAACGAATAAGCTCCTAAATATATGTAGTGGGCCTACAAATTACAATAACTATTATTCTTAGCAACAGACATAAAATTGCATATTCTATCTGGGTTCATGGAAAGTGGATTGCTTACAATCATTGTACGCATTGAAGACTACTCCTTGTTTATTGAATGCACTACCTATATTTGGACTGGCACTTTTGATCAGAGCACTCATTAATTCAATGTAATATGATGGAACAATAGCGTGACCTGGTTGTGGAGTCAAAACACTGCTTGTATTTTCCTGTTTGGTGCAAAATGCTAACTAGCGGCAAGCAACAAAGTAAGGGGCGCGTGTTCTTGGGCCAAGTCCTCTCAAATTCTTTTTGAAGTGACCGGCAGATCTAAAATTCAAATGAAAGGCTGAATCTCCACAATAATGAATGTATAACTGTGGAGGTTAATGAAGGAGAAGGATGGGCTCTTTTTGTGGTTGTAATGAAGCGGATATGCAGGTCAGACAGAGGCCACACTCTCCAATAGAGCAGCTCAACCTTGTAAATCAGTCTTTTAACACAAGTTCATTTAACACCCTGCACAAGTCTGTTTCCATCTTTGGAAAAAGACTTGTTTCTACATGATTTCTTACAATTAAACCCAACATAGTATTATTAACAAGCTTTTTCAAATTAACCAGTGCAAATATAATGTGAAGTTTTAAGATGATTATTAATTATTTAATGTGAAAAGCACAGATTATGGTGAAGGGAACTGAAAAAAGAAATAGTAGTCAAAAGTGACAGTGAGTTCTGTCAAAGCAAAACTTTTTAATTATTTCCCCAAACTGTGAAAAACATTTGTCCTACATTTGTCTTATATTTTGGATGTGTGTAGGTTGGAATAATTGCTCTTTAATAATTAAATAATCTTTAAACTATTTCATAATAGTAAATACTGAAGTGTGATTTTTAAAAATAAAAATCTTGGTTAAATAAAATACATTTTCTCTGATTGACAGGCGGATTTAAACTGCAACATCCAGGATGAAAATGGATCATTTTATGGTGTCACAAGTCAATACGAGAGCTCTGAGAACATGACCATCACATGTTCCACAAAGGTCTGCTCCTTTGGCAAACAGGTGGTGGAGAAAGTCGAGGTACGGACTTTAATAAACAAGGCGCACTGATATGACCAATGATTGGAGGAGTGAATGAACAAATATTTCTATGGTGTGTAGAGTTTTTTGTCTAATTTGTTATTGTATGTATTTCTGTTTAGACTGAATATGCCCGGTTTGAAAATGGTCGCTTTGTCTATCGCATCAGCCGATCTCCCATGTGTGAATACATGATCAACTTCATCCATAAGCTCAAGCATCTCCCAGAGAAATACATGATGAACAGTGTGCTGGAGAACTTCACTATCTTAATGGTAATGTCTCAACCCTAAAGTCAACCCTGTGTTTTAAATGTGCGGTGACTTCAGTTAGACTAAAAATGTGGGTGGTGAGGTGAACTCGCGGCTGGTCCCACATTCCTGTAATTCCTGACGGGATGAGGAGCAGTGTGAGGAGACTCATTATCAGCAGGAGACAGGAGGGATAAAGGAGCACGGACCTCTATTTGAGACATCACATGGGGTCTTCATTTAACATGGACACCCACATGAAAAAGCAACACCAATAGCACCATGCCTTGTAATTTTACACAGCATAACAATTGGCATATTAGTTGCCTTTTACAACATAGGTTTCAAACTAAATGTTCAAATATTAAAAACTACTTGTGCAGCTGATTACTTTGTTAACTTTTCTATACAAATCCAGTATATATGAATGATGAAACTTTGATGATCAATGAACTAGCTTAAACTATCTTAAAGTTTTGTGAATAACAAAAATAGCTGAATAATACATTTAGGCAGTATGCATTTTCTAATAAAGTACCAGTTCAGAGAAAATATGTGGGAAAAGAGTAAACTATGAGAAATGTAGTGTGTCCTTTAATATACTTATACTTATATACATATTAATAATAAGCGTCATTCATATTGTGTTGACTGTAAAAGTAAAAGTATCACAATAAGAAATTAGTGTCAATCAATAGTTTTTTTGTGATGAACTCTTAGATAATACACTGAAGGCAGCCATTGTGTTGCAGGTGGTGACAAACAGGGACACACAGGAGATGCTGTTGTGCATGGCATGTGTGTTTGAGGTCTCCAACAGTGAACATGGAGCTCAGCATCACCTTTACAGACTGGTGAGGGAGTGAATGAGCTCCCCTTCTCCTTCTACAGACTTTACCCTAGTGGCAGTGCCTCAACTAAAGTCTTGCATACATGGCTTTTTTCCGTCATGATTTGGGTGACATCCATTGTCCTTGATTTTTGTGTTTGACTGCAGCTGTGAATTAAGGTACAGTTGTTTTATGTTTTAAAAAAGGAAATCACATTTTGTTTGGTATGATCGTTGATACATGTTTATAAATGGTAAATGTAAATCTATGTGATATCCTCTGTTTCATGTATAGAAGAGAAAAATACTGGCCTTAAATGTTTTTGTAACTTTGTTTAGTTAATAACTATTGTCTGTAAACTCAATTTCCACAGCTGCCAGTAGATTTCCCAAAGAAACAGAGTGCCATTGTAACTGTATTTAAAGCCACACAATAACATAACAAAAATCAGGCAGCCTTTCAGATTTATTTCATTCCATGCACTTCAAGTTTTCTACACTAACTGTAAAGCACTGTGAAATACATTAGGTATTATTTTATTTACATTTTAGACATTTGTCATTATAATATAACATTGTTTAAATTAAAAGGGATTACTCATAGTGTAAACTCGTCTAAGTTTTAAAATACCCCACTAAATGTGCTTTATAATAATAAAATAATAATGCACCAGATTTATATAGCGCTTTTCTGGACACTTAAAGACTTTCCACACTCGGTGGTGGTAAGCTACTATTACAGCCACGGTTGCCCTGGGGCACACTGACGGAAGCGAGGCTCCAATCAGCACCATCGGCCCCTCTGACCACCTCTATCACACTAGGCAATGTGGATGAAGTGCCTTGCCTAAAGACACAATGACAGTTTTAGTGACTGGCGCCCCACTGTGGCGCCTGATTTTCCCAGTGGGCTCCCATCCAAGCACTAACCAGGCTTGGCCTTGCTTAGTTTCTGAGATCTAACGGGATCAGTCTTTGACAAGCTGGTGGGACCACACAATGATCCATATCTGTTTATTGAATGAAAAAGCAGAAATAAAATTATAAATTTCCCTTAAAATACTAGTTTGGCATGTACCAAATTTAAAGTTTTTCAGGTGACTGCTCTTACAAAATACTCAAGTTTGCACAAAAGCACTCACTTGGGTTTGCCTTACTCATGCACATGTTTTGTACTAGTTCACTGTGCCCCTTGACCATCTTAAACTTTGTAAATGTGATTGACGACTACGTTCTCAATCACACTGTGCTCATGTTTTTGAGTGTCCTGTGCAGTTATAGCTGTGTGGACACCATGGCTCTGTAATGATGAGTAAGTGCATTGAGATAGAAACAACAAATTTGCCAAAGGTAAAAAGTACTGTGCCTTAAACGCCTTTATTTCATGACTAATGGTGTTGATAACCAAGTCCTTGGCTGTTTATTATTGGCATTGAGATAAATTACTGTATGTACAGTATTTGTAGTCCACATTACAATGTTAGTTTGACATGATGCGTTATATGAGTAGTATTTTATAGACCAACCACTTTACCACCGGTTACTGAGGACATATCGGCCTTTACAAGTACTATAGAAACCCTGAGACACTTCAGTATGTCCTATGTGGTAGCAGGAAGTGCCTTGAGAACCGTAAAACAGATCAGACAAATGAACCAAAATCACAAGTGGCATCAGTCACCAAAATGCCTTTTTATATGCTGGTACAAATATCATCACCTTGCTAAAATAATCACCTAAGTCATTTTTTGCCAAAATTTACTTTTTTGCCTTAATCCTCATAATTTCAAGTATTAGGTACATTTGTTGTGTTTCCTGAAAACTTGAAAAAAATGACTTATGCAATTATTTTAGGAAAGTGTTGATATTCAATGTGTTACACTGAAAACATTTGCTGCACTAATTAATCCAGTATGTCTCTGTTGTTTTTTTCCGCGCTGACCCCCACTCCCTGATGTCATAATAATGCCGGTTGATAATATTCAGATGATATTACGATAGTCCCAGCGTGCCTGGAAATGTCTTGGTTGTTGTTCAAGTATCACACAAAACATGTTTGGACTGTTTTTCTCTTTTTGCTTTTTTTCCTCAAATTGTTTGATTATAAACAGTATACTTATAGACATATCTATCTAAACAGAAATTGTGATAAACTGGGAATTGACATATTTTGGCACTTTGTCTTGCATACCGTTAGGCTACATGACCTTAGGCAACATAATCCTTGAATAATTGCTATTGAATGTCCAGTATTTTACTGTGTAAATGTATTTATTGATAGCATATCTTTTGTGATATATCAGCGATGCATTCTTCTTTAACATTTTATGAGAGTGTAACAAGTTACTTTTAGAAAGGTCCTGAAAGAAGAAATATGTTAAATGACACAACACAGGGAAACTCATTGTGGACACTTGCAGGTTCAAGTGTTTTAAGGTGGTTATGGAAGTCTGTATTCCCTTTATAAATACCAAATCAATATAGACATTAATGTTGGGCTAAATAAAGCCATTAAACATTGAAACTGATCCATTTTTAATGTCTAAATGTGGATGAGGCCATTGCTTGTTTATAATGTGTTTGTGTTTTTATACAAAATAGTATTTTCATCAGAGAATACCCAATTAAGTCAGGAGTTGTCTCTGATGAAGTTAAATTAAAATGTTCTGTGTTTTACAGTGTCTTGTGAACACTGCAGGATTTTTTTCTTTTATGTAGCCTGTGTATTTTTCACTTTGAGTTCTTTGTGGGAACAGTTTCTTGTTGATGTGTAAGTGTATGGTTGTACATGGTTTTGTGTTGTCTTCACTGTTTGTTGCAAGCCCAATAAGATTGCAATGCTTACATTGCTGCGCTGCTGGAACACTTAAATCATCATTTCAAACTCTACACGCCTTAAGACTAAGTCCCAAAAGAAAATTTAGAAACTTCTTCACTATCTTAAAGATTGTAGTTAAATGTTTATTAACATAATTATAGTATGGAGGATTTTAAATATTTTACATACAGAATTACCCAACATTCATTCTATTTTTTACTTTTTGAATAAAAGTTCTTTGTACAAGCTTTTATTGGCACAGAATGCAGTGGTATCTTTTCTTATCACAGTAAAACAATGAAAAGAAAAACAAAACAAATTGCTAAGTCAATGTTCTGCATTTGATCTTGTCTCTGCTTTGTAACATACTTTACTGATAATGGTTAATATTTTGTAGCTATAGCTCATTTGTATGTATGCAATTTGAGGTTAAATAAATTGTGTACATTGGGAGAAAAGCGATATTGTGTGCTGCTTTTGATATGCATGATGATAAAGAGTTGGCCCATATCCGTCAGAACTGAATCTTAGCAGATGAAGCTTGTCTTTCAGTTTTTCACAACCTCAACACAAGTACAGAACTGATGTCTGTACAGTTGTGGCCACAAGGGGGAGACACTGTAAAAGAAAAGAAAATTATTGTTTATTAGTAGTAGTAGTATTAGTAGTAATATTACAAATTATAGTTGTTTTATTTGTTTATTTGTTTGCTTTTCTACTACAAAACATTTCTCCATTTGACATAATTGCATTTTCTTTTGAAACTGGAATTTAATTTCACAGCAGAGCAATTAGAAAAAGCGTAGAATCTCCCCATTAGGTCTACATCTAATGTCTGGTAAATATATACATATCTGGGAGATATAACAATTTAACATGGTTAAAAAATGAGAACTATAACCTTAAGGCTTATCGCCTCAGTTGGTCACTTTTGTTTTCATCAAGACTTTATTCAGCTAATGGTCGAAGTTTACTGTGTCACTTTGCTCATGGCTTGCTCTCACTGGTGTCATGAAATCACGTGACTAGTAATGACCATGTGAGTGAATATGTGCTCTGGAGTTGTAAAGTTCCCGTCACTCTCAAGTGTTTGGGAGAACAGTGCGCGTGAAGAGGGCAGCGGAGTGACATGGCTGACTTCTGACAGGACCAGAGCGTGATTCACACAGATCATGACAGAGGAAAACCAAATCTCCATATGGGTCTGTCGCGTAGAGAAGCTTGTGTTGGGCTTGTCCAAGCGGACCAGCTGTGCAGATGTGATCCAGGTCCTTCTAAAGGATCAGAGTCCGGAGATGGGACTTTCTCACACGCCTCAGTCCTACTGCATTGTGGAGAAATGGAGGGGCTTTGAGAGGGTTCTGCCAAACAAGACCAAAATCTGGCGGCTATGGCTCGCATGGGGACAGGAGCAGAAAGATGTAAAGTTTGTGCTAGTGAAGTGCGATGCGTCCTTCTCCAGTCACGCGCCCCGAAGCGCAGAGGCGCGCGTGGTACGCAGCAAGCAGAGCCCGTGTGTTACCAGTGGGTCTATACGTGGCCCGGTAGGAGTCTGTCCCGAGAAGCAGCGGCGCATTGTCAGGAAGGCCTTCAGAAAATTGGAGAAAATCAACAAGAGGCGCGCGCGCAAGGACGCATCGTGTGCAGAAAGAATGGAGACTTTGGTGCACGTGGTCCTGTCCCAGGACCACACCATCCGACAGCAGGTGCAAAGACTCGCGGAACTGGATGCAGACATAGAGCTGCGAGAGGCAAAAGTGCACCTGGAGCGAGTTCAGCGGCACGGTGCCAACTATCTACAGGAAACATACCTAGTTAACGGTGACGCAGCGTGCGTCAAAACAGAGACGTTTTGCTCAACGAAAATCAAACAGTTTGAAGACTACGTAACAACATGCGAAACTCTCGTGCGGCTACACGAGGAGATCAATGAATATGAATTTCAGATTGACAGGCTGACCTCACAGATCCAAGCGGAGCTGCACCTGCGCTGGCTGCAACGGAAACAGCAGCAGGTGACCCCCAGGGCCAGCCTTTGCGAACTGAGTCTGCAAACAAGCCCCCTTTACGAAAGTCAACTGCTGCTAGAGGAGGAACAAATAAAAACTCAACTGGAAGCCAGCTGGTACATCGGCCTGCGCCTGGAGACAGACTTGGAGTCTGTCCAAGGCGATTTAGAACTGTCTGGGGAAATTTGTACCGCAAAAATGAAAGAGGAAAGCGATTTATTACAGAAAGTTGACCTAGTAGATGTGCAAAACACCGAGGGAGGAGGTAGAGCTAGGGTGGTCAGTTTGGACAGTCAGGCGGAGTGGGTGGAGCAGGCCAGAGGACTCTCCAAAGCGCACGACATCAACGATACCGACTCAGATACGGGCTTGAGTTCCCTGCACAGCCAGGACTCAGACCAGGCTCAGTGGGAGGCCGTGGTGTAGACAGCTGAATGGTTAGGAAGATACACTGCACTTAGGCTAGGATTTTGTACTTCTAGGCTAGCAACAAATAAACCACTTTATGTTATAAACGTTAAGCGTGTCAGTGTTTGTAATTTAGACTGCATTGGTTTGCTTTGTGACGCCTATCATGGCAACATTACAGTTATGGTGCCATTGTTAACCACATCTCCCTAACCAAATGTATATGACTGAACTGAGGTGGGAAAACGAAGGAAGTTAATTAAAGCAAAAGATAAACCTGCTCTGGACCTCCCTAGAGACCAGGATATAGGCTAGCTTCGATTACAATAACCAGGTTTATGAAATGACACTGGACCTTGCAATTTGTATCCACCATGTCATTCATAATTATGTGAAAACCACAACAGTTTATATTACAGCCCTTTATGTAGTTTTGTAATTACTGTATTGAAAATGAGTATAGAGCTGTTTCTCAGTGTATACTGTGACAGAAACACAAGGCTCTCATATACATGTCTGGCATCACATAAGAGGCCACGCCATGGTTCCCAAGTGTACAGAGTTACAACAGTCGTGTGATATTGTTTACAATCACAGCCGCTTCAAACACAATCAGGGTTAATATGAGTCTTTTCACTCAAGTGTTAAGTTTTTATGATTTACACAGGACACATGCAGGACAAGATCAAATTTTGCATGAAATTGAGTATTTTGAAACTTACTTAACTTGATGGATCTTTCACCAGACCATCAGTTAAGCCTATATACAGTATATTTAGACAACAATCTATGTTATATTATTGTATCAGTTTAGCTAAAGTTATTCAAGCTATGCAATAAGTTCATGACAATGGTATAGTATATTTTCCTTTGGACTGCCTGAAGTATGGGGCCCAGGCCTGGGTTTTTAGCTTTGACAGGCCTTTGCTGCAGTTATTTGATAGATTCCCAACTACTTCATACAACTATTTGATTGTTGTACAGTTTAAGATAAGAGTTTCACATGCTGACTAACTGCTTATTGAAAAACTTTTGGAGGTAAGATAATGTTTGTCAAAGCAGGCCCTATGAGATTTGTACTCTGTGATCTCATGTGGCCATCGTTTCTTGTGACACTTTGTCTTTGTAGAAAGCATTAATTGTTGTGACTTGATAAAGGAAAGAAAGATCCAATTCTATTACATGCAGCTGAGGAGCAGTGGACTCTCTCAGGACCAAATGAACACATTCCTGTTCTTTTGTCTCTGGAACAGTGTGAAGTGTTTCCCATGTGAAACCAAATGTCACTTTGTGATTATGTGGGGTTTCCACCACTTCAGCCTCTCAACAGAAAAAACAGGAATCTGGAGTGGTCTTTTCTCAAGACCAGAGGTCAGATTATAAGATCCACGGAAGATGAAACCACATTTAAAACCACAGTATTCAACCGTGAAAAAAATAGACTAAAATAAAACCATGTTTTTTTCATTTTGGTTATGTGTCTTGCAAACACAGAAAAACATGTGTCTATACTCTGCTACCTACAGGAAGTATAACAATAAGAGGCTTATGATTAAAATTATAATAATTGTGGTAGTCAAGATAACAGTGAATATTAAATTACATCT
The DNA here is from genome assembly GCA_034769755.1 of Odontamblyopus lacepedii. Lineage (NCBI taxonomy): Eukaryota > Metazoa > Chordata > Actinopteri > Gobiiformes > Gobiidae > Odontamblyopus > Odontamblyopus lacepedii. Next base: position 20,914,965 of record CM068349.1, on the reverse strand, counting down.
GTTTCCCTCACACCAACCTGTAATAAATTGCTTTTTCAATGAAAGAAAAATACTGTTATGTGGAAACCATTTAGCAGTTAATATATTCATGGCATAGTTGCTCACAAATCTTTTAGAGTGTAAAAATGCTCCTGTCCTTTTTCCAGGTAACCCTCTTAGTTTCTGTCTTGAGACTAGCACAATAAATAAACTGACATGACCCATACTTAACTATAAACTAAACTACACGTCTTAGATTCATCATCAGAGGGTCACATCACGTCAGTCCTTTGTGCAAGTCTCAAGTTGGCCTGAATAAATGGCAGTACTATAGAGGAAAACAAATTTGCTTAAAAGAAATAAAATCATATGAAGTACTAAGTCACTTGATTTTCTGAAATTGTCAAAGCTAACACCACCAACACTTGCCTTTTATATTGCACTAGTTCCTTATCCCTGGAATGTGTCCCTGTGGTTCCTCTGATCTTAAGCTTGTCCCAAAGAGTGACCTGCCATGAAGAAGTGACTAATGAAGAAAGTGTTGGGCAGGAGGAGAGTGGAAGTGGAGTGGAGGAGGGCCAGTGTGCTATAGTTATATGAATATTGTTATCCATATGGACTTCACAGATCGATAAATTATTATCACTGATAACTGTTGGTAGAAAGACAGAAGGACAAGTAAGTTGCTTACAAGTACTTCTTGCTCAACCTTGTTGTCTATTCTTAGTGCTCTTGCAGAAAACTTCAAAGAGGATAGTTACATATCACTTTGGCCGAACTGTAAGGGGGCCCCAACACCCACAAGATATGAAAATGCTTTGCTAAAAACCGCAGTAATCCATCCATCTTCTCCCACTTAATCCGGCTGGGTCGCGGGTCCCTCATAGCACCTGACCCTCCCTATGCACCCCTCTGCAGGTGGTGAGCCCACAGGAGGGTGGACAACATGGTCCTTGATGTTAGTTCATAGGGGTGCTGCATGTTTTGAGGGAAACCGGAGTACCCGGAGGAAACCCATCCAGACACGGGGAGTAATATACTACTATATACTATATACTATATATGTTTATTTGGTATGCTGATTAGGTTTGAGTCTAAAGGTTGTTCTTTATTATTCTATAGTGTGTTGCTACTTACGGTATTTGAAGAAGGGCATCTGCTTTTATCGGAAATGTATAGGAGACATTTTGTGTTATCTTACATTGACCAAAGGCTTGTTACAAAGAGGTTAAGGATTAGACGTTAGATGTAGACTTTTAATGAAAATCACTTCTTCACTGGAGTCAACATAAATTTGGTGGCCTGGGGCAAGAAGCCTCACATGGACCTCCCCATAATATAAATTAATGGGAAGAGGGTCCAATTCTGGGCCTCTAAAACCCTGGGGCACGGGACAACAGACCTCTTTGTCCCCCGCGTCTACTGCCTTGCCTGCACGGGTCCCATTGGCGTAGTAACTGTAGCTTGATGGGTGTGCTGAGAATATCCATTTCAGAAAAACCTATGAAGACATCTGGGTGTTTCTGAACTTCCTCCCCACTCTTCCTCTCCAAGTAAAGTGAATAGACTGTCCTCGGGGGGAGAATAACAAGATCTTGTTGCAGGACAATTACTTAAACCCCCTCTAATCACCCAATGGGAGCGCTTGGCCTTTCACACAATTGCGGTGGATTGTGTTGCACTACGTTTGTAGGTCATCTTATTTTCCCTTTCATAACGCGATGTGATGGTTTTATGACAGGATATAAAACAGGTTGTTGTCACTTTTATTTACAATTCTGCATTTAATAAAATAAACTTAACCCTTCAGCAATCCTCTTATGACTAAGAAAACACTGCCTTGATAATCTGTGAGATCAAGGCTTCATCTAAAAATTAGAAAGACGGCCTTAAACTCAAAGTCTATACAGATGTGATGAACTGAATAGCTACATTTTAAATACATTTTTAAATCAGCAATTTAATATATGGCAACAATATAGTTTAACTTTAATCTGGTTTGAAAATCCAAAATAAATACCTTGAATAAAAAAAAGAATAAAAGTGCAGAAAAAATTGTGGGCTATATTTTTTCAAAAACAGAATAATCGGTCACTCAATTCAATTTGGGAAGATGCATGTGTAGGAAACCACATGCACCAGACCAGGCACAGTTATGAAAAAAGGGTGGTGTAGAGATAGAGTGATACTAACAAAAGCAATAGAGGGGTCATGACTGTAGGTTAAAATAAATCCATAGATAATGTTTCATGTTCACATTCTCAGACACAATCTGATTAAACAGAGCCTGAACAGGCCCAACTGTCAATAGAGGAGCATGTTATAATTATATATCACCACTTCCATTCATACTCTATGCATATGACTAATGCACATTTGAAATAAAATGACACACTAGTTTCTTGTCACTCCATACTGCCAAGAGGTAGGCCTACTCAGTTTAACTTGCTGAGCAGCTGAGACCTCTAGTGGAAACTTTGGACATTAACCAAGGACAACTCTGACATCAACATTGTACTTTCAACATTAGGGTTTTTTGGTAAGTGTCCATTTTGGCGACATTGGCTGTTATGGTATTTTATCCTTATGTGTATGAATAATTAACTGGATTTATTTAATTCAGTGGTCATCATAGATTACAGTGTTTGGACACATTGATGATTCAGAACACCAAAGGCAATGTCAGTGTTATTTTAGTGCAAAATGAGGTAAACTAAAAAAAAAAAAAAAAACAGCTACAGATCTGACTCTATAGAGAAGTAGGCTATAGATAACAGAAGTTCATTTTTGTACTTCTCAATCCAATATTGTGAGGAAAGAGAGTACTATAAGACCCTTTGGTTAAGATCATGTGACAACACTGTAACTGACATACCGACCCTCAGCAAGAACAGTCTGTCCAAAAACAGAGTATGCGATTATGCTGATCTTTCTTAAATGCTCTTGCTTTACTCATGTAGATCTGTATCAGATGTTGGTCTAATGCAGCAATTACACACAAAACAGCAAATTTATTTTTTAAGCAAACAAGCTCCCAGGAGCGTTAAACCTGCAAATTGCATAAATAAAATCAAATACAAAGGTGATATAGGCCTACTTGTTTTCAAGGTTTAATTTAGTAAAGACAATCATTGACAGTGGCTTGATTTTCAAGTCAATGTCAGGATTTTACATTTAATAGAGGACGTAATATTATTTTGTTTTCAAAATCAAAACAAGAGATCAAACTAGAAACGTTTGAAGTCTTTTATTTACTTTGAATTTATCAACAACAAGATTTCAAGCTTCGCACAAATTTCTGACCACAACAGCCTAGTGCTTTGCTTAATATTGGCTGTGGGTGGAGCATAACATCACATAATCAGACGCAGCCAATGACTACAGACCGTAGAACAAGATCAAAACATCTGGAGATCATAACACTAAATGGTGACAGTTAACAAGCTCTTGCTTGGTTTCATAAAAGTAGTCTAGTTTTAGTTTCCCTTAAGTAATAAAAGGCCACCCCAGAATGTATATCTAATCAGTTAAATAAAGAGAAATATAAAAGTGAGAAACAAATGACATGCTGAACTGTGCTCAGCCAAATTTACCAAATTAAGATATAATAATAACATTGTAAAGAATAATGTCATATATTTTACTAAATGTATTCCAAAAAGAAAAATAAATCCTTTGGTCAAGTAAAAAACTTTTTTTTTTTTTTTTTTTTTAAATAACAGTGAATTCCTTCTTTTGTCTTATGGCCCTCTTCATATACCTTTTCTACAGTCCACCATGTTCTTGAGGCTCTAAGGCTGCAAAGAAGGTGTCAAGGCAATATGGTTATGGCCCCCCTAGCGGTCCATGCTGCAGCATGCTGGGAGTGGACTGGAGGAGAGAGGGGCGAGGCGTGTCCTCAGACCGCAGGTGAAGATGCATCAGGGTCAGGCTCGTTGCTGTAGTTGTTGCTGTAGTGGTTCCCACTGGGTGGGTGGTTTGGGAGGATGTCAAGTTCATCCACCTGTGGGCCAGGGTGCATCACCACAAGCTGGTCTTGTGGGATATCTGCTGCTGCAGCAGCCAGATTTGTGATGGACTTGGACTTAACACACTGGAAGTCCACATGACGACTTTTCCCCTCCTCCTTTTCCCATGACATGCGGATAAAGGGCCTTTGCACATAGTTGTAGATGACCTCTGGTCGCCCTCCTGGCCTCTTTTTAACCTTTTCTTTATATGTGGGGTATCCTGCCAAATGCACATTGTAGACATTAATGCATGTTATGTAGTTGATGACGTGATTATTTTTTATACAAAAAAAATGAATTATTAAAAGACATGAAAATATTACTCTGTTATTTATTTATTTTTAGCTATTTTACATATGGCAAAGAATATACATTATTAATAATAAATATTATTATACTACACCTTCAATTCCAAGTCGTATTTTCTTTAATCCCCTTTCTTTTAAAACTGATTTGGCAACATCTCGATTCTCAATGTACTTGAAAAATCTATACAATTTTGTGCTGTAAATAACTGCAAAAACATAAACAGTCAGATTTTGACAGAGTTTGCATGCAGTATGCCATTTGTCAAATACATACTTTGTGAATACTCTTCGCCCATTTGTGGAGGATACTCTTCATCCCAGTCCACCACATCATCATCAGTTAAGACCACAATATGACATTCTCTTTCTCCACTCTGTGCACTGGCAACCATTAGAGGAAGAACCATTTCTTCAAGATAAAATTCAAATTGTCTTCGAGCTCCATCATTTGACAGCTCATGCATCAGGGCACCTAATAACAGACAATAAACAAAAGGAAATAATAGAAACATGAATCTGACATCACTAGTCATCAGAGAGACACTCACTAAGGTCTCTGCATTTGATGGTGCTGTAGTCAAAAGAGATGCATAGATAGTCACACGCTTCTCGCAACTCAGGGATGGAAATTCCATCAGGGCATCTGATTATCCCTGATTTGTAGTAATCCTGTCAACAATCAGACAGTTAAATATCACACTTCAGTAATGTTACATTTATTGTCGTTATTCAACTATTATGTAATTTGAAAGTACTATTATGTTCAGTAGTAGTTTTAGTAAATACCTATGTGACTGAGACGTACCAGAATTGCTCGGAAAACAGTGGAACTGATGCCTTCAGCGACCTCATACTCCCCTTTGTCATTTGGTCGTGTGAAATTATGCTCCCGTCCAGATCCAAACATTCTGAGTAAAAACAGAATGACTTATACTATTCAAAGAATTATTAACATTAATGAATACTATTCACATTACTAATGGCTAAATAATTTCTTTAAAGAAATGACAATGGTACAATACCTGCCCAACATAGTATTGGGTTGTGCAGTGAAAATGGAGGGGTCTACAACGAAGCGAGTGTTATCTACAATCAGAGTGACTCTTTCTGAGGTCCGTATGTTTCTGTTTCCAACAGTGGCACTCGTCCCTCCCTCTTTGGGATTCTCATAGACAAAAACCATCTCTCCAACCCCTAAACTTTTGAAAGTGCCTTCAGTGCTGGACAAACTGCTGTTGCGACTGCTCATAATGCCACTGCTGCTGGAACCACTGGGAGATACTCTCTGAGGTCGTGGACTACTGGGCCTAGATGATGATCCACCATCACGGTCTATAACAAAATGCAATCCAGATTAAATCGAGGTAAAAAAAAGAACAAAACCACGACATAAGATGCAATATCAATCCATTTTAAAGCACTGTTGGAAGAGCATGTGAAATCAAACAAGCAAACTGACCAGAGTTGTGTTGGCGAGTAGGAGAGGTGACGTTGCGAATACAGGGGGTGAGCTCTCTCTCGTGTGATGAATCTCGGGAGCGATCACTAGAACGACGGCGGTCTCGTGAACGATCACTTCCCCCACTGGCACCATGCAAGCTCATCTTCCTCTGTTCAGCCTCCACTCGGGATGCACGGGCCTGACTGCTGGTTTTATAATACAGTTACATTTTTTTAGCCTTCTTACATATATTTAATTTTATTATTTATTTATTTATATTATACATATATTTAAAAGCTGTTGCTTGTTATTTGTTACACAATGGCTGAACATTAGCAAAGCTACATTTCAACAGGTCGTACCAGATGATCAAGTTTCCTATCTCATTTGAAGAAGTTGGGATCATTTTCATGGTTATGTTTTTGGCATATTTCAAAATACATACATTGATGTTTGGAGCCACTTGGAATTGAAGTTTGGGAAGTTTGGGAAGTTTAGGAAACATACTGCGGTATAAAACAACACTGTATTGTATCGTACTTTAGCTCACCTCAGATGCTTACAGACCTTACGAGGTCGGCTTGTTGCTTTTTGATCCCAGTTATCGGTGTCACTGGAGTTGCTGTCATATGATTGCAGACGCTCTGCCATCACCCGAACAACGGGGGGTCCTGTCTGGATCCTTCACTTTTCATAATCTGGTTATTAGCGATATCAACAAGTCAATGAGCGCCAGCAGCACTGTTGTGTTTCACAATTGCTGTTTAACATAGAGATTACTTCACTTGCCGATATGCTCCGGTTATTGCACCCGTTAGTTTTAAGACAGATAAACTAGTACTCTTTAGCATACCAGCCTACATTAAAACATTACTTAAAACAGTAATTCCCATTGTTGCAGCCTCACAGTTTACGATATGCTTTTTAGCCAGTTAGCATTTTTACGCTAGCTAGACATAGCATTACAGAGAAAACCACCATCAAATAACTAAGAATTATCTCGTAGGACTAAAATGTGTTGGAACGTTTTATCAAAACGAATAACATTGACTTATAAACAAATGAAAAAACCTCACCTCGAGGTGTAAATCTCACTTACTCGCCAGTACTGCTAGCCAGCCATGTAAATCCGTGTATCATTCGTTCATTCGTTTTTCAATATAAAACCAAAAATAAGAAAATGAAAAAACAACAGCTTTTTTCATTATTTGTCTCCAAAACCAGAATGAAAAAACGGACAACGACTCGTTTTTTTAGTTTTCGATTTTGTGTTTAAATGAAAAATGGAAAAAACGGATAACAGCCGTTTCCCGTTTTGTCCAAATTTGATCCTTGAGCAAGTTGCGCAAACCGGAAGTGAACCTTTACTGGGAGGGACACACGTGTATAACGAGGGGGGTGAGCAAAACAAACCTAATGGCCGCTGGACTTGAGGATCATTATCATATGATTAAACAGCTTTTAAGGTTGGAAAACGCACGCTGAGATTTCTAACACGTTGCGACAGTTCGGTATTAAGAGATCCCCGGAAATGTCGGTGAGAAGGTTCTGTATTCAACACCAACTCCGGCGTAAAAGACAAACTGCTCCTGTCATCAGTACATAAGGTAAAAAGCAGACACGTGAGTACACACTTTTAACTATTGGAAATCATCACTAACACAACGGTAAACTTAAAATAACTCCCACAAAACTGTCAAAAAAAGTTTGTTTTTAACTGCGTGAACTTTGGAGCTTTGAGCTAAAAGTTTGGCTAGTAATTTACAGCTAAGCAAGTCCGCTCAGACTTTCATATTTGGACAGATTTCCATCAAACACTTTTTTTTTTTTTTTTACTGTTAGGGGAAAGACCATGGAGTGATTAAAGAGGAAGAAACGCCACGTTTTCACGGACAGGAGCAGCTCGGAGGTAAGGTAAAAACACGCATTATTTCATACAGTATAATAATATTTACTTGTAAATCACGTAATATAAGCCTCCCACACATGCATTTCATTCTGGGAATACATTATATTGACACCTGTGTCTGTTAGGCCAGTCACATTTAATATAACGATGAGAAAACTGTTTGAAATGTTTTATGTTATGAATTTTCTTTTCTCATCTGCAACTTCCTGGATGAGGACACAACACACTTTGGATGTGAATGTACTTTGCTCTGTGGACCTCATTTTCCTGTAATAGTTGGTAGTTTTCTTAATGTGTCATTACAGGTTTTCACTCTGCAGGACAGGACTTTGAACCAACAGAACCAATCAGATGTAAGGTTCATTCTGCTCTTCCTCCTTCAGAAGATACAAGATGTCTCCACTGTCCATGTCCAGAGTCACTGAGGACTTCTGCAGAGTCACAACCTCTGAGTCACAACCTGCAGAAGACCTGTGGGGCCTCTGGTTGCATCTGGCTTCCTGCACACGCTGTCTGCTGCTGTCCTGAATGTGTCCTAATAGTGATGTCTCCATGCAGTTTAGGTTCAGAATAAGTTTATCTGAACGTTTTTCACTGTGACATTTGATTCATGGTGAGATGTCCCAGTGATCTGATGTGTCTTTTAATAGTAACTATAATTACATGTACTGTAAGAATGCACTATTGTACGGCAGTGAAGCAGTATTCAGTCTGATCATATTTGGCAAAGATAATTTGTTCATTTTGGATTGGCACCTGCTTTACAACAAAAAAAAAATAGTTACACAATTGTAGTGCACTGACATGTTTTATTTATTTATTATTAACCAATGTATGCATTGTGTGTGTGTCTGTGTGTGTGTGATGGGTTTAATGTTTGACTATTCATATTATGACAAAGTATTTCAGAATGAAAATACAAATAAAGAATTGTTTAATAAATTGATTGTTTAATAAACCATTTTTTCTCAAAGGAGAGTCTTTATAAAATGACTTAAATGCATTCCCTGTATACATGTAATTCCTTATCAATTTAAAAATATTTAATGCATATCTCATTGCTGTTTTTGGAAACTTTAAGGTAATTTAGCCTATTTTAGATGTATTGAGAAACGGCAATATTTTAGCCATAAAATGTGGATTAGAATGATTAGAATAACTTGTTCTCAAAATGTGACAGTTTGATTACCCGTGCTTAATCTTTGTTAATGATCTGTGTGCGAAATCTGCAGATGCGTGTGGTTGCTGTGCAACGGGCGCGGCTCCGTGGGCTGGGCCTGTCCCGTTTCGACACAGCCTGCGGTCCGCGAAGGCTGCAGCCTATGCGGCTTCAGGAGGCTGCAGCCTATGCGGATTCAGGAGGCTGCAGCCTTCACAGCCTCCTGAAATGGGACACGGTACAGTTTTCCATCTCGTAGCGGCTCCTCCGCTGCGTGCGCATTGCTCCCAGTAAAGGTTCACTTCCGGTTTGCGCAACTTGCTCAAGGATCAAATTTGGACAAAACGGGAAACGGCTGTTATCCGTTTTTTCCATTTTTCATTTAAACACAAAATCGAAAACTAAAAAAACGAGTCGTTATCCGTTTTTTCATTTTGGTTTTGGAGACAAATAATGAAAAAAGCTGTTGTTTTTTCATTTTCTTATTTTTGGTTTTATATTGAAAAACGAATGAACGAATGATACACGGATTCATGTAGCCTACGTTCAAAACATCTCCCTCTGACGTCCAGCGCGTTTGCAGTTTAACGTCATGCGTCAGATCGTGTTGTGAGAGTTTGAAGAAAGAACTACTTTGAGATTAAGTGAAATTGAATTTACAAAACCTGTGCAATGTGAAATATTTATGTTTATAAGAAATCTATTAATTACTTAAATTTTCACTTAAAAGAGCCCTTAGGCATAGCAGTTATATTTCAGAACAAACATCAACAAAAATAACTACAGTAAAACTTTTTCAGTGGTTCATAATAATATAGCTTAGTAAGAATTTGATTTACAGTTACTTTACATTTTATTGGAAAGGATACAGCTCAAGTAATTCATCAGTTCAGCCGTTAAAATATAAAAATATGTGATTAATAAAAATAAAATAAAAATGGATAAATACAAAAAAAAAAATCCTTACTAAAGAAAAAAACATTTTAAAATATAAATTTAAATAGGCCTAATGGTTAGGTAATGGTTCAGGTCTGGTTGAGTGTACAAATGAATAGAAAAAACAAAAAACAAAAACAAAACACAAAACAAAAACTATGTCCCTAAAATACTTCTAGTCTTGAGTTTTCCTGGTTGAACATGTTGAGGTTTGACACTAGTGACAATAATGTCCTTCAGCTTTTCCTGAAGCCACTCCTGTCGTTCTCCCACTTGTTTGTGTTCTTGGACATTATGCATAAGTTGCACTTCACTGATGGTTCTTTTTCTACAGGAGAAAAAGCACAGATCAACCAAAGGACTCACACCATGGTAAGTGAAGCAAATTCATAAATACTTTAAATGTAATACCCTAAAATCAATTTACCTCAGTGCTTTGGCTTTTGTTTGCAAACTGGCCATAAGAAGTATCAGAAACACTATTCCCAAATTCTTTAATGAAAACCTTAGAGACTAAAAATAAGAGTTCAAGTTATAAAAAATATCAAAACCATTAATATAAAACCATTAACAAAAGTTACATAAATAATCTGTTTTGTTTTATGATTTCACTATTTTTAAGTAATAATTGTATACATACCATTGTATTCCTGAATCCAACAGTAAAAAAAAAAAAAAAAAAAATTCACCCGTGACCTTCTGGTGAAGAAGTCTAACTTGTTGATGTGTGTTTTTCGTGAGGAGGGTTCGGTCCTTTATATATGGCCTGCCCTCCCCTGGTCATCAATGCCAGTTTCATTCTTGATGTTGATGTCACTTTTCAAATCCATCGATGGGAACTGGCATCTGCATGACACCACCTCTCACTAACTCATCTGTCAACACCCTGTGCACCTCTTTGTGTGTCACATTGTTTTTGTCGTTGTTTCGGTGGAATAACAGCTTTAAAACATACTTATATCACACATTTCAGTATTGCTCCAAATTTGTCTAATTGGATGTTTTCATGCACCAAGACGGCACTGAAAACATATACTCTTTGAAAAAGGCAATAAGTGTCAGCTTTATTGGCAATGCAATTTATTTTATGGCTTGCCTTCTTGCATGCATCTAAAGGTCAAGTAGAGGTGCATCGGGGCTAGGCCACACTGAACTGAGGCAAGTGTCCTCCTAAGCCAGATGCACTCAGTGGTCATAAAGATCTCTAAATGAGCATGTTGGAAGGATTCATGTTTGAACATTAGAAACACATTGTATGTTTTTTTTTAAGAAATCAGAAATTACAGCAATTTGGAATTTTTATTTTTATTTAGTTTTTATAAATAGTGACTGATTGCATTGATTTGTGTGGCTTATTTTGAGTGACTTTTGCTTTTATTCAATTATGATATGATAACAGTGTCAGATTCACACAGTGCATTAGGTAACCAAGGCAAAACATTTTCTAAATGTGGCAAAGGAATGGTTGTGTTCTGACAAAGGAATCATACCACATAAGGATCGATCTTCTGTTATTCAAAAATGGTCCTTTGAATAAAAACCTTTCGTCAGAGAGGAATACAAACATATCAAGCCAATGCAACCATTTTCTAAAGACTACTAGATAGTGACTATCTAGCACTGTTTTTTGATTGATGTTAAAACAGCAATGAGGTAACAGTAAGACCCATGTACCAAAAGTATAGTGATTGCATAGCAGCATGTAGCTGATGCTGACCTGAGTCTTTACCATCGCACAGCATTGAGCTCGTAACCTCTACTTAACTGCACCTGCGACTTCAGCTCTGTGTCCACGTGGAGTCCAGTCACAGTGCAACTGGCATTACCTCATGCACCCACAATGCCAGTCATCCTTGTAATGGCATGCTGCTGGGGTGCAGAGGGACCTGTCAGGGACTGATGGGAAGAATTGCCTGCAAATCATTAACATGGGTCACCCCCATGTCACAAAGAAAAAACAGCTCTCACTTTGAACTATATATAAGTGTATTGCCCTCAAATAGCTTTCCTCCTCTTAAAAACGGTTAGTGCTGTCAAAGCACATTGTTTGGAGTGCTTACTGCTCACAGTTATCTTTGTTCACCTGTCTAACAACAGTGAGTCCTATTAGCAGCATTTAAAATGTATGCATCTCCAGTATTATGATAATACATGCTGGAGAGCCAAGATCAGTGGAACTCACAAGCTGTCTAATGTGTTCCCTGAAATCTAAAAATGGACTTACTTTTTTGTGAAATGAGGTCACCTCATAAGAACATATCACGTAACCAAATAGTATATATATTTAGAAGAGCTACATCATCCCTTTGCTTGTAAAACAAAACAAACACAATATAATAAATCACAACAAGACTCCCTCCTATCTATCTAATACATTCACAGCTGAGCCAATCGTTTTAATGTTCCGTGTCCCAGGTTTAAATTATCATAATTTATTGTCATTATTAGATTAATAAAACACAAACTCTTTGCACAGCTGTTAGTGGTATCAAATGATGTTTCATCTGGACAAAGTTTCAAATATGCCATAATATGACAATACTATTCCATATTAAAAATATTTAGTAACACTTTTTTTTCTTTTACATTGTTTTCTAAGATATGTTATAATGTTGTTTAATCATCAGAAACATACCTGGAGTTTTGTTTCACACGTTTAACACACAAACCCTACATAGTCATGCTGGGTTTTTCTATCAAACAGAAAACACCCTGGAATCTTTACTGAACTATAAGTAAAAGGTTGCTGTTAATTTAAACACCACCAATTCATGACATCACAAGGTTAACAGAACATTTTGAGCTTTGGAGCGCTTTGGAGACTCAAACATGTGTGAATGAAACAAAACTCGTGTTTTTGATGAGGTAACAACATTATAACATAGTCAATTTTGATAATGTGGGACCACGTATCAGTCAGTTTGTCAGTTAGTGGATATTCACTCAGGTATTATATAAAGCATTTATTAATGCATATTCATATAATAGTTAAATAATGTCCAACATTCATATGATGGAAAAAATAAAATATTGATATATTTTACAAAAATATATAAAATAATAATAATAGATAAATAAATACATCACCTTCAAAAGTTGGGTTCATTGTGCTACATTTTCATTTCTCTCCGCTAGAGGACACTGTAAGCAAGACATTGGTTCATTTAAAACAAATTGTCTGTGTAGTTTGTAATCTAAACCCTTCTTGCGTCTTTAGTTTTAGCCTATGTTCTCCAATATAACACACAGGTTACAGCGCTTACGGGCTTATCCCCTTGTCAGCCCCTGCGCTGTCGCGCATCTCTGTCTTCTTTGCCAAGTACTGTGCTGTGTATGCATTACAATACATGTATCTAGTTAAGTAAACTCTTGAATGTTTTTTAATGATCACTAGGCTATCTCTGTTGAATTAAGGACTTCATCATTAAATGCATATTTCGTACAAAGAAGTCTATACACATCAATCCATGGCCCGTATAAATATAATACTCAGAAGCAATTCACTGTTTTATTTCACCTTTCTGATTTTTTTTTTTTTGTTCGTCCGCCAAATGTAATGAGGAACGATGATAACTGAGTTGTATGAGGCTGCCTCTGACATTTGAGTAAGATACTGTAATTAGAATTAAGTAAAAAATAGTCGAGGTTACATTGCCTCTATTTCTCCACTAGGTGGTGGTACACACAATATTAACAAGTACGTGTTAATTTTCCGCGGAAATCATAGACCGTATATATGAGTGGACTAAGCTATCCCGTTAGCCGCCGCGTGTCAAATAGGAAGTGCCCCACGAGGCTCTTCCGGCTCCTTCTCTCCCTTTTTCTTATTGACTTACATTGGGATCTGATCGCTCCTCTCTCTGTACCTGTTGCTGTGAGCCTCGTCATTTTGGTCTTAAAATGTTCGTATGAACCCGCTCTACATTATCCTGAATTTTCTTTCCGCTATTTTGTCCGTCAAAAAAGCCCTATTCATAGCATAGAGCCTGGCTCCAGATTCGCTCCTGTAGCCGTTAGCATCGCGAGCCTCATTTGAGCGACGCTGAACACTATGGGTGACGTCACGCTCACTTAGTCCAATTCTTTTATACAGTCTATGGCGGATATGCATTTGGAATCAGAATCAGATTAATGCTTATTGCCATTATCAGTTAACTTTGCTTAACTAACTCAATTAAGTTTTTCATAAACCTAGAACTTGCTTTGGTGATTTATAGCTGTTTTAGGAATAATTCTGAATGAAAAGTTGCTGTAATAATTATCCTCCGTCACCAGAGCCCAGGAGACACAGGCCCATGTGTTTATTTATCTGTTTTTTTGTTTTTTAGAATAATTTATCTAGAAAGTCTCTTATTACTAAAAGCTTATACCGACCAAAACGGTCCATGTGCACTTATGTTGAACATTTTCTTTGCCCAAGGGGACAGCATAGATTATAATAAAATAGTATTTGTTTGGTATTCAGCCTGTGTTTAGGTGCTCAGCGGAGTTCACTGTGGACACTAACCTTGACTTTATATGGTTTGTGTGGGTTCAGGAAACGCTTAGGCAGAGGATCCCATTTGGAGGTGCAACAAACAAACAAACAAACAAACAAACAAATGCAAGCAATCTGGACTCTATTTTCCTAGAACACTATCCAAAGAATGCTGGGAGAGGAGTCAAAAACTTCCAAATCAACCATGTTCATCATGAAGCTGGTAGGCTCCAATGTGTTCTGAGTTAACTTAAACACTTCAGGGTCTAAAGATAAATCAGTTTTGAAATTCATTTCCCTAAGAGCAAAGTTCTATGGTGACATTACTTTGAAATTGTATCCCGTTGCTATACAGAGTACAGCCACAAAATGTGACTGTGAATTTCAAATGTCTCAGTTGAGAGTAAGCTAAAGTGCGAGTTAAAATGCAAACGTGACTGTACTGGCCTAAAGTGACCCCACTGTTTTCACTTTCCTGAGAGAAAACGTCTATGACAAGACACAAGACAAAATATCTCTGCATGCATTATCCTCAGCAAATACAAAATTATTCTCCATTTTATTATATAGAAATCTAAGAACCACTTTGTTTCCTTTTTTAAAATATTTTTTCTATCTTGATCTTTGATTGCTTTGTTTTTGTTGTTGTTCCTGTTCTCTTTGTGTCACAACATTGAAATTTCTCCATTGTGAGACAAAAAAAGATTGGTACTAAAGTGGTACTAAACACTACATTCACTTTTTTCACTCCTAAACTGTATGTAATATGAATATTATCTACTGCCCTGGTTATTTTTGGTGACTTTAGTGCAAACTAGACAGTTTTGCATGTGATAGTGCATGTGACAGTATGTGCTCCCCCCCACCCCACCCCATCCCCACCCCCCACCCTCTTTAGTCCTCCAGGTCCTGCCCAAGTTAGCAGCTAGCAGTAGCTAGTTAGCAGGGTCCATTAAATGCTTTTCTCCAGGGAAATGTTATTACTTTGTCTGGAATGTTTCATTGTATGGCATTAAGCCTTTCTATCTTCATAGAGACCAAACCAGACCAAATTACAGGTCAGATCTGTGGAGAGGCAACCCCACTCACAGTCAGAATGCCTGTTTTTCTAGGTATTTTTGACCTATAAAACCACCTGTAATTAAATACATGTTAGGTAGAACTGTTATACTGTGGAATATTCCAGGCAGAGCAATGACATATCTATAGAAACAAGAAGGTAACTTGGTAGGACCTGCGGGACACAGGCGTCAGACCAGAAGAAGCAGGATGATCCGATGCAACTAAAGATGCTCAGATTTCCTCCAAGTATTGCTTTCTGAGAACATGCTTGTTGATAAATTTAGTCTACTAGCACAACTAAACATGTGTTGTCCTGCAGTAGATGCTCAGGCACTTACTAGATAAAGGCAAGACCTCTGGAGATAAAAAGAGTTTTTTTTTTTTTAGCAAACACCAACTAAATAATAATTACTAATTACTTATTCAAAATTATAAACAGTCATGCTTTTCCAGATTCAAAACACTATTTTAAAAGAATAATTTTTAACCGAACAGTATGGAGTCATGACACATATGGAAGATCAGGATGACTACAGCAGCCAGAGTGAAGATGACTCTCCCAGTGAAAGTTGGTCCTGGGTAAGAACACAAAACATCTAACATAACTAAATACATTGCTCGTTTTACTCATGATTATGGTGATATTAGGAAGCAGATGTCTGCAGGTTCAGTTTTATATAATGACATTTAAGATTATATGAAATCTTGCATTCCTTCGCTGTCCCATGTTGATCAGTTTTTACTTTGTGCTATGTGTTATATGTGTAGCCATGTGCCAGAGACATTTTGCAGCACAGAAATATTACATAACAAAAGCACCATACTTCACCATTGAGTCATTGCATCTATAGGGCCCCAACACTTCTCTTCCTTTAAACCTAAATATGACTGCTGTTAATGTTCACTTAACTTTATTCTCAATGCCCCTCCTGTCTGGATTATCAAAGGTTATTATGGAAGAATACCTTTGTCTGACATGTCAGCGCCACATCAAAAGATGGCATTATTCAATACAGTTATTAACAATAGATGCAACACATGCTAAATGTAAGATTTTGTAGAAATAATAGTTTAAATGAGGCTAGGAATCATCAGTCCTATTAGAGCCAATCATATTGACTGAATAAATTATTTGTATTGGTTAGACACTTTACATTTAAATAAAGCTGAATTCTGTGCCGTATATTAACAAAAAAAAAAAAAAAAAACAGCCAATACCATTTTTATAACAGCTTAGCATGTTCTATGGTAAATCTCCTTACAGGGGTGGGTTTGACATGTCACTTGTGATGTATGCCTCTAGCTTTTCTCTGATTGGCTCTTTTGGCCCATCCCACCACAACACCCACATAACCATGGTGACGAAATGAATGCATTCTTGACCCCAGAGTTCCTGGGATAGATCAGGCAAAGCCTCGTCTCAGCAAACCACCTTCATCCTTCCCCTCTCCCTCTCACGTGTCTGACATGAGGCAGGCACAGGAATCAATAACTCAACTTATATAAACAAAATTATTGCTCACTACACAAATACTATTAGACTACACACATGATGAAATGCTGTTGAAGTTCCTGTTCTTTCCCCAAGACCAAATACTGTGTTTATAAATATGCATTTTAAATACTCAGTGGCTCTTTGTCTCAGCTTCAAGCCTGAATAAAAAAGAACAGGTGGCACCTGGAAGAGCATCGGAACTAAAACAACCTAAATTTTGCATAACATATATCACTAAAGTCAAGCCAGTGTGCCAATGCCTCATATGGTGTCATGCCATGCAGCACTAAACATGTATATAATAATAAATAAATATGGCAATCATAGCAAAAGGGAAATGAAAAGCTCTTAATATGCTTTCTTTCTATTGTGATGAAAAGTATGTAAATGTCTTAGTTTGAGGCACCTTTACTGTATTAGAAAAAGTGTATCCCTCTCAGTCACCAAAAAGGCTCCCCTTACAGCCCCTCTCCACTCTTCCTCGCCTCTTGTTCTGTTCCTCAGTGAAAGGTTTTCTAAGAAACCCCTGGACATGTGTTTCCTTTCTTTCCTCGTTTCATTTATGGCTGCCTGTTTGTCACTGTAAATAGGTGTGGCCATTATCAGTCATAGTAAATAATCACATGATGTGCATGGTATGCATGTATTCAAACGGCTAGGAACTATGGCCAAGTGATTTGTGATAAGGAGAACAATTGGAAACTATTTGAAATCAACAACACTAATAGTGTGTATGGTCTGAGTACCAGCAAACAGTTTTGCAATGAGACAAGAATAACAAAAAGGGGGACATAGTGGGCTGTGACGACTGCACAGTTCCTTGAATCAGAGGGAAAACATGAGAGTTCGCTAAGGGAGAGTGTGTGGAAATCTTTTGTTTGTGGTGGGCCGGACTAAGGCAAAACTCTGTGAACCGTGCACCAAATCACCTTATATAACCCCACTATAATCTGATTATACACACGGGGCAAGAAAGGTTATCATGATACATTACAACTGCCACGAGTCAATATATCTAATTTAATTAGAATTATCTAATGTAAAATGTCTAAAGATACACTGTAATGTACTTTACTATATATTGAAGATCATGTAGATGAAATATTGTAAATTGTAGGGGTAGGGTTAATATAAAATATGCTTCTTACTACTCCTTTTTGAACACTGAATAATGGAACAGGTGACTTAAGATGTATATACTATAAACAAATTCTGGACCTCCACTTCATTGCACAAGATGCTTCTGAACAGACTGAATGTCACTGCTATTCTTGTCCTTGCCTCTGCATACAATACATATTACATTCTCACAGTGTACTGCATGTGCAAAGCAGTGTCTGTGTTGTCTGTGTTGCTTACACTACAGAACTTTATCCACAGTGGGATTAAATATAGACTATATAACATTTGTTCAATTAGAAATGCCTTCATTGATTAAAAAAAAAAAAAAAACTTTCAAAATATGTACTTTGACTGTGAGCGGGCTTGCCTCTCCACAGATAACAGCTAACTATCTCCATGCAGATAGATACGTTTAACGCCAGACTGTTACATTTTTAACTTATATTTGAGGATTTTGATCTAAGAAGTGCAGCTTGTACAGTTCAAGGGACAGAAAGTAAAAACTATTGAACTGTGTGATTTGAGAGGTTTGTTTTTTCATGTCTATGGTGACTCTGCTTGGAGACAGCTGTGCTAGCCACCTAGCTCTGAAATCTTATAGACTTTTTACACCAATGCAGTGGGCTTTCTACAATATGGCAGAAGACGTTCCAGAGAAAAAGTTTAAGGGATGGCTCGTTTCATCACCGACCAATACAACAGAGCGAAGAAAGAGTGAGGCTTGGAAGAGGCTTTCCTGTAATGTGTCCAGACTTCATCATCGGACTCCCCCTGGAAGTACTCAGTGGACACAGAGGAAGGACACTTTTGTCCTGAGCGCTTCAACTAAACTGATTTGGATTTTATTGATTTATTTTATTTTTTTTACATGTTACCCAGGTAGTTATCTATGACAAATCTTTAGAAGAGCAAACTTATAGGCTATTGGCAACCAAAAGCATAACGTTATAGTTATTGCCCTTCATCTTCGAAAATATGATTTAGCGATCACATGCAGCTCCTTCTAAGAGACAAATGTTGTTTGTTTCTAATTTAGGCCTATCATTCACAAAGCTTATACGGCCTAAAGGCTACTACTACTTATCAGTGATAATGAATGCATATTTTTCTGTGAAATAAGCGCTGCGTTACGCAAACTAATCTAAGGTGGATGTTGTAACTGCGTCGTCGGGACGCAGCAGCCAATGACTCGCGCTGCTCGTGTTGTGGCGCTCGCTATGGGCGGAATATTTGGGCTGCGCTTTAAATAGAAAAGGCAGGCTCGAAAGAAGATCCCATATCAGTTATCAGTGTGGCTTTTTCACGCAGAGACTGTCAATACACCGTGTCATGTGATTTGCAAAATGGCAAGTGACGAAATGCACCCTTGAAGGACATTTGGTGGACACAGATTTTATGGCGAAAAGAAACCAAGAGGAAGAGCGCGGCGTAAATTGGCCTAAATAATGTAAGTAGGAAACTGAGCTGGGCTGCAGTGAAATGAATATGGTGCATATTGTGTTAAATGAGGCTACTGGTTGTAATGCTTGCTGTGGATCGTGGTTGCTTTTTCTTTCGTGATGTACTCCGCTTTGAATGAGCACAGGGCTGCACACAGCCTCACCCCGTGTGCCGTCTAGTGTTTTCATAGCCTATTGCCGCAAGTCAAACATTACACACTTGGCATTAGGAATTTAAGACCAGAGAATCGGAAAATGTTTTATGAAAAATAAGTTGAGTGTATTTAAGAATATTAATGGGTCCTGTGATATGGCATTAAGAAATAATGACATCATTATATTGAAATTGGTAGGTTATGCTGCTGAGTCTGTACAATCATTCCTGAACCATTTGATGGTGTTGTTCACTGTGTTATGTTGTAGTAACCTGAGAGTAGGCGGGCTACTTTCACACCTTTCATAGATTATGAATAAACCACCCTTATACATATGAGAGTATTTTCTTGCATTTTGCAACAAAAGATAGATACATTCTTGGAGGCATTAGGAAGAGGTTGGAATTTTAGTAAACAATGCATCAAGTGCAATGAATGGCCAAGCATCTGTGTCTTGTGATAGGTTATTGCATAATGCAGAGTTGTGATTGGCTGTTGTGGGATGTGTCCTGCTCCACTGTGTGTCTATGAATGGTCCTATCTGTTAACACGTGGCCTCTGTTGACAATGATATCAAGTTTGAGGCATGTTCACAAGTGTGTGAGCTGTTGTGACCAAAACACAATAAAAGTGCTTTGACAAAGAGGTCCATTTCATAATAATAATAATACAACCCTCAAGGTGATGTTCCTCAGATATTCAACACAGCAATTTAGGTCTATTTATCTGTTTGGTGGAACTAAATTTACCTGGAAGGACACATTATGGCATTATGGTCATATACAGTTTATTTTGTTGTTCTACTTAATGTACTTCTACTTCTTCTTTTTTTTTTTTTTTTTTTTTTTTTTTTTACTTTTGTAGCTTTATCATTAATGATGGGTCTCATTTCAGCTCCATCCCACTTCCATTAATGACCAGTGTATCAAAATCCAGTGAATGTGTTTCCCTGGCTGTGCCTCTTCTCACTCCCATGTTTGACATTCTTGACACAGCTTTAGATGGGCACAACATGAATCTCACATCCCCAACTTATTCCACCTCTAGAAATCTGTAGGAAGTAATGATGATGATAACCTTTTAGTTTAAGGCATTTATTTGAACTGAATGGTTTCAGGTTTTTAAAATGTCAATTGGTTATTTGCTCTTATACTATTCTATTGTACACTGTACAAGCTTTTCTGGCTGAAAAGCCGAATGAAGACATTCTGGTGTTGCTGCTGAGGGAAAGCTTAATTTCATTTATTTATTTAACAAGACAATGTACAGTCACACACAATATAGTCACACCAGGCATGGTGGCTGAGTGCCTAGCACTCATGCTTCACAGCAAGAAGGTTCACCTTGAGCTTTCATGTTTGCATGTTTCTGTGGGTTTCCTCCAGCTAAGGTAGTCCCGGCCAAGCCTGACAAAAAGATCATGGAGATGGGTCCCCATGCACCATTGTGCTCACTGCTCCTGAGGCCCCAGCAGCATTAAATGATGGGTCAAATGCAGAGAACAAATTTCCTAATGGGCACATTAATACATACCTT
Source organism: Odontamblyopus lacepedii (assembly GCA_034769755.1). Classification (NCBI taxonomy): domain Eukaryota; kingdom Metazoa; phylum Chordata; class Actinopteri; order Gobiiformes; family Gobiidae; genus Odontamblyopus; species Odontamblyopus lacepedii. Next base: position 20,893,937 of record CM068349.1, on the reverse strand, counting down.
AACCTTACTACCCGAGGACAGACATTGCTACCACCAGATTCCAACTTAGAAAGCTCATTTTCATCTTTAGCAGTGCTTAGTCCTTCTGCCAGTGTTTAATTGACACAGATCTGTGCATTATTTTTTCATGTGAATCCCCTCTTTTTCTGCCCATTTGTAGCTGCAGACTATGAACTATGTGGGGCAGCTGGCGGGCCAGGTGTTTGTGCAGGTGAAGGAGCTGTACAAGGGTCTTAACCCCGCCACACTGTCCGGGTGCATTGACGTGATTGTGGTGCGCCAGCCTGATGGATCCCTGCAGTGCTCCCCTTTTCATGTTCGCTTCGGCAAGATGGGGGTGCTGCGGTCCCGGGAGAAAGTCGTAAGATGACATACTTTTTACTGCTCTCCTAGTTTAATGTGTTTGTTTTCAGTGGTCATATATACCATGTTCTGCAGGTTGATATAGAAATCAATGGAGAGCCTGTGAGTTTGCACATGAAACTGGGTGAAAATGGAGAGGCATTCTTTGTCACAGAGACTGAAAACACATTGGTAAGTGGCAAATAATAATGGGATCTTTAATGAAGAGGTAAATCCAAAGGCCTAATATTTGTGTTTGTGGTGAATCCTCTTTCTGCTGTTACTCTGGGAACACAATGGTGAGCTGTGTTAGTCTTGTGTTTTCACAAACTAGGAAGACTAAAACACAGGAACATAATAAAACTGTAGATAAACCCAAGAAAATATAATACAGAGTGTTTTAAAACTTGGCTTGTGTAGAGAAAATGAGTGGTTCCAATTACAAAAACATCTATGTACAGAATAGCCTGGAGAAGTGCAGAGCTATTTATAGCTTTACTCGCCATGGTCACACAAAAACAGAGGCATGACTGCTGCTACTGGTGTTTTCTTTCTTACACACATCACAATCATAATTTTAAGGTTCAAACATTTGTGAAGCCATTTTTAAAAATGTCTCAGAAGTGAAATAAATCCATGGAGAGTGCAATTAAAAAACTCTACTGAGTAGACACATATTTCAGGACATACAAATGTACAAAAAAGGGAATTTAAACTGGTAAGATAACAGCAGGTCAAAAAACTGGCTCCACTCCCATGGTGCACCTGCACGCGCCTTAAATAAAGGAGCCATAGACAGGCCCGGCCCTAACCATTTTGACACCCTAGGCAAGATTTCAGGTGGCGCCCCTTGGATTGCAAAAAAAAAAATACTGCCAATAGAAAAGCTCGTTATATTATTAATTAATATACTGTATTAGTAGGCTTATTATATCATTACAGTGGAACTAAAATAATCAATACGGATCCTAGAGTAAAGAGAAAGAGTTAAGTATTGTTAGTATATCCATATAGTAAGCTTATTGCATGAGTACACTGATAGAAAGTTTAACACAACAAAAACACACAGTAATGTTTAGCTAACCAGGTGTCAAATACAGAACAACATAACAAGTGGCACCTGGTGAATAATCTAGATCTACAGTATTGCTATAGACCTTTTTACCTGAGGAAGCTAAGGAGGAGGCAATTACATTATTCGTTTCCGTTATAGCTTTGCCATTCTATCAAAGTCAGTCTGATACTGCTATAAAAAAAAGTCTCTGCTTCTATAAACTGATGCAGTTAACGCTAGCTATTTATTGACTGGCTTATATGACATGCTAATAGTCAATGACTCTCAAATTTAATATTCTTTCTGCAACAGGAAAACAATCATGGCATCATCTTTACTGGAACATTACCTCTGTCTTTGTTGCGTTTTTCCTCCTCATCTTTCCTTTTTTTCCTACCCTGAGCACCAGACAGTTTGGGACGTTTTGACATAGTCCAACAAGTGACGTTGTTTCAGCTCGCTCCTCGCTCTAGCTACAGCTTTTTTTTTTTTAACCTTTATTTACCCAGGAAAGTCCCATTGAGATTACTAATCTCTTTTTCAAGGGAGTCCTGCCATGCACACATCACTTTCACACTAGGCAATGTGGGTGAAGTGTCTTGCCTAAGGACACAACACCAGTTTTTTGTGACTGGCGCCCCCCTGTGGCACCTGGAATTCCCAGTGGTCTCCCATCCAAGTACTAACCAGGCCCGGCCCTGCTTAGCTTCTGAGATCTAACGGGATCAGGCTTTGACAAGCTGGTATGGCCAGCTTGGCTGTTTAAAGCATGTCCAGCAACAACAAAAAACACGACCAAACTTCAAAGGGGCAACGCAGTATTTTTAAATGACAAGTTTAACAACATAAACTCTTTAACAGTGCAGGGGGGCGCCGAATGAGGCGTTGTTTACTGGTTTTATTGCTGATTTACTTTCATTCTGTTCATAGTGACGATGTTTTAGACAGTGGAGGATTTTATCCCCCATCGCCGATTTTTGCGCTCGGCGCCCCCTAGTGGAGCGGCGGCGCCCTTAGCATTTGCCTATGTTGCCTAATGGGGGGGCCGGCCCTGGCCATAGACCACAAAATAATACAAAAAATAAACATTACTTAAGCTATGATTAACTTGTTGTTAACGTTAGCAATAATTGATTGAAAGAAAAATGTAAATAGATCAAATTATTTTTAAGCAAATAATCACCAATTAATCATGTTAACCATAAAGAATTACCAAATTACCAAAAATCATGCATTTTAAGTAAATATTAAATCAAACAAAATAGGAATAATTATCTCAAAAATGAAAATACTACAAAAATGACAAAACTGGGTTTAGGCCCCAACAATAATGTTCTCTTTGGGTTTGTCAAATCATCTGTAGAAATGCTGACATCTTTAAGAACACATGCTATCCGCTTTAAAACTAGCCTTGCCAGCAAGATGAATTCTCGCGATTTTTGTGAGTTCCCAAACTCTTGACTGAAATTAATGTGTAGAACTCAATTCAGAGGGCTACACATGTCAGTCTGATGAGAACCAGGTTAATTTAAAACAACAAAAAGCACTATTGAGAAATCCCTGGCCTGAAGCGTGTTTTACTTTATCTCTGGCACCTATCTCCCGTGAAGTGCCTCAGATTGGAATGCCAAATCTGCAGATTTGTTTGGACTTGTGCATTGCCAAATAAATCCTGCACATGAAACATTTACCAGCTTCAGCACGTGTTCTGCAGACCTCAAACAAACACACTCTTCTCACACACAAACAATGTGGTCTGATAATGATTGTATGTAATGACATGGTGTCCTGCTATCTTCATTGCATTAATGTAATAACAATAATAATAAGTGATTTGATGTGATACAGTGTTTTCTATGGATTCATAAGTGAGAGCTGAGCTGAGAGCAAATGAGCCTTGGTCTGTTGACATTCATAACATGTTTCTTCGTATGTGAATTGGGTTGGGTTAGTTGGACAGAGTTGTGACACTCTGAGGCATGTGTCATCGGGGATCATCTCTGTCTTTCTTACTGTGTCTGTCCATGCACAAAAGTACTTTACTAATCCAAGGTCATAGAAATAAATGCATTTTCTACTCCAATATGTAGAAGATTTTTGTTATTATCTTTTTTATTGTGCTTTTTTACATTTTAACCCTCTTTCCATTCCCTCATTTGACAATAATGATGTACATTGTACATAAACATACACTGCCTCTATATACATATACCGGTCTATATATATTTTTAGTAACCCCCTTTATTAAATAGAATGGCTAAATCTTAAAACATGAAAAGTGAGGCAAGTCAGCTCCAAAAGAAATTTTAAACACAAGAAAATGAAGAGGTATATATGTACAATATATATACAATGTATATATGTATAATACAAGGAATCATCCTGATCTGTCCTCATGTAAATCCTGTTTCTCTATCACAGGAACTAATTCCATCCTACTTAGCCACATCCCCTATTATTTCAATGGGAGCGGAATTAATGGAGTCCCAACTTAACAGAAACACTTCACAACGCCACGGTAAAACACCTCTTAAAATGTAAACAATTCCCTTGTCTATTTATTTATGTAATACTTTTCTCTTGTGCAGACATCAGCCTTTGCAGCTCTCTGCCAGTTCAAAACCTGGGACCACAGACTGATGGAGTGATGAGTAAGAAAAGGAGAAAGAGGAGGAGGAGGGTCCGACCTGGTGGAGGAGGAGGCAGGAAAGATGACAGTGAACTATCAGAAGATGAGGACATGTTCACCATTGACCTGAGTTCAGACGAGGACAGTGATATCACCAGGTAGAGTATATTCAAGTGTGGCCAGTGTTGTGAGTCGAATGCTAGATTACATACTTAATCATACATGAAGAAATTTATCATGAAATTCAATGTAATAAAAGCAACATTTAAATCCTGACTATAGGCAATAATGAAAGGTGTGTATAACAGTGATAAAATGTTGTAGTGAGTTAAAAAAAAAAACAAAAAACACACCTTCCCACATTCTCAGCATTAGTGTTTTTACAGGTATAATTCAAGCAATCAGCAGCACACATGTACATGTGTTTATGTATGTACCCTGCTTTGAAAAAGCCCTGTTTGATTAGGGCCGAGGTTCATTGTTGTTCCCACAATGTTCTCCATCTCTTTCAATTTATAGCTCACCATTCTGCCCTCACTGCAGGAAGTTTGGGTTTGTAGAAAATATCTATATTTTAAGTTATAAAATGTGAAATACTATAATTATTAGGTTCAACAGTATTTCAGAAGCTCTTAAAATATAAAACCTAACAGTTTATCTACAGTCTTTTGTACATTTTGTATTCCATTATGTCCATGACCTCAGATGTTCATTGGTCTAAGGCACTTGCTGCATTAATCCATGTGCCCTCTGTGCATGTGTTTTCAGGACTGGGTTTTGCGACTCTATTGCCAGCGAAAACAAAAGCACAAACGGATCTGACAGGTAATTCATTGAACATGACTCCAAGCCTAAGATAATAATACAAATGTCTCCTTGAGCTTGCCACTGTATAAGTAACACAGTTTTTTTTGCCTATCCCTTTGGATCCTTTGTCTGTTTCTGCCTTTTCTTGTAGTACTTTAATCAAGGACACTCTGTCCATCCATCCACCCTGTGGCCTTTCTATCTCTTGTCCTCAACAGACTTCTCACCTATCCTCTATTAGGTATCCTTTAACATTGCATTATATATATATATATATATATATATATATATATATATACACATACATACACAGTTTACACAATTTGTTTATTTAAGTATTTTTCCATAAATGTGGTTTTAACAGCAGTCCAGACGATTCACAGTCCTCGACTCCAAAAAGTGACTCAGAGATCTCAAACCAGAAGAAAGACAATCCTGAGATGTTGTGGACCTGGGGAGAGCTGCCACAGGCTGCACAGGTGATTATAGCTGTCATGTTCAAACTCACAGTCAGAAATATCTTTTCTTTAAGTCTCTTTATCTATACTACTACCATATTTACCATATTTATGTTTTTCCCAGCCGTCTTTTCTCTTCGAGAACCAGAAACAAGACTCTACCTCAGCTGTGCCAATCCGTGTGTCTGACAGCACTCACTTCAGAGCCATCAGTCACTGTGAAGCTCCCTCCCTCATTGTCTATCCACCGGAAACATATGAGGCACAGGACACCAAGGAAATCACTATGAAAACTGCACAAAATAGTACTGTTGTGCAAGGTAAATACAAGGCTAGTCCAGAGATGGAAGTAGTTGTTAGTTGTACCAGGCTCATTATAATTTGAGTTAAACATTTTGTTTTCTGTGTTTAGGGAGAGTGGTAGAAAGCACTGGAATGCCATTTTCAGAGACAGAAGCCTCTTCATTGTCCCCCAGACAACTTTCTGACCATCTGAACGGAGGTGGAGTCAGTGGGAGTCCCATCAGAATAAATGATTCACCCTCAAAAAAGAAGGGTACAAACAACTTTTAAGTTTAATTAAATATTTATTTTATGTTGTTGGTATAGAATTTTCAGTTTGTTTCTTATTCTCAGAAAAAAGAAGCCAACACTTGGGCACAGATGGCATTTACCTGGATGATATTACAGAGCTAGAGCCAGAGGTTGCTGCACTCTACTTCCCTAAAAGGTAATACCATGTTATGTATGGGAGAATTAAACTGTGAGATGAACTTTTGACTTTTGTATGTGCCTGCCTTTCATCAGCTTTTGTGTCTGTTTTTGTTGTTCCTTTTCAGTGATGGAGGCAGCAACTCTGTGAAGTTGGACTCAGACATGCTGATGTGCATGCGCAGCGAGAACCACTCCCCACAGTCTTTGGGGAGCTGTGGGATGGACAGTGGTGTGGACAGTTTGCCGGACCACTTCAGCGACCTGCCGCATGTAGCTATCTCATTATGTGGAGGCCTCACAGACAACAAGCAGATCACACGAGGTACACTAATGTAGACATCAGTGCATGAACTGTGTCGGAATTACTGTCCCACTAATATTCATACTGCTCATTACTGTTGTTTATGTTACAGAACAATTCCAGCAGAGGGCAGTATCTTATCAGCAGTTTTCTGAAAATCCTTCCATTATTGATGATCCCAACCTGGTAGTGAAAATAGGAAACAAGTACGTACATCAGTGAACAAAATTTAGACACAATACATTTTTGTTTTTCTGAAATGAATGTCATGCTGAATTTTCTAATACTGATTTTAGTATAACATTTAACAATGAAATGGTATATATTTTATTTGTCTTACTAATTTTCATTGTAGATACTACAACTGGAACACAGCAGCTCCTGTCATGTTGGCCATGCAGGTTTATCAGAAACCCCTGCCCCAGGTAATCACACCATAATAATAACCAAAACTAACAGACTAATGCAACAATTTGAATTTTTGAGGGGTCAAAGCAGAGTTGTGATTTCAGTTGTGTTTAAGTGTGCTATTTTGTTGCATTACTTAAAAAAAGATTATATCAACAGTTTCACTTTGGTTCAGTCTTTAAGATTAATTCAAAATGTGCTTTTAGCAGTGCTACTCAATCATGGGGAAAATAAATGAACTGATGAAATTAAAGTAGGAGCCCACCTGATTCATTTGATTCATTTCACAGTCTTTTGACTGGTCGTGAAACCACAGTGAAATTTATGTTAAGTCAAATCTCACTTTAATAATGTCTTCTTTTCACTTCTCCTGTTTTTATCCCCATTTTATTTGCCTCACTCATCTCACATTTGTGTGATAAAGTGTTGGTGTTTGAGCTATATTTTCTCTGTTTTTGGTCTCTTCACATACTGTTTTCCGGGTCTTTTTGGACCCAGCCCTTCTGCGCATGTATGGCAAATTGTCATTTTACCTCTGTATTTCTCATGCAACTTACATTAACTGCATGTTTTCACATATCAAAATGCATTTTTTTGCAATATTAATTACATCTTCTGTGCATGTTTTTTTCAGTTTTTGTGTGTCTCTGTGATATTTGTGCTTCATTTTCAGTCAGTTTTGAGTTATGTGCATGTCCTCAGGCTTCAGTGGAGAACATCATGAAGGAAAGAATGCCAAAGAAAGGTGGACGCTGGTGGTTTTCATGGAGAAGCAGAAACAATGATTCCAAATCAGTATGTCCTCAGGCAATTGCGGCACCATTACCTCCTCTCTTCACTGAACTTAATTTTATTAAGTCACTGTCAATGGCTGTTTTTTACAGGAGTCTGTCACAGATGCTACAGATAGTGGAGAAACATCACTTGCCAATGACAGGTTACTTTGTGCATTTACAATATAAACATTTTATGCAAGCAGATGTGATGCAGAAAGTCAGTATATTTTTTTATTTTCTTTCAGGGTGAAAGATGACTCATCTAGTGATGAAGATCACAGATCATCTAATTTTGTGTCAGAATCTGTTCAGCCTCAACCTCTGGATACATCAAGCAGCATCTGTTACAAGAAGACGCTTAGGCTCACATCAGAACAACTGGTGAATATATAATATTGAAGTAAATGTATATGGAGAAAATGCTGTGAAGTGATCATTTATTTTCATCAATCAACAAAATGCAATGAATCAACAAAAGAGAAATATAAATCAAATATCAATATTCGGTGTGACAACCCTTTGCCTTCAAAAGAGCATCAGTTCTTCTAGGTATACTTGCAGACAGTTTTTTCTAGGTTTACTTGCATACAATTTTTGAAGGAACTCAGCTGGTCAGTGTTCCAAACATCTTGAAGAACTAAGCACAGATCCTGTGTGGATGGAGCTTCCTCACATCCTTCTGTCTCTTCATGGAATCCCAGACACACTCCATGATCTTGAGGTCAGGGCTCTGTGGGGCCAGACTGTCACCAACACAATTTCTTCTTCTTTATGCTGAGAGTTCTTTATGACTTTGGCTTTTCCTTTTGTTCGCTCACTTTGCATTTTGTAAACTGTCTCTGTCTCTGTCTCTGTCTCTCTCTCTCTCTCTCTCTCTCTCTCTCTATATATATGTATATATATATATATATATATATATATATATATATATATATATACATCCATCTTCTTCTGCTTTATCCGGCTGGGTCGTGGGGGCACCTTGCTGCCCAATCCTCATAGCACCTGACCTCCCCTATGAACCCTTCTGCAGATGGTGAGCCCACAGGAGGGTGGACATCATGGTCCTTGATGTCAGTTCATAGGGGTGCTGCATGTTTTGAGTTGATGGGGGAAACCGGAGTGTCCGGAGGAAGCCCATCCAGACACGGGGAGAACATGCAAACTCCACACAGAAAGGGATCGAACCCGCAACCTTCTTAATTGTGGTTACATTTTCAGAATCAGAATCAGAATTACTTTTATTCATCCCCGAGGGGAAATTTTCTTCGTTACAGATGCCACCGACCAAGAGCATGTACATCGAACAAGTTACAAAATAAGCTAAATACAATAAGATAAAAGATAAAATAGCTCTCTCTGGGAAATTATTTACATCAGTGACATATTTATGACTATATACATGTGTGTTTTTACAGACTAGTCTGCAGTTAAAGGAGGGCCCCAATGATGTGGTGTTCAGTGTTACCACTCAATATCAAGGGACCTGCCGCTGCAACGGCACCATTTACCTTTGGAGTTGGAATGATAAGATTGTCATCTCAGATATAGATGGAACTATTACAAGGTATAGTAAAAACAATATTAACATTAAAACAATAGTTTTGGGTTCAGTTGTTGTCTTCATTTGGTCATGGTTTATTTTAATGATGACTTTCAGGTCCGACACCTTGGGTCACATTCTTCCCACACTGGGCAAAGACTGGACTCATCAGGGTATAGCCCGTCTCTACCACAAAGTTAGCTTGTGAGTACAAGTGATAGAATGTAACACTACTGTCTATAATAACTTAAGGAGATGGAAGCTCTAAATATCACTCATGTTTTTACAGGAACGGTTATAAGTTCATGTACTGTTCAGCAAGGGCTATTGGCATGGCTGACATGACCAGGGGTTATCTGAACTGGGTCAATGAGAGAGGCACTATGCTGCCTATGGGTCCAGTTCTGCTCAGTCCAAGCAGTCTGTTCTCTGCACTGCACAGGTAATGTGAGACAAGTTTAGAATTTAACAAATACAATTAATACAGGGAATTGGCAAGATGTCATTTTGTTGCACAGAGAGGTGATTGAGAAGAAACCAGAAAAGTTTAAGGTTGAGTGTCTTACAGACATCAAGCAACTTTTTTACCCAAACACTGAACCGTTTTATGCTGCATTCGGCAACAGAGCAACAGTAAGGATAAAAACAGGTCTAAATATGCTGAAAAATCAGTTAAAGTATTTTTCTAATTGTCCAAATGTTATTTCAGGATGTGTATTCCTATAAAGAAGTGGGGGTTTCTCTCAACAGGATTTTTACTGTTAACCCCAAAGGAGAGCTGACACAGGAACATGCCAAAACCAACGTTTCCTCGTAAGAATCTGTGCTGTTTATATTACTTCCTTTCATAGATCCATTTTCAAATACCTGTAGAGGACTTAAATGGTCCACACTCTGAACAGTGAATGCGTTCTCCACACAGCTTTGGACATCTGTGTGAAATGGTGGACCACGTCTTCCCTGTGCTAGTACAAGATGGCGGCTCAGAAGTTTCAAAGAACTTTGATCAGTGTAACTACTGGAGCAAACAACTGGATGGTATGAACTCAGATGAAGCAGAGGACAACTTACAGACTATTGAGACCAGTTAACGAAAAACAAACTAAACAAATTAAATGAAAGGAGAGTTTAGAGTTTAGTTTCACATTATTTTTTACAACTTAATTTAATGTATGTATTTTAACAAATCAACATAATATTATTAAGCTGCTTACAGTACACAATACACAGTACACAGAGGATACAATACAATACGGTATAAAGAAATTGATAATAACCAATGAATTAATGTATTGCAAATGAATAGCTACTACTTTTAAAAATAAACAAAAACTTAAAATACTTGACATTGCACTTCCATGTTATATTGCAGTATTGTATTTGATAAAACATTTCAGGCACATGGCAAAAATAATGCAAAATAGCACAGAATGTCCCTAAATATTTTTCAGGTTCACTTTGACCTTTCTACTGTGAAACATGAGGTTTCAACACATTTCTTTAGTATTAACTGGTTCTAATATTGATGAATGCAGATCAGTGCATATGTATTTTATCTTTGTGTTATGCATAGATTCAGTATGTACAGATTGGATGTACATATTTTGAATATAGTTTATATACATTTTGTAATGCCTATCAATGCAAGTTCAAGTTCATATGTCGATAGTTGAAACAACGACAAGATGTTCTCAAGTCTTCAGGCTTTTATAGATATTAAAAGAGAATCACTTAATTTTCCAAATTTTACTTGATGTAGATTTTATATAAATTATACTAGATTTTATATTTTATAACGGTCTCATAACCACTCTTAATATTGTGTTTGTTGAATCTGTTTGCATTTGTATGTGTAGTCTAATTTTTAAAAGGGAAAAAACACTTTTCTCTTGGACAGCGTTATATTATTTTAAGTCTGTATTTTACACTGGTTAAAATGTTTGTTCAATTTTGAAGCAGTGGTATTTTTATTTTTTATTGCCTGAACAGTCGGTAATATTTGCCTACATACTACAATTATAGAATAATGCAATAACATACCAATTGTTTCAATCACCAGAACAGTCATACATAATAATGATGATGATAAAGTGATGCAGGTTAATCAGTGATGTGCCAATATTTTGTGTAACCTCATTTTGCTGTGAATTTTGTATATTATAGGATAGATTGGTGTTGTCTGTCTTAAATTAAGAAACATGAGACATTAATATTCTAAATGCATGCCACAGTTTGTCACATGGATAAGCATGCATATGCATCCATACTGATGGATTGCATTGATCTTTGCTACTTCTGCTTTAACTTTACTCTTTGAGGAATCACTACTCTCTAAATTCTGTTTCTGATGGATTTCTCCGACATCATGTTTTTGTTTGTTGTTATTTCAGTGCACAATGTCTCAGACAGCAATCATCTTTTAGATGGTTATATAATTCTTTCAATGAAAGATACATCAATTGTTTAACCAGTTTGCGGCCTGTGTCTGTTGATAAAATACAAGAATATAATTTGTAAAATTCTGGTCTTAGTGTGTTGTCAAAAATGTTGAGCAAAAGAATCTGAATTTCTAATAAAGTGATTCCAAACATAGCATCTGTTTTAAGATTTTTTTCTGTTCAGTTTCTCAGTGAGGTAAGTTAACTACGCATCTGTTTCTCAGCAAAAATAGGAAATCTTTAAATCCTCCCAAGTGGCTCTTCCTCTTTTGCAACTTGTTGGATCTGATATGTTTTTGCAGAATGAAAAATAAATGCGCTAGATGGAGCGATCAGATCAACAATACAAGATCAACATCGTGCTTCCGGCAATGTCCAACAGAACAGCACATAGTGGGAGGGAGGCAGGGGTCACAGATACGAGCTTCCAGATGTGCGCAAGTCAACATTCTTCCGAGGCACGACCACTGGAACATCGCGGAGTGAAGCACGGTAGGGCTGAATAGATTTTAGTGTGGAATTAGCTACAAAATGTTTGGGGCTAATCTTTAATGTGATGTGCTTGTTTGCTTGGTTCTGGAAAACTAACTTTAGTCTCGTATGACTTATCGGATCTTTACGTTGTTCCAAGTCCCCTGAATCAAAAAGTATCTGCGGGGTTCTTTGCGCTGTTGTTCTTTGCACCCCGAAGCTCGTCTAAGTTATGCTGGGTTTATTTTTTTACTTGACGTCCTACAAATGCCTTTATTAAAGGGCAAGTCGCACGCAGAGGTGTCGAACCTATCCCAAAATGGCAATAATCTAATCTTTAAGAAAGGTCGACCTAGGCATCTCCAAATGTGTTCAGATGTAGCATACTGATGCTTCTTAGTAACATACTGAGGCTTCTTTGTAACATACTGAAGATTCTTTGTAACATACTGAAGATTCTTAGTAACATACTGAGGATTCTTAGTAACATACTGAGGATTCTTAGTAACATACTGAGGATTCTTAGTAACATACTGAGGATTCTTAGTAACATACTGAGGATTCTTAGTAACATACTGAGGATTCTTAGTAACATACTGAGGATTCTTAGTAACATACTGAGGCTGGACTCTTCTCATGAGTCCAGAGTTGCAGACAAATTAACAAGAGCTATGTCAAAGGTCACATCCTGGCTGAATCGCTGTCTACAGTTGAATGTCACAAAAAAACGTTTCTATGTTTTTTCCTAAAAACTCTCGCAATGTACAGTCAGATATATTTATTTCAAGACAGAAATTAGAAATAGTCAACAAAGTCAGATATTTAGGATTACACCTCCACTCTCAATTTAGTTTTAAAAATCATGTAAAAATAATTTGAAACAGGGTTCAGTTTAGCCTATCAAATTTCAGATTTATTCGAAATAATATGTCAATTGATGCAGCAAAGATGTACTTTCTCTCAATGATTCTCACCCACATCACATATTGTTTGACAAGTTGGTCAAATACAAACCAATCAACCATAAAACCACTTGAGTCATTATACAAACAAGCATTAAAAGTTTTAGATAAGAAACCACTAAAACCTACTTAAACTTCATCATATCTGTCTAGTATATAAAATACTGCATGGATTAGCTCCACCTCCTTTATCTACATTCATCACTGTTTCATCCAGCAGACACACCAGAGGTTCCACTCGAGGGGACTGTATCATCCCTCTCTGTAAAACTGCATTCAGCCAGGCTGTGTTCTCAGTCACAGCCTCACACCACTGGAACACACTTCCCCAACAAATCAGAGAGTTACCCACATTTCAGTCATTTAAATCTAATGCTTACAAGTGGCTTTTTGAATCCCAAACATGCCAACACTAAAAACTTTTCATTTATTGTATTTTATTGTTCTTTGTGTGTATCATATATTTAAATGTTACTACTTCTACAAAATGTAGTTTTTGTTTTTGAATTTCCCACTGTATTAGTATTATTATTGTGTATTTTTATGACTGTTGTTATTAGGATGCCTATTAACATCTGGCAGGGGGACTACCGATGAAAAACTCGGGTATATTTACATTTATTGTAATGTTTATTAATGTACATTGTCCCTCTTACCAAATAAATAAAAAATGAAATGAAAAGTAAAATGTATGTTACTTAACCTACCACTGTTACTATGTCTTGTAATGTAATCATATTGCCTGTGTAAATCATAGCATACACAGCGATTGTGCTAAAACTCCTTTCACATTAATATAAAACCATAGCATACATAGAAAAGTTGTAACATCATCATGTGTCTTCTCTGTATTTGCCTGTCTATGAAGATGTCTGCTGAACTGTACATACCACCAAGACCCACAGACGGCAATGGATCAGTACAAACCACCACTACAGGAGGAACCAAACCACTGCACCGCTTCATCAAAGGACAACCAAAGATAGTTGGGGTAAACTATACTTATGGTATTACACCCTTTTCCAGAACAACTTTCCAACCACTTTTGTGTCATCTTCAACAATATTTTATTAATTGATTTGACTTTTTCAGATCATTGTACTGGTTTTGGGAACATCTATTTTCACTGTTACTGCTGTGGTTGTAGAAGACAGAGACATGCCCTACACATGGACTATCACCCCACTTGGCTTTCTCCAAGGATCACTGGTTAGTGGATTCAAAAGAGCATTATCTACTCTGCTGTCAAAGTAAAACATATTGATATATACAAATTATTTTCTTTTCTTTCAGTACATCATATGTGGAATTCTGTATATAATAACAGAGCACAATCCAACAAAGAAAACAGTAAGTCACTGTTTTATCCTATTCTTGTTGAACCCACATAGAATCAAATATTCATGCATTCAACTATGGCTACAGTGGTTAATCATAATAGTTGTGACTAATCAACTAATCTCTGAATTATTTGTTCATCCTTATCTGGACTTTACTGGCTCACAAACAGTTTGTGATTTTAATTAATACACGCTTAAATATTCCCTTTCTTTTCCCACCTGTATCTGTTTAAAAATGTATTGAAACAATCTTGATTTGCAGTAGAAAATATGTATTTGACTAGACCACAAATTAAAACTAATAATTGCTACCTAGTCAAATACCCAATAGAAAATTGTATTAAGTGAGACCTATCATCAGGAACATATTGATGTAATGGTCTATTGCTATTGAGTTTTCTTTGTTTGTTGTAGGTTACTATCTCCTTGGCATTGAGTATTGTCACCTTACTTGGAACTTTGTGGTCAATTCTGCATATCCTACCTGATCTTGCACACAGGCACTATGAACATATGGAAGAAAATGTCACAGATACTTTTTTTGCATTATTACAATATGAGGCAAGTACAACTCATGGATCTTACTTTTTACTTGAAACTAAACCTTTATATTTCTTTTACCATTCAGACCATGGGCCAGTGTTTGGAAGCAATTTTTCTGGTCAAGTTCTTAATGGGAGGAATCATTTTTGTTGTCATGTCAACTCTGGGGGGTATTGCCCTGCGTTCTACCAACAATCAGGTAAAATACACATTAGTATTCTTATTATTACGTAATAGAATAATGATAAGGATGCACTGATCCAGCTTTTTAAGTTCCAATACTGCTATTGATACTTCAGCTTTAATTAAGCACCTGCCTTGACAATATTATTAATTTCCTCTTTGTTCTATAGGCCATTGTAGTGATGACAACTGCACAGACAGAAACCACTGTGGAATAGAAGCCAGTCATTGAGAATAAGTTCACCATCAATAGGTTTTGTATGTAATTTGAATTTCCCTAATAGTCTTCCCTTTAAAAATGAACAATGTGTTTAAATAATAATTAGGAACACATATTTTAGTTCATTTATTTTAATATTAAAGACACCATATACATCATATTTATTATAACATAATAAAGATTTAATGATTGGTGAATTGGTGAAATTAATGAATTTGGTGACTTTTGTTTTTAGTCAAGTTCTTTCATTGCAGTTGGTGAATGTTTCAACACCAAAGAGGCATTTTGACATTTGACAGACAAAGTTAATATAATCATTACTCAAAATGACACATGGCTTCATTGTATAAGCACATATAGACAATTTCCTCTATAAATAATGTACTTGGAAGCAGTTGTTTCAGTGTGTATGTTTGTTGCTGCATTAAATGCAGGTATTTGCAACCAATATTAGCAGATGGTGATGTGCCTTATTGATCTTTGCACAAAAAAACAATAGTCCAGTAGTAATTGTACATGTAGCTGTACAGAAAATATCTTAAACTGAAGAGGCTGGTGGTTTTGGGAAGTCCATCCCGAGGGCAGAGCGCTGGTGAACACGCATGTGTTCTACCACGCGGTACTGCCGTGAAAAGGACATGGGACACCGTGGACAGGGGAATGGTCGAACTCCAAGATGACTCCTCACGTGTCTGTTTAGAGATCCTCTCTGGCTGAAGAAGCGCTTACACAGGGAGCACTGGAAGGCTTGCTGCACAGGTGACACATTTGCTTGCATACTAGACGAAGGTATAAGATGAGACACAGAAACTGAAGCAGTTGAATTGTGTGCGCACTCTTTACCGCAAGCAGAAGTACAGCTTGTCAAGATGTCCACTCCTTCATGACAATATGTTATGTGACTATTATTAGCTCCTTTACTGTTTTGAGTCTTATCGCGATCCCTCTTTCTTTCATTTAGGGCACCAGCTGCATGCTTGTCTGAAGTACGTTTGTAAGACACCAACGTGTCAGATAACTTTGAGCTAATATCCAACAAAACAATTTGGCCTTCGTCTAATGTTGTACTTGGATCACTAAGAGTAGAAAATATAGACACATTATTGTCTGCACTGGATGTGTCTGCTAATGTAGGGCTGAAATTGGGTGCAAATGATATGTGACTAGTCACGGATTCACAATGGTAAAAAAGATGCCCACTGTATGAATGCTGAGTGTCAGTATAAGCAGGCAGACACGTGTTTCCTTCTGGTGGCTCTGATAGACTCCTATATAATTTTGTCGTTGTATTTTTGTTTTCCAGTGGTGCACTTTGTTCAGTGTTAAAGAAATAATCTGTGCAGGTTTCAGTCACAGCAGAAGCAGAACATGCCAAGTCAGTTTTTGCTAATTTGCTGCATTTGTCACTGATTTCCTCTTTTAGTATCCTCTTGGCACATATCCTTTTTTCTCGAAATCTTATTCTTGCATCCGGTATCTCATCAACAAGTTTAGCCGCATTGTGAACTTGTGAAATACATGTTGTATTTTTTGTAGAAATTCCATACTGTTCAATTTTATTTGAGTCTTTCTCAAAGGCATCTAGATTATTGTTCCCTAACAGATTCACATTACAGCTGCTGTCAGAAGCAGGTATGTATTCCAGGTCCTGGTAGTTGAAATGGAGATTTGAGGCCTTTGTATCTTCAGCGATGGTACAATATGTTCTTCCTGTCAGGGTCTGGCCAGTGCAGGACTCAATGTCATGAGGAAATTTTATAGCCACATTTTCCTCATGTGCTCTTGTTACTCTGCTGCTATGGCGGATAACAGATGTAGAACTACAGGAAGAATTATGGCTTTTGTCTTCTCCTGAATTTGATTGTATTTCTTCAGCTTTAACCTTGTCATGTTTGAAAACATATTGTATCTTCTCAACTTGGGTTGGTTTATTCTCTTGCACTTGAGTTGAGACAAATGGATGTAGTCTGGCCTCTTCCTGTGTGTTTCCTTGCCCTGTCTCTGGTTTTATGACTCCAGATGACTGACTCTTCTCCTTGTCTTGGCACACTGTTGACAGTTGTTGCTTTTGACCAGACCTCCCTGTAATACGAGATGTCTGATCAGTCTCTGATATTACACAATTGAGGGCATCTGGTCTGCCCTTCATGTAGACACACTCACTCCAGCAGCGGAGTGGAGATTCTGATGGGTTTTTATAACAATCTATCCTAGGCGGTAATAAAGCAAATCTACTGGCTTCATCAGTTGTATTGTAATATTCCAGTGTATCTGCCACCTTAGTCCTTATAGTTAATTGTAGTTCATCCATCTCCAGGTATTGAGCAGCAGCAAGCAAATACGAATAAAGTTCGTAATCCAAGTGTGGTAAAGTGCCAGTGTAGATGTAGTCCAGCAAATGTCCCAGGATGTGGTCAGACAAACAAGGAGCTTCCAGCTCCACAAGGATGCCACTAGAATCCAGAATAGAAGCAAGCACTGGGCTGGAGGCAGCCAAGATGCACCTGGAAAAACATTACATTTATTATTAACCACATGGAAAAACATGTTAAATGCACTGATAATAATGGCACAGGAGTTATAGTAGAAGCTATAATCCACCAGACTCTTACCTGTGCACAGGGTAGATCTGGCCTAGTCCCTTCCTGATGACACAGTCACAGAATTGGGCCTGCGTTCTCTGGTGGTTTAATTTCGCCATCAGCGAAGCAGCATGTGTACAGTATTCCTCAATTGTGTGTCCCATCTGTGAAGTATGGCCACAGAAGTTAGAACTATCAAAAAATATCTGGGTATACCTAAAAATGCTGCCTTTTCTCTGTTATGTTGTGTTATTCAAATTTAATGGCAATCACACTTGCACACTCAGGACATCCCACAAAAATTGGATTAAACTGGGACTTAACCCCATCTTCCATCTTCCTCCGCTTTATTCAGCTGGGTCACAGGGGTAGCAGTTTAGTCGCCCAGTCCTTTGCACACCTGACCCCCTATGATCCCCTCTGCGGGTGGTGAACAGGAGGGTGGACCCACGTCGTCCTTTCAGACTAAGGGGTGTTCATGGGGGTGCTAGCATGTTTTGGGTTGATGGGATGGGGGTATGCCCGGAGGAAACCCATCCGAGACATGCAAACTCCATGGAGAAAGGCCCAGGCGACCCGGGGATCGAACCTGGAACCTTCTTGCTGTGAGTGCTAGCCACTCATGCAATAACCAATAACAAAACTGCACAAAATACATGTCTAATAGCAGTAAAAACAGTGGAAGGAATGTAGTACAAGCTGTCATTGAAGAGACAGCCTATTAGAAATAGCCATAGCGCATAGTCAGGAGTAACAAAATAAGTATAATGGAATGTATATATGAAATTGAATAATCTATTAGTGATTAAGTAGGTTATTTACTTTGAGTTAACTCAGCATAAACCTTGAATGCTGCATGCAATACATACCAAGTACATTAGAATAAAAACAATAAAAATGTCCTACCTTCAAATTATGTTTTTGGATCAGCTTACTCTTTAGTTCCCTATGGGTGGAAGACTGAGTTTGAATGAGGACTAGTACTCACATGTGGTCTTTATAGCCTTGGGCTTGTATGTGCTCGTGCAGTCTCAGTTGGAAAACAATCACACGGTCAGAACTGGGAGCATTCTGTGACGCTGAGGAACAGCTGCTTACGAGGGGCACTCGTGATGTCACTCTCCACTCAGGCGGGCCAGCACCATCCAAAGCAGCAGAGCAAAGACCACTCAGAAGAATTAGCTGGGATGACCGGGAATTATATTAACACTTACATCTTTAGAATATAGATATTTCATTGGGCAAAACGTCTCAGGGTTTATGAGCAATAGAAATGTCTGAGAACAGAAGGTGAGCACCACAAGATATCCATTGAAAACTGAAAGATACTATTTGAATTACTTTTCAGAAGCCACATAGATATTATCTATAACAATGTCCTGTAGTTTCATAAGGAGAGGCTTTCCTGGCCACTGTCCTAGTCCATGCCCATGACGATTTGTTGACTGTTCCTTACAAGGTAGTTTCTCCTCCCTTCCACACCATGTGCTTGTCACACCTCTTCATCTCAGGCGTCTCTAATATTACTGCCAAGTCTCCATACCGTGCGTTGTGACCAGATGGGATTGGCAATGCTGCAATGGAAATACTCTCCAATAGCAGTTTATTTTAAGTAAGATATACAATATATTCCAGTGTTTCCAAGCACATGGGATGCTTTCTACACTCATCAAAAATAATATCTATAATATAAAATAATGAAATGGCTTTTTTTCACCATGCATTTAACATGACAGAAGTGTGATGGTTTTCCTATTCATTGGGTGCTTGGTGATATAACAGGTATTGTACTATTTCCCAGAAGAGACTGGATCTCTTTTGGCACACACCTACATAGCACAATGTGTAAAAAAAATCAGGAAAAGGTATATTACTTGATATTGAGAAGTGACCAATTATCTCACAAGAAATATTTTAAATACTGGTCAGTGATGTTTTTAAGGGCAGTACACATTAGATATAAGGGGTGCCTGTGGCTTTTACCATACATGGACATGCTTTCCTCTTCTAAAGTCTGTAATTTTATACTGCAAATTGGCAACTGGCTAAACTTGTTTAATATCACAGACCTCTGCATTGTGCAGTGATATATTATTTTGTAATAACACAAAACATTAAGTCCTATAAATCGATATGTCACACCCCTAACAAATAAGCCAGAAAATGTTATTATATTATTCAAGACAAGTTAAGGCCATATGTCTACATCTAAAATATGAGGTTTTCAGAAATTGATGGTACAAACAAAAAAATAAAAATTTTCTTAAATTTTAGATGATATATTTTACTGCACAAGATGTCACCTGGTAGTGCAAGAGATGTGGGCAGTTGGGCAGTGTTTCTAACAGGCAAAGGGTCATGACTGAGATCCAAATTCTTGAGAGAGGAGTAAGCCAAGCCAAAGAATCTGGGTTCAAGTGAGTACAAGACTTGGCAGCCACATCAACAAATAAACAAAACCACTCAGACCGAATCAGAAAATAAATCCCTCGACCAATCACATTCTTCCTCTACATTAGAACATTCATTTTCATCAACTACATGTTCAGGTAACTTAGAGTCAGATGTTGATTCGGGTTTGAATAGTGTGGGTGTAGGTGGTACAATCAGTGTACTGTCTGTATTGTTATTTCCAAAACTTCTTGACCTGTGTTTATGGATTCTTGAGTTTAGCCATAAACCACATCGGAGTTTGTTTGTTTTTTTGCATCTGGCAGTAGGAGTTACACAATAGCGGTCTGTGGTCTCTTTTTTGCCATTTGAAACACTTTCTTTTGTGCATTTTCTTAAATATTTGGTCCTTAAATTTGACTGATCACAGTTTCCTTTTTCAGCAGGGGTTGACTGTGATGCAGGAATGAAATCAAAACTTGTTCCAAGTTGAAAACTCTCTCTTAGACTGTGTTTATCCTTTTCTACTTTCTGGTTGTTTGGTGTTAAAAATAAATCTGCTTTTTCAGACAAAGCTTGTGAAGATGTATCCACTAGCTGTATATGTATGAGTCTTGTAGATGTAGGCAGTGGCACACAGGCATCTTGAAATGGAGAATTGTCAAAGGGCGCTGGACCCATATCCGTACTTGGAGAGTTGCTGAAGAGATCTGCTGAACAATTGTAGACACCACTTTCAGACTGCTCATCTTCTATGCCTTCATTGGGCTCTATAGTTGATGCAATTTTGCTCTCATTATGCTTATTACAAACATCTTTAGCTTGGCTTCTGTCCACACATTTAACATGGTCAACTAATTCCAAAGACAATTTATCTTGTGGCTGATTTTCTTTGTCCTTCAAAAACTCAGTAAGACTCTCAGAGAGTGGGTATTCCTCTTGGCATGCGGTCAAAATAGACTTGGTAATTTCTTGAGTGGAGTAGTCCATCACAGGGAGGGTCAGTCCAGTGGTTTTGTGAGCAGTTGGAGAAAGGTCCAACCAGGCTTTAACTGGCGTGCTGCTTTGCACATCCTTTTCCACAAAGGAAAGACTGTCGTTTTCATCCTGGCTTCTTTCTTCTTGCTCTGCTGATGAAGTAATTAGTCCAAGAGTCTGCTGCCAGGGTGGAGTTGGGCTAAGAAAGCTGTCCAGACGTTGTGGTCTGTAATTAACAGTAATACACAAAACACAATAATTGTTACCATGTTATTTAATAAAGCAAAACAGAATCGAAATTTTCTTTCACTATGGATTGTACCTGGATGACTGAAAGATTACGTGTTATGTTATTTACACTTTATTTAAATATATGTCAATAAACATGGCAAGTCAGAAAACGTTTTATATATATATATATATATATATATATATATATATATATATATATATATATATATATATATATATATATATATATATATATATATATATATATGTTTTAAATGTATTAAAATTGCTAATGACATACCTTGAAAGAGACAAAGGGAGGAAATCAGAAGAACATAGTGTTTCGTTTGTGAATTCACTTGTCTGTGAATTGTGTGGAAAGGGCCACAGTGGTTCTCTTTGGAGATTTGCATTTTTAAAGGAATCTGTCATGCTTAGCTTGGCCTTTGCAGCTTTTTGAAGAACTGCCTCAAAATAAGTTAGAACAGTGCAGCCCCTTAGGCCTGCAGCTTCAGGAAGGATCATCTGTGTGGCAATAAGTTGAGCCATAGTATTACTGCTAGTAGAACGTCCCACCCATGGCTCATTATCACTTTCGGTTAGCTAGAAGACAACAAAGAATGCAATGAATATTTATGGTTTAAGCAAAGAGCCTCATTTAGCTCTTGTTGTCTAAGGAACTCAAGCAGTAAAGTGTATTTGCACCTTTATACCAAAGATGAAATGTTTGCCAATGAAACACTCCTCCACTGCTTTCACCAGCAATGCCGATTTAGATAATGTTTCTAAAGGTCCAGTTTTATCTTCCACCAACCTATGAATACGAAAGAACAATATAGGCAATATTAATTAAACCTGTTGGGATTTTATTTATTTTATCATTGTTATATTTGATAACAATCCACAGACCTTTGTAAGCCACTTGCATGTATACCAAAGAACTGATTCAAGCTGTTTCCAAAAACTGTTACTCCAAACAAGCTGCTCCCACGGGCCACCCGCACGGAGAGACGGTATCTGTAGTCCAGCAGGCTTCTGGCACAGCTGTAGCCACACTTGGAGCAGTAAAGCCTTTTAGAAACACAAAAAGGTTACAAAACTAAGATATCGCAGTCCCCTCCCCTCGGCGCGGTTTACATTTCATATGTATCCTATTCAAAAGCCTAACTAAAGCTTACCTTGTGTCAGCGGAATCAATGTCTATTCTTGAAAAGCAGCCTTTGCAGTACGGGTACAGCACGCAGGAGTCTTGTAGAGACAGCACAGCGCACTCCACCAAAGCTCTTCTCAAAGGCATTTAAAAAGCATCCGCCAACACCATATAACTTAGACCAAAATCAATAAAGTGAACAGTGCTCAATATAAAAGTTTCTATGAGCAATCAACAACGCTGCTAAATGTTCACGAGGTCCATTTCTGTTTGTTTACGTGTGAAAGATGAACTAACCAGAATACGGCCCCTGATTGGACGAAGCATCTTCTTTTACAAATGTTATTGCCCTAAATATTCTACTACACCCCCTGCTGGTGATAGTTGGTGTCTACGTCTATGAGTCTATGGCCTTCCGTAATTAGTGATTTACAATAAATCATGACAAAATGCAAAATGTGCGTCACTAATTTGTAGATAGACAGAGTGATGGCAAAGAAGTTGATATCGTAGGCCTGCTGTTGCACTGGATTTTTGTATTCACCTTTAATTGGATTAAAAGACGGAAAAAATTTTATTTTAACATTCAAACATCTACTTTTTGCAGAGTTTCACCACAAAGGGGCTCTGGTTAGCGTTCCCTTCCAGGTGTGAGAATCAGCTATCTAAAAAAGCAAATAAAAACATGTATAATTCAACACTCATTCATTCACACCATTATATACTGTAAAACAAACAAACAAAATGTCATTGTATTAAACATGATTACTAACCTGCATTCTCTTGTGAAGGAAATTCAACTTTTGGGTGAGACATTCTATCTCCTAAATATGATAAATATAATTTAAAACAGTTAAATGTTTAAATGTTCAACATATGAGTAAAGAACCTATAAATACCTGGGTCAATTTTTCATTGTGTTTCTGTTTAATCTGAGGTAGCAATTCCTCCAGACTTTGAATCTGCAATAAAATACATTAGTCTATTTCATTTTAAATCTTGTCTTGTCTAGTCTATTCTTGTTCAGTGAGTTTTCTTTACCCTTCTATCGATGATATGTAGCCTGGTTTTCATGCTCTTGTTGATCACAGTCATGGGAATGGTCCGGGCCTTTACAGCCACTGCCAGCATAAAGAGTATTCTAGTTGTTCAAATGTCAATTCAGTTAAGATGTTATCACACACCAGGCTTACCATGCTGAAAGATGTTGGTCACCTCAAGTACATATGGCCTACAATAAACCATAAAACACATTTAGTACAGTTTACTAGACCTAATTTGAATTTGATAACCTGACTTACTTATGTTTGCTGTTAACAGGAATGGAGCCATTTAAAGGAATCAAAAAGCCATGATGATTTCTGATCTTTAATATAAGGTTTGGTGAATTCAGTCGAAATGTACTTGAGAAAATCTGGAACAGACAAGTTTACTCAAAAAGGTTACTCAGAATCTTGTGCAGGGAAATAATGAATGATGCCATAAAGGTTTGCACTATTAACCATTTGGCACGAAAGGTCAAGTGTAAACAAAATGAAAAAGAAAACAACTACAAACACACAGAGATATTGACCATTACAAATCAATGCTTTCAGCCTAGTGCTTTTTGGATGGTAAAATAGCCTATTACACTAATGTATTTACATAGGCTACAGTTTTCAGATGCTAAGCTACAACTGAAGTCTCAGCTGCCCTGGGGCAATCTGAGGTGAGCTCTTTGACACACAAGATGGTTGGTTAAAGGCCTAATATGCCTAAAACTCAACAAACAAATAAATTATAATGCTTGGGCATGCAGTCTATTAGGGATAACAGGTGAACAACAGTGCATTGCACTGGTAAAATTAAAATAGGCTACAAAAGAACTTACTTGAATAACTGTTGTTAAATCAGCTCCTGAGGGAATCAGCACTTCACGAAGTGCAATGACTCTGTCATCTGCAACAAGAAACATTTTATTCTCTCTTCTCTCTTTTTAATTTTATGATTAGGCCTATTTATGTTTTGATTTGGTTGTATTGTGATTTTAATGTATTTCTTGTTCTGTAAAGCACTTTAAATTACTTTGTGTACGAATTGTGCTATACAAATAAACTCGCCTTGCCTTGCCTATTCTCTTACATTTGACACATTTAATAATGAGCGATCACACATCACTCATCATAGCCACGCACGCACCCACAGGTCTACGTGGACTCACGCGCTCGTAGGCCTGTTGTCAAATACATCTGCTCTTAATAAGTGCAGTGCGGACATGAAATTCATTGTTTGGATGCACCTAAAACCCTGTCTTATCTTACCTTTTAATAAGGTGGGAACAAAATGGCAAAACACTGTTAAGTTACATCCTCACAATGCTTTTAAGGACCTGTTGCTACGGACACAGACGTACAATTAACGGAATAAAGACGTACCTTAATAAACAAACAGAATGTAAATGTGTCTCCTAAAAAACAACAAATTTACAAACCATTATTATCCAGACGCTTCAAAGCAATCCAGACTTTCGATACTGGTGGAGCAGTGTCAAAGGTTCCCCTGGACATTTTGGTCACCCGTGTCTGCAGCAGTGCCAGAAAAGGAAAAGAGACGCTCGAGCTGTGCCCTCAGCCTAGTGCGTCAGTGAACAATAGCGCCGTCTCCTGGCGAAGAACAGGGTCTGCATTTGATTGCACGAGTGAGCCGCCCTTCCACGGAAAGACTTGCGCAATATGTTTACCAGTAAACCTTGTTTCAGGAAGAGTCCTTTTCTCATGAAAGGACGGAAAGTAAACTAAACCTTCTGGAAATTAAGATACACTTTTAGGATTAACATTAAGGTAACATTTAATCTGTTTCTTGTGCTATTAGGCTATCACACGTGGTATTTTAATGTAGAATATAACATAGGTTAATTTAAGGTTTCTGTTTTTGTTTTAGCAAATTGGCGATATGGTTTATTTGATTATTCTCATTGTGGGGATCATCTTATCTGAAACATCTGGTAAGTTTTGTTCCCTGCATTGTTCTTATTTAACCTATTAGATGTAAATGGCATACAATTTTCTTACCCAGGTTTCGATTTTAATTGTACAAACGATTATGAGACATCGATGTCTTGTCACATCAATGCGCGTAATTGCACAGAACTCAGAATGACCCTCCACGGCACTAAAAAGTAAGTACAACTTATTAGTCTAGCAAAGTGTTCCTTCCTTTTAATGGCCTATCTGTGTACAGCTGTTTATGTAAACAGCTGTAGTTAGTGAGTTAGGCTGCTTACAAGCAGCCTAACTCATTCTAACCAGCGCATTGTGTCTCTAGGCCCAGGAAGACGTGCGCTTATGAGCCGTGTGTTGGAGGATGTTGCTGTAAAATGGAAATGAAAGACAATGAGCTCATTATTGGCCGTGAATTTACGGCAGAGGTTTATGAAAATGGACAAAGAGTACACAATCAAATAATCAACATATATGAAACCAGTGAGTATTTAATTTTTATCTTATGGGCAATAACAGATTAACAGACTTAAACCTTCTCTGTCTGTACTCTTTGTACTCAAAACTTATGTTTTTAAACAGTAAAACCCAAAACTCCAACCATTATTTCTGTGGACAAATTAAATGTACTGTATAGAATAAAATGGAGAACAAATGCATTCAAGTTAACTCTTGAGAATCTTTGTGCCATTGTGACATACCACAAAAAAGGAGATGATCGTAAGGTAAGGTTTATTTGGTGACTTGATATTTATCCTGGACTGTAATGTAATATGTGTTTATTGTCTTTTTAATTAGAATACCATTACTGTAAAAGTAAGTACAATGGAAGACATGAACAATTCTGACATACCTGCTCGCGATTTGGAGCCAAATACAGCATATGTAGTCAGTGTGATTACCTACACAAACTTTAATGTATTTAGTGACAGCAGTCAAGAAGTGGAATTCACAACAGGTACAACACTTTATTTATGTAGTCTGTAAAAAATCTATTTATTTTTTATTATTATTAATGAATTGTTGGTGCCTAAATATTGTGGGTGGATTTCTATGAGCCTTTATAACATGTTAAAATTGTATCTCTACAGATTCGCCCCAAAATGGTTTGTTCATTGCAGCAATCATAAGCCTATGTGTTATTGCAATTGCTGTTAGTGGAGTGTCCTTTGCTTCTTTTATCAAGTAAGTCATGTACAGTGCTTATCAAATTACTGGGACTGTTTTTAGATTTTTTTTCTATTCAAATAAAAATTTCAAACTCACCATTATTGGAAAAAAAATATTGGATCCCATGTAGTTATTATATATACATATAAAATATATGATATATGTATAATCAGTCAAATATATTTGGGTAAATGTGAAATGCTAATGCGTTTTTCACTCGCAGGTTAAAAGATAAGCTATGGGACAAAGCTGCGACGGTTGAAAAGCCAAAACTTCTGAATATTAAACACAAGAAGGAAGTGGTAAGTATATTGATATTAAAACATTTGTCTAATGATTGTTTTTTGAGTTTTGTGCTTTCTCAATTCTTCATGCAGATTCTGACACCGGAGTTGCTGTCTGTATACTCGTTAAGTGTAGAACCACTTATTTCAAGAGACAATCTGATGTTGTAAGTATATTGTATTATATATTATAATTCTTGCTTCTTTCTTATTTAACTTTTCTGGTGGAGAAAAAGCTCTATAGTGAACCAATTAATTACTGAATCAAATATGATTTAATTTGGGATCATTCCACAGATCTAAGGAGTCCCTGTCAGACAGCAGTGGCAGGTCAGGGCAGAGTAGTGGCATGAGTTCAGCCTCGTCTTCTTTGGACTATGCCAACACACAACCACTGGACAGTGAAGCAGGTGTCCTGGAAGCCCTACAAAATGCCTTCCCAGTGTTTATTCCAAGTATGGACACACCGGGAGTCAGAGAACCCAAACAAAAGAGTGTAATTCCTCCATCTAAGACAACCACTTTTCCAGTGACCTTTGAGAATAAAAGTTATATCAGTACCCAATCTTCACAAACTACATATGATGTTGATAAGCAGGAGACGGGTGACTCAGGGTACCATTCAAGTGACGCACCACCGCTACAAGATTTTATTATTCCTCCTCATGTTTCCACTAATGACACGGACATGTCATATCACCCATGCACTTTATCAGAAGATGCCACTAATGATCTGTCCCCTGTCTCTCCCAAATCTCTCCCAGTAATTTATGGTTACCATGGTTTGGAGAAAGTAGAACAGTCCAATAATGTATTATCAGAAATATTGCTAGATGGATTGACAAATATTTCAAAATCCTCAGAGGTGGGTCACTTTCAAGTAGGAATCCCTCATGTGTCTAATGAGATGATTGTAGATTCTGGTTATCATTGTGTGTAATGCATTGTTTTGACGTTCATTCACTCACATTTACAGTTCAATTTGGGGCACTTGATGGATGCTCCTTTGAATTTTTGTGTTTCACACCTCACAATAGATGACCGAATAATGTTACACTACTCTAAATACATTTATTTGTATTTAAAATGGTTATTGTTATTTCCATGCACTTTCCAAAACATATGCTTTATATTTTGCTGTATTTGTAGCTGTATTTTTGTGTTTGTTTTTTATATAAAGTATGTTTTTGTAGACAATGCTGCACATTATTTAGCATACAGACATATCTCAAATGCACTCTCATCATGCCAACTACTTATTTAGGAACTTTTTAAACATAACTTCCTTGTTGCTTTCACCAGAAATGCAACTGCCAAATCTTTAACAAAGAAACTTGGCTGAAATCCAGAAAATGTCATTTCTGTTGATATATTTATAAATAAAATGTTTCTGAGATCCATACGCTCCCAGAGCTATTTCTGTTTTCCAATTCAAGATAGGGAGATACCGTAGTTAAAACCTTAGGCTTTCTATTTTTCCATTGATGATTGCAGACAATAATCACTAAACAGATTTGAAATAATTGTGTAGCAGTGAAAGTGAAAGAAAGGCTTTTTATGTGGGTGTAGTGAGAGAGAAAAAAGATGACAGAACAAGATAAATTACTACATATTTTTAATAGAGCATTTCCTGTAATGTGAGAAGCCACTAAAACACACACTCAATCATTGGCAGAGGAGATGGAGTGTCAAAAGTGTAATATAGCTGATTGGATGAACGCTGGGGAGGACATATCTTAGGAACCTACTCAAACTCCTTGGCAAAGTACCTGTTGCCGTTTGTGAAGAGTGTTTGTGTACAGTATGCAGCATCAGGGTCGACTGAGACTGAGAGCATGGCTGGAAGAGCAAATTCATTCAGGGAAATATCCAGGGGTCAGATGGCTCGACCGGGTAAAATATTATCTTTTATGTTGACATTTTTTTTAACAAATTCTTATTAACACTAACAGTGTTTATGTTTGTATACAGTCAGCACAGATTTTTCAGATTCCTTGGAAGCATGCAGCTCGTCATGGCTGGAGTATTGACCGGGATGCCACTCTCTTCAGGAGCTGGGCAATGCACACTGGTATGAGCCCTGAAAATGTGTACTTGTGTGATTGTTAATGCTGTCTACTCATACTTATGCCAAAGGTTTTTATTCTATTCTTTAAGGTGGATTTTATGTTATTGATGGCACAATAGTGGTTTTATCATCAAATAAATATATTTTGTGAAAATTTAAATGTATTTAAGAGTAACTTATCATCATATGACTGACATAAGAAGAGTGTGTGTGACTTCCAGTCCGGGCCTCACAGAGCCTACCTGACATTACTTAACATAGACTTTACTTCTCATTTTCCATCTTAAAATGTTTTTATTTATGTTATTTGAACAACAACCCACATGGCATTTACTTGTCTGCATAGTTTTCGGCTTGTTGAAATGATGCCATGTTTATCTTGATCTGCAGCATTCTTGCCAAGATAGTTTTTATGTCAGTCAGTCCATTTGCTTTATGGTAAAACCTGGTCAATTACTTTTATCATTTACAAATCAAAAGAAGACATCGCTTATACCCCTAGAAAATAAGAATGCAGATGTTTCATGTCATGGGAACTGATTTTTCAAAGTGGATGTCAGTGGCCTATCATGTTGCTGTCACAATACAAAGAAACATCATTTTTTGACGCTTTGTGTCAGAGGATATGGGAGAAGTGAAATAGCTGTCATTTAAAATGTTAGGTTGCTTGAGGCTGGTTTTCATTTTCAATCACTTCAACAACCTCTTATAGGTAAACGGTGTCCAATTCCACACTGAACTGATATTTTATATATGAATAATTAAAACATAGACTTGAATAATGTTTTTTGTCCTCTTCAGGGCGATATGAACCAGGAAAGGACAAACCAGACCCAAAAACATGGAAGGCAAATTTTCGATGTGCGCTGAATTCCTTGTCTGATATCTGTGAGCTGAGGGAGCACAGCAGGAAAAAAGGAACAAATGCCTACAGGGTCTATCGGATGATGCCAAACAAGCAAACACTTAGGCGGAAGAGAGGTGAGAAATTAGATAAAAAATACTCACAAATGTTTACCATTTCAGTAGTTTTTCACTCTTCACCTCCTGTCACCACTTCAGGGCAGAGATCAAACAGGTCTGCAGCAAACAGAGACAATGAAAGATGTGCCACACAGCCCTGGCAACCTGTTCCAATCAAATCTATTCCAGACCCATTGCAAAAAGACATTTTTAGCAGTACTTCATCACATGGTCAGTGGACATTATTGAGTTTAATAAATGTAAAGACCGTTGTGTAACAGTGGCATGTTTTTGTTGTTAAGCTCTGTCGACAGAGGTTGATGAGCAGGAGCAGAAAGAAGCTGTTTATAAGGTATTTCTAATTTGTTCTTATTTTTATCTTTATTCTTATCTTTATCTATTTCAGTTCCTACAAAATGTCCACATTGCCTTTTTTCTATTTTCTTGAACACCTTTAGTTAATGGACCATTTGAATAACGCTGACAGTTGGAGCCACATGTGTGAACCCAGATCATGGAGAACACATTCACTTGAGAATCACTGGCATTGTAAGTTATATAATGATCAGGCAAAAATACCACGACTTTTCATGAGTTTGACTATTATGAGGCCTCATATGCATATATGTAATTTGTTGCATCAGACAATATGGCTGATGACTAAAAGTTCTATTGGGGCCACTTACACAGGTTTCCCAAATGAAAAACTGCACTATAGTAACATTTCATAATAACTGTAGTTATTTGCCTTTGTTTTGTATTTTCAGGGTCAACAGAGGATTTCACCCCACAAACAGAAAGCTACAATGAACTTTTCCCAAACTATATCAGAGAACTCAATGACTGGTCTTCCTATCACCAAACAGTGACACAATAATGCTTTAACTCTATTACCCTGGACTACTGTGATATGCCTCAGCGGTTTTACCTGCTGAGCTGAGCACTGAAGGAAACCAGAGAGGGGCACCTAAGAGGTAAAAGTGCTCTGTCAGTCATCTGCTTGTCAGCCCTGTGTTTGTGCTGAGTGTATAAGAAATGATCCTCTTCCAAACCAAGCCTCTGTCATTCAAGTCCTTGGTTCACTGAAGTCACATCAGGGGTAAAATTATCGATCTGTCAGTACATGATTTACTGTTGTCTAAAGTTTAATGTGCAAGACTATTTAATGTCTGTGCTACACTAGTTTTGATTTTAAATATTATAGTTGGTTGCAAGGGTTTTTATATTAGTGTGACTACCTCTTGAAATAGCTGTGGCTTCAATCCCATTCTTGCCCTTTGTCAATGAATAGCAACTATTTCTTTGTAAAAATAAAATACAAACTGTAAGTTAGCAATGCTATTCTTGTTTGTGATTTTTGCTACGGTGGCTGAGTGGCAACACTCAGGCCTCACAGCAAGAAGGTTGCGGGTTCGATCCCCGGGTCGCCTGGGCCTTTCTGTGTGGAGTTTGCATGTTCCTCCCCGTGTCTGGATGGGTTTCCTCTGGGTGCTCCGGTTTCCCCCATCAACCCAAAACATGCCCGCACCCCTATGAACTAACATCAAGGACCATGACGTCCACCCTCCTGTGGGCTCACCACCTGCAGAGGGGTTCAT
The DNA here is from genome assembly GCA_034769755.1 of Odontamblyopus lacepedii. NCBI lineage: Eukaryota > Metazoa > Chordata > Actinopteri > Gobiiformes > Gobiidae > Odontamblyopus > Odontamblyopus lacepedii. Next base: position 20,862,355 of record CM068349.1, on the reverse strand, counting down.
AGGGGGGGTCAGGTGCTATGAGTATTGGGCAGCAAGCTGCCCCCGCGACCTAGCCGGATTAAGCGGGAGAAGATGGATGGATGGATGGATTTTTGCTAACACATGTAGTACTTTAATACTACTTTAATAAAAACTACTTTAATAATAGTGCCAAATAGCATTAAAATTTCTATAAAAGGCAAATATGAAAGAGTTCAGTTCACTTTTTGTTTTATTTTGAAAATTGCAAACAGATCCTCAGCTGAACAAACAAAAATCTCCAACATTCAAATGGTCCACTTGCACAACCTGCTGGTTTATGTATGTTTTTTTAGAGGATGGTTTTACAGTTTAAGGTTGGTTTACATTAACAGTACAACAACAACCAATAACAATTACATTCATTCCTGTAAATGTTACAGCACAGTTAATGCAGATACAAATTAACATTTTCATGGCTTGGCTTTAAGCACCATAATAAAAAAGAAAATCTACGACCTGGATTTCAATGTTGCTGCTGTGAATAAAAATATGAATTCTTACAGATAACATTAGCTTAGCTCATTTTACACTATAGACTATACATAGACAGTATCTTTACAGTTCAAAATGCATTATAATGGACATTCTAAAGCAGTTTGTACAATTACACAGAGCTTCAGTAGGCAGACTTCTTTGCAGTTTAAAATGCAATGAATAACTTTGGATGGAAATAAAACAGAAAATAAAATAAATGGAGTAAGCAGTAGGAGTTACAACAACTATAATAGACTTTATGTTATACAAAATACCCTGCCTACTCAAGATTGAACAGACCAAAGCCCGTTGGTCTGTTCTTTGCATTTCATCTGATTACAAAACCCGTTCTAAAGAAATAAGTACAAGTACAGTTTGGTTCTAAAATAGTGCCAGTTTTAATGTAATGATAATAACCATTTGCCTTTGAAGATGTCTTTGTACTTTGGCACAAACAGAAAGATGGCGATTTCAAAATGGAAACTCAAACAGTGTGAAGGGAAGTTATGGGAACAAAGTTAAAATCCATACAAAGCATCTTTAACACTGAAACCAGAACACTGTTACAAATATGAACCTGACCTGGTGTGTCTGCATACTGTGTCTCTATTAAAAATAATTTCCAGAGAGTGCACATCTCTACTCTGTTATTTTAGTCATATTCTCTACAGTTTGCAGATGGGTTTTAGACAGGACATTTTAAAAAAAAATAATGTTGGTGGACAAAATCTCGAAAATTACAACAGAAAGCACATAGAAAATTCATAGTTCATTCAAAGTCACTACTGTTTCCCCTAAATGACGATAAATAATATGCTGATTGAAAAAAAAAAAAATCCTAAGCAAGTGTGCGTGTACAACGTATGGTCCAGTGTACTCTACTCAATTCAAGTTTGGAAAAAGTAATTATTAACCCTGAAAGCAACTCAGAGATGACTATTTCTCAGAATTAAACTTTGCTGCTTTTATCTTGCCACCTGCTCCTCAATAAGCCTCTGAGAATAAAACATGAAACTGAATATTCCAAATCTCCAGTGTGGCCCAGCCACCATGAGGTCCGTTCATAAAATCAGAAAATAAATACAGGCATCAAATGGGCAACAACAGCAATATTTTTGCTTGCTCATACACACAGCAGACATCTGAGTTTACGCTCCATCTATGGCCTCCTATCTATTTTTAAACAGCTATTCTATACAGTGCAACAGTATGGCAGCGTATGGATAGCAGTGCTTTCAAATAAAAGGAATGAAAAATAAAAATATATACATTTTGCTCAAAAGCAGTAGAATCTTTTGGTCCTGTGTCCTTCACAGACAGAACTGCTTTTATTAACCAACAGTAGTATCCACCAGAGAATGGCTGTAAAGACAGGGAGCAGGAGCAAACATCAGTACAATTACAAGTGAATTCAGCGGTCAAAATCTTCATTTAACTGCCATTGAATAGGCAGATCAAGCAGTATAAAATATAAAATGACTATATCTCTGTTTGTTCATTGGCCATCAAGATCGGATCACTTCTTATTCAGAAACAAGGCTAGATGGGCAACATGAATATAGAAAACAGAAGGTCTATTGGTTCAGCATTATTACATTATATGTTCCTTATCAGTTTTGCTAAAGAATGTGGCTGCATTGTTGCAAATAATGTGACAACACACTGCTAAACAGTATGTTCTTATTATGTTAAAACAGCTGAACAAAACTCATTCAAGAAACATTTTTTTATTACCTTGTTATAACTGAGACCCTTCAGATCCTCCATGTGCATAACCTCCTTTGGATTTCATTTGGGCCTGCACAATATCCACCTTTAATGACAAAAACACTAGTGTGAATAAGTAAGAGGCCATAAACACAACTGCACAGAAACAAACAATAAACATACCGCTGCCAGGCCCATGTCACCTGAGCCCACATGTGTGGTGTGGACAAAGTTTGTTGGCTCCCCAATCATGGAACGATCAATTCGCCGCCGTCGTTTCTGAAAGAAGAAGAAAAAAAAAACACACACACAGTTTACTTTTGTGTCACTGTACTGTATTCATGCCTCATTTAATAAATACGAAATACACAAGGCATCTGAGAACTTTTGTTTCCTACTTCTGCTTGTTGGTAATATCATGTGTATAATCAAGATAATAATAATTGACTGTTGTTGTTGTTCTTGTTGTTATTATTATTATTATTATTATTTCAGTAATCAGTTGATAAAGATAGCCCTACTCAACTACAAATAGAAACCATTTGATAATACTTAGGAGTATGCTACATGAAGTGGGATAAAGAACTATAAATGTTACATTCAGCCAGAAAATTAAGATAATGAACTGTAGTGTCTGTAGGAAAAAAAAATTAAAGGAAGCTCATAAGAAATTTTTAAATATTTTCCAAATGTGAACAAATGAGTTGAACTGCAATATACTCACCGGCTGAGGCTGCTCTGCTATGCAGCAGCTGAAACAAACCCAGAACTCAGTCATTCTGAGGTTAAAGAAGAAGCCACAGCAGTTTCCTCTCAGCTCAGACGTCTCCCTCTCTCGCTGTCTTCCTGTTCAGTGTTATCAGAGCCACAAACACAAGCCGGAAACTGGTGACAGACTGACACTGCTGCGTTTTTGGCGTAAGCTCTTCACACAGAAACCACTCATCCAGCACAGAGGAAAAGCCCTGCAGATACTGCAAATAATAGAATGAGGACATTAGTATTGCTTAAATTCAATTTCAGTATAGAAATTCATAAAATACCAACCCCTTTGAACATTAAGTACATTAACCACGCTCTGGTTAAGAGCATAGCTGTCAGGGTACAACCATAAGTGAGACAGACAAATGCTAATGGCTCAAAACTGCACAAAAAATTGTATTAAGTTTTTTGACCTTGGAGACGGTAATAAACATTTACAAACTAAATTAAACTAACATGCGTTATAGCTGTGCAGTGTTGATTTAAAAGGGTGGGGCAATCCTCATTGGATTAGTTACTCTTTCGTTAATATCGGATTACGAAATGATAATGAGTATTTACAAACACTCAGGGGGTTATGTAACTAGTGAACACTGCAGTAAAATCATCAACAAGCAAGAAGAAATCACATGTATTTGTTACTATAGATGCTCCGGAATACGCGGTATTAAATCCTTTGTCAAAAAAACAGGCCACTGCCTTGCAGCAAGTTATCTTTTTAACACAGTGTAACAGTAACAGTAACAGTGTTAGCTTAGCTGCTTTGCTAATGGGCAAGGTTCTGTATTTTCAGTGTCACAGAGCTAACCATGCTAAATTCGCTTATTTTCGATAATCTGCCTGTAGTAACTACCCACAATAACAACGAAACAAATTGGGTTTGCTATTAAATAATCATATTATTATAAAAAGTACAGTTTTATTTTAATGTATTGTCTTTTTATATCTTACCTAGTTGCAACCAGCTTCTCGGAGTAAAAGGCGTATGACAAATCTGAAGAATGGAAAAAAAAAAAAAAAAAACAGGAAGTATCCTCGCTGAATACGTTGACTTCCGGTTGAAAGGGTACCAGTTCACTGGAGGACCGTAGGACCCACGTTGTTGCGAGAGTTGGTTGTCGATTTGTAAAACCTTCATAAACCGCCATGCGTCCTCTCACAGACGAAGAAACCAAAACAATGTTTGAGAAATTATCTAAATAGTAAGTTTTCTTTGTTAATTTAAGGCACACCCGTAAGATAATTGACATTTGTTTGTAGTTTGTTAACTGTCCTGCTTTACAGCATTGGCGAAAACATAAAACTTCTAGTTGATAGACCTGATGGTACTTATTGCTTCAGGTTACACAATGACCGCGTCTATTACATGAGGTAAAAATAATGCGAACTATTTGTAAACATGTAAAATAATAAACGGTAATTATCTGCTTTGTTTTTGGGTGAACAGTGAAAAAATTCTGAAACTGGCAACCAACATAGCAAGGGACAAGCTTGTATCAGTGGGCACCTGTTTCGGCAAATTCACCAAGACCCATAAGTTCCGCCTTCATATCACAGCTTTGGACTTTCTTGCTCCCTATGCAAAAGTAGGTTTTCATCATGTGGTCAAAATAATTATGCCAGGACATGTTGCTTGAACTATTTGTATATTTTGTTATTTCAGTACAAAGTGTGGGTTAAGCCTGGATCCGAGCAGTCTTTTCTATATGGAAACCATGTGCTAAAATCTGGACTTGGAAGAATCACTGAGAACACAGAGCAGTACCAGGGAGTTGTGGTGTACTCCATGGCTGATGTTCCTCTCGTAAGTACTTAAGATCCAGAGTATGCTCTCTGGATATGAAGTTTAAGGTAGCAACATGTTTTTTGATTACAGGGCTTTGGAGTAGCAGCAAAATCCACACAAGAGTGCAGAAGAGTGGATCCCATGGCCATTGTTGTATTCCACCAGGCTGACATAGGAGAGTTCATTAGAAATGAGGATGCCTTGACTTAAGGATTCACCAAAAATGAAGTTTTTCATTTATTTGTCTGACCAACCAGTCCTCCATACATTGCAGTAAACATATGGTTTTGGCTGGTTTTACAAACTTGCTGAGTGGAATTCACATTCCCTTGTAATTTTAATTATACCTACAATCTTCTTTTACCACATTTGATTGTGGGAAAATCATGAACATTGAGGGTCAGTAGTTGAAAGAGGAGTTAAGTGTTGGAGTTCTTCCAGTAATAAATGTATGCGGCTTCTTATATTAGAATTTTTTATTGGCAAAGCGTTATTTACAATATGAAATTGTAACAAATATTTTGTAAAATGTCTACATGTTTTTCTGTTAATGCTGTTTTATAAAAAAAAAAAAAAATCAACCTGATATTTTTGAACAGTGTAAAAACAGGAAAAGGATCTGTACAAAGTTTCAAAAATCAGGCGTTAACATTTTATTGTACACATCATTCTTCATAGGCTGGGTTCATGACATCGTTCTAGAAAATTTGGAGCACGAAATTCTATGGTCCAAATTGCTTTTAAACTAGCATATTGTAGATGATTTGTCCTGGTTCATGGTCATTGTGTATTTACTGAACCTATCCACATTAAACAAACTGACACAGGGTTTGACATCTCGGTCAGCATAAATGAAGAAAGGAAAAAACATTCTTTCCAGTAGCTTCAGAAAGCTCTGCTAGCATTTATCCCTAAAGATGTTGATTGTTCGCAATTAAAAATACTGAATTTAAACTAGAGGAAAGATCTTAAGCCCGAGCCCGGGTCGGGCCTAAAATGTCAATCGTCGGGCCTAAAATGTCAATCGTCGGGTCGGGTCGGGTCGGGTCGGGCCGGGCCGGGCCGGGCTTCTCTCTCGCTGAAAAAAAGTTTAGCAGTTACAATTCGTGCGCAGAGCATGAGCCAGAGCAGAGCATGCTCTGCGCACGTGAACGACGCCCTCTTAATAATCTTCCCCTCCGCAGGTCCGCATCTATTTTGACCTGATGAAATTTCGGGTTTGCTTCGGGCTCGGGCCTGCAAATCAAGTTAATTGGTCGGGCTGGATTTTTTAGGCCCGATCTTACCTCTACTTTAAACCATATGATGAATATGGCAAGTTTAATAAAATAATGTTCATTTGTGGATCATAAGTTTAGATGTTTCTTGCAAGAGTGAATCATCCCTGCCATCCATGTGAAATTATAACTTCATCAAATTTTAGAATGTGAACTCAACCTATTTTGCGAATGTTTTCAAACTGTTAGATCATTTTCAGTTTCTTCATTGTTCTCCATCTGTCTTTCAAATTGACATTTGTTCGATCTTTGAAGTTGTAATATGACTTTATCCTGTTCCAGTTTCCCTCTCCAAATTTCTGAACCCCTTCTTTCAGGCGCAGGGTCTCAGTAGCTGTCCATTTCTGCAACACCAAATCAAATTAAAAGTTATATAAAAGCAAAAACATATTGTTTAAATATGCAAACATGTTTTGCTTTTACCCTTTTCTTTTGACTAGAATTTGAATTCAGGCTTTCATCTGGTGATCCTGTGAAACATGGAATATTAATAATAAAAATAAAAATATAATATAAATAAATATATTCGTACCCCCGTCAAAAAGCATATCTTCATCACTCCACACTTCCTTAGATTCCCTGGCACTGTTGAATGCTTGTTTCCTTTTTCAGCATATGTTTGGTCATAAATGTCCAAATTAAAACATTGCCTTCATAATTAGTATTATTGCATAATGCAGTAATGATTACTTACCATTTGATGTGTGGGGAAGATTTGGCATTGTGAGGAGTAGAGCTTGTTTGTGGGCTTGCCCTTAAAACTGGGCTGGGGGATCTGTCTAAACCTTCCAAAACTATCGTATCTTCATTCTCTGTCTGTCTGTATAAGAAATTCCCTTTAAGTTGTACAGTTGTTTACCCAGTGAAATACAAAATTTATGACCCTCCTATATACCTGCTAATATTATGGATAGAGTTGCTTTCATCAGCGGAAATGTCCTCCTCAGCTGGTGGCTTGCTTCTAGATGTTGCTTTGGCTCTAAAACAAAGAGAGCCATAATATACTGTACCTGTAACATGAAAAACATGAAGTGAAGGATTTTTTTTACCTGTCACAACCCTTTAGTTTCCGTAAAGGTTTGCTAACTTCACACTCCATTAGAGGACTTTGTGAGATGTCCATGTTTTTAGAGATTTCTGGCATCTGTTCATTTGTTTCTTCTGTTGCCAGTCCAGTATCCAATTCTGTAGATCCAGTTGGGCTATCTGGATCTACCACCAGCTGAGCAATGGTGTAATGCCGCGTGTAGGCTGGTACTGGCTTCATATTTGAGAGAGAACTTGCATGTGGAACGACACTCATTCGTGCTGGTTCATCAGCTGGGGAAGCCTCTAATGGGCTGCCAGAGTTTCTTAAATACAGCTGATCTTTCATTTCTTCATTAAATGCTGCTTTGTCATGTGACTTAGATGTTTCTTCCTCTTCCATGGCTTTTTCCAAGCAGACAAAACTCGTCTCATCTGCCAGTGCTTTGACCCCTGCTTCAAGTCTGGACTTTGCGATAAAAACACGGTTGCTTCAGTCACGATGGAAAGTTGGGGACAGAGACAAAATGTATGTTAGAAAAAAAAAACACAAAATGTGATAACACAGCATTAAAATAGTTTCAAGCTAATAATTAAACATACAGGTGAATTATGTGTTATTTTAAATGTTGCTACGGTGTACATCCTTAATGCATAATAGTACTGATATTGAAAATGTAGTCATGATGATGTTGAACTTAATATAAGTGTACCAGTTTAGTAGAAACACAGGCTCTGACTCCTGCTGCTCAAACTCATGACTGTTGTTTGGCTCAGCCTGTCTTGATAGAATAAGTCGATCTGCTGCCTGTACATCATGCAAACATGAACAAAACACCGCAGTAGTAATATGAATGAACTGAAGAACTTCAAAACATCATCACCAATATGTTTTTGCATACCTTGAGAAGAAATGGAGTTGTAATGTGACAAAGTTTCATACAGAAGCCCAGCATCTCCTCTCTAAACAGCTGAAAGTCCATTTGGTCTATAATATCATGGACTCTGCTTTTCTGGTTAATTAGACCCATAAATATAGCTTTCTACACATGAAGACAATAAACATTTGTTGTATCAAAAATATATATACAAAATTAAAAACATAATTTAAACCATTATTTAGCAACATGCAGCATGTGTAATGCATATCTTACCTTGCCGACCATTGACTTGGGGAAGTACTTATTCACAGCCTTCTTCGCTTTGTCAAACTCTCCACTGATGATAAATACCGTAACAATCTAGAACGTAACACAACACACAAAAAGTAATACTGAAAATAATGAAGCAAAACACAATGAAGTTAGAGGGCGTATAGTTAGCAGGTGCTTTATGAAGATAAACAGATTTGATCTAAAAATTACACAATAAACTTGCCTTTCCACGAAAAAAGCAGTGAAAAACATATAAAGTCCTTTTAATTTACTCTACAAGTGTGCCTCAGATTTACATGAACTCCTGCTACTTGCCTCTACAGAAGGTACGTACAGTTTTTGACACACAAATTTAGAAGTAGTAGAAGTATTTGCACCACAGTACATACCATCTCCTTAAGTGAGGAGCAGACCATGCCATAATCCTCATGAGGACAATCCTGTTTCATACTATGTAATATTTTTAATGCTGATTCTAGAGGACTGAGGGTGGGGTCTTCTTCAGAAGCCAAGTCTGGAGATAAAAAAAAAATCATAATTTGTTACACATTTGTCAATTAATCAAATAACAATTACATATTTTGGATATTTTAAACATTTCCAAATCTGTTTCTTGAAGCAAAAATCAATGACTTTAATAATATGTACGCAATTGTTGATTGCCGTCATTTCGAAGGACTTTAAAGCTACCATTTGTAAGGTTTTTTTTTTTTTTTTTGAGTTGATGGTGGGTCTATTAGCCCAAACTGACAGCAGTAGCATTAAAAGATCTAGTTTTATAGGAGAATATGACTAGGCCGGGTTGGCCAAGTTTATTTATGAATGGTAGTTTTAAGTCATAGCATTAATACAGAAAATGCATGGAGCCAGTCTCAAACAAATGGTCCAACAGTTGTGGATTTTAATGTTGCATATTTCTTTCAAATACATAAACCCTCCCATAAAGTTAGCTCTCCGTCTGAAATTATGATACAGTACCTTGACAAAAGACTTTGGAACCTGAAGGGGAAAAAAGTATGACCAACTAAAATAAAGGCCTACTATAACAATCTTGCTCACCAAGACGTTCCCCCTCGTTTATCCAGGTGAGAAACTGCAGAAGTCTGATCTTTGTTGTTGTTGTTTCGCTGCACTCCAAAGGGCGACACATAACATCTGTAGTAAAGCATGTAATTTGTTACTGTACATATTGTATTGTAAATAAATAAATAAACCAGGCTGGCGTGAAGTTGCAGCCACATTTGACTATCAAAACTGCAGAGTAAAATACTTTCATACTCACAGTCAAGACCCTTTCGAATAGCAAAGCAAAAGTTATTGTATTGTTTCTTCTCAAGTAAATCAATGGCCAAATACATAAGATGATCAACAAACCAGCGATTTACAACAGATTCTGCCTGCTGAATGTTTACACTTTCCGTAGACGCCATGACGGGGACGAAGAGGCGGGAGAACTGCCTCGCGAGTTTGGTTTCACAGACACAGTATTCATGACTACCGCCCTCTTCCGGATAGTTGGAGTAATGTACATTTGAAGTGCCCAGAAAAAGGACAATTTCATGACTGGAGAGTGATCATAATGAGACAATAAAAGTTAATGTATGGTGTATAAAAATATTTTTCATACACACGATCCAACTTGTAGTTCTTTAATACTGCATCATAACGCCACTGCCAGCTTGTTGGTTGAAATAAAACATGCGTCTATACTGTTTCTAAAACACTGAAGGAAATTACCATCCAGGAACAAGAACCCATTGGAAACAAAAGGCCACCCAGCATCAGGGATAAACAACTAAACTTAACAACTTCTCCATGCAACATAATTTTCAAATTGTAAGTAATTCTATACATGTTTATTGTTTATTCATTGACAAATGTTGATCAAATATTTTGGTTGTGGAAGCAAGATATGAGTGAACAAACAATTAAATTTTTAGCAACTGCAGTCCATGCTAAAATCTCAAATAAAACATTTCAAAAACATGACCCTAACCTTGTTTTACAATCAATAATATTCAGGCCATCAAAAGGAAACCTCAATGCCGCAGAACAGAAAAGACAGAAAGCTAGTGTTACAGCAAAAAAATAAAACAAAAAAAATAAATCAATGCAATCAATATACCAATGCATTTTCCTTTCTGCCAGCATTTTCAAAAATGTACTTAAAACATTCAAAAGTGCAAATAGGCCCTTTAAAAACAACCAGATTAGGCCGTGTAATAAAATCCAATTCAATTTAAAGGCAGATAAGCAGTTTAACATGACGACTGGCAAGTAAAACAAAGGTGTCTCTGAGACAATTTAACTTTGTGTAGTTTTAAATAGAGCCATATTTTAGAACTCAATGGATAACTACACAATGTGATGTACAATTGTATTAGGGCCTCTGAACAAACCTCAGCAAAAGTCCTTTTTTTAAACAAAAAAACTTTTCCTAGTTTTATGATTTGACGGTTAAATAAACACTTAACTCCATTAAATGTATGTATACAACAAAACATTCTTTTAATTTAGTCATTCTCAGCAGCCAGTTCATAGACTTGAATGATTGAAACAGTGTGACATAGGAGCACTACATCATGAGAAAATAAACCTACTAATATGTCATGAAGCTTGGGTAGCTTGATTTGATCATGTTTTTACAGCATGAGCATCCAAATATGGATGTACACTTGGCCATTTGAAAGAAGAGGAACTACGGTAAAACATGAAGAGCTGATAAAAATATATTTTCGACTGGCACATTATTTTGTCAAATAACACATATTAGATGTCCAAATACAGCAAAAGAGGCACATTGCCTTAAATCTGCTAAATCTCAGTATTACTGTCCATTTGAGACCAAGAAGGGCAACATGCATTTTGGAGCCATCTCTTTGTTCACAGCACACACAAACTAAAACTGCTCATCACAGTCCAATAGATATGTCATTGTGAGTTTTATATTCGCTTTTTATCCATAGATGAAACGATATACTGCTGGTCCCATGGTAAAAAAGATGGATGTATTTGTGAACTAAAGACCTTGGACGGCAATAGATAAATTAAGATGCACTTGAGAATGCACTGCATGCTTAGAAAATACAAATCAAGAAGCTCCAATTGATCAACAAATTCAACCTTTTGTTTAGGATCTTGGATTCGTATGACCATGACGAGGTTTGTTGGGGCTGTATGGACCCCTACAGTAGCACACCTTCTGGCACAAGAATCCGGTTTCGAACATTTTAAGAGCACATGTCTCAGAATCTCTACAGGACACCACTGGTCTTAGAAAAGGATGACCAAGTGCTGGCAGTATCCATGTCTTATTTCTCAGACAGAGAATTCTGATCCACTGCGGCGACTATAGGTCAGAAGTATCAAACGTCGCAAACGTAACCCTGTGAACGGATTACACCACAGAAGAGATGGAGGACCCCCAAAGACTGCCTTCATGCCATCCCACCTCACCCGCCGCTCCCAGGTGGGCTTCTCATTTTTAAGACGTTCAATTTCCTGCAAAAAGGTAAAAAGAGACTTAATGGAACAACAAAATAAAATATACTTAAAAACACGCTATGTTAAAAAGCACTAACCGTCTCATCATTGCAAATGGAATGTATCTGTGTACCGAACATTACAGCTGTGAAGGTGAGGAAGAGGATGGCTTCCAGACAGAGGAAGATGAGCAGCAGCACAGATACACCGGGAGAGAAGTTACTGCATTCTGAATATTAATAAAGAAAATAGAATTGTTCACAGTTTTAATACAACAAAGAGATATCATGATGCTTTGTTAATAGCATAACTCCATAGAAGACCAATGGTGACTTTGTTTAAAAGCTCTAATGAACTGCCAAATAATTACCGTAAATTCCGGACTACAGAGCGCACCCGATTAAGAACCGCATGCTCAGATTTATGAAGAAAAATCAATTTTGTAATTATATGAGCCGCACCATATTATAAACCGCTGGCCAAAGACTAGGCGGGGGGTTCGCTTCTGCGTCCCCGCCGCCTGGAGCGCCTCCGGGATGGGCCGCGGACGCGGTCCCCCGCTGAACTCTGGGGACGGACTCGCTCACTGGTGACACTTGGGACACACACGCGCCACAGGCACTTACACACCTTCACACACTTGGGACACACACACGCGACATGCACATACACACCTTGGCGCTCTGGGAATAAACCACGGTAGCGATCGCTTTAGCCTTCAGTCTGATTTGTACAGTGCGGCCGCCTGCTCTTTGCGTGTTAACCCAGTCCTCCAGAAAGTTTATAAGCTCAGGCTATCTGCTATGGTTACCTCTGAAAGCTTTGGTTGTCTTTTTACACTGGCTCAGTTCTTCTTGCTGGAGCCTCCACCTTCGCACTATCTACTCGTTTATGCCAATTTTACGGGCAGCAGCTCGATTTCCTTCTTTAACTGCCAGAGTGATCGCTTTTAGTTTAAAAGCTGCATCATATGCTTTTCGTCTGGTATTCTCCATGTTGATGAGGGTTAGCAGAAAGACTGAAATAAGGAAGTTGTGATTAATCATACAATTTCATTGGACCTCAGTGAACTACTTATTCATTTTATTGGTCCATGTTTTTCCCGCGATGAAAAAAAAAAATAAAAAAGCCGCTTCATATTACACGCCGCAGTGTTGAAAGTGTAGAAAAAAAGTAGCGGCTTGTGATCCGGAATTTACGGTAATAAGTTTAAATTATGAGGGTTAAGTCATTTACCATTCCACTGGGTTTTAATACACGTAAAAAAGTGCATTCCACTCAATCCCAGGGCATGGGCAGAAATCAGAGCTATGTACATCTGTATGGAAACACACATGATACAACATGTTAAACCTATTAAACAAGTTCTTTATAAATAATATGTTTCTTTTTATACTTACTGTGAAAAGAACAAAAAATCTTTGATTCTTTTCTCCCACACAGTTATTAACCCACGGACAATGGTGATCCATCTTTCTGATGCATCTTTTACAAATACTGAAAGCAAAAAACAAAGCTGGATCAAGTGGAAGAAGATGGATGGATGTATTGTTATTGGCCTTAAACATGCTTTGAGTAGTTTTGTTTTTGATGTTTTAGAACTTAAACAAGCCGTTTAAGCAGCCGGTACGTTAATATGTGCACATAGCCGTAAGGGCAGAAATGCTGAGAATGAGTCAGGCAATAATTTATGGATTTACAAAGAGTCCAAAAACCATCCATATTTCTACCTGTGATGTAGCTACACTGAAAAAGAGTGATGCGAGTAATTTCAGAGCAAGGCCTTGATTAATGAAACAAGGATGAATGAAGCAAATACAACTCCCGATATGTTTTGGATGAGGGAAAAACATATCTCTCTTTTAAGGTCCCAGCTGGACTGACCTGCAATGATGTGCTCGCTCAGGTTTGATGCTGCAGCATTTTGGACACTTGTAGATGACCTCCCCAGGCTTTAATTGCAGGCTCTCCATGTACTCCTTGGTTGCATTGCCTTTTGGAACAGCCCCCTATTTGTAGCAAAGAATAATGTATTAAAATACAATTTTAGACTGACAACAGTACAATTTACTTTTTTCTGTTATTCTTACTGGGTCAGTCAACATTGTGCGCAGATGTGAGGCCAGTGCAAGAACAGCCAGGGAGTTGAATGCGGCCCCATTGAGGAGTGAGTACCAAAAGCTCTTGGCAGGCAGCAGCATGACAAAGTTCACCACAAATTCAGCATACAATACCAGGAACCAGGTCATGGTTGCACACACCATGCCACAGCCATCTTGGATGAACCACAGAGTGCGATTCCCCCCTGTATGGCCAACATGGGAACTGCCCACCATCACATTAGCCCCAAGACCTCCAGCTTCAACATCACCTGAGGCGGACAGCAGTGGGTGGTGCTGCTCCATATCTCGCAGTCGATGGTTGGAAGACTGCATCCTGCCCTGCAAACAACAAAATCAACAAGAATGAATATTATGTAATACATGTACATGATTATGTACATCAAAGAATGAACAGAATGCAAACAGTTATTGGTTTCCATCAAATGCTGTTTCTAGAAACAACACAAAAGAGCAAAACCATATACATGGCAAAGGAGAGAGGTCAATTTGTCAACTGAACACGAGTTTATTTGGTTGAATACCTTTCGCCACTCATCCAAGCTGCTTCTTCAGTTCTGAAAAAGCAGCATTGATTCTACCTGGACGACTGAAGGATTTTACAGACGAACCATATATATTATACATACATCACGTATCATTGTTGACATTTGAGTAATGAAGGATCTTTAGGGGATTTATGGAATTCCTCTCTGCTCACGATAAACTTTGAATTGTTTTTGATTAAAGCAGTCATCTTGAAATGTTGTGCATCAAGGTCATACAAGACAAGAGAATGGGATTTCTAAGTCTACAGATTCAATGGCTGAAATCAATGACTGCTGTAGTCCATTTGTGAAATTCAACCCGAGGTAAAGCAGCTATAAATAATATTCCTGTGACAGCAGACACAAGGGACAAACTTCAGAAACCAAATCTCTCTATATCTATATCTATTTTTAGTTCATGTGTGTCGGTGTGTTTAGAGACAATTGCACACTATTAGTTACCAATATAATTAATTCAGTATATTCTGTGTCTGCTAGCGAGCTGGCAGGGTTCACTTAGCCCTTTCGTTGTTACTCTTGGTTAGTCTAGTTTGACAAGATAACTTTTGTGTAACATGTTTTCTGAAACAGGAAGAGAGAGAACAATGTCTTAACATGAATAAACCAGAAATTACATTAAAACAGCTATATTTTAAGAAACTGCAGCTGTCTATAATAGCTCCTACTGAAAACACTAAAACATAACACAAACAGCTGTCAGCTATTACATCGTTCTGACCTAAAATCAAAAGGCACTCTTAAAAGGCATGGTAAAGGTGCATTCAGTAGTTTTAGTTCTACACTACCAAGAAGTGCATTTGTGAGATTTGTGAGATGGCTTTAAAAGGGCTCAGTTCGATCCAATGAATTTCATTTGGTCTTCCGATAATTTATGTCATTAGGTTCTTTTTTCAGACCAAGAAGGCTCAGTTTAAGATGTACTGATTTTTATACTGATTTAATAATGTGATAAATAGAAACTGTATAACAGTTAGTTATCAATTAGCTGCTGATCCAACACTTCCAAATCAGAGAACACAGGACCTTTCTCAGTCTGCTTTTAGGTCACCATGTGACCATCAATCACTTCACTGATGTCTAGATGGCTGTCTAGTCCAGACCACATCACTGGTCTGGCAGTGGCAGAGTTATTGGTAATAACTCATGACTCCTCTGATTCTGACCATTACAGCCTAGCTTTAGTCTCACTTTGTTTCCAAGTTACAATAGAAAAAACATGTAAATGGAAACCTACCTAATTTGTTTGCTGCTTACAATAACATGATGTAGTGTGCACC
Organism: Odontamblyopus lacepedii; assembly: GCA_034769755.1. Lineage (NCBI taxonomy): Eukaryota > Metazoa > Chordata > Actinopteri > Gobiiformes > Gobiidae > Odontamblyopus > Odontamblyopus lacepedii. The sequence continues at coordinate 20,846,720 of CM068349.1, read as the reverse complement.
TGCTCCACCTGCATTTAGGATTACAGGCGTTTCCAGGCTTGGACACCTGCAAGAAACAAACCAAACACATGATGGCTTTTATCAGTTTTAGTCAAGGGAGGTTAAACAGGACACAATTAAATCACCTGTCCTGCATCTGACATTGTTAGTAAGGTTGAAACCAATTATCACAAATGATTATTTTGTCACTCAAAACAGCCTCCAGTGAAACACACTTGATTCTGGACCATGATTTGACTATATGTGTGTTTTACTAGTGCTAGGTGCTTAATATCATAGGGAACACGCCCATTAAGAAATGCCATGCTGCTGGCTTTCAATAAGTTATCTTAATGCCTAAGGCTTTTATTGCATGCTGACTTTTGTTATGCATCCTCTTTAGGCTTGAAAAACAACTTGAACTGAGTTTGGATCACAAATTGCGATCACTAATCGCACTTTTGGGATGATTTGGTGTTTTGAATCGGTCAACACAAACATAAGCTTGTACAAGATTCAAGCGAGACTGAGATTTACAATGCTACAACACTGGAGACTGAACTGAGTATAGTAAAACCATAGCTAAGTCATTATGCTGTTTACACGCATGTTTAATGACATTACTGAAGCTGCATTAATTCATACACTAGCTTGCGATGAGGCACAAGTACATGCTGTAAAAACAGAAGGTAAATTCAGCGTGCAGCTAACTAGCCTGTGTTGGTAGCTAAGGTTAGCGTGCACATATCCGTCGCGAGGAACAGTAAAAATTGCACCTAAACAACATACCTTGGTATTCCGTGTGTACGGTTAAAAACTATCACACGTTTATAACATGCTGATGTTCGATAAATATGCAACTCCAGCTCCCAAACAAGTGTGACCGATCAAGATATAAAATCATAGGACGAAGCATCCCTGTAACAACGGAATGACAGGGCCAACGGAGCTTCCGGGTCAGTCTCGGGAGTTTTCGGATATGTTCGGCAGAATCCGGAAAATGTAATTATTAGGAGAACAGCGCCCACTAAAGGCAGGCAGGAGATGAGTTAGTAAAGCAAGCCTATGTGCAAAAAGTATACTCCCACAGAGAGGCGCTGCTGCATTTAATAGCAAGGGTAGAGGTTCAAACCAAAGATTACAAACGCATGAGTTTGAGAGACTTAAATAGGCGTTTCATACTTGGTAGACTAGTTTGAATTTAGTATTTAAATGCACAAATGATAAATGTATAATAGCTCATAAAAATAGAATTGTAGGATATATAATTTTATTACTAGGTGAGATAATGTGTCAATGAAAGCTGATCTAGATTTGATGTTACCTAATGCGATTATGATTATCGCTGTGATTATTATTAGTGTTATTCATATTATTATTATAGCTATTATATTACAGCTATCTCAAAAACCCTAAATGACCATATGCCTGGTCCTATCATAGATTCAGTGGTCACCTGGGGACATTGCTGACTTGTACCACTATGCGGCCCATAGCAGCAGTCTGTGCAGTCACATGGCTCCAAGAGTAGATTATAAAGTCAAGACAAAGCAGCTTGACCCCTTCCTGCCTTACCTGCCTTACGTCTGCAGCTGCGCAGTGAAAGCTCAGGGCTTTTGCCCTCTCTTGTTCTGGTTCAGAGCCAATATCAGCTGTCTGTTTGAGAGCAAGACAGAGAAAAATACTCAGCAATCCCCTAAAGCAGCTTAAAGGCTGAAGCAGGACTGGGGCTCTTTCCATTTCTAGAGCTCTCTCTCTCTCTCTCTCTCTCTCTCTCTCTCTCTCTCTCTCTCTCTCTCTCTCTCTCTCTCTCTCGCTCTCTCCATTATGGCTAGATGAGCATCTGATTGTAAAAGTGCTGTCACTCTAACTGTATGTAAAACATCTGCTGTGCACACCCCTTCCACCCCAACCACCCATGATAGACCATGATTCAAGCTAGGTATATCTGAAAGATATAGATAAGATGTTTCTGATAAGTATAAAGAATGTTTATATAAGTGAAGAATGGCATAGAAACAATAATGCTTGTATTTGACGTGGTAAATGCACATCATGTTCAGGAAGATGTACTGAAATGAATAATGGGCATAATGATCTGTGACCCTGTGTGTGTATAAACTCAAAACTCATAACCATCCCAAATATGTCCAAAAACAGATAATTTCATATCTCTAGGTTTTGTATTTACAAAACTATATTTTGAATGTCATCAAGTTCAAATATAATGTGATTTTCAAAACTAATCCCATTATTATGTCCATTATTTTATGAATAATATACCATCTATTGGATTTTTTTTTTTTTCCCACAAAATGCTCAAGTGTCTATATCCTCTAATATAATCGGCAATACAATTAGAGCAGATATATTTGTAAATTGACCATCAGGCCTGTTCCACACCGAGGAGGAAAAGGCCTCCACCCTCTCACCAGCTTATCCCTACAGCATCACCTTCATCCAACCTTTTAAAGGAATTTTGTGTGAAGGGCAATCTGTGAGCATCTCTGCAGCCACGAATCAGACCTGGACCAGGAAGATGTTGATAGCATTGACTTTTTCTAATTCTGTATTGCTTTTTTGTGTCACACATTGCTGAGTGACTAAATATGTTTGTTAATGTTGTAGCGGTAGCCTTCAAAGATGACACTGTTCCAGTTAAACTTAAAAAGCCAAATATCATTCACAAAGAGAATGCCTGAACATGATGAAAGAACAGAATTTTGACATTTGGAATAAAGTGTTGATTAGCTTTCACATAATAGAATTATTAGCGCCTACATATTTGTATGTTTTACTAAAGTCCTGGAGAAGAGTGTATCCCAAGCAGTGTTCTTTAATGTATTACAATTAAAACATAAATATGCCATTTTGCATATACATAGAAGACATACCTAAATTGATGTCAGGAATTCTCTCATTTAGATTGCTGTATGCAGTCACAAGAAGACATTACAGCATTCCTGAGTGCAAATCCATTTGTTACAATCAATACAAAACTCATATGATGCTTTTAAGGAAAGCTTATCTTTCAGCTTCATAGTGAGTCAAGGGAGTGTGTGAATGTGAGTTAAACTTAAGGCTGAGATGTCTCTGTCTGGACCTTGAGAGAAGGTGTGACTCATGGTTCCCCCTGCTGCTGCTGCCTGCTGACAGACCGGAGAAGAGGAGCACCATCAATAATTCAACAAAGACACATCTTTTTCTGTCTTTCTCTTGTCTCTTTTCTGCCCCTGTCTTACCCCCCTGCCCCCTTCTTATATATATATACATATACATATACATATACATATACATATACATATACATATACATATACATATACATATACATATACATATACACATACATGATATATAGGCCTACATACAAAACTAAAGGTCAAATGGATCATGATTAGTGGTGTATGTTTGGATTAAGACAAAAATGCACATCTATCCAAAGTTATTCTAAGATAAAACAACTTTGGGTTTAGGGTAGCATATTCATTTTACTTATTGCAATGTAGTTTGGTGATTTCCCCTATGCATCTTCTCATCTCTTTTTAAACCAGATTCAAAGAACAATGATAATGTATTACATATTATTTTGTAGATATTTTATGGCCCGTTCAGACCACAGCATCAAGGCGTCCAGTTTACATGCAAAGTCTATGTGGAAGCGCGTCTAGGGCGGCCTGCGTTTTTGCGGCGTGTCCTGGGCGTTGGCGTCAGAAGTTGAAAAAGCTGAACTTTCGGCGTCAGACATGCCGCGTCAACCAATCATGAACGACTATACAGTGACGCAGCGATGTTATTATCCGTAAGAAGGAGAAGAAAGCAAATGACCCAAAAACTGGAGCTCCGCGGCCTGGACCTTGGAGCTCGGCGGCCCAGAACTTGGAGTTCCGCGGCCCAGAGCCCGGAGCCCGCGGCCCGGCTCCACTGCTGTGTATTTCGTATATGGAGCAGCACGTCTTGTGCGTATAGATTTCAGAAAATAGGATCCATCCTATTCTTTGAGCTCTATGTGAGCTTAGGTGCTTATCCCCATCAAAATACATAGAAAGCATACATCTATTGATGTGTTTGTGCATTTATCATCAGCACAACGTGCTCCTGGGGAAGTTCTGTAGCCTGTGTGAAAGTCCAGAAAGACTGTTAATTAGTGCTTTGAAAATTACTTTTAAAACCCTGCATTTGCTGTGGTCAGCTGGTAAATACGGTAAATACAAGCCTGTTTAGATGGCCTCTGGCACCTTGTGCCACAAGGTGCTAAACACGCCCACTCGGGTTTGATCGGCTTTCCCATTGCGAAACACAGTGCCAGTGCCAAGCCTATACGTCCTGCTAGTGCTGCCGGTGGAGCCGCCCTGCGTTGACAAGCGGCTGTAGAGCCAGGGCCTTGTGCAATAAAGACACTCTCTCGACCGGAAAAACAAGGCACTCACACCCGCGTCCAGGGCTCAACGACGTGCGTCAAGTATTTTTCTTCCGTTTGTCCACGGCATCCAAGACACGCGTCGGGGCGTCTGAATTCATATGCAAAGGTGTCCAAATAGAGGCGGTCTGAACGCAGCATTACACAAAGATTATGGAGTGAATAGAGATCAATTGCAACATAACGCACAGCGCTCATTATTGTTTGATTCAAAAACTGATTTTATATGCCCTCTCCATTATCTATCTCGTGAGAGAGTGGGGACAGGCTCCATTTCCTGCTTAAGCATTGATTCCATATGAAAATGTCTGGCAGAGGAAAGAGTCCATTAAAAGATACATTAGTGGGTATTATAGTGCTAATCCCAAGAACTTTAGAATCTGGATTACACAGATTTTTTAAACCCATCTAGCCAGCGCTTTTGTGTTCATTCCTACTTCCCAGCTATATGAAGTTTACATTTCAAATCCAGTTGTGAGATTTATTTAAAACTGTACGTGGTTAGAATCCTGGAACAGCAAGTGAAAAAAAGTGAATATGATTTATGTCTGTTTGTTTTTTTCTCGAAGAGCATTGCAGATAATACTAAGGATGAGCATACTTTAAAGCATATGAACCTCAATTCTCACCGTTATGTTTGTTTATGTATTAGGCTTATATTTAGGCCCGAGTGCCAGAGGCTGGCGAAGGGCCTATTAGTATCGCATAGCGATGCTCATAGGGGGCGGGAACTAAAATGACACGACGTGACTCGCCCGTAGTGACCAGGGACCCTTGCCATGACGTAGCAATGTGCCAGAGGTTTCCGAAAATGTATCGTTTGTCGGCCAAAAAAAAGCGGAACATTGTTCTTGTATCAGAATATTCTTCTTCTTCTTTTTATTTTTCTCCTAATGCACTCACCCATTTTTCACCCAGTGAACAATGACGAAAATTTACAAAATTTGGCCACATGTTAAAGACTCCGCTTCTCTAACTTTTGGCTGTTTCCATTTTCAAAAAGTCAATAAAATGGCTCGTCAGCACCCCCTAACAAGACAAAAATGCATTAGGGAATACGAATGACACCAAAAAAAATTTGCACGTAGAATCATGAAATTTAACACAGAAGTTCATCCTGTCAAGACGAGTAAAAAAATATTATTATGGCCACACTCCCTGACACACCAGAAGGCGGCCATCTTGGATTAAAGTTTGCGAAGCTGAAACACACTCCTCCGCGATCGCTCACTCGAACGGCCTCAAATTTGGTCCACATTATCTCCAGGATCGGAACGTCAAAAGTTATCCACAGCTCCCAAATCTGTCTGACGGTCTCTGAGCAGTGAAGCCACAAATAATGAACACAAGTTTTGGAAATTTACAAATTGCTCCTATTTGCTCAAACAAACTCTGATTTCAATGAAATTTGGCACCGTTCTTAAACTCTCTACCCTAAAGCGACTGAATGTGAAAAAATGTAATTTGGCGCATTAGCGCCCCCTACACATTGAAATAAAACGTGACCCCACAAACACATTCAAAAACGTTCAAAAACTCACCAAACTTTGGTGATAATACGCCACCTCAAATATTAGGCTCCACCCACTCCTATGGGAGCCTTCCCAACTCAACTTTGTTGTAGAGCCACGAAATTTGGTACACGCATTCGTCACGTGAAGACAAACAAAAAATATTATGGCCACGCCCCCTGACAAAGCAGAAGGCAGCCATCTTGGATTGAAATCTTCAAAATGCAGAGTCCGCATTTTTGCTCCTGTTGCATTTGAACGCACTCCTCTGAAGGCGCTTCACCCACAGGGCTGAAAATCCCCATACATCATCTAGAGAAGTGCGGCTTCAAAAGTTTGCTCCATTTTTTTGAAAACAGTCACGGTTTACATGCGGCAAAGCTGCAAAATTCAATCAAAATTTAGACAATATTCAATGTAAAGATTTTCTCCTGTTGGCACAGGCTTAGTCCGATCGTGCTGAAATTTGAATCACTGATGCTGATCTCGGCCTGAATATAATACACTATAAAGCATATGGAAAATTACACTATAGTGCCCCCTAGTATAATGAAACGCCAACATTATCGGATTTCTACCAAATTTGGGAACTGAAATCTATGTATGACTACAAGCAAAAAAAAATACATTACGGACATGGTGAATTTTTCACTGTTGGCCAGGAGGGGGTGCAAAGACTCCTCAAAAATCATTTAAAGGTTCAGTATGTAATTTTTCTGATGGAGGATGTGTTGGCCTGGGAAATTTGAATCACTAATACGTGATCTTGGCCTAAATATAATACACTATAAAGCATATGAAAAGTGTGATTGGGGTTTACGGTTATTAGGGTTAGTGTGGGGCATGTCATTTGCTGGGTGCGGCGTTTGCTAGGCGCAGCGTTTGCACGGCACGATGCGCTTGCGGCTATATTCTTCTTCTTCTTCTTCTTCTTCTTCTTCTTCTTCTTCTTCTTCTTCTTCTTCTTCTTCTTCTTCTTCTTCTTCTTCTTCTTCTTCTTCTTCTTCTTCTTCTTCTCCTAACGCACTCACCCATTTTTCACCCAGTGAACAATGATGAAAACTCACGAAATTTGGCCACGTGTTAAAGTCTCCGCTTCTCTAACTTTTCGGTATTTCCATTTTCAATAAACAAATAAAATGGCTCGTCAGCGCCCCTTACGAGGCAGAACTCGATCATGACAAGACGAGTAAAAAATATTATTATGGCCATGCCCCCTGACACACCAGAAGGCGGCCATCTTGGATTAAAGTTTGCGACGCTGAAACACACTCCTCTGCGGGCGTCACCCAAACGGCCTCAAATTTGGTCCACATTATCTCCAGGGGCAGAACATCAAAAAATATCCACAGCTCCCAAATCCGTCTGACGCTCTCTGAGCAGTGAAGCCACAAACAATGAACACAATTTTTGGATATTTACAAATTGCTCCTATTTGCTGTATGACTACGAGCAAAAAAATATATTATAGACATGGTGAATTTTTCACTGTTGGCCACCAGGGGTGCAAAGACTCCTCAAAGATCATTTAAAGGTGCACTATGTAATTTTTCTGAAGGAAGATGTGTTGGCCTGGGAAATTTGAATCACTAATACGTGATATCGTCCTGAATATAATACACTGTAAAGCAAATGAAAAGTGTGGTTGACTCATTTGACTGCAAAGGACTTGCCTATTTGGCTGGACAGTTCTTCCATACTAGATTGACATTTACAGGTTAACTACACTTCCAATGACCAGACTTTAGGGATAATGAGTGTAAGAAGCTTATAGTCGTTTAACTGCAGTAACTGAATGTATTGTGAACAAAATTGAAGTGCACTCGTCAAGAGGTGACAGAGTTGCCATGGAAACATTCAAGGCAACACGTATGCTTTTCTTGAGAACTTACAAAACGAGATAGAACGAAGTAGTTATAAATGCTTAGTTATAAATATGCAATATGAAGAATAAAACAAATCTGCATGCTTTGGCCAACACGTCATTTTGGAATCTGCTCTAATCCCATGTCTTCACACCGCAGTCTGTGGGTCATTAGGTTCTATCTACTTCATTAATGCAAAAAGAGCAAAGTAGGCAAACACTGCACATCCCTCCTCTCACCTGCGCACAAGGAGCAAGAGACCCCATTGAATTATACCTTAATATTGGTGGCAGCAATAACTCCAGATCCAATTGACATGACAGCACAAATAATGTGCCAGAAAATAGTTTCAAAAGTTATGCCAACATGTTTATCATTGCATGTAGTATTCATATTTATATTTTGCACAAGAGAAATTGTAGAGAAATTACTTTAATTAATGAAATACCCCAAATGCCCAAGAGTCTTTATTTTTGTAGACTCAGCATTTGTGTAGTTAGCTACAGTTTTTTTGTGCTCATAAATTATTTCGATTAGCTTAGTTTGGCTTTGTTGAATGAACCTGTAAACAGAGGTAAAGTAATTTCCATTTATCTGATTGAAAAAGAGATGCCATTCTACTGACTGTTAAAAAAAACAATAACAACCTTGCTGCATTTATCAGCCTCCAAAGATGTGCACCACAGTTCCGCCCACTGTGACATAGAAGCCAATAGCAGATTTGTCCTCATCCTGACGGTGATGCGTCATGACCAATGAGAGCGAAGTGGCCGTCTCACTCTTTCAGCCTATGGATGAATGTCTGTGTTTTGTGGGCACATGTGACCTGGAAGGCGCTTACGGCGATTTAAACATCATCTATTAGATGTATAAATGGACCGCTCTTGTGACAGAAAGGGCACTATAGCATGCTTTGAGTCACTGTATGGAACAGGCGTTGCGTCGCCTCGCAGGGATCCACTTCATTTTATCACCTACGCTACATCATTTTTGAAGACGCTGTGGGTCAGGCGGACTCTCCGACACCTGTAACATCGAGCTCTACCACGGCCCAAAATAAACCGTAATTGTTTCTCTTTGGATAGACCTGGAGATTCAGAATTGATCTGCGGCGTTATAGTGTTGTCCAAAGCAGGTTACGGACGTATTAATATCTAAGCTGCTCTGCGCGCTGCTTCAGACAGGAAGGAGTATGGATATAAAGGAATTTGCTTTAACTCTTGCGCTGAAGGGATTTGAGCTGGAGCTGTGTGGACCAAACTAAGACGGTGGCTCAAGACTCTTGAGATCGCGGTTTCTTCATCTCTTTTATTTGGAACACGACGTCTTTGTAAAATATGGGAAAAGAAGAGTGCAAAACAATGCTGGACGCTTTAAACAAAGTCACCGCTTGCTACAGGCATTTGGTGATCGCACTTGGTAGTACATCAGACTCTCAGAATTTACGCGAGGAACTGAAGAGGACGCGTAAAAAGGCCCAGGAGTTGGCCGTAGCAAACAGGACTAAATTGACATCTTTGCTGAAAGACAAGAGCATCAGCAAGGAGGATCGCGCCGAATATGAGCGCCTATGGGTGCTGTTTTCCAGTAGCATGGAGTTGCTGGAGGTGGACATGAAACGCTCTCTGGAAATAGGGCAGGATTTCCCACTGAAGGTGCCCACTAGGCACTTGATCCAGACGGGCATGACGGGCAGCACAACCACAGTGGCAGCGCGAGCCATGAGCGTGCAGAATATGAAATATGAGGCCGACAGCAACATTGACACCGCCGACCTGAGGGAGCTGCAGTGCGAGATCGGCCAGGTGAGCCAGATGATGGAGGAGATGGAGATGAAGGTGCAGGTGGCTCCATGGGCGGTGGAGGCCAAGCAGGAGGCGGGCGCCGAGCTCAAGTCCAACATGAGTGTGGGGAATTCCTCAGTGGGCGTCATCTCCATCTGCGAAGAGGAGCCCAAAGAAGAGGACGGGGGCGGAGGGGGTCAAGGCTCGGGTTTGGGATCCGTCTGCGCTGTGTTGGTTTTCTTCGTCATTGTCGGCGTGGCTTTGGTGCTTGGGTATCTAGTGATCAACATGTCCTGAAATCCAACAGCTCCACAAATTACTATGTGAACGTTAGTGTGAAAGACAGCACTTGGAATAACAGAGACCATTCAATTTGAGGGTCCTAACTGAATGTGTTGAGAAGTTGCATTAGATAGTATAGTGCTGATAAGAATGAAAGCCTGGTATTTGGAGGAAATATTTACCAGGAGGTGCTCTCTTTTGGGAACAAAGTGGGGGAAATGGCATAAAATGATGTGGGCCGCCAGAGTGACATAAACAACATAATCCAACTGGATTATGCCTGTAGAAAAGCTCAGGCGTGATTGTAGCCTACAGTTAAGTATCCCCCTTGAGTGATGCTATAAATGTATGAATTCAGTGCAGCAAAGTCAGGTGTCAGTTAGTGACAGAATAGGGAAGAGTGAACCCTTTTGGATTGGATCAGTCTAAACTCTTTCAGCATAGCAGCTGCACCCTCCTATGCTTTCAAGGGCACTTTTGTAAAAGTAAATTCACAGCCAGAAGATTTGCCTGTTCCGTTAATTACTGTATCACACTATGTGCATCATGGCAGCCTTTGGACTTGAAAAACTCAGTCTTAATACTGCACCCTTCAACGGGAGTACACACTCCCTTCTTTTCAGGGTTTTCTTGCAAACATTATTGAATGTAATCCAATTAAATAGAGGGTTAGAAATTAAGCAAAGTTGAATGCTGTTTCAGGCACTGTACATATAATAAAGTATATTTATATTGATAACACATTACATTGATCTGGTGTTTCTTCATGTAAAATTTACAACATAAGGAAAATAGACACTTGCAGGCAGAGGATTACTGTTTTAGATGTAAGGAGGTCGGCTTAAAGCAGAGCCAATAGCTAATTTGCTTTAACTAATAGTTTTAGTTGTAAGAGACTTTGAAGGGTTTCCTAGAATAGATCCAAGATGAACTGAGGGCTGGACCAGAGGATTAATGTGGATAATGCTTTAAGAGAATGGAAAGCAACCAATGCTGTTGAAAGGTGATTTAAGTCTAACAAAAACAAATATGAGATTTATACTGAAACAGTTACCCCCCCGACTCAAATGTACTCAAATGTAATGCACAACGGCAACAGTTTGCCACAAAAATCTGTCTTTAACACTACTTGTACACAGTGCTTTTTACATGTTTTCCCCCTAATTCCATAGTTCGATGGAATAATCCCAGATGCATAAACAATGATCATAATTCTAACCGTAATAATTCTAAAAGTGTTTGTGAGATATTACAGTTCTAAACCACACTGCGGATGTAGGTAAATGTAGACAGAGAATGTTTTTTTCAGGGGAATGTTGAAAAACATCTCAAAGTAATTACAGCTACAAATATTCATGATAACTGCTTTTTTTTATTATTTATTTTTTTAAAGCAAATGACTCACAGTTCCTTAACTATCACATCTTTGAGTATGCATGGAATTCATGAATCATCTTACTTTTGCCTGTCTTGCTGACTGGTTTAGAGACAGATGACACACTTTGCAGACATAATCTTATCTGGAGAAAGATGGTCTACTGCCATGGGTTTCCATAAAAACATAAACCACTTCCATCACAATATATATATATATATATATATATATATATATATATATATATATATATATATATATATATATATATATATATATATATATATATAAATATATATAAAAACTACCTTATGTAATTAGATTGGCTGATACCCCTGTTGTATTCTCACATATAACCACTGGATGCTAACTATGTTACTTCTCTGACAGTGTGCCAGTTTTGTTCTAACAGAAGACGACCAAAAACCACAGGTGAGCCTGAACAAAGGGCAGATGAGAGGGCAGAGGGCGACACGAGTCACATCTGCCATAATAAACTTGGTGGTGGTAGCTTTAGGTAGTTTAATTTAAAAGAAAATCTAATGGTCAATATACAGTCCCCTTCAAAAGTATTGGAACAGCAAGGCAAATTCCCTTATTTTTGTTGTTCACTGAAGACATTTGGGCTGAAGATCAAAATAAGAGTATGAGACAAGAGTTCAGAATGTCAGCTTTAATTTCATGGCATTTACATTTAGATGTGTTTTAAACAACTTAGGTTATATCACTGTTTGTATCACACCACAGCATTTTAGGTGAGCAAAAGTAAAGGAACAAAAAGTCTTAAAGTACCAGTAAATAAAATTTAATATTTGGTTTCAAAACCCTTGCTTGCAATAACCCATGACCCATTGACATCACCAAACTGTGGCACTCTTCATTTGTGCTGCAATTCCAGGCTTTTACCGCAGCTTCCTTCAGTTCTTATTTGTTTCAGTGGGTTTCTCCCTTCAGTCTCCTCTTCAGGAGGTGAAATGCATGTTCTAAGGGTTAAGATCAGGTGACTGACATGGCCCGTCTAAAACCTAACACTTTATTCCCCTGATGAAGTCCTTTGTTTTGTTGGCAGTGTGCTTAGGATCATTGCCCTGCTGCATGATAAAATTCCGCCCAATTTGTTTAGATGCATTTCTCTGTACATTGGCAGACAAAATATTTCTGTATCTTCTGAATTTATTCTGCTGCTACCATCATCAGTTACAATTATACAATTTACATACAAATTTATGAGCCTGTTCTAGAAGCAGCCATGCGTGCCCAAGCCATGACATGACCTCCACCATGCTTCACAGATGAGTTTGTATGCTTCGGATCATGAGCGGTTCCTTTCTTCCTCCACACTTTGGCCTTACCATCACTTTGGTAGAAATTAATCTTGGTCTCATCAGTCCATAGGATTGTGTTCCAGGACTTTTGCAGCTCATCTCTGCACTTCTTTGCAAATTCCAATCTGGTTCCAATCTGGTCTTCTGAATTCTGATAAGTGGTTTGCATCTTGTGGTACGGCCTCTGTACTTGTGCTCTCAGAGTCCTCTTCGAACAATGGATTGTGATACCTCTGCCCCTGCACTATGGAGGTCGTTGGTGATTTGACTTGCTGTTGTTTTGGGGTTTTTCTTCACAACTCGCACAATATTTCTGTATCTAACTATTGTTGTTTTCCTTGGCGACGTGTTCGACGTCTGTTACTCAGAACACCAGTAGTTTCTTTCTTTTGCAGGACATTCCAAATTGTTGTGCTTGCGATGTCCAATGGCTTTGATTGATTTTCCTTCTTTTCTCGGTTTCAAAATGGCTTGCTCTCTGGTCTTCATGTTGGTTTATGCTCTTTAACAAGAAATGTAGTCTTGCAGCCAAGAAGTAGACTAGTCATGCAGAGCTATTTAATGCTTGAACAATGAACCTTAAAGGCAATACCTGGTCAAAGAGAAACACCTGTCAGTCACATGTTCCAATAGTTTTGCTCACTTAAAAAATGGATGGGTTTAAACAATGGTTGGTATGTTGTTAAACACATCTAGATGTAAATACCATCTAGATGTGTGAACAACACAAATAAGAGAATTTGCCTTGCTGTTCCAATACTTTCGGAGGGGACTGTACATATCCTAATCTGGGCAATTTTAACAGTAATACACAATTTTTATTAAACTACAGTTATCTTTATCTTAGTAAGACTGAAATGCATAAATAATAAAATAAACCTACAGTATCTCTCTCCCATATATTTCCACAAGCCTAAACATCTTTTGCATAAGAAAACTCAGATTTTAAGTAGTAACATTAAAGGAAAATCCAACGCTAATTGAGGTAATAGAGTTTTATTGAGAATATTTTTGGTTTATATAATTAAGTAAATTATTAAACGGTCAATTATTTAGCCCTGCTGTGAGTAGGAAGTCACCCTGAGGAGAGCTGGCAGCTGTGAGCCCTCCACTGACATATGCATGCCATACATTTACACGCAGAGCCATTCAATGTTCTAAGCACAGAAAAAACACAGCCTCAAAATGATTTAAATAGAATCTTTTTGAGAAATGGAACTTGTCATCTGTTAGAACATATTGTTGCCTTTTGTAAAATATCCCATTAAAGTTTTTAAAGAATGAACACAGAGTTGTCCACTTTGTGTATTTACCTAAAAGAAATGAAGGCCCAGATCAAAGCAAACTTTTGGAGCTGAGAGACAATACAGGCAGCAGGTGCTTGTACTTGGGGGTGATATTTATCTGCAGTCTTATATGATACGAATCTTCAATCACCATGCGGTGCAGAGCAGAACCTCCATTATGGCCCGTGTTTGACTCTGATACATTCACTGGGTAAAGCTTGTCACCTGGAACAAACATAATATTTCAAAATGAAAGGAAAGCAAGTAACAATAAATACAAATGCAATATTACATCTTGAAATTATACAGATAGAACACATTTTGAACAAAGATTAGGTGGTCACAAACAGGGCAAACATAGAAGCATACAAATACATCATGTCTCTGGTAAGATGTGCTCTTGTTAATCTATGGTGTATTAGCCAAAACAATAGTCAAACCCAAAAAATCCTCGCTGGAGAACAAAATAACAATTATGTATTTCAAACTGAATTTCCATACCTGGTAATAGTGAGACATGGTGGTCGTTTTCAACTGCAATAACTGGCAGCCACTGTTCACAGCCTTCAATGGCGCGCTCACTGGCAAACTTGTGGAGGTCATTTAATGAGGGAAACTGACACAAACGGCTCAGCTCATAAAACTGTGGTGGGGCAATCCAGAATTCCTCCGCTTCATAGCTGTGCAAAACCTCTATGGGTGTAGACCACTGTAAAGAAAACAGCAACAAGAGTATATTTCAAACAGTATCTTGCTAAAAATGATGTTATTTAATTGAAATAACCTGGAAGAGTTCAATCTCTTTTTGGTCCTGGAGTGTATGGGGTATCTCTTTCAAGCAGCACATAAAAAAGGCGGTGTCAAATCTTCTGCCTCCATACCGGCCCTCAGGAGTCAGCCAGTTGGACCACTCGTGTAGGGCCCAGATGTTAGGCAAGACCTCCAGCTCCCTGCACATCCTGATGAAGTTAGAAGGGCTCTGGTTAACCAACAACCTCCATTTTTGTAGTTCTTCGGCGCATATGTCATTAATACCGTGATGGATCGTGCCCCCTTTATCTTGGAGCAAATGTTTCTCGTCAGTTTTAGGAACAACTAGAAGCACGCCTGATTCTTCAAAAGTTTCTCTCAAGGCACAAATACGGAAAGCCACCTCGCCTGGAACTGGAGAGCCCAACTTTAACCGATCAGTGGCGAAAATTGGGGGTCTAGTGTCTGCATTTTGTTGTACGTGTCTCAAACCTAAATAGGCAGTATTGCTAAAAGATCTGAAAATATCCAGCCACTCGCTAGAAAAGTCTGAGGGGTCCACAAGTCCTCCGGGGAACACATAAGCATTGGGCATGAAACCGCTTTTACCACTTCGTTTTAGGAGCAAAATGTTGTAGTCAAAACTAGACGAGTGTGGCAGGTGTTGAGTGCCCAGTTTTCCCTGCGTCCTTGAGATTAAAGAGTCCGCACAAAGTCGCTTTTCTGCGGCTACAATCAGCGTGGCCGCTTCCTTCCAGTGTCTTAGTGAGTGGTTCATCTTTAGGAAGAAGATTAATATGCGTATTCGACACTGTCCGCTGTCAATAAATTAAGGCTATTTTTCTACTTCTCTCTACAACTGTGTTTTGGTGGAAGTGACGTCATTTTGCACGAGACTCTATCGCCATCCTCAGGCCAAAAATATGAACCACAAGACTCAGAGAATAACAGGGATCGACTCACAGTAATTCTCTCTTGACATGGCTAAACCTCAAGTGAGTTTGTCTCAACCACGGTAAATAGGCCCCGTGCAAATATTTTTTCATCTGGGACTGGGACTTGCAGCCTCATCACATTTTGATAATGTTGTAATGTAATTTGTGAGTGTTTTTTTTTCTCCATAAATAGAGTCTGCTTGTGAGCTAAGTTATACAAGCACAGGCCGTTTTTGCTTTGACTAAGGAAAAGAGGTGAAGGTGGCATGATTATGTGCCACTGTTTGGTTCTCATGGTGGCTGAGTGCAAGTGTTATGTTACCTACCACACAGATTACCTTGTCTGTCTGAAACAAAATCCCATTATGTTAAAAAATATTTCTATTTCTACTTCAAATACAATAGTCTGCAGCATAAAAACAAGCAAATAATAATAATGCATTTTATATTGCATGTTGAACCCTCCAGGGCAAATTTTACACTCTTTCACATTGGTGCTGCTGTAGCCACAACTGATTTGTGAGTGATTTGTCCAAGGAAGAATTGATCCTCCAGCCACCGAGCCACTGCCACCCCCAAAGTATTGTTCCTTTTTATCAAACAAGATTGTCCAATCACTCTTTTTGGATATATCTGCTCGGACAGGGGACTGTCCCGGATAAATAGAGACTTCAAATGTAGGTGTTAAAAGGTCCTCTACCTGCTTATCAAGCACAATCTTGTTTTCTTCTTATGTGCAGTAAGATTTATGGAAAATCACAACTTTTAGTTTTGAAACTAAACAACAACAAAAAAACAACAACAACAACAACAACTTATTAACCATTAACAAACTTGACCAGAGCTTAATGACCAGAGCTTAACAAGCACAAAAAGAGAAAGATTAGGGAATGTAGCACACTGGGAACACAAGTGTCATATGTCTGTATCAAAGAAGCTTTGTGTTGAAATCAGCCTGGTAAACTTAAGAAGAAAATGTTTAGTGATCTCTGTTGAAAAAATAATTCCTGTAACAAAAAAAAAAATAACAAAAATAAAAAGGCCAGTTTAGTTAAGTGTTTGAGAACCGTGTAGACTCACATAATATACAACCAATTCCCCAAAACAGTGTTTTTCAGGTACAGTGGCCCTCCCCTATCTCCCCCGTGCTGCACTGAGTCGGATCTAGCTCCTCCCACTAGAGGAGCTAAACATTTTCAGATGCATTCCTGGATCACTTAATACTTAACTTTTGCGCAGTGTCCTCGATTCAGGCTATTTTTGTTTTCAAAGTCTCTAAAGGACCCTCAGAGGTAAGTTTATTTTCTTTTAACCCCTGCTGCTTAGTGTTGCTGTAAAATCTGTAACATTTAGTCTATATTCCAAATGACTGCATTATTCTTGTAAATTATAATGACACTATTACACAGAGTATACAAATATACACTATAGTTTAGTGTTTTTAATTTAATAATAATAATAATACTAGTGTAAATGCTAAAAATGCCTAAAATGTTCCTCTCTCAAG
Organism: Odontamblyopus lacepedii; assembly: GCA_034769755.1. Lineage (NCBI taxonomy): Eukaryota > Metazoa > Chordata > Actinopteri > Gobiiformes > Gobiidae > Odontamblyopus > Odontamblyopus lacepedii. The sequence continues at coordinate 20,829,702 of CM068349.1, read as the reverse complement.
TATAACATTGTTATGCATGTCCTTGTGCTTTGCCAGTAATCAGAAATGGACAAAGATGGTGATTTGAAGCAGCATAAGTCACAAAATGGTGCCAACAGTTTTAATATGGCTTCTGAAACTAAAGACAATAAATCTGAAAAAGCCACCATGCTTCAAAAAGATGTAAGTATATTCTGATTTCCAGTAATTCATTCAGTTTCTCAGTCCAGAAGTTTTCCCCCGTCTCTCCCACATCGACCAAAAAGCATGGATTTAGTACCAGGCAGTACCATGTGCAGTCTTTCTTTCTTTGCTGCTGAGGATATGCTTGTCCAGTCTAACTGTAAGCTTTCCAAAGATTAATATATTCTGTGTTATGTTCTGTCTGTAGGTTGGTCTCCTGAGTGGAATCAGTCTGATTGTAGGGACTATGATTGGTTCAGGCATCTTCATCTCTCCTAAATCGGTTCTGCTCTACACAGGAGCAGTGGGACCCTGTCTCCTGGTCTGGACTGCCTGTGGAGTTCTGTCCACTCTTGGTGAGATTACTGTATATAATCCTAACAGTGTGTTCAATGCATCAGTGTGCAAACCGCTCTTATCATTGACAGTGAGTGGTTTACATATTAGTCAGAAAGTTTTTAACACCTGATGTCCTTCCTGATACAACAGTCAACTGGTTGATTTCTATATATAAAATCTAATAAAAAATTTTACAGCATTTTTACTTCAGTGTCATAGTCATAAAACTGAGAAAGAGATTATAGTCATAATAGTAAACCTGGGCACAAACAAAGTGTTTTATTATGGAAACAGCTAAAATGTTACTTAGTGTCATGGCATGACCCAGGGACAAACTCAAGTTACAACATACACTGTTCAGCAGTTGAAACAAATATGTGCAATTTACTGGCATATTTACTTTATTGAAAAAATAAACCGATCACAGTCTCGTAAAATACTTTTAGAGAGTGATATTGTGTTGCATAAACTGTAAATAAATAAGAAAAAAAAATCAAGATCACTGTGTTTAAATCTAAAAACCTCATTATAATTCTGATAATAATTATGAATAAGTTATAATTATTAATAATTATTAATAAATATTGTTCTATACCAGGGGTCGCAACCCGCGGAGCCGCATGCGGCTCTTTCATTCTTCTGTTGTGGCTCCTGTGACTTTGAAAAATAAATAATGTGTATTTTATTTTCATTGTATTTTATTTTTTTTTTACTTTAGTTAGTTTGTTTTTAAATGTAATTCTAAATTTGTAGATAATGGTAATCTTGTAACATTCAAATAAAACGTCTTTAGAGCTCACCGCATCTCCTCCCACAGGCCTACACCGCACTCACCTCCTTCCGTATGCCGCTCACCGCACCTCCTCCCATATGCCGCGCTCACCGCACCTCCTCCTATATGCCGCGCTCACCGCACCTCCTCCCATACGCCGCGCTCACCGCACCTCCTCCCGTATGCCGTGCATACCGCATCTCCTCCCGTATGCCGTGCATACCGCATCTCTTCCCGTAAGGCGCAGACACCGCGCGTGGACCGCGTCTTGTCACGTACCGCGCTTCCTACTGTGCGCCTCTAAACCAGAACTAACACCAGGACTAAAACCAGGACTAAGCCAGGTCTAAAGTAGGTCTAAACCAGGTGTAAACCAGATCTAAAACCAGGACTAAACGAGCATTAAACCAGGACTAAAACTAGGTCTAAACCAGGTCTAAAACCAAACAAGAATAGAATTTGCAGGATGTGGTTGCTCCAAAAAAAAATAAAAAAAAAGGTTTCTGAAGAAAACAGAACAGATTCATTCACGCTCCAGTACACGTGATAAAATGATGATGGAACAGAAGCAGAGACATTTTTGGTTCGCTGCAGGTGGATAATTTAATCTCAGATTTTTATCTCCTACAACCAGGACTAAAATTAACATTCAGTAATAATGTGTTTAATGCAGCGTTGCGCACATTTGTTTCAGTTTTAGAGAAACGAAACATAAACCGCATGGCTCATTTGCATAAACTGTGCTGAAAACAGCTCGGTGCTGATGCTTCAGCTTCTGTCGGACTAAAGGACATGACTCAATGGATTATTTGTGTTGTATTTTCATTTTCAGAAATGCAACACATTATAGTCTTTTATACAGAGCAGACAGGTAAAAAAAAAAATCGTATGCAGTGTTATCCTCATTTTAGGGTTTTGTGTCTCTGCAGGTGTTTTTTTCTGTGGGAGACGCTCCAAATGGCTCTTTGGGTGTTTAAGGTTGTCGACCCCTGTTCTATACCCTGTTTTAGCCTGTAGGCTTTATTGGACAGGGTAGATGTACGTACAGTGCTACAGTCTAGACCATTCAGACTATTGTGCAATACAGTACTTACATATTTTTATGTACAATCTTGGATAAAAATAAGTTACAATAAATGATAAATGATCGTCAATATGTATGAATTTAACAGATACACACTCACAGTGATACTGTTACTGCTCGGTCTCCACAGGTGCATTGTGTTATGCTGAACTTGGTACCATGATCACCAAATCCGGGGCAGAGTACGCTTATCTCTTGGAGAGTTTTGGTTCTATTGTGGCATACCTGTACTCCTGGACCACCGTTGTGGTTCTTAAGCCTTCCTCCTTTGCCATCATTACTCTGAGTTTTGCCGAATACGCTGCCACTCCCTTCTACCCTGGGTGCAGTCCTCCAGCACTGGTCATTAAATGCCTTGCTGCAGCTGCAATGTGTAAGTAGTGTTTTAAAATAGTGTGGGTTATTGGTTACATAGGATAACTGCTGCTTTTTAGGTCCAGAGGTACTTACGTTTGTTTGGTTAAATTGTAGTTCCTTTGGAGAATCTTTAACTATTGTTGTGTCTTTTCAGTTATGATTGTCACTGTCAACTGTTTGAGCGTGAAATTGGCAAGTTATGTACAAAATGTCTTCACTGTGGCCAAACTACTGATCATTGTTGTTATTGCTGTGGCTGGCATGGTTTTGCTGGCTCAAGGTATGAGCTTTGCACTGAGCATGGCAAAAGATTATACAAAATGCTAAACTGTGTTTTACATGTACCCAGGAAATACAGAAAATTTTTCCAATTCATTTGAAACCACATCTGTATCATTTGGTTCCATTGGTCTTGCATTTTACAATGGACTCTGGGCATATGATGGATGGTAACTTATCAAAAGTGCTGTTCTATTAGTTGAAATGTAAAATAATGTATTTTATTATTATTATTAGGAACCAGTTGAATTTCATTACTGAGGAGTTAAAAGACCCTTATAGGTATAACAAACTGGATATTTAAAAAATGTACTGTGAACTCCAGTCTATTAATTGATATAACATTTTCACATAGGAATCTTCCCCTGGCTATTATAATTGGTATCCCTTTAGTGACAGTTTGTTATGTGTTGGTCAATGTGGCTTACTTTACTGTCATGACGCCAAGTGAGCTGCTGCTGTCTTCAGCCGTTGCTGTGGTAAGTTTCACACTAAACTGCATCCACATTTTGCTTTGTTTAAAAGCTTTGGCTGAAATGTTTTGATTGTCCTCAGACTTTTGGTGACAGAGTTCTTTACCCTGTGTCATGGATTGTCCCACTTTTTGTTGTTTTTTCCACATTTGGTTCGGCAAATGGTAGCTGCTTCACAGCTGGCAGGTGATTTATATTATATTTTTTATTAAATAGTAAGAGGAACCATATACATATTATTAAATGTTACAAAATGCGCTAAATGTTTCTTGATTGTGATAAAGAATATTACTCAAAAGACAAAATGTAATCTGTTCTTTTTACAGCATTTGTTCATCTCCAAAACTTAGTTATATTATCCATTGTTCAACATATTTTCCACCTCTATTTACACTACTAGTCAACTATATGTTTTGATGTGCCATTTACTTACAGACTGGCATATGTAAGTGGTAGAGAGGGCCACATGGTTAAAATCTTATCCTACGTCAGCCTCAGACGCTTCACACCAGCACCTGCACTGATTTTTAATGTAAGTACAAACTATGTCGATTTGTCAAATCAGATCACATTTAACCATGACTGTTTTGTATATTCTTACAGGGCTTTTTGTCCTTAATTTACATCATGCCAGCAGACATTAACACCCTCATTAACTACTTCAGCTTTGCTCAGTGGTTCTTCTATGGTCTGACAGCACTTGCTGTCATTGTGATGCGTTTCACAAGAAAGGAACTTCACAGGCCAGTCAAGGTAATTCTTTTGTAAACAAATAAATATAAAACTTTGGACATATTACTAAAGTGTGTAATTACTTGTGTATCCAAAGGTGCCGATTGTTTTGGCAGTTCTCATGACTCTGGTGTCTTTTTACCTGGTGCTGGCTCCCATCATTGATAAACCAGAAATAGAATACCTGTATTGCACTGTTTTTATTTTCAGTGGACTCATCCTCTATTATGTTTTTGTTTACAAAAGGGTCAAGTGGGCACAGAAAATGATGAGTAAGTTTACAAAAATTATATATATATATATATATATATATATATATATATATATATATATATATATATATATATATATATATATATATATATATATATATATATATCATCTAATAATAGAGTTGTTGAATTTGATTCATTTATTTTTTTTTTTTTTTTTTGCAATAACCTGAAATGTGTTTTCCAGGACCCATCACCATGCATCTACAGCTGCTCTTGGAGGTAGTCCCATCTGAAAAAATTGAATGAACTTTTTCAAAAAGAGTAATGTCGTTGAATACAGACTCGTTTTTTAGTACATTCTTTTGTACTGCACCTGTACATATTGTCAGGTAAATTTTTATGCAAACATAACGTATACACAATGTACTTGGGCTTGATCTAAAATTTGGGGTAAAAAAAAGAGAATGTATAATATAAATAGTTTGCATTTTTACTTTGTTGCTTCTAATATTACGTTATATTACGTTAACAAAAATTCAACAAACCAGAATGTCCGCTAGATGTCAGTAAAAGACTACTGTATTGAGATATGCTGCCTATAAAACTGTAGTATTTGTTTTTTTGTTTTTTTTTTGTCATTTGAAGCATGACTACCGATAAGCAAAGTCAAAAGCAATTAATGTTTCTTAAATATACTTTTCAGAAAACTTAGCTTGTTATTCTTAAATGCAAGATGTGGTTTATGTATGAGTATAGAGCCACATAATTATTATAATAACATAAAGTCATTTACTTTTGGAATATCTTAATTTATTTATATGTAAAAAAAAAAAAAAAAAAAAAAAGAAAAAAAATGTGATCATGGGATTGAACAGCAAAACAAAATGGCATTGTTCCAGCTTCTCAAAAGAATGTATTAGTGGTATTAAAAAGTAATAAAATATAAAAAAAAAATGTGTTGTTGCATATACCGCATTAATATTAAAGTAGTTAATGTCAGTGTGATGTATTTAAAAATATGTACAAAAAAAAATGCCCAAAACCATCACATACTGGTTTTAAAACTTTGCAGCGTGGCGAAAACAATTACATTTTGTTTCATCACTCTGTAATGTGCTTATGTCCTGGGATTAAAGAAACATTTTTTACACATTTCTTTCATTTGGGGCTTTAGTTGCTACACAAGTCCACACCACTAGTATATGCTGTAAACCTATAATATCAAGTAATTTTAACACTCCCCCAAATGTATTGTGCATTTCCTCACCAGGTACTTCTCATATGAATCTGAGTAATGGGCTGGTAAAAGGCAAGCTTTGTTTTTGTGTATGAGGGGCTAGGACAAACTTAATCATTTTGATAAATCTTTTTTATAGTTTTATAGTTTCAAAATCTTACAAGTCTTACAAGTTCACAAGACACTGAAATTAAAGGTGCACTACAATATGTCATAGCTTTGCCTGGAATGCTCTACATTAAGTCAATGATACACAGAGCAGTGGTGATTCTAGTTACAGATCAAATCTATCACACTAAGAAAGCATATTTTTAAGATTTTTTTTAACAATACAGTCCCTGACAAAAGTCTTGTCACTTATCCATTTTGTAGAAACAAAATCTTATAACCTGACTTTAAATTAATCGATTGGTTTTAGAAATGTCTCATATGAAAGCTAAAACCCTCCCAAATTATGCTCAATATACTAAAATAAATTTGCTTCACTGAAGAAAGATTGATCATTTAATGAACACAGAAAGGTCAGATTTTGGCAAGACAAAAGTTTTGTCGCCTTGTCATATGATGCACCTAATCCTAGATTACAGCCTCACCTGTGATCAGTTACTGATCAATCAATTAGTGGGTGTGTATAAAAAGAACCCCAGCACACCAGACCTTCACATCAACTGCAACTTGACCTCTGACAACATGCCTAAGATCCACCCTGAGACCAAAGCGTTAATTATCAAGAGGCTGAAGACCAGATCCACTGCTGAGGTGACTGACACCTTCAATGTGTCTCAGCGTCAAGTACAAAGAATAAGAAAAAGATCTGAAAAGACTGGAGATGTTTTTGACAAGCCCAGGTCCGGCAGACCCTGCAAGACAACTGCTCGGGAGGACCGTTTGTTGATTCGAAAATCCAAGGCCAGCCCCTTTTCCACTGCAGCAGAGCTCCACCAGGCCTGGTCACCTCAAGTCCCTGTGTCAACCAGAACAGTTTGTAGAATTCTGTCTCGAAATGGTCTCCATGGTCGAATCAGTGCACAGAAACCAGCACTAAACAAAAGGCAATTAAAAAACCATGTGGCATTTGCCAAGGCCCACAGCCTGCTTAAAGGATGGACACTGGAAAAGTGTCAGAAGGTGGATTTCTCAGATGAATCCTCGGTTGAATTACATCACAGCCGCCGCAAATATTGCAGGACCTACTGGAGCCCGCATGGATCCAAGCTTCACCCAGAAAACAGTTACGTTTGGTGGCGGAAAAATCATGGTCTGGGGTTGCATCTACAGTAGTATGGGGGTGTGCGAGACATTTGCAGGGTGGAAGGCAATATCAATAGCCTAAAATATCAAGAAGTATTAGTTACCTCTTACATTCCCAACCATAAAAGGGGTCAAATTTTGCAGCAGGATGGTGCTCCATCGCATACTTCTATCTCTACATCAAAGTTCCTCAAGGCGAAGAAGATCAAGGTGCTCCAGGACTGGCCAGTCCAGTCACCAGACATGAACATCATTGAGCATGTCTGGGGTAGAATGAAAGAGGAAGTATGGAAGGCAAAACCAAAGAATCTTGATGAACTCTGGGAGGCATGTAAGACTGCTTTCTTTGCTATTCCTGATGACTTCATCAACAAATTGTATGAATCATTGTCAAACCGCATATATGCAGTCCTTCAAGCTCATAGAAGTCATACAAGATATTAAATATGGATCTCACAGCACCACTACTTAATTCACTGACGTTATGCAACATATTTTTGTATTTGAAGTAAATTATTTGTTAAATTTTCTGTAGGTGACAAAACTTTTGTCTTGCCAAAATCTGACCTTTCTGTGTTCATTAAATGATCAATCTTTCTTCAGTGAAGCAAATTTATTTGAGTATATTGAGCATAATTTGGGAGGGTTTTAGCTTTCATATGAGACATTTCTAAAACCAATCGATTAATTTAAAGTCAGGTTATAAGCTTTTGTTTCTACAAAATGGATAAGCGACAAGACTTGTCAGGGACTGTAGAAATAACTGCACTTAATGAAATGCAAGATAGATGAAAGCTCCATGGTGGCAAGCTGGGAGCATATCCTCTGCCATAAAAGTTACATGGTGCTCCATAAAGTTTCTTTTTTGGCTAATAATGATCCTTCTGTCATGTCTTAATCAAACTTCACATTAGTCCAGTGTGGCTTGATTGGATATTACCATGTTGAATATTCTGATTAGGGCAAATTTACACTGTGACATATGCACTGTCTGTACACTTACATATGTGTGTGTGTGGGCAAGTGCTCACTGCTACAGTTCTGACAATGAACTAAGATACAGCTCATTAAAAAACAGCTCTGATGAGAACTCATCTGCATCTCATTATCATCACATTACTGAATTTTCCAATCAGTTTCCAAATTAGAATTCAATTAAAATTTTACAATCATTGGCCAATTTTTCTGAAAAATGATATAGTGATCAAGTCCATCTTCTTGTGAATGTAAAAAGTTGGAACCACTCAGTGTGACATAGCAAGCCCTATGAAGTCAAGTTTAGCTCACAGTGAACATGTGCATGAGACATGAGAGCGATGTGCTCTCACTATGACCTGTTCTCCTTTGGAATGCATGCTTGAATAAGCATTGGCTGTGAAGTGTTAGTTCATTCTTTTCATTTTACAGTTTTGGTTTCAACTGCATATTTAAAGCACTCACTGATTTTATGGACATCCTTAATTCTGTTATATTACAAATTAATAAATGGTAAATGGTCACATTTTTATATAGTGCTTTTCCACCTTCAAGGCACTCAAATTGCTTTACAACAAGGACCCACTCACCCATTCACACACCAGTGTACGCAGACACTGGGGGTGAGGTTTAGTGTCTTGCCTAAGCACTCAACAACAGCTGTGGGAGCTAGAATCACACCAGCCATCCTGTGGGTCAGTGGATCTGACCGCTCAACCAATGATGTTTATGTCAAGAGCAGAATTCAAAGTGCCATCCTTCAGATCAGTGGACAAACACTCTACCAACTGAGCTACTGTCACCCATGACATGAAGTCTAAAAAGCATATGCAAGGGTATGGTATGAGATATGTGTTCAAAAGTGGTACTACTCACTAATTGCACTGCTCTGCATGTTTCAACTTCCGGAGGGTTCTTCTGTTTAATGTCTCTTTGATCTAGATGATGGAGATGAGGCTACTCCGGCTGCCTGAGGCATGGGTGGCTTCAAATGCACTGTGGGAGGCAAAATGGTGATGTTGGTAAAAAGTACCAAAAACAGTAGCAAATATGTACAGCACATTATAATTTTTGCAGCACGATACTATGTCTGCAAAGTCTGAATAATTAGAAATAACCTCAGTTTTGATCTCCCTGTGCATTGTCTGTGGAGGTTTTTGAACTGAGGGAATTTTTAACAGATAATTGCAGGAATGCTATAGAAACATATTTTCTATCCGCAGGAATAGTTACTGTGGAGGTAATTAGTCTAATAACAAAACTCACCCAATAGTGAAATTGATTTTTATTCAAAGAACCACAAATTGAATGAGCAATAGCTCTTCAGATTAATCTGACTGCTTCACTCCAGTAATGTGATAGGTTCTTTTCAGTGACCCTCAACCAAGTCAATACAGACGGTCTGTGTCTATTGGGAGTTGAAAAAGATAAGAAAAATCTAATTTATGGACAAAAATGTTTATATAGATTTTCCATAGCTTGTGCTTTAAAGACAGTTTATTTGACATGCAGTCTGTTTTATTTGACATGCAGTCTATCAGCAGCTGGGACCAGTTTAACATAAATTATACTACACACCCCTACATTTAGTACAAATATCCATCCATTTTCTTTTGCTTATCTGGGGCTGGGTCACGGGGGCAGCAATCTAAGCAGGGACTCCCAGACTTTCTTCACCCCAGACACTTCCTCCAACTCCTTTAGAGGGACCCTGAGGCATTCCCAGGCCAGCCGAGAGATGTAGTCCCTCCAGCGTGTCCTGGGTTCCCCGGGGCCTCCTTCCAGTGGGACATGCCCGGAACACCTCCCAAGGGAGGCGTCCAGGAGGCATCCGGAACAGATGCTCGAGCCACCTCAACTGGCTCCTCTCGACATGGAGGAACTCCAAGCTCCTCCGGTGTGACCAAGCTCCTCACCCTATCTCTAAGGCCTGGCCAATCTGCAGAGGAAACTTATTTTGACCGCTTGTATTTGATCATTACCCAGAGCTTATGACCATAGGTGAGGGTAGGAATGTAGATTGACCAATAAATTGAGAGTTTTGCCTTTGGGCTCAGCTCCCTCTTCACCACAATGGTCCGATACATCAACCGCATCACTGCCGATGCTACACTGATCTGCCTGTCAATCTCACGCTCCATCCTCCCCTCACTCGTGACCAAGACCCCAAGATACTTGATAGTTGATGGTTCTTGACGAGACACCGGTCAAGAACCATGGCCTCGAATTTGGAACAGCTGATCCTCATCCCAGCCGCTTCACACTTGGCTGCAAACCGCCCCAGTGCTGCAGGTCCTGGTTCGATGAAGCCAACAGGACAACATCATCTACAGTGAGCAGAGACAAGATCCTGTGGTCCCTGAACCGGACCCCCTCCGGCCCCTGACTGCGCCTAGAAATTCTTTCCATAAATACAATGAACAGAACTGGTGACAAAGGGCAGCTCTGGCAGAGTCCAACATGCACCGGGAACAGGTCTGACTTACTGCCGGCAATGCAAACACAGCTCCTGCTCTGGTCACACAGGGACCGGACAGCCCTTAGCTACGGACCCCATAATCCCAGAGCACCCCATAATCCCAGAGCACCCCCCACAGGACACCATGAGGGACACAGTCAAATGCCTTCTCCAGGTCCACAAAGCACATGTGGTTGGGCAAACTCTCACGAACCCTTGAGCACCTGATGGAGAGTATAGAGCTGGTCCAGTGTTCCACGACCAGGACGAAAACCACACTGCTCCTCCTGGATCCGAGGTTCGACTATGGGCCAGATACTCCTCTCCAGTAACCTGGCATAGACCTTACCGGGGAGGCTGAGGAGTGTGATTCCCCTGTAGTTGGAACACACCTCCGGCCCCCCTTCTTATACAGAGGGACCACCACCCCAGTCTGCCAGTCCAGAGGTACTGTTCCCAACCACCACGCGATGTTGCAGAGGCGTGTCAGCCAAGACAGTCCCACAACATCCAGAGACGTAAGGTACTCAGGACGGATCTCATCCACCCCCAGAGCCTTGCCACCAAGGAGCTTTCCAACCACCTCAGTGACTTCGGCCAGGGTGATGGATGAGTCTGCCTCCAGGTCCCCAGCCTCTGTCTCCTCCTCGGAAGACGTGACAGTGGGACTGAGGAGATCCCCAAAGTATTCCTTCCACTGCCCGACAACATCCCCATTCGAGGTCAGCAGCTCTCCCCCCCACTGTAAACAGTGTTGATGAAACACTGCTTCCCCCTCCTGAGGTTCCAGAATTTCCTTGGGGCTGTCCGATAGTCCTCCTCCATGGCCTTCACAAAGGCCTCCCAAATCCGAGTTTTTGCCTCTGTGACCGCCTGGGCTGCAGCGCTCTTGGCCCACCAGTACCCGTCAGCTGCCTCAGGAGTCCCCCGAGCCAGCTAGACCCAACAGAACTCCTTCAGCCTGACGGCATCCCTTACTTCCAGTGTCCACCACCAGGTTCGGGGCTTGCCACCGCAACAGGCACCACAGACCTTACAACCACAGCTACGAGTGGCCACATCGACAATAGAGGCAGAGAAGAAAGCCCACTCGAACTCCATGTCCCCATCCTCTCCCGGGATCTGGGAGAAGCTCTCCTGGAGGTGGCCGTGCCAACAGAGGGTTCTGCCAGACGTTCCCAGCAGACCCCCACAATACGCTTGGGCCTGCCATGTATTTCCGGCTTCCTCCTCCACCAGTGGTCCACCAGGTTTTGATCAGTTGACAGCTCTGCCCCTCTCTTCACCCGAGTGTCCAAGACATGTGGCCGGAGGTCAGATGGCACGACAACAAAATCGATCATCAACCTCTGGCCTAGGGTGTCCCGGTGCCACGTGCAATGATGAACCCCCTTTGCTCGAACATGGTGTTCATTATGGACGCTACCAGATCAGGGAGACTGTTTCTCCCAATCACCCCTCTCCAAGTGTCACTGTCGTTGTCCATGTGGGCATTGAAGTACCTCAATAGAACAACAGAGTCCCCGGTCTGTCCACTGTCCAGTACCCCTCCGAGGGACCCCAAGAAGGCCAAGTACTCTGCATTGCTGTTCGGCCTATAGGCCGACACCACAGTGAGAGACCTGTCCCCGACCCGAAGGTACAGGGACATGACCCTCTCGTTCACCAGGGTGAACTCCAACACACAGCAGCTGAGCTGTGGGGCAATGAGCCCACACCAGCTTGCTGCTGCTCCCTGCAGCCAACGCCAGAGAAATGGAGAGTTCAGCCCCTTTCAAGTAGTTGGGTTCCAGAGCCCAAGCTGTGAAAGGAGCTGTGCAAGGAGGTGAGGCTGACTATATCTAGTCAATAGCACTCAAACTGCCGCACAAGCTCCTTCCCCCCCAGCGAGGTGACATTCCATGTCCCCAGAGCTAGTCTCCATGTCCAGAGATCTGGTCATCGGGGCCCCCACCTTCAACTGCTGCCCAGATCTCTCCGCACCAGCCCCATATGAATCGTCTCGTGGGTGGTGGGTCCACGAGAGGGCGGCCCCACGGGGCTCCTTCGGGCTGTGCCCAGCCAGGTTCCATGGGGAAGGGCCCGGCCACCGGGTGCTCGCTGACGTGCGCCCACCCCAGGCCTGGCTCCAGGGTGGAGCCTCAGTAGCGCTGTTCCGGGCGATGTCACTGGCCTCTGCGTCTCACTCTTCATAAAGGGCTTCTGAACCGCTCTTACTCTGACCCGTCCCCCTGGACCTGTTTGCCTTGGGTGACCCTACCAGGGGCATAAAGCCCCTAACAACATAGATCCCGGGATCATTCGGGCTCTCAAGTGCAGTGCAAGTACATGTGCATTATGCATTTAGACTGCAATTATATAAATTATTTTATTAAGAGTAATAACTCATAACATGACAGTCATACATTAGTCCTTTATTTATTTTATTTCTCTGTTCAGTTATGCCAGTTGTAACCTTGTGTAGTTATTGTTGAGGCACTGTAGATTAAAAAGGTGGTTGTTGGTGAGGGGAGGTGAAAATAGGTTTAACTGGATCACTGGATCATATCATGGATGTGATCAGATCTTCTCTGTTTAATGCAGGTCTTTAAATCCCGTTATAACCAATCACAAAGAAGTGTGAACTCTTTGTCTGGGATCCAGAATACACAATTCTGCAATTCTTTACCAAGATGTGAGTCCACCAGTCAGGGCCGGCCCCCCCATTAGGCAACATAGGCAAATGCTAAGGGCGCCGCCGCTCCACTAGGGGGTGCCGAGCGCAAAAATCGGCGATGGGGGATAAAATCCTCCACTGTCTAAAACATCGTCACTATGAACAGAATGAAAGTAAATCAGCAATAAAACCAGTAAACAACGCCTCATTCGGCGCCCCCCTGCACTGTTAAAGAGTTTATGTTGTTAAACTTGTCATTTAAAAATACTGCGTTGCCCCTTTGAAGTTTGGTCGTGTTTTTTGTTGTTGTTGCTGGACATGCTTCAAACAGCCAAGCTGGCCATACCGGCTTGTCAAAGTCTGATCCCGTTAGATCTCAGAAGCTAAGCAGGGCCGGGCCTGGTTAGTACTTGGATGGGAGACCACTGGGAATTCCAGGTGCCACAGGGGGGCGCCAGTCACAAAAAACTGGTGTTGTGTCCTTAGGAAAGACACTTCACCCACATTGCCTAGTGTGAAAGTGATGTGTGCAGGGTAAATAAAGGTTAAAAAAAGCTGTAGCTAGAGCGAGGAGCGAGCTGAAACAATGTCACTTGTTGGACTATGTCAAAACGTCCCAAACTGTCTGGTGCTCAGGGTAGGAAAAAAAGGAAAGATGAGGAGGAAAAACGCAACAAAGACAGAGGTAATATTCCAGTAAAGATGATGCCATGATTGTTTTCCTGTTGCAGAAAGAATATTAAATTTGAGAGTCATTGACTATTAGCATGTCATATAAGCCAGTCAATAAATAGCTAGCGTTAACTGCATCAGTTTATAGAAGCAGAGACTTTTTTATAGCAGTATCAGACTGACTTTGATAGAATGGCAAAGCTATAACGGAAACGAATAATGTAATTGCCTCCTCCTTAGCTTCCTCAGGTAAAAAGGTCTATAGCAATACTGTAGATCTAGATTATTCACCAAGTGCCACTTGTTATGTTGTTCTGTATTTGACACCTGGTTAGCTAAACATTACTGTGTGTTTTTGTTGTGTTAAACTTTCTATCAGTGTACTCATGCAATAAGCTTACTATATGGATATACTAACAATACTTAACTCTTTCTCTTTACTCTAGGATCCGTATTGATTATTTTAGTTCCACTGTAATGATATAATAAGCCTACTAATACAGTATATACAGTATATTAATTAATAATATAACGAGCTTTTCAGAAACATCTATTGGCAGTATTTTTTATTTTTTTTTGCAATCCAAGGGGCGCCACCTGAAATCTTGCCTAGGGTGTCAAAATGGTTAGGGCCGGGCCTGCCACCAGTTGTGTGTTGTATAAATTCAGATGGCTGTGATATACAAGTGGATTAGCTAATCAGGGAAATGTATCAAAACAAATGAGGAAAAAAACTTATGAGGAAAAAAGAAATCTTATGAGGAAAAAAGAAAGCTTGTATAAAGTCAGAGAGAGGCACATTAATAAAATAACCAAACAACAGAAGAGGTAACAGATGTGCACTATTTCAGTTCAGAAACAAGTGAGCTGCTCTTTGTCCTGTGCCACTGTGCTCTATGAAGGCTATTAGGCTACTACTGTGTTTAGTGTGAAAAAGATCTTGGTCATTCCAGTGAAATAAAAATGTTAAACTTTTAAAACTTTAAAAAGTGATTTTGAGGTTGACACACGTCTTTTGGGTCACAGCAACATTTTAAGCACTAAAAGTGAGCGCTTTATAAGGCGCTCAATAAATCCAAAGATTAATGAATGAATGAATGAATGAATGAATTAATTAATTGTAAGCAGATGCATTTAATTAATTAATTAATTAAATGCATCTGCTTACATACATTTCATGCAGTCAGTGGGAAATCCCATTCTTTTTTATTTTGTCCCACTTAGGTCAGTGAGTCCCACTTAACTTAGTGTCCTGAACCAGATCCTCGACTTGAAGGAGAGAATTTTTCGAGTGACACACTCGCGCGCACACACGCACCCGAACACACACACACACACACACACACACACACACACACACACACACACACACACACACACACACACACACACACACACACACACACATACATACATACACACACACGCAGTGGTCGCCTCTGAGCTCCAGCTGATCGGGTTGCTGCCTGCGTGAGTTGGGTTTGACGGCTCTTCTATTTGTTGGTGTCATTTACCGCGGCAAGCTTCATTTCAATCCATCTTTTATACAGAAACCCCGGATGGTATTTTTTTTGTCTATGTAGGTACCCATCTGTCTGGGGTAAAGGATCTAATACGCAAAACGAGGCCCATACACTATCCCCGGATTCACCTGCTTACGGACAGCCAGCAGCAGCACCGACATGGGGGACACAGGGAGCGAAGGCAGAAAGCCTCCAGCTAACGTAAACATTGTAGCTCCGCGCTGTCCCTGTGGGTTCTGGGGGTAAGGACAACAATGTCTTATATGTCTTGCCTTTATTTGCTTTCTTACTGACGGAAAGCTAGCAAGCTGGCTAGCCACTAGCCTAGCAGCTCGAGCAAACTGCTTTCCTTGTTAACCCCTCCCCATTGATTGTAGCGCCCTAGTTCTGGTAGCACATTTGAACAGATCCATGGATAACTCAGGCTAGACCCGCTGGTGGTCTACATGAAATCATCAAACTCCCCGTCATGTCGAGCTCATAAGCTTTCCAGGCAATATGACATGTCATAGTGCCCGTGGAGCAGTTAAAAGCATAAAACAGAAATAATAAAGAAGTGTCTTAATTCCAATGCACATTTAGTGAAACATTTGGTTGGGCAGGCTACATTAGCCTATTAAAATGAGTTCTAAGATGGTGCTTTGTGGAGCACAGGGTATGGTCAACTACATAAGATGAGATAAGTTAAACATTTAATTGTCCCACAATGGGAACTTACAGCAAAGGTTAATAACAACAGGAAAATAGGAACTTGCAACCAAAATTAAGATAAATTATAACCTACTATAAAGATTTGCAATAGACAAAAACTAACACAACACTGTCAACAGAGGCTACAAAACTTTGCACAATAAGTGGCTATCACTGTGGTTATGAACAGTGCAGCATATGGACAAGAATAAATAGATACAGTGACTTCAGTAGGCCTGTTTTATATCTTATTGTTATTCGTACAATAAGTGTCTATAATTATGATTATTACGGCTTATATTGTAGCATATGAACAGATTAAATAAATAAATAGCATGTAAGTGATTGGTGGATTTTACCATTGTACACCAGTATTTCTCAGACCACACACCGCCAATTAAGGAAATATATGGCCCCCCATGTACCACCATAGAGCTTTTTTGCACTGGTAAGGTTAAACTAAACTTGCTGTTGTACAGAGCCTGACAAAATTTTGAAAATAATGCATTGTTATTACTAGGCTGATTCCTGCCTGTGTCTTCCACACAGCCATAATGCTTGATCTTCTCTTTTGCCTCATAAGGTGTAATTATGTCTGGCATTTAGCTGGAGTTGTTAAATTAATCCTGGCATGTCCTTTCCCATTGCTTCTTAGTGGTGCCACCATTATTGTCATAAGTGCTCTTTGAGCCATACTTGGAAAGGTGAACAAATTGAGCTAAACTTTTTTCTTGCTTGGCCTTTAATGCTAGAACATTGGCACTGGGCTTCTTTAGCTGCCACAGAGACATGCGTTCACAGTACTCCTAAGATTCTACTTGATCTCTAACAGTCTATTAACTGACACAGCAAAGGGAAATATTTGACTAATAACTTTTAGGTGCATCAGGCTACAATTAGCTGCTGGCCTTTTTATGTTCATGTCATGTGTTTCATATACTCAAATCTTAAGTCTCAAATGAAATGAAAACACAAAATGAAAAATCTGAAACTTGCAATGTTAGCACCACACACAAATGGACTGATGAGTCCCCTCTCATCAGTTTGCCCTGGTATTTAACTTTAAGTTTACTGATCATGTTCTTTGGAGGTTGTGTGTTATTTTTACACCACTCCACCTTAACTATAACATTAATTAACCTTTTGATTAGTGTTAATATGAGGTCTTGTCAACGGGAAGTGATGTTTATCCTGACTGGCTTCCTTCCTTCCTGCCTGCCTGTGCCTGATGAGGAGTATCCTGGTTTCTCCCTTCACTTCTGCTTGTGTTCCTGACAAAGCATGAGTGGACTGACAGTCCTTGGGTCCCCTGACCCTATATGTAAAAATGAGGATAAAGGTGTGCAATGAAGCACCCAAAATAAATAGCATGTGACTGATAGCAGCGACCGTCACGCTCAGTGCTTTCGCACCGAGGACTGAGCCGAGAGGAAATAAGAGTAGGGCTCCAAGACGAGATGCAACCATTTAAGGGCAAACACAAGTGCCCCCGAAATCTAAAAAGCTTCTGTGACCCACCATAACAAAGTGTTTTAAAGGTCTTATCATTTCAGTTCATAAAAAGCGTGTACATCATGAAATGCATGTGAATTAAGGATACAGAATATTTGTAACAAGATTTTGTCTGACCAAAACAATGTTAACACATTTTAATGTCTTGAAAATTCTTTTGTCGTTATGGACAAATGTGTATTTGTAAAATGACACGCTATATTTCTCTCTCTTCTTCAGGTCAAGAAAAACTATGAATCTCTGTTCCAAATGTTTTGCAGGTAATTGTTACTATATCTATCTATCTATCTATCTATCTATCTATCTATCTATCTATCTATCTATCTATCTATCTATCTATCTATCTATCTATATCTATATCTATATCTATATCTATATCTATATCTATATCTATATCTATATCTATATCTATCTATCTATCTATCTATATAAATATATAAATATATAAATAAATAAATAAATAAAATCTGAGATGTGGGAGGGGGCAGAGTGGACGTTTCACTCCTGTAGTTAGTTTGGGGGTTGTAAGTGAAATAGTGTTGCAGACTTTGGTCTGTTGCAAAATCTGTAGCATCTGTTTTCATCTGGATTAAAACATGTTTGTTCAGTTTTCAGCAGTTTTTTTGTAAATTCTGTCTCCATCAGATCCATGCATTTGGTGGGTGTTTTGGTAATTTTTTTAAAGGAAACTTGACTATTGCTTGACCGTATGTGGTATAAGTTGTAAAGTCTACATCCTGATGTGTGTTAATTATTTATAGAAATAAATTTTGTTGCATTAAAATAGAAAATTATTTAATGGAATTGAAATATCTAACTCAAATATTCATAAATGTATAACATTACAATTTTAGATATACATGTATTTATTTATTTATTTGTTTAAAAAAATTTTTTAACCAGATATTCAAAAGAAACATCCAGATGAAGATTTTGCGATCAAGAATTCTCCAAACCCTAGTTTCAGCCAACCAAACCTCTTCTGTAATGATTCAAACAACATCTTATCTCCAACACTAACCTCAGCAGCCAGCACATCAGTGGACCCTTCTCCAGCTGCCGCCACACTACCTGCTCAAGATGGTAACACCACCAACATTGTGTTTTCTTAAAAAATGATTAGTGTTTGATTAGGCTAAATTACTCTGAATCTGAAGATACATTTCTCTGCATATTTGATGAACGGACAGCCTCTCAGTGAAACTTTGGATGAGTAGATGATGAGTAGTTTCATTTTGAGTAACTAATGCAGTGTGTATTTTAGAAAAGGGCAGAACTGTACTGTTCTTTTTTTTTGTTAAGGGAAGGAGCAGCAGCTGCAATACCCCTGCCCTGGCTATATTTGTCCTCATGGCACAGATAGAGGAAATGATTGGAAAGGGTATTCTGAAGTGAAGGTTTTAAGAGGACACCTACAATTGCCAGGGCATCCTTCATAGCTTTTCAATAACAAGGTTTTTTGTTAAGGTCAAACCAGGGTAGAAGAACGTGGTGGTAGTAGCCATAAAGGTTACAAAATCTTTAGCCCATTGCTTTTAAGTATGGTACTATAGTACTCAATATGCTTTGTTAAAAATGATCCACCTTTCTAGTTTATATCCGATCTGTGTTCTCCTTACGTCATTTATAAGATATATTCCTCATACTTTATCAGTGACATTTCGTTTTGTCAAACTGTATGAAAGAAAAAAAAACTTGACATTTAGAACTCTTTTGAAAAGAATATCATTTTAGTAGCTGTATTTTTATTCACTTGCGTCTGACATTTTCTTATTCTCTTGTTAGGTCCTCTCTCTGACATCCTACTTGCTTACCATATATCTGTTTGTTTTTCTGCATTCTCCTGACAGAAGTATCCAGCACAGGTGCTGAATATAGTGCGCTTTGCACGGCCACAAAACGCTCTATAGAATCAGGTGAGATAACGTCTTAATGAGTGATTTATTATAGCATCTGTAGTGGTGCTTCTGCTGGTGGCACCAATACTTTGGATCTGGTTAAAAGGACCTGTGTTGTCATGATTTAAACACCGTTCAGTTCATTTAAGACTTGGAACATATTTTTTCTACTGGTTTAAGATACTGATTAATGATTTTCAAGCGTTGCGTGTTGAAAGAAAAGTATCTATAATTATTTAATGGTACCCAGCTATACACCTGGCACGTGGGTTTTTCCTGAGTCAAACCCTCTTGCATCTTTGCAACACTGTGAACATGTTGATCCCTTAAAGCAGGCATGTCCAAACTATGGCCCGGGGGCCAAATGTGGCCCTCAGACCAGTTGTTTTTGGCCCTCAGGCTTCCAGGTGAATTGGCCCATACTACCACAAGTAGTACTTTTTACTGCATGTTTTTGAAATCTACCTTGATCAAGCAAATGTAGTGTGTCCTTTTGAGGGTCTAAGCATGAACAAAGGTCTGGAGGGTCATTTAAACCTGTTATAAATGCACAGTTTTTAATTACTCACTGTTTTGACCTCCAGTCTATGACCCTCGATCGGCCCTCATGCTGCTCTGTGTTTTAATATATGGCCCTAGATGAAAAAAGTTTGGGCACCCCTGCCTTAAAGCCAAGCATCCATGCGCACACAGCATCACATAAAAACCTGACACAGATTTCAGCTCTGCACCTTCTGACCAGACTCACTTTGAGCTCTAATGTTTACTAAATACATTAATTTAATAATGAAATCATCTATTTTTAATCCAACTGTGGCATGTTGATTGAAGTTTTAGTTTAGGTTGAAGTTTTTTTAGGAGATTTAGCAGGATAACGGACATGGGGCAGAAGAAGGCCTGTAACGAGCACAAGCTCACACACAGACAGTGCTGGAATCAATGTCGGTTGTAGAGATAGGGCTGCTCAGCTTGACTGACCTAGTTCTCAGAGATTTATTGAATGCTGATCTGCATTGGGCATGAAAAAAACACTGCAGAATTGATGAGAAAAGCTGAGTTGAAATTCCAGATGGCCAGTACTACACTCTGCATGCCTCCCCAGTCTCAGATTCAGGGTCAAACATAATCTAATGCAAGAGCAACATTAATCTCCTAACTGCCTTTTATTTAACACATAAAGACATTCTGCTAGCATCATTTGTTTTGTCCTCGGTGAAAACCCCGCTAAATCAAATATTAGGCCTATGTATAAAATTAAGGCTAGGTTTAACTTGTGCAATATTATATTGTAAACATGAATACTCTTAAATAATTGTAATGTGGTTTTTGTTACACTTATAGTAGTATTTGTTTGTTTTTGGACCTCACCCTGCTGTTTCTTCATGTTTCTTCAGCCTCTGATTCAGCAGGTGCTGTTTCTCCCATAAAGCGAGCAAGGGTGTCTGTTGTGTCACAGGATGAAGAAGCTTCAGCATCATTGGCATTTCTGTCCTCTTCATCACCTTTGTCATGTAGTGGCTCAAAACAACGTAATCGGAAACGTTGCCATCACTGCCAGACCAAACTGGAGCTGGTCCAACAGGAGTTGGGTTCCTGTAGATGTGGTATGCCTGATAATGCACAAAAGTTATGTTATAAGGAGCTAACCTCTTCAGGAAAACATTAGCTGTGATTGTATGGTCACGTTAACAGGTATCTGCAGGTTTGCTTGTTGTCTGGAATATTGATGACTGAAAGAGCTTTTGTTGGCCTTGGGGAGCACAGAAACATTGCACATAAACCATAAGTCAATTACACCAAACACTAATATGGTTTAAACCTATACTGGGCTTGGTAATCAGCTTGTTTGCATACAAATTAAAGTACTTAAAAGTCGCAGCCCCTCATTGCTTAAAGACCATCCAGTTAAACCCAGGCCATCATTTCAAAATTGAAAATTGACTTTCCTTTTTCCACAAGGCACTTGGTAATAGATGACTTCATGCCTTGATGCTTAAATTCCTACTATGAAAACATACTCTTTCATAATGAAAAGGGAAATTGCGGCAATTATAGTGATTTCTGACTTTATCAGTAATTGCAGATTACTTTGCCGAGTGTCTCAGTGTAAGCCAAGTAGCTCTGATAATGAGTTGAAAGCATAAAGACGTTTCAATCTGTAAGCAGACAAAAAAGAGAGATTGTGGAAAATCTAAGTTATCATCTTAGTCAGATTTATTCTTTGCCTGTTAGGGAGTTAAAATGTCATTGCACTAAAAGTCTGTAATGACTGGTTTACTTTAATTAAAAAAAAGCTTTTATATATATATATACATATACATATACATATACACACACACACACACACACACACACACATATATATAAAATCTAGTCTAAATAAATAAATATTTAGACTTGATTAAATAAATAGTATTATTATTTACAGTTTTTATTTGCTCTGTGTAATTATCCTTAATTTTATTATGACCCGCTTTCAAACAATATATTAAATCTTTGATTATTGAATGCCAGTGTTATTATGGATTTTGACCATTATACTATATACTAGACAATATAGTGACAGTGCCTTTCAATGATCAGTAAAAAAGAAATTTAAACATTTATAACAAATCATATGTTTTATAAAAACATATGTGTATTAAATAAAATACATTGTCTCAACATTAAATGCCTCAAAAGGTGTCGTAGTTGTCATTGATTGTCTTTGTCTGCTCGCCTCTCTTTTGTAGGCTATGTCTTCTGTATGCTGCATCGTCTCCCTGAGCAACATGAGTGCATGTTTGACCACTTGGGGCGCGGTCGCCAGGAGGCAGTTCTGAAGTTGGTAAAGCTGGATCGTAAAGTGGGCCGCTCATGCCAGCGCATCGGGGAGGAGTGCTCCTAAGCAGCGCTCTTTGTATGACGTTCACAAGACATCTTTGCATTTCTAAGGGTTCTTTGTGTTATTTTGATACATTCTTTATCACCAACCAGGCCGTTACCTCCACCAGTTTCTGCTTCTATTTTCTTGCTATTATGTCTATGATATCTTTTGGGGGAAAAAATCAAAGAATCAAAGAACATTAAGTGCAAAAGAGCTAAGGATTTTGGAGTTTATAACTTTGTGATAAGTTTTAGTGATACAAAACAAAATACAAGAATACAGGAAAATAATGCTTTGTATGCATTATCTCAATAAGTCCATTAAATACTTTTCTTTTACCTCACAGACAAGATTAAAAGTACATGTAACAGGAGAAGTTGACACTATTTAAAGACTGTGCTCTTTACCTCAAATCATACAGAGCTGTGCTTTGTTCTGTGCCAAGCAAGCTCTGCTAGCCTCACCTTCAGTCAGTGTCTTACCTGTGGACGAATCCTATCCAGAATCATCCATCTCAGGTCAACAGGACGTCCACTCTTTCCACTTTAGCACGCTGCGTCTCTTTGTGGAAAACAACAAACACACACACTGGACAATGCTATTGGAAATCCCCGCTGTCTTCATTGCAGGGACTTGAACAGTCAAGACTCACAAGTCATTTAAAGATTTTTGTCTTCCTCACTTTGTGTCAGGTTCTCTAGCTGTGATGCTTTAATAACAAGGGACAAAATGAAATTGTGCTTTTGACAGCACTGATGTCTGTGCTACATGACTGTTGATCCTCTAACACTATGCTTCTGAATTGATGTGGAGAACACAGTTTTAAGTGCAGATGGCTTGGACTGTGATCAGCCTCTACTTAATCATTTGCAATTTGATAGATTTTTGAAAAACTGTAATCGTAAGAATATATGTTTATCTTTGCTAGTCTCCTTTGCCCTTCTCTATTTCATTCTCACATTTAGTTTAGAGGTAGGTGCAGTCTGGACTGACCACAAGCTGAAAGATAAAATATCTTATTTCTCCAGATTAAATAATGGAAATCTGTTCTAATGAATTATCTTTGTAAAATTTTATTTAACCTGAGTTACAGAATTACTTTGTTTAGACCTGCTTTTCTGCAATTATAACACAAGGGGGAACCTACCGGTAATTTTGTATGTGGCTTTACCTTAAAGAGAAAAATAAATCCAACACAGAAACCAAGTTTTGATGTGTTTTTAGTAACATGTAACATATGTATAACATACAACTATACAGTATAACAACTACAGTGCTCTCGGTCAATCCAAAGTGTTAATAAACCTTAAACCTGAATATTTAAGTAAAAGTGAAGTTTTGGCTTTCTTAGAGTAAAATCTATGTGCACAATTATGCAACTAAATAAAAAAAGAAGTTAGGATGGAAAATGTTCATTATTTTCATCTGTCAGAATAGTAAACAACTCAAAATTTACAAATAAACATTGCTGACATTAAAAAATAAAAATATCAGTGTCCAATTTAGCCAATCTTCTTCTCAATAATAGAGTTTGTCAGTTTCTTGATCTGTTCTTGGTTTTTGTGCAGCAGCAATCACAGCCTCCCAGTCACTGTTCAGAGAGATGTACTGTTTTCCTTCACTGTAAATCTCTTTAAGAAGAGCCCACAAGTTCTCAATAGGGTTTAGGTCAGCTGAGGAAGGGGGCCATGTCATTATTTTTTTCATCTTTAAGGCCTTTACTGGCTAGCCACGCTGTGAAGTACTTCAATGCAAGTGATGGAACATTGTCCTGCATAAAAATCATGCCCCTCTTGAAAGATGGAAACTTTTTCCTGTACCACTGCTTGAAGAAAGTGTCTTCTAAAAACTAGTAGTAGGTTTTGGAGTTCATTTTGAGTCCATCTTCAACCCGAAAAGGTCCAACAAGTTTATTTTTAATAATACCAGCCCATACCCCACCTCCCCCTTGGTGGCGTTTGAGTCAAAGTCAAAGATCTGTGCCCATTACTGATCCAGCCACAGGCACATACATCCATCTGGTTCGTCAAAAGTCACTCTCATCTCCTCAGTCCATAAAACCTTTGAAAAATCTGTCTTCGTTCTTGACCCAGTCTTGACGTTTCATCTTATGTTTCTTATTCAGTGATGGTTGGGTTTCAGCCTTCCCTGCCTTGGCCATGTCTCTGAGCCCTAAACACCTTGTACTTATGAGCACTCCCTGTAGGTTGCAGTTCTGGAATATGATAGTGCTGGAGGATAATGGGTTCCTGGCAGCTTCATGTTTGATTCTTCTCAAATCTCATCATCAAAACTTTGATGATTCTGTGATCACCCCCTATTATTTTTGCAATTTCTAGAGTGCTGCATCCCTCTGAAAGACTTTTCACAATTTTTGACTTTTCAGAGTTAAATTTCTTTTTTCGCCCATTTTGCCAGAGGACAAGAAGCTGCCTAGTAATTGTGCACAGCTTGATATAGGGCGTGATCTTGGTTTCTTATTGATAAGTGTGACAACAGTAGCCATGGCAAACACGTAAGTGACAGATAAAACAGTAAACTCATGTCAAACATTAAATGAGTAAAAAAAGGTACAATAGCAAGCTAAGGCCGCCCCTTATTCAGCTCTGAGTTTGTTGTGTGTTGAATAAAAACATGTAAATGGAGTTTTATCTCTGCCCAACAGGCCTCTCACTTTGCTTTATTTGTCAGTGTCTCTCTTTTTCCCTCTTGTGCTTTGTTTTGTCGCGATGATATCCTGACACTCTGGATGGAGCGCCAAGCCTGCACTCACGGTGGCAACAAGGAGCAGGAGATTTTGATTTGCCAAAGGCTGACTAGTGTTAGAGAGGGATTCGGGGATAAGACGTGGTCGGTGCTAAGTAATCTGCTTAGAGCTCAAGACAGCAAATACAAGACAGCCTGCCACTCTCTCCTCGCCTTGAGGCACTCACATTAGAAACATACACCATTTTTTATCGGAGATTGTCTTATTAATTGCTTGTCTTTTTTGAGTGGTGACATCACTGGTCCCAGTACAATTCAATGTCTTTCTTAACATATCCTGCCTAAACACCCTATTTATACAGTGTGAGTCAGTGCACCCTTGGGAAGAAAATGCTGATGTATTACTCTTACTAGGTTTGAAGCACAGATTAAAAGGGAAAATGATCTCAGATGTGCAGTAAGTGCAGAGCTTCACAGTAAACAGCAGGTCAGTCTGACTCTGATGTGTCAAACAGGGCTTTCCAGGCACTGCTCATGCACTGGTAGTATTAGAACTGATGATGAGCCACTAGTGTAAAAGCATATATGTAATTACACCCCACTTGTACTTATTCACCCAAGCTGCTGCTTAGAGAGCATTAGGATCATATTTTGCTTAAGCGATATCTACTGTAAACCCAAATGCATGGAATGGTGAGTGCATGGGTTGTATCAGGTTAGTCTCCTTGATATATAAAGTTCCAGTTAACTTCCAAAAGCAAGGCCACACCCAAAAAAGACTAAATTACAACTTTATTTCAATACTCATATTTGCTATTGATATTTTGAATCTTATGTTGAATATGGGCATACTATTCATGTTTTACAATCTGACTACGACTATGACCGATGAAGTTTGAGTTCATGATTTGAAATCCCGGGGTGTATTAGGACATAATTTTGAATATCTGTCCATTCAAGGCTTTCCTTGAACTTGAACTTTTTCAGAGCTGATTTCTTGCTACACCTGTGATATTCTCCTTTTTTTTTTTGTTTTTTTTTTTTTTATACCTTTGGCCATACTTTATCATCCAGTCATTCATTATCATTGTACAAATTTTAGACATTCTATTCAACCGTGAATCTCTCTAAAGACCTGATCCACTGTAACATAAATAACTTAGATAAAAACTTCACAACATGTTGAGAAAAGACTTCAAGAAGTGTGTGGCTGGCATTTGGTCCAGTTAGAGAAAATAAGTGGGGTTGCTGAGATCCACTCCTGGTCCAGCCATTATTGTCAGGTGGAGATTTTTCTGCAGTCTGACCTTTAAGGAAGCAGCTGACTGCACACTTCTCTTCAGCCAGTCGCCATCTTGATCAACGAAAGATAAACCGGTGAAGAGGAGACGCTTTACACATGAACTATAGATGAAATGACAAGTTTGTGCAGAGGACAGATATGAGGCTATAAAACACCTACAAATGCACTTTGATTACTTGGTGGTGGTGGTATTTAGTCCTTAAATTGATTACATTGCTTAATATCCATAATACTATAAAGCATATAAAGCAAGAATAAAATGGTTAATAAGGAGCATTGTAGGGGAAATCATCTTGCCATGGTACTCTTCTTGATTGTTTAGAAATATTAATGTCATTTCAGATTTTAGTGTGAAGTGTGTTTTGTGTGAAGAGGTAACAACATTTTAGCATGACTTTAAGCGCACAAGAGTCAATTTAGCCTGATATAGGACCTTTCATTTTAATGAAATATTGCCTATAAATTAATTTCCATTGCATTTCCTCAAATGTATTTGTCTATTTTAGAATTGTAACCTTAGTGCTACATGAACCTCTTAACATGGAGTCATCTGCCAGTATTGATTTTTGAATCTCAAATTTCTTAATAAGCCAATTTGGGGAGAACTCTTCCTTTTCTTGTATTTCCACTCATAGCCTGCCTCTTGTTATTTTTTACCAAAGAACCCTATCATGCTTTTTCTCATCCATTTCTTTAACATCAGCTCCACCATAAAATACTTCTGTCACATATCCTAAGGGTTAGCACAGAAACCACATACATGCTTTATCAATCAGCAGATGGGGCTATGGTCCATTAACTTTTCAGTCTCATAGGAGCAAACCTATCCAAGCATCTACTGAAACAGTATCTTTGTAGCATCACTTAACATCCACCACAAGAGGAAAGTGTCTCTGATAGCATCTTTGGAGACGTCAATATGGACACCTTCCATATGTGTTTATGTGTTACTTTTAGTGTTATGCGATGAGGCTTTTCTACATTTTATTCTATGCAAGGAGCACGCCAGATACCAGATTCTGGCTGTGGGAACACCACCTGACTCTATGGAGATGGAAAGTTAAAGCGACATTTTGAAACATTCTCCTTAAAGTTCAAATGACACATTTTCACATGAGGTAGCTCTGTGGTAAATATTTGTCATAGTTTCACATACGTGATAAGTGGAAGTTTGTGGACAAAAAGTTGAGAAGAAATTAAATCCAAAAATACAGAAAGCAAGGCTGAATTCTCAAACGGAATACATCTATCTACGTTATTAAATATTCCATCCAAAAGGGACACATTTTTTGACAGATTAAACATTAATCCTAACTATTGTGTTATGCCAACCCTCACCCTAACCCAGGCAGAAAGTGAAATTATAAACTTAATTTAAATAAAATATAAAAATACTCAAATTAGCCTCCTAAGACCCAAATTCTTGCATGACATGCTTTATTGATTTCTCTTTGTTATTTAGGCTGATTGGGACCTGATGACAGCAAAAACAAAGAATTGTAGTTTTATAATATTTTTATATTTATATGTTCACAATATGATATATTAAACATTCATCTTATATTTTTATCATTTTGATGGAACACAATAGTCACAGTTGAATAATTATATGCAAAAACTATTTATTAAGCACCCAAAATGTGTTGGACATATATGTCCACATATGTGGATGCCAGGTCCTATCGGAGATTAAAATAAAAAAGAAATAAGCAAGAGTTTTTTTTCAGCCTTTAATATAATTGTTAACTAAATTTTTTGTCTGAATTATTATAAGGTGGGACTTTAAGACTTAAGTAAAGATTAAATGTCACCGCAAATGTCTAATGCCACTGAATGAACAATGAAACCCACATTGTGGACTATCACTAAGACATTGGGTTTTATCTATAAGTTGTGGCTTACGGTTACCACTTTATACTTCTAAGTCAGTAGAAAAATGCATTTTATTTTACAATACACATTCTGTTGCTTTATTTTCTTAATAGATGTTTTCCATATAAACTAAAGCATTCCCAATAATAAAATAATAACATTCTATACACTCATCTGTCAGGAAGTGGTTGACAACCCAATCCCTCAGACCCCTCCCTTGTCTCCTCTTGATTCCATTACCCCAACTGTGATACAATTTACCAGTGACACTCGGCACCATTAAACTGCCACAGAAGCAGACACAAATCTAAATGTGATGGACCACATCCTTGTATAGTGTCTAATTACTAATTGTCCTAATATCACATTACGGCTGCAACAGAGGGGCGGAGGTGTTTGGTGTGGACTGAACACTTAATTGAATTATGGAGACTGATGTTATAGCATTTATCTATAGGTCTAGTAGTCCTTACGTCACAAAAAAACATGCAAGTAAAAAATCTGAAGAGACAGGATAAGAGAAATAAAATGCATAATTTGTAATAACGTTATTGTTATTACTGTACTATTTTGCCTTTTGCCTTTTTTATTTAAATGTATTGCCATGAGTTTATAATGATACATTAAGATGATTTACTTATATGGTCAATGGCTGAAAACCATATTTGTATGTCTTATATTCACAAGATTATTTAATTTTTATTATTTGCATTTTATAACCTTATAAAAATAACTTCATAAATATTGTGCCATATATGAGCCACACTGGCTGTTAGTTTTAGGTGATTGACTCATCTGCCTCACAGTTCATTGACTGATGATGCAGCGCTGTTTGACGTGTGTTTAAAGTTACCTTGGAAACTAATGAGGACCCAAAAGTAGAAGCAAGATTTCTTCTGTACATAGGCTACCTGTCATTCTGATTGAATCTTTCCCTGTCTCTCACTTATGTTACCAATAAGAGCTGGAGTGAATGTTTTAACTAGAAATGAAGATCACTTTTAATATCTTTTATACAAAAAAACAACATGAATATGAATATGCCAGGCAGAGAAAGCCTATTGTCATGTGAAGCCCTACACCTGTGGAGTCTTTTTCAACACATGGAGCTATGTGCTAATTAGCTCGCCTATAATGTCTTTGTATAGTGACTATAATATGACTCCAGTCCACAGTTCGGTATATCGTAATGTGCTTGAGACACTTTAGTCCCTTAATTCTTGAGTGAGTTAGATCCATCTGCCTGCCCTGCCCCACACAGGCCTTCGAAATAAATGCATGTTTTGTGTTCATGCAATGATGAGTTTCACTGGTGATATTGCATTTTAATATTTTTTTTTAAAGTGCATTCATAAAATTTTTTTGCAACAGCAAATCATTTCCAACTTCATGCAAGCCTATCCAAATCAACAGAACATGCGTAATCGGTATCAAAGCTCCTGCTGTTCTCCGTACCTGGATTCGGGATCCTTTCCTTGGACTTGTGCCATCCTCTAAAGGCGTTGGTCAGATAGATCTGGAGGCGCCATCCTCCACGTGCTGGTTTCAGACGGGGACAAACAAGACCACTGCACAGTGGACTTGAGTCTGAGCAGTTCCGTGCCATCCTCTGCACGCTGATGCCATGAGAGGAAAGCGAGAATGCGCAGTGCAATATAGGTCTGGGCTGGTTGCTCCGGTTCTCCTTGCTAGAGGTGGTGCAAAGCATCTGGACAGAAGCACGAATTTGGTTTGGTTTGTTATATCTTGTTCTGAGCGGTCGGTCCTCCACACACTTGGTTTTTCTCAGGGAAAGCTCTTCTCAGGCCAAGGCACTGAACCACTCCCCGCTCCAGCTCATCTGAGCCCGGCCTGAACCACTGCTGCTGGTCACATGATGTTGTGGCAGAGGCACAGTCTCAGAACTCGACCAGGTGACACCAAACTTTAAATAATCAGGATCATATTTCCTAGGTTTTTTGCTGGGTCCTATCTCCTCCCTCGCTGCTGATTTCTGTTGAGATGGAATCAGAAAATGATGCATTTTACAGTTAATACACACAAGCACAATTACAATACACAATACTGCTGCAGATGGGTACACATATAGACTGGTATTTATTATTATTTTTTTGCATGTGTGTGTGTTGCACCTCTCTTTTGGCTCTTTGGCACCCCCCCCCCCCCCGGGGAGGCCCACCTCACCAACTGAAAACCTCTGAGTTAGATTATGGAAATTAACATCTCTGCATGCAATATGTTTCACGTACAATGAAAGACAATTATTACAATTAACACAACAATGGAACTACCTTGCATAATTAGATTAGTCTTATAATTACTGAAAAAACCTTTTTCTGTATTTCTGGATTGTTGTCTACTGAGAGACTGCATGTGCTCTGATCTTGTGACCATGTGTAATCTTTCCATTGAATGAGCTGTGGGCTACAGGTGAGGAAACAGATCTGTTCTTGAGAGACTGTGGACCCCTCTGCAGAAACACCCCTGTAGTCTTGTGACAGTGGTGCTAAGGAAGAGGCACTGTTATTCTATTAGACCTGAAAAATAAATGCAAAAAACAATGACATTATTCATATAATCTAATCCATTGTGGGCGTAGACGGGAAGAAACTGAGTACAAAAGCATTTAGCAGATTTATTTGACCTATCAAAGAAAACTATATTTTTTGGGAATCCTCCAGCTGAGACTGTTTTGGTCTGATCAATTATTAACCATTTTCTAAAGTAATAGTCTTCTCTGTCTGTATACTTCTTGCTTACACTGAAGTCTTTAATTGTCTACTGCTAAAATAAATGAATTGTTTTTTAAGCTCTGACTCTGGAGTGCGTTTGATTTCTCTCCATTCCCAGCAATTGCTGCTGTACACTGTGTTCATGGCTCGGCGGCATTCCCATCATTTACAGGTCACACGCGGAAACACAGACGCCATAACCACAACACAACAACTTATCCAAAGCACCCGCAGTTCCCTCCGGATTCATCTCGTCTCGTGGCAGTAGACCTTAATTGGGGAGAGAGATGTCACACTGAGATTGCTATTGGAAATTGGGACTCAAAGTCGATTCTCATCACTCTCACATAGCTGATCAGTGCCAGAACACACCGAGCTCCTCATCTGATTCGTGCTTATTTATTGTAGCTCTCAATTAACATGTGCAAGCTACAATCTTCTGGATACTTTACATGGAGTCAACTCTCTCAGCTCTCCATTCTGTCTGGTCTAACTAGTTGCTATTTTAATGTAGGCCCTTTCAGTTGATTAGTATAGCATGGATTTTTCTTGCAGCAGAGTCATTTAGAACTGGAATATTCATGGGGCTTATTAACAGTACCAATGGAAATGCTTTATAGAGGTGTAGTAAAATTATTATTATGCTTACATGGTCTTAATCAACTAATCATGCAATTATCATGCAAACAGATGCAATGTTAAAATGGTCAGATGTTTGTTTGGTGTTTGATGTCATCTAACCCACTAGCCACCACATTTCAAATAGGAAGTGGCTCCATGGACTCTTAAAATGTTCATATTAGCGCTCTGCATAATCTTGGTGTTTTTATTTTGCCATTTTGTCTGTTAATAAAATCCTAATATGTAGGTGCTAGCATTGTGAGCTTCATTTGACAGGAACAGAATGCTATGGGTGATGTCACACTCCCTTAGTCCACTTCTTTATGCAGTCTATGGTCAGTACTAAGCTCGTGTAAGCAAAAATGTAAGCAAAATGTATAATCATTCTTATATCTATGAATCAATCTTATTTGTATTTGATGAATAATTGTGTTTTTCCTAAAAGCTCACTTGCTACAACCTTTATTGAAAAATGTATCTATTTGTCTAAATTCCAAATGCAAAACAATTTTAATATTCTCTAAACCTTTCATTTCTCTTATTTTGTCTTTTTCCCCTGATCTTGTATTTGAGTTCTCCACTAAAGGATTCTTTTGAAGGGGGCATTGAGGGCCTGCAAACTCTAGGCTCTAGCTCTAGGCCAGCTGCAGCTTAGACTATTTGCAAGATAACCCTTTCTCCCAGCTAAGTGACTGAGGGGATGACAATTGTGTAGATGCCATTGACTTGACTACCATCAATACAGGCATTTGTGTTGGAGTATGTGTCCACTAGCAACCTCCAATCAGAGTTATAGATGGATGTGGGGACCATGTGTGATGTAGGATGCTGCACTTCTTCAGGAGACAGTTGGCTGAGCAGTGCAGTCAAGTTTAGTAGCATTTGCTCTGGCCAATCACAGTTGATGATGCAACATCGTTCTGAGTGTTTGTAGGTTTAGAAAGAAACAGAAACAGCAGTGAGACAGGTGTGTTTTGGGTGGTCGGGACATTTCAATTTACAGTAATCAATTACAATTACAATTATTATGAATTACACTGAAGTTTATTTTTTTTCAATTGCTTTGACACATTTCACTTTTTTTTCTCAGCTGCAGCTTCTCATTTAAAATTCATCAATCATCCCCTAAATGCCAGTTTTAACTGTCAAATTTTGGTTATGTATATATACTATGTACACATTTCTTTTAGTAATTTTTTTAAACATTAACTTTGATTTTTTGATTCAAACGTGTATCTGAACAGGGGCTCAGGTGGTCAAATCACTGGGAACATTTCTCAACTGTTCGCACAGTTCTCAGACTCTTTCTTGGCACTGCTCTCATTCACAAACACACTTGATCACACTTGGTTTTAGATGAAAAAGCAAAGCTTTTTCCAGCCCCCAAATTCACATGTGTAAACAATGTAACTGCTGAACATTTTGCCAACTACCTACATGCAGAACACTCCCAGCATAATGGCACTGCAAAGTATCAGTTCAATATACTGTATGTAGGAGGTCTCTATTCACACAATCTCTCCTATCAACTGAGACCCCTGTTTGATTCATGAGCTCACAAATTTGAGATTTTTGCTGTTATGTGAATTTCTATCTTGAAAGTGACAGCATTACTAAAAGGCCTTTGTAGACGAGTGGGTGTGAGAATTCTTTTAGAAATCTTTGATTAATACATCTCATAACCTTATTGCAGCTCTGACGACCCAGAAGTAGTGGTAATTGTGAGAGTTGGCTCAGTGGTTAGCTGCTAAATGAGGCTCTAATACAATGGCTGCTTGTTAGTACTGTGTGCAATAAAATATCTGCTATGAGACAAGCTGTGAAAAAATGAATCTGCAAATTATGTACCTTTTAAGCACTTGGTTTCAAATAAATTTACACGATTTATTACCTTGGAGGTTAAGAGATCCTAAATGAAGCTACAGTTGAGGGCATAAAACACAGCTATAAGCACATCTTTTGTGCTTCGGAATGTCCATTATTCCGTTAAAATCCATTTCACTAGCAAGGACCACGGCAACAACACGTGTGAGGCAAAAAAGCTTTATTATATTGAGATGAGGCAGGTCAGCTGGGTTGAGACTCTGGGTGGGGGTACAGTCTCAATCTTCACATGGCCAGCAACATGGCACCCCCATAATTTAGAGAGCCCAAGAGGGAATGGCTTGGTGGAGGTGATCAAGGTTGTCTCGAACACAGGAGTAGTAGGTGCTAGATGCCAAGCGACCGAGAATCTTTATTTCCAGTTGGATAACGATTGGGGATTGTCGGAAGAGCGAAGCTTTTCGGAACCAGAACCTGGAAGCCATCTTGTCCCTTTCCATGAGGAAGAGCGGATCTTTGTCAGAGGAAGGTGTGACGGCGCAATGTGAAGTGAGATATTTGATGAAAGGTTCATAAGAACTTAGCGGTGAGTTGAAGCAGAAGAGGTGGATAGGCAAAGAGTTTCCCAATTGATCCATTACTACTGTGGGGAGTGAGAAAAGTTGGAGAATGCATGGAGAAATTGGAAAGCCTGGGGTGGACAGACGGATTAAAAAGCTTGACAAAGGAATGAATTCTGAATATTGGAGGAGCCAAAGAAGGCTAAGAGGATCATACATTCAAGTCCACAAAGAATCATCAAATGGAGTTTAAATGATTTTGATTCTGATCCTGATGTGTCTGATTTTGAGTGGAAACCAAGGTAAGCTTTCGGAGGAACTGAGTGATCACAGGGAAGCGAGATCTTCCCTTGCTGATGATGAGGATCGTGGCATTGCTGTTGGAAAGGATAAGGATGTGCCTACTATAGACACATCCATCGATAGCGATGGTTAGAGTCCGAACAAGGCAGAGGAGCTGACAGCTGGCCTGAAAGAGAGGAGCTCGGGAACCACGATGAATCTTACCACCTCCCCGGTAAAACTTTTGAAACCAACTGAGCAAGCTGACCAAGATGCGTGAGGAGCTGTCCCTTGCTGTGTGAAGATGGAGAGGAGCAGGGAGATTGGCTGGACCCACTCGATAGTGGCGCGAGGGCCGAGGGTCTTTTCTAAGTAACTCTGAGGTTGGAAAAGGCATTGATGAGTGACCGGAACTAGAGCAGGACTGGAGGGGGACCCGACGTGGGTCGCTCAGGGACCCATCGTGGGTCAGGAGTGAAGGAGACCCGTTGTGGGTCGGAGTGAAAGAGACCTGTCGTAGGTCAGAGCGAAGGAGATCCGTTATTGGTTGGCTTGGAGATCCATCGTGGGTCGCCTCGCTGCTAACTGAATATAGTGACGAGAGAATACAGATGCTGAATATGGAATACCTGAGAGTAGATGTACAACCTGCTTGAGCGTGCGTGGGTTGGGATAGCATAAGCTAGCTGAGTGGCACAAGCTAGAATGGCAGTGGAATACCGGGGTGGCGTAGTGAGCAGGTGTAGAGACAGGTTAAGCGATCGAATGCATCAGAATAATGTTTTGGAATGCGAGGAAGAATAGTGAGAGTGTATGTGGTATCTCATGTAGGCTGAGCAACAACATGAGAAAAACATTTGGGTGTTGGGGAAGGGGAGGGGAAGGGAGGGGAAAGGGATAAAGCAGAAGATGGGAAACAAATTAGAGGCTCTGCCTTTTCTGGGCAGAGCACGAAGCCATCTAGCGCATGATGTCTGAAAAGGTGGTTTGACACGGAGGGAGCCGGCACAGGGGATGAGAAATCCATCCCTCGCAAGGGGCTGTGGAAACAGGCTGGTGGTGATACTACTTGGTCCCCAGCAGGGGGAGCTCTGAGACTGTAGTAGAGGAGAGGCGGGAGTCATGACGTCAGCGCCTGCACGCGGGACATGTGGCGGAAAGTGCGGAAGCTCATTCATCTCGATTCAGAGCCATGGATGATTTTATTATAATTCTATGAGAGCGCCAGGGTTACTTTCTTAACCCAGCGGTTGTAGTCAAACTGGTGCACGTGGAGCGTTTCCTCTTCTGAGTGCGGAGCTTTGGGGTCGGTCCTGTCCTTATGGTCCTGTCCTGATGTGTCATCGACCTGGAGGGGCGCGCCGGATAAATAGGCTTCTATGAAATTGAGGTGTGGAAATAAGCTGTGATTCGCTGGAGAGGAGTCAAGGGCGGGTGAGGCGTGGTCCTGAACCTAAGTTAATCATATTAACTACATATATTGCTCCTCTTGTGAGCGACTGACACTTCTTGATGTAGCAGTATGAATTAAATAATATATAACTTCTTTATTAGCAAATTGAGTGATCAGATATTGTTTTTTGTTCTACTCTTCAAGTGCCCATATTACGTTATATTCTGCTCTATGATGTTTTTTCGTCAGAAACATACCTGAAGTTGTGTTTTGTTTCATTTAAACATGTTTAACACATAAACTGTGCATATTAGGGGTGAGTTTGTCTCTCAGAAAACACCTTGTGATGTCATGTGATAATACACCACTATGTTTTTAAACTCCATACACCTTCACTTGAATCATTTCAGCCCTGGAATTGAAATCTTGACTGAACTAATGGTACAAGGTATCTCCATCCATCCATCTTCTCCCGCTTTATCCAGCTGGGTTGCAGGGGCAGTTTGCTGCCCAATCCTCATAGCACCTGACCCCCCCCCTATGAACCCCTCTGTGAGTGGGGAGCCCACAGGAGGGTGGACGTCATGGTCCTTGATGTTAGTTCATGTTTTGAGTTGATGGGGGAAACCGGAGTGCCCGGAGAAAACCCATCCAGACACAGGGAGAACATGCAAACTCCACACAGAAAGACCTGGGCGACCCAGGGATCGAACCCGTGAGGCTTGAGTGTTGCCACTTAGCCACTGTGCCGGTTTTCACATGTGGAATAAAATCAGTTTATTAACAGATCTATGCTAAAGTGGCAGCTAGCATACACAGCGCTGAGGACTGCACTACAAGGTATCTGTTAAGCTAAAAACTACCACTACATGAAATCACAAGGCAGAACAGAGCATTTTGAGCTTTGGAGATGTAGACAGAATAATAATTAAGGTTTACTCAAGCTTGCGTGAATGAAACAAAACACAACTGGGTATGTTTTTGAGGACGTAACAACATTGCTTAAAGCTCACAAGACTACATTTTGTGTAATGTAGGACCTTTAAGCCTCAATGTATTTTTTAAAGAACCCAAAGTATTAGTTAATTATTTGTTTAAACCAAAGTAACATGGTGAAATCATAAACTGCCCTGGGGTAGACTGCCATTCCAAATTTCATGTGGAAAGAGTGCCAGATTTGAACATTCATACTTGCTCTAGCCTTTTTCACTTTGGTAATTACAGGTGTATGAAACAATTTGCTGCAGTGCATTATCCATGTAAAAAAGCCTAAGCAGCCACAGTAAATGGAGACATGCTCTGCCAGTGTTGCTCCATAATGAAAATGTTTGCCTGTGGCCAAACATGAAGAACGAGCAATGTGTTTGTGGCAAAATGCAGATAATAACACTGAGAATAATTTGACACATCCAAGCAGCGGGTATTTAAGTTATTTCTTTAGGCTTAATTCACACTGCAGGGCACTGGGGATGAGCAAAGAAATAAAGGAAGATCTTTAAACAAGTACTGCATTAAAAGATGAAGGTAATTACTCATACCACTTGAGTCGATACTTAAGCAAACCCAAGCTGTGGCCACTTTTTGTTTTCGTTTATTTTGTTCTCCTCCTCCTCCTCTTCCTCCTCCTCACCTTTCCCTTCTTTCTCATAAGGGTGCAGCAGCAGTTTTGTAATGAGGATCAGTGTTGTTTTAAACATGAAATGGTTATATAAGGGAGGTGGGATCAATAAGAACCATTACCTCCTTTCTCTAATGATGCTGCCACCTCCTCTGCACGCACTGCCCCATGTCTGCGCCCATTCCCATACACATTCCGATATCAGATGGGAGGAGGTTATGAATTATCGAATCCCAAGGCCAATGCGCCTGGCCGCCAATTACCCGCGTGAAAAATGACCCTTTCTTTGGACATGTGAGCGTGCATGAGACGAGCGAGAGGGAGAGGAGCTACTGAGAGGAGGACATGGAACAGCTGGTGTCAAACAATAATGGACAGTCATGCTCCCTCTGTCTGTCTGACTGTGGTGCACTTAATCTGCATTTTTCTTACTTAATTTGTTCATGTTTGAGGTTGGGTGAGATGTAAACAATCTCTAAATCAGCTTGTCTTGCATTTGGGAAGTGATACAGAACTGTGACCAGCTAAGATGAGGCGTAACATTACAGAATATTTGCCTGTCTGCCTGTTGCAATGAGTAGGAATAAAGCATGTCTATCATGTCCCACTTTAGATACACTCAATTTAATTTTTCTTCCGGTAGGCAAGGTTAAGTATTTATCAAAAAGGATGCCTCCATGTTTTGGGCTTGGGACAGGGGCAAAGCTGCTCCCGTTGGCTGGTTATATAGATATTAAAAAACATGTTTGTATTTCTCTGCTTCTCCGCTTTCCGGCAAGCTGGAAAGACCTGGCAGGCCCAAGCGTATCATGAGGGTCTGTTGGCAACGTCTGGCGGAACCTTCTGTTGGTGCGGCCTTCACCTGCTGACCTTGACTGGGGATGTTGTCGGGCGGTGGAAGGAATACTTTGGGGATCTCCTCAATCCCACCGTCACGTCCTCCGAAGAGGAGGCCGAGGCTGGGGACCCAGAGGCGGACTCATCCATTACCCTGGCCGAAGTCACTGAGGTGGTTGGAAAGCTCCTCGGTGGCAAGGGGTGGATGAGATCCGTCCTGAGTACCTTACGTCTCTGGATGTTGTGGGGCTGTCTTAGCTGACACGCCTCTGCAACATCGCATGGCGGTCGGGAACAGTACCTTTGGACTGGCGGACCGGGGTGGTGGTCCCTCTGTATAAGAAGGGGGACAGGAGGGTGTGTTCCAATTACAGGGGAATCACACTCAGCCTCCCCGGTAAAGTCTATGCCAGGGTACTGGAGAGGAGAGTCCGGCCGAAAGTCGAACCTCGGATTCAAGAGGAGCAGTGTGGTTTTTGGCCTGGTCGTGGAACACTGGACCCTACACCCTCCATCGGGTGCTCGAGGGTTCATGGGAGTTTGCCCAACCAGTCCACATGTGCTTTGTGGACCTGGAGAAGGCATTTGACTGTGTCCCTCGTGGTGCCCTGTGGGGGTTGCTCCTGAAGTATGGGGTCCGGGGCCCTTTGCTAAGGGCTGTCCGGTCCCTGTATGACCGGAGTAGGAGCTGTGTTCGCATTGACTGCAGTAAGTCAGACTTGTTCCCGGTGCATGTTGGACTCCGCCAGGGCTGCCCTTTGTCACCGGTTCTGTTCATTGTATTTATGGACAGAATTTCTAGGCGCAGTCAGGGGCCGGAGGGGGTCCAGTTCGGGGACCACAGGATCTCATCTCTTCTTTTTGCGGACGATGTTGTCCTGTTGGCTCCATCGAACCAGGACCTGCAGCGTGCACTGGGGCGGTTTGCAGCCGAGTGTGAAGCGGCTGGGATGAGAATCAGCTGTTCCAAATCCGAGGCCATGGTTCTCAACCGGAAAAAGGTGGATTGCCCTCTTCGGGTGGGTGGGGAGTCTCTGCCTCAAGTGGAGGAGTTCAAGTATCTCGGTGTCTTGTTCACGAATGAGGGGAGGATGGAGCGTGAGATTGACAGGCGGATAGGTGCAGCGTCGGCAGTGATGCGGTCGCTGCATCGGACTGTTGTGGTGAAGAGGGAGCTGAGCCGAAAGGCGAACCTCTCGATTTACCGGCCAATTTACGTTCCTACCCTCACCTATGGTCATGAGCTCTGGGTAATGACCGAAAGAACAAGATCGCGGATACAAGCGGCCGAAATGAGTTTCCTTCGCAGAGTGGCCGGGCGCTCCCTTAGAGATAGGGTGAGGAGCTCGGTCACACGGGAGGAGCTCGGAGTAGAGTCGCTGCTCCTCCACGTCGAGAGGAGCCAGTTGAAGTGGCTCGGGCATCTGGTCACCCTCGGGAGGTGTTCCAGGCATGTCCCACTGGTAGGAGGCCCCGGGGAAGACCCAGGACACGCTGGAGGGACTATGTCTCTCGGCTGGCCTGGGAACGCCTCGAGGTCCGTCCGGAGGAGCTGGAGGAAGTGGCTGGGGAGAGGAAACTTGGGAGCCCCTGCTTAGACTGCTGCCCCCGCAACCCGGCCCGGATAAGCGGAAGAAGATGGATGGATGTTTGTATTTCAGAGTATGCTTCTAATTAAAGATAAAATATAACTCAACAGAAGTTTAGTTTTGAAAATGACCGCCAATTTATCAGTACCCTCCAGGAATCTGCAGTGAACAATGCAATGTATCAAAGGTGTTATGTGTGATGTGCCAGTGTTCAACAAAACATATTGGATTAAAATTATGTTGCAGTTGTAATACTTGCTAAATGATATAAATTGTTGGCAAGATGGGGAATATCTCTGCGAACAAAGCTACTGCCCTCTGTTGTTCTGGATGAGCTGATAAAAAGGATATGTCAAACTTGTATCAGCCATTTTATCATCATTAACCATTCTTATGTTGATCTCAAGCTTGTTTTGTAAACGGTATTTCTGAGTCCTGTGTCATATTTAATGTCAAACTTCTAATGTGTCTCCTGATGTCCCCATAGTCTTCTCACAGCTGCTGAGCACTGTCACTAGGAGACATGTATATAACATGTATTGGATGCTGTGCTGGTGAGTGATGCTAATTGAAAGAACAAGCCGATGCAATTACTTGTAAAACTAATTAACAGTGTTTTATATGTGCTCATAAAGCCACGGTAACAGATGATAATTGTTTCTCTTGTTTCCACACACACACATGCGGCATGCCTGCCTCTGAGCTGTCCTATCACTGCGGGCTTGTCTTCTGTCACTCTCTTACTGGTGAAAGTGGCTCCCTCTCAGGCCTCTGCGGCTCCCATGTCAAGCTGTCATGTCTTATCCTGGTTATCACATCTCTATTAAACTAAAAAAACGGCGCTTTTGCTGTCTGTCAGCGAGGATGGCTAGCTGTCATCCACACACTCTCACACACACACCAGCAAACAATGAAATTATTGCAGGTCTCTAGTGTATCTTTTCTGTCCATTTAGCTCCTTCTATGTGGGGAAGTGCTTGGTGCTGATATACAGCATTTGAGCTATGATTGAATTACACTGATGGGAACATCAATTACTGAGCGTGGTACCAGAAAGGATTTAACCAAACTCCTCAGATAGCATTACACACTGCAGAGCTCTGCTGGGCCTGGCTAGGCAAAAACAAGTCACGTGTAGGCCTGTTGTGCCTACTCTTTCCTTTTCCTTCTGAAGTGTGTATCCATGTGACATGGATTTCACATTTTAAAACCCTTCCCCTCCATTTAATTCTGTGGTTGTGTTCTACTGTCTGACTGTGCATGAAAAGGCTATATTGTAAATTAGTGCCAACTTTGAGCTCCATCTATAAATATCATACCTCAAGCTTACATGAAGTGTGAAGTGTACATCCAACATTTGGTGTGTTATTGTGTTTCTCAGTATGCTGTCACTCACATTGTTATCACTTTATGACACCTGGATTGAAGTGAAGTCTGTGTGAACAGTGTCAGAGAGGGCGGCATATCTTTATGCTGAAAACAAGGACTTTGAGGTAAGGTCAGACTAAGGTTAAGAACACAGCCATGGTGTGGGGTTCCCCAGCAGCACTCACCACTTTGCTCTTTGTCCTAACAGCATTGTGTCTTCACAGATTCATTGCCATGAGCAGCAATAATGCACTCCCTATATGTCATGCCAAGTGCTGTTGGCTGTGAGCTGGTACAAGTAAAAACTTGTGAAGCATTAGACAATTTCAGGTTTTTTTATTGGGTGTTAAGAGTTTTCATTGTGAAGCCACTCATCACACATATACAGTATACTGTGCTTTTCTCTATGTACAGTATGTCTAAAATGTGATGTTTTTACATCTTTTACAGGTCTCCATAAGCTTTCATTTAGGAATAAAGAATTTGTCCAATCTAGAAAAAAATATTTTATGATTTAACAGAATCAGCTTCCACCCAAGTAATAAACCATTTAGAGGGCATTTTCTTAAAAGGTATTTTTCTCACCAGATCCCCAATTAAAGTGGCATGTACAGTCTCTAAAGTTGTATCATGCTCTTATTTATATATTTTAGTTTTTTGCACATTGTTTTTATACAATTGTTGATATATAATTTCCATTTTTGTTTTGTTAGGTCACCCCACACAAAACAAGAACTTCCTTATTGAAATACTTATTGCCCATATACATACTGTGTACAGACTTTCAACGTCTTCCTTGTCTGCAGAAGTGGGGTACCCACATGAAGCATCATTATTCAGTGTCATGTTGTGGTATAATATTCCCCTCATAATGGGTTCACTTGTATGAGGGAATCTTGTTTCTGTCTTTCAGATAATAGCTCGCAGCTCAGATAACACTGAGCCCATAACATCATACGTCTCTTAGGCCCGCGCCATCAGTCTCACAACATCAGCACCACCCGGAACCAACTGAAACACTCCCTCTGGCGGTAACAACGACTATTGCAACACTGGCGCCTCGGCTACACTGTCTGAGGAGACAAGAAGGGAAAGAATATGAATTGAACGCGCTCGCAAGTGTAAAAGACTGGCGCGTGTGGGTTCACTCAGCTCCCTTTACCGTCATCCATAATTGGTCCTACGGGATGGGGAGGTGCAGTTAAGGGCTGCTCCGCTAGGTATTAGACAAAGTATAGAGCTTTTAATTGGCAGTTTGATGCTGGTCGGGAGTACAAAGTCTGCACAAAGCACAACATAAAAGAAGCCTAAAACAAAGCGCCGGGACTCTTGGCACTTCTAGACATCCTGTTGCGTAAAGAGAGGATATTCAAATGAGCAATTGAAATTCTTGTCCTTGTTTACACCAATGGTCCAGGTGCTTGACCCGTGCGACCAACCAACTTACAGCCATGCAAGGATAGAGTTTTGCATGCAAAGTAATTGGCAAAAATTCCCGCCACTGCGCACAAGATAATAAAGCTGAACTGAGGACTAAGCAACAACAGCTCCTTCAACAACCTGTTCTTCTTCCAAAGTGTGATGCCCGAGCTTCTCATCTGTGTGTAGGCTATTTCAGTATGCCAGTCTCCTCCTCCTTCTATCTCTACTCCTCTCTCTCCGTTCTCAGACAGGGGCGGTCGTTTTCAGTCTGCGCACATATTCCACTTGG
The DNA here is from genome assembly GCA_034769755.1 of Odontamblyopus lacepedii. NCBI lineage: Eukaryota > Metazoa > Chordata > Actinopteri > Gobiiformes > Gobiidae > Odontamblyopus > Odontamblyopus lacepedii. The sequence goes on along the minus strand of CM068349.1, from coordinate 20,787,135 downwards.
CCACAATCACTCGGAGTCCACAGACACAGCGCTGATTGAACGAGCGGAGGAAAAGGGGAGGCTCGTTTTCAGAGCACATGATTGTGTTAACGCTGGGGTTCCACTATAGAGCTCTGATTCCGGTCCGAGGCTGAGAATAAAGAGACAACAAAGAGTTTACATCCACTGAAGGGACCAGGATCGTTCTAACTGTTTTTAGTTTTCAGTGGTTTTATATCAGAGGAAAAAAAAGAAAGAAAATAGTGCTCTCCACGCATAAGAGAAAAAGTTCACCATAATGGACATGCGTTGAGCGGCTTCGGAGCATCACAAACTCTGACATTTTCAGCGTACACAGGAGAGTTTGTTCGGGATCTAAGGGGGATTTATAACTTTTGTTTTAATTCCCGCTGTGACGGTGGGGTTCCGAGGAGAGCGGTGAAATCGTGTTGGGAAAACCCGGAGGAGAGCGCACGGCTCGGCGCTGCACTGACCAGAGGACCGGACACGGGAGCAAGGTACGGAATGGAAACCCGTCCCCAATGTCCGTATTTGGCGCCCTCCTAGTGCGCATTTTGGACTTTGCATTCCAGATCATTTCGCGCATCCTGAGGTGCACACCTTTTCGCAAAAACCTCTATGGGCAAGAAAAAAGTTTGCAGAAAACAAACTTGATAAAAAATATATTTGTGAAAAAGATTTATTTAAACATTATATAGGCGAATCAAAGTAGCCTATTACAAAATCTTTCTGTGGATCGCCAAACTAATTGACGATGCACACTTTGTAACTTTGAAAGTCTTTACAAAGTTGCAAAAGATCATGGGCAGTAGGGGAAAATGTCAAAAGGCAAATGAGACTTTGGAGGACACGGAAGTAAAACCAGAACCTCTATTATAAAGCAGCTTCACTTTTACCGAGATCATTCACAGACGATAACAAGTTCACATCAATTATAAAGATGTATCTCAACGTTATTGATTTCTGTCTATGTGGTGTTGGTCTCGAGTGATCGTCTCTTTTGCTCCTTATAATCCTCCACAAATACACATTTAATCTGTGTGTTTTATCCTGTTCTTACTCCTCACTCTCCACTCACCTGCTCCTAATTCACAGAACCATCGCTAACTTTGTCACAGGTTGTCCAACCCTGTCAATCTCTGAAGCCCAGAGCTCCTCTTGTAAACCCACACTCTTAATCCTAGATTTGTGATTGAATTACCTGCCCTTTGGCTTGAATGAGGATATACAGTAGGCTGTGTGCCCAGACTAAATTGCTTTGTAATATTATTGTCAAAGCTTAAAATGTTGTAATCTAGTGACACAGAAAACACCATTCCAGACAGCATACTAAGTTATTTTCTGTTTGTGCCCTCTCTTAGGTTATGATGCAACTGAGCTGAACATGGACTTTTTCTGGATTTTGTTATTTTGCTGCATTTGCTCACATGCCTGGGCCCAAGGAGTTTATGGTAAGAATTTCATATTTACTAATGGACCTCTAATAGCACTCCACATCAAAGCGCAGGCTACCTGATGGGCCTTCAGTGTTAATTTGTTCAATTATTAGCCCGTAGCCTTCATTAAAGAGCTTCTTACTGAACATATGAGTTCCACTGCCACATGCTAATAAGACTGGCATTTAAAATAGTAGGAGAATAGCTTCCGGGAGGATCGACAGCAAATTAACTTGAAAGGGAGACATTAATTCTTCGAAAGTCACACAAGGCGGCTGGAAAACATCCAGAAATACAGCGAAGGGGAACCCACCTAGTGTAAATCTAATTCTATTCCACTCTCAGGTTGATATAAATCTTCATGGCAGAATAATGAATGCACAGGGAAAAGGAGACAAAAACAAAGTCATAGTCAGGATTCAGAAGACATTTCACAGACAGTACCATTTTGGTGCATTAAAAAGTTTTAAATGAGAATAATTGCAATACAGAACCAGAGACAGAATAAAACAAAGTATTTTAATAATTGTCACGTAAAGGAAAAAATACCAAACAATATGAAACTAGAAACTAATGTAATCCTGCATTTGTCCAGGAGTGGTCCATGTTAGAAAAACAGTGTCCACATGACTACCTTTGAAACCTTTCCTTCCACAAATACAAAATCACAAATACTGTGTTTTTCCAGTAATTTATCTACTACTGCTTTAGCTCTTACTTGTACTGCAATAATATTTGTATTAGAGCCATTATACATATAAATACGCCTACAAATGCTATCACATCACTTATTATTATTATTACCTCAACCAATATTACTACTATTATTACTTTGTATGCCCACTCCCTGTCACATTTTTCTCTGCAGTGTTTAAAAATACTCAGTACATAACTTTTTGGACCATTTAGTCGTGTCCTCTGAAGACTCCCATACTTACCGCTGTGCTGTGGTCTCCTTTCTATCGGATAAAAACGTCTGGCCAAATTTGCGCACTGTCCCTTGGGGCTAGGTAAACTCACAAAATGATCTGTCCACTCCGATCCTGTGATTTTGATGGTTAAAATCATGTGGCAGCATTAGAAAACAGGGTCTGTTTAGTGATAGTGGAGCAGAGTGCTTCTTGTCATAAACAATGGCATGGGCCCACACTCATATCGCACACTCCCATTTACTCAGTATATCTCTCATGTACTAATCAGCTGGTAACTCCATCTGCTCCCATTGATTATGTATTATATTATGTATTTGTGCTTTTGGGCGGATTCTTACATTGATACTTTCTGGTTCATCTTTCACTTCTATTTCGGGTTTCATTTTGACAAAGAGGTGACTCTGTACTCTGCGACAGCGCTGGATAAGGTCAGGGGGTACACAGTGTGATATGAATGAGCACACGCATCACTTTTATGCGTCAAACAGCCACACAATAAAAGAGGCTTTACATGTTTTTATAGCATGACATAGCTTCTCTGAGATCATCTTTATTTTACGTTAGGGACTGTCTTGATGCATTTGTGATAAAGTCAGGATGGCCGGTAAAAACTGTCACTCACAATGCAATTTGGAAATGCATTGTGGGAACAGTAGTAATTTTTAAAACCCTTTTCTGGTATCAGTTGTCAATTTTAGAAGGTTTTTATACATAAATGATCCAACATACATTCATGAGTGAGTGGCTATTGCGCTTTAAAATGAATTTAGAGTATATTTGTGCTTGACAATGAACAATTCCTTCTTGCAGTCAGGTGTGTTCTCAGGATTTACTTTCTCTATAAGGCTGTAATACGATTTTAATCAGGAACAAGATTAATTTGTAATTGCCACTGGGTATTGTTAATTGACAGTTCTATAGCCAATCCTCTGTCAGTAAAATCAAGGGGTCTGGAGCAGAGTTCAGACTATGGAGGAAGAAATCTGCATTGTTTATCTACCCTTTCTATTGCACTGTTGTTCAATATAAAACAGAATAGAAAAATTTATTGTAATTATGATACTTAACAAATCACCCAGCCCCATTTCACTGTACCAAGGAGATGTAAGTATTTTATTAATATAGCAATTAGTGAATCTAAATGACCCATAGTGTAATGAATGTAAGGGTGATTAGTTGTCTTGCTGGTCATTACTATATAATCAGTGTATGAAGCTCTAGTTTGTCTGTACTCAAGCATATTCATTTCTGATTAAAATACCGTAATATGCTAATTAGACTTGAGGATTTATGCATGTTTGCCTCTTGGGTTCTGTCACAAATTCTCATCAAATGTTGCATGGCTGTGGTGTAGTCCTGGAGTTTATTAAGCAAGAAAAATTCTCCTGCAGTGTCGTCTTGAGCAAAGTTGGCTTTTAGTCACTGCCGAGGGAGTCCCAGCTCTTTGTGAGTATGTTAGATCCACATTTCCCCTGCGATGCCTGTAAAAGTAGTGCTCAGCTGTGCGTACCTGTGGAGTAACTCTTTTATGGCTGCAAATCAGCGCCAATCAGAGGGACTATTTGTGAAGAACAAACCGCTTTACAATGTTCCGCCATTCCGGTAAACACATGAGCACATCATGGGGAAAAAAACTACTTATTCTGGCTGTGTAAACATGTGTAAACCCCTTTTTTCATTTTTTAAAACTTGTTTAGCATTTACAGGAGCAGGCAGATGCGACTCGGTGCCCATCGGGAGCCAGAGCTTTGCGAGTGTTGCTTGATTGATGTCAGTGCTTTATGTCTGTGAGCTTCATTTACTGTGGCCGCCCCCGGGTCTATTTGAAAACTGTGTGTGTATGTTTGCCCAGGACGCCATGTGCAGGTGTTAGCTCTCTTGTGTGTGAGGGAGTGTTAATGTGAAAATTGCATGTGTGTGTGTGGGAGAGAGAAGGAGTCCAACGCTGTGAGCGTGCTTGTTTGTTGGCATGTGGGAAGTGTTTGCGTGGCTGCCTCACTTTTCTTCCCACCGCAACAGTTTGCTGGCTCAGCAGGGACTTGTAGATCCGTCACTGTTCCTCTTGCAGCACCGAGCTATCGATTGTGCCTGTGTGAGTTTTGATAGGCTGTCAAAAAGCTCCCATCTTGTGTCAGTAACAGAGAATGGATGGTCGACAAATTAGCCTCAAAAGCAGATGGAAAGATATTGCTTGATAGAAACCCTTTGATACCCCTTTGATAACTATTGCTTTTTAATGTCCATTTTAAAGCAAATGAGAGAGTGCACAGAATGTGGTCAGTGTTTACGCTGTAAACATCAGTATCAATAGAGCATATGTCCCCACTATGTAGCCGTAAGTTCTTTTTAGATACTGTAAAAAGTATTGAGCGATATTATGGTGAGAATAAATAAATAAACACAGCAGAAACGTTAACTGTTTATTTTTGACCTGAAATTCCATTCTCATCATATTTTTTGAATTATTATTATTATTTTAGAATGGCATAGCTTTTGACTGCCGATGCCCTTGCTGTTGTAATTCTCTCAATTTATACAGGCTGAGCAGTTATTCTTGTAAAATGACTGTGATGAAACCGGCAACCACAGAGGATATGACTTATCTGCTGAAGGATTTGACAGTTGCGAAGTCAATACAAACAAGTTGTACCAGAAAAGTGTCTCTTCAACTTCTTTTTTGGCGCTGTATCACACTCTGCCAAGCAACACAGTTCACAGGGACACCAAATTATTGATCGTTCACAAAGTCACACCACACCATTAGCTGCTACTGTAGATGGCATCAGTCTGCAATATGATGCTTCATTATTGGCTTGTTAACAGGAAATCTAATGAACCAGAATCAATGCTTGTACTTCACATTGTTTTATACCTCTTAAAGATTCTCTTAAAAGATTCTCTTACCATCTCATCTAAGCCTGTCACAATAATAAATGTTGAAGCGTGATATTTTGCCACAGAGATATACTGCGATAAACAATGGTATTGGAACTTCTTTATGCTACTGACACAATAACAATAATGCAAGATAATCACAGTGAACCATTTTATGTAGTAATGGTATCATTAAAAATAACAAGCTGCAACAAATAAATAGCAGAATGAACCATTAATTAGCCATAGAAGTTATTTATTCAACTCTAAACAGCTCAAATCTTATTGTATTGCAACAAAAATACCCCAAATCTCCCCACTTTTACAAAGAAAATGTACACATGATAAATGTTGAGCAACAAAATATATTGTTCCAGCTGTTATATATTGAACAATAAGTCAATATCACCTCATCATATTTATCTGTGTACTTTTTTCTGTTTTCTTTTGACGTGTTGTTGCCAAGTTGTTATTTCCAGCTTTGATAACCTGCTCCTATAGTATCAATTAATTAGTTAAAGGTGCACTCATGTAGCTGTTTTACTTTTATTTTGTTAACCTGCTTGTCTCAGAGATGTTATGCTTTACCTGTTGGCTTACCTCTCCACAGGTAAGATCTGTGGAGAGGTAAGCCAACTCACAGTAGGAATGCACCATCATGGTGTTTTTGAGCAATAAAACTCTTGACTGAATTGTAATTGAATAACTGCAAGACAGAATGCTTAATTCCTCGATGCTGTAGAAAATTTCAAGCTAAGCAACAACATAACACAAACAGGTGGCAGACCCACCACTAGAAACGTTGTTAAAGGTGCATTGTGTAACTTTTCTGGTGGCGGGTCTGTCAAATACTTTTCTTCATGGGGATGTTATTTCTTTGTCTTGAATGTTTCACAGTGTGGTATTACACTTTTCTATCTTCATGGAGACCAAATCAGACCAAGTTACAGGTCAGATCTGTGGAGAGGCAACCCTGCTCACAGTCAGAATGCCTGTTTTCTAGGCATTTTCGAGGTATAAAACCAGCTGTCATTTAATAAATGTAAGGCAGATGTGTTTAATGTCATATTGTGGACCCCCAGCCAGTGCACTTTTAAGTTTAGGAAAAGTAAACAAAAAAACATTAAGCACCTTAGAAGTTTGTGAATAAATAAACATTTGTGGTCAAAATTGTTTTATTTGAAAACAAGACACATTTGTGTCTTATTTGAGAGAGTTTTGGCATTGCCACTAGCCATGCAACAAAGTAGTACACAAGATTTCAAAAGTGAAGAAGTAATATGCCCTAATTGCACTTAAATGTAACTTAACTTTGAATATGACGCCTTAGGAGGAATGTGAACCTGGGAATTCAGTGTTATTGTAGAAATGAACGCCCAACAGCCAACACTGAAGATCTTATTAATGCTTGAAGCCATCTCACTGCATTAGCTGGCTGCCAGGTTCAAAGGCACTGACCTAGAAATACGACATTTCCAGGTTTACTGACCCTGGCCACTACACAGTAAGATCTCCAGTGACTTTAATGCTCCCCTCCATTCATGTCAGCACTTTTCTGTTTGTCTCTTTTATGTCTTTCTGCTGCAGAGTTTATTTTGGATGCTGAATATTGCCCTTTTCTAATAAGCATTCATAATTTATGGGTGGCTCTGGGGCAACGAGGAGAGGAAGAGGTAGAGAGGAGAGAGATGGTGATAGGAAGAGACTGGAGCATTAATCTGAGATGTGTTTGATAGTGCTCTGCCTCCCACAGATGGACAGTTACAGCTCTGCCCACACACCACACAACAACGTTTTTTATCCTCAAGTACACCTATGCATGGGGCAAAGCAACTAGGTACAATAAATTTTACGCATATATAAAAGTAACCTTTGTTCAAAAACATATCTAAATTAGTACTTCTGACTGTGATGTGTCATAAAAGTGATTGATAGCAGTAGTTGTAGCAGTTTTGTACTTACGGGACACTGCGTTTGCAGCATTAGGTTCTAATACTATTTGTTGCACTTTGTAAGTATAATCTTAGCACACTACTGAAGCACTTTAATGTGTTTGGAGCAACATTATTTCTACACATACCGGTAATTGCAGCGCTTGCTCTCTGGTGATTTCTTACACTGATTTCATATCCTCCATTTGAGCTGTCTAAACTCCAATCGATGTCACTATTAATTGAGCTATTGACCTTGATTAAGATTTGAGTATTAGTTTAATAACATATGAGATCTTCACAAAGCTGGGTATTAGATGGGATTTTGGATTGCACATCTTTAATGAAACACTGAACAGCCGTTTAGAAATAATGAACCAGACTATGGCATTTGGAGCTGGGCCTGTCACGACAACACATTTTGAAATACAATATATTGCTGAAGTAAATATAAATGATAAATGATAATATTCAAATTAATGTATGCCACTGACACAAAAAACCCAAGACCAGATTTATACCATAATAAACCTTCTAAATGTACATTATAAATAGCAGAATGTAGCGCTTGAGTACTTAGTTTGCATCTGTAATGAGTCATAGAAGTTATTCATTGAACCTTTTATGCCTTAAATCTTATCATACAACTAGAAAAAAAATCACAATGCAAAGAAACTGAACACATGATAAATATTGAGCCCAAAAATATAATGTTCCAGTGTCGATATAGTAATTATGACAGGCCTATTTGGAGCTTCTGATTGCACTTCATGATATCACTGCTTTTGGTGACAGTTCTAAGCCCAGATCAGTGGAATATTAGTATAAAGTATAGTATATAGAGTAAAAAGGCTTATGTGGAAAAGACCATTGCTAACAAATCACAATTAGAGCGTTTCATTTAAACAGAATTTGACCCCAGCCTGTTGAGTGCCCCTTTGTTGGTTGGTAATGGGTTTTAATTATTGTGTATAATGTGAGTTCACCTGGCTCACTTTGTTATAATAAGAGCAGTATTTTTATCACATGGGTCACTCTGAGAGGCTGAACTGTTTCTAAGAACGATTATTCAGCTCAGTCTGTCCTCTAATGCCTCCTTTGCCTTCCTTTGTGTCTACATCTCTTGTGGTACAAATTCTCCTTCTTCTTGTACAAAGTCTGGATGTTACAGGCTGGTAACAATTCTATTAACCTGTGGGTCAGCTGTGGAGGCATAGGTCTGTGCCTGTAGAGATGTGTTGACCAGGGTTTACAATGGCCCTGCTTCTTAGGGCTAAACGATAACATGTTCACAGAAGCTCAGATTTATTACTCAAAGTTCAGCTATAACACTCACAGGGCAAGGTTGGCACTGGTAAATGGTAAAGAGAGCCAGATCTATTCACATTTGTGAATGAAATGTCCTGTGAATATGACAAGGAACAAAATAGAGACAGTGAGTGGAGCATCAACTTAGAGTTGAGTACCGTAGTCAGAAAGTGTGTGGTCAAATAATGTGGAATAATCACAGCATCACAACAGTGGGACAGACCACAAGGCTATGCTCAAATTTTAAAGTGCACTAATAGTGTGAAACAGGTTCTCTGTGTTATTGAAACTACAAGTTCAGATTATCTATAAATATAATGAATCTGTTTATTCTGTCTGTACATGCCTTTATAGGTGGATTAGTTAGTCATTAATCCAATGTTGAAAATGTACTCCTAATTTAAGCCTAATTTAAGTCAACACTAAGCATACCAATACGCTAAAAGGTTTTACATTACTTAGTAAGACTTTCTGGCATTTTATGAGTAACAATCCAGCCTCTTATGATTCTTTACACTTTTGTTTTTCCATTACTCATTTATATTCATTTTACATTTATGTTGAAGCAGCAATATCCTAGTGTTTTCATTTTTTGCACCCATCTGCACTTTGCACCAAGCATCCTGGTGATGTGTCGCAGCCAGATTCATAGTACCCTGAGCCTCTTACTGTATTTTGCTGGTGAAAAAGTGCTGTTCTGTTCATGTTAATTACATCTTCACATGCAGGAGCCCACACAGCCTCACCGTGCAGCTCTTGCGTACACTCACCTTCTACTGAACTCTGAGGTTATTACCTCACTCTCTCCCACACTCCTCTCTGTGCAGTGGGGAGCTTTAGTCAGTGTTAAACAAATGCCTACATACATAGGAGTGACAGTGGACAACTTTATTACTCACTAGGCCTGTCAAGATATAAATGCTTTGAACTGTGATATATATTGTTGAAGAAAATATACATGATAATATAGAAACTAATTCATGGACAATAACCCTAAAGCAGGATTATCCCCTACCCAAAGGTCTAAATGTACATTATTATTAAAGCCACAGTATGTAACTTTTTATCCCCAAAATAGCTTAAAATAAAAGCATGTATTTTTGCTATGAGCCTTTACTCTGAGCGGGCTTGCATCCCCACAAACCTGACTCTTATTTGAGGCAGGCAGTACAGCAGTACAGTGCCATACTATTCCACAGTATGGCATAAAACTTGGAGGACATAGAGAATGTGGTTTTAACTTCCTATTATATGGAATCAAGCAGGTGTCACCTCATGTTACATATTGTACATTTAAAAATGGAAGATGCAGTAATTAAATGGGATACTGAAACATTTCAAAAGTACTCATGATAAATGCCATTCCACAAAAATTTTTGCTCCATCGATCATTTATTATAAATATAAGTCGATATAGTAATTATTGTGACTGCCCTACAAGTCACGAAAATTATGTGACACTGTAATACATTTTAAAAATAATGATTCAGCATATTTTGCAGTTAAAAGTATTCAAATGCATTAAAGGCCTTAAATTATGCAAATGTATTAAGGTCAAAAAAGTAAACTTCCATAGTATATATAGCCCCTTAAATTATAGACATCCCCCACATCCCTTTAATCAGTCCTTTGCTCTATGCTCACACATGCTTTTTACATGTTTTCAGTTGGCTGTTGCGCCCATCCCACCTTATATGAGATGTGCTACCGCTATCAAATACAATGTACAGGTCCTGTGGGAGGACTAATCTGCCAGGGTGACTTCACTGCTCACTGTAGTGCTGTCAGACATTATCACAGAGCAGTTGGCACACTTTAATTCAGTGGAGATGGTAATATGGCACCATTAGGTTGATGTGTTTTACCTGCATATGATTTGGCTGGTTGCCTCGAGAACAGCTCCACAGTGTGGGCTTTGTCACTGCATGTGTGGAAGGGAGTTGTGCGTGTGCGTGAGGGCGGAGGGAACATTTGGTGTGTAACTTATTCATGACAGGACAGTTGTGAACAGTGGTGAGAACATGGTGGATGTACAGTGTTTTATCTTATCTATTACTGTTAATTTAATTGGTTGTTCGTAATTTGTATCGACTCTTTGCTTTATTTGCCAAACAATGTCAAATAAAAAGTACAGAAGAAACAAATAATAAAGTACTATTATAGTTGCTATCACATTTTAACCCAGTAGTAGGTGTGACAGTCCAGCATATACTTGGGCCCCAAGCCCAGTAACACTGAGCACAATCTGTATTAGAAAGGTTTTATACTTTAATATTGGGTTTGCTAGTTTTGCTTTAAATTCTGTTGTATTTTGTATATATTTTTGAGCTCAATCTTTAGCATGTGTACATTTTCTTTGCAATAATGCAGAGATATTTGTTATTTTAGCTGTAACACAATAAAAATTCAGCTGTAGAGGGTTGACTTAATCACATTTAAGGCTTCAGTTTGCGATTTATTTGTTGTAGCTCATGTCTTTGAATGATACATGGTGTGTGGGATAAAGTAATTTCAATATTATAGTACTTCAGAAATGTGTTATTGTAACAGGACTAAAGACAAAAATGCCTTAAAAGTATAATATTATAAGTTATATATAGCTTTTATAGAATTTTACAATAGTCTGTGGGTATACTGTCCAAATGTTAAAACTATTCGATCTATTTCAGTTTCTTTATTTAAACTTCCCAGAATATATTTCATCTAGTTGATTTCCCTGGAAACTACCACTGAAAAAGCAAGTTCTCACACTGCTACTCACTTACATTGATTTACTTTTGCTTTTATTAAAACAGAAAGTTCCTAAATTCTATCTCATTTTAATTTATTTTACTCATTCATTCCTTTCCACTCACATGTTCTCTTCCCCCTTGTGGCCCAAACCACAAACAACAAACCAACAACCACAGCTGCACGTGTCACTCATGTCCATCTAAACTTTCTGACAGCGAGATGGGATCAGCATTGGTGAATCCATCTCCAACTCCTACGCACGTTTTCCTCAATAATTTAGCGCTTCAACCCGCTGGGAGATCTCACATCTTCTTTTTGCCTTCTCAATCCCACTGACTTTCCCTATCCCGCTCTCCTGGCGGCCTTAAAAATCCTTTTGCACTTAAAATGTTGCAGATATTACCCATGTCTGCCCCTTTAAACTTCACAAGAAAAGGGCCTGTAATCTTGCGGATTTGTTGGAAAAGTCCCTATGTTGTCAGAATAGCAATTTACCTGCCACCCATCCACATCCTTCCTCTCTCCCTTACTGTCTCATCTCTACCTTGCGACTAAACTTGTACCTGTCAGAAGAAATGTTCCCGGCACTTTCTCCTCTTGCCTCCTTCGCTGCTCTCTTGATCCTCTTGCCTTTCCTAGCTGTCCATACGACCGTCATCCAATCAAATGTGCCCAATTCATTCCCGCCTAAACCCGCTCCTCATCCCATCACTAACACTCGGAAATAACTTCTACTCGTGGCGCGTCCCTCTTAAAATTCCCCTCTCCCTGTCATCTTTCCGGCTATCATTTGTCGATTCAGTGGCAAACATCCACCCACCTTTCCACTTAGTGCATATATAGGACATGGTGCGCGCTGTCACGGGGAGGCAGGGGAAGGCTCATATTGGGGGGAGCCAGGAGACAGGTGGGCTAGCGGAGGAAATGAGGCCAGTGAGGTGCTCAGAGAGGAGAGGTGTGCAAGGAGGTGGTGGGTGGACAGAGACACCAGTCCTTGTTAGGAAGACAGAAATACAATGGGCTGCATTGTCACGTGATTTATGTACAACTATACATCAATACAGTGGTAATTGTATTGTTTTCATGGCTTTAAGTTTACCTGAATAGTTGAAAAAGAAGTATATATGTTATAGTGTTTATTCAGCATGACTAAATGCCTATACAGAAATATGATTGATATGTATTAGATCTTTCGTGATACCATTTGTATTTTTTTATTTGTTCATTTGATCATTTCCATAATTTTGGTAAGAAAAGAAAAGCACAATATATTGTAAAAGTCACATCTAAATGCAAGACCAGATGGTTAATGGAGTAACAATTTTATTTTTCAGCACCACGGACAGTTCCTCTTTTTTTCTTTGAAACCTGTCCCATACAGTTAACATCCACATTCATCTTATTGTACATGTATTCTGCATTTAACTATGCAGTGTTGTATACATTCTATTAGAAATGGTGTAAGAGACAAACAATTTCAAGGTTATTCTAAGTCAATCACAGTGATGGCTGTAACTCAGGCACATTACTGCAGCTAATTTCCACTAAACATCCATCTTTAGTGATGAAGACCTAATGTTGAAACATAATGTTGTAGCTCTTCATGCTGTCAGGGAAACCATCTGTAGCTCAGGAAATATTTTGACATCTAACTTAGCCACAGCTGTGATAAGGAAGAATAACCAATTTGCATTTTTTAACATGATTGTTAACGCAGACCTCACTTACTTAAACTGAGTGCTGATGGCACAGAGGAAAGCAATTGTTATGAAGTGTTTAAAAATCCAGAAGCAAAGGATGCACAACACAGAGGAAGGTTCACATTAATAATCAGGAGACACCGAGTGACACCAAAAAGGCCTGGGCCATATACGAACAGAGCAGCTAAAAGAAGAAAGGCTCCCCCAGAGATCTGGAGAGCTCAGGAAATAAGAAGAAACACAGGAACAAACCGCCTTGGGGGAAACAGTAATACAATATATTTTATTACTGTTTCAAAGTGTGTTAATTACTGGTGGCAACATGATTTTAAGTGAATGAACAGAGTTTAGCCAGTGCATCCATGGGTTTAAAATTGAGAGAACTGGAGAACTGATGAAATGAAAGTGAAAGACAGAGCTAGCACAAAGCTTCAACTTAATGCACCCTTTTCACTCAGAGAACCTCACAGAATCACCCGTGTGCCCATTGAAAGCACTACAATGTAATCACTACAACTGATTGATTTTTTAAAAATTATTGTGATCATTTAATTAATGAAAATAATTCACAATTATTTTCATTAATTATACAGCCCTATTTAGCCCTACTCACGATAATTACTATATTGACTTATCATTCAGTATATAAAAGATGAAACAATGTATTTTGAGGCTCACTATTTATTGTGAGCACTTTTTCTTTGAAATAGTGGGGAGGTTTTAGCCATAATAATTGCTATGGCTAATTATCGAGTCATTCTGCCATTTATTTGTGAGTTGCAGCCCAGGCCTTTTAATGATATTGTATATTTTAAAAAATGGTTTACTGGGATTACACTGCTTTGTGTCAGTGACATAAAGTAATTTCAATATTATCGTCTGTCGCAATATATTGGAAGGAAGGAAGACCCAGGACACGCTGGAGGGACAGTGTCTCTCGGCTGGCCTGGGAACGCCTCGGAGTCCGTCTGGAGGACCTGGTGGAAGTGGCTGGGGAGAAGGAAGCTTGGGAGCCCCTGCTTAGACTGCTGCCCCCGCGACCCGGCCCCTGATAAGTGGAAGAAGATGGATGGATGAATGCAATATATTGATGTAGAAATATATCAGGCTTCAAAATGACAGTGACAGGCCTAGCACTAGCTCTAGTTAAGATATTTGTGGTAGCAATGGAATATCATTAGATGTTCCATTTCTCTTCAGTACATATTGACCAACAAGGGACTGTGAGCTTCTGTTTGTTTTCACTTTTGATCTGTTGCTGCTCTTGATTGCATAAAGTGGACCTGTCCTTGTCACTTTACTAAGAAGTGAAGAAGTATAGTAGTGATGATATTACTATTTTTGTGTGTTGTCAGAGATTGCTGCTGTATTCCGCTCTTATGATTCAGATGTAATCTCTTCTCTTTCCTCACAGGAGGCCTTTCTTCTATACCTGATATATACCTGAGCATATACACGCTCTCATGCTATTCTCTGTCTCACCTGTTAGTGATGTGGCGCCACACCATTATTACTCGCAACAGGTTTTCACAGTGGAGGTATTTTTCTTATATCTCTACCCTTAGTCTCATTTTCAACCTCATTCCTCTTTTATCTGGGTTTTTAATCTTGCTCGGATGCCCTCTCTCCTCATGCTTGGAGTACAGTGCATGGCAAACACAAACTGCTCTTAGGGGTGGGTGAAGTATTGAAGTGTACGGGTGGACCACAGAGCAGGGAATGAAGGAAGGAAGGAGTACTGGATGAAGGAGAGTGCAGTAATAGATTCATAGGACTGGGTGGAGCTGTGTTCACTGGAACCCTCTGATTGTGGTTCATGTTGATTTCATAAAATAAATATAATATTGGCAGTACTGTTTAAAAAATATATTTTTTGAGAGTTGTTTTTTCTGACACAGACTATTATTCAATACACTGCTTTGGCCCCATTATCTACCTGACCTAGAGAACTCAGCAACTCTGCAGTTACTGGTGCTTGGAAAAGTACATTTATGTATGAAAACATGTAAGTGACCCAAGTAAAATGTAGAAATTGATGTAGTGAAATGTGACAGAATCAAAAGGTACTTAGTATTACTTTTTATAATAATGCATTAATATTATTCCAGATGCTCAAAGTCACTTTACAGTTTTGTACATTATTCATTCACTTTACACTGGCAAGAAATTGTTGTAACGACAGATCCAGCGCCCCCAGCATCAAATTCATACTAGGCATTGTGGGAGAAGTGTTTTTCCCACAGGTCTCCCATCCAAGTACTTACCAAGCCCAGCCCTGCTTAGCTTCTGAGTTCTGATGAGATCAGACTTTGACAAGGAGTTTTGGCCACACTTTTTATGTAGAAAACCTTCAACTGCCAATCTGTGGACTATTTTATCAAACAGTATTTCATATTTTCTATTTTTTTCTACTTTTGTGTTGTTTGTTTAAAAAATTCTTTGTTTGAAAATGGATGTTTCAAACTGCTAAGGCCATATGAGGTGTTGAATAAAAAAATAAATTAAGATATATGAAAAACATCTTTCAACCAGAGTGTCTATTGTAAAATTAGAAAAAAAATTCCACACAGTGACCAGTCCACTGTCTAGTCCCACCCCTTCTTTGGATTGAATGTCTTAGCAGTTATCAGATCTTTAAGCAGACAAAGTATGGCTTGTCTGTAACCTTTTATGGACAGCCTTTGAATCACACCCCAATTACAGACTAATAGAGTCAACATTGTGCACAGCAGTCATGAATACAGCACATCTGATCTGGTCTCAGCATGCAAAATAAGGGGACCATTGTAAAATATATTATCTGCTGAGATTTCCCTGCTCTTGACTTCTATAAGGAATTTATTGGTCGTTCTCTGTGGTGGGTCTGAGATGAGAGAGAATAATAAAACAGCTCAGACGTGTTATGAATTAAGTAATGACTTCAGTTACCCACAGTTAACCCTTGTTGATTTTCTCCATCACCAACTAAAGATTTTACATTTGCTGTAATTTGTCCAGGACTGTTTGAATATTTGAATCTCTCCCTCTCTCTTTCTCTCTCATGAGACAGACTTTTCTAATTGCTACTTTTTGTTTTGGCAGTCGGCTCTTCTTAATCCTTGCCAGAGAAAATATGTTATTACTGATGCCAAATTAAATTGAAAAATTTTGATGCAATATGAATGTGCTTGAGCATGATATCGGCTTCCTGCCAAACTGTTGATAAATGTGTCTTGGCTGAGCGTTGATTCTCTCCCTCTGAGACGCATGCCAGGTTAACTTTTACTTGTAGCATCTGTCCTTGACCATGACAGTGTATTTAATAAACAAATCATCATAGTCACAATCTTATGCTGATCCTCTCATGTGTCTATAATACAATGACATCAGTTTCAGAGCACTAAGTGTATGTAATAAAGGCTTATCTCTATCTGGAAAGGTGTGCTGTCACTAATATTTTTGACTTTGAGCAAAAAGCTTTTGCATGGATCAATATTTTATGACGTTCAGAGATTCATAGTGTTCTTTAATTCTCTCTTGTACTCATTGCTCAGCAGCTACTCTGTGTGCGCATAACCATTTGGGAAGTACAAGGGTATAGTCACTTTCTCACTTCTCTACATGCCCAAATCAGATGACCTCTTTATTTATCCAGGCATTCGAGTTATTAGATGAATTTATGGTACTTTTATTCTTTAATGTGAAAAGTCTGTATTTGATCAATGTTTGGGAGCTCCAATGGATTGGTCGAGCATCCTTCTTCAGATCTTGGTCAGAAACTTGTTGATAAATTGTGTAAAGAAGGAAAAACTTGAAAAGGTGCATATTGGACTATTCTATTTTCTGATCTTATAATGGTGTTTCCACATCACACACATACCTAGAGGCAGAGTTCTTTTCTCAGGCTGAATACACTCTGTAAAACCTTGTGATGTCATGTAGTAATACAAGTGCTTCCCTGTGTTTTTAAACTCCATACACCTACATTAGAATCATTTGGATAAAAACTATCGCTTCATGACATCACAAGATGGAGTATTTTGAGATTGTAGACAGACTAATAATAAAGGGTTACTCAAACATATGTGAATGAAACTAAACTCAACAACAGGTATGTGTTTGATGGGTAAAAACATTTGTCTGTTTTGTGTAATGTAGGACCTATGACATTAAGAATTTCTTGAAATGAATAGTAAAGTTCATGTGCAAAACTGTGCCAAAGGTGGTCCTTTGTCTGTAAAAGTGACTTTGGGCTAAGTTTGAACAAAGTGGACTGTATGAGTGGCCAATCCTTCAGTGAGAGTTAATACAAGGTGTGTGATCTATAAAGATGTGCAGCACTGTCTGGCCAAATGACAGAGCGACCACACAAGGTCAGCTCAAAGTCCTTTATCAGAACATGGATCTGTCATGTCACTGCTGCTGCCCCAGGCCCTCATCTCACTCTAATGTATCTGATACCACAGTGTGACTCTCACCTCTGCCCTGGTCCAATATCAACCCTGGGAGTTTCTAGTATCAAACAAATACAAGTTTGAAAGGCCCTATATTACACAAAAATGACTCTTGTGAGCTTTTAGCCATGTTATAATGCTGTTACCTCATCAAAAACATAATGGAGTAGTGTTTTTTCATTTTCATATGTTTGAGTGACCATTTGTTATTAATCTGTGTACATCTGCAAAGCTCAAAATGCTCTGTTCCACCTTGTGATGTCATGAACTAGTAGTTTTAAAGTTAACAGCAGTTACCTTTTACCTTTTGTTCAATAGAAATGAGCAGTTCTACGGCTGACATTATCCAGATGATTCTAGTGAAGTGTTATGGAGTTTAAAAACACACTGAAGCACTTGTATTACCACATGACATCACAAGGTGGAACAGAGTGTTTTCAGTCTGAGAGAAGAACTCAGCCTAAATGTGCAGGGTTTGTGTGTTAAACATGTGTGAATGAAACAAAGCACAACTCCAGGTATGTTTTTGATGAGCAAACAACATTTTAACACAGTGTAATACGGCTCCTTTAAGTAGAGCAGTGGACTATTAGCTTATAAGTCAAACAGTAGCCCACCCCCTGAACTGTAACTCTGCTGTCATTCAGTAAAGTTGAGGTTTGAAGCTGGATTAGTGGTGTGTCTTCTTACCGCTCGGAGCTGACCTAAGACAGATGTAGTATTTCTGGTGAGGGCTGAGGGCATCCTGACAGGGTCTACATGACTTACTGCTACTGAGAACTCTTCAAATACCAGTTCTGAGTTATATCTGACTTTTCATGTTATACAACTGAACTTCATCGCAAATAACTTCATTCATTTAAATTTGCTTGTTTTGCTATGTTAACTGTTATGACTGTGTTTGCTAATGTACATTATGTCATCATGGTAACTTCTAAACATTCCACCCATAGAGATGCACACAGAACACCCCCAGCCTGATGTCACTGCAAAGTATCACTAAAAGGACAAAGTGGAATCACAATTAGGCGGCACGGTGGCTGAGTGGCAACACTCAGGCCTCACAGCAAGAAGGTTGCGGGTTCGATCCCCGGGTCGCCCGGGCCTTTCTGTGTGGAGTTTGCATGTTCCTCCCCGTGTCTGGATGGGTTTCCTCCAGGTACTCCGGTTTCCCCCATCAACCTAAAACATGCCCGCACCCCTATGAACTAACATCAAGGACCATGTTGTCCACCCTCCTGTGGGCTCACCACCTGCAGAGGGGTTCAGAGGGGTTCATAGGGGGGGTCAGGTGCTATGAGGATTGGGCAGTAAGATGCCCCCGTGACCCAGCTGGATTAAGTGGGAGAAGATGGATGGATGGAATCACAATTAGTGCTTTATCAGGAACCACTATGCATCAAAATGTGTTACCAAAATATATTGAAATAATTCATTATGGTATACATTTTTAATATTGTTATATTTAAATGAAGATATTGATCATGTCTTCCCCTGTTACATGTATAAGCCCATTAAACACTGAAGGATGGTCTGTGTGAGTCTATTGCTAATCTATATATGCACAAGTTTATATGTGGACACAAACAGCCCTAACTCACCATGGGACACATTCTATAAAGTGAATATTGAATTAGCTGTAATGCTCCAGAAAGCATAGGGGCAGGGTCCATCAGACATATTGACTGGGATTACAGCGGCTGATAACTCACACCTGCCCAGAACCGCACACAGGAGCACACACATTATTGAATGAGTACAGGTGGTGCTCTGTGGTCTGCTGTGGTAGTAATAGCCTCATTATTCATTGGGCTGCTGTGCTTATACACTCAGCCACGCCAAATGGAGTAAAACCAGGGCCCTGTGCACACGCAAACACATTCTCGCACACACACATCATATTTCTTTCTCCAATAGGTGACCTACATTGGATCTGAAGAAGATAACTTTAACACAAGTGGTACCCTTGACCAAAGCCTGTTAGTATTGACAGCGGTGTCTATAAGCTGCCTAGAAGACCTTAGTTTGCAAGGGCCCATGGGAAATCATACAATAGAAGTTTGAGTAAAAAATAAATCATACTAAACTCAGAAGGTTAAGGCATTGCCTAAAAAGTCACAAGCTCCATGTCTGGGTAAGTTTAAAATGAATGTATTATACATGGAGGAAAATAGATCTTGCTAACGCAGAGGTCGTCAGTTCGTCCCAGGGCAGTTACAGGAGTTGAAGTTTCTACTCTTTGACTGAGGAGAGAATGAATAATGGCTTTGAGAAGTTTACTCTATCTGTATAATTGTATTTTTATTAAAGGTGCTGGAGCAGGATACATACCATAACAAGTTCACACTCCATTCTTTTTCCTGGATCAAAAACTGCCCAAGGTCAGTTCATGTAGTGCAGATAGCAGATATCAGAAAGCAAAACTGTTCCACTTTGTAACATCATTAGGAGGTAATCCAAGCGTGCTCTTCAATGTTTTTAAAGTACACACACATACACTCGCACACACACACACCTTGCTTGATTTATACTGGTCTTTCTGCACTAATCCCCAGTGTGGATAAGTTTATGTGAGAAAGAAAGATTAGAAAAACTCTTTGCCAAATGAACCAAAGAGTTCTGTACCAATTGCCAGTATGGACCTTATTTAGGATTATTTTTACAGAATATATACCAGATCCACTGCAAAGTTCCAAAATACGCCTAGTTTGGTAGCAGGCATATACGGTAGCTCTGGTTTATTCTAAACTTACTGTGCTCAGACTTTTTCCTCTTTGCTGGAGTGTGCTGGTCCACCACTAGGGAAGAATTCAATCAGTTCTTTGCAGGTCACCTCTTTCTTGTTGCTATTCATGAGAGAGTCAAGAGAAATTGAGCTGAGCTTGTAGAGCCGTAGGAGAAGGCCGTCTGATTGGATTTGTACGATGCTTTTCAGAATAAACCTGAATTGTCATTGTTGTCCTGACCTTATTTAGAGACAAGACAATGGAAACAGAGCAACTCAGCTAATTATTGAGGCCAAAAGGGACCTCATTATGTAAGTGTAATAATAGAAGAGAGAGTATCTGGGAAAGGCCAGTCTCCGTAGAGGGTAGCATAACATATTTGACTGTATGAGTTACCAGAATAGGAGAGATGCACTTTGGTGAATTACTATGCTAAGTAATTTAAAAACTTACACTGGTGGTTCGATGCAAGTTTTTTTTTTTGTACTCCAGGTATGACGATACTCAGAATTCATATTATATTTATGGTCTAAATTGGCAAAATATATAGTTTTTATTATTTTTACAAAATCAAATGAAGTGATTTTAACTTCATGTTGTATATGTTTACTTCAAACAGAATATTGAGCTCATTATGACGATATGTAGCCATCATCTTGCATGTTAAATGAGGGGGTGGTGGAAAGAGCAAATTTGTGCTCAAGTACTGCTTCCCAGAATTTACTTAAGCAAAAAATACACATGCTAAGTACTAGTTACTTGTAATTTTTAACCAATTTAAATAATTTAGTTTCAAACCATAATCTGGTAGAGCAGACGATGCAGTGATGTTGTGGGTTTAGAATGGAGCTGAGACAGCCTTGGTTTGGGAAAATTAGGACTTGCGCTGTACTCAGTATTCATATGATTAATAAAAATAATACATCCTTATTTATAAAGGACTTTTAAAAACAAGGTTTACAAAGTTCTGTACAAGAAGCAATGAACAATACAAAGCATACAAAAACAGTTAATGGTGCAAACAAATCAGTTAATTATAATAAATAAATAGAAATAGAATAAAAAGAAATAAGGAATAAAATCAAGCTAAAAACACGGAAAGCCAACCTATAAAAATGGGTTTTAAGAAGTGATTTAAAAGATGATACTGATAGTGCAGCCTTATTTCCTCAAGCAGGTTGTTCTAAAGCCGAGACGCCTGGACTGTAAAGGCTCAGTCACCCTTTGTTCGGAGCCTGGACTTTGGAAGAGCGAACAGGGACCTACCTGAGGATCTAAGGGTGCGGGAGGGCTCGCATGGAGTTAAAAGTTCTGAAATGTAAGTTGGTGCAAGACCTAAACGAGCTTTAAAAGTGATCAGTAAAATCTTAAAATCAATTCTAAAACACACAGGAGCCAGTGAAGGGAAGCTAAAACAGGGCTAATGTGCTGATGTCCGTTAAAACCGGTGAGGAGCCGAGCTGCTGTGTTCTGATCCAGCTGGAGGTGGGAGATGGATTTGGAGTCAAGGCCAGAGTGGAAGGAGTTACAATAATCTGGACAGGAGAAAATGAGCGCATGGATGACTTTTTCAGGATCAGGGCAGGAGAAGATAGTTTTGATTTTGCTAATTGTGCGGAGGTGGAGAAAACAGGAGTGGGTGACTTTTTCATATGAAGATGGAAGTTGAGGTTATCAATGTAACTAATTACAATTATATGGCTATAATTTTACTCAAAGTACAACTACAGGTTTTAAAATTTACTCAAAAAAGTACAATTACCAAAACTGTCTTCTCAGTTATATTAATGTGAGTATTTGTAGTTACTTTCCACCCCTGGATTTATAGTCATTATAAACTGGAGTTTAAAATTGTAGTTGTTGTATTTGTTGTTCATTGAAGTAATAGTTTTTCTACATGATAATTAAACTTCTGACCAAAGCCACAACCAAAATACTGTACGTGTACCGTGAATAGTGTGGATTATTTGTTGTCCACCTGCTTTGGCCAGTGCACTGTCTGAATGATGGGTTCCCAGTGCTTCTTGCTCCTCTTGTGTCAGGATTTGCATCGGGGTCATGTTGATTGGTTGCTTCGCTGTCCTCTGGGAGATGCTCTGCTCCCCTGCGTCTCTAAAGACAAGCCTTATTAATAGATGGATCTGAAAACAGCAGCTCACGCTCTGTATAGAAGTGGTCACAGTTGGTTCATTTCCTGTTTTTGCAATATTGTATTTACACCCACTTGAACTATTGCTTGCATGTTACAATAATATACATGACTAGAGGAAATTGTCCAGGATCATTTGCCTGAGTGCTGCTTAAATGCTGACATATAGCTCTTGTAACCATGAAGGCATTAAGAGTCATTACTTTGCATTAGAATTGCCCAATTCAAACAGTCAGCAAAGACGAGCAACTTATGGACACGATTGTTATTGCTCAAGGTGGTGCTCACAAATGCATTTTATCCCACTAGTAATGACCGCACTGATGATGATGGCGGTTTCCACATGAGTTGGGAGAGAATTGTAGTTTGAAGAAGATTTGACAACAAGGGGGTGAAAGAGGAGATTGAAAGTGCTCCAGGGAGATGTGGAGGTATGATAGGCCCAGATCACCCACTGCTTGTGAGGATTCTTGTCAGCCCTTGAAACACATGATTGATTTAGTCGCCCGTGTAATCATTATCTTTCTGCATCTGAATATTTCATTGTTTCACTGTGTCAGCTCTGGTTGAAGCTGTATTTTGCGTTTGAGTGTTTGACAAAAACTAGGTTGCAATGCGTAGTAGTCTTATGAAAAAAAGAAAAAAAAAGTTTGATAAATTAGTTTACAGTAATTCTATTATGTTTAAGAATAAATCCGATAACTTTCATCATGACAGTTTCATTATAAAAAGAAGTGTGAGACTGATGGGCACAGCTTCAGTGAAGAGCACCATACCTCATTTAACAATAACATTTTATTTTTAACAAAATCATATCAGAACAAAAATATGCTAATAAAATTCTGAAACATTTCAGTGTTTTTTGACTTCAGTGTTTGTGTTTGTACAAACTCGTGTGGCTGAAATAGGTTTTATCCCTCTGCTCTTCTTTCTTCTCTTTCTTAGTCCATTTGGTGACATTGTTTCTCTGATTGTTCTTTTCATTCACTTACCTTTTCTATGATACACACATTTAAACTTGCTGTGGACTAATGCTTGTGTTATGGCATTACTGACTTTTTCATACTGTTAAAGAAGACCCGTTGGGCATGTGTCTGCTATGTAGTTAGCTATGACACAATTATGTTATAGATTATGAATTATTATGTTATGATCCATCTAATTTATTTAAAATAACCAAAGAAGTCTGCTGACTGTGTTGGAAATCCGCAGTGCCCAGTGGGAGCTCACATTGCTGTAAACTTCATCACAACAAAGCTGCCGAATCCTACGTGTATCACAAATTAAGAAACAAAGTACAGTGCAGTGGGCATATATAACTATGGAGGTTAAAATGGGAATTGACTATAACATGGTTAAAAGCTCTGAAAAGTCCATTTTGCATAATCAGTCTGCTTTAAAGCTAAACTTAAGGCAGGAGGTAAAAATATTGTTGATCGTAGCGTTATGTTGTTTTGAACTGAAATTTAACTTGAACGTTTCAGGGGATTTGTAGTGTAAATAAAATGTTATTAATGTTATTTTTAAGCTATTTTAAGTACAGTTCTCTTACATCTGTCCTTCTCCTTTTCAACTATTTGCCTTTCCTCCTATTGCCACATATTAGATGGCTTTCCCTTATATCCTCCATTTCTTTTATCATCTTTCCCTCAGCACAATTCTTCATCCTTAGCTTTTTGTACCTGTTGTTCCTCTATCTGCCCCTTATAATGCATATTTATTGTCTCTGGTCGGCTCTCATTGTGTATGTGCGCTGTGTCTGCTACATGTGTAAATCTGCTGGCTCCCAGGGCTAACATACAGCCTTGTCTGCTGTCACTAGCAACACAAACAACTATTATTTACTGTGTGATTTATTTATGAATTAAGTCTTTTAACTTTTTGCTTACATCCATTTCCCCGGGCGTGGAGGATGGCAGGGTTGATTAATTGTGAGAGGGATAGTGCAGTACAACGCGTACTGTACATGCACACACATGCACACACACACAAACGCACACACGGGACATTAGCATCGCACCTGCACTTGGAAAAGGACAGGCACAGACGCGGAATACTGAGGCCCATTTACCAGAAGGACAGTGGCACTTTTCTGACTATTGAGTGGAGTCTTCTGGGGCAGACAGAATAGACTACGAATCAAAAACAATCAACATCTCCACTAGCCACAAATCAGGATACTCCCAATAGTAACAATATCACAATTCAGCTCTGCAAGTTTCACATCGTATGGAATCGCGAATAATAATTTATGTGTACATGGTATGGTATGGTATATGGTATGGTACTTTTGGTTGTTTTTCTGTATCACCAAAGTGGTATGGGCTGGAGATGGACAAATAGAAATGCCTTAATATATATCTTAATAATCAGAGGATATACAATCCAACTGAAATGTGCTAAAAACATATCTTTCAATTTATTAGTGGAGCGTTAAGTAAATGTGAAAGGACTTTAAAACTACCCACACAAGTGCAGAAGCCTACGATAGATAAGCAGTAATATAAATGCCATTTGACAAGCATTGTGATTGCGATTAAATTTGCTATTTTTGTTTTTGATTCTGTTCAAAGAATTGATAAGAAGACAACTGACAAAGATTGACAAAAATAAATTATATTTCAGGTAATGTTTGTATAGTTTTAAACTGCAGGGTCCACAGTTTTTTATACAGAATAAGGCAGGATATTTGGTTATTTGTGGAGAACTTGTGGTACATCAAAAATTGTAGACTTTTTGATTTACTAATTGCGTCCATTCAAATTGTGACAACATACTATAAATCATTTGAAGATATACTGTACAAAAAATTATCATTTTGCTGGCCTTTTTTTTTACAGGTCACATAAGGTTGAGTAGATAGTTCATTATCCCCAAACTGTGCTGACTAGCAATTTCCTTGATTTATGTTGACACTGTTGCCAGTACAGTCAGGGCGTGAAATCACTGCAGAATGATACTGAACACAAGTCTGTTTAAATGTAGCCTTTATTCCATAATTATAGTGAGAGAAAAAGACCATCATTGTTCATTTGTGCCCCTCTGACTGGACCCCTGGCTCTGCTGCTCCTGGGGCTGCTCCCCTGGGTGTGCTCTGGATGTGAGGGAGCAGTAATGCGACTATTTAAGGTGCTCTAGTCTATGACATATTTGGAGGAAAAAGTAACACTATAGGCGACTCCTTTAACTCTAAACCAAAGAAATAGTGTATTTTAAATGTTCAGGGCTCTACATTACCATGACCAGTGTGGCATTAGAGTACTCAAATTTAGTTTTGAATAATGAGTAACTTAACATATTTACTTTGTTTTCCCAGGTAATCTCACACTAATTCCATTTTCATATCAGTATTATGATTTAGGTATGACCCAGCTGGTCAGAGGTTGTCCTGCTTCCAGTGACGGTGACGGGAGCCATGTAGTGCACCCCCTCCCCCAGTGCACGGCCCCTGCATCCCCCGCCCACACCCTCCTCTGCCTCTGTGGAATCTTATAGTGCTACACTCTGCAGCTTATACTAAATGGTGTTCATTATCAAGTTTGCTTGTCTTGAACTTTGGTTAACTTGTTTTTTCACACAGTTTGAATGTTTGATATTCTGGTGTGAGCCAGTTGAAGAATAAGTCAAGGGGAGATACACATTTCTAAATGGCTTCATATTTCAGGAAGCAGTTATTATTACATAACCTAAGTTCACAGTATAAACCGTGTCAGTTTACTTTAGCCTACTGCATAATTGCAGTTACACCACGTAGTGTGTGTGGTGCGACCCTAACCGCGGGTGAACTAAACTTTAGTCCTGGAGGTTCCCTTTGGAATTTCATTACCTGTGCTGGGTGCTTATTGATTCTGTTATATACACTAGGCCGAGGAGCTGCTAAATTATTCAGTCTGGTTAAATAGGGTTGTTCCATTATTCAGAAGCGTGGCACAGTGTAATTAATATTGTAGAGATATGTGACAGGCCGGGTGGCATTTCACTCAGTGACTCCCACTTTCTCCCAGTGTCTTTGTTGTTTTCTCCTTCTCTGTTTGTCTTCACACACACACACACACACAAGCACACACACACCACACACACATGCACGCACATACCACACACACATGCACGCACATGCCACACACCACACACACATGCACGCACATACCACACACCACACACACATGCACGCACACAAAAACACACACGCGCACACACACACACACACCACACACACACACACACACACGCACACACACACACACACACCACACACCACACACACATGCACGCACACAAACACGTGCATGTGCACATACACACATACACACAGTCTTTCATTCTCTAAAGAAACTTTGTGAGGTTTGCTCTCCTGCTTGTTTTGTTTTATTGTTCCAATTTATTTTGCTCTTTCAGACCCTTTTTTGTTCATAACTTTTGTTTTCTTCTGCTTTGAAGGTAATGAAAATCAAGCTGAGACCACAACTTTGTAAAGGTCTCATTAATGGTTTAGTACATATTTAAAACATTCTAAATACCATTTAAATGCAAGTGGAAAACATAAGACAGTAATAACATATATATAGATAAGCATATCATCATGACAAATTGTCTAATGTGTCTTTTACTCTTATAGTCACATATAGAAAACAATTCTGTTAGTAGAACTGCATCTTTGTTCATATCTTTACTTCTTTATATAATGGGTTACTTTTCCCACCTGTAAAAACTGTTCTGTAAACAGACCTGGGAAGAAATTTTTTGATGAGGAGCAGGAAAATGTCTTTGTAGCAGTATACAATAGTTGACTGTACTGCATATTTGCAAGAACCTTGGGTAGGATGCTGTCAAACAATTGTGCTATTATGAAATTTATTGATATGCTTATTTTTATGCCCTTTGTTAGTGTAGCCCGAAGTAATAAGTAAAACACATAGAAATGCTATTTCTGTACATCAACACAACACAGTATAATTACAACAACCTAAAAAATAAGCAGATCCATCAGCTCTCTCACCATCAACCACATTTGATTCTGGTTTCATTGGGCCGCTGTAAAATTCCCCTTGATTCTCTCACAAGGACACTGAAACCTTTTAAAAGGATAGCCCAAAAACTATCAATCCTTGGAACATAACTCATTGTGTCTTCTTAAATGCAAACAGCAGAATTGGTTAGTGAAATTTAAGTATATGATGAATTTTATCTATGCCCGAACACACTCGATATTTCATTGCCTTGGCCGTGCCGTCCCCTCCTTCACAGAGCCAATTAGGAGCCATCTTACCCTGCTCTCCGTGCGCTCCTCGTCCTCCAGCCTGTCAAAGCTTTTGACAAAACAGGAGAGAGCACACTTCAAACGCTGTTGTCTTATTTTGCTGCTTTTTCCTGAGCCCAGAGTGAAACTACAGAAGTCTTGGAATGACAACATAGAGAACTCAAAAGGGGCCTATGCATTTTATGTGCTACCTTGGCTTAGAAGAAGAAAGGTTTATGAGTTTGTAAGAGTGTTTATGTTGACATCAAACAATTGTGGGTAATTTGTGTGACAATGTAAAATTGTATTTGGCCTTCTATTGACCACCAATGCTTAAATGCTTTTTTAAAATTTTCCATTTGTTAAATCAACAGTTTTGTTAAGACCTGTGAGGCAACTGCTGTTGTGATTTTGGGTTCTACAAAAATTTATTAAATTGAAGATTAGATTTGATCAAGCCAAACCAGTTTTCAATATCAAACACTAAGTCTGATTGATGGTATTTTATCCATCAAACTTTGAAAAACAAGTTACAGTATTTCCATACTGTGAAACAGGTTGAAAGCCCTCTACCACAAAAGTTACATAGTGCACCTTTAACCAAACCCTCTCTGTGTGCTCCTGCCTCTCTGTGTGTGCTCCTGCCTCTCTGTGTGCTCCTGCCTCTCTGTGTATGCTCCTGCCTCTCTGTGTGCTCCTGCCTCTCTGTGTGTGTGCTCCTGCCTCTCTGTGTGTGTTTGCTCCTGCCTCTCTCTGTGTGTGTGCTCCTGCCTCTTTGTGTGTGCTCCTGCCTCTCTCTCTGTGTGTGTGCTCCTGCCTCTCTGTGTGTGCCCCTGCCTCTCTGTGTGCTCCTGCCTCTCTGTGTGTGCTCCTGCCTCTCTGTGTGTGCCCCTGCCTCTCTGTGTGCTCCTGCCTCTGTGTGTGCTCCTGCCTCTGTGTGTGCTCCTGCCTCTGTGTGTGTGCTCCTGCCTCTCTGTGTGTGCGCAGTGCCTCTCTCTGATCCAGCTCCTCATCTTTCTGCTCTTTTCTATCCTCTTGTGCTTCTGATCATTATAATCCAAGTTAGGGAAAGTAAACAACTATTTTTCACCCACCGTTTATGAGTGAAGCTTAAGCCCTGATTTAGTGCATGAACATCGCACTTGTTTCTGTCACCAGTGATAATGCACATATGCATTAGGTTTACTATATTGTACAAACTCATTCCAAACTTGTGTGAATTTCTTCAGAATTATTAGTCCTATCAGCATAAAATAAAAACTATAGTGACCCTGACACCTGCCCTTTATGCCTGAAGTCCATGTCTCTGTTTTTAATAAGATTGAAGAAGCTCAAATCGAAAATTGAGATCAATGTGGGGGGGAAAAAAGTGTTGTTTTTTTATCCCATATTGTCCAGCCCTACGCCCACCCATATCACCTAGCCCATGTTATTGTTTATTTATTATACAAATTGTGGCAGCAAAATTGTATGCAGTCAATCTGGTATACATTTCTATACCTGCACCTTTCCCCTGCCTAACTAAGTAAACCTCCATGTTGTTTGCTTCTTCAGTTTTTCTCAGTTAAATTTTGGTGTGAAACAAGGTGTTAAATGTGTAGGCTTACTTAAGTGTGTAAAGAATGATACTCCTAAAATACTGTCTACCAAGATCCATGTGAACTTACTGTAGCTTCACAGCAGCACCCCATGTTCTGCTTTCAAGATTGAGGATTTTATTGGGAACGTTTTATCCACGGAATGGTTCAGTTACACATAATACGTTTTTTCAAATACTTTCTACATTTTTCATGCGCTCTTTGCTTCTTGTCATTGGAATCTTTGCTGGTATTTGTGTGCTATTGTGTGTGTGTTGTTTAAGTTCCTTTTCACATTGGCTTTCACTTTCACTTTACTGTCCTACTGTCCTGTGCTTTGTTCCTTTCCTCAGCTGCTTGTTAATAATTTATTTGATGTAAAATAACACATTGTTGATGAGTCATTGTCTACCATCCGACCAGACTGCAAATCTGGGCCCAATTTGTGGAAAGCATCATTGCCACATTTCATTTTTACAAATATGTTGTTTGTTGTTACTCGTGTAATAAAGGTCTTAAAGAGAAGTCATCCTTTGTTTCTGGAAAAAAGCTGTTAAAAGATAAACATTAGCTGAGATTTTGGTAATAGCACTAATCTATAATTAAATAAAAATGAAAATTGACCTTTGCTTTGTGAGTTCTGAATACTGAATAACTAGTTTCATAAATAAGTGAACCATTTATAGCATTCAGAGAGATATGATATGTGCTTTAGGAGGAGATTTGTCCTTCATTGTGGGAGATGGCCTGTCTCAGGTTGCTAGGTTACCAGTAAAGATGAAAAAAGGTGACACAATGATCACATATACATTTCTATATTAGTTTATTCGCCCATTGTATAAATATAGTGCTGTCACAACATGCAGCTAAAACTTTAAAAGTATAGGTCCCTTTGGCATGGTCTTTGAATAAGCCAGGTTGCCAACTGTGTTAATAGTTTTTCTTAGGAAGTGATAATAATGTTTTATAATTGTGAGAGTTTCTCTGGAGTTTGCTTTGTTCTCACCATGAACCGTAAAAGTGTGAAGCAGTGTGAGTTAAAAGAAACATTATGATGGTTCCATAGGGGATGTCAGTGATGTCATTGTATTTTTATCTCTTGGAGTGAGGGACTGAAGTTGTAATGTGTAACTTGAGGCATCACAATCTGTATTTAATGTCTGCTTTTGATTATATTTTAATACATTAGATCTTAATATATTTTAAATCATATTGTGTGTTTAAAGCAAACAGTTCCGTCTCGAAACAAAGCCTACATTTATCAGATCGGTCATTTGGCACCTGAACCTTGTGGTGTATCCAGGTTATCCCGGGCCAGCTGTCCCTGTCAGCTTTAGCATGCAGCCTGCTGCTCCGTTACACCGAGGGCTTGTTCAGGGCAGACCCACTACTCATCATTTATCATACTCCAAGCTCTTCAGCCTCACTTTAGGTTTTTAACCTGAATGCACACGCTCGGACTTTCACCTGTACATATTCATACAAAAGAAGTCAATAAAATATGTGTTTAAAACAGTAAAGGGGTTATTAGGCTACATATATGTCATGTGCCAAGAGTAGTGCAGGCTGTTTTTACATACATATTCATATTAAATGACATTTCCACTTAATACACATCAGCATCATCATTTTTTTTTGTTCTGATTATTTTTGATTGACTGTATAGTACACAAGATATGTTTCTAACATGTTTGTTTCATAATAAATGCTACAATTTGAAGTTGCCAGTTAATTTCAAATCATTTCTTGCACCTAATTTTTGCCCCTTTCTTGTCATCAGTTCTTCACTCCCCAGCAGCTTCTAATATCTTTAATCTATTCTATGTGCTTATTTGATTTATACATCTCTCTTGTTAGAAGCTTTGCGTTCAGCGGCTTTTTTCATCTGTCCTGTTCTCCTGCTTTTCCGTCTGCCTCAGCATCTCTGTTAACTTTCCACTTCCTCTCAATCAATCAATTTGGATTTTCAATTTTCCCCGCTTTATTGGTGCGCACGTTTAAGGGGATGGAGTATATAATGTCACTGTTCTTGTGTCTACGCTCTACTAGTGTCTATCCCACTCTTCATCACTCCATCAGCCCCCCTCCCCATCTCCAGCGTTCAATTTGACCTTTTTATTTTACCATTTCTTTCCTCCCTCTCCCCTCCTCTTCCTCCTCACCTGGTCGGGCTGCGGACAGTGTGCATTACTGACCCCTTGGTTGTGGTTTCCAAGGAAATGTTTCACAGAGTCACAGGTGCACTTCACACACACACACACACACACACACACACACGCAAACGCACTGGGTTTCCAACAGGCTGGGCCCGTGTCAACTGTTCCTGTAGTTACAGCTGTGGTGGGGCATGTAGGCTTGTACTGTGTGTGCTCAAGGTACAGTGACACAATAAGAACGTTATATGTTCCCAATAGAAGATTCCGAAAGTTAATACTTCTTACAGTGTTTTTAACGTCTCTATTGTGTAGAGACTAGTCACTACTCAATAATTTTGTAATTTGCAATATAAAGATCAGCACACAAGAGTTGTACTGTCTGAATTGGTTTAAGTGGACAATTTTAGAATAGTCTACCTCATGTCAGTTCTTTGTTGCATGTGATTTCTACATTATCATCAGTGTGTAATCAGAATACAAAATAGAGGGAGCCCACCTTTTCTCTCATCATCAAATTCATGCAGCCGGAATATAAAAGCACTCGCTCACCATATGCTACACCTGAGGAGCTGCGGAGGGCGGTCTGTACGCTTTAAGAGAACACGCACGTCGACACTAAATAAGAGAGGCTTTGTGTAATTCTTTAAGTGCACAGATGTCTACTCCTCTGTCTCTGCCTCATCCCGTTTCATTTGTAACAGTGACTATGTTTGGCTGTGGGAGATTTGGGAGTGAAAAGTACAAATTGCAGACAACACTTAGAGTTTGAGTTATGGCTAAACAAACTCATGCAGTGTTTCTCTGAATTGGAAGCGCCCACATCTCTCTGCCTGCTACAAATAATTTACAAAGATCTTTCACTTTATAATGAGCCTTGTGAAGACGCATGCCTGCACATTAAAACAATATTCACAGGGTTTCCCATTTAGTTCACGCACAGATTGTTGAACTTCAAGAAGCAGTGAAATATTAAATGATTATACAACAACATTTTCAGCAATATGTTTGTTGCCTATGGTGTTATGCTTCAAACAGCTTAACAAAACATGAAAATAACCACACAACACCAAGAAAATGGAATAGTGACGTTTTGGTTTTGAATCAGACCCTCCATATTTCATCGTATCAACACTGTAAGAATATAATAATGTCCTGTCTATGAGTTTCACCTTTTGTTTTTTGGCAACATTGTCAGGACTATTCACCTTTCACAGTAAATTATATTTAGCTTTAAATTGTTGATTGGTGTGACAATGGTCCTAATTTTTCATCACTCTGTAAACCATGTATAGAAAATGAAACTAAGACTGACTATGATTTGCAGTTAAGTTCCTAGTATTGGAGCAGTTTTACACTCAATTAACTGACATAAAAGTGAAGTTGCTTTAATATTGGTTTCATTTAAACCACCAGATACTACAGTAATGGAAATATGTTCTAGTGTCACAGAGTTATTTCCTTATTGTCACTCAGTTAAGAAGGACTGTGTATATTGGTATGGTTGTATGTCAAGTATGAAGTAAAAGATATAATTCCAAATATGACATATTCTATAATTGGAACAGACTGTGCTGTTACAACCTTTCAGAGGCGAAAAGTCACAGAGACGTTCACAGTCCAGTGGAGCAGGCAGAATGAACAGTGAAAAACTGACAAAAACAAACTTTCACATCTAACTTCAACTTTAAATTTACTGTTCACACATTTCATTACAGTCTGTGCCCAAACCTTTCACATCTCTGTACTGTGCCCTTCAGAGCTACATGGCCTTTATTATCATAGTTATTTTCAGCAGATGTTTCAAAGCTTCAGGTATTATTTACTAGAGAACAGTCTTATGCCTCCATGTTAGCCTTTTTCTTCCCTGAAATGAATAATCTTTTTTTGGCAAATATTTCTCTGGCACACCATCTACTTATATGGGTGTTTGCCTAGATTTTAAAGCAGATGCCCTTCCTGTCCCAACCCCCTCCATTTAACTTAATGCTATGGATATGCTAAGTTGTAATTGGGCTAGTGTTACAAAGCACTCTTGTTGTTAAGTCTATTAAGAGGACATTAGTGTGCATGGAAATCAGCCTGTCTTTTTTACATTTTCTGTTCCTTATTACCATTTAACTCTGCCTCAAGCGAGTAACACAGAAGTAGCTCTGAAGCCTAAATGAAATTAGACTCAAACAAGGGATGGAGTACTTGCAAGTTTATTGCTGCTTTCAGAACCATAGAAACAGCTTGTATTTTCAGTAAGATTTCATAATGAGACAATGTGTTACTTACTGGTTCAGTTTATTTAATCATTTCTTAGAGTCAGACAGCAATTTCAACATGATTGCAGCCAAAAGGTTATAGAAGGTCAGCGCTTTTATATATAAGAAAAAAATTGCCATACAATACTAGGGTCAAAAGTTAAATCAATACTCAGGACATGTTTTTGATATCTGGAGCTCCTATCAAGCCAAAATGAAAAGAATAGGGTCATGACATGCACCATTTGATCTCTCTGCCCTGACTGTTTTTGCACAAACTCCAGATAAATCTATGGGGGGACAAAGTCATTGGAGTTTGGTCATGTTAGTGCATTGCAGGGCCAACACTTCCTCCTATATTGCATTTAATCAATAAGAACAGACTTTTTCCATGCCTTCATTTCCCCCCCCTTTTTTTTTTCTTGTCAGGATATCAGCAAAAGAGCCAAAGCCTAAATGGTCTCTTGTGAATGAAGTGGATTGAGACAGGCTTCATCAGCATGCATGAGCAGCACTGATAAAGTAACTACGCATATCAATCTTCTCCGGTGTGAATGCATATTTGACTGGAACCCCGATTCTGTGCACAATTCCTCTGGCTACATACTGTACTGAAGTAAGCCAAGCACGGTACAGTGGCACATGCACATTACACCACAGAATCCCATGCACGGCGATGAGCACTCTGTCAAACTATCGGTGCATTCTGACGGCCGCTCTCGTGTCTCACCGTTAGTTTTAGTGAGAGATGTCCTGTCTCTTGAACAAAAACAAACATGGCGGGCGGTGACAAATCAATTAATCAGTCTGGGCATTTGCCGATAGTTATGTTTCACTTAGGACTAATGCTCATCGAATGTTTCAGAAACTTTCCAATAATGCATAGACAACACTTTCAATCAGCATCCTCGGGCGCCGCGGTGATCAATGAATTGTCACAGTCAGATAGATTGGTGTCCGGGCAGCGGCTGCTATGAGTGATGAGAAGGCTCTACTTCAACTGACAAAAATGGAGCTATGACGCAGGGAGAGGTCTGCAGTGACATGCCGAGTTTTACGTGTCATTCATTTTATCTTAACAGTCTGCATTGCTCTGTTATTATTACAGATTAAAGGTGTACTGTGTCAGGCTGATGTCATTTCTTTGCCTGGAATGTTTATCTCAGCTTATCTATTTGACAGATATCGCTGAATATTCAGTGAATCTCAATGCTGGTGGCGGACCCTCCTCCAGAAAAGTTATATAGTACAACATTTCTATTGTAAATCATTCAAAAAATACAGACGGTGCACATAGTTTTTTGTTGTGGAAAAAATGTTTGTACTGCAGCGACAATATTCATGAGTTACAAACTGATGTAAATAATGTTGCCTTAGTAACAGTTCAAAATAAATATATTTTTGACTAGTCAACAGTCCTGAAAATGGTGTCTATAAACAGGAAAATGAAACTCATCAATATATTTGCATGCACCTCATTCTAATGTAAAGGGGAGATTCCTTCTAATAATATGATTCAATTCTTTTATCTGGCTATATTTGAGAACAAATGTGTGTGACTTGCTCAAACCAGTCAGATTCTATTGTTGTGGTCCAGTTTAAACTTTCAAAATATTTTCCCAGCTGTATTTCCGCAGCTTGTTTGCATGTGCCTTGCTTACTTTCTTTGTAGTTGTTGTTGTTGCTGTGGGATCCTCCTGGCTGGGCGTACGCCTCTGTAGTGTAATAACGTGGAAACTGTTGCGTTGTTTGCATCATTCATTGGTTTTGCTTCTCTTTGCTCTTGTTAAAACCCACCTTCCTCTCCAGTGGCTAGCTGTCAGTCAACTGGAATGGTAGCTATATAGCCCTTTCCAAAATTCCCAGAGTTTAACTATTTTTTTATTTCCGTAATGCCACCATTTCTACTTCACCTGTTTACTGACTTGATAATTCCCAGTTGCACTTTTCGACACTTTTACCACATTTACCTTGCTTTGAATCTGCATGTCCTGTGGCATCTCTCTCGCTCTCCCTTCTCGGTTTGGATCTTGGTTCTTCCTTTCTTCTCGTAGCCTCTCTCCACTCTCTGCCTCAGTTGAACAGACAGTAGAAGGAGCACAGGGCGCCTCAGGCAAGAGCAGACAGAGGAGGCGCACTGTCCAACCTCCCCCTCTCTGGAGAGCCAAACCAATGCAGACACGCCAATAAGCTGTAAGCACACAATTATTCACCATTTATATCAGCTCTGTGTCTGCACGAGTTAGCGCTGCACACCTCTGGGTCTGCTCCACTTGGTTTGTACAGCACAGCATGCTCATCTCATTGGGGGAGCTGCAAGTTTCATGTATATACACAGTCTTTTATTTTTTTTTAATTTATGTCTAGCAAATTATGATTTTAAAATAATCCCATTTCAATGCTTAATATATGTATTTTTATTTTTGCTTTATTTAACCACGAGGTCCCATTTTTTGAGAGAGACCTGGTCAAGGTAGCAACCAACACAATCAATACAAAAAATACAAAATATCACGTAATAAACTACTGGCATCTCTCAATAAAAACATACACATGTTTTTTTTTTTTTTTTTTTTTTACAATTATCTTGAACTTACCAAGTGAAACAAACCATAGATTTCCAATTTAAGATCCACACTCAAAGTTTTGCAGGCAATAAACTAATAATGCAATCAATAATGAATACTACTAGACACTTTTTGCTTGTTTATAGTTTGTATGTATGTGCACAATGAGTAGGAAAAAAATTATGTAAGTGTTAAGTATTGATAAGTATTAAGTACTAATAATAAGTAATGTTTTGATTCCATTTAAATGCTAGAGTTATTACCACATCAGACTTAAATTAAACATTATATAGTTCATGTAAAGCCTGCACCTGCACATTGGTCATGGTATTTATTTTTTTTGTGCTTTAACCTTTTATGACTTGCATATACTGTTATTCACGTTAACTATTTTTAAGTAAAGGCACCCAAAGTCACCAGCATTTTTCCCAAAGCTCTTTACTTTTAATGTTGACACTTTCTCAGAAATGGGGTTTTGTGTTTTTGTCTACTTAATATATAGCCTAGAACACTATGAACACAAAATGACTGACTGAGCCGTTCCTCAAAACACGAAGAAAACATCAAACTCACAAGTGAATTAACTTTGTCACTTTTAATGACTCTTTTGACAGATACTTTATATGCACATTATTCCTTTTCTTACCCTTTACCCGTATTAATATTTTTTCATGCTCATCCCATTTCCCATTTCTTTCTTTGAACTGTCTCTTGGATGAGGAAGCGAGATGTTCAAACATACAAATGACAGTGGACAGGCAGACTCACTGCGCCCCCAAACCTTAGAGCTGTTTTACACTTGTCCCACATACGGAAACGTGCAGAGACACAATCACATCGTGTTCCTGTTTTTTGACATGTATTTCCTGTGAGTGAATGCGCTTGGCTCCGTGGTGTGCGCTCCAGTCTAAGGTGACCAGGCAGCCCACTCCTCATATGTCCAATGGCTGAAAACAGTTGTACAACATGGTGCAGATTTGTTGTTGTAAATCAATGCTAATCCCATCACTATGTTCCATACCCTGGCAGATTTCTTAGGAGGTTAGACAGGCCTCTGTACCCTCACACCTCCCCCTCCTCTTTGGTACAGTTCGTGGAGAAGCAGGTCAAGCCATCTGCGGCTGGAGTAGCATGCATGCTAGTACAGGGTCAGTCTTGTGGATGTGTACACAACACAGCTGCTGCACTTCTCTTTCATGATGCTTTGAAGTACTCTATGTAAATGAATTATTGTGTAAAAACTGCATAGTGTATAGCACATAGTTCCGAACTATTTTGTCTTAACAATCACCATTTTACCAGTGGATATGTGGGTGACCCAAACATTCCTCTAATTGAAAAACTTGTGTCTTATGAAGAAAAATAAAAAATGTTTTACAATTAACCATTATAATAAATGTACATGTTATTGCTTCTTCAGCAGTCTAGTTTTAGGAGCCCCTGTAAAAAGAAATAAACCAGGATATTAAAAAGGTGCACTACACACCTGATCTTTAATATGCCATAATAAATAGTTTATCGAATTTCTGTTCTCATTTTATTGTGCCTCTTCAATTGTTAATTTTAATGACAATAGTATTCTATTATTAGGATGCACTATTAGGAATAATACATTTTAAGGCTTAATACTAATACAAAATCTGTAGCCCACACTACATCTGCAACAGCACCATGTGCTTTAAATGTGAATTTTAAAAATGATGATACTGTCAGTACTAAAGCTGAAATCCTGTTTGTGTGGAAGATCGTATTGTCCTATATGTACAGTACATTGCATATCAGCAAGAGAAGAAAGCTTTTTTATGCAACATGTTAAACATTTCACTTATTCACTTATTCACTTGGACCACAGTTTTCATACAGAGATGCAGTCAAATAATAATATTGATGTAGAAACGAGTATAGGTGTTAAACAAACCACAAAATCTGTATCCAAACTTGACTTTTGTTAGGCTATATCTTTGACCTGATGTCCCGAGGTGAGCCTGAGGTGAGCCCTGTGGCATTTGTCTTTCTTTTTGAATGTCTCACTTTCCAAACGCAGAAAAGAATCCAGTGGCAGATGATGTCAGATGAGGACATAGAGATTCTCAGGTATCTGCTCTGGGAACTCATTGCATCATCTATTTGGAGCAGTACAGTCAAACATTTACTGTATTCGGTGTGATGTGGAGACTGAAGGCTAAATGATGCAAACTGTATGATGTTACCGGGAGAATCGTCATAATAAATATACAATGTATTCTGGCCCTGTCTCTAGCCTGTCCTTATGGCTACCTGTGTCTGTGTTTCAGCCCCTGCCAATGCCCAGATCGTGCACTCAGGTGCAGCTTGTAACGTCAAGGATGATAACATCAGTGAGAGGATCTACACCATCAAAGAAGGAGACACACTAGTGCTGCAGTGCATAGTCAAAGGACACCCGCGGCCACAGGTGAGCTCAGGCCTGCCACCTACATGCACCAATACACAGCCACAAATGAAGAAAAGACAACCTTCATGAAGTAAAATCTTTATAACTACATGTCACACAGGTTTTTTTTGGGTATGCACTTTGGGAGTCCAGAGTAATATCTACGTGGGCTGCACAATTTTAGATTTTTTGCAATTAGATGTGCAGTATATGTCCAAATGGTAGGATTCAGTTAGAAGAATAAATCACATGCATTTTAAAACATGTTTGTAGAGGTCTAAACTACATGTACAACTATATTATTTACATATAAAGACAGGATATTTAGCTCTTTGCAGAGAACATTCTATCATTTAAATTATTGCAGCCTTTGTGATATACCGTACTCAATAGTGTCCATGGAGGCTATGTATACTATGCTGTACCTGTGACTAGATTATATACAGTATTAGAGTCAATAAGATGCAGTTTATAGCCATGTTAGAGACAGAGATGATAAAGAATCAACAGAAATAGCAGGAATTAGAAATCTTGCAGAATCAATGTGTTTTGATGAGAGTTGCTGATTGATGCCTGTTGGCTCACCTCCCATAGATTGTGGCTGCTACTGTCAGATAGCTCCTCTGCTTTTACTTCTCTCTCACCTCCATGGCAGAGCTGCAGGACCTGACACATGACTGGTGCTGTTATAATGCATGAACACCTTTTTAAATTTGACAAAACGAAGTGTTACTCTCAGACACACATCACACAGAACAATGGATGAGGAGTGTGCATGTTGTATGTTGGGCTCCATGGACTGTGAGCAGGTCATTAGTTCTGTTTGTGGCTGATTTCACTGCACAGTCTCAGTCATGTATTTGTCAAGGAAGCTACAGCAGTACTGAATTTTCATTAATGTAAGCTTTGTGTTAGAAACGTCATTATATTTTAGGGCTGAAACAATTCATCGAGTTAATTGATTAAATCGATTAGAAAAATGCATTGATTATTTTTTTTTGCCTCGATGCTTCGTTTTATTTTCATACGCTCGGCGATGGCCGGAACCTTTTGCGGTAGAGGTAAAGTTTCCGCACGACCACTGCACTTCACTGTACACACAACAGCGCGGCGCCCATGGATGTATAATAAGAGCATAACCTCCTCATCTAAGAGGTAACGTGAGCTGGGTTTAGACCGTCGTGAGACAGGTTAGTTTTACCCTACTGATGATGTGTTGTTGCAATAGTAATAGGGAACACTCCTCATCGAGTGCGCGGTACGCTCACGCCGCATCTCCAGTATGCCGCGCGCGGTACACTCCGGTACGCAGTATACCATCTGCCAGAACCAGGAGTGCGTGTGGTTTATGTCTTGTCGCGTACACTCCGTGGACCGCGCTTCCTCCTGTGCGCCTCTAAACCAGAACTCACACCAGGACTAAGACAGGTCTAAAGCAGGTCTAAACCAGGTCTAAACCAGATCTAAAACCAGGACTAATCCAGGTCTAAAACCAAAGAAGAATTTGCAGGAGTTGGTTGCTACATTTATGTAGTTTTAAAAATCATGACAATATCAAGTAATCCAAAGTATTCAGATTACGTTACTCACTTTAAGTAATTTAATTGATTACGTCACAAACTACATTTTGGGGAATGTAATCTGTAATCTGTAGGGGATTACATTTTAAAAGTAACCTTCTCAACACTGATGCTACAACATCTAAACAGAACCGTACATTACATCAAGTGGAAAAGAACCCGCGAGGTGAGTCAACCTTAGCCCAGCGATAATTACGTTTTTCATGTCCAAAACACGTGTATCTGTCAGTGCACGTGGTGTGTACTTAACATGTGCAAAGTAGACGCAACAATAACAAACGATTACTCGATTATTCGAACAAAATAATCGACAGAATAATCGATTACTGTAATAATCGATAGCTGCAGCCCTATTATATTTATTATCAATATGCAAATGAGTGGATTCTGGGATTATGGATTGCGATGAGATGATGTACGCCATATTCTGTCAAAGAGAGAGTGACAAAATATTCAGGATTGTTAAAATGTGAGAAAAATGAAACACAACTCCAGGTATATTTGTGATGAGTTTACATTATAAACTAGTTTAAAGGGGAAAAAAATGCAGTAAAAGACAGTAAAAGGCAGTTTCGTAATGTGGGCCCCTTTAAGAAATGGTTTCTTGGCTCTTGTGTCTGTCCGTCTGATGTAAAATGAACCGAGGAGCTTGACAGAGTGTGTGTGTGTGTGTGTGTGTGTATTTGTGTAAACGTGTGTGAGGTGAGAAAAGCAGTGTTCGTGGCGGGAGCATGTCCACTGGCATCATGTCAACATGAATAAAACAGTGCTACACTGTCTAGAGCCCTCAGCTTTATGGCTATATTGACAACTGTCAACAATCTTTTTTTCTCATCCATTTTGATCAGAACCAATGGCCTGACCTGACTATAACTTATACTAGACTCAGACACTCCAAAAATAGACAACAAATGGTTCACATTTATTTGTCTGCGGTGTTAAAAACAAACTTGCTGTTTTTTATTCTGTAGAGTGGCCCAGAATAACAAGGATGTCCAATGCTTGCTTGTTCATTGGCAATGTATCTTTTAAACTATAATAACAATATTATAATACATTATAGTGGAGAATGTAAAACAAATGTTGACAAATTGTTTAAAGTGCTTCAGGCCAAACTCGCCGCTTCTGATGCTCCTCTTGAGTCTCAGTTCCGTAGATGTACTATGAATTCAAAATATGGCTTCAAGTAATTCCCATTAACACATTATTTATGCATTACTTACCTACCATATGTGTATTCTCATTAGGTGCAGTAAACTTACCAAATGTTTTGTTATTTTAGTTTGATCCCTGAACTTTTGGTTTCATGCCACATTCCTTATTTATCCCAGTGAGCTGTCATTACCGGAACAATAACAGATGGATCTTCTGAATGCAGAGGTTCATGTGAAAAAAGTGTATTAAAATTAAAAGCCTGAATGACAGAAAGGAGGTATATGTACCGAAGTGGAGGGTGAGATGTGGGCACTCAGATCAGGTTATCAAGGGAAATTAAACAAATAAAAAGCAGCACAATCCATACATTTTTGTTATTTCGAAATAATATAATAGATAATGGCCAAAGTGATGTTAGCAAATAACAGGTTTTACTATAGTGAAAGCTGATTTAATGGGTTTCAAGAATGCCTCCACTATCCAACGCAATTCTATCATACACCTGAAACCAAGGTGTCAAATTACTACATTTTCCTATAGGATCCTCCCATTTAATGATTTATTATTCTCCAAACGTACAGTAGGAGTGAGAGAAGAGTGAGCTGTGACCTCTGTGTGAGTATATGGGGCTGAGGCTGGCTGCAGTGGAGTGCTCTGGTCTCATTGGGAGGACTGAGTTTCCACTGCGCTTCATAGCGGTATTGATAACCTGATCTGAGTGCCCACATCTCACCCTCCACTTCGGCACATATACCTCCTTTCCGTCATTCAGGCTTTTCACAAGGGCAAATTTGAGTATCTTTGAAAACAACTAGATGGATGAAGGATCTTTCCCCTTCCAAAAATGTGGTAATTCCAGGAGTGATAAGACGTTTGTAATATGTTGAAATAATCTCTGCAATTAACCATTTAGTGACAAATCTGGGAAAGTCATATATTGTCGTACATGTCTGGATTAAAATGAAAAAGTGAGTCTGGTTAGCCTAGTCTAACCCAGTCTAAAAATAGAGTATACACTTTGTTATTCCACTTTGGCAGAGGAACTTAAAGAGAAAGAACCAGTTTCATTGTGTTGGCTGTGATTACATTAACTACTTCATTGCAGATTTTGATGAAATTTTGATGGAACTGTGCCAGTTTAACAAAGTTTGAAACATTGTGCTCATTTGAGCCTTCTAATATATTCAGTTAGGAGACAAACTTAACTCTGTCTTATTTTCCTTCCCCGTCAGAGAACATTCTGTTGGCCTGGAGGTGTTGGCATGCACTCTGGAGGTTTAGTCTTCTGCTGCTGCGTTATTATTTATACATGTACTCCAGTTTGGCACCAAGGTCCTCGTAACACTCAATCTACTCATCACACACACAATACAAGCTCCTATGTGTAGATGTTTTATTACAGATATTGATTAACACACACTGTGAGGGCCACACAGAGTCTTAAAAACATTCACAGTCTCATTTTTTATGAACAGCGTTAACACACATTTTAATCTGTGTCTAGTTTGCGAGCATCAGAAGTGAGTTGTCCTATATTGGATCTATTAAGATCATAGGAATATGATGCATGAGTTGTGAATGGCAGTGATTTTATGTATTCTAGATTGGTATCAAAGACATTTACATTTACATTTACATTACATTTAGTGTATGTGACTTTTTAATGTAATGTTTCAAAAGTTGAATGTGCACCTCCCAAAACAATTTATCCCCGTGAAGCCAGACACATAAATAACAGCTTTAGCCAAAATGTGTCTGACAGACGATTGGTCCGATTCTTTATAAAGACTGTTTACCTTTGGACACTGTGATTGGATTGGAAGAAGCTCTGACACACAGACTCATCTCTAGGGATAATATATTTTCTTTCTACTAAATATTTCATGATATATCTTGGCCATATTTAATCAAGTTCTCAACAAAAGCGCCCTACATCTCAGTGTTCACGTTTTTTTTCAAGCTTGAACTGATATAAACAATTCACAAATAATTTATCCAATGTTGTCTGGTTTTGGAATTAGAAATAGAAAAAAATGTAGTGAAATAGTACTGGATAACATTGAATGGCATTTATATATTTGCATAACGTACAGGAACGTGCAAACTGAGGACATAATAACATGATAACACAGGTCATGTAAATATGTATAGTTTACTATATGTATAGGTTTGTGGGAGTGAGACTTGGTCCTGGTTTTTAACCCAGTTCAGTGATGATGTACTTGTCCTGTTCTAATTTAGTCTGTCTAGTCCAGGTTCAGTCCCAGTAAATGTCGTGTGAACATAAGTGTGAACACATCCTGAGTTACAGTGGCATATATCCACTGTGTGAGAAGTGTGAATTTTCTTGTGTCTGCTTTGGGAGTTTGTAGTCGACAAAAATACCCAAAACACTCACAAAAAAGCATTAACAAAGTGAATCTTGACAAGAGCTACATGAAAGGTAGAAAGTGTTAGAGGTGACTTAGAAGGAGCTTGTAGGATCTTTCAAGTTAACTCCAGACACTGTGGGCTTTTAGTTAACAAAGCTCTCCCTTGTTTCAAACACACACACACATAGCCCCACACACTCCAAGAACACAATAGGGGAGTAAATGGTTTTTCTGAAAGTGATTCCTACCTCCTCATTATTTATTCATGGCTCTGCTGGTCATTGCAACCTTGAGACCAGTTTGTGCGTGATGAATTCCATTGGAGAGGGCCATACAAGGGAAAAGTAAAGAGCGGAGCACAGGGGGAGGAGGAGCAGCGGTGAGGGGAGATGAGAGCTGCGGTCTGGAATATAGTTTTGGATTTCCGTCCTTGAGGGGAGAGTG
Source organism: Odontamblyopus lacepedii (assembly GCA_034769755.1). Lineage (NCBI taxonomy): Eukaryota > Metazoa > Chordata > Actinopteri > Gobiiformes > Gobiidae > Odontamblyopus > Odontamblyopus lacepedii. Next base: position 20,743,167 of record CM068349.1, on the reverse strand, counting down.
GATCGATCGATAGCCTGGCTGAAAGCAAGGCTGATCGGGTGGCAGTGACTTGGATGCAAACAAGGTTAGAGTTTTGACCTCTGCACCTGTAATAAGCGTACAAAGCATGCAGAAGTCCATCTCTAAGGTAAACTGTTTGTCATTCCTCTAAAGAGTTTTCCTGCAGATAATCAAAGTTGGCAGAGGAATGAATGCAGCAGGTAGGATAAAAATAGCTAAAGAGGACATGATAAAGGAGACGGGGACATATGTTGATGGAGGTATGTGGGAAGCACGTCCAACAGCTGCTATATTCATTTGAGTCAGGAGATTTGACCTTGCTCCTTAAGATCTAATAGAGATAGCACCAATAATTCAGAACCACAGTCGTCCATAGAAGAAGAGTTCAAGCTAAGAGCAAGAATGAAGGGACTAACAGCAGACTATTCATGGTCATATATTACGCAAAATTGATTATTGTGTGCTTTAAGCCTTGTTACCTCGTCAAAAACATACCCGGAGTTGAGTAATCCTGCATCTCTAAAGCTCAAAATGCTCTGCTCCATCTTGTGATGTCATTAAGTGTTAGTTACAAGTTAATAGCCACCTTTTAATAATAATAATAATAATAATAATAATAATAATAATAATAATAATAATAATAATAATAATAATAATAATAATAATGCATCAGTTTTATATAGCGCTTTTCTGGACACTCAAAGACGCTTTACAGAGCAGTATTCATTCACTCCATACCCGGTGGTGGTGCTACTATTGTAGCCACAGCTGCCCTGGGGCAGACTGATGGAAGCAAGGCTCCAATCTGCGCCATCGACCCCTCCGACCACCACCACACTCACGCACACACACCACTTTCATACTAGGCAATGTGGGTGATGTGCCTTGCCTAAGGACACTACGACAGTTTTTGCGACTGGCGCCCCCCTGTGGCACCTGGAATTCTCAATGGTCTCCTATCCAAGTACTAACCAGGCCCAGCCCTGCTGAGCTTCTGAGATCTGACGGGATCAGGCTTTGACAAGCCGGTATGGCCACTTTTACCTTTAGTTAGGTAGAGATGGGAAATTCCAGGTCTGAAATTATCCAAATGATTCTATTGAAGGTGTAAGGAGTTTAAGAAACACAGTGAAGCACTTCCTGTATGATGAGGTTATAAGATTTCTGTTTGAGAGAAGAACTCAGCTTAAATATGCAGGATTTGTGTGTTCAACATGTGTAAATGAAACAAAACACAGCTCCAAATATGTTTTTGATAAACAAAAAAACAACATAATAAAGAAAATACCAGAATATGTGCCCCGAAAAATCTGGATCCGAACGGGACAAGAATTTAACATACAGGACTTATTTGGAAGTTTGAGTTAGATTGATCTGTTTACCTCACTTTTGATAGATACCAACCCTCCACAGGAGCTATATTCACCTTATTTCGGATGCCAGTGTCATTTGGGTTGTATTATTTTGCACGGGGCTGCTGCTCTTGGTAGCAAATACTAGTAAGTTCTATACAAAGCCGTTTTAAAACTTCTCAGAAAATCAGTGCAATGTTGATTTGTTGATGCACATGAACATTGAACAGTTTACATAAAATGTAGTTAATATGATTAACTTAGGTTCAGGAGCAGGACCACGCCTCAACCGCCCTCGCCTCCTCTCTTTCCCAGAAGCCTATTTGTAGCAGACTATCCCAGCAACCCAGTTCATCCTGAATAGCTCGACCCCACCCTCCCAACCCCCATCTGTTCTCTTCCAGACATAAGACGCCTACGAGGGGGGTCCTGTCCTGCTGGGCCATGTGAAAATTGAGACTGTACCCCCACCCTGAGTCTCAACCCAACCGACCCGCCTCGTCTCCATATAATAAACGCTTTTCACTTTGCTCATGTGTTGTTGCCGTGGTCCTTGCTAGTGAATCACCCTATAAATCACTTTATATCACATTTTAGCAGCAATTTGTATTCCCAGTGTAAATGAATGAACTTCCCGCTTAAACCACCACAAAGAGAGCATGGTTTAGTAGCATTTAGAGGCAAAAGAGGGCGAGGGCGAATAGGGTAAATATGTTTGTTGGATTATTATTATTCACTGCTCAATATTATTTTGTGTGAACGGGGTACATTATATAACATGCACATGCATTTGAAGTCCATCTGTCTTTGTTTTCAATAAGATAGAAGAAGATCAAAACAAAAATCGAGATCGATCAAAAAAGAGATTCTTTCTTTTCCCATATCGCCCAGCCCTAGTTACATCTAAGAAGAATTTATACAGTGGTTAAGGTTTTGTAATAATTTTCTAAAAGATACAGAACTTAATATCCAAGTGCAAAAGTGGCTTGAGGGAGAGACTATTTCTTTAAAAGGTGTTTAAGGTTTCCACTTAATTCCAACCTTTTCAGAGCAATCACTTGTCCGACACTTAAACAGAACAGACGGCCGCCTTTTGTCTCACTTCAGTTCAACCAAATGTGAAGCACTAGACGAAATACTTGCGAGACCTATCAGAGAATGTGCCTCCCCTCCCGCTCTATTCTGTCCTTGAACACTTGAGAGATACTGAGGGGAAAACAGCAGAAAAACAAAATCTAATGAGACCATATATAGAAAAACACGAAACTGAAACACTTTATTAAAGATGGTACTGGACAATAACTTGACCGTGTGGAGTGTCTCTGGAGTGTCTGCTGCCGTGGTAACACATACAGTGAGATATGTCTAAAAATAAGGTTGTATGTTTGAAGAAATTAATAAAACATAACAGTTCAACATACAGTTGAAGTGCTATGAATATGGCAAAGCAAATATAGCAGATTATACCGTATCTTTACAGTTAAGCTTTAAAATTCAGATTTTCTCCTCTCCATGACAATCAGCAGATCTCCTGTTGTCCAGGAAGTGGCAGCTCAGATTTCTCACACTCCACACTTTTAGGATCTTCTTCTCATTAGCCACTCTCTATTAACACATGCGCTTTGTGTGGATTGTGTAGGTAGGATCTGCCAATGGTAATAAGGATAATTAGACAGATGTAGTCTTGCAATTTAATATATTAAAAAATATATATATTAAAATCCTTTTTCTAATAGATTTTTTTTCAGTAATTCATAAAACGAAGGAGGGCCTATTTGATCAGGATATAACAATTAACACTTAGGTACACACTAAAATCCTACATCATCGCAGTGATATGATCATTGTAGAGCTGATGACTGGGTCCTGTAACTCTATCAGTGCTCTTATATTACACAGACAGAAGGAGCGATAAAGGCATTCATATTGTATGACAAGGTTAGGGAGAGGGATAGCGGCTTCAATATCAATGAGTCAGTTTTATTGAACTTTCACTGTGTGATCTCTGTTCTGACGGCTGCAAGAGGCTGCACACTCCTCTTCAGAAAGAAAAACAGGTCAGTGACAATGCTGCTTCATCTGCGCTACAATACAGGGGAAATTCAAATCATCTAAGAATGTTCTGCGTAGGCAGAAAATAATTACATTTTAAATTAATACAGAAACTGTAGGATTGCAAATTCTTGCCAATGTTAACGACAGCCCTCCTCTGAGTAAAAGGGAGTCCTGATATCCAGTTATGCTGGTCATAAGTATGTAGGGACCTCACACTGGGTACATTTACATGGTCATTTGCAGGATTTTTTGGAGCATGTTGTGTATATGCACAAAATAAATCTGATCATTAAAAACCATGTGTGTCAGATAATCAAATGATTTTTGAAGTAACTGTTGTACTTGTGAGGTCAGTCTGTAACATTCTTTTCTCAGTTTTGTCTTTACCACATTATTTTAGCTGTTTAGACTTTTCAATAATCTGGTAACTCTCACTTAAACATATCCACTGTTCAGCTTGAGCAGCTTTTCCTTGTGGTGTAAAACTCATGCAGACCTAATAACATCCAGGACTTGACCATTTTTACTCAAATGTTTAAGAACTGTTCTTTTCTGACCACATATTCAGATTAATTCTTCCAACATGAGCAATGAATAATAGTTTGTAAATGTCAGCTATTTTCTGGTGTCCACTAAAATTAGGATTATTTCTCAATAGATACCTATTCCTTTCACTCGAATGTGCTTGAACCTGTCTGACCCACTGTACATAGCTGCACCAGCAGCAGCAGCAGCAGCAGCCCTGTGTTAATGATTGAAATGCTTTTACACGTGTGCCTACTTTTTGTCTTCTTTCTGCTGCATAATTGATAGACCCATCTGTTCTCACACTGACAGATAATTACAAGGCTATTTCCGAGCAATACGCACTATACGGTATGTCATCCGCTTCTCATCTAATCACTCATAGTTTGTTTGTGCAGAAAAGTAGTGTTTTGGTTGACAATTTTTCTCTATGTGTTGCATCTTGGGTGCGCCTGTGTTGTGTGCATGACTGAAAGCTGACTGTGTGGGTGCCAAGTACTGTTCGCTGATAACAGGATTACCATCTTAAGCCTATTGATGGTAAGTGAGCCATTTGGATGGATAAAGCACTGTATAATGCCGACTTCACATCAAGGGAGGATTGGAGAAGGCATGTGTCATTGTATTCAGAGATCTCAGGAAGTACAAAAGACATCCCTGAAGGAAACAAAGACAAGGACACATGCCTGTTCAACTATAGGCAACCACAACGAGTCACAAGAACACATTGTACTGCAGAAGCAAAAACAGATGGATGGAGAGGAGAAATCTGGATTAATGTCATGCTAAATTAATATGCAAACTTTTAATTGTGTTGTGAAAGTAGCTCTGTCGGTACAGCATTTGTCCACTGATCTGAAGGCTGTCTGTTCCAATCCTGCTCTCGACAAAAACATCTTTGTTAGAACAGGCCGATCCGCTGACCCACAGGTTTGCGGTGAGATTCCATCTCCCACAGATGAATGCTGTCATGTCCTTGGGCAAGACACTTAACCCACCTCACCCCTAGTGTCTGTGTACACTGGGGTATGAATGTGTGTGTGTGGATGAGTGTTTCCTCGATTTGAGTGCCTTGAACTAAAAAAACGAAACTAAAAAAATGTTTCCCTGACTAAACAAGGAAAACCAATTTTAATGTCACCCTTATTTTCTTATGTAGTGAAGCTAAGCAAATACAGTATTAACCATTTTATCTTGTAGACACATAATATAAGAGCAATAATGACTTACTACTAGCTAAGTAACTAACTAATACCATTATCTATCAATTTATTCCTTTTTACAGTTGTCCTCTTGAATATTATTGATACATTAACAATATAGAAGATGTAAACCGCTCTGCTTCTCACTTTCTGGTCTAAATGCTAACTCCACACGGTCCTTGGCGCTGTGTTGTGCGGCACTGACAGTGTGCAGTTTGGACAGCGGGGCAGAGGGCTCCGACAGCCACTGGACCATGTCTGCTCTGTTCTGTTGTGATGTGTCGCTCTCAGGCTCACAGACAGGTCGTGGGGAGGCAACACTGAGAGGGGGAGGGCGGGAGAGGGGGGCAAAAGCAGTCCCATTTTTACTTTCACAGAAAACATCTCACCAATTGCGATTAATGCTGTATTATGTTTTTTTTTTCATGAACAGCTGTCACAGGGCATATTTAATTTGTACATGTATTTGTAACGCATTAGAATTTATAAGACATGAATAGGAATTTGTTATGTGTTTAAGCATTTCATATATATATATATATATATTTTTAGATAGTTTATAATACAGTATACAGACAAGGATCATTAACACACGTGACTTTTGTTAAGTTAAGATGTATTTATAAGCTATCTACAAATGTTAATAGTGTCTAACAAAAATTAACAACACACTACAGTGGGCATTTAGGCATCTCCTTAAGGCAAAGGTAGATGTAATTATTCCCCTCCTTATACGGTATGTCGTAAAAGCAGCACTTTGAGACTAACTCAGAGCGGACTGGCTGTAGGATAATGGTCCACCCTTGCTTTTCTTTGGGCTCTCTATGGGTTTGTGAGAGCTAGGAACTAGATAAAAGTATTAAATGTCTACTTTATCTGCTTTAGGTACTATCAAACTAAAAAAACTTTATCCATTTTTTAAAATCTATTTTTTGTGTGATTATCTTTGATTAAAAGATTTGATGAAAATATGAAATAGCTAAGTGGGTGATTTTTGCTTTAATAAAACTTCTTTCCAAATAATATACTTTTTTGACTTTTCACACCATTAGCTGAACAAAAAGTTTTAAGTGTTAAATGAAATGTAAAGATGTGCTGATAAATTACTGTTTTGACTAATGCATAATGAAGGCAAATGGCGGTGTTTTAAAAGAACAGATACAGACGTGACAGTGTTGTAGCCTCCACCATTTCACTTTTTGTAATATAATGACAAGTGAAGGTGAGATGAATAACATTGATTATATTATGCTATGGCACTTGGCTGTGGGTGGAATACATCATGCAGTAAGTAAGTGAGCCTGTTTTAAACATGGAGAGGAAAGACTGACTTTGACAAGGGCCACTCTGTGCTGGTTAGACATCTTTCAAACAGGTGTTACTAGTCTGCAGTGTACAGAGGGAGAGGATGTTATGAGAAAACAAAATGCAGGCTCATCACAGCTTTTCCGTGGACTACCTCAGAAATAACACAATTTTTACTGTATGTCTGTGAACAAATGCTCTTGTGTTAAAAGCTATATTCCAAACCTAATATGAGAATTAAAAATGAGCAAATCACCTAATTTCAGTCACATTTTAAGTGTGGTACTGCGCAGCGTTTCAGGTGAAGGATATGCCATCTGCTTGTAGGAGATGCTATTGTTTTGTCAATAATGTTCCACAGAATAGAATTAAACTTATCTATCTCCACTGAGAAAAGCATGCGGTGCCCCCAGGTCAAGTAGTAGCGGAGAGGCAAGCCAGACTCAGAACAGACTCATATTATTCAAGGTATTTTTGAATAGTATAAACTTGTAATTAAATAAATGCTACTTGCATTTAATTGCATTCTGTGGAGCACTCAGTATAAGAGATAAGAGTGCTTACCATTATGCAGTTCACCTTTAAATAAATACATATAAAAATAAATCCATGCTTTGAATTTTTACTTCTTCATATCAATTAAACTTCTCTTTTTGTTTACCTGAAAGGCCTTTGGACCTACTGTAATGTGAATGTAATTCCCAGTAATACAGGTTCGGCATGCGGCCACTAATAGACACAAGTGCACTCCTTCATAACCACATAATGAAAGCATTTTCCAAACTCCAGTTTCAGCCTCCATAATAACTTTCCTGGCATGCCTGTTCCACATTCCCCCTCCTCTTGTGTTGAAACTAGACCAGCTCTGAGCGTTCTCTCACTGAGCAAAAGCCGCTACGCTTTATGTCACACTGTATCCCAGGGGAGGCCGCAACATTTCCCTTTCATATTCCACTTCTAACCAAATGTAAGCCCTGTTATTACCAACACTGACTCAACAAACGCATGTACGACTCATTTTGATGTCAACAGTTTAGATTTTCTGCTCTATCTAATAAAATAAAGATGGTGGTGGACAGAAAATAGCTCATAGAATTCAAACTGGGAAGTATACAGAGCTATTCAAGTGGATAAAAAGTGAAGTGCATCTATTGAGAGAGCGCGGGGGTCATGAGAAAGTGAAACAGGTGCTGCTTCTAGCCCCTGGTGTCACAATATTCACCTTTAGAGGCAATATCCTCTTCTGTGTATTCGACTCAGCGAGGCACCTCCAGCTCACTGCTCTGTTCCCGCTATCCCGTCACACTTCTGCCAGCAATAGCGCATATATCATTCCCTCTTATTCTTCCCTTCAAAACATAAATCTGTATATTTTCACCTCATACATATAAGATTATTTTTACCTAGTGCAGTGCCCTTCACCCACATTTCCTCAAAACCAGCATATTCCCTTTGTCACTATTCTTATAGCTACAGTACTCCGAGCTGGCTGTGCCAACATTGTGTGCTGCTTCTCTTTACTCTTATTCACTTTCCATGGCAATCATGCTTTTACAGACAACTGTTTTATACACTTCCTGGAGACAATTTACGTGTGTCAGTCTTTTCACTGTAAGATTACCTGCTCTGTCATCCTGTAATTCAAACCTTTTTGAGAATAGATTTGTGTGTTTCAAGATGCTTGTTGTGGATGCTTATCTGTTATTATTGTGGCTACAGCATATGTGGAAATTCATTTGGTAATCTTGTAAAAAGTGGACTACCAGTCAAGCTGATAAAACTGCCTGTTGACCCCATGTGTGTTATTAGTGATGGCCACAATGAGGCAGACCAGGAAGGATCTTTACTGTGCCGCTAGCACCAGTGTTGTCCTTGACAACGATGTACTTCTGTTTTATGCTATACTGTGGGAATTCTGTCTGTACATCATCCGGTTTTAAGTGTTATGTTTTTACTGCTCTTTTTTAGATGATTTTTTTTAAGGGCATGGGTAATTATTTCATGAATCAGGGTTAGTGACTTCTGTGTTTCAAGTAAATAATAAGGACACTGCACCAAGTTTATTTAATTTTTTTTTTCTATTAGCCTCTTCCTATTGTGTACACAAACTATTGGAGCCTCCTTTCAATTCAAGGACAACGCCTTTTCAGTCTATGGTCTTGGTAATCTTTGGTAATACAAACTCAAAATTGGCAAACCACTGTCAGAACAAAATGTTTTAAAAGCAGCTTTTGAGGTGAAGAGGTGATCATTGTGAATCAATACAGTTTGTGACCGCTTATTTGTAAGATTTTCGCTTGCATTGTAATCCTTGTGAAAGAGGATGATACACTGAAACACAACAGACATACATAAGCTCTCAAGTCACTAAAGCATGGAAAGACAGTGATGTGGTTCATTGCTCACCTTTGCTTGGTTTGATCAATGGCATCACGCCTTGCCCAAATCCCTCCCACAAACACAAGCTGAATAAACAGACATGGAACATTTACACAGGCTAATCCGCTAATCCATACCTGCTTTCCAACAAACACACACTTAGTGAATCCGCAGCCTGATAACCTCACCGACATTATTCCAGAGTGAATCGTAAATGCACAACAAACATTTGCATATATGCCATATCTGTGACTTTGGCTCATTATACACGCTGACCTCCTCCGTGGGATCTGGCTTGATAACAGACACAAGGGTTAATAGGGATTAATGGACATTATACACACATACACTCCACCAAGTGCGCAACAAGAGCCCCAATGACATCCAGATGAGCGTTTCAAGAGCATGTTTGTGTGCTCGGCCAAACCGGAGAAGTGTGTGCTTCCTCGTGATTGGATAATTGAAGCGTGGAGAAGCCATATAGAGTTTGTCAAAAGTCCTATTAATGGTGTGCATGTGATTTGCTTTAGTGTCATTAACTTGAGCTCGCCCATGCAAAGATTTTATCTCCAGGATAAAAAGGAGAAATAACCACATTTGTAATTTTGACCTGACAATTTAATGACCTGTGAAGTGACGCTTTTCTTGTCTCGTCTGACAGACTGCCTTGTTATCACCGGATCTCTTAATTTGCAGCGTAATGTGGACATGGAGGGCTGCAGCTCTCTTTGGCTATTAACTCAATGGCAATGCATTTCACAATTTAGCTTAATACATGATGTAATTTGGTGCTTTGCTTTGTGTGGAAATTACTTCTGTGTTTTAATGCATACTTGAGAGAACATGCGAATTAAATTAAAGTAGTTTTGACAGGCTTTCATAGAATTACCATGGGAATAAACCTCTTGTTGCTCAAGGTTACAGCACGTTTGCAAAGAGTCCTAGATTAATTTATAAGAAAGTGCTTAATTTTCTTCTTTTACAACTAGTCTGCAACTAGTGCTCTTTAGAGGGCTTTGCATTTATACTTTGCTCTAATTATTTTTTTTAAAATAGAACTGTGGTAACCCAAGGACACAACAATAGTTCTCATGGGTGGCGACCCTCAAAAGGTAAAACGTACTTTTAAAATTCCTAAATTAATTGATGTAGTTTTAATGTAATGATGGGAAAGTGCACTTGTTTTTCAATCACAAAGACTAATTATGTTGAGTGCTTTTACCTTTTTGTTCAATCTCTTTTTTGGGGGTCAGCATGGCAAAACCTTTGTGTGTATTTATTTGCATATCCATTCGACTTTGATAAAGTATACAAGATGTTCTCCCTGATATAAATATCTCAGTTTTCAAATAAGATGTTTTTATGTGTTTGGGATTGGCTTCAAACAACTTGGCATATTATTCTTATAGTTTAGAGTTCTTTCATCTTACAACTGTGATCTCTTTGGGGTTGAATGATGACAACGCTTTTTGCAGTTTACGTGTGCTGACAGAAAATACGTGTGTTTGGCTGGATTGACCCAGTAATGACAGAGATGTTACAAAATAAACAATAAAAACAGGACAAAATATTTACAGGACAGTTTACAGTTAAATTTCTGCATAGGGTTCTGATCTGCCCTCCAGCTCAGTTGTAAACTATACAGATGCTAGAATATCTTGATGTTATGTGAACATACTTTGAACTTGTAAGAAAATTATACTGGCTTTGTAGGATCATATTATACTGCTACTGGTTCCTACTGACCCCCCATTGACTTACACTGGAATATTGGTCTTAAAATATCTGTATTAACCTAGTCTACATGATCCTGTTGTTTTTATTTCTTTATTTGTTTGTTAAAAAAATCCTATTCCTAATATGGAGCGCTGAGGGTGACGTCACACTCCCTTAGTCCACTTCTTTATACAGCCTGTGGTTCCAACACGGTTTGCACATTCTATCTCTTACATCGCAAACTCTCTTTTGTTGTAGGTTCGATGGACAAAGACAGCGGGCAGTGCTTCAGACAAGTTCCAGGAGACGTCCATCTACAACGAGACGCTGCGGATCGAGGGCATCCAGAGAGTGCAGGGCGGCCGCTACTACTGCAAGGCCGACAACGGGGTGGGGGTGGCTGCCATCAAGTCCATCCGTGTAGATGTGCAGTGTAAGTGGGCAAGGGAGGAACCAAAAATACTAAGCAAAATACTCCTTCCACTTCTGAGACCCCAGCACTTTCACTATAACACTGTTCCCACCTTTAAGTTCAAAATGAAAAATTTCAGAGGGGGAGATAAAAGATGAGGTGATGAGATTTCAGGTGGGAATGGTTTCCAGGAGTATGTGATGGCTCATATAAAGAGTTTGGGTGAGAGGAGGAAAGAGGAAAGATGAAAAGATTTTTTTTCTTACTCGGTCTGGAATGATACCAAAGCACAACATTTGCCAAAATATATCTGAATCTCTTTGATAGTAATCTTGTAGGTCTATATTTAAGGTGCTTAACATAAGCTAAATTCATTCCAGCTACAAATCTTCCTTGTATTCCACTTCTGAACCTAATTACATAGAAAAAATATATAATGAAAAACAAAATAATCTGCTTATAAGAAGTGTATTGCTGTGGCACTCCTAATGGACAGGAGAATGAGTCTCACATATTCCTGGAGTATAGAGAAGTCTGGGGTAGATTTGAGTGTTTTGATAGAGTTAGTCCAGGTGGTACGGGCTCCCTAACCCGCTGTTTCTCAACTAGCCTGTTTTGCCTCTGTATCTGACACAGACTCTATATCCCCTGCGATCGTGTGCTAATAAATTATCAGCCCATAATTCAGTGACAACCTTTATTTGTTGCTCTTTTTAGCTTATCCCAGATGAAATTGAATCCATTAATACAAGTGGAAACAAAAGAATGTTATTGACTTGCTAATTTATATTATGAGCCTCTTTTTGTCATTACCTTCAATTATAAAAACAGCAGTAATTTTTCCCAAGTCAAGAGATTTAACATGCACCAATGTCATCACAGGACACAAGGGAGAAATTCATAACATTTTTAGAATCGTCTGCAATCAAATTAAAAGCTATGCCCGATGACATTGAAGGAGGATTAACAAGACAAAGTGTGGTGCTCAGTAAAGCCAAAACTGCTCTATCACTGTATTTGTGAGGCAGGGCTAATTCATTAAACAGCCATAGAAATGTGAGGAGGAAACGCAGTGTCCTTGATTCATGTTACATCACTTCTGCTTAAGACGCTTTTAATGCTGTTTTATGCAGCCAAGGTTAGTGTCAATATCTCATGTTTATTTTTTTTTTCAACACAATGCTGTTCCTAAGAGACCATCCAGTTAGATCCATGTACAGTGTAGTAGCAGAGGCCGAACCTTATCTCCCAGAGGTTACATGATGAACAGGCAATGGTCGAGAAGCAGTGCTGTTGTAGGGGCCCCGTGCCACTGCTTGTTTCACTGCCCCACTGTCTCCGTGAGCCAGGGTCTGGTCAAAGTTATGGCTGCAGTGACATGCACTAATGTGCACTTCTGTGTTCTTAAAATGCCATGGGCTTACTGAGGCTTGGTTTCCCATTATAAAAAAAACAAACAAACAGATGGGCAAATCCTGGACAATAGCTGCATGGTTGATATTTGGGGACATAAACTGTTAATAAATATCAGTATGATTAATAATTAAAACCGGTGCCATAGCAATTAATAGTGCTTAATAGTGAGTGAATGGGCAAAAGTCATCAAAATATGGCACATAACAGGAAGCCATGAATATGTCACAGTTTTAGCACCCACTCAAACACTACATTTAGACAGGGAAGGTAGGTGAATACCACTGCACATTCTCCCAGCCATCGCCCAATCAATCAACAATCACCAGACATAATTTCTTTAATACAAAGTCTTAGTTTCAGTTTCTACCCTTCTCAGATGTGAGTGCTGTTCAGGCCCCTGCTGCGGAGCTCGTCATTTAAGGGCGTATGTAGTAAACAGGTTGTGTTGGGCATGTGGCAGTGACAGGAGCGCTGTGAGGGTAACCAGCTCTGACAGTCAATGCTTGTTCAATTCCCCTTCCCCCCATGCTGTGCTAGCTAGCACCAGCGGCAATCAGCCATGCCTTCTACAACACGAGCGACTTTAGAGCAAGAACGATGTAACAATTAGCTGGAGCGACCAAGGATGAAGAGAGACGCAAAGGTCAATGGTAGTAAGGCAAAGCTAAATGAAAGAGTAGTAGTTGTTGAGAAAGCCTAGTGATCTTTCCATAGCTTTTATTGAAAAGCGGTTGCATGTGTTAAGTAGTAATTGCTGGCCTTTCATATCATATAACACCAAGATAAGCCCATCTACTGTTAAAACAAGTGAAGAATTCCCCTTTTTTTCTTTTTTGTTAGCATCTTCTATATGTATTATAAATGAATATAATTTCTAGTGCATTTAATAAAGGTGGGATGGATTAATATTCTGATAGCAGTAAAATACATTGGCCTTTGAAAACAATACTATACAAATGGAAACTTATCTGAAGTCTTCAAGTGTAGAAAAAGTGTAGTCAAGAGGAAGAATACATATGTTTAAACAGAATTATTTATAATAAAAAAGCACAGATTATTTGCCAAGAAAAAAAAACAAAACATTACATTTGAAAGCTTGTGTAAGATTTCAAATACACATACTTGCCAACCAGAAATATTAAGAAGAATTAATTGGGGAGCTTTAACCTTTGCCAGAAAAGAATTGATATGCAGTGGTACCACATTTCCTATTCACACAGCAAGGAAAACTTTTCCGTTAGCACAACAAAAGTCTTATTGGTTATTAGCATCTTCTTTTTTTGTCATTTTAATCACCACCCATCTCATTTCATCCTCCACTGATCTATCTCTCTTACATGTTTGCTTGTACTGCATGATAAGGCAGGAAGTCTACTGAGCCCCAATTCTTCTCAGATTCATTTTCATACACGTCACATACACTCCCCTCATCATTTCTTCAATTGCATGGCACGCTCATATACTCTCTTAGCATTTGGTCATGGGGGTACATGCCATGCTACACTTTTAAAAGAACACATAAAGTCTCCTCATGCACGAGAATACACATTTTCACATGTCAAGTGAGAGACCAGATGAGCTGAAGATGTGAGAGTGACAGGCACAATGTGATCTAAAAAAGCAGGGACAATAGCAGAACTGTTCATTTCAAACAGGCATATGTGCAAAAAACATGCAGATTTAGGGCTATTTATTCACTCTCATTAACAACAAAATGTCCTCAGTCCAAGCCTCCACCTGTAGTTCCACTTGTGCATTGTGAGGACCAGCCAGCCTCTGACCTGGCACTATGACCACTGAGACAGTGGGTTAGTGAGCTAGCGGGGTTTAACTTAAAGTAGCCTCTACTGATGAGATGGACTTGGTTCAGATACCCAAATGACAACAAATGATCAAGGAAAACTATTATATATATACAAAAGTTTCAGTGTTGGACAAAACCAGGTAAGTGACTTCATTTTTATAACATGTAAAGGTGTATTGGCAACACTTTCAAATGGAATGAAATCGGAAATGGTAAAAGTGAATTTAGATTTTTAGAAAATGCCTTGAAAATATGGTGCATGATCTCTATGCTATTCTGACATTTGATTGCAGACCCAAAGCGAGGAATGAGACCATACCTTTCCAAATCATTATTGTCTTAGCACGGTTGTGTTGACAGTTGTATGTGGTTGGTGATGCACATATATGTCATTGGTGGCATTTTAAACTGTCCCCTCTGGGCAGCCCTCCATCACAACAACAACTCAGTGCTGCTGGGGGACACCGGTCTTAGCTGCGTCAAGGCAAATGGAGCTAAATGTAAATATATTGTACAGGCATTATCTACAAACAGATGCTATGTATATGTAACAACATTTAAAGAACTTGCACACTTGATCTTCAGCATGAGTTTGCCCCTCCGTTACTGATTATTGCACTTCTGATTGTATAGTATAATGTAACATTTGGAGAAAAAAAATATGACTGGAGTAATTTGTACAAAATTAACCCACAAAGACCTACGTTATCATGTACGATAACGAGGAATATGTTTGATATAACCGCGCATAACTTTTGATCCATAAAAGATAGAAACTTACTTTTTTCTCTCTGAAAGCGCAGACATAGCGGTTTCCGTATATAGCTGCCTCAAACGACAGCACGGTGGCTGAGTGGCAACACTCAGGCCTCACAGCAAGAAGGTTGCGGGTTCGATCCCCGGGTCGCCCGGGCCTTTCTGTGTGGAGTTTGCATGTTCCTCCCCGTGTCTGGATGGGTTTCCTCTGGGTACTCCGGTTTCCCCCATCAACCCAAAACATGCCCGCACCCCTATGAACTAACATCAAGGACCATGTTGTCCACCCTCCTGTGGGCTCACCACCTGCAGAGGGGTTCATGGGGGGGGTCAGGTGCTATGAGGGTTGGGCAGCAAACTGCCCCCGCGACCCAGCTGGATTAAGCGGGAGAAGATGGATGGATGGATTATCCAAACGAGTGTCCAGTAGGAACTTTGTTTTCAGCCAAACGCATGCGCTTCAATCTATTTTGATTGGCCAAAACTTTGCCAAAGAGTGAAGTGAGTCAAGATGGTTGACTCCTCTCGTATGTGTTTGCTTTTAGCAATTGAAAAAGACGCTCTAAGTGGAGTAAATTCTCACATACATGGAAAATTACGCATCTTGGTGTGTGTAATTGCGCATCCCTTTCTATTTTTATTTGAAAGGTTTATTTCACTCAAAATGAACAAATACAAATGTAATAAATGCCATGGAAATGCATTACAAATGATGTGGCTCTGTTCAATGCTCTGGCCCTGGACTTTACTGGAGCTGTTTCCATGACTGGCACCAGAAAAGTAATGGAGCAATTACACTTTTTTGTTTTTAGGGCAATAAGGATATTTTTAATTTATTTACAGACTTGATATTTTGCATTTTTGTAGCTAAGGCCCTAAATTAAGCATTTTTATGTCCAAAAAGTTGTTTATACATGTTTACTGTGTGTTTTGTATAAAAGAGTGGGAATTTTAGTTTCTGTTTTTTTTTTATCTCATTTCCTGATCCTATAGCTTTTATTACAGTCATATGACACAACTACAGCAGCAGATTGTGAAATAACAGGCTGTACTGAAAAAAAGAGGTATAACACTTCATTATAGGGCGAGGAGAAATGTACTAAAATTGCCCTTAGGTCTACGAGGGTTAAGTGTAGTGCTAGAAGTTGGAGAAATACTGATTGTATCTTATTATAAATGTAATTGCAGTTAAGGCAGTTAAACAAATGCTGAACAAAAAGAAAGAGAAAATGTTAAAATGGATAGGAAACATGGCAGTGTAATCCCTCATTCGTCCAGTAGTGGTTCAAGGCAGAAAAGGTCTTGATTAGGAAACCTCTTGATTTAAAAACAGTGTCCCGATGAAACCTTTTCTAACAAATAATGAAAGAGTTATTTTTAAATCCATTGCACTTTGTCTTCCATATACAACAGTAACTATAAATCCACAGATTAATGTCACTGACTTTTATACACATAAACATCCACCAAACTCTCCTGTACTGGTTTGCTTGAAGAATGTCTGTCTTTAGATCTTTGCTCAAATATAAAAGTTCTGGATCAAACCCCAGATGTGTGAAAGCAAAATAAAATGTCAAAAACAAATGCAGAGATACTAGTCTGGTCAAGGTATCAGGTTGTACTAGGGCCTGACTCAAATCTCAACTTGATTCAAAATCCTCACAACTTTTTTACTCCCAAACTCAATGTCCCATTCTCTTTGTGACTCCTGGCTCCTGATGTTATATCTTATTACACTGTTTCTCTTTCAATATATTTTTCATTTAGGTTTGTGTTTGAGTAGGGGACTTCATTACTTCCTCATCTGTTTTTGTTTTTCCTATTTCGCTGGGTTCGGTCTCAGAAGGATTTTTCTTATAAACTTTTCCTTCACTTATATTATTGTCTCAAACTTGACAATGAGGTGAACTCGGTGTATCCATGGAGCAGTGGTTATAGTAATAGTGTTTACATCATCTTTGTACATAAAACAGAAGGTTTTCTTCCTCTGCACCTGGCACACGCATTGTGAAATTATATTGTTATTTCTTATGAGTCAGGATAGTCAATGGTTTCTAAATCTGGCTGTTTTAGAAGGAACAGGCATGGGGGCTGGTACCAGATTTTCATCAAATTGAGAATCATTTGGGAGTCCACTCCACACAAAATTTCACCAGTGTTAAGATAGTGTACTTTGAGAACATCACTATAACATTCGAAATAAGAAGCACATTTACCTGCTGCACAAAGAAACGTTGAAACAACATCTTTTTAGGGTAATTTTTGTACGTCCAATCTCGGTCCACTGAAGGTGCAGACTGTGACGCCAGATCTTCTAGACGTCTAGTACTGATGTTTGTTTTTCCTATAGTGATGCAGAAAAGTGGATGCCACTGTCTGTTCATGTTAGTCTGTGGGTCAGTGGATCTGACCCTCTATGATCTGACCGTTCAACCAGTGATATTGCATGTCAAGAGTGGGATTTGAACCACCAATCTTCAGATCAGTAAACAAACACTCTACCAATTGAGCTACACTGCCACCTGCCAGTGCTGTCCTTTTAGACTGGTTTTATGGTTGAACTCATAGGCCCACAGAATTATAATCATTTTTTCTTTGAGCAGGCTATAATTTTCCACAAATTGTATTTCCAAATAAATAAACATACATAAATACCTAAATTAGTTAATTAAACAGATAACAAAATATCATGTACTCAAATAAATCATTACTAAGTGTTTAATCACAAATAATCAAAATTAATATGAATGAATAATATTGTTGAATAATAATATTTGTCATACATTTAAAAGAACCTCATGGTACGATATTTATTACGATATTGGGGGAAAGCTCATGATATGGTGGAGAAGCTCATGATATTATGACATAATAACAAGATTGACATTATAAAATGCTTTGACCGGTCATTTGGTACATTTATTGTCATTAGGGATGTAACGATATCCAAATCTCTCTGTACGATATTTTTACGATATCTCATGGTACGATATTTATTGCAATATTTTGTGGAGGCACAAAACTGTGAATATGCTACTTTTTCTTCTAAAAATGCCTTCACAAGACTTAATCCAAATAATTAAGATTTAAAAGTGCTTAGAACAGTTATTTCTTCCATGTAGTCTGCACTGAAACGGAGCAAAGGATCATGGTCTATGTAGTTCCCTCTGTTTTTTTTTTAGCTATTTCTGCATCATAACTATTAATTTAAGCAAAGAGACGTATGATTCGATATATTGTGATGGTCCATGATATTATTGTGACCTTTGATGATATGACATCACGATATGTTGGTTATTGTTACTTCCCTAATAATAACTTTGTTTTCCTGCGTCTGTATTAGATGTCTTTATGACGTCCAAAAAGTCACCCAGTCCGCCGTTCAAATGTTTAACCGCATATTGACGTCCAAGTGGGGTCATAGTTAGACGTCCAAATAGTGGATGTAATTTACACGTCAAAACTGGTCTTGGTCCGATGGACGTAATATAGACATGATCTACGTCTAATGTTTAGTGGGTAGATCACAAGCTCTAAACCAATTCTCAACTTTTCTTTAGTGCAGTTATTTGTGGGTTTTAACTGTTTTCATTTTATCCAATGATGAAGACAGAAATTTAATTGCAACATTTTTGAATAGGTAACCTTACCTAGAGAGGGTCTGACCCTTTGAGGCTTGGTGCTGCACTCAGGACTGTGAACACCTGTACATGTCCTTGTGTGAAACTCTTTCTGCCCTGTCCATACATGTCCTGGTTTCTATTAGACCTTTCCCTGGCTCATTATTTAAGCAGTTTGAAATGGCACATGAAGGTTAACCCCGCCGTTCCCTTTTCTCTTGCTGTGCACTTCTGATTTAATCAGTGCAATCCTTTTGAAAATCAAACACCTCTTTGGAATGATTCATCTTAGTTTATATTCTTACATTTAAATGAAACATAATTGTGCCAGAATTTAGTAACACATGCTCATCTTATTTTGAGTTGGCACACAATTTATTATTTCACAATCACTTAAAAATAACTAAATAAAAACATAATCATTATCATATTTTATTATATTAAAATATTGTAATGATATTCCATTAAGCCACTCGATACACACTTGATAGAAGCAGATAAATGTTATGTTCAGTATTTACACAATGTCTTCACCTTGAAGTCAATAATATTTTTTATTCATAATTAAGATTTCATTTACAGCTAATGGAATTAACAAATTGTTCAGAGAGGAATATATCTGTGTTATGCAATCTAAAAGGTTACATTGATTGTGCAAAAAATTATATTAAAAATAGAAAGATCTTCTAAAAGGTTTCATGGTAAATGCTCAAGTGTTCCACTTCAGTGATGTATGGCAGCTCAGTGCAAAGGCTCAGCCAGTCTAATGTGGTCAGGGTCAGCTCCCACAGGCCTTATGTAACACAGTCACTATCATTATTTTACATTAGGTTACATTCAACTGTTGTCTTTGATCACTGTTTTGTGTAAAGCTATGATCATAAAGCTTAGCACTTCACTATTTAGCACTACAGCAACACAAGAGTCTCTTTTCTATAAAGGCTGTCCAGGCCTGCTGGCTCTGTATGATGCAGTTAATACCGAAAGGGACAGTATTTGTGTCACAGCAGTGTGTTCTTCCTTTCTCTCCCTTTGCTCTTCCTTTGCCCTTCCTTAGCTCTTCATTAGCTCTTCCTTTGCTCTTCCTTAGCTCTTCCTTAGCTCTTCCTTCGCTCTTCATTAGCTCATCCTTAGCTCTTCCTTAGCTCTTCCTTAGCTCTTTGTTAGCTCATCCTTAGCTCATCCTTAGCTCTTCCTTAGCTCATCCTTAGCAATTTCTTAGCTCTCAGTTTGCTCTTCCAGAATGCTAGTGAGAGAGTACAGAGTAGGGTTGTCCAAAGTGCTTATTTAAATGAGAACAGAAAATAGTTGTTTCTTTTGTGTGATTCTATTTTCTGTTTTGACTTTGTTCACACAAACAAGATACACTAAATTCATATATGCACTCCAGACAATGGGCATAAAGCCTTGCATATTTATAGCTATTCAGTTGCCTAAACCAGTCAAATGGTGGTGTCTCCTCACGTAATGTAATAATTAAAATAATCAAGTTTCGCAATTTGTGCTGGTTATGGATGAGAGTGGTAGTATGAAAGATGCTTTTGGTCAAATGACACTTGCAAACTTCTACATTCTTTGTGATAGTAACAGTATTAATAATCAAATGTGTCCTTGGTCTTGAAATATTTTCATTGCTTTACAACCCATTTGATGAAAAACTATTTAATCCATATCCTCAGTGTCACCTGCTTCACTAACGTGCACCTCAATATTCTCATTTAATCACTGTGTGAGTACAATATGATTATTAACAGCTCCACTGCAATCAGATTAACACTGTTTCATCAGCTTCTCAGCACTAATGTGATGGGAGACTGTTGTGCACTTTATCATCAAAAAGGATTCACACGTTGCCTTTTGGAATAATTGGCTTAACGCGTATGTAGAGTTTGAGGTGAACACATTTGCCTAAAAGAGCGTGAGCGGATGTGTGACTATGCAAAGCACCAACAGGAAAATCATTGTCACCTGAAAATAATACATTCCTTCTATCAGATGTCATTTTGGAGCAGGGGAGATGTTTTATAGATACAGTGAGGAGAGGGATATGAAAAGGTGGAGCTGCCATTGTCCTGAAGCTCATGAATACATATTTTTGATTAAATTCATCTCTTTATATTTGAAATGATGGGGATAAAAGGGACGCACAGAGATTTCCATTCAATGCTACCGGCTGAATTAATTTGCGTTATGCATATTATTATCCATATACAAAATTTATTACATCTGTTGTGTGCTCACTATAAAGGGCCTATCGAAGTAAGAATACAAATTCCACTGGTTTGGATTCATATTAAATCAATTATTACTCATTTGCTGTCATATACTGTTTTATAACAAATGAAGCAAAATAAGATAAATCACCTGGTCAAGTTACAGGTCAGATCTGTGAAGAAACTACCCCAGTCACACTAACACTGCATGTTTTTTAGATCTTTTTGAGAAATAAAAACACCAGAAATTGAACAAATGCAAGATAGATACTTTGCAGTGACATCACGCTGGGGGTGTTCTACATGTGGTAATGGTGGAATGCTTACAATTTACAATTTTGGTGGAATGCTTACAATTTACCATGATGCACACATTAACAAACGCTGTCCAAAAAACGTTTTAAGACAAAAGACTAAAGGCAAAAACAACAACAAAAACAAAAAACAACATAAAATGGATTTAAACCAAGCATTTTCAGGAGTCTGATTTTCAACAAAAATGGTGACTGTTGGTTAATGGGCTTTTTAACAGCACAATTCAGCTCACCCGCAGGTCCAGCTAAATCAGTTCTTTATGTTAAATTAAAGCAAACAGTAAAGTCTAGTCAAGCCTCAGACAGAGCAGTGCTTACAGTTAGCATCACAGATCGTTTAATGCCATATGGTAGAATATTCCAGTCAAAGCAATAGCATCTCCTGGAGACTAAGATAGCGAACCCCGATCAAAAAAGTTACAACACGCACCTTTAAGAGATTGACTGTGGCATTGTGTTTCAGTCTATACACTTAATATTTATATCAAACTCTAATGTGACCAGTACATTATCCTGTAGGTTTTCAGATTTACATTTGTGTGAAAAGAAGACAAACCTGTATGTTGCAGTGCTGAGCAAACAGTACATTCATATTGACTGAATACATAGAAATCCCATACATGTGCACACCCTGATTCAGTCCTTCTGCGTAATTATGAGCAGCTGTAGGATCTCCCAAAGTAGAAAGTGTTGACTATTGGATATTATGGCCTGTATCAGAGTAAATGTTACATGGATTTATGAGGCACTGGATATACAGGTACGCTCTCTCTTTTGTAAAATAAAGGCATTGTTCAGAGGCTGGGTGTGTCTGTGCGCCTTTCCTAAATTGGCTTGTAATTTTCTTGAAGTGCTGCTAATTGATTTTTATTCTTCTCATTGCTTCCCCAGACTGAATACTTCCTCTTTCTGTTGGGTGTTAGGTCTTGAGTGACACTAAGCAATAAGTCTATTTTCTATATCTCTCTATGCTCTATGTACTTTCCATGACAAGTTTGTTGGTGTCACCTTGACGAAGGAACATGCACAGAAGCTAGAGATAATGGCTTCTCTGTGTCCATGGAAATATAGATCAAACTGAACAGGAAAAAGCACTTAAACATATCGTGCTATTCTTTTGATCGACAAAGTACAAAAAAACTGTTCCTGCTGCAAGGGTCTCTTGAGTGAAATATGTGTTTTTCATAGTATCTTATTAGCATGCAGTTTTTGTGGTGTTACTAACAGAAAGTGCATAAAAGATTGAAGCAAAGAGAGATTATTGTACCATAAGATCCTCTCTGGAGAGAAACTGCGGGTTAAACGCTTGTATGTTAAAATATTCAGGATGCCTGTCAAGTTGAAGTCTGCCTTGATAATAAGCCCTTTGGCCTTATAGAGAAATTGCTCTCAAAACACACTGGAGGTAGTGTGTGTAAATGTACTGCATGGAAATTCTCATACTAATACTGTTTTTATGTAACAGTTACTGATATATCTGTCGAAGTGCTGTAGACTAGAGAAGTAAGATAAAAAAAAATTGATCCACTAGATTCTGTTCATGTGTTATCTAGGACCCCCTAGAAAACGAGATGTTACATCTCAAGGGGCTTCCCTTAAATAAATAAATAAATAAATAAATAAAATAATAAATAAATAAATCTAGGGCTGTGCCATTTTGCTTAATTTAACTTTGCTTAATTGTTGTTTAATTTCATTGTTTTTTCTTCAAAAATTAGATATTTCAATTAGAATTAGATTAGAATTTTTGATTTCTTTCCTACTCTCCATTAAAAATGTTCTGCAAACTGCAGAAAATGGCCACACTTTGGTCCCTGTGATGTGAATTGCCGTT
This sequence comes from Odontamblyopus lacepedii, assembly GCA_034769755.1. Taxonomy (NCBI): domain Eukaryota; kingdom Metazoa; phylum Chordata; class Actinopteri; order Gobiiformes; family Gobiidae; genus Odontamblyopus; species Odontamblyopus lacepedii. The sequence continues at coordinate 20,720,264 of CM068349.1, read as the reverse complement.
CCAATACAAGAACGTGGGGAAAATTTTAATATTTCTTCTTTCAAACAAATCGATTTGAACTTCAAATTTGATTAATCAATTTAATCGATTAGGCCCAGGCCTAGTGATTTCACAACTTTGTCAGAATATGACTTTTAACCGTCTTATTTATTGACCTGGTTTATGGAATATCTCTGCAAGAAAATTCCACATCAGCAATAGGCCCTACTATTCACCTCTCTGAATCCAGTTTTTGCATTCCTGTGTTGAATCCTTCCTTAGTCTTTACCTCTTAAAAAAAAAAAAAATCTGAATTTTAATGATGTGAGTGCATGTTGAAATTTTAATCTTTTTAACTTGGCAGGTTTGTACCGACATTGTAGTTAACATAAAACCATCCACTCATATAAAGCTGTGCGTACAGATTACATCTATTTGCATAATGGCACCGCAATAGGTCAAACCTTCAAAGATGCTCTGTTGATTTTCAGTCTAATTTCCATGTAGTGTATGCTAATGCTTTTAAATGGGTTAAATTCACTGCCTCGACTGACTGCATCTTTTATGTTGTTAATGTATGCCTACCATTTGCACCCCTATATAGACTTTAAAAATATGTTTAATTAGGACATTTACCCATGTATCACATACTGAAACAGACGCACAACTATAATGCTTTGGACCACATCTCTAAGTGCCTCTTGTTGAGAAATCACCACATTGATCAAGTATGGCTGGCTTTATCAGCAACAATGTTTCTTAATCCTCTCCCTGACACTGCGCAGTTTCATCCCAGCCATTACTTAGTTCATTATGCAAGAATGATGTCCATTCGGCTGCTGTGGCCCTAGCTTTTCTTTTGTGAGAGGTCGTTTTATGCTTCCCTTAGGAACCATTAGGCCTGGACAATGAGTCAGACAGAGCCACTGAAGGGGCGTGCATGGCGTGTATTGAAAACAGCATCCCATCCTGTTAGAGCTGTGCAAGTTAGAGGAGAGTTTACGACTGCATGGCCAGGCATTGACACAAGGATGACTAAATGGGCCAATTCATCTAAAAGGACAGATTTAAACGGCGGCTGTATATGCTATTTAGGATATTGGCAAGAACATGGTCATCTTTTTTTCCATGGAGTCAAATGTTCATATTGGCAGGTGTAACAGTAAGCTACATGTTATAAGAGCCACAGTGGGTTCTATCACTCTTGTGCGTATTGAGTGGTATTGATTTGGCCTGACAGAGGAGTGTGAGCAGGTTGAAAAACAGCCCCTGACAGTTGTGGAGACAGTCTTGTAATTAGCCTGGTGCCACTTCCTCAATAAAGGGGAGAGGTTATGACCAAGGATTCTCTAACGGAGAATTAAGGTAACAAAAGGACTCCACTTGTGATGCTGGAAAAACTGATTGATTGAGCTTTTTTAACAAGATTGTTTTTTTTTTGTGGTTTGCTTATCAAAACAGAGAAGACAGGATTTCAGTTTCAAGATTTTAAACTTCAGAAATGGCTCCAATTATCCAATTACTTGTTTTTGGTGGTATTCAAAAACCAATTGGAATATGGAAAGCATCAAGGCATTGAGGTCTAATTCCTCAAGCCTGATGTACTTGCCTGGCCTTCAGGGGCCTATATTACGCAAAACGGACTCTTGTGAGCTTCAAGCCATTTTAGAATACAGTTTCCTCCTCAAAACATATGCAGAGTTGTGTTTTGTTTCATCCACAGATATTTGAGTAACCCCTTATTGTTAGTCTGTCTACATCTCTAAAACTCAAAATGCTCTGTTTCACCTTGTGATGTCATGAAGTGGTAGTTTTCAAGTTAACAGCTACCTTTTTCTTTATGTTCAGTGTAGACTGGCTATTCCAGGGCAAAAATTATCCAAATGTTTCTAGTGAAGGTTTATAGTCGTCTTTCACTATAACATGGTTCACCTTTCATGGCCTCTCTGTTTCGCAGATTTTTTTTGGTACAGTTTTGCATGTTTTTATTTATTTTTATTTTTTTTTTACAGTGTATGAACGCGCATTGTGTTCTACGCCCTGATTGGCTGTTCTGCATAATAGAAGGTGGCATGTCTGTTTATCAGAATCTTCTCGCCCAGAAGAAAAAACAGCAGCACATCTACCCATAACTATGTTCTTCACTCGGAAAAAGACACCAGCACCAAGGCCTTCAGCGGAAAAAAAAACACAGTGTTTCCCACACATAGACTGTGGCCCCTGCGCTCCTCATTTTAGATCAGGGGGTGATTTGTGCAGAGCGATTCCCCCCTCCCCGCTCCTCAGTTTAGATTGGGGAGCAGTGTATAAAAAAAAAGTGAGAAAAGTGTATAAAGTGTGTGGTGAGGGGTTTTACAGCCTTAAAACATATATAATAATTGTAAAAAAATAAGGCTGACTACTTCTCGGATTTGACCTGTTGTGGGTTATTTTTAGAATGTAACCTCTGCGATAAACGAGAGACCACTGTATAAAAACACAGTAGAACACTTCTTGTATTACCACATGACATCACAAGGTGGAACAGAGTGCAACTCCCTTTAAGCATGTGAGGTCCCACTTCAGCCACAATGCAACATGAGTGGATTTAGAAGAAATAAAGAGTCCCTAGAATTTCCTATTTTAATTTAGCTCCTGGCACTATCTCTTGACCAATGCAAGATGATCTCATTGCTTTGGCCCAATTCCTAGTAGGGTAGTTTTTATTCCAACCTGATTTACTTTATTGGACTTCATATTCACACCACAAATTCAGCCAGGGCAATGATTATTTTGCCTGGAATCCAAAACACACACTTCTCCAATAAATATAAGTCTGGTCAACTGTGGAACTCCCTGATTTCAATGACATGATTGTCAGGTGGCTTAGGCAAACAGGGACATTCATGGTTTCAAAACAAATTTGTCTGCTTATGAGGGGAAAAAAATCACACAGTAATGAAAAGATACAATGATTACGGCAGAATCAATGAGAGAGGCAGTAAACTAAGTTAATCTGAAATGAGAGAAGTTTGTTCAAAATGACAGGTACGGTAAGGTAACTTTATTTATATGGCGCTGTTCACAGACACATGTCCCCATAGATGCTTTACCGAGCATTATTAACAGAGCATTTTTCATTCACTCCATACCCAGTGGTGGTAAACCACGGTTGTAGCCACAGCTGCCCTGGGGCAGACTGACAGAGGCACGACTGCCATCATCACACACACCTCTTTCATATCTACAGTGCGTGAGTGCTAACCACTCACCCACCGTGTTGACAGGTGACCAATAAGCTCCTTCATTTCACGTGTCACTGCAATAAATAAATTTGATTTTACACTGTAATAGCTGAATCTGGCTCGAGGTGCAAAGTGTGAAGAGGGGTTGACCAGACTGATAACTCTGAGTATAAAAAAATACCTACTTGGAACCAAATGATCAACTAGATATGTCCTTTACACACAATTGTGTCACTATTTATGAAGACTATAATACAGGGCCATCACTGTCACCTTGTGTCACTGTAACTCAGATAAAATAATAAAGAGTGAACTGAATTGGCTCTCCTCAACCGGGTCAGTTCAAAGGTTCTCCATTAGCCCTGGTGTTGAGGAGAAGGCTTTTCTTAATCTCAGCTGTGTGTCAGGCAGATGGATAAGCAGATGGAGGTGACGAGCACACACCAGTCTGCACGCTGCCATTACTTCCCCGACATATGCTTAATATGACATGCTACAATTACACTGTCACAATACAGCCTCATCTATCCACATTTCAGGCACCATCTACTTGTGTGAGACTGCTCTAACGCAATGCAATCCAAGCTAATCTCAGCAGTTACAATCTTCTCAGAGCGTGCCTTAAAACACTTGCAGAATTGTAATTATAGTCAGAGAAATTACTTAACGGATTCTGGGAAAAAGATCTGGAGTCTGTAATAACCTTCATGTTTTTATTTGATAAAGGCATTTCAAAGATTGTTTTGCAGATGAAGAACCACTGTATTTCAAGCCACAACCAAAAGGGGCCATAAACCAGTAGCCATTCTGCTGGCCCATGCAGAGAGACAGACCAAAAATTAAAATAAATAAATAAATATTACACACATTTATTATGTTTTATATTTATGTTTAGAATATTTAGAATTTCAAATGTATGTGACAAATGGATTGCAATGTGTATGGAGTATAAAGGAGTAATAATGTGTTGGAGTATAAAGATATATTAAGACTATGCTACTTCCTGGTCCATCTGAGACATTTTGAGGTATACTTTGTCCCAACCCTTTCTCAGTAACCCAAATTATTTAACTGACATCATTTGGGGATTGTGGAAAGTGAAAAAATAGGGTGACCACAAGAAAAGATAGATTTGTTGGATCTTGCCTATATTGCATCAGACTTATTATGTTAAGCAATCACTGACCTGTAGGCAATCAGCTGTAACAGCCTGGACAATGGTCAGTGACGGACACATGCATGTCTGTACCTGAAGAACAACTCAGTGAAGCACCTCTACAGATAGCACAACAAAAGTTCTAAAAGAGGCATCACATTTATGAAAAATGTTCTTGCAATCATTTCCCCGCCATCAGCCCTATCTTTATCATTCTAATTGGCCTCGAGGAGTGTGGATTTTCATGGCACTTTGCCAGTGTCTCATACATAGTCAAGTAAGGCACAGCTTTTATATCATTTTAGTGCACGAGATAAGAATAATTCTTTGCTGGTCCAGACCACTAATGTCAGATATCTCTATAGAGAGGCAGGGAGATAGGAAATGTAAACAATGAGTGAAGTGACATAAATAGTGCTGAACAATGTATGTGCTTAGTAATGAAAAACTCCATGTGCCCTTGGCTGAGATGAGCTAACAGTTCTAATATACTAATAGCTTCATAATAAGTGTAATAAGTGACATCATTCATATGGATTATTTTCCTAATTTATGTATTCCAATACATTACATCATACTGTATCATCATTTCAGCTTAGAACACAACTTGGGATGAGACGAAATTCCGATGCCATGACAATGCAGTAATTAAGATGCCCAGCTGTCTTTGCGATATTGCTGGATCAATAAGTCTGATCAGATTTCACCGGGCCTCTTCTCACTGGTCTGTCATCAGTTTCCTGGACTGTGCTCCCACTGGGCCAATTATTGACGCTTTGTTGGAGGAGGATAAGGACAAAATCAACTGGCTTGTGGGAGGGGGGAGAGAGTGGGCTGTGCTCCCTGTCATACATTATACTGGTTTAGAACTGCAGAGGGTCCTTTTGCTGCACTGGGTGGAGGATTCGAGAGAGAAATTGTGCACTATGCCATTTCCCCCACTCGTGGAACCTCACCATGGTAACTCTGAGCTCAGGCAATAAAGCTATAAACCAAACAATTACATTTAAGCTTAAATATGTAAAGAAGACATTTGTTTGTGTCTGTTATAATCTATGACACACATGGATCATTATGTTAGAATGTGCACATTGTAAATCGCAATATTCCTCTAAAATGACTTAAAGAAATAAGTCAGCTGGCTTCTACATTAGAAAACTATGGTGACCAATGGCAGCTGATGTAAGTGAGCTGACGAATCCTGCGTGTATCACTGATTAAGAAAATAAAGTAGAGCGCAGTAGGCATTTACTGGTTGTGGTGAAAACAGTTGTTTGGCAAAAAGGCGTCTTGAAAATAAGTGATTAAAGATTGCTCAAACATGCACAAATCTCTCCCAATACAATTTTGGGTGAATAACTGGTGAGGAGAAACAATTAAAAGATGGTTAAAAGCTCTAAAAAAATCAATTTTGCATAGTAGGTCTGCTTTAGCAGAAGCAAGGGCAGAATCTGAAAGATAAATAGTATGTGTTGTTGTAAGTACTGATTTCCATGTTTTAACAATCTGGCACTTGAGTAAAGGTGTACAGAAAATGATTTCATTACTTCAGTGTATTTCCCATTTGTCTTGTTCATGGTGACAGGAAATATATGTAATGATCCATGGGTGTAACAGGTTATAACTATAACAGACAAAACCATAATATGTCTTCTTTAAATAAAATACTATATTAGCTAATGTAAAACGTGTAATGCAGCAGTCCCAAACCTTTTTGTCAAAAGAAATGATAGCAACATACCTTGTTTTTATGGACCAGGTGAAGGGAGGGAAAATCCATAGTTTTATTACTCATTTACCAGGTAAATTGGTTCTATATTTTCAAAGTAAAATGCAGGAACACTGTGAAAACACAAACAACATTACTCTGGGACTCGGCACTTAATGGTCCACTGCCTAATTGGTATAATTTTTCTTTTTTAATTGTAGGTGAAAAAAAAAGTTATACTGATACCTACAAATATAGGTATTTGGTATGGTATTTGGTATTTATAGTATTTATATTCTAGATTTCCTTTTGTTCTTCATCCTTACACTGACCTTTCATTTTATTTCCATTTAGATTTTTTACTGCTGTCAAATTAGCCAGCTCCCCCTTAACCACACACCCTCTGGCCTGGATTCATGAATGCCACAGGGCTAGGCCAATTCTAATATTATTTTATGGGGATGGCATTTTTCAGCAGCCTCCAGTAACCCCCAACTTTACGGCTCTGCTCCCGCACTTTTGTTCTGTACATCTTTCCATTCACGCACTCATTTCATTCTGTCACTTTTAATCTTCACTTCCACTATATCTGTTCCCACTATTCTTCCACAATTAACTTATTCTGTGATTTTGACCATCTACTTGCCTTCTCTATTCTTTCTATCTCACTTTTATCCACATCTTGAGTTTTTTTTTTTTTTTTTTTCATTTCTGGCGGGCTGCAGCAGTCTGGGTAATGAAGGCACTATTATAAAGTATGGGAGGTGCCTGGGGGGCAGCTCACAGCCTGTGTATCCGCACACAGAGAAATTGAAATAGGATGAGGATGGAGACAGAGTGCCCAAGACTAGTGGATTAGATGGCCATGAAAGGCAGGAAAGATCCAAGATTAGAACAATATAGAAGAAAATATTGGGAGAGCGAAAGCAGTCATTGCTCCGCAACCCTGGCACTTTTATAGCCTATTATTGTACTTTAAGAAAGAACTAAAAGTACAGTAAAGAAATACCGCTTCTCCATTATAATAGCAGCCTTGTTAGTAAGACCAAGGAATTATTTACACATAGAGATCCTATTAGCTGCAGAGAGGGGCATCTACTTTGAAACTTCAACCCTAGAGGGCTGTCTTAATACATGACTTATTCAGGCAGGAAATAATAAAGAATAGATGAGATGCAGAGACTTAAGTGATGGGCTGGCAGTAATGAGTTCCCCTTCACACCTGTAAAAGTACAGTCAAATAAAGTCCAACTTCTGGCATGAATACTGCATAGGCTTATTACTGCAATGTTAAAAGATTGGTTGTATTTTACCAAATTTCCACATAGACCCATCTTGATAATTACTATATTGAGTTATTGTTCAAAGAAGAAAGAACAATATTTTGTGGGGGACCATATATATTGTAGGTACTTTTCTTTTGTATTAGTTGGGAACGTTTGTTATTTTTCCATTCTATGATCAGATTTGAGCTATATAAATGACTTCTATGACTCATTATAGATACAATTTAGATAGATACAGACTACTACTAAATACTACTAAAGTTTTTCATTATGCTATGTATTGTATTAATGGTATTATACATTTAGAATAGTTTTCGAGGATAATCCTGCTTTAAGGTTATTGTGTCAGAAGCATAAGACATCGCCTCTATTTTCTTCATCAGTATATCGTTCTTCAAGATGTGTTATAGTGACAGGCCATTTCCACATTGTAATATGACACAAGAATCTATCAAACCCAAGCAAATCTATATGTATAGAATCAATGTTTTTATAAGCATCCCTTGTAATGATTTTGGAGCATATCTAAAATAACTTAACAACAAACCCATTGGTAGTAGTGTTACATGTACCACAGTACTATCACAGGTGATAGTAAATAATTGTAAAATTGTATGGTTGTTTACATTTTGTACACCCTACACGTCCTTATTTTAAATTATATGATTATATAACAATGAATGACAATAACAATATTTGACTGTCAATAATAAGAAAACAACCCAAAACATGCTCACACTGAATGCAAAAAAGTCTCAGTTTGGGTTAAAAAAAAGCAACAATTGTCGGGTAGAATAAAAATCTGGAGAATGGCTTCGCAGTGTATCATCTGTCTACTACGTGCCTGGGGCGTTCAGTTCAGTGTGAAGCACGTGCCACCTCAGCACATTTGGAGCAAGCTGAGCAGGTGCTAGTGATGCCACACAAATCAGTTTGGCAAGAAGACAATAACCGTCAGATCCCAGAGCAATAGGGAAATTCTGCCCTCCAGCACTGCTTAGCAAGTCCACTGCTGGGAAACACTTTCTGAACTACTGTGGGTGGTTGGAGAGACCTATTTTAATTCAGAAACCTTGTATAGAAGTTTATGAAACTTCCCATTTATTTTTATTCTTATAAATTACTTTGATCTGTATCTGACAATGTGGCATTTGTCAATAGAAATAGAAATTACTATAAAATGACTTCCTTCTGACCTTTGACCTCTCTAAGCTGTAAGAGTTTGAAACGTAAGATGTTATATTCCCCCTTGGCTTCAGTAAATAACAGTGTTATGTGACCGGCCTGCCCCTTTAACTGTTTGCCATTTGTTCTTAGAGACTCCTAATGTGCAGTAAGAGTAGAACAGGGAGCAGCAGCATCATGTACTCACTCATATATAATGAAAATTGAACACCCCCTTGTACTGTACATGTTCAATTCATAAATTACCAGGATTACTGTAATATCGATTGAGTGGCTCATTTACATGCACATTATATTTATAGCTGCAGCTGTTTAGCAGGTGCCTTTGGATGCATAGCCTCAGAACACTTGTGGATTATGCTGGAATGTAACCTTTAAACCTCTTTTGTTCATGTGCTTTAATAGAGAATGTGACACTGATCCATTATTAAAATCTATGTTTAATTAATAAAAAATATGTGGCTTAAAATCTTTTAAATCATATTCTTTACATCCACATTTGCACTACACCTTGTCAACGCCCGATCTCAACTGATAGATAGATAGATAGATAGACTGACAGACGGACGGACGGACGGACAGCGAGACAGACAGACAGACAGACAGACAGACAGACAGATAGATAGATAGATAGATGCTTTATTAATCCCCAGGGGGGAAACTAAAATACCTTGGACTCACGTGTAGATTAAATGTACACAATACATGAACACCAAGTGTTTTTGATGAGTTTAGTAAACAGGGGGCCTTCACCATTCACTCTCTAAAGGAGCTTTTCAGATCATTTGGAATGCTGTGAGAGGATGGTCTGTAAGAGAACAGTTTGAAGTTTGGTTCTCGTCCTTTTGTCCATTATAATATCAACTGAGTCCAGGCCCCAATCTACGACTTTTCCAGCCTTTTTAATCAGCTTGTTCATTCAATTTTCATCCTCAATGATGCCCCACACCAATACAGCATAAAACATACAGTGGCCAGCACAATGCCCTGATAGGACAGATTCAGGAGCCTCCTGCTGACTTCAACGGATCTGAGTTTCCTCAAAAAGAACAGTTTGCAATGATTGTTCCTCCTTGTTACTCATGCTACTTGTTTCTTTAACTGACCCAGAACAACTTTTTCAAAGTTGTGATCTCAGTGCAATAGGTATAATATTAGACAAGGTGCCATTCACTCACAGGCTTCTTGGGCATAGGCACTAAACAGGAGGTTTTCCCCTTAGAAGGAGTTTAGCTCTTGATAAAGACAACATAAAGATAAAGTTGCTCAACACAGAGTAAGAGGGCCTGCAGATAGCCTTGTTAGGCTTCAAGTGCCTAATCTGCTTTTGAACATCACAGACACTAAAACTGATTTCAGAGCAAGAGTCCTCCCTACCATCAGCTGCAAGAGTTGAGAACAGTTTTTGATGTTTGTATGCAAAATAAAATTAAAATCAATCAAATCGAAGTATTGGTTCAATATATTCATATTAAACTCTGTGCTTAGCAAATTGGACTTGTCAGATCCATATCCAGTGATTGTTTTCATACTGTCCCAGAGACACGGTGCTCTGGAAGCTCTAAGGCAGGGGTGCCCAATACTTCGATCACGATCTACCAGTTGATCGTCAAGGTAGTGTCAGTAGATCGCCAAGGTAGATCGTAGTGTAGTACTCGAGACTGGTCTTAGTCTCAAGACCGTTTCTTTATGGTCATGGACCGCATTTGGACTTGGTCTTGAAGGCGCTTGGACTCGGTCTTGCCTTGAATTCAAGGTTTTCTGACACTCGACGAGTGCGATCACATTTCATTACTGACGCTGCTGTCGCCAATAAACTTGTACAGTTGTGTGGGAGCGTGCGAGGAGTCTCTCTGCAGCCTGTGCGCTGGAGCCTGCGGCACATCACCACATGCACAGTCAGCACACGCAGCTTGTCCACAACAGTGTCCACTCGTGTAACAGTGTGTATCACAGGGCAGGTTAAACTTCTCAAAACATCATACCTATCCGTCTGCCTCACATCAGTGCACCACTCGTCACCTTTTCACGCTCTCGGTCCTCCCCGCGTGCATTGCATACAGGCTCACTCCTCAGTGCGCGCTGATTAGAAGGGCAAGACGAAATGCAAAGCAAAAACAAATCTAAATTTATGTTACGGTGTTGGCACAAAGCAGTATTACAACACAAAGCAGTATTACAGCACAGAGCAGTATTACAGCCCAGAGCAGTATTACAGCACAGAGCAGGCCTACCTCGACATGTAGGTGAAGTTTGACTAAATCCCACAAATGCATCTGTATTTGTCACAATGTGCGTTTGGTAAATATGCAGAGGCTGGTATACCCCTGCAAAACTATTATGATAATGTAACTCCAGTTAGGGATTTGAAAAAAAAAAATAAATAAAAAAAATCCTACCCACTTTACTTTTTTCACAGTTTTGTGTAAAGTGCCAGTGGAAGTGGAAGTGGTTCTCAAACTGTGGGTGTGGTTCCAAAAAAGGGGCACAGAGAGTTTTAATGCAGTACAGTTTGGCTTATTTTAAGCTTAAATTAACGTTTATCTAATAAAATGGAGATAGATCTATAAAAACGTATTTATGTGAGTCAGCCTTTTCCCACATGAAGATCATTAAGACCAAGTACCGTTCCACCTTCACTGATTCTAAATATATTTATAAATAAATAAATTATTTGCATTCTTGTAGTAGGTCAATCATTTTGACTTGGTCATTTTATAAGTAACTCACATGCTGAAAAAGTATGAGCACCCCTGGTCTAAGGGTTGGGGCTGGTTGTACTTGGATGGGATCACTGGGAATACCAGGTGCTGCAGTGGGGCCAATGATATAGACTGGGAGCCTCACTTCTGTCAGCCTGTTCCAGGGCAGCTCTTGTTAACCCTGAGTGAGTGCATAAATGATGATGATGATCTGTATATTTTGAGCAATTGATCTAGGATCATTTTTCATACATATCCAACAAAGGGAAAAAACAAAATGCATGAATACACATGTATCACATATACAAACATGACTTTAAAGTCTCTTTGCTTGAAAGGGAGTGGGATCATGTAATATGTACGTGTAGTATATTTTTTACAGCCCTGTATTAGGTATGTATGGTTCCTATACATGCAATATAAAATCACACAAATCTCATAATAATAATAATAATAATAATAATAATAATAATAATAATAATAATAATAATAATAATAATAATAATAATAATAATAATAATCACAAAGATGCTAATTTACATATTGAAAACACATCAGTTACAGCACTTAATGATAACAATAAATTAAATATAAAAGTAAAGCACCTTTCTAGCTCATTTCTATACTATAAAATTATTTTATTTTTATGCAGTTTCTTACACTTGTGAACGCTTATGTATAGCTGGTGCTGCTCCCCAAGACTGTTCCACAGTTTGACCCCACACACAGACACAGAGACTTATGTTATATGGTGTTTACTTTTGTCCACTCCTCTCTGTTGATACTTTCCCTCTTTACATCGGAATAGTTTCAGTATATTGTCAGGCAGTGCATTATTGTTTGCCCTATACATGAGGTGGGCTGTGGAATATTGGAAAAGATTGTTCCGTTTAAGCCATTTAGAATGCAAGAATAGAGAATTGGTGTGCTCCAGAAATCATACTTTGTGATTTGCAATGGCTCGTTTTGAACCATTAATACTGATTTGAATGCTGTGCTGAAGATTTTGCCCCATACTTCAATACAATATGTAAGGCATGGTTGTATTAGAGCACAATAAAGTGTGCAGAGTGAATTGGTATCCAAAATTGCTTGGATTTGTTTATTATTATTGAAATGCTTGTCACCTACAGTTGCTCCAAGAAATGTACTCTGTTACTTTTTTAATTTCTTTATTATTGATGTGGATTAATAGATTTTTTATAGTTTCCAATAAAAAGGTGCAGATAATTTGTTTCTGTCCATTTTATTAAGTTTAATTTGGCCAGTTCATTGTTAATGACATCAATAAGGTGATAAAAATTGTCTCTAGAGTAAAATATGTTACCGTCAGTAAATAGTATATATTTAAATTGATCAGATATTAAGTGATTTTAATGATGTTTAGATGTTTAGTAATGAATAAAGGAATGTAAAGCACTTTGGGTGTCTTGAAGGGTGCCACATCAGTTCAATGCATTATTATTAATTATAATAAGCTTTTCTTTTTACTAGTAAAATCTAATGTTATGTGTTGTAAATCTTAACTGATTTACAACAGACTATCTTTATAGACAAAATCTAAGCAGCAATTTGAATCCGATTTTTCAAACATAATTCAATAGTTTTTATTGGTTTTGAAATGATTGAAATTTAATGTCCAACTATGCTGTTTGTCTGTGTATTTCTGCATGCATGCTTTAGCTTTATCTCCAGTGAAATGCGCAAAGCTAATTAAATTTCCAACAAGCCACAGGGTCAAGCACAAGACATGTGTCCACTGCTCTCACGTCACTTGTGTTGCATAAACACAAGAGCCCATGCGGAGTCTGTGCGTTTGGTCTGTAACAGCACTGGCCATAGCTCCTCACAGCTGTCTCCCACTGACCGCACAGCCACAGGAGCACGCTTCTTGTTAGAGGACAGTCTGTGTCCAGTGCACTCCCCACAGACCCCTTCAAAGGCCACTCACTGAGAGATGGAAAGACCCTGCCTCTTCCTTTGGGGCTGCAGTGGAAATGCAGAGACTCGTGTGAAATCTTGGCCCTCAGGATAGTGTGTTTTTCTTGTTTATAGGCATTTGCCCATCTGAATGAGGCAGTGATTTATAGTGTGAATCAGTGTTTGTTTTTGTGTGAGGGTTTGGACCTGGTGCGAAGGGGAGAACACTTGGCTCACATACTCGCCTAGCTTGGACCGGATTTCTCTAAACAGACTTTGCAATTCACATCAGAAAGACAGTTGACTGAAGTATTAAACTGGAATTGCTGGGATTTCCTCAGTATTTCCTTTGTTGAATGGTGAGAGTCTCAGAGGGGGAGAAAGAAGGCAGCTCTGATTACATGGTTGTTTTGTGTAAGAATACATAATAATTTTAAAGAATGATATAGAGATTAGACAGTTCAGAGTGCAGTGCTTAGATTTTGTTTTTTATATTTTTATATTTCATCAAAAAAATTGTATCTTTGTCACATAATATTTTCTATTCTTTAGCCACTATGTGCAAAAGATGAAAAAGAGAGAAAAAAAGGTATTTTTCAAAGAATACACACGAGGCACACCACATTCATTAAGATTACAGGCAGATCTTGTATTTCATTGGTAAATTCGTAAGATCTGATTGTGATTCTTGGCTTTCCTCTGTAAATTAACATCAGATTCATAAAACAAGATAATGAGATGGGCAACAATTCAGCAGACAATTCAGACTCTGTGTTTTTTTGTTTTCTTTTTCATTATTTGAAACAGTGCCCGTGTTTTAAATGAGCTGCTTGATTTGTTACAGATGTATTATTCTGAGGTCAAAAGAGCAAAACCAGTGATGTTTGCAGCTTTAGTAAAATAAACCCTAAAAGAAATTGGCCTAAATCAATCTTTGCTTCACTGCATTGCATTTTAAACACCGGCAGTGTTCTTGTTATTTTCGAATGTGGGCCTTGTGCATGTTTAATGATCTCTTTAAGGCAATGTCTATGAGCGAAATGTTGAATAATTGAGGAGATCCGACGCTGGATCAAACGCGGAGTCTGCTTGTGTTTGTGTCTCTGTGTGCAGGCTTTTCTCAGCTGCCGGTGGCTCTGTGTGTGTGAGAGAACGTGTACATGCTGCTAATAGTACAGGCCCATGTTCCAACAGCAGCAATGTGATTATGCTTGTTAATCAAAAATCACTGGTCAGGAATTTTATAACACATTTCCGAGTTGGACATTTTTTTTTGTTATTATCAATATATTTAAAGGGGCATTATGTAACTTTTTTGGGTGAAGGGTCCACAACCTGTCTGTCTCCAGGTTTGCACGGAGTGTTCCAGAGTATGGCTTTAAATTTATACATCTTGCATTTAAAAAAGTTTGAAAATAGGGTTGGGCGATATCCAGATTTTGATACCGTTAAATCGTCTCAGCATTTTACTGGGGTATACAGTATTACTGACTAATCAAGAATTATTTTGTAGCATTCAGAAACAGAAAAGCAGCATTATATTTGAAGATGAGGCACAAGTTCTGATCAAACCAAACTTTGCCAGCGCATCAACATCAGCATCAGCATCAGCATCAGCGCATGAGCTGTTTTTAAGTGCTTATACTGTATACAAATTAGCCATGTGATTTTAAGTTTAGTTTCTGTTAAACATGAACAAATGTGCACAAAACTGCATTAAACACATTATCACTCAAAGTATATAATGAGCGGAGTACCAAAAATGTAAAGCGGTGGTTGAGAGGACCAATCACAACCCTTATTGTCCTCCCCTTGCTGTCTGCATCCTTTTGACGTGTAGTTAGAAAGTTTTGGAAGTGCACGGCGGTCGACACGGCCGCTGTCTCTATGGGGTGCACATCAACGCAAACACGTTTTGATATAGGATCATAAATTGTTTTGATGCAAAAACCATAAGACGGTAAACCGTCTCCTCCGTGAAAGACTTTGCTCTCAAGCGGGAACTTTCTCCTCTTCAGCGCCGTGTCCCCTCTTGACTCTCGCAGTTCAATTAAACATCTCCATCGCAAACTTTTCGGCTCAACATCACAAGAAGTGTCTGTCACGTTTTTTCTTCTTACTCGCTGCGTGTGGATCGATATCGCAGTGTCGACGTTTGAAGAGGAGAGAGAGCGGAGGGGAAAAAGTCTGCGCTGTGGTTTTAGGTCCTTATGCAGATTTTTTAAATGACGGTTAAGAAACTAATACCGTTGGTACTTTTTGATACCATGGGATACTGTATTACCGTATTAGCGCCCAACCCTACTTGAAAAACATGCATTCTTACTGTGAGTGCAGTCACCTCTCCATAGATGTGACCCGTGACTTGTGTCATCACCTGCTTGTCTCCATGGAGATAGATAAATAAAATTTTTGATATGAGTGTCACTCTGAATTGAGTTCCACACATTATAAATCTGACCTAAACTAAGGAAAAAAAAAAAGTTACATCCAGGTCAGAGAAAAGCACCAACGTTTTCCCTGTCCACAAAAGCAAAAGCTCGTACCTTCTGCGTGTTTTTCTCAAACAAAATAGTATGTATTGATGCTAAAATGAGCTGAAGTACATCTGTCACCATCGCCATTTGTTTTGGTATGTTTGGTTTCTTCGTCTTTGACTCTGTGACTGGTGCACCAACCACCAGGCAATGTGGGGACAACAGTGGGGACATGCCAAGATGGATTCTCATGAGTTTGTGAAGTATCACAAGAATCCATCTTGTTATGCAAGGTTAGTAGCAGCAAAATAGTTATGAAGTGCACCTTTAACACTCGTTTGAGTCACTAAACATATAATCTAATCTAATATTTTCTTTCTGTATTGGTATATTATTATGTTGTTAAATTATATAATTTGGTATATTATATGTAATATAGATTGACTTGCATATCTCAAGAGTTAACATGTACAATTAAACAGGGATTACAAATAGGACTCTTTGTACATAGTGTTGTACATAGTCGGGGTACAAAAGAATTAACCTGCTTCCATCTTTTTGGAATTTATTTATTGTATTCAGCTCTCCTATGGAAAGAAAATACTATGATTGGAAATAACATTGTAAGTTCAAATCCACCACTGGGCAATGAATGCAGTGTTATGGGAGAACCATTCCTATTATAGTAATCAGTGAAACATCTATTTGCAATGTCTATCATAGTTAACCTTAAAAGCCCACTGACATTTTTGTTGTCAACAATGAAAGAAATCCATTTAAGTTTATTGGATTACACAAACAATACCATGTAATCAAAGCACAGTAGTCATCACATGTATTGAGCACGTCCCAGTCATGGTCACGCCCACACGATTGCTCAGTCACCCGCGCATGCACTTTATTCTGCCCTGTTCTCCTCCACTGCATGTCACCCTCAATTGAACCTGTCATCTTCTCTTTGGTCGTCTAATGGCCGTTACTTGTGGAGAGCTATTAGAGTACAGGACATGTTATTGGAAATCAAAGAGGATTTGGAGTCCGGGCCCCTCGGCTGCAGGGGAAGGCACCTGGCAGAGGTCAACTTGTTAGAAAAACGTACTCGCTCAACCCTGACCACTAAAATGGATTGCTTTGGTGTAAATCTCTTTTTTCCATTATTACAATGCTTACTCTTGGTACATAGGCGGGGAAATCAGCAGCAAAGGCAATAAAGTGGATTGATGCACACATTATTGCAGTTACATGTTACAGGTAAGAGAGTTTTTCACTAAGAAATAAAAAAGCATTGATACAATTGACTGGAGACCAGTGTTTATGATGGGAAGGTTGGTAGGGGCTGTGTTTATACAGAAATGTTTGGCTTGTTAAACAGTTTTTATTTTAGTTGGTGAACTCTTAAGAAAGAAGAAGAGGAAGTCTTTCACACAAGGCCAGGCAAATTGTTGTAAAAAGATTAGAAGCCATCTTAAAGTGTGGCAAGCTATGCCTCAGAAAGCTCTCCTAAAGGCACACACATGCAATTATATAGCATTCATACAATGCAGATCTCTCTCTCTCTCTCTCTCTCTCTCTCTCTCTCTCTATATATATATATATATATATATATATAGTCTAGTAGCTTGGGGAGGAAGGCCTTGATTTTTCTTACATGGTCGTTTGGACTAATTTGCCCCATGATGTGGTTACATTGAAGACGCTACTTTTATTGGGTTCCCTGGAGTGATTGTCTTGCTAAAGGTAGACACCTTTAGATCTAAGAACCATAACATAAGATATCTTTTTCTCATAGCAACAAACTGGCCATGTGTTTTCACGATAAATGCGGCCTACTACTACTTACACAAATTGAAGAAAGTAGTTTTCTTCAATTTGTATCAGGAAAAAAGCTGTGTATAAAGTCATAGATTTTGCCTAAGGATGGTGTTTTGTAAGACTCCAGAGAAAAAACAAAATGTCATTGTATCAGCACCACTGTCCAGTATCTAAACTGAAAATAACAGAGTCTGAGCGGCACCAAATTCAGACGCCCATTAGATCCATATTAAAAGCACATGGCCACCATCAACAACAGAATAACAGCTGAGTGCTGGTGATGTTGAGTGTGCAAAGGCAGGACCACAGGGAAATCAGAGGCATCATTAAAGTTTTATATTGTGTTTCTGTACACTTGCAGTCTCATCTTGTGTCTCCATTTACTTCAAAACGAATAAAGTTAGACCCACCCAGGGATTTGAGCTTATAAGAAACTAAAAACAAAGGTGTCGTACAGGCACTGTTATATGTGGAATTGGCAAAGTATACAAAATTGAGTGGAATATGGGTAAAAACGTAATAGTTTGTCCACCCTACCATCAGTAATGATAAACAGTTTAGCATGTGTTAATTGTCAAATTGCTAACTTGAATTTATTTTCACATAGCATATCTCAGTAGGTGATAAGATTCTATGTATGTGGCATCGCATGAAACACTAAGGGCACAATCTTGCCCCCAATGTTTGCACTAGTGCAAGTGTGGGGCATGGAGCTCTAAAAAAAAAGGTGTGCCATTCCTGAATATCAGGTGGAGCAGAGCAGACGGAGGGCGTGGTGTGGTGCGTTCAGTGAATTGCCAGAATTGTAAAAATAAATATCAAAGCAGTCCACTGAAAAACAACATGCAGCATGCTCAACGCGTCTTTTATTTGGAAATATGTCAGGAAGATAAATCCTCAACATTCATAACATGTCTATGTGCTGTGTGGGATGCTCGTGCTCATCCGGATGCTCTCCCGCAGCAGAGCACAGTCCCTTGCCGCTTCCTATATCGGCTCAGCACTGCTCTATAGTTTGATTTGATCTGTACCATTTCTGTCATCATCTCCACAGCGGAGCAGACGCACGTCTTGTATGTGCTGCTCTCTTGGCAGCAGCGGTCAGTAGAGCTTTGTACAGCGACATATAGTAGACATATAGTGCACATGAGCACTGCTCTGTTCAGACACCTATGCATCCTACTCTGTGCATGCACATATTAGCCCTGGCTCCACTGCACGGGTCAGCGTTTAAGCGCGTAACCTCGCGACACCACAGCCTCACGTTAACACGAGGGCGGCTCTACCAGCAGCTCCAGCAGGACCTTTATGTGTGGCACTGGCTGTGTTTCTCAATGAGAAGACCGATCAAACTTGACTGGGCATGTTTTAGCCACTTGTATCAGGTCTACAGTGAAACTAACCAGCTGAACAGTCTTGTATTTACCGTACTTACAGGCTGACCACAGCAAACACGAGGATTTCAAAAGTAACAGTCTTCCTGGACCTCCCCGTGTGTTAATGGTTTAATCCATGTCTGTGCACAAAGCAGTAATATCAGAAACATTTAACATTAACAATAAACAATTCCATAATCTGTGAGACATCCACCTGTGTGGGATCAAATGCAGTGGACACCCATGAAACGAGAATGTGAGCAGTCAGCAGTAGCAGCGGTGGACACTTGTACCTTAGGTGAGAGACGTGGGAGTGGAACTGTAACAGGTAGGAGTGTGTGACCGGGGGGACTGCTGGTATGCTGTGTAATGGGAGGCAAATGAAATGAGGAACACAGAGAAAATTGAAAAGCTTGGTGTGTGCACGCATGCACCAGCATGCATGGGTGTGTGTGCGTGTTTGGAACTCAAGCTCAGCCAGTCCTGTCATGGCCCATCCAAAATTCTGTATTCCTGGTGTACTACTGGTGTGTACTTGCATCATGGGGCTCCGGAGCTGTTTTATTATACCCATATATAACTTTTCCCCACTGTGCTGCCTAGTAATGAGGCAAAGACATTACAGACATTACCCACACTGGCAGTGCTTTTAAATGCCACAGCAGTCACAGATTGGTTCAGATGCCATCACCATATATATACCTGTACCGTCCCACTCCAGACTCCAGCAGTGAAGTACAGCCCGACCTGGATGCGCCCCTCTTTAATGCTAGCACTAGTGCTAAGATTAGCAGCAAGGTCAGGCCCTAAAATTTTCTGCAGGTCATGATCAGACAGGATCATATTGGATTTATTTAATTTCATTTTACATTTAAAGTAACTCTGTGTAACTTTTTGGAGGTGGCATGTCACCTGCATATTTATGTAAAAATAGAAAGTTAAAACCATTCATAACATTGTCCAGAGATAGATATGTTTTATGCCATAACATCATTTCCATGGAGACAAGCAGGTGGAGGCCGGTCAGAATAAGAATGTAAGTTTGTCTGTGTTTTTCAGAACAATAAAAACTGAAGAAATAAACAAGAAGAAATCCTATTTATATCTCTGTTGATTTTTTGGCAAAGAAATTATATGTGTCGAATGGGGCTTTAAACAATGACATCTATTTTTTACACTATTTCTTACAAATTGACTTGATAGATGCTTAAAATCTGCACAGACAGATTTGAAGTTTGTCTTTAAATCTCCCTACATCCGCTTCAGCTCCTGTTTGTGTGCAACTCTGTGCCTCCCCTCTCTGTGTCCTACAACAGTGTCAGGCAGCAGACAGTGACAACAGATAGCCCTGCTCCCTCCCTGTCCAACTGTCTCACATTTGTACAAGAACATCCATCTTGGCATTGCACAGTGCGAATTCCCCATGCAGCAAATGATCTGTGAAAATCATACACAAATCCAGAGCCAGTCTCAAACAATCAATAACAACAATACCTTCACCAGCTGCAAACACGCAAAGGTCTGCGGGCACATTTCTTGCCTGTTTGCCAGATCTCTTTAGCACACGCACTGACACATGGCACTGGGTCTTGGGGTTTGACAGTGAGTACGATCTCTGCCAGGTACACAACTGTTGGCTCACAGCAAAGTATTTAGAAAAGCCAGATGTTACAATACAATATGGTCATTCATTTTGGCTCCTTTTGTCCTGTTTTGCTGTTTCTTTTGTAAAAATTCTTCTGGGGTATGTAAAATATGGGAACAGGTGTGCACAGTGAGGCCAGTGCAGCAACATATTTAGTTGGCTATTCAGTGCATTCATTGTGTCAGTGTAGTCTTTGCCTTTTTGTTGAAAACATAAAATGATGAATGAATGCCCAATGAGGTATGGTCTTCTGAGAATTTATTTTATGAAATTCTTTTTTCCCAAAAGTTTGTTTTCATACCAGACAGTTTCAACTACTCACTAGCGGTCTTCCTCAGAGTGATCATGTGATGTTGCTGTGACGTACCTGTCAGCTGATTTAAACAGGATTTGGTGCTGTCTTCCTACCAGTGGAGGCAGGATGACGGCGCCAGCTACTGTTCAGCTTCTTCAGGATAGTGTCCCAGCTGTGGGAGAGTAAAAAATCCCCCTTGTCCCGGTTTATGGCCCCATTGTAATGACATAGATCTGGGGTGAATTATTATTATTCCTACAAGAATAATGACAAGTACAAATTGTATATTACAGTGGTATACCTAAACTCAACATCAAGGCAAACTAAAATGCTCATATATTGCATAAATAATCCACTAATGCTTTCAATGACACTGTGTGGGTGTGTGGAATTGTTCATATTTTTGCATAGTTTAATCTCCCTATAGATACATGCATTGTGAAAAGTAAACCATATACAGCACTTTTAAAGGCAAGTTTCGTCAGCTTGTTGTTCTTCAAACTTGACCTAGAGACCGAGCTGACACAGAAAAAAGCTAGAAAGCAAGCAACCCAACCCTGGCACTGCTCGAAATTGTTTCCATGACGTTAAGGGGCCACATCATTTCAATTAGAGTGTGACGAATGAGCATTACACAGTGACACAGGGTGGCAGAGATAGAGGAGAGGGAGTGAGGAAGAGGAGGAGGGGAGGCTGATGAGCAGTGAAGGTGGCAGGGGGCTGTGGAGAGATGGCACAAACGGCACACAGGCCTCCCTAAATGTGACAGAGGCAGAAATCCCATCCACCGGAGGGACTGGGGTGACACAGCCTGGAAAATGCATTGAGAAAACTAGGAGAGTGGGGAAGGCAGGAAGAAAATATGGAAAATTATGGAAGGACATCGCAGAACATAAAAACTGAAAGCATTTTTTATATAGCTGTGATATGCACGCTGCAGTTTGGACATGGTTGGTTTGGAGATTTACATGTGTAACTGCTGTCAAAATGCTGTCACATACAAAGTTATACAAATACATCCAATTCAGTTGTTTTTATTATTTCAGCCTGGTGGTCCAGATACCCAAAAGTTGTACATATTGGTTTAAAATGTGTGGTTTAATTGTTAATCTTTCAATTGATACTTTGCAGTGACATGCTTGCGGTTTTCTACATGTTTTTCTATTGGTGGATTTTTTTCAGCAGTTACCATGGTGCACCAACTAGCAAACATAGACAGAAAAATGAAGATAATCTGAAAATTCAAGAAAAAAAATAGAAAATGCATTTAAGCAACACATTTTCAGGAATGATTAATCCAAGCGTTCATGGTGCTGTTTAGATGTGTGATTATGTGTGACAGACTTGTGCCCAAATCAGCCTGTTGGAGATCCTACTAAGTCAGCTCTTTCTGGTCAGGAATTGTTAAAACAAAGGTTAGATTAAAGTCTAACTTGAGTAACAGAGCTTCAGATAGAGTAGTACCTTCAGTTAGCATCACATCCCCAGACAGTGTTGATGACATCAAGTATCAATATGTGAATATTTACTCATGACAGTTTACCCATGTGGCCAAGGCTCAAAGTCCAGCATATTAAACATTTGTAATTCTTTGTTTTCAGAGTTATTTGTATAACACGTGCTAAAAAAGACCCAATTATAACCAAATTTGGGAAAAACATGCCTACAAAGACTCATACATACAAAGTCGCTCACTGAATATTAAAACTTTTCATGAGATAAGTTGTATTTTCAGTAACAATCCAAATGCATGCAGCCTATGAGTCTTAACATTGTTCAATATTTTGTGTGTGCAGATCTTGACACACCAGTCCTGACGGTGCATCAGACCATCAGTGACGTGCGGGGCAGTTATTACCAGGAGAAAACCGTGTTTCTGCGTTGCACCGTCAACTCCAACCCTCCTGCGCGCTTCATCTGGAAACGAGGCAGCATGCTTATCGAGCAGAGCAAGGACAACGGAGTGGACATCTACGAGCCATTATACACACAGGTACTATATACAGTATCTTCAAAACTACACTGCACTTTTCTCTCAAGTTATATATATTCGACACATTGAACATCATATTGCTTATAGCAGATAAGTTATTTTGCAGTTTGAAAAGGACAGCTTGTTATTATACTCCTATAGGTATTGGAGTGGCTGCACAAGTAGAAGGCCAGTGGTACGTTCATGTAGGAGTAGCCTATTTACCAGTAACATGTAATGTGTTTTTGCTTTTGTCAAAAATGCCCTCACCACTACACTTGGCATTGTTTAAGATATTTACTGTCCTTTTGAAGGCCTCCTCACAGAATAGATTGTACATAGCAATAGTTACTTACTGTTGAGAATGCCCTAACCACTACTGGACTAAATGCTTCAGTAAATACAATGTAACATTCTGAACCAAAGGAGAAATAAAATTCTTTTAAGTGGACAACATTTGTGTTTTTGTCCAGTTGACAGAATTAAATATTTCCTTTACGATGGATCCAACCTGAATGACTGAGGGATTACACGAACATTCTAAAACCAAACTTGATTACTGCAGAAATGTATATTCAACAACCACTGGAACATATATACATTGTTCAATAGACACCAGAGGGAAACAAATGAGCTTTCATTTTTTTCATTTCCTTAAACTTTTTGTATATTACAGGTCTGTATATTCTATATTTTAAACAGCCCTGTACATGTCTCTACCCTGACACAATCAAACAGTCCACCTAAACCCAGCTAAACTGTCCCTGAGCTGCCTGTGTCAGTGGTGCTCGTCGCACAATTGTTGCTACTCTTTCTCTGCTCTTATCAAAGCATGAGTCTGCTACAGCGCGCTGCCTCTTGGGTTCAATTAGCCCGGCTGTACGGCTCTTCCCAAGGCTGAGCCAAGACATTGTTAGCCAGCGGCACCTAAAGTACTCCAACAGACAGACAGTTAAAACAAGGCTCCATCTGAGAAATCAGCACCGAGGCCATAAAAGGAATATGATTGCCTTTGTGGAGTGTATATATCAAAGTGAGTGGCAAGCCAAAGTAATACACATGAGTAGATAGTGGAGAGCACTGTTTAAATTGTGTTATTAAAATCACTTATTTGATTTACACTTGCTCTGGGCTATTGTCACTTGAATTTCATTATTCTTGATTCTTTTAAGTTTTCATAAACATATTGTGCTTGTTTAAACAAATAAGAAAGGCTTTATCCAGAGACACTGCATTCTGTTCATGTTGGTACTATCCATTAAACTGTCTATTTGGGTCAAGGGGTAGTTGAATCTGTGCCTGAAAATTGTACTTTACAGCAATAGAATTATGATGGCCAGGGTGCATTAGTGCTCTGCCCTCCTATCGCTATGGAGTCTGTGTGCCAGTAGTGGAAAGTTATGAAGTACAAAAGTAAAAGGACTGTATTTTAGTATTTACTGTATTTAGTATTTTAGTTTTTAGGTATCTATACTTAACATAAAATTAATAGTGGATAGTTTTACTTTTACTTCACTTAATTGGAGCAAGTATATGTCCTTTCTGCCCTACAACAGGACTGAAAAGTAAAACAAAAAGTACTTTTCATCTGATTTGTATTTTAAGCACATCCTAACTAAAGGTTTTGAGTTCAAGTTCTGATTCTGAGCAAACAAAAATATAAGGGTTAGGGTTTAAATGACTGTATAAAACTATATAAACTACTTCTATATCTATAATCATTTTATGCCCTTGTATCTGACCTTTTACTTCAGAATAGTACTTCTTCCACTTGCTGTGGGCTCTGTCTAGGCTGAATACCAGTCAGCATGTTGTTTCTCAGATGTCTTTAGGTCTTTAATGACATAGTGTACCTTTAGCAAAGTATGTTCATCACAGACAAATGTCAGTGTGTCTGCAAGTGTCAACCTTATGCCAACTGTGTTACTAGCCACACAATGGACACCACCAGCAGTATCTGGGTTGACCCTTGTGTTTATTTCAGTATTAACACATACAGCCCTGTGTGTGTCTCCTTCAGGGTGAAACTAAAGTCCTGAAGCTCAAGAACCTCCGACCCAAGGACTTTGCTGACTATACCTGCCAGGTGTCAGTGAGGAATGTGTGCAACATTGAAGATCGCTCAGTTACCTTCCGCCTCACTAATGCTACTGGTAAGTTCCGCTTCTGTGGCTACATTATATCCTCCTCTCCTCTTCTGTGTTTTGTCTTGTTCTGTGTTTCCCCTGGCCTCTGACTCCCTCTGTGCTATGGAGTCTCCTTCTCGTCTGACTGTCTGCCTCTTCTGTAGCTGAGCTCATCTTGGGGCCGTCAGCTGTAATTCACTTGTCACAGTCCCTGTTATCTCCAATTCACTCGACAGTGCTCTGTCCATCTCCACGCCACCAGCTGCAACTGCACAACCCTCCACCATGTTGTTGCTGGTGACAACACTGACAGCTTTGTTAAAGGCAGACTGATGTGCCACAAGGACCTCATTTTCTATTCTATTTTCTTCATTTTTCTCCCCAAAGAAAGTATAAATTTTGCATTCCAACAATTAATTTTTACGACTATCTATGGTACAGTATGTCTGTGTCCTTATAGTGAGCAAACAGCAAGGCTCCAGTATTTATTGAAATGGACAAGATTAGAATATTCATCCAATGTAATTCTTTGTTCTAACTGATGCAACTGATATCTGAAATGTATTTTGCATTATATAACATGCTTTGTTTCTGTGTGACTATCCGAGTCCAGATCAAATTCAGAAACCTTTATTGATTCTTCACCATGGTGACATTAGGCTAATGCCTTTGCAGGAGTTTGCACTCTCCAACTTGCCTTCTGTCTTTCAGCTAAAACAAGGACTCCCTAAGCAGTGTTTTGGGCTTAGCCTGGACAATACAGGGTTTTCTCCACAAACAGGGTTTTCTCATGTCTGCACCTCCACTAACAAATGGTAGAAAGTTCAACACAGTAAGTCATGTTATGCATTCTGATTCCTGGGTAGTCTGTAGGAACTACACTGCGCTTAAGGCCTCCTCTGTACATTTCTGGACCTATGTGACTATGATCATTTGAAAGCCGGTGGTTAACTTAGGCACAGCTCTCCTGGTCCTGGATATCTCTGTGTTTGTGTGTGTGTGTGTGTGTGACAGGGCGGGCAACAGAAGATAGAGGAAGCTTAAATAAATAGATGCAGATTTCATTTTGTCCTACACAGTATTAATGTAATAGTTCTGTAATTCTCCCCTTGCTTATGTTGATCCTAGCAGGTCTGGCTATGGCTGTAGATTCTCTACAAAGGGACAGGGGGATTGATTGATTTGTCCATCATAATCCCTATCTGGGATTTGGGTTTGCCGTTTGTTTTATCAGCTACATTGAGTGAAAATCCAGAAAACAAAATCCTTAGTGAAGCAAAATTTATTTATTTATTTTATTTTATTTTATTTTATTTTATTTTATTTTATTTTATTTTATTTTATTTTATTTTATTTTATTTTATTTTATTTTATTTTATTTTATTTTATTTTATTTTATTTTATTTATTTTTTTATTTTATTTTATTTTTTTTTATATAATGAAACAGGGAGTGGAAAGAACTGTTTATCTTCTGCTGTATTTTGTTCTTTATTCCTTCATTTTATTTAATCTATTTTAATCATACAGTATTTTATAATAAATTATTTTTGCCTCACTAAAACAACTGCTACATAACTTTATTTATTGTATTTAGAATGCATACTTTTTTATTATATGTTATATATTTGATATTATAGTCTACAATTTACTGTACATGATGAGATCAATGAAGGCTGTATTGTGTATTGTATTGGGTGTAAATCCTACCTCAGAAACGTTGAGGATCAATGGCCAATCTGCAGTAACCTTAGTGCTGTAAAATCACTTTGGAGGGAGGCTGACAGCATCTGTTCTCTCTCTTTTATGCTGGACTATAACTCAAATATGTGATGTCTTCAGCGTAATGAAAAGACCAAATCAGAGAGAAACATATTGAATTTTCCCTAGACAATACATAATAATATTTAGACTGGCTTGATTCCTGCTGCCTGTCTCCGGGGTCCGTCTGTGTTGTGCCTTCCAGTGTAATTCCCGCTCTTTTAAACTCATCTGTCTGTGGTGCCCTGTCCCAGAGCAGTCCAGGGCAGGGATCAGGGTGGGGAGATCCAGCCGTACCACTGGCAAGAATCAATTTGCTTGTAAGGCGGCTTTGATCATTTTTAGGGAAGTTAGTGAAGGAGGTTTTTAAGAATCTTGGTTGAACTTGTGTGGACTTTGCGTTTGACCTTTTTCATGCTTAAAACTCATTGCTTTAATTACCAGAGGAGCTGTGAAGAGACTGGGTACACTCTGGGTTAATGAACTGCTCTGGAGTCTATTGTCAGTCAGAAGTTTTACTGCAGAGTGGATGACTTCTCTCAAGTTTAGAATATTTTTGATTATAAATAAACTTTAAATCACAAATTTAAAAATTGTTTAAATTAGCGGTCTGACTTACTTTTTGATATGAATATGAATATGGTGGAGGGTCCACCACTGACATTGTACACCTTGTTTGTCTCCATGGAGATGTTATTTCTTTGCCCCTGGAATGTCCGACATTATGGCATTAAACTTATCTATCGTCTTACAAAGCAGGTGATGCCACCAGGCCAAGTCATAGGTCTGATCTGTGGAGAGACAAGGCCACTCACAAGTAGAGTGCATGTTTTTTTATGGATTTTTTATCAATAGACACTATGATTGAATGAATAGATGTTTATTGTCATACTGTGGAACATTCTAGTCAAAACAATAACATCTTCATGGAAGCAGGTGGTGGACTATACATCAGAAAAGGTACATATTGCACACTTAAAATATAGTAATATAGACTAAATTGGCCCACAAAGCCTTTTAACCCTTCTTGAACATCTTAGTGTCAGCAATTACAAAATTACAAATGTATCTTTTTTTATTTTTTCAAATAATTTGACAATTATTTCCAAAAAGTTGAGAATCCAAAGAATTTACACACTAATATGCTGTTTTCGAATGTGTAAAAACATTGTTTTTTTCTAATCAGTGTAGTTATTTGTATGTTCTTAAGGCTATACAATAGTACACAGTAGGCTGGTGGAATTGTCTTTGCCAACACCATTTCCTCCATGTTTAGCCTTTATCTGATGAAGCCATAGAAAAACAACAGATTTATTGAGCGTGATACCGAAGGAACAAGCAAGTCATCAGCCCCAAAAAACTCACCAAGAAGCAGAAAGAGCAGCGGAGGGAGGTAAAAAAGACAGATATTGAAGATATAAAGGTGACAAAATGACAGAGAGAGAAAGGACGGGGGGAGTAGCGAAGTGTCTAAGCGCCAGAGAGAGGCATTTGTTACCTGGTTGTAAACCGCTGTGCTGCACATAAATCCCATTACTTTGGGAAGAGCGCTGGCTGATCCCACCGTTAACGTCACCCACGCAGACCTGGGAAATTGAAGCTATAATTTTCAAATCCGCCGTTCCTCTCGTGCTCCACTCAAACTATTCCTTTTTTTCTTTTTACTCTTGGCTTAGACCTTCACTACACTTTACTATATTCTGTTCCTGTTATTAAAGGAGACATATTATGCAAAATTATAAAAGCTTTTATCCATCTATAATGAGTGTCATTAAGTCATTCAAAGTTGTAATTTGAGTGATTCATTCATGTGTGAGCAATCTTTATTCTCCTGTATTTGAGACTCCATTGCTCTGAAAGTACCTGTATAGCCTGGCATTTGAGATTATGTTATTATTAAATAATATGAGCTGTGCACTTAAAGGTCATTTGAAGTGAACTTGTTTTCCAAGGCAACCATTATATATGTTTTGACACATGGAACTCTACAATTATTTTATTGTCGAAACACAGACTAGAACTTCAGTGGCACAGAACCTCATCTTTTAAAGCTGTTCACTTCAACAATGTATTTTATTAAGCACAGCCGATTAAGGTACATCATCTCCTTGTGGAGGGGGTTCTGGTGCACCTTAAAGTAATTATTTGTGGTTAAGAGATTTACATTTATTTAGAGTTCTGTTCTTTACATTTTGGCACCTTCCACTACAGAAGTATGTGCAACAGTGATACAGAGCTGTATCTCTCCTCCATTCTGGCAATTGCAATCACTTTAAAAGAGATTAGTTGAAAGGATGAAGAGCATGAAGTCTATTAGAGGAATGGATAGCTGGGTCACGCATGTAGGATTATGTTTTGGGTTGCCATGTCCTGTTTATCCCCTAAAGAAGTAATCTAACACAATGCTATGCCACTACTAAATATCATATTAAATAATATCATATTAAAATAATAGAACTCTGGATTAAACAGATTAACAGATTGAATTGATATTGAAGTTAAATTAAATTGATATTGTTTAGGATAGCAGCAAAGCTAAGTGGCTGTGCCCCTGGTCATTTTGACTGTACCTGATGAGAACCATTTCTCTGAGCAGCATTTAGGGAATTGATACAGGTGACATTTTGGTCACAAGCTCTTTTGTCTCAAAGTTATCCTCTTCAGGGCAATTTATGCAAAACACTTTTTAACATGTCACTGATAGATTCTAAACTGTGTTTTTCAGTGATGCAAAAACTTGGTCTTTAAAAAATTTGTATTTTAAGAATGCATCAAGAATATATGATTTACATTCATGGAGAAAGAGTCAATTGTCCCAAAAACTTCAGTAAGCCCAGCAATTCTGAATGCCCAAATCATAATAAACAAAATGAAGTGTTCTTCATATATATCATAAGCTTTACTAAGAAGATGAATGAAGGCATTAATTGAAAAATACAAAAATAATGAATAAACATGATTTTCTGTAAACAACACGCCAATCTACACAATCTGTTGTCATGATGTAAACGACTTCTGATTACATGACACAGTTGCTTTGTTGTTCCAGTGGAGTCACAGTTTGGAGAGAGGAAATCACAGCAAACGAGGTGCTAAAGACGTGTAAATCTTTGTTGAATCTTCACAGCTCAAATGTGTATTGTATAATTCAGAAAAATGAGAAAAATCACATTTTCATAATCATACGCACCTTTTCTGTAATCATGTGCACTGCACTGTTGTTCATGAGGCTCTTCTGCATTCAAAGCCACAGTTTAGATGAAAATGCTCTCTCAGCTCTGCTTGTCCACAGTTATGTATGGACTGGTGCATTTGCCCCTTACTTCCACTACTCTGGCCCTTGTTGTATTTTGAAACCACTTTGTGTTGAATCGATCTTTGTCTGGGACTGGGTTTTTTCCCCAGTGCAGCTGCATTTGGGGTCATCCTGTTCTTATGCTGTGAGGTCGTTCATACAACAAGACACGCTAGCTCGAGCTCTGGATACACTCCAACTGCTTTAGTGGAGCTTTTGTACAGAGCTTCTCAAATAAACCAGAAATAAATGCTTTAAAACACCCAATACATCAATAAATGGATACATAAATAAAGGTGTGATTCATATTCTTTCTCCTGGCACAGAGATAAGCATACACATTCACTGTTGTTATGACAGCTGAGAGCTACAACACAAACAATTTGCAAATATTTTTCTACTTCTTATTTTTGGTCATAGATGATGTGGTTGCGGAAGCAGTCAGTTTAACGTACATGCACATATTATAGCTGTCTTTGAACTGTCTAATAAGAGATAACAGAGATAACAGTCAAAGGTTTTCAGTTGTTATATAGATGGATATGTAACAAACTGTACAAACCCAGGAGACTTGTATAGTTCTAAAACTGAATGTTTTTGGTTGAAAGTGGATTTTAGGCTATTAAAATGTGCTCCAGCATGAGTGGGGTAGCCATTACTAAAGTCATACATCCTAACATTAAAATGCTCCTTTTGTTTGTGTGCAGCTCCTCCAATGATCCGCATGTCTGTGAATGACACAGTGGTGGTGGACCCTGGGCAGGACGTCATCATCACCTGTGAGGTGACTGCGGGCTTCCCATTTCCCATAGTCACATGGTCCCGCTCGCCAGGGCCCCTCCCCCTCAGCGCCCAGGTCAAATTCCAAACTCTGATCCTGAGGGCTGTTACCCCAGCAGATGCAGGCTTCTACAACTGTTCCGCTGTCAACAATGTGGGAAATCCAGCCCGCAAGAATGTCCAGCTGATTGTTAGATGTAAGTATTTGGATGCATGGGAACATGAATAATCTTCAAATAAACCTCATAAAAAACTATGCAAGTATTTAGGAAGAGTAATTATAACTCTATTTTGGACATATGTGTACCATGATCAGCACAGAAAGTCCCCTCAGAATGGGTGTGTTGTTTTTTTCTACAAAATGCCTGCCATTAAATCCAAGGCTAACCCCTTCTCCCTCCTTCTAGCTTTTTTTTTTAGCCTATTTAATCATCTTTATTCACTCCAATTAGTTAGACTGAAGTGG
Source organism: Odontamblyopus lacepedii (assembly GCA_034769755.1). Taxonomy (NCBI): domain Eukaryota; kingdom Metazoa; phylum Chordata; class Actinopteri; order Gobiiformes; family Gobiidae; genus Odontamblyopus; species Odontamblyopus lacepedii. Next base: position 20,689,101 of record CM068349.1, on the reverse strand, counting down.
AAGCAATTAGCAACAGTGTCTTCTGTTAGTAGACACTGTAGCGCGAGCATATGCCGAATGGGCTTCTCCTGTTAGCTTAATGGGCCTGAACGCATCGTCACACAGAACAGGTGGGAAGACACGCACATGCTAGCTTTTCATGCTTCTCTGGAACACTACATTGACTTACATTCATTTGATCAAGTCATAACCAGTTACTACTTGATTTTTGTCCCCATAAAGGAAGCAAGTCCTTATGTATTTACTGTGTGCAGCTTTAAATCTGCATACTGTGATAGATCTATTGCCCCACACAGATTAATTTATTGGAGATCGAGTTACTACTTGCCTAACTTTTTATTACTTGCCTAACCTAAAACCATCTTAACCATGTTGCTGATTTAATATTTATAATTGACCAGGTAGGTTCGTATGCAGTGAGTGGCTACACAGAAGCTATTCAGTCCCCACAGTGTGATGCATACCTACACACAGGTGCACACCGGTATGGCTTGCATTGGGGGGATGTACACGTAGAGAGGAAAAAGCTGCAGGATCAATTTAAGCCTGGACAAAGTGGCTCCATTGCAGCAGCTTGTTAACAAAGCCAAAGCAGAGGAGAATCTCTTGTGGTTGTCACTGGGGCCCATCTCACATGAGGCTTGTTTGGTATTCAACATGGAGATGTGTTGGGGAGGTGCAGTCTTTGATAGTCCAAATGAAATGTGACAGTAGCAGAGTTAGTCTTTGTCCTTGATTCTGTTCCCTGTTATTTCATTGTGTTGGCTGCTTTAGTCTCTTTCCCCTTCACTTTACTCCTGCCGGCTCCATTTCTATCTCACTTTTGTTTTTTGTGTGGGTTTATTTGTGAGTATGTCCCTGCCTCATGCTCTGAATGCTGTTTTCCCTGTCCACATAGTGTCTTCATATGGTGCTTTTTTATTGTATTGAGCTTTCTGATATGAAAATAAAATATATAATTGAAAGCTTTTTACATCCAATGTTTTCCTGTTACAAATAAACATAATGTAAACACATACATCAGTGAGTACATGCAAGTACATATACACTATATACATATGTTCATGCAAGTTTAGATTTTGAAGTTTGATCATTGCCTCTTTTCTGTTTTATTTTTTGTGGATCTTTTTCCTTGTCTATGAATATTCATATCATCTGTCATTTGGTCTGTGATAATGTCTTGGAAATAGGGGAGACATATTTTTTTGCCACTACAAGAAAACTTATTTTGAGAAGATAAATAATATTTTTCGAATCTATGATCATCTATAACTCAATAAACAGAATTTAATGCTAGTATGTCATCCTGGTATTTTTCAGCGATGAGCAACTTAACCTTCCAGATCACGCCTGACTCTAACAAAGACGGGGAGTCCATTCAGATGACCCGTGACCTGAAGCTCTCATGCCATGTGGACGCCACTCCCCAGGACAAGGTCAACTACACCTGGTACAAGAACGGAGCTCCCATCTTTAACTCAGAAAATGTGGTTCTGCTCAAGTCTGACCCCGACATGGCCCCAGGCACCAGCAGTTTGGAGATCTTTGACTTGAAGTTCAGAGACCTGGCTGTCTACAGCTGTGTGGCAAACTTCCCCGGCAGCCGAGTGCCTGAGCTCCGAGTGGACATGAACATCTCACAGAACAGTGGTGAGGATGCAGGCATTCTAGTGCGACTGTTTATCATGGTTTTGCCATAAATAAATAAAGGCTGAAAACTCTAATGTTTAAATACACAAAATATTTTAATGTATGAATAGATGAAGAAAAATACAGGTAGTTAGTAAAACTTAAAAATTAAAATGTAGTGTTTACTTAAAGGGTGTGTCAGCCAAGATTCTTCACCCTGCTTACTTATATTAGTAAATGAGGGGTTTAAATGGTTTAGATTGGCAGCCAACCTCAAGGAAGTTAGGGCTACAGTTGTATCTTACCACCTTCAAATATGGAGAATGAATGATTCAGTGTCAAAAAGCAAAAAAGATCTGTGTAAACCTGACACATACAGTAAGTGGACATAACCTTGTTGTGCTGTAAAAATTCAAATTTCATCTCCTCTTCTTTTTTTGTTTCTTCAGTGACTCCTCCTATCCTGTCTCTGCCCCCCGGTGGACAGGTGGTGAGTGTGCGAGAAGGTGGTAACACTGAGCTGGTGTGTTTGGTGGATGGAAAGCCTCCTCCTCCAATCCTGTGGTCCCGTATGGAGAAGGACCTGCTTATGCCCAATGGAAGGCCTCAGGTGGAAACAGCGGACGGCCGCCTGAGGCTGAGGAACGTGAGCAGAGACCTGATGGGAGTGTACCGCTGTCAGACGGCGCCCTACAACGGACTCAACATCAAGAAACGGGAGATGAATGTGCAGCTCAATGTTCAGTGTAAGTCCCAGGATCACACTCACACTTCCATTACTGTTGCTCCAGTATATGTGCAGAGGGCCATTTTCAAACACATCCAACATTTGAGAGAAGACTGGAATATTAACTGTTAAATTAATACAATAATTAAATGAAATTTGGAACATGACTAAAAACTAAAAAGTGAACAGGTTTCTTCTTTCAATAATATTTTTTGTTAGTATTTTTTAAATTGAACACTCTATTGTGTAAATAACTGCAGTCTTTGCAATTTGCACTCACTCAAATAGCTTTCATTTTCATTGCGATATATTGTGCAGCCTGACTATATGGAGTAGAAGTGAGAGATGTAATAAGGCTCTGAATCATACAAGGATATCTGAGATGAGATCTTCTGCGTTTGAAACTGCGCTGCAGATAAGCGGCTGTGATTAGTTGTCCATGCACTTGAGGAAGCAAAAGTACTTGATGTGAGGTGGGACCTAGATCACTCCAACTTTTCATAAAGATAGTAGGATGGGCTGGCTCGTAAATTCACCTTCCTCCAACAGGCTGACCAGTCTGATGGTTGGTGGGGCAAGGTAGAAGGCATGTGTCTAGTAAAATCACCTCACTCTACTTGAATGAAAATATATCAGCCTGAGTTACTTTCCAAGTCAGGAAATCAAACACTGACACCGACTTTGAAATTCAACTGAAATACTTAGCTTCATCTAGTATAGTGTGATTGTATGAATCTTTAATGATCTTAGACAAGTTGGAATGTGGTTGTTGTGACAGTAACAGAGTGGAGAAAGCAAAATAAAAAGAACACATCAACTCAGTGGTGACACAAAATATGCAGGGAAGCTGTGTAAAAATAAGCAATGGAAATAGAGGTTGGTGTATTGCAACATTACATCCTACCACATCTCTCTGTTTTGGGTAATGTCAAAAACATTCATACAAGTCACTTTTCATTTATACTGTGAAAATTATATTTAATTATATATATATATATATATATATATATATATATATATATATATATATATATATATATATATGTGTGTGTGTGTGTGTGTGTGTGTGTGTGTGTGTGTTTTAAAAACATCAATTGAGACAAAAACCTAACTATTAAAAATAACTAGGGCTTTTACATCGAGAGGCAGGTTATGGAGCTCAGTCATTTCAGAGCACTTAGGATTGATAAGAAATAGAGCAGAATCTATTAGCAATAATGAAACATTTGAGTAACATTTTGTGTCCAATGGGATTATTCATAATAACACTTCATAAAATACACTCAAAACCTTTGTTACTGGTGATTGCAGTGTACAACCAGGTCCAATAATAAAACCATTATATACCAATATCATTATGGTGCTATAGTAATAGAACAGCCTAATCAACTACAAGGAAACAATGAATGATTAGGGATTTTCACATCAAATACTAAAGTTGATTTATTTAAATACTAAAAAACTATTTGTATTTTTGTTTTCTCCCCTTTCAATTTATTTAGATGGTAAAGTACATCCTTACTTAAGATAATGTTTCCTGAAAGGCTGATGCAGTTGGTTGGTCCTTGCTGAATTGTGTCTTTTGCTTGAGTCCTCTTGTTTTTACAGATCCAACCATCAGTCTGTTTTAGGTGAATGAGTGAGAGTAAAAATTAGGAGACTGTCCAAAATGACAATATGAATATGAACAATGCACAATTTTATCCATTAAAAATAGCCAGTTTTCTTCTTCCAGACTACATGCTTTTACTGACAAAAGATTGACTATAGACCTCTCTGTTGAAAAGACCCAGACAGTTAGAAATGACTGACTCTTAATCTTGATTAAAATGGGATTAATTGCACAGATCTTGTAAAAAAAAAAAACACAACCCAATATTGTCCTTTATTGTCAACTTTGTGATTAAGACATGTCTATGATCCAAGAGTAGTAATGTGATGACCATCTCTTCTCCTCCTCTTATTCCCTTGTCCATCTGCTCTCCTCCATCAGATGCCTCCACTTAGCGCTGTTGATCAATCCCAGGATAAGATCATTTTTCATTGCAGATTATAATTAAGTGGATATGCCTCCCACACTTCCTACCTTCCTTCTTTCTCTCCCTCCTTTACATGCCCAGTACCATCCTTCCCTCGGAGCGGAGTGACTGTTCTTCCTCATTGCCATTCTCATCATCATCAATCAGCGAGTTGCCGGCCATGGGAGAGGACCCTTCTCTGTCTTGTCACTCTTTTTTTGCTTCCTGCATCCTTTTCCCCTCTTCGAGCCACACGCACTCCATCTTCCATTTCTCTCACACCACACTTTACTCGTCATTTGTCTTCTTTATTGTCTTTCTTCCTAAAGAGGTGTTTCTCATGTCCCCCTTGCCCCCACCACTCCGAGCCTCATGTAAATTGATTTTGCTGTTGTGTACTGTAAATGTTTGCCTTGGTCAGTCTTGCGTTCTTGGACGGATTCCATTTTGCCGCTTTCGATGAGAGTGATTTGTTGTGTCTTTACATGGTTTATGGGCTTATGACTAAGACACATCGCAGCGGAGTACTCTCTGAACTTACATTGTGAATACAAAAATGAAAAGAGAAAGTCTTTTCGAGAATGAAACAACTACTAGATTAGTATTTACAAAAAAAATCAAACACAACATTATGACAGTCAACAGTCATGAGGAACAACACAAATTCTGGCCAGTTAAAGGACTCTAGGCACCATGCTGACATTTTAACCTGGAAGTTCATATAGAATCAAGATAAATGAGCAATTAAAAATAGTAGAGAGTAATTTTGCAGTGGTTTAACAACTGAGTCAGACTATCCACAAAACCACAGCTCTCGATCCCTGTCAGGATACATTAAAAGGAGTACAGCAAATCTAAAAGGTTTTGGCCCATTTTGTTAGCACAACTATTAAGCACATTATAGACCAAAGATATAATCAAATGAGTGCTCTATAGTAAACCCGCATCACGTCCCTCCTGTCCTTATGTATTCAAAGTCAGAGCCACATGTTTATGCGTATGTGTGCCTGATATGTGACCACACACTAATCAGCCTGTGGGATTATCATCTGACCTATAACCCCCGAACCATTGCTCAGGCCTGTCACATTGGAGGTAGCAGACTGGACTTCCATGCATTGATGTATTTTCATAGCTATAAGTATTGAGGAGCTACTGGTACAAGATAAGTCAAGATATAGTTATGAGTAAGTACTAACTAAGTTAAGAAATAATATATCATCTCTAAATATACTCTACTAAACAGCAGCACCGAGTGTATCTTTCAACATCTCAGACATTGTTCCCTTGGACAAGTAAATTAAAAAGTCTCTATACTTAGAAATGTTGTTAATTGTTGAGGTTCTGAAATCAGTGCTGCAGCAACAATTACATCTGTTGCAGTACAGTTGAAAAGAAAAGTCTATATGCTTTAGATAAGAATTATAAAATCACTGGAAAAACATCTTAAAAGTAGTAAAAATAATTGTAAAAAAAATTGTGCAAATTTCATCACGGCCTTTTGTCAGCCTTTCCAGATCGTGTCCTTCCCTCCATCGCTCTTCTCTCCTTCCTCCGCATCCTTCCGTATCTTTATCAGTCTAATTTGGAGGCATAACATTGATTAGTTTATAATTACACATCTGTGCCTGATGAACCTGATTCATGGGAGACTGCAGTCATGTAGCCTCTCCTCGGGGGGCCTTAACACTGGATCTCGTCACCATTACTTCCCTGCTCCTGCCATTAGCATCTTGTCTATTATCTTCATGATTAGCCAGGGGTGAAACGTGTGGGCTGTGATTTGTGGCGGAGTAATTTGGCTGTGTTGTGCGTCAGCTGACCCCAGGACGGAGGCAGAAACAGCTAGTCAGTTATTAGCTAGGGAGCCATGTGTCGTGCTGACAGGTTAATTATGGCTGGTTAGGTTAGGTTAGCAGCACAAAGAGATGGCCCTCTGGCAATTAACATTTGTTCTGTGTCACATCATGTAGGAAAGCAATAAGGGCAGGAATTGTGAGGTGATAAGCCAGGAAATAGACAGGGAGTAGTATGAGCTGCCTGCTAATACATGCTGGTGCTTATAAATTCTCATATAAATGTAAATATGCAACTGCAACTCAAAAAATAGGAAGTGAAAGAAGCAGTCTCACTTTTTTTTTTTTGTATTTGAAAGTCAGCCTCCCATTGAACAGTACATACCTTGAATGGTAAATGTACACTTACACACAGTGATAGCAATTCATTCAATTTTCAATTATTATGCAATTTTGCATGTTGAAAAAATAACTGAACGAAAACTTATCTATCACCATGGAGACAAGAAAGCCGGATCTGTGACATATCGATGGAGACAACAGGTGCCAGAAAAGTTGCATCGTTCACCTTTAATAAGCTTTTCAGAATCAGAATGTTGTATTTCCATATTCAGTGAACAAAATTCTAGTAACTGGGTGGTATGGTGCAACATGAAACAATGATTAATTATAGTTAAAATATAAAGTTAGGGCATGCATTAAAAATAAGGTGTTTTAATTGTGTTTCAGATCCTCCAATCTTAGACCCTGTGTATCAAGACGTGCGCTCTCGGAATTACCAAATGGTCACCCTGAGATGCAACGTCCTGCGCGCAAACCCTCCTCGCCTCACTGATATCCGCTGGTTTCGGAATGGAGACTTCATCCGGATGCCCATGCCGGACCTGAAGGAAACCCCAGAACTCAAATTAAAGCTGGAACCCACCAACAATGGCTCCTATGAGTGCAGAGTAAGCAACAGTGCCGGAACATCCACATGCACTTTTAATGTCTCTGGTGAGTGAAAGCATCAAAGCTGTATCTGTGAAGAAGACTGCAATTAACATTAAATTTCTGCCTATGTATTTATTTAAGAGCTTGGCACAGAGTGATGTGTTTTGGTTTGGATGTTCACAGCACAGCCTTATAACGCAGAGTTCTACTTCGATACACCAAATCCAGTGCGGATTCTTAAAGGAAACAACTATTCCTACAATCTGCAGTGGACACAGAAAGACCCAGAGGCCACCGACCGGATCATCGGCTACTGGATAAACATTCGTAAGGTAATAAAAAGTAACTACTTGACCAAAATGGTAAAATGATGTCCACTTGGTTTTAATCATAGCAAATGTCTGTCTTATCTGTGTACAAACAGTGAATGGCCTGGCTGAGAACTCATTTTGTGCAAGTGCATGTGGTCTGCCAGTGAGCACTCCAGTCTCCAGTGCTAAGTAAACACATGGCTTTATGAGCTCAGGGAGAGTCAAGTGTGTGTGCAGCCAATCAATGGCCATGTACACTGCTGAATTACAACTATGCACATCTTCTCTCATTTCTCTAGACTGAAGTATTGCCACTACTGCTGTTCCGGCCAACATTAAGACTGAACACTGACCATTTGTACTGTTTTGGTTTGTTTTATTTAGTATCTCTCTCATACATCTCTCATAATCATCTGTAGAAATACACTTGCAATACACACTACTACTAAACTACTCACATTTGTGTCTCAGCTTCAAAGATACTTTCACTTCTTATTTGTCTTCTAGACCACAATGAAATGAATGGTAGGAGTAAAATAACTAGTTACTTACGAGTGCAAACGTCAGACAAGTACATTTTGTTCAGATTCCTATGCCTGTCCTTCACATATGCCTTCACATTCACTGTCCACACATTGCTATCTACTTCTGTAGCCTTAACTGCTCTTTGGCAAACTGATGGTAACATTGCTGCCAATTTGTGCTGCCATTCTAACCACCACAAGCTTAATTATAATTTCAGACAAATATTGTGTAGAAGTCTTGCGCTTATAGTCTCCTATCTACATATCAATTTCTTTCTTCCTCTTGGATCAAACTGCCCCATAAGTCACTACATCCTATTGAGTCCTTGACATCTAGCTGGAAACCCCTGTTAACAGACCAGCCTTAATTCACCCTCGTGTTGTGCCCAGATCTATTTATAGATTAGTACCCTTAAATTATAATAGCAGAAGGATAATAGTGAATAATACAGCAGAGAGCAGGCTAAGAATGTTTATGCCTGCATTTGTGTGAGACAGAGGAGCAGAAGGAAACGCCGGGTCTGCCAGCTTGCCTTAGTGCGGATGAATAGCTAATTCCCACACTACTTTAAAAGTTGGCTGCTTACCTTATTAAGTAAGACTCATGAGACACACAGAAATGAGCAGTTGCCATACCAAGATAAGACAGCATGTGTTCAAAAAGATTCCTCTTCCTTCGCAGTTTTGTGCAATTTCAACTATTTTCTGCATTGTCTTTTTAAGCAATCTACAATAGCAGCCAGGATATTTTGTGTTAGAAGAAGCTGAAACGGGTCTAATAAATACTTTCCGCAGGTTGTAGCTCTAAAATTGATTTAATGCGTTCTGAAGATTTTCCACAAACTTGGTTAAATTCTATTTCAGCTGCCGTGTATTTTACCTGCTGTTTTTATGTATGCATCGGAAGCAGTCAAACAAAAGCAAAAAGCAGATGGCGAGGTAGTGAATAAAAGAGTGTGAAAAAGATAAATAAGATGCAAATGATAGAAAAACAGCAGATCTCACTGGTTCTCTGGAGTATTAAATAGAGTAGGAGAACATTTGAATGTAATACTGTCTCAATTTCACAAGCCATCTATTTCAGCTGCACTTTCCACAGCTCATCCTCTTAACACCCTGACACTCTTCTTTTTAGCACATACAAAATGATGCACAGTCTCTGTAGAGATGTGCACGCATTCACACACACAGACACACACACACGCAAATTCACAATATGTTATAGAGGCGATCAACACATCAGGCCCTGTGAAGAAGCCTCCGCACAATCCACCTCTGATGTGACCATGTGTTGCACTAGTTTCTATGGTTTCCTTTGTATACATTCAATGTCTGATTAAAATGTACTGCGAAATACCTGAGCATTTGGAGAGCATTGACCTCTATTTGCAGACTCCTCAGCCATATTTATTTTCTAGCAGGTTGGATATCCATATCTTGAAATTGTATCACCTTGGGTCATTTCCTTACTGAATCATCAAGCTCATATAAAAAGATACTGAGTGGGTCTAATAAGTGACATACATATATTTGACTCTTATGGAGAAATAAAATATAAAAAGTTTATATTATTTTATTACAATACCAGGCTTCTTAAAGGGCCCATATATACGCAATCACACATGTTCAACACACAAATCCTACATCATTAGTTCTTTTCTCAAACAGAAAACACTCCACATGGCATTCTAACATGGTTTAAAGCAAATACACTGTGTTTTTACCTTCTTAATGCTCTTTGCCCTGTTGTCCTGTCTTGTTGTACCTGCCTGTACCTGGCATGTCTGGCACTTGTTTGTATCATTTACACCAGGAGCTTAGTACACCTTGCATCTAACCGCAGCTTGTCTTTCTGCATGACAGAACACAAACACAGCCCTATTATCATATATATGGGGAATTAAAAATATACAGTATACACAATGAATTAGAGTTGTAGATTAAACCTAATGTATAAATTATGTATGTATGAGAGAAACATTTGCTCACAAAAGGTTACACAGGGAGGTGTGCATGCTGTTCCCATTCATTAAACTGTTATTTAGTGCGCATCTTTTTCTGGTGGTACACAGGAGAATATTTAGAAATCTCTCTGGTATTTTTGGAAACTTGGAGGTTCAAATATGGGGTCATACTTAGTCATTTGTAGCAATACGTGGAAGAATCTTGTACCTCTTAATTCAAACCTATTACTTATTGATGTGTATCATTTAAGCATGCTATCACACCAGGTCATGCAAGAAAGTGCACATGCAAAGGACATCAGTTACACACTACTAAACAGCTTTATCTACCATTTAACCATAACGGTATAATGCACCTGAAGGTCAAGACTTAACCCCTCTCGCCTCAGTGTTTGTGTTCACTGTTGTATGAATGTGGTGAATGGGCTTCCTTGATGTAAAGACCTGTGAGTGCCCAGTGGAGGTGGAAAAACTGTATTAAAACATGACGCATTTCCTCTTGTAGTCCAAAGCAGCCTGTCGATCTGTATTCTCTCAGAACAGCTGAACCTTCAATCTCACTCTCTTGCCCCCTTTCACAATTTTTTTTATCCCATTGGCTCCCTGTTGACAGTGGAGTGGAGACAGCAGTGAAAACAGTGTCTGGCATAGGATCATGTATGTATGTGTGGGAGGCATAGACACTCATGTGCTGGTTCCATGTGTCTTGGGGGCAGTACATTGACGTACAATCATTTCTGGTGACTGATTTTAACTTTAAAGAGTGCTTATTATGCTATTTTCTGAACTATGTTATAATGTTTCGTCATCAAAAACGTACCTGGATTTTTGTTTTGCTTCATTCACACATGTTTAACACTCAGTGGTGGGCCGTCAGGGCCTGCAAGGCCTTCTCTGCTGGCCTAAAAAAATATCTGAATCACAGACTGATGTTAATTATATTTTGTCCATGAATACGTATTAAATAATTCCAAATGGTCTGTCCTTCCCTTCATAGCCTTTACCCTGGTTGCGCTGCTTCCAGACATATATTTTCATATTAAAGCGTTTAACCAATCACATTTCAGCCACCATTTGTTGCCAGGCAGGGACAACGTCAAAGAAATCTGCCTGGAGGCCTTCACAATCAGTTCTGTGGACCCTCTAGTAAAAAATAAGTGTCGATGAAACTATTGCTTCAACCAATCAGATTTTGAGTTGGCGACACCAAGGCCTTCTAGCAGGCCTACGGTAACGTCAGCGTATTCACCCCCTTTGATTGGCTAGTCAGAGAGCGAACTAGCCGGAGCTAGCAAACTGCATCTGTAGCGAGCTACACGGACAGAAATATAGTTGTGTTGATTGAATAGCTGTTTTTTCGACCCACAATGGCTGAAGGAGGAGAAGAAATTGATTTGGTTGCAGATTTATTGTCAAAGCCATTTTCAAGACGGACTTTTCAAGAAAAGCTGGACATAGTTAAGAAAGGTCGGGCAAACCTGTCACAACTGGGAAAAGGATTTGTCCGTCACTTTCAGTCCACTAACTACGAGCGGTACCTCTGGCTCACAGGCTCTGAGGAACACAGCAGATTGTATTGCTGGGAGCGCGTTTTATTTGCCTCTGATACCGTTGAGTGAGAGAGAAGCCGATACGAGGAACTCTACAAGGCCGCTGAACGCAGCTGTTGGCTGGTTTAGAGGCGCACAGGAGGAAGCGCAGTCCACGCAGCGTATGCGACAAGACACGATCCACGCGCGGTGTCCACGCCGTACAAGAGGAGATGCGGCGCGCATGGTACGGGAGGAGGTGTGGGGTGCGCGGCACAGTACATTTACTTGGCTGCAGTGCTTTATGGGAAGGTTTTCGGACCATGAGCGAGGAAGATGTGTTCAACATATAGTTCTACCCCTGAGCCATGTGCTGAGGCCCATATGGGTAAATTGGTTTTATGTATCAATGTATCTAGATTGTGCCATCTATTGGTAAACGCTAGAATTGCAGGGAAAATTAAACTTGGTAAGTTTTATTAAGGTTCATTCAAGTTTGGTGCAGTGCGCCCTTTCTTTATGTCAGAGCAACTGCTCCTCAAAATTCCTGTGCATGTCCCTGCACCCCGGGTTTGTTTCTTCAGTAAAGGCATTTATTGTGGCTACACGTGTTATCTATCTGCGATGCAACGGCCCTTTATACTGCATTTCTGCATAATAAGATTGTTTTTATCGCTATATAATAGTTATTGATAAGTGGATCGATTCAGACGTAGCACTACTGAAGGCCTAGGTGTGAAATGCACGGCCCGCCACTGTTAACACTAAAACCTTGCATATTTAGGTGGAGTTCTTCTCTCAAGCAGAAAATACTCTATTCCAACTTGTGATGTGATGTGGTAATTCAGGAAGTGCTCCGCTGTGTTTTAAAACTCCATACACCTTCACTAGAATCATTTGGATAATTTCAGCCCTGGGATTCCCAATCTCTACTGAACAAAACAAGGTTGAAATTTGTGCTTTGGAGATCTAGACAGACTAATAATAATATTTAATTTAACATTTAATTCTCATGTCAAACAAAACACAACTCCAGGTATGTTTTTGGCAACAGGAATGATAAGAAACAAGTCCTAATCCTAAACTTAACCTATTTAACATTTAACTTGAAATCCTGTTGATCTAATAGAGCTCCTGCATGCATGTGACTAAATTTGACAGGGACCCCATATTAGCAGGTGAGAATTAGTGACAATGAAGAGTTACACTTTTGAAGTTTCTTTGTCACTGTTCTGTACCCTAAATGTGCAATATCTGGACATCATTACATCCTCAACAAGGGTTCCTGGAGATGTTTGAGAAAAATATACACCCAAAAAACATTGGTTTGACTTTAGTTTGTGATTTTTTTATTCCACATTCAACATTTTTACTAAGCAGTCAATTAATGTTATGTAAAGTGTTTTGCACAGAGCATTTGGGGTAATTTCTCTTCAAGCACATTCGCCAAATTAATTGACTAATGCTAATCGGCAAAACACAACCATACCGTTTTTTAAATGTCTATGATACAATGGTTTAGTAATTCAAATAAAAACAAATAAACACCCCCATATCAATGCAACAAATACATTGTTATCTTAATTAATATACGGCTTGATTGGCTGCTAGTCCATTTAGTTGCACAAATTCCCTTCTCTCGTCAATCTGGAGCTTTGTAAATCCGGTAAAAGGCTGACGCTTTCTTCTACCCTTGATAATGTGTACATTCTGGTGCTCAACAACAATCCAAATTCTCTGAAACTCCAATAAAGTTTGTTCATTACAGCCAATGCGATTAGTTTCTATGGGACCTTATGGCCACTGTCCCTCCCTGTATGGAGTTTGGAGGTGCATGCCGGTATTGCTCGACAATAACTGCAGGAGCTCTATAATGAAAAATTTACACCATGGGGACCTGATAATTCCCCCATAAAGGAGACAGGTCCCCATGATGTGAGTGTGTGTATATGGATTTTAGTCCCCACAGTGTGACAAATACCTGCCCACACTTCATGGACTCCCACATCAATCCGTCAAGCCCCCTGCCTCTTTAAATGTGTCACTCACCGTGCGTCTGCTCATCTCTCATCTTGTACACGACTCACTTAGACCCGCGTTACATCCACTGACCTGGTGAGGGCAGTGTGATGGACCACTGGAGCATGCACAGGAAGTGTTAGAATTCCTTTGAATTACACAGCACCATTCCATCGATCCAGTGTGGGCTTTAGAGTCCGCATAGGCATGTCAAAAACCAGATACTAGTGAAGTCAATATGAAATTGTATTTCACAACTAGTTAAAATGTATATTATCATTGTTGTATACAATTCAGAATTGACCTAGTGTTTTGTATTGTAGCAGGGAACTAGTAAGTTTGAAATTATAGTATTGTAAGTGTGTGTCTGGTGGAGGGCCCATCAAATGCTTTTCTCCACCATGTTATTACTTTGTCTGGAATGTTTCTCTCTATGGCATCAAACCTTTCTATCTTCATGGAGACCAAACCAGACCAAGTTACAGATCAGATCTGTGGAAAGGCGACCCCGCTCACAGTTAGAATGTCTGTTTTTCTAGGTATTTTTGAGCATTAAAACCACCTGTAATTGAATAAATGTAAGGTAGAGCTGTTTAATGCCATGCTGTGAAACATTCCAGGCAGAGCAAAAACGTATCCATAGAAACAAGCAGATGATGGATCTGCAACCAAAAAGTTACACAGTGCACCTTTAACGTGTGAGAAGATATAGATTTTTATGGCTACACATTTTCAATGACTTTGTCATTCCAGGGGATGATCGGAGTAATCGGAATAGTGGGCAAGAACACTTAAGATGGCTTTTGACAGAAAAAAAGATACAATATTTGTGTAAATCATTTTCATAATTATGTATGTATTGGCTTAAAGGAATTACCTCATTTTTTAATTATAGGCATGATCTTGAGTTCAGACGTCAGCACCTTTCTGTTACTGCTTAGGTACTCAATGCCTGAGAAAAACTGACCACAGGAGGTCACACATTTTCTTGCACAAGTATAATTTGTAGATTAAATAATCACTCAAATTGCAATTACAATTTGCAGTATATTATGCACCCCTAATTTGAAACCGTATCAATTAGTTTTAATATATTAAATGAAAAAGATGTTTGACTAGAAATACTACTGCCTGAAAACATACTTTTTAGTAAATGTTGGGTGTTGGGTGTTACAGAGCTGCCCCTTGTGATATGATCAACTCCAAATTTACAGCTCATTTTTCTGCTTTCCAGGATTATTCCTCAGTTTGCCGAGTTCCTACTTCACAAACACTCTCCATATTACGGGACTTAAGCTTAGCCTCTCCATCCAGATATACTCCTCATTATTATGCACTTTTCATACACTCTATGAGTTGTGTAAATGTTTATATGAATGAATATGAGCATAGGTGAATGTTTGACATTTTCTCTCGAATACTTAGATCTTTGGGAACCACTTCAGGCTCTGGTTCCATTTTGTGTCTAACATTTTATTTACTTTACTGTATTTATACTCTTTATTTGTATTGCAACATTCACACATTCACACTGTACTGCACATATTAGCAAAATAATCTAAAAGAAAAAAGCTGTCAGCAATATTAAAAAATGTTATAATGTGATGTGCCCAAAGACCCTGTGAATATGGTGCTTAAAAATACAGAAAGAGCGGCGAGGATGTTTTACAACTATAGTGCAAAGATGTGCAGTCAAACTGACTGCCAATGAAACGAGTACAACCAGCAATAAAAATAAATAAATAAAAACAGCTATTAGTGGCATGGCGCCTGGTGAAGAGGGGAGGATGTGTTTGTGTGTGGTGCCAGGGCTAGCGTTTGGGGCTCCAACAGTATTTGGAGATGGACCAAACATAGCCGACAGTTGGCAGCCACGTGGAGAGGCACTGTGGTCCTGTCAATACAGATGATCGCTTTAGACGAGAGAGGACAATCAATGGCAATTACAGCTTATGGTTTGAATGTCAGTGTACAGGGGTGCTTTGTAAACATTCCAGGACAGGGCTCACAAAGCTAAAAATACTGTTGTTATATCAGGGCAGTACATTGTATTGCCTTAACTGCAATATTTAAGACGTGTTTGTGTGTTTTGTGTTTTGGTTGCAAACACCTAAATTGTTGGAGAACTAAAAAGACATTTAATGGTGCACTGTGTAACTTTTCTAGTGGACTGTCTCTATGGAGGCATTGCTTTGCCAGGAATGTTCCACTATGAAAATAATTACTCTTGTGAGCTTTAGGAAATGTTATAATACTGTTAACCTCATCAATAACATACCTGGAGTTGTGTTTTGTTTCATTCAGACATGTTTGAATGAGCTTTTATTATTATATTGTCTACATCTCCAAAGCTCAAAATGCTCTGTTCCACCTTGTGATGTCATGAAGCAGTAGTTTTTAAGTTAAAGGCTCTTTTTACCTTTTGTTGTGCAATTGGAGGGACAAAACATGAATTAATCCACATAATTTTGTATTTTCATAGGACAGACCAAATTGAGAGAAACAAGAAATCCTATCTGAAGGAATAAAAGATGATCACCAAGGTTAGAATCAAATAATATATCACTTGCACAGTTTTTACTTGGATAAGAGTAGTGTTTTTCAAATTTGCATTTAATATAATGTGTGAAAACTACACACCCAGAAAAATAAATCAATTTAAAAAAATTACACAAATGAATGTACTGGAGTAAAAGTAATGTACACTAAAGAAATGAATATCCACATTAATGACAGGTTGTCTCAGTTGTGCTAAAGAATGGGTCAAATCCAGAGAACAATTTCAAATGTCCCTATAGTGAGTTTGTCATGATGACCTGCGTTTACTGTTGCTATGTTAAAACACATGGACGTGAAAATAGGAATTATAGCTGACAGCTTATATTTAAAATAGGTTATTATACATGTGTGACATGCATAATGTCCATACTGAACACTTACATTTTAACTCCATTTTAAAACTTAACTGTCCATTGTTCAGGTAAATTGAACCGCATGTTTATAGACCATTTTAAGTATAGATTTGAAACAACATCGGACTGTACTGTGCATGAAGAGATCATTAAAACATTTTATAACATTTATTATGCCTAGTTTCACTACAGAGATCTTCACTCAAAATTAGAGCTCAGAGTTTTAATTTTAATATCAGTTACTTACTGTGTGACTTATTAACAGGCTTGTTTGTTGAGGCCTAACTTTGCTTAATAGTTACATTTCATACTATGATTTTTCACTACATAAACTTTATAGTGATAAAGCCTTTGTAAATGTATTTATGAAGCCATCTTCTGTTATAATGAAGTTAATCATGTTTATTAAGGGAATTGAATACAACCCATGATGATAATAGTAATAGTAGTAATAGTTGATAATAGTATAATAAGCAGCTTATTAATGCTCACACTCATGTTTTGTTGTTAATGACTTATTAACAATATTAAGCATCTACAAATGATAGTTAATGCCAAGTCAAGTTTAGCACAATTCATACACAAAGTAATTCATGGTGCTTTACAGAAAAAAGAAAGATATTAAAATCACAGTTCAAACTAACTAACAAAACAAAAATAATCATCATAAAAGTGTGGAATAAAAATCTCTCAGTCATATGCACAGCTAAACATTAGTGAAGGTGTGTGGAGTTTAAAAACACAGTGGAGCACTTCCTGTATTATTTGAGAGAGGAACTCAGCCTAAAAACGGCAGTATGGTTTGATGAGGAACCAACATTATACCATAGATCAGAAAATAATGGTGCTACTTGCTTAGACAGATAGATTTATTTTATATAATTTGTTACTTCCTTATTGTTATATCTTCATAATGTAATAGAAATCAGAGTATGGGCTTTGAAATCATTCTTTGTACATGTGTTAAAGCAAGCTTAAAACAAAATCTATTCATTTCCAACATGTGAACAAGTTTAAGTACAAAACACTCCGTGCACAGTAACACTCCGTGCGCAGTATCCTGCCAGGCATACATTAGCAGATAATGGTGTTCAGTGGGTGTACTGAGGAGTGTGTGGAGTGGCTGACCTAATGCATTAGATTGAGTTCACTGTCAGGTCTTTAAGTAGCTGGGATCACACGCAGATACACAGCTAATGGATCCCCCTCTCTGTGGATGGAATAACACCACCATAGCTCCATTAAAAGTGCGACAAACAAAAAAACGCATTCACCTTACTTCTCTGAAAACAGGGCTGAGCTGTTGAGTTTTTTTTAATACAATGAACCTTTCAGTGCTCTGATTAGGCACACATGATCTTGTAACATTCAAAAGGAGATTTTGGATATTATATGGGCACTATATACAAATTCACAAGAGACTTTAACCGAGGGATCTGGGTAGATGTACATCATTTCTACTTAGAATTGTGCAGGTAAATTATCATTGTCATGTGTTTTATGTGATAAACTTGACCTGTGTGACCAGGTGGGCGGTTGATGGTTCTGCTGCTGCTGTGAAGTGTGGAGCTGAATGGTTTGAATAGTTATTGGTTGGGAGGTCACCCACCTTGCCAATATTTTAATGACTTAGTTAAACCTGAAAATGTCCTTGTATCTGTTGACCGGTTTAACATATGTCTATGTGTGTGTGTTTAATTGTAGAACAAGCAGTCCTGGCAGATTGATCTAAAGGGTAAAGAGCCAGAGAAGGGTGTGCTACAGTCCTACACGATCACAGATCTGAGGATCCCTCTGTCCTATGAGGTCCGCCTGGCCCCCATCACCACCTACAGCATCGGGGACTACATCAGCCGCATCATTCAGTATTCAGAACGTCAGTGCTTTTCTCATTTTAATACAACAGGATTTTCTATTGGATTTTAATGGATATGTCTCTTATTTTCTAGCCTACACATACCCCAGACCTTCAGGTAAGCATCTCTCTTTGTCACAGTCCAACTGCATGTTATTGTGACCCCAAAGTGATGATAAAGGAGATTAGGACCTCTGGTTTAATTTCAATGCTAATTCAGAGCAAATCTTTCAAATAGATTCAACACAACTAAGTGAAGAAGACAAACTTTGCTGTAACCTAGCTTTGGTTTTGATTAAATCTGGTTGCTATGGAGCAGACTGGAGTGTGCAGAGCAGGGGCAGGATGTGTGAAGAAGCTCGCCCATGACATTTTAAATGTCATGAAAGAGTGGTCATAATTGGATGATAGGAGACTGGCTAAGGACACGTGGATGGAAGAAGGGTTTAAGCTATTTTATGAAGGCTGCCTTCACATCACTTCATGCTCGGGCTCTTCATTATGGGCTATAAAAACCCTGCTCTATCTCCTCCTGTTGTATGTCAATGCTGTCTATGTCCGTCTAAGCTCTTATTCTGTCCCTCCTCTCATTGTCTCTTCACCATCTCTCCTCTTTCACTCAAGTGCATCTTGTCTATCTTCTTCATTAAGAGACACACAGCATTTTCTGGCAGGCATGACAGTTGGCTCGTCTAGGGTGAGGCAATTAAAACAACAGCAGATTGGAACAGACTGCGAAAACAACAGTGCAAATTGAAAGCAGTGCATGTATTGGAACGGCATGTGAATGGTAATAGATTAGGTCTGCTAAACAAAGAACCCGCTGCCCTCTTGGGGAGCAGTAACCATATGCATCTGCAACACAATATTGGCTATGTGTAAGTCCGGAAACTTCAGGGATCAGGCTGTTCAAGATGGCTCACTTGAGTCAATTATCATTTTAGTGTCTGATAATCCCACTGCTCTCCAGATGGGCTGAAGCAAAGGTGGCAGAAGTGATGAGAGCAGCTACAGTGTATGCTCCAACAGCTCACAGCTAAAACTATGACAGATCTATGAACATTAGTAACTACAACTGGTAATCAGCTATTAATGTATCGTAATGTAACGTATTCACCATGAAATTACAATATACAATTTAGGGCTGGGAATCACAGGATCCCCCACAATTTGATAAGGTACACGATACATGGCTCACGAAGCAATATTAATAATAATGAATAATAATGCATTTTATTTATTTGGCGCCTTTATGGACACCCAAGGTCGCCTTACAATAACAGCTATAGCGCTTTTCACAGACACATGTCCTCAAAGACGCTTTACAGAGCATTATTAACAGAGCATTGTTCATATATATATATATATATATATATATATATATAGTTAAGTTTCCTTCAGCTAAATAAACAACAAAATTGTAGTATGGACACAACAAAAATTAAATATATATATATATATTTTGGTGATACAATACAGCAGTCAATATTGTATCACCAAATTTAGTATCACGATATATTGATATTTCAATATTTTAGCACTCCTCTAATACATATAATACTAAACTTATTCATCTATGCATGCAACTCTGAAATAGCCTGCAACATAGATTACTTGGACATTGTTGGTTTTAATACATAGTGAACATAGTGTCATATAAAATTAAATAAGTTCACTAATTTAATGTTGTTTCTCCCTTTAAATTAGGACATACCTTGTACAAAGTTAATGATGAAATTCTCTGTCTCTTTGATTTCAGATCACGTTTGTGGTTTCGAGGACGAGCGCATATGTGGCTTCTCTCAGGACCGCAGCGATGTGTTTGATTGGACAAGACAGAATCACCTGACACAGAATCCTAAACGCTCAGCCAATACCGGCCCAGAGACTGACCGCAGTGGAACAAAAGAGGGTAAGGACATGCATCAAATGCTATATCAAATACTATAATTCTTTTAGTGGCTACATGTTAATGATCTCAATAATGTTTACATTTAAGGAACCAACTGGAAAAAGCATAACAAATCTTATCGTGGAGCAGACACACTTTGAATATTTGGTTGAATCTACCTTTTTATTTGTTATACATTATCTAACATTTAAACAAACGTAAATGTACCTGAATTTGTCATGAGACTAGATTAAATAAATTATATTTTTTATTGAGGATAGGAAAAGAATTGTTATTATACTTCTATTGGCACATGAATTCATAGCTACATTTTTTATTCTTTGTTCAGTCCCTTAAATGCATTTGTGCCATTGCCTATAGCAAAAAAGTTAATGTCCAAAAAATAGATGTACTTTTTAATGAAACTAATTTTTAAAAAGCAAACAACTTAATGATCTATAGTTTAATCATAATTTAATCTTTCTCACAATTTTATTTTTAAACCAGGCCACCTCTGACACAGATAACTCAAATCAGTCTTTTGTTTCCAGGCTACTACATGTACATTGAAGCGTCGCGCCCCAGAGTACAAGGGGACAAAGCCCGTCTTCTGTCACCACTTTTTAATGTAACCTCTGTCAAGAGCCCCAAGGGGTCTGGCCGTGTCCCATACTGCGTGTCCTTCTACTACCACATGAAGGGCAAACACATAGGTAAGTACTGGCAGTCCTCATGAAAATAATAAAACCTACAAAACTTTGCTCCACTCCCCTCCAGACATGTGTTGAAATTAGACAATGGTGTATCTACTTACTTTGGGTACTGCTGGGGTTTGAGAATGGTGGTAAACTTTGACCTTTGTACTAGAACAGTCCTCTACAGTTGTGTAGGTGCAAGTATACAGTGCAAAAGCTAGAAAGGAGAGCACAGAGACGAGTATTACCAAAGTTGGATTTCTGCTGGTGCTTGGTGCTGGAAGAGGGCAGTGGGTGTGTGATTTATGGCAGTGGCAAGACACAATCAGTCATTGGGGGGAGCTGTTCATCATAATATGCTCTGTCACACCACAAGAATGCATACATCTTGTAGTCCACACACCTGCACACACAGAAGCAATGGAGTACAGTGGCCCAGCATACAGTATGTGGGGCTATATAGGGGGTGTGGTCACTTTCTACCCTCTAGGGAAAAAATAGGCTTGTCAGATATAGAAAATAAATCACCTGCCGTATATTCTTTTTCTTCTCAAATTCTTAAATAAAAAGTTTAGTTTTACAAATTTATCAAATGTAAGTTAAACACAGAATTTGCGCAACTTTTATGTATTTCTGAAAACAATATCAACATTTGATCAATATCTATCTAAGTATACTGGATTGAATTCAATTAAAATATTTTGCCAGAAATTATTAGCTCATCAGATTTACAATTTAAAGGTGCATTGTGTATCTTTCCTTGCTTTGTCCGGAATGGTTCATAGTATGGTATTAAACCTTTCTATCCTCATGGAGACCTAACCAGAAAATTACAGGTCAGATCTGTGGAAAGGCAATCTCGTTCACAGTCAGAATCCCTGTTTTTTTTATATATTTTTTTCAATAAATCATCTGTAATTTAATAAATGTTATGTAGACCTGTTGAACACCATACTGTGGAACATTCCATACATCCATAAGTGACATAGTGCGCCATGCAATTTCTCAAATAAAAATTCTATACTATAATAATGAAATACTACCATTTGTTAGATAATTTATTCTGTCTTTATGTACAATTTTATAACATTTGCTTTAAAAAGAGCTTTTGTTTTACGCCTTGTCCTTTTTCCACACTTAATGCAACAGCGCTATCACAGCATTAGTTCAATCTGTTACTAGTCGTGTCCAGCTCCACTCTGTTCTCTCAGTCGGCTCCAATCTGCCGTGGCCTTAATTGCCGTACCTTGGCAGATCTCACACTTGTGCGGGCAAAACACAGGGGGACTTTTAATGACACAAAGAAACAGGATCAGACAATGGAGAGGAAGGAGGAAGTTCTGCAGCCTGCTCTTTAAAAGTAAACACATGAGGTTAACGAAGAGGGCAAGGCGACCTGCAGGACTCAAGCACAGGAATATGGTGAGAATGTGAGCAAACACGAAAGAGGAGTTGAGTGGAGGGGCTGCACCGGTGAGCAAATCTAATGGGTGTATACTAGTATGTTATTGTACTGAATCATTACTCATTGAGAACTGCTTTCTCTGATGATGTGGAAAATACTCACATTATCAGACAGAAATATTGTGTATTAAAGCTGGTGACAGACATTTTACAATGGACTGTGTTTGTAGTACCCTCAAAAATGCAAAGTCAGATATTTTGTTAATCTTTTTTTAAATAATTGAATTTGGCTTGTAAAACTAATCACATATTGTTCAAGTGCTTTTTATCCTTTTTTTTCTTTTTCTGCTGTCTGGCAGCTACAATAAGCAGGTTTTAATTAGATTGTATTTGGCATTGGTTAGTATTTTGCAACAACAGCATCTCATGGTTCCACACAGTCATTGGCACAAGGCTCCTGGACAGTGTTCATCTCCAACAGACGTTAGAAGTAAAGTTTAACAGGTTGGTTTTAAAGTAAACTGACTAACAACACATTTAAATTATGTTGAGCAATATAAATGATTAGAAATACTTTACAGAGCCTTAAAATCTGTTATGAGGCTGTTGATAAATACCGTATTTTCTGGACTATAGAGCGCACCTGCATATAAGCCGCATCCACTCTATTTAAAAAAAATAAAAAAATAAAAAAAGATATACAAGCCACACCGGGCTATAAGCCGCTGATATCTATATTGAAAAATGAGATATTTACTGCATATACAAAACAATTTTGTACTGTAAATGTACATTTATGTACCTGAACAGATTCTTTCTGAACTGTGCCTTTTAACACAGCAGCAACTGTGCTGATTAAAACAAGGTCAAAACAGAAAAGAACCGGTAACTGATTAATTTGTTGTGCGTGTTATATCTGCTAAATAAAAAGTAGCGCATTCTTTGTATTAATTTTCCATCTATCTTGTTTTTGATATTCTGGTTTGTGCGCCCCTAGCAGTGGAAGAACAATCCACAGAATAGCCGCACCTTTGTAACAGCCGCATGGTTCAAAGCCTGGGAAAAAAGTAGCGTCTTATAGTCCAGAAAATACGGTACCTTGAAGTATAGGCTGGGCTAAAGATAATCCATGCTAACTATTGCTGGAATTAAATAACAACATAAGTGATACATAAATAAACAGATACATAATAAAAGATAGATTGATAGATAAATGTGTGTAATATATAATTTTTACATTGTAACTCATTTAAAGCTATAAAATACATATTTTCTGGGTGTATGTTTCTTTCCTGTGTAGAAGTCTATTACTACTCCATTGAGAAGTAACAAAGAACATTTGCCTGTCTTTCAATAATACATTACTAATCACATTACGTGAAGCCACGGCAAGCAGCTATTTGCAAGTCTATGAGGTAGAAAATGGGCTTAATTGTATGTAATTGCGTGTTTGTGTGTGTAGTTGGATGTACCCACTTCATGCTCTCTTGATGACTACAGCCCTGATAGAGCTATACCTTGGCTGCAGCTTCACTGACACTCTCACCAGCATATTGTGTTTTACTTCAGCCCAATCAATAGACTTCTTATCAGGGTGCTTTTCTCTCTTACCTCTGCCAGCAGCTGTGTAGGTGGGAGTGGTGAGAGGCAAAGTGGACAGGACGAAGCTTGTTTAGCAGGGAAGAAGAGGGGCCTATTTGTACAGATAGATACATAGGGGATAAAGTGGTGGTTATAGGTAGGTTATATTAGTAATACCAGGATCATGTCTATTCGGAGAATTTATAACATTTTATAGGAAATTGTGCTGTTTTTGTCCTGTCTTTCTTTTAGTCTGCTGTTTTGTCTTTCTTTGTGGTTATCATTACTGTTGTATGCACTGTACAGAAATAGTCTAACTAAATATAACAGAAAAATAATTTAAAGGCTCACTATGTTACATTTCTGATGAAGGGCCCACCACGATGGATATGTTATTGCGTTGCCCGAATGTTCCACATATATACATCTGTTTTCATAAAAAAATACAATGAAAAACTTTTTAGGGCATTTTTACGACAATAACATTTCAATGGAGACAAGCCGTACACTCAACCAGAAAAGATACATAGTGCTGTGACTGTGTGAACTGTGCACAAACAAATGAATTATTTATATTTTAAATCATGTAATATGGACTTCTGCAACTTGTTTTTCATTGTAATCATCACAATTAAGCACAGAAGTTAGATGGAGTGCACTCAGGCAGTCCATAAGCACACAGGCTGAGCCATGTTATGAGCGCCGTGTATTAGTGGGAGCTGCAGTTGTGTATTTGTTTAAAGAGAACGGCGGTTGGTTAATGTTCCAATTAGGCCCAGGCTGAGGGTCGTTAACAAGACAAATGCATGCTCTCACCTTAGAGATCTGTCTGAGAGCCGATCACTTCACTACAGCTCCCAGCGCATGCTCATGTCTCTATGCCCTCATTACAGACTTCATTTTAATATTTATTTCACAAACTCAATTAAAGGTATACTTCGTAATTTTTCTGGTTCCTATTGCTTGCTTCTCTGCATATATGTTCTTGTTCTGCCTAGTGTGAGGCACAGTATCACTATAAACTTCCATGGCAAAGCTACAGGTTTGGTAGACTGAGACGAGAGCCTGTTCGCAGAAAGGTATTTTTAAGTAATCACCTGCAACTGAATCACCTGCAACTGAATAAATACACGAATAATAAGTGAAATACCAACTCTGAAAGATTCCAGGTAAAGCAATAACACCTCACACACAAGCAGGTGGCAGACATTCATCAGAAAAGTTGCATAATGCACATTAAGGCACATTGCCAGGATACAAATGTGGATGATAAAGAATTGTGTGCAACTTAAACACAAAGATCTAATGCTTGTTGTTGTTTGGGGGAATAATACCACTATAAATCAAAGCCAATAATTTAATGGTTACTGGATGTTTCAGTGACTGCAAATACATATACCGTATTTTCCGGACTATTGAGCGCACCGGTATATAAGCCGCACCCACACTATTTTTTTTAAAAATTAAGAAAAATGTTGTACAAACCGCAACCGGGCTATAAGCCGCTGATATCTATGTTGGAAAATTAGATATTTACTGCATATACAGAACGATTTTGTACTATAAATATACATTTATGTACCTGAACAGATTCTTTGCGAACAGTGCCTTTTAACACGGCAGCAACTGTGCTGATTAAAATGAGGTCAAAAACAGAAAAGAACCGGTAATTGATTACCTTCATTTCTCCTGTGCAGTGAAACCACAAGTCACTTTAATCATCTCCGCTGACGCCGAGCTTACGTGCAGCAGCACGGTAGAGATCTGCGCGGGACACAATCCCGCTCCCGCCCGCTGCCGCAGTCTTCAGTGCCGTCGCGCTCCCGCCCGCGCCCACAATAAGCTTTCAGAATGTTTTTTCAGAATGTTCTTTCAGAATGATCTTATTATACATCCATGGTCCTGCGCCGCACTGTTTTGTGTTGGGTCCCGCGGGTGCAGGGATCTACAGCGGTTTCCTTCCTGGAGCAAGATCGATGCCTTCAACTTAAAACTTGCATCATACAAACTCCTTCGTGTGCTTTTTATGATGAAGGGGCGAGGATTTGAAAATAATTACCAGTTAGTAATTTGTCGTGCGTGTTATATCTGCTAAATAAAAAGCAGCGTATACTTCTCCGTCTATCTTGTTTTTGAAATTCCGGTTAGAGCACCCCTAGCTGTGGAAGAAAACATCAAAATTTAGCCGCTCCGCACTAAAAGCCGCATGGTTCAAAGCCTGGGAAAAAAGTAGCGGCTTATAGTCTGGAAAATACGGTACATTTTGTGTCTAAAAACTGTATTCTCATTCAAATTAATGAAAAACATGTATTACTGTACATGTACTTATTATACTTTTCATTTTCTTTGTAGGAACTCTGAATGTTCTGTTGAGAGTCCGAAGCATTGCGTCGGTGGACACAGTTCTGTGGTCCAAGTCTGGTCACCAAGGCCCAGACTGGAGGAAAGCCTTCTTTGACATTAGCCCCAGTGGACCTTTCCAGGTAAGAAATATTATCAAAACTATTAGGCTGATATGACTATAAGCTTTTTTTCATGATCCATGAATCAATCTTTGTGGATGGGTAAATTAACAGCGAATGTTACATAGTGTTTGATTACAGGCAGTAGTATTGATGAAAATGTAGATTCAGCTCATATTTTGCCAGATGTCAGCAACAATCATATCCCCACAGAATCTGAGAAATAGCATGCACTATGAGGAATGGTTTGAAGGGTCATATACACCGAAGGACTGAAAAAACATCCTTATTTACAGCGTATCATAATTCTTGGAAACAAATTAAACATAGCATTTTATTTATTTGTGTACTTTTGTCACCAGCTCTCAGTCACAGCCCAGATGTCAGATTAGTTGTGGTGTGACTTTTCCTCACAGATTTAGGACGCTCTACAGTCTGCAATACATCAATAGTGCTATTTGGGATTAATCATTAGAGTCTGTTGACACATTGGATGTCCCTTTGGCTCTGTGACTGTTGAAAGTGTAGCTTGTGCATTCTATGGGGTTATAGCTGAGTGATTCTGAGGAGACAGTTTTTGCTAGATTATTGCTTTTGATTATATGGAAGTAAAGGTGGTTATTTGGAAGTTGAGGAGTTTATTAAGGCAACACTTTCTAGAAAAAAATAGAATTGCAGATTTGCGATAAGATTTTATTTGATTTTAAACAACTCAAGGAGCAGTAATATTTGAGAGAATACTGGAATATGAACTGAAAAACTAATACAAGATTATTTGTAAAAAGACTGAATATTTATAACTCCTACCTTATCAACTCCCAGTACAGTTATCCATCTAACATAACAACATAAACAGACATGCATACACACATAAAGCTCTTTTTTAAACCCACACCAGTCTCCTATCCCCCATAGCAATTAGCTATGACAGGTCAATTAACAGGCTTATTTATGAGCAGGGGATGCCTGCTAGTTGTGTTGTAATGATTCCAGATACTCCCTGTACTATGTGCATGGGGGAAATTGAATCTATGATGAATGTGGGCTGAAGGCTCTGAGCAGCATTTGCTCTTCATTAACTATGCCTCAGCAAAAGCATGTGTCTTCCACCATTACAGCAGGGACTACGCCTGAACGAGACTGAAACTGTGGGTTTGGCACATCCTCTGGGATCTTGGACAATAAGGGCCAGCTTAATGTGTTTATTGCAAGATAGTTTAGCAGAAAGTTTTGCCCACCTGTGTGCAAAGTTAGGCCATGAAGAAATAAGCCCTTGTAGAAATAAGATGTTTCATAGTCCAGCTGTGGTAGTGAGGGCTTATATTATAGTAATATTGTATTCTGTTATATTAGTTTTGTATTCTGGACCATAAAGGATGTGTTAAAGAAAGGAAGTTGAGGGATCAATACGCAAATCAACATGATCACAAAGTAGTTCCTGTATCTGCGGATGTGGGTATCATCATCATCAGACGTAGGTGTTTGTGTTTCTAGTTTGCAGCACAGCACAGAATTTATGTTGTTTGGGACCTTTGGTTAAACTAGGTAATCTGAGGGTACTTTCCATATGACAAGTGAAGATTAAAATAATATTCCTCAATTGTGTCAAAAAGGCAAAAAGAAATGTATAAAATAATCTCAACAAAATGGTTAGTGTTTGCCATTTATCTTAGATCAAGACCCGCATTATTAGAGATCAAACGAAACATAATCCATGTTTGTCAACAAATGATACAGTACAGTTGAATACAGATGAAGATACATGAATGAACATAAAGTCTATACATTGGGGACCAGCCACACATCTGGGAGATGACTGTCTTGCCTCCTCTATGTTAAAGCCTAATCGCTTCAGACACCATAACCAGCTGCTAATGAATGGGAATTATAGAGTCACAAAGATGACAGCAATGTAAAGCATGTTCTGCATGTATTAGTGGGGAGCTGTGAGGGGAGGGAGGAGGTCGTGCACACATGATGTTGGGAACCACCAAAACATGGGACTTGTGCCATCAATAAAGCACTTAATGCATGCGAAATATTCATCCCCTATTTGTATTCTGATTAGGAGACAGGAAGAAGAATGGATGAAGAGCAAGTACAAGAGGAATTGTCTCCTTGGCAACCTCTTCCAGTCTGATCACTTTGTTTGTCCTCCTCTCAGTCTGGTATAATAATAGCAGCTGGCGTGTATTAAAACCACTAAAATGTGAATGACTATAAAGGGCCATTATGTAGGTCTTTAATGAATTGTCAAATGGTGTAAGTACATAAATATGAATAAAGTGTGTTGGAGATTAGACTTGTGTCTCTACAATTCGTCTATGGGGCTGTTAAATGGGACATTATGGGTCCACGGTCTAACACAAACAACAGACTTCAGACTTACTGATGAATGGAAGTTGGGCCAATTACAAACCAGAGTATGCTTATTGTTTTAAGTGAAACCTTTAATAACATTGTTCAAAACTCTAGAGCAGGTTATCTTTGGCAACAAATACCATTACACTGAATTCTATTAGACAATAAAGTAGAGTTCTGACATCATTACTCAACAGTCCTATTAAGTATCACAGTCTGAGTAAACAAGTGAAGTATAACATTGCAAGACAGACCCAGTTCCCAGAAGAAGAAGTCCTAGTTTCCTATAAGTGGTTATAGCCAAGTCCTAAAATTCTTGTTCTGGGTAATGTTTGATAATGTAACTTTAATTCTAGACTCCACCTTCACAAGCTCAGGTATAGCAGCAGCAGCAGCGGCGGCAGCGGTAGGTAATTGGGCCTTTTGTGATTACATTCAGTGATAAGAGCATGTTATCTTCTTGTGAGGCTGGGGGAAGAGTTTATGTCAGAGGTTACGGCTTTATTTTTCAGCTTTTGATTGCCACTATATGTATGTGGTATTTACAGAGAAGAGGTTAACTATGTTTTTATTATTATTATTATTTCTGTTAAAGCTGCACTAGACTTTTAGCTTGGAATTGTAGTCATTGTATGTATACTTGCTTTAAAATAACCAGCCTCTGTGTAAGAGTATAGCAGGAGGTTTACTTCCACACTGTATAAACATATAGATGTTTTATACAAAGCAATGTGGTGTAACAAATAGAGCTGTTAAATAATGTATAGTGCACACAGCCTTGATCCAGGCAACAGCCAGAGGAGGCGAGCTGATAAACACACTTTGTTATGTGCTGGCTGCTCCTTCCTCCTGTTTACGCACTCTCCCTCTGCCTCTACACACTGGCTGTAAATGATGTGAAAGGGACATTTTGCTTTTACAAATCGCAACCCAAAATTTTGCCTTTACATCACTAAACTTGAGCAGTGTCCTCAGTCACACATTTTAGAAGTTTCCCATGTAGACTAAGCACAGTGGCTCTAACACAAATAGCAAATTAGCAACTTGTAAATTGTTTCCACACATTGGATATTAGATTGTGACGCTTTGGCCACATTTTAATATAGTGATTTTCCACCTTCAAGGCAACTGTTTGCTTTGCAATTGGTTAATAAAAAGCTGCAGTACTTAACTATTATAATGAATAGTTAATGAATTTTGTTACACCTAAAGTAACAATAAAAAAGGCAAGACATTTATAATAAT
The DNA here is from genome assembly GCA_034769755.1 of Odontamblyopus lacepedii. Taxonomy (NCBI): domain Eukaryota; kingdom Metazoa; phylum Chordata; class Actinopteri; order Gobiiformes; family Gobiidae; genus Odontamblyopus; species Odontamblyopus lacepedii. The sequence continues at coordinate 20,659,245 of CM068349.1, read as the reverse complement.
GATAATCATGAGACATAATCCCCTTCAGCAGACTAAGATATTGGACTATACAAAACAAATGTTATTTTGTGCTGTTTGTGCTGCTATGTCTCTATAACTGTGTGTGGGGACAGCTGCCGCACATTAACTCCCAGTCCTCTGCAGTCTGATGCTGTCTCCCTGACTGCTCTTTCCCCGGTCTCCAACTGTGCTACAAAAATAAATTGTATGAACCAAAACATATTTAAAATGATAATACACATGCAGCCTATTGCTTTTCAGAAAAACAAGATTAAAAGTTGTTTTCAATTAGTTATTAGTTGTCAGCCAAATTATTTTTTAAACACTGTTCCTGTTTTGGGAACAGTGTTTATCTCCTGTTCAGGCTCCCACCACCAGGAGTTGCCTCACCGTTGTGCCCATTCTTTCTCTGATTCCTTTGTTTCCTATAGTCACTAATATCTCTGAGCACATATAGTTCACCCATGGTTGCCTAGGGAGGAAACAAGTGTAAGAATGATGAAGAATGACTGTAAAGCCTTGGGTGTATTTTAATTTACTTTATTTATACAAATATGTGTGTAACAGGATAGCATCATCCACACATTTCCAGAAAATGTCAAATACACGCAGCCACTGAATCCCCGCTGTCCGGATTGTTGGATCTGCTCAGCTTAGTTATGGGAAGGGCTTGTTTAATTTAATATGCGCTTGGTAGCTGTAGGGAAAGCCTGCAGAAAGCAGAGTGAAGAGTCTAATTGGTCAAAAGGCCATGGTAGTCTAATTTATACAATGTTGCTGCACAGCCCTGGTTAACATTTTGTTTTATTTATGTTCTTCCCCGTCCCACCCCACACACATTTTTATGTAAATTTGTGAAGCAGCCTGGCAGCAGTCCAGGGTTCACACACATCCACACACAGTGACAGTGTTCTAGCTAAAACACACATCTATGTAGACTGGTGATTGGCACGAGTACTTTGTGATAGTGTACATTTACATCATTACTTGTATCACTCTATGTTATTTTTACCCAATCATAAATATACCAAAGACAACTCAACTGAAGGCAGTGTGCATGAGTTGATCAAAGTGTAAAACTGTCACCCTGGTGTAATGTAATGTGGGGTTACAAAACTTAGTGTAAACCTCTGCATTATAGGCATTATAGTTTTAAGAAAAAGACATGTTCTTCACTTTAACATATACATTTCAAATTCCCTGTTTATATGTGAACAAAGGCTACATAAGGGGGAACATGTTTCACATCTGCCATCTATTGGTAAAAAAATAAACAAATAAACTACTACAATACTACAAAACAGATTTAAATAGATAACCTTCAAATCAAAATGATTTGCTTTGGATCAACATGAAATATTAAATAGAAAAAAGTAGGTGGCATCTTTAGCCTTGCAATAAATACAATGAAATCAACTATTTATTTGGACCTCGCATCGACTGCAAAAAGCGAAATTGCTTGTGAGCAATGGAGTAAGCATGGCCTCAAACATCTCTTGCATGTGTCTTTAGCTAAAATTTTGAAAGTATTTTAATAAAAGCACCGTTTAATCTTCACTTAGCATCCATAAACACATTTTTCTTCTTGCATTGCTGTTTGCGTAAAGTGCTCAAATGCATGTCTGTGGCCATACATCAGATCCCCTTTGAGCAGGGCAGAGGCAGTTCTCAAAGACATCATTACTTTTGTTGGAGCCATCACAAAGGGAGCAGAAATGCAGAGCCGAGTGGCAGCACCTCAAAGCCCTTTAGCGCATATGCAGGCAGTGAGCGGAGCACCCGGCCAGAAAGTGTACTCCCTCCACGGACATGCCCTCAACATGAAGATGAGATGAAAAAAGCAGTGTTATGAAGTCACTCAACATGCACTTCAAAAATATAGGCCCACTGAGGAAAGCGCCTTTAGACAGATCAGGCAGTGGGCTGATAATACTAACCTTTATAGAGAAGATCACAACTGTGGCCAAATACTAAGCTCAGGAGGGTACGTGTCCTACATCACACTTTTGGTCACTTTAGAATGAGCACAACAAGAAACAAACAAAACAAAAAAAAACATAAATAAATACATAAATAAAACATCCTAGAAGAGTGTATTAACAGTTTTATCTCAAACAGTGAGAGATACAAAACTACATTGATACCATATTCCATCAATCACTATTTCACCTTTGTACTCCTTATGTATATATAAAAATATACTTTATTAACAATATCTCTCAATAGATAAAACTATAATATACAAATAAATGTAAAAACAAAAAAACAAAAACAAAAAAACCCCCAAAAACCTCTAAAACCCTGTCCAGGGGTTAAAATATTTACTATTTACAAAGTTGAAATAAATTATTCGATTCGATAGTTTTTGACTATGTCCACATTTTCAAAGTCATTGTTCAGTTTCTTGATGGTTCTCGATCCTCTAAGACTTAATACTGCTGATTTGGTAAGATTGAGTGACAGTTTGACTCTTAGCCAGTGTAGGACAGTACTGTAATCTTGGTCCTTTTTCCTTGAAACTTTAATTGATAATTCGCTAATGAAACGTTCCGCTTCCCTTCCATTCCCTCCATAGGGGGTGAAGACTAAAGGCGTGAAGGAACCATGTTCAATCTGAATGACGCGTTGGTTATATTGCCGTTTCTTTTCGTTCTCGTTAGTGGTGAATGTTGTTTCTAGTTTCTGGTTCAGGTGGCTCTTATCAAATGGGTTGAACACCCTTTCATCAAAAAATGCTCGTTGCCCCCTTATCCAGAAGTCTCTTGCGCAGACATCTAACCTGGCTTCATCTGATGAGTTGGCACTACTGTGCAAAGCTTCGCCGGTTAACGTTTCAAGTTGTGGCTCGATTTGAACATTGTGACATACATAGCTCAGATATATCTATATTACTATATTTCTATTTTTTTTTATTTTTACTTGTACATATATACATTTGTATAATTATTCCTTATTTGACACCAGTCTCTTGGCATTTTTTGCTACTCATTTAGAATGTATTATTACCATTTATATTTTTGCTCCTTGTTATTATAATATATTGTGATGTGTTACCTACTGTGTCCAAATCATTTCCCTTGTGGATCAATAAGGTTTGTCTAAGTCTGAGGCACTGAAAGCAGAGTTAGTTTGAGTGCAATTAAAACAACTAGTGAAATTTATACCACTTTATAATACCTACACCTCAATTAGCATCAACAAACATTAAATTCATAATGAACAACGAGTCTATTAAGAATGATTCAGTAGTAAATACATAATTAAGGAGTCCAGAGTTAACGTTAGGGAATTAATTAAGTTTCTACTAAGCCATTCTTACTGTACCATTTTTTCATTATGAATTAAGAATTTGTTGTTGTTTAATTAATTAAATAAATTATATTATTATTTGACAGGGACAGTGCAGTCACACACAATCACAGGCAGAGCATGCAGCTGATACGACGCAAGTAGGGTGTGTAGTGAGTACTAATTTTCAACTCCTGTCCCTGGTTTGGCTTTTCCTACACGATTCTTTCCTACACTTGGGTCTTTCCAGGCAAGAAGGTTCCGGATTCGATCCCCGCATCACCCAGGCCTTTCTGTGTAGTTTGCATGTTCAACCATAAAAACATGCACCAGGGCATCTCTCCTGTTAAGGTTAATGTATATTATGCACTGTCCCTGTCTCATAAAAAAAAAAAAAAACATAAATTAAATATTGATGCTGTTGAGGCTAATAAAAATAAAGTTATTTTAATAACTGTATTATTTATTTAATTTAAAAATAGTCCTAAACCACATCATGAATATGTTTGTTGTATGTTTGTTGACTTTTTTTCTTCTAGGGTTAAAGAGCATATCACCTGTCTCCTATATACATTGTTTTATGGATAAATGTAATAATATACAAGTACTTCACAATGTTATGTTTGCTTTTATTGAAATACACTTTTTGAATTTCTTTTGCGTTCAAACGACTACCATTACTATGTACATATTTACACACTAATATTAGTAATTTACACTGTTGTCATGTAGCAACATCCTTCCTATTATTGCATCACCAGATCTAAATTTCCTCTGCATATCCCACCTTGTGCCAAATGCATGGTCATATAAACCAGTCTTCTTCTCCTTCACAAACACCAATAGAACAAAGCACACGCCCATTCAGATGTTTGTCAGGCGGTTCGAAGCGAAGCTAAATAGCAGAAAACAACAACCATGGAAGCAGCTGTTGTGTCAGGTAATTCCTGTTGTCAACAGCAAACAGCTCAATCATTATTATTGATTGTAAGGAAACAGGCCCTCCCCAGAGAAAAGATGGGCAGAAGGGAGAGCGAGAGAGAGAAAATGGGTGAGGCTGCTCAAGGGAGATGATGGGAGTTTTAAACGGGAGATGAAATGCTGTTCCCAAGACTGGAAGAAAATTATATCTTTAAACAAGAGTTTATAAACAAAATGGAACCTATACTCAATCATAAGATGATGACTGCACATGCACACGGTTTATTCTTTCAGATAAGGTTAATTTAAGTCTTATTTTATCAGACAGCACAGAGCAGAATGAGGGGAAGAAGGAGGGAATTTCAGGTAATTATTATACTGTACATTATGCTACTGGTACTGGCTGGTCCCACCAATGAGCCACATAAAACGTAAGAAACTTAACAGCATTTTCTCATACATCCCAGGTGAAATGTTGTGTGTAACTGTGCTGCAGTGTACTGGTGCTGGCAGATGGAGGTTTAAGGTGGAGCCGCTCATGCGTGCTGCACCACTCACCAATGCATGTACTTCCACCTTAACGTGATTGTGGGCAGCCTGCTGGACAAATGTAAGGGCTTAATTATTTCCTTAAACACACTAACACCTGAGCCTTTCTTTGTGTGGCTCTTTTTGAATTACTAAAAAGCATTTGCAGTAAAAACAACAAAATAATTATGGCTTAACTTCTGCAATTCTTGAATCGTATTGCTTTCAAAGGCTGAAGTTAATAAGTACAGCTGAGGGACTCACTTTTGCTGTTATTTTTGCGACAAAGTTTCCTTGTTTTTGCCTTTCCCCTCCTTATACTCCAGAAAGAATATGCTTGCTTTTTGATTAGCCGGTTGCAGTGGGCTTTTGGTGCCTCGGTACACTACAGTAATTAGGCTGTCAGTCAAAAGCAGATGGCTGGTGGCTAAAATGGGAAAGTTGCCTGGAAAAGTTTTCCCATGAGTTGTAGATTTTCATTTGTTTTGGGGTCCGCAGTGATTGCTAAAGAATGAATTCCAGTACCTTTACATAATGTGTGTTAGGCATTCTGTGTGTTTATTACTCACCCTCGGTGTTCTCTAATCACACTTAATATGCTTTCAGTGGTATGACAAATATGCAGTGTTACTGTAGATGAGTTGTTCTCTTTTCCTTCTGCATCTGACTTTTTCTCCCTAATGCCAAGGGAATGAGCTTTTTCAAATTTTAAGTTGCTATTGTCATTTTTAATAATAATAATGCATTGGTTTTATCTAGCTCCTTTTAAGACACCCAAAGTGCTTTGACGTGCGTCATTCAAGTTTCACACTAGGGAATATGGGTGAAGTGCTTTGCCTAAGGACACAACAAAAAAATCCATCCATCCATCCATCCATCTTCTCCCGCTTAATCCAGCTGGGTCGCGGGGGCAGCTTGCTGCCCAATCCTCATAGCACCTGACTCCCCCATGAACCCCCCTTGATGTTAGTTCATAGGGGTGTGGGCATGTTTTGGGTTGATGGGGGAAAACGGAGTGCCTGGAGGAAACCCATCCAGACACGGGGAGAACATCCAAACTCCACACAGTTGCTTCCTCAGCAACCGTGCTGCTGACAAAAAAAAAAAGAAAAGAATTAAAGCTGTTATTTTAATTACTTTCAAGCTTATGTGTTTACTTTTACCCATGCAGGTCTTAGGATATGGGGGCACAAACTGAACAAACTCCACTGGCTCAGTATGATTTGGCTTTTTATAGATCATATATTCCAACAGCTTGTGTCTGTTTCTCTTTTTCCAGATCGTGTTTGAAGGAATCCGAGGCCCCAGTTTCGAGGGCGACATTGCCATTGACGATGTGTCCATCACACTGGGGAAGTGCAAACAGGAGAACACTGTAGCCAACGCAGGTAAGACAGGTAAGATAGTATTAGAGGGACACCAGACAGCATTTAGAGTCAACACAGCCAACCTGTTATTAAGTAAAAGTCCAAAATAACTTGTTTCAAAGTAGTGGTTTTCGGTTTCTAGAATGTGATTATGACATGGCCTGTTTTTCCCATTGATCCCATTGTACTTTCCCATGAAATATATAAAAGGCAACATAACAAATGTTGAACCTGATGTATGAGTAAACATTACACTGTTCACAACCATCATTTCTGTTTTAAGTCCAAGTCCTATTAACACCTACTTCTAACATGCACAAATATACAGTATCCATGACTGCACCACCTGATAAGTTTATTTGAGGGTACACACCACTCTCTACATTTCGTTTTAACTGTAATGTGAATGCACAAGTGAAACAAAGGTGTCTGTCTAAATATAGAACTTTATTTGGCCGTGTAAAATGTTTGTGAAGGCCAAGCGAGCCTTAAGGCTGATTTGCAGGAGTGTAACAAGGCACGGATGCTCATGTCCATGCAAAAGTGTGGAAGCATTGTGGAGCCTACAGCTTTTTGCAGAAGAGATGGAAAAAGGTAAGTGAAGAGAGACTACAGCAACTGTGAGAAAACTAGATTTAGAAACAGTGGGGAGTAATGGTCCAGCGGCTCAACTATGAAAGAGAATATCAGAGACCCACCTGCAGCGCTTCGATTGATCTAGTTTATCATTTTGTATGTAACTTGGCTATGACTAATAGTATAATTTTGAATAGTAAGTTATATCGATTTTACCTGTGCAACCTGTGGCACAAAACATCCTGATGCACATTTCAGCCCTCAAACCTGGTCAAAACGACAAAGATGAAATAATTTTTTTTTTTAAACATGAATTATTAAATAGTACTTTTATCCTGCTTTGTGCGATGTCTGTCTGGTGTTTGTGTGCATATTGACGCCAGTGTTGGAGCCCATATGTGCATATAAAGGCACCGGCGGAGGGAGTCAATAATGGATGAAGGTGTAAACAGGAAGCAGGAAGGCTCTTGAGCTGCGCGTCTATGTGCACGTGTCCTGCAGGTTTGGTACAGTGGGGACAGATGGGTAATTATCGGCAAAGGCGACTGAAAACTCTGCGCGGCTATTAGCAACGCAATCACATCTGTTAAGAGTATGGGCTAAGCTGTACATGACTTAGGGACATAAAATAAGGATTAGAGGATGGATTAAACTAAAACTATGATAACGTGCAAATAGATATCCATAACAAATGCAGGGCTGAAATTTAGCTAGCCATCAAAGTAATTAGTTTTAGGACAGAGCATTGCCTAAAACATACTTACCTAATATACTGTAGTTGATGTTTGAGTTGTGACAATAGTGTCTTTTATGATCTTTATAATTAATGTAATTAGAAGGAGAAAATTCGTAGAATTAAACTAGATATTGTACTTTTAGCAGTGTATTAGTAATATATTTAATAGGGAGTTTAATGTACATAAACTTTAGTGAGCCTACGTCTCCATTTTACTTGATAAATATAAAGAGACAAACAGATTAACAGATTTTTATTTGCAATATTCCTACTACTTAGCTCCATATTTGAATCTTGCCTTACTAAATGATCTATATCCATTTATATGGCGATAACCTCATGTCACTATTGTAATTCTGTCTTGTAGTATAGTATGGCAGCAGAAAACAAACTCAAAGCGAGATACAAATAGGTTAAAATATACAGTGAGTGGGTTTTTAATGCACGAGTACATAAAAGCACATAACATCAATATCAGCTTTGATCAGCATGCTGTCATGGATAGAGAAGATGCGCCTTTCCTTTGAGAGCGGATCCAAGCTGTTCACATCATAAATCTCACCTGCTTCTTTTACGCACAACTTACTTGAGACAGTAACAGTGCACAAAAATGTAAGAAAGGACACATTATAATTTATTATCTCTCCCAATAGACACTGTGCTCAGGTATGATTATGGATTATTTAGGGCAAACTTTACCTATTAGATAAAAAGGATATATTCTTTATAACACTAGCCCTGTCTTCATAGAAAAACGTTTAATAAACATCAGAAAGCAGTTTAATATATTCAGTATTATTCTTTTTCATCTCTTTACAGTTCTGATTGGTGGATCTGCCTCTCTCCCACTGGCCAGCTGGCTGACCTTTGGCCTTTCCTGTCTCCTGTCACTTCTCTTCAGATGATGAGCACTGGTCTGCCCTGACAATATGAACAAGGACTTTCTCTCCTCCATTTGCTCTCCTCTATCTAATCATACGCTGTAGCCCTCATGTACCTCTGGCCCCTCATCGCACACTATCATAGTTAATAAGTCTGTCTCTTCTGTCTTCTCTTTTCCCAAATGCACTTATAACTGTATTTAGGTGAGCATCGTAATGATCTTCAGAACTTCATAATGTCTTCATATAACCTTATTAGATTCAGCCATGTCAGCGTCTCACTCTCCATACAGTTAACCTTCCCACATACACACGTTGTCTTGTCTCCATCTATGCCCCATCCCAAATCCCCCAATCCTTAGTCCTGTTCCAAAGACACACCAAAGTGTCGGACACTCTACCAAAGATGACTATGGACCTTGAAGGACTAAAAGAATGATGAATGAAAAGGAACACTGGGAATCTTTTTCAAGGACACTGTTTCCTATTTTTTGTTGGAAACCACTTATGGACTACAAGAAATGAAAGGACAAATTCAGAAAATGAGGAAATAAGAAAGCAAGGGAGCATCAAGCCCACTTTTTGCTTGCTACAAGAGACAAACCTCAGCGCGGATATACGTGTACATTTATCTATATATACCTATATATAATGAAATATAATGAGAGTTTAAACAACAACATGACTGGGACAGTGCAGGACTTTAAGTCTGTTTGAAAAAGCACAATGTTTATACAACCTCTGCTGGTCCTTTGAGTTCCATCCTACTAAATATGTAATGTTGATTTGGCATATTCAGTGTTTTTGATATTTTATTTTAGATTTTTATTCAAATTGGTTAAAAATGATTACTGTATTTTATGGTATGAAAGGGAAGTGAAGAATTGTGCACTTTGGCAACAACCAACCAATACTCTGTATCCTCAATAACATCTCAGTAAGACCTCAGTACATGCCTCATCCTCTCTTTGCCAACAACTACCAATGAACGCCATATTGTCTAAGTGCACACAGTTATCGTTTGGGGCTGGTTTCTGATCCAACCATTTTTCTACGTAATGACAGTAAGAGTTTAAACGCATTATTTGTGTTTTTATGACTCATTATTTTCATTTCATTATGAACTGTTCGTCTATGTGCATCAATACATACTGTATAAACGAACCCATTGCACACATGGGCAGTAAACTGTAGACTGGTTGTTTTACGGTTCTGTTAAGCTTTGATGAAAATGAGTTTCAATTCAATATTATGTCTCCTCATTGTGCTTTTAGAAATTATACTGCAGAACCATCATTTCATGCTTCACATTGCAAACATGCTTATCATGACAGAATACCTGTGGCACCTTTATATTCATATTCTATACACAAATTAAATCATGTTCTAATCTTTATGTTTCCGACATCATCATAAACCACATGCTTGTATCTCATGCTATAGGTCTGAAGACTGGACTCATCAGCAATAGGAAACACTCACATGTCACTCCAGGAGTGGTTTCTAAGGCGAATGTGCTACAGGTACAAGGCTGGTCATAAACGTAACTCAGTACAAAGTGAGAATAAAAACTTTAATATCCAACAATCCTTTTTGTTTTAATGTGGAGACCAGACCATACTCATCTCACTCTAGTTAACTTAAGTGTTCATCCCAGTCTCAGTCTTAGTTTAAACTTTGTCAATTGCATAGATGGACCAAATACTTAGTCTTTTGGTCTCTTTCTTAGATTTCATGATACATTTTTTGCATACTCCTGTGATGTATGCCATAAGTTACAACAAGATTAAAAGTGACCAGTGTGTCAATAAATTTGACGCAGTTACAATAGACATACATTTACCAGTAAACATCAATACAGCTCCAAAGTCACTGGGATTGTGCCGTTTGAAACAGTGATACAAAAAGATCCCTGTTTTAATTTATTTTGAAATGAATATGGAAATGAGACACAATATTGAAAGTGCAATACATTGCATGTTTTAACTGAAAACAATACCCCTCTATGGTGTAATAAGAATTTGTTGTACTGTATATTTTTGTTATTTTAATGGACTAGGGCTGGTCTCAGTATCTCATTATTGCAGAAATGAATTAAAATGCTTTAATATGACATATTCCAGCAAAATGAATGTTTAAAACGCAAATAAATAAACCAGAATGAAGAGACTGTATTATTTTTTGAAGTAAACATAGTACATTTTATAAATTCAATAAAAGCTTCACAGTTGTGCATATTAGCCCAGATGTGGGGAGTTTCAGTCAGAGAATGTGGTTTATTTTAAGAGGGGAAGGACAAATCAAAAAATATAATGCTATTCCTTTAAGCTTTTCACTTCTGAATTGCCACATCAAATCTACAAACCATGTAAACCACACGTTGATTGGATATACACAAAATCTCTGCCAATTGAACATCTCTATCTGGTCTTGGCGCCTGCACAAAATGGTACATTGCCCAATTAAATTTGATTTAAAACACCACCAGTGACGTTTGAATACAATAACAGTCCTGATGAGGTCTTCATTATGTATTTAAAAATGTTATGTCATTAGTAAAACAATAATAATTAGTTTGGTTTTGGGCATACATTTCAACCATTCATTCCACATGTTATCATTTTCATTGTTCTGACTTTTCAGACACTGTAAGCAGACTGTTACTCACCTGTCACCTGTCCATTGGCTGTACTGTTTTGAATGTTTTTGACAAAGAAAAGAATACTGGCTCTTAGTGCAGGAGCTGATGATGCATCCACGAACATGAACTCTGTCAGCTGACATCTACTAAACAACACATCTCTTTCAATAGTGGCTTTTTTTTAAAAGGTGCACTATATGTAACTTCTCTGGTGGAGGGCCAGCCACCTGTTTGTCTCTATGGAGATTTTATAAGCCTGGGGTGTTTCACAGTATGGCATTAAAAATTTAACATTATTTCCTTGGAGTGGAAAGCAGATTATGCTACCAGATAATGTTACAAGTTAGATCTGTGGAGAGGGGAGCCCGCTCACTTGAGAATGCACGTTTATGAAGGTGTTTTTCTTAGTATACTTTTTGGAAGTACAAGATATAGAAAGACGAGCTTGATCCATTACAGTTTACCTTTCCACGGAGACAAACAGGTGGCAGAAGTTAGGGCTCCTTTAAGGATAAAAAAAAAAATCTGTAGAATCTCCATACAATAGTAAACAGTAATCCATATTTGATTTCCCTCTATTGAACAGCTTTTTGACACGCCTTAAGCTCTTCAGAGTGAACTTTGTACCACACCCTGATGATTTTGTACTCCAGATGGTGGTATGCAGTGTATACATGTGGTTTTGCAGGTTTTGGGGCAAGAGTATAATGATGCCACACATCACGGACACATTGCGATAAGGAAATGCACTTTTAAAATGAGATGAATATGGGAAAAAGTGAAAGCAGTGTCAGCTGTCGTGTAACTGTGTCATGTACTGAAATATTTTAGAAGAAAATATATTTGAAATGATTGAGGAGAACAAATAAAGTGATGAAACAAAGATGACGTTATGGTTATGCTATCTCACACAAAGAGGTGTCATTGATTTCCACTTGTCACAGGCCTTTCATCACCGCGGCTACAGGTTTCTGCAAATTAAACAGAAGCTGAAATGCAACCTAAAATAATAAGCACCCCACCCTTATACTTATTAGGTTGGGCATATCCTCCTCACTGACCTGCCTGATATCACTGCTACCTCCAAGACACCTGCTAACATGGTGGGGCAACAGCATCTTAAGTTGTAGTGTTGGCTTATAACTAAGGATGCACCGATCCTGATATCGGTTCTGCAATTGAAAATTTTGATGGATCAGATATTGATTCCAAGATATCGATTGGTTCAGTCAATATACCATTTTGGCCTATAAATTGGTGTAATAAGGCGATTTGCTGGACACCTTGTAATATTTTTCCAAGTTGTTCTGGGTAACACTTTATAATAAGGTGCCATAATAAACAGCAAACTAATCACTACCTAATTCTTCATTAATATTTGTTAATTCTTACTAAAATATCTATTTCACACAAGTTAATAGTTTTTTCATCATTAACTAACCATTAATTGTTTGCATGAAATCGGTGTATTAATGTTTTAACAAATCTATTAACTAATGTTGTATTAATATTTGTTAATAGTTAACTAAATGTCTCATTGGCACTGCTTATCTCAATATGAACCTCTCCTCATAGGATCCTTGTTGGTTAAGTTGGTTAAGCGTAATTAATGTATTAGTATTACGTGGGTATCAGTGTAGGGCAACTTATCATAAAGTTGGTTAAGCTTAATTAATATATTAGTAATATATAGCTATCATCATGGGGCACCTAAGCTGGAACAGTAATTATTAACTATTTGCAAATCATTCTTATAACATTTAGGTGATAGCAAATATTTTACATTGGGTCATACTGAGCTAAGCCGTGCCAATAAGACATTTAGTTAATCATTAACAAATATTAGTGAAATATTAGTTAATAGATTATTTTCTATTTGTTAAAACATTAATACACCAGTTTCATGCAAACAGTTAATGTTTAGTTAATGATGAAAAAACTATTAACTTGTGCAAAATAGACATTTTAGCAACAGTTAACAAATATTAATGATGGGTTAGGTAATGATTAGTTTTCTGTTTATTATGGCACCTTATTATAAAGTGTTACCTTGTTCTGTACTTGCTTTAAATAACAAGTAACTACAAAATGCAGGGATAATTTTTTATCTTACAGTTTGTGTTTAGAAACATTAAAATTTTTGACATGTTTATTGACTTTATTGAGAGATTGCAATTCCATGACCAGCTTTGATTAAATCTAACTTTCTGAATGATAAAGTGAAGAAATAAAAAGCACATTACATTTACATTTGAGTTTAGGGACCTGAATAATCGTGTTGATTCTGACATCCTATAGTGTCCAAAGTGATTCATGCTATAGTGCTTCATATCATATGCAGCTGTCTCCTCCAGGCAAATGAATGGCTGACTGCAGACTCTTGTGCAGAGACGGAGCATGGAGAGAGTCTGGTGTAACATTTTTCTGGAGAGTACATGACAGCAGCAGGGGTCTAATTACTGCAGTATTACAGGTGCCTGAAGATACTAATTACTGCAACACATCACACTCATTAAGCCTGATTAATAGACCCACGTATTTGAGTACTTACAAATACACAAATAACACAAAGAGCCCTAAAAGTGATCAGGGGAGAATATGTTTACATAGTAATCACAGTCAATCAATGGTCATTTTTATCAAAAGCCTTTTGGACACAGACTCAGCACAATGCTTCAACGAATACAAATGAGAAACAGAAGGCCAGTTAAGGCATTAGCTGAGTAAAGAACTGACACTAATTCTAAAAAATGAAAAGAATAAATTCCAGCCCACTCTGAAGCCCGCCAAGGTTCTGAAAGCAAAATTCTCATTCATTTTTCAACTTTTCAAATATTAAAAACAAAGGTTAAGTGGTAACCAGTGTCCATGACGTGATTATTTTCAGTCCAGAAAATACAAAACTTTTGTCTAAAAGGTTGTAATATAGAAGAAAAGAAAAAAATAAGTTATGGTTGATAACTAATTTCCTTTCGATTTAAATCTTTTTTTGGAGAACAATCATATATCATCAAAATAGATCATAATAAAATTTAATTATGTGTTTTGGATCAACTTCACTAAGCATTGTTATTTATAGCCACCAATATGTTTTGGCATATTGTTTTTGTTATTTCATTTTTACTTAGAATGAAGGTTTAGTTCAGGGCTGTCTTTTATAACAGTGCATCTCTCCCTTCCACACTCACACCTCTCCGTCTCCATCGACCCAAACAGAGATGTACAGATAAGGCTAATTAAAGTGTGCTCTCTCCTCGCAGCCACCTCTCACACAGAAAGCTAGTGAATGCTTTGGCGCAGTTCTGTTCTACTTCATTTGTTGTGTTTGAAAAAGGAGAACTGGGATTTCTAACTCACTCTGGCGAAGATGAGGCCCTTGGCCCTTTGTACATGTGCGGCCACTCGTATCCAGACACTGTAGGTTCATTATTGACATGGGCGACGTGCTCCAAAGAAAACCCAAGCACTTTTGATGTGCGCCCTGCTACCCTTGGACATCTGTATGCACGGCACTTGACCAAGGTCCAGTGCCGGCTTTGTTCCAACAGCAGAAAGAAAAACTGTTTTATCTTATGCTGACAGTATTGACAGCATGGCTTCTCCTGCTTAAGACCTTCACAGTGGTGTAAAAAAAATCTGTTTACAAGCGTGAAGGAGTAGTTTTTCTGGCAAATTGAAATCTGCCAAAAGTGCTCATGTGTTAAAGTGCTCTTCAAATAGACAAACACTCAAATATTGAAATAGCTTGGCCAGAGATGTTCATATCTTTGCTTGTCAACTGGTTGCTATGGGTTTGAAGTGACTGGTGTGAACTGAATCGGGGATGCTTTAAAGTCTCCATTTAGTAAAAGGGAGTGTCGCCCATAGCGTAGCAGTCATAGGGGCAAATTTGAAGCTGAGATCCATATTAGGAGTAGGAATTGATTTACTGGCAAAATAGTGAAATAAAAACTTCGGGCTCACGTAGAGCGGGTTAATCTGAACATTTTAAGACCAAAACGAGGAGCCTGAACACAGATAGATGGAGAGAGGGGGAACATTTTTCAATACAAAGTGAATTGGAACTGAAGTAGATGGAGCCGGAAATGTACTAAATATACAGGCTAAAGACGGTTGGATGAGTTGCAAAGACAAACAGAAAACTGGTCAGGATAAGCCCTCTCACGCAGTCCAAGGCATGCTCCATTTGGCAGTGGAGGTTTTTGGTGAGGATCATAATCTGCCTGGCACTGGCATCTCCACATTAAAGGATCAAGCTCCAAAGGTCAAATTGGGCAAATATTAGATTTCATTGGATCACAGTTTTAGGTTTATGCTCCTTTAAGTTGAGCTGTATTTTACACTATGCACCTATTAAGAGCTCAGCCAAGCACCCTTACATTTTAGTATTAAACGCACCTTATCATGCCCAAGACTCCAAGGAGCAACATGTCCTTCATTGATGCTCTTTTCTGCTTCAAAAGTGAGCTACATGCTGTTTGATATTTTGCCACCAGAGGTCTTTTTATGTTTGGAAAGAAATACATCCTTTTGGCTGTCTTCTGTACATTATTCATCAAATAGTGTTCTCCTAAAATGCCTTTTCCGTGGCAGTAATCTGGAGGAAAAATGCTGAGAATTGTTCTGATAAATGTTTCACAGTCTCTTGAGGAATACTGAAAGAGCTTCAAAAGACACACCACAGGCATGTTATTAGGGTCGGATTTAGCCCTTATGAAAAAGAAATTTGAGGGAAAAAGAAATCTGAGAAAGGATCAACATTTTTATTTGAATAAATGCTTGAAAAATTGCAGACAAAGTAATGGTGTTTGATTGAGATAGAGTATGGTAGTTAAAATAATTTTTAAAAATGGGTTATGGATTTAGTGAGTAAGGAACTGCACTTTCCTATCCATTGTATGTTATTAGAAACTTTATTAAAATCTGACAACATTCATACTTCTAACATCAAATGGACAAAAATTACACCCAAGTATACTCAAAAATATTTTGCCCACTTCACTTCAGCACACACTCAGTCAAACGCATGTTGTTAAAGTGAAATTTAGCCATTATGAAATAGAAATCTGAGAAAGGATCAACATTTTCATTCTAATAAAAGCATTATGTTGCTTGGGAAATTACAGACAAAATGATGGTATTATAGAGTAGCAGTGGCAGTGGTAGTAAGCTTTGTCAACATGTTTGGGTTTAGTAAAGGCAAATGATTTTTTTTAATGCAAATTAAAAAATATTATTAAACACAAATATTAAAATCCAACAACTGTATTTCCATACTGTCATAATTTTTATACAATCACAACCCAGTGAAAGTATTTGTGACATTTAAACGCCAGTCTCCTACCAATTGGGATTAAATCAAACTGAGTCAGTTCTCTTTACGTGCCCTGCACGGGGGAGAGCTCGGCCGTATGCGTGCGCTCTCTAGGCTCGTCCACGCTGCTCTTCCAAAGTTCACCCCCTTCCAGCACGGGTTTTATTAATTTTCAACAATCCATCATGTCAGTACAAAGACAACCTGGTCAACGTATACATAAGCTTATAACATAGTGAGGTTTACATTTGATCAGATAAGTACAAATTTACGATCTGGGAACTGAGCTGGGTACGAAGCAAGAGGTCACAAGAGGTCACACATCTGGTTTTAGCAGAGATAGCGTTAACACAGGCTCTTTCATCCTCTGCAAATTGAGATCACCTTTTAACTTAGATGTACATTTTTTAATAACTTCATCATTATAAGCATTTTATTCTAACATTTTCCCCCTGTTTATAAAAATTACATCATATAAGATCAGAACATGAGCATTTCATTTTATATTAATAACCTTAGCACATGCCATCACAAAAATGTGTAAAATCGTACACTGAGGATAATGTTGGCTCTTAGTCATTTTAACTTGTGTTTACATTTGCCTATTTGTGTTCAAAGTCCTGGTTGTCTTCGTCAGGGTCAGTTCTGTCTTGTCCTCTTTTGTCAGTGTGGTTGTAGGCTGTGTGTCACAGTCTCAAAGACAGTCGTTACATTTGTGTTGTGTGAATTGTGCACTCACTACCAAGTCAGGGTGTGTATGTTTGATATGTATCACAAACAATATTGCTATGTGCACCATGAATAGAATCATTACAAATAACACCTTATTTAACTGTCTTAACTGGGTGTCATGTGGTTGTCTGACGTCTTCTTCTCTCAGACAGTTGTTTTTCCCTTGGGATGGATGGAGCTGTCATCTTTTTCAGTGCCCGAGGGTAAACTTCCTCGTAAGAACACCGTTGGAGTGAACAGTTGTTTACCTACTGCTCACTCTTGTAGTGAAGTCCTGGTCTAGGAGTAGTCTAGGCGTTCTGCGTTTGCGAGTTCTCGGAGGCTGGGTCTGGATCTGTCAGGTCCAACTGGTTCCTTCACTTACAGTGCGACTGATGTGGCTCCAGGTTGGTCTGCCCTTGACCTTTACTGCAGTAGATGTAGCCAGGACGACTTGATGGGTCCCACCTTGGACTGGTCCTGTTCCTCTGCTTTAGAGTCTTTATGAACACGTGGTCTCCTGGTTTTTCCGTGTTGCCCTGTGGAGAAATAGTTCTTTCTGGCAGTTTATTGTTGTTTACAACGTTTCTTGTTAACAGGGTTTTTCTCAAATAGTCAATAAGATCTTGATCAGAGTCTGGTTGATCTTTTATCTTCATGAGTCCATGTGTAGCATGTGAAAAGGATGCTCTGGAGTAGGGAAAGCTCCTCTAGGTCTCTGTTGTCTTTGTGCATTATTTTTAATACAGATTAGGCATTGTTTACAAAAATTTTTTTTTAGTATTTATTAAAACCTATTGTATTAACCATATTTCCCCCTGTTGACACATTTGGCAAAGCCTATGTGTCAATATTCTTTATTTTCCTGACACTTATATTTGTATTTCTTATTTAGTCATGCTTACGGGATTTGTGTTTCTGTCTTTCTCACTGTCACTATCTCCCCTTTGTCTGTCTCTCCCTCTCTTCTCTCTCACTTTCAATTTCTTTTCTCTCTCAATCTCTCTGTTTATCTCTCCCCCCCCCCTCTCTCTATCTCTTCTCTTGGCATAGTTAACTAGGCCTTGCGCCTCTGTCTTACTGTCACCTTTAGGAGATGGGAGACGCAGGGGGGTGGAGTTTTCTTATCATATGCGGGTGGAGGGCTCTGCTGGGCCCCTGGAGCAGTGGGAGGTGCCCAAACCAGATTTTGGTTGTCTTGTGTTTTTTGTACTTCTAATTCTGGAAGTTTTGGATAAAGCCCCAGGGTCCTAAACTCCTCCTTTTCTTTTTCTTTTTCACCCAATTTCTCATTTTCGCCTTGTTCCTCACCACCCTCTGCCTGTTCTGCCTGTAGAGGGCTTTTTTGCACCACTGTGCTATCATCGCCCTTCGGACGAGACACTTTAACACTTTTTTGTTTTAACACTTTTACGCTTTTTACTTATCATTAATTGATAGGTTCATCATCAGTTCGCTTAACTTTATTTCATCTAATTTTTCATCAAAATTATATTTTACTTTTCATTTTTGTAGGAATTTGCAACTCTCTGGAGAAATTCACCTCATATACTCCGAGTCTGTTTCTATTTTTACTGTTTTTTTTCTTTTTCTCTGCCATGATACTTTGTGTCTAGGTTTTGCCTACTGTTGATCAACGAAACTTCTCTGTGTTTTATGACAAGCTTCTACCACGATGGGCGGTCATAAACTGGGTGTTAATTCACACACCGAGAAGGACGCTGGATCAATTTTCAACAAAACATCGACCTGTGTCCTGAATGAGATTCAACCTTGATACATCTTAACAATGATCAGTTCGACTTTCCCCATTCATTCACACTCTACACTAGATTCATCTCTATGTAGTTCTGTATAACTTCACTCTTAGAAGTTAAATTTCTGACCTCAGGTGATATAACTGGATCTGGTTGACCGGGTCCTTCCACGAAGAGGAAGCCCCAAAGGGGTTGCCGTCGAGAAAAAACGGATTTTTCAGCTCAAGCTGGGTGCGCGCTCTTTCCAATCTCTGTCGTTCATCCTCCAGGCAGAAGTACACCGATCCGGCTCGAAGGACCATTATGTCATAATTTTTATACAATCACAACCCAGTGAAAGTATTTGTGACATTTAAACGCCAGTCTCCTACCAATTGGGATTAAATCAAACTGAGTCAGTTCTCTTTACGTGCCCTGCACGGGGGAGAGCTCGGCCATATGCGTGCGCTCTCTAGGCTCGTCCACGCTGCTCTTCCAAAGTTCACCCCCTTCCAGCACGGGTTTTATTAATTTTCAACAATCCATCATGTCAGTACAAAGACAACCTGGTCAACGTATACATAAGCTTATAACATAGTGAGGTTTACATTTGATAAGATACGTACAAATTTACGATCTGGGAACTGAGCTGGGTACGAAGCAAGAGGTCACAAGAGGTCACACATCTGGTTTTAGCAGAGATAGCGTTAACACAGGCTCTTTCATCCTCTGCAAATTGAGATCACCTTTTAACTTAGATGTACATTTTTTAATAACTTCATCATTATAAGCATTTTATTCTAACACATACATAAAAAATTACACTCCATAAATGTCCATTGAGATGAAGTAGTAGTAGTATTGGATTTTTTTTTTGGAGTAGCAGTAACAGTGGTAGTAAGATTTTTTTTTTTTTTTTAAACCTTATCAAAACATTTGGGTTTAGTGTGTAAGAGCAAATGAATTGTTAAATAAATGTTATATATTAAAAAGTGAAATATATTAAAATCTGACAACATCCAACATAATTTAGACAAAAAATACAATCAAATATGCATTTTTTCATCATTGGGGTATTATATTTTGGTTAAGTCAGAACCAATAACTCAGTGTTGCCGTGTACTCATGGGTAAGCAGCTAATCAGTACAATGTTTTTCTAAGCATAGAGACCACAGGCGGGTATGACCTGTCCTCATGCATACTGATGTACCTTGGCATCCAGCTGAAATTAAAGTGACTCACATTCTGTAATAATCACAGCTATCGATTGGTACGAGCTGCACGCCCAAGGTCAAGGAGCTCGTCTTTTCATCTGAGAGCCACAGTGAGGGAAGAAAGAAGAGCATTTAATCAAATTTGTATTCATATAAAACAAGACTCGACTTCATGTTTAGCCTTAACCTGACACAAACAGACATGGTGCATTTGGGTATTATTGTAACAGGCTTAGATGTGAACAGGTTATGGTCTTTTATCTTCTTATTTATCAAAAAATTAATAAAAGACTGACCATGGTCCTACTTCATCAAGAGCTTTCCCGGAAAACTATTTACCCAAAATCATTCTGTTAATTTGGCCAAAGAAGTAACAGAGCAGTAGATATTATGGTGTAAGACTTTTAGTGACTCAAATACAGAGACACGAAGGAAGTAAGAAGCTGCTGCAACCAAGGAAAAGCTTTGGCCGCATGGGACTGTTAAAAGCCACAGTATGTAATTTTGCGTTTACTGCACTGAAAAACAGCAGAAATGGGGATTTTACCTGTACCTTCTGCGGAATGTAGTCATTTGGCCCGCATATATGTATGCGAAATGTTGTAGACCTATGCTAAAATAAGAGTTCAGTTCAATCCATTCTCAAATTTGCCATCCTGACCATTGCATAAATATGTCTCCTCAAAAAGCCATGTCTCCTGAAAAGCCACTTCTGAGACTTAGGACTTGACTCTAAGGGTAGTGACTTGAAATTCGTCTGTTCAGGCAAGAAGAAAGGGGCTCGGTCAAACTGTATCATAACTAATTACACCTCTCAAGTTCTCTGTATGCTTTTATGAATCCTGTATGCTTTTATGAATCCAGTTTTTAATGAAGTTAAAATTCACAGTGAGCATGAGCTGGTATGATTGGCCCTGGACCGTTCTTTAATGACTTGGACTTATCAACGAAGACCTGAGTGTGACACAAAAGTCTTAACTTGCTCCCAACACTGCTATGCTGGTATCTTGTGACATAACCATAAACGATGTAAGAAGCTCTTCAGAGGCTCACAAAGAGAGAAAATAGTATTTTGTAATAATCCTGAAACACTTTGAAGACACTGGTGCGGCGGGTGAGTTCTGACCTTGGGTGGATTTTCTACTATTGAGATTTCAGCTCGTGACAAGCCTAATATCTGTATGAGTAATTACACAGGGTTTTATGACTGGCCAATTAGTCTCCTCCACATTCACACTGTGTTGAGCACTTATCAGAGGCATGTTTGCTCACATTCTGAATAATACAAGGCACAGGCAGCAGATAAAGCCAGTCTAAACTATGTGGACAGAATCAGCAGGAGGCAGATGGATGCGGATTGTACCAAGGATGTTTGCATTGTGGTTGTGCTAACAGTTAGATAACGATTAATACAGTCACCGCCGATGAGGAGGATTATTTAGTTGTTATTGAAAAGTTAGTGGAATTTGCAAAGTGTGCAATGACATTTGAGAACGTAAAGTACGCCAAACATGGGACAACAAATTGCTCTTTAACTTATTCAGTAAAGGTGCATTGTGTAACTTTGCTGCAGGGGGATCTGCAACCTGCTTGCCGCCAGAGGAGAAGAAGAGCCATTGCTTTGAATTTCCCACAAAAATCTTATCTCCATGGACTCCGCCAAGTGATAGAAAGACAACTCTCTTCATAGTAATCGCATACTCATCCCCATGGAAAGAAGCCAGGGCAGCAAGTGTCTCAACCAGGGACATAATGACAATGAGATCATTTGAGATTTGAACTAGTAATCCGCTGGTCAAAGGCTGCTTACACCAACTTCACCGCTGTTCCTCCTCTATTTACAATTGGGAAACGATTACTACTACTACTACAAATGATTACTAATACTATTCAGCTACTCTCTTGCAGGAATTTTTCTTGACTTTACGGTTGTTGTTTTTGTCTTTCTTTGTCCTTAATGCTCTCCTCCTCTTTATAAACCTGATTTGGTTCACCTGAAGAAACCCATTTCAGTGCAGTTCAGCTTACTGTTATGATATCAGTGACACCCTGTATTCCAGAAACTTCAATCAATGTCACACACTGGAGGTAATTTCCAATGTAAATCCACTCACTGCTTCTCATGCAGGAAATTGACGGTCTAACAAGTACAAAAATGTAGATGACTGCAGACAGACAATTTGATAAATGCAGATGAAAACCTTGGTCAGATAATGTCCTATATATATATTGTTTTACAACTTTCTGCAAACATTGAGCTGGATTGTTTGGGTTGAGGAATTGGCTGCGTTGTACAAATTTATTGAAGGGAGTGGTAGGAGGGACGCAAGCTGGAGGCAGTATTACAAAGATTATTCTTACCTGAACCACAGGGGTAAGCTGTATTAAAAGTACAAGAAGGCAATAAATCACTGCGGTTCAAAACACAGCCAAATAAGGAATAATACAATATCAATGACATATACAATTTGTGTATTTCAGCTTAAAATTGTCAGAAAATTACTAAAATATAAATGTAGCTCTAGTGTTGTTTGGTGAAAAGTCAGGTTGTAAACAAGTGCAAGGGCTGATTTTTCCAAAAGATGCTGGTAGTGGGGAGCAAATGAATTGAAAGAGCCGAGTTGGGCAGAGTTGATTTGGCTGTGAGAAAAAGAGATGCACACATATACACACACACACCAGCGCGAAGGGAGAGCACAGAGGGGCCCGGCTGCTTTATTAAACATTCAGAGACAAAGTCATGCTCTCCTCTTTGCTAGGACCAAGATACAGAAGTCAAAAATACTTGATTTTTTTATTTGTTTGTTTGTTGGTTGTTGATTTTTTCTTTTTTAACTGTGGCCATTTTTATAGATTTGCTTAATTTTTTGTTTAGCTTTTTCTGTTTTTGTGTCACTTTCGCGTTTTTCACATAGCTCACATTATAGTCAAAGAGTTTTTTTGTATATATATATATTTTTGCTATCAACTATGGTACCGATTTTGCCTGTGGTATCTGACAAGGTGTAGTGGTTGTCATCCTCTTGTTATGTTTCGTATTGAGTCTTTGGAGTTCTTCAAAGCCATCTTGTAATTCCGTCCTCCTCCTTGCAGCCCTTTATTAGTGGAGCAAATAGTGTTTAGTGGGTGAACGCTGATTTGTATTCCTTAGGTCTAATTAAATTTATTCTGGTAATACAAAAGAGAAAGCCCATCAACAAATAACACGACAAACAAGAGCAGTGCATGCATAAAATAAGAAGAACAAACCTGCTTTGGGGCAGATTGTGTTCCGATGCACTTGATAAAACCACATTGTGTGCATACTGAGCAAGACTGAAGCTGCACGGCACTTCACATTGACTTTTGGAGGGCTCATTGAATGAAAAGGTGAAAATAAAGTATGTGGATCTAATGAGGCTTATGCAACAATATACGTCATAGTTCACGGTTCTCATTTACAAATTATGAATTATGCAGAGAGTCTTAATTAAAGAGTCTTAGCCTAATGTTTGATTGAAAAGAATATATAATGCTCGCAAAAAAATAAATATAAAAAATCTGAGATCATTTTGTTGGCAGAAAGTTTGCCACCTGCTTGTCTCCATGGAGATGTTATTGCTGGTTTACTCCACAGTGCTGCGTTAAAATGATCAATCTATATGAAGACAAGCAGCTGACATAAGGCAGTGACAGGTCAATGTAAGAATGCATGTTTGTCATGTTATTTATGAAAACCTGTAATTAAATATATGCAAGATTGAAAGGTTTAATGCCATACTGTGGAACTTTTTAGGCACAACAATAACATCAGTGGAGACAAAATGGTAATGTATAGTTCATTTTAAATAATAAAAAAATAGGCTATAAACTTGCAGAAAAATAAAAGTTTTTCCTGTCAACTGAGACATTGTGTTTCCTTTTCAGTCTGTTGTTTGTAGTTGATCCGATTCAGCATATGTTTGATAAACTGACTCCAGTCTTCGGTTTGCTGTTTCAAAAGAAGTTAGATTTTACCATACTGCTGTTTACATAGAAGCTGTTTGAACATGTAGTCAGAGTCACAGTCAAAGTGAACTTTGTTGTCAATTCCACCATGTAACAAAATTACACATGGGGTTGAAATTGTGATTTCACCAAAAAATCTCCAATGTGCAGTTAAGAGCATGTTCATGAGATTATCTTGAGTGCGTTGATTAGCCTGATGGCCTGTGGGAAGAAGCTGTTGCATAGTCTAGTAGTGTTACACTGCTGCTGCGATTACGTTTTCTGGATGGCAGAAGGGAGAACAGTTTGGGTGATGTTCTTGATGATATTGATGGCTCTTTCAGCAGTGGGATGTGTACAAGTCCTGAATGGCTGATTGGGGTTATCTGATGATCTTTCTTCGGTCCTCACCACCCTCTGTAAGGCCTTCTTGTCCGCAGCCGAACAGCTGCTGTACCAGACTGAGAGGCTGCTGGTGAGGATGCTCTCAATAGCACCCGTGAAGAAGGTAGTGAATGCAGAAGGGGAAAGGTCAACAGTGTAGGTGTTGCTGTGCTTTCTTGACCAAGGAGGAGGTGTTGTTAGTCCATGTGAGGTCATTATTGATCTGCAGGAACTTCACGTTCAAAGACTTCACAGCACCGCCATTGATGGTGAGTGGGGTGTGTGACACATTTTTCCTTCTCAAGTCCACTGTTATTTCTTTTGTTTTGCTGACATTGAGTTGAAGACTGTTCATTTCACACCAGTTGATGAGCTGGTGGACGTCCTCTCTGTCGGCTGAGTTGTCATTGTCTGACCACTGTTGTGTCATCTGCAAACTTGATGGTGTGGTTTGAAGTGAATCTTGTTGTAGAGAGAATAATGTGCTCCTACTGTAAGTTATTGTTGTGGAAGACTGCGATGATATCAACATATTTAACAAAAAACTGATATATTTAACAAAAAACTGATATATTTAACAAAAAATGCTAATCGCTATCGGGAGCTTGTGTGGTCACTGCTATACACGGTTCCACCATGTAGGATTTATACACAGCGTTCTCATCATTAAGTCACACAAATACCCAAATGTGTTCATATGTTTAAACCATGACTCCCATTCTTCCATTCTTGTCCATTTTTTTTACTTTTCGTTTGTTCCTCTGTGCTCTCTCCTTCATCTGGTTCCAGCCTTGCGATGCAACCTAATCAGTGTCTAATCTGGCTTTTAATTCTCTTCTCATTAACCTCTTGCTACCGTTTGTTTTACCATTACCACTGCACACACACTGGCGCACTCGGCCTTAAATTGCTTTCGGAACTAAATTGCGGTTTATTTCCACATCATGACAGAGATATGCTGAGTTAATTACAGGGTGCAAATGAACGTCACAGCAGAGGCGGGAGATAAGTGCAGGGGAGTGAATGGATAGAGCACAGAGCTGGGCTGGTAAGCTTTCACTGCTCACTGCCAACGCTGCAGCCATGGTCTAAGTAGAAAGGGTAACTATTCATGCAAACATTACAGCACAATGAGAGGAAATGGAGCCTCTAGTCTAAATAAGTGTGCCCTTTGTGATAAATTGTTATTTCATTTTACTTATTCCTGTGAATCCTGTGCTTGTGGGCATTTTGTAGGTTATAGGTTCAAATACTTTAAAAATAATGGGACTCTGTTTTTCATTTTAATGACCAATTAAACAGTATACTATGTACTATCGATAATTGTGTACTTTTTTATACTTTGACTCAGAGCCACTTTCAACCAGTCCAAGGAAAACCATTAGTTCTTCTATTGTTCTTGGTTGCTGAGTCCACACTTCCGTAATGCACTGCTGTGGAGTTGGTCAATAAAAGATACATTATGTATTTGGTCCAACATCTGTGTTGTATTCTAAATATTTGAGCACAGGGAGCAGTGACCCACGCTCAACAAATGGAATTCCAATTGTGTCCCAGATGACATTATTAAAACCAGAAGCTTCTGCACTTCCTCCTCCTCCTCTCTGCTACACTTGACTCCAATTTACCTGTGGAGTTTTAGTATTCTTAGTTTAGCCTGTGTGTGACATGGCCGCCTCCACCTGAGGCCAGACAATGAGCTGACACATGCATATTAACCTCCCATGATCAGAACAGAGCAGATTCATATGCAGGGTCCTGTTTAAAGCCAGTGTG
Source organism: Odontamblyopus lacepedii (assembly GCA_034769755.1). Taxonomy (NCBI): domain Eukaryota; kingdom Metazoa; phylum Chordata; class Actinopteri; order Gobiiformes; family Gobiidae; genus Odontamblyopus; species Odontamblyopus lacepedii. The sequence continues at coordinate 20,633,205 of CM068349.1, read as the reverse complement.
CTGTGGTGCACTTCAGAAGCCTCATGTGTTCGATACGGCTCTGGCCTGATGAGGCTATTCCCTGTGGCTCGTGGGAAACGCTTCTACCTTATTTTCATTTCCAATGACTGCTGCTGCTGCAGGCGGACACAGGGCTGCTGGGGAACAAGAGGCTTAATTGGCCTGGCTGATGGCATTGCACTTATAGTTAGAAGTGCACGAGGCATAGATCATACACCCGGCCAGTTCCCAGGTGAGGGGTCCAAGCACAAGCTGGTGAGTCTCAGAGCAATTTAGTGTGAATAGAGCCGAATATAAAGAGGAGGTGAGGGGGAGGAGAAAGAAAAGTGCACTGTGTTCTCCCAATCGCCTTTGCATCACTGTCTCATGCTCACATTCCCCCTTAGAGCCATTTGAAGATCATTATAACACAACCTAACACATAAGGCAGGTACCACTAAAACAGGTCTCTGCTTTTGATTATTTTAATACAGCATATTTGTCACGCAGGTGTCAACCAGTAAGAATCCTTTTCAAAATGACCAAACAGAATCTAAAACTACTGATAAACATGTGATATTTCATTTGCTTTTTCAATATGAATATCACAAACCTAAAAAATGTGACTATTCACAGTTATTCAAGGCAGAATGATGTCTGAAATGTGGAGTTTTACAAAGGCAATACACTCACTGTACACCTGCTCAGTATAACTCATTTTATTGAGCCTAAATCTCACACAGCACATTCATACACAGGCTAGTTGGTAATGTAAAGGTGTGTGTCTGTGACACATCCACATTGTCGTCACAGTATATTCTTATCTGAAAAGGGATTAAACCGTCAACTCTTGGGTGTGCAGGTGAACAGTCTTTAACCTCTAGCCTAAACAATCCTCCCTGGAAGAAGAGATATTTTATTTCAATAGGTCCTCAAATAAAAGATAAATTAAACAAAATGCACAAACATGCTTGTGAGTGTCTGAACATTCTTAATAAGCGAGGCCAATTACTCGTACTTATATGTATTTGGAACAGGCATGTCTAACCTGTGACTCAAGGGTCAAATGCCTCAGACCAGTTTTTTGTGGCGCTCAGGCATGTTGGTGAAGTGGCCCAGTTGACATAACAAATACTTTTTACAGCAGGTAAAAATAAATCTTTACATATACCTCGGTCCTCTGCCTCCTCTGTATTTAATGGAAAATATTGGACAACCTTGATTTAGACCCTACTAGTATTTTTTAACCATTTCTGCTATTTTTAAGCCTTTTGAAATGTATTTCAGTTCAGTAGTAACTTGCTAATGCATACAATAATGCAAGAATCTTTCAGCATATGTTATTAGCCAAGTTCTATTGATGCATTATCAAACATCCATAAACATCCCTCACAGTATATTATTAATGAGCTCACGTGCATGCAGGTCTTTGGATAAGACCGGTGCAAAGTTAGCGCAGGGAGGAGTTGTGCATGTTTGTCGAGCATGTCCTGGAGCTGTAGGGAGCTGTGCACTGGGAAAACGGCACATTATGGAGAAGGGAGAGAGGGAAGTGGCGCGGGAGAGGGAGGTCTTTGATGAGGCCCCGGGAGTGTCTCTAATGAGAAGCAACACCAGGAAGCCGCTTGCTTTTTTACACTGAGATCTGAGCTGTGCCACTGTTATGTTAAAGTCAAAAGACAGCACCAGCGGCCTTAATTAAAAACTACGAAATCACCATTTTGTTCTGTCAACTCTGAAGCAAATTCTGCCAAAAATATCTGAGAAGAGAACAAATCTATCTAAAGACTAAAGGTTTTCTACTGTAACAAGTCACATAGCAAACAGAGTATAATTGTGTTTACAAATTTCAACCTGTCAACTGGGAGAAACATCTAGACCAGGGATGCCCACACTTTTTCAGCATGCGATTTACTTATGAAATGACCAAGTCAAAATGATACTACAAAAATGCAAATCATTTATTTATTTATAAATATACTGATATTGATCAGCCATGGTGGAAAGGTACTTGATCTTCATGTGGGAAAATGCTGACTCACATGAATAAGTTTTTATAAATCTATCTCCGTTTTATCTGATAAATGTTAATTTAAGCTTAAAATAAGATGAGCAAACTGTACTGCACTTAACATTCTGTGTCCCTCTTTCGGACCCTCACCCACAGGTTGAGAAACTCTTCTTTAAGCGAACTTCCACTGGCACTTTACACAAAACTGTGAAAAAAGTGAAGAAAGTGGGTAGGATTTTTAAAACTGTTTTTTCAAGATTCTAACTGGAGTTATTCTTTTAATAGTTTTGCAAAGATATTTAGCCTCTGCACATTTACCAAACACACATCGTGACAAATACAGATGCATTTGTGCTCTTTTATTAGGCAAACTTAAACCACATGTTGCGGTAGGCCTGCTCTGTGCTATAGGCCTGCTTTGTGCCAACACTGTAACATAAATTTTGATTAGTTTTTGCTTTGCATTTCATCTTGCTCTTCTAATCAGCGGAGGAGACCATGTGCGGTATACGCGCTATAGGAGAGAGCAGCGTGAAAAGGCAAAGAGCGGCGCGTTGATGTGAGGCAGATGGACAGGCAGGATAGGTATTCAGTTTAACCTGCCCTGTGATACACGCTGCTACACGAGTGGATACCCTGTTGTGGACGCCCCGAACCCTCCCGCACACTGGTACAAGTTTATTGCTGACAGCAGTGGCCGTAATGAAAAATGATCACACTCATTGAGTGTCAGACCTCGAGTCTGAGACAAGACTGAGTCCAAACACGGTCGGGTACTCTCCCCCCCCTCCCCTTTATATTTGGAAACTTGTAGAAATAAGTAGTCTCCAAAAGTTGTGAATCCTTCAGAAAAACATAGAATATGCATTCAAATGGGAGCATAGCAGGGCTAGATGAGAGAGTAGGTGTCAGGGATTAGTGCCTTTAAACAGACAGGCCTCGCTCCTCTCACTCTCCCATACAAACAGCACACCATTCCAAACAATTTTCCATCTGACTGCATGTGCGCCCTGTGCCTGTTATCTGTGGATACGTGTGCTCCCTCCTCAGATCCACTCTGACGGGCCCAGTCAGATTAGCATGATTTATTTGATGGTGGTAAACAAAGCAATAAATACACAATTCTGTTCAACCGTTCACAATACAGGACTGCATGTGTTTTCAGCCACATATGTACAAATTATTATTTATTCAGAAGAGTCATACAACTCATACAACTCATACAACTACTTCAATCATTTATCAGTACTGACATTTTTGACAGATGTGTGGTCAATTTGAAGGCTTATAGTTGTACATCAGAATAATAATAAATAATAATAATAAAGTATTATACTTGCACAATAATAACTGGCTAAATAAATTATGTATGCTTGTGCAAATAAAACAAATATTCTGTTCTCAACAAATGCTTTAATGTGCTTTTGTGTTTCAGTGTTTATAGATATGAGATACGTTCTCATATTAAATATAACATCATGGACAAATTGGACACTATTAAATACATGTGGCTAAATCAGTTGTATGTGCATGTGCAAGGTGCTTTTTAAAACAGTATACGCTATGTTATATTCCCAACATATACTCAACAAATGTATACACTTAATGAGCCTTTCTGTTTCAGTGTTTGTTAATGTGGAGAGGGTACATACTAAAATTAAATATAACATGATGAAGAGAAAATCATGTTTAAGTAATATCTGAGCCATCACCTCAGAGCAGCGGCCGCTGATTGCGCCTCTATATGCAGCCTGGCTGCCACACTTCATTGGATAGGCCTTACATTTCCATTTTTAATTACTCATCACACGCTGGGCTCAAGCAGAACATATAAGGACACCTTTTCATTTCACGCTGCTCTGCTCCTGCGTGTTTATGTAGCAGCTAAATTCAACCGTCATTCAACAGAACGCAGATGAATACTGTCTCATTAAAATCATAGTCCAATTAGTACACTTTCTTTAGAAACTGAACAAATTCTACACTCACCTGCTTTGCTCTAATGTGACCAAACAGAATACCAACGAAATTTTCTAGCAAGACTAAAGTGCTTTGTCTGAAGTTTTGACGTGGATGTGTTTTCCATTATTACTCCAAAATTACTCCATTCCACAGCAATATTTTGGAGAATTTCTTGCAATAACGTTGCATCAAACAGTTATTGATTTTCCTCCTTTCTCACACTGCATCAGAAATACAAACCATTTCAAAGCAATACACCTTTTCCACATATTAAGGTTTTCAGTATGAAACTCAGAAATAAATACATACATTTTGATATATAAATATGAATTCCTGTTGTGATATATGGACTTCTACATATTCACCCACACTTGACTGTATTGATCTGCATTGCACAGAAAACAACACATACCTGTTTTATTAATGTCCAGCTCAACATTTCTTAAACCAAATAACACAGTTGTAAAAAAAAAAAAAATATATATATATATATATATACACACACACACACACACACACACCCCTATGAACTAACATCAAGGACCATGTTGTTCACCCTCCTGTGGGCTCACCACCTGCAGAGGGGTTCATAGGGGGGGTCAGGTGCTATGAGTATTGGGCAGCAAGCTGCCCCCGCGACCCAGCAGGATTAAGCAGGAGAAGATGGATGGATGGATGGAAGGATGGATGGATATATATATACACACACACATATATATATATATATATATATATATATATATATATATATATATATATATATATATATATATATATATATATATATATATATAATATAAATAATGTAAAGGAGATTTTACATTTATTTTAAGAGTTTTGTGTGATGTAAACCTTGTATTGTACAGACCAATCCCCGCCCCCTCAGAGCCACTCTGCTCAGTGACAGTGTGACCTATCCAGGCTGGCACAACATGACTTCTAAACTGTGCCTGTGAAAGGGTAAGACCTATGTTTCTGTCTGTTCAAAAGGGTTTTTTTTGTTTTGTTTTTTTATACTAAGAATGGAAAGTCAACACAATGTTCAGACAGGAGTCAGTTCTGTTTACGTCACACTGAAACATTTTCCATGAGAGACCACCCAATTCAAATCCATAAACTTCATCAGGATTATCTTAGCCTTTCTTCCAGATACATTTCTGTAGATTTAACTCAAGAGAAACTGTTGTGTAACTCTTCTAAAGCTTTTGAGCTGCAGAAAACAAACAAAACAGGATTAGAAATCAGTGAATATGCTAACAACTCTAAACCGAATAACTCCACTTCACTAGTCTTTAATTTATTCCCTTTGAAGGTCAGAAATTGAAATGACAACATACGCTTGCAGCTTCCTGTGATCTCCGCTCTCTTTATTTTAAACATGTTTGGTGCACCATGACAGACGCCCAAATCTGACTGATCCTGGCAACAAAAGGCTGTGAGAAGAACAGCTGTGGCTCCAGATAACTGACTCATATACAGCACAGGGCTTACATCTTCTGCTGCTGTCCAAGTCTGACACCTGGAAAACTGGTCTGACCCTGCCTCCTCAACTTCTGAAGTGTAAGAACACTCACAATACACCCCATAGCTTTGAGTGGAGAGAGGAAGCCATGGATACAGCCCTTAAGACTCAATCATACATATGCAAAAGAGGGTCATCCTTCTGAAAAGACATGTTGAATATTAAATGAGAAGAATACGATCCTGGGCCAGGGCAGCTGAGTTGGTAGAGTATGCTGTAATGTTTCCATAATTTCTCTCATACTGCTCTATAAACCAATGAAAAGGAACACCATATCTACAAAAATTATATTGTTTTGATAGATCTGCAGTACAGACCTCTTGTTTAAACTATAATTTTCAAGGTTTTTTTTACTTACCACTTATATTTGTATTAGTGACACAAATTAGGTTTCTACTGTATGTCACAGTCTGTGCATTGTTGTGGCCATAGCCTACAACCTTCATTTTTGTGCAGGAAGTGAATGTACTACAGTAACTATTTGTGCATAAATCTAACCAGATCAGTACATGGCAAACATATCAAGTCTTGCTTTAATTCTGATGGGGAAATAGTAGAATATCTCATTTTAAGAATAAGAATACCTACCTCTGATTTGGGAAGTAAAGCAGGGCTGGGCTTGGTTGGTTCTAGATGGGAGACCAAGGGAAATACCAGGTGCTGTGGTGGGCCAGTAGTGGCTTTGAGTGTTCTATTATCTGCCATGTGTATGCAACTATTTTACACAGGAAAAAGTAAATAATGCAAATTTGTTATTTTGATTCGCTGATTGTGAGTTTCATCTTTTCAGTTAGTAATAAAATTCAGAGTGTGTGTGAACCCAAATCTGTCTTGTATTTCCAGGTCATTTTGTGGTGATGTATGGCCATGCTGCCTTCACCAGAGACCTGAGCAGTGTTCTCAGTGTGTTTACCTTTCTGCTCCACGGCGCAGCCTGGGTAACTGTAAGTGATCGTGGGCTGCACTGTTGGGAGATAGGACAAAGTCTTTCTCAAACGATGGGCCCACTCACTGTACTTGATGTAAACGCAGAGGAGCCATGCCCGGGCCCACAGGAGCACATGGGCTCATCAGAGCAGGCGTATGCACTGGGGCTAGAGCTGCTCTGGGCCTGGGCTGCTGGCAGTGATAGATGCTGCAGCACAGACTGGAATTCAGAAATACAGGGTTTTCTTCCACAATCAGCTTTGTGGTGTTGAGTATAAATAAACATTTGCAAAGTATCTGTAATAAAATGGTGTATTGTTCACAACAATATCACTCATTCTTGTGATGTGTTTGATCCTAATTACATCTAAAAGGATTGCCTGTGCCCTTGTGTGTTATCCTGTGTTGTCACATCTCCCTTGGTACTCTGACTTCCCCTCTTATGTTTTACAAATTCCAATTTCTGACTCTATTATTAACACTTCACCTTAGACTCAACTTGTTGCTTAGGAAATGAGAAACACAAAATTGAAAAGAAGGAACACCGATTTTATACTGAGCAACACTATTCTTTACACTTTCTCTCTTTTTTTTATAAAATGTATGCCTGAATTATACAATATTTATTTTCTGAACAAAGAGTGCACCAGTGCATACTGAAGTCTACGCCAATGCAAAAGCCAAAGAAATGGGACCAGATATAAAAGGACAGCTATCCTTTCTCTTACTCTCCCTCCATGGAATAACTAACAACTCTCTAGATGTGGCGACATGCCTCAGTTCAGTGACACCTCTTGTTCACAGAGGATACCCTCCCACAAACGTGACATTTAATAGTGAGTCCCCCACATGCACTTGTAGAGATAGAAAGCCTCCCTCTCGCTCTCTTTCTCCTACACCAGGGCCCTGCTGCGTGTTAAGCGGCAGACCCCAGATGGCTGCCACCTGGTGTGTGTTGATGGGCAGTGCGGTGGCCGTGGACAGGACAGGAACACACAACCAGATGGTGCCCCGTGGACTCTGGGCTGGAGATGGACTGGCTGACTATTGATTTGCTCAGATCAATGATTCCCAACCTGGTCATCTGACAGACAGGGAGCTGCTCCTACTGCGCGGGCACACAGGCACAGTGTGGGGTGTTAAGAGGCACATTTCAGGCCACAAGTCCAATGTTTTTAAAGGCAGACTGAGGAAGATACTTGTAAATAGACAGAAATTATGTCTGAAGTCAGGTGTGGAAAGTAAAAAGTTATATTTAGTTAAGTTATATATAGATATAGATAAGTTATATATATTTAGTTAAGAGCTAAATAATCCATTAGGTGCATGTAAAATTCTGCAAAATAAGATGACAGGTTAGGGTTGTTCGGTGGACTAAACAAATAACTGGTACTCCTTACAGTAAGCTACTGGGTGTGTTTGTTTCAATTTTCCTCCTCCTTTCAGGCAGATATTTAAAGAAGTGACTTACCAGATCTCTGTCAGAGCTCAAGAAGCTACTGGGATGAATGACGAAATGACTTCACATTAAAAACATTTGATTGACAGAATACATTTTACTCATGCTAGACCTCCTATCTGGATGCTAAATCATATTAGCTGAGATTTTTAGATTTTTGCCCTCTTAAATTAAAAAAATGGCATGTAACATGTACTGGTATATTTATGGTAGTCTCTATATTTGTGAGACAGTAAGAAACAGCGCATATTTTGTATTCATATTCACTGTTTGCTCTTAAGAGAGTTTATGGCACCACATAACAGCTGTGAAAGTGTGCCTTTACTATTACATTTCCATAGGGGTTTTAAGGCATATTTTGCAGTATTTTCCCCTGAGTGTCTTTTTTTTGGTGCTCTGGTGTCCCCTAACAGCAGAAACACATACAACACATTCCTTATGAGGCTGGGACACCTTAAGATGGGGAATTCTGTGTTTGCAATGGGAGTGTTCTGGCAAAATAAAGGTCTCAAACACCTCTTACAGTTTTAAAATGCCTCCATGGTCATTGTAATACTATTGTAATTCCAGGCATTTCCCTGCAGCTCAATGCAATTACCGTTTTCCACAAAATGTTAAAGTTCTTCTTGCTTCTCTTCTGTTTGTTTCAGATTGTTGTATTTATTCTGCAGATTATGTGTGTAGTTGCTATGAAAAATAACTTGTTTTTTTATGAATTTGTAAAATATATTACATTTTGGTCTTTTCATAAGACACAAATCTTAAAGCATTCAATCCACGATCTTTGCTCCATTTGTCTATGTCTAAAACCAGACAGGCCACAGTGTCTCTATGGGTCACTGGAAAGGGGAACTTGGTATGCATGTTTTTAGCCTCCTCTGACCTCTTCAAACACTAAGGGAATTTAAAAGGTTTATATAAAAACAGAAATCACTTAACCAAGACAGATTATATGTTTTGCTGCCTGTGAAATACTCATTGCACGTGGTTAAAATGCTGACCATCTTCAGGCCAAAAACATATTCCGATTTCTTCATTACATACACGTTACTGCTGCAAGACAAAATATATACAACAATGCTTCAAGGCCTTTTCTATAGACACAACATTATTACAATACGAAACATATCCATATCGACTGAAAAGTGTCTACAAGGTTGTTAGCTTACCTTTAACTCTATACTCTTTCTACTTTTTCTGTTGAGCATGGATCTTCCTGCGGCTTTGTTAAAGTTACACAAGAGAAAAAGATGAGGCAGGTCAGGCATACTGATTTTGCCAAGTCGATAATCGTTGGAACACCCTTAAGACACTGAAGTTTTCTTGACTTATTAATTATGCACTTTGTACATACTTAAATATTCCTATACATGGGGGAAAATTGACTAATTAAAGTACACCGTCTCCACAGAACTTCTCAAGAGCTTTATATAGGACAAGTGCTGCCAGACAGTGAGGATACAAGTCTTTTCACACTGATAGCAGCTCATTGCCACACACTGGCATGCTTTGTGCATGTGTAACCTTCTCTAAAAGCATATGCACACATTTTAAAGGTTTATTATTAATGTGGCCCTCCACCTGTCAGTGTTAATCAGCCTGGCTCCATAAGATGCTATACAGTGGAGGAGACAAACACTGCACTTATTTGTCAGGGGCTGAAATGCCCTCTTCCTGTCTGCTGCTTCCTTGGTCATGATTGCTTTTGGTGGAAGCATATTATTCATAAAGGTCAGAGGAATGAAAACTTGAAAAGAGGAAAAGTGGAGAATAGTCATATGTTTAAATAGTGGCATTAATTCATTCTTAAAGTAAACTGCACTGTCATGTCGATCAGTATACATGATAATGGTGTATTCCTAGTCTAGTATCTATTACAGCTTGTACAGTACTAGGTATACACCGTATGTACCATACAATACAGTGTACTCAATGAAGTCTGACCAATGCAGTACAAGGGATTCTTCATGGCTGACAATGACAAATGCCTATAGTGTGTTCTCCTGTAATCCCTTTAAGATTATAAACTGGGTCCTTTTGTTCTCAAACAAACTCTGAACGTATATGAGAAATAGGTCAGTGGTCCACGTGGACCAGAGGGCTATAGTTGTATGTTGGTTCTAGTAGCATAAAGTGATGATGGTCATATCAGGACACATTGTTTAGACAGTTGACACTTTATCAAATGAGTGAGCATAGCTTGTCTGAACCTATAATTGTTGGAGTTGTATTGTATTGTTGGACTGAAAATATTGTATTTTGTAATATCAGTATGATGTATATAATTATTAAGTTAACTGATTTTAATGCCAATGGACCCCAGGAAGACTAGCAACCACTTGTGGAAGCTAATGGGGTTCCAAATAAATAAATAAATGAAAAAAAGGGTTGGTGATGATAAATATGTACCAGATTCATTTATTTGAATGAGAATATAATGTTTTGCCTTTTAGGACTTTGGAGGTTGATGCAGACCTAACAGAGGCTGCCATGTGCACCCACAGCCTCACAGCAAGAGGCTTGAATCTCTGGCTGGTCTTGGTCAACACATCTCTCTGAGTGGAATCTACATATCCTTCAGTTTGCACGGGGTCTTTAAAGACACCCACAACTATATGTACATCTGCACAGAAATTATTTAACCATATTTCAATTATAATATTTGCAGGTTTGTTATAAGTATAAATTATATATATAAATGATTAATAACAAGAGACAGGGCATTTCCAATACTACCCAAACTCTTCATGCCTACACTTTGTGCTCTTTCTCTTCTCAGTGTATTTAAGAACAATCTGCTGGGTCCTTTGCTGTGGGAGCTGATCTCTCTGCTGCCCTGCGCGTAGGTCTGAAAGGTCAGTGGGTGCTGTTTACGTACGTGACTATCCATAATGCATGGTTTGTATCGTTTACTTAAGGGACTCCCCATGCCACTCATCAGTCCCCGTGCTGAGTGTGACAGGGTCTAAGGGTGCACAGATAACCACGAGGAGGGTCAGGCTAGAGGTATCTATATACATACAGAACACACACACTTCGTACACTTCCACAAGCCCTGGAGAGCCCTGGATAGCCACTTCTCTACAGAGTAAATATGAATCTCCCTGGTGTTTGCCCAGAGTATATCCTGTACAATAACTCTTCTGCCCCAGTAGAAGACTAGTTTTTCCAGTGCTAGTGAACTTTGACCTTCTGTATGTAACACGACTAAATATATCATCTTACTTAACAGCTACTCAATTATTAAATATCCCATATACTAGAAATATCACATTCAGATAATTAAGAGTGCTTAGTCCAAGTGGTCATATGGACAGGTCAGTGGTAGCCGCAGCATGTGGAGCAGACTTGGGGTCCATTCCTACTTGTATGGGATTAATCTAGTGTGTGCGTGTGTGTTGTGTGAATGTTTGTGTGTATGTGAGGTGTGAGGGCCGCGGGCACCTGCTGATGAAGAAATCAAGCTTTGCCTCTTCCTGTGGTCACAAGCTGCCCTCTGCCGCAGGAGTCTCCCATCAGTCTGTCGTATTGGCTCTTGGTGCACGTTCACTGGCCAGTGCTCTGTGGAGGAATAAGCTCTCTGAGTGTCTATTGGACTGTGGTGGCTGGTTAACTCTGCACCATCTATAAAGCATTACTCTTCTTAAATAGGCTTCATGTTACTTCTATAAGTATATGTCTATGTCATTATGTAAAGATGATCATTTTTTATTTTTATTTAACCTTTATTTAACCAGGAAAGTCTCGTTGAGATTAAAAACCTATTTTTCAAGGGAGTCCAGGCCAAGAGGCAGCAGTAAATTCATACAGTTACAATATTACAAACAAATACAGAGGAGATAAAAACAATTATGTAAAACAAGTGCATGTCATGGAGTTGGTCTCTAGGACTCTTAGATTAGACTTGAACGCATTCAGAGAAATGAAATTAACCAATTTCCAGTCCTTCTGCAACATGTTCCAAGATGAAGGTGCAGAGTAGACAAAAGCTTCAGTCCGAGCGAATGGAACAGAGAGCGAGAGATGATCCTGTGAGCGAAGAGAATATGAGCCGGTTGTTCTCTGTGACACTAATGAACAAATATAGGTGGGTAATAGTCCAAGTAGTGCCTTATAGATGAAAGTGAACCAATGAGTCCTTCGCACAGCAAGGGTAGTCCACTCGAGAATACAAGTCACAGTGATGTGTCATTGCTTTACAGTTTGTAATGAACCTCAATGCACCATGATAAACAGTGTCAGTCATCTGAAGACAATGAGCCAAGGCGTTCATATATAAGACATCTCCATCATCTAATACAGATAAGAAAGTTGCAGCAACAAGTCGCTTTTTGACTTTAAATGAAAAACACAACTTATTTTGAAAATAAAACCCCAAATCTTTACAAGATTTTCCACATGTGGTTTAAAAGTAAGAGAGTCATCAATCAAAACACCAATATATTTATATACATGAACCACTTCAATGATGTTTTCCTCAAGTGTGACACTGAGGGGAAACTATCAGGCATTGTCTTATTATTAGAGGACAACATAAGCTTGGTCTTATCAGCAGTGACCACTAATTTTAGTTGACATAAAGAATAATGTTTTCGGTTTGTTTGAGTGCAAAGCAGTGATCAAAGTAAAGGGTGGCTAAATCCAAAACAAGTGTTAAGTTATTTATTGCTTACTACATTACATATGTGCCCATTCATAATTTTGATGCTTTCATTGAAAATCTACAATATAGTGAGTGTCAGACTTTTTGACTATTAGTGTATATATTTGTTTTTATTTAATTTTATAGTGTTATTTATTGTTAAGAAATAAAGTACTGTACAGCATAGTTAGATTCATGGACCTTATCTGAATATAATTGTAGGACACAATAAGCCAAAGAAAATGGACAGATGGAAGAGAGCATATTGTGGTTGTGAATGACAAATAGAGGTGTTTATTTTTAAGATCCACTACAGTCTAATGCTATATGTCTTTGTAAACACTGCTTCAGCCTGAAAAACATCCCACTGATACAGTTGTTTAGAATTGTAAAAAGAAAAAGAACTTCAAGATTGATTGAACTTGGGTGAACTGGTAAGGAGAGGCACATGTCCTCTTACACTTCAATCTCCACATGTAATAGATTGGTACATTAGGTGAAAATAGTTCATTGCACAGTGTGCTTCCCAGTGAAACGAAGCAAATGTAAAAGAAGGCTACGGATGGCCACAGCAGAACTCAATCCCACCAAGCTTGTTTAATTACAATGCGCAGCCCATGTGAAAAGGTGTCAGAAGAGCAGAGGAGCGGATCCTAATAAATGAAAACAGATGGGTCAGACAGAGAGCAGGGCCACTGCCAACCACCAGAACCAGGGTGGCACAGGAGTCTCAAAAGAGCCAGGGGAGACAGAGAGACAGAGAGACTTAGAGACAGAGAGACAGAGGGAGAAAAAGAGACAGAGTGAAAGAGAGAGCGTGAGGAGGGGTACGTGTCATAGTGGAATTGTAGTATTAAAAGTAAAACTAGATGCATATATTTTATCTAGTTCCATGTTTCTCTCAATGCCTCTCAAGGTGTTTCTGAGTGACAGAAGAATTCAAGTCAAGAATCACACATATTTATGCAACATAATCTTTGACAATAATAGACTGTAATGGATGAGGACTTTTTGGAATTGCCTTTTGATGAGTGAGTGCCAGGATTAGAGCATGAAGTTCATGTGTACACATGAATATGGTATTTAAACAAAGGGATTTCTGTGCCAGACCACAATCTTACTTAGGCACACAGCCCTTTGCATAAACATACACAGAAATATGATGGAATTAAACCCCCTGTGATAATGCCACAAAATCAGGCTGCAAAACCTGTTTTAGAGCTGAGGCTACACCATCATTGGAAATTAACTGAATAAAATAGGACATAATGGACCAAATCTGGACGTAACCAGAACTAAACCAGTTTAAAATGTTAACTTAACCAAGACACTAAATAGGTCTAACCAACAACACTGTAACTTTGATTTAAAAGAAATAGCAGATAAACACCATGTTTTGCATGCTGTGGAATATTATAGTCAAAGGAACTACATTTCCCTGCAGACAAGTGGAGGCCCTCATCTAGAACAAAAAAGAGTCAGGTTTGCAAGTTTAAAGCAAGAAGTACAATAAAAACAAAAAGAGATATGACAAATTTGACGTTTGAGTACCACTGGTAATAAACCACTAGGACACGTGAGCCACAGTTTGAGAACCTTTGGTCTATCCTATCAGTACAGCTGAAACACTGTGCACTAGGGATGTAACAATAAACGAAATATCATGATACTATATTGTCAAAGCTCTCAATAATATCATGGGCTGTCACAATATACTGAATCACAACTTAATTTGCTTAAATGCATTGTTTTATAGTAGTAACAGCTAATAAACATAGGAAAGTACATATACCATGATTCATTTTAGTGCAGACAACATGAAGAAATATGTTTCTTTTACTTCAGTTCTTCAGTTCTTCAGTTCTTCAGGGATTGTGACAGTATTGATTTGCATTGAGTCTTGTTAAGGTATTTTAAAAGCAATAAATATCCTATTCACAATTCTATTAGCTTCTCCAAAATATCGCAATAAATATCGTACCGTGAGATTTGGATATTGTTACATCCCTACTGTGCACTGAAAGTGTCTCTAAGAAATATTATAATCTTCACAGGCTTGTCAAGGTTCAGGCAACATTTAATTAATTTATGAATATAGAGAAATGTCACTGTTCCTGCATCATTGATCACATGTTTGACAGATAAGACTGTTTTTCTGCATTCTTGTTTTTTATTATTGTTTGTTATCTTCATATTGTTCTCAAATACACACACACCCCTAAGCCACTATGTAATGGTGTGTTACAATGCATTTTTGCACACTTTCTCTATAGGCATTTGGAGTTTGTGGCATGCTTTTTCAATGTATCAGCAAAGTGGTGTGGCTCAGTAGATTGCTTTGTATGGCTAATTTGCCCAGCTCATTAAATATTGAGGCAGAGGCAGATTTGTGTGATTGCCAATATAGTAGCTTCAGTGGTCTTTGTTATGCCTCAAAGCCTGTGAAATGAAAGGGAACTCAGAAGCGGAAAGGACTGAACCAGTGTCATGCATTTGGTGCTTGTAAATGCATAGAATATATTTGCTGTACCAGTTAAGGATGGAATGTATAGAATCAAGTAGTGGTTATCAAGTTATGGTAAGGGAGCAGGGCATAATTTAGTCATATTTAGAGACATAAGAGAAGAACTCACCCTGTGAATATAGAGAGTAAACTACATTATTTAGTCCAGGATGTGGGTCCAAATCAGTTTAGACCCAGTCAATCCTAGATCAGGTTTTTATCTCTGTTTTTATCATACCTTGACATCTTGATGTTGTCTGGTCAGCTGAATGAAACAGATTTAGGCACTGTCCTCTTCCTCCATCCGCACTGACATCTTATCCCAAGTGGGAGAAAGTTGGCTGTTCATAAGAAAGTATAATATTCTATAATATATCAGAAGACCTAATGAACCTAATAGCTTTAGTTGTTATTGTTAGTTTATTTCATATTTATTTTGCATTATTTATTTAATTTCTGAAGAGTTTCTAATTGACTGTATCTGTGTCATTTTACTAGGTACTGTGTTTTAAAAGTTTGAAAGCCAAACGGGCAATGTTTACATCAAGTGAGCAAGTCAAATGCATTGAAGCCCTTTCTGTGTGTTGCCACTATGCATGGATACAACAAAACATCTCACCTGCTCTATATTCCCCCTTGAACACCAATTCCCCAGCACGGCCCCAAATGGCCACTTTACCTCAATGAATTGGGTTCAAGAACAATCTTGGCCATTGTCACATGTGGTTTAGAGGCTATTTCTTAATAGTGCAGCCATTGCTTTTCCCTCATTCTATGGCCCTATATCTTCCTCTGGAAGAGAAATGTTTTCTTCAGGCACTCTGGGGCAGCCTGAGTGAGAGCACTGCTGTCAAAACAAGCTCAGAGGTAAGAAGGAAAGAGCTCTGAATCAAAGGTGAGCTCAAGAAATATGGAGTGATGTGTTAACAACCGTGCAACCAGTACTGGCAGATTCCTGGGTTTCATTTGCAATAATTGCATCCAATTTCACATTAAACTTTGCAGTGTCTTTTAATCTGTAGGACAAATACAATATTTGATGTAAACAAAATAAATAAATAAATAAATAAATAAATAAATAAAATGGGATGTTTAAGTATTAAAACATGAAGATGGACGTTCAGCAGAAAACTAGTGTCATAATTTACAGTTTACAAAAAGTAAGCAGTGTAAATGGAGCCCATGTGGGTTACGGCAGTAAATACCAAAAAAAAAAAAAAAAAAAAAAAAAGGGTGGAGGGTGATACAATGTGACTAGAAAGAGCAGACTTCATTGAAACTACAACAGATGAAATGATTTGTGTTTCTCACACTTAAATTACAGTCACATAGCTAGCTAGCATTAGCATCAGTTTGACTCTCTTCCCTTTTTTTTGTTTTTGAAAATTAAACACTTAAACAGGACCATGGGTTGATCACAGGCTCCTGAAAATGTGTTGTTTAAATCAATTTACATTCTTTCTTGAGTTTTTTTTCTTAAAATATTTGACACTGTTTACTTATATGTGCATAGTGTCTCCATGGTAACTTCTGAACATTCCACCATAGAGAAACATGCAGAACACCCCCAGTGTCACTACAAAGTATCAATTGCCAATATATACTTCACTAATTTACAATTTCTTGTTTTTATTAGATATGGCCTCTAAAAGTGAACTGTAATCCTCAAGGTCTATTGTTATAAATAATGCATTTCAAAACACAATGAACACAATGAATGTTTAAATTAAGTTTCCCAATTTCCATTAATGGTCTTGATTCTATTGTTGGCTCTCCCTCTGAGCTGAAGACTGATGAACACTCTGACTATTAGCACCTCCCTGGAGCCCAGGCTGCCCCTTCTCTGCGGGGGTCTCATTTGTTCCTTGTTTGAGCGCAGGATAATAAGGAGTGAGCTGTCACCGCACTCCTGAGCTCTGACCTCTCCGCTGACCCCCTGTGGACAGCCCCATGTCTGCTCCTCTCTCCACTGAGTGACAACTACAGCGGCCGGAAGGAAAGACACAGCACATACACAGAGAGAAGGAGAACGCAGAAGAGGAGGAAGTATAAGAGAAAGACAGGCAGGTCAGGAAGATAAAATGAATGAGTCACCAGAGCTGAAAGGGAGAGAGAGAAACGCGGATGAAAAGAAGGTTATTGTGCTCTTAAATGGAATAAGGGATGCAAAATAAAAATGCACTGTATGGAAAGAGAAACAAACTTTTTATTGGTTAAATAAATAAATAGATAAATAGATAGATAGATAGATAGATAGATAGATAGATAGAGACTAATAAAGAACTAACAGCTCTTTCCAGTCCATTAAAAAAAAATAAGATGGAGACAATATTTTAATACCTTATCTCTTTGAAACTTCAAATTGAAGTACATCAAATCTTGAAAATGTTAAGTAACTCTTTAAATACCACTCAGTGTCTTATCTTGATGGTATTTGGGAAGTGTACTTGGCAATCGCATGTGTCTTGATAAAACCAATGCGCCCTTTTCACAGCTCAGAGCTCAGAAGAGGCTGGGCATTCTTCAGTCCATTCTTTGCATCTCACCTGATAATGCAGCACACTCCACCATTATCAACAACGCTATATCAGATTTATGGTAATGCAGATATACATTGTTATTCTTTTGAAAACCATCTTAAAATGGAAAATATGTCATTTTCTGCTGTTAACTGTCCATACAGCATGAATTTCATTAGATTAAGGCTAATACGTATACTAATATGATTTTTTTAAAGACAATCTAATGTCAAATGCTCAAATTTCCAATATTATTAGCTCAAAAGACTTGTAGAAATGCATTTGAATTGTAATAAAAATCAAAAACTAAATGGTTGCCTAAGCTCCTCCTACCTGGCTGCACCTGAGTAACTGCTGTGTACATTGCTCCAAACAAGTCCATTGTGAGCAATCAGAGGCAGCAGATTCATCGGAGCAATGAGAAATATTCTGACTTCATCTAAATGCAGATTACGTTCATTATCAGCCCACACACTTTGACTCAACTGTCAGCTTCTCCTCTCTTCTCTACAGCTCTGTGCCTTGTATCTCAGATCACATCTCTGTCCCTGTGCATTGTTTTTTCTGGCCCCTCTTAGCTTGCTTAATGATCACTTTGACAGTTGATAATGAGAGAAAAACAGGCCGATAAAACAGAGCACACATTAAGTTGTACAAGCTTGTTTTGTCTTTCATGTGTTGTCTCTGTTTGTTGTTCGTTGACAGTATGCCAGTTGCGATTTTTACTTTTTTCTATGACCAGTAGGAGGGGAAGGCCATATTTTTTGCAGATCAGAAAGAGATGTAATCTGAAAGCCAAGCAGTCCCTCTGTCCTGCCTATGTGTGAGTGAATGCACAGTGAGTACACGGTGAATGTGAGTGGCCTCTCTGTCACATTAAGTCAGCTCTTATCAGCAGAGCAAACAGGCGCGTCTCCCAGTGCTGCTCTTGACCTGACTCTTTGAAGGCGTTAAAACAGTGCCTGGACACACCTTAGTCCTCCCCTACTTCATTTCACCCTTTAACAATCTTTATCTCCATAAACACCACAGAGCCTCTCCCTGTTGAGCAGATTCCCACAGCGCAGACATCCTGTTGACAATGTCCCTTTGATAGTGTGTTTCAGCCTCACTTTGGAAAAACAGTCATGCCAAAATCTATTGGCAGCAGAGTTATGGCATGAGATGAGGGCAAGCAGATAGACTGACAGCTAGAGCAAAAACTCACACAGACAAAAGAGACATGTTTAATTAGCATAAAGCAGTGCACAAAGCTAGACAGCATTTAGCAGGTTCACCTTGTGTTCACCAGGGTGCACATTGTGTTTTAAGTGTAAATTGTAATGTCTCATATATACAAATAAAATTACTTCTTGATTTAAAGTTATGTTATACAACTCTGTGGTAGATTATGACATACCTATAGTATGAACTATTCAGCAAACACATGTACAGTATAGGATCACACATAAGGATCACAAGTGTTTCTTCTTCCTCTGTTGTTTATAAAGATCAAGTTAATTGTTTTTAATCTAACATGGCCACTCATCCGTTAATTAACTTCTGCAATGTCAATGAAACATCACTGAAAACAAATATGACTAAATAAATTATTACCCCTTTTTATTAAAATATGTTACGTTAAATAAACTGAGATATTTTACCGTAAATAGATAATTTTAAAATCTAAATGTTTTAATGTCAACACAAAATAACTAAAAGGCGTCACAAACTAGGCTATGTGTGATATTCTGTGTAGTGTAGATCCTTTAAAAGCAGACATTAGTTATATCCACAACTGTAATGCAAATTTCACTTGGCTGAACAAAACCCCAGCGCCTCGTGTTTTCCAACTCATCCCCAGTAGGAATGGCTGAAGTGAGATGATTGGTTGTGTAAATCCAGGTGGCGCTGGTCAGCTTTTGTCTCTGAGCTCTTCTCATAATGTGGGTCTTACCTGGCCTTACTGAGGAGCACAGCAGGTCCATGCAGCAAATAAAAGACAATCTCCACTTTATCCGTGCCCTTGTTTTCATTCCCCTTGGCTCCAGCTTTGATTATTACTGCCCACTATAGTTGTTCTAGGGTCACCATCAAATGAGTCTCCAGGGTTAGGTACAGCAAAGTAGGCCACATAGACCACTTAAGTTTGGTTGTGTGACCAACCAAGACTTTACATGCCTACAATACTTTATTAACAGAGACAGGAACTGTATCCTGTCTCAATAATTGCAGAAGAGTGTGATTGACAGGTGGATTATAACAGATTTCTGCAGAATCAACAAGTGAAGCACAAAACTCTTTAAAACTAAGACAAAAGAAGCTATATATGTTATATGTTATGTACATGTTGCAAATAAGCAGCTGTGATTGGATCATATTGGAAAATATTACTCCTCTAGGGTCAATCCAATGTTAATATCGCACATGCATAAAACAATGGGTTAAAACAACACAATTGTTTTTTGTTGTTTTTGTTGTTTTTTGGATTATGTTATTCTGTATCTATATATATTTATATTTGTGTCAAGCCAAGCTTTTAAAACTCTACAAATTGGTCTCATTAATGCTCTTTTCAAAATGCATGTTTGTTAGTTTGAATAGAGAAAAAATATAGTCCTGTCAGCTCTGATTGATTGTTTTATGTAATACCAGTACAAGGGCATTTGACAAAAATAAAGACTAGGTATGCATGCCCCATAGTAGAATTGTACTTCCTTTAGGACCATTTCAACCCAATCACCGCACTGTGATAATCTGTGAGATAGACCTGCTCTGAAAACATGGCCATCGATAAGAGAGTCGCGGAATGACGACACATACACTGGTGTCCTCAGACTGAAAAGCAATGGAAAAAATTAAATTGAACATATGAACATGTGTGAATATAGATAACAATCTACATGTTTTGAGTGCAAGGACTCTTTCTTAAACTACACACTGCCAGAGTTAACCTGAATGAAGCCGGCGCACTGCCTACCTCATTAATTTGACAACAAAAGATCCCTATCTCAATGTCACAGCCTGCAGGACAAACACACATATGGCCAGAAAAAAGTGCTCTTAAAAGCCTTGGCCTGGATAACTCTAAAGATGAACAAAAGGAAGAGGAGGAGGAGAAGAAGCAGATTCATATGCAAGGCCAGCAGAATGAGGCATGCTCTCCATTGGCAATGGGGACGAATTTTTAATAGGGACAAACTATGAGCCACAAAACCAGCCAATATTCATCCATTCTCCTTTGATGTTTTTGTATAATAGTAGACACATGTGTAACATCCTAAGGTTTCTGATCAAAGTGTGGACAAAGTATACAGAGACAGAACCAAATAATTGAAAAGAAATATAGAATTTACATAAAAATATAAAAGTCTTCTGAGGTGCTGATGTGCGAAGTATTAGGGCTGCAGATGAGTCCAGTATAGAGGTGAGGAGTCTTGTGTCTGATGCTGTAGTAGTAATGCCAGATTAGATAGTAGTCCAAGTGTTGGCTCTGTATTTGCCTGGGAATACACACTTCTCTCATAGTTTATAAAGATATGAATCCCAGTTATATTTCCCAAGTTCATCAGTCAATCAGTTGCATGCATGGGCCATCTGTATCAAAACAAATATGGGTGCTTATGAGGGAAAAAAGAAAGGGAAACTCACGTGTCACTGAAATACAGTGGCGGGCCGTGCATTTCACACCTAGGCCTTCAGTAGTGCTACGTCTGAATCGATCCACTTATCAATAACTATTTTATGGCTATAAAAACAATCTTATTATGCAGAAATGCAGTATAAAGAGCCGTTGCATCGCAGATAGATAACGCGTTTAGCCACAATAAATGCCTTTACTGAAGAAACAAACCCGGGGTGCAGGGACATGCACAGGAATTTTGAGGAGCAGTTGCTCTGACATAAAGAAAGGGCGCACTGCACCAAACTTGAATGAATTTTAATAAAACTTATCAAGTTTAATTTTCCCTGCAATTCTAGTGTTTACCAATAGATGGCACAATCTAGATACATTGATACATAAAACCAATTTACCCATATGGGCCTGAGCACGTGGCTCAGGGGTAGAACTATATGTTGAACACATCTTCCTCACTCATGGTTCGAAAACCTTCCCATAAAGCACTGCAGCCAAGTAAATGTACTGTGCCGCGCACCCCGCACCTCCTCCCGTACCGTGCGAGCCGCATCTCCTCTTGTACGGCATGGACACCGCGCATGGATCTTGTCTTGTCGCATACGCTGCGTGGACCGCGCTTCCTCCTGTGCGCCTCTAAACCAGCCAACCGCTGCGTTCAGCGGCCTTGTAGAGTTCCTCGTATCGGCTTCTCTCTCGCTCAACGGTATCAGAGGCAAATAAAACGCGCTCCCAGCAATACAATCTGCTGTGTTCCTCAGAGCCTGTGAGCCAGAGGTACTGCTCGTAGTTAGTGGACTGAAAGTGACGGACAAATCCTTTTCCCAGTTGTGACAGGTTTGCCCGACCTTTCTTAACTATGTCCAGCTTTTCTTGAAAAGTCCATCTTGAAAATGGCTTTGACAATAAATCTGCAACCAAATCAATTTCTTCTCCTCCTTCAGCCATTGTGGGTTGAAAAAACAGCAATTCAATCAACACAACTATATTTCTGTCCGTGTAGCTCGCTACAGAAGCAGTTTGCTAGCTCCGGCTAGTTCGCTCTCTGACTAGCCAATCAAAGGGGGTGAATACGCTGACGTTACCGTAGGCCTGCTAGAAGGCCTTGGTGTCGCCAACTCAAAATCTGATTGGTTGAAGAAATAGTTTCATCGACACTTATTTTTTACTAGAGGGTCCACAGAACTGATTGTGAAGGCCTCCAGGCAGATTTCTTTGATGCTGTCCCTGCCTGGCAACAAATGGTGGCTGAAATGTGATTGGTTAAACGCTTTAATATGAAAATACATGTCTGGAAGCAGCGCAACCAGGGTAAAGGCTATGAAGGGAAGGACAGACCATTTGGAATTATTTAATAAGTATTCATGGACAAAATATAATTAACATCAGTCTGTGATTCAGATATTTTTTTAAACCAGCAGAGAAGGCCTTGCAGGCCCTGACGGCCCACCTCTGCTGAAATAAGAAAATCTTGTTACATGGGTTACACACAGCGATCATTGAGCATGACTCAAGTCCTGACATAGAGAGTGGTCACCAGACTGGTATCCCTCTATATAAATTACAGATATATACCATATTTTTTGGACTATAAGGCGCACTTAAAATCCTTTAATTTTCTCAAAAATCAACAGTGCGCCTTATGTATTCAATCTGGTTGTGCTTACTGACTTCGAACCGATTTTAAGTGGGACACGGCACTCAGAAATCTGCAAAAATGTTTTAGTACGACTTTGTTAAGCTACGAAGCCGCACCGCTGGATGGATTGTTGGAGCGTTACGGCACTGTGCTTCAACATCATATTATGGTGAGTTTAAGGAGCCCAAAATGGCCCCTGTTCAGAGACATGCGACTCACACACCCAAGTGAAGCAAACTAACTCGGTGCTGCCGTCATTCCGGGTGGATTAACCAAAGAACTCCAACTTCTAGATATCAGTGTCAACAGGTCGTTCAGAGTTAAATTGCAGCTGTGTGGGAGCGTTGGACGACAGAAGGTGAACTCACATTCACCAAGACAGAGAGGCAACGCCGAGCGAGTTACACCATGATCTGCCAATGGATCGTGGACACCCAGGCGAAGGGATCAGTCTCACTTAATGAGCCTTATGTGTGAAAATAGACCTGCTCTTTGATATTGTGCCTTATAATCTGGTGCGCTTTATAGTCTGAAAAATACGGTAATCTGGATTTACCAGGTAAGCAGTGTGGGGCCTTGGGCTCACAACCAGGAACATTTTCCGTTACAGGGTTGCCTTCCTGCACACAAACCAAACCAAGCCAAGTCCAGACTCTCCCCTGATGTGTGAGAAATAACGCGTGGTTATATTAATTGTGTCAAAGATATGATTCGAGAAGTTCAACCTTATTACTGTAATAAAAAGAACATGAATAAATGAAAGAGTCATTCTGACAAAAGGCTTCCTGAAACTTTCTTCCTGTATAGCCTATGCCCACAGGCCCACAGTAAAGTTTGCACGCTGGGAGTCCTCTACACTCTGCCAGCTCCTCTCCGCTGCCCTGCTGGGTTATCAAAGCAGACACTTGGCAACCTACTTTCTACAGCCGAGCATCTGCCCATTCAGAGGCAGTGGGGCTAACGTCAGACTCAATCATTCTTACGTTGAAAATGACCTTGGCATCAGCATATACAGCAATAACTGATGCATGGGTTTTAAGAGCAAGAGGGAGAAAATATAACTGCAAATCAATTTAAGTTTCAACACAGGCCCCACTGACAGCCATTACCAAAACAAAGTCACCTTCAGACAGAGCACAGGTGCCCATTACTTCTTGAGATGTGGGTTATTGATATTCTGTTCAACTTGGACATGCTTGCTTGCATTGCAACTTCTGGAATTGCTCAATTGAAAACTTATGCTAAGGCACTAAAGATATAACCTAAACAAGCTGACAGGGTATCCCATTATATTGTTATATCAGTTTTCACGTTGCACTTGGCAAGATAAAAGAAGAGCAGCATTTTATGACAGCAAAATGGACACAAATAGATGCGCACTGGAAAACATTTAAAGTCACACTATGTAACATTTTGGCCAAGAAAATAAAATAAAAAAAACTAAATGAAAAGCATGTTGTTGTTTTTATTATTATTATTATTATTATTATTATTATTATTATTATTATTATTATTATTATTATTATTATTATTATTATTATTTTGATTGTGTTTATTGCACCAGAAAAACATATAAAAAATTGCATCCTTACTCAGTGGTCTTGCATATGCGTAAACTGAAATCTTATTAAACCACAGAATCCTGTAAGTACATACTTTAAATCATATTGTTTTGTATATTAAAAAATACTATAACTACCCTGATCAACATATATGAGCTTTCAGTCGATTATTGTGTAAATTAGTTATGCTTCATTGTTTTTCATGTCATATTATTTGAAAGTATATGGATCTTTTTCAATCCATATGCTATGATCTACTTCATTATATTCCATCTTCAAATACGAACCTTAATTAACACAGAGATGGAACAGCGGGACACATTCCCATACCTGAAGGTAATAAACTGGACCCTTAGCTCTCACTTTTGTAGATCAAGAACATATGCGTAATGTAAATCCAACAGTAACAGTGATGTACTGGCTCCCAGCAACCACAAAGCCTGACTGCAAATCCCAGCAGGAAAACATGGAACTGTAACATAACAAAGCCATAGTCAATTATGTGAGAATAGGAGTCGTATGACCTATAGCAAATGTGTTAATGAGAATATATTGAGTGGAGTTCAAAACTGAAACACTGCCATCTACAATGAGTCGGTATAAAGACGCTACACCTGCTGGGAGATGGCTTGATTTATATGCTAATAACAGTTCATGCAGTTGATTTGGGAATTATTTAGTGCTCAGGTTTCATTGTTATTGCCAGATGTTTCATTATAAAATACATCTGTCGTGTAGTTAGGATGAGTCAGAACAAGTTGCGTTTTAAAGACAAAAAGCAGTACATCAACATCTGATATGACAAGTACGGGAACAGGAGTGTTACAAAATATTACAAAAAATAATTGTTATTTGCTATCTCCATGGAAATTGCTAAGTCTAATTCAATATTGTGGAACTTTTCAAACAAAACTACAACATCGCCATGGAAAAGATTTTGAACATAGTGCCCCTTTAAAGGTCTTATATTATGCAAAATGGACTCTTGTGAGCTTTAGGCCTTGTTATAATTATTATTATCTCACGAGAAACATGCCTGGAGCTGCTTTTTGTTTCATTCACACAAGTTTGAGCAACCCTTTATTATTCAGCTCAAAATGCTCTGTGCCACCTTGTGATGTCATGAAGTGGTGGTTTTCAAGTTAACAGCTACCTTTAACCTTTTGTTCAGTGAAGATAGGCAATTCCAGGGTTTAAATTATCCAAATGATTCTAGTGATGTTGTATGGAGTTAAAAGAAACACAGTGGAGTACTTCATTTATCATTTATTACCACATGACATCACAAGGTGGAACAGATTGTTTTTGGTTTGAGAGAAGAATATGTAGGGTTTGTGTATAAACATGTGAATGAAACAAAGCACAACTTATCACAATTTTTGTGATGTGGAGACAGATATATAGAAAATAACGTAATAAAGGCCCTTTAATGTAGAAGTAAACAACAAAATCAATATTATTTTTAGTCATTTTAAAATAATATGATACGTGACATTGTCTAGTCAACTGCACCACTATGCCTAACACAGCACACCTTTCAACAGACATAAATTCAATCTGACTCCTAATCAAGCATATGTTCTGCTCACACTCTACTGCAGTTAATCCAGCCATCTCCATACACAATTTCATCTATAATCATAATGAGAGCCATGTAATTTGTCTTTGGGACCAGCACATGCAGCAATAAGTCACTGCTGTTGTGCTAAATGAATAACACTGTGCAGAAGGTGGTTCATCAGAAACAAATGATGCCGGGATGAATGGGAAAATGTTTTAGAAACAACACTGACTAAAACTGGAAATACAAAATGTAACATTTAACACAATATAAATTATTTTCATTTTTATTGAGAAACCAAATTGTCTGGAAGTAGATTTGCCTCTTCTCTCCAGACAGTTAGCATAACAAGAAACAGGGAAGCCAGGTTAAATAAAGTTGTACCTCAACTCATTGTCTACTTACAAACATTTTTTCTTTAGAAACTAGTTTGATGTTAATTATTAGATTAATACTTAGTCTTAGACAAACTATTGATGCACAAGGGAAATTATTGGGACACAGTAGCTCACACATCACAATATGATGTAATTTAATATATAATAACAAAAAGCAAAAATGTAAATGGTAATAATACATTCAAAATAAGTTTTAAAAAAGAAGCAAAAACATGATGGGCGAAATGTGTGTAGCCTCAGGATGTAACAATAACCAAAATATTGTGATATCATATCATCAAAGGTCTCACAATAATATCATGGACCATCACAATATATCAAATGACAAGTCTCTTTGCTTAAATGAATAGTTATGATGCAGAAATAGCTAAAAAAAACAGAGGGGAACTACATGGACCATGATCCTTTTCTCCGTTTCAGTGTAGACTACATGAAGAAATAATTGTTCTAAGCACTTTTACATCTTAATTCTTTGGATTAAGTCCTCTGAAGGCATTTTAAGAGGAAAAAGTAGCATATTCACAGTTTTGTAAGCCTCCACAAAATATTGCAATAAATATCTTACCATGAGATGTATATCATGAAAATATCGTACAGAGAGATTTGGATATCGTTACATCCCTAATGACCATAAATGTACCAAATGACTGGTCAAAGCATTTTATAGCATTTTAGTCTTGTTATTATGTATAATATCATAATATTGTGAGCCTCCCCACCATATCATGAGGTTTCCCACAATATTGCAATAAATATCATGCTGTGAGGTTCATACCATGACGATGGACTTGGATATCATTACACCCCTTGTGTAACCAGTGTGTTAGAGTACATTGAGGGACCTTGAATGATATTTTTATTAAGATTTTGCCCTGATCTTAGTGCTAATGCATTAACAAAGGGGCGTGTCCAGGTAAGCTGTACTTCGCCACTGGAGGTTGGTGTGGGACGGTACAAGTACATATATGGTGATGACATCTCAACCAATCTGTGACCACTGTAGCATTTAAAAGCACTGCCAGTGTGGGTAATGTCTGCAATCTTTGCCTCATTGAGAGGCAGCACAGAGGGGTGTGGGAAAATTATATATGGGTATAATAAAACAGCTCCGGAGCCCCACGATGTAAGTATGCACCAGTAGAGGTGCCAGGAATATAGAATTGTGGATGGGCCGTGACAGAATTGGCTGGGCTTGTGGGCACACCCACACACCCTCTCACGCACGTGCATTCGTGCAGCTCTGTAAGCCTATGCACACGCACATGTCAACCTTTTTAGGTTTCTCTAGGTTCCTCCGTTTGTTTGCCTCCCATTATACCGCAGACCAGTGTCTATCCCATGCACTCCTCATCCAACAGTAGATCCGTTGGTTGCACCCGCTCTGCCTGAGGTTTGAGTTTCCACTGCTGCTACAGTGGGCTGCTCACATTCTCATCTCATGGGTGCACACTGCATTTCGTCCCACAGTGGTGGATGTCTTTATTGTCATATTAATGTTTCTGATTGTAATGCTTTATGCACAGACATGGATTAAACTATTAACACACAGGGAGAGTGACTGCACGGCCTGCATTTGCCCCGCACAAGTGACTGATATGCACCATGAGAGCACTGTACAGAGCTGTGCTTATGTACACTACACGTCTATTGAACCAATGTACAAAGCCCTACTGACCACTGCTGCCAAATGAGGCTGTGCTCCACTGCGAGAGGGCATCCAGATAAATTAATGTTAAGCATTTATCATCCTAATATATTTCCAAATAAAAGAAGCATTGAGCATGTTGCACATTGTTTTTCAATTTGACACATCCAGCTCAGTCCTTGTTCTATCTGGCCTGCATTATTTGAGATTATAATACTAACTACAATGCAAGCATAGACAGAACTGAATGGAGGATACTACTACAATTTGAGCATTCATGTCTAGATTGTTAGGATTTGGTTTCTGTTGTTCCCCCTCCCCTTGTGTTTTTCTGTTTTGTGCAGGGCTGGTGTGTGATGGGGGCGTGGCTGGAGTTCTGCAGCAGAGTGGCACACCTGCAGCTCGTTGTCGGCTCCAGTATAAAGGCCTCTTCTGCCTGATCTTCAGTGCCAGATAATTCTGTCTCATGCGGTAGTGCTCTGCTCTCTCTGCTCCAGTGTATTTCGCTGTTCCTTACTTACCTGCATATCTGCCTCCAGGTCATCGTGTCTGTGCCACTGCTGCAGCTCCCGGACCAGCCTGTCTCCAGCCTTCCTCCATCACCTCCACCAGCCAAAGTTTTGTACAATAAACTGTTTAAACTCACCTATCTTGCCTCTGCTTTGGGGTCCTCCTTGCTAAACGTAACATAGATCACGTATCTATAAACAAACTTATCCTTCTCCTTCACCCAGGCTACTTGAGTTGTGAGTTTGAGAGATTTCTCATAAATTTGTCTTGGCTGATCAATTAAACAGGCTGTTAGTTAGACAAGTGAGACATACCTCCTCAAAACCATGCCTAGAATTATTTTGTTTTGTTTCATTCACACATGTTTGTGTAGCCCTTTATTATCAATCTACATCTCCAAAGCTCAGAATGCTCTGTTCCACCTTGTGATGTCATGTGGTAGTCCACAAGTTAACAGCTACCCTTTACCTTTAGTTCAGTATAGCAATTCCATGTCTGAAATTATCCAAATGAGAGAAGGTGTATGGAGTTTTAAAAGACAGTGGTCCACTTCCTGTCTTTTCCATTTGAAAGAAGAATGCCTAAATATGCAGGATTTGTGTGTTAAACGTGTGTGAATGAAACACAACTCCAGGTATTTTTGTGATAAGGAACATACCTGCCACATTTACTCTTATTATAATGGCCTGCAAACATTATAAAATTCATCAGAAAATAGTCTTTAATTCTACAAAATAACTATATACACTTAAACAGTAGGCATTCGCCTACAGTGTGTGATTTTCTTGCACAGCATTTTACATGTAAATGTGTGGATTATCCCTGAAGATTGAGGCACTAACTGTTTTCCATTTGTCTTGCTGGCCAGTCGCTGGAGAAGTGACACGTTCTGAATGGTTCCCCAGTGTCCCGCCTGCTGTTCCCATGTTAGTCCAGCAGCAATCGCTTTTAAATGAACTCTTTGGGTTCCTCTGACACATTTGCTCTTATTATAATGGCCTGCAAACCACAGAGCAATATAGCAAAGGATTATTATACCTTTAAATCACCTGAGAAGACCCATGGAAGTGCATAGGAAAGGCATTAATCATCTTTGCCAGGGCTAATACTAACAGATAGCACAGGTTTAAGTGTTTTCCATTGACATACACATCCAAGTTTGAATATAGGGTCAAAATAATAGGACATAATCAGTGGTTCTATTCCCACGTGAATCCATATCAGAATAAAACAACAACTCTATGATATTTTAGCTTATAAGAAGTCACCAATTAAAGCCAGAAGGAGGTCTATGGGGACAAAAAAAAAAAGGAAAACTTCAAGTCGAAAGTTAAAGGCCTAACAAATCAATACATGCTCTGATAAGGAATCCCTGCCAACATGTTTTAATTACCTGTTCTTCTGTAATGATCCAGCATTTAGAGCAGTTTTAATGAGGTGTTGAGATTCACTGCGGGGAGTGGAGTGGAGACAATTACGGCTCGATCGGCCCAGGTGAGGAGGGACAGCAGCGGTGATATTAAAAAGTGTGGTCCCCTTCATTTTGACATTAGCGACATCAGCAAGATATGCATTTCAATTTTGTATATATATATATATATATATATATATATATATATTATAAACTAGTCCATTTAAATTTTTTAAAGCATAAGATGATTTATTGTTTGATTGTATGGGTATATGTGTAAATGCATTGTGTTATTTTTGCTGCATTTGTGCTGTTGCTGCCTCTTGAAGGTAAAAAAAATATATATACAAAAAATACCAGACACATAAAGGCCCCCCATCTTGTGAGGCATGAATGATATAGCCTCTTTGTCACTGTCTTCTTGGATGAAACCGATTAAAATGCACTGCTCTTAAGTTCTCATAACTGCTCTGCATCGTCATACACAGCAGACTAAGGCTGCTAAAATCGCAGCCTTAAACAGAATTGTCGTGCCTATGCTAACATACGGCTGCCATGGTCAATCACCCCATGAGCAGCACGCAGACGTGTGGAGAGCATAAGCTGTTTTCCATTACAGTCAGCAGCAAATCCATTATGATTTATAGTCAACAAAAGTGCAGTTTATGCTAATGGGCGTGCCTAATGGGGCAGACCTAACAGTGGCGGTTATGAAGTACTCACAATTTACTCTCATGGTTAACTGGATTTAGAGGTCTGTGTCTGTGTAAAAAACAGCCAGTGATTGCAATTAAGTCTGTGGAGCGTCACATGTGAACCCGGGCTAATGATTGCAGCAGGGGTATACAGTGTGCACGGAAACAGGCCATGAGTGATGGAGGAGCACCTTAATGTGTCTCTCAGCTCAAATTAGGCCATGCATTAACTGCTCCACAAACATCAGGGCACACCCACTCGTCTCCTCAGTCTCTACTACAATATTACACCGGCTTAAGTTATCAAAACATCCATTTGTGTGATACTGTCTCTCCTGCTTTCATAATATAAGCAGAGAAACAGCAAACTGCAATCAAATTCTTCCACATATACATTTATTATACATATACATGTACATGGGTGGAAGCTTATGCTGTATTGAAAATGCATGTAGGCATTTCGTTTTGATTATCTTTGTAGAAATCTTTTGTAGAATTTTTTTTTTACGTGCTTGCCTAAAATATCGATTTACTATTTGGCAAGGTTCTTTGCTGACTAAAATAAAGGATATTACTCTTGTAGCAAGGTGGTCAAAGGTACAGTAATTTCCCACCTCTGTGTGTCAGTGAACGTAACACCGTGCATGGCTCAAACGGCTTCATTGATTAGAAACTAGAAAAAGGTGCAAACATCTCAGTGTTGTTGTCTGGGTTTTCCGTGGGTAATTGCAAACAAAGTGGCACATGTAAGTAGATTAAGTTGTGACATTCTCTATTGTTGGTACCTCTTCTAATGTGTGTTCTGTGGGATTCAGAGAAGATGTCTGGTTGTAATCGTGCCACAAGCCCTATGTGAGGCACGATCTTCTGAATGCTAGGTAAATGCCTTTTTTATTGTATA
This sequence comes from Odontamblyopus lacepedii, assembly GCA_034769755.1. NCBI lineage: Eukaryota > Metazoa > Chordata > Actinopteri > Gobiiformes > Gobiidae > Odontamblyopus > Odontamblyopus lacepedii. The sequence goes on along the minus strand of CM068349.1, from coordinate 20,601,743 downwards.
CTTAGTTTAATGTTGTTTAATGGCATTCTTGAAGTTAACACTATGACTTCTTGTACACCAGATTTCCGCTGCTGCTTGTAAGTTTTGCTCTCAGAATCTGTCTTAGTGTTAGTCCTCATTGGTTTTGGTATATTAAAGTCCTTTTATGACCTGGGTTGGGTTAGTTTAGGTGCAATACACGGCTGGGCTCATAGTGCAATGTGAGGTTAGGTCTCAGGGTTAGCACAAGTCACTTTAGTCCAGACAGGCCCCTCAGCACAAGGCACTTTAAACATCGACAATTTAATGCACTTTGACCTAACTCAGAGCAATACAACAAGCACTTTAGTACAAGCATTTTAATGCCAACATTAGCACACCATCCATGCTTTGCGCAGCACTAACAACTTAAACTCATTGTAAATATAAGAATTAAGTTTCTTTGCTTCTCCTTAGTGCTTGGTTTGACATTACTAACTTTGATTTTATTGTATTTAGTTTAATTTGGTTAAGTTCTACAATTCCATAAGTTAATTTGCTGTCTGTTTGTTGATTGTTGCACCTGGAAAAAAAAATAAAAATGAACATGAATAATAACATGTCTTTTTACCAGACCAACTTGTGTATTTATTATAAAAAGGGGACCCTAACCTACCTCTCCTGGTTACACTCTTAAAAGTGAACGGAGTACCATGTGATGAAGGGCACAGCATCTGCTTGTCTCCTTGGAGATGCCTGGAATGTTCCAAAGCTTGGCATTAAGCATATATTGCATTTATTTGATTTTCTCTGTTTTGTTGCACTTCGTTGAAAAACATTCATTCTAATTGTTGTTACTTCAGCTCTTCACAGAACTCAGCCTGGTGGCGTTGTCTGCTTTTTCTGGTTTTATACCATACTGTGGAACATTCAAGCAAAACAATACATCCCCATGGAGATAAGCAGGTGGCACTTCAACAGGCCATAGATTTCTGTTGAAACTCCTCCTCTCTACCTCAATCGTGAACTAATATTCAGTGTAAAAAGGTCTGACTTGGTCCATTACATATGTGATTACCTTAAACCACATAGATCTGTTATAGTAGTGGTGCTATGCAGGCTCCTCTTCTCTTCTGCACTGCAGGGCCTTTCATGTCAGACAAGTTTCCCCAACAGCTGCTCCTCTTTGTCCTGAGCCACTTGTGTGCTGCCTCACTTAGTTCATCCCTTGATCTGTCATGTTCTCCTCATCCAGCACAAACCCATGCTCCCTCTCTGTCCCTCTCACTCTCACTAGCTTTTACCTTCCTCTGAATATCTCTGCCTCTTCTCTGGTACAAAGCAGTAGATACAGCAATGGGTTCACATCACAATCTGCATCCTGTCTACATAGAACTGTCATGCTAACACATTTTCAAGTATGATATATTGCTGGAGAGAAAATACACAATACATGATAATACTAAAACTAATTTATGCCACCAATAATTATAGAATTATAAAAAAAAACTTGAAATGTAGAGCATGGTTAAAAACATTCACTGCGATAAATAAATAGCAGAATGAAACACTGTGTATCTTGTGTCTATAATGAGTCATATAATTTATTTATTCAACCCTCAACAGCTCAGATCTAATCATAGAACTGAAAAATAACAGAGAATTCTGGCAAATACAAAGAAAAAGTACCCATAATGAATACTGACCTATTTTAATAGGTCAGTATTCATTATTGTTTAAATTTTTAAACAATAAATCGATATAGTAATTATCACGATGGGCCTATGCCTACAAATAACAAGTCAGTCAGAGATCTAAACTAAAAAGTTATAGCTTTTGTAATTATGCCAACCGAAAAAAAACAAATGTGATGGTAAAACAAATCGTTTATTACTGACGTTTCTCAAATAAATCTGACAACATTAATCATTGTAGTTACTCAGTCCAGCTCGATTAACAAAATCTGCCCAACAAAACATGTATTATTTTGCTACATAATCTACAATATTTAGGCTTCTGTCGATTGCCAACTCCTGTTTTTCATGCTTCATCTCACAGTATTTTCCCCATCCCTCCCATTCCAGGATTAAGATTTAATATACTCTCTCCAGTGAAGGATTAGAGAACAGGTGACACATTTCGATTCCAGGCTTACTCTATCCAAACGCAGAGCTGCATTGTAATATTTGATCAAGGATTACTGTAAAAACACAATGATGCGAACCATTACATTTGACGTAAGGAGCTTTTGATTTTTCCGGCTCAACCAGATTAAAATAATAGTGTTTGGAGCATCTAAAACACAGGCTCAAAATGCATGTGTCTTCTCTTATAACAGCCAAGCAGATCATAATGAGTTCTACAGAAATCACCCTGACAGACCAACAAACTGTGTGACAAAGGCAATCAGCATCGGGTTTGTTCCAGGTTTGTGGCAATAAGTGCGCCGCAGTCAGATCTCATCAGCGCTGTCAGGCCTAATACCAGATGCTAACAGGCTGTTGACACCGTAAGTGGAGGGTTCAGTGCTGTTATGATAGCTCACCACACAAAAGGGTCCTGGAAATGCCACACACACAGGCCAGGGGCGAGTTGGACAGCAGCCCAAACCAATCACAGAGCTCAGTTAACAGACATATGTCCGGCTATGTTCAATTTGTTTTTGTACAGCCCAAATCATCACTTACCTCACAGCAATTTACAAAACTGTTGATTTAACCAGCAGAGAAAACAGAGTGAAACTGGTCAATGGCATTAAAGTGCCCATATTATGCTATTTTCTGATCTGTTTTATAATGTTGTTTCTTCATCAAACACATACCTGGAGGTGTGTTTTGTTTCATTCACACATGTTTAGCACAAATCCTTCTTCTCTCAAACTGAAGACACTCCGTTCCACCTTGTGATGTCATGTGTTGATACAGGAAGTGCTCCACTGTGTTTTTAAACTCCATACCCCTTCACTAGAATCATTTGGATCATTTTAGCCCTGGAATTGCCAGTTTCTAATGAACTAAAGGTAAAAGGTAGCTGTTAACCTGAAAACTACAGCTTCATGACATCACAAGGTGGAACGGAGCATTTTGAGCTTTAGAGATGTAGACGTAATAATAATAAAGCATTACTCAAACATGTGTGAATGAAACAAAACACTCCAGGTATGTTTTTGATGAGGTAACAACATTCTAACATGACTTAAATCTCACAAGAATCTAATTTTGTGTAATATAGGACCTTTAACCAACATTCACAACCAAGCTAACAGAGCATGTCCTGTCCTTAGACCCTTCTTCTCTGCAAGGAAAAACCTGGACCAGTGAACCATGTCTGTGCTCTCGGGCAGGACACTTATCCCACATTATGAACTCACACCATCACAGTAGGTGGCAGGTTGAAACAGGGACCATGTGTCCTTACCAAAACCTTGGTGCTTTTCCAGTGCATGTTTAATATATTGGATGGGTCATGGGGCTAATATTCTAAGAGGGAATAAGATGCCTGATGCTGACAGATAAAAGCGAGAGCAGCTTTGTCTCGGTCTAAAAATTCAAATACAATATCATTAATGGACACACAAAGATATCAGTGCAACAGAGCGGTGTTTTCTCGCAGGCAGAAGCGACCACATAAAGGCTCTCTCATATCTCTTTTTACAGGGCGTGAATGTAAGAGTGTAATATGAAATGGGATAGATGGGAAATAATGTGGCAGCTTCTTTACACAGATAAAGAGCTAATGTGCTCCTCTAAGAGATGCGAGAGTTTGAACAAAGGCCCACAAAAGCCCGTCTCTCACTACCCAAAGAGCCCCAGCGTTTCAATGGAAAAGCAATATAGGAGAGGAGGTGTGGCAGCAGCTGAAAAGCATTGCCATTAAAAGCCCTTCTTGGCCTTCAAAATGTGCACATGTAAAAAAAAAATAAATAAAAAAAGAAAGAAAGAGAGGCAGCGGACAGTGGACAGTTCCTCTTCCTGTGGGCAGATCAACATAGATACACACTCGTGTTGTTGATTTTAATCCCCAAATCCACACATGGGCTGTTTTTAGCTGAGCCGATCACACACCTGTAACAAAAGCTGCTCCAGTCCGCCCTGGACGCCCTAGATAAAAGGATTTGCCTCCATCAGAGTAGTTTTATCATGACTCAGGTGGTCTTATGGAGTGATTAGAGTGGAGCTAGGGGTGGACCCTCACCTTTGCCACTGCTCATGGCTTTATAAAGGCAGAAAAAACAGAAAAACATTTACCAAATGCAACAAAGGAACATTGATGTGATTTATGCTAGTGCTTCCTTTAATTCTGCTGAAAATAAATAAATACTTTTATCTGTGCTTATGCAAATAATAAATAATTAACATAACCATTTATGTTAATGCTTCATTCATGAAATGTTCTTATAAGTAGATTTGTACTTAAGGCCTTCTTACAAACATTTTTGGCATTCACCAAACTTTTTCTTAAATTAAAATGCTCTTCTGGAAGAACAAATTGTATAAACAGAAGCATTTATAGGAAGAAACATCATACTGTTTTAGAATATTTTTACTCTGATAATGCAACAAAAAATCGAATTCTTCCATTGTAAGTTATATATTTTCTACAATTATTTCCTATAAACATATTACTATGTGATCCAATAACAGTTCTGAGGTGTTTTATAGATCATGTCCTCTATTGGGTCTAACAGACTTTATACAGGCTGCACTGCAAAAAAGCTAGGCCAAAACTTTTCAATTCAATTCAATTCAATTTATTTTTGTAGCGCCCAAAATCACAACAACAGTTGCCTCTAAGGGCGTTCCAAGATTTGGATGAGTAAAACTTACACACAGACATATCAAAACAAGAATAAACAACATTCATGTAAAGCAGCAAATGAAACAGCGTCCAGTCATCCCCTGTCCTTAGACCCTCCTTCTCAGCAAGGAAAAACTCCAAAAAACCCAGGGTCCTGGGAAAAAGAAGAAACCTCGGGGAGAACTACAGTGAAGGAGAGATCCAGTCCCATGGACGGACAGGCTATAGATGTCCAGGCCCGTGGGCAATTCGGTATAGCCACATCTACCCAGGTGGGAAGGAGCCGGGCGAGGAGGGAAGGCCGGGCGAGGAGGAGGAAGCCGGGCGAGGAGGAGGAGCGCCGGGCGAGGAGGAGGAGCGCCGGGCGAGGAGGAGGAGAGGGGTCCAGCTGCCATCAGGTGTCTGAAAGAGTTACACTTAAGATACAAACACTTAAATCTATCAGAAAATGACTTAAAAGTAGTGAAATTATCTGTCCATGTAACAAGATTATTTTACTTGACAAGTTATCTTAAAATAAACTACCTCTAGCCTAGAATCAAGCAGTCTCAGAGCTAGTAAGTAGATAATAAATCTGAAAACAAAATGAACAATCTGATATAAGTTTTAATATCTTGCAGTGAGCCTCAGTCTGTCCCAGCCCCAGTGCTCTCCATATGGGCCACTGTTACAGCCCTGCACCTGGTCACCGCGCTGGACTCAACACCAGTCTCACCCCCCATGTCCAGAGTGCACATGCACCACTACCCCCACTACCTCATTTATGAAACGTTTCATGAATGAGGCCCACTGTTGTCCAAAAATTACTAGTTCAGCCTTTGTACGCGGTTGTGTAGTATCGCTAATAATACAAAAACTGCATGTTCTAACATAAAAAAAAATAATAATGTGAATATTATATATATATATTTATATATATATATATATATATATATATATATATATATATACACACACACACACACACATATATATATACATATACATATATATATATATATATATATATATATATATATATATATATATATATATATATATATATATATATATATATACACATATATATATATATATATAATCACATTATTTTCAAAATGCATCCAATGACCATAGCAAACGAAACATGTTCCACTTCACTTTAAACTTTATTGCTGGATTTATCTGACTATAATGACTATAACTTTTCACTCCATTTCCAAAAAGTTTTGTTAGTTAGATGAGATGCAAGACTACAAAATCCTTTAATTCCACCAGACTCATTTTGATGTGGACGCAAACACACACTGGATTGTTTGCTCCCAGCTGCAACAAAAGGATGTGTGTCTTGCAGGGCACTTGCATCAGCCACGCTGACATCCTCGTATGAATGAAATGTCACTCAGAACAGATCATGAGCTTTGATAGCAGCAGTGTGCTCAGAATCAGGCCTATTGTATCTGTGTTAGGCCCAGTGAAGGTCACAGAGATGGAGATGATGATGGAGCCTCTCACCTTGTCAAGGTTGTTAGCACGTGCGCTGTTATCCAGTCACAGCTCCAATAACCAGCACACTTATGCAACCTGGCGATGTCACATATTGATTTAGTCCAGATTTAGTTTACTACAGGACACATTCTGCGTGTATGAGCTATTCTCAAGGATTAACTGTGTACAAGGCTTTTTAGAGGTGGTTTTGGAAGTAAAGGGTAAAACACATAGTCACAACCAAATAAAGGCCCTATATTACACTAAACTGACTCTTGTACGTTTAAGCAGTTCCCTCATCAAAAACATATCTGCAGTTGTGTTTCCTTTCATTTACACCTGTTTGAGTAATCCTGCATTATTAGCCTGTCTACATCTCCAAAGCTCAAGATGCCCTCTTCCACTTTATTATGTCATGTAGTTATAGTTTTCAAGTTAACAACAACATTTTCCCTTTTGTTCAGTAGAGCAATTTCAGGACTGAAATTATCCAAATGATTCTTGTGAATGTATCTGTATACCACATGGAACAGAGCGCTTTCTCTTCCACAGTTTTTCTAAGCTTAAAGGGTTTGTGTGTTAAACATGTGTGAATGAAATAAAACACAACACTGGTTATTTTTTGATGAGGAAACAACATTATAAAAAAAAATAGCCCTTTAATAAGAGACACACATTACATACTATACGTACATTAATGTCACAGTTTTTTTTTTTTTCTCTCTTTTTCTTTCCTGTCTTATTGTAATTTGCTTAACACTGTACAAGTATTCAAGTTTTGGCAGCCAACCACTGTCACCGGTTAACTGTAAAAACACAAAAAATAAGAATCACTACTAATTTTGGGAGAAGGGGTGGGATCTAATAAGTTTTACTTCTACCCACTCCTTTTCGGGCATGTATATATATGTATATATACGTATTTGTGTCCATATATCCATTCTTTTTTTCTGTGTAGCCTTGTTTATTTAAATTGAATGACATTGTACATATTCTGTGTACTACAAGTATCATATGCTCGAAATAAATTACTACTACTACTACGACACAGTGAGTGTCACCATTCACCATGTAACTGTACCATGATTAATAGTTTTTGTTTTGTATACAGTCAAACCACGACTAAAACACAAAAGAAACATTCATTACAACTATATCTCCAAAAGGATTGCAGTATATTTTGTCTTTGAAGTAAAAATATCTTGTTGAGAAGAAATAATGTACTGTGAACTGTGCTGATCTTTCTTGGTCTGGCTTCATTATGATTGACTGATCAATCTGGCTTGCCTTTTATCAAGCACTTATAATTACTGAGAGATACATTAAATAATTCATGTTCACACTGACCTAGACGATCAAAGTTCATGCATAGCAGATAGAGATTCTGACAGAATCATTTAGAGAAGATTAGGAGTGAAAGTAAAAAGTGCAGACCTTTGCTGCTGTACCATATCTCACAGGGATCCACGAGGATATGTTAATTGATCTTTTACTGACTGTTAATACAGGGCAATATATTCATGAACTGAACTTAAAATATTTATGAAGCAATAAAAATGTAAAATGACTGTTAGCCAAGTATCACGAATGAGCCAGTAGTCCCTCTGTTGCAGTAAAATAAGTTTTTGCAGTCATTTGTAGTTAACTGACAATTGTACCTTGGATGGATCAGACTGGATTATTGCAGTGAAAATCATTTCTGTGAAACTGCTTGGCAAAGTAGTTCTTCTCTTAAACAGAAAACACTCTGTTCTACCTTTTTATATATGTGGTAATACAGGAAGTATCTTTAAACTCTATATACCTTCACTAGAATCAGTTGGATCATTTCAGCCTTGGAATTGCTTTTTTCTACTGAACTAAAGGTAAAAGACAGCAGTTAACTTCATGACATCACAAGGTAGAACAGAGCATTAAGAGCTTGGGAGATGTAATACGGTTGTGTAAATGAAACAAAATACAATGTTTTGTATGACATGTTTTTGATGAGGTCGGTTGATAGAGCTGGTAAACTGGGCAGTACCTGGAGGACTAAAGAAAAGAGTGGGGGCGGAGTCTAGAGGTATAAGGAGCAGCGTGATTGGTCTAACAAGTATCCACACTTCAGACCCCGCCCCTGCAGTCAGGTATTTGTGATCAGAAACATCTCGTTGTAATCAGGACAGTCTTTTGTGATGTCAGCAACTACTGAAAATCGCATTGCATATTGGTTAGTCACACTTTAAAAGTCAAATTGAAATGATATAAACCACAGACAAATCCAGATATTCATTATAATTAAAGATATGTATAAAACAAAGCTGAAGATATTGTTGTTTTTTTCTCATATCCAAGTTATTTCCTCAGTAGTGCAGTGTCACGCTCAAAAATTGTCAAACATTAGATCCCAAGACTGCATGTCACAGGGCACAGTCATTATGTAGGTGTTGATAGAACCAACTGAATTATGAAACAGCTTAAGTGATGTATTTCTATTCACCTCTCTGCAAACACTTTTCTCTTTGAAGCTTTTCTCCAGCATAAGCCTTGACACTTGAAATCCAAACAGACACAGCTCCAATGTCAAGGATTTAAAACAGATAAAAGTAAATAAGGAGAGAGATATTAAAACTGATTCAATGTTATGAATAGAGGAAATGTGTCTTCCATATAGAAACAGGTACAAAATGGCAATACAATCTTCTGAAATGCAAGTGATTCTTGTTATAGTCTTCCTGTCGTCTTTAGCAAACCATCATTAAAAAAAAATAAGAAAATAAGGGGGAAAAAATCAAAAATGCTTTGGCATCTGATGTATTTACTTTCTAAAACTCCACAATGAACACTCACAAAAATGACTAGTGACAGCTGCTACCTCCTGCTCTCCTCTGCCTCCTATGACCTCAGACTTTAACCACAAGTGCCCACTTTGTACATCTGTCTTTTCATTCTTGCTTAAACCCTTTTTCACACCCTGTTTCTCTGTCCTTCTTTCACAAGGATCTTCACCTCTTTTCCACCCTTACATTTTTCTCCCACCTGCCCTGTGCTCTCACTACAGATCACAAGTCAAGATGGTTCTACAACACTGACTGATATGTTCCATTTGTTCAGATGCACAACTCTCTGTGGAAAAAGGGATCCTCTGGTTTTCCCTCTTTGAACAAATATTGTTTCCTGCCCATTATTTTGTTATGATGCTTTTTCCAAGTTGCCGCCTCCGTGGCAGCTGATACTAAACATGAGTGATCAGGGCAGCAGAGCAAGTGAATATAAATAAGCAACCACCAGCTGGAAGTCTCTATCCATGTTTTCATATTCTTCTGACGTGTAGAGCTACATCTGTTTGAAACAAAAACTTGAGACAGTTATTGTGATATTTCACTTACTTCACTTTGTTTAAAGCATTTTTAATTATTTGTAAGTGGACAGCATTCGGATACCTAACCATAAGACATGTGCAGCGGTGCACATAGGTTGCAGATATAGTGAGGAGCATAGCTGTCTTGAGGCACATATTCTGCCCCGTTGCATGCAGTAGCCTTTTGGGTTTTGTGCTGCTCTGACAGTGTGTCAGGAAGCCTTGTTCCACAGCTGCTGGCTCTCTGAGTGAGAAACCAGCCTAATGAGATCACTGGCATCCCATTCACTGAGGGTCAGTGCTTATTTCAAGCAATTCATTTTTAATTGGTCTCAAATCTAATTCATTTCATAATGTCAGCTCCTCTGCTGCTGGGGCCCCGGGGCGGTGGAGTGACACACAGCCATTCCCCTGATATTGTTTGCTTTGTGTGTTATTACATTGCCCCAAGTGATTGAGGATGTTTGTGGGAACCGTGCCAGTGGCTGCTGTTCAAGCAAGAGCACAACAGCATACTCGAGTTCACTGCAGCAGTCTGCACGGCTGCTACTTTCAAAGAGAAAAGATTATCCTCATCCTTGAGACAAATGCCAAGATTATTCTCAGTAGGAATGGACCCCTGGTTCTCAAACAAGCTTAACATTCCACAGTTAGTAATATTCTGTTTGGACTTGCATAAACTAGGGGGGTCTAGATCACAGGACATGACCATGTGTAATAGACAGTATAAAAAACATGCTATCGGTCTGAATATTCAAATGCTATTTCTTTTTTGGACACAAATTCACAATGACACACACACTTTTTTAATCCTCTTGAAAGACTTTGTGCAGTGCTCTGGCTTTTCCTTTTATCCTCCCTCTCTTGTGCATCGCTTTCATTCAATCTAACTTGTAAGACCAGCTGTGTCTCCTGTTTTGCCTCCATCAAGATGTCACTTCTAATTTGCTATTTGTGCTGACTCCATCCCTGCTAGCAATCAGTAAAGAAGACATCCATTACTCCAGAGTGTGACAGGTCCTCTCAGACTCCCGCCACACTCTAATGACACCTGACAGGACACAGGTTTACTAGTTAGCCAACTGACCCCCAGGGGATACACACTGGGGCCCATTTGGAAACACATCCTTAAGGCATACAAGGGCCGGACAAGCTACGGTAACGCAAGGAGTCCGAATGTGTCATGAAGAATTCAGACAGAATGTAGAATACATTTAAATGTTGAGCACTTGCATTTGCAATGACAATTCTCAACAAAATAGGACAAATAAATATTGCGAATCAGTAATTGACTTAAACATATTTAACCTCTGAAAAAAGTTTATCTCAATCACCTTTATCTGAACAATAATTGGCTGCACGCTAACTCTCTATCATACATTATAAATGGTCTTCAATTCTGCTAAAGGATCTTCAGGATACAGGAACTTCATTTCTAAGAACCTTGTGGTTATTGTAAAAGAAAGTGGCCATTTTTGTATGTTTGCCGAACAAGAGCATTTCAGGCTGAGAGGACCAGAGACACTGGTGGATAAATGGGGTAAAGTTTGCTAACTGTTTACAACAAGGGAGGAAGGCAGCAGACAATAGGTGCACTATTGATCACAGTGCATCTCCAGGTCAGCAACTGCAAACTCACATTTGTTCAACATGCTTATACACACACACAAAATATCAAGTCTTTACGAAAGTGGATTTAAATTAGGCATAGATTAGTGAAAATATTACATAAAAAACAACACACTGGCTGTCTTTACATGGATACCTCTGATCATGATTTCTGGAGTAATCATATTATGAAAATGACATGTTACATCTAATGTCAGTAATATGATTTCTTTCACATCTGTGCAAATTTAACAAAGGAAATGATGCAAAGAATAACTAAATAATGTGGTAAAGACATACATAAAAGAAAAATGTTTGAAACACTTATTTTAAAATTCATTGTACTTAGTCCCTCCTGTGGGCTCACCACTCACAGAGGGGTTCATAGGGGGGTCAGGTGCTATGAGGACTAGGCAAAAAAAGCGGTAGAAGATGGATGGATGGATGGATGGATGTACTTAGATTACTTAGATTCAATGCAATATTTATTCTAAAATCCACACCACATTCACACAAAAAAAATATCTAATTACTGAGTTAGCTGGCTATTCTAGTTCAGCTTTTTACTGGCCTGTAAATATAGCCAGTGTTTTGCCATTTGTACTTATACAGTAAAACTTAAAGGGATAGTTCGGGATTTTTGACTTGAATCTACTCTCTGTAGGCATTACTTCACACCAGTGCACCACCATTTGTCGGTCAGCCGGTCTCTCGCGGCTTCAGCTGTGTCTCCAACTTCAACTTGTACCACTTCTCTCTTCCTCCTCTCTCTCTCTGGCCGTTCTAACTCCATCTGGCGAATTTCAGCATCATTATATTCTGGTTCATAAAGATATCCCCTTGGCTCTGTGCTAAAGGCAATGTCTTCATCGTTGGTGTCGTAGTTACACATGTTGTTGTTAACTTTCCGAGCAGTAAACACAGTGAAACAGACACGGTGTCACCTAGCGGCAGCTCAGAGTGATACTAACGTCAAGCGAATCTGAGGTCTTTAATTAAATGTTGTGTTGACCACTTCAGATGTCTGCTGTCATAATTTTCTACTTAATTGCTATTTGTGCTAATTAAACCACCACCATCACATTCATTCATATGCACAGTGATGAATGATGAAGTGCCTTGCCCAAGGACACAACAGTAGTGCTCCAGGGTCCAAACAGCTAAAATGACAGTTAATAGCTGTGGCCTTTACAAATATTAGGACCCTGGGATTGGTGTTAATTTACAAAATGTCAGAAAGTGTACTCAGGTGTATTGTCTATTATATCACACAGCTGTGAGGAGCAAGCAGAATCTTTTTGCATCTACCTCAGGAATGATAAATGTGCTGTTTTTACTATTGGCCAATGAAGCGTCGTCTGCACATTTCTTGGTGCTTCAGACAGATGTGAGTGGATGAGCTGAACACAAGCCAGGACAATAACATTCACACATTAATAGCCCCATTGGGAGACAAAGATGTTCCACACTCAGAATACAAATCAGCAGTGCTTCTCAGGCCAATTACAATACAAAGAGTGTTAATACAAGGAGGATTGATCAATACAAGCGGCGCCATGAGGAGACACTTCACAGTTATGGCATTTCGTCTGAGTCATCTGTTGATGAATTACCTGGCATGTAGAAAATGTGTGAAAATAAAAGGCTTTTAGGTCTCTACTGCAATACACTTTTTACACTTTTTTTTGTCTGCTGAGGGAGAGCACCTACAGATCAACAGTTTTGTAAAACTGTAGTTATTATTATGGGGTATCAAAGGTATGGGCAGGGCTATAACAGAAAACTGTATAAATGGACATAACAAGGCCAAACAGGAAAAAAATATCCCCCCTCTTGCTGTAACTGCTGCAGTGAGTCTTGTCATTTTGGTCTTAAAATTACATTATTAAACATCATCCTGGTGTTTTTATTGTGCTATTTTGTTCATAAATCAATTCTTATTCCTAATATAGAATACAGCTCCAAATTCACCCCGTAACTGCTACCCCTGTGAGCTTCATTTGAGTGGAGTCGAACACCATGGGTGATGTCACACTCCCTTAGTCCACTTCTTTATGCAGTCATACAGTCATGTATGAGCCACATCAGTAATATATGTCATGAATATTCCAGTTCCTCCTACAATGGGTTGAAAAAGACCCCTGGTTGACTGACTGTAGAGTTTGTGTACACAAAGAAATGTATCCACCCCATAGACATGGTGTTGTATGATAATAATAGATAAAGGAGCATCCTAGTGATTATTATGGAAAGCATTTGTACAGATTTTATTAGGAATGGTGAAGCACTAAAGATAAAAGATCATTTAAGGCAAATGCATTCAAGGAGTTTGCTCAACTCTGTAATAGAGCTGTGATGCACTTGAAACATTTGCTCCAGAGATTGCTTGCTGGTACTGGTAAGAGATCAGATCAGAATGCAGGTTTCAGTTTATTACTTCGACTTGGTCATGTCAGATGCTAGATTAAGTTATTAAGAGTTCATTTCTAGTCCAGTCCATAAGTACAACATTGCACATCACAACTGTTTTATGTTTTTGTCTGCACTTTAACTCATTGTGTTCTTCACTTACTGAAAACACAGATGCCAGTGATCACAGCTGAGAAAATAAAAATATGAAATATTTATAAAATAATTCATGTGAATGTGTACTTGAGTGTGTGAATGTATTTATTTTTGCATAAATGGTAATGCACAGGACAACAAACCTGATTTGCAATCAAATGATTTGAGGGCTTTTACTGCTGTGTAGTAGTTCAAACAGATTCTTTTTATTTAGTTTCTAAACAGATCTCTCATTCTGAACAATTCTCCTTGTTAAAATTCTGTTGGTTTGACACAGTCTGCATATTTAATGAATAAAACATGCATTTTGATTTATCATATGTAGTAGAAAATATTGTTATATTTCTAAGTGTGTAGAATTCTTTGATTTAGGTCATATGGCTAAGAGGCTTGATGATAGAAAGGCTGTAGCACTAATATACAGTATATTCCACACACACTTTCCACACATATATCCACTCTCTTCCTTCCTTTGTGCCTCCAGAGCATCTCTCTGTTCCTGTCTCCCCAGTCGGGATTATTTACCAGTACATCCAGCAGACTCAAGCTCCAGCTCTACCCTGCCCCGGGAACGCCCGCAGCCATGCAGCAATCAAAGCCAGCGTCATCCTCAACCACCTGCACCCATGGGACCCTGCAAAAAGAAAGAGAGCACAGGGAGGAGAGAAGGAAGAAGTAGAGTAAGACTGTGAAACCGCTGGGAGTGAATAATGGCGGAAAAGTAAGGAAAGCAAGTGACAGTGAGTGAACAGCTACATCTCTGCATGGGCTTCCTTTAGGACCTGTAGAGACTCAAAGAACAAACAGAGGAACAGATGAAGACTGAAATGAGATTAGAGCAAGAAAATGAAACACAAAACATGAACAGAACATGAGACAAAGTGCATGCACCTTCAGAGATTTTAAATATTAGTGACAAGAATTGAGTCAGTGTTCCCCAGGCGCCAATATGGGGTGTGTAACAAAGATGCACAGGGTAAAGGTGAAATTGTCCAATGAAAATAATTTAATGGGAATTGGTGTTTTAAGGGACTGAATATCAATGATCCAAGTAATTCTGAGAGAAGAAGATCTGTCCAACAATAGTAAGTGCAAATCATGTTTTAAATGCAGTGGTGGAATATAACAAAGTACAAGTAGTAAAGTTAAGTTAAGTTAAAAGTTAAGTTAAAAGTATCTGTACTTTACGTTTACATTTTTAAGATGGTACTTGTTACTTTTACTTACACTACATTTTTTTTTCACCAACTGGCAAACAAAGTCCCATAATTAATAAACTTATGATGATCAACACCTAAACTATTCAATTTCACTGGGCTAGACTTAGTAATTTCAAGATTATTGCTTTAAAAATGAAAAAAAAAAAATAATAATAATAATTTGGGACATCCTGTATTAATCTATCTGTGTATTTATCAAAATAAACAAGAAACACTTTTACTCTTTAAGTACATTTTAAAAAGTGTACTTTAATATTCGATTTTTTCAGGTGATACTTTTACTTGCTCTGTACTTTTACGTAAGTGACTTCTTCCACCACTGCTCAAATGAAATGAAGATAGTGCTGAATTAAAAAAAATACAGGTATATCCAAGACTATGAGAATGTCAATTTATCAGCCATGTAAGAACCAATGGGGGAAGAGATGTAATAATGGCAAACAACAGGCAAAACTAAGAGATAGGCTTTACTTTTCCATCTTAGTTTTACTGCTTTCTTGTTAACCAATTAGCGCCTTGCAAATGACTTACGGTGTTATGGAAAGCACAACTTTTTACATGTAGGCTAGTGAACAATTTTAACTTTTTAACATTAATAGAGCAGGCTAGTTAGGTAGAATTATGCTCCTGGACTTAATTCAAATGCATTGTGTAAGTGAGCAAACATGTTAAATAACATGAGCTATTCTAGTGAAAGCCAACATTTTCTGTGTCTGCACAAGATATTTTAAAAAGAACAGAACAAAATAACAGAGAACAAAATAAACCAGTCCAGAGTGTTTTCCAGTGTTATGAACTGTTACAGCAGAGGGCATGTCTGCTGCACAGGATAGAAGGGGGAGGGCCAAAAATAGATGATGACATAGCTTATGGAAACTAATATCTCTCTAACATCTCTACTTAATGAACTGAAATGTCTTCACCAGTGGACCAAAAGTTAAAGTAGTATTGTACTTAAGTGTACAATTTTAGACATCTGTGCTGTACTTACACAGATTTTAAAGAGGATACTTTTTACTTTTACTTCACTACATTTAAGAACAGAGAGCAGATGACTGTACTTTCTTCTCCACCACAGGTCTGAAATCAAAGTATTTTTCATTATTGTTTGAAACCTGCTGAAAAGGCTGAGAAGTTTCTTTTTAAACATGTTTGGAGTTTTAGCAAACAAAAATATACAAATAAAAAATCTATTAAATTAGTCTTTATCAAAATCATTACATTTGAAGCTGTTTTACATCTCAAAATCTGCTCTAAATACTTATTTACTACTTACTCCTTACTCTTTAAGTACACTTTCAAACAGGCACTTTAATACTTAAGTCGATTTTTTTATGTGATACTTTTACTTGGGTATTTTTTGCTTCAGTATCTGTTCAAAATTAAGTACTTCTTCCACTACTGGTCTTTACATTACTAATTTCTCTTGGTGTCAATCTTCTTAAAGGGATAGTTTGGGATTTTTGACATGAATCTGTACGTCCCCATCAGCAGTGTCATGCATCAACACTGACTTACCTCCTGACAGCGTCCGGTGAGCCTAGTTCTTCCCCGTTTTCGGTGATATAGAGAGAAAATATTACCAAGCGATTATGAGGTCTGACTTTTTTTCCGTTCATGTTTTGTGACGCAAATGTATCACTCTTTTGACCACATATTGTTTTGAGAAGAAAAGTTCCGGACACTTTCGTCAGCACTGAAACCGGGCAAGAACTCGGCTCACCGGACGCTGTTGGGAGGTAAGTCAGTGTTGATGCACGACACTGCTGATGGGGATACCATACAGATTCATGTCAAAAATCCCGAACTGTCCCTTTAATATAGTAGGTCAAAACAGAATATATATACAGTATATAGTGTATATCTCCAGAAGTTAACAAATACGCTGCAAAAATTCAGCAGACGACTATTTTAGCAAACAAGCCCAACAGTTTGTCCTTCCCTGTGGTAGTAGCACTTGTAACTCCACTCGACTCCTTGTCACAGTCAGAGGGCCAACACACAATGGTCACGAAAACACTTTGAACATGCTTCTGTAAAAATAAACCTCGTCTGGGAACAGCTTTTATGTTGGCCTTGTTATGATTTCAGCTCATCCACCTTCTGAGAGCATAGTCACTGCACTATTGGTCAAGAGCTCTTTACACATAGAAATGTGTATTTTACCTTTCTTATTTGCATTTTAGTGCCTTTTATATTTGAAAATACAGTGAAGGGCTGTAATCACTTAAAGAAATTCTTGGTTGACAAAATATTCTCTTTGCACTGATGATGATGCTATTCAAGCAAGTGCTCAAAACTATTAAAGATCCTATATAAAAAAAAACTGACTCTTGTGAGCTTTAAGTCATGTTAGAATGTAGTTACCTCATCAGAAACATACCTGGAGTTATGTTTGGTTTCATTCACACATGCCTAAATATCCTGGTTTATTAATCTGTCAACATCTCCAAAAGCTCAAAAGGCTCCATTCCAACAGTGGTTTTCAAGTTAAGAGCTAAATTTTGCCTTTAGTTCAAAAGAGATTGGCAATTCCAGGGCTGAAATCATCCAAATGATTCTACTGAAGGTGTATGGAGTTTAAAAACACAGTAGAGCACTTCCTGGATTGGTACATGACATCACAAGCCTTAATATGCAGGGTTTGTGTATTAAATGTGTGAATGAAACAAAGCACAATTCACATTTTTATATAACACTTTTCCACTTTCAAGGCACTCAAAGCGCTTTAAAACAAGGAACCACTCACCCATTCACACACCAGTATATGCAGATGTTAGGTTAAGTGTCTTGCCCAAGGACACAATGACAGCACGACCGATGTTTGTCAGTGGAAAAAGGCTCTTACCAACTAACCTGCTGCCACTCAAAGATGAAGAAACAACATTACGGCATAACAGAATATAGATTAATATGGGCCCTTTAACTATCTCTTTGACCTGACCAGGCATCTGATCCAAACTGCACTCACAAGACTTAAAAGCTTAATTAGACTAGTCATTCACTCATAAATCTCCCGCAAACTCGCATCATTTCTCCTTTCTGATGTCATCAATATAAATCCTTAAAAGTAAATAAATAAATTAGCTAATAAGAATATTGGTCAGCTAAGATTTCAGTGACCAATTAATTAACTAAACAACTAAAGGTAAAATGCTACAATGAGACAATGGTGTCGAGGGCAGACACTTGTATCAGGGAAATATTGGACTGCCGTAGATGTGTGGACACCGTAGACTTGATATGAGACATTTTTTACTTAATTCAAGTGTCTGTGCTGATGAGATTGTTCTAATAGATTCAACATTTAGCTCAGAACTAGCCAATGTCTGAGTCTCTCCCACTTTGAAAAGCAGCTGTTTCATTTGCAACAACCTGTAATTACCACCAAGCTAGTACAGTTACAGTGAAAGTGCTGTTCACCAGCTGTAACAATGTCATTTCACAAGTTTTCACTGTGTTGTGTAAATCAAATTATATAGTTTCCCCTTTAATTAACCAGTTAATTATATCAAGGTCTAACTGTAATTTCCATTTAGCCTATAAGTATAACAGGACTTCAGCATCTTAATTAGTTTTAGTGTCTTTTACCTAAATGTTTCCAATCCTCTACAGAGCAATGTAATCATATAAGCATTACTAAAATCATTAAAAGCCTCTTTGAAGCAGCAAACATGGAACACATAATTATAGCATATGTAACAAAAAATATATAAATATAAACTAATTCTGACCATGTATGAGAAGCCTATGAAAAGAAGCAAGAAACAAATGGTTGCGATAATGAAGGAGTTTAGGCTAAAGAAGGGGAGAGGAGGGGGGTGTGATTGTGTCTAGGCCTCCTGTGATGTGACAGCCCCATAAACACCTGAGACTCAGTCGATGATGTCGTCGTCAGAGAGCGAATACGAGACGGCCCCGTTTGTGTCTCTCGTCTGGAGATAATGGTAATAAACAGCACCATCGATGAGCCTGCACCTGCACATGTGTGTGTGTTTGTGTGTGTGCCGCTAACATAAATGAGCTGCCCTCTTCATTCTGACAGGGCTTTATGGAGGGGCAATGCCTTTGTGGAGAAAAAAGATGGATGTATTTGCTGCTTGTAAACTGCATTGTAGTTTTTTTCATGTCTTCATTTCATTTTCCATCCAACTATGGGGTGGCACAGTGGCTGTGGTGCTCACCTATAGGTTCTGCAAGGTTAAGCTAAACTTTATTATTGCTTTATGGGTCAAATATATTCTCTGCATTTGACCCATCCTTCAATGCTTCTAGGTCAACCTGTCAGGAGCAGTGGGCTGCTGCTATTGTGCAGCATGTGTATTTAAACCGTGCATAGAAAAGCCCAGTCCTGGAGTGAAACCTACAACATTTTTGCTGTGAAGGTGGCCACCATGCCCCTGTATTCAATCACATACTGCTCCTGAAATGATCCACACATTTCATGCTTACTTTTGTTTTGTTGTTCCAGGAAGAGCATCTGGCTTAAAACTATGCCAAATCAGTACATAAATCACAGGAAGTTCTAAAATGCATGCCAGTACTTCATATTTGCCCAGAAAACCAGTGGTGATATATGGTATGTAATTCTGAATCATTCATCTGATTTTATCTGATGATGTGCTCAATGGAAAATTGCAATTTCAACGGGAGGTCTGATTTGACAAAGCTCTAAATGTAAAAGCCGCTGGTCACTACAGTTATTCTACTTCTCCAGAAGTGATTACAAATCAACTCTGCAATACTTCAAACTACACAGAGACCTCTCTCAGATTAAAAAGTAGATGGTATTTTAATTTATGTGTCATAGCAGTTTCCAATTAACTCAAACCCTTTCTAGGCTCATGGAGAGGTACAGGCAGACATCTGGCTGGACTGCCATATATTTTAAAACATATTTGTCAAATAAGGCATTCTTGTCAGGTCACTATCATTAATGTCACTTCATGATTTAGCCACTGGCCCTGAGGCCTATAAACCATACGTCTTGTGTCAGTGTCAACTGTCTGCCAGACTGCTATGAAGATTTGGAAAAATGAACAGATTATGTAAAGCATTAGATGGATGAAGAGAAATATTATTTAAT
The DNA here is from genome assembly GCA_034769755.1 of Odontamblyopus lacepedii. Taxonomy (NCBI): domain Eukaryota; kingdom Metazoa; phylum Chordata; class Actinopteri; order Gobiiformes; family Gobiidae; genus Odontamblyopus; species Odontamblyopus lacepedii. The sequence goes on along the minus strand of CM068349.1, from coordinate 20,581,702 downwards.
ATTATAGACAGAAGCCTGTAATGGGTCATTTAAAACAGACCTGTCCATGAGTGACATAATCAAGTGAGTAACTCCAGCTGAAGTCAAATAAACAAACCATCTCTTGATCAAGGCTTCTCAACTTTGTTATGGACCTTAGCCGTTATAAAGTTTTATCCAACTGCTCAAAGTTACATCAGTGCACTGAATTGGGTCATTTCTTAGATACATACTGTATTAAATAAGTTATAAAATAAATATGTTATAAATAAGTTATAAATAAATATGTTTTTAAAAATATATTTTTGTAAATAAGTATATAGCAAAACACAATTTTAAATAAAAGCCAAGATGATCCTGATGTATTTTAGAAGATATTGGTGGCCTTTGAGAACACAGATCAAAAAGTTTCTTAACAAGGATAAGGACCATGTATTGCCAACTGAACAATATAGTATTTTAAATATATAAATATACTGGTAATATATGCAAGTAAAGCCTGTGTGATCTAATATGTGCACTGCAGACTATAGGAATATACATCTTTTCATTTCCTAAACTGGCTTGCTTAAAACTAGGCTTAGAACCCATCACATAGTTCACTAACTGTCCTCATATCACCGAGCTAATCTCTTTTGTTGCTCTGTGTGATGTCATCGGGTGTCATTCTTTGTATTGACTGGGTGACACATTAGCCTCATGGAGGGGGTGTAGACTGAAGACCGTGCGTCTTGTTTTTGCTTCCTGCTTTCTTGGCATGATGCAATTGACATGAGGTGTATCGATCGAGCAATTATAGCAGCCATCGTGACAGGCTGGGTCGGAGGGGTTGCACAGGGGTAGAGCCTGTGTAACGCTCAGCAGCAGCAGCAATAGAGAAAGAGTAAAATCATTGTGTATTGACAAGCAGGGCTACAGTACAGTGGCTTCATCACATGGGAAAGGCCTGCCCCCCTTAACCATAGGATAACATGTATCAGCAAACTTAAGCTTTACTGGGAACATGATGAAATTGATCCTTGCTTCTCTCCAACTCTCCCTCTTGTTCATTAGTGTGTCTAACGGCAGTGCAATCTACTGGTACATCTGACTATTGATTCAGTCTGGAGTAGAGCTTGGCAACATGAAGTATAATGTAAACAAAGCCACAGAAGCAATGGTCTCAGTTGAAATGGGAATCAACTCAATGTTGGCTTTGCGCTGAGGTGAGAAACACTGAACTTGGTGATTTATACAGTGAATTATGGAGATCAGAAGGCCTGCAAAAGAAAAGCACAAGAGACTATGCACTGTTCTGCGTAAAAACCACAACCAGTGTAAATGTTTAATCCACCCTTCTGCTATTTCATCTTTACAATTTGCTGATGCCCAGTGCTTGACTAACAGAAAACTGCTGTCAAACTGCACAGATTATGAACAGATATTCATTATATTTATCAAGATAAATGCATGCAATAATGTGGGCTGTCTAATATTAAAGTATTTGGAGCAAAAACAAAAATGGTCGTTGAGTAAACACATATGAGATAAATAGGAGACACATCTGGGGCCGTACCCCAGACTTCCTCCAGAGTGGTACTGAGGCAGGGGGGACAGTGATGGATTACAGCCACATCTGGGCTGTAATAAGTAGGTCCCATATCCCACCTGCATTCAGCAGGAGGCAAAGATCCTGCATAATGTTTCCACGTAGAAGGCCAGATACCCCTGGCTGTATAATGCCTTGTCAGGGAATGCACATAGCCAAGTGGAAGTCTTGACATTAGAGGATTTACTGCCCTGAGAGCCTCAAAGGTGTTATGTGATTCAAAATAACACAAAGAGACAGTATTATGTAAAAGGCCGCAAAATTGGGGAGGCATTATCCTGAGAACCACTTTCTGTCTACTTAAGCAATTTATTACTGTCATGCATTTTACAGTAGACCAAAAATCACTTTAGCAGTTGTAAACACATCCTAACAGAGCTCATGCACTGATGATGAACATATAAGCTCTGGTGTCAGCGCCAAAGCAGCTACATAAACAAGAGTCGATTGTTGCAGTTCGATTCTCACATTTCCTCACTAAATTGTCTGATAGAGCTCACAACTGCAGGAATTTGACACCAATCAATATGACCACAAAAAGCAGCTAGTGAAACAACTCCTGTGTGTATCCTGGTCTCTTTAGCACAGGTCTGTTCTCATCAGTGTGCATCAGGCTTGTGTGCCACAGCCTTTTATTAGCACAAACACCTGGACACTTATTCCCCCACATTTATTAGGGGTTTGTACTGTATTTTTATACACGCAGACAGAATGGATTCTCTATGGAATGCAATCAGAATGTTGTGAAAGGCGTGGATTTAGGAGATCATACAAAACACGTAAATAGAATAATTACTTTTGAAAGTTTGATCTTGGAATACCACCATATATAATCTTCTATATGTTTAAACAATATATCGGGAGTGTTTCAATCTCCTGACAACAATGCTTGAATAAAAACTATACTGCATACTTTAAAATAACACAGCCAGAATCATATCCTTTCCTACAATACAATAAAAGGCCACTGTCCTCTACATTGCTAAAGGATCCCAAATATACAGTGTATATTCTTCCTCTGTGTGTGCCTCCACTGTGGGACATTCACGCTCCACCACACCGGACATTTGAAAAGCACTGACCCTTTACTGCTGCTGCCGACTGGAGCTGATGAAGGCCTGACGCGTGAGTGGAACAAAGGTTGGATTAATTAGCTCACAGCAGCAAGTATCCACAAAGTCTCATTGTAGAAGCATGCAGCTCTGACCTTTGGAGGTTAGGTGGAATCAGGGAACACTAGTTAGATCTGGAGAGGTCTCCTGAGACAGAACACTGGCATGTCCCCAGAGAGAACCAGACAACTTTAATGTTCTCAATTGTTTTATCCTTTCTGCTAGGGATAATGAACTGTGGTGTACGACAGAAGTGCAATAATAAAGACCAAGCACCAGCATTTATTAGAGCAACAAATCATCTAATGAACTGAATACAGAATCAATTATTATTTACACCTTTTTAACACAATTTTAGCAGAGAAGTCTTTACAGAATCTACTAAATAAATCAATAAAGTCATTTGAGGAGGAGAATGGGTTATGTCTATGTTTGCATTTGGGGGTTTAGCTAATACAGAGGCAATTTCGTTTTGCTGTGAGCACTGACTTCTCCAGACTGTTTCCAGAAACTGTTAGAGTTAAAAACAAACATCACATGTTAAAACTAATCTCCTCTCTGTTTGGCATAAAAGTAAAGCTATCAAATAAATGTTGAAGCACAAATATATTGCTACACAGACATACTGCGATAAATGTTAATATTGAAACTGCTTTTTGCCACTGACCCAATAACAATAATGCAAGATAATCACAGTAAACCATTTTTAAGTAGACAGTATCATTAAAAACTCTGAGCTGCAACAAATAAATAGCAGAACGAACCAATAATTAGTCATAGAAGTTATTTATTCAACTCTCTACATCTCAAATCTTATTGTATTGTAACAAAAATACACAAAATCCCCCCATTTTTACAAAGAAATGAGCACAGGATAAATATTGAGCCTTATTGTTCCAGCTTTCATGTATTGAAAGAGCACTCGATATAGTATTTATTGTGACAGGCCTACATAAAAGATACTGGCAGAATGAGTTCCAGAAAGTAAGATGTACAGTGATTGTTTATTACACTTTTTAATCCAGAAAATGCCTGTTTAGTTTTTATTGTGTGGGTGAAGACTCACTCTCTCCCCAGAGGTTTGTTAGGTAAACTCAATTGCAAGGAGAAGTTATGTCAACAGGACAAAGTTACAGCTGTGATCTTTGACACAAATATGAAGCAGTGCAGGTTGCTTCATTGCTTCATCATTCATTCATGGCAAATGAGTGAGCCAATCACAAAAGACAGTATGCTTGTCCTCTCTCCTTGGATATGTGTTCTTTTACTCAACCCATTTTCTGCTCTGCGCTCCATCTGGCCTGCTGGCTCCAGATGCAACTGCCAGACTTTTTTTTTTTTTTGATTGGACCATCTGGCCAACAGTCCGCTCAAGTGAAAGTAAAATATAGTGTTACTTCTTTTTCAAGCACATGTTAGAAAGGATTACTGTGCTAATTGGTATCACAGCTCAACATTATTGTGACAAACAGGAAAAGTAACACAACCTTTTACAAGAATGACCATTTATACTGAGGTCATCCGTTATGAAAAGTACTGGCTAATAAAAGCTATTTTCCCATTAACTGCTGTGAGTCATAAATGCTGCTGACGGTGGAATAAAAGTACCTCTTATTCTGATTATGTGCAAAGAAGAAAACAGCTTGATGAAGGCTCTCAATTCATTTCTCCTCATTTCCTTAGCAGTAAGTTTCATCTATCAGCATGTGTTATTTTTTCAACTGTGTTTTGCTATCAAGGTATCCATCAACAAAGAAAATGTCTGCCTGTCAACATATTTAATAAGTGTTCTCTTCGGCATCATAGGAGAAAAGCAGAGTGCTCACACAGCATGATGTGAGCTAAGAAAACACGTGAAATGTTGTTTTTTAAAAGTTATTTGAGCTAAATTTTCCCTAATACATACAAGCAAATTAGAACAAGAAAGCATTTTATTTTCTGAAAATCAGGAAATGTGCGTGAGCATGCTAGTTTTTATTAGATCCACCGTCACAACAAAACTCTGAAAAACTGTGAAAAGTGCATTGTGATAAATAGCTAGGATGCTCAGAATGCACAAGGTAAGTGAAGAATAAATTTGGACCACAAACCGTTTAAGATTAACTAGTTGTACTTGAATTGCTTTTCACTGTAACTGTTTAGCAGCAGTTTTTTCACTTTATGTTGTGGCTATTTCAAACATTAAAAAGGCAAGTGGATTATTGGTTGTGAGTTGGAAAACACAAATGACAGCTACAGCCAATTGTATAGAACTGAATACTACAGATTCTTAAATGCATTATCACCTGTCTTGAACAGGTGTCACGTAGACTTGAGGTTATTTGTCAATGAAGTCTGTCTGAGGAATGGCTGTGAGTAGCCGGCCCGGCAGTGATAAATCTTTTTATAGTGTTGGCTCCACATCACTGACAGCTCCTTACCATAGTGGAGTCATCATTTGTCCAGCTCCTGGCAGCTTCAGCTCAGACACACATCAACATCAACATAAGAAGGGACCAGGCACGGGCCTAATCACAGTGATGCAGCCTCAGACTATCCTGACAATACCTCACATTCAAACATATGTCCCTCTGTACCAGCTCCACCTGTGCTACACCTGTACAGTAGAGGCTTTGTTTTAGCTGGGGTACCCTTTATTATTCTTGTTAATGAGTACATTAGGATTACATTAAATTAACAACCACAACCCTGAAAGTAAGAATTGTTAACAGTGCTAGGATTGACTACACTTTTCTCTCTTATTTAACGCAGCTTTAAATCTGCCATCTGCAAGTTTATTTGATTTTTTTCACCAGTAGATGGCAGATGTGAAACCTGTCACCCCTCCCCTCACTTTGTTCCTTTGTTCAGGCTCACCTGCGGGCTCTTGTCATATTCTGACAAGCCAAAGTGGGCACACGATCACAGTAACATAGATAGCATCTAGGGGTGATGTGTGAGAATACAACAGGGGTGGGTAGGTCAATTTAATAACAGATGGTAGCTTTAATGCTGTAACTTAAAATGTCTATGTCTGTGTAATGTGTTAGAAATGTCTTAATAGTGCACTGGTCATTGCATCCATCTTTTTTTCTTTCTTTTTTTTTCAATCTCAACTCCTAAAAATGAATATATAATTAAATAGTCTTCATTAGAGCATATATCTATTATCATATTCATTATATGACATAGTATGGCATAGACATATAGGCCCATGTGAAGAGGAAAACAGTGCAGATATTACTTCAGTGTTTTGCTGTAAACATACTGATTAGTGCTCTGCTGATAAGGTGATCATCTGCAGCCTCCATCTCTCCAGAACCAGTAGCCTTCAGGACTCAGGGGCAAGCAGGTCAGATCATAGCTGATGCGTCTGACCCATCTCACCCTCCACATGGCACAGTTTCTCCCCACAAGCACAGTTTCTTTCCCTCTGCTGCTGGACTCAGGAACGCTTTAAAACACCTTTCAATTTAAATAACTCAATAGTCTGTACCTGCACTTCTAGTTTTGCAGTCTTATTGTCCATTCTGTGATTTTTGTACTTATATTCAAAGTCTATTTTTATTTAACATCTTGTTTTTGATGCATACTCTTATTTTATCACAGTTTATATTTTACAATTATTATTCATTGTTTTATGTTCACTGACAAACTGTTTTTTTGTTTTTCTTTTTTCTTTTTAAATCTCAATTGTAAAAAAATATATAAATGGGTTTGAGTTAAAGCTCAATTTAACATAGAATAAAACCTTTACATTTACTTTTCCCTATGCTTTTACCAGTTTTTGTACAGAGATATGAAAGGTAATATGTGTAGTCACTATTTTTAGTGGACAGCACATTACAAATAATATTGTCTGAGCAGACAGAAGATAAAACGATCAGTTCATCTCCAGCTCTCATATTAGACACTTATCTCCAAATGTGCTCCACAAACAGAAAAAAGTAAACCTGAGCCCTAAATCCCCTCAATAATCTCCTGACAAAATATTGCCCCCCTGCAGTGAGCGCCCAGGCTGTACTGTTGTGGTAAATACACTTGACCAGATAAGAGCAGAATGTGCTGTGGCCGCCCAGTGTTGAGACAGGCTGTATACCCACACAGCCTCCTGAAGATCTGGGGACTGCAGCTCCACTTTGTGAAGAAGAAGGAGCCAAGAGGAAAAAAACACACCACGAATACAGTGAGATCAAAGCAGAGTGGCCAAACCAATCAACTGTGGAGAGATGGGCACAGTGATGTAGACAGATGGGAAAGATATGGGAGTCCTACATGGGAGACTCATTATTCAGAATAATTTCATTATTGCATTTTACTGAATTTCTATCAAATCAAAGTTTTAAAAAATAATAATAAATGTACAAATGTTACAGAATTAAATTAAATCTATTCACACATACATAAAAATCTAAAAAAAAGCAAGTCAGCACTAACCATCTGAGAAAAGAGTTTCAGAGAACTAAATTTATGCTGTTTAAAGTGCCCTAACAGAAACAGCACTCCATCTCATTTCCGTCGTCTTATTGGTTATTCCTAGGGTCTAATCAGACACTTGACAGTCTTTGTCCACAGTTTGTGTGTTTGTGCATTAATTGTGTGGATGCTCAGCTCTCTATATGCATGCTCACACACACTTCTGATAGCTGATGTATGTGAGCACAAGCTCTCCTTATTAAACACGAAGAAAAACAGTTGCTTGTTTGATTAACATCAATACAAATTCTGCTTCTCATCTAACTAAAGCTATGGCCACACTGTGTTTCCTGTCTCTCTCAATTTGAATCTCAATGTTCCCTCCTTTGCACTTGGCGGCATCTTTAATAAAGGCTGCAGCTTGTCGGCGAGGGTGTCCTGTCTCTAGTGAGATGGTTAATAAAGCAGAGATGCTCTGCCTACATCCACAGGCTTTGAGAGGGAGGGAGGGCTACACTGGGATGAGGACTATTATTCAGTCAGGAAAAACAAGGGGCTTTACATGGAGGCTCCACTGTGAGGAAGTAGCGCTCAACTTTCTCCCTGTTCTTTTTTAATGTGTTTTTCCCTTGCACAGTCTAATAGCTTCCCTGGACCCAGACAGCTTCACATTAATTGGCCAAGGAGACGATGCCAAGGTTATTCTGCTCAGGTCCTCTGGCGCTGCCACTACCAACTCAATATAGACCTTGAAGTTGGCTCTTATTCCCTCTGTCTTGTGGTTCCTCAGCTTTCATGCCTTTCTCATATACCCTTTTGTCTTTGGATTGTTAGGCCTCTCCAGTCTGCAGCTGCATCTTCTGCTCCTCACCACTCTCTTATTCAGCAAAGTCTCTATTTGCTTTATTCATTCTCACAGTGCTTCATTCCTCCTGATACCTCCATCTAGCGCGCAGCCTATCCTGTCAGAAGCATAATAAACAGACCTTCACAGTGAGCGGCTGCTTATTTAGACCACTGCCCAGCAGGACGGAGGGCCAAACCAGCACTGTGGGGCGTCTGCACCTCCTTCTACAATCCACAGAGCAAAGGCAGAAGTAGAGGGCTGAGGTCAAAGTCTCAGCCAAACAGCTCACTTAACATTCAGGCCAGTCTAACTTGTTTCCACCCTAAACAGACACATCAGAAAAGTGTATTTGATTTTATTTGTGATCCATTTATACAATCATTATGAAAGCTAACTAAAGTTCTGTCTAATTTCACATCAGATGTATGACATACATTTTATATTGTAAATACAATAATGTGTACACAGTTGTTTACTTCTTTGTTGTTAAGCCTTCAAGACAACCTGCAAATGCGAGTGGATACAAGAAACGTACATGTGCATGAAACTGTAAACCTCCACAGTGATATAAACCACTGTAAAGTGCTGCTCTGAGTGGACCTGAATAGGATAGCCAGCCTCTCAGTTGTCATTGGGAGCAAAATGCATGAAGACATCTTTGAGCTGCCCTTTACCCACCCTCCAGATCAGGCCTCAGAGGAAGCCTGACTCATTCACTTTGTCCATGACCTTGAGGTTGGCTCAAGTGTGCAGAGACAAACAATAGACTCCCCTTTCCCTGTTTCAGGTCACCACCCCTGCCCAGACTATACACAGCTTAACTTCTATAAATACACCTAAACACTGTATAGAAGCTACTTACATGTTTGGTTATATTTGTCAAACTCAGTACATATCAACCACAGCTGATACACCACAGCTTTATTTGCAGCTTTAATATATTCTACCACAGAATTTCAAATTCTCTTTTGCCTGATAAAAGGAATTGTTTAATTGTTTCATTCATCTTAGTATGCCCAAATAATAGTTTTCTCCAACTATAAGACAAAACTTGGTAGCACTCCCAGGAGAAATGCCATACTATAGGCGGCTGACAACTCAATCCGCTTATAAAGAGCTATAAACACATCAGCCAGTGTCAGACATGAAACAAGGAGTGGGGCATCCCCGTGGTGTACACAGTAATTCAGTCAATCTAGTTTGAAGTAGTGTAACACTTAGCCTGGTGTTGAGCTCCAGAAGAAAGACAGCTATCGATCAGCAGAAATGTTGTCAGATGTTTGAGGGAGTCCTTCCCGGGAAAGCACCATTAACGAGGCGCGCTCTCCTCCCTCCCACAGCAATGCTTGATTCATTGGCTTTCGGACAGGAGGGGAAGAAGAAGAAAAGACGTGCCACGCTAAATGTGTAGTTTAGTGTCACAATCAATGAAAACGGAAAGAGGATGGTTATACCAAATAGGTCCCCGAGCAAGCACAACCTCCCATGCGAAATTGTCTTTAGAGTGCACTTTAAGAGGCTCTACTGAAAACTATTCAAATATTTTAAAGATGCAGCATGTTATTTTTCTGGTGGAGGGTCAGCCAACAGACACCTGTAAATCAATATGCAAGATTTATTACATTAATGCCCCCAATGCTGTGTGGAGATTCATGGAGATTGGTTCGGTAACGGAGGCTTCAGTGTCTGTGCAAAAGTTGTGTGTACAAATAAATAAGGAATGTAAGTACAACCTCCTGTAAAACTATGATGATAATAATGGGTTACATTTGTAAAGCTCTTTCCTGCTTAAACACCAGCCACAGTATGATTATAGTGATAATTTTATTTGTCAGTTCAGTTTTAAAGTGCCATGTTAAACAAACATTCTCAAATAAGCCTAATGCTTCAATTACACATCCATGCAGCGAACACAACATTGTTGCAATAATTATACTGTGAATATTGTTTGGAGTGTGCTACAGCCTCTCTGAGAATAAAATGGTTCTTAAACCAAATGTTTGAATTAAATATGAGTTTAAATAACAATTCCAATTTTATTGACATAAATGAATCACCTTTGAACAGCTAGTGTGCCTCAGTGCTTTGCTAGCCACTGCATTGTGGGAATGGTAAGTGGAGGCTGATGTACTCTGGTGGCGGTGTGGATTTGTCAGGAAGGAGGACACACCTCTAATTAGTTTGTGTCTCTGGGGAAGGGAGGGGGTCCAACACACTGCCTCCTAATGAGTGCACTTGAGACAAAGTTAAAGCGCCTCTACACAGTTTTGCCGCTACACTGTCTCCAGTTTGTCCCCTAAAGGCCCTCTGATTTTTCACTATGTCATGAGTTACTTTATTGTGCTCTTACCTCGACAATTATGTATTGGCTTTCAGGTCCCCCACTGCTCTGGATTAACAAATATCATCAGACGGCCAGGTATTGCAGACATTTCACAAAAAAGACATTGCAGCAAGAAAGAAACATCAATATGGAGCTTCTGAGGAAGAGAGGGGCTTTTATTCTGGCAGCAACATCTGAACAGTGCTGTGCCACGATTAGCCTCCCAGTTTGAGCCGGAGCAGCAGGATCATCATGCGTTTGACTCAAGTAGGGAAGAAGTTTGAAGAGCGACTAATCATTGGCCCCCCGCTCCTGAGCAGAAGATAGCTCAGTGGGCCAAGTTATGTTGGGGTTTGATTAAAGAACGTGTCTCATTAAAAGGTTCCCTCCAGTTACTAATCAAAGCAGTGTCGATATCTGGGAATTAGCTCACCAAACACTTTTGGCCTGCTGATTTTCACTCCTCAGTACTTTTGCTTACTATGCCTCTTCTCTCCCACCGCTCTCTCACTCTCTCTTTTCTCGTTCCTCACTCCGTTCTTCCCTTCCCTCCTCTTTAGCGCTGCCACGGGCGTCGGCCTGTTTATTGCTGCTAAATTAACCGCGAGAAGGAAGTCCCAATGGTGCTATGGTGCAGCCCCACTTATGTAATGTGCTAGCTGCTACACAGCCCGTATCACAGACAGGGTCAAGGTTTCCAAATTACAGTTCCAAATGATTTTATGTGTTCCACCTATAGTTCACAAGGCTTGGTCTTACAGCAGTATAGAAGTTGGCTGCAGGTAACTCAATAGGGCAACGCAAATTATATGTCTAAAATATTATTCAGTATAAAAAACATTATTGAAGTAATTGTTTGGATTACTGATGCATGTTTTCTGCTTAGCAATTCACATCAGCAAGTTCTACTAGACAGAAAAGTGGACAAAAATGTCTTGAGCAATGGCTTTTTTTTTTTTACAAAATCAAAAGGAAAAACTTAACTTATTTGTTATTTACATTATGCAGAGTCTAACAGAGTAATCATCATGGCCCTGGACACTGGAATATATGATATCAAGGTTCCAAAGAAAAATAGAAAAATAATGGGCATTGACGCATAATTTTCTACATGTGGCTATATGTGGCCATACCGGCTTGTCAAAGCCTGATCCCGTCAGATCTCAGAAGCTCAGCAGGGCCGGGCCTGGTTAGTACTTGGATGGGAGACCACTGGGAATTCCAGGTGCCACACCCAGGTCGTCATTGAAAATGAGAATTGGTTCTCAACCGACCTACCTGGTAAAATAAAAGTTAAATAAATAAAAGAAAATTCTACACAAATCTCAAAGTTATCAGCACTTCCATGTTGGTACAAGTTTCACGCAATGGTTGGAGTGCAGTCTGAATTCAGTTCTGCACCCCACGCCACGGTTAAATAAACAAACTCTCCCTGTGCCACAGCCATTTTGACCATGTCCTCTTGTGGATTTTTATCAATCCGTCTGTCACTGGCTGACCTTTCGGATGTATTCAATAGAACATTTTATAAAGCTCTTTTTATGAACGTGCCCTTCAGTGTGTGGTGCCTGCAGAACAGAGCATCTCCCTCCAGTGTCCCCTTTATCCCTGTGCCATCTCTCCCAAAGTTTGTGCGAGGCCTGGGCCCAGCGTGTAGTGCCACATTCATTGGGGAGGGACTGGCAAAGACACGCGGACACCACTCACTGATCTATGCATCCTTTTGTGTTGCCACTATTCAAGCATTGTGTGAAAGGCTACAAAGGTTTCCATGCTTCACACTCTGTTGGCTAAACACGTCAAAGCGCTCTAGACTGTTTGCTCTGTCCTTGTGTTTGTAGAAGCATCAAAGGGAGAGAGCTGCAGCATCTGGAACCTGCTTCAGATATGGACAGTTATCAGCGGGGAGTGCAGAAACCAAAAGTCTTTTTTTTTTTATCTCTATCCATATAACCAGCAAATCCTGATGCATCATCATCAACAGAAAAATACAAATATGAGAGTTTGGCTGTAAAGAAACTCATCCTATTGACAGCTATTTTACACTCTGATTATCTCAAAATGACTATCCGTATCAATGTGCCTTTGATTCATATCTAAAAGATGTTAAGGTATACTTTATTCGGTGTACTGTCTCTGTATTTGTGGTACAGCAGGGACCCACATGGGTTGTTACCAGATGCTATCTCTCAGCTACTGGTTAACTCAAAAATGATATGAAATTAATTACCTTTGCAGAAATAACAATAATATAAAGTTAAGAAAAGAGCAGGACTAATAATTCTAGTACAAGTATTTCACAGGTACTATATAGTGCTTAAATATTCATAGTGGGTTATTTTTCTCAATAATTCTCTTTTTCATATTTATTGACCGTTGTTTGACCAGTCCTTAACTCAGAAATGTTCTTGTTGTAAGACTGAAGTCAAGTTTTTTATTTATTTTTTTATTTTGTGAAGTTGTGAGTTGTGGAGTTTTATCTGCGCTCTCATCCATGTGACATGATTTATGTGTGAGGCACTGAGAGTAAATGTCCTGTCTGTGACCTGCATAGCTCTGGACCTGAGAAACAACCACAGACATGATGCAGTATTGTCCGACCACAGGCTGCGCTCCTCCATACTCCTTGCTCTATTTATCTTCTGTGGTACATGCTGTGACGCACTGACACGCCTTTCACTGCTCCTTTTTTCTGCTCGTTGCATCCACACAGTTTGCAACTTTTTAGTTTCCAGTTCCACTTCACATTTATGTAAGTAATTTATGTGTCTCATCATATTGATAAATTGAGAAACTGGAAACACAAAATAATGACCATGAAAAGGCACAAGGGAGTTAAATTAATGCACTTTAAAACCAGATGTAGGCGTTACCAACTGTGACATGCAACCATTAGTAAATTCACATCCTCATTACTGACTTCGGTGATGTCTCTGACTAGTAATTTTTTAACTTTTTAAGATCATCACAGTCATAACGTAATGTAAGTGAATTTTTTGATATGTGCTCCTACGGCTGAAAAAGGTGAAATATATGTGGTTGTGTTCCAGGAATTCTTTGCTTGTGACAGGACAGATATACAGTTGAGTAAAACACTTCTGACTCCGAGTTGGACAATTCTCACATGTTTGCATCTCTCCAATAAGACACCAAAATCTAAAAATATGTTCCAGTCAAATGTGTCAATTACCAGGCTCCTGTCTAGATTTAAGGCATTCTGGGTGCCTCTCCGTGACAACGAGTAACTGGCTGTGCTCATGTCAGGGACCTGTACTCATACTCATATACTGCACAAGGGTCCAGACAGACAAGACACAACAGCTCTCAATATGAGTTCACTTGTTGGTCCAGGAAGCAAGTGATAAACTCCAGCCAGTAAACAAGACTGGCTCTCAGAGGCAGAGCAGGGCCTGCTGTTGGGTAAGAAAAGGTCAGACAAATAAGACAAGACACCTAAACAGAAATAAGTCATTGGAGAAACACTATTAGGGCCTAATGTGAATAAAACATGCATATCTCAGAATTCACTGGACTTTTAATTACTCTTTGCTGAATCAATCAATCAATCAAACTTTATTTATAGAGCGCTTTTCATACAAAAATTCAACACAAAGTGCTTTATAGTGATTAAAAAAGAACAATCCCACATTTCCCCTCCACCTTACAAATCTAATCTAAACACATGAATCTAGAGATTACAATCCCACATAAAACTGAACTAAACAAGTGAGTCTAACTGTGACATAACTATCTTTATTTACGACTAACTGAAACAGGAAACTATGAGATTACTACCGTGACATACTATCTTTTGTAACTCTTTCTATCTCTATACTATCTTTCATAACTCTCTATACTAACTATAATAACTATAACTAACTACTACAGAGAAAAAGAAAATAGAGAAAGAACAACAATTAGAACACATATATACATTATGACACAATATTAAAATTATGACATGATATTGCAGGAGGAGGAGTCAGGGAGGTGGAGATAGTAAAGTATGTTTGATTGTCTGTTGATTGTAGGCCTAGGTTAAAAAGGAGATTATAGTACATATATAAATAAAATATATAATAAAATACCGGATACAGTACAAGATTCTTCTCCTCACCTACGACTCCCTCCACGCCCAGGCCCCTCAGTACCTTTCAGACCTGCTTCAAACCTACACACCCTCCAGGATACTCCGCTCCTCCTCTTCCTCTCAGCTCACCGTTTTATTATTATTATTATTATTATTATTATTATTATTATTATTATTATTATTATTATTATTATTATTATTATTATTATTATTATTATTATTATTATTATATAAAAGTATGTTATAGTATACTTTTTAGGTAGATTATAAATTTTCATCCATAGGACTCCAATGGTAGGCTACTGTGTGCATGTCCTGGTCATCATTTTGACACGTTAGAGGGAACACTGCACTGCAATCAAGTAAATTTGATAAAGTGCACAATGTATACAGCTATGCACAAGAAAATCAGCAATTTTCCAACAACAGACATAACGAGGTAACAGTAGGACATGCCCAAGTTTTTATCTCCCAACGATGAAGCAAGAGAAACTGATACTAAAAAGGAACTGATACTAAAAATAAAGCTCTGTACTCACTGTGTCCCTTTATTCCAAATATAATATTGAATTGCATGGGTTAAAACATTCCAAGTCAGTAAGTTTAAGTCAAAAATAAAGTTTCAAGTCACAACTACTACTTTTAGGCTACTACTAATAATAACTCTTCTTCCCTTTTCTTGGCATGCTGAGTGGATTTTTACATTACCTTGAATTTTGAGATCCCCAGTTTGAATATTTTACCATTCTGAGACCAGTGCCTTATAGTGGAGGGAAAACTCTACTAGAGGTTCAACTTATTGGAGAATTGTGCCACTTAAATGAAGCAATACAACTGCCCCATCTAATAGGCCTTTATGTTATACTGCCAAAACTAGCTAAGAGGACAACCAATATGAAGTGTGCATGAGGTCAGCAGCGATCTCTTATAATCTTCATTGTGAGTGTGAGTTTGTATGAGGTCATTTCTGCTCCATGTGTGAGTGAGGAGAGTGGAGGAGGCAGCAGATGCACAAAGTAGGGAAGTGACAAGAGGCGCAACAAAAAAGCACATGAAAGCAGATTAGGACAGATAGTGGTGTCAGAGCTCATGTATCCAGGTGAGGAAATGATGGGGAGTGGCAGACTGTGTGTAAATTACTGGCCACCACGCTGAATATTTATGAAGCCAACCGGGGCAAAGGCAGAATTTAAAGTCTCGACACAAAATGGAGAAATGGTTAGAGGGGGAAAATTGGAAAGGACAGAGGATCCACCTCTGATGGATAATGACAGCCCCAAGTCACAGATTAAAGCCGGGACAAGTGCTTCAATGCTGTGCAAAGCACCTCCGAGTTTTTTCTCAATGAAAAGCATCAAAGAGATGTGGGGCAGGACCAAGCTGGAAAAGATCAAATATGATTTCAACATTAGGATGATGTTAAAGAGACAAAAAGTACAGTTTTATGGTGATTCTGTGAAGGAAGACTTTCCTACTGATACAACTGTCACTGAATAAATAGATGCTACCTCCTGAAGATAGTGTTGTTTTGAGAAGTGTGTTTGCTGCTTAGTGATATCTATTATTTACAGAACTCAGTCATCTATGACATCAGTTCAGTAAAGATGAGTCATATTCGTAATTACATGAAATAAATTATAGCACAGTATTCATAAATATATTCAGTATTGCTCACTCAGTGGGTGTATAAGACCATAGAGTGGATTCTGCAGCACACGCTGTGGCACATATAGCTGTATAAAACTAGAGCAACGTGTCCCTGTGCAGGGAACTCTCCTGGTCTTGGAGAGAAGCATCTGGACAATACTGTCCCAGAGGCCACCAAACTGGCAACTGACTGAGACATCCCTGCTGAGTGTGAAACAGAATATACAGCACAGCACAGCTCCCTGTCCAGAATTACACATCAGTCAGGCCACTGGGGCCGAGCGCACGTCCAACACTGCGATCTAGATAGACAAGGACAAAATTAGACAGTGGGGGAGGAAACTTTACCAACTTTATATGAGTTTTTTGCCACAGGCTGTCTATATATTGCAGAAAAAAAAACTTTATAGTTTTATTTTTTACACCTAACATGTACAGTAGGGGTAGGAGAAGATTTGAGATTGATTGGGTCAATGAGAATGAGACAAGACAAGATTTTGACATTATTTATAAGAAATAAATTGTGCAATCTAGTTCACAATTTGGACCTCATAATTTTTTTTATTCAAATGATTTAATATTTGTACTGTCATCGTACCTTTGGGAACTACAGCTTC
Source organism: Odontamblyopus lacepedii (assembly GCA_034769755.1). NCBI lineage: Eukaryota > Metazoa > Chordata > Actinopteri > Gobiiformes > Gobiidae > Odontamblyopus > Odontamblyopus lacepedii. The sequence goes on along the minus strand of CM068349.1, from coordinate 20,565,104 downwards.
TCAGGCTACAACTCACATAATTATTTTCCTCATGTGTACACAATCTTGTGACAGTTTCATCTTGTGAGATCTTGTGGCACAAGATTTAGTCCCATCCCTACAAACAAGCAATACCAAAAAACAAAAAGTATACAGTCGATGCAATTGTATAGTCAGACCAAAACAGGTCTTTTCATTCTGGTGTTTCTTGTGCAGCAGTGTTCATGTTAATTATTTTTAATAAGTTGGCCTTGGAACAAAAGCAATGAAAAAACATGATATTCCCTCACCCCTGCTTGACTGAATATGACAAATACCAAAATTAAGAATGCCACATTTAAAGCCTTTACTAAAGTACAAGTATTTTGATATACCTCAGAGTAACTACGCTAATATGGCTTCTTATTCCTCTAATGCAGTCTCCTTACAAAGATAGAATGAGGCCAGTGCAGTGCAGAGCATGCGGAGAGAAGAACCTCAGCTTTTGTGTTCCTGTCCCCTCGGAGCTGCTCCTGCAGCGCTGCATGGAGGCGCACTGTAGGAGGTGCACTACAGGGGACATCACAAGAGCCTCTTTAAACAGTGCTTAGTCAGCTCCTTGTGTCATTAATAAGCCTATATCACAGGTCCTGACTTTATAAATGAGCCATCTGCACTCACTTGAACAACAAAGGTCAGAGAGTCAAGCATCTCAACATGGTGTTACATCAGCTTTTACGATTATTGTTGCTGCGTTCTGGTCCATTTACTCCCAATCCTCTGATGTTTATTACACTTCATGGGATTTTTGCTTCATGTGTCATACATATGCATATACATATACATATACATATACATATACATATACATATACATATGCATATACATATACATATACATATACATATACATATACATATACATATACATATACATGTACATGTACATGTACATGTACATAGACATGTACATGTACATGTACATGTATGTATAGCCTACGTATACATAAACAGAAGAGCAGTACTATTCATTCCTAGATTTAAAGCCTAAATGCTTTTCCTCTACCTGTCCATCAAGCTGAAAGAATGGAGATGTTATTACTTCACCTAGAATGTTCCACTGTATGGCATTAAAACTATCACCATGGAGACAAGCTGATGATGCAACCAGGCCAAGTTAGGTCAGATTTATGGAGAGGCGACCATGCTCACAGTGAATTGATTGTCTGTAGGTGTGTTCATTCACATCAGTGAGGCACTACTAAAACTGCAAAGACATGTCACTAAACACTGCACATGTAAAACATGTGAGAGGCACAAGATTCCACTCCCCTGTATGTTTGATCTGTCATTTATTCATGCTGAAAACACATCAACAATTCCTTGTTTTAATTAAGAGACTCTCTTCAGTCTAACGCTGGTGTTTAGAAATCGTGTGAGCAGGATGCAGAAATATACAAAACGTCTGAGAATAAGATGTGCTCACGTCACTATGGTGCTATAAATGTACGCCTGAATTAACTCAGACTAAACATGATAGGCTACTGGGTGAAAAGATGCATCATACCATTGGATTAATTTTTTGTGGAGACAGTTGTTCTGCTCTGAGAAGATTGACAGTAACCAAGGCAAGCTGACAGTATGCCCAAAATCCTATGTAAAACCTCTCAACACACCACAATGAAACGTAACACAACAGAATATGTGACAACACTATGTCAGGGAGAAAATGGGATATCTGCTGCAGCGTATTTTTGTGCTCTTATGTACAGTATGTGTCAGACATTGGGGGACAATGTAAAAATGATATCTGTGACTGAAGGCACACACAAATAAGTCAGTGTCAGAATGTGATTTTACGTTTAGCACATTTATTCATTGTCATGTTTAAAAGGCCCACATTACTCTGTTTTCTGTTCTCTTTTATAATGTTTCCTTGTCAAAAACATACCTGGAGTTATGTTTTGTTTCATTCACACATGTTTAATACATAAACCCTGCAAATTTAGGCTGAGTTTTTGAGTTATTGTGTCTAACAGAAAACGCTTTGTTCCACCTTGTGATGTCATGTGGTAATACAAGAAGGTGTTTTTAAACTCCACACACCTTCACTATAATAATTTGGATCTTTGACAAACTCTACTAAATTAAAGGTGAAAGGTACCTGTGTACTTGAAAATTACCACCTCATTACATCACAAGGTGGAACAGAGAATTTTGAGCTTTGGAGATGTAGACAGACTAATAATGCAGGGTTACTCAAACATGTGAGAAATGCAACTTCAGGTATGTTTTTGAAGTACAGTGATCCCTCGCTATAACGCGGTTCATCTTTCGCGGCTTCACTGTTTCGCGGATTTTTTAATGCTTTTTTATTATTTTTTTTTTTTAACAGTGCATTGTGTTCTGAATCCTGATTGGCCAAGGGACTGTAGTCTAGAAGTGATAAAAGTTGACTGGTCTTTCACTTAGACCAGGGGTCGGCAACCTTTAACACTCAAAGAGCCGTTTGGAGCGTCTCCCACAGAAAAGAAAACATGGGTGCCATAAAGAAGGAGGAAAATAACATAAGGACGACGGGAGAAGACACCTGCACCACAGCCTTCAGTAGAAAAAGACGCTACAGGAGTCAGGAGGAAGAGGCTCAGTCAGAGGGACTGAAATACACGTGAGTCACAATGTCCAACCTTGTGTTCGTATTCATTAAAATTATTATTTTACAGCATTTTTTAAAAACTATCATAGTTATTTGTAAGAAAACGTTTATATTTTTAAATGCTTGAGCCTGAAAACAGGATTTGATCTTTGGTTTCATTCTATAGTACAGTATTGTATTGTATAATAATTGTAAAAAATAAAGCTGATACTTCACGGATTTCGCCTATCGCGGGTTCTTTTTGGAACGTAGCCCCCGCGATAAACAAGGGATCACTGTAATAACATTATAACATGTCTTAAAGCTCATAAGAAGCAATTTGGTGTAATAAAAGACATCTTTGTAACTAGAATTAATAAATCATCAGTGTTGTATTTCTGGCCCATTAATATCAAAACAAACATGTGGCCTCTGTTCTCAGTAACCCCCTCCCCTGAATGACACTTTGATAGAACTGGTGCTTACAGGAGGTTGGGAATAATGAAGCTACAATATCTGGGTAATTATAGCAGCTTGATGCCGACAGTGGTACTTAATATGTTTACACCACAAAGGCCTGGCTTCTTTGTATTGAGGACTGTTTAGTATCTCATGTTTACACTCTAATTTGAACCATTGTAGGCAGTTCATTTTTTTAGAAGTGTGACATGATGGATGGATTAGAGAAAATGGCCACTTTATTAAGCCATAGTAATTTATTGTTGTTGAGTTAAATGGGACATACAGTGTAAAATCAACCTTTATTAGCTTTTAATGTTAGAATATTCTTTCATTATTACCTTACTCAGAGTTTTGATTTGATGTGTGCATATTTGAGTAATCCTTTGTTTGTTTTCACTTGCCCCTATCTCCGCCCACTGCTCTGTACTTTCTTTAAAAAGCAAAATCTCATACACAAAGGGCTTTAAAATGTCATGTAGTAATGTAAATGAAAACTGTTTAAAGGGACATTGTGTAACTTTTCTGGTGAAGGGTTAGCCACCTGCTTGTTTCCATAGAAATGCTATTGTTTTGTTTGGAATGCCCCAGTATGCTACTAAACATACCCATCTTGCTTTTACTCAACAGCATGGGTTTTACTGACCTAAAAACTTGCAGTGAGTGGGCTTGCCTCTCCACAGATCTGAAATATAACTTGGCCCTGTGGTGTCATCTGCTGTCTACCTATAAGTATTGTATATAATGAGTGTACTGAGTGTAATGCCATAATGTGGAACATTCCAGGTAACATCTCCATGGAGAGAAGCAGGTGACGGACCCTCCACCAAAACAACAATTTAAAATGAACTAAAATAATGATTATGTATGTTTGATGCTAAATACCTGTAAAAGAAGATTATATGCCCTCTTTGTAAGAGTTTCTTTGTTAGTTACACTTTGTCTGATGCCTTGATTGCCACATGGATTGTGTCACATGGACCCTAAAATGAAGACTTTACAGTGTACGCTTCAGGCCTTATTCCAGGGAGATCTTTGCCAGCACACAAAGACAGACAGACAGACAGTGACCTGAGAGAATTGCGATAGCAGCAGCCTGATCCATTTTCCCTGAGTATGTGCGCAGTGCCAGGGTGCGCTGTGGTGCGTATTGTTATAGGAGATGATTAATTAGCTCCCTCCCGTCCCAAAGGTAATAGTGTGAGTGTGATGCCTTAGACTTGTCCATGCATTTGTGCGTTGAGCTGTCGGCATTTTGTCATTGTTTCCTCAATGCCTGACATGAAAGCCACTCGGAGAAGCCTCGCGGAGCCTAACTTTATTCGAGGAGCCATTCCCACAGGACTTTCTTTATGAACAACACATTAGCTCTGAATACAGAAACACTTAAGTGGAGTTTCAAAACTTTTAGCACTCCTGTGTTAAGCACCAGAAGTTTGTGTGAGTGGCTGATGTGAACTTTTGTTTTATATGATTCACGCAAGATTGGTGATACCATTTTTACATTACATGAATAGTACTGCAGAAACACACACATGCACACTTATTGGGTTTCCATGGAGGTTATATTGGCTTCCATTAATTTCCTGGAGACTGATCCTAACCTTAATCATACTTACCTAAACCCTAACCATATCTGAACATTAAATCATGTCATTCATCTAACAATAAATATGCATGTAATGGAGACTTGATTTTTGTTCCCACCAGGCAAACATGAATTGAAAGTGTAAACCAATTTTAGTCCCTATAATGTGATAAATACCCACCACACACACACACACACACACACACACACACACACATGCACACACATGCTTACACACAGCAAAGTATGGGTACCTTCAATAAATCCATTGTTTAATTGTTTCTTCGTGAGTTCTGTATGTCACAACTTGGTTTTGTAAAACTGAATTTTAGTGCAAGTGTAATCTATGAAAGCACATGAGCATAAAATCTGGTTTAGTTGAAGATGTGTGTTATTTAATCATTATAAACCAGTGGAGTGTTTTATCAAGTCATTTCACAGATTGCTGTTTTCCTTTCACTCTTGTTAGGTTTCATGTATTTTCCATTGAGCTGCCTAACAGTAATAAATGAAAGCACGCATTACTTATTCTCATTAAGCCATTAGCTGAATTAATAGACCTAAACGCTTGTATTTGTGTGAGCAGATAATTGTACTCTCACAGTTACATGTACACTGATACAGCACAGTATGTATGTAAACCATAGAAAAAAGAAAAAAACATTTGTTCATGCATCACACTTAAAGATGAAGTATGTTACCTTTTTGGGGGAGGGAGGGCAGTCTGTGTGCCGAGATGTTATTGCTGCAGATGTTTCACAATGTCACCAAGTTACAGGTCAGATCTGTGGAAAGGCAATAGTAATAACGCACATTTTTAAAATTATTTTTGAGCAATGAAAAAAATGCAAGATTGACATGTTTAAAGGTTCTATAGTACACAAAACTGGCTCTTGTGAGTTATAATGATGCTCCAAATCTCAAAACGCTCTGTTCCATCTTCTGATATCAGGTAGTGGTAGTTCTGTGATGGAAATTTCTTACTTTGTCAAGCTAAAGAATGTATTGTTTGGGTTTAGATAACTAGTAACTCACAAAGTGCTAAAGTATCTCTGTATTCATGATCACAGGCAGTGGTGTGATCTGCTGTATCTGGGCTTCTTAAGACAGGACATTATGTTCAGTCTCTATCTATCGGGGTTAAAACAACAGGTTGTTGTTTTATTCATTTTCATCATTTAGCATTATTGGTACACTTGAGTTCATCTAATCGATGCCCCAATTTAACCCAGATAAATCGTCTCCTTTTGAGAACTGTTTAGATATACTGTAGTATGTTTTACCTCATGTTGATGTTATGACGTTTGTCGACTGTATAAGAAGCCTGTTTTTGTTTTGCCATTCATTCAGATTAGGGAGAGACGGACCTTGTGTGAGGCACAGATAGGTTTCTTTTTCATTTTCTCTGTAATTGTGCACAATTGCTTTAATAAATCCAGACTCTTTGATTTAAGACAACTTCTGCCCAGTTTTTATTCTTCTCAGATTTAGAAATCCACAACAGTAACACTTCCTGTTTTACCACATGACATCACATCAAGGTGTTTTTTCTGTTTGAGAAAAAAAAAAAAAAAATCCTAAATATGCAACATTTGTGTTAAACATGTGTGAATAAAACAAAACACAACTCTGGGTATATTTTGATGATGAAAAACATATTATGGATAGAAAATAGCATAATATAGAATGTTATATGTCATATTGTGGAACATCTCAAGTAAAGCAGAAACATCCCCATGCAGGTGGCAGACTCCATCAGAGAAGTTACATACTTTAATGGCACAGACTATCACAGACAGACAGCACATGTATATGGTGATATACTGTACACGGAATATAAATGCCACTGTAATCTCTTTGAACTTCTCTGAATCACATGAACTTCTCTGCGTCCATCTAGCCGAGGGGAGCTAACTGGTCTGAGCGGGGGATCGATAGCACATGTGAATGCCTTTCTTAACTCTTGCATCACATCCTCCACTGCTGTGATGGTATGCTTTTACTGCCAGGCCTTTATACATGTTCAAAGAATATACACACAATGAATTCAAATCACTGTAATTTATTTTGTAAGTCTAAATAGACTTGTGAACTCTAGTATTTCTGTGTGTGTGCGCGCCTGTGTGCGTGTGTGAAATAAGTCTAAAGCTCCTTAGAAAATATCCTCTCATACAAAAGCTTAGCCCTTTGGTAATTGCCGGATTGCGCCGCAGTTCAATGGTGTCCTCTCCTTATTACAGAGTGGCCTAAATGACTTAAACCTTTTCCTCCTCTAATCAAATAATTGGTTGGTGAAGATAACCAGGCTCTCTGATAGAGACTAGAGAAATCACACCAGCGGGGCCGCAAATGAAGAAATGTGTCCTTGGCCCCACTTCTCAAAGTCAGTTCCCTCCAAATATTTCTCTGGAATGCATCGAAGCCAGAGCGCAATATTCAAGTTTTTATGAATTACTGGATCATTTACAACTGACAGCAGAAGACAGTCACACAGACAGACTACGACAATGCACCGCTTTGTTTGTGGTTGCTATACACTTTCAACTACTGATTATATACTATATTTGGACGTTTAAAAGGGCCCATATTACTCTGTTTTCTGATCTACGTTATGATGTTGTTGCTTCCTCATCACAAACATACCTGCAGTTGTGTTTTGTTTTATTCACACATGTTAAACACACAAGTCCTGAAGCGGAGTTCTTCTTTCAAATGGAAAACACTATATTCCACCTTGTGATGTCATGTGGTAATTCAGGAAGTGCTCCATTGTTTTTTTTTTTAACTCCATACACCTTCACTAGAGTCATTTAGATGATTTCAGTCCTGGAATTGCAAATCTCTACGGAACAAAAGGCAAAAGCAGTTAACTTGAAACTGCACCATGACATCACAATGTGGAACAGAGCATTTTGAGCTTTGAAGATGTAAACAGACTGATAATAAAGGATTACTCAAACATGTACGAATGAAATAAAACACAACACCAAGTATGTTTTTGAAGAGGTGTCAGCATTATAACATGTCTTAAAAGCTAACAAGAGTCACTTTTGCAAAATATAAGTTATAAATATAACTTTGAAGTTGATGTTATAATTGAAAATGTGACACAATCAACCATAGGAGCCATGCTAGATTAGTACAACCACTTCATGTCAAAAAGTACATATCAATAGTTGAATATGTATCTTGTTACACCGTTAATTCCTAACATGCTCCGTATTTCGCGTATGACTAGTTCTCATTCTGTAAACGCGTTGTTCCTTCCAGTGGAGGACAAATGGCGTGCAGTGTCAGAAAGTGGCACACTGGTTGGCGACTGACGGTGGCCCAGTGTGTAATGAGGGACTGTCGCTGAGGCACTGAGGGGAGACAGGGTTGACACGGCCGCATGGGAAACTCATCTAAATCACATTACCAAACCCTGCCCCCGAGCCTTGTATGGATGCCAGATTAGCCCGCACGGTCATAGCTGTCACCAGGCCCGCACTCGCTGAATTTCCGTCTTTTGTGGAGCTGGCGTGTAATAAACATTGTAATCAGGCCCGTGAAATGTGCGGGGGCTTTACTGTGAATATGACACCAAAGGGAGGAGCGCTACTATCGTTGTCTGTAATGTATTTTATAGAGAGTGATGGTGCTGCTGTCTCATGCTTTTAAAACAACTTAATTGGAATGTTTATTAAGAGATAGAACGACTCATATAAGAAGAGACCGACACAGTATGCTATACATTTTACTTAGATCAGACACATAGATAGATTTCCCATACATTTTTGTATCTTAGGAACAGCGTGGCTTGTTCTTGATATTGAAGAATGATAACTTAACTTGCCATTTTGCTCATGTATGTTATTTATGGATTGCGCTGAAAGTCCAGGAGACATAATTGTTAGACAAACTTTATTGATCCACAAGGGAAAGTATTTGGACACAGCGGCTCACATATTGCAATTAATAACAAAGAGCAAAAATATAAATGGTACTAATAAATGCAATTACTTGGTCTATGTTTTTAATTGCAAAGACATTTTTCCTTTTCTTTTCTCCAATAAGTGAAATGAAAACTTTTTACTAGTCTCCTAAAAGCTTTCCTATGTAGCAGTTTGACTCTATGATGAGGTAATTTTTTCTTCTATGTGGCTGAAAGTTTCTAATGTTTTTGTGTAAGAAACTTTTTACATGCTTTAAGTCAAGACTTTTCTAGGGCTGTGTGGGTGACTACCTGGTTCCTTTTCAGCTTTGGTGGTTATTTAATGTGTTCCTGCTGTCATTACTTTTCCTTTGTTTCTTTAGTAATATTTTTCACCTTACTAAGTTAGATCTGTTTTCTTTGTTATGCCGGCCTTGGCCACCCTCAAGTCATTCTGCTCCATCATTTTTACTACCTTGTAAATAAACACCTCTGCAGTTGAGTAATCCATCTTTCTGGCTGTGGTGAACCTGAGGAAACTCATATTGGCCAACACCACACAGAGTTTCACCCTGGTTTTGTCTCCCTCATCATCCATAATATCTGGTTTCTCTTTCAGACTTATTTTATGCATTAAGGTAAAAGGAAAAACTTTTTAATAGAAGTACATTACAAGTACATACAATTATGTTTTACTTTATTTAACCTTTACTAGAGCATATTTCTTCAAATATGGTTTTGAAATTTAGAGTTGAAGTGAATTTAAAGTAACACCATGCAACTTTCTGGTGGCAGCACATCATCTGCATGATTCAGTGGAAACTGAAAGCTAAAATCATACTTTCTCAAATATTCTCCAAGTTTTGTCATCCTGTTCAAAGGACCATTTGAGACAAGCAGCAGGTGGAGGCCCTGAACATAATACCTGCCAAACTTAAAAAACTGAAATAACTTAAAAAACGGAAATGATTTAATTGCAAACTGAAGTAGTGGGAACACTTTTTATTAATGTATGTTTATGCTTTTTTCTGCTTTGTGTGAGGGACCAGGTAGGCAAATTAGCCCTTGGCTAGATGGCCTATAGACATGGCATCAGTTGCTGTTGTAAATATAACAATGCCCTCTATTCTCTCTTTTAGATAAACAAGTAAATACATTAAAAAAGTTATGCAGTGGAACTTCAAACTAATCCAGTTACAAAGAGTAACCAGTAGTAAAATGTATATTCACTAGAGAATCTATTCTTATTAACAAAGATAGTGACCACTAGGGCAGTTGTAACTTCAAAAATCTCCATTGTCTTTTTGGTCTTCATTATGTTTGATTATGAGACACACACATACGCATTCATCCATTGGCTTTAAATAGAGCTGTATATTTTTTCATGTTTGTGTTCAGACTAAAAAAACTGAAGCACATGGTGATCCAGCTTAGCATAGCATTATTTGGTGTAATTTACTTGTCACTGCCTTCTCCCTTGGCATGTGGCAAGTTAGAGCAGCAATTACAGCCTAAGCATGGGTCTACAGTGGCATTTATATGACATTAGTGAGACATGCTCAGCTTACAGTGTCAAACAGAAAAGACTGGAACCAGACAGACATTGGCCCCGGAGGCAAAACAGCTTTGCAGAAAGAAGATGGGACATTAAAATACAGCACCAGTTTCAGCACTGTGATAACATTAACACCATCCAAATTACTGACTTTCAAAGTGTCATAATAACCATGCATCTTACACAAGGCAAGGACTCTGTTCAGAGACTTTTTCAGAGACGCTGCTAAACTATAAATACTGCCCAACAACAGGTACAGGGCACTCATCCAAGGATCAACATCTTCACAATAATTCAAAGGTCTAAATGACAATAATAATAATAGTTTGCACAGTACATTTTGCATTAGCATAAAAGGATCCAAGGTTTTTGTTTGGGTGTGTACAAAGTATAATTCACTCTGTAACTTTTCCAGACGAGTGTCGCCACCTGCTTGTCTCCATGGAGATCCTCTTGCTTTGACTGAAATGTTTCGCGATATGGTATTAAACTATCTCTGGGGAGACAGACGACACCACCAGCCCAAATTACAGGCCAGATCTGTAGAGGAGTGAATAAATAAATAAATAATAATAAATAATTAAATAAATAAAATGAAATAAATGCGTGATAGATATGTTAAATGTCATATTGTGGAACATTCAGGCAAACCAACAACCATATTAGACAAGTGGTAAACCCTCCAGAAAAGTGACATAGTGTCTTTTAAAATTGAAATGCACTTCATCAGCAAACCCATATTTATATATGTCAATAGCTTCACTCTTCTATTCTATTATTTTTTCTGAACTGTGTTGGAATTCACGCAATCCACATGCCCCGTAACTGAATTTTACACTTTCTCTTTCCTGGGAACTTATTCTGACCTTTTTGTCCAGCCACCTACTTCATATTCATTAGATGAGTTGCACAAATTCACAGATGGGAGATAAACAGTGTAACAGCATTATATCAAAGTGTCTTTATGCTCCTGACAGCTGCGCAGAACCAGCAGGGGTTAAGTACACTCCTCAACAGAACTTTGACAGAAATCACTATGGGAGAGTCCTGGGTCATCCACTTCCTACAGTCAATCTTTGTAAAGCCATCCATGCTACACCGTATAATGTTTTACTGGTGAACACTAGTCAGTGTCAGTGGTTAAGAATAGAGACAGCAAAACAGATTTGTTTTTTTCTTTTCATGAATTTGTTGGAGGCAAATAAATACAACCGACTAAATGGATATTGATCACATTTTACTCAAAATACTGCAGCTTTTGGATGCATTTAGTTAGTGTATTGAAAGGAAGGTGATGGTTGGGGGCTTAAAATACAACAGCAATCCATAATAGAAAGCTGGTCATAAAGTTTTGCCTGAGCCATGCAAGTGTAGGTAATTTAGATGTCAAAATCTACCCCTTCAAAGCCCCATCTTTAGTTTTTAGATGAAGACATTTATTAGGCTTCTGTCATGAGGATGGCCTCTCTCTTCACCTCCATTCACTTAATTCCAATGAAGGTCACTGAAGCCACTCTGTCTGATTGAACAGACTCCCATTTAGTTTGGAGGCTCGTGTGGGGAAACCAGCTTCCCCATGACATTTAAGTGGGGTTTATGAAAGCCTAGACACATATACCTGGTGACTGGTGTTAAGTGGAGTGGAGCCCACAGGAACTCTGCAGGTTCGGGCCCTTTGAAGCTGACAGGCCTGCTCCCTCCTGGCACGCCATGACTCCACTCTCTGCTTTGGAGGTAATTTATGCAGCTGAATAATTAAGGGCCAGTCAGCAGCAGAAAGCATGAATAGCAATAAGCTCAGAGGAAGACTTCTTCAGCTGCTTGGACTGGACTGCCCAGAGCTCACCAAGGCCTCAGATTTGTATTATCATTGGAAATGGGCTCTCCTGCTCTCTCCCAGCTCATTGACCCTGCATCATCCGGAGAGACACCACTTCCACTCCCCAGGAATACCTCATTCAGGAAGCCAAAATCAAAGAAAGCTAACTTTGTCAATATTGTTTTTGATGTATATTTTCACAATAAATGATAAAATAGCTGGTTGTGGCTAAATGTGAAAATAGTTGTATAATAAAAAGATAACATTAGACATTGTACATACAGTTGTTGTTGTTGTTGTCATAACTGTTGTGAATCACTTGTGGTCGGTTCATCAGCATTTGTACTATAAACCCTGATCCTATACCCCATTTCATCTGATGCTCTAATAATTTCTGTGGTCTATTCATTTGACCATTGACAGTCTTGAAATTAAAAATCTTCACAATTCTGTCATGCATCCACCACATTCTCTCTGACCACTCTGGCTAATGTATGCCATATATACTTTAGTGTATTGATATTGAGCTTGCTAGTGGTCATGGAAGTTTTAACCAACTTTTCTTTTGGTAAAGTCCTGGATGTCATCACTCGATCTTCTCATTCATCTCCCTCTTGTGCTTACGTACTTACATCAAGTTATAGTAATATGGGAGCAGAGATTTTGAGCTCTGATGATATGACCAAAATATTGTCATTTCCTTTTTTCTTATAGTTAATATTGAACGTAAATTTGACCTAAATATCTCCCTTACTGGTGCACCATGTAACTTTTTGGTTGGGGGCCTATCGTCTGCTTTTTTGTATGTATTGCTGTGCCTGGAATGTTCCACAGTATGACATTAAGCAGTTCTAACATATTCATTCATATTTATTCAATTACAGCTGTTGTTATAGCTCAAAAATACCTCGAAAAACAGGCATTCTGACTGTGATCGGGGTTACCTTTCCACAGACCTGACCTGCAACTTGGTCTGGTTTGGTTTCCATGACTATAGAAAGGCTTAAACATTCCAGATGAAGCAATAACATTTTCAAGGCGAAAAGCATCTGATGGACCCCCCCCACCAGAAAAGTTACACAGTGCGCTTTTAATTAGGAACAAAGATACAATGGGACTGGGACATTATAGTCTGAGTTTCTCCACAGTCAGCCTTTGTGGTATCAGTGTGTGTGGTGTTAAACTGGTACATTAAGCAGAGCCCCAAAACAATTGTGTCTCTCTCTCTCTTTGTAATCGTGTCCACAGTGATAAGCCTGTGTCAGCACTATAATAGAGTATGGAGCTCAATGGGACATGAGCACAATTAGGTGGAAGACAAACACTACAGATGCCTTCTGACCCTACTTCATTACTGTGTAAATGGAACCATTCCACTGTGCTCTCATGGCCAAATACAAAGACACTTGTTCTGTCTGTTCTGTACACATTAGCAAGAACTCATGCCAAATAACTACTTACTCCAGCTCCTTGTAAAAATGTCACGCTAACAGAGGACACATTCAAATATCTGCTAACCACTGCAAATGAGGATAAACTGTCTCAGGCTAACGTTCATTAACAGCTACCAGTGAACATCAGATAACCAAAACGCTATTTAACCCAAGCAAACTGCCGAAAAGAAAGGCCCACAATGATCCATCCACTGATGTCATTACTGGTGAAAGATTGGCTATTAAGACAGACAAAACTTTCTCTTATCAAAGTTCTTCATTTTGGTTTTGTAAGAAATCATATTTGCAAAGTCTTACAAGTAAACAGTATGTGAATGACTTAAATTGACTTCATTCAAAGAGACAAGGACATAACACGGTTGTTTTGACACTCACTGGCTGCAGTTACGCACACTCTTCTTCTGTTATGTGATTTTTTGAGTTGTAAGACTATTAAAGTGGCATGTAAACAGTAAAATCATCTAATTTCTTTCTGACCATGGTCTCAGATTTTGGAGTTTATTTAAATAATCTTATAAATCAGATAATAATCCAATTTTGGTGTGCATGTGAACACAGCCAATGCATGAGGTCTAGTAAGGCCTAGTAGAGGACCCTAGTTTGATCAAATGCATATAAAAGAAAATGAAATGACAGATGTTTTTTATTGAAACAAAACAAAAAAACTAAATTATTTAAAAAGCTAATTAAAAACTAAATGATTTAAAAAGCTAATTTTCAGGAGCCTATGACCAATATGAACATTCATGGTCCTGCTTAGGTTTTTGATTGTGAAGAGTGACTGAAAAACTGTTGGCTAATCCTATCTATTTATGAGTATATGTTGTGTGTGAGACTTGTTTAACAGCACCAGTTTATATAAATTTTTTGTCAGTCACTGGCTGAAAGTGCTTTGGTGGCTCAGTTCTCCAACTTCACAACACATGCTAAATCTTCATATATTAGACTGGAATAGACTATGTGGGCAGATAGTGGCTTGACTGTTGAAAGCGCAGCTGTATATGGCACACAGAGAGTCACCCGCACCATGGCATTTTAGGGGCAATCTGTGGTCACTTCATAAAAGTCTGAAAGGCCGAGGGTCAGGCAGGTAATAAAATGAAAGAGGCTTGTGCAAACTCTAGGTCTATCCATTTCATTTATAGAGGAAAAGCACGCCCATATTACATGAAAGTCAGGACTATCAAAAAAAAAAAAAGATTGGGGGTAATGTCAAATTTCATAAAAAATGAGGAGCAAGTTTAAGTAGACCCTTGCTTTATTAGGGTCTTCTTAAACTGTATAAAGAAGTGGGCAAAAGGAGTGTGACCTTACCTTAGTTCTAGCAGTTATAGGACCGAATTTGGAGCCATGTTCCATTAGGAAAAATAATTTATTTAAGGACAAAATAGCAAAATAAAAACACCAGATTCATAAAGTGGGTTAATGAGAGTATTTTAAGACCAAAAATTACGAGGTTCACAGTTCACAGGGAGGGGGCAACGTTTTTCAATGGAAAGTTAATTGGAGCCAGAAGCGTGATGGTTAGCGGGGTAGTTATGTCCATCCATCTTCTCCCGCTTAATCCAGCTGGGGGCAGCTTGCTGCCCAGTTCTCATAGCACCTGACCCCTCCTATGAACCCCTCTGCAGGTGGTGAGCCCACAGGAGGGTGGACGTCATGGTCCTTGATGTCAGTTCATAAGGGTGCGGGCATGTTTTTGAGTTGATGGGGGGAAACCAGAGTGCCTGGAGGAAACCCATCCAAACACCGGGAGAACATGCAAACTCCACACAGAAAGGCCTGGGCGACCTGGGGATCGAACCCGCATTCTTCTTGCTGTGAGGCATGAGTGTTGCCACTCAGCCACCGTGCCGCCTAGTTATGTCCATTTCTACAATTGAGCATATGAGCATAGAGCTGCTCTCACTGAATTGCAACATCACCAAAAAATCAAGCACAAAGAAAACATCAGATAAGATTATACTTTTATCACCATATTGCCCAACACTAACGTCATCTCTGCCTTTTTTGGGGAAATCTTCAAAATAAACTTCAGTAAATCCAACCAATCAAAGCAGAAGGCATAATGTTTTGACTGAAGGTTATCTTTTCTTTGTAGAAAAAAACAAAGGCCCTCAGCAATCACAAAAGCAATATAAAATACCAGTGTTTAATATATTACATTCTGAGCTTGTAAACGGGTGTGTGCCAGCAAACAAATGGGCCAGGCTATGCTCAGTTCAGACTCAATACAACTCTAAATGAATGGGCAATTGAGTGTAAAGTGGCTCTTGCCGTAATCCAGTAAAATAGATCCAGTTTACAATGCAACAGTAATGTTTTCTTCTTTTCGTCACAGCCACATAACAAAAGACAGATGTTAGTACTGTATCCAAGGATGTAAATAAAATGTGTAATTAAACCGACACATAGAGGTACTTGTTGATGTGTATACACTATAATGACCCTTGGAAGTGATGAAACATGAGCTGGAATCATCCACTAACATAGCTGCTGTTGAGGCGGTGTCATGGCTCCTGCTGAGATGAGTGACTAGCATGGCTTTTTGTCCGCGCCGTGTAACTGATATTGGATTGGTGCATGCCTGCCTGTGTCTGCATAGGTGTGTAGTGCCCAGAGTGAAACGCCAGTGGATAATACATTTTTTAGCTACATCCAAGACCGCATTGATTTTTAAATATGTCCTTGCGGGCACAGTTCACTTTGATGTGGGCCTGGCTGTGCATACAATATATGAACCAATAGATAGAAGCCAGGAGACAGTAATTGCAACCGACACATAGACAGAAATAGGCAAGCACGGTCTCTCACTGAAACACACTCCTGCTGAGGAGAACATAAACATGCCATTTCTTTTGCAAAAAGGAAAAACAGCTTCCTTAACGATCTTTCTCTACATAGTAGTTTCTGATTTATGAATACAAAGCCATTTTCACATGCAGAAATGAAAATACAATTTTAACCAGAAATCAGAAAGTTAATATCTTCATGTGCTTTGGAAAAATGTCTTCATGTTGAAAGATTGTCCAATAAACTGAAGGCTTATGGGGATGGAGCATGTGAGCATATCTGTCCTGCCTTATTCATCAAATCAATCACATTTAGTGACAAAGGGACATGGAAGGCAAGAAAGAGCCCTGAGTCTGTGTCTGCTCACACAAGTATTAGAATCAATGCTCCGGAAGAACATAGCATACCTAATCAAAAAGTGCATGAATGCAAGAATGTCCCTGTCACATTTGTTTTTAGGGGATCTGAGCTTGGGCCTTTTGTGTTTTCATGATCCATCTTAACCTTTAAACTACAAAAAGCTGTAGAGATTTTCAGAAAAGAACTAAGAATTGAAACCTATGTGTGGATGCCATCAGTGTTTGTCAAAATCTACTAAACTGATTCATAAATGTTGGCCTGGCTCTATTTTAACTCTCTTTGGGCTTCAAATGATAGGTTGATATTACAACAACAGTGCACAAGATGGACACTTTCTGAAATATTTATAATAGTAAATACACTTATCAATCATTTGTGATTTCCAGCTTCTGTGCAAACTGTTGGTTCCCACTGAGTTGGACCCAGTGCTATCTGTCCAGAGCAGCTTCAGTAAACACTGTACAGAGTGGCGCTAGTCAGAGGTCTTTTATTGTAGGCCCCAGGAGGTCAGCAGAACTACTACTACTTGTAGTAGTAATAAAGCCTTACATTTGTATTGTACTGTACAAGCCTGACAGCCCTTTCAAAACATTACCTCACTATAATCATTATTCATTTTCATATTCATTAATTCCCTGCCGTAAGCCACTTCTGACAGAAGCCAGGGTGCTAGTCTGCATCATCGTTCCCTGTGACCACTGCCAATCACTCACACGTTGCAAAAGGACACAAAAGCTACATGAACAAGCCATATTGGAACTACCAACCGTCCTCTCTACCTACATGACCTCTCTACCTGAGCCACTGTCAGCCCAGATAAATGTTTAAAATGTCATTCAAATGAATGTTTTAGGTGTTAACTCAAATTCCATTTAAGCATCTCAAGCATGGCTGGGACTACAACAAAATTGTACAAAACAGAGGCAGTTGTAGCTTTGGTTCCCCCTGTATATGTTATATGCTGTATATATTATGTGCCAGCCCTAGAGGAAAGCTGGGCAGTAGCAAGTGGCACACAGCTAGGATTAGACTGTTTAGCTGTCTAGGTGTGGTGTTGCTGTGGATAGACAGAGAGGAGACAGTTAGTCTGGCCACAGCTTGTTTGATTCTGACAATCATTCAATTATTCACTTCAATTCAACTGGCTCATTCTGTCAAAAATCATAAAATTAATAATTGTCCATAAAGAAATAAACAAATACTTGGTAAGAGACAATAAAATAATATGTAAATTCATTCAATACCCAAAATAAATAATGCAATAAGTACAAATAAAACATATAGTTATACATAAAATAATAAACATACATTTATACATCACTCTTTATCATATCTGTTATTATTACATTACTATGGTGCATTACTTACACTCTTACTCATGAACTCCTTGTCTGTATCTCACCATCAGCTCTATCATGCATACACTCAAGCGGCTACATTAAAGGTAAAGCGCCTGCATATGGCAGCAAAACTGACAGTTTTAACTACAAGAGAAACACAAATGGCCGCTGCCTTACACTTGGATTTGAGCAATATGGTATAAACTTACTTTGGCATGTTGCAAAGCACTTCAGCAGTTTACCTTGCTTAAATTCAACTTGTTATTACTCCTTACTACTTAATACTGAACAAGGCGGACATTAGAAATGAGACTGGATGAAGCAGTACAAAAATACATTACTAACATTGATCAAACACTCTTAAACTTGCACAGCTTTAAAGGTTTAAAACCTTTACACAATTAACTAAAATATTCTGACCAAGTTAATAAAATTACTTTTTAATCATATCTGTGGATAGACGGAGAGGAGACAGTCTGGCCACAGCTTGTTTAATTCTGAAGCTGTGCCTGCGCTATGTCCACATTTGAAATAATATTTTTTTTTAAAATAGAGGGGCTGTCTGTTTCCATATAAAACTTTAAATATAGTGTTTTTCAACCTACTACATATATTACCATATCATTTGTTATTTGTGTCTAAAATTATGTATTATATTATCGTGATTGTTTTCCTGATTGTGTTCTTTTTTATTGCTGCCCACCTCATTCATCAATTACTAATGTTTATTTGAATTCCAGACCTGAGGCAGAGGCATAAGAGCATGAAATGTGTTTTAAGCATATGAACAACAGGTTGATTCTGATATTTACGTAGATTTTCTTTGTGGCCATCTGTAACTTACACAGTTCTTCAGTCTATCTGCTTCTCATCTTGAAGCTTTTACAATCCTGCCCCCACTTGGTAGCACACATTACTGTAGGTTACTTTATAAGAGAGACTCATGATGTGCGATTGATTAACATTAAAACAATATATGAGAAAGTAGACAGCCGTATATCAAGTCTACTGCAAACAAAGAGTTATATGATGATCAGATGTGAAATAAGTGACAGAAGAAAGAGAATAATGGTGAGGAAGGTGAGAGCAGCATGTGAGGGATCGATGTCGAGCAGCTATATTTACCATGTTCCAATTAGACAGCAGCCGACTGGAGCTCACTAATGGCCTGACATTTACATAGACTCAGCCCTGATTTGTTGTGATTACACTTTGGATGGGTGCAAGAGGAGCGTGACTAAATTAAATCTTGGGTAGGCATTTGTGTCTTGGAATTCAGTCAGAATTTTCTGGACGTTTTGTTTTTACCAAAAAGCAAACTTCTTAAAAAACAAGTGTGTTATGAACAAGCTCAGCACATTATTTTGCTATGGAGAATTGATGAGCCAAATTGCATCATTTGTTAATTATAGCGTACAATGCCCACTTGGTTCGGAAACTGCTGGGAATACCAGATGCCACAGTGGGGCAGTAGTGGCTCTAGTGCAGACATTTGTGCACCTGGGTGATTGGTAGGTCAGAGGGCCAATGGCACAGATTCCAAGCCTCACTTCTGTCACATTGGGGCAACTGTGGCAACTATAGCTTACCACCTCCATGTATGAAATGAATAATGCACAAAATTGTAAAGTGACTTTTAGAATCTGGAAAAGAGCTAGGCTATAGTGCTTTATTATTAGTATCATTAAAAATACAATATATGTCTTTATTTTACAGTAAATACAGCATTTTTGCATAGTAACAACTAAGTTCGTATTGTAAATTGCATGTTTTGGTCAACAGATTGCCAAACAACCATCAGCCAGTTCCCGTAAAAAGAGCCGAGCCAATCTTCCATCATCCAATCCCACTAAACTGAAAGAACCTCTCCTCCATCTCCCCTATCTGTGCCGAAGCGTGCAGGCTGACCGCACCCAGCCCCTATCCTCAGGCCTGCTCTTAACATAATCTCACAGGCCCTCTTTGCCTCTGACTGTATCCTGATATATCTCATTGCTTCTGCCATTTACCCAAACTTCTGCTCATTTCTTTGCCAAGCTCTATTGAACCATTTGTCCTGGCTGTGCTCATTGTAGCCAAACCACATTGAAATCTTCCTCACACCGTGCATTAGCCTTACACTAGCACTGTTATTCCTGGCTATGGCCTCCGCTGCAATCTCACTTGTGCTTGATCCTGCTTTACAGAGGTGCACACAAGCACGCACACACACATCCCAGATTATTTGGTGCATTTGGGAAGGAGATAAATAGCCTGGCTTGTATTGCTTGGCCACAGGTCGGAAAAGCCTGGAGGGAAAAATATCCATTTGCGAACCCCGTGACACTGGGTAAGGTTTGTAAGGGATAACCGACAAAGAAAGTAAATGACTGGAATTGAGACATGGTGAGTCCAATATACACGTTTAAATATGTGGGCTCTACAGTTTTGTTTTTTTTGTTTTGTTTGTGTTTTTCCATTAGGCTCCTTCTTTTTTTAATGTAATGTGGCATGGTGATATAGAAGATATTAACTACATTTTTTTAAGAATTAAGGAATAAATTAGAAATAGGCCTATAGTTGTACCTCAGGTCCAAAGAAATACTATAATAAGGGCACTTGGATTACATTATCTCATGCACACATTTTAGCACGAGTAACATATACAACATACCATGACCATAAATGTGTAATATTTTCCACACTTTTCCACACTAATAATAACAGAATGTATTATGAGAAAACCTTGTTTTGCATGGTAGTAGTATGTTGTTGCCATGGTTACTATACCTTCTAAATGTCGGATTAGCACAGTGACAGAGGCTGGGAGACAGTGGCAGTGAGTCTCGGCTAGAGCCATCTGCTGCACAACAGGAGGAGGATCTGTCTGTCTGGGAATTACCTCCTGATGACAACACCTGGAGCGGTGTGCATGATTCATTAAAGGACTTCTTAAAAACTTGTCGCATTTCTTAAGTTATGAAAGTTGTGCTTTATATATTATGATCAATAAATGTGTATAAATAAAATATTCAGTATTTGTTGTCATCTGCTAACCCCTTTTTATCGTTATTAACTTTGTATTTCGTATAGATGGCACGTAAACATGTCCGTGAGCATTAATATTCTGATAGTGTTTCTGCATCTGCGAGGAGGCCATAGCCCAGCTCCTTCTCGCCGACTGTCTGTTCTCTTAATTGGAGCTGGGAGTCGAGGACCACTTCTCTGACCGCTGCAGCACCCATGGGAGCCAGGTGAGGCAGACCACACATCTGTGTGTCTGAGAGTATGTGCGCCACATAGACAGAAATCTGTTTAGACAGTCACTGGCGAAGACTTGGCTCCCTTATGGGAGACCAAGCTCAAAATACAGTAAATCAATGTACTGTTGAGTTAATAGTTTTGAAGGGCTAAGGATACAGATAGTGCTAAGGGTTTTTTAAGTTGTTTTTTTTGCATTAATTTAAAATAAAGCTAAAGTATCCTATAATATACAAAAGTATATTTACATAAAATTCAGAATCATTAGTAAAGCAATACTATTTCTATACTTATCATCTAATGCAGACTAAATGTAACTACATTACAGCCTGGTTAATGAACTGTCACTGTCTGAACTGTTCCTTGAGAAGTTGAAATATTTTTAGGAATTTGCATACAGGAATTTTTTTTTTTTTAATATATAAGTAAATCATGGATAAAATGAGAATGCTCATTGACTGATTTGGTATAAGATAGTTTAGGTTTGTTGAGACATTATATGAAGGGAAATGTTAAGCATTAAAGTTAGCATTTGTAATAAGATTGGCTGACCTGGCCCTGTTGTATTCTCACATAATACCACTAGAAGCTATAAACATTACTGCCGTCTGATAATGTGCCAGCTTTGGTTTGACAGAAGAAGACCAGAAAGTACAGGTGAGCCTGATCCAAGGCCATGGTGAAGGGAGGGGGAGGAGGGAACAGGTTTCACATCTGCCATCTACTGGTAAAAAAAATAAACGTACAGAATTGGAGCATTAAGTTAATAAAAGCTATGCTCTTCTCTATATTAGTTACCATCTCTCTCCCACAATATACATAATACAACCATCCAGTCAACAAGTATTTACAAAATCAACAGTTAGCTTCAGCTTGTAAAATCCATGATTTTCAGTCCATACAAATATTGTTTTCCTCACTCATAAGTTGGACATTTGCCATAAAAATATCAACATATAGCTACAAGAAGCATCTTTTTATATTTTACTTTTTAAAGTTTTGCTGGTGGTCATGCCCCTGTGTATCTTATAGCTTGATAATTCTGCCTAAGGGTGTGTACGTTTCACAATACTTTTTTACATGTTTATCACTTTCCACTAGCCCTTGTAGTGATGACCTTTGACATTCCAATGTTAGCAGTCTCACCACTGCAACCTACCTCCTCTTCACAAGCTCCAGGTCTGATGTATTAGAGACAGCTCCAATCAAGTGTGTTATTTTACACTTCCACATTAGTATCATGTGACCCTCCCCCTCCTACTTCTGTGTCTTGCAGAGTTGCAAATGTTATTAAATCTTTTGTAGCTATTCTCATAATTTTTGCACTAAGGATGATGATACATCCATTTTCTTCTGCTTATCTGGGGCTGGGTCACGGGGGCAGCAGTCTAAGCAGGGACTCCCAGACCTCCTTCACTCCAGACACTTGCTCCAGCTCCTCTGGGGGGATCCCGAGGCGTTCCCAGGCCAGCCGAGAGACATAGTCCCTCCAGCATGTCCTGGGTCTTCCCCGGGGCCTCCTTCCCGTTGGACATGCCCGGAACACCTCCTGAGGGAAGCATCCAGGAGGCATCCGGAACAGATCCCCGAGCCACCTCAGCTGACTCCTCTCAACGTGGAGGAGCAGTGGCTCTACTCCGAGCTCACCCTATCTCTAAGGGAGCGCCCGACCTCTCTGCGGAGGAAACTCATTTCGGCCGCTTGTATCCGTGATCTTGTCCTTCCGGTAATTACTCAGAGCACATGGCCATAGGTGAGGGTAAGAGTATAGATTGACCAACAAATTGAGAACTTTGCCTTTGGGCTCAGCTCCCTCTTCACCACAACACTCACAACACTCCGATACAGCAACCCCATCACTGCCGATGCTGCATCGATCCGCCTGTCAATCTCACACTTCATCCTCTCCTCACTCATGAACAAGACCTCAAGATACCTGAACTCCTCCACTTGAGGCAGGGACTCCCCACCCACCCGGAGAGGGCAAGCCACCTTTTTCAGGTTAAGAACCATGGCCTCGGATTTGGAACAGCTGATCCTCATCCCAGCCACTTCACACTCGGCTGCAAACCGCCCCAGTGCACACTGCAGGTCCTGGTTTGATGAAGTCAACAGGACAACATCATCCGCAAATAGCAGAGACAAGATCCTGTGGTCCCCGAACCGGACCCCCTCCAGCCCCTGCCTGCGCCTAGAAATTCTGACAATTAATACAATGAACAAAACTGGTGACAAGCGGCAGCCCTGGCGGAGTCCAACATGCATTGGTAACAGGTCTGACAATGCGAACACAGCCCCTGCTCCTGTTGTACAGGGGACTGGACAGCCCTTAGCAAGGGGCCCTGGATGGATCCCATACTCCCGGAGCACCCCCCACAGAGCACCACAAGGGACATGGTCAAATGCCTTCTCCAGGTCCACAAAGCACATCTGGACTGGTTCACTCCCATGAACCCTCGAGCACCCGATGGAGAGTATAGAGCTGGTCCAGTGTTCCACGACCAGGATGAAAACCACACTGCTCCTCCTGGATCCGAGGTTCGACTATGGGCCAGATTCTCCTCTCCAGTAACCTGGCATAGACCTTACTGGGGAGGGTGAGGAGTGTGATTCCCATGTAGTTGGAACACACCCTCCGGTCCCTCTTCTTAAACAAAGGGACCACCACCCTGGTCTGCCATTCCAGAGGTACTGTTCCCAACCCCCACGCGATGTTGGAGAGACGTGTCAGCCAAGACAGCCCCACAACATCCAGAGACTTAAGGTACTCAGGACAGATCTCATCCACCCCCAGAGCCTTGCCACCAAGGAGCTTTCCAACCACGTCAGTGACTTCGGCCAGGGTGATGGATGAGTCCGCCTCCAAGTCCCCATCCTCTGTCTCCTCCTCGGAAGACATGACAGTGTGACTGAGAATAGCCTCAAAGTATTCCTTCCACTATCCGGCAACATCCTCAGTCGAGGTCAACAGCTCTCCCCCTGCATTGTAAACCGTGTTGGTGAAGCACTGCTTCCCCCTCCCGAGGTGCCGGATGGCCAGAATTTCTTTGACCCCTTCCAATTGTCCTTCTCCATGGCCTTCCCGAACTCCTCCCAAACCTGTGTTTTTTGCTTCGGTGACCACCCGGGCTGCAGCACACCTCAGGAGTTCCCCGAGCCAGCTAGACCCGATAGGACTCCTTCTTCAGCCTGACGGAATCCCTTACTTCCAGTGTCCACCACCGGGTTTGGGGATTGCTGCTGCGATAGGCACCACAGACATTATGACCACGGCTACGAGTGGCCACATCAACAATAGAGGCCAAGAACAAAGCCCACTTGGACTCCATGTCCCCAGCCTCCCCCAGAATCCAGGAGAAGTTCTCCCGGAGGTGTGAGTTGAAGGCCACACCAACAGGGGGTTCTGCCAGACGTTCCCAACAGACCCTCATGATACGTTTAGGCCTGCCAGGTATTTCCGGCTTTCTCCCCCGGCAGCGGACCCAACTCACCAGGTGGTGATCAGCTGACAGCTCTGCCCCTCTCTTCACCCAAGTGTTCAAGACACATGGCCAGAAGTCAGATGACACAACTACAGTCGATCATCGACCTCCAGCCTAGGAAGTCCTGGTGCCATGTGCACTGATAGACCCCCTTGTGCTCAAACATGGTGTTCATTATGGACAAACCGTGACTAGCACAGATGTCCAATAACAGAACATCACTCAGGTTCAGATGAGGGAGGTTGTTCTTCCCAATCACCCCACTCCAGGTGTCATTGTCATTGCCCATGTGGGCATTGAAGTCCCCCAGTAGAACAACGGAGTCCCCGGTCGGTGCACTGTCCACTACCCCTCCCAGAGACTCCAAGAAGGCTGGGTACTCTGCACTGCCATTTGGCCCGTAGGCCGACACCACAGTAAGAGACCTGTCCCCGATCTGAAGGCGCAGGGACATGACCCTCTCGTTCACCGGGGTGAACTCCAACACGCAGTGGCTGAACTGTAGGGCAATGAGCCTACACCAGCTACTGCCGCTCCCTGGAGCCAACGCCAGAGACATGGAGAGTTCAGCCCCTCTCAAGAAGTTGGGTTCCAGAGCCCAAGCTGTGTGTGGAGGTGAGGCTGACTATATCTATTCAGTAACGCTCAACCTCCCGCACAAGCTCAGGCTCCTTTCCCCCCAGGGAGGTGACATTCCATGTCCCCAGACCAAGTCTCCACGTCTGGAGATCCGGTGGTCAGGGCTAACACATACTGTATCTCCTTGCACTAGCCCCAGATGGATCCTCCCGCAGATGGTGGGCCCATGGAAGGTGGCCCCACGGCGCTTCTTCGGGATGTACCCAGCCAGAACCCATGGGGGAAGGCCCGGCCACCAGGCGCACGCCTTCGAGTGCCCACCCCAGGCCTGGCTCCAGGGTGGGGCCCCGGTGACACCGATCCAGGCGACATAACTGGCCTTGATTTCGTTGTCATCATATAGCCTAAGCTTGTGAACCGTTCTTAGTCTGACCCATCCCCCAAGGCCTGTTTGCCTTGTGTAACCCTACCAGAGGCATGAAGCCCCAAACAACATAGCTCCCGGGATCAGTCAGGCACTCAAACCCCTCCACCATGCTAAGGTGGCTAAGGTTCCTCAAAGAATGATGAGTCACACTAAAATCAATAAATACTGACAGATTAGGCAGTGGACAGTGAGCTGTGCGTAGATGTCAACATGTTTACACTGGAACACAGTTTTATGTTTACAAAGGTAGCCTCATAAATATTTAAATAATGTCAGACTGAAATAATCAACAGCTAGAAATAATCAGGTAGTCTTTACTACAAATTAAATGTTGTTATGTTAGATTTAACATTTTAATAAAAGTTACCATTAGCACTGAGACATAAAACTTCATATACATTACATTAGATTGTGCACAGAGCCTATTGTAAAACAAGGCTAGTAAGCTATTGACTAAACATCCAAAATATAGTTAAAAAAGAACTAAAATATATCAGCACATTTCTAGCTTGATTAATACAGTGATTAAGTAAATTGTATGAATTTATAACTCAAGTCCACAAAAGAATCAAAAACATACAATCTTATGATAATACAATAAATTACACAGTTAAACAAATTCAACCACTGTTTAAATTAGGTAAATTTTGACCTTTAGGACTGTGGAGGTGGATGTCACAAATCATCACATGTTTTCTGGTGCAAGGTTGTCACAGTAACATTAATCAGCAGAGCTCTTTTAGTGGTCCAATCTGGGTCACAAACAAACTGTAACTTATGACTGCCTTTGGAGCAGAAGGTAATAATGAATTTACAAGGCACAGGGTTTACAAAAACTAAATGAACCTATACTATAATTGAACACATCAACACCATGCTATAGTTTAAGCCCAGCACTTTGATAAGGATATAATGTGTTAACCTAGTTCATACTATATAATTAATGGGTACAGCTTATAAATATAATAACAACACAGCCTATGCATGAACAAAGACTTATTTCATAATGAACAAATAGTTTATTAAGAATTATTCAGGCTTAGTAACTACTTAAAGGGCCCATATTATGTTATTTTAGGATCTAGGTGTCACGATCGAATAAAGGTAGGACCCAAAGGCAGACAGGAATCCAAGAGAGTTTACAAGGATTTATTACAAAGATGATGAATATAGCCGGGGTAGCAGGCAGGTCAGGAGGGCAGCGGGTAGAGTAGGCAGGCAGGGTAGGACAGGCTGGAGCTGAGGACGGAGCTGGAGGTGGGCCAGGCAGAATGGTTGGGAGCTGAAGCAGAAAAACAGACGGGTGAGAAAAAACACAACAAACTGGGCGAAAAATTCATAAAGAGCCGGAGCAGGCGTTCACCACGGAGGTTAACTGACGATCTGGCGGAGATGGTGAGGAGAAACCAGGTTGATATACAGGGATGATTGGAGATGGCAAACAGGTGCACAGGCCAGCCCAGGAGCAGGAGGAGGAGTCGGACACGCCCAGCAGATCCGGAGAGGAAGGAGGTAAGTGAGGGGGAGGGTGAAGCAGGGAAGGATCGCACCAGGAGTGTACCATGACAGTACCCCTTCCCTAACGGACGCCTCCAGGCGGCCCGCCAGGCTTGTCCGGATGAGCGAGATGAAAATCCCTGATCAGCGCCGGGTCCAGGATCAGTGCACGGGGAACCCAGGACCGTTCCTCTGGCCCATATCCTGCCCAGTCCACCAGGTATTGTAGACCCTGGCCACGGCGGCGAACATCCAGGAGCCGTCTAACAGTAAAGGCGGGGTGACCGTCAATGAGCCGGGCGGGAGGAGGGGGTTTGGTTGGAGGGGACAGTTCACTGGCTTAATTTGAGAGACATGAAAAGAAGGGTGGATGCGAAGAGATCGGGGCAGGTCCAATTTAAAAACCAACAGGATTAATAATCTTTGAGATCTTGAATGGTCCAATGAATCTAGGAGAGAGTTTCTTAGATTCTGTTCTTAGCGAAATGTTTCTAGTAGAGAGCCAAACGGACTGACCTGTAGCATATGACGGAGCAGGAGTCCGGTGGCGATCGGCATAAACCTTGTTCTGTGCAGCTGTACGATGCAGTGCTCTACGGGTGTCCAAACAGATTTTCCGACATCTCCGTAGGTGAGCCTGGACAGAAGGCACAGCAATCTCCTTTTCTTCAGTGGGGAAGAGAGGAGGCTGGTAACCCAGAGAACCTTCAAAAGGAGAGCGGCCTGTAGCCGAGACCACCAGTGAATTGTGGGAATATTCTACCCACGTAAGATGGCAGCTCCAGGTAGTGTGATTGTTGCCCACGATGCAGCGTAGCGCTGCCTCCAGGTCTTGGTTAGTCCTCTCCGTCTGACCATTAGTTTGAGGATGGAAGCCAGAAGACAAACTGACAGTTGCTCCCAACGCCTCACAAAAGCTCTTCCAGACATGGGAAATAAACTGAGGACCCCTGTCAGAAACAATATCCTGGGGAATACCATGGATCCTGAAAACATGCTTGACGAGAAGATTAGCCATTTCGAGGGCAGAAGGTAACTTTGGAAAAGCGGTCAACAATGGTTAGAATCACAGTGTTACCATTAGAAGGTGGTAGACCGGTGACGAAGTCAACTGCAATGTGGGACCATGGT
Organism: Odontamblyopus lacepedii; assembly: GCA_034769755.1. Lineage (NCBI taxonomy): Eukaryota > Metazoa > Chordata > Actinopteri > Gobiiformes > Gobiidae > Odontamblyopus > Odontamblyopus lacepedii. The sequence goes on along the minus strand of CM068349.1, from coordinate 20,536,875 downwards.
CGTGATGGTATGGGCAGAGGCCGGAGTTGACCCGCTGGTGGCTGATTGGAAGACTTGTTCCTGGCACAGACTGTGCAAGCAGTAACATATTCCCGCACATCAGCCTCGATAGTGGGCCACCAGAAGCGCCGTTGTAACTGGCCCAGAGTACGACCTATGCCAGGGTGACAGGACAGTTTAGAATCATGAGCCCAGTGAAGTACCTTAGAGCGAACAACTTGAGGGACAAACAACTTGTCGGGGGGGTCCGAGGCCAGGATCAGGTTCAACCAACAGAGCAGAACGAACAGTAGACTCCACTTCACAGACGAGGGACCCCAGAACACAGGTGGCAGGAAGGATGGTTTCAGCTGAGCCTTGGGAGTCATCAGAAGAAAACTGGCGGGAGAGAGAGTCAGGTTTAACATTTTTAGAGCCTGGGCGGTAGGTCAAAGTGAAATTAAAACGGCCAAAAAAAGAGCCCAGCGAGCTTGACGGGAATTCAGTCTCTTAGCAGAATGAATGTAGGACAAATTCTTGTGGTCAGTCCACACGACAAAAGGTTGTTCTGCTCCTTCCAGCCAATGCCTCCATTCCTCCAACGCCAGTTTGACAGCCAGCAGCTCTCTGTTACCAATGTCATAGTTCTGCTCAGCTGGGGATAGGCGTCTGGAAAAAAAGGCACACGGATGAAGTTTCTCATCTGTTTCAGACCTTTGAGAGAGAACAGCCCCCACTCCAACATCCGAAGCATCCACCTCCACTATAAACTGCTTGGACTGATCAGGCTGGACAAGGACAGGAGCTGTGGTGAAGCGGTGTTTGAGGGCAGCAAACGCAGCAGCAGCTTCCGGGGACCAAGTGAAGGTTATGTTTGTGGAGGTAAGTCTTGTTAAGGGAGCAGCTAAGCAACTGTAATCTCTGATGAAGCGTCGGTAGAAATTGGCGAAGCCCAGAAACCTTTGCAACTGCTTACGAGTAGTGGGTTCTGGCCAGTCTGCAACAGCTTGGATCTTGCCGGGGTCTGCCTTAACCTGACCAGCTTCAATGATGTATCCAAGGAAAGAGACGGAGGGGGAGTGGAATTCACATTTTTCCGCTTTCACGAACAACTTGTTTTCTAGTAGTCGCTGCAAGACCTGCCGGACATGGATTTGATGCTCCTCCTGGTCACGAGAAAACACAAAAATGTCATCCAGATAGACAAAAACAAAGCGATTAAGAAAGTCTCTGAGAACATCATTAATCAGGGCTTGAAAGACAGCTGGAGCATTAGTTAGTCCAAAAGGCATGACCAGGTATTCGAAATGGCCCAAGGGAGTATTAAATGCCGTCTTCCATTCATCTCCCTTTCTGATACGGATCAGGTGATAGGCGTTCCGCAAATCAAGTTTAGTAAATATGGTGGCCCCCTGAAGAGGTTCAAAAGCTGACGAAATCAGAGGAAGAGGATACTTGTTCTTAATAGTAATATTGTTCAAACCCCGGTAGTCAATACATGGCCTTAGTGTCTTATCCTTTTTGTCCACAAAAAAGAACCCTGCACCAACCGGAGAAGATGATGGACGTATGATACCTGCAGCAAGAGACTCTTTGAGGTAAGTCTCCATCGCTTCCCTTTCAGGTCGGGAGAGATTGTACAGACGTCCAGTTGGAAGTGGTGCTCCTGGTAACAGGTCAATGGCGCAATCGTAAGGACGGTGGGGTGGCAGAGAGAGAGCACTTTCCTTACTGAAGACTTCGGCCAAATCATGGTACTCTGTGGGGACAATGGACAAATCAGGAGGTTTAGATCTAGTACCTTTGGCTCCCCCTGTAGGTGGTATGGCAGAAAGAAGGCAAGAAGCATGACAAGATGTACTCCAGCTCACAACTTTGTTAGCAGACCAATCAATTACAGGGTTGTGCAGCTTCAACGAATAGACTCATGGTGATTTCCTGAGATGATTAAGTCAATAGGTTCCGTTTGATGACTGACATAAGCCAAATGTTTCCCATTGAGGGCACTCACCCGGCTCTTTTCTGGCAGTGGTTCAGTGGAAATCCCTGCTTGACGGATAAGATTAGTGTCCAGGAAGTTCTGTTCTGCCCCAGAGTCAATCAGAGCTTGCAGTGGGAGAGTCTGGTTACGAAAGCTGAGGAGTACAGGTAACGGGAGGCGTGGGACGTGCAATTCAGAAGAAGGCTCGCTCACCAGTACTCCCACTGCTACTGATGAGCTGGACCTTTTGGGCGAGTGGGACAAGATCTTAGGAAGTGACCTGGCTGACCGCAATATATACATACTCCTGCAAAAATTCTCCTCTGATGTTCTGCTGCAGACAAGGGAGTACGACCCAGTTGCATGGGTTCCTCCTGGGGTGGCGCTGGAAGAGCAGGCACAGACCGGGTGGAGGATTCAGGAGTTCCGACAGGTGGAGGAACAGACCTTGGGAGGTAGCGTGGTACCTTGGAGTCTCTCTCACGCCGCCTTTCTCTCATGCGGCTATCTAGGCGAATGGACAGAGATATTAAGGCATCCAGAGAATCAGATTCGTCACGTACTGCCAACTCATCTTTCATGGATTCAGATAGGCCATGCAAAAAGACTCCTTTTAGGGCTCTGTCATCCCAGCCAGATTCGGCTGCTAAAATCCTGAACTCCACAGAGTAATCTGCAACACTACGTTGGCCTTGACGGAGATTGAGCAGCCGCTTAGCTGCATCTGTAGCTACATTAGTGTAATATGTTTGGGGTGATCTACTGCTAATATATCCATAACAGTAAATGGAGGACGGAGACCACACACACGCCTGCTTCCGTTTCTTTATTCAACTCTCAGAACACACACACAGGCACAACATCCGGGCAATACGGCATAACTCAAACACCACTAGATGGCACTGTTTAATTATAAAATATTATACCGGGGTCTAACTTTAGTAGTTATATTATCAATATACTACACTCCTCCCCCTTAAACTAAGATGTTCCCACTAATAATAACTCGAAGTTAAAACCCAAAAACAGGTGCTCCGGCAAAAAAACGTTTAACTACCTTATTTCGCCGACAAAACTATTAAACCCATTTCCCTTACATTTCAATCTCAGGAACTCATTTTTTTTTCTTTTACATTCTATTGTGAACACGAACTCTTTTGGAACTGACTGATCAAAAAGTCAGTCGGTTTGGAGGCGCCCTCTCTCTCTGAGGGTACCTGCGCCCTGACCACTCAGGGGAAACGGCTGTGCGGGTTGCAGGTGTCACTGCCTTGTCACAGCTCACTGGGCTTGGTAAGGGTGTTGCGAGCGTCCCCCTAGCTTCCCTATGTGCCAGCGGTGTCGCTTCAGGTGAGTACGGGCTACCACCTACTGCTCCAGGTGTGCCTTTCCCCCCCAAGTCCGCATGACCCACTGCAGGGTAAGTGTTGGTGACGTCCATTTGCTCATCCTGGACCCCGAACGTCTCTGGATAGGACGATCGGTTGTGCAGCAGATGATCAATGTGGACTGAGCGATGGTTAACTCCGTTCCACACCAGGTAGGTGACTGGTCCGAGTCTTTTTCCAATTGTTCCCTTCGTCCACCTCTCCTTTCCTCTGCGGAAATTTCGGATCAGAACTGAGTCCCCTCCCGACAGATGTCTCAGCTTGGAGGTGGTTTGATCATGGTAGACTTTCTGTTTCTGTTGTTTGCTTCCACCACACGAGCAAGATCTGGTTTCAGCAGGCTGAACTCAGTCCTGATCTGACGCTTTAGGAACAGTTCAGCTGGCGCACAACCTGTGACGCTGTGTGGTGTAATCCTGTAAGCCATAAGAAAGTTTGCTAGTCTGTGCTGCAGTGTTGTAGTGACATTTGTTTCTTCTCATCGAGCACTTGTTTCAGCAGTGAGGCTTTCACTGTCTGAACTGCTAAAGCTCTCTTGCTCCATTAGAAGCGGGATGGTAGGCTGGTACCAAGGTCTGTTTTATGCCATTGCTTTGCAAGAATGTCTTGTACTCCTGAGAGGTAAATTGTGGACCCGTTGTCGGAAACAATCTCCTCTGGGAGACCGTAGGAAGAGAAGATGTTCCGCCCAGCACCTCAATCGCTTTGGCGGCTGTGGTGGTCGCCATGGGAATTACCTCAAGCCATTTAGAATGACTGTCCACTAACACCAGGAAGTGGTGTTGATCTTTCTCTGCAAAGTCAATGTGTATTCTCTGCCATACTCTTCCAGGCCACTGCCAGCAGTGTAGAGGTGCTACTGGCTGGTAGTTTCCTCACACTCTGACAGGCATCACATTGCTGTACTGCACGTTCTATATCACTGTCTAACTGGGGCCACCACAAGTAACTCCTAGCCAAGTTCTTCATCTTGCACCCACCAGGGTGCCCTTGAGTGTAGATCGTGCAGTAACCTATCTCGGTGTGCTGGTGGAATGATAACTCAATTCCCCATAGAATACATCCTTGTTCCACAGACAGTTCATTCCTTCGGATGAAGTATGGTTTCAGCGTATCATCTTTGATATAACTCGGCCATCCGGAACGAGTCAGCTCCAGTACCTTGCATAGGACTGGGTCCTTTAGAGTGCTCTGTGCAATCTCTGTGGCCTGCATGGGAAGCTCATCTACTAATGAGAAATAAAAGATGCTGTTCTCTTCTGCTGTATTATCCTTTCCTTTCCCTGGCAGCCTTGATAACGCATCTGCGTTTGCATTTTCCGCTGACGTTCTGTACTCTGTATTATGTAGTCATACGCCATCAGTCTCAGCGCCCATCTCTGCATGCGCACGCGCCAGTGTAGGGATTTCAGACTTGGGGCCTAATATGGCCAGGAGGGCTTGTGGTCAGTTATCAAACTGAACTTGCGACCATAGAGATACTTATGAAATTTGGTCACGCCAAGATTATGGCCAAAGCCTCCTTCTCAATCTGACTGTATTTACTTTCTCGTCTGTCAAAGTGCGTGATGCGAAGCGACTGGTTTCTCATCCCCATTTTCCATTATGTGTGACATGACCGCACCTATTCCATAAGGATGCATCACAAGCTAATCTCAGGGTTTCTTGGTGTCATAGTGAACTACAACTGAGCTCTTGACTAACTGTTCTGTTGCATTTTTGAATGCTGCTGGGCACTCTGGTGTCCATTTCCAGTCCACTTCTTTCTTTAGAAGTTGGTGTAACGGCTGCAGTACAGTGGACAAGTCTTTCATGAAACGGCCATAATAGTTTAACAGTCCTAGAAATGACCGTAGCTCTGTGGCGTTTGTTGGTTGCGGTGCATTTCTGATAGCGCCACTTTTGACTCAGTGGGGTGAAGTCCCTCTCTATCTATCAGATGCCCCAAGTATTCCACTTTCTCCTGCATGAACGAACATTTTGCCCTTTTCACTCTTATTCCATAGCTCTCCAGCCGACTAAGTACCTCCTCTAGGTTCCTCAGGTGCTGCTCTCTTGTTTTGCCTGTGACCAGTATGTCATCTAGGAAACAGGTCACATGCTCCAAGCCCTGTAGGATCTGGTCCATCACATTCTGGAACAGGAAGGCGCACTAGACACCCCATAGGAGAGTCTATGATAGACATACAATCCTTTGTGCGTATTTATTGTCAAATACTTCTTGGAGTCCTTCTCTAACTCAAGCTGTTGGTAGGCATGTGACAGATCTAATTTGCTAAAAGAGTGCCTCCAGCCAGTGTAGCAAAGAGATCTTCAGCGTTAGGTAGTGGATAGTTTTCCTCCTCCACACTCTGATTTACAGTGACTTTGTAGTCTCCACAAATCTGAATCGACTTCGTCAGATTTGGGTACAACTACTATCGGGGCAGCCCACTGACTATGCTCTATCTTTGAGATAATGCCAGCTTTTTCCAACCTGTCTAACTCTTTCTCAACTGCGTCCTTAAGCGCATACGGCACTGGTCTTGCCTTCCTGAAAACTAGTTTGGTATGTGGCTTTACTGTGATGCTGGCCTTGAACTCCCGAATAGTGCCCATCTCCTCAGAAAACACTGCTTTGTGTCTCTGTAACACTGTCTCCACATCTGCATTGTTACCGCCCCCTGCTGGCCTAACTGAAAATATGTTTGCCCAGTCTAGCTTGAAATTCGTGAGCCAGTTACGGCCCAGGAGGGCTGGTCTGTCACCCTTCACAATCACAAGGGGTAAATTTCCACTCTGATTTCCATATTTTGCCTTGACAGTCACTTGTCCCATCAAGGGAATGTCCTCCCCGGAAAAGGTTGACAGTCGAACTTTACTTTTCCTCAGTGGCAGATGAGAGAGATGTTTCTTATACACCGTCTCCGAAACCAGTGTTACAGCAGCTCCTGTGTCCAGCTGCATGGCTACTAGTGTTCCTTCTAACTTGACATTTACCTTTATATCCTTTTTTCCATTTCCAATGGTGTTGGCAGTGTACACTGTATTCATGAAATATGGGCCAAACAGTTCATCCTCATTGTCATTCTCTGCTATGACATCTTGACTGTTGCGCTCCGCTACATACTGTGTATGCCCAAGTCTCATTTTAGTTCTACACATCTTTGCAATGTGTCCTACCTTTGAACACTTGTGGCATGTCTCAGTCTTGTACCTGCATGCTTGCGCTGCATGATTGGTGCCGCCACATCGGTAGCAGGGCTGTTTCGTGTCTGTTCTCTGTGGTGGTCTGGAAAGCGTCACTTGTGGCTTTACCTTTCCACTTTCGCTGTTGGCTGATTTGCTTTTCCACGCCCTTTGCTTACTCTTTTCTTGTCTATCTTATTCACCGTAGCAGGTCCTTTCATTTTGTTGGCAAACTCAACGTGTTCTTGGACGCCATTTCCATCGATAACGACAGTTCACGCTTTTGCAAATGTCAGGTTCTGTTCCGTATGAGCTTCCTCTGAATAAACTCCACCCTCAAACCACTAACTTGAATCTGTCCCTCAGAGCCGTCTAAATGCGGACCGAATTCACAGTGTGGCCAAATGCTTTATTGCCAACACATTATCCGACACTGATTGATTTTCTTGTTGGTTCCTTTTGGAATTTAAACCTTCGGCGATAACTAGTGGCTTGGGCTTGTAATGAGACGTCAGTTTTCCGCTCAGTACTTCATACGAGAGGCTACTTGGCTTATCTGGTATACAGAGGTTTTTAACAATCCATAGGCTTCGCGCCACTACAGACAGGAAAACGCTTGCCTGTTTATCTTCCTCCACTTCATTTACGATCATCCATTGCTCAAATCTTTCTAGATATGACTCGAAGTCCTCTTGTCCTTCCTTGTACTCTCCAAGGTTTCCGATAAAAAATGCCATGTTGCACCGTTAACTGCGCGCTCCACAATTGCCGTGCTTAGCTTGTCTTGCTAGCAGCTAGCTATCACGCAGTAACGTTACCGTAGACTTAAACACTCTGAATCACTCGTTCTGAACTGGAATTCCTTCTCGCATAAAAAGGGATCCCATCCTCGTCGCCACTGTAATATGTTTGGGGTGATCTACTGCTAATATATCCATAACAGTAAATGGAGGACGGAGACCACACACACGCCTGCTTCCGTTTCTTTATTCAACTCTCAGAACACACACACACAGGCACAACATCCGGGCAATACGGCATAACTCAAACACCACTAGATGGCACTGTTTAATTATAAAATATTATACCGGGGTCTAACTTTAGTAGTTATATTATCAATATACTACAATTAGGATGGGCAAACACTTTCTTAAATTCGTCCACAAAACAACGGTAGCTTATTAGGCTAGCCTCAGTGCTGCTTAGAAAAGCTTCTGCCCAGTCTAAGGCTCTTCCTCTTAATAAGCCAGTCATGTACGATACCTTTGAACAGTCTGATGTGAAGGTCTGATGTTGGCGATCAAATACTAGGGAGCATTGGAGCAAAAAGCCTTTGCACTTCTGCAAATCCCCACAATAAGGTTCTGGGGCCGGAACAGGAGACTCCGAGGCTGGTCTGGAAGATCGAGTTGTATTTGGGACAGGCTGACTTTGAGTGGGAGCTAAGGAGGGAGACAGGTGTTTAGCAATACTTTCCACGAGTTGACCAATCTAGGTTACCTTGTCGGATAAAGCCTGTTGTCCATCGGTAAGAGTTTGGAGTGACTGGTGGTGCTCTCCTAGAAGCATGCCATGGTTGGATAAGGCATGATTGATTGCATTAGAGTCTGCTGGGTCCATGTTGGCCAGATCGTACTGTCACGATCGAATAAAGGTAGGACCCAAAGGCAGACAGGAATCCAAGAGAGTTTACAAGGATTTATTACAAAGATGATGAATATAGCCGGGGTAGCAGGCAGGTCAGGAGGGCAGCGGGTAGAGTAGGCAGGCAGGGTAGGACAGGCTGGAGCTGAGGACGGAGCTGGAGCTGGGCCAGGCAGAATGGTTGGGAGCTGGAGCAGAAAAACAGACGGGTGAGAAAAAACACAACAAACTGGGCGAAAAATTCATAAAGAGCAGGCGTTCACCACGGAGGTTAACTGACAATCTGGCGGAGATGGTGAGGAGAAACCAGGTTGATATACAGGGATGATTGGAGATGGCAAACAGGTGCACAGGCCAGCCCAGGAGCAGGAGGAGGAGTCGGACATGCCCAGCAGATCCGGAGAGGAAGGAGGTAAGTGAGGGGGAGGGTGAAGCAGGGAAGGATCGCACCAGGAGTGTACCATGACACTAGGATCCTTTAGGATGTTTTTTCCTGATCAAAAATATCAAGTTGTGTTTTATTTCATTAACATATGTTCATTCAAACACATAAATCCTGCATATTTAGGCTATGTTCTTGTCTCAAACTGAAAACACTTTGTTCCACCTTGTGATGTCATGTGTTAAGGATAGGCTCCACTGTGTTTTTTTTTTAAATCCATACACCTTCATTATAACCATTTGGATAATTTCAACAGTGGAATTGCCAATCTCTGCTAAATAAAAGGTCAAACGTACCCGTTCATTTGAAAACTACTGCTTAGTTCATGGTGGAACAAAGCATTTTGAGCTTTGGAGATGTAGACAGAGTAATAATAAAGGTTACTCAAACATGTGTAAATGAAACAAAACACAACTCCAGATATGTTTTTCATGAGGTAACAGCATATATTTGCATAATATAGGATCTTGAATTAAAGGGCTAAGTTGAAAGTTCTAATTAGTATTTAAACACCTGAACCATTCTTACATTTTTGTTCATTATGAAGTCTTTGTTAATGTTTTAATTTGCTTTCATTTTAAGGCTATTAAATGTCCAGTTACTACAAAGTTGCCTGTAAATTTGTCTGCCTATGTTTTGCATTAAATGAGTTACTTAAGCTACATCTAACTTACCCTTACCGTCACCCATTCACTGCTTAGTTCCATAGGCAATTCTGTGAAAATGTAAGTGATACACTGTTAACATAACTGAAGTGTGAATAAATTACTTACAGAATACGATATAGGTTCCACTTTTTAATTGACTGTTTTAACACACCCCTCTCACTATACACATTGGAAACTATTTAAAGCAGCTTTAGTAGTAGTAAGAGAATTTAATGGGATACATACAAAATGGCCCAGTGTCAGAGATCTCCATGAGCAGTTTATAAAAGCAAGGGTAAAAAACAAAAAGTATGTTTGCAATATTATGTGCGACAGAGAGGAGCTGAGATGGTGGGGTTAGAGCTTCATTAGTGTTTTCCACTTGTTCCATTAGTTTCAGAGCGATGCTGGTGCCTCTGCTTTTGAGCGCACACAGGTCTGTTTTTCTGCCTTTAGTTACCCATGTGAGTGCTTAATGAGGGGAAAGGCTGAGCAAGGTATGCGAATAACAAAAAGTATGAAAAGAAAGCCGGAGCATGCAAAGCACTACTTGTGTTCTACTAATGGGACTAATGGGTTTCTCTCCGGCTCAGAAGGGGACTGTTTGTTCTTACACTGCACAAGGATTGTTTCCAGGCATTAGCGGGCTGTACAAATTCATGGAGCCCCGTTAGCCACTAGGAGGCTCTGAAAAGCTGAATGTCCATTACTTGAAATTTTCAGCCTCACCTTCACACATTGACATTCCAAAACATCTTGAAAGCTCAATCAAATCAGGGATTAAGATGGTTCCCCTCACAACTAACTTTTGAAATCTAGGGTTGCTAGTTCAAGACCTCACACCAGGGGAGTCAACAGAGGACAAAGGGGTCTGTTGACATTGGCCCCAGGGTCTCAGGGAGGCCCATTTGAACCTTCTTGCTGTGGGTCTGCAAATTTCTGATCTCAGTTTTGTTTTATTTAATTTAAGAATCCATACACCTTAATCAAGTTCACATGATCACAAAAATATAAAACACATTTCCTTACTGTGTCCCTATCCCTCAGCAGCAGAACTGGCCAGTTTAATTTATTCCTAGTAAGCAGTCCCAAATATTGTCCCACAAGGGAAACTACTGAGAGTGTAGAAAGGTTGCCAAGTGCGCTGCAGCCAATGTGAGCTTCCGCTGCTGGCATGGAACAGAGGCGTAACAAGCACAGTACAAAGGGAGAATAATATAGTGAACGTGAAATCAAACTAACACATTCATATGTAAGCCAATCATCACAACATACCTGATACAGCTAGTGGTGTGCAATAACAACATGCACACTAGGGGTCCAGCACCAAACCACAGATGAGTTACAAAGACATAAGCCCTGTTAACATCATGCCACTTACAGTTTAGCTCAACAAGACTGCGCCCAACTCACCCATTACTCACCATTACGATGCAAGACTGTCCATGATCACTGGGCTTGATGCCTTTACACAGCAATCGGGTGTGCCTAATCTTACTCCTGGAATGGTCTCGCATCCTATAGTCTTGACGGTTGGTCGAGGGTGAAAGGTCAGATGGGTCATTTATATTGTTAAATTTGCACTTTAGTCCAACAAGTGTATTTGCTCTTTCCCTGCAGATTCTACCAAAAAGTTGTATCTATTTTTTACACTGCAAGTTTTTATATACATTTCAGGACACTGTTCAGAAAGATCCATTCAAATGTCTTCTGTAATGAGCTGTCAGAACCCTCCCAATATGAGAATTTGGCTGTAGCAATCTATACTTCGTGCTAAGGTTACACTCATAAGTCTGTTGTCCAGCCCTGTCATAGCCTCTGTGTACAGCTCTTGAGCTCCACTTCACCACAACACCACCCAAGCGGCTCCGAGCTCCTCTCTGCCTGTTTAATGGTGAGGAAAATACTGGACAGTCCGCCTTGATCGTCACATCACACAGTGGCATTTTTCTCTGGTGGTATGTGACCTTTATCAGGGAGCAGAGCCTGGTGTTGCCGCGGCTAACTACTGGCCGTCTTCCGGGGAGCTCATTAGCCGGATACATTCTCCAGGGTCACTTTCTAGACAGTTGGGCAATTAGACTCTTTACAAATACCACCGCTACCTGAGGCCAGCAAGCAGCCGCGGACGTGCCAGGGGGACAAAGCAGATGATATCCAAGTGTTTGTGACTTCAAGATGAGGAGGGGGAAACTACTCTCTAAACAGCGATAAAATTGTATTTATAAACAGGTTTCAAGGTGAAATGCGTAGCTGTATAGGAAATTGAGTATAGGATACAGATATAGCAGTCGGTATAGTGTGATTCAAAAGAAGAGTATTAAGCTAGAGATTAGAATAGAATAAGCATAACACTTTCCTAGTATTAATATCTTAAAGGTTTTATAACCTTTCTTCTTTTGCCACCTGCTCGTCTCTTTGAAGATTTATTTATTAATTATTAAGAGTAGTTCACTTTAACTCTAGGTTTATTTTAGTAAACTTGAGAGTGTTGAAAAATGAACACGTGCAGATTGAAAAGTGAAGAATGTGTAAATAATCAATTAAAACAGATATAACTTGGAAGCTGAAATTATAACCAATCAATTCAATTGAGTAATTTCAGACCTTGGTATAAGGAGATTTCCACCCAGTTGACACAGTCTACCATTTTGCTGCTGAGAAGAGAAATACTCTTAAGATGTCTAGACACTGGAGTTGCAGCGTTTGAATGTGACGGCAGGAAGCGCTGCTGGAAGCAGGGCTCTTAAATGGTGAACAGATCAGTGACCACAGGACAGCGCCCGATCGTGTCTTCTTCCCAATAGCGGTTATTTGCAGAAGTCGACAGCTCAGTGGTCTGCAGCTCCTAATACTTATGTTCTCATCTTTGACTGGTGCTGATTGTTGGTGGTGAAACCTTTTATGTCTCTGGTTTAATTAGTCTGTCAATATGGCATTTTGATCTTGCGGAGATCTGCTCAGAAACTTATCTAAATATATTCAGAGTTGTCAAAGGATGCTATTAAATGTTGCAAAGCAAAATGAAAAAGCTATCTTTACATCTCCAGTGCGGCAAGATGACCTGTCTGTGTAGAGGTAGAGTTGTTGAGGAGGCGGGAGGATAATGAGAGGTAGAGGAACTCCTTGAAGAAACACTCCAGTCCAAGGTGAAGCCAAGCCTGATTCCAACACTATGTTCCTTCATTAGAGACACTATCTCATTAAACAAGCCAGTCCGCTCTAGTCACACACACACAAAATAAGCCTTTATTTAGGGAGTAAGACCAATTAGCATTTTCTTTGTGAAATCCGTTCTAATGAGGTAGACTTTGACATACAGCCAGTCTGTCCAAATGATTGCCTGTGTCAGCTCTCCCTTGGCAATATATCTTAGCCTTGTAAATATTTACAGTTTTCAGTCCTATGGCACTACTATTAACAATGGTTTGTTAAAAGGTTAGAGCAGTGTGGGACAAGAGCATTGCTGCAAAGGCTACATGCCATGAGCACCACACCAAATGAGGCAGGAGAAGGCAACAGGCATAGTTTATAAATAGTGTGCTTAAGAGAGAATAAGAGAGTGTAATCACAATATTAGTGCATAATCCCAAAAAAATAAGGAAAGGTACATCTTATCATGAATTTTAGAATGAGTAAACCAGAATTTGCTATAGATTTTGAGACAAGATATCTTCCTGGATCATTTTGGTGTTCCACTGATGGATGGCCAATCAAGATAGGCATCTTTTAATCTGGGGCGCTCAGCTTTTGTCTTATGGACACCCGCTTTTGATTGCAATGAGAGAAAGTCTGAAAGTGTGGACTACTGCCAGTTACTCAACTTCTCCTTTGCAGAGAGAGAGAGAGAGAGATGGGAGCAATGAGATGAGAATCTCTTCTGCCCCCTACTGATGCTTATGGGGACTTTGATTGAAACCTTGGGCGGCTTTGTGTCTGTGACCAAGACAACATGATGATACAATAAAAGCTTTAAAGGAGAATGAAAGAGGATATTAAATCTACTAATTCAAGAAATGTATGCATTAATTGTGAGAAAAGGCACATGTTGTTTACTCTAGTGCTTTTGTTGTTTGTCTTTTGGGAGGCCAGAATATTTTCCATCCATATATCTCTCCTTTCCAGTGTTGATTAAAAGAATGATTCAGAAGTGCAATACAAACACAAGCCTCTTCTTCCAGCCGGTTATGCTCTCCCTCCTTCTGTTTGGTGCTTTGTCTTCATCGCCATGGGCTACGACTGAATAATTCTGTTTGAGATTTGGAGTGTGTGTAGAGAGAGAGACATCTCGCCACACTCAACGTGAGAGCAGTGATCACTGAGAGGTGAGAAGTGTCTGTCTGCCAGAGGTTTGCCACGTTTCACCGCTGAAAATTCAGACATTATTTTGGTGCTGTTTGAAATACAACATCTGCTACTTGTCTTTAAAAACTTTCAAATAGTCCACATATGGACATCTATTTATATGTATTGGTATTACACATATATGGATGTGTGTGTGCGTGTGTGTGTGTGTGTGTGTGTGTGTGTGTGTGCGCACAATTTGTACAATGAACTTATTTTCTTGTTATACATTTTAATGGGATGGGACGGTTTGGACTAGACTGATGGAAGTGTACTTTTAGATTTAGATATATAAGTTTAAATGGTAAATGTTCATATTTCTTTTCAACCTTAAAGGCACTCAAAGGACTTTATATCAAAGATCACTCATCCATTCACACACACACTCTCATACACCAGTGGGGGTGAGGCACCTTAAGTGGACAATGACAGAAGTCATCTGTGGCATGTGGGACGGAACCGCCAATCTGTAGGTCTGCATTACCAAACTGTGTTTATGTCAAGGGTGGGAGTTGAACTGCTAACCTTCTGATCCCCATGGAGGAAAACAGAAAAGTTTCATAATACACCTTCAAACTGATGGTGATTCTCAAATGAAAAAAGTGATATTGAACATAAATTCCTAAATAAATGAAATGCACGGTTTGGTCACATAAATAGGGAAACTGCTAAACCTCTATCATAGAAACATACAAACAACATACAACTGACTGATGTCACAGTAGCCCTCAGGAATATGATCACATGGACATGGCACTTAAGAGATGCTCAGTGCTGCTATGAATGTGAATGTGTGAATGACTTTTGCAGATGAGTCATCATTATTCCAAACAAGAACAAAAACGAGATAAAAAGATCTACCCTACTCCACAAGAAAATATCATATATCATTTATACTATAGTGGCTTATAATGTGATCTAAATAGTGCTTATTAACTCTTTAGCTTACATCTTTTTTGCTGACTTTTGTGTGCTGTGCTGCCAAATTAAATAAAAGTCACGGCAACAGTAAATAAAAGAAAGTTCATCTAACACCAGAATGTGAATTTTCCTTCTGTCAGCAACTGTATCATAATTAGCTGTGCAGCATCTCAAAACAGGAGTACTAAATGCTGCCATTATGAGGAACATCTGTTGGCTTCACTTTGTGGAGAAGTAGAGGAAGTGCATGAAGGTGCCAGAAGTGTAAAAGACACTGTCAAATGCCTGCTGCTTCAGAACTTTTCTGTACTCATGGTGTATTGTCATCCTTGATTTTTAAATGAAGTAAGTCCCATCATTCATTGTTTGGAAAGTCAAAGTGGACACATGCTTCATGTCACAAACCTGGCTTAGAGATCTGTAGACCACACAGACCAAACCATTAGACAAGTCCTGGTTGATGAGTGATAACTACATATAAGTATGAACTAAGCATGACAATAGAAAACAAAAAAGGCTAACCAAGCTGCACTTTGAGCTAAATCCGATTAAAGAAAACTCTGACTGGCCAGGTCTCCACACTGCAACGGTGGGAGGGTGTTACAATATTTGAGGTACCTCACTTGTGAAATGGACTCTTTGAGTTGGACTTATACTAGGACTTGAAGGAGTCTCTATGTCTGCTAATAACAAAATGCCTGCTAATAGCTCTCCACTGTTACTTCAGGGATTGTGAAGGATAAAAGTACTTCATACAGAAAGCGCGCAGTGGTCATCACGCAGTTACATTATTCTAAAGACTTTAGACTAATTCTACTGAGCAAATCCAACTTTACTCAGTAAAATCCTTAAATTGTGCCCTTAAATTGATTTAACATGTGTGCACTTTTTTATCTACAGACAGAGAGATGTGACCTTATTTACAAAAGCATGAATATGTACAGAGAATATTTGTAAGACTGTGTAGTGCAGTGTAGAGTTTTAAATATAGACTAAAGTTAAAGGTAAATAAAATATAGGGGCACCCAGAAAAGACTACTGCATTCATACATATGCTGGTTAGATGAGGTGTAGCGCCTATACAAATGACAGTTAATATTGTATAAGCATACTTAAGATAAGAACAAGGACTGTAGAATAAGCACAAAACTATAAAGTAAAATAAACACATCTAAAATCTTTTACATTTTGTGAAACATTTAAGCAGTAGTTCTGTTGACTTGGCTGCTTTGTGTTTCCTAATGTCAAGTTATACCTTTATTTTCAAGTATTCAACCTGTACACCCACATCTTAAATAATAAATTGGAAACCTTTGTGACCAAAATGCTGCATTTCTTTAGACTTGACGTATGAAGAGCTTTTTATCGGAATGTGCTCTCTTACTGTATTCTGATGTGTTAGCAGACACCCTGAGCCCATTTGGTTTGTCAAAGTCGATGCACAACATTCTCCTTCCCAGTCAATGGACCTCTGCAGGGACTTTGAAGAAAAAAAGGGGAAACTTGTTTGAATGCTTGTTTTTTTTCTATCTCACTTTTTGCATGTGAAGGAATGTGTGTGTCTCCCAAACCTCTGTGGTATTCTACTCCTCCTCTTGCCGTCATCCCTTCTGTCTGCTATCTGTCCAAGCTTAAAGCATCAGTTGTTTTTTCAGCATGCCTTTGGGAGAGGCAACACAACTGGGTGATTACATTGCTTTTCATCCTCTCTTTCACTCTGTCTCTCTCCTTCTCTCTTCCTCTGTCTATCAGTCTCTCCCTCTCTCTGTGTCTCTCTTTCTCTTCTTCCTGGAGGTCTTTGCTTTAGGCTTTCCTTTGGTGACTTTTATGTATTATGTCTTTTCTTTTTTTTTTGTCTCCTGTTTCTTTTGTCTCTCACTCGGGCGTCTCATGACTGTTTTGACTTTGTCTTCTCAAAGGCATAATTTGTTTTGGTTCAAACACAAGATTTTACTGTCAGCCTTGTTTGTGTTATAGCAGTAATGAAACCAGCTGCTGAAGTAGGCTTTAAGGGCCTCTCAGATCAGCTTGCGGCAGGAATTTCCAGTGAGCTTTCCTGGGAGATATCTTACTTAAAACTGTGGGCATCTTTAACAGGAAAAACACAAGCAGGCTGTCTTTGACTTAGTTTGTCTGAATCAGCACTTTGCGGTATCCAAGTGTTTCATGTTAAGGCATTTGCGCACTTCTGCTACCAGTGCTACATTATTTAGATGGCGTTTTCTGCTAAGTATGGATATGGGTAATATCAATACAACACCCAGAACATGGGAGAACCGCTCAAGACCAAACGTTTGATGCTTCCTTCCCGCTATCCACACATTGCAGAATGATGAAAGAGACTGTTGCCGTAGTGATTAGCAATTAAAAATGAAATATTGTATATTTTGAATGGTCACCAGTTCTCAAAATGGCACCATATAACAAGAAGCTGAAACCCAATGCACAGGCCAATGACTCTAGTTCATTATTTTTGTCCCATTCTACACAATATGGGTTTGGCTTTAGATAGTTAGATAGTTAGGTAGTTAAATAGTTAGATAGTTTAATAGTTAGATAGTTTAATAGTTAGGTAGTTAGATAGTTAGGTAGTTAGATAGTTAGGTAGTTAGGTAGTTAAATAGTTAGATAGTTTAATAGTTAGGTAGTTAGATAGTTTAATAGTTAGGTAGTTAGATAGTTAGGTAGTTAGATAGTTAGGTAGTTAGATAGTTAGGTAGTTAGATAGTTTAATAGTTAGGTAGTTAGGTAGTTAGGTAGTTAAATAGTTAGATAGTTTAATAGTTAGGTAGTTAGATACTTAGGTAGTTAGATAGTTAAGTAGTTAGATAGTTAGGTAGTTAGATAGTTAGGTAGTTAGATAGTTAAGTAGTTAGATAGTTAGGTAGTTAGATAGTTAAGTAGTTAGGTAGTTAGATAGTTAGGGAGTTAGATAGTTAGGTAGTTAGATAGGTAGTTAGATAGTTAGGTAGTCGGATAGTTAAGTAGTTAGGTAGTTAGATAGTTAGGGAGTTAGATAGTTAGATAGTTAGGTAATTAGATAGTTAGGCAGTTAGATAGTTAGATACTTAGGTAGTTAGGGAGTTAGATAGGTAGTTAGATAGTTAGGTAGTTGATAGTTAGATAGTTAGGTAGTTAGTTAGGTAGTTAGATAGTTAGATACTTAGGTAGTTAGGGAGTTAGATAGGTAGTTAGATAGTTGATAGTTAGGTAGTTAGATAGTTAGATACTTAGGTAGTTAGGGAGTTAGCTAGGTAGTTAGATAGTTAGGTAGTTAGATAGTTAGATACTTAGGTAGTTAGGGAGTTAGATAGGTAGTTAGATAGCTAGGTAGTTAGATAGTTAGGTAGTTAGATAATTAGGTAGTTAGATATTTGATAGTTAGTTAGGTAGTTAGATAGTTAGATCGTTGGGTAGATAGATAGGTAGTTAGATAGTTAGGTAGTTAGATAATTAGGTAGTTAGATAGTTAGATGATTAGGTAGTTAGATATTTGATAGTTAGTTAGGTAGTTAAATCGTTGGGTAGTTAGATAGGTAGTTAGATAGTTAGGTAGTTAGATAATTAGGTAGTTAGATAGTTGATAGTTAGGTAGTTAGTTAGGTAGTTAGATAGTTGGGTAGTTAGATAGGTAGTTAGATAGTTAGGGAGTTAGATAGTTAGGTAGTTAGATAGGTAGTTAGGTAGTTAGATAGTTAAATAATTAGATAGTTAGATACTTAGGTAGTTAGGGAGTTAGATAGTTAGGTAGTTAGTTAGATAGTTAGGTAGTTAGATAGTTTAATAGTTAGGTAGTTAGATAGTTAGATAGTTAGGTAGTTAGGTAATTAGATAGTTAGGTAGTTAGATACTTAGGTAGTTAGATAGTTAAGTAGTTAGATAGTTAGGTAGTTAGGTAGTTAGATAGTTAGGTTGTTAGATAGTTAAGTAGTTAGGTAGTTAGATAGTTAAGTAGTTAGGTAGTTAGGGAGTTAGATAGTTAGGTAGTTAGATAGGTAGTTAGATAGTTAAGTAGTTAGGGAGTTAGATAGTTAGGGAGTTAGATAGTTAGGTAGTTAGATAGGTAGTTAGGTAGTTAGTTAGGCAGTTAGATAGTTAGATACTTAGGTAGTTAGGGAGTTAGATAGGTAGTTAGGTAGTTGATAGTTAGGTAGTTAGTTAGGTAGTTAGATAGTTAGATACTTAGGTAGTTAGGGAGTTAGATAGGTAGTTAAATAGTTAGGTAGTTAGATAGTTGATAGTTAGGTAGTTAGATAGTTAGATACTTAGGTAGTTAGGGAGTTAGCTAGGTAGTTAGATAGTTAGATACTTAGGTAGTTAGGGAGTTAGATAGGTAGTTAGATAGTTGTTAGTTAGGTAGTTAGATAGTTGGGTAGTTAGATAGTTAGGTAGTTAGGTAGTGAGATAGTTAGGTAGTTAGTTAGTTAGGTAGTTAGTTAGGTAGTTAGATAGTTGGGTAGTTAGATAGGTAGTTAGATAGTTAGGTAGTTAGATAATTAGGTAGTTAGGTAGTTAGATAGTTAGGTAGTTAGATAATTAGGTAGTTAGGTAGTTAGATAATTAGGTAGTTAGATAGTTAGATAGTTGATAGTTAGGTAGTTAGTTAGCTAGTTAGATAGTTGGGTAGTTAGATAGGTAGTTAGATAGTTAGGGAGTTAGTTAGGTAGTTAGATAGTTAAATAATTAGAGAGTTAGGTAGTTAGATAGTTAGATACTTAGGTAGTTAGATAGTTAGGGAGTTAGATAGTTAGGTAGTTAGTTAGATAGTTAGGTAGTTAGATAGTTGATAGTTAGGTAGTTAGTTAGGTAGTTAGATAGTTGGGTAGTTAGATAGGTAGTTAGATAGTTAGGTAGTTAGATAGTTAGGTAGTTAGATAGTTAGGTAGTTAGATAATTAGGTAGTTAGGTAGATAGTTGATAGTTAGGTAGTTAGATAGTTAGATCGTTGGGTAGTTAGATAGGTAGTTAGATAGTTAGGTAGTTAGATAATTAGGTAGTTTCAAACCTGCACATACAATTCACCCTAGGGGTGGGCGATATTTAAAATATATCGAGATATTTTTGAAACTCGATATGAATTCTGACATATCGATATATCGCTATAATACTTACGTTTACTTGGTTTTTCCTGGTTTCGCCGCTTCGCTTGTTTTTGCCTTCTCTGTGCCGCGCTCACCTCCGCCTCCTGCTTTTGTCCCCCAAGCTCCTCCGCGGAGCCCGGAGCTGGCCTCAGACTAAACCAGCAATAGGAATAAACCAGGACTAAATGCGGCCGCAGAGCCCGGGGCTCGGTCGCGGACTAAACCAAGACTAGGACCAGGGCTCTACAGTGCGCGAACGTGGAAAACAAAACAGGCGCATCAGTGCGAGTGCTTCTGCAGCCACAATAAGGAGAACTGCGCATAGACATAACGTGGACGAGTTAAACTTTCTAAATGCACCTGCCCAGTGCGAGCGCAACCACATGACACCTCCGACCGCGCACGACTCCAGCATACGAGCTCCGCGTGTGGCCGATATCACTCATACGAACAAACTCCGCTTCAAAGCCCCGCAGCAGGACCCACACCTGCCCCACTCATTAGACATCCCCATGCCATTGGACTTCCTTCTCCGCCAAAGCGAGAGCTTTGTCTTGGTCTCGTCTCGGACGCGAGCGCATTTGGACTCGGTCTTGTCATGGACTCAAGGTCTGAATACTGAGTGCGGTCATTTTTCATTAAGGCTGCTGTCGCCAATAAACTCATCCCGGCGTGCGGGAGCGTGCGGGAGCGTGCGGGAGCGTGCGGGAGCGTGCGGGAGCGTCTTGAGGCGTCTTGGGAGCGTCTTGGGAGCGTCTTGAGGAGCGTCTTGAGCGCGTCTTGAGGAGCGTGCGGGGCTTCTTTCTGCAGCCTGAACCAAATGTCAAATAAATCCGTTTGTCACAATGTGCGTTTGATTTGGTAAATGTGCAGAGGCTAAATACCACTTTAAAACGAGAATGTAACTGAATTTGAAAATACAGGTTTAAAAATCCTGCACACTTTATTCACTTTGAAACAGTTTTCTGTACCACTGGAAGTTCTCTTAAAGAAGAGGTTCTTAAACTGTGGGTGAGGGTCCAAAAAGGGGTGCAGAGTGTTTAAGTGCTGTACTAAATGAATATTAAACAGATAAAATTTGTTTGTTTTTTTGTTTGTTTTTGCAGTAGTTTGGGGGGGGCTGTATTTTTCCTGTAAAGATATCGTGATATATATCGTATATCGAGATATAGCAAAATATATCGAGATATATTTTTCGGCCCATATCGTCCAGCCCTAATTCACCCCTATGAACTAACATCAAGGACCATGACGTCCACCCTCCTGTGGGCTCACCACTCACAGAGGGGTTCATAGGGGGGGTCACGTGCTATGAGGATTGGGCAGCAAGCTGCCCCCGCGACCCAGCCGGATTAAACTGGAGATGGATGGATGGACATACAATTCATATAACAACATAACAGTACAGACACAGATACAAAAATGCATGGTTTGAAAAGTGGATGGATGAAGCAAAGCTTATACATTTCCAATCCCCTCCCACACTTCACAGAACACTTCAACTATTCAAAAGACCAGCATGCTATACATGACAAGACAAGACAAGACAAGACACACAAAACATTATTCACACTCTCATCCAGACACAACACTGGCCCAACACTCTGTGACCCTACAACCCTCCCCCTGACATCACGCTCTGTGCTGAGGGCATCACTGTCTCTCATCCAGGTATTTTTCCATTGTTTCTCTTTTAAATAGCTTTTTAAACTGAATCAGGCTCCTACACACTTTTCATTCTTCTGATAATCCTGTAACGGATTAACTCCACGTACTGAAATGCATATTGACTTTAAAGTAATTCTAAATTTCAGCTGATACATTTTTATTTTATTTTATTTTTTACATATTTTTGACATAAAAGCTGCACTTAACACATGGAGCGGGTGACCTCACAAACTCTAGTATATTTACAATTTACAGTGCTATCCAGTGTTGAAAATCTGTATTCATTAGTTTCAATCACCTTTTTCCTGTTATGGAAGTATTTTAACCATTCACAATATAAAAGAATATACAGTATATGGGAAATCATTAAAAGGGTACATGTTGTAAATTTTCATCTCTTTAAACTTCATCTCTTTAAACTTGTGGATTGTAGAACAGTACAACAAAAGATACAAATTAAGGTTTTAAACCCTGTGAACAGATGTAGCAAAATTGGGAACATGTCAATTTACAGCGTTCAGTGATTTTTATTTATTTTTTGTCTTGTTGATTTGCACAGGTCATTATTATGCAGCGTACATTTTCCAGCTGATAGCCTGCTGTGTTTTACATTTGGCTCAGATCCGTCTGATTATGAATAAACAACAGCAGTCACAGAGCATGTATTTACACAGCTCCAGTCCAGCACACACACGAACAGCAGCCTTTTATATTTAGAACATTGTTAGGTTAGGTACATGTAGTCTGAAGCTTCACTGATTAACAGCAACTTATTGGCTTACTTTTATCTGTCTCATATCAATGTACAAATAGGAATGAACTGTAACTGTACTTTGTAATTTCACATAACAGAACAGAAGATTCATTAAAACACCTTTTACTAACAGCTTGTGACAAGAGTTAGTGTCCAAAAGTATCACAGCATCAAACTATTCCTTTTTCAGGACATTGCCACAGGCAGTGCCATTAGTTGTACCCCTCCCTCCAGTTGTGTGGTTTTACATAGGGCTGCCGATCTCAACAGCATAATATACAGCATGGTATACATGGAATATAAAAGCCATTTTTATACCACTCAGAGAAAAGGTAGCATTGTTGGTGCATATACATATTTAATATTCTACAGAAATTAACCTACTTTATGTAATCTTAGCTGTGAAACTTTTTGTCTAGTTCTCAACTGAAATGAATGGGATTCTCAGTGGACAGGGCAGGTGAACACCAACTTCCTTTTAAGTTTAAGGTTGAGGTATTGTCCAAGTAGAAAGATGTGACTCATCCATAATGATGCACAAGTAGTTAAGATATAGAATCAGTATCCACGAAATGAATGTAATGTGAGTATGTAAAAGTATGAAAACCCAAGATGAGTGTGTGTTTTGCTTACAGAATAAAGTAAATAAGGTGTATGTACATTATACACGTATAGGCATTACTAAAATAAATTAATCAGTTAAAGTCATTTCAGTGTATTTAGGGTTGTTGATTTATTTACATGTAGCTGACCTTACATGCAGTACAGCTTTTATGAATATACCTCATGCTCGTTCTTTCTACCTCCAGACCCCATCTGCCCTTTCCCTTCTAAAGTCTGTCTTCTCACCTAGTGTCAAGTGGGCACGGGGACATCCGGGTGTAAATTGCTCAGCTTGTAATGGCTGGAGAGATGCAGAAAGCAATTTTCACACTATCTTTTAGTAGGGTTTGACGCCAGTGTTGCTAAAGCCCTGTTGGGACCCCTTCCTAAAAGAGAAAAGCGGCTCTTAAACGGCAGCCAGTCAGCACGAGGGAGATTAGGAGTGAAAGGAGAGGCCAGGGAGAGAGGGCGTTATCACTGCTCACACTTGACTAGCAGTCGGAGCCCACCAGATTACTGTTATTACTGATTTTACCCCACAATACAGTACATATAACCCACTGTTCAAAGCTTGTTTCACAGCTGGGAGCAAATTTTATGTTCCTGAGCCTGATGCGATCTTATGCAAGTTTTACATTGCTGTTATCTCACTACTGAGCCACAACTTCACTGGTCTGGGTGGTATATTGCTACTAGATTGCATGATTTCATTTCCGGAGACCTGTGTTTGATCATTAAGTGCAATTGTATTCACGTAGGCTTCACATTTGTTCTTGGTAGGGTCCTGGTATGGTCTTGGTTTATTGCTGATGTAGATATGGTTGGGTCCTGGTCTAGTCCTGGCATAGTCCTGGTCTTGGTCGGGTTTAGTTCCAGAGTAAAGTCAAATTTAATCCCAATTTTGATGTGTTGTAAGGAAGGTATAAGGAAGGACACAGAAAAAATATTTTAGGTATTAGTGTTAAATTAATTAGCATCATCTTATTATAACAGAGACATATATTTGTGTCACTCACCATATGTGTATTTATTTATTTGTTTGTAATTATTAACTATGCATGGTAGTTTGGATCATATATCTAACAATCTACAACACTACTTACAAGTCTACAAGCTTGCATTCCCAGACCTTAAGCTTGAGAAATTTCTTCAACCCCAGTGGAAATAAACTAAAGTGGTATAAGCTCTTATTTGTGGGCTCAGCGTCATTTGTATGGATTTAATCAAAATTCCCCAGAGGAGACCAAGGCCACAAAACCTTATCCACTGTTTGTGCATCGCTGGCATCTTACAAATCTGTCAAGAAAAGCGGCGAGCCCCTAGCTGGAAGGTCCTCTGGAGGACACAGAGACAAAGCCCCCAGTTGTAGACAGCAGTAATTTGGGGTCCAGTTTCTACTTCCCTGTATCTGTTATTCCTTTGATATAATCTTTAAGAAATACTGTTTTGACAGCAAAGAAACGTTCTACAGTAAATTCTTGTGAAGCTCTTTAAATAAGGACAAGGGGCTGCAACCAGAGGCTATATTGTTTATTTATGGATGTTCTGGTGGAGCCACGGGTGCTTCCACAGACTAATAACTTCCCGCCCAGCCCCAGTTAGTCTATTAGGCACTGGCACCTATTTAAAAAGATCTCAGACATGCAGCATTTGGCTATAATTCAGCAGTGGCAGAGCTGATCTATTAAGATGTATTACCGCCCCGAGAGACCTACAGAGGGATGGCAAGGTCAGGAGAGGGGAAAAACCAAAGGCCTTACCTCAGGTGGCTGCTGCTCCACATCCAAATCAGCTTTTCAAAAATCACTCAGCAAGATTAAAACGGCAGGATGAAAGTTGGTGGTTCAGCGACGTTTGTGTAAGACATCAAATTGAGGCATGCCTGGCTGTTGAAATAATACAAGGGATCTTGCTAAAATTACGTTGTTGGAATTTTTATTTTTTATTCCCAGATTTAAAATGTTTGTAAAGTGATATAAAACATCACTTACTGAGGCCAGAAAAAAATTTGCATTATTGTGTCTTTGAGATAAATGTTGCAAAGGGCATTTTATTTTAACAATATTTGTATTTTTTTAGATAATTACTGGTATAGCAAACTACTGTATGTGTTTCTCTCTATAAAGTGGGTTGCATTTATTCTGATATGTTTTAATTTCTATGCTTGCCTGGTATCTTAAGAAATAGAATGAAGCAAAACAATTAAAAGCAATGGCAGCTAGGGATATAATCCAAGAAAGATGTAATTGTATGAATTAAAAAAAACAAAATTCAGCGTTTATAGATGTCACTTGCTACTGACATAGAAGATTGAAGGGTTATGAACTTTGGAGCAGGAAACAGAATTCAGGATTATGATTATTGGAAATATTATTGTGACAATGAAACTAAACACAACTGGGGAGGGGTGTTTTTGATGAAGATACCATGGTAAATCTCAAAAAGCCTGTTTACTGTATATACCTGTTAAGATATAGTGCCTCTTTTTGATGTCACTCCAAATCTGTTAGGTGAAAAATACTGCTCTAAAGAGAAAAGCAGAAGACATTTTGTGAAGATGGAGAGAGCACATTTGTGACTGTGTGCAATACTCAGCAGCTGCTCTACCTGACACATTATCACATTATCTGTTATTTTCCAGGTATGCTCAAGTGTTAAAGGGTAAGTGGCACAAAATGATGAAGGGTGGATTTTAGGCGTCAGAGCTGGGAGCATTAACATCTTCAGAAGAATCTTATGTGTTTAACTGCACAGAGCGTAGTGTCATATGCTGAGGGAATGCATATAAGGGGACAAACATCACACCACAATGGTTCAATTCTCAAATCTTACATGCAGAATAAAACATCTAATGCAACAACTACTATTCAAACAAATATTAAGGCTGCCACTACTAATAATATTACTTACTTACTTATTACTTACTTACTTATTTACTTACTTATTTACTTACTTACTTACTTACTTACTTACTTACTTACTTACTTACTTACTTACTTACTTACTTACTTACTTACTTACTTACTTACTTACTTACTTACTTATGTGCTATTTTATTACTTTTTTTTATGTTTAATATTTGAATGCATGTGTTTGTGGAGTTATTGGTGTGATTTGCTTTTTTGTGTGATAATTCTACAGATCTGGCTTGTAACTTGGTTTGCTTGCTGTGTTGGGAGTAACATACTACAAAAGTAACAAATTACTGTAATGCATTGCCTTTTGCTGTAACGCAGTAACATAAGGCATTACAGAGAAAAATGGGTAATATTGTACTTGGTACAAATGTCAGTAATGTGCGTTACAATGCATTTTTAACCTGGATTGAAGTGGTGGCTTTTTTGTTTTTCTTCATACAAATTTGCTAAAATCACCATGAGATCAGCAGAGTGACACATCTGATCAGAAGAGAACAGATACATTCATTGTGAATCATGTCAAAATGTATTCAAGGCCGTCACACACTACAGGAGAATTTGCCCGACTTTGGCTGTGATTGGCGTGACCTGACTTTTGTCTTCATGAGCTATTATGAAACTGCACTCCTCGTGTGTGTGTCTGGTGTCAGTGTGACTATGAGCTGCTCTGTCCGATCGTAACCACCAAACGTCAGCAACGCTAGAGCCAATAAGTGACGGACACAGCGGCATAAGATATAAACTGAAACAGTAAAAATAATGAGAAGACTTTATTACTCACCTCTCGTAAAGTGCAGACCCTCCACTCTTTCTTGCAAAAATAGAAGTTCCACAGAGCATTGATGGCTTTGGATATGAAGATTTATCCCCAAAATTCAGGACTATAATTAGGATTATTCTAAAATCAGTACATTTTACGTGGAAGACAAACCAAGTTTTTCACTCACAACAGCTCTTAAAAATTCCACGGAAAAAACACATACCTGGCAACACTGGCACATTAACAATCTGGGCAGGCTCTCACTGAAAGCAACCAGGACTTCAAATAAATACTTCAAGTTGATTGGTCAAAGTGTTACAACAGCAGAGCAAAACAAAAAATCTGGGAACCTGCCAAGATAGATTCTCATTAGTTTGTGAACTCTGGGTTTTATTATATGTATGAACGAGTGAATGAAAGAGCTGCTTTTATAAATTGTTTTAAAATTATTTTGTATAAATAAAATCCAAAGTATCAAATAACATTGTACTATTGCCCAGTTCATAGCTCTGTCACCTCATACTTACCTGTGTTTTGCCTTTTTACATTATAGTTTATGATTTTATGACTATAAGCTAGTGAGCAAAATTGGGGCTTATTCATAATTTTAGGGCCTTTTGCCCCACTGTGCCACGACAGTACTATCTCCTCTATAATGATAGCGGGGGAAGCACACATGTCTGGACAACCCTGGTGTATCAGTCTCAGTCAGGTTTGGACTAAACATTGAGAGGTAGGTTACAAATCCTAGATAGTGGTATTGACCTACCCTCTTCAGTTTTAGCAGGGTCAGGTTTCAGTCTATTCGCTGTAGGGGTGGCACGGTATATGTATTCGTATTGAACCGTCGCGGTACGGGGGTCACGGTTCGGTGCACGCATTTTGACGGAGAATATACGGTACAATAGTTTAATATTGAACTGAGCACGGGACTTTCCTTTTGCGACGGTTTCCTTAACCATTGCCATGTGCAAGCCCTGATTGGTCCATGAACATGTATACATGTCTGGATTGGTCTAGCTAGCAAACTCCGCCTTCAAATACAAAACTGCTGTTGTTGAAAGTTGCTGCTGTTAGGTCGTTGCGAGAGGGGTGAAAGACATGGCGAGTAATTCAAGCCCGGAGTTAGAAGACCCACCACCATCTTTTAAGTCGGTGGTGTGGGCAGGGCTCTACAGTGCGCCCATTTCACTCGCATTTGCAAGCAAATATTTCGTCGTGCGAACGAGGAAATAAAACCAGTCGCACCTGTGCGAGTGCTTCTGCAGCACAATAAGGAGCTGCCCACAGACGCAACGTGACGAGTTAAACGTTCTACATGTATCAAACATTTGGGGTGCAGTCACACTAGGACTTTAGAATCGTGCCCAAGCCTGGAACACCCCTAAAGCGCGACACGCCCAGCGCGAGCGGAACCGAACCGTGCCCGGGCACGACACCTCCGACCGTGCACGACCCCAGCATACGAGCTCCGGGTGTGCGGCGATATCACTCATACGAACAAACTCCGCTTCAAAACACACCCATGCCCACCTTAAACAAGGAGCGGCACCGCAGCAGGACCCACACCTGTCCCACCACTCAGTAGATTCCCCTGTGCCGCTGGACTTCCCTCTCTAAAGCGAGAGCTTTGTCTCGGTCTTGTCTAGGACTCGAGCGCATTTGGACTCGGTCACGTCACGGACTCGATGTCTGAATACTGAGTGGATCATATTTCATTACGGCCGCTGCTGTCGCCAATAAACTTGTACCAGTGTGCGGGACCTGTGTGCTGGAGCCCGTGGACACTGCACCGCCAGCGCGCGGCTTGTCCACAGCGCGCACCCTCAGCGTGCGTCACAGGGCAGGTTAAACATCTGCCCTGTGAAAAAAACTAATTTCATGTCAGTGTCCGCACAGAGCAGAGCTACGGCACAGAGCAGGCGATATGTGGGCTGAAGTTTGCCAAAGAAAATGCCAAATTAATCTGTTCGTCACAACTCCAGGAATTTGAAAATACAGGTTTAAAAATTCTACCCACTTTATTCACATCGAAGCAGTTTTGTGTAAAGTGCCAGTGGAAGTTCTCTTAAAGAAGAGGTTCTCAAACTGTGGGTAGTGTTGTGTTTTAGTTTTAGTTTTTTCCTCGAGAGATGCAGAAAAGAGGGAGCCACTGTCTGTGTGAATGTTCTTGTATGTTCGCTTAGGTCCAAAAAGGGGCGCAGAGTGTTTCAGTGCAGTACAGTCTGTTTGGCTTATTTTAAGTCTAAATGAATATTAATCAGATAAAATGGAGATAGACTGACTAAAAACACAGTGATTGTGCAGGAAAAGTACAGTCATAATTCTTTTGTGTTTTTTGTATAAAATTCATTCAAATAAGTTGGTGTGCGCAAGTTCTGCACTGTAATAAACGTTCAAAACTAAAACCTATTTGTGCCCCCATTTGTTTTTCTGTGCTCCTAAAATTTTTGACTTAGGGGCACATGTGCTCCTGAAAAAAAAAAGTTAGTGTAGAGCCCTGGGTGTGGGACAACTTCGGGTTCCCCATGAGTTACAACAGCAATGGAGAGCGGGTGGTGGACAAAACGAAGACGGTCTGTCGTCGTTGTTTGACAGCTGTGGGTTATGTGAGTGGGAACACTTCAAATATGCTAACACAGAAGGTACCTAAAAAGACCATGTGTTAAAACTTCACTGATGTACCCAGCGTGTTCACTTGTTTTACATGTTTTACTTTTACTTGTTTTACTACAAGTTGCAGTTATCTCAGCTGGAGATTTAGGCAATAAAAAGCTGCCTTTGAGGACAGCCTTTCTGGTTATGTTTTTTTTCCTGCACTGTACCAAAAATGTACCGAACCATGGGGTCTGAACCGAGGTACGTACCGTGCCACCAGCATGCAATCAGCTGTTATCAAATGTCCTACATAAGGCACTGTTGACTGCCGAATGTGACACTTGTTGAAGTTCAGTTTTAGGTGGCAGTTTGTGGCTCTCTCAACAACCTTTGTCAGTATTTGGTTGTGTTCTTTCACTGTTGGAGTTGCAATGAGAATGTCATCCATAATGCCAGTAGCTCCAGTAATGCCCTCAGTCCATGATGCGCTGAAATATCTCGGGTGGATATTTGATGCCAAACAGTAATCTCAGCCACCTGAATCTTCCTGTATGGGTGTTGTCAGGAATGTCAGCAGAAATGATGAAGCCTCATCCAACTCAATCAGTAGGAACCTTGACTTTGCATCCAGCACTGAAAACACTTTTGTTTGGCATTTGGCATTGTTTACACAACTTCTTCTATTGTGCGCATGGGATAGTGCTCTTTTTTCAT
The DNA here is from genome assembly GCA_034769755.1 of Odontamblyopus lacepedii. Classification (NCBI taxonomy): domain Eukaryota; kingdom Metazoa; phylum Chordata; class Actinopteri; order Gobiiformes; family Gobiidae; genus Odontamblyopus; species Odontamblyopus lacepedii. The sequence continues at coordinate 20,507,265 of CM068349.1, read as the reverse complement.
AGCATTGTTCAAGCCAGTTGGATCTATGCAGATTATGATTTTGTCTTTGTTGGTGACTACGACCATTGAACTAACCCATTCAGTTGGTTGGTCAACTTTGGCAATGTAGCCATCTTGCACCATCTCATTTAGCTTTTCCACAATCTTTGCTCTGAGTGCTAAACTGGTTGTCAGTGTACAGGATGTACCACTGGTTTTGAGTTTATTGTGTATTTACCTGGTAGTGTCCCTGTCGTGTGCGTCAGCTCTGGAAAGTTCCAGAGACTAGCAGGTGTGCCTGTAGTTATGGCAGTGTTTTTAACTGTGCCCACTTTGTTTGCAGCACTATTGTCTTGTAAAGTGTCAAGTCTCACACTCGGGCATAGGGCCTTGGCTGTTGGGCCACTCAGTACATTCTCTTGTGCACAATTCTCATTTGCATTTGTGACATTTTAAACTGTTGGGGAATTTCAATGGCTTTGGCCAGTGTCAGCTCCTCACCCTTGTCAAGCAGCCTCTCTTGGACACGTTTTTCTCTCATGTTATTCACGCTATTATCTATCAACATGTCTCCCGTGTGACTGAGCTCCTCACCGTATCTCTAAGGGTGTGCCCGGCTGGAACCACCACCTTAACATGATGGAGGGGTTTAAGTGCCCAAATTATCCCGGGAACTATGTTGTCGGGAGCTTCATGCCCCTGGTAGGATCACTCAATGCAGACTAAGAGCGGTTCAGAAGCCCCTTATGATGAGGAAAACACAAAGGCCAGTTATGTCGCCCGGAATGGCGTCACCAGGGCTCCACCTTGGAGCCAGGCCTGGGGTGGGCGCTTGAGGGCGAGCGTCTGGTGGACGGGCCTTACCCCACAGGGCCCGGCAGGGTACAACCCGAAAAGACAACGTGGGCCACAAGGGGCCAGTGTAGAGAGATCTAGGCGGCAGTCAAAGGCAGGGGCTTCGGCGACAGGATCTCCGGACATGGAGACTAGCTCTGGGGACATGGAATGTCACCTCGCTGGGGGCGAAGGAGCCTAAGCTATCTAGCGTTACCAACTAGATATAGTCGGCCTCACCTCCAAACACAGCTTGGGCTCTGGAACCCAACTCCTTGAGAGGGGCTGAACTCTCCATTTCTCTGACGTTGGCTGCAGGGAGCTGCGGCAAGCTGGTGTGGGCTCATTGCTCTACAGTTCAGCCACTACATTTAGCCACTACAGTTCACCCCGGTGAACGAGAGGGTCATGTCCCTGTGCCTTCAGGTCGGGGACAGGTCTCTCACTGTGATGTCGGCCTATGGGCCAAACAGCAGTGCAGAGTACCCAGCCTTCTTGGAGTCCCTGGGAGGGGTACTGGACAGTGCACCGACCAGAGACTCTGTTGTTCTACTGGGGGACTTCAACGCCCATGTGGGCAACGACAGTGACACCTGGAAAGGGGTGACTGGGGGGAACAGTCTCCCTGATCTGAACCCGAGTGCTCCTCCTCCACGTTGAGAGGAGGGGCATTTGTTCCGGGTGCCTCCTGGACACCTCCCTCAGGAAGTGTTTCAGGCATCTTCCATGAGAAGGAGGCTCTGAGTGTGTAATGTTTATACAGCGTTGGTCTGTGGAGGTTGCCCATAAAGTTGTTCTGAGCTCTTGAAATACATCTTTTCTGTTCGAGACAGTTTTGGTGCATAATGGCAAATTGAAGTAATTTTATGTAATTGAAGTTTACTTCACATGTTACTTCTTATTATCATTATGTTTAAGTTGAACTCCTTGAATTTTAAAGCAGATGAGGAAAGTTTTAGGTGTGGAAAAACAATGTTTTGTTTGATTAGGAGGTTCTTCCTCAAAATAACTCAAATAAAGTACATAACTTGAATGACATTATTTACATTGGCACAGATCTGCTTCTTTCTATTGATCATAGTTATATAGTTATAGTTTTACATATATATTCATGTAGATCAACAGATCATTATGCATAATACTGTACTGACTGCTAAGCAGAAGTCATCTGTTTTGTTTGATTACTATCCACTATTGCCAATATCCAGTTGGGACTCAAAATGGTGAGCCCTGGTCACCTAGTACCTCCACAATACACCACTGGGAAGGTTTAGGGATTAAAATGACTTTGTTTGGTGTGCTCCATTTATACAATATAGATGATTGTTGTTATTATTATTTTTATTTTATTTTTTGGCAATTTTGGTCTGGACACCACTAGGTGTCAGTATTTATCAGTTCAGCGTAATATGATGGCGTTAAGTTAGTCACACTAATTGTGTAGATTCTAGACCAACAACTAGACCAACACCTTCATTGTTAATTTAACACTAGTAATTTTGCTATGTGCTATTTACAGAGAAAATTTAAGAAAATAAAGACAAGATTGTGGCTTCTTGGCATTTTTAATCAGAGTTGGTGAAAACAGGTCTTGAACTCCAGTCTCCCAAAAGCAAATGCTTTTGCAAGCGAGCTAAACCTTGACTCAAATATCAGTGCATGTCTGTAATGTCAAGTAAAATACTAAGAAAACACCACACCAACAGTAACCTGAGTTCTGCACATCATTGTGGGACGCCTCTTATTGAAAGCATTCAGAAAACAAAAAGGCACCATGACGATTATTTGAATCTGATTGGTCGAAGCATCACAACAGCTTTATAAGCCAAGAAAAATTTAACTTTTGTCATATGTTGCATATTTTTCACAAACTAAATAGGAAACTTCGCCTTTGGCTTCCACACAAACATCAATTGCGCTCTGTGACTGGTCCGCTTTACAGCCGGTGCATGCCACAGATTCTTGTGATTTTCTGAACTCAAACATGTTTGATGAGGTAACTACATGTTAGCATGGCTTAAAGCTCACCAGAGTAAGTTTTGCATACTGTGTTGTTCTCATATTCAAACATTGTCATATGAAGCGATATACTAGAGGAGGCAACATAATGTATCCCAGTCATGGCCTGTGGTGATTGATGAGTCCATGTATCCCAGAGCAAACCAGACGTTCCACAACACTGACAGAGAGAGACATAGATGGTCGTTTGGTCAGTGAGAGAGAGAAGAGGAGAATGATTTCTGTGTGTGTGAATTAGACAAAGAGACTGCTGTGTGCGGGGTGCAGGCTGGTCACTGTCCAGCCAAGTAAAGCGGGGGGGCGACAGTGATGGAGAGATCCAACATGGGGGTTGCGGGGGAGGAGTGGTGAGGAGGACAACTTAGTGCAGTCTGTGCTTGATGACTGAGGAAAAACACCAGGGAGGCACAGAGGGGTCAAGACTGACCCCAAACAAAGATGGATTCCATTACTCCAGAGATGGAGTTGGTTGTGTTGTTGGATCAGAACACAAGTGCAGCCAAAAGCTCAACATCTGAAAAATAGAAGTCCTGCTGCAAAAGAAAGGAAGGCTTGATTGAATATGTCAGCAAGCACAGATACCTTTGGACAGCCCCCAAAGGATAATTCAATCAAACCATCTGTCAGACTGTTCTCTAGTGTTATCATAGGGAGATGTGTAAGTGCAAAGGGAGGGCCCATCAAGTCATGATGTATCTAAGTTTCTGATGACAATTAATATCCCTGCATTAGCCAACCTATTTCTTTCTTGGTCAATCAGACAAGTTCTTTTCATTTTTAATAATATGTTTAACATTCAGATTTTAAAGCAAAACATGCTATTGTACTATTCAATAAAATAACATAAAAGCAATAGATGTCATACTTTTAAGCCTTTTCTTCAACTTACTATAGAACAGTAGTGCATTACAAATTAAATGTCATCCTTTCAGTCATGAGAACACAAAGCTCTTTCTACATTCTCATAAACAGCACAATTAAAAGCACATTACTTTGCATTAGTGAGAGTGTTATTTGTCCCTAATGAGTAGTTAACAAATCATGCTTCTTCTTGGGATGAATATCAGGTCTTGGTGGGCCTGAGTTACAGCAGGATGACAGCTGTATTTCATAACAACCTGACCATGTACAGTACTATAACACTGATTTAAATGCCTGTCTGAGCTGCACACACGCGCCGCTTGTATCACTTTATTACACATCGTATCCATCTCCCACAACAGAGCAGGCTGCAGAATAAGCACTATAGCAGCTAAGTGGTGCTAAAGTTAAAAAGATGTTGATTTGTTGCCCGGCTGGCAGTTTGTGTCAGTAGGAGCAATAATGAATGAAAACTGTTTCAAATAGGAGATTAAGGGAGACAGGGAACTCATAAAGTTGCTGGAAAGAAGTTGAGTTCAACAAAGACAAAATGGTGAAACTGTCAAACTAGAGGCAGAGAGGGAGGAGGCGAGAGGCAAGCCGTGAATGCAAATGAGAATGGTGAGTATCACGGAAATGATTGCTGCTGCTATTACAATTATCATTAGCATGTGTTGTGTTGGCAATAAGTACTCTCATTATGGCAGATCCTATCATCCTGCTAATTGTGGAGGATGCGGTGTTTGAGCGAGCGGGGGGCCTGGTTACAACAGGGAGGCTGCTCTGCCAGGATTACACAGACAAATACAGGCAGGAGAAAAATGCTGAACAATTTTTGAGAGGTTTGGTTAGAATTCTTCTACAGATAATTATATATACAAAAGAGAGAGTAAAGGCTTATTCACTTTTTGTTGCAGCACTTGATTTAACCTAATAGGTAAATTATTATGACATGTTGTAATAATACGTACAAAATGTCTACTTGACATCCAAAGCCTCTTTAGTTTGCCATATGTAGGGGTTGGAATCAGCATAGATTTGCCCATGCTTTTTTGTAAGTTTTTAAATGTAGAGATACTATATTACATAGTCCAGAGGTCGGAAGATAAGTGAATTCTTTCTGCTGATTCCAAGGACAGATTAGATTGCATCAGGAAGGGCATCCAACATAATATCTAAATCAAAATGACTTACAGAAAGACATACAAGTGTCAAACAAAGTTTGTTTAAATGTCTACATTTCATACAGTGTGTAGAAGTTGGGCCCTAGACTCCTCTCTTCATCATGTGACAGTGCTGTCATGTGGAAGACAGGGAGAGAGAGAGCAGCAGCTTTTCTCCTGCACATTCTCTTCGTCTTCAGGCCTATCAATCTTCTGTGTGCGCAAAGTTTTGACTCTCCAACAGTCTGTTTGGCACTCGCAATCAATCAAGCTAACGATGGCATGAGTTATAGTTCACAAAGGCATATCAAAATCACAAAGCAGTGGAAATTTACAATGAAATAAGCAGCTATTGTAGGACCTTAGCATTTCAGACACGTATTGTATTATTAAGTAATGTGTTTATCTTAGTTATCAATTATGTATATTTGTCCTTACTTACATTAACTTTTTGACATTTAAAATTTAAAATATATCTATATTTTTGTATAAAACACATCTAAGCAGTGGTGACAGTTTTGAGAGTTTATACATACATAAATGCACCTTCTGATCAGAGCCTATGGCAGTGTCAACGTATCTATTGGATCACAACTCACTTGCCAGGCTTTGTTTCCCACATGCAGCAGCTGTTCATCTCAACACTTCCTTTGCTTGTCTGGCAAGTCAGTACCTGCTACAGTCTGTTTGAATGCAGGATGGTCCTGTCCAGATAGCCGTCCTTATTTGGGACATTACAGCATGTACCATTTGCAGCATGTGTCTCCCAAAGGTGTATCATCATTCAGAATTAAATATAAACCATGTTTATTTTGACACAAACAAACCATGCATGTCTTTGCTTGGTTAATCCCCCTGCCAATCGCCTCCCTTCATTAGCACTACTTTAATAACTTTTCCTCTGTTGTTGGCCTTGTTGATGGCAGTAAAGGAAAGCTTATGCGCTAACTGCAGCCATAACTTGTTAAGGACTAGAGCTCTATTCATTGTAAATGTCATTCATTAGAAATCATTATAATTTATAACTTTCACAAATACATAATTAATTTTAATCAGTCCAAAATGACAGTAATTGGGCCTAGATAAATATGAGTGGACCTATTATTTTATTTATTTTACTGAATCGTGAACTAATAAAATATGTGCATAACATGGCAATGAATTATCAGTACCACCATGGTAAGTCTCTGGGGCCAGTCAAAACACCATAATATAACATTTTCTCTCACACAATCAATGCATTCAAAGCACTTTCCTCTCAAGATACCTTTACTCATTTGGTGAAGTGTACCTTGTCAGATGAGTAAATCAAGCTTTACACGGTGAGTTCAGATGTCACCAGGAGTCGTGGAATGTTGGAGCAGGAGATGAGCTCCAGTGTTAGAAAGCATGGGAGTGTGGGCAGGTGTTAGAACAAAGTGTGGCTCTACTCTCACTGTTTGCTTAGTGCCATGTGCAATTATGATCTGAGTGGGCAGTTGTCTCCCTGAGCAAGAACCAACTCAAAAATCAGGGAGAGAGTTCACCTTCTAAAAGGGTCCAGTAGCGCAATCACCAGTGTCATCTGTACAATCTGTTAGATCCTACACAAAAGTGATTTTAGGAAGACAAAAATATTCAGATAAGTGAGTCAAACCATCAGGAGACCAAATCATTCCTTACATTTAGAGCAGTACTATATACATAAACACTTTAAAAAAACACTTAAATTCCTTTACCGACCCTTTGTGGCCAGATTGAGAATTCAATGATCTAGTTCAGGGGTGTCAAACTCATTTTGGTCCGGGGGCCGTATGCAACCTACTTTGATCCCAAAAGGGCCGGATCAGAAAACTCAGTTCTCTCTTCAAGTTATTGTATTTTTCTCCGTGTCTCGTAGTGGTGTTTAAGATTATATTCCTCGAGCAACGCCACTTGTTCCAAACACACTGAGCACAGATTTCCCATTCACCTCTGTCAACAAATAAGAATTAGACTATTTTTCTTGGGAAATCCTGAACTCAGCATCTGCTTTTCTCATTTTTTGACATTTTGCTGATGAGGGTCACGGTCGACAGTCAAAACGATCATCCTTTAAGAGCGTTTGGAAAGAGGAAAGTCTTCATTTGTGCTGCTCTGGTGGGAGTTGCAACGTACAGAAATGCCGGAGACGCTGCTATGCTAAACGGTGCAGAAAATTAACAGAAAAATCAGAAAATTTTAAGTATTTTAATAGAAAAATCAGCCGAGGGCCAGATTAAAGGTCTTGGAGGGCCGGATCTGGCCCCCGGGCCGCATGTTTGACACATGTGATCTAGTTAAATACAGTATAGTAATGGAGGTGTATACATACAACAATCTACAATGTTTTGTTTTTGTTTTGTTTGTTTGTTTGTTTGTTTGTTTTCTCACAAGCAACCATGTTTGTTTTAATATGAATGGGCAATGCATGTCCCAGATTGGCTAATACATCAGTCAATCACACTCATCTGAATTTGGGGAGATAATACTGGTGCCCAGGTTACACCTCTTTGTAAAGTTTTGGAGAAGCATATTCTTGGCTGGCCTGGCAAACTAAACACTGCTGTGTCTCTATTTGAGACCCACAGGCCAACACTTCTCCTGATGCAATATCTGGGTTGCACATCACACAACAGCCATCCTAATGAAAGCCCAGCGAGTAATTGTGGAACTAAAGCCCCTCCATTTCTCATTTTCCTCCTTCCAATCTAGCTGCAATCAAGTAAATCTCAGGCGGCAAAGGGCGGGTGTGCACCAGGAAATACGGCGCCCCTTCTAATTAAGTCTTCAGGTTCTCACACACTTTTATTGTGCTGCTCGGACCACACAGAGCCAGCAGTGATAATTAAAGCCAAGCCATCTTCTAAGGATGTGTTTTACCCCATGATTTAATTACCTTTATTAATCAGAGACAAGATGCTGGTTTAAAAAAAAAAAAAAAAGCAGTGGATCAGCTTGTTGTTCTCAGCTCTCAGGGGCACTAATATTGCAAAGATAATGATGAATTATGAGATTTCCACAAGATAAACCTTTTGTGGGCTTTTATTCAAAGTGATGACAGAAGATGTTTTGTTTGGAGGCTGTTGTTGCTGATGCATTCAGTGGCCTTTCACACTGTATTAGTTTTATTTCTTTTCAGGTGAAAGGAGACATAAGGAGCATGTCAGTGTGGCTGATGACTCTGAATTATTATTGGGCATAACATAAAATTGAGCAGTAATAAATAATAATTAAAGCCGCTCACGGCAATGATGGCCCTTACCCCTGCGCGCACGCCCCTCCCACGGGACCGCCAGGGACTCATGACCGCCCCAGCACACCGCTGTCTCTTCCCGAATACATAGTGCACCTTTAAAACTCTAAAAAAATGAATGATTCTAGAGGCAAAACTTTAAAAACAAAGGCATAGATCTCATTTCCTTTCATGATCAGGAGCACATCAGTGAATGTTCTGCAAAGTTTCTCAAAATGTCTCACCTTCCACGGTGGTTGGTCTCTCTCACCCTCATCAGCTCGAGTCCTTTACCAGAGGCCTGGGAGCTTGAGAGTTCTGTGCAATATCTTTGCTGTTCCCAGTACTGCGCTTTTCTGGACTGAGATGTCCTTTGTCCTTCCTGGGATCTGCTGCAACAACCACTCTTCCAGTTTGGGGGTCACGGCCCCGAGTGCTCCGATCACCATAGGCACCACCGATGCTTTCACCTTCCAGAGCCAGCCAAATACCTGCAAAGAGTACGGCAGGTCCTAAGAAGCCAGCTCAATGGCAAGAACAAGGTGCAGGCAATAAACAGCTACGCCCTGCCAGTGATCAGATACCCAGCAGGAATCATGCACTGGCCAAAGGAGGAGATACAGACCACGGATGTTAAGACACGAAAGTTCCTGACCATGCATGGAGGGTTCCATCCCAAATCCAGCACCCTGAGACTGTACACGAGCCGGAAGGAAGGAGGCCGAGGACTAGTGAGTGTGGGAACCACTGTCCAGGATGAAACATCCAAGCTCCACAAGTACATCAGTGACAAGGCCCAGACTGATGATGTGCTCAGAGAATGTCTCAGACAGTGGGGCACAGAGGAAGAGGTGCTGGGGACCATCATGGCAGGACAAACCCCTACATGGGGCATACCACCGAAACATAACTGAAGTGGCTGATATCAAGGAATCCTACCAATGGCTGGACAGGGCTGGTCTGAAGGACAGCACGGAGGCACTCATCCTGGCTACACAGGAGCAGGCCTTGGGCACCTGAGCAATAGAGGCCCAGATCTACCACACCAGACAAGACCCAAGGTGCAGGTTGTGCAAAGAAGAGCCTGAGACAGTCCAGCACATAACTGCAGGGTGTAAGATGCTGGCAGGGAAAGCGTACATGGAGCGACATAACCAAGTAGCGGGCATAGTGTACAGAAACATCTGTGCAGAGTACGGGCTGGAAACCCCAGGATCAAGTTGGGATACGCCTCCAAAGGTAGTTGAGAATGACCGAACCAAGATCCTGAGGGACTTCAAAATACAGACTGACATAATGGTGATGACGAACCAACCAGACATAGTGGTTCTGAATAAGAGAGAGAACAAAGCCGTGGTGGTGGACATTGCAATACCGAGCGATGGCAATGTCAGGAAAAAGGAACACGAGAAACTAGAAAAATACCAGGGGCTCAAGGAAGAGCTGGAGAGAGCCTGGAAGGTGAAAGCATCGGTGGTGCCCATGGTGATTGAAGCACTCGGGGCCGTGACCCCCAAACTGGATGAGTGGTTACAGCAGATACAGGAAGGACAAAGGACATCTCAGTCCAGGAAAGTGCAGTACTGGGAACAGCAAAGATACTGCACAGAACTCTCAAGCTCCCAGGCCTCTGGTAGGGGACCCGAGCTGATGAGGGTGAGAGAGACCAACCACCGTGGAAGGTGAGAAACACGTTTTACATATATATATATATATATATATATATATATATATATATATATATATATATATATATATATATATATATATATATATATATATATATATATATATATATATATATATATATATATATATATATATATATATATATATATATATATATAATTGTGTTTTACATATCAATGGAAATTTCAGCATGATCAAACTAAGCCTGTCCATGTAATTTTTATATATATATATATATATATATATATATATATATATATATATATATATATATATATATATATATATATATATATATATATATATATATATATATATATATATTGGGGAGTCTTTGCACCCCTGCTGGCCAACCGTGAAAAATATTCCATATCCGTAATATTTTTTATTTTTTTTTGTAGCATTGCATAGAATTTAATCCTCAAATATGGTACAAATCTGATCATGTTGGCGGTTCATGTCTATGATTGGAGGAGGTAGAGTGTACACTTTTCATATGCTTTATAATATATTATATTCAGGCCGAGATCAGGCATTAGTCATTCAAATTTCAGCACAACCGGACTATGCGTGGGTGTGTAATCGTTTCTGAACGAATTTTTGGGGGAGTCTTTGCGCCCCTGCTGGTCAACTGTGAAAAATGCACCAAATTCCATAATTTTTTTTTGCTTGTAATCATGCATAGAATTTAATCTCCAAACTTGGTACAAATCCAATAATGTTGACGTTTCATGTTTATAATGTTCACTTTTATTAGATGTCATATTTCATTACATTCAGGCCGGGATTACGTAATAGTGATTTGAATTTGAGCTCTCTAGGTCAATGCCTGTGGCCATGAGAGGTCATCAAAGAAACAGGAAATGATGGTGTTATTTGCCGGCGTGATACGGACAAATCGTGAGGAGGATCCCAAAAACATGGAAGATTTGAGTAAACCTTTGTCTGTAGATGTGACATGTCAAATCTGAGCTCATTTGGACCAAAAACCAGGGAACCTTGAATCGGTTTGCAAAAACGTAGTCAAAAGATCATTTTTCATCCAAAAATTAACTTTGCTACTGATGAGGGCCAATAAATATAGCCAATGAACAGTCCTCACTGCTTCGTGCATTGTAAGGGTAGGGGGCGCTATTGCAATGCTTTATATTGCAATAATTGTGTGATATTGTCCCACCTACTCATTTTTGAGCCAAATCCCACACTTAACTTGTTGGCCAGAAAGATCTGATTTTGTCAATGTCAAGCTGCTCCCCTGTGCATTACCATGGAGCTCCTTCACTCATGATGAAAGAGAAGTTCTTGTGCATTCCAACATCATGAAGAAGTTCCCTGGTCTTAAATGAAATACTTGTTTTGGGCACACACTTTGTGGACACTTTTGCATGGGCTTTGGCCATTTACCATTATAATGTTTGATTTGTGCACTACCAGTCTGTGTGCACGAATATAGATGGAGGTATGGAGTGTATGGAGCGCTCTGCGTTCTTTTCGTTTGCATTTGCTCATGTGCAGCAGAGATATACACAGCGTTTTTTTTAGAATGCAAAGCTTTATATTTTTATTCCTGAAAATATACTGTATGCTGTATGAGTAAACGATTTTAATACAATAAATACAATTAGTGGTAGAATTAATGTATTTATCTGTATTTACTAGTATTATGTATTTTCTTTCTAGATTTTACCCCCTTTCACCTGTGTACTACCAATCTCATGCCTGTATAAATTTACATCTCATCCGATCACCCTTAGACCCCTTGATATTGAATTTTATTTCCCCTCTTCCTGCCTCAGAGTCATGATGCTGCTACCTTTCTTCATCCCAACATCACCACTACAGCAGAACCATCAGCATCTTCAGCCTTCTTGTTTCCTCTTCTTTCCACGATTAAGTGTTGTTTTATAAGTTGGGAACACAACAGTATTTGGCCCTAACGCAGAGCTTCTCAGTCAGAGGCAGCATGTGAACTTCTCCCCATTCCTCTTTTTGACTGACAGTAGACAGCAATTGTACTTAAGTAAAAGTATGCATTAAAAAAGTACAAAAGAGTATTATGTTACTTTTTAAAAACTAATTTGGAGGAATTTAAGATCACTTTTATACAAAACTGGATCAGTCAAAAAGTGTAAAACTGAATAATGTAATTTTAAATCACAATCTGCATATTCTCTGAGCCCTGGCCAATCAGCGCAGGAAATGCAGAGCTGTTGTGTGTTTATATAGAGAGGGGTGGAAACAGACTGGCTTGCACAATTTGGACTTGTTCAGTACTCAATAACTTCTATGATTTAATATATAACTAATTACAATAATTACAATATATGGTTAGAATTATGATCTATTCCTAGTACACGTTCAAGTACAGGTTTTTAAAATCGATTTTAAAATGTACAGTTACCCCAAAGGTCTACTCAATTACAACAACATGAGTATTTGTAATGAGTTGCTTTCCATCCCTGACAATATAAAAGTGTTAGTTAAATGCTTGTTATGTGACCCGGTGTAATCAAAGATCACTTGTTATGCACATCTACTTGGGCAATAATTTATTATTGTTTTATTGTCTTTTACTGACTGTACAAGTTGTGAGTACAACTAGGTGCTATAGAGGAGACTCAAAGGTAAAAACATCTTCTTCAAGCACTGAGATATTTTCATGCACAATATAATCTCAGAATTATTCAAAGTTGAAGTACTGTGCTACATGCATAGTAAATGTCTATGAGCCACCAACAGCAGTTTGTATTTGTGTCTCCCACCCACAGGGTCACAAATTTACATTGTTTGTGCCATTCAGTGCCATGCAGCTATAAAGCTTCATTCAAGCAAATACGTGAAACTCTGTTTGGCGGATGTATTGCTGTAGCAACTATAACAAACATCAAACTAAATCAAACACATTATTGGAATATTCACATCACCTCAGAAGACATATTTCACTTTTTTTCTGAAATACTGCCCGTATGAGCAGAGGTCCAAGTCAAACTGACTGTATGATGGGTTATTAATGTACAGGGACCTGCATGTTCTAACTGTATTCTCTGCATTTAACATTTTTACCCTGTTAAAGGACAGCATTAAGTCTGGGGATGCATAGCCTATTTCCAACAAGTAGGTTTGTAATGAGAGATCAGAGGCATAGTTTTATCATAGGCAATAAAACATGAGAAGTGTGTCTGTTAATAAGACCTCTGGAGGATTGTCAAGGGGGGTGAAAGGCGTAAGCTTCCAGGATCAAAGACATGTCTGTCCATAGCAGAGTGGTTATAGAGGAGAGGGCCACTGTGGAAGAATGTACAAAGACACATATATAAATGAACATAGAGCACTTACACACACTCTGGGGAAACTGAAAGATCTTGTTATTTCCTGGCCTGATATGTGTCTTGTGTAGAACGTTCAGTCACGTTTACTAACCCAATGAAGATACTACTCAGGCTTTATGACCAGATATATTCAGTAAGAAAAGGGTGTTGAAATAATGTATGTGTATACAAATAACATGGTAAATCTCATAAAACAATATTATTTAGCATTGACTAAAACTGGTCTTGTGAGGCTGAGCTTGCACACCACCTCCTCCCCCTTATATGTGCGTGCTGCTCAGGTCAGGAGTGAAGACATGATGGTGGAGCAACTGCACTCCACTGTGACAGGAGTCTTCCCAATTTATTTTGATTGGCCAGCTTTATGTGAGCCAAAGGGAGATTTCCCATGGGCGCCAACGCCTTCTGGTTAAAACCAAAGTCAGATCACAAACAGCCAGCCACAAATAAAAGATCTTCCCTCATTCGGACACATTTAGGAGATGTGTTGCATTTGTTAGATGTATAGCAGCTGTTAACAGTATTTAATGTTTACAGAAGAAAAAAATCACCAAAAGCAGCACTTGCAACTTTTAATACAGCCTATAGTGTTTTCTTCACACAGATTGATAACAGGAAATAACTTGCATGGTAAGAGTCTGATAGAGAATATATTATATATTTAAATTAGAAGCCATAAGATGGTTCATTAACACCCGACCAGACACTGTGCGGATTGTGTCCTTTTGTAAGGACAAGATCCGCACTGTGAAACAATGAAACAAATTATTGAAATTATGAAAATTAAATGAATTAACAGAGACATATGCAAAATCTACTTTGCTTTGAGTCTCGAGTACCCAGAAAATTTCTTTTAGCACCTATCCCCATATGCTTGGACAACACAGCCTTGTAAATGTACTTGTGATTCTTTGAAAAATTCAGACTCTATGCCATACAAAAATTTAATAAAAACAACATAAATGAACTACACTGATTGCTGTACATGAACTATGTGGTGAAACAGCAAGGTCATGTGAAACAATATGTGATATAACACAATACACACAATTCCATCCAATTCTGACAGTTTAATCATGCATTTGACCAAATAAAGATGTTACCTATTTTTATTTGTCAAATAAAACTGTGTAAATTAGACAAACCCTTTTTGTAAATTGCAACATGAATTCCTTCTGGTGCATTCTGTGGTCCTCAGGTGCTCAGGATCATGTAGGATCATGTTGCATTCATCTTCTATCTCTGAAAGTCAGACACTTAAGGTTGACACCTGAGTCTCCTCTTATACAGAGCTCAACAAACCAAACCAGTGAGATTTGTTGTTGTTATAGCCTTCTCAGAAGTTCAGCATGATTTGTTTTAGAAAATATTGATGCTCATTTGAACATAATAACGTTAGAATTACATTGGTTAACAGTAATGGCTGACCTTTTTCATGCAATCCTGTTGCTCTTAGCCTATATGATATGGTCAACTCACAGATAACCCCTAAATATAGTATCATGTATTCCTAAGGAGCACCTATCTTACACCTGTGACCCATGTCCAAACTGCAAACTTCACCAAAATTGTCAAACTATAGGCAAGTTTTATATATAAAATGATACTACATTCAAATATACATACAAAATTATACTACCGGTACATTTTATCTAACCCTGAGGTTTTCAACTGGTGAGGTGCGCCTCCCCTGGGGGGTGCCAAAGAGATACTGGGGAGACGAAACGCACATGCAAAAAAAAAAAAAAAGAATACCGGTCCATATGTGTACACATCTGCAGCAATATTGATATCAGTAATTGTGCGTGTGTGTATTAACTGTAAAATGCATCGTTTTCTGATTCCATCTCAACAGAAATCAGCAGCGAGGGAGGAGACAGGACCCAGCAAAAAACCTAGGAAATACGATCCTGATTATTTAAAGTTCGGTGTCACCTGGTCGAGTTCTGAGACTGTGCCTTTGCCACAACATCATGTGACCAGCAGCAGTGGTTCAAGCTGGGCTCAGATGAGCTGGAGCGGGGAGTGGTTCAGTGCCTTGGCCTGAGAAAAGCTTTCCCCCGAGAAAAAACAAGTGTGAGGAGGACGGACCGCTCAGAACAAGATATAACAAACCAAACCAAATTCGTGCTTCTGTCCAGATGCTTTGCACCACCTCTAGCACGGAGAACTGGAGCAACCAGCCCAGACCTATATTCCACTGCGCATTCTTACTTTCCTCTCGGCACGGAACTGCTCAGACCAAGTCCACTGTGCAGTGGTCTTGCTCGTCCCCCTCTGGAACCAGCACATGGAGGATGGAGCCTCCAGATCTATCTGACCAACACGTTTAGAGGATGGTGTTGTGGATTTTTAAATCTGAGAAGAATAAAAACTGGAGAGAAGTTGTCTTCAATCAAAGAGTCTGGATTTATAAAAGCAAGTGTGCACACAATTACAGAGAAAATGAAAAAGAAACCTATCTGTCCCTTACGCAAGGTCCGTCTCTCCCTAATCTGAATGAATGGCAAAACAAAAACAGGCTTCTTATACAGTCAACAAACGTCATAACATCAACATGAGGTAAAACATACTACAGTATATCTAAACAGTTCTCAAAAGGAGACGATTTATCTGGGTTAAACTGGGGCATCGATTAGATGAACTCAAGTGTACCAATAATTCTAAATGATGAGAATGAATAAACCAACAACCAGTCGTTTTAACCCTGATAGATGGAGACTGAACATAATGTCCTGTCTTACAAAGTCCAGATACAGCAGATCACACCACTGCCTGTGACCATGAAAACAGAGATACTTCAACACTTTGTGAGTTACTAGTTATCTAAACCCAAACAATACATTCTTTAGCTTGACAAAGTAAGAAATTTCCATCACAGATGGCACAAGACCAAGGAAAGGATCCCGAATCCAGGTACGGGGAACAGCGGTAGTCCTTAATATAAGACCCAGACACAATTTCAGCCATCAGGTGTTGTCAGTGGTATATTTGGCACCGATTACAAATGTTACAAGTTTTGTTGATTTAGTTAGGCTTACTGATGTTCAGTGATGTTAAAAGCAGCCTCAATTAGGCTTGCATGAAGTTGGAATCGTTTATGAATGCACTTTAAAAAATGAAAATACAATATTAAAAAAAAATATTATCAGTTGTTATTGAAACTCATCATTTCCAGGAACACAAAAGATGCATTTATTTCAAAGGCCTGTGTGGGGTAGGACAGGCGGATGGGATTTGGGGGAAGGGGGGAGGCTCGGCTGTCTTTACCTACTCTAAGGGGAGGCTCACATTCACCCAAATTGAAAACCCCTGATCTAACCTCTCAGAGCATTTAATTAAGTGATGAATGCAATGTAGCGTGTTTATGGTTAGACTGATCTAACATTAAATAAAATGTTTTTCTTCCTATATTATTGTGAGTCAAAGGGGATTTAAATTCATTAAGAGGGCTGACTTCTCTGCCCACACAGAGCTGGAGGCTGAGGCTTGTTCTTCTCTCTTCAAGTCTGAAGTGTATTTCTTTAATGAAGCAGGACTGAAAGCGTGCTAGTTGAAACACGACTCCACTCATCAGAGACCAGCGAGGCTCTGCAGTAAATACTACAGTAAATACACAATTAAGAGCCCACATATAATTATCATGCTCCTTAACACCTTGCAATTAAGCACCAAAGGCTGTTCCGTTTGTGTCACTTTACGCATGCAGTGTGTCGTTTTGGAATAATTTGTTGAAGCTAGTTAACTCCTTAACAAGCGCCAAAGTCAAAGACAGGTTTTGGGCTAAATAAACACACCTATTTGAGATAAAACATCTGTCACTGAATAAATAAGGTTAATTTCATACTGTGCAACTTTCCAGGCAACGCAGTAACGTCCCACACCTACCCCACCTCAGTCCCCCCATACAGGCATACAACCATATCGGCCTAGGCTGCACAGACTACAACAGACTGAATCCAGCAGGCTGCTATTTTTCTGTTTCTTGTGTTTTGGCACCATCTACTGCTCAGATTGAACATGCAGTTTCAAAGCAGCTAAAAAAGTAGTTTCAAAGTGGCTAAATTATCCTTATGCCAACATGAAGCGGTTGCATACAGCCTATGAGCAGTTGGCAAATGACAGGCTTTACGTTTAGCCACTTGGCCCACATTTTAAAGGGACAGTCCGAAATTTTAGACATAGGACCTTATTTCTTAGTGATCCAGAGTGTTGGAGACGCATGGAGACACACTTTCCATCCAGTCATATTTGCTGAGGTCACTGGTGTTAAGCTAGTGAATGTCAATGGCCATAGTTAGCCTAAGAACAGTCTTACCCACTCCACAGTGCACCCGAGGCAAAATAATTATAACACCAGACTGTTGATGTGAATGCCTGTGTCGATAGAATGATTTTAGAAGTAAAACCAACCTTGCATTTGAAGGATTTAGGTCTGAGCAGCAGCAGCGTGTTTTACTTCCTGACAGAAAGTTTGGCAGCGGTGGACTGATATCACCGGTGCTGCTGCAAAAATAGTCTCAACATGCGACGATTCATATGATGCAAGATTAGTTTTATTTCAAACAGTATTCTATGAACACAGACATTTACATCGATAGTCTGGCGTAATAATTGATTTTCTTTGGGTGCTTTTTGGAGTAGATAAGACTGTTTTTAATGGCAGGCTAACTATGCCCATTGACATGCACTAGCCTAGCATCAGTGACCTCTGCAAATACAAGGACTGGATGAAATATTTGTAAAAGTGTCTCCACACGTCTCCAACACTCTGGTTCACTAGGAAATGAGGTCCTATGTCCAAAATTCCGGACTGTCCCTTTAATTGCTTTGAAGTAATCATTGCATGTGGCCACAATGTTGACCTGCATTGTTAACATACCAGAACCAGACTGTATATATCGCCAGAACTTTACAGAAGTGTCAAGTCTGAATGTATCTGTGGCAGACAGCCCGTATATGTGAGGCAGATCCAAATTCTTGCCACTTTTATTTTAATGTTTGTGTTGTCATATTGGCCTACCAGAAAATGACAACTTTTTTTCCTATGTTCACTAGAATTACAGTCTAGACTAGCATAGATCATGTTATGTCGAAATGGGCTGCCCTGTTGAAATGAGCTACCAGGAGTCAATCAATTAAATCACACTGGCTCATCGAGATAAGCTATCTTATGATTTTCCGTTTAGTTGTATAGATCCAATAAAGCGAACCTTCACAGTTTTACATATTTCTTTGGATTAGAGACAGTGGGTTTTATGCTGTTTGTACCCGGTGATCATATTTTATACCTTAGTTATGCCAAAATTTCAACTCATATGAATATGCATAGTTTATTTCGACAGTGGTATTACACTATCAAACAGGGCTCTGACTAAAGGTAGCACATATTGATAGGCCAATTTAGCCATCAAATAATGTTCCCACCATATAATCACCATTATTCACTCATTTATATGAAATTGGGTAATGGTATGTAGCTCATTTCGACAGGCCTGTCTTCTATCCAATAAGGTTCCCACTATATGAGAATGACTGGAAACACTGAATTCCATCCATCCATCCATCTTCTCCCGCTTAATCCGGCTGGGTCGCGGGGGCAGCATGCTGCCCAATACTCATAGCACCTGACCCCCCCTATGAACCCCTCTGCAGGTGGTGAGCCCACAGGAGGGTGGACAACATGGTCCTTGATGTTAGTTCAACACTGAATTCTTTAGATTAAATAGTGTTATTCATATATAATATGGAATTTCCAATAATAATAATAATAATAATAATAACAACAACAACAACATAAACAAATTAAGTATGATTAAAACATACAGTTAAAAGCCTACAGTTAAAGTGGGATAGTATTTAAGTGATATAGTGATATTTTATTTATACAGCGCCTTTCTAAACAAAGTTACAACATTTTCTACACATGGAAACAAAATAAAACACATAATGAAAATGATAACGAACTATTCAATCATCGAACGTACACTATCGTTCAAAAGTTTGGGGTCACCCAGACAATTTTGTGTTTTCCATGAAAAGTCACACTTTTATTTACCACCATGAGTTGCAAAATGAATAAACTATAGTCAAGACATTGACAAGTTTAGAAATAATGATTTGTATTTGAAATAATAATTTTTTCCTTGAAAATTTGCTTTCATCAAAGAATCCTCCATTTGCAGCAGTTACAGCCTTGCAGACCTTTGGCATTCTAGCTGTTAATTTGTCGAAGGAAATCTGGAGAAATTTCACCCCACGCTTCTAGAAGCTTCTCCCACAAGTCGGATTGGCTGGATGGGCACTTTTTACGTACCAGACGGTCAAACTGCTCCCACAACAGCTCAGTGGGGTCTGTCCATAACACTTCTTTCCAACCTCCTTCCTCTCTCCAATATCTGTGTTCTTTTGCCCATATTAATCTTTTTCTTTTATTGGCCAGTCTCAGATGTGGCTTTTCCTTTGCCACTCTGCCCTAAAGCCTCTTCACTGTAGATGTTGACACTGGCGTTTTGCAGGTACTATTTAATGAAGCTGCCAGTTGAGGACCTGTGAGGCGTCTATTTCTCAAACTAGAGACTCTAATGTACATATCTTCTTGCTCAGTTGTGCAGCCGTTGTAGGAAATTTTCAGTTTCTTGGCGATTTCTTACACAGAATAGCCTTCATTTCTAAGAACAAGAATAGACTGTCGAGTTTAACATGAAAGTTCTCTTTTTCTGGCCATTTTGAGCGTTTAATCGACCCCACATATGTGATGCTCCAGATACTCAACCTGCTCAAAGAAGGTCAGTTTTATAGCTTCTCTAACTAGCTAAACTGTTTTCATCTGTGCTAACATGACTGCACAAGCCTTCTGACACAATGAGCAAACACATTGTACCACACTGAACAATGGAGTGAAATGGGCCTCTATACACCTATTATATACCATATTGCACCAAAAACCAGACATTTGAGGCATTTACCACATTAGCAATGTATAGAGTGTATTTCTGATTAGTTTAAAGTTGTCTTCATTGAAAAAAGTGCTTTTCTTTAAAAAAAATAAGGAAATTTCTAAGTGACCCCAAACTTTTGAACGGTAGTGTAGGTATTCTGCCGCAAATTTAAGCTGCACATGTGTTGCTTATATGCTTAATTATATGCTTAAAACGTACAATAAAACCAATAACTTTTTTAAATGTTTTTTGTTCCTCCACTTCTGCTTCGGGAGCTCAAATTGATGGCATTTAAACTGTAACAGCGCGTGGAGGTCCGCTAGGTAGCTCAAATCGACAGGACACCGGTCTGGATCATACCTCTAATGGGCCACTGGGTGTCACTGTTCTAGCTCGGTCACGTGACAGAGCTGACAGGGGCAGCATGGCGGACGTACATGTGCATCCGCATAACAAACTGCACCAAACGATGAGCTAACAGGGGCACGCTAAACATTGCATCCGTGAAAAGTTGGCTCGACCGAATCTGGATATACCGCAGGAATGGACGGTGAGAGCAAACTCCAGTTCCCGTCTCTGCCGGTGACCGAGGAGGAGCTTCTGGTGAGTGCTATCGGCTAACATGTCTAACATGTCTCCTGTGACTGTCGCTGTATAGCCTTGGGTTCTTGTTCTTTGGTCAAAGAGAGCATACATCGGAAATACAAATACTGTAATATGGTTTAATACACCCACATGTTTAAATGCAGCATGTTTACAGTATTTACGAATTATATCTGACAGTGTAGCTTTTACTCTCAGCCAAATTTGTCATACAATTCCGCTAAGCTAACAGTATTTGGGACTGTGCAACATTGTTTATCTTGGACAGCTTCACACCCGAAATGACTTAATTTTTGCCTTCACACTGTCTGTTACAGGACTGGGCTTACCCAATGAGACGAGAAATGCAGGTTTGTATGTTCTGTTTTATTTTATAAATATATTTAGCATTTGATCTATTCTATTGATGTTGTTTTCAACATTAGGAGATTTTACCAGGACTATTTTTGGGCCCCTACTCTGCTGCAATGAAAAGCAAGGTAAAAAAAAAAAAAAGCTAAACAAAACATGACATTACATTTATTTACCACCAATGTATTGGTGGCATTGTGTTGACGTACTATTAACCTATTAATGCATTACAATTTGTAGCTTCCAATTCTGGAAAGACACTGTATAACACACATTGTGTGCGTACGTCAAGATATTGAGGCAAATTTTATCAAACCTAATTTTCCACATACGTTTAGGTGAGTCTGTTTTTGTATTTAATGTGCTATTCTGCTATTGCAGTCTCGCGTGAATGTGGTTTTATTTACAGATACTTGGTGTTAGACATTGCAGACAAACCAGTGGAGAATATAATACGATTTTTCCCCATGGTGAGTTTAAAAGCATTCATCTTGATCAGGGGGCCCAAAGTGAGGGGTTGCTGAGATTTGTAAAGATGAATAGAGTTACTTAATCATTAAAATCTTTGCAAATAACTAACACAATATGTCTGCTGGTCTCTTGGCCCACTAATACGCATTCCACCCATTAAAAAGAAAGTTTGGGCTCTCCTGATCTTGTGATGGTGACTTCTCTACAGTTGATGACTTGTATTGTGTTAACAGACTAAAGAATTTATTGATAACTGTTTAGCATCTGGAGGTAAGGATCTGCAAATGCTCTTCAAATACCACATAAATGCATACATTTTACTGTAAAAAATTATATTTTTTAAGGAAAGGTTCTGGTTCATGGGAATGCAGGGATATCAAGAAGGTGGGTTGTTTGCTGGACTTTAATACTACCGGTACATTCATAATCCTAGATGCTAATGTTATTTTCTATAATATATTTTGTTTAGTGCTGCCTTAGTGATCGCATACCTGATGGAAACTTTTGGAATGAAATACAGGTACATGGAATGGCTAATGCCTTACATTTCATGTGGTAAATGACGTGTGCGTGCGGCATGTTAAGCTGCTGTTAATATTTCCTTAGGGATGCATTTAGTCATGTTCAGGAAAGGAGGTTCTGCATCAACCCCAATGTGGGTTTTGTTCATCAACTACAAGTACCAATGATTATGTTATTTACACATTCAGGGTGACTTTTATATGCATGTTAGAATTAATACTGTCAATATTTTTTCCAAGGAATATGAAGCAATTTACTTGGCCAAATTGACTATTAAAATGATGTCACCAGTGCAACTGGGCAGATCTTTCTTACAAGCTGGAGTGCCAGGTTTGTATTATTTGTATTATTCATATTATTTTACATGATGGAACAGATAGATTTAAAAGCTAAATTTGATTTAAACATAACAACTGTAATGCAGATTTATTCTTAATTACAAAGAAAAGTGGAAAAAAAAACGTTGGACATGATGGTCAAGTTGTTTGTTAAAATGTGATGTTATCCAATCTCAATGCCAAATGAGTCTCACATAACTTTTTAGTTGCCACTTTCAATACTGAAATCCATTTTGTTTTAACATAAAATTACTTGTATGATATGAGTACTCCAGCACCTGCAGGCAGTGAATCATTGCTAGTGTAGCCTCTGCGGCTCAGTGAATGATGAGGGTTTACACATGAGGCATCTGGATACTTGTCCGTGTGGATACTTTGCAGCTAATGTCATCAACAGGTGTGATGCTAACTGAAATCTCTGCTCTGTCTGAAACTGTCAGTCAAGCCTTTACTTTAAGTTTTATTATAACAATCTTACCTGAAAGAACTAACTTAGGTTGAACTACAACAAGTGAGCTGATTTGTGCTGTTAAAGAAGTTACAAGAGAGCAAGCATTAGCCAACTGTTTTTTTTTTAGTTACTCTCACCTTTTTGTTGAAAGTCAGGCTTCGAAGCCAAATCATCAATCCTTGTACTGATCACAGGCTCCTGAAAATGTCTTTTAAATCCATTTTGTATTTTTTCTTGAATTTTCAGATAATCTTAACTTTTTTGGCAATGTTAATGCAAAGTAGGCAAGGCCTTGCAAAGTATCAATACTGAGAATGGCAAAAGAAAATTTAATTTCTGTCAATGGGACCAGGGTTTTTTTGATCCTGTCTGGATGACTGATGGATTATACAGACAATATTGAGCATGAGAAAAGCATTGTGTGTTCTCTATATGCAGCTACTGGCAACCCAAGTTCATTTTCAAAATGCAAAACATGTATATAGGTACACCAGAATGTGTGCGGTTGTGAGGAAGAATCCATTAATTATGAAAACTGATTATCAGTATGCCCATCATAACATGGGCATGTCATGACTTCTGTTATTTAATTTTAATTGGAATTTAAAATGGTTAATTTTTATGAAGCAAAATAATTGTTTGTTGCAGCCCAAATTAGAAATTTGTGTTTTGCAATAGAATTTACACGTATAATCACACAACTTTCATTTTGTAGAGTTTGTGAAATAAAAAAATTCACTTATTTTTTTTACCTCACTCTCTACAGGGAGTCGTAAACGCAGTCTGGAGGAAGATGAGGATTTTGGAACAATGCAGGTTACAGCTGCACAGAATGGATAAGATTGGCTTACATGCAGCATACTGCACTCATTTTTTACATTTTTAATGGGATTAAAAATGTAGATATTTGAACTCATTTTTCTACAGGGGAGGGATGGGGATGATGGCTCATGTCTGAGACATGGGTTTTTGCAGGGAACTTTTTTTTTTCCATTGTATGCACTGACTGGCGATATTTTGCAGTTTTATAGTATTTAAAGCATTTTGCATTTGCAGCGGGACAGTATTGCAATAATGCACTTTCAATACTTGAATTAGTGTAGATCTACAGAAAGGGGCAGTTGGCTAAACTAAACAAGGCCATGGAAGTTTAGAGTGTAGTTATTGCCCTTTATTGGAAGTATAGGGCTATGGAGTACGGACTAATATCAGGCTTAATAAATGGTAAGAAATGGAAAATAACTTGCTGCTTAATAAAACAAGTCTGACTGACTCAATGTGAGATTTCTTTCCAAGCTAGAGTTCAGTGTCATAAGATTTCAAGTACAAAAATACAGAAGAATTATTTTTAATAAATTACATTAAATAGTATTTTTATTTTTCTACTATCCCAAAACCAGAAGTTTAAATAAGGTGATAAATCATTTCTATTCCCTTGTATTAAATATCCCACATTTATCCACATAATGTTACATATAGTATAAAAACTGGACCGCAATCTCATTTAGCAAAAGTACACCCCTCAAAGAAAAAAATGACTTGGAAAAAACATAGCTTTTCTTTGGAGACTGTCATTTTAGATAAAGGCACACAGCCTTTGAATGTAGTGATGATAAAGATTATACAGTTGCAATTTAAGACACTTGGTTATTACCTTCATACTATGATTTTTAAAACGTACACATAGTACACAGTTGATTATTTTTGTAAACTTGCATTGCATGTAAGCTATGGTTATAAATCTTAAGAGGTTCTTGAATATACCATTTCATTGGCAGCATGTGTTAAGGTCCATGTTACACAGCTTTGATCTCAGTCAAAGAACCTACACTGCATGTAGGTCTCATCTGAAGCTTTGTAGCCAAACTTCTCGTAGAAGGTGACGTTTTTAGGTGCACATTCCAATGTGATTTTATAGCAATCCAGTTTTTTGCTGAGTAGAATAAGAGTTGCAACTAGCCTTTATGGAGAACAAAAATATGAGTTTAATAATAAACTTTTCATATAAAAAGTATACAGTTTTACTTACAATTTGCCCAGCTGCTTTCCTCTGCATACATCAGTTACCACTACCTCCTCCACTCGGCCTCGCTACAAATACAAGATAAGATACATCAGAAGTCCCCAATATTTATTATGTGCATTTTAATAAAAATAAAAATTAAAAAATACATACTTTTGCACACGAGTGTATAAATTTGTGTTCTGTGATAAGTGTAGCTGTAGCAAGAATCTGCCCAAGTTGTGCATCTTCCACTACAATCACATAGTAGTCTCCAGTTTTCTTCATATGGTCAAACTTTTCTAAGAGCAAACCAAATATTAACAGAGTTGTCTTTGTTTTCAATATATTATGTACTTTTATTAGAGATGAGACCATCCAGCTTATGGCTTCTAAAGTGGGGAACAAGTGGTTCCCCACTTGTTCTGGCCCTTCCCTTGGACCAAAAACTGATATAATAACTAGAACATGAGAGCACTTGCATTTCTTATAGTTTTGCAAATATTGCTTGTTTTAAAATGTGTAAATACAAGCACATATGACAGTATGGTAAGCATAATTATGGAGGAGAGTAATTTAGATGAAAACTTACTGTATTATTAACTGTTTAGCTGTCTGTTTTTCTGTTGTGTGTACTTACTTATAAATAGTTCTGGTGTAACATCACCAGTTTTGGTAAGCTGAGAAAGGACCTTGAAAAAGCCTGAAACAAAAGTAATCGGATTCTTTGATGTTGACTGTGAAAAACTATCCACAGAATGTTGAAAAGTACTGATTACAGTTCTGGTATGCTCACCCCTCTTGAAGTCGGCTGTGCAGAGTGGCCTGAGTGTTAGACCCTCTCCGGGGTTAGATGGAGAGATGGGTGGTGAAAAGGAGAAGCTATTACTGCTCCAGTCCAAATCCTGGAGGAGCACAGGATCAAAGAGTGGAGTCTCGTCCAGCAGCATTCCCGAGGTTTCTGTCATATATCAGTGCAAATAAGGAAATGTCCATTGCAGACACACTCATGTAATAATAAATCAATAAATTACACGTCACGGTTTTAGTCAGAAGAGCTTTGTCAAGAACAGACAGACCTTGACCAGATAAACAGAAAATGACTTTGTGCCTAGACCTTATTAGGCCCGTCCACAAAAACAGCCATGTTATAGAAGTAATAGGTGTTTTTCCCGGATATAACCACGTCATAATGAGTCAAATAACGAGCCAACTACATAGAAACTCATTCATAATAGACACTAGCAGTGTCACTAGTGAAGTTTATAGCTGCCCTAACACTTTTGATTGTCTTTTGTGTTCACTGACAGTAGATTCTGACAGACTTAAAGAAAGACATTTGGTTTCCTCAAGGCACGCAGAGTAGTGACCATAGAACTATACATCCATGGCAGTGACTCAAGTACTTGCTTAAGCTAAGCTTACAAGTTAACTTACTATCACATCGAATCGAACACATGAAATTACACAACAATATTATGAACAATATTATATTACAAATAGTTTACATCGCTCTAAGTTGACACAAATGAATACCTGAAATACCTTTACAACTTACCAATAAAACGCAAGAAATAGAGGACAGATGATTCACAAATTGTATATGTCGTATTCAACCGTAAAGTATCACGGATAACTTTTAGTGAGAGTTATTTGGTCTATTATTTGGTCTAAATCGACACCATCGCTTTCATTCATCGTATGGTGTGTGGTTTGTGATTTTTTCCGCAAGAAAAAAAAGCTCTTCTGTATGACGTGGCAGACAGGGCGCAGCACGATGACGTCAATGGACGCGCGCTATCTCTCTTCTCTCTCCTTTCTTTCTCTCTCTCATCTCTCGCTCTATCCTCTCTCTCACATGTATAATTCTAGGAATCAAAATTGATTACATCAGATTGCATCTGATTACACCACAGTAAAATTCAGGAAATCTAGGAGGATATGAACACTTAATGAAATATTTTTAAAAGCTCGTGACGCTGTTTATTGAATGTTCTGTGAATTCATTCTTTACAAGACAAAAAACTTTACAGGATAACTGCCAATTTAGGCACAAATTACAACTTTGATAGGGAATGTGAAAACTTTACAATAATTCCAAATTATGTGTCCAGGGGGCACTTCTGTGTGCTTTAGGGGTGCATGACTCCCAACAGAATTGTACTGTCTCTTCAGTGAAATAACTGTTTGGATCCATGTATCCAGCATTTTTTTTTTTTAAACTATAAATACAATATTTAACCTTGTATATAACAGGTAAGAGAATAGGAATTTCTATCAAATTTAGTTTATGCCGTCCACACAATTGCAGAAACTGCAATTTAATAAAAAATAAAATTTGATATTTTTTTTAGGATTGTTTCTATTTAAAGGCAACAGGGCTGTTTGTGGGGTTCTGTTTTCTTATATTGCTCATCTTAAATTAACACAATTTAAATTAATAGATTATTAATTTGTCAAAATCACTGACTTTTAAAACAATATACACAGTGCATGGCCAACTGCTTTCCACCCTCCATTTGCATTTTTTTTTAATACCCCCCTCCCCCAAGGCTGTAACACGCAGCATTTTATGACATTCATATTTGACAAGGCTCAAAAATACTAAAGTGACATTCTCTTACTCCAAGATAAGTAAAACATTGTCATAAACTTGTATGTAATTCACAGTGAAAAGAGGCATACAAATGACTTGAATCATAATGGGGTTCTTCATCTGGAATAATCAAGCTTAAAAATCCCCCAGAAAACAATACAACTAAAACCAGTTCCATATAGGTATGCTGAACCAAAATAATATGATTTCAAATAGCAAAGCATGCCAACTTGGGCCAGTTCAAAGATTAAATGTTACAACTTGCTAATTTGAAAATTGAAGAGGTGTAGAACGTGGCACAAAAAAAGGCCTTAGAACTTGCACACAACACAAAATTCCAAACATAGCCTGGAATAAATGATGTAGGCCATTCACATCTAACACACTAAACTCTAGTGGCCACAAGACCACATAAACAGGCATAAGCGTCAATAGAATACCAAACGGTTTGTGGCCAAAGTAACTCTGTGCCTCATGGAGGAAAATGCATCATTTTGACAGCATTGCTGAAGAACTTTCAAGGTACAGAGTGGTCTTGCATTTGTCCCTCTGTAGCTGCTGCAACTGCTCTGTGTCTTAGCACATTCAAGTCCAATTCTGTGTCAGCATCATCTTCAAGACTAGGCAAGTCCTGACCTTGGTCTTCAGAACTCACATTCAGATATCTCCTAAAAAGATTCCAGATTAATTTCACACTCCAAGCACAAAAGAAAAATCCTTTTTCTGTTGGTTGGCAGACTGACCTGCGAGCTTGTTGAAGCATCTCTTCTTTACGCTGTTTTAGCATCTTCTGTCTCTCCTCAGCAGATTTGGAAAAGCGCCCCCCTCTGGCTTCAGTGTTATCTGGCTCAGCACTAGCCTGGTCTAGGACTCCACTAGATTCAGCTTGGGGCTCTGGGGTAGTGTTGCCCTGTGCTGGACCACGTTCAATGGCCTGAAGTAACGCCAAAGCAACATTTAAAACATTACAACCACAAATAAAGCACAACCACAACCACAACTTATCCTTTTTGACCAACCTGTGTAGGAAAAGGGACCTGAATGCGACCCTCCAAAATATTGTCAGTAGTTAACTCTACAGACCTTGTCAGCTGCAAGTCCTGCATTACCAAGTAGGAGGGCACCTGTGGGAACATTTCCTGAATCTGATGGGCCTAACCCAAAGGAGAAAAAGAGAAATCAAATCACTTTTATTGATCAATCGAGATTTCTCATAAATTATATCTGATTAAAAATACTGATGAACAAATACTAATGAACAAACCTACCATGGCTGTAAGCTGAGAGTTATTTGCTTGAGCAATACCCAATATATTGGTTGTGTGCATAACTTCAACAGAGAAACTTGGCAGCCAGCTTGCAATACGGGATCCTGCAAACAGATGCCCATAGTTTCAACAGGAAGGAACTTAAGAGTTATCAGTATATACAATAAGTAGTCTCATATGCTTACCATCAAAGTGGAAAAAGTGGTTATGTTGGTTAATGTGTGGTCTGGCATCTGCAACTGGCCCTACAGCTCCAATGTTGTCCTCCAAAGCTGGACCTTGCTGCTGATCTCTTGTTTGAACACCATCACCATTAATGTTTAATGATTTCCTGCATGTAGGACATGATGTGTCTTGCTCTAGCCAGGAACGCAAACATGAACTAAGAAAACAGGTATAGACATAATTAGTACGGATATAACTTACTTGTGGCATAGTATAGAAAATATTACACATAAAATGTGTTAAGAAGATCTGCAAACATTAGATGAACAAATTTTACTTGTGAAAGAGATGTCCACATGGGAGTTTCCGAGCTGTAAACATGGTATCCCAGCAGATGGCACAATCATCATCATTAGCAGCCAGCTCTTCAGGTGTGGCAACAGCAAATCTGTTAATGCCAAGTGTTTTAACTTTAACATATCAACAACATAGAAACATGCTATAAAAATATCAAAAATAATAAATAAATGAAAACCTGGCCTCCATGTTGTTAATAACACGCAGATAGTTCTTATGTCTGCGGAGGCGGCGCTGGACTTCATGGAATAGATAACGGAGCTGCATAAATATGACCAAACTTGCCATCGACAACCAAATGTTACCAAAAAGCTGAAGCAGAAAGCAGAAAAAAGATCATTATGGAGTCTTCTGTTCAAGGGCAAGTAGTTATACAATCATTATTGTCATTACTGACTTACCAACATATGGATATGATGCATAAGGTCTAGAAAAAGCATAGCCAATTCCATGATGAAGTCTGTGTAATAGACATATGTTCCCTTACTTTCCCAAGTCCCAGGATGGTTTAGATCCCACAAATGAATTGAGTAGCTGTAGGCAAGGGCAAATAGTGATTAGTTTATTGAAAAAATAGACATTATATTAAGCAAGGGAAATCAAATGCAAAACCATTATAGTTTATACATGTGTTAAAATCTTTAGGGCACTTACCGCATTATGACATGACCAGTGCGGACTGTCACTAGCAAACACTGAAAAACAAACAAATATGAATTACTTGTCACGATTAGCTTTAGATAAACATGTTAATAATTGAATCAGCAGTAATAAATAAATAATAAACATACAGATGATAGCTTTAGAGAGAGAAATATGTGATTGCCATGTTTAGTTTAAGAAAAGTGTACAAAGATACTTTTATTTTATATAGATTTTTTTAAAGTAAAGTTAAATAAAATAGGTCTGGAAATTCTCATACACTCACAGATAAAACACAAAATACACTCGATAAGAATGGAACCAAATATAGCTGTCACAAGCTGCGTTCATGGATTACCACAAATTCTCACCTCTGCTGCCATGAAGGAAAGTGTGTGTAAGCCATGGGAAGCACCTAGAAATCCACAGCCAATGGCTAGGCCACAGCAGTCCAAGAGCAGCGAGACCAGCAGACATAGCACTCGCACGTGGCTATTCATGGGTGTGGAAGGGGAAAATGACAGCTGTAAACAGTTAACATAGTGATTAAACCTGTGCAAGTTCTGTAAAAATACAAACTGAAATTAAACAATGTAGGCCTTCATATGGTTCTTAAGGATGGTTAGTTAGTCCGCATAGGCAGATGTTTATAGCATGTTTTTGTCATAATAAAATGACTTGTAATGCTGCTTTAAGGGGAGCAAACTGTTGAGTTAGATGGCACACCAACATGGGTTGTTAACTGCAACTGTTAAATGTAGCATGCACAACTGATTTGCAAAACAATTAGATTAAAATATAAACTATTTACAAACAGCGAAATGCCAAAGTCTTATTTAAAATACATAGTTTCATTCTGCTTTAATATTTGACTGTTTTTTCCCTGAATATGTAAATTCAACATAAGAAGCAGCAGCTGCAGGAGTCCAAACAACTATTAATAGATATGAAGTATCAAGTATACGCTCACTGAGGGTATGCATACTCAATTTAGTAAACATGATTATGTAGCATGTAGCTTATTTCGTAATGGAAATTTATATTTAAAAAAAAAAGCATTCTTCATTTTAAAGCAAACTTAATTTGTAATCACACATAGAGAAACTTACATATTCAAATCGGTCTTTGCAGAGCTGAACCATGAGGTGAAGAAAGACCAGGGCAGAGAACCATAAACACCACATGACCACCTCCTCTACAGTCTGCACGTTCAACACTCCAAAAATGAAGATGAATTTATAGAAAATAAAGTTCCAAAACTTGTCTTTCAGGTGCTGTGGGAGAATATAGGCATATGATTGATGATATGATTGATTAAAGCCTGAAAACGCGTAGACACTGCTAACCATTTTCAAATGGCAAACTCACCTGCTTCTCACTAACTCTTAGTGGACCAAATACAACATACTGAATCATCTTAGCAATTAACATCAATGAACAGCAGAAAGTGTTAACCAAAACCTGCCAGAATGAAAGGGGTTAAAAGGTTAAATTCATACAGATACAATCAATAAGTCTAGAAGTTGAGTTGTATGTGACTCACCCATACAAAAAGACTGTCTGTGACAAGATACCACAACACAGTAGTGGCCAACTCTCTGTTGCTCATGTCATTGTTTAACTGATCCACTTCCACTTCTGGTGGGACGGGCGTTTCATCTGCTTCTAAAGTCCCAAAACCTGGGTCAGTGACAGTAGTATAGGCACTGAAGATGCTCCCAGCAAGCAATGCCACACTCAGGGCCGTGTATGTCTGCAGGCTGGGCCATGGAAACCTTTCCAAAAACAGTAGCATTGTGGCGCGTGTAATAACCGAGTCCTGTGATGTCTGGAACAAACATGGGGGAGAGGATTAAAATAATTAACAAGCCTGAACACGGATATATGAAGACTATATGCAGACTTGCTTTTTGAATATCAAGGCAATTCTAGTCATATTACTAAAACAGACTGTGGTAAATGTTGCGCAGCTAAACTAACAAATAATGCAATGTTAGCGAATGCTAGGCTGGCTAAAAAAAGCTACTTACCGAACAAGTAAGCTAGCTTAAGTTCCTGATACCAGACTCAAAATGAACATATTTCAACACTCCAAGGCCCAACACGTTTGTTTCTTAGTTGACAACATGTAATATTAATATACTGACCGACGTTACCAAAACAGCTCAGGGCCAACAAAGTAAGATCTGGAGCTGACGCCCCTGTCAGCAGCTGTTTACCTGGCTAACATCACCACATAGCGCTGCGAACGCTACCCCAGATAGCCTAGCTCATGTCAAACAACGCACAAATAGCACACCATCTTTATCATTGTGATCATAAAAGCAAAACTTACAACAATTAACGATGTTATGAAGCAATAATATGCACACCCAGTCTATTTCATTTTGCAGATTCAATGTTCCTTCAGTGACAACAGGCCATGTTTGATTACAGAACGCAGACCGTGAAGCAGACAGACTAGCAGCAACAGGAAGTGAGCGCCTTTAACGCACTGGCATGCGCACTTAGGTTTCCCGGGGATAGCGTTTCATCTACATTTTCCTAATTATAAAGTTGTATGGTAAGGGTGTGTTTGTGGACCCAGGCTTAGATAAACATTTAGCTACGATCTCACAGTTTTCAGTGAGGTTTTTTGGTGTTCTAGGCATGCATCCATGGATTCATGAGCATTTTATTTATATTTAGGCAATAAAATGAAAACAATGAGCAGGCATAGGCTATAGGACATACGGTCTGTGGACAGGGGTGTCAAACTCATTTTGGTCCAGGGGTCGTATAGAACCTACTTTGATCCCAAAGAAGCCGGATAAGAAAACTCATGGCATATATACCCCAAAAATAGCAATAAGTCCAAATAATTGTGCAGAGAAACGCAAATCTATTACAAAAATCTTTTTTATTTGATTTTATTTTACAAAATATTATAATATTATGCTAGGTCAGGTAGCTTGCTTTCACAGTAGCATCACTAGCCTCTTGGCTCTGAGTAAAAACAGACGGCGGTTTCTTCAGTCCCAGCAATAATTCATTTATCTACTATCTTTGCAATTCTCCGTTCAGGTTATTGTATTCTTTGCCATGCTGTGTCTCATAGTGGCGTTTAATATTATATTCCTTGAGCACCACCACTTGTTGCAAACACACCAATCATACAGGTTTCCCATTCACCTCTATGAACAAATAGGAACAAATCAATTTTTCTTGGAAAATCCTGCACTCAGCATGCACTTTTCTCATTTTTTGACATTTTGCTGATGAGGGTGTCATGGTCAACAGGCAAAACGATAGTCCTTTAAGAGCGTTTGGAAAGAGGCAAGTCTTCATTTGTACCTGCTCTGGTGGGTGGCTATTTTAATAGAAAATCAGCCGAGGGCCAGATTCGGCCCCCGGGCCACATGTTTGACACCTCTATAGGATAATGGTAGTTGGACTAATAAATTATACTTTTTAAATTCACAATAATATTTTACAGTTAAACCACTGGACTGTGGGAGGAAGCTATTGCCTGGGACCCAGACTAGTAGCCAATTCTCTACACTATTTTTCAAATAAGCCCATAGTTCAGCAATACGGCCTAAAAAAACTCATCTTATCTGCTTGACATCTAGTGTGTGGTAACCAAAGCAGACTTTTTGTTAGCTATGTGTACTAGTCCTTCAACTTTTCTCCTTAAAAATGATTATTGATTCATGCTAAATCAATAGTTTGTGCACAAATTGCCTAATGAGGAATGTAATTTCCGGTTCTTGTGCCAAAGAGGAACTGAAGACTATAGGAGCAGAAGTTTATTTGCCTTCTCATGCAGACACCACAGTCTCAGCACATCCACTCTGGCCTTCACAACTCACATGAGATAAATCTCAGAGGAAATGGATTCTGAAGTTGATGTTGGGATTATAGTGCCTTGTGTGATTCTGGGCCTGTCCTTCCTAGTTGGAGCTCCTGGAAACCTGCTTGTCATCTGGACTATTGTAAGATATGTCAAACAGCGCTCCCACACCGTCGTCCTCATCCTCCACTTGGCTGTTGCTGATCTGCTGGTACTCATCACACTGCCTCTTTGGATCTACTCATTGGCTCGCTCCTGGGTCTTTGGAGAGCCTATATGCAAAGTTATGGTTTTTCTTATCTATACATGTATGTACAGCAGCGTTTTCTTCATCACACTGATGAGTGTGGAACGCTTTGTGGCAGTTCGTTATCCTCTTATGTCAGCTGGCTGGAAGAAAAAAAAAGCACTAAACCAATTGTTGGTCTGTCTGTGGATTGCAGCATTCACTTTCAGCATCCCAGTTATATTAACTCAAATTGTAGATGGAGAAAAAGGTAATGAACACTGTCTTTACCATCAGTATCAATCTGAAACGCAGGAATTGGTGTTTGTGCTGCTTGAAACACTTGTGGGTTACATGCTTCCTTTCTCCATACTGGTCATATGTTATGGATGTCTTTGCAGCAAAATCACCAAGATGACATTTAAATCAAAGCGAAAATCAACTATCTTGATTACCAGTGTTGTGATTGTGTTCGGCATTTGTTGGACTCCTCATCACATTGGAAATATTCTCTCCCTCATTGTTATTGCAATTAAGAAATACTACCCAGAACAGGCTGAGAGTCTAGAGAGTGTCTGCAGCACTATGGCCTTTATTGCAGGGGCCATGGTCTTCATTAGCAGTACTGTGAACCCCATCCTGTACATGTTTGCAGCCCGCTCCTTCAGAACTTCAATACGGGACACTGGGATACAGAAACTTCTCCGGCACATCTCCAGCACATCCCCAGGGGAAGGCAACAGAGAGGTGTCATTTGTGTCCAAGAGACAGACCAGCAGCTCTGTGTGTCAAGAATCCAAAGATCAAATGGACATTGTTTTATGATAATTGTTCTACAGCCTATTAATTTTAAGTACATTAAACATTTTGCAATTTGTTTGAATTAATTGAGGACACATTTTACTTGTAATAATCCTTATAATGTTCAAAAAAAATTTATAAAAAAATAAATCATGTTGTTTACTAACTTAATAGTTTCCTAGTTTTGAAGGATAATATGCTGCATCTGCATATTATAATTTTATATAATACATTTTATCAAGTAAATGTGCTTACAAAGGCCTAACCATGCAGCCACTTCCTCTCAAAGTGTTGCAAAATAAAAAGCAGCATGTTCCTGTTCTTGTCATGCACAAAGTAGAATAATGTCTATTAGTGCGCATATAGGCTAATTTTCCCTTTTAGAAAGGCAGTGTCATACGGGATGTTGAATTAAATATTATTTATTCTTCAATTGTGTATTGACTCTAACCAGCAGATGGCAGTACGAGAGTGCTACAATAGATGATCCAATAGAGTTAATAGTTTGATAAAGCACCTTATCCTCTGTAACCTGGGTTTCTTTTCTAAATTGGCCTACACATAAACCTTTCAATATAGTGTATCTTATCTGGGAAGGTACTGGACCAATATACTAATACTCTATGCCATGCTGGGCGAATACGCCCTTTATCTATGGCTCGTTGAGCTATTTATGGAAGGGAAATTTGAGGCTTTTTTTATATCATGAAAGGCCAAATAACAAGGCAGTGTTATTTTAGATTTTAGATTTGGCCTTGCTTATCTATATAAAGCTGATTCGTCTATATAGATCTCCACTATAACCTAATCTATCTTGCTGACTAGATAGGTCTGGAGTCAAAATATGTTATCTGTTGATGTACAGGGATCTTGATAGTCCTATAGTATACTCCACACGTTTGAGAAACACCTTCATGGTGAAATTAAAATCCTGTTTGACCAGCGAACTTCCTCATTTAGTAAGCAGGACCAATAGAAGTAGAGTATACAGTATAAGGCCCCTCCCTCACCTTTGCGCGTCAGCCAATAGGCGTCATGCCTGTTGTTAGACTCGCTCATGCCCAACCACAGGTAATTCAGAAAAAATAGAAGAGGAAAAAAAAACGCAAGAGCTTGTTATGGAGTTCGTGTGAAAGAAACGGATTTCCACCCGTCTTTTCCAGTTAAACCAGTATCTCTGGATAAAACACGCTCAAGTAGGGACACAGGTACAGTCTCCGACCGCAACTCTTTCGTAGCACTTCTGAAAAGATCCCCCTTTTCTCTACGTTTACCTCAATTGAGTTTCCAGATCTTTTGTTCGCTCTTCTTATCACTTGGAAAAAGGTGAACCCTCGTGTTATTTTTATTTGAATCTTTGCTTTAATTGTAGTTTTCCCCTTGTGGTCCCTGATGGCTTCGCACAGTGATACTCTGGTGGTGTTCTTTGGGGCAACAGCTGGTGCAAATGGGGGTAAACTGGGTTCGGATGAGAGGGAAATAATTCTCTTGGTGTGGCAAATTGTGGACCTTCATGAGAAAAAGGTACGGACCTCCCTGACCCCTTCGTTATATGCTATCTAATATATCCAAAGCGTTTGTGGCATAAATGTAGCTGTAGTGGAGGAGTTTCGACATTTAAATCAACTTGGTGTGTTCTCCTAATCAGCGTAGGCCTAGCTGTGTATAGCTAGCTCCACTGCTCTCCCCTCTGCCGCCTTTAGCTCACCTTCCAGGTGTACCGGACACATTTATAGCCATTTAACTTTAGCTAGAGAACAAAACACACCTATTTGGTTTGGCATGACAGGTAAGACAGAATCTCTTAATAATCAACGCTTTATTGACAACCATTTGCAAAGCTGTCAATTGTTTGTTTGTTTTATGTTTTCATTTCTTAAGTGTGGGGTGCATAAACCGATGTTGTAATAAAGGCTTCTCGACTCCGTGAATCACTAAGTACTTTTACAGGTGGGGAAGCTTCACAGGTGTCTTGTCAAACCGGACACTTTTGAACTGACAGAGCAGTGTAAAGAAGAAACGGGACTGACTCTAGAAGAATTATCCAACGCTGAGCCTCTAGACAAAGTTCTGCAACAGGTGAGTCCTGGTTACTCATCTTAAAGAAACCAAAATATATATATATATATTATTATACTTTCTAGATTGGGGTCTAAGAATAAAACATAATCATTCACTTGAACTAATTTTGGTTTAATGCAAATCTTCTCACAAACTATATAGTTACATTAATATTAAACAATTCCCTAATGCACTTTTTCAACAGTAAAAGTGTTGATGTGCTGATTTGGCTCAAAGTATTTAATTGGCCTTTTGGAAATCTCTTCCACCTGGTAGGGATGTGTGATGTCTCCTGTCTGACAGTTAACCTGTGCTGACAGTAGACGCTGATAGCCAGGACAGGCCCAGCCTGGGGCGTCTGCAAATAAGCAGCACTCACAGGTCTTGTCTTGTCTCAGCCTGATGCATGCTGGAGACATCTGGAAAGGGGAATGTTTACCTGGGACCACACCTTTTTAGGGTTATAGGACACCAGAGTTGAAAAAATATCCAAATCTTGTTGTTGATGTTTGTTGTAATCTAACCTGAATGTCACATATAGATATGGGCCTACTTTTGGCTCTGTTTTGGGTTGCTACTCACATATGTTGCTGAACATGTTTTTCAAGAACCAGTGTTTGAAGACTATGAAGCATGACATTTTACAAATGATCCGTGTTTCATGACCAACTCGTGTCTTATTCCTATGGATGCTTGTATCTGATTAATGATCCTCTAAGTCTGCTGAAGCAATTAACAATGGAGCCAATTCTTTGTGGTATTCATTCTAATCATGTATAGTGCCCTGTGCAGTATTCATTTGTTGATTAGGTCTACCTAAATGCTGGGTCTATTAGTAGCCAACTCTGCAGCTCACTGTTGGATAGTTTGTGTACTGAACCTTCAAATATTAACTAACGTAATCAGTCCATTTGTCTCATACCTTCTCTGGCTGGTTAGTTTCTCTCACTACTGATCATAGCATAGTTAACTTAAGGCAAAATAAAGTTCTTCTCCATGGTATTAACATAATTAATGCTGCTACACGAAAAAGCAAGTTCTGACTTCGACTGTTAAAGAGTGACCATGATTTTGAAATATGGTTCCAGGGCATTTGGGACATGTTACTATTTGTTTTAGTGACTCATGATGTGAAGATTCCCACAACTTGATTTTGCCTTTTTGTGAAATTCACATATGGTTTTGGTCAAAGCTCCAAACTTACAATTCATCAAGCATAGGCTAGTTGAGGTAAGAATCACATTTTTTTTTTTACCTTGTCCAAACACAATAAACTTTTAAAAAGCGACAAGACTTTGCACTGGATTTAGCAAAGAGCAGTTTTCCATCTGCATGCCTCAGGGATGACTGCAAAAGTAAAGACATTGCAAAGGCAATAGGTTACTTCATAAATCTGCCTTCACAGAGGTGTCATTAAAAATACACTATATGCAGGGGACATTTAACACATTAGTTTGGTTTATCATGCATAGAGGAATAGTGGGTCTACACTGAAAAGTAAATTACTATAGGACCATGTCCAAAGGCCACATTCAGCATTTCACTATCAGCATCCCTATCTGATAGTTTTAGAAAATGTGCCTAAAGAAATGTATATGACCAGACTAGAAATGAATGAAAAGAGGTTTTGCTGCATAATATGCAGTGAAAGGTCTTCTTTAAATCTCATTTAATCTTACCTCTGTGTCAACCTGGGAATTGACTTCTCTTCAGGTTCTTTGTTTCACGTATAACCTCTGTTTTATGACAGACGGGGGACTGGGTGTGTCCTAACCTTTTGTGTGACATTTGCTTTGGCTTAATCCACCTTAAGTAGTTCAACAAGGTGGAGCTGAGTGATCAGTTATAGAAAACATGAGTTCTTTTCCCTAAGAATGTATTGTAGTGTGGCTGCATGAATAGCCCTGTATTTAGCTCTGGATGCTTCATAAACCCAAATGTATCTCTAATGCCCCTTAAATATATGTGTGCTTTGTTAGACACTATAAGGACCATGGATTTAGCCGATAGCCTGCCATTTCACTCCGACTGTTCAAAATACAAGTCTAAACAAGTACCTCTAATACATTCTGATGTGCTGTCATATGTTGCTTGTGGCCATGTCAAATTACCATTGTGTTTTGGTGGTCTTGGAGGCCAGGGAATGATAGAGCTTCATGCTATGCTTTTTCTCTGGGCTGCTTTCTGTAGTTGTAGATGTTATTATGTTTTATCTGTATATCTGGTTACAATATTAATATGACACAAACCAACCAGGGATCCTGTCCAAACATTGGCCAGGGGTCTGAGTGCTGAGTCGTCTAACCAATTTTTGTTTGCCTCCTGGTGAATTGGCTCAAATGATAATAGACTGTACTTTACTGTACTGCAAATTAGTATTTATTCTGTCATTGTATTATCTTTGCTTTGTGATACAAACCTAATCAGGCCTGGAATTACTGTTCCAAGATTTTTAAAGGTGGTGTGCATGTGAAAGTCTTGCTTGTATTGACCACCAGTTTATCGGCCCTCCTCTACGAATTTGTTTTCTCTTTCCGGTCCTTGGTGAAAAAAGTGTGGACACCCGTGCACAAGATGGTCCGACAAAACCAGCATGTCCACTGTCCTTCCTTCACATTGCGCTTTATACTTAACATAATCCTATTGAAATTAAATCACTTGACTATTCTACATGTCGCAGTACAACCATATAATTAAATAAGAGAAGTGCCACATTATTAAACGGCTATATTTAATTTGAAATATAAAGTCTAAAGCTGTATCTTTGTGTATGTATTTTGTATTCTCTTTGTTATTGTAATATAATGTAATGCTTGAGCTACTATGTAGTAATTCCCCTTGTGGATCAGTAAAGTTTGTCTAAGTCTAAATATGCCATGAGCAAAAGAAATTGATATCTATGCCTGATGCCTATGCCTTGTAGATGATGTAGCACTTGTTCTAAATGAAATATTAGCACATAGAGATTGACCTTTAAGTAGTTTGCAGTTGGCTTCCACGAACAACAAGTTGACATAACAGACACTAATTGGGCTTGCTAAATGTGGTAGCTGTAAATACAAAGGCAACACATGTTTCATAACACACACACACACACATCTCACAGTTTTGTAAGGGCAGGTTTTTCTTGTATACATTTTTTCTTTTTCCTTTCTGAAAAGGGGTTTTGCTGATGAGTGGTGTGATCTTTGCAGTTCCTTGTCACTCCCTTACATGACAAACGAAACACAGAAACCAGTTGGATGAGTCTCATTCCTAACTTAAAGAATACAGTGGTTAGCGTCCAAAACAACATCACTGATATTTGAAACCTGCTTAACACTGACAGAAAGCAAACACATGTTTAAGACGGCTCTTTTGTTTTTCATGACAGTGCCTCTTATCCCCAAACACTTTCTTTGCTTTTGCAGTTTCAACAGTCTGTCTCATCTGAACTAAAATGCCTTGGCAGGGGTTCTTATACGTTGTGTGTCAACAGTTCATTGGTTATTCGTCAGGCACTCCATCCAGAAGCTTCCAAAAAGGTGACTGTCATGGCATCAAAATGTATGTGTAATTGTGTAAAAGTGTTTTTTTTTTACTAACTTGCAGCTTTTTTTTTTTTTTCAGAATCTCGTACTTCCTGAATGTTTCTTTTCATTTGTCGATCTAAGGAAGGAGTTCCATAAATGTTGCCCTAATTCAGGACTAGTGCAAAAGCTCACCCTGTCCTCTATGCTAGAATGTATCCTTGTTTACATGGTCAGCTATATATTACTTCAGCATGTTTTGTATATTGTCTTTAACACCGTGTGTAGATATGGGCCTTGCTGATGTGTCAGAGCAGTTGATCGGACTGAGAGAGGTTAGAAATATGGTGCAGCTGCTTCTTCGCATCCTGGATGAGCCCTACAGTGAGTGGTTTTACAACACTAACAGAGGTTTTGAAGGTGTCTGCTATCTTTAGTCATAATTATTAATGACAAGCCAGAACAGGCACCTGGTTTTAATACTGCAAAGTAGATTTCAATACACTAAACAAGCACTTTTTTTCTGGTTGGCTTCTGTTACCTGCTTGTTTCCTTGGAGATTTTGTTGCTTTGACTGAAAGGCTAAAATATCTTGGGGAAAGCAGGCACTCTTACCGGGAGGAGGGTTGTTTCTCCACAGATCTGACTTGTAACTCGGCTTGGTTGCATTGCATGCTGAACTCTATGGATATACATAAGTGTAATGCCATATTGTGGAATATTCCAGGTAAAGCAATAACATTTTCATGGCGACAAGCAGGTCTACCCCAAAATGTATTGTAATGTGATGCAGATAATAAATCAAGCACGAGGTTGATATTCTTTCCCCTCTGGCTTTGGTCCTCTTTGTCTTTGGATGTAATAAGCAGAGGAATGCTCAACAAGTGTCGGCATGGCAGCAGATCTGCTCAGCATGTTTAACAGTTATCTTGGCATAACCAAATAAGTAGTAAAACATGTTTGTTCACTTTTTTTAGATCACAAAATATCTTGTGTTGAAATTGTGAACTACAAGTTTGATTCTGGCACATGGTAAGTAAAATAATTTAATTTATAATTGTTTACTGGGTTGGCAGTATTGTCTATAATAACAAAAAGATGAAGTTATGCCTATAATTTATTTTAAACTGACAAAAAAAAGATCTGATGGATTCCTAAAATAAAATTTAATAAAATTTTAAAAATCTATTTTATCTGATAATTGTTTCTGGAACAATAAAGGGAGATTTTTTCAGTGTTGTCCCTAATGTTAATATATGTGTGCTACAGTGAAGTTACAAAAACTGCTAATAATTCCACCACACAACCATTTCACTGTCTTCAGACATTGGCCCGATTTACATCAGCTAGGTGTGTTATTAAAGTGGTTCAACTTTGCCATCAAGTGCTTAGCAGGATATCTTGTAGCCATGCACCAAATCCTGTCTCCCTGACCGCCCAAAACTACTCACCCTTACTATCCTGTGACATTTAATCTAGCTGTTTACTGTGTGAACTAAATAGTTGAGTGGTGTGTTGTTTATAAATGCATGTACAGAAATATTTTTGAAATTTATAGTCTTAAGTCTTATTTCTCACTCTTTATACATTTTGTTTGCCCTTTTCAGCAGTAAGACAGAACCAGTGGATAGTGAGACTGTCATCAGAGCCAGGGGACTTCCCTGGCAATCATCAGATCAAGACATTGCCCGGTTCTTTAAAGGGCTCAACATTGCA
The DNA here is from genome assembly GCA_034769755.1 of Odontamblyopus lacepedii. Taxonomy (NCBI): domain Eukaryota; kingdom Metazoa; phylum Chordata; class Actinopteri; order Gobiiformes; family Gobiidae; genus Odontamblyopus; species Odontamblyopus lacepedii. The sequence goes on along the minus strand of CM068349.1, from coordinate 20,465,307 downwards.
AAGTATGTACAGGTTCTCTTGCATGTTTTTGTACCATAATAAAACTAGTTTTTTATACAAGTGCATGTCTTTGTTCTTTGTTTTAGGGGTGGTGTGGCTCTGTGTCTCAATAATCAGGGCCGGAGAAATGGAGAGGCTTTAGTTCGTTTCATCAATTCTGAACACAGGGACCTGGCCCTTGAACGGCACAAGCATCACATGGGCAGCCGCTACATTGAGGCAAGATTACCTTATCATATTATTTACCAAAGAACAGGTTTTAAACATGACCTTAAGAGCCTATTAAAGACTTATTAATAGTATTTTCCTTTTTTTAGGTTTACAAAGCTACAGGAGAGGAATTTCTAAAGATTGCTGGAGGTATTCATTCTTCATATTCATCAAAGAAAAGAATACTGAGAGAGGAATGAGAACTTTCCTGTATCAAAATCAGTACATATCTGTAGAAAGGCTTTTTCGACCAAAGGAGTCTTTTGTTCAGTAGCTCTCCACTTTTCACTGTAAGTTTGCCTCATCCTAGTGAAGCTTAGCTGGCACTAATAAAAGAAGCTTTGTGAGAATCTCACAGCCCATTGCCCCCATCCTTCTCATTCTGAGCTCAACCCTCTGAGGTACACTCCAGAGAAATGCTCCTGTTGGCTAACGGTTGCTCACCTGGTCACTGCGCTCCCTTGAGGTAGAGGAGCCTGCCGCCGATCACAACACGGTGTTAGTACAAAGAAAGTGTGTGGAGACAAAGCCAAGGCCCTGACCATTCAGCATCAAACAGCATGATACAATCTCTGTGGCTGCCACTGAACAGTGGACTTTGGACCGATGACTTGCTCTCACTTTAGATTGATAGTGCACTGGACTTTAAGCTAATGGTTAAGTATGAACAATGTTACAGCACAAGGGAGGCTAAAGTAAATATTAAGATGTTAATTTTTTTCTCCTGAACCAACCAAATCAGAATGTACTGTGTCATTTGACTGATATAAATGTGTGTCTAGGTACATCCAATGAGGTGTCCCAGTTTTTGTCAAAGGAGAACCAGGTGATAATTCGAATGCGAGGGCTTCCTTTCACTGCTACACCACAGGAGGTGCTGTCCTTCCTGGGTCCTGAGAGCCCTGTTACAGATGGAGCCGAGGGTCTGCTCTTTGTAAAATACCCTGACGGACGACCCACGGGCGACGCTTTTGTGTTGTTCTCATGTGAAGAGTATGCGCAGAATGCTCTGAAGAAGCACAAGCAGATTCTAGGAAAGCGATATATTGAGTTGTTCAGGAGTACTGCAGCTGAGGTTCAGCAGGTAAGGGCACATGGCGCCTCTCTTTGGGTGGTTTTCATGGTGAAATGCTTGGATTTTTGAGTTTTGGTCTTGTGGTTTTGTATTTGTGGCAGGTGCTTAATCGTTACTTGTCCACTCCTCTGATCTCCACACTGCCTCCTTCACCTGTCATGCCTCTCCCAATGCTGGCCACACAACCCTTCCTCCCAGCCTCTAGTAGTGTCCGTGACTGTGTGCGCCTTCGGGGGCTGCCCTACACTGCAGGCATCGAGGACATTCTGGAGTTTATGGGAGAGCACACTGTCGACATCAAACCTCATGGAGTCCACATGGTTCTCAACCAACAGGTCTGACCAGGCCCATTCTTTTACAAGTATCACAAAGCTTTACAAACACTATAATACTGTCTCTCCATGGGTAGGGCCGGCCCTCTGGCGATGCCTTTATTCAAATGAAGTCTGCAGACAAGGCATTTATGGTTTCACAGAAGTGCCATAAAAAGACTATGAAAGACCGATATGTGGAGGTGTTCCAGTGCTCCACAGAGGAGATGAGCATTGTCCTAATGGGGGGAACACTAAACCGCAGTGGGCTGTCTCCGCCACCATGCAAATTGCCTTGTAAGTTTACCAAGAAAGCATCCGTATATTCCATAGACATGCTGATGTTGTCCTGAGACTCTGGGCCTGTCCATATATATACTGTTGTGTGTGTCAACTCTGAGATGGACCCACTGTACCCAGTTCACACTCTCCCCTATGTGGGACTAAGGTTAAAAGGTGGCCGCCTATTTGTGTGTATTGTTGCAGCATTTCTGACAACGAAATTGGTCTTGGGGTTGCAACACCACCATGACCACCATGCATATTTGTGTCATTAAAGGACACATTGTATTTTCATTGTAAACTAGCATTGACTCATCTTGTGAGTTTTAGAAGCACGTCCAACCACAGTATATTGATTGTGGAGATTTGCATGAACTTAAATGGTTGATAATGGTACTTGAAATTTCTTACACACCCTTGATACTGTACCTTCTATGTGTTTCAGGTCTGTCCCCTCCCACAGCCTATGCAGCCTTCCCCACACCCCCAGCTCTTCTGCCTGAAGCCCTGTACCAGCCCCCCCTGCTGGCTGCTCCTCGCACTCCCCACACTGCTGCTCACACTGCTGCGCACACACTGTACTACCCTCCTCAACCTCACCTTTACATGAACATGAACATGAACTACACGGCTTACTACCCCAGGTTAGTCCCACAGCACTAGTTCATTTCTGCTTGTCGATTTTAGTTTTTGAACTCTTGTTTCTACAGTCCTCCAGTCTCTCCCTCAACGGTGGGCTACTTTGCAGCTCCCCCGGGGGCAATGGCAGCAGCAGTGGCAGCTCAGTCCCACTCTGCAGCCGCTGCCTCCTCTGTGCTGCCCCAGCCTGGTGCTCTAGTCCGGATGCAGGGCCTTCCCTACAACGCAGGGGTCAAGGACATTCTCAGCTTTTTTCAAGGATATCAGGTCAGTCAAGTATTATAGGTTTAGAACCATACGATAGACACATAGTATTGGTCATACAAGAGATAATCATATGTTTGTCCTCCCAATTTTTAATTTTCTACTATCAGGACAAAGTAAGTGATGTCCTTTGACTGAAGCATGTCATTTGGTAGTCTTATGTGTGCATTGTGTATTTCTGGATTATGCCACAGAGGTGTGGCTCAGAATCTAAAATGTGTGTGCATTTGTGTGGCAGTGTGACTGTTGGCTGAACTGCAAAAACTGTTGAAACTATATGAGTGTATTTGACTGCTGCAGTGTGTTACTGGGTGAATTACTGTTTGGTACTGAGACCGAGTGTCTGTGTAACTGCCCCATGGAGGCCCATCCTGACTGCGTTAATATGATGCTATGTGTAGTATGGCCCTGAAGACTACAGCGGTGTGGTTCAGATGAGTGAACAGGCCAGGAGTCTGATTCAGCCCAAAGAATGGCTCTGTCTGTAGGCACCGGCCAAAGGTAAGAAGAAGCTCAACCAGAGAACCACATGGACAGGGTGGGCATTTACTCTGCGACTGGCATTTGGGAGACACAGACAAAAATATAAAATACTTAAAATGTATGATTATCTTTGTAGTTATATATTGTAATTAATTGTTAATGAGTTATTATTGTCTTTACCAAATATAACGGCACAAATAAAATCCCACATACTATTCTGCAGAAAAATGTCAAGCCTCGCCATTGTGGTTGTGAGCTTCAGACATGGCTTGTTATTGTGTATGCTCCCAATCAGATCGGCTTTGTTACCTCTTTTGTCTTTAGGTAGAAGGGATCTTCCTCAAAGTTTTTTTTCTGACTATTTCTCCATTCTTTCTCTACAACAAACATGACTGTTTCTGTCTGCATCTAGTAATGATTAATACAGCTGATCTGTATGACCAGGAATGGCACATACAACAATGTCCAATTAATGTCTTGTATAAAGATTACAACTTGTGTTGTAATTTTTTTTGAAGTACAAATTAAATTGAAATCACTATTTTTGCGATTCAGTCCATTTGTATTGTGACAGTACTGTATTGACAGTACACGCATGCTTCCCCGAGTTTTACTAAAATATATGTGGTAAAGATGTATTTTATTTAGGCTGACATGCATTCTACTCTTCAATAAAATTATTAACTTAATTGTTTGTATCTAAAATTTGATGCAATAGTCTGCATGCTAACTAACATGGATTGTCTGTGATTTGTGCTGTGTGGGTTGGGAGCTCGTGGGAACAACATGTCCTCTACAATAATGCTTTAGGCTGTACTGACTAAACTTTCTCCTGTCTAACTGGATTTCACTGCAGTTAATCTGATTCAGAATTGCTTTATTTATCCCCGATTAGAAAATCTTGAGCTCCCTCTGGTGTCATATTTGAACAAATTAATTTCCCTCTCATTTTTCTCTACAGCTGCAACCAGATGGCGTACTCATCTTGTACAACTTCAGTGGGCAGTGCAATGGAGAGGCCTTGGTGACATTTCCAAGTGAAGAGGCCGCAAGACGGGTTGTAGCAGAGCGCTCCAACCACCACCTCTATGGCCAGCAAATCCACCTTGCCCTGTGTAACTGACCCTCTCTGACACTCTCTGCACCCCTCTAGACAGCACTACGCCTGCCTCATGCTTCTGTGACACTCCGGAGGTCTCCAGAAGCTATTGCCATATCAACTTTTTATGTCACCTCATGGACTCATCCCACCTGGACCAATGGACTTGTTGAGTGCACCTACTCTAACAGCAGCCTGTGGAGAAGAGACGGTCATCCAGGGCCACTGCCAACTGCATGCTTGTCTTTGTATTCTTATCCTTGACACTAGTGTATGGATTGTTGTCTCTAAAAGGCTTAAGGACACCTACACCATGAGCCATCATAAACGGAGTTTAGTGCTTGTTTTTCCATCTGTACTGAGCTTCTTTTGGATTTGAATGTACACAATGTTTGCCTTTTTGGACTTTTATGTGGATGCCAAGCTATTATTAGACCTCTCATGGAATAGAATAAGCTGTATGTGTAATGCAGAGCTGCAGGGACCAAACCACAGGCATCACACTGCCAATTAATGTGCATGTCTTTTCTGTTTAAAGGCTTGTGTGTTTTGTTTGATGTTTCAGTAGCGCTTAAGTTTTTTTTTTTTTTCTACTAAGAGCACGATGAATTATATGTGTATTCTATTTCTACAAAGGAAATGTCATTAAATAGGCCAACAAAAGCCACTTTACATTAGCTACTGTGTATATGATGTATTTATAAGACTGTGGCTCTACTCTGCTTTGGACCAAAACACTGTAGAAACTTTCTCTGTTGACACACACCTGTTTCTTTACCCACATTACCCAGAGTGCAATACTGGGCCAATGAGGCCAACCTCTGGTGAATATTATTCCTTTGCTGCAAGTTTGAGACTTGCATGGATTTTGAACAATTTAAAGTAAATGAAAATGTAAGAAAAAATAAAGTTGTGTATAACATGTCTTCCATCTTGCTACATTTGTATTTTGTGCATATTTCCTATTTAAAGACGACTATGATAGATCAAGGTTGAGGTTGAAGCAGGAGATACAAGAAACTGAGACAGGGTTTTGTTTTTTATTGATGTACACTATTTAAAGCCTACAGTACAGTATAATGCAAAAAGCACTGCAGTCTTGAAAATTACAAAATTTCAACATACAAAATATACAAGAAATTACAATACACGGCCTGGTAAACATAAGCTAAAACTGTATTTCCCTTACATTTTTTTTTACAATACTAATATACAATATATAGGCATAGATGTATGCATTAAATTCTGCATATATGTTGCACGCAACACACTGATGTGTACCAAACATTCTAGGAATGACATCCATTTGAAAATATCAAATAGGTAGCACTGGACTACAGTTTCATGGGGACATTTTGTTTGATCTTTGGTTGTGACAGAGAGGACTGCATCCAGAGTTTAGGGTCATTGCTGGTTTTTGGAAATTGCCTATATTTATTTTTAAATCGTAAGAGCATTCATACATGTCTTATCAAAATGGTATATAAGGCAACATCTGAGTGATTATTCACAAGTACCACCATTATTCCACTAATGATCACTGGTAAAGTTTGTCATAAAATGTTGTAGTAAAACTGTTCTATGTCTTAATATGTCATTTACATTTTGCATAGACTGAATGCACATGTCCTCTGTTTTATAACAGGACACATCAGAATATGTTATGTTGCATTCAGTAAAAACTGCATCCATTCACACAGAAACTGCACACTGCACTGAATCTGCCTTTAAAAAGCCTGAGGGTCAAATCCAGGGAATCAACAAACACAGTTAAACTAGCACAAACAATATGTTGACAGTCTAATCTATAGGCATCAAGGTATTTTTTTATATTTTTAGTTTTATAATAAGGCATGAGGCATTGTTAAAATGCATAGCAAATTCACTTTCACCAGTAAACCCCTCCTGGACAACACTCCTTGTCTGCCAGGGGCAGGAGTGGCATTGTCAAAAGCCAATGAAAGTACACTAGACCAACACAGTATTGCTATATGACTGATCAGGTTGACCCTGATTGTTATTGCTGCCATAGAGGCACTACATACAGAAAAAGTCTTAAATTCAGACCTGAAATCTTCCTTGTTCTTACAAAGGGGTTTTATGTATACTAGCATTATATATAAACATATTTCATACAAAACATGTGATTGTTTCCCAATGCTGCCATGAAGTTAAAGTGTCTTGTAAGCAAACGGAAGGCACACAGAGGGTTCTGGGAAATGTAGTCATTATTGCTGGACAGTCAGAAGCACATTTAAGCCTCTCCAAGTCTGTTAAACACTTGTGGGTCATTTGAGCTTGCCTGGTAAAATGCAGTGTACCAGTGCATGCAGAGCAAACGGGCATCTCCATAGCTCCATGTCATTCCCATCTTTCATTCATGTGTTGCTATATCTATCTTAACATGCCAAAATACATCAAAACACTCTAGTAACATGACATGTAAGGGGTCACAGCCTATCCTAAATCATGCACACACTAAAATAGTCAGTTGTGCAAATCAACAAAAGCTTCCACTACCTTTCAAAGCTGCTAAAACATTATAAGGCATTTGTTCAACTTGGCATATAAGGGGCTGAGACAGACAGTCTACGGACGTCCCAGGAGATTAAAGATGTGGAATGTTGCAGACTGAAAATCCCAAAGTTTTCCATGGCCTTAAACCAAAATGCTACAATCAATAGTGCTGTGATTGCCAAGACGCCATACACATCTTTCCTGATTGGGATTTGTAGACAGCTTCTTTCAAATGTAGAGACGGCTTCATAGCAGTGTGGTTGTGTGTTGATTGTGCTACTGCAGATCTGGCTCAGTGGCTGCACGCTCCTGAGGTTTCTATGGAGCTCACAGAGGAGGTCATCGTTCATGGAAGTCAGTGCTGGTGAAATAGGGCTAACAACACATAGCTGTAAATGTGGACTATATAAAAAGAGCTTTGTCTCGGCATGGCTCATGTAGCAGGTGTCACTAAACAGTTGGTGACGGGTATTGGGAACTTTCCTCTGGTCGTCAGGGGGGCTGTGTAGGTTCTTGTGGCGCTGTCTTTGGCCACAGTCGTAGTTCCTCTGTGCTGCTGGAGTTGGGGTGGAGGTGGATCTTTAGCTATGACTGGTTGTGCGTTGCTGCAGGGTGCTGGGACATATCCCTGCCGATGATCTCATTAACTGAAAAACAAATGAAAATAGAGTAAAATTTGATTTAAATTAAAATTGTATGTGTGTGTGTGTGCGTGTGTGTGTGTGTGTGTATAACTTACCACACCACACCAGACAAGACCCAAGGTGTAGGTTGTGCAAAGTGCCTGAGACAGTCCAGCACATAACTGCAGGGTGTAAGATGCTGGAGGGAAAGCGAACATGGACCGACATATCCAAGTGTCGGGCATAGTGTACAGAAACATCTGTGCAGAGTACAGGCTAGAAACCCCAGAATCAAGGTGGGAAACACCTCCAAAGGTAGTTGAGAATGACCGAACCAAGATCCTGTGGGACTTCCAAATACAGACTGACATAATGGTGATGACGAACCAACCAGACATAGTGGTTCTGGATAAGCGAGAGAACAAAGCCATGGTGGTGACATTGCAATACCGAGTGATGGTAATGTCAGGAAAAAGGAACACGAGAAACTAGAGAAATACCAGGGGCTCAAGGAAGAGCTGGAGAGCCTGGAAGGTGAAGGCATCACTGGTGCCTGTGGTGATCGGAGCACTCGGGGCTGTGACCCCCAAACTGGAAGAGTGGTTACAGCAGATACAGGAAGGACAACGGACATCTCAGTCCAGAAAAGTGCAGTACTGGGAACAGCAAAGATACTGCGTAGAACTCTCAAGCTCCCAGGCCTCTGGTAGAGGACCTAAGCTGATGAGGGTTAGAGAGACCATCTGTAGAATATAACATAATATTGAAGTCTTGGGGTGTAAAAGTGATTATTTGCTTTTAAAAACTGAATAAATACACATTTTTAGTAGCCAATCTATGCATCAATGCATAGACGTACCGGCCAGCAGAGGGCAGCGTAGACCTATAAGCTCCCCAGGAACGTACCTAAACTTTGGGTATAACAGGAAAATTTTGCACATGAAAAAACTCAAATGAGTGACAATTACAAAAGGTCACAATATAGTAGCTGTGACATGGAACAAAGTCTTGACCAAACAAATGAGTGTGGCTCTTCCATTCACAGAGACTTTTGCCTTACACATGACTTTCCACACATGTGCTCCAGAGACTGTGTGGAGATGTCCATTACTTCATTACATTTAATAGCATAATGGTACATTTCTCTGGGCTTCCTTTCTTTATAAAGCTGTGAATAGAATACCCACTGTTAAAGAGTGCTGGTGAGCACACAGAAGCAGTCAGCCACAGCAGGTTTAACTACTCCCTAAACTCAGTTAGAGCTGATTTGAAAATAAAGAACAAATTAGTGCTGCTGTGTTTGTGTGTGTCTTGTACATCTGCTCCTGCTTGTATAAGCACATGGGGACCACCAAAAACACAGTGGGTAATCCATAAAAACGCCCAAGCCGTGAAGAGAGAGAAAGGCAGGCTCAGGACGGGGCATGACGGGGGAAGACCTCCATTTGTTTGGAATTTATGGAAAATGTGATGTGAGCTTTTTCCACAGGGGGGTGATACCCTTGGCTAACGGCTCCATCATATGTGGGCCGCATGTGCTTGTTAGATGCACAAAGTCCACAGAGATGTCAAAAGTCAGGGCTAGGCCAACTGGTTTGGGAGTGTGCAGTATAGGCCTACTGAGACCTCTGGGCCAGTCTGACAGTGGGAGGGTCTATAGCTACAACCTGTCGCTACATGACACATACAGGAACGCCACTTGTGCAACAGTGCTGTAAAAAGTGAAGAATCCCCAGGCTAGAAACACATGTTTCCTATAACAAGGAAGGCAAAGGTGACTAAATCTGTGATGAACACAGGCAAAATATTTGAAAAGTTGTGGCTTGTTCCTAAAAGGATTTAAACCAGGAATATACAAACTGAAATTTAGAGATAACTGACTCTTTTTACACCAAGGCTGTTAATTCTGAAATGAACCGTTTAGAGGAAGAATAACTTTGGTATTAAGTCAGGGCTGCGATATCAATTGTAATTTGAATGGTTATAATAAGAAAATCGCAAAGGCTACTGTAATTTAAGTGCAATTAATTCTGTGGTTTGGACCTCTACAAATATATTTTGAAATAAATATATCTGTAGAGGTCATACTACTAAGTCATGTTCATGGTCCTGGATGTGTTTAAAAAGGCCACCTACTTTTAAAACAAATTACCAATCTAATGGCAATCACTTTTACGTTCATCCAAATCCATGAAATAAAAACGTTATAATCCTCAGCACCCCCACAGAAAGCCTGTGCACCACTAACGGGACATATGGGCCTACTACCATCAAACCTGCAGGGTGCAACACAACAAGAACTATTCCAACTTCCAAAAAGCCAAAATGAAACTAACTCAAAGTGTTTACTGGTAGAAATCTCTCACAATATTGTCTTTGTTTTGCGCTTGTTGCTTTGTGTCTGGCCACCATCACTCACATCATCCTGTTAGCGTGGGAGGCTCTTCCTTTCCCATGTCAGCCATGTGCACACACAGTGACACTCAACAAGCAGCGCACATCTCACACTTCACTCTATGTACTACATGCACAATCTACTGCACTACATACACAGGACGACCAGGTCATTTCCACAAACAATATGGGTTGCATTTTTCTACATTACCACATTTGACTTGATTGGTTTGTCTATAAATCATCACAAACACTATCAAATACATGTAGTCATTTGCGTTTTACATGGGAGCTTTTTATGCAATTCTTCTACACAATTATGAGCAGCACAAAGCAAAGGGCAGACAGAACAGCATTAAGTGGGCGTCTGCAAAAAGGCATATCACTTTCCACTGTGCTGATTAAAATATTGCACAGGCAAATATTAAGGTCCAAATAACGCATATGAATGACAGAATCATTTGGTGTGCTATATTCGCTTCTATCTTTCCACAATATTAAAAAATCTGTTCTAATTAAGTTCAATCTAGTTTTCTTCTTCTCAATTAGGACAAATTCCCCCTTGGTCTGACCGAAAGGACAAAAACACAAATGGGAGTGCTCTGATTTACATAAACGATGATGATTTTTCTGGTTATCCATGAGTAAGCCGCGTTACTCAAATTCAGTTACAGCAGGCCGCATCAATACTGAGGAAGTGAAAGAACCATTCTGAGTGGCCTGGTGTATGGTAAGTTTCACATGCTGATAGTGTTTTCTGTGGAGGACACCGACTGGGATGACAAAGTAGCACAAAGTCAGTACTGTTGTATTGAGAACAGGGGAGATCCTCTGGAGATGACTATGAGGGGGACTCCCTGCACTCTCTACTCAGAATATTAGAATCATTCAACTACAGGAGAGGGCTTAGGGTTTACCGCTTCAATGCATGAGCAATGGATGAATACAGAGTGAATACAGCAGCTAATACTCAAGAATATAAAGAATAATTCATGGTAGAAGACTTTGGTTGTTCTTCAGAGCGATACAGGCCCTTGTCCTTTGTCGCACTTATTTAAAGAATGTCACACTTTTTCATTAATGCATTGTATGAAATAATCCGAATCAGAAATAGTGACAAATTTTCAGTGCACTGGCATTCAAGGATAAGGTTATGTTGGCACCCATTGCTATCCTCTCCTTAGAGATTGCATTGTGATCAACTGAGATCATGTGGTGTTATTGCAGTTATTATCTGTGAGGTTAAATTTCCCTCAATGGCCCATCTTATTCAACAACTTGTCCTCCTTTTTCCACAGTTTGAGGTGGTTTGAGGTTCTATTGCCTTTATATATCTTCTGTTGCCTTTTGCCACAGCAGCAGCACTAATACTCTTACTAATCTGGGACATTTGCTTCTCAGAAAAATACTTTTCCCTGCTTTGAATACAAAAAGCCCATGGTTAATTTTTCTACTCTTCAAATAATTAAAATAGAAGAAAGTAGCACTACACATTTATTGAAGATATTGATATCGCAATTTTGGTTTAAGCAATAATCAATAACACAAGAAAATAAATACATTGCAACACAGAGAACTTCATCTGACTTTTTTAAGTTAGGTGTAAAAAAGAGAGACATTTCGTTGACACAGTTGGATTAGTGAATCAAGGCATGTGTATTTTGGTTTGAATTTAACTTAACTTATTGGATCAAAACACAATTTAAAAATAATATTATCTATATACAAAACATAGTAAATGAATATAACATATTTTTCTTATTGTGCAGCTTTGTAAGAATGAAAAAAGTTTTTTATGGGTGGGTTTATACACAGAATATAGGCGTTTCCAGTTCATTATAGTGTGGGCAGAATATTGGTTACATTATATTTAACTAACGGAAACAGCAGGCTAATTTGTTTATTTTTTAAATTTTAAACTTTCCTGTGCTCCTTAATACTGCGAGACTGAGTAATGTAAAACAGAAGAGGAATAGGCAGATGGACAGTGACTATGATAAACATGTCTACTGTAGAAATGGAAAAAGGGTAATTATCATAACCCTGTGATACGCTCACCAAAGTTCCCTGAAGCGGGCACAAAAACATGACTTTGGCGCAACGGCTTAAGCAAATAACCAGGAGATTGACTGATTCCTTTGCCCAGCAAAATGAACACAACATGCCACAATGGAAAACATTTGTGTGGAGGGAACAGAGCGGCAAGACTGGGTTTGCCTGCAAAAAGGAATATCAAAGCTCACAGTTTCCACTCTCTGCACACGTCTGAAGACAAACTACGCAGCACGCTGGAAAGAGCCATAAATTATGTTGAAGACTGGGTGAAGAAGCAAAGAAAGAGAAAGCTTGTCTCCAGTGAATGAGTGTTAAACTTGAACTTCCCATCTGATCGGGTGATGGAGTGATATGCTGTTGGCCGATAGAGGCGCTTTAGTTAGTCCACTCAGCAGGACCACAGAACAGAAGCACAATAAGAGCTTTAGGATTAAAACCATTGGGGTCTGAACAACAGAGCTACCCGGGGGTGTATTATAATGACAGATTAAGGTTAGAGAGAAAATATTAATATGTTCAATATTTGTTTGGACAGATTCATTTAAGTTAAGTCACTACTCTTCATACATTGTACCTGCCTCATTATTAGTAAATATAGTATTTAATAGCCTGTAGCAATAATATTGTAATGTAGTTGTAATATTATATATAATATATGTAAGATCGGGATTAGGTTTACGACAGTGTGTTACATTGTACTGTTGTAGATGTATCAAGTGCAGTATACAAAAAGTGTTACCTTGGCTTATTGAATATAATTATAGATTGATTAGAGACAAAAATATTAAGTATATTTTCAACAACTTGAGGATTCATAACATTGAAAAGAAGTATTCATCACAATTCAGGACTCAAACAGACCAGACCGTGTAACCAAATAACGCAGTGATGTGTGATTTACAGCTTTTCTATGACACCTGCAGAGATAGGAGCGTTTCACTGACATTTACAGAGAGCAGAGGCCCTGAGGATAGTGTTGCTACTCATCAGATTATACTTTCCAATCAGAATCAAGCCACTAGCAAAAATCAACACGCACTGACAGAGACTAGCAACATATGGGCACAAGCCAATCTCCCTTTTATTCAACAACCTTCATCCATGAATGTAAAACTGAGCTCCCTTTGTTTTTCAGCACTTGTTGTTCTTTATGGAGGAAAAGATGGCCCTGGTACATCTTTCCTATTGAGCTTGAGCAGAAACCAAGACCTCTGGGACTGTAATTGTGTGGAAAGATGACACAAGTCCCTTTTCCATTTCACAGACAGAAGCTGCAGAGTCCTGTGGAAACAGTTACAATCCACTCGCTGTATTTCATGCTACCAATGAGGAGCATGTGTTATTTGGAATTTCTTTTTTTTTCTTTAATATCCATTATTATATATTATTATCAATGAAACATCTCACATTGAACGTTGCATAAGTTTTTCTAAATCAAAATAAAAAATATGATTTCAATCAATCACTTTACTTTAGAATTAATGTAATCAGAACTGAAGAACTGAAAAGCAGTCTGAATACTTGTACTATATGTTTTATAAACTGCAATAAAAACATAAAAAACATAAATTTGTACTAAAGAAAAAAGAAAAAACTAAATTCACTAACCTGCAAGTGTGTAATAACAATGTTATTTTTTCCAAGCCTAACTGGAAACTTTTACCATCAACTTAAAGCAAAACACAAAAAATATTATGTATTTCATCTCACACTGCTGTGTTCAAATGGATCCTCTTTGCTTTTTATTATTATTATCATCAACATTAATTCATTATCTTGACACCCACTTTTCATTTATAAATGCATTTGCTCTTCGTGCTGTATAGCCCCAGGCTGTATTGTCAGATGCGAGCTACATTTCAGATTTTGTCTTGGCGCTGAGTGGCCCTGCAGTGGGACTGAGGCAGAAGTAGTCTGTCCATCTGTCTGTCAGTCTGTCCACTCACCTCCTGTGTCTTCTGCTTTGTACACACATGCGCTCTCACCTCCAACAACACAAACACACACACACACACAAGCCCGCACACATCTGAGGCATGCACACGTGTGCGTCACAAGGCCCATCTGCTGCTAACTAGAGCCGCCTCTACATCACCCCTCCCAGTGTGGGACACTCAGATGACTTCAAATGATTGGTTTATCTCAGACCCTTCATCTAGAATCAAATTAGATTAAACCATACAGCTAGGATTAATACTGTGTACTTACTGTATAGCATAAGGTACAATGGAGAAAAGTAATAAATGGGCAAATAAACCCATTGTTAGATATTATACATATTATATTGTGATTGATCTCATGCTGCAAAGCTAATTGACAGCGATATAGTGTTGTTATGAAACTTGATGTTAGAACAAGTTAAACTGGGCTACCAGTGATTTCTTTGAGTGTGTAATAACCCCTGAAAGTTATTGCTGGGTAAATCTCCCTGTGGCTATTAGTTCAAAACATAGCCTACAGATCAGGCATGGCATAGAACAGCTATTTTTAGACACTGGCTCCAAACGACAGCTTACATTCTCAGTCAAACTGTGTCACACAAACTTTTCTCATAGTTTCTGGGTAGAACTAGCGCAGCAACATGTGACAAAACCAATGAGCAAAGTACTGAGCAACAAGTCAAAACAAATAACTGAAAACAGAGAGTGACATAAATATTATGTTCAAATATGTTAATAATGCCTGTAAGTGCACACACATAGTCAACATTACAACCAATGTGCTCCCACCAGATCTTTGCATCCATTTAATGAAGCTCTTATAAGAACAATGTCACTTGCCTGGCCAGCCAAGACTACACCTACCTGCACAGATAAAGGGAAAAAAGTAAAAGAGGACTTAATCTCTGTAAAATCTAGGAGCAAACCACTAAAAGCACATCTGCAAGAGAAGTTCGAGCTCCTCCGTTTCCCATGCATCACTGAAATAAACAAACCTGCCTGCACAGCTCAGTTTGGAAAAAATGTCTCAGTTTGAGTTTGGCCTGAGTCAGAGAAGTGGTGGTGACCAGACAGTGAAAACGTTTATATTAGAAAAAGTAGAGAGAACCAATCTGAATCCTAGGCTACTATATCACACCTCCATGAGTTCAGGTAATGATTAACTCTAAACGCTTTGCTCTCACATTTGCAGCAGAGCAGCCTCTGTAACTGCACATAGGCTAAGTACACGTAGATGCTGAGGACATCACGGGGTAGGGTTCATTCAGAGGAAAAAAAAAAACTCTACATGTCCTGACTTCACAGTCAATTGTTAAGTCAACAAGTTCTCCTGAGCATCTTAATTAGAGTTGTTAACGCACACTCCAACACACACAGGATGTAATTACTGCGCCACACAAACTCTGCCTCTGCCTTAGCTCTACTTCAGCGCTGTGCTGGCAAATCAAAGCACCAGCTCAGGCAACTTTGTCCTTTTCAGCAGTATAGAGAAGCTAAAGACACAAGAAGAACAAGAAGTATCTCATGTAAAAAAAATAACATTCTCAAAATTTCTCAAATATATGTTTAATTGCTGGCTAATTGTTCAAAATTGAATCTGTGGTCAAGAGAAGAAACACTCTGAGTGCATTGAGCCCAGAGGTATCAGTACAAACTACTGGTGTCCCGTATAACGTCAATGACTACATGATCTTGTACACATGTTTCTGGAGAACACAATCCCCCCAAGACCCCGGACATTTTCAGACTGAAAATGAGATTAATCACAAATGGGTGTTCAACATATTTGGTGTAAAAAGAAAATGTGATAATGAGATGAGAAAGACACACAGAAGCCCATAACAGAAACTCTAAATAAGTTTCTATTTTGAGCAGACGCAGACTGTATAAACACCCAGAGGTCTTTATTTATGACCAATTCACTGAGGTGACTTGCCTCAAGTGAAAATGACATTTGGAGCTGCAGGTGCTTCAAGCACAAAAGAATTAAAGTAAGTTGTATATGTATGCATGATGTTTGTGTGTGTGTGTGTGTGTGTTTGTTGCATATGAATGTTGTATTCATATGTGTGTTTTTTGTATGTATGTGCATCCTGTATTGATGTGTGTGTATTTTATATGTATGTGCTGTATATGTGGGCATGTTCTCCACAAAGATATAGAAACACATTACCATCGTCCAGCGTGATATCCTGCAGGCCGATGGAGCGGAAGGCAGGCTCCCTGTCCTCTGGCTCCTGTTTAATGTTGAGTCTGTCTGCATCTGAGGGGTACTGCCCCAATGGCCCCGCTGGAGGGGACAGGGTGGACATGACGGGGCTGGTGGTCTGAGGAGAGAGCTGTCCTGTATGCTGCTGCAAAGGTCCCAGAGGACTGCCCCCAGAGGTGGGGGAGGATGAGGAGGGGGACTGGTACGACACAGAGTGCAGCTGGGGCGATGACGGCCCTGAGTGTGGAGAGGGAACCATCCTGGGAGGGGGTGCACTAGAGGGTGTGGGACAGGATGCTGACCTTTGACCTACAGGGTGGTACGCCATGGTCCGCTGCAGCGGGGATGAGTGTTGCCCTAAGAGCGGGTGAGCCGTGGGAGAAGGAGCCTGCGTGGAGTTTGGCCCACAGTGATAGCTGCTCAGGCCATGAAGGCCCATAAGAGGCTGACTCTGAGGGGAGCCTGGGAGGGGCGCTGAGGCGGGCGGAGCAGAGGGCGAGGGGCAGGAGGATGACGAGTAGCCCATTCCAAGACCTACTGAGTGGGGTCCTGTATTAGCATTCTGCTGAAAGGGAAGTCTCTCATAGCCCTGTGCGGTCAGACTGGACTGGCCATTGAAAGCCAGACTGGGGGCATGGCTGTGCATGGGGCCATAGGACGGGCGTGGAGGGGCAGGAAGAGGACTGGGACCAGGACCGGACTGGAACGACATGTGGCAGTCTGTGGGCGGCTGCTGCAAACTGTGTCCCTGAAGGTGAGGCAGGTGTTGGAATGAGGGGGAGCTGAGCGGGGGGCAGGGGAGGTGTGGGACCAGCAAGCCCGGGCCAGAGCTTGCAGCCAGACCATGAGGCGAGCTGGACAGAAGGCTGTCCGGTGGGGGGCCGTGCTCAGGAGAAGGCAGCTGGGTGCGCACCAGAGCGGCATTGTGTGCCAGGGGCATGGTCAGAGGGGCCGCAGCAGGATGCTCCAAGTCCTCTCGCTGTTCCTGTTTGACCAACACTGCAGGCAGAACACACCACAATCGATATGAGAGACGTTTCACTAAACACTACAAAGGTAATTTCTAACACCTGCAGATAAAGCCCTAAACTAGTAAATGTTGCTTTAACATACCCAAAATATTATCTATGTCAAAATATTTACTGAAATGTAAAACTTTCAAATCTACAAGTTACAAAACATTCACAGCAATTGGGGTCATTCCCTTGATAGTGGTGCTGCTGTTCCACTCAGTAACCTATTTCTCAATCTGCTGCTAAGTTTTATTTTTATCCAACTCTGAATCAGAGGGAGAGCATATGTTGTCAGTCTGGGTGCTATCACGTGAAATGCTGTGTGTGAAGAGTATGTGAATGTCCCCAATCCAATATTCAGGCCAAAAGCTCAATTATCGATAATGATGATCCACCCAAGTAATGCATGTTGACAGGATGTTTACTGACCCTTTAGTCCTCTGTTATAGGGTGTAAAACTCAAGTATGTATTATTGTTTCAATTGTATTATTATTATTATTATTATTATTATTATTATTATTACTACTACTACTACTACTACTACTACTACTACTACTACTACTACTACTACTACTACTACTACTACTACTACTAATAATAATAATAATAATAATAATAATAATAATAATAATAATAATGCTTAACAGTGATTATTGATAACTAAAGTGTAGGATCACAAACAGCAGGAAGTATTGGTGGTTGACTGTTACTTGAGTGACAGAGCAGGGTCATTGCAGTCTCAGATTGGTTGGCCTAATCTGTCAGCAGGGAAAACAGGAACTGCATGTGCCGAGTGGGCGTGCTTGCAAACAGAGCGGTGTGGCGGAGGAGGCAGACCTGCACATACTCTCTGCTGTGGTAACACTCTGGTATTGGATGTGCTGCACAAATGTAAATATTCACCCGCAATTTCTTTTTCACTTTGACTCATTTATTGAAGAAAAGCAACAAATCAATGTTTACAGTTTGTAATGCAAAATTAATACTTATATAATTTTGCAATACAAAAGTCATGCAAATACACTAACATAGCATGAAATTTGGCAGGTGTTCATGTTTTTGGAACCTCTGTAGACCACAGTGAGACTTTCTTTGCATAAGGACAGAAATGGGGTCAGTAAAGTCTCCTTGGAGTGTGGGAGTTAGATCTGTCTCATCTGTCAGTCACATGCCTTTAAATTAAAACACTGAATACAGTCTATACAGTCTAGAACATGGGTTAGTGGTATAGCTCCCCATACCTGGCAAGTATGTGAAGCGCTGAGATTGGCTTCTTTTTCTTTTGCCATTGCAGACATAGAACTGCACCTGCACAGCTGTGCTCACAGTCTTGCTGTGATACGGAGGCACCTCCACTAGTATGCAGGACTAGAGCACAGAGATATTCATTCAATGCCGAGTGTATTACTGAAAAGGAAATAGCAAAAAGAAATAAGTACTCACCCCTTGAGATTTGTCACATATAATTTTTGCTTCTACCTCCCATTGTGGTCGTCCGTCTGCAACAAATACAAGAAATTGATCCTATTACTGTTAGGTATAACAGTCAGATTGCACATTACTTCTGTACACTTATAATTTGCTGTAGAACAGCATTTTGTGCTGATTAACTGATGTATAGTCACCCATAGTCTTTTTGATATCTTGGTAACTCAGGTTGTCTACACAGTAATCTACGTTCAAATAATGCTATGCCATTATAGAAATTATTCCCTTTAGTGAAGGAAGATCTTAACTCTTAGCTGACAGGGAGTATTTATTCCAATGAGCAAATGACCTTGACTGTCTTTGCAGCTGACTGCACTGCATTATTACAGTACAGCTTGTTGACATTCAACAGGCAAGAGCAAGGGCCCCACATGCTCTTTCAGACAACAAGCAGCAACAGGAACCTCATTCCATAGGAAGACAATGTCTAGGATAAGCCAGACACCTAGTGCACGCCAGTGAGCGGAGAAAAGCACTTTATTTAAACCAACTTGTGTGCTCTGGCCAGTAAAAATACTCTCCTCAAACTCTATAGACAAGCAGAAAATCTGGTCAAATCCAACAGTAGAATGTCTCATGCACACAGTACACAGTCCAGGCAGTACTTTATAATACTAAACAACTTAAATAAGCATTAATTCATTCCAATTATATTATTTATATATTTATTGAGTGAAAGGTAATACAGCAGACATGCATGAAAAAACGCCACATGACACAGAAAGACACAACAGTATACACTAGTGGTCTTCATTATCATTTAGCCAACAATTAGCAGATTTTTCTGTTGAGTGACGCTAGCTTCTGAAAAGACTTTGCTTTATGATGACGATGAGTCAAAAAATTGAAGACTCAGTCTTATTAATTTTTCTTCATTGTTTTCATGCAGTCAGGGTCCCAGCCTCTGCATACCCATAGTGCAACTCTATGCCTCCTCTAATTGAACATCAGGGAGTATTTTCAGCTGTGCTGCTTTTGTAAGCCACGCTTCACCTGGTACTCCTTAAAATACTAAGACATTCCTTCATGGAGCTTTTACTCTAGAAAATCTTAAGAACATGGCCCCCTTGCCCCCACCTCTCACAAAAACGCCACTGAACTTGTTGCCATGTGTGAACTGAACTCTGTTGATCTACATAGCCTTGGGCAGGCATCGACTGGCTTAACAAATGTTAACCATTTAAGTTTCCTTTGATGGGAACAGTCATTACATGTGTTTAATAAAATAAAATAAAAAAGATAAGCAGAGAGACAATGTTAAACTATTTGGGTCATACATCAAATCAAAATAATTTCTGAAATCAAATAAACAAACCAAACCAAATATATCACTATATATCACTAGTCAAGGTATGTGACAAATAAGTATGAAGTTCCACAACCGTCCTAGTCTTTAAGGCACACATTAGTGTCACTAAAGTTTTGCTGCTGCTGTGTGCACACTGCTCTTACCAGGCCCCTTCTCCAGGAAGATGACCTTGGACTCTGGAAAGAAGTTGGAGCCACTGATCAGCATCTCCTCTCCCCCGCTGACCAGACAGCTGGTCAGGCTGGACTTCTCCACCTGGGGTAGCTCTTGAGCTGAGCGTTGGGCTAGAAAAATCACAGTGGAATCAAATATATATATATATATATATATATATATATATATATATATATATGCTGTCACACACCTAATGATGCACAATTTATAATGCAAAATCAACTTTTTAGAGCTTTAACTATAATGGTTTCCCCTTCTCATTTACCCACTCAAAATTGTATTTAGAGTGATTCAAGCACGTTTGAGTACCGGTAATTTTATTCTATTAAAGATGCCATTGCTCATTTCAACCCCCGTTTTCATAGCCACTGGTCGCTATGTGATTAGCAAATGTAAATAATAATTTTTTTCTTGTGCGCTCTCATGACCTCTCAGTTGGTGGACACTCACAGCATTCTACAGGGATGGAGGCCGCCTGCAGCGAGAGCACCTTCCCATTGGCCTGAGGGATGTGCACCCTGAACACCACGCGCACCCGGGTGTTCTTTCGTCCGATGTCCGTCTCTCCTTTACGCAGTTCTATGTCAGAGTTACGCAGCTTCAAGATGCCAGCACAGTCAATACTGGAGGGAAAGGAAATGAGCTGAGTCTATCATTTAATGGTTGTATTTCAAGTATTATGTAACTTTTCTAGTGACTGGTCCACCACCAGCTTGTCTCCATAGAGAACATAGAGTTACTGCTTTGCCTCAAATGTTACAGTATGTCATACAATTTATCTATCTAAAAAGAGAAAAGGGTTTTTATACAAAAAAAAATCCTGTAAATTAATAAATGAAGGATAGGTAAGTTTAATGCTATACTCTGGAACATTCTAGGGAGAGCAAACCAGACTGGACTTTTCAACAGAAAAGTGACAGAATGCAACTTTTAAAAACCTACGTACCTGGCTGACATGTTGTTTTCAGGCAAAAGAGGAATTTCTAGAACTTTGGTGCTGGACAGTATGATTTCTTGGCTAGCCGTGGCCACAGTTTTCCCTGTTATCCGGTGGACCTGGTAGAAGGCGTGGGGTCTCAAGTAGCGGTCGTCTGCTGTACCAATGAACATTTGCAGGTTGATAGGCTTCTCACTGTATCCTATGAGCTGCAAAGACATTTGAAGCATTTAATCAAATGTATGTTTGTTTCATGATTATATATATGTATATGTATATGTATATGTATATGTATATATGTATATATATATATATATATATATTACGATACGATTCGCGATACAGGGGTCTCGATACGATACGATTCGCGATACAGGGGTATCCCGATACATGGTCTTCAAGGCGATACGTATCCCAATATTTTACATTACGTAACCTATAATTTAAAAAAAAAGACAGATGTTTACTCAAATGTTATTTTTATTTTGGTGTAGCGCATCAGTTACAATGTAACAGAAGAAGGCTGTAAGGCAGAAACTGCCCTTGATTAACCTGTTAACACCCGCACTCGGCACAAGTGTTCAAATATGTACCAGATGTTCCAAACTGTAATAAGATGTAATGTATAATAAATAAACCATCTTCTGAAATTTAGGCATGTTTTCTTAAGATAAATAACTAAAACAAGCCAAAAAATTTCGCTCCATATGTCTCGTGTGCCTCCACCAGTAAGTGTGCGTAAAAGGAGGAGAGAGAGTCTCCATACACAGAGCGCATGGAGCTAGCCTATCACTACAGCACCTCTGCCCCCCACATGGGGCCCACCGCTGAAATCGTCTTTTCATAGGCTACTCAGATCTGTCAATCATTTCCTGGTTTCCAGGTTTTGCCGTGGAACTGTCCCTCGGTCATGCGTAATACGCCGGTAACTGGACGCACTCGTTTTGTTCCCCAAGCTGTAGCGCGGCGCCCCGTAGCCGGACCGAAGCCAGGATATGCTTGTTTTGTAGCTAAGAGTGTGGAGAAAACAAACATACCCCACACCACTAACAGGAGCTAAGCGTTTAGCTATGCTAAGGACCAAGAGCGAGAGTAGTAGAGAGATGCGTCGCTCATCCATTCAGACAAACTCGGACTTTCTGGATTATTTCTCCACATGGAATTATTTTATGAAAAAAGCAACTGGATATTCTTTTTCTGTGGACTGTTACGGACTAATTGAGCACAGCTATTCCTGGACTGGACCCGTTTCGGACCGACAGAACCGGCTCAAAGGTAAGAAATACGCAAATATGTTTAGAATATTTTCGGGAATTATAAATTATGGCTCTTTGGGCTGTGTGGCATAAAATGAATGATATGGTTGTTTTACTGAGGAATTAAGCTTTCAAACGAAGTATAGCATGTCAATATTGGAAAAATAAGTACGGTGAATATCTGGCTTGACTTTTTAATGTTGTGTAATCGCCCGCCGGCCGGCGGGTGGGTGTTAATGTAAACATGGCTTAACAAGGCTGTATGCTGACATGCAGCTACCTTTGATGAAAGTAAACTTAAGATATGGCCTTAACAAGGCTGTAGTGCAGAAGGAATGCTGCCTTTGACAATACAAAATGCGCATTGCAAGGATCACTTATCAGACACAGTTTGCTGAAGCTTGATAAATAATGTTTGTTGCATGTAAAATATCGATACTGACGCCTCCGTATCGATACGTGTATCGCCAAGAGGCCCACGACGATGTATCCCCGTATCGATTTTTTGAACACACCCCTAATATATATATATATATATATATATATATATGTGTGTGTGTGTGTGTGTGTGTGTGTATATATATATATATAATTACTGTATTCAAAAATGATAATTTGAACACTGAACAGCTGTGAAACAGAGCAGCATTTGGATTTTGCAGAATTTTGACATTGTGAATTTACTCAGATGACATGTCAAAGAAAAGTGCTGTGTAGCAGTTAGGAACAACAAAAAGGTGGAAACACAGGCAGGAACTCCTCTCTTCCAAGGGACAGAACAAACACATGGTCACACAATCCTACTACTGTAGTAATGTTTTTCTTGGCAAACTGGCCCAGATCAGCATAGTCCCACCATACAGCGCTCCAGCTCACCAGCGGGCACTAGTCCATTAGGAAAACCCACTGAGGGCACCTGGAAAGAACAGCCCTTTCATTACAGTTCAGCACACACACTGCCAAGCCTCCGCCAACCTCACTGAAGTTGGCAACAGCAAACCACTTTGACATGTACGTCACAAAGTGTGTTAATGCTAGTCTAAGGCGGCGAAAACAAAGGGAGAGGAAAATACCGCTACAAATGTACAAAATCTTAGCTGTTGTTCAAAGGAAAGGGATATTTCTTTTCTCCATGTCCTCATGTGGTTAAAGTACAATGACCAGAAACATTAAAGGAAGCAGTGGAAAGGTGGATTTGGTTGTGTTTACATCAGGTTTATGGGACAGGAGAAGCCCTCAGAGCCAAGCGCCTTAAATCAAGTGTTGGTCTTGGTCAGTGTTATCATTATTTCTATTATGTTATGTAACTAACTTTATTTCACATTAAGTTATCTTTACTTGTAAACTGACATATGAACATTGAACATAGACTGAAGTGGATTTATCTTTAATTTATCTTCTATCTTTTATCCTCTGTCTGCTTCACGATCTTGTCTGTAGGTTGCCATTGAAGTCAGCATATACAGACAGTGCTAGTGTATGTGGATGTATGTGTGCGTGTGTGTGTGTTCATAAATCTGAGCATGTTTATTCACAGCTCCATGTGTGTTCCAGACAACGTAAAATGAGTTAACAGGGCCTTGAGGAATGCAAGTATATGTAGTGTAGGTTAATGTTTTATTAAAACACTGCTTTTTAAAACTTTTAAAAAGCAACATTAGTTTAGTTAGATTAATAAGAGACGTTTCAGGCATGTCACTGTATGAGGCACACTACTATAAGGTGTTTTAGATCTTTGGTGGGGCTTTTGTTTTTGATATTGCAGTTTCGCTAGTTTAACACATTTTATCTACTGAAGTGTATGTTTGTTTTTTATTTTCTTTAAAGACAAAAACACACGTCGAGCTGAAAATATGAGAGGTGTAAACAAGCCCATGGTGAGTATCAGGTCTTTGTGGACACACACCCCTGACTTGCTCCAAAGTCCTGCGTCACCACCCCCCACATCTCTGCCGGAGTGTGAAATACTGCATGATGGTGGTCTTTGCACTCCTAACTCCTCACCTTTCAGCCTGTCCAAAGAGTCAGAGCCCAGCTGGGCAGACAGCAAGAAGCCCAAGCCTGATAGAGATCAGGTCTTTTATTAAACCACGTTGACATTAAACCAGTCACATGGCAAAGACTTCTGCCCACTCAAGCCTGTAACTAAGGTCCAGCTGCTGCTGTGTCTGCTTGTGGATCGGGTTAAGGATGAACTCTCTCCTCTAAATAAAACCACTGGATACAGTTACATACTTAGGTCTAACTAAATAAAGTCACTTATTTTTGGCCTTCATCTGTTCCACTGATCCAGTAATATGGCTCACAAGTTGAGGGAAGAACACATACATATAAGGGTTACCCTGTATATAGGCAAAATGTGACACTTCTCAAAACAGAAATCTGAGGCCAAATGCAGTGGCCAAAAATGTACCAAAATAGAACAATGCATCTACTGCCAATAGATTGCTTAAAGTTACATTTAGTTTCTCTTAAACTACTGTATAATCTTAACGTTCCTGTCATCTTTTTGGTGCTGTCCCTGTCCTCACCCCTCAGCTGAGCCACAGCTCTCTGGCGTAACTTGACACTTTCTCACAACAAGCGCCTGACTCTGCCAAGTTGTTTCCCTTTGTTGCTCCAGTGTTGCTATGGTGACACAGTATGTGTGTGCGTATGAGAGAGCGATGCAAACTTACACTGGTGTAAACTAGGACCCTGCAGCTTATGTTACTAAGCATAGTGCAATATATGTGACTTTGCATTAGCAGTGATAGTTTTGTTTATAGGTAAAAAGAGACTTAAGACTATGAGAGCATGGCTGAAATTGTGCCAAAGCTTGATTTGTCAGAGGCTCCTGTGGTGCTGTGGCATCACAGCGTGGGACATAAAGTGTGCTGCTCGCACAGGCTGCTATTTGCTCAACACACCAGGGAGGGCACCGAGAGCCAGAGGGGCAGTGACTGTTTGTTTAAACAAGGTCAATACACGTGCACCCACACAAGCATCAGAGCTGAATATGGCCTTGCTGATGAGGCCAGCATTAATCTTTCTCTACCGCAAAATGGAATAATCTTCTTCAAAAACTCTATAAAATGCTTTTTCTATGAGGAAAAACTGTAGTTTGTACCATTCAGTGATGGTGCCACTACTTACACACTTTTTTTTTCTATATTTGTTTTCTGCACTAGATTTTTTTAAGCTCTGTTTTGGGTCCTATAGTGGTCAGGTTTGAGCAGGGCCTTAAAACAACAGTGTACGGTGTATGACATCCACAGAGGAGTGGGGCATACTGCTCAAGTCCTCTACACAATACCACAGGGGCTTTTCATATTTGTGTGGGTGCAGCCGCACTCAATTAAGCTGGTTAAATACGCACAAGGATACCTCCGCCAGCTAGAGAAGCTTTGGACTTATCTGTCTCCTAGCAACAGGTGTGCCGATTATGGCTGTCCCAGAGGATAGGCAGGATCAGCTAGCCATACACATGTGCACATGAATATAAAGACATTATATATTTGCCCATATTGTGACTGGAGTGGGCCATGTTGAAGTGTATTGCCCAAGAACACAACAGCAGTATATGCTCGGACAAGTTATCAACTGACTGACTGCCTAACACCACTGCTGATCCAACAGCTAGTAGTGATAACTTTTAAATTAATATGATTTTGCTTTCAAACACCAAAAATGAATTATGTATATCCAAGTTTTCAGCAGCAATGCAAATCTATTTAATTGTTCATTTGTGTCTTAAAAACACAAATTACATCATGTAGTAAAACAATGACCTTTGACAATACAAAGGGGGTTTGTAGACAGACAACAGAGTGTGTGCTGTTTAGCAAACACAGACGTTAGACCTGCTTGATGAGTGCTGATGCCATCTCTCCTCACAGAGAGATGGCACACTAAAGGGCGCATTGTACATGGTCATTGCAGACAGTCTCCACCACTGCTCAGTAGGGTTTTACAACAGGAGTATGAAGGAAACAAACACTTGTATTATGCCAGCACTTTTATCAGGACTACTGTAAGAAGCCTCTTTTGACCCAGTCATTTCTATGGAAGAATGAATCAGGGTCATGCATGACAAAGGCTTGGTTAAAAAAGTGATGGCTAAATTATGCATTGTCACATATGGTGGGATAGGATCTTGCTCTAACAATGGTTCAAATAGTTAATGATTGGCCTGAAGGAAGCCTGTAAGCCTGGATGTAAGAACAGTGGGGATTTTATCTTGTACCTTCACAATGATTTTATCTGTATTCAAAGCTAAATGAATATCTGGACTGACTACAATCTTCAGTAGGTCAAAGTTGCAGCAAACTTTGAGCTCTGAGACTGTCAGGGGCACTCTCAGACCACTGCTCTTGCTGGTGTCTGCCACATGTCATGCGTTAATATTACCTTTACTATGGGGTGGCCACCAGAAGCAGCTTTAACAGCTCCCCGACTGCCTTCAGTCTCATAATGTGCTCGGTGATGGGCTTTTGGCTGCACTTCGATCTTGAGCTCATACTGGCCAAACTGGTTTGGAAGTGGCCAGTCTAGAGGAGGCAGTGATGAGGTCCTAGACAGAGAGAGAATTTTACAAAAGTATTACAAATATGTTACAACAATTTCGTACATAAATACAAGGTCAAACTGGTATCCACATAAAACATAAAATAGTTGGTATAAATAAAAAAATATATAACATTTATGATTGTATAGCAAAGCCCTATGGTGAGAGAGGATCAAAGTAACATGACAAAAAAGTGTATATTGTAGCAATAGCATTAATATTAAAATAAAAATAAATATCAACATGGCACATGGCAACATTAAAATGGCAGTTCCACAGATTTGACAACATCCAATATGATACCTTGTAAATATTTAAAGCATTTGTGGAAATAAGCCCGTCTCGCTAACAATTTTGAAGTGCAAAATATTGCTGAAGAAAATATAGACAATAACCAATAATATTGAAATTAAATGATGCCAATGACAAAATTACTCTAGTCAAAAGACTAATTTAAATGTATAATATTGTAGGAGAATGAAACACAAAAGTATTTACTCAACCATCTACACCTCAAATCTTATTGTCTTACTAAAAAATAACCCATCCATCGTTTATTGAACTTTAAGTGAATATAGTCATTTTTGGCAACTCCTCAGACATATTTCTATATGTGTCTATACAAACTACTACATACATGATGTGCCTCCTTTGAGTGGAATAGTGGCAGTGATCTCTTTGAAGCACACTACATTGTCGTCAAATAGTGGCATTCCCCTTTTATATGGAACTAAAGGTGATGAATAATGGTAGGGAATGCACCAGCAGCACCAGGAGAGGGTGAATCACTGGCAGACCCACAGAGCCCTGAATCATTTAAAAGAGGCCCTTCTCATCATCAGTGGGTGTGGGTCCTTCACAGTAACGCTCACACTAACGCACAGCCTGTGGTCTATAGAGTGTGCAGTGTCAGAACTGGCACTGTGTGTTTTTCCTCACAGTTTTATCTGGGCATGTCACAATCCTATTTGAACAGCTGCATCTGAGAATCACACACTCAGTGGCCTCAGCTCCACAGGGACAGTGCACCGAGGCACATATGGGAAATGTCCCTTAAAAGGCCTGTATAGTGCAAATCACATTTTTGTCATTTCTAACCGTGTTTTGTTGTCGTACTTTTCAAAAATACCTGTACATAAATAACTATGTGTTGTTCTATTTCTTCATGGTGGATTAATCTTGCATATCGAGACTGTAATTCCATTATATAAAGTCATTAGGTGGTAATATAGAAAGTATGAGTGGTTATGCAGCTGTGTTTTCATTTTTTCTCATTGAATAAAAATGTATTTAGCATCTATAGGACCTTTAATTTTGCTTTGCTGAAAAGTTACCATAAAAAGTGATGTTTCAGGTGTGAATGATTCCAACTTGAGACATTTTGACAGTGCATATAAGGTATGAGCTGCCTTTGAAGCTGAACATATGACTTGATGACATAATCACCAGGAAGTGCTGCTTTGCATGGCTGCTACTGTAACAGGAGCCCCAGTGGACACAGGAAATATGAGCTTTGTGACGAGGCCGAATGGGAGTTGTACAAAGCAGAATATTCTCAAGTTTCTCATCCACGCGCCTGACAAGACCTTCTTCTGTTATCAGTACTGACCTGTTCATTAAAATGCCCATTCATCTTAAAGGCTAAGAGAGACAATGGAACTATAGCTTTGTAAATTCAACAGCACACATAAACTCTGAGTGTGTGTCCATGATATCAACATGACCATGCCTTCATCTGCTGCTAACTGAACAGCTACTGCTAGCTCAGAAATTATAAATTCACAATTTATGTGAATTTTGTAATTGTGTAACTTTTATCCAATTTATTCAAACGTTATGATCGAGTTTTGTTTCTGTCTTTTTGGTTAAATGTGATGTACCAGATTTTTAAAGTCATGTCTGCATCCGATAATAAAGCATTTTATTGGCTGTAAGCTAGAAAGGTACACTGGTATGTGTTGTTAGCATGCTAGTTGTTGAAATCAGTGGCGTGACAGCAATACTCTGCTCTGGCCTCTGAAAGTTATGAAACATGCTAAATTCACTGCGGTGAATACTTAGGGATGCTAGGAATGTGGACCACTAAAAATCCGTAAACAGTCAAAATCTGGTACTGCGCCTTTAAATAATGACCAAAGACACATCAGTAAGTACATTGAGGTTCATTGCACTTGTTCACACTGAGATTAAAGATGTGTCATCATAACACTCATGTTTATTCTTTATCTACAAACTGCCTTTAATGTCAGGGGCATTAATAATTCACAAATACAGTGTGTTAAGTATCCTCATAAAATGGTTCTAAAAGCCGGTAATAAAGTCATAAAAGACTTTGATAATGTAAAATAAGCCTACCCTAATACCACACCACTATTTTTACCTGAATATTGGTGTGTGCCCCGGTTTAGGTTTATTCCATGAGAAATGTGATGGTACTGAAAGGAATTGTTCTCCTGGTCCATCCTTCTTCAGGCTGTGCACCAGCTCTTCTGACGGAGAGTCCAGGCTGGGAGACATGCTGCCGGCCTCGTCCAGGCCAACTTCCCCTTTCCCCTGTTGCATAGCAGTTCTGTCCTGGGACGTTTTCCTGGTCTTAGATGGGATGTCTGCCTCAGATGGGCAGCACTGGAAGGGCGATAAACCCATGGAAGAACTCCCCAGCCAGGTATCCTCAGTGACACTCCCCCGGGGTGAAGGGCCCGGTGTGGGTGTGGGGGAGCGGTGTGGGGACACGGAGCCTCCATAGCAGATGTCAGCGCTGGAATGACGTCTCTTTCCACAGGGAGAGTTAGGCCGCGATGAAGGCCTAGAGGGAGGCCGTGGGCTGAGCCAGTTCTCGTCGGTGACACTGGTGCGTGGGGAGTGTCCAGGCGACTGACGGGGGGACAGGCTTATGGGGTGATGCATGAAGGCCGGGTGCTGGTGCTGCCAGGGAGGCTGTTCCTCCAAAATGACCCCTCCGGCCTGAGGCGAGTGAGGGGAGGTACATCCAGGAGATGTGAGTGGAGAGCCCAGAGTGAAACGGGCGGCTGCTTCGTTCAGTTCTGAGTCCACGTCGTCATAGACATGCGAGAAAGACTCACAGGACGACGCATCAGAGAACCAGCTCCGTGAGGAGAGGCTGCTGCATGGGCTAGGGCTCAGGGATGAGTCCCGATACGAATGGTCAAGGGGTAGATACAGGTGGTCTCTTGACAGAGGCCTGTCGCCAGGGTAATCTCCATCAGGGCCGTTGGTCCTCAGGTCATCCTCATTGGCATCCATCTCCTGCTGGCAGCTGGGTGAGATGGAGGTGATTTGGATACTGGGACATTCAAAGGCTTTCGGCGCCTCCACAGGGGCAGAGGGCAGCAGGGGAGACGTGCCATATTTGTGGTGTGACTCAAAGTGCCCAGGGCCCTGTTTGTGCAACTGAAGACGCGGGGATGCATTGATGACCTGGGAGTGAGACTGCACGCCATGGCGAGCCAGGTTCATGGTCTGATGATTGGAGCCAAGCGTCTGAGGCTGCTCCACATTCAGGACGTAGAAGGAAGTGTTGTCATCAGGCTCCAGGTCTACAGAAGACACAAACACAAGAAAGAATAATGTCACACTCTGTACTATCGGCCTGGCCTTGACCGTTGAGCATTGGCATTGATTACATTTATGAGACTAAATCCTTATAACGTAACAATAAAGATAAACATATGTTTGGAACACAACATTTAGTTGAAATTACCTCCACTGATAAACCCTTGATATAGACCTTATCTATCTTACAACAAAGGTCTGGTCATTACTCAGGTAACACCATCAATGTATCTGCCCCAAGACTTTATTAATTATTATTGTTTAGTGATGGCTAACATACAATTGTGTCGGCTTCAATTCAACAAGGATCCCCCTACCCCAGCAGAGAGGGGAAAACACACTCTGCTGCATGCTCTCTGCTGTCATCACAGCCAGCTCCAGCTGCCTATTTATACTAAAGGTCATCCAGCACAGGCCACTAGCACACACATATACGCACATACACACACACACACACACACACATAACACAGTGATGTGTTACAAGTTATTGATAAACTGAACAACATGCTCTGCTGCTCACACAGACAGGAACTAGTCAGACATTGTTTGACACATCAAAGTTTTGTTTAATGTAATTGGAATAAAACCTGTTGGCAATCAAGATAACTGCCCTCATTGCTTTAATATTTATTTTAAAATGCCTCTAATTGAGCTTACTAGGTATTTATTATATATTTAGCTGAGCTCAAACCACAATGTAGCCAGTACAGGATGAGGTTGTGAAATCGTTACACATGACTTCCCTGAAAGTGCCCTTTCAATTAGTCTATAAAAATATGTTCACTTTTGTATTTAAACTTTATTTTGTTGATGTATCCTCAATTGACTGTAATATTGCCTGCATAAGTTCAAATATTTAAGCAGAGGGAGTGTGATCTCCTATATTCTGTGTCTGAACGACCGCAGACAGAGACAGCGGTGGAGAGCTCTTTATTTATAGCCACTGTGCACTGGCCCTGCCTGTCTGTCACAAGACCCACAGCGGATCCTCTGACAACGGCATCCCAGTGATACGAGCATGAGAAGGAAAACATTGTCAAAATCCACTTACCTATTAAACCATCTAACAAATACACATTAAATAAATTTTTTAAAATGTTCTCATTGCTCATTATTGTGAATTATTACAAACTAAAAACATGCGTTGATTAAATATATTTAGGTTGAGGTTGAGACTGAGAGCTAAGAAGCAGGATGCAGGTCAGTCAGGTGTGGCCTCTGCCTGACCTGTGATAGCACAACACACTGGAGCAGCCAGGCACAGTCACTGGGACACAAGTCAGATTTACGGCTCAGGCTAAAGACACAGGAGAGACAGAGAGGACAGGAGCTGTTTTATCAATGAGCAGCCCCTGTTTCAGTATGTGACATACTGAGCTTTGAGTGTCTATACATCAGATATCCAATCTGGTTAAATTAAGATCTCTAAGAGGCTTTGCTGTGCCTAAGCTAATAATAGCTCTGCTTCAACAGGATGTTTGAGGGAAGTTCCTCGTTGCTCAAAGACCATTGTGTTGTCTAAGACTAGGCTGTCATAGTGTGTGAGCTGATGTGGACAGTGAGAGTGGACACACGCTCAGCATGATTCTCACCACAGCTTATGCTTCTCTGCTCCTCTGTGATGCCCTGACACACAGGCCTACATTACAAGAAAGCCCAGTTTACTGCACAAGATATGTGTCATCATCCTAACTAGTGCTGCTATGACTCGCTTTGCATTTTCATATTATAATAAGTAGCATGACTTTCAATGCACATTTACATCATAAAAACTGTCCTAAAAGATACAGTTTAGTGATGTTCAGTGATGTCTGTCCATTATGTAGTCCAGTGTGGAACCAGTGTCTAGGCCTTATTGACCAGCTGGCATCAGAACCCATGATGAGGTTTAATTTGAACATGTTAGTAAAATGTGACTGTGCATTTGTGCGTCCCCCATGTTCTTCATGTGCACTATTGATTTTGTGAGCAACAACCTGTACACAGCCTGACAAATATGAGTGTGTCAGGTTACCAACAAGATCCAGCCACATGTGGTCTGAAACAGGACAGTAACCTAACCCAGGGTTCCCTTTGTGCAGGAGCAGGGCTGATTAGCAGTAGCTCTGGTTACCTCCCCTGTACAGGAGGCTTTGTGTTCAGGTCAGGCTCTTCTTTCACTGCTTCTAGCACCGCTGAACATCAAACTGTGCCAAAAACACTTGACAAGACTAAACATCACTGACTAAGTGTGTGCTTTGCGTTACTAGGCATAAAAGCATTTTTATGCCTAGTAACGTAAAGAAAGCATTAGCTCTGAGCTAATGTTTTCCAAGTCAGTGAATAAAACTGTTTTCATTTTCCAGTGTCCAATTGACCTGGATAGAAATCATAATCCCCATATATGTTTACATTTTAAAAATGTTTATATCATAGACCAGTAGTTGTTGTTCAGGGACTCAATATGATTTGTCTCAATGAAGGGCCAAATGAGAATACAAAATTGCTACATGAATATAAAAAAGGTTTATAGGGACAATATTAAAGACTTAAAAGCCACTGCCTAGCCTAACACCAATAAATCCAGGTGACTAACTGTCATCTAGGGTTTTGAGGTACCCACATTTCAAATGCAGTCCTACCTCATTTCCGAGAACTGGGCAGCTGGCACTGTGCCTTCTGTTCTAAAGAGTGTGTGACGCACATGCCCATAGTCCCATACATATTGTCCGGATTGGCCCACAAATGCTGCATTAAAGCCTCTTGAAGGGTTTTGCCAAGTCCATTATTGATTAATACATGTTTTAGTGTCACCATTCTGTATCAATCATATTAAGAAGATATGAATTAATAAGCAACATTAAAGCAATAACAAAAATCCAAATTAATGATGTTACAAGTAGAGCAGACTGTAAATCTAAATGTCAGTCTAAATGACTGTAACCTTTATACAAATAAACATGACATCAAAAAGAATTCAGGTAATGCCAGCTAAGGCTTACAATGTCTGCATAAGCCAATGTTAACATATGCTGGCAGCTAAATTAAGCTCCTAATTAAGGATCCCATGCTGAGATAACACTATGAGATAAACAGAGTACCTTATAAACAGCTGAATTAAATACCCACACAGATCAAACAGCTCATTATTTCTATGTATGTATGACATATATATGCATATGTCTGTGTGGATCTTCATCATGTGTTTACATGTTGTGTGACCTATAAATAGGTTCCTAAACCAACAACTGTGTCATAAAAACATTAGATTCAAATTTGTCCCGAATACCTCTCAAAATATGCATGGCTATCTACACTATCTCCAAACACTAAAATAAATACTGTATCTAATCAAACAGTCCAACCGTTGCTCCTCGCCACCTTCTGAGGGTGTTTCTGGGCGATTTTTAAATATGCCAGAATAAACAGAAACAAAACAGAAGCAAAATAAAAGGTTGAAAAGCAGAGAAGCCATGACTGGGCCTGACTGAAATATGGCTTTGTGGGACAGCCTAAAATAAAATGGGACCTGAGCCAGCCTAATCCCTTGTGTAGCACACTGCACCTCAAAGCAAACCAAAGAGAGGAGGAAAAAAGAAACTAGATGCAGGAGTTGAACAGCTTTCTGCCCCTGACATGTTGATACAGTGCGGCCAGCGGTAGCTTTAGTTACACTAAATTTAAACTAGACAGATGCCACACATAGTTCCTCCTGCCTCACCCCGGGAAACAAACGTCTCATTCATCATGGTTCAGAGGGTCGCCCACATGTGCACCTCAGCCGTGACCCACTCCACCCGGCCTCACTTTCAACTCCATCTCCCCTTCACTAGGCCCTAGTCCACTACAGAAAGACACTAAAGGCTTCAACCAGGCATTGACTCAAAGGCATGTGGTATTATCAAAACATTCAAAAAGACTATGACCCAACCATATTAGACCTGACATGCACTGACAAGACAAGAAAAGTATAGTGGCAAAAGGCAGAATATATTCACACTTCATCTTCAGAACTCCAGCTAACTTATCAAATGCCTTCTCTTTTCTGCTGTTGACCAAATAAATCTTTTATGACCCCATATAATAAATTGTTCACTAATAAAAGGATCAGCAAAGACACCACTTATTAATCAACTAAAAAACTATAGATTTACAGCCCTACCCTTGACATTTGTACACATGCAGCATGTGAAAATACAAAACATCATGTATTGCTGTGATCAGGATGGCCAAAGGCCATCCAGTACCAAATCCCAAAGAAAAATATTACAGATCTTTAAATACCACTACCACTATTTTCTTGTGTTTTAGTATGAAACTATAATAGTAGTTTAACCTGGTAAACACCAAACAAGAAAGAAATTATTGAAGGAAATAAAGTGTTTAGTACCAGTCCTTGTGGAGAAAATGTTGGGGACCACATTTTATCCCTTATATAAAAAAACAATGGCTTTCAGTATAAAATAGCACTGAATTAACTGAAAAAACTCAAAGTAAAGCATCAAATGTGAAAAATAAGACAGGCAAGTACAGAAGTGTCTCTGCTGCAGGTACTGGGACAGCACGTCCTGTAGTGGCAACTGTTGACATGAGTTGAAGCTCACAGCCATATTGTAAAGTGTGGACACACACAGCTGTGGTGGACCAGCCCACACACTCACCTGGCGACGTGGTGCACAGCATTCTGCCCTGCTCCTGTGTGAGGGCTCTTCAGAGTGTGAGCTGTCTGCTGCTAACCACCTGCTCACAACAGAGCGTTCCTCTGCCTCTAAGGAGCAACTAGAACCTGCTGTCTGCCCTCTGCCTCGCTGTGTGACTGCCCAAAATAGTCCACCATGAGAGCGATGTAATTTCAGTCTTTCCCACGACAAGGATTGAGAGGATCCTGCTCTGGGTTTGGGACGGCATAGCAATCACAACAACAGTGACAAGACAAGAGTCCAGTCCAGATGTCCACAGTGAGTTTCTCTGAGAGAGCTCATGTACAGCCTGAGATGTACACAGACAAATGCACACACACACACACACACGTGAGGCACTGCAGCATCTGGAGATTTCATTAGACACAACAGTCTCTCTGATGTCACTGTGGCTCTCCTTTATATCCTGAAAGCGGTGTCAGGGAAAAGACGAAGTGTTGGCATGATCTTACAGGAGCAGGAAATATCAAACCACACATAAAGATTTCTTTTTTTATCTGAGAGGTAGAAACCCTGTAAGCACAAGTTGGACACAGCCTTCCCCCCCCGATCCTGGGGTCTGCCATCTGAAGCCCACATGGCACGTCTGGCCCAAAGCCACACTCGTCACTTGGATCTTCCTGGGTCCGTAAAGGGCACTATTGCCACTGCCACATTCCACACAGCAACAAGTCAGAGAGAGAGAGGGCTGCTCGTGACCTGCATCACCCGAGTCACCCTGCCCCATCTGACCAAAATACCACACACACACAGCAGCACAACTTTGGGGGCTGGAAGTGACATTTGTCTATAATTCCTTGCAATGCACATAAAAACAACACATGATTACTGATGACACATGAGCCATTACACCAAAAAAAAAAAAAAAAAAAGAACACCAAAGACACAGCCTTGTATCATACAAATGCTTTTCCACAAACTTGTAGACCACTATCCAGGTTGGTGACGTTCTAACAAAAATCACATTATAAACATTTTTCGATAAACCACTAAACCACTTAATGAACATTAGCCAAGTGAGGGACGCATTTAGGGCTGAAGTTCATTAATTAATTGCAACAAATTGTTTATTGAAATTATTTTAAGATAATTTAGTAATTAAAAGCAGATCATTTACTAAGAGAACAGGTCTTGTAATGAAAAACCTATTTCAAACACTGTAAAAATGCCCTTAAGTGGAATATCTTTAGCGTCATCTTGTATAGTAAAAATCTCTAGCGATCTAAACAATACTTGAATGAATACTCGCCAGAATATTCCATTATCATAATAATGGTTAGTTGCAGCCCTAATTCAATTGACTTCAAACACTGTAAAATCGGCTGGATTGGCCTCTCTTCCATGTTGACAGTCAAGATTGAGCAGCATCCCCTCACGGGCCAAATGAGCTCCACTGAACTAAACAAATGTCATTACAAACATTTCACTGCTTGATTTTTGACTACAAGACTACCTCCCAATTGACTTTCTATTTTTAGCTAATACATTCTAAACATGGTTGGTGCATCACATGTAAATTTGAAAGACATGCAGGTCTAGACTGTCAAAGCACAGCACTTAACTAGATTTTCACTGATCCTGAAAGTATGCTCTAGTATTTACTGTTGTAATCTGAACATGGCTAAAAGAATGGTGTTCCAGCAGAACAAGGCACTGCTCAGGAGGGAAAGTGTCAAACATACACACACACAGTAGACAACGTTCTCCAGATTGCTTTAAAAACAAGTCCAGACCTGAGCTTTGCTCAGAGAGAAAGAGAGTCGACTTTGCAAGTGTAGTCCTGTGGAGCACTGTACTTATTCATTTAGACACTTGGGCCACAAAGCAAACACACTGGAGCTTTTATTACCAAACTTTTCCAAATACATTTTTCTTCCTCTCAATCCAAGATCAAACATTTAATCAGAGGAAACTATTATTAAAGGTGGCACATGCCAAACACTGTCTGTACGTTGCCATTTCCAGAGCAGCAGTTTGTGTATTGACAAGTTCCAATGGTTGAAGCCAAAAGCCAAATGACAAATCCTGTTCAGAACAGATGTTACTTCTATGCGCTCAGTCAGTCAGACAGAGCATTTATTTGATCTTTACTTTAAATACAACATACATTTAACCGCCCTTTTCACAAAAGAGAATTAGAACCAGGCCTGAGGCAACCTTCTGCTCTTTGTTTTCCTCTTCTTTGCATTATTATCATTATTATTATTATTAGTAGTAGTAGTAGTAGTAGTAGTAGTAGTAGTAGTAGTAGTAGTAGTATATTGATTCAGTTAAGTTTTTGATATAAAGTAATGTAGAGCCACATAGGTCTACTCGTGAAATATTTGAATAAATAAAATTTGTTCAACCAAACGCAATAAAAGATTCTTTCTTATTTAGGCTACATCTCACATAGTGAGTTGAATACAAATTTTAGAGACTCCAAATACACCTGAGCTGCTGTATAAATACTATATAATGATCTGGTATTGTTGTAGATAAACGGCAAGCCTACATCAATAAGTAACAACCAAACCTGAGCTTCATTGTAACATGCTTGGTGTATTGTTTAATAAAAGCATGTAAGCTGCACTGTGTCAGGGGCAGCGTGGCTCTAAGAGTTCTTCATAGTAAAACTCCACACAGAAAACAAAGGCGCCCGGTTAGTGCACAATAGCAGCTAAAGCACCTGTGCAAAGCGCAAACACCGTCTGGCACACACTTATGTCAACTTATAGGCTATAGGCCATTGGATCATACAAAACAGTAATAGCCCGATTCTAACCGCTGTACAGGTTAGGTCTATAGCCTAAATGGCCAACATAGGTGAAAAAGGGCATTTAGCACTCGCATTACCTGTGGGACCCAGCGGCTGCGGCTGGCTGTCCTCTCCAAACATAAGCCTGAAGTCCAGCTCCTCATTCCCGGTGCAGTTTGCAGTAGTCATCGGTTTTGACAGCTCGGGTTTCAGCCCGCCACTCAACCGTGGACTTCTCCCGTGCAATGTCACAACATTTACACAATGCCACGAGGGCCGGTCACTGACTTATAGATTCATTTTACTTGCGATTCAGTCTTTTTCGGCCACAATACAGTTCAAGTCAGTCTCGACTGGTCCCGCGGTGAACGCCAAGGGCTGAAGTACCAACTTCACAGAAAGTCGC
Source organism: Odontamblyopus lacepedii (assembly GCA_034769755.1). NCBI lineage: Eukaryota > Metazoa > Chordata > Actinopteri > Gobiiformes > Gobiidae > Odontamblyopus > Odontamblyopus lacepedii. The sequence continues at coordinate 20,427,085 of CM068349.1, read as the reverse complement.
TTAGCCCTCTATCCACGCTTCCTGGAATATCCTCGATTTCTTTCAAAAACACTGTCTGCTCCCATTCACTAGTTTAATGTAACTTCATTAAAGGGGAAAACGCATTCCTTCTATGTCACTATTAATCCTGTGTCTCTCGCCTTCCACCGCCGGGGCTCTGTCCGATCCCAACTTTTACTAACCCCGCGTGACAAGCCAGCTCCCGCGATGACGTCAGCAGACACAACAACACGCGCACACACGCACGCACACGCACGCACACGCACCCACTATGGCACCCACACGCACCCCTGCCCCAGGTGGACTGTGCCGCTGTTATTACACTTCATCAGGTGCATTTTTGTTTGTTTATTTATTTATTTATTTTTTACGACTAATCAAGTTTTTTATTCCAAAAATCAACATAATAAGCCTATGTGTTGTACACCATAAGCCATAGGCCATAAGCCTATGTGTTGTACCAGTCACGTGTTATATAAGTATAATTTATTGTATGCATGCCATGATGCTTTATAAGCCTGAATTTACATATATATATATATATATATATTCACTAAACCAGTAACAAAATTGTATCACAATCAATAATTTTGCACACCCATATCTGCTCCTGAAGCCTTGCTGCCTTGTTTTGTTTTCTGAATAGTGTTTGGCAAAGATTAGACTTATCTCTTGATATAGCCTGGCACTGATTTTGAACCAGTGTGCAACAGTAGTATGCTTTAATCCAATTCAGTTCACGCATGGAATAATTTATCATTTTGAGAGCGCAAAACAATCAACATTGCTAAATGGAAAGAAAGAAAGAAAGGGTCACAGGAGTAAGGAAAATATAAGCTTTTCTTTCAGAATGGTGTAATTTGGTAATGTTTTAGTAGGTGGTGTACAGCAGAATTGTTTGTGCCGTGACTCAGAAAATATATACATTACTGGGCTATGATATCAAGTTAAAAAAAAAAAAAAAAAGACACATTTGCAAATCACCTGCAAAGAACCTTTTTCATTTACTGCATTTTATTTTCATTATGTTGTTGAAAATTATAACAGAATTACAATATATTTGGAATATTTTATATATTTTATACAGCATAAGATAATGCCTTAGAATGTATTTAACATTTTATAATATATAATATTATCATAATAACATATTATATTTGATGAGACATATTATCTTGTTTCATCAAATATGTTTCGTTTGCCCATTTTCTTGAGAACGTGTTTGGTTTCAGATGCATGCTCAACTCAGAGCTTGTTTTCTAGTGCATATGTGGGCGTTAAGACCTTGGCTTCTCAAGTGCTTCTGAAAGCATTAATATTATTTCAGTATTTCATTTTCAGATATAGAAACATGTTAATATGGTAGTGATTTCAATCAATTATGCAGATGAAAAAAATAAGATGAAAAGAAAGAAAAAAAAATATTGCATTGTAATATAACCTGTAAATCCATATGCTATATATTTTCAGATGGTTGTCATGTTGCATTGACTTTTTTCCAACAGTTGCTTTTCAGTTAATAATAATCTGTACCTGTGCCTGTTATCTTCTCAGATGACCTTTGAAGGGAGGAGATAAAGATGTCAAATTGTGTGGGAGGCAGAAGATGTGGTTTATGATTTTATGATGTGTAAAAACTGATGGTTAAGAGGCAACAAATTCTACAGCATCAGCCCCCAGATTGGTCTCGAGTTGTTTGAGAAGTGTATTTCAAGAATTAGGGTTTACAATTAGAAACTTACTGATGTACAAATGTCACCATCAGACTAAATCAACTCTTCAGAAAAGGACTGAATTAGAAATATACATTTGAGGTAGAAGTGACAGTTTGATACTTTGTAAAGACATAATAAATCCTTTAAATAATAGGACAGTCTACAGTTGGATTAGATCTCAGCATGTTTTGGGGATGTTTTACAATGCATTGCAATAGTCTAATAGCCTAATGAAAATTCTTGAAAAGTGTGTAAAAAGTGTACATTTTAACGCTTGTTTTTTGCTGCCCTCTATTGTTAAATTGGAATTCATACAGTTCATGCAGGCCGGAGAGGAAGTCCCCTGGATTCTTGTACAATCAATCAACACTGGCTGTTTGTCGGGACACCCATTCCCAAACACAGGAAAGTGGCCTGCAGTTTTAAGAGACTTGAGTCAGTTTAAAAGATAATTAATTCTGTCTTTTTTTTGTCCACAGCCAATTAGACTTGACATGTCTGATTCTAATTTCAGCAGAATGTGTCATTGCAACAAGTATAGGAAAACATAGGCTGTTCTTGGACATCTTCATGAATATGAATAACAAGAGCAAAACACCTTAGCTCGCAAGAGGCTACTTAAGCAGAAGTGAGAGCACTCTCTGCCCCATCTCCTACGATTACTGACAGGCCTGTTGGACTGGATTGCAGCCAGTGTTAATTCTCTGGGTTCTGTGCATCGGATCAGTACAAATACAATATTAACAGCCATCAGGCACATAGTCTACAGATTAAATTTAATGCACAGCCTATCAAATGTAAGAGCTTATGGAGAAGCTAATATTTAAAGGTGCACTGTTAACTTTTCTGGAGACTGTCCACCACTTGTGTTCATATTGTATTGCCTATGTCCCACAATATGGTAGGTAATAAAAACATGATATTTAATACCATACAGTGGAACATTCCAGTTAATTGAATCTAGACAGGCAGAAAGGCCTTGTGGACACACCACCGGAACATAACATTGTACTCAAGTAATAGTAACTTTCAAATAATATTACCCAAGTAAGTAGGCCTACAAAGTACAAAAAAAGTATTTGTGAAATGTACTACTCAAGTACATTTCACTACTCAAGTACATTTCATTTGTAAATTTGTACAAATTATTTATACACTATTGTTCAAAAGTTTGGGGTCACTTAGAAATTTCCTTATTTTTGAAAGAAAAGCACTGTTTTGTTTTTTTTTCAACAAAGATAAGTTTAATCTAATCAGAAATACACTCTATACATTGCTAATGTGGTAAATGACGATTCTAGCTGCAAATGTCTGATTTTTGGTGCAATATCTACAAAGGTGTATAGAGGCCCATTTCCAGCATCTACCACTCCAGTGTTCTAATGGTACAATGTGTTTGCTCATTGCATCAGAAGGCTAATGGATGATTAGAAAACCCTTGTACAGTCATGTTAGCACAGATGAAAACAGTTGAGCTGGTTAGAGAAGCTATAAAACTGACCTTCTTTGATCAGGTTGAGTATCTGGAGCATCACATTTGTGGGGTTGATTAAATGCTCAAAATGGCCAGAAAAAGATAACTTTCATGTGAAACTCGACAGACTATTCTTGTTCTTAGAAATGAAGGCTATGCCATGCAAGAAATTGACAAGGAACTGAAGATTTCCTACAACGGTGTGTACTACTCCCTTCAGAGAAGAGCACAAACAGGCTCTAACCAGAGTAGAAATAGAAGTGGGAGGCCCCGCTGCACAACTGAGCAAGAAGATATGTACATTAGAGTCTCTAGTTTGAGAAATGGACGCCTCACAGGTCCTCAACTGGCAGCTTCATTAAATAGTACCCGCAAAACGCCAACATCTACAGTGAAGAGGCAACTCTGGGATGCAGCTAGAGGGCAGAGCGGCAAAGGAAAAGCCACATCTGAGACTGACCAATGAAAGAAAAAGATTAATATAGGCAAAAGAACACAGACATTGGACAGAGGAAGGTTGGAAAGAAATGTTATGGACAGACCCCACTGAGCTGTTGTGGGAGCAACTTGACCGTCTGGTACATAAAAAGTGCCCATCCAGCCAATCGAACCCCAAGCTTCTAGAAGCGTGGGGTGAAATTTCTCCAGATACTTCAACAAATTAACAGCTAGAATACCAAAGGTCTGCAATGCTGTAACTGCTGCAAATGGAGGATTCTTTGACAAAAGCAAAGTTTGACGGAAAAATAATTATTTCAAATACAAATCATTATTTCTAACCTTGTCAATGTCTTGACTATAGTTTATTCAATTTACAACTCATGGTGGTAAATAAGAGTATAATTTTTCATGGAAATACAAAATTGTCTGGGTGACCCCAAACTTTTGAACGGTAGTGTAATTTGGAGTTAGTGTAATTGGAAGGACAACACATTAAAGGGCCCATTTCTCTATTTTCTGATCTATGTTATCATGTTGTTTCTTTATTTCTTTAATTTACATATGTTTAACACAGAAATCCAGCATGTTTAGGTTGAGATCTTCTCTCAAATGGAAAACTCTGTTCTACCTTGTGATGTCATGTAGCAATACAGGAAGTGCTCCTCTGTGACTTTAAACTCCATATAAAAAATTCACTGGAATCATTTGGATGATTTCAGCCCTGGAATTGCCCACCTCTACTGAACTAACAGTGAAATGTAGCTGTTAACTTGAGTTTCATGATATCACAGCATGAAACAGAGCATTTTGAGCTTTGGAGATGTAGACAGTCCAAAAATGCAGGGTTACTCAAATGTGTGAATCAAACAAAAACCCACGTACGTTTTTGAGGTAACAACATTCTAGCATGGCTTATAGCTCATATTGTGTGTAATATAGGACCCTTAAATAATGGACAGAATCTTCTCTTATATTTAAACGCAAAAATGAAAAATGTAAAATAAAAAATGTAATCATAACTAAAGGAGCACTACAAGAAACACAAATGTTCAAATCAGTTTATATTGCCAACATAAAGATTTTGTCACTTGTAGATTTTTTTCTCTTTAATTTACTGTGTCAATGGAATTAGAATGCCGTCTAATTTTGTTACTGCCCAACATCCATCCATCCATTTTCTTCCACTGATCCGGGGCCCAGTCGTGGGGGCAGCAATCTAAGCAAGGACTCCTTCTGGTGGGACACACACACACACACGCACATATATATATATATATATATATATATATATATATATATATATATATATATATATACACACACACACACACACACACACACACACACACACACACACACATACATATATATATATATATATATATATATATATGTGGGCAACATGAAGTTAGAACACATCTTTCTAGGCTATGCACTGCTATTTTAGTAGACCCATAGCTATGCACTGCAGTAGTAGTTTCACAGATGTGGGCGGAGCTGGAGAGTGTAGATATAGAGTAGTAGATCTCGTGTTCAGTCTCTTGACATGCGTTAATACCGCCGCCATCTTGGTACAGATTTCCAAGGTACTTTTTTTTATTTTTACAGTATCAGCGAGCAAAGATGGCCAGATGAAAGAGCAAGGCATAACATTTCATAAGTAATATTTCATTTTGTAGGCCTATGATGCTACATGTTTTGAACCCAGGACTAAGCCAGGACTGAACCAGAGCTGAACCAGGGCTGGACCAGGACTAAACCAGGACTGAACCAGAAATAAACTAGGACTGAACCAGGACTGAACCAGGACTAAACCAGAACTGAACCAGGACTGAACCAGGTCTGAACCAGGTCTGAACCAAGTCTAAACCAGCCACACATTGCTACTTGGTCTGTGGGAAACACTGATATCGCCTTATCACAGATTGATGTTCATTCATTTAAAGCAGCGTTACTCCTGTACGAAGATGGCGGTTTTGTTGACGCATTCTTTCCAATAGACAGCGATAGTGCATGCGAGATCTACCGCTCTGTAACTATGGCGAGTGCATATTTACACGTCATCATTTCTTGCCCCACGATTCTTCACTGACGTCATCAACCGTCGTCCAAACAGCATGGTGGATCGGGGCGAAAAAGCAAACTTGTCAGAAGAACAGGTGCTATGATAGTCATTGGATTTATAGTACTTTTGAAGTCTATTGTGTAATCTTTACGGAATCTACATACCGTGGATTTAACTCTGTGTCAAGATGCATTTGTTGAGGGCCGCTTGTTTAGCGTTGGCTACGTCGAGGACCCAAAGCTTCACCCTACTATGTCAACCACAGACTGTAAAGGTGTATACTTGCTTCTGGTTTCATTCATCGGGCCTTTGTCAGACAACAATGGGTTTAGAGGAAATGCCAGTGGTTCGCGTCCCTAAATACATGCAAAATCGAGTTGAAAGAGTCAAAGAAATTGGCAAGAATAAAATCCATAACGTTAAGGCTGGTCGGTTGCTTATACAGAGCAAAAACCCGACCCTGAACCAGTCTGCAGCTTACATCTTCGGAAAATTTGAAAAACCCGTGCTATGTTCAAAAGGATGGAAGCACAATAAATCCTATGGAGACTATTTTGCTATTAACAAAACCAGGTCAGTGGCACCGTATGTTGTTGAGCCTCAGAATGAGGGTGAAGAAAATAAAACTTTAATTACATTCAATAACCTTCGCATATGCAAGGCTCTTGTAGATGTACTGGAACGAATGAACATCACCTGCCCCACCAAAGTTCAACTGCAGACCATTCCAAAGGTAATGAAAGGTCACAATATTCTCTGTGCTGCAGAAACGGGAAGTGGCAAAACACTAAGTTATCTTCTGCCTATTATTCACAAACTACAAACTCAAAAGACATCAGAAACTGACACTGAGGAATGCAAGATTCACACCCTAATTTTGGTGCCATCAAGAGAGCTGGCAGAGCAAGTGGCTGCTGTTTCCAGGATGTTGTGTCGGCCATTTGGGATTGTGACCAAGACTGTGGGTGGCGGTCGGGGTGTGGGACACATCAAGATGATGTTCAAGAGACAAGTTCCAGATATTTTGGTGGCTACACCTGGGGCTCTAGTGAAGGCTTTACGGAGACGCTGCCTTGACTTAAGTGAGCTGAGTTTCTTCGTTGTTGATGAGGCAGACACAATGTTTGACCCTAGCTTCTCTGATATGTTGGAGACCATCCTGAAAAGTGCAAACATCTCAAGTGATCCAAGCGAGACTCATGACCTAGGACACAAGGCTCAGTTGCTTGTTATAGGGGCCACTTTTCCTGGTGGTGTTGAAGAAGTTCTCAGTCAGGTGACTGATTTTGGTAAGATGAGAATCATCAAAAGCAAAATGCTTCATTTTCTCATGCCTCATGTTAAACAGACTTTTATTAAAGTTAAAAGTGCTGAAAAGATTTTGGAGCTCCACCAGACCCTGAAAGTCCATGAAAACAATAACTGTGGTGTGTTGGTTTTCTGCAATAAATCATCCACAGTGAACTGGCTGGGTTACTCACTGGAGGAGATGGGAATCAGACATGCTCGTCTGCAGGGGGAAATGGCAGCTGCTGTACGCTCAGGAATCTTTCATCAGTTCCAAAGGGGAACAACAAATGTCTTGATTTGCACAGACATTGCTTCCCGGGGTTTGGACACATCCAGAGTTGAACTAGTTGTCAACTATGACTTTCCTTACAGCCTTGTTGACTACATCCACAGAGCAGGGAGAGTAGGGAGGGCTGGGGGTAAAGAATATGGGGAAGTGTTAAGTTTTGTTACTCATCCTTGGGATGTTGAGCTGGTGCAGAAAATTGAGTCTGCTGCTCGTAAAAGAATATCGTTACCTGGCATATAAAGAAAATCAGCGTGCTCCCCCTTCCCAAAATCGAATGTGTAAAAAATGTTTCATAGATAAATATTTGAAGGAGTATAATATAAATTTACATTTTAAACAGTATTTGTTTATGTGTGGTGCTTTTTTTCTTTAATATAACAATATAACATAACAATCTGACGAAACTATGGATTTTCATGTTGTACTCGGAATTGGCCACTAGATGGAAGTGTTAACGTATTTCTGTTTTTGATACTTTTAATACAGTCACAAAAAATATTTGGTAAATAAATTACTTTTATTACGTTTCCTTTTAAACGTCAGTTGGTATTTATCTGAAATATGGCTAATGGCACTGTCAGACATATGCAGGTGCTTTTTGAGGGGAAAACAAACAATCACGCTTTAGGTCACCACACCAAATTACAAAAAAATATTGTATTTTTTATTTATTTCATCAGATAAACTAGGGGTCATTCACATATAATTAGTTTGTGGGTGCAGTGCTTGGTGTTCCCTATAACGTACTAATAGTTTATACCAAAGTCACTGTGGGAATACTGTGCAAAGTGTTCTAACTGTAAAAAGGGGGCTGCGATCTAAATGTCTGGAATTTAGCCTGGGATTGTCCTGCTGAGGCTGGGGCTCGGCATCTTTAAAACACTAACCCAGTTAGAGTCGCATTTCAACTAACTATATCATGACAACAAGCTTTCAGTGCCTCCACATACAATCGTTCAAATATGTTGATGCTGCTTTATTTATTATAAAAGTGATATAACTATATTCATATACAATTACACATTGAGCAAGGCTTTTGATTTCTATATTGGAGGTGCACTTACTGCACTACGCAACTTTTCTGTTGGACGCTACACCACCTGCTTATCCCCAGGAAGATGTTATTTCTTTACCTGGAAAGTTCCACAGTATGTCATGGAGACAAGCAAGTGACACCACCAAGCCACATAACAGATCTGAGGACATTTTATTTTATTTTATTTTTTAGCAACAAAAATGTGATTTAATAAATGCAGGATATATAAGTTTAATATTATATTGTGAAACGTTCCTGGCAAAGCAATAGCATCTCTGTAGCCAAGCAGACTGCCCACCATAAAAGTTACATTGTGCAGCTTTAAGGACAAATGGCCACTTTTAATTTGGCTCAACTCCATTCCTGATTTACACCGATTTTTTTTTTTTTTAATTAATCAATTAGAATAGATAGCGGCTAGCCTATTTGGGTTGATGTGGCCAGTTCACTGAATCATAGTGGACTACAAATGCGACCAGTCCATTATTAATGACGCATTTCCTTGCCACCCCCCCCGGATAATCTCCCCCTCCCCATTTACACACCACCAACAAACACACGATACTGAGGTTTCTCCGTCGCCGCTGTTCTCCCTCTGCCAGTGCCACTTGGATATATCGCTGCTTGTCGGAGGTGGAGGATATTTTCGTAAAGAGAAGCGCGACGTGCATCTCCTCTGGAGCGGAGAGCTTTGAAATGCTCCAGTGGATGGTCTAAAGGTAGGTTTTCGTCCTTGTACTCGGCTTTTTGCAGCAGACACCTCAAATCTCATCTGACTCCGACCAAACCTTCATATCAAAACTACGTGCTTAGGGAGAGTATTGCGTGGCGTGGTCTTTGGCACGTCTGGTTGCCCCTTATCCAGCTCTCTGCCGCGCACTATAGCTTCATCTTCTTGTGCATTGCTTTTGAATGAATCCCCACTAAAGTTGAGCTGCAGCACTCATGGGAGAGAACAAAACTTGTGGAGCTTTCACATCATCGATGCTGTGACTTTGGGTGACTTTACAGCGGTCAGTAGTAGCCTTAGTGCTGCGGCACTTCATTGTGGTCTGTCTGTCTGGGCAGTGAGTGTTGGGGTAAAAAATACACACAAATTAGCATATAGAGGTGCCATGGGAGTGTAGCTTTATGCTGGTGGGAGTGAGGAGGCATCCACTTATGGGAGTTCATGGTGAGGCTGAAGTTACATGGCAGTGGACACGGGAAAACCATCCGCCATGTTCAGAAGATGCCATTAGCCTATGTCTGTGTATGCCACCTGCAAATATATGAACTTTCCGTCTAGGTCTACATGTGAAAACTATTGGTGCTCAAATGGTTATGTCGCGGATCGAAAACGCTGATCCAAAGCAGCTCTATGTTTTGTTTTCCGTTTGTGTGTGTGTGTGTGTGTGTGTGTGTGTGTGTGTTTTCTGCAAGATGCACTCGTGCATATCGCTGCAAAGAGGCTAAAGGTTTACGCGTGGGTTACATTTAAAAATGACGCGTGTGATATATCGTATTTGCCCAGTTTGGACATGATACATAATGATGTGCCCGCGTTGCATGCTGCCACACCCCTCTACAGAACCTCTAATAATGCACAGCAAATATGTGAGAGTCAGCTGCTTTATGTCTACAAACAAACCTCTTCTTTGCCAAAGCACTGGTTTGGACATAGGCTACGTACAGCCTAAGTCAGATAGGTGCACGTGTATTAATTGGGTGCTAATATTATAATTACTATTTCACTCACCATTCCTAACAGATGAGTTCATGAGGCAGGCATTTGACCTATTCTTTATGTATGTCTGCAGGTTATCTGCTAAAGTAAAAGATCCTCATTTCTGGTAGGCTGACCATAGTCTGCTGGCTCCAGTGTCTGTAATCCTGTAGGAACATCTCCCTCTCTCTGGTCACATCCTCCTGGCTTGTCTACAGTATGTGTATTTGAGGACTGTTAGGAAATCTATCCTTCACAATATCTATATTGAATGAAATGTATTAAGAACACTGGTGCCTTCAGAGAATGCCAAATTAATCTATATATCTGCCTACATTAAATCGTGTCTTTTCAAATTGACAGCTGCGTCTAAAGAAGAAGACCTTTTCTAATGGTTATACTGTCACCTCAGAAAATAACATTTGATCAAACATTCTTTTCTCTAGTTTGGTATGAAATCCAGCCATCTTCAGCAACACTTATCATTTATTGTTAACTTAACTCTGAATAACCCAGAGCAGTACCTTAAAGGATGTGCTGATTTCTCTATTAGCCAATTATAGCTTTTGGAAACCCAATTTTGTTAAACTCCTCATTGTTGTTTTGTCACCTGTCTTGTAATTGGGCACAAGCACGATTAAAGATCATGGTGCATTTCCACATGTTGTATGTGATTATCTGTAGCTACTGCCCTGCTGTAAGGTGTCTTTGAAGGGCTTACTGATATATTTATATAAGGGTGCATGAAATTGGTTGTTAAAATTGGAAAAATGCAAGTAAAGCATCTGCATGTAATTGTGACTTTAACCTTATGTTCTAAAATTTGAAATTTTAATTCACAGAAGGAATTTCCCTCTTTAATGATACATGCTTTTGTTAAGACTGACAAACCATTAAAGAAACATTTTGCAAAAATAACATAGTTTAATGATAGTATATACATACTGCCAGCACCTGATAAGTGTACTTAAAGACTTTTGAGTGTGGTTTAGATATCAGCTATTGTGTTTCAGTGCTTGGTGCATTGTCCATTTTATAGACCTGAACTGCATTTAATACTGTGCTGTCAAGAGTTTGTACAAAGTGTGTTTTTTGGTGTTTCCAGCCTGTCACCTGGAATTAATTTACTGAATTCATGGTTATCAAAGCTGGTTTTACCTACCTACACTTGGCATGGAAAATAAACATTTCTACTGTTAGCCCCATGCATAATCTTGGGCCATTCCCCCCTGTTGTTTTGAACATGTGGTCATTTCTTATTTTGTGTTTCTAACAACCCACCCCTGATGCCTGATGATGCCCATTACTCAAGAAAAGACACTTTGAAACAGTCCCCATTTATTCTGTGGCATGCTAAAAATGCACCTTCTGACATACTTTTTGTAACAGTTTGGTGACATGGTTAAATCTTGTGGGTGTGAGTGAGTTGGGATAAAAAACACTGAATGGAGCTGTACACATTTCTGGCCTAGTTCAAGTTAACAATATCTTAGAATTTCACACTTCGTTGTGACTGTGCCAAGGCATGCGTAACATTAAACATAAGTCACAAGGCTGAAAATGTTGCGGCCGCCTCAAGGAGCTGACACTGATGTTCTTTTGACTTTCTTCCTTTATCATTGTAATGTAATTATCATTAAAGGAGACATATTATGGACTTTTAAGTGCTTTTAATCATGTTGTAATTGTTTTCTCTTCTCATGTACCCACTTGAAGTTTAACTTTAGAGTCATTCATGCATGTTTGAGTAATCTTTATTAGCCAATTTATCTTTATGTTTCTGTTTCTTGCATTAAAGATGGAATTGCTCAAAAAAATTCCCTTTTCCCCTACGAACTGTAGCCCTACCATGGTCCAGCAGTGCTGTGCTTTTTTATAACGTTTATGGTGGCGTTTGTAAAGTGGCAAGTTTTCAACTCTGATGTCAGCTGACTTGTTTCTTTATTAACTTGTTATAGATTTAGTTGTAATATCAGTATTATGATTTAAAATAAAAAAAAAAGTAAGTAAAAAAGTTTAAAAAAAATGATGTCTCAACATTTTAAATATAAATGTCCAACTCTTTTTCTATTTTTCAGCTTCTCACCTTTCCTTAGTGCTGGCTCACCTCCTACTCATTTCACCATGTGATGTAAATGGCATCACAAATAAGTTGATGATGTAGCTGCCCACAATGAACCACTACTATTGCTTATACTGTGCTTTGTAGTTTTGGTGTGTGCTTTTACTGGCCCAAAGGCAGGATGTGTTAGCTCAATATTTTACTCTGTAATTACATGGGAAGCTACGTTTCCGACTTGGCTGTCTCATTGATCAGCCAGTGCCCTGCAGCGGTCTCCAAATGTGGGTCTGAGTGGTGATGTCAGTCTGTGCACCCTGGAAAGTCTGGTTTAAAAATACATTATTTCGTTGTTATTCAAAGGACCCTGGTGTAAGTAGTTGTCTCTTCAGTTGTCATAGGAACCAAAGTCCCACTCATTTGTTGCTCATCTAGTTAACAATTTGAAGAGGTGGGCTATCATTTTTAATCATTAATCCTTAAATGTTTGCCACAATCACCTGTATTGTAATTTGATTTGGATGTTTTGACCTAAGTGAACGCCGTGGTGACCCGAGATGAAAAGGGATCTGTTCTGAAACGTGTGTCAGGTTGCAGCTGAGCTCTTCAGCTATTAGTGGACTGCATCTCTGGCAGAAATCCCTGCTGCCATGGTTGTTTGCTTCAGGCTCATGCCTTATAGTCACCGGGGTAGAAATGTAACCTAATCATGTGTCCTCTGCTCCCTGTACATAGGCTGGCAACACTGTGAAGAGCAGTGAGTGTGGCTCTGACTGCTTCTTACACAACTGTGGCAAGGAACTGCTGAGTACTACTGTTAAAGTAAAAAGCTAATTGCTAGTTATATTACTTGGCAAAATTGTGCGTATGAAGTGACACCACACTAAATATGTTCTTTCACTTCAAGTTATTTGACCCTGATTTAAGGCCAACCTAGATTCTTGATTCCTAATCAGTCTGATCATTGATTTTTGTGAGGTCCCTCGATATATGATGCAGGTTTTCTCAAGGATATTGTGACTCTGTATTTAACAATCAATAATCCTGGAACTGTAATTGAGCCATTTCTGCAAGTTTGAGCCAAGCCCAAAATGGTGGTCTATATGTTTGTTTTCAAGTTCATTGTTACTCTTCAAATTATTTCAGCCTGGGTGATGTGTTGGTTTATGAAAAGCATTCCTGTATCAGAATTCCCCCAGGAAGTGAGTGTGGAACAGCCTGGAGGTTCACTGCACATGCTGGGAGGGCTGGAATACAATCCCTCCCATCCACTCCTCCTGAGCCCTTCTCCAGCCTGGGGCATCTATTCTTGGTTTTCCCATAAGGATAAGGTCTTTCTACACATGTTTGGTTGCTAACTTGCATAAGGATTAATGGAACCAATAAAGTCCTCTTCATCTTTTGTTAAAGGTCCTATATTACGCAAAATTGACTCTTTTAGTCATGTTAAAATGTTACTTCCTCAAAAACCTACCTGGAGTTGTGTTTTGTTTTATTCACACTTGTTTGAATAACCATTTAGTATTAGTTTGTCTGTATCTCTATATTTCTGTATTAACACATGACATCAAGGTGGAATAGAGGGAAGTGTGTTAAACATGCTGAATGAAACCAGACACAACTCCAGGTATGTTTTTGATGAGGAAACAACAAGATAAAGGCTGTAAAGGGGACACATCTTTCATACTATTACTTAACCACAAACAGGTGAAAATGCACCACTTTCAAACTCAAATGCGTTTCATCTCCTCCAATCATCAACAGTAATGACAGGATGTAGTCTTACATCCTGCTCTAACTTTGCGACCCTCTTAAATAATCTCCCATCTCCCTCTGCAAAGTTGTACAGAAGGATGGCCACAGAAATAGCCCTTTAAATGGCTGGTAATGTTGCACAATCGCAATGTCAGTGTGTGCCCCCCTGCCTTTCTGTCTGGATTGGCCCTGCCTCACCCCCACTGCTGCTCTGTCTCTGATGATACTCACAGAGGTTGTAGAGTTTGAATACTGCTATATAAGGTAAACCATTCTTTGTTTATTGGAGTAGGGGAGAGCGCTTGGGAATGCTGCCAGGCCACTTGGGAGAAAATGGGGACAGTAAGAAGACCACTGAGTAGAGCAGTAAACTTTGAGTCTTTCCCAAAGTAGAAAGAGTGCAGCAGTTGGTTTATGTTACACACAGGGAGCTCTGAGGCAATCAGAAGTCTGAAAATAGGTTTTTATTTGTGCACATTGTTATTTGCTTTGTAGGATTGAAGTTGACTACAAAAAGCATAGTTTATGTTCAAATGAGATTTCTAAGAGGAAGACCTGTCAGATAAAGTAATCTTTTGTATTCCAAGTCCAAGCCTGAATTCAAAAGATGAATCTTAATTAATTTATTTTTTCTTCTTCTTAGGAAAGCAGGAACAACATCATTCAGTGGATTTTATTTGGAGGCTATATCTCAGTTATTACCACTGACAGTTAAAGTTAGTCAAGTGGAACACATAAATCATTATTCAGATAGTAATGTGTGTTCTCCTTTTGCGCCACTCCAGAAAAAGATTGTTCATAGAAATCATCTGAGCATCAAGACGGTGCCCACATATCAACATGTCTATAGCAAGCCTGTTCACCAGCTGGCAATGGGACAAATGCAGCATTGTGAGATTCCACTCTTTAAAAGGAATAGGGCGTTTTGTCTTTGGAACTCCAGGGAGAAAGACAGCCTTGTCCTTGGTTGAGTTACTGATGTCCCCTGTGCAGTGTGTTCAGCCACAGGGAAATCACTTGGGGAGCATCCTCAAATCACTACATACACAATACTTAACATTTCACTTCTTGTACTGCATAACTCATTTTAGTATCTCTAGTCAACCATAGCTAATACAGAGATGGTAATTGTAAATTCAGGGCATTTCAGTCAGAATCTTTAGCAACACATGTTCCACATGAAAGTGTAAAGGTGGTTTGAATGGCATTTACAAGTGGCAGGTGTGGAAATGGGTTTTTTGTTTTTCACCAGCAGCTGCTTATATGGGATGTGGACTGTTTTCTTGATTTTGTGGAGATCTTTTGGTGTTGGACACATCATGTTGGTGTAAAGGTAACATATGTTAGGCAATGCACTTTTAATTTTATATTTTTATTTGTTTATTGGGTTATTTTATTCTTAGGCTTGGTTAATATCACTTCGAACCCCTTGATATAGTCATTGTTGCTCTACAGGTTTGGAATTGATATTGATAGGCACTAGCAATCTTGCTGAAATCACATGAATTTCAATTACACAAAATTTAAATTTGTCATAGTCCCATAAATAATCTAGGTTCTTTTTACTTATTAGTTTTCTCCTCTGGCCTTCTACTGTACATGCAGGTGACTGGTGAAATAGTGATTAAAAGTGTTGTCAAGTCATTGTATGCTTCCAGCAGCTGTTGGCCCTGAATAGTACCTTTGGATTTAACCTCCCTAACAGCCATGCCACCAATTTCATCTATAGCTTTATTACCCCTGCTATTCAGATGTCCACACCATCAGTACCATTGTGTAAATACAAAATGTACAAGTATAATATGGACAGAACAACAGAGCAAAACTAGCAGTGCAAATAGAGGTGTTCAAGTTCAAGTCATTAAAAGTGAGGTAAATTTGTCTCCAGATACAAGGTAAACATGTTCAAATCAAATATAGCTCTTACTTGTAATTGTAATGCTGATTTATACTTAAATCTTTAATCTTTCATTTGGTGTTTTGGTTTTCAAGATGGTTATTCAGTCAGAAAGCAAAATGAGCCCCACATGAGTCTCTCATTTGAGTTGCTTGTATCAGTGCTGAAATCCAGTTATTTTAAACCCAAAGGTAATCTCGTTCATCTGAATCATCACTACCTAAACACTTACCTGGGATCCAGAATACACACTTACTTAATACTAAACTAAGGTGAAAGTCTGGTCGCTGGTGAATATCTTTGAGTTCAGGTAGGCCCAATGGACAGTTGGATTAGCCAAACAGGAATAGATGGTCTGTCTATATAAAAAAAAATGCCTTTGTTTCCCATGCATCACTACAGTGAACAAATCTCATTGCTCGTAGATGCAGCAGAGTGCCTAGTGACCAGACTGATATCTCTCTGAATAAATAATACAAAGAGAATTTGGATTTGCCATAAACCACAGCACCTACAGTCAGTCATTAATCAGAGCTAGTGCAGCCTCTGAGTGATTTCTGGAGATTTTGAGCTTTCACATGAGGTATGGCCTGTCCGTATACTGAACATGAGAAAAATGTGTATGTGTCCTCTATATGCAGGTTAAGGCACTGTAGCAGGCTACAGATCCTCTTGTTGTTGCCAAAATCTATAACAGGGCTGGAGGTTCAATTAAATAACTTTTAAAATGTCTTTACCTTCTTTGTTTGGGAGAAGTGTCTAGAGCCTTGTCAGTCAGTGGGGCAGTGTTATTTCCGCTGCTGAGTGGTGGGCTGAAAGAGTAGAAATGGTAGCAAGAGTCCCCTCACCTCAATTCCCATATCGCTGCCATGCTTTCCCTGTTTATCTCTCTCCCATCTTCTTCTACACTTCTCCTAGTTTCTCTTCCCCCATCTCCATTTCAGCACCTCCTTCGGCCCCAGAGCCAGCCAGCATGTCATCACCTTTCCTTCCACTCAGCCTCCGGGATGAAGTGACACTAGTTGCATCACTGGGCTGTAAATCAGCACGGCACATCTGGTAATGGACTGATTGACAGACAAGTCCCTTGGTCTCCACACGAAATTTTCTACAACACGATCTATAGATGTGATCTATGGCCTGGTGGGTCAAAAAAATGCCTGTCAGATTATTGTGATAGTTATTAGTTTTCACTATGAGAGATGCGGTGTCAATATTTATCGCATATCTCTTTTCTTTGCACTAGTGGGAATTTTAAAATCATTTTTTAGTACAATTTAAGTGTTGCTGTCATGTTTTCTAACATTTAATGTATTTAGGAAAGTGTAAATGGCATTATCCTGTACCCTGTTTTAGGTTATTGTGGTGTTAAGTAGGCTAGTTTATTGTTTATTGTTTATTGTTTATTGTGATATTTTAATATGTCACTCCTCAAAATGTGTTACAGGCCTATCAACAGCTCCTCCTCATCCTGCTCTTGGGTGTAAAGTAAATAAACCAATGGTACAACTTTGATTTTAAATAATAAATAGGATAATAAATTTTGATAATAAATAGGATTTTAACATTTGTATTTGAAGATGATCTTAACATTCAAAAGTGTTCTCATCAAAAAATATCTGACCGAGACCTGCTTTTAGAAAGGATTTTCCATAAATAGCAAGTGTGCTAGATTACACTCAAGAAAAACTCTACAGCAGACAAGGATAAGGACAAGGACAAACATGCATCATCTAGAATCTGTGTTTTTTAAATTAAATATAGTGACTCAAAATTAATTCTTTATCATAACCAATCTTGTTTCATATAAATGTAAACCAATATATCTGCATAAAGTAAGAGTTGTATCAGGAAAGACATCTGGCATTATCAGCCATGATTCCCCGTTGTATTGATTTTTATTGTTGTATTGGTAGTGGCAATTATGGCAAAAATCGTGATCTTGATTATTCAAATAATTACTTCTATACAGTTAAAATACACCTGTGGAGGAAGTATAGACCTAATAATAGGTTTTGCACCAGGTTTTGCAAGGCAAGCAAGCACACTTAACATTTTGAAGTTAAGAAGTTAATTAATTGTATGTCCATTACAGCATTTTGTAATTATAGAGCAATAATTGAAATTATTATAAATGTATAAAATATAATTTTGCAGCTAAATGGCAGGATACTTTTTATAGGAGCACATATTTCTCTTTAAATATAGCACTGACATTAATATTGAAATACATCACATGCTGTATTCAAAACCTTAAAAAGTGTTTTAAAAATAGTGACTGGTGCTATGTGTCTTTCCTGACCTGTGGATAATTGTTTCCTTAGATGCAAAATCAAATGGCTATTTAAATGACTTGTTGCCCGACTCCTTGTATGGGCTGACATCCTGTCAACACTTTGATTTTTAAAAGCAGTTGTGTGTGTACCACCCTATGTGTGTGTATAGCTTGCATTGCCTCCTAACTACCCAAACAATGCGGAGTATTTCATGTGTATGAAGAAAATGGGGAGCGGCTCCTGCCTGAGTCTAACAATAGAAGTGACAAGCAAGAGGCCAAGCTTTCATTGGGACGGCCTGGGAGCACAGTCCTGAGACTCCCTGATTGTTCCCCTACAATAGGTAGCAAGAGCCCCTTGAGGCAGGTCACCTTCTGTGTCATGTCTGCTATGTCCCTTTTGGTATTCCAGTCTTTTACTGCATTTTATTGGTTCCCCCTGCTGATAGGAGACTTACCTGTGCGGAACCGTTTCCTTATCACCACTGCAGCTTGCACTCAAATTACAGTTGACTTTTAAAATGGGCTTTATAAAAGTGCTGTCCATTCTGACAGCCTTAATAGAAAAGATAGGAGCTGCACCTTGATGTTTTTTTAATTCAGATGTTTATGACGCCCTGTGTAATCCTGAGTTAATTAGGTTTTGGAGGCTAAAGCAGCTGGAGTTACAGTAGGGAGCAGTTAAATGCCAAGCTGCAGCTGTCCACCCATGGATAGATTAAAGGACTCCTAATCTTTTTTGTCTCAGCTGCAGAGATATGGAACAGTATGTTGTGCACCAGGAATACTGTGAATTCTGTTTAATGTGTGATAAATATGTCCTCTCCTTTATTTCTTTCTATTGCCGTTATGGATTCAGTGATTATTAAAAAGTGTGACACTGGAAATTCATTATCTTGAATCTTTTGTACATTCTCAATCTCTTGATTGAAAACATACCACCATACCTTAGTTAAATGTTAAAATAATCTACTTGTTGTAATCCATCATGTAGCAGAGACTCCGTCACCAGGTTCCCAGGACTTATGGAGTTAGGTTGACCGGAAGTATTGTGGCAACGATCTGACCATAGACCGTATATATGAATGGACATAGCTAACGCGTTAGCCACTGCGTGCCAAATAGGAAGTGTTCCAGGAGACTCTTCCGGCTCCTTCTCTCCTTTTTTCCCATTGACTTACATTGGGATCTTGTCGCCCCTCTCTCTGTACCTGCTGCAGTGAGCCTCGTCATTTTGGTCTTAAAATGTTCATATGAACCCGCTCTACATGATTTTTTTTCTTTTGTCTGCAAAAAAATCCTAGTCATAACATAGAGCCTGGCTCCAGATTTGCTCCTGTAACCATCAGGAGCCTCATTTGAGCGGCACTGAATGCTATGGGTGACATCACACTCGCTAAATCCACTTTTATATACGGTCTATGGATCTGACTCTGCAGTGCTCCTTTAGACTGAGTGAACCTTGGGCCAATTTAAACCTTTAATTGAGCATGTTTTCATTGCTATTGTAGTTAGTTAATTGTCTTATTAGGTTGTCAGTTTTATTGTTTTATATGGTTTTAGGGCTGCAGCTATCGATTATTACAGTAATCGATTATTCTGTCAATTATTTTGTTCAAATAATCGAGTAATCGTTTGTTATTGTCGTGTCTACTTTGCACATGTTAAGTACACACCACGTGCATTGACAGATACACGTGTTTTGGACATGAAAAACGTAATTATCGCTGGGCTAAGGTTGACTCACCTCGCGGTTTCTTTTCCACTTGATGTAATGTACGGGGCTTTCTGTTTAGATGTTGTAGCATCAGTGTTGAGAAGGTGACTTTTAAAATGTAATCCCCTACAGATTACAGATTACATTCCCCAAAATGTAGTTTGTGACATAATCAATTAAATTACTTAAAGTGAGTAACGTATTCTGATTACTTTGGATTACTTGATATTGCCATGATTTTTAAAACTACATAAATGTAGCAACCAACTCCTGCAAATTCTTGTTTGGTTTTAGACCTGGATTAGTCCTGGTTTTAGATCTGGTTTAGACCTGGTTTAGACCTGCTTTAGACCTGTCTTAGTCCTGGTGTGAGTTCTAGTTTAGAGGCGCACAGGAGGAAGCGCGGTCCACGGAGTGTACGCGACAAGACACAATCCACGCACAGAGTGCGCAGCGTACCGGAGATGAGGAGCGCGCGGTGTACCGGAGATGTGGGGTGAGCGCGCGACGTACAGGAGCGTACCGCGCACTCCTCATCTCCTCCGGTATACCGGTATACTGGAGGTATATCTGGTTTAGACCTGGTTTAGACCGGTATACCGGTATACCGGAGGAGATGAGGAGTGCGCGGTACGCTCCGGTAGGAGATGAGGAGTGCGCGGCGTACCGGAGCGTACCGTGCGCGGCGTACCGGAGATGCGGGGTGCGCGGCGTACCGGAGATGCGGGTGTGCGGCGTACCGGAGCGTACCGTGCAGGAGGTTATGCTCTTATTATACATCTATGGGCGCCGCGCTGTTGTGTGTACAGTGAAGTGCAGTGGTCGTGCGGAAACTTCACCTCTACCACAAAAGGTTCCGGCCATCGCTGAGCGTATGAAAATAAAACGAAGCATTGAGGCAAAAAAAAAATAATCGATGCATTTTTCTAATCGATTTAATCGATTAACTCGATGAATCGTTTCAGCCCTATACGGTTTTATTCTCTTTGTATTCAAATCATTTAAAATTAGTCATCCTCAGTTATTGAGATTAAATCAAGAATGTAAGGAAAAGTATGCTTATATTTGATAGTGCTTACATACACACATTATTTTTGACTTTTCTTCTCTTGAATGTGCTTTGTTCAGCAATAGTGATAGTGGAAAAGGAAACCGGGTTGTGACCCTTTCTTGAGGTCAGACATTTGAAAGGACTGCCCCAGGATATAACTCCAGTGGGGACGGTTGTTTGCTGCAAGTCAAAAAAAACCCAAAACAAACAGTAATAAACACAACAGTACCGCCTGCTGTAAAAAGTTGCCTTGACAGGATTTCTTGTTTTCATTGTTTGCAATGTGGCAATATTAATAATAAAACATAGGGGAAATAAACACCAAACACAATAACCTTTTTTAATTTAACTTTAAAAAATGTCCCTGACTATGTTTTATCTCTCAGTTCAGTTCAATTTCAGTTAATTCTCCTGTTATGGCAGTCTATCTAGCATGTATGGCAGGCCATAGACTTCACACTAGCCACAGTGTCTCTCTCTTTTTGGTTTCTTCTAGTTTACAGTACTCCACTAAAGGGGACATAGACATTCCAGAGAGCACTCAGGGGCCCATACACACTAAAACAATGTAAACCAAGTGTTAAATACTAATGTAAACACATAGCTGAGCTCCCTGTTTGGCTGGAAGGGTTTGATTCCATTCATGGAACTGAGAGTTGGCCTCAGCAGGGACTTGGGGCTGTGTAATTAAATTAGTAGCAGTGCCCCTGACCCCAGCCAACACACACACAAACAGATTCTCAGTGGAAGGGTAGGACTAATCTCAAGATTCTCTGCCCTCCCCAGAGAGGCCCAAATGCTTGCCATGTATAGAAGAGCCAGTCTGCTGCTGCTTCCATGCCTATTTCTGAGTGCCCCTATGTCTATGGTGTTTCATTTCCACAGATACCTCCAGCAGATTAAATGGTGTGTCTGGACAGAGGGCTGTGACCCGCTAACCTCTGCTGGGAGTCGATATCACTGTGTGTGTGCTCGGACATGGACCTGATGCAAAGCAACAGCTGTTCTCCAGATGTCCACAGTTCCCCTTTTAAAATTATCAGGCAACCATCTAATGACCATTAATCTCCCACTACTAAATCCTGTGTGTATTAACTCTTTAATTTATCAGATACATCAGCTTAGCTATCATATTGCCATGCAGCAATTTCACATGACTAACGTATTAGCTTTGTGTTATGGAAAATGTTTTGTTACTATAACAGCCAATGGAATATGAACATCCTTTAAATCTTGTACAAATGGCTAGCACTGGACAGGAGGGGCAATCGGCCGCAAGATTATTATTTTTTGTTCATGCATGAAATACTAATACCATAAACTGTATAATTATTTGACAGTTATATTTTTTTCTTCTGTTATTTAGGTTTGAGGTTAGATCCCCTTCTTAGTGTGATTCTGAACCCATAGCATTGTTGGCATTTCTGCATTACAAGCAGGTGGCCGCATCAGTGAAAGCAGTGTAGAATGACGTGTTCCCACCACTCCACTCTCCTCACTCCGCCCACATGTATTAGGCCCAGATCCCATGGAGCCATTTAGCTAATTGGGTATGTGGGCCTGCTCCTTATCAGTGTGAGCAGTAGACACCAGACAATTAGTCAGCAGGCTTCAGTGAGGGCTGCTGCTTTACTGATGTTACCATGATTTAGGTGCTTTAAGCCCTCACTACATTAATATTAAAAGACACTTCCGACTCAAACAGAAAGTTAACCAACATGGGTTTCAGTTGTGTTGCATTCAATTGCAAGATACCTATGTCACTAGCCTTTTATCAAATCTTAAGATTTGATAACACCAGTCAAATTATTTCTGTGGATGTAATGTAATTTAAATATATTTAAATGGGGAAGAAATATTTAAAAAGCCATACTTGGCTGTTTTAGTATTTAGCAATTGTTACAATAAGGCCACCTAAATGATTGATCATATACAGGTTTTATAAAATATCCATCCATCGTCTTCTGCTTTATTCGGCTGGGTCACAGGGGCAGTTTGCTGCCCAATCCTCATAGCATCTGACCCAATAATGATTTTTCTTTGGGGACCAGCTGTCAATGATCTCTGAGGTGGTCTGCCGCCTGAAAACTTACCCCTCGGCCACCAACTCTCTGTGAGCCCAACACTGTTTGGGCTTGTTTGACAGTTTAGATCAGGGTGATTTTCTATGTTATGAACATGTTGATTTTTTCACATCCAGCTGTGGGAAGTTTACAGAGGTGGACTTGAACAAGAACTCATAGTGGGCAGCTTTATTAAAGTTTCATATTTGAAGCGTTTCCCTGGCACCATATTGTTTGTAGTGTGATTAATGAAACTACAGGACAGAACAGAACAATGAGGTCTCTGCTTGTACTTTGTGTGCTCTGAAATTCACCCCTGGAACCCACCTCTGGAAACCCCATGAGACCAGAGGAGTTAACTTCTGTTTTTTTTTTTTTTTTTTTTTTTTTGGGAGTGGAGTGGAGTGGAGTGGTAGTCTGTAATATTTTTTGTTTCCCTGAATCCCTGGACTGATTTTGAATTCGTTCACTGTGTTTATTGCTCCAAATTGCTGAAAGAGACCACTTCAAAGCATACAAACAAAAATGTTTACCACAGTACATGGACTGGTCTATTGTAGTGTGGTTGTAATATCAGCTCCATAAGAGGCATGTTTCTGTGTAGAGGCCAACTGTCACAGGATCTGTGGTGTGTGTAATGCATGTCATGCTATTATGGTTGTAAATTGCCTTTCAAAGACTATTAATTGCTTCATATGATTAAAAGTGAATGGACTAAATGCCTCTGGCTCGTATTAGGAAGAAGTGGATGAAAATTTCCTGCATCATCCCTACAAAATAGAACTAGTCAGACATTGAACAGTTATGTCTGAGAGAGTGCCATTGATACTCTATCAGTAATCCCCTATAAATGTTATGTTACAGTTCAGTGTCCAATACCAAACCTGGAGGGGTATCAACAATGAGCATATCTAAAATTTGCACAGAAAATCTGTTTTACTTTTCAAGTATTTGAAGTTTTTAAAAAATGTAAATTACTTCCCCAAATAAACTACTGAATGTTTGCCAAAATACAAATTTGGCCTAAAGTAAACACCCACGGGACCCTGAACCCAACAAACCTAATTTAGTATGTTTTGTTTTGTTATTGTTATGGAAATGATTTACGTCTTTCATAGAGAAGTCGGCACTACATTCAGCACCAATACTGTATGAATGCGAGTAGTGTGTGTGTAGTATTGTGCTATAGCTTGGGCTTGAGCTGCTGCTGGAGAAGCCTGTTCATTCCCCTGAGAGCCCCTGCAGAGTGTGTGGTTGATCCACCTTGAGAGTGTCTCACTTGTCCCCATCACTCTCCTGCTGTCAGCTGAGGGCTGCAGTGCATGTCATTAACTCAGGCTTAGCTCGGGGCACTTTTCTTTACTGCCTGCTTAGGTGGAAGAACCCACTAAGGCTGCTGGAAACTACTCACTTTCACTATGCCACTATTTTGGTTTGTGCTGCTGAATGTTCAAACCTATAACTATCTCACTGGCCATTTATCTGTATACGGGCAGTATTTTGTATTGTTGTGATTTATGAAAAGTTATTGTGCATGTAACTGCATGCAACTTTCTACTAGTTATTAATATCTGGTGTGTTCCACATTATGGCATTATATATCTCCATGAATGGAGACGGCGGCACGGTGGCTGAGTGGCAACACTCAGGCCTCACAGCAAGAAAGTTGCGGGTTCGATCCCCGGGTCGCCCGGGCCTTTCTGTGTGGAGTTTGCATGTTCCTCCCCGTGTCTGGATGGGTTTCCTCCGGGTGCTCCGGTTTCCCCCATCAACCCAAAACATGCCTGCACCCCTATGAACTAACATCAAGGACCATGTTGTCCACCCTCCTGTGGGCTCACCACCTGCAGAGGGGTTCATAGGGGGGGTCAGGTGCTATGAGTATTGGGCAGCACGCTGCCCCCGCGACCCAGCCGGATTAAGCGGGAGAAGATGGATGGATGGATGAATGGAGACAAGCTGATGATGCAAGACCAAGTTACAGACCATATTAAGCCTTAACACATTAAGGTGTTTTCAAGGTGTTGTTCTGCAGTTAAACACCGGTAATTGTAAATTACCAGTAATTACCAGTATGGCCAGTAAATGCCATACTGGAACATTTCAGGCAAATCAAATGCATCTCCATGAACACAAGCTAGTTGCAGACCCTCCACCAGGAATGTTACTTAGTATTTTTTTTTTTTTAATAAAGCCTTAATTTTATTAAGATTCCCAAATATCACATATGGCCATTCATTAATATCCATGTCAAAGAGGTTATTGCATGCTTCTGAGTGTAGTAGAACTCCATTGCCAGTCACACAACTTTATGGGATAATTTCTGCTGCATGCAAACTGGAAACTACATATCAAAATGAGGGCTGTTTGTTTTATAGTTTGTGGCCCCAAGTCTCATCATGATTCTTGATTCAGATAAAGTCTTGCAGCTGGTCACCTCGTGTCACTGGAGGCAAGGAGTCAGCATGGTTTTCGTTTGTCTAGACTCCAAACTTTCTCTCACTGGTCAAGAATGCCAGTTCGGGGCAGAAGATGTGTGTTGTGTGTTGGAGAGTATAAAGTTGAGTAGTAGAGCTGCTCTGAAGTCAAGTGTCAAACTAACCCTTCACTTTCAAATACCAATCTGACTTGAGTTGGAGCAATAAATTCTCACAGTATGGGTTTAAACATCTTATATTTTCTTATAATTACAGAACTCTCGTGAAAAATATCTTTAAAAACATGCATTCTTACTGTGAGTGGGCTTGACTCTCCAGATCTGACCTGTAACTTGACCTGGTGGCATCACCTGCTTATGGAGATATGCTTAATGCCGAACTGTGGTAAATACATAAAATTTCTATTAAGAAAAGCAGGTGGCAGACCTCCACCACAAAATTAACATAGTGTGCCTTTAATTTACAGTGTAAAGATCATTTCTCAGTGATGACAGCTTGGAATCAATTTAAAATTAAGGTGCAGAAATTTGACACTATACAATCCGCTTACCTTTCCCAAGTGCCTGTGTATGCATTTAGTAGCCAGAATGGAATCCACGTCTACTTCAGCATAACCCAGGGCTACTTTGGCTATGTGGAGTTAATGAATAATGCAATGTAAACCAAATTTCGGTGTCTACAAATGCGTCATATATGCCTGCTGCATTATTTATTATCATTCTTCACGTTGGCCGTACCAGAAAAGGAAAGTCGCAAAGTAAAGAGCAGGTTATTATTGTATTCAGGATTAGTTGATGACTAAACTAAAACTAAATAGATTGCCGTATTCTTCAGGTCCATGTTTGAACACTGTTGCCTTCCCTTCATTGTCTAAATTGTAATTGTGTTGTGTCATGTTATCACATTAAAAGGTCACAGAGGACCCTCATCTCTCAATCCACAAAATGGTTTTGTAAAAAAAAAAATAGAAAATGTAATTTACTTAATCAAGTGGTCAACATTCCATGTGAGTTGCAGAGAATACAACTGTTTTCTGTTCTAGAGTTTATAAATGACACGGAAAGATGCTCTTTGTGGTTCAGTTATTCCCAACGATGTGTCTGTTACTGGTGTTGCTTTTATGCACTTTGTATATTAAACGTATTTTTCTAAAAATATTTTCTTGTCTCTCTCTAGGTGAGAACATAAGCAAACGTCCAAGGCTGCATTTCTCTCAGCAGTAAGGTAAGACAGTATGCAGGTAGTGTGGTCCCCCAGGGGAGCCCACAAGCAACATCTCAACATTGAATGTGCACTATATGTTCACTTCAACACTGCAGAGGCTTTGCAGCATTTGTGACACACTTTTAAATAGCTTTTTTTAAACAAATAAATAGATAATAAAAGGTAAGATGCAATTTTGTTATGAAACTGGTGTATCACAAGTCTGTGATATTGCATTGTTTGCAGATTGGTAGTTTGAAAGAATATTATTTAGTTCTTTCTGTTTTTAATTGACTTCACATTTCCAATATTGTGTTTGTGTCTTAATCGTAAAGTTGTGTCTAATTACTTTTTAACCAGAGCACATGATTTTGTTTTTCAAATCAGGTTACCACTGCTGATTGGTTTCAAGCCATGCTTCTCTAAACATGGACTTTCAGACTTAATCAGATGAGCATTATGTTAATATGCAGCTGGACTCCATCTCACTGGCTCATTATGGAGAACTTAAGCTAATTCTGAGTATTGCTTAATTAGCTGTTTGTTTGTGTTGGGCATTCCACTTATACCCTTAACCCTTGTTTGCAGTGTTTTACGTGGATTGTGCATGAAAACAAAACATATATATTGTTTTGATAAGTAAATCTCCCCTGTGAAAGTAGTGCTCCTGTGGTTTTGCGGTTTGGCCTTTTGAGCTGATGAAATATTACTCTGTGCAGAACACATATGGATTAAATTCTAGATAAGATAAAAAACAGACCTATTTTTGACAGTTATATGAAGTGATTTTTATATGATTACACTTAAAATGTCATTTTAAATTTGCACTGACACGTCATGCATACAGAGTCAGAAAGTTATGTTTTTATTTTCTTGCCGTGATCTATCGTATTGCAAACATTATTGGTTTGCGATAAATTCATCTTGTCTTGAGTTTGTGACAATTACAAAGGCTGGAAAATGCTAGGTTTCTCTTGGGCACATCTCACTGAACAACTCCCACCCTATCACTGCATTCCTTCCACTGTCAGGAGTTTTAATGGGCGACATCACAGCAGCCGGCACGCATCACGGCAGCCAATCACCTGTTTTTTCCAGGAAGTGTTGTGTAATCCACTCTGCACCAAAGCCAAATAGGTCAGCCCCTGTGTCCAGACACCCAGTGGCTTGCTTGGCACTCTGCAGCTTAAGAGTCCATTTCTCTTCCTTGTCATGCAATTGGGATCATCAAAGATCATTCAAATACACTAGGCTTTTTTTTGGAAAGCTGACAATACTTCATCTCGTAAAATGAATACTCAAATGAGCACAGAGCAATGTATTTTTTCAGTATTACAAAGCCATCCATATCTGATCCAATTATGTGATTGCAGCAGACATGAGTCACCAATACTTCAGTGAACAAATGGTACTCCCAAAATCATCGTTTTATGCTGAAAATGAACACAAATTTGCAAAACAAATTTTTCTACATAAAGAGACTTATTGATTCTTTTTATATGAAATAAATGGGGTGTGAGCAATAATGACAATACAGATTAGGGCAGAGGAAAGGCGGCTGGATTCGTTTTTCTCTCTCATTCTTATTCTGTCAGAGTCAGAGATCAAGTACAAGATAATAGAGCACAATGGCTCTGCTAATTAGAGTTCCTCATGCACTACTGTTGCACAAAAGGATTCAATCAATTTAATTTAACTTAACGGCCCAGTTGTTATTGTGAATGTAAAATGTTAGTGTTACAGCTATTGTGAGAAGAAACTTTTTTAAATTTTACAATGATTCAGTTACTGACACCATAAACAAGCAATAATGAAATCCTTCAATTTAACGTTGGAGAATGGAGAAGTGAAAAGAACATTTAGGTTTACATTTTGGAGAATAGTTTGAATTTACATTACTTTATTTTGCTTTTAAAATTACCTATTTTCTTTTTGCTCTTAGGGTTATGTTTATATTATCAATTAACCTAATAAAAATATAAATTAGGCCAACATGTGTAATGTACTATTGATTCAATTATGAATTATTATGCATTTTGAGTGGCAAAAGCTAATCATATAATGAAATATTATATTAATGTAATAATTTTTTTTTGTTTAAATGTATTCATTAATCATTGCATTTATACAGCGCTTTTCAAGACACCCAAAACACTTTACAGTTCTTTGTTTATTCGTTCCACACTGAGTGGTGGTGAGCTACTATTGTAGCCACAGCTGTCCTGGAGCAGACTGACGGAAGCGAGGCTCCAATCTGCACCATTGGCCCCTCTGACCACATCATCACTCACGCACACACCACTTTCATACTAGGCAATGTTGGTGAAGTGTCTTGCCTAAGGACACAACAACAGTTTTTGCCACTGGCGCCCCACTGTGGCACCTGATGTTCCCAGTGGTCTCCCATCCAAGTACAAACCAGTCCTGGCCCTGCTCAGCTTCTGAGAGAGTTCAGTTCTGAAACGAGATCAGGCTTTGACCTGGCCACTATCAATATTGCTATGCCGAAAAATAAACCTTTATTAACAAGACCAAACATCCATTTTGAGTTGTTATTGTGCTATATGTGGAACATTCTGTAAACTAAAACTACTTGACAACTTATTTTGTTTGCCAAGGTGTTATATTTGATCAGATTCTACTAGCTCTGCAACCTGAGTACCGGTACTTTCCCATTTGCCTTCTATGCATTGATACTTCTTTTATAGACCCTGTAACCAGTGTGTGTGCTGACCTGCTGTGAGTTGCACAGTAATAGCAGGCTGCTTATGGGAATAATGTCAGTCTTTCAGATTTCACCCTTCTAAGAAGGCATTAGTCATTACTATGTAATGTCTAGAATAGTGAGCTGTGCTTTGGTCACACTTGAAAATTTCCACAGTGACGTGTTCTTCATGGTTGAGTAGTAACAGGGGGTACGAGATTTCTAGAGTTATCTAATAGTTATTGTAATAGCCAATATAACTACTTTGTTGCACAGGGGAAAAAGCTTTTGCCTATAAAGTGGTGAAGAGAAACAGAACCAAACCGATTTGGTTGAACCATTACACGGTATTGTGAGTTACTGTTAAGTTTGCACAGTCCATATCAGCACAAAAGCACTTGCACTTGCAGAGTGCTGGTACTCCAGCTTTTTCCAGGCTGTGCAGGAAGGAGTGTAAAGGAGAAACCAATGTTGGTTTTGTTTGATTGACTTATTGAAGGTAAGCCATTCTATTCCTAAGTGTTTAGTGTAGTCTTGTGTACTGTATTCATTGTGTGATTAGGCTGATTACAGGTTTGTTCTTGGAGAGTACTTTACCATGCATATTTTTAGAGCTATGTTAAGATTTCCCCTTGTGATGTGGTTCTGTTGAGTTAGCACTCTACTGATGAATTTTCTTCAGTCTGATCCTCTTTTGGCCCAGGAAAACCATGTGAACTTGACTTGCACACATCAAATATTTCAGTAAAAACTGTAAAAAGGTTAAGGCGTACTTTACGTACGTACTTTAAACAAGGAGACATTTTCAAACACTTGAAGACGTATACATGAATCTATTGACCTCACCATAATATTGAAAATATCCCCAAACTCTCAACCTAGGAGTCATTAAATCTAAAGTTGTCTATTAGCCCTTTTCAAGTGCACTAAGACTATTCCTATGCCTGTACGTATGGAGGCATGTGTCAGTGATTTATTTAAGTATACCTTTTAATTCTGTAACTCTGCTACTTGTCTTGCATTTAATAAAATTATTGAATTGAATGCAACACTTCTGGTGGAGGGTCTGCCTCTTTTCACATTATTTAATACATGAAAGATTGATTGTATACAACATTCCAGTGAAAAGCAGTAATATGATGGAGAGAAGCAATTTGGACCATTCACCTGAAAGGTTCTATCTTTTTAATTTGAATGGATTGATGCAAACAATAAGTTCATCTCATTGTCATTATCTTACAAACCTGTATTCACCGTTGGGTTGTTCTTATCATTTCATATTTCTGCTTTTGTCTTATTTTGAAGGATCATCAACACGTGTAAAGCAGCGTCGACTGTGGGCTCTGTTCTCATCTGACCGAAACATGACACCCGCATTTGTGCTGCTGCCAACAGAGACACATCACCTGCCTCTCTTTCTTCACCTCTTCTTCTCCCCCCTTCCCTCTTTCACACAAACACATATTCAAATCCTTGCTTTCATAAAACACACACGAACAGACAACAGATGCGAAGGTTGTGTCACACAGAAGGTATGCGTTCTGTCACTGGAGCCCACCACCAACCTTGTGGCTATTTAGCATAGGCTATATACTGTATGTATGTCTTCTTGTGCTTATGTCTATTATTATGGTCAACAATATTTTGAAAAGTTAGAGACTGATAATCCCTGAGAGAAAGATGTGGAAATGTAAAGTACCAGTGTGGAGACGGCTCAAAATGACTTCAACTCTTCAAACCATGTCCACATGACTTTGTAGTCTTGTTTGAATACAAAGTAAACTGTAAATGGAGAAATGAGGTCATTGTTTGCTCTTGTGTTTTTAATTATTCTGAACTATAGACTCAAACTTGCCCTTCTCGTATCTCCTGGTAAATCCACATATTCTTAATACAGGATAATATCAACACTTCTATTGCAAAGAGATCAGTACATTCAGTTGTAAACATTTTCTTGAGATGTTGCTACCTAGAGTGCCTCGGAGCATGCTATCTTGTAACTGAAAGCAGAGACGCCCTCTTCAATGTGTATCCTCTTGGCCTCCACTTTTCCATTTGCTTCCCTTTTGTCATTTAGCCTTGTGGATAATGACCTCATCCTGACCCACGCAGCCTTACTCATGTGTGACGAAGGAAGTATGCTTTAGATCAGTTCCATTTTGAAGCCATGACTGGTCAGGAGCAGGTTTGAAAGTCTTGTTTACTCTGAGTTTCCATGCCGGCTGGGAAGAATATAACCACAGAGAAGATAAGACCTGATGTATACACACTATAGTTAATTTAAGTGAAACATTTCCTAATTCTGCATGTCCATTCAGATGGGTGGACCGGTGGGAACTACCCTCTATTTTGTAAAGAACTATTAATGTAAAGACGGTCATAAGACAACTCTCCAAAGCACAAATGGCATCTATGATTCTTACAATAAGTTTTGGTACTTGGCTAAAGGGATAGTAGGATGTTCACTCCCCACCAACTACACTTACCTACTAACTTAAATGTGTGACGCAAAAAAAAAAAAGTTAGTTGAATTATATGAAATTATAAAATTTGTGAAGGCACAGCAGCTTGGTTTATCTATACATTCTGTGGATAAGTAATCTCTTTCATACACTTTTTGCAGCTCATAACTTGACAAACTAGATGACTTTGTTATGGTCTAACTAAAAGAATTACAATATTCGATAATGCTCTGTGTTTTTCAGTCCAGCAGGTTGTTAGTACACTGTAGTACACTGTAACAACACTGTCTGAGGGAAAAATTGAAGAGAAAACTAATGACCTGTCCAGTGTGACCCGTGTTTTAAACTAGCAAATTGACTACTTCCTGGTTCATGGCAGTGCTGGCATTGGCCTCTTTAACTTGTGGCCTGTTCTATTATTGGATTAGAGACCACGTTACTGTAATAGGACCTGGACATTCCCAGCAGGCAGAGCTGTGCTTCATTGATCTATTGAACAATGGCTACATGTTCCAGTGCTTGGGCTCATTTTCCTTTTATCTCATGAGCCTTTTTCGGACTTTGAGGCTGCCGTTTGCTCCAAGTGAAACTGAATTTTGTGCAAGACCAAATCAAACTTGTTCTTCTCCCTCCTGTCTTTGCACTTGAGGAAACGCAGGTGGATCAGAGGGAACAGTAATGTCTCATTTACTCATCCATGTTAACGGATAGGTCTATGGCTCAAAGAAAACTTCAGAGAATTATTTACTATAAAGCTGAGGCGTATAACCAAACATATAGGATTGTATTTGTTGTTTTGGAGATTTTCTACTAATGTATAATAAAAAGCATAAAATAAAAGCAGCATCAAGACTTGTAGTGTTATCTTGTGATCTTGTGATATCTGCATGTTTTAATTGTACGGGTATTAAAATTTTTTACCTATACTTGAATCACAACCAGGGCATTTACGGCATGGTTCTTTTTTTATCTCACCTTAGCCATGCAAGTGAGAGTATGCCAAGTTCAGGTAGTGCACATTTCAAAAGCTGTGTGCGTGTGTGCGTGTGTGCGTGTGTGCGTGTGTGTGTGTGTGTGTGTGTGTGTGTGCGTGCGTGTGTGTGTATAGATAGATAGAGAGATAGATCTGTATTACCCTTCAGTGTTACTCTGTTAACAGTTTAATAGTCAACCAAATATACTTTACTGTGCAAAATGTTTAGTGGTTCACTTTCAGCAAACATGATTTATTAACTTCTATATATTACTAAATCCTTTTTGTGCTTTTTTAGTAGTGGTTGCATGATATAACATTCTTTGATTTTTTTTATAGCATTATAAACTTTTAGAAATGTGAAACATAAACATTGTGTACATATTTAACTGCTTTTAGCTGAGACTGGTTATTCAAAGCTTTTAGATCGAAAGAGTGTAGGTGTTTTTGGTGCAGCTGAAGTCAGAAGGAGAATGGATGATTTGTGCTTATGTATTGCAGTGTGGGAGTAGGCTAATAATCATTGTAGTTCTGTAGCTGAGTAGTTTTTTTTGTCTAAAGTGTATCTTATTCTGCTGGTTGGAACTTATCTTTTGTTCAGATAGCCTAGCTCGTGAATTGTATATTATAGTTTGTTTGTCAAAGGTTTCTGCTGAGACAGGCTATAGTGGCACACAGGCAATTCTAATTTGCTGCTTCTGACATTCTAAACTTCATTGTTATTATATCTGACAGTCTGTCACTCACTCAAAAACCAGACTGATAGGAGGCCTGAGTGGGAAAAGTGTCATGTGTCTGTGTTTTGTGAGGACAGAGCTACATAAAATAAACAATAACAACTCAATATTATAAGTAAGAAAAAAAAAAAGAAGATGAGATAAGATGTTTTTACAATCTGGTTATTGCCCTATACCCATAGTAACAAAAACACACTACCATGTTTATCCATTCAAATAAAATGACCCATATATAGCTGGACTCTACAGTAACCACATCATAGTCTTTATTACATTATGAGTTTCTCTGTCTTATCTCTCTGCCTCTTCCTGTTCGGTCCGTTTGGTTGCTCTGTAAAGCATCTGCGCTGATTACAGCCTAAAAGAGAAAAATGGAGTGTTATTTCTGGCCCTCAGTGAAGATGATCTGTGGAAGGACGCAAACAAATACCACCCAAGTAGCAGACAATGGTGGCTTGAACTTGAGATCTAAATTATAATGGGTAATGGCCTTTACACTGAAATAGATACGTCAAGGTTGCGTCCATGGGATGAAGTCAAAAAGACTGAATTTCAAAATGGATACTTGAAATACACACTCACACATTGTTCCTTCAGGGCCATGCTGTCACATACAAACTAAACCTTGGCAAATTCAAATGTTCTTTTGAATTAATGAAAGTACAACCAAAACGCATAATATTCCTAATTTTAAGCACAAAAACATGTTGTAATATTTAGAGTGAATGCAAATTGCACAGTATTGATTAATATTAGTATTCTAAATAATACTAGCAATGTTCTAAATGGCTTTATTTTTGGAACTATTAACTGTTCAGGTTATATAGCAATAATAGCTGAATGGAGAATACACACACCCCACCCAGGTTGCTTTCATTTACTATAGGCTTTTATTGTAGCACTATTTTATGTCTTTTTTATCTTTAACTGTGCATGAGCTCTCTCCTCTACACCCCCACACATCACATTGACTGTGAACAAGTCTCACATAGGGACCAGATTCTGTACACTGCAGTCAGGGTCATGGTTCCGCAGAGGAGAGAAAAGGCGCCGTCTGTACTTGAGCCGTAGCGTGAACCTTGTGACCTTTGAATCTTGACCTCTTGAAACAGAGGAAGACTGTGTTCCCAGTGGTTCATGACAGGAGGTGCACTGTTAAAAAGTCTTCCCTGTCAATGCACTGAAAGCGTCATTTTGATTTGTGATTTTGATGATATTGAGTTAGGGGACTGTATTTGAAGGTAATGTCTGCAGTACTATATGTTAAGTGAAGAAACTGAGTTGGCAAAAGTAGGGGTAACAGAGAAAGGACAAGTATTTTCTTCAGTTATTCTGCCAGATATCTTCTTCTGTTGTATCTTTGGCAGTAATCAGATGGGAAGAATACACAATGTGATAAAATGCCTGTCAAGTCTTTTTGTTTTATTAATATAAACCGTCCGTCTGTGTAAGGATTAGCACTTTTACTACACTGATGATTGTTTGTGAGGTTTTTTATGTGTGAATTCTTCTCTTAATTGTGTTTTGCATGTCAGACTAAACGAAAACCTGAATATTACTGAAGAGTAGTCATTTTGAAAAACATCATTCAACACAGTCTTCATTTGCCATTGTTTACCGTCTTGACTTTTTTCTGTCCTTTTCTGTCCAGGTGTAGCTGCAGCCGCCCGTCAAAATGGTGGTCCTGTCGCTGAAGATCTGCGTTCGCCATTGTAACGTGGTGAAGACTATGCAGTTTGAACCCTCTACAGCCGTGTATGATGCATGTCGAATCATCAGAGAGAGGGTCCCCGAGGCGCAAACTGGACAGGGTAAGAATCCAATATATTCTAAAATACAGCAATGCGTTAAATATTTGGTGGAAGGAAAATGTAATTGTATAATGCGAATTTACTAGTGTGTTTGATTGCATGTACAGTCTCTGTTCATAGTTTTAATATTGTTGAGGAGTTGTTTGGCACATTACAGTCAGAGGCCATCTTGAAGGGTTATTTAATTTTACAACATTTGCGTCTTCTGTTTCAGCCTCAGATTATGGCCTGTTCTTGTCCGATGAAGACCCCAGGAAAGGCATCTGGCTGGAGTCTGGCAGAACACTGGACTATTACATGCTCCGAAATGGGGTAAATGTCCTAATCTGTTTATCCTCTGCACACAGGGACACACAGATGCACAAATAGACCGTCACTGGACTGTTTATACTGAGCAGTGTGTGGCCACAAGTTAAAAGAGTACACATGCGCACAGGTGGTTATCATGGGAGATTTGATTTTGACCCAGTGAAAAAATCCATTGAACTGAACAGAACACACACTAAATTACAAAATGTATTCTAGTTACCTATGTGTTTTTATGTATATATTTGCAGACTTAACAAACTGTCCAAAGGCAAGTACCAGTAATAAAAATGAGGAGGTTTCGGGAAAGCGTGATTTCAAAGTTAGCCCTGAAACTAACTAGCTATTTACAAGAGAAAATGGTACCAGAATTGTAATTTTGGGTTGTAAGATTAGTGACTGGGTCAGGTTAAATTTAAAAGGGGAGAAAAAAAGAAGAGAAAAAAATCACTATTTTGCTAGGCCAAAACAGTTGAGTTTATACGTTTGCTTCAGTTAGTGATGACCAAAAAGGGGCTATTTATATTATATTATATTATATTATTTTATATTAGTTTCTTCTATCAAGGATTCTTGCTGTGCACCTTCTTGATGTCTAGCGTCAGCCTGTGCTCTGGCTGCCTGTGCCAAAACCCTGTGCCTCCCTGCTATTGTTGTATTAAAGTAGTGTTCCCTCTTCATTTGACTAAAGACATCCTCAGGTGCAGGGCATGACTGTGACTAATTATTTTGAACCAAATCTTTTCATTGTTGATGCTGGGAGAGAGAAGGGAACCATGAGTGGCAGTGTTCTTGGGCATATATATGTATTCACTCTCATTTTAGTCTGTTTTTGTCAGTATTTTCCCAATTTGAAATGTTTCCTCTTTGCCTCTGAGCAGGATATCCTTGAATATAAGAAGAAGCAGAGGCCACAAAAAATCAAAATGTTGGACGGAGCAGTTAAAACTGTAATGGTGGATGACTCTAAGACCGTAGGAGAACTACTTGTGACAATTTGTAGCCGAATAGGTACATGGTTAAAGCTTGTAGGATATGTAATGGCATTGATGTATTTAGGTTTTCTAAATATCTTCTATTGTTGCAGGCATCACAAATTATGAAGAATACTCATTGATCCAGGAAACGGTTGAAGAGAAGAAGGAGGATGGCATGGGCACTCTTAAGAAGGATAGAACTCTGTTGCGTGACGAGAGGAAAATGGAGAAGCTTAAAGCCAAACTTCACACAGATGACGACTGTAGGTTCTTGATAAAACGTTTTATTCATATGCCATATTATTAAGCAATACTGGCCTTCATCATTTACAAATCAAAGTGGCTACATAGATACTGGCAGTGCATTTATAGTTTTAATTATATTTATTCGATATAAATGGCAGATGAATGTGCTAGCATGTATCTGAGCAACTTTGGTTCATTTTCTAAAAAAAGAAAGAAAAGAGAGAGACTAAATCATATTTTAAAAATTTTTGTCTTTGTTTTAGTGAACTGGCTGGACCACAGTAGAACTTTCAGAGAGCAAGGTGTTGATGAGAGTGAAACACTTTTGCTTCGCCGTAAATTCTTCTACTCAGACCAGAATGTTGACTCTCGAGATCCTGTTCAGCTTAATCTCCTCTATGTCCAGGTAGGACACGTTACCAATGCATTAGTCTTCTCTTATGCTTATCACATGACCATGACTAATATTGTTATTCATGCCTTAAATCCCAGGCTCGAGATGACATTCTGAATGGTTCTCATCCCGTATCGTTCGATAAGGCTTGTGAGTTTGGAGGCATTCAGGCCCAAATACAGTTCGGACCTCACATTGAGCACAAACACAAACCTGGATTCCTGGAGTAAGTCAAGTCAGCATACTTCAGTTTGAGCCAGCAGAAAGATAAACAGACATTTTAAGACTTAAAACTGTAAAAACTCCATTTTAATGAAAGCAGAAAGATTTTTCCCTCACAGTCTATATTTTTGTGTTTCTAGCTTGAAGGAATTTTTACCCAAAGAGTACATAAAGCAAAGAGGAGCAGAGAAGAAAATCTTTCAGGTATGGCCTCACTAGTAGTACAATACCCTCAAGAAAAATGTGGTATAAATGCATGCACCATATTTCTTTACACTTAGAACACAAAACTTTTTTTTTTTTTTTTTCAAAAAATAGAAAACGCTCAACACAACATTCATTTCTAAATCTTTTACATGGTTTAGCAAGTTTCTTGAGGACATATTGTGTAGTTTATATTAAAGTTACTTCTTTTTATTTTTTTTTGACAGGAACATAAAAACTGCGGAGAAATGACTGAGATCGAAGCTAAAGTGAAATATGTGAAACTAGCACGCTCCCTGCGTACGTATGGAGTGTCCTTCTTCTTGGTTAAGGTAAATGTTCTTTATTTTGTCAAAAATTACAAAATAAAAGCATCAATTTCCTCCACTGACCACATATATATGCAAGAAAGAATCCATCCTGTGAGCAGTTGTGCGAGTGACGGATCCATATTGTTTATAAGCATATGCAATTTTAGCCAGCCACAGACCCATTTGCTCAGACCTGCTGTATATTCTGTCGCTCCACAATCTGAAGTGCAGACATAAACCGAAGAATAATAAAATATATTGCCATACTCCCTTCTCACAGCAGGATATTCATTACAGGAAAGGCTGCCTTGATGTTATCTTCAGACCTAATGTCTATCCCTCAACATAGTGCAGCCATAATCTCTTATTTTTTTTCATAAATGTTGCTTATTTAGGGCTCACTTGCAACTGTTTTGCATTATGTCTCATTACTGAGGAAAGTAAACCACTGATGTAAAGGCCCCAAGAACTAATCCAAAGCTCCTCTTGAGGCATTACCTGTGGGGGAAGGGGGTTTAATAGGACCTTTGGGAAGTTTTACACACACTCACCTCTGCCCTTGCGTCACAGTCCATCACGTTTGTCCATTCACAACATGTGTTCTTTCTGTGCAAAAGTTAAAACAAAGAAAGAAGTGTGAAATTATATGTTAAGTCAAATCTATGGGCTGTTTGTCTTGATTAAGATACAACAACAGTTAATTAATTTGTAGAAAATTTATTTTCAGAAGAAAACACTACACTGATTGGCGTGTGTGTGAAACTGGAATGATTTCACACAGTTTTTTATTGAGGGCTGTGCTTGAATCTAGTGTCTGTAATGAAACAAAATTTACGAAGACAGAAGGTTAAAGGATCTTTCAAGTGAATAGCTTTCATCAGACTCTTGATTGGCTGTTGCATTTTTGTTTCACATGCAGTGTTTTGACTGAACATACTTTTTATCTCAGGAAAAGATGAAGAGCAAAAACAAGCTGGTGCCTCGACTACTCGGCATTACCAAAGAGTCAGTGATGAGAGTTGATGAAAAGACCAAAGACGTGGTCCAGGAGTGGCCTCTTACAACTGTCAAGAGATGGGCAGCATCACCTAAAAGCTTCACTCTGGTAAAGCACTAAAAAGAACACACCAGTTTCTCTTTGGAAAAACAAATCACTATTGTTGTGAAGCTGTTTATTTTTTCTTCATTTTGAGACCATTGACAATTAGAGCAACCATAACAATGTTGTTGATTCATTGCTAGCTCTCAAAGTTCTTTCTCATAGAGATCAAAATTTAAAGCAATAAATACAGTTACTGATACTTTGTAATGATTATTTGATCGATGTTGTGATTAGCTCATTTCAGAGTGGTGCTGATTTTGTGTGTGCAGGACTTCGGAGAGTATCAGGAAAGCTACTACTCCGTGCAGACCACTGAGGGAGAACAGATCTCTCAACTTATTGCTGGTTACATAGACATTATTCTCAAAAAGGTAAGACTGCTTAAAACGTACAAATGGCTATTCAAGAGTATACATGTTAATGTAATTTGCAAACACTGTGATAACTACAAGTTACTACACATTTATGTTTGTTTCTTTTTGTAGAAGCAAAGTAAAGACCGCTTTGGGTTGGAAGGGGATGAGGAGTCAACCATGTTGGAGGAATCTGTGTCCCCTAAAAAGTATGCTTAAGTGTTTATAATCCTTGGACAAACATGCATCTTGCGTGTCTATTCGTCTAGTAGAGACAGACCTACAGCAAGTATAAAGGGCAAGGAAATTTATCAGGACATGTTCACATGGTACTGTGGAGCATGTTTTTACTTATTATTATTTAGAAAACCAATATCACACAGACCTCCTTTTTCAATTTCCTTTTTGGTATGACCTTGCCCACACATCTGTCTTCTAGAAGCTCATTTCAGCACATGGATGCTTCCTTAGCTGGTTGTTATCCAGAGAGATAATCATTATGTGAGGAAATCTAGTAGCACTGGGCAAGTGAAGGCTCTATCTGAACATTTCCTGATTAAATGAGTATTGGCTCATTTATCCACTGTGGCCTTGTGTGCAACTTTTTTTCTTTTCTCTTCTTTTACTTTTTATTTAGGCTGTGCCTGAAGGCAAGAGTCTTTAATACTGCAAACATGTTGTTAACTAAACTTTGGAAAGACCTATCTATGGAAAGGAAAACAAGGCTAGGATCCCATTAGGGTGTAGAGAGACTTGGTGGCATCCTTCTCTGCACATTTATGCAGCATGCTGCTGTTAATTTTCATCACAACATCATTTATATGATTATTATGTTTCTGCTGGTTTGTATCTACAGGTCCACCATCCTTCAGCAGCAGTTTAACCGTGTGGGTCGAGCGGAGCATGGGTCCGTGGCACTGCCGGGGGTCATCCGCTCTGGCTCCATTGGCACAGAGTCCCTCAGTGTGGGCACCATGCCGTCAGCTCAGCAGCAAATCACTATGGGTCAGATGCACCGAGGTCACATGCCTCCACTGGTATGAAGAGCTCCCACTATGTCCCTCCTAATAATGGCATGTTAGCATTGGGAGTAGCACTCCTATTTCTTACAAATATGTTTCTTATTTATGAATTTGTGTGTCCTTTGCATGCTGTCAATTCTCTCTTGTTAGGTTTATGGTCATTGTAAATTGTTACAAATTATAAGAATCAAGAGGCTTCATAAAAAAATAATTTCTAAAGCAAGTTTTCTAGTTTGAACTGCATTCCTAGATATTTTGTGAAAAGGTTAATAATTATTTTGAGCTGTTGAGTAGTGCATTAAACTATAATTTTCCTCAATTTGTAGAGTTCAGCTCAGCAGGCTCTTATGGGAACCATCAATACCAGTATGCAGGCTGTGCAAAAGGCCCAGATTGATCTGGGAGAAGTGGACAACTTGCCTCCACTTGGACAGGACATGGTATGGAGCAAATTAATTCCCACATTGAATGTATTTTAATGCCTTAGTTGTCATGTACAAATAGGAATTAAAATGTTTTTAAAACCTTTGTGTAGGCCTCAAAAGTGTGGATACAAAACAAGATGGATGAGTCCAAACATGAGATCCACTCTCAGGTGGATGCCATCACTGCAGGAACAGCCTCAGTTGTCAACCTCACAGCAGGTCAGTGCATTTTAAAAACTGTAATTTTACAGGTAGTTTCAGTGGATTTATCCAAATAATGTACTGATCATTGAGTGAAATATAACTGAACTATCTCTTTACAAACATGCTTTTGCTCTGAATGTCTTCTTTATTTTGTGACCAGGTGATCCAACAGACACGGATTACACTGCAGTGGGCTGTGCCATCACCACAATCTCGTCCAACCTGACCGAAATGTCAAAGGGTGTGAAACTGCTGGCTGCTCTAATGGAGGATGAAGTGGGTGGTGGTAACGACCTGATGAAGGCTGCCAGGACACTGGCTGGTGCTGTATCCGATCTGCTAAAGGCTGTGGAGCCCGCTTCTGGAGAGGTCTGTTAGCTTGTTCCTAGACTTTTTTTTCATACATATTTAACATAATGATAGGGATGCAAAATGTTGGAATTGGCAATTCTTAAATACACTGATAAACATGCATATCATAGGTAATGGACAGAAATTTGGAACAATGGCAGATAGCTGCTGAATTAGTGAAATGTTATTTTGTTATGGCTCCACATAATAACACTATATCAGTCACTGGGGTGGAGCTTTGCACTGACAGCCACTGTCTCTTGTTTTTGGCCTTTTTCTGCTGGCTGCATCTGTAACGGTGAGCAGCTGTGGAGTAGGCTGCCATTTTGTTTATTATAAAGTAAAGAAGCTGTTCTATTATTTTGCATGATTACACATTATTATTATTATTATTATTATTATTATTATTATTATTATTATAAACTGTAAATTATAATAATGCAAAGTTAATATAAAAATCCTATTATGAGGACTGATACAAAAAGACTGACATTTTCTTGTTGCTGGACTATTTTGGCATGCAGCCAAGACAAACTGTGCTAACAGCAGCAGGCAGCATTGGTCAGGCCAGCGGAGATCTTCTTCGGCAGATTGGAGAAAATGAGACAGACGAGAGGTTCCAGGTAATACTGACAAAATGTCTTACTTTACTTTTCTATTTAATATTTCTAATTCATGTTTTACTGACTCTTTTTTTATCTTGTTCACCAGGATGTGTTGATGAACCTGGCCAAAGCTGTGGCTAATGCTGCTGCCATGTTGGTGCTTAAAGCTAAGAACGTGGCTCAGGTTGCAGAGGACACTGTGCTTCAGAACAGAGTTATTGCTGCAGCTACACAATGTGCCCTCTCCACCTCTCAGCTGGTCGCATGTGCAAAGGTAGAGCAATAATCATTTTTCAATTCATTTAAGATGAATTACTGCTCTTATTAAATGTTCATTAGTTTCATCTTGTTCTATAAATGTCTGCTTAAGGTAAGTAATTTAAATGTGTGTCATATGGATTGTACAAACAATAATGTTTATAATATTTTCTTAATGTTGGGAAAATGCTCCAAGTTTGTTAATCTCTGTAGCACATTTTATACTTATAAGATTATATACACATGAAATGTAGTGTCACAAGTGTATACATTTGATTTTTCACATAAAAGTGGTAATATGGTTTTGTATCCCCCTTTAAAACCATCCTCCCTGGCTCCCTCTCATGAACTAACTGTGGATTCTTACTGTCATTGTAGGTGGTAAGCCCCACCATCAGTTCCCCAGTTTGCCAGGAGCAGCTTATTGAAGCTGGAAAGTTAGTGGACCGATCAGTGGAGAGCTGTGTCCAAGCCTGTCTCTCAGCCACAGAAGATGGTGAACTCCTCAAACAGGTGCAATACATGTTAGTTCTTTTTGAATTTTGAGAAATAAGTTACTGAGAATGACACAGTTTTCCTGTTCTAAAGGTGAGTGCGGCAGCTAGTGTGGTCAGCCAGGCTCTAGCAGATCTCCTGCAGCATGTGCGTCAGTACACGTCCAGAGGAGAGCCCATTGGCCGATACGACCAGGCTACAGACACCATCATGTCTGTTACAGAGAACATCTTCAGCTCAATGGGAGATGCAGGTAGGTGCAGAGGATGCACAGTTTATTGAATTAGTCCATATAGATGCAAAACAGTATCAAGGATTCATCTTTCATTTATTTACTTTATGTACTTATACAGTGTGAATATTTTGATATTTAATTTATTTCTGATGGTTTCAATAATTATAAAGTAATAAACACAGATCATTTATTATTTTTTAAGAGATTTTTAAAATTTATTTTAAGTCAACTATTATTATTACACAAAGCGTAAGCCATTAAACATTTATCCTGATGTGATTTATCTATAGGTGAAATGGTGCGGCAGGCGCGTGTCTTGGCTCAGGCCACGTCAGATCTGGTCAATGCAATGAGGTCTGATGCAGAGGCTGAGGTGGACGTGGATAACTCAAAGAAGCTGCTGGCTGCTGCTAAACTACTGGCTGATGCAACTGCGCGGATGGTGGAAGCTGCAAAAGTAAATGAGCTGATATTCACACACTTTATTTATAGAAGGTGTTGGATTACAGCTGTTATGCTTCTGGTGCCAAGAGTCTGTTTCAGGAGAAAATTGCTATTATGATGCAGTCCCTGCTCATTCAAACCTGTATTTTATTTTCACTTTTAACCTTTTTTCATACCTTGTAAATGTAAATAAGGTACTTAAGAAATTAAATGGATATAGTATAATATAGAGAGAGATAGAGAGA
The DNA here is from genome assembly GCA_034769755.1 of Odontamblyopus lacepedii. Lineage (NCBI taxonomy): Eukaryota > Metazoa > Chordata > Actinopteri > Gobiiformes > Gobiidae > Odontamblyopus > Odontamblyopus lacepedii. Next base: position 20,383,526 of record CM068349.1, on the reverse strand, counting down.
TAGAATTAAAGTTCAATCAATCCATCTTGGTTACCCAGAACATTGTTTTGGTTAAACATTCCTGCATAAATATTTTTTTGATTTTATAAAATGCACTTTCTTGAAGTGCCATGTCATGTGATATCTTCTGACGCGGTTTAAAGACATGAACATACAGATTACAGCAGCACAAAGCAGGCTGAAATAATTGGTCCAGTTGGATAACATTACAAGTGCCTTTGAACGCAACAATTATGAGGTTAAATTTGAGCCCAGTGACAAAAGCAGATACAAATACCCCGGCATCTGTGTAGCTGTAGCGGAGTTCCCTGTTCATTAACCTAATGGCTCTTTGCTCTATTTGCCCAACACCATGACTGACAGTGGAAAGTGATGTTGGTTTCCACCGTATAAATAAAATGGAGTTTAATTTGGCACACATGTCATCTGCTGCTCACATGTCACTTACATTATGAACTTTTGTTTGGCATTGATTGAATAAGCACAGATAAATGCACATTACATAACACAGTGTTTAGAGGTCTCTGTATTAGCATTGAGTAATGAATAATGATGGTGCATTGTGTTCATTACAGGGGGCAGCAGCCTACCCAGAGAATGAAGACCAACAGCAAAGGTTGAGGGAAGCTGCTGAAGGGCTGCGTGTTGCCACTAATGCTGCTGCACAGAATGCCATCAAGAAAAAACTCATAAACAGGCTTGAGGTTAGTGAAGTTTGAGGAATGTGGAAAATATGTGGTAGTATAACACATCTGTTACAGTATGTTATAGATAAACTATAGGCATGTTAATATAATATGATAACTGAATTTCATTTTTGTTGATTCAAAATCCTCAGAATGCAGCAAAGCAAGCAGCTGCAGCAGCCACACAAACCATCGCTGCTGCTCAGAATGCAGCAGCCTCCAACAAGAACACCGCAGCCCACCAGCAGCTAGTGCAGAGCTGTAAGGTGAGTCAGACATGGAAACATTTAAGTGTAGTAGTTTGTAGTTCATAAATGGATCTGATAATGTCCCTTTTGACTGATGCATAGCAGTTCCCTGCTATAACAACTTTTTCATGTATTTCATTATGCGTTTTTGGTGTCTAGGCTGTTGCAGATCATATCCCACAGCTGGTTCAAGGTGTGCGTGGAAGTCAGGCTAAACCAGAAGACCTCAGTTCTCAACTGGCCCTCATCATTGCCAGTCAAAACTTCCTACAGGTGTGGTGTATATACTCTAACAAGTTTATCAGTCCTTGTTTAATGGGCATAATTTGCATTTATGTATTGCTAACTGCAGAGTGGAATAAATATCTTGGTTTTGTATGTTTCATATTATTTGCTGTATGTATGCATGCATATACATATTGTATTGTTTTTTTTTTTTAAATACACGTTTGATTACTCCTTCTGCTACAGCCTGGAAGTAAAATGGTGACCTCAGCCAAGTCCTCTGTTCCCACCGTGACGGATCAGGCTGCAGCCATGCAACTGGGCCAGTGTGCCAAGAACCTTGCTACCTGCCTAGCAGAACTGAGGACATCTGCACAAAAGGTAAGCTTAGGAAAGTGGTATTGACAGACACAGTTGTGTCCTTGTGGGCAAGACGATGCCCAACTGGACATTTCTAATTAATAATACTGTCAAACTACAGGCCCATGAAGCCTGTGGTCCTATGGAGATCGACTCTGCTCTCGATGCTATTCAGACTCTGCATAGTGAGCTGCAAGATGCCAAAGTGGCGTGCAGTAGTGACCAGCTCAAACCACTTCCTGGTGAATCGGTAAAATATGTTTGGTTCTGTCTCTTGTAGCTCCATCTTTGTATTGATTTACGCTTATTAAAAACTATTTTTATTTCAGTTGGAAAAATGTGCTCAGGATCTGGGCAGCACCTCAAAGTCAGTTGGCTCTTCTATGGCTCAGCTGCTGACCTGTGCAGCTCAAGGAAATGAACATTACACTGGTAAGAATGGCACACTGTAGTGAACCTACATTTTAAAGACATTGCATTACATTATTATCATTATTATCATCTCTTACTCACTTCATACTAGTATATGATGTCAATATGAGTTAATGCTGAACTATCAATTTGTCAAAAAGGCATAGCTGCCAGAGAGACTGCTCAGGCCTTGAAGACTCTTGCACAGGCAGCTCGGGGTGTAGCTGCTTCTACTACAGACCCAAAGGCCGCAGTTGCCATGTTGGATTCTGCACGAGACGTTATGGAGGGTTCAGCACTCCTCATCCAGGAAGCCAAGGAGGCACTCATTTCACCTGGAGATGCAGAGAGTCAGCAGCGCCTAGCTCAGGTCTGGTAAACAACTTGTACATTTTCTAACATGTTTAAATCTATACATTGATAATATATTTTATATATCTGCAGGTAGCCAAAGCTGTTTCACACTCCCTGAACAATTGTGTTAACTGTCTGCCTGGTCAGAAAGATGTAGACATGGCTCTCAAAAGCATTGGCGAAGCTAGCAAGAAGTTGCTGATAGAAACTGTAAGTTACATAAATAATACTAGCATAGTGTTGATGAAATAATAATCAATGAGATATGAATAAATTATGTTGTTTACCCCAGATTCCACCAGCTTCCAAGTCCTTCCAGGAGGCCCAGAGTGAGCTGAACCAGACAGCAGCAGACTTGAACCAGTCGGCTGGGGAGGTGGTGTATGCTTCTAGAGGCTCCAGTGGCCAATTGGCCGAAGCATCCGGAAAATTTAGCCAAGACTTTGACGAATTCTTGGACGCAGGCATTGAGATGGCAGGCCACACTCAGGTAGCTCATTCTACAGAACATTCAGCACATGAAATCTTTAGCATTCTCACACATTCATGTAGTAACAGTGACTTTTTAACTAACTAAAATTTCAGAAAAAAGATGACCAAGTACAAGTGATTGGTAACTTAAAGAATATCTCCATGGCATCTAGCAAGCTGCTTTTGGCTGCTAAAAGTCTGTCTGTGGATCCAGCAGCGGCAAATGCCAAGAACCTATTAGCTGCTGCAGCAAGGTATAAAGTATTATAAAATATTGATACCGTATTTTTAACTACTAGCTACGAAATTTTTGTTTGTTTTACAGAGCAGTCACTGATAGCATTAACCAGTTGATTACACTGTGCACCCAGCAGGCTCCTGGGCAAAAGGAGTGTGACAATGCTTTAAGAGAGTTAGAGGTAAAAAAAAAACAACACGTCACTTAAGAATGAGAAACTGTTGAATGCTGAACTACATAGTACTGTTAGAGCTGCAGAGCATCAGAACCTCTGCATCTCTCTTTCAGGCTGTCAGGGGAATGCTGGACAACCCTAACGAGCCTGTCAGTGACCTGTCCTACTTTGACTGCATTGAAAGTGTCATGGAGAACTCAAAGGTACATAAGGCACTCACTTAGCTGAATATTATAATAAAAGAAAAGCATCTTCAACAGTCTGTTTGTCAGGCTTCACAATTTCTATTTCTAGGTCCTGGGAGAGTCTATGGCGGGTATTTCTCAGAACTGCAAAACTGGAGATGTGCTTTCATTTGGAGATTGTGTAGGATCAGCCTCAAAGGCACTTTGTGGCTTGACTGAAGCGGCGGGACAGGTGAACCTTCAGTCATAGTCACATTCAAAATGTGGAGAACATGCCTATTAATGTTTTGAAATTCCCTAAGGCATCATACCTTGTTGGTGTATCTGATCCCAACAGTCAAGCAGGGCATCAAGGGCTTGTTGACCCTATTCAGTTTGCTAAAGCCAACCAGGCCATTCAGATGGCCTGTCAGAATCTTGTGGACCCAGATAGCAGCCCATCCCAGGTATGTAATAGTTTTCTGGATATACAGTAAATAAAAAGGCAAAAGACATATTTCTTATACTTCTCTTTTGTAGGTGCTCTCAGCTGCTACCATAGTTGCCAAGCACACATCAGCTTTATGTAATGCTTGTCGTTTGGCTTCATCAAAAACGACCAACCCAGTTGCTAAGAGGCACTTTGTCCAGTCAGCCAAGGAGGTGGCCAATAGCACAGCCAACCTGGTCAAAACCATCAAGGTATGGAAATGTGTTCACCAATCGTAGAAGAAAGTTAAACCCTTTGAGCTTTTTAGATTTTTAGATTTTAGAGCAGTTTAGATAGTGGTGCCGATGGTACACCAAGAGAAGATTATGGTGTAAATATAGATTTTGTGAGTCTATGTTCAACTGAGAAATGTAAGTGGAGGATAAATTACTTAAATTCTCTTACAGGCGTCATTGAGTTTTTCAATCGAGACCATGTCACAAATTTGCGTACCAAATTTTGTATATCTATGACAAATAAACCATTATTGCTCCATGCAAATTGTTTAGGGGGCACTACAGAGAACCCATTTTTGTATTTTCTTATGTCAATCAGGGTGTCCATCCATGATTAAATTTTGAGTGAATTCAGCCAAAGTTTTTTACCATTAGAATAACATGGAGAGTTTATGTCATCGCTATGGCAAAAAATAAATATGGCATGAGTGTCATTGACTTTTTGTATCGGGATGCCAAAAATGAATTTTGTGCAGAATTTCTGAAATTTTTGAAAAACTTTTTTTTTCTCCCATATAAAACTTTGCCCCAATCTGTAGGGGGTGCTAATGCTTCCAAATTCATTTTTTTCACATTAAGTATCTTTAGGGTAGAGTGTTTAAGGACTAATTAAAATGTCACTGAAATCGGAGTTTGTTGGTGCAAATGGGAGCATTTTGTAAAAATTTCCAAAATTCTGGAAAATTTTTGTCACTTCACTGCTCAGAGACCGTAAAACGTGTGTGAAAAATTTAGCTAACTTTCAATGTCTCACCTTTTTGAGATAATGTGTACCAAATTTGAGCCCATTCAGGCGAATGCATGAAATCACATTGCTTCATTTAACTTCTCGGACACTAGTAGCATCGATACTAATAGTTCCTTCAACAGCTTCTGGCACTCGGGCCTAATTACAAAGGTTCCAATAGTCTAGTGATTTAAAATTTTCACCAGATTAGGGCTTTTATTTTTGTTTGAATGTTTGTTTGATTGTTTGTTTTTATTGTTGGATTTAGGCTCTGGATGGGGATTTCTCTGAGGAGAACAGAAACAGGTGTCGAGTTGCCACAACTCCACTCATTGAGGCTGTAGAAAATCTGACAACATTTGCGTCCAACCCTGAGTTTGCCAGTGTCCCTGCTAAGATCAGCAGTGAGGTATGAGTTTTATTAATATGTTTTTAAATTAATAACATTATCCATTCACCAATGCATTTTCTCTTTGTAGGGTTCTGCAGCTCAGGAGCCTATCCTCCAATCTGCTCGCTCCATGCTGGACAGCTCCACTCATCTGCTTAAGACTGCACGTTCTCTGGTCATAAACCCTAAAGATCCACCCACCTGGTCTGTTTTGGCCGGACATTCTCGTACTGTTTCTGATTCCATCAAAGGTCTCATTACAGCCATTCGGTTAGTAAATAAACTCTTCCATAATGTTCCTAACCTTACCTCATGTTGTTTTAAATTCTTATTACTTGTACCTGTTGTGAATAAAACAAGGCATCTATTCAAAAGCACAAAATTTGCATGCTTTCACACCACAAAGCTTGTCTCTTGGTCATAGCAAAATGTCCTTGCTTTTAACATTCTTTAAACTTCACAGAAGTTAAGACTGATTTAATTGTTTTGCGTCACCAATGCTAAAGTGTAGTGTATTTGTATAATACTTATGTATTCATTAAATATTCTTTAATAGAATAATGATACTGACTAGACCAGTGGTTCTTAACCTGGGTTTGGTCAAACCCCAGGAGTTCGGTGAGTCAATCTCAGGGATTCGGCAGGGGTCAAGACACACATCTCATATGATTCGTGATGACACGCCCTGTTTGGCCGTTATTGGCTGCAGGACATTTTGTGCACACAATAGTCTTGTGACTGTCATGATGGTGTCGTGTAATTTCTTTCTTAATATTTTCTCTTCATACTAACTACACCGAGCAAAAAAGAAAGTGGTCGGATGAATATGGATTCACATGTGTGCACCAATAAAATATATATACCTATGTTTTGAATTTGAAAAAAAATTGGGTTCGGTGAATGCGCATATGAAACTAGTGGGGTTCAGTACCTCCAACAAGGTTAAGAACCACTGGATTAGACACTAGTTATTCTGAAAAAGGCAATGCTGAAAGCTGAAAATGTGTGTAGCTGCTGTATAAAGCTGTGCTGATACATCATGCCAGGTTTTTGATGTTGCCTGGCAACCATGCGGACCACGTTCCTACATCACTGCCAAATCTATGTCCATTTTTTATTTATCTATGATTTACTCCCATGTACAGATCTGGTTTAAAAACAGATCTCTTTGTCATATTTTTGACTTTATAGTAGACTTATCTAGCCTTCTAAATGTATGATTGCTGTATTTTGCAGGCTTCATATCACATTTTGGCCAGGTGTCTGTGAGGACCAAATGTGTTCAGTTTTAAGGTTTATATGAGGAACATCTATACGTTGGTATTCTCACATACCTGGCTTAGCATCTTTTTTCACTTGTTACAGCCATTTCTTTGACAGCAAAGTGGCAGCCTGCCCAGGATATTTAACATTATTGAACAATATGTCTCAATAAATTAAGTGGCACTCCTTTAAATAGCAACAGGGTTTTTGGGTTTTTGTACAGTGCAACTTTGAAATGAGTATGTAACTAACATCAAATTCAGCCTTTCTAATTCATCCCCAGAACCTTTTAGAGGCTTTAAAGCCAATTTGTCTGCACAGCATGATGTGTTTGCTGAGCTAAACCTTGCACTCCATTTCAGCTGATTTGAAATGAGCAACAATCTGGAGAAGGGTCAAATAAGGAAAACCATGCCTAGAGCTCATCTGCCGCTAACTGTCAACTTTTACTTTTCTTTCTTTCAGTACTTTTAAATTTCATTTTTCCTATAGATCATTCTTCTGTCCTAATGGTTTTCGCCTCTTCCTATTTTCCATTTATTCTCAGGGACAAGGCCCCCGGCCAACGAGAGTGTGACTCTTCAATAGATAACATCAACAAATGTATCCGGGACATTGAGCAGGCCTCTCTGGCAGCAGTCAGCCAGAACCTACCCAGCAGGGACGACATCTCACTGGAGGTAAGGAGCCGTCACTCTGACTATGCATCCAATATCTTTCAGCATACTTTTGTTGTTTTTATGCGTTTATGTTTAAAAGGTTTTTAACATTTATAAAACTAATAAACATTAAGTTTCATGTATTTATCTTCGTGTTAATATGTACTTGTGATTATGTATAATCAGTGTGGATGAGGGAACACATAGATGTGTGTTACATCCAGCCTGGATGTCATAATGTAAAGTTTTGGTCAAGTTTGTATTTTTTATAGTTCACATGTGATACATAATGTCTCAGTTTAACATGGAGTTGCCTTTATTTTTTATTGGATAACTGTATTATTTGGATTAAAATGTTTAAATTGCTTAAGTAAGTACTTTTCAAAGTAATAATTTGCAACCCTTCCCACACTAGTTATAATAATACAAAATTGACTTTCTCTTGCTCAGAGCAAATGCTTGCCTTTGTAACTTTCTCCCTTTTTTTGTAGCAAATTTCCACTTTGATTTTACCTTTGTATAACAGTAAAGGCTAAATGGATTTTTGTCTGCTTCTTTCCCCAGGCACTTCAAGAGCAGCTCACATCCACCGTGCAGGAAATTGGCCACTTAATTGACCCCGTTTCCACAGCCGCCAAAGGCGAAGCTTCTCAACTAGGACACAAGGTAGATATAGAGCATCTATTTACCTTAATGTTGTGACTGCATAACAAAATGGAACTGTACAGGTTGCATGATGTTTGGATTATTGGATTACAAGTATAAGACATTGTATTTCATAACTATATTGTAACAATTTTTATTATACTGATTTGTTATTTTTTTAAGGGCATTTCTATTGAATTCAGCATTAACATATTAGTATAAATAAATAAAATACAAATACTTGATATAAACACAGTTGTGTATCTGGTGTTTCAGGTGACCCAGTTGGCTGGCTACTTTGACCCCCTCATAGCTGCTTGTGTAGGGCTAGCCTCTAAGCTTAAAGACCACCAACAGCAGATGACCTTTCTGGATCAAACTAAGACTCTGGCCGAGTCTGCTCTTCAGATGCTCTATGCTGCAAAAGAGGGAGGAGGAAACCCAAAGGTGAGGCCTAAACTGGAGACAGTGAAATGACACCTATACCGTAGAACTAACCATAAGACCTTAACTTTGACTTTCAGGCTATACACACCCATGATGCAATAGCAGAGGCAGCACAACTCATGAAGGAGGCCGTTGATGACATTATGGTGACACTGAATGAGGCAGCCAGTGAAGTGGGTTTGGTAGGAGGAATGGTGGACTCTATTGCAGATGCAATGGCCAAAGTGAGTGTTACATGTTGTCATGTCATCATATGCAACAAAATAGTAATTCTTGCATCAGCCACTTCACATTTATGTATTTATGTTTTTGATTTAGTAAAGAATAATGAAGCCTCCTTATTATCACAGACTAAATGTCATCATTTCAACCTGTGCTTCCTCACCAGCTTGATGAAGGTACTCCTCCTGAACCTGAAGGCTCTTTTGTGGATTATCAGACCAACTCAGTGAAATATTCCAAAGCAATAGCTGTTACAGCTCAGGAAATGGTATGCCATAGCAGCATGTATCACCAGTCTTCAAAAATTATGAACCTAACTGTACTTTGTACATCAAACAGATGACAAAATCTGTGACTAGTCCAGATGATTTGGGAGCCCTGGCTTCTCAAGTGACAGTGGACTACAGTCAGCTGGCTGTGCAAGGCCGCCTAGCTGCTTATACAGCAGAGCCAGAGGAGGTGAGGGGTCAAATGATTAAACAAAGGAAATGAAGTAGTTTGTATTTTTTGCACTTCAAAAAAAAAAAAAGATTATGTGCTGACAGTGTGTTGTTTTTTGTGGTAGATTGGCTTTCAGATTAAGACTCGTGTTCAGGATTTGGGACATGGCTGCATCTATCTAGTCCAGAAAGCAGGAGCCTTACAGATCACTCCATCAGATGGTTTCACCAAGCGAGAACTTATAGAATGTGCTCGAGCAGTCACAGAAAAGGTAGGTTTAATTGCTGTGTAGTGTATTAAGAGCCAGGAGGAAATTTCCATACAATTATTTATCTATATTATACTGTACAGTTGTTTTAGACAGTTTATTTTTCATTTAAATGGTCAATTCCTATATTCATTTGACTGTAGATCTAATTTCATTGATCATTTACTAAGTAAACCACATGCATTCTATTAAATTGCAAAGCTCTATAATGTTCACTTTTAGCATTATAAATGGCTTATGTCATCTTTGAAGTTGTCCTAACGAGTGCCTGCTACACTATCAGGTATCACTGGTACTCTCAGCCCTTCAGGCAGGAAATAAGGGCACACAGGCCTGCATCACTGCAGCCAGTGCTGTGTCTGGGATTATTGCTGACCTGGACACTACCATCATGTTTGCATCTGCAGGGACACTCAATGCAGAGAATGAGGAGTCCTTTGCTGATCACAGGTGAGTATTAATTGTGGATGTGGGGTGAAGAACTGTCAGCTTGCATATATGTGAGAAGTCACATTACATGTAACTTTGATAATGATTTATTTTTCTTTCCTTCCAGGGAAAACATTTTGAAGACAGCTAAAGCTCTTGTTGAGGACACAAAGATGCTAGTGTCTGGTGCTGCCTCCGGACAGGACAAGTTGGCACAAGCTGCCCAGTCATCAGCCAAAACCATTACACAGCTCACCGATGTGGTTAAACTGGGAGCAGCAAGCATTGGTTCAGATGACCCAGAGACACAGGTCTTTAGCATTCAAGTAAACAAGTTATACCCATAGAGGCTTTATTGAATTGTAGTTTTATATGCATAATGGAAGTTTTAGTTGTTAGGTTTTATAATGATGTTTTATGTGTCCCCTTCCCAGGTTGTTCTGATAAATGCTGTCAAAGATGTTGCAAAGGCTCTGGCTGAGCTCATTAGTGCCACCAAGTGTGCTGCTGGCAAAGCAGCAGATGATCCATCTATGTATCAGCTCAAGAGTGCAGCTAAGGTGAGCCATGACATTATCACTGTATCATCTTTTAGAGCTTCCGCTCAGAACTTTCTGTTTAGAACATTCGATATCAACGGCGGCACGGTGGCTGAGTGGCAACACTCAGGCCTCACAGCAAGAAGGTTGCGGGTTCGATCCCCGGGTCGCCCGGGCCTTTCTGTGTGGAGTTTGCATGTTCTCCCCGTGTCTGGATGGGTACTCCGGTTTCCCCCATGAACCCAAAACATGCCCGGAGCCCTATGAACTAACATCAAGGACCATGTTGTCCACCCTCCTGTGGGCTCACCACCTGCAGAGGGGTTCATAGGGGGGGTCAGGTGCTATGAGTATTGGGCAGCACGCTGCCCCCGCGACCCAGCCGGATGAAGCGGGAGAAGATGGATGGATGGATGGACATTCGATATCAAGACAATTGAATTTCCATTTTGTCTTTCAAGCAAACATAAATCCATGTGTCAGGTTCAAATAACATGGAACAATTGTATATTTTGTACTTGTAGCCTGTGCACATTTCTTTACAGTTTAATATTACTTTTATATTCTTGTCTAATGTCTTTTAAGGTGATGGTAACTAATGTGACATCGCTGCTGAAAACAGTGAAGGCTGTAGAAGATGAGGCTACACGTGGTACCAGGGCACTGGAGGCCACCATAGAGTGTATCAAACAAGAACTGGGGGTGAGGAGTTCAGGTCATAAATGACTCCTGATATTAACTCTTTTTTAAATCACAATACCAGTACCACAATACCAAATTAATCATTGTAGCTTTGCGCATTTTTGTGCATGTTTTTTTTAATTATTTTTTTATGTGCTTAGGTATTTCAGTCCAAAGAAGCGCCTAACAAGACGACCTCTCCTGAAGAATTCATCCGTATGACTAAGGGCATTACCATGGCAACCGCTAAAGCTGTGGCTGCTGGGAACTCTGGTCGCCAGGAGGACATCATCCACACTGCTAACCTCAGCCGCAAGGCCATCTCAGACATGCTCACCACTTGCAAGGTTCTAAACTTTGTGTGTGTGTGTGTGTATGTGTGTGCGTGTGTGTGTGTGTGTGTGTGTGTGTGTGTATATATATATATATATACCGTATATTTTTGTTTCCTCTAGAAGTTTGTCTCTTGTTTTCTAAAAATTCTAATTATATTTACAGCAAGCAGCCTATAGCCCAGATGTCAGCGAGGATGTAAAGAGAAGAGCATTAACATTTGGAACAGAGTGCACAACAGGATACATTGAACTGTTAGAACAGGTTCTATTGGTAAGATGGAAAAAAAAAGTTCTTTAACAAAACTTTGCTTTTCCCTCTTTTTGGGGTTAAATATTTTATCTTTGTCTTAAAAATTTTTATAGGTGCTGCTGAAGCCCACAGGAGATCAAAAACAACAGCTGGCAGTTTGCTCCAAAAGGGTTGCAGGTGCCGTTACAGAACTTATCCAAGCAGCAGAGGCCATGAAAGGTTAGACTTCATTCAACTGTTTTTGTTTTTTTGTACATTTGTTCAGCAGGATCTAGTGACAACTTTTATGATCCCTCCAATCTGCATTCTTTTAATAAAATGTGAATATGGAATTAAGTATACTGTGTTAGTAATCTGTAGTTGCTGAAAGTGCTTGGGTTGACTTATTGTATGTACACTGGGCAATCAGTTCAATTTTGTCTGCCAAATCAGGTAATATTTTTGTCCTCCTTTTTTGCCACAGATGGGGGTAAGTGATTTGCAAATGTCAATTATAAATCACGTTTTGAAATCTGCTGCTGTCATTTGTCATTCCAAGCACAACATTTCATCTACACATTGTATCTCCATTCCTCTTGCTTTGTTTCATCTGCCACTTGATAAACAGCAATTGTCTCTTTTGCAGTGAATTGCAGTGTACTCTCTAGTTATGCATGGGTTTTTATTAATTTTTGGCACTTGTGTGAGATTCATGTTCTTGTTGAGCATGATACATTGGTGTGTTTTTATGCTTGGTGATGGTGTTACATGTAACTAAATCTGTTTTCATTCATTCAGGCTCAGAGTGGGTGGACCCTGAGGATCCAACAGTGATTGCAGAAACTGAATTGCTTGGAGCAGCAGCATCCATTGAAGCTGCAGCTAAGAAGCTCGAGCAGCTCAAACCCAGAGCTAAGCCAAAGGTATGTGATACTTTCATGAATGTTACAGAGTAGTGGACAACAGCCAGAATAATGTAGCTTTTCCCTTTGTGGGCCCTCTGATACTGTACTTACTAAGTGTTTGCTGGAGACTTCGCAGAAAGAGAGAGTGCTTTGTCTCATGTGTTTTCCCCTTTGTTCAGACACATTCCCATCAGCCCTAGCCCCTGTGTTTGATACATTAATCCAAACTCCACCCCTCCCTCCCCTCCTGCCCCCACCACCGGAGGCCTTCTCTGCAGGGCTCTGTCTGATATGTTTGATATATTAGGTTGTTAATCAGTCCCAACTATATATCAAACATATTCCTACAGTGTCCTGCTCTGTCTACAGACGTTTGCTCTGTGTATGTTTGTTTGTGCAATTGTGTTTAGTATTTACAAAAATGCATAGATAAATTAAACAATATATTTGATGACAAAACAAGACCATAATTTAGTAGTTATCCATTTTAAATTGCTATCCTGCAAACTGAGCGTTTTCATCTGGTCTGACAATCTGCTTTTTCTCTTTTAGCAAGCAGATGAGACTCTAAACTTTGAGGAGCAGATTCTGGAGGCAGCTAAGTCCATTGCTGCAGCCACAAGTGCCCTGGTCAAATCTGCCTCGGCCGCCCAGAGAGAGCTGGTGGCACAGGGCAAAGTGGGCTCCATCCCCGCCAATGCTGTGGATGACGGGCAGTGGTCCCAAGGACTGATTTCTGCTGTAAGTGTCCATTTGACTTTTCACATGGCATACTTTGGCTTGAAGTCACACACTAATGTTTCCCGATAGGCACGCATGGTGGCAGCAGCAACAAGCAACCTGTGTGAAGCTGCTAATGCTTCAGTGCAAGGCCATGCCAGTGAAGAGAAGCTCATCTCCTCAGCCAAACAGGTGGCTGCCTCGACCGCCCAGCTTCTGGTGGCCTGTAAGGTGAAAGCAGACCAGGACTCTGAGGCCATGAGAAGATTACAGGTTTGACCATCTAGATGCATTTCAAAGTTTCTTATGGAATCTCATGCCATTTCAGTTCTAAAACATTTCTCCTACCCTCAGATTGCTGGGAATGCAGTTAAAAAGGCGTCAGACAACTTGGTCAGAGCAGCCCAGAAAGCTGCTTTTGACAAGGCAGATGAAGACAATGTGGTAGTAAAGACAAAGTTTGTGGGTGGAATAGCACAGGTAATGTTTTTTTTCTGTATGTCGCGCTTTAAAAAGCTTAAGAGAGAAAAGATGGTTGTTTATTATTTCCCTTATTAAAAAGTGATGTCATGTCTTTTTTTTTTTACATAAATATATCCCAACTTAAAAAAATAAATAAATAAACCTGCTTAAACAACAACAGCAGATTGGTTTCCATTTCAGTGGATTTCAATTAACACACCAAGTCCAATTTAAAAAAAAATAAAATAAATGTAGACAATTTGAAAATATTTACTCAAGAATTAACAGCAATTTTGTGTGCACAGCTCTACTTGAGTGCACAAGCTCATTATTGTAGAACATGGACTTTTACAGACACATTGTTTGACATATTTTACATTGACTGAATAATATTGTTCCTTCAGATTATTGCTGCCCAGGAAGAGATGTTACGAAAGGAAAGGGAGCTTGAAGAGGCCAGAAAGAAGCTTGCCCAGATCCGACAGCAACAGTACAAGTTCCTGCCCAGTGAACTACGGGAGGATGCAGACTAAACCCTAGAGCATGTGCCTGGCCCAACTGAAGAAGCACATCTGCGACTGTGTGGGTCTTTTTCCCTGCTCATCCACAGCCGAATACTAAAAAAAACTTATATTTCAGAGCAGATTGAGCCCCATGAGATGACTACTTACAAAGACTTATATTCAACCCAAATATGATGATTGTGACAGGAAGAACTGTTTTCAACGTGTATAGCAAAACTACTTTATGACTGATGCAATCTCAACCAGAATGTGACAGGCCTGGGACAGACACTACAACACCTGTGCCCACAAGTTTGTCCCTGAGCCACACCCTTAACTGTTGCAGCTGAATTTTGTACCCTATCTGAAAATGAAGAAGTGATTGTAATACGAATGTCATGCAAGTCGTTTAACTGCATCATAAACTCTTGCTTGGTACTGTTACAGAATGAATGCCGGCCATTATGCTTATGTCATCATACTCACTCAGTTTAGCACCTTAATTCCAGTTACTTTTTTCGTAACCCTGGTATAAAAAAAACAACCTTTTTATATCTGTGTTACTTGAACCAGTGTGCAGAATCTGCTGGGCAAATGGTGATATTAAATCGATTGTTTTTACTTTACCTCCTGATAACATTGAGCTTTGTTTGTCTTATGACTGTGCGACTGTTTTGTTTTTCAACTAAGTCCTTAATAATAATTTCTGTGTTTTATGTTTTCAAATTATTAAGGGTTTCTGCATGAGACGCCATAACTACTATTTGAAGGAATATTTATTTCACTTGAGTTTTTTTAACAAAGCTGCAAACATTGTGTATTTAGCACAATTTTTACATTATGCATAGACCTATCAAATGTTCTTTCACTTCAAGATGAGGCATTTACGTGGTACTAACAGAATGTGATGCAATAACGTAAATAGTGCATAAGGGGGCGACATTGTTTACCTAATGCATGGACCTGCATGGAATGACTGGTAGTTTCAAGGGAAATGCAAGGACAAAAATATTAAGAACTTTTGCACCGGTTTCGCTATCACACTGTTCTACTATTGTTTTTACATTTCCTAATGATGCACGTGTCTGTCTAGTTACTTTAAGGTTAAAGCAATACTCTACAAAATTCATTTAAGCTTAAATACTTTAAAATGTAAGGATATAGAGCATAAATTATAGCAATAATTATACTTTAATAAATACAGTGTTTTGTTTCAAAATTACTTCATTGCAAGACTATCTGTACAGAGTCATTGCTGATGTCAGGAGTACACCACATGATTTCTAAAACTGCAACTGCATTTCAGTGCAATAGATACAAATCTTTTGTTTACACTTCACTGTAGGTATGTTTTGTCAATTTTGTCTTACATTTTTGGCAAACTTAAACATTATAAATACTATATGATAAAGTAGGTCCTGCAGTGAAAATTGTGCATGACTTTTCAGATCAAAACTACATCTTAATCAAGAACACACTCAATTCGGCCCTTAACAAACCATCCTATACAGACTAGTGGCTATTACATTTGTGTGTAATATATTGTATGTGTCAAGGGGGTGTAGTCTGTAGTGTTGTTCTTATTAGTGCCTTAGTCTTTAGTCCATACTGTGTCTGGTCAACTTGATTGATGGGTTCACCTCATCTCCGTCTCAAAAAGGCACAAGAAGAAATCTGTTCAAATGGACGCCTGATTTCTAGTCCCTTTTTGTTTCCCTAAGTGCTTAATGCCTCTAGTTTTTCCCTTGTTTTTTGTTTTTTGTGGGAATTATAGAGGTGTGCCAGTAACAAAATGTGTTTTCTAAAATACGATCTCTATGGATACGTATGTGGATATTATATAAAACACAGTTTTGTACTGCATTCCATTGGCATGCACCACCGTGTCTCTGCACTTAGTGACAGACTGGGGATTCTGTCACCTGCTTAATCAAGTCAATGTAAAAATAAGGTCAATTTCTGGATGGGCTTTTCCTGTTCTTAAGCCTTTAGGAAAAATAGATGTGATGAGAACATTTCAGTAAATGTATGTAACCATGAATGTTGTGGTACATTTTTGGGAGTAATTGAAGTGTTCTGTACTCTTAATGGATACATCATACAGGTATGAAGTACGACAATTAAGTGAGATGTTTAGCTTAAAATTATATTTATCTGGCCTGTGTAAAACTATTTTTTGTATTTGCTGAAAATAAAGCATTTCATTGTAACATTGTTTATCTACGTTTTTTATGCATTTTCATCTGAATATGCACTGGCATGGCATGAATAAGCCACCTTCAGGTTATTTCCTTAATACGTGCATTTTCAGTGCACTCTGACATTCTATAACATTCATATATGCAACATAACTCAGATCTGCATTTATCAAGCAGTGCTAGTGGTGCACAGACCCTGACTTGAGACTATTACACACTAGAATTGTATTATAAAACATAATTGTAAATAAATAATAAAGCACTGAACAAGCTTAGAACCATTGGGTTTGGTCATTTTCAAAGAACCTGTGTTTACATATCCCTTCAATTTATTGATTTCTTTGGTTGAAAGGTGTGAATCTGAAAATGAGGTTTGGGTTTCTTCGCATCTCCATCAGTTAACTGACAGGACAAGATGGTATTCCTTAGTCAGCATTAAACCTGATGCTACAGTGAGTTGAGGCTCAAACTGAGACCTGTTCTAAATTTGTCAGGCTCTAAAACTCGAAGAGGCAATGTCAATTACAGAGGCACAGCTGTTCCTAGCTCCGTCCTCAACCCTCCCGACCACTCAACTGCTCACATTTTAGTTTAAATTTAGTGCCCATGTCACTGTGGAAACATATTCAAACCTACATTACAGTTCAGTGTGACTTATAAAGGAGGAGGAGGCAGATATGGCATAAAGAGTAGGAGCATTGAACTTAATGGAAATTAGCAGCTGATAGGAAGACAACCGATCCATTATTTTACGACCTAAATCTAATAATATTGAAAGTCAAAGCAGATAGAGTTACTGATGACTACTGCAGACTACATACCAACAGCAGAGACCTCTCTGCTACTCTGTCAGTTGTTCCATGGCTTAGGCGTTACTTTCAATGGCACCTTTTGGTTGTCTTTGTCAGGATCACAGTTGAAAGATTACATATACGCCATAATATTTACCTACATGTAGGCATACATTCTACTTAATTACAAAAAATACATTTACTAAAAAAAAAGATTCATTTGATGAAGATTAGTAAAGCATTAAAAATTTGCAGAAATTACATAAACCACAGAATTTTAATTTCCTGAGTTTAAAGAGTATAAAGTAAACAGGCAACAAATGCAATAAGATGGAATTAATAAGCTCGATCTTAAAAGATACGATGCTGCTAAGACTTACTAAGTCTTACTTTGCTACATAAGGTTGGTCTAATTAATTCTACAACAGTAAAATATGTTACTGTTTGTTGAAATGGCACCATTAATAGGATCACAGTGTGGATGGTGTGTTGGGCTAGCTGCTAAACAAAATGCATGCAGGACGACACCTCCATAGCAGCTGAGAGTTTTAAAAAGCCCCAAGGAAGACAGACCACCTCAGTGAGAATGAACACGGCTAAAAACTACTAAAGAGATGAAAGCATTGTGGTATTAAATCCATCAATGAGCATGTGCCCAATCCTTAATGTGCTCTATTCTTCAGCTGTTCAGGAAAGAAGCATTAACACTGTGACTCTGTGTAAACACCAATGGTGCATCTGCATAAGACAACTGATGAGAAAGCAAATTAACACCGTTGTCTTATTCTTTTTCATCATCAACGAAGAAAGAACTAGGGTGTGTGGCTTTACAAGACTGAGTCAAGCAGGTGTCCTCTGGGTGACTTTAAAAAATATGCGGTTAATAATACACCGAGAAAATCAAGTGAGCATATACACAACACAAAATAGCCATGGTGATAGCTTTCAATTACAGCTTTCAAGTGTAATTGAGTTTTTTTGTTTGTTTGTTTGTTTTTTGTTTTTTTACATTTTGGAAGAATTTGAGTGTGAAAACAACAGAAAGACAATTGATTCCCTTATTGTGATTGTATGAAACAGCAACGTGTTGATCAATTCTTCCCCTGCTCTGAGCTCACACTGTGTGACAGCTGCTCTGCCAATAGCCGACCAGAGGCTCAGAAGGGGGCTGTGAAATGCCAAAGCTTCTGTATCTTTTAGTCAATGTCTTGTGCACTGTGTTGCATATCCATATTGTCACACCTTATTCTGGAAGAACTCTTACAAGCTTGATGATAAACTTTTACACAAGCAGAGCCTGTCTGGATTATTGAACAATGTTTTGAATGAGCTGCTGAAATGATCACTGCCAGACATAAGCTGCAGAAGATAACATGACACCCCTCATGGACACAAAATCTTTCACAGGGGCTTATCCAATCGGATATATTTGCTTTGTCTGAATAGCAACATCACATTGACAGTTCTCTTGGATACTGATTTTGTCTCTTTTTATATTCACCTTTTGCTCAAATAGACAGTTTTTACATGGCATTGTTGTCATTACAAGGTTCTGTACAACCTCCTGTGAGAGGACTTTACACCTCTGAATTCTCACACTTTGCTTCCAGCCTGTCACTTGGAGGGTGCTAGAAAAAGGATAAGACGTCTTGGTGTGAGGGAGGAGTGACCTCCTGACGCCCATATCCCATCTATAGTAATAGAAGTTGTCAAATGTCTTGAGACAGCGAATCACTGTCAAGAACCAGAAAAAAGTCAGGCCCGCCTTGGCAAACAGCTGCGCTTGTGTCCAAAAAAGTATTGGGTATCCAGTAACTCGCCAGCCAAAAGGCATATTTGACCCACTACAACCCAAGCAAGCTCGCACTCCAGCTTGGCGTCCGGTAGGGTTCAGGCGCTCCGATCCTTTGAATCAGTTTCTTTTGTTTTTGGTTTGTGGAACCACCGACACTAAGCAGCCATGGATGCCATCAAGAAGAAGATGCAGATGCTCAAGCTCGACAAGGAAAATGCCTTGGACAGAGCTGAGCAGGCTGAGTCAGACAAGAAAGCCGCCGAAGACAGAAGCAAACAGGTAGGCTCGAACTTTACGCACGGTGCCAAACTGTATCCTTGCTGCCGCGCATCACTTAGTTTATATGTGCATTTTAACATGAAAACATGACATAATAGAACTGTTTACACAATTTATATATTGGCCTTCCGTATATTTGGCTCTTCGCTAAATAAGCTACATGTAAATGACGATAAAATTGATGATTGAATTGAGGATTTCAGCCCAAGACTCATAGCCTATATAGGCTATTGATGTAGACCTACATATGGAATCAACTTATTTGAATATAATTATCCGTATTATGTAATGTTATTAGCCGATATGCATCTGTTAGCCTATCAGTGCCGTTTTTCTTACCCAATTGTGTGCTAATATTATGTTTATTTGTTGCCTAGCTTGAGGATGACCTGGTGGCACTTCAGAAGAAGCTGAAGGCAACTGAGGATGAGTTGGACAAATACTCTGAGGCTCTGAAGGATGCCCAGGAGAAACTGGAGCTCGCTGAGAAGAAAGCCACAGATGTGAGTTGAAGAGAGGTGCAGGCAGAAAAACAAATCCAAAAGTTACCACTGAACACACTCCCCAAACTAGAGTAGCATAAGGCACCAATTGTCATGTGGCTATTAAGTAGAAAGGGCCCTGAGGATGTACAAAATACGCACAGGTTGCCTAAATTTAGTCTGTGCTGTATTTGGTAGGGTCACAGTATTGGCCTTCAAGAACATTCCACAAGCGTCTAAGTGAAGCAAGTGTTGAGTTTCAGCGTCGTATTTTACAAGCATATTTGATTCACGATAGATTTGTAGCCGCAGTTGGTTTAAATGTGGCTCTCTGAAGTTGACGTCAAAGCGCAACTGAGATAAGATATCAAGTTAGGTACTCTTGAGTCATCGCCCTCAGGCCTACTGTACATAATACATAAGCCTCTATTATTATTCAATCGATCTTTAATTTCATTTAAAAACATATTATTATTATTATTATTATTATTATTATTATTATTATTATTATTATTATTATTATTATTATTATTATTATTATTAAATATAGTGGTTCTTGATTGATGATTTTCGAGACTGTGATTTTGATTGGGTGCGCCCAATTTACCAACAGGGATGCCGGAGATGCCCGTAAAATCACCTGAATAAAATAGGCTTTTCAAAGACCACATCAATTATAAAAACAGACCAATACAAAACAATATCTGCGCGTTTTCTATGTTTATTTGTTGGTTCGGTAAATGGTTTTATTTTGAGAGGAATCGGTTACTTCCGGGTTTATGGCACGTTCCAATCCTCATCAAGCCTTGATTAAGCGGGTGGGGGCAGGGATCAAAGGCGCTGCATCTCCAGTGTGTTCGTCCACGTAGAGTCCACGTTGAGTCAAAAACTAGCATAGCCGCCCCAAAAATAGTAAAAATGGCCGGTGGGAGCTCACTAGAAGCTGTAAAGAAGAAAATCAAGTCGTTACAGGACCAGGCCGATGCGGCGGAGGAACGAGCATCTTCACTACAACGGGAACTAAATGCGGAGAGGAGCGCTAGGGAAGCAGTAAGCCACGGCTAATGATTTAAGGCAATTAGTTTGAAGCCGGCCGACAGCGTTAGGCGTAAATCTGGTCAAAAAGCGTGGCGCCAAGGCCTGCTTAGCTATGCTTTGTACTCGCGTATAACCAGGTAGCAGGTAGACTTGAAATGATCCAATTGCAGGATGGGCGGACATAAAGCGCCACCACCCTGAGCATCTAAAATAAACAAACAGACCTTCAGAAACGGCACGCTAACCAGCAACGGTGCCCATCCCAGACAGCATCCCTTGCGCTGCATAAATGTAAACTACAAGAATGTAGCACTGCATAGCATTGTTCTAAGTAACAATTGTCCCCTTATGTGATTACGGGGTGGATAGAGCACAGGATTTGTCAGACTCGCAGGACGTAACAGATGCTCACGTTCATATTTGAAAAGCTAAGAGGCCAAAGTCATAACTAGATTGGGAGGCACCTGCCCAGCCCAGTGCAGTGCCTCCATGTCAGAACCACAATCTCTTTCATCTAATGTATTTTTTGATTATGTTCACTTAGGCTGAGGGTGATGTAGCTTCCCTGAACAGACGTATCCAGCTGGTTGAGGAGGAGTTGGACCGTGCTCAGGAGCGTCTGGCCACAGCCCTGACCAAGCTGGAGGAGGCTGAGAAGGCTGCTGATGAGAGCGAGAGGTTGGTATCCAAAATCCAGAATGTGCACTCACTCAGGCAGTACTATACAGCAAACATTATTTTAATATGATATAAACATATTCAGTGAAGTGTGAAAAATGCACATCTGTAACTGAGACAATCTCTGTCACAGAGGCATGAAGGTTATTGAGAACAGGGCGATGAAGGATGAGGAGAAGATGGAGCTGCAGGAGATCCAGTTGAAGGAAGCCAAACACATTGCTGAGGAGGCTGACCGCAAATATGAGGAGGTGAGTTTTGTTAGCTGTCCAGAGCTTCCAGCTTTTGAAGTCTATATTCTATTTTCCCCACCAGAGCAGCAGCTGTTGTGTATTGTTACTGCACTGAGTTTGTCTGTATCTTTACTTCAGGTGGCCCGTAAGCTGGTGATCATTGAGAGCGACTTGGAACGTACAGAGGAGCGTGCTGAGCTGTCTGAGGGGTAAAATTGTCAGGTTTTTGGATTTTTGCATTAAATGGAACAAGAAAAGAAGGTTTATCTTAATACTGTTGTGTATGAATCTTACAGCAAGTGCTCAGAGCTTGAGGAGGAGCTGAAGACTGTTCAGAACAACCTGAAGTCTCTGGAGGCTCAAGCTGAGAAGGTATGTTATGAAATATAATGGTCTTGTCAGGTGGGATTTTGAAAGTTTATGAGCATCTCTAATCATTTTCTTGTGGCTTTCTACTACAGTACTCACAGAAGGAGGACAAGTACGAGGAGGAGATCAAGGTCCTGACAGACAAGCTGAAGGAGGTGAGCATGCTACATGTTTTAACCAAGCAATCTTTGGACTAACGTTATGAGTCATACAGTATTTACTCATATTTTCTTGTCTTTCTGAAATCAGGCTGAGACCCGTGCTGAGTTCGCTGAGAGATCGGTCGCCAAGCTTGAGAAGACCATTGATGATCTGGAGGGTATAAATCCTTTACACTTTTATCTTTGGTTTATTTTTTTACAAATTTGCAGCAATCGAGTATTAGTTCTTATATAAAGTAACACATTTATTGTATTGCCCGAGTTGTCTAACGCCAGGCACCATTGCTCAGTTGTTATAAGCTATAGCATTTCGCACCACAGTGCTGCTTGGCATTCTGTTGAGGTGACCGTTCAAGGCCCTGTTGCCTTGTACTCACGCCTAAAACATGTGAGGTTATTTCTCTGTGACTTCCCTGGAATCTGTCACAGCCATGAGCAGCTGCACCATGTACCATTCCTATTTCTGTCCTACTTTTTCTATCCATTTGTAGTTTTCTTTGACACGTATTTTTCTGACTTTTTATTTCTCTTTTTTCATTGTGCCTCCAATCCCTCGCCACCCCACTATTGCAAACACACAATAGATGAGCTTTATGCCCAGAAACTGAAGTACAAGGCCATCAGCGAGGAGCTGGACCACGCCCTCAACGACATGACTTCCATGTAATTGACCACCTGCTTGCCCCTACTCAATAGTCTCTTAACAGTGTGCAATTGCTCCCTCTTGTGGCATGTTTGCGTGAAAAAAAACTTGGTGTATAAAAGTTCACCTAACATTATAATAATATATATACATATTTATTGATTAGTTTGTGTTAATTTTTATGAATTTGATTTAAGTATTGTTTCTCCCAAACCTTAACACTGTTACAACCTTTCTCTAGTCATTAGTTTTTTGTTTTCTGTCATTTTGTTGGCATGCTTTTCATTCCTTTTCTTTTACTCCTTCCAACATTCTTTGTTTTTCCTTCACAGCTAAACATTTACTTGCACACAGAAGCCAACTGCTGGTGGAACAACAACATCATCATCTCTCTCGTGCACAGCTCTGCCCACCTTCATTATTTCTCTGTTTCTGTATCTCTGCACTGCCCTGTAATTACTGTACATTGGGCCATGGCTGCTGCTATCCATGTGTTCACCTCTCATGCACATCTTTGAGCCAAATTGCTTCCTGTAAAATAAACACCTTTTTCCATCTGTCAGTCTTTTACCCTTTTCTCCTACAATGTTTCTTCCTTTTCATTTGTCCCATCTTTTTGATTACACTGTCTACATTTGTGTTTTATTTTGTCGAGTAGCTTTTGAATAAACTCTGAAGCTCCTCTCCCATCTACTGTTCCCTTTTCTGTTTGAGAGGACTGTTACATGGTACATAGTCATTGCAGTAACTTACTAAAGGGCTATATTTTCACTGTGTTTTTTAACCAGCAAAGAGTTTGTAGAGAACAGTTAGCTTGGACACTTCAAAGTCACTGCTCCTTGTTTTTCCACTTAAATGATGCCATAAGACATCATTCAATATTGCAAGTGGAACTTTTCACTTCAGTGCAGGGTTTTTCATATAATATAAAATCTCAGTAATTTGTCTTTTGAGGCTGCATCTTTTGTCTTGTACTAACCCTCCTCTTGTCTTTTCTCTTTCTTGCTTTCTGGCTGTCTAGACCATCTATACAAGCAGCTTGAAAAAAATCGTCTTCTCACCAATGAACTCAGAGTAGCCTTGAATGAGGCTTGAATCCTTGATTCCATAATTTGTTACTCACTCAACAAAAATACAAGATGCATGCTCATATTGGTTGAAGATAATTATTATTTTTTTTATATATTGGTTATTTTCTGGGCTGCAGCAATGCCATTTTAAGAAATCATTCCGAAGTCACCCTTTAGCCTTAAAACAAATTAAATACTTTAGATAGAACTATAAAAACAAAACAAAACTATACATGGCATTGCGATCAAAGCCAGAGTATATAAACAGAGCTACTCCTTTGAACAAAAATAAAATGTGCCTTTTAAAATTAAGCAGTCATGCTTTTCTAACTTACAACACAAGTATTTACTTTGTTGCTGGTATTTTTAATAATACTTTTAACAGCATAATCGTAAGTTAGCCATTGCCATGCACAATCTTTTTTTTTTTTTCACAAACCAAAAAGTGACTGGTGTTGACTTATAGTATAGGAAGTATTCATTTGCTTGTTAGTAATATTACAGCCTTGACAATAGCTAATGTATAAAAAAATGTATACTTTTCCATATATTAGAGTGTACTTTGTACAGCACCTAACTATTATCCTTCTTCACTTAATTTAGAAAAACAAGAAAATGTCTAACCAACATTTTATTATACTGTTGTTTTTTTAATGACTTTAACAGATTTAATGCTATATTAACAGATAAACTCTCACGTGCTCAAGAAGAGAACCTGCGTGTAAAGCAGATGCTGGATCAGACACTAATGGAGATGTGTAACCTTTGATTGAGCTTTGGTGCTCCTCATCAGTTCTTTATCTTCAAGTATGACTGCTTCCTTTGTACTGTACTGCTACTGCACAAAACATGGGACCTTGTGTATTTAACTTAAACAAGGGAAAACAGGAAAAAAAAAACACAAGGTAGCAGTAAATACACTGTAATAGCATAGGAATATGTATTGTTTATATGTATAGTTTGGAATATTTTGCACCATATCATTGTTAATAAAGCCATATTATAAGCCAAGGTTATTTAAGAGAACTTTTTATGTGCTTTTTGTTAAATGCTGCATCTGGTTACTTTGCTGTAATCAAATGTAAACTGTATGCTCTCAATATATTTACAGTACTTTACTCCCTTCCACTGTCTAGTTTTTGTCTCCTTTTAAAGATGTGAATAAATTGTTTAGTTATGTCGTTTGTCTGGCATTTAGATTTATTTACAATTGCAGAAGAGGGGAACTGTCAGGGACTTCTAGTATTTTGCACAAAATTCTTTTTGATGGCTATAATTTTATTATAGCGCCATTTGGTAATTTATGACAAACTTAAAGCAACACTAACTTTGTGGAGATTGCACATGAGCTGCATTATGCCATGGAAATGTAAAGTTAAAAACATGGAAGACAAGGGGGGTGATGCCTTCCTCCAGGCCAAATAAAAGTCAGGTTTGTGAAGACGCAAGCCTATTCACAGTTGGGACCATATACAGTCTGTGGTAGACGCACATCTTGATTTAATTTTAAGTGAAATAAAAGTCAAAAATGAAAACAAGCTTTTGTTTCAGTTTAGTTGTTAAAAAGTTAGACTATGGGGCTGCACCATAGTAAGACCTTATACTTTCATGGCTTTAACATGTGAAACTCTCCTCCCTACCAATAGGGGGCAGTGTGGGACCTCACAGGCGGGGTGAAAGTTCATCGTAGTCGCATCAGCTCCAGAAACAACACTTGAGTTATGGGAGAAAATCCAAATTTGTCTGTTTCTGTCCAAGACAGCAAAGCTGCATATGTCCTTAGCAATGTGGCAGAAGTGGTGGAAAGAATTCTCACATTTGTACCAACCAAGTCACTACTACAAAGCGCAAGGTAACGTGTTTTTGCAGTGCTAATGAATGGCTAAACAAGCAAAAGTGAAAGCGTGATCTACCAAAGACACTGCGTGTGATTGTCTTAGTAAAGCGAAAATGTCCAAAATAGTCGCGCTCTTGTTATGTGAAGTAAATCTTTTGTGTTCGGTTTCAGTGTGTGTAGATTATGGAGGACCTGTGCGCGTCGAGTCCTGAGAACTCGGCAGGATCTGTCCTGGGTGTCCGCCTGTGGACCGTGTAACTCGGCAGTTCATGCTCTGTTCAGCGCCCTCAGCGAGGAGGTGGAGGTGAGCTGGTGTTGCTCTATTGCCCCTCTACTACCCCGCAGACATCAAGTCATAAGCACTTAATGTGGCCTTTTCTCTGATTGTTAGAATGTGTTTCTGCTGCCCAAAACCGTCTTGGCCATTGTAGACTGCGAGACGTTCAACGGACAAGATTTGTGTTATAGAAATACAGGTATTCAGTAATCTACTTTCCGCTGCATCTTATCACGAACTTCGATTATGTTTTATTTATATACTAAAACAAAATGGCTAAATACCCAAAAGTAACAGTTGTAATCTTGTAAAGACTGAAGTGAAAAATTACAGCCATAATAATTGTGCATTTCGAATTTATTTGCATATTACTTATTTCTATAGAAAAACCTTTGTTTTAATGTGGTAGATTTGATTTGATTCTGAATTAAATGATCTATCTCCTGAAGCAAAAAGAAGTCGTCATGGCTCTGACCCAGTTGAGGATGTAAATATACTTTTTCCCAAAAGCTGTGATATCATGGGAATTGCCAGCCCCGGCATTGTCTGTAAGTGTCTTGTTTAATGTTTATGTTGATTACTTTTAAATGTATCTGCAGTATTGTTTTCAGTTAAATGCCATACCAAGATAAATTTTGACTTCAACCATATGTTTGACTTTTTTTCTTTAGTAACTCCTCACAGTTCCCCTATGGCACCTCCTAAAGAATATCAGGACGGAGAGGCAGGCTTTGCAGTTATGTTTCCCAGCATTGATGGAGTTCAAATAAAGCCTTTTCATTTTTGCAAAAAGACCATCTCTTCCACAGCCATGAAAGAAGCAGGTTGTTATTATTATTTAAACATGCAACACGTTTTTATCTTTATTACCAACCCTTCTCATTTCCTGATTTTAGGACTAATCGATAACCCAGATCTTCGTGTGGTTTTGCTGTTTGTCTATGAGGCATATAAATGCGGAGGAGCGCGCTTTCTAAATCAGATCCTGGGGCCACTGGCAGAGACCAAAGCTCTTGTAGCAGGGGGTCTTGTGGAAAGCGTATTCTCTCCTCCCAGACATTGGTATGTGAAACTATAACCAACAATAATATGAAATACACACCTGCTGGAATGCAAATTTTTAATGATTACAATACATTGTTGTAGATTAACAATATGGTAACAAAATTTTCCTTGTACATGTCTATCTAGCTGCAACCAGGGAGCATATGGTGTAGTGGGGCTTACTTTGAGTGGTTCAAAGGTGCAGGGGGCCTCTGTGCTCTTGGATCAGGACGTCAGCACCCCGCAATCAGCTGAGGTTACCATTCGACGGCTTAAAGCAGCAAACATTCCAGAGAAAAACACCATTGGCTTCATGTTTGCCTGTCTGGGGAGAGGTCAGAGTTACTACAATAACCAGAGCAACGTGGAAGCAGATGCCTTTCATAAAGTATTTCCTAATACTCCACTCTTTGGCCTGTTTGGCAATGGAGAAATTGGTTGTGACCGGATTATTAAGGATGACTACACGTTGTGTGACACTGACTCAGAAGGACTTCAGCATGAGTACACAACAGTCATGACATTGGTCCATCTAGGTTAGCAGGCTAGCGACTGTGAAACTGAAAAAAAAAGTATCCTTTGAATGCCAAGGTTTCTTCTGTCCAATTTGGAGTCACGTTCATGGTAGCACTTTTCGTGACATGGACCAATATGTAGTTATAGTGGAACTGGAGAACTTGTGAAAGGGTATGGTATACAAATACCTTATTTGACACACAAATGTATAAAGTACTATGTTTATTCTCTGTAGTGATTCCCAAAACACATACACCCTGGTGTGGTACATACCCAAGATAAAATGGACCCAAAACAAGCACTTTTAATTAGGTGAATTAGGCCCTAATGCAATGTGACTATACTTGTTTATGTTTTGATTTAAATTTTGTACATTTTTACACTTTTTTACCACTGAAAAAACACCATGATGGCCTAAAACTGATTACCATACTAGGGGTGGCACAGTTCGTGAAAAAAAAAAAAAAACACCCAACCGTTCGGTTCGCTTGTCACGGTTCTTGTGCACGTACCGCACGGTCTCCACGGTTCCTGGCATGCGCACTGTAGCCTCGTGCCCGCAAAAGATGTGCATGGAACATTTCCAATACAGAAGTGTGTACCTGCTCTTTCTCCTCCGGTATCTGCTTCGCATTGGTGAAAACAACCTGCATAGGCTTATGATATGTCCAGTACTGTCCTGTATACCTGCGACATGAGGGACGCGCACACAAACACCCACAAACACTCACAAAACCTCACAAACATCCACCTTCATGATCGTCATCAACCTGAGAACGTGTGGACCGCGCCTCCTTCCGTGCGCCATGTCTTCTCGCATACGCTGGGCGGACCGATAGACATAGTATGTGCCTCCTCTTGTACGCTCTGCACGCTGCGTCTCTACCGTACGGCGCATGGACCGTGCCTCTTCCCGTGCGCCTCTAAACCAGAACTAAAATCAAGACTAAAACCAGATCTAAACCAAGTTTAAAACCAGGACTAAACCAGAACTAAGCCCAGTTCTAAACTAGGACTAAACCAGAACTTAACCAGGACTAAAATAGGACTAAAACCAGGTCTAAAATAAAGACTAAACCAGAACTAAAACAGGATTTAACCAGGACTAAACCATTCTGCGCAGATTGCGTCTCCTCCCATACGCCGCGCTGTCTGTTAATGACATGATTCCGCATCATTTTGAGTAAAGAAAAAAAAACATCAGATATGACAGATTTTTATTGGACTGGCGCCTTTAGGTTTGTACTGACTGAGAACCTACAGAACCAAAACCGTGACCTTAAACCGCAATACGAACAGAACCGTGAATTTTGTGAACCGTGCCACTCCTATGATACTGCATTTTTTGTAAGAATCATGCATTGCCTAGATTTTGTTCAACTTATCAAATGCAACACAACAGTGGTACTTGAGCTTTTAAGAATGAATGAGCATGTTAATTATTTCTCAGTGGCTTGTAATTTGTATTTTTGGCTAACTTTGACCCATCCAAATCTGTCTTGTCTAGATCACTTTTTTTTTACATGTACTTTTGGTATCCCTGGTTTTGGCAAAAAAATAACCAGTAATAATCAAGTGTAAATGTTAAAGCCAGTATTTAAGATAATTGTCTTTGCATATTATTAAGTAGATTTTCTCTTCAAAATTTAGTTTATGAGGTCCTCTAATAATATGTCTGCTGTCCACTACTTTTCATTAACTGGCCTTTTTATGAAGACAACAGGCAATTCTTGTGTATTATCCATTCTTATTATATATGTAAACCTCCTAAACAAATGTGTCTGGTATAAATGCACTTTAAGAATGTGCCAAATCATATGCAATTTCTACCATAATTTGAGTTTTATTAAATCGTAATTGATCAGTTGGCTAAACTATGTTCCTCTGGTTCTTTGTTTGATCTGTCGGACTAGCTGTGCACCCTTAAAGCAAATCACTACTTACTCTGCAAAGTGAAAACACACATTGCAAGCACACTCCCTGATAACTGAATCTCAGCCTATTAGGTTATATCTCTTCCAGCCCACGTTCATGCGCGTTTATGAGGCTCCAGTTTGATTGATGTGAGCTCTAACCATCGACTGGCTAATCCCGGTGAATGACAAACGTTTAAGCCAATTGCTGCAAAGGTAATTATATTCCCACAGTATGCTTATTTTGGGAAAGCATAAAATCGTTCATGCCACAGAGAAGGACGATCTACCAGGCGTAAAGATAATAAAAACATACGTGCGATAATCCGCTCTTAAATTGGTCTCAATCTAGTACTGAAACAATAAGATACTCATAGGCTCTTACTCACGCACGCACGGATACGCACGCACGTCCACCCTACCGACAACATTTTTAGATTGGTATGTCGTGACCGGAGCGATGCAAATGTCACACAAATTGTTGAGGACCAGTCTTCGACATGATAATGTGATGGCGTTTGGATAAACTGCGCTGTCGTACGGCTGCTCTGGAAAAGGTTGGTCTGTGAGCGGAGGCTTTGTCGGTCTTATTTCAGCGCCTGGACAGCTCCTTTCCAAGGGTTCCCCGCTGCGCTCGCCGGGGAAACCCTGTGCTGAGTAGCGGACACACATCACTCTCGCCAGCCCAGCAGGACAGCACTCCAATAGCCTAATATGACCGCCGTGAAACGCGGAAAACCTGAAGTGTTCTGTTCTCGTGACGATGTTTCTTGCGAATGAGCCAGAGCGCCGCTTTGTTTTTTCACTGAAATTCAGCCAGCGCGAGTGGGAGCAGCGGAAGCAAAAGCGGCAGCAGCAGCAGTGGTGCTCATCTAAAGCAAAAGTGCTAAGGATAGCTGCAACCTACACTTACCGCGAGTCCACGGCTGCTCCACTTACTACCCTCAACACCACGGAGTCAGCGGACAACCAACGCCAGACACACATCGATGCAAATGTTGCACAGGTATGTTCTTCTACAGTCTATTGCTACTTCATACGGGCTATGGCAAGCATTTTCCTTTTCAAAACTCGTCCAAGTAAGAAGATTGTTCATTGGGTTGGGAGTAGTATCTAGACATTGATGAAGTCATATCTCCATCTCAGTCTTTGCTGGAGACATGGGCTAAAACTTTTTAACAATCACACATTCTTTCAGCAAGGCAAGAGTTTTATCCTGTCTGACATGTCTGATCAGATACAGTTATGTGTTATACCCTACTATAGACTAGAGTGCCTATAGGCTTTTTATACAGAAAACATTATTATTTCAAGAATCAGTTTAATATGTTCTAATTTCAGATACATGTGTGTTATACCCTAATGTAGACTATAGAGTACCTATGCCTATTATACAGAAAACTTTATTATTACTTCTAGTTTGATATGTTCTCATTTCTACCATGTGCACTGTAATGCTCCTATATGCAGATTTCACTATTCATGTTTAACATAGATCTAGTTATCTTAGTATAAGTGCAAACAACTGTTCTACAGGTTCACCATGAAAGAAGCCTCCATCAGATGAAAAGGTGAAGTGCAGCACTAAATCAGGAGTGAGTGACAACCAACACATCCCTCACCTCTCCATCACCCAGCAGCATCATGGCCAATGCTGAGTAAGTCTTTACACTGCTGCTGTGTCACTTTATAAACGGTTAAATCTGGCTGACCACTTACAAGCAGAGTTTGTACAATGCATTTGATTTGGTATTTCAGTACAAATACCACTTAAAACTCAGCTTCTGGCAAGGTGCCTGTGACCGTCCTCTCCCTGAATGCTAAACACAGGGGCACACAGTAGCACACCTGCACTAGCCTCAACTATAAAGACTCCATTCTGCGTAAGCCTTGGCGAGACACAAGTTAGAGAGGCAGACCTACATTATATCATGTTATTCACCAGCTGATTTGTCACATTTTTACTTCTATGTGTGCCAATTGTGCAATAATGTGAAAAATCATTTGTTTGTTTAAATGTCATTCCACACGTTCAAGTTAAGAAGCTGCATTACTCTATGACCCAGATGAATAGCCCTTAATCTTTGCTTTCTTTGTGTTCTCTTTTTAGTGGGTCACTTCTGTGCAGGTCCGGCACAGTTATTGCTTCGTAGCAGTAGCAAAAGTCATTTAAGTTTATTGAAGCATCTTCTTTCTATTTGTTTTTTGGGGGACAGTCAGCAAGGATTTGCTTAATTGACAATCTTTTATTTTACAGCAGATGCCCTCCCTGCCTATTCTGGTATAAGGAATATTCTGGTTAAAGAGAGCCTGTATATCTTTCACTATTCATTCATTGATTTGTTGATTTAATTCAATTAAGCATTGGAATTTAAAGTGCTGGTCCATCAGCTGCATATCTCAATGTAGATATTATTTATTGTCATTAGATATTAGATATTGTAGATATTAGTTATTGCTTTGTCTGGAATGTTCCACAGTATGGCATTAGTATCGCAGTGGCACCACTGGGCCAAGTAACAGGTCTGTCTAGATGTGACTCAACTCTCAGTAAGAATAGATGTTTTTCCAATATGGTTTTGAACAATATAAACAACTGTAAAAATAAATGCTTGATGGATAAGTTGTGTGTCATACTATGGGACATTCCAGACAAACCAAGAAACCAACATGTGGTCAAGCGGGTAGCAGACTCTTCAAGCCACATAATGCACCTTTTTCAATATTTCCTACCAATTTCTACATCTGCGATCCTGATGCCATCACAGAATATATTTTGTATTGCCAGTTGTTATACAAAATAGAAACCCTTATTATAGTGAGCATGCGTTTAAGAACTATGTTCCCTGTAGTGCTCCTATGATTCATTGAATACAGATATAGTATAAAAGATTTTAAGATAACTCCATTAAAAAGTCTTCTGCTTGCTCATTAGGACCTCAGTGGGTCTTGTGGTTTTTGTGTAGTCTACAACTTGTGTCTGTACAGGGCAGCTAAGAGACCAAAAGAACTATTGTGTCAACCACAAAATCATCACACTTTAATCTGGAATATTATTATGTGGGATTGTTCCAGGCAGATCTCATTAATATACTAAACGCACCGGCACCACATTCTTCATAATTGTTCTCCTGTGTTGGTCTTGTTTCTTTGGGCTCACCAAATAATTCTTCCCTTTGTAGAAATGTCTATCTATATGTCTGTGATGTTAGTTATAATTGTATATTTGTACATTTGCTTGTTTGATTTTACAGACCTTCACGTCATTGTGACATTGTGAAGAGTATTATCTTGCCTATTGTGTTCAATATTAAAAGTACAAAATATTCTTCAACATAAATCCTTATGCAGGTCTCCTGGTCTTTATCTGTGTAAATTAGGCTAACATTTCATCCCTAGTACAACTTGTAGCACAAAAATATAAATGTACTGAATTAATTATTTAATCATTTAATCTATAATAAACAGTGTTTTTGTATTTAATATGTTAAATTAATGCATTACCAATACTCAAATACAATGGATTTTAATATTATTTTCAGGAATAGTTTCATATCTTCTCAACCCCATAAAAGAGAAAAACATTTGCTTGTTGAACCTGACCAAGAGTGTGCAGGTTCTGCGGCTGTCTGCTGATCTCTGTCAAATTACTCAAACACAATCAAATATTAAAATGTGTTTGTTATTGATGTGGCTAGTGAATTGGCATTGCTATAACAACCATGACTTTTTTACAGCAGTACTTTATTTCCTACTGCACATACCCTGTATGCTTGAACTTTGTCCTATTGCCCTCCACAATAAGCAGTCAAGAAACAACCAAGTTAATATGCTTGGAACTTGATAAATAATATGGAAAAAAACATTGCCAGACTATAAACAGTATGCTGTCATAAGAGAAAGCCTGTATATTTCCACAGACTCCTAGTTACTTGTGTGACCTTTTGATTTGGTCACTGAAGTCCCTAGAACAACCTTTGTCAAATAATGACCTTTCTACCTGACTCTCCACTCTACTGGCTAGTCTTTAATTTAATTTACGGATGCAAAGGACTTCTCCCTTCATATCACCTCTTTTATTCCATCTGTAGTCTTGTTAGTACCAGTTGTTTCCCTATAGGACTATAGGGAACTATACAACTATATATAGGACTATAAATATATATAGGACTATACAAAATCTTAAAATTGTATTACTGTTTGATGTAGTTCCCAGTTAGACTGGAGGCTGATAACTGCTTGAGTTTGTCAAAAGTAGTTAAGTCTGCTTTTCTGACTGTTTGGGAAAATGGCCAACTCTCCCACTGGGTTGTAGATGAGAGGTGGTGCAGATGAGATGCTATGTGTAGGTGATAAGTGTTGTGGAAACAGTATATATCAGGCCAACTATACTGGGGTGTCATACTGTGTTTCTAAACTGGATTGAGCAGGAGTGAGATGTGAACCAAGATAAATAACATTTTGGGTGGACTATTTACTCTAGCTTTTTTCAGCAGCAACATTTCAATCTATGCAAAGCAATGTAACGCTTTTCTCCGGATCCATAAAATGCACTTATTTACCACAAGTTGTGTAATATGTTTACTGCTTCTTTATTGAATACATTTATTTCCTAATCCATGGGCAAAACGCAGAATCTTGAAATGTTCAAAGATAAAATAAATATTACTCTCATCTGTCACAAGGAGAAAGAATACTTGTTTATATTAATTGATAGCTTAAACAGAATATCCCAGACAGGTGTCTGCATGTCTCCATTGTAGTGAAGTCTATGTTCCTTGGTTGGGTGGGCCTTTCGGTGTGTGTCCCCCGGGACAATAAAGTGTACCCTAACTTTACCAATTCGTAGAGCACATTTTGATACAGCATAATAGACTGTTCTCATCCTCTTCGCTGCTCTTCCAGTCTTTTTTCCTGTCTTTTTCCTGTCTTTTTCCGGTCCTTTTTGACGTTTAGAGGAGAGTGGGAATCCGCTCAGCTGACAATGGGAGAGATGGTGACATCACAGCAGACATGAGATACCAGCATCTGCTCTGGTCTAAAAATACACAGCACAGGGCACACACAGGCAGTCTGCAGCTGCACTCAGCTTTGTTTCTCTACGCTCCACTGAGGCGGCCCTGCTTTGCCATAACTGGGGCTCATGCACGCTGCGTTATGTTGTTCACAAGCCACAAACCAGTATGTATTATGGTATTTAGGGATACTAAACTCAGTGGTTAGTTCAAAGGTTATAGATGTGGCCACTGAAGGACAAACTGGAGATGCATTTTTAAAAGAAGCGGCATGGTGGCTGAGTGGCTAGCACTCATGTCTCACAGAAAGAAGGTGCTGGTTCAATCCCCTGGTCGCCCAGGCCTTTCTGTGTGGAGTTTACATGTTCCCCCCGATGACGTGGGTCCACCCTCCTGTGGATGGATTTTTGAACGAATATATTTTAGAGGTATTAGCAACACTGATTTAAAAAGTCTTGAGTGAGAGTGTGTGTTGGCAATACTTGTCTGGAAACTGGACTTTTTAGATTGAGATAGAGAAAAAAAAATTATTTAGCACCTATATTTTATAACAATTTAAAAATATAAATCCATATAAAATGTAGTGTAATATATCCATTTAATGCCATGTTGTGGAACATTCCTGGCAAAAGTCACTTTGCATTTGCATTGTGGCTCTTTATGCCACTTGTTAATGTCAATATTGTCATAAATCATTTCTGTCAATGCACAGAAATGATCTTTGGTTGTCCGGTTGTTGTTACTATACTGTTTATTCTAACCTGTGGAGATGGGAGGACTTCACAGACAGCTTATCCAAGTGTTTTGGCTCAGTTTCAAGCAGAAGTCTTTCCTTAAAAAACAACTGCACTTTTGTCTTGATTTTAACCAGATTTTTTCAGCATTATTCTTTCCCTCAATGCCCCCTGTTGTCTGTGTGCTTTCATTGTAGCAGGGAGGTGGAGCAGGCTGGTGTGTCCGACTTGGAGATCATCTCTCAGCCTGTGGAGGATGAGAACCAGTGCTTGGCTCCTCCAGTGCAGCTGCTGAGTTTTGGCTACAGGGACCTGCCTCTCACTGCTCTGGATGTGTCGCTGGCCGGATCACAGCTCCTCTCCAACGCAGACGAAGATGAGAACAGGGAGGGGTAGGTGAAACTTTTTGTTCTGTTTTTGGGTCTTACGAGAAAACAAGTGATGAACATTGGGCAACTGGATGCAAAATGATGTAATTGTCACATTTCCATTGCACTTTTTGAATCAGATTTTTTTCTGTCTGTGTTTACAAAACTCAAAATAGTTTACCTTAAACCAAGTCACCTAGGGCTCCCTGTAACTTCACTTCATGTAATAATTGTGTAGCTGGTGCAGTTTAATTAACACACACAAAAAAATTGCAATTTGAAATAAAATGTGAATAATTAATTTAAGTGGCATGTCATACCATTAGTGAATAGTGACAACCAACACACATTAGTGGATATTGGATATTGCAAGTTATTTTTAGTGCCACATTAAAAAAATCAACAGAGGGATAAGGTTCATATGAATGAAGTGATGTAGTTCAGTGGTTTGTCAAAATCACTTTGTGTAACGGATGAAAATATTTATTATGATGATATTACCAATGCAAATTTCTATTATGAGGATCTGAACTTTCCCAAAAAAGTATCTGCACTGGTGTTGATTGAACTCTGATGAGATCTGTAATCTACTAAATGACCCACTGCTACCACATGCATATATGCATTGTTCATTTATCAGTAGTATTTGTTACTCCACCATGCTAAGCTTAATAAACCAACACTTGCTGTGAATACAATGTTTAATGCACATTGTTGCCAGGAAACCACATAGTCTGATTATTGTCTGTTATGAATTAAATCTCCCTGGTCCTTGGCTTGGCTTTCTTATTGCACACACAGTATTTCATCAATTCATCATTAGCTGACAACCTCTGGGTTGTCCACCGTCCCATAAGTAAACTCAGGTCAATTCATCATCTCAGTCTAAGTGTCCACCCTCTGCTGTGCCTGCTCACTACGGCCGTCTTTATAGTATCTGACAGTGGGCCAGCAAGAGCCAATGATATCACATCCTTTGTATCTTGTTGCTTGACTGTATGGCTCTCCAAATGTAATTACGTTTATCAATTTATCAAACCAATGATGATGCATTTGTCAACATTCCCTCTAATTTATCTGAATGCACAGCTGTAATTTATACTTTTAATACAAGGTTAAAGAATCATCTCAACGCAAAACTGTTGTAGCCAAATCTTGTATAAACATGAGAGATTAATTTAAATGGGCCTTAGCATTTGCCTGCCGGAAATATGATTTCAAGATGATGCTGATAAATTGTGGCCCTATTGACTTAGTGCTTAGTCAGTTTTTTTTCTATTGTCCTGCAGTGTGACTCAAATCTGGCTTTCAGTTCAAACTCCTATGATGTCCACAAACACCATAAGCTTGAATAATGATCCAACTTGGGCACTTGCCACACATTAACACATAGTTGCCATCACCATTGCCAGCTTCTCTGTTTGACACCAAATCAGGTCTCAGTCTATTTGCTCTATTTATGTAGCCAATACTGCACAGAAACAGATGGTTACCACAGACGCACACTCACAGCAGACTGGTACTAGAGCCAGCAGCTCCCTAATGTGGCCTGACTAACAGTAGCAGGTATTTTTCCATTCCTGTGCATACTATAATTGTTTTCTGTCAACTCCCTCTGCTTACTACAGCTAGTAAACAGAATTCTGTTGAAAAAAAAAAAATGTAAATGAGAGCTGCCTGCATCATATTTACTGGCAAATGTGTTGTATGGAATCATTGCCAAAATTATATCCTTGTTGAACAAAACTACGTGTAATGAATTATACCTGCAATTTTTAATATAATATCAATTATATTATATCTCATATCTATCTATAAAATTACAGTAACAACGTTTCTTTGTCTGGATTCCATATCTATACCTGTTGAGTAATCACATAAAACAGATGTGCTGATATGTTCAAAAGATATCGGGCTATTATTGGTCTCAATGCAGTCAAACCCCTGCTGTATGCGGATGTTACAGCAGATTTACTGCTCACTGTGGCGAAGGGATTTTTACCAGTGAGCTCAATTTACTCATACTGTGCTTAGTGTAATGGGGTTAATATTTTCATATTCAAGTCATTAGTGCAAAATGTCTGCTTGTAAAACACTGCCAGGAGGAGTTGTAAAAATCATTGTTCCCTCTTTTAACTTTAATTAAATCTTCTTAAGCCAACAGACTGGACTTTAGTAGTGTGGATGTTACATTAACATACCATACAGTTTAAATGATGTGTTAATCTCGGACATTAATCATTTTTCTAAGTGGACTCCAGTTTGGTCTAAAACAGATATTTTGTTTTGATGGACCTTCACAAAACAATTCTGTAGACATTTTTTTCTGCTAAAAATCTACCAGAAACAGAATAGTCAAACAGCTACTGATAATAATGCTGTATCCAGCATTTGGTTAGGGAAGATATTGTGGTCCTGCTGGGAGAACATTAGTAAAAATAGGGAGGACAGCTTTAGGAGAACCACTGTGAATGCAAAAAGAAAATAGGCCTTGTCTGACTTTATAGCCATGTCATTAGAATCAGTCAGATTTAGTGATGGCGTCTCAGTGAATGTGTCAGTCAGCCCTGTGCCCTTGATTGTGCGTATTTCAGCAGTACTGGGCGGTTGGTGATTACGCCTCCGTCTCCTTATTACTATATCGATCTTGCCTCTCCACCAGCAGCCGCCATCAGCCCTCCTAAATGACATTCATGAACACCACTCTGCCATCATCATGTTTTATGGCGGTGGGCGTGTTTTTCAAATCAGGGCATTGACTTTCTTATCTGCTTATGGGCTGATTTTGTTACAGTGGAACAGTGTAAGAAATATCAAGACAATATTTACAAGACAATATCATATAACACTGCAGTTGTATATAAAACAGACTACTGAACTTGCCTCAAAGAAAATATGTAGAACTTGTTTTATAGCTGAGTGAAATTAAAATGCATATAAGGAGATAGATTAATTTGCATTTGGGTCAGTGATGTGACGGCAATTTTGTGTAATTTTTGTGTTATTAATATATAAAGGTTTAAAATACATAAAGGTATAAATTGTTTAAATGTATTTGTTTTGTATCACTTTAGTTGGACCAATACACATTTGGAAGAAGAAGCCAAATTTGAAAGAATATTATGGATTTAAAGTCTAAAAATGCCATTCGGTGAAAGGGGTCACGTAGAATCAGAGAAAACATTTGCTTGCACAAATTATAAAAATTGACTAAATTGGCCATTCCAGCTTGTCAAAGTCTGATCTTGTCAGATCTCAGAAGCTAAGCAGGGCCGGGCCTGGTTAGTATTAGGATAGGAGACCACTGGGAATTCCAGGTGCCACAGGGGGGCGCCAGTCACAAAAACTGCCGTTGTGTCCTTCGGCAAGGCACTTCACTCACATTGTCTAGTATGAAAGTGGTGTGTACATGAGTGATGGTGGTGGTCGGAGGGGCCAAAGGGGCAGATTGGAGCCTCGCTTCTGTCAGTCTGCTCCAGGGCAGCTGTGGCTACAATAGCAGCACCACCGCCAAGCGCTTTGGGTGTCTTGAAAGGCACTATATAAAAGCTATGATTAATTCATTAAAATCATAAACTTTTCTCTGTGGAATAATTTTCTAAGAGTTGACATATATAACTATTTTCAAAATGAACACAAAAGAACTACTTTTAATGTCTTAAATAAAGTTGTCCCCAAAAGCCTATTTCATCAACATCATTCGATGAAAAGTTAAAGGGCCAATTTGAACAATAATCTGAGATCTTTCCTCATGTATCATGTGATGACATCATTCTGAGGACCCTGCAGGACTCTTAAGTGGAAACAAGATTCAGGTTTGCCCTCTTAGACACCTTTGTCACACGAAGTACAAATGCCACAGTTTTGGATGTCAGTTGATGCAACGTTCAAAATGTGTTATGTGTTATAATTGTGTTATAATGTGTTATAATTTTTAAAATAGTACATTTTAAATCAATGCTTCATGTGAGCAGTCAACACTGTATAGCTGGATAAAGTGCATACAAATTTAGAATGAAAACGTATGAAAAATGTGATTTGGTAACACAAAATGTGTCATTTGGTAAAACGGAATTTGCCATTTGGTGAAACAGACGTGTGCCTGTTGTAGGTAACGTGTTTATTTGTAGATCTCAGCTTGTGTTTTTCATCATTTTCAATAATACATTTTACTTTAGATTTTATTACATTTTAACAATATGTCCGGTGCACCGAATCACATATTTAAGACATCCTTGGCTTTAAGAGTTTTTTTCAAGGACCATATACTAAA
The DNA here is from genome assembly GCA_034769755.1 of Odontamblyopus lacepedii. Lineage (NCBI taxonomy): Eukaryota > Metazoa > Chordata > Actinopteri > Gobiiformes > Gobiidae > Odontamblyopus > Odontamblyopus lacepedii. The sequence continues at coordinate 20,343,888 of CM068349.1, read as the reverse complement.
TGATAAAATATACCAGAAAATCTACACATTTTTTATGCCATTATGTTTTCATTTTTTGAGCATTTGAAAACTGCAAAACCTCACGGAACCATTTCTAACTGATAAATGTTACATTGTTTTTTGTTTTTTTGTTTGTTTTTTAAGTAGGTGTTAACTATTAAATGGGAATGATAAAGAGAAATGTGTACAATTTAATTATTATCAGTGTTGTTTTCAGAATAATTTATGGTTTGTGCAAATCAAAATGGACAAATTAACATTAGAAAACTGTAAATCTGTTCAATATAAGACACTTAATGCAGCTTTACCTATGACAGTGATGATTGAAAGTGAAAGTGCATCTATGTGCGGTGCCAGCTAGCCCCACACTGCCAGCTCAATGAAGTGTTTATTTCAATCTACATCATCAGAGGTATGATACGCCTTACAGCAGAAGCGTAGCTAAAATAGAATGGGCTGGATTAGACTGGGCTGACTAAAATGGACAATACTTTCACAATGCCTTGAAGGTTCATATCAGTTCAAGTAGCTTTTATAATTTAATTTTTGAAACTTGGTCAGGAAACGCTTACTACTCAAATAGATACAAATGTCAGTTTAATTTTGCAGTGGGCTCCTGGGTCAGTTATGTGGTTATTTTGGGGGTACCGGCCTGAAAAGTTTGGGAACCCCTGAGACCATATAGCATTTTAGATAGGGGCAAACGCAGAGGATTAATCAAGAGCAAAGGCTTCTGTGTCAAACTGCCACCATGTGATGAAGCACCTCCTGTCAGCCATATTTGCATATCCATGCCTGTAGCATTGTGAAGGTGGAGTTGACCTTAGCGCCCTCTCTTCTACAGAGCACAGTGGCTTTACTCCACGATACCAGAAGTAGTGGCTCGCACACAGGGGCCCATCTCAGCTGCCTATAGCCTACTGTTAATGCACGCATGACCAGAGAGCCAGCACACACAGCATTTAGGCGCTGGGACAAAGAGGAAACAAGGCCAAACTCTCACAGTGGTGGTTATCTAATCCTTTGTGATCATGCTTCACTTCATATTCCCCTTTATACTGGGCTGTCACACCTCATTAGGAAGAACAGTGGACATGATACCCTTTGCACTAACTTTCTTTCTATTTAGTATCCTTTAGTGTGTTCTAGGTCTCCAGGTAAAATATGGTCAAAAGGTGGCACATAGAGTGGCACAATAAACACTGATCAGAGGTAACTGAGTATCTTAAAGGGAGATCGCAAATCATTTACTGTGTCAGGAGGAAAACAAGGGGCACTGATGTCAGCTGGTTGTTATTGGTAAAATTCTCATAATGTCTGACTGATGAATTGTCTGCTGCTTATGCAACATTCATACCACATTACCAAAAGTACTTGTTTCCATGGAGATGTAACAGCTTATTCTTGAATGTTCCACAGTATGGCATTAACCCTCAAATGACCAGGCTAAGTTACACGTCATATCTGTGGAGAGGCATTCCCATTCACAATAAGAATACCAATACAAAAGTACCAATACAATATGGTACTTTGGTCATATAAACACCTGCAACTGAATAAAAGATTAATTCCTTACTGTGGAACAACATAGCAGAATGCAACTATAAGTAGACTTGCAAACTGAATTTGGATTGATTGATGTCAAACCTATGACACAAGCCATAATTTGTAAATAACGTTTTCTCATCACATCCAGCCCTATTGGACACCTGCAGTATAATCCATCTATTTCTCCAAACTCTAATGTTTAATACATGAGATAAAAGAAGTGGGTGACTGTGGGTGGTGATTGTTTCAGGTAGCATCAGGAGGCAGCTGCACGGTTAGCAGTTTTGGCGCCATGGTAAGTGGAGTTTGGTTATTAATAGTGTTGGGGACATCCATCTTCCTGCCTGGGGGAATGCTGGGAGAACTAAGATGGCATGGGTTTGTGTTCAGCACTTTCAAGTCCTCCGCTCTCCTCCTGGTCATTAAGCAAATTGGAGACTGACAGCTTCCTTAAGTGCAGAATTCCCTGAAAAAGGTGTTGTTTATTTTGTTTATTTTTCCAAAATTCTGTGATTTATGCACTTGTATTGGTCTGCTTGTTAGTTTGTTGGTTAGATGATTTAAGGATTTGTTCCAGTACCAGTATGTTTTGTATTGTTACTAGATAAAGCCAAATATGCTTCTGTTACATTTGCTATTTTTTTGTTTTTTTTTTATGCAAAATTGCACTAGAAATACAAAGTTTGGTAACAGCAACATAGTAACAAACATAGCAACATAGAAAAAATGTAGTTCACAGTCCATCGTCTTATATTCTTCAGCTGTAAGGCCTGTCCATGAAGTCTGTCTATGAAGCAGAACAGTGACTTTATTTTTCTGGGAGACAGGCAGGTAATGCCACCAGACCAAGTTGCAGTACTTTTTATTTTATTTTATTTTGAAGACACTGAAGCATCTTTTGGCTTGGTTTAAAACGTTTTATTTGGAGATGAACACATCTTTTAAAGAAGAGAGAAAAGATAAAATGTGCTTTGACTTTCCATTGTTTCAAGGTGAGTCCATGTCTGACCATGAGCAATGAGGTGATGTCATCCACCCCCTACTAATGGCAGTGGGGTTGCCAGACTCATAGGCAAAAGCATATGTTGTTGATGTGGCTGTTTCCAATACAGAAGATGGCCCCAAGACCAGATGGTTTGTGTAGATATACTGTGGTGAGGGCAAAGAGGAAGAAATAAGGATGTGACTCCCTATTTTGGTGTCCTTAGCAAATGAAGCCTTCCCACCCTTCTTTTAGGGGCTCTTTAATGTTATGACCAATTATCAAATTAAATATTAAATGTTTTTAGTAACCAAATCTAATCAAAAACTAATCTGATAATACAGTAAATGAACTGCATCATTTTGTTAACAAAGGCATCTTAATATGCTTTATGTATGTATGTAAAAAGTAAATTGTAGAGGTGTGAATAAATGTTGGCTTCTCTCTTTCTCAGTACTGTGGTGTAGTAGTTTATCAGGTAGGACCATCAGGTGCAGGAGTCTTGACAGTCCCAGTGTTGGGGGGCTCATTGGACATGCTGCTATCGATTACTACTGATTTAATCTGCCTCCCATGTTTCCCCGTCTAGCTCCACTCAATCTCAGCTGAAGCGCACTTTGACAGCTATATCAGCCCACAGCACACAAGAATATAGTCGCATCTCAATTGCGACTGGAAACCAAAATTTGGTTTAGAAATGATCAAATTTACACGTCCTCAGAAGGTGCTAAGATGGATGTCAAATATTTCTAGACTATAGTTTTAGAATGGAATATTGTAATGATTTAACTCTTGTTTTTGGACATTTCCAACTGAAGGACTTTGTACTTCACATTAATTTATCTGCTGCACAGCATACAAAATGGGAGATTCCTCATGATATCTCTCATCATATTGTTTTTCAGTCTTGTGTCTTGTCTTGTCTGGTATATTTATATATATTTGAATGTCAGGAAGTATATATTTATATATTTAATTTAAGACCAGAATCTTTTGCTTAATTCAGAGTAGCCCACTTGTTAGGGAATAACATAGTAACTAATGACAGAATAACAGGATAATCTCTAATGTTATCAGGTCAAAAAGTGTGCTGGTCTGAATGTACGGTTAAGATAGAATACCACATCAATAGCGTCTAGATGTCTCATGTAGTCTTCTGATATACGTACGGTTTTGCAACATTTTCATGCCAGAAATAGTAACTTTGTTTAAAGGTGGCAGTCCCAACAGAAACTGACCCGGATCCTTACATAGTTTAAATTTCAGTATACTGATCACTACATCTTTTAAGCACTGGTATTCACACTTTCTGTAAGACCTATCCATTCCAAAACCATTCAACCAGCAAAGCTGAAACCTCTAGAGAATGAAGACATCACCAGAGGAAGTGAAGTCATGCCGGTGTGTCTCATCCATCCCAGTGCACAGTAAGAGGGGAAAGGCTTCAGACACAGCCAAATTTCCACTCCAGCTGGGGCACTGCTGAGAGCCATTGTCTCACTCAGCATCCTACCGTGTGTATATCTGCCTGGAAGAACAAGATGCAGTGTTATAAATAGAGGAAGATGAACCATAGGTCATTATTTCCCTGATTGGGGGTGTCACGATATCATATTTCACATTATTACGTTTTTGCAATTATTCACAATTACTATGCCCAAATAACAGTGATTTTTTTCTTAATTTATATTCACACTGGCTAATAGATTATCATTTCTCTTGTATGTGACCAGTTTTGTGAAATCAAGCTTACTGAAGGATAAATAAGTAAAGTTAATATAACAAAATCAGCCAGATTAAAAAACACTTGGAGTACAAAATTAAAGAAAGCAAAATTGTCATGATTGTTATTTTTTTAGATCCTAAACAATCATACCAATAATTTCAACACTTTAAGTTTGACTAAATATTACATTACTATCTTCTATTTTCATTTTTGGATGGTTTTTCTATGACAAATTATTTTCTCTTTTGTGCTGGCATAGATGTTTTCATTTTTAATTTTGCAATTTATGCACTTCTTGGGACAAACCTGAATATACTACCATATAAAAATAATGATTTAAATGTTTTAACAGTAATCATCATAATCCAGCCTTTTATTATTATTTAAATGATAATGAGCTGATCCTCATATTCTCAGAGTCATTTAGGCTTTGTCCAAATACCAACCATAATCAATAAACATCAACATATAGAGTGTATGTCAGTGATAAATTAGGAATGATTAATAGCTTTCCTTGTGTGATGGGGGTGAATCACGTTCTGAATTGCTTTACAGAGACTCCCTTCAGCTCCATGTAAAAGAGCCAATTCAGATTCCATCCACACACTGCTCACGGCCAGTGGATCACAGAGCGCCACTGTCCCCTCTGTGTCAGACCACGTCTGTCCCTCCACTGTGGCCCTCACTGTGTACCCACTTTGAATTGAACAGAAATCACCTGCCACATGTGTCAACTCTACCGCCCTCTATTGGACACTTTGTATCAGTGATTCAGTGATGGTCCACAGTTCTTTGGCATTACATTTGCTCTGTCACATTATGATCTTTTTACACTAATTTAATATCAAAACAATAATGACAATAATAAGTTTTAGATTTAAAAATTTGAGCATAAGGCAGAAGTTTGAGAAGGACATTGTGTAAAGTCTTACGAGTCATATTTGAACTCACAATAAAGGAGATAACAATGAGTAAACCTGACTGTTTTTCTCTCTTAGGTCAAACTGGCTGAAGCCGTGCTGTGGCCACCATGTCGCTGTATGGCAGGTCTGTCTGCTGAGTGCTGGCTTCAACTGTGTCTTAGTGGCCTGTGTCATCCTGGTGGTGCTCTTTCTGTCTCTGGAGTTACTCATAGACACCAAACTTCTACAATGTAAATATCCTGCATGGCTGCTTTCTTCATTTATTTTTATATTTTGGGTGTATATTTGCTGAGCAGGCACATTCTTTTAGTACACAGTGTGACTCTCCCACAACACCTGGGCAGGGATGAAACTTTAACTAAATCTTATGGTGTCCTTGGGCAGTAATATGTATAACTGTTGATTGCCCTAATGCTGCTCCTGCCATTTAAGAACTTATTCTTATTATCAGTTTTAGTTTGCTTATTCATTTAATTTCCTCAGTCATTAGCTAGTGTGTGTGCGCGTGTTCATGTGTGTGTGTGCACATGTGTGTGTGTGTGTGTGTGTATGTGTGTGTGTGCCAGTCAGGAGCAGTGGGCTGTGATGGAGAGAGGTGATAATAGAGCCTCTGTCTGTCAGTGGCAGCAGGAGCATGTGTCATTGATCACTGGCCCCTGTCCAGCCTTGATCACACCTCACAGAAGAGATAGTAGAAGGCACACTATACGTCATTTGATGCGCAGGACTGTGTATGTTTGTAGACCAGTGGGCTGGGAGATCAAAATGAATGAAAATAATATACATATACTGATCATTTAGTAGTTTCAGTTAGAAGTTTCAGTAAAAGAATTTTACACTTTTACACTCTCAAAACCAATAAATGTTTAACTGTCTCTATTTCATTCTGTTTACAGTTTCCAATGCTTTTCAATTTGCCAGCATTATCCACTGGATTAGCCTTATTATTCTTTCACTCTTCTTTTCAGAGGTAATGCATGTATTTCATTGTGCATTCTGCTTAATTTTTTACTAATCATAATTTGACAAATCCTTATACTATCATCCAGTTACGGATTATAATAAATTATTACTAGACTCTTTAACTTTGTTGTGCACTCAGTATAATGGTATTAAATGTGTGTACGTTATCTGAACTAATTGGTAAGCTAATTGGCAACATGTAGAACGATTCTTTGCTCCTACACTATTGATATTGCTTTCTCTAAGATTAGCTGCATATGATGGATTAGCAGAACCACTTGAACATGTCACACCATGACAAAAACATCCCAGTGGGAACAATAAAGTGAACCACAACCTTAACAATGCCAATTAGAGTGCAGCAAGTTTATGATGCAGCTCAGCAAAGGCTCGCTACTGTCAACACAATGATCGGAGATTAGATTTGTCTTGTGTTTAGATTTAGAAGATGATAATGGTTCAGTTGTTATAATGTCACTTAACAATTCGCTCATAACTAACATCATGTATTTTGTGTTTGAATACTGCAGTTGTAGGACGCTACTACTACTACTTGCAGTTTTTTATACATTTTAGTCTCAGTAAGATAGGTATTTAGTGTAAGTAGCCTATTTTCAGATATTCTTTGACATAGTTGTTGCTTATATGGTCCAGATTTAAGTCTAGACAAAGGGTAAATATTAGAATATGTTTCTTTTAACAATCCAGTTTAAATTCATTTTTCCCTCTCTCAGACTGTCTTCAGAATAATAGTACTGGGTATCTGGGACTACATAGAGAACAAAGTAGAGGTTAGTACAGCTTGCATTGTTCTACTCTGTGACCCCCCTGTTGGTAACTTGCTCATATGATGCAGGTATTTGATGGTGCAGTCATTGTACTCTCTCTGGCTCCTATGGTGGCCTCTACAGTGGCCAATGGACCCAGCAGCCCGTGGGACGCCATCAGCCTCATCATCACCCTGCGCATATGGAGAGTCAAGAGGATCATTGACGGTAGGTTTTACAAAACAATTTTACAATGATTCTACTTAAGTCCATGTCCTACCAACTTACTGTGTCACTTATTATTCTGAACAGGGAGCGTATCGACTATGCCTCAATTTCACCTGATCTGTTATTCTAACTTGTATTGATTCCAGGGGCTGGTTAAATAGATTCACAGAGCCAGTAATGAATATAGTGGTTGTTCTCTTATGTTAATGAAGACTGGTTCAATAATTGTTAGGAGGTCATCCTCTACACGGGCTCTGGACTACATATAAGATTATGCTTATTTAGATGCAAGTTTCTGTTTCTGTTGTTTCTCATTCTAATAAAGAATTGAATTGAACTAAAAAAGTAGATATTAAAAACTATTATGTCTTTAATGTCACTGTGAACTGGAGAACTTCAACAAATGGATGAAACTTGAAAATGTTTTTAAAGAAAATAACAGCCAACATGTTGTCATTAATCTCATTGCATTTGGAGTTGGTGGAAAAGAGGTTTCTAAATGGAGATGCCTTTAGAGTATTTAGCAACATTTTTCTTTGAATATATTTGAGGTGTGATTAAGTGGTAAACATGCCTGGCTCTGTCTATTAGGAACTTGCTAATGACTGTCAATCTATTCAGGAACACAATACATCTTCCCCATTGATTTTACTCTGCTACAAGACTCTTACAAGAGTGCATTTCCTTAGAGAAGTGTACTTCTTAACATGCACTGGTTGTATAGGCCTCCTGTGCATGAAGTGAGTTTTCTGTTCGCTCACGTATTTGTGAGTGATTGAGTTTCCTTGTTAGGCGGGCTGCTGCTCACCTGGGAGGGAACAGAAATAATCTCTGAGTGATTCTGAAGAGCCCAGGGAGCGCCACTGTGATGCTTACAGATTGAGTCTCCTGCAGAATTAGCTTGACATATGAAGTAGTAATGTTTGTGTCAGCCAAGACAGGGCAAGAATCAGAGGTGGGACCAAGTCATTGTTTTGCAAGTCACAAGTAAGTCTCAAGTCTTTGCCCTCAAGTCCCGAGTCAAGTCCCGAGTCAGGACAGACGAGTCCCGAGTCAAGTCCCAAGTCAAGGCCAACAAGTCTCAAGTCAAGTCCAAAGTCCTACCATTTGAGTTTCGAGTCCTTTCGAGTCCTTTTATAACAGAGAAATAAAATTTATACAGATCATGTATGTTTGTAAGATCTGTATTTATTTAACAAACTTTTTATGCAAGAACACTGCAAGTCTTCACCCTCAAAACAGGTATTTGGATGAAGTGAAAATAACAAAAATAGTCCTCCAGAAAGTTTTACTTTTCCAAATGTGTCACCACTTTCAAAAAAATATTTTTCAGTCTTTTAAACTCCTTTCAAACATAAGTGTAACCTCAACCTTCTTAAAAATGTTACCACTTTATAAAATAAATCTTCACACCCCAAAAATTCTGAAACTGAAATCAATTGAAGTGTCCTGACTCTTCAAAAGTCTTTGTTACAAAATATCCTCAGTTTTGCAAACCAGTCCTCATTTCCTCAAGTTTTCAAACATTTTCTCTCAAAATTTGACATTTTAAACATATCCACACCCTTGATACTAATCTTTGTACATGAATATACATGCCAACATAATTGCATCCATAGAGAGACTGGTGTGTGTGTCTGTATGTGTGTGTGTGTGTGTGTGTGTGTATGAAAGAGAAAGAGAAAGAGAGAGAGAGAGAGAGAGAGACAGACAGACAGAGAGACAGGGAGAGAGAGAGATATATATTAGAGGAGGGATGGGGGCAAATACATGAACATAACAATGTGCTTTTTTATGTCAAGGCCCTATTCTATATTGCATTTGCAAAAGATCAAATTGGCCAAAAGTCTGTCAGTCATTTGTGCACGATGGGGACGCAGAATGATGCCACCATGGCTGAAAACTCGCTCCACTGGAGCACTAGATGCAGGCACTGCCAAGACTCTGATGGCCACTCGGAAGAGTGAAGGAAGAGTCTTCATGTTCAGTGCCCAGAACAAAAGGGCGTTCTGTCCTTCTGCAATGTCAAGGTAGTGACTAAGCTGTAGTGCTGGAGTGGTCCCAACATCCTTTTTCTGCCTCTTATGGTATGCAGCAAACAGTCCTTCTCCAATGTCCTCTTGCTCTTCTTCATCAGCCAAAGGCACAGGTTGCTCAGTCTCTGCCCGTGATCGCAGGATCAATTCTGGAAGAACATGTAACAACAACAGCAGAAACAAAAGAGCCCTTATTACCATTGAGATGAGTGATAATATTAGACTGAAAAATGTAATTAGTGTTGCAGTCAATTAGATCATATTTAGATCAAATTATTAAAAAATTGCATTAAAGTCAATAACATTTACCTTTAACTCGCTGCGCCACCTCTGCCTTTATGTCACGATTGACCAGCACATGGGGCTCCACCCACAGCAGAGAAAAGGCTGGATCCAAGGCAGCGGCTTTGAGGTATACTGGGTCTGAAAAGGGGGCAGTGATCCCTTCTTGAGACTTGGCCATTTTCACATTAATGAAGATCCCAAGAAATCTTTTTTTCAGGGATGCCTGGAGATTTCTGACCAGGCCGCTCAGGAAACGAACTTGAGGCTTCAGCTTCTCAAGGTGGTGATTGAGGGACAAGACGGATGGAACAACTGCACTGATTGTGATGACCTTCTCCCCCTGCGTCAAATCAGTTGCTTCTCCAAACGGTTTCAAAATGTCCACCAACTCCTTTAACAGATTCCACTCTCGTGGTGTGAATGACAACTCCTTATGCCCAGCCTTTTCTAGGACAGCACAGAGCTTTAGAAGATCATACTGAAGAACTGCCTTTACTTGCCTAAGTGTTGAGTTCCATCTTGTGTTCACTGCAGCAGGGATGCCTTTCTGTTCCCCAAATTCACTATCAAAAACATCTTTGAATGTTGTGCTTGTGTGCAGCAGTGAGCTAAGTTTTGATAACTTGGAAAGAGAAGGACATACCAGTTTTGTTTCTTTTAAACCGTCTCCCACGACTAGCTGCAGTGTGTGTACAAAACACTGCAGGCGCTGTTTCTTAGCCATAGCAGCATCTACTGTTTGCTGATCTTCCAGGGTTAAGTCACACCAGAGATCAGGGTCATCAAGATGGTCTCTGTCATCATCATCCTCTTGTTCACTGGGGAAGCACACAGTGAATGCCTTTCGCATGTTAGCAGCATTGTCACTAATTATATAGTCCACTTTAGCTTTGATGTTGTATTCATCACATATTGCCTCAAATTGGTCACAGATACGTTCAGCTGTGTGTGAGCCTTTGAAGCGGTTGCAGGCCAAGAGATTCGCCTTTTAGCTGTATCCTCTCTGCGCCTTTTTCTATCCAGTGCACAGTGACACCAAGGAATCCCCTCATCTTTCTCGGTCAGACCAAATGTCCACAGTGACTGAAACATGGTCAGTGTTGCTCAATTGAGTTTTTAATTTTGAACGTCTCTCCTCAGTGAGGCTCTCTGTTTTTGATGTCAATGTTCTGCGACACACTGGGCTATACTTACTGTCAAGTACTGTCAGAAAGTGCCGAAAACTCTTGTTTTCCACAATAGACAGGGGAAAGTTGCAGTCAATAATCAAGTCGGACAGTATTGCATTGGTGATAGCTTTCTGCTGTGGATGACTCATACTGTAATGCCCTACACGTGTCCAGGAATTGTGAGATTGAGGGCTGTTGTGGTTCATTTATGATGCTTTTGTTCATCTGGTATTCTTCAAATCTGTAACAGGTAAGCATATGAAACAGATGTCAGAAAATTCCTAGCCACACATGTATTTGAAACTACTTCTTACTCATGAATCAATCTTCAATCATTGGTGGCTCTCTACACTCACTGCTGAACTTGTTGGCAACAACTGTGTAAAATTTCAGACCTCTAGGCCTCAGGGTTTGGATGCTGGGACCCTTTTTGTAAAAAATATGTCAATTCGGCACAAGTGTCCAAATATGTACCAGATGTTCCAAACTGTAATAAGATGTAATGTATAATAAATAAATCTTCTGAACTTTAGGCAGGTTTTCTTAAGATAAATAACTAAAACAAGCCAAAAGATTTCGCTCCATATCTCTCTGCTGTCTCCACCAGTGGCTGTGCGTAAAAGGAGGAGAGAGAGAGTCCCCATACGCAGTGCGCAGGGAGCTAGCCTATCACTATCTCACCTCTGCCCCACATGGGGCCCACTGCCGAAATCGTCTTTTCATAGGCTACTCAGATCTGTCAATCATTTCCTGAAAGAACCAATGACTGAAGAGCTTTTGCCGTGGAACTGTCCTCGGTCATGCGTAAATACGCCGCTAACTGGACGCGCTCGTTTTGTTCCCCAAGCTGTAGAGCGGCGCCCCGTAGCCGGACCGAAGCCTGGATACGCTTGTTTTGTAGCTAAGAGTGTGGAGAAAACAAACATACCCCACACCGCTAACAGGAGCTAAGCGTTTAGCTATGCTAAGGACCAAGAGCGAGAGTAGTAGAGAGATGCGTCGCTCATCCATTCAGACAAACTCGACTTTCTGGATTATTTCTCCACATGGAATTATTTTATGAAAAAGCAACTGGATATTCTTTTCTGTGGACTGTTATGGACTAATTGAGCACAGCTATTCCTGGACTGGACCCGTTTCGGACCGACAGAACCGGCTCAAAGGTAAGAAATGCGCAAATATGTTTAGAATATTTTCGGGAATTATAAATTATGGCTCTTTGGGCTGTGTGGCATAAAATGAATGATATGGTTGTTTTACTGAGGAATTAAGCTTTCAAACGATGTATAGCATGTCAATATTGGAAAAATAAGTACGGTGAATATCTGGCTTGACTTTTTAATGTTGTGTAATCGTCCACCGGCGGGCGGGTCGGTGTTAAAGCTAGCAATCCAGTTACTTAGCCGATAAGCTAATGTTAACATCTAACATGCTAGCATTCATTCAAAACGTACCTTTCTTTGTGCAACTTCGCGTCGAACAAAGTTGGAAGTTGTTATCCGTCTGTAATCTTCGAACCACATGTTTTACATACTGCAATTCTTTTGTTGTTGACCACCTAGTAATTTTTATATCCAAACGAAACTACCTTTGGTATCATGTTTGCCAACTCGTGCACCGTTCCTTGTTCCGCTTCATTGGTTGTCCTGCAGTTTGAATGTTTGGATGCTGTCGGACGAAAACAATGGGGATCTAATTTGATTGGATGTCGTGCCGACAGCGCGCGTGCCCTCTCGCTGTCTCTCTCTCTCACACACAGGTGCACTTTTTTTTTTCACAGACGCACACAAGAACGAAGAGAGACAGAGCGGTCTATGTCAACATACTTTTTAATCTTTGGATTTTTATGGGAAGTAGCAAGTCTATACAAGTCAAAAGGCCCAAGTCCAAGTGAAGTCACAAGTTATTGATGTTGAAGTCGAAGTCGAGTCGCAAGTATTTTTATATTTTGTCAAGTCAAGTCTAAAGTCATGAAATTCATGACTCGAGTTTGACTCGAGTCCAAGTCGTTTGACTCGAGTCCACACCTCTGGCAAGAATACAAAGGAGTGAACTACACCATACAGACCAAATAAAATGTGTGTGATGAGACCATTGAAATGGCCATTTCTTACGTGTGGACATAGCAACACATGAACAATAATTTATTACTTTATGTAAAAATGATGCCACACATGTTAATCATAAGCAGACCCGGGTACATCTGTCCTCACATTTTTACTTTTCAATGGGTTTATTTCTATATGTCAACTCATTTAGTAGGAATTTAGGTATCTGCACAAGGCAACAGTGGTTAGTTTTACACAAAACAGCTCAAATGTGTATGAAATAAGTTAAATTACCTAATTTTAAAATTTAACTTCAATTTAACATTAAAACATTCATGTCATTCTAGCATATGTGCTACAAGTCAAAGTTGAGATGGAGCTGGAGATCCAACAGTGTGAGAAAACCAAAGCAGTGAGAGAGGAGCAGCTGGAGCGGCTCACTCAGATCTGCCAGGAACAGGCTGTGAGTACTGTGCTCATTACTCTGATATGTGGGAACCGGGATTATTTATTTACTACATATGTGTAGGCTTGTGCTAAGAATACATTACACCTATGAACAGCAAGGTTAAACTACAGAAATTGGTTGCCAAGAAACGTAATTTGTTTTGTTGCCAGTAGAGGGCAGCAACACTTCATAATCGCTTTCATAATAATCGCCTCTTATTTTACTCATCTTCGAGCGATTGTTTGAATATTGGTATAATATAAATAAATAATTATCAGAGGTGAATTGTAATGAGTTAGATACTATACAATTATTAATATGTAATAAATGTACACTTAAGTACTTTTGGCAACTCTCATAATGACTTTTCACATGTGCCATCCATTTGTTTTCCAGTTTGAGATCAGGCAGCTGAGGGCACATTTGGCGCAGCAGGACTTAGATCTGGCAGCAGAGCGAGAAGCAGCCATGCAGATCCACCACGTCTGGAGCAAGCAGGGGAGAAACTTCAAGGTTGTGGAGGGCATGACTCCTGGGGAGTATGAGGATGAAGGCAGCCACAGAAACCCCAGGGAGCCACATGCAACAACAGGTAGATTTTATGGACATACTAGTATACATGGATTTATCAACATCGTAGCACTAGTTTGTGTGTAAGTGCTGAAAAGCTTTACCCACTACGCCGAATGCCCTTTGCTTGAGAAAGCAATGTGACTAACTAGGAAGGAGGAGCAGCATAAGACATGTACATATTTTGTGATACAAAAATCACAGTGATAAACATCCTGCGCCCTGAATGCCCAAGCAGTGTTGAGTTAATCTGCAGAAGTAGGCCTGGAGCAGGCTGGAGGCCAGGCTCTTAGCTCTCATGCTCAGACACAACAGCCATCTACAACAGGTGCTCTGGGACCAATACATGGGCAGAAAGCTTTTAGGCCTTGGTGAGTCCTGGGGCAAACAGGCATGTTCTCTAACACCACATCACCACATCAAGCTGCTGTCCTGCTCTAGCACTGGTCCTCCAGTCTCCTGCTGCCCCCCTCTGGTGAGACCAGCAGGCCAGCCTGGGCTGTTTAGGCTATTTCACGTACTGAGTGCTCTGTGCATTGGGCCTTGTAAGAGAAAAGAAGGCCCCTGTCAACATCTGTTCCCCTTCACCTGCAAACCACAATAGGACACAAAGAGGCGCTATGGCCACAATATTACCCCAAGGGCATGGTGCAAAATCAGTCCTTCCAAAACAAATGGGGCTTTTTACAGAAACATGGGTCTTGGGATAGACACTTAGACCACAGGCTCATTTCAAGGGAGTCCACCTTCAGTCACATTAGTTTTGATTTGATCATTTTGCTTGTATTATTCTAAAAGAAAAATCTTTTTTGATGAGTTTAAAATAGTTTCAAATCCTTTCCTTCCATGAGTGAATGTATCAAATTTGTCACTAATGATATATAACTATATAAAATAACTACATAATATTAACTACCCCCAAAACTTAAAGCATTGAAGTTTTGTTGTTGTCTCTATGCTATGCGGTTTTGGAGGGGCATAAAGCTAAAATTGTTTTCAAAATAGCTTTGAATAAAGAGACCCTTCCATGTCACCTCTTCTTTAGCACAGATGACATCCCTGAAAGAAGCAGAAGCTTTTATGCATGCTGGACAGCCCATTCTTTTTCCTAAAGACTCATGTGTTATTAATTGTGGAGTGATTGTCTCAGTCTTATTTTAGTGAGTGCGATGCTTCCTCTCCAGGGGTGGCCCAGAGATTAATATTTTAGACTGAAAAATAAATGAAATTACCCATCAGAGTCTGCCTCCCTGAGGACAGAGGCTAGCACTCAGGGTACTCTGGCTTCGCACTCAGCCAGTGGACAGTGAGCTCAAGACCAATCAAGCGCACAGATGAGCACAGCTGATCACAGGCGCACAGTGCACACTCGGAGGTCTGCTTATCTGGAGGGATTATTCTGCCCTAACAAAGAACAACCACACTCTCTGTCGACCCCTTCTTTCCCCGACACCAACCCCACCCACTGCTCTGTCCCAGTTTGCTTCCAGTGCAACAGGCGGCTGCTAATGTGACGCACTTCCTGCTATTTACTTAGAAAGCACCTGTGGCTCAAAACACAATCATGTCAATAATATGTTGTAAATACATTACCTTTTTTCTAATCGGGCTAACTTCAGAGAAAGGGCCGTTTAAATTAAGTCTGCAGTATAGCTCCAAAATGTCCACATTTTAAATTGGTCAATTAAAATGTTTTCCCTTTTGTTCCTTTTGTTCCCTTGTGTTCTTTTTTTCTCTCAGATCCAGTTGTACGTGATGACATGAACAACTATATCAGTCAATATTACAGTGAAGCCAGCAGTGGTAAGACCTAAACATTAGCTCCTCTCCAGTTTTAAATATAGAAATTATTATTTAAATTAGTAATGCAATCTATTAATAGTAGCAAAACAAACTAAATAAATGTAATAAAATGTGAAAATGTTGTAGATCTTTACAAAATGACATATCTGACTTTGTTCTTTTATCAAATCTTAGCAGATGCTGGTGCATCAGGTGTCGGTGTGCGGGTCATTACTACTGCAGCCATTGACGTCCACCTACCCACAACCCCACATCCCATTCAGTCCAACCCAATACTGGTAATGGAGCGGGTTGGCAGTGCTCTGAGTGACATTTCCACCAGCATATCACGTTCCAGCGGCAGTCTGACAGCCCGCCCCCTCAGTCTGAGCAGCCACACTCCAGGATCCTCGCTGACAGACTGCAGCAGTAGCACAGCCCAGGACCTGAGCCTAAACTACAGCTCTGTGCGCTGTGCCCCCCCTGCCTTTCACGGGCCGGACTCCCGCAGGGACCCCAGTGCTGTGGTACAGGAGCTGCTTTCCTCTCTCTCTGAGGACTCCTGTCGCACTCAGAAAAGTCTGGACCCCGTCAACTTTAAGCTTCCGAGTCCTACAGGGTCCAAAAAAGCCAGTCCTGAGTTGGACCACAGAATAAACCTGTTCAATCGCAGGAACCAGGAGGAGTGGAGAGGGCGGGGTAGAGGCAGTGGTCCACTACAGACTAAGCCCCTGATTCACCTGCAGGGCGGCAGCACTGAGCTCTCTCTGGAGGAGAAGTATAGGCTCCTGGGTCCCTCTGACACCCCTTTGGGTCACATGCCTGATACATAGGCTGCACCCGCCCAGGAGAAGAGGCCTCTCTGATGCTATAACTTGGATGGACCACACACATTACACATAGTATTCTGATCTTTCTGCGTAAAATCCACTCTTGTTCATATAAGACCAAGTTTCGATTTTACACATATCATACAGTATAAGTGATATTGGACTCTTCCATATCATCCCACCTGCTTTGATGAGAATCCATGGTGCATCTGAAACAAATGCCCATAAATAGCACAAAGGAGACAACCCCATTTGAATGCATTGTTGTACACTCTCTTTCAGGAATTAATGAAATGGTCCTAAATGCAATGAACACTAAAAATAAAAACCAGCAAGGACCCTTCAGGTCTCTACTGAACTCAACTTTATTGCCAGTGTTCCAAGCCAAGATGCTGTTCTCTGCTTTTGGAAATTAGAACAGCTAAGTATTTTATAAAGAAATTCTGCTTTTGATTCATTTGTAATTCAAACAAATATCATGCTGTTTGCTGTTTCTGATGTTACAGGGTAAGACATTGAGAAGATTGGCTTGTTGATACAAAAGCCATTTAACCTTTGCCTTTTGCCACAAATTTATTTCATATAAAACTACGGGGCATCATTTAAAAAAAAGAAGAAAAAAAAAAACAGTGAAAAGCTTATATGTTTCCTGAAAAAATGTCTTACTATTTTTCTGTATGGATGAACGGCAAGGTTATGTGACTGGAGTGCTTGTAGCATGAACCTTTAAAAGATACAAGCTAATTCTTTGCACTTTAATGTTTACAGACACTTTTGTAGACTTGATACAGACGACTTAATTGCCAAATACATATGTTGTAATTTTAATCAAAATGAATGAAAATAAAATAAAAATATTTCCTTACATTTAATTTGTTACAGTTTCTTGAAAGTGAAAAAAGCACCTACACGAAGGATCTCCCTCTCGGGTTTCCTCCTCTCGGCAGCCTCCAGTACACTATAATTTCATTAGCATCAACTTCTTATTTGCATATGGTTAAAAAGTGTAAATAATTTAGGGATAAGATTGAAGGAGCTGTCACAACAACAGTTAATTGGCTAAGTCACCATAAGTGTGTAATGAGAAGAATCATCCTGCTAGGCTGTGCTATCATTAATTCAAAAGACACCATTTTGTTGCTTGTCAAATGTTTATGCATTTACAGAGTATATTTTAAATGTTAATCACTATTACACTACACACGGCCTAATTTTACATCCAAGGGTTTCCTGTGCTAAAAACAATGCAATCTGCACTGACCTTTAGTTTTTGCTTAATTGTTCACTTTCCACAATATTTTTGTCACAAAAATAAAATATATACATAAATACAGAGTTAAAATAATACACTATGAACAATATGCAATATGCACTATGTTTATTGAATAGTAATATAACAGATGTTTCTTGTGAGCTAAGTGACAATTCAAAACGATGATGATGATGATAATGATGATGATGACGATGATGATGATGATGACGACGATGACGACGATGATAATGATGATGATGATGATGACGACGATGATGATGATGATGATGATTTGTATAATCCATTCTTCTAAATTGCAGATAGTCTGATTGGCAGGGACCTAAGGCTGACATAAGAGCCACTCTACTGTACGTTGGGACCTCTCCAACAAACCAACAGCTACAGTCCTTTTACACACTGCAGAGGGACTCTAAATACTCCAGCATTCAATAGCATCATATCATCTTTACTTGCGTTAGGCCTATATTGCATAAAGTTGACACTACCAAATAAAATGTTTATTTTACTTGTAAGTTTGTAGAATAACAGAAATGTGCATATTCATAACAATATTCATTGTTACTGACAAAACTGAGAAAATCGTAGTAAAGGTATTGCAGGTATGAGATTCTGTATTTTTTCCAAACTAAGCAAAGTGCACATTGATAAAAGTCCATTTAAAGGCCAAAATCTCATGTGTGGCAAGTAGAAAAGCAAAAAAGTGTGAAAGAATAAAGAGGACATTAAAAGCCTTTTAATCCTTTCATTAAGGAACTGTTGAGTAATTAGACAAAAGTTATTTTACTATCAGAAATGGGCAGGCAAAGTGTGACTTGGATGGTTGAATCTTTCGATTCCCTCTACACTGACAGCACCCTGAAGTTTTGAGCTATTGTATATGTCGTTCTTTTTAAGTGCATTGAAGAGATTTGGAGCAGAGCCCTATGGAGGCAAACAGCTGGACGTTTGTTCCAAAGGCTCGAGCTCACTGAGAGCAGAAGTGGGGTGTGTGACTGACTGTGACAGATTCAGAACACACGGCACGCAGGACAGTCTTCTGAGAGGCAAGAAAATACAAATGAATTATACATTGTTCTTTAAAAAGCTTCCCAGGTTCTCCTTTTCAAACATACTTCTTAAGTGCGGGATCCAGACATTCACTTGGTAGAAGGAATCCATGCAGGAGTTGATTGTCATGGTGACACAAGATTTTTTTGTTTTACCAAGTTTTAGATTTAAATATTCTTCAAAATTAAAGTTAATCAGACAATAGCTCTAGTTATTATATTATTTTTATTTGTTTTGCTATTCCATAAAATAAATAAGAAATGCTCTCCAAATGTTGAAGTCAATCAGAGTACGAGGTACATTGTTGTTCATATGGTAAACATGCAGTCAGCACAAGACTATATTCCTCTGGGAAAACTGAAAACATCACTTTGAACTCTAAAGACCTGAACAAACAAGAATATGATTTACATAGTGTCATAATTTACATGTCTTGTGCTCACTGAGTGAATTAGCCATCATTTTAAATGAGTCACACAAATCTGTCGGGAAATAAATATTCATATAAATGCTTGTGTATAGATGGACAATAACATAGGCCTTGGTAAGAGCCCTTTGAAGAAGCAATTGTTACATTATTAAAATTGTGAGTTTTACAGAGATTATTCCAGTCACCAGAGCTCACAAATCCTTGATGCCAGTCCAAGCCTACATGTGTGGAATTGTTTGCAAATTACTGCAGACTACTACTACTACTACTACTACTACTACTACTATCAACTTACTGCAAGTGATGAAAGGATGAAGGAATGAACTTTGACTCCACCTAGGACTTCAGTTTGTTTTTGCATTAGATCCACATTTTCATTGCTGTGCAAAGACCTGTATGGAGTCCATGATGGGGGACCATGTGCCCAGTCCAGATCTCAGCTCACCTTGTCTGTCTGTGTGCACATGCTTGGGGTCCTCCCACATTTCCATGAAGTCCCTGGGGAGTCGCACATCAATTGCTCTCAGCTAAATGCACTCACATATGAATATTTTAGTACAATTTAATGTTGCAGCTACAGCCCCAGAGGAGCAGAGCATCAATTTGTGAACACAGTTCTCCGGGAGTTAAAAGCCAAGCCGGATAATACAGAATGAAAGCCAGTGTCGATCCAGTCAGCCTTTTTCACTTGAGAGACTGAAGAGAGAAAGAAATCCTTTGCCTTTTGCATGCACATAACCATGTAGAGTGAACAGTCAGACAGAGGCAGCGTTGGTTAAAAATGTGAACAGATCTCCTCATGGTCAGTTCCTCCAGGGCCCTGGCATGATGTCATTGAGCCTGTACAGGTCACAGACAGAGGCAGTTGTAGGAGTGGGTCAGACACCTGCTGTCCTGCTATTCAAATGCTCTACTGTTTGGGACTGAAGGACCCCACCCAAGTGTGAGAACACGAGTCCTCCCATAAACAGGCCCAATGTGACATGAAGGAGTTAATCAGCCAAAGTCATCAAGGAAGTGCACCCCTTTCATTCTAATCAATTATCTTTTGCTAGTAACAATTGTAATGCTGATGTATTCTTAATTACAAAAAACATTGCACATGATGGCCAAATGTTTTTTTGTTTTTGTTCACAATATGAGTATTAAATCAGAAAGCAGAATGAGCCTCACATAAAATGACTCTCTGAACTGAATTCTCACAACCTAATCCCCAGTATCTGTAGCCAATCATTAATCAGTGCCTCCAAAACTGCTGTATATATTTTCCATATACTGAGAATATGTCCTCTAGGTTTAGGCACTGGCAACTCAGGTTCAGTAGTGATTGTAATACCTTTAATAAAACCATAAGAGCACAGACTACATACAGTTCCTTTGACATTTTAAAAATTATTTTACTAAAATATTTCTGATCAACACTTGTGTGTGGATAATAGCAACGATATTAAAATACATATATTACTGTTTTTTTTCAATTGCTTTGGCACAGTTATCCATTGAAAACTGACATTTGCCAAACAGTTCACACAAAACAGAATTTTAGTTTTCCTAAATATTTAAATCCGGCAAAATCCAGTTTTACGTTCAAAACTGATTGATCATCCCCCAGTAGCAAATTTTACTATCAAAACTCTCAGACTTTGGTCATGAGTTCTTCTGTGGTCTTTCATTCATTTGATGAAGCAGCTCAGAGGTCTTTCTGCTCAGTGACCACAGAGAATCACTGGTTTAGTGCAGTCTGTCACTGGGAGTTATACTTTAGACAAATTTTGAACTGAAAAATATTTGCTTTTTGGTCTCTTAAGCTGTCTGTACTGTATTATGTAAAATATAAATGTACACATTGCCAATTGAAAAGTAGATTTTGCAGTATTTGATCAAAAACATTTATACAGAAGAAAATCAAGAAATGTAGGAATAGCAAATACATCAACAGTTGGTACTGTAATGTGTAATGTGCTCTTGAGAAGACATCTCAGTGTGTATCTGTATGTAGTCTTTGTATTCACACATTGCCATTTTGGATGTCCTAAGCACAAATGGTTTGTGGTGCCCCACCACACCGGCCAGGAAGCAAAAAGTGAGACGTGTGAAATCCTTTGTTAATACATTTTTGGTGCTCACACATTGTAGTATTATGTTTGAGTTTCTGTATTGAAAGTAAGTGTTTAAGCAAATATCCTTTACCATGTGACAACAAACCTTCAGTATTGAAAAAACACTGAATCACTGAATTCACTGATCATATGTCTTTCTGAATTAGAGCTGTGTGAAAAAGCCAGAAGACTGTGTAAGCTGCTGTGACCACCTGTGTCTCTGTTCAGATACAAGTTTGAATTAAATGATCAAACTAAACAAAGTTTCTTAAAAAAAAAAAAAAAAAAAAAAAGATAGAGAAAAACTGTAAATAACTATGCAGAAATGCCTTTGCCTAATATAACTCAACATTTAAACGGAGCCTATTCCTATATCCTCTAATTGCACCCTTCTATTTAACTGACTCAAAAGTCCCTCTTAGGGCTGATAAGGGGCAAGTAAAATGTACAAGACACATATTTGTAAAATAAAACAGGCAGCTGACAGTTACAGTAATAATGGAAGCCCAACAATGCACAACTGCCTGCAGGCTCCAATCAAAAATTAATACTAATTATCATGTGAATACTGCATTAGCTCTGAAGAATGATTAATTATACATTGGCAACATGGTTCCCCTCTCAGACTGGTGGCACTTGCACAAGGTTGTGATTTTTCTTTCTTTTTTTTTTAACTGGACATGGGCAACACACATCAATGCACTCACTGCGACACTTTAATGCAGATTTGCATAAGCATTAAATTGTAAATTGTTACCAAAATGTGTTCAAGAACAGCACTGTATGTTTTTTGTTTTAATTGTCCTTGGACAATTAAATTCATGAAAGCACAAGACTAACATTTGACAGATTCTCTCTATTTCACATTTTCTGCAAATCTACACGTTTTATTCTAACGTGGCCTACCTCTGACAGATTGTACATAATCACAAGAAAAAGTAGTCCTAAGTAATAGATTAAGGACACATTTAAACACATCAAACACAAAATATTTCTGAGATAGCAGATCTTTGTTCTTTGGTTGAGGTCATCCAAACTCTTATGTACAAATTAACGGAAATGAGCTGAGGTCTAAACAGAGACAAAACTGGCACCACACGCGCAGCTGAAGCACTGGGAGTGCGCAGACATGGCCATGCCATCAAATCCTAAGACATTCACAAAGCATCAATGAAAAGTTTGGCCTCTTGAAGCCCCTTCTGAATTCCAACTCTGATGCCAAAATGTAAGTGGACGATTTCAGTCACACATATATTTTTCATGAGGTTAATGGTCCCCATCAGAGTGTGATTACAGAATCTTAGGAGAGGCTTTTATGTTGGCTGAGTGACGGCTGGGATGGCTGCTCCCAATCAAACTGTCATTAATAGGTCACAAACAATAAAGATATTTCCTGTCATGGTGGGTTAAATATATTAAAGACTTCTGACCTGAGATATTAAACACCTCCCCAACTGCGCACAGTAAAATATGCATGATTAAGTTATTTAAAATGGATCACAATGTCCAGACCCAATTTCCCAATGTATGCATAACCTATACACTCATACACATCTAATTTGCACTTAATTGTTAAAGATGTGCGCAAAATGAACACAAAACTAAGACTAACTCATCATGTAGGCCTATGAAACTTTTCGTTGCGCACACGCACACACTATGCAACGTCATGACGAGCAGCGTCTATAGGCTACGAACCGAAACTAAATCACATTTAGCAAAGAACAAACAAGAGTACGACCAAGTTATTCGTGACAACTCAAGATGCTCTCCTCCCAAATCCCCCACTACACACACAATTATAAATGGGCTCAACACAGCACACACTGGACTTTTTTGCTCGGATTTGGTAAACAAAGAGATTTTACAAAGGGTAAAATAGCCTATTTTAATGGTAAAATCAAATGGTGAAATCATATTATCAAGCTTATTCTGGGAGTTTCGTGGAATAAATTAGTAAAATAATTAAATGTCCAGCAGATGCAGTTTCACTCTTGTCCCAACAGATGGCAGTGTATTCGAATGCATTCAGCTCCTCATCAGACACAACACACAGCTTTCTGTTCCAGTCTGGCCTTTTGTCCAATGCTCAATAATCCTAAATTGGTCCCAATACATCCTTACCGTTTAATAATTTAAATGTGCAGTGCAAATACACAGTACAATACACCTATTCATTTGCCTCCTAAATCCAATGTGATGTGATATATATATATATATATATATATATATATATATATATATATATATATATATATATATATATATATATATATATATATATATATATATATATATATATATATATATATATATATATATATATATATATATATAAATATAAAGATTACATAGGCTATTTTTGAGACATTTGTTTTGTTTTTTCAGAAGGCTCTTTTTGACATAAAGGGACGCGAGCAACAAAAAACGAAATACAAACGGCCTATTTTGGATAGGTTATGGTTTGTTGGTTTTATTCTGATGTGCATATTTTTTTCTTTTGTCACATAGCCTTTAATTAGGCCTCGTTATTTTTAGACTGTTTTTTATCTGTATTTTAAGCAGTGCAATTTTTATACTCGTATTATTTTTCTTTTAAGATATTCGTGCCGTGGGTAAAATACGGTGAATGTAAAATAGCTTTATATTTCAACAAGCACAAAAATCTAACTGGGCGTCCACTGCTGAGGGGCAGAGTCCATCCGCCCTGCGTCATGACGTAATGGGGCGGCGTGCTGGACCCTACATTCGCCTGCCCCCCTCCCTCTTCTGTCCGAGGAGACACAAGTTATGAGGGAGGCTGCCGAGGGCCAGTGTTGCGTTCACATCGTTTCTGCGTCAGCCACTGCCCGTCATCCTTTCTGTATGGTGGATATTATCTTCAGCTCTTCTTTCTTGGATGATATGGGGGATCATTCCAAAAGTAAGTAGTCTGGCGTTTATATTTTCTTCGCTTTTGCCCATCATGCTATGGTGTCGCTGCAGTGGTGTTGAGCAACAGCTTCAAGAGCGAACTTACTTTGTTAAAACGTGTTATTGGCCTCTCCAAACGCCGTAAGGCCACGCGCTTACTTTCTACTGTTGGTAAAAGAAATGATGCTGGCAAAGTGAACTGTTACATAACGTCTGGAGTTGTCGGATCAGCAGAAGAAGCCGCACAAAAAGCGCAACATCTTGGTTTTGACCCTATCACTGGTGCTTACTTGTCATTTACAGTGGACTGATAATACGTTTGTTTGCAGAGAAGTCAGGTTTCGCGATGTGCGTTGGATGTGGAAGTCAGATCCATGACCAGTACATACTGAGAGTTTCCCCGGACCTTGAGTGGCACGCAGCCTGCCTCAAGTGCGCAGAGTGCAGCCAATACCTGGACGAGACTTGTACGTGTTTCGTACGAGACGGCAAAACCTACTGCAAGAGAGACTATGTCAGGTACAATAATAATACCAAAACAACTTTTATTATGCATATTCACGGCACAATATGCTTAAAAAACGCCTGTCTCTTAAAAAGACGCATAAAACATGGCGCCCAATTTCTTCCAACAAATGCATCCCTAAAACTTGAGATTAACTCCTAAAATTTTGCCGCAGTGACCCATGATAATTTTAAAAATACATACTAAAAAAAATCATTGACCAAGCACTGTTTTACAGGACATCATTTAGACTTAGTCTACAGTTAGGCTATGTGTGCACTACACTGACAAGATGTTTTCTTCACAAAAATTCAATGATATCATCTGAACATTTGCAGGTTATTTGGTATAAAATGTGCAAAGTGTAACCTGGGCTTCAGCAGCAGCGACCTGGTAATGCGCGCTCGGGACAATGTGTACCACATCGAGTGCTTTCGCTGCTCGGTGTGCAGTCGTCAGCTGCTGCCCGGGGACGAGTTCTCTCTACGGGACGACGAGCTGCTGTGCCGCGCGGACCACAGCCTGCTGCTGGACAGGAGCGCCACGGGGAGCCCGCTGAGCCCTGGACACATGCACTCCAACAGACCGCTACACCTCGCAGGTCAGAACGATATTTATTTAATGCGTAAATTAGTCTTGCGTATTTGCAGTAAGCTAGAGCAGAGTAATACTGAAACAATAGAATATGTATTAGGCTAGCAATTGTCAGATATGATATCTGTGGTCTTTTGGGCCATGTGTAAAATAAAACACTCACAAGTCGATCCAATTTTCTAATTAACGCAAAGCAGCTCTCTAGTCATTATCTGAATAATCGGCGGGGCCCGTTTCAGTGAGCGTGTGTGTTATAGATCCTGACACGCTCAAAACGCTCTCCAAAAATTAAACAAACGAAATCAACAAAATGTTAAGCAACTGAAAATGTCTGTATGTATGATATTAATTTTAGTGTGTACATTCTTTCCATTTTGCCTTCTTAAAATAAAATAGGTTGTTCAAAGTTTATGCGCTATCGACAAAAATGACCATTGTTTGTTCACAAATCAAATAATAAAATACTTTACTATAAGCTTGTCTATATAGGCCTACCAAATCACCAACATAGTTCATTATATAACACGGAAAACACGACTTATCGTAAAGGCCTTCAAACATATTTGCTCACAGCAGAACTTTCAAAATAACTACAGGCTGCAGAAATATTTCTCTTTATATTTTGTCTCTGTTGACTTCAGCAGACCCAGTCACGGTGCGGCAGGCTCCGCATCGGAACCATGTGCACAAGCAGTCAGAGAAGACGACGCGCGTCCGGACGGTACTGAATGAGAAACAGTTGCACACGCTGCGGACTTGCTACAACGCAAACCCGCGGCCAGACGCACTCATGAAGGAGCAGCTGGTGGAGATGACCGGCCTGAGCCCCAGGGTGATACGGGTCTGGTTCCAAAACAAGCGCTGCAAGGACAAGAAGAAGTCCATCCTAATGAAACAACTCCAGCAGCAGCAGCACAGTGATAAGACTGT
The DNA here is from genome assembly GCA_034769755.1 of Odontamblyopus lacepedii. Classification (NCBI taxonomy): domain Eukaryota; kingdom Metazoa; phylum Chordata; class Actinopteri; order Gobiiformes; family Gobiidae; genus Odontamblyopus; species Odontamblyopus lacepedii. The sequence goes on along the minus strand of CM068349.1, from coordinate 20,317,792 downwards.
AAGCATCTTCGTAAGTTTGACTCGTTCATTACAAACTTTTTGTGCGTGTCTGTCACCAAATAGAGAAGCTTTGTTGCTATCCATAGTCACACTTTTAAAATGTTGCTTGATCTTATTATAATTTAGCTCTTTCGTCAGGCTTGTTTTGTTGGCTCAGAGCTCCTTTCTGTATTCAAACTTTAACTTAATGAATAATGAATCAACTACTTTGGCTTTAGTTGCCCTATTGACCTGATACAGAGTAAAAGCTAATTTGTTGTTGATACCTAATTATTTGCTACTATGTCATTCTTAAACATGCCTATTGCCTTACATATCAACAGAATCAAATTTACCCAGCATTAATGTAAAAAAAAATACAAAAACAAAAAACAATGTAGATTAGACTTTTAGAAGTGAGGTCTAATTCTGATTGATCTCCTCAGAACCTGCAAGGCCTGACGGGGACCCCTCTGGTAGCGGGGAGTCCTATTCGGCATGAGAGCACGGTGCAGGGCAATCCAGTGGAAGTGCAGACCTACCAGCCTCCATGGAAAGCTCTGAGTGAGTTTGCCCTGCAGAGCGATCTGGATCAGCCCGCTTTCCAACAACTGGTGTGTGTGGGCTTGGGATGGGCACTAAATACGTATCTGAAGAGTTTATATTTTCATGTTAATCTATTCTTAGCTTTTTTCCCCACATCTGATCTATTGCGGAAAGGCCATGAATTCAAAAATAATATCTGAATCCTAAATTCCTTTAGGATCTAAAAAATTAAGACTTACATTAATCTAACATTTTAAAATATGAATTTAGAGTTGGTAGGACATTATTTTATTTACAAGTTCAACGTGCATGTATATATGCTTATGTATATCAATTAAAGTAGGTTATTGGTTAACCTGAAAGTGACATTTATTTATTTTAAATGTTTGAAAACTAACAAGGAAACTGTGTATAACAGCAAAAAAAAAAAAAAAAAAAAAAAAAAAAAAAAGGCACACAATTTATAAGAATGTAATTAATAATTACTACAATAAATAATTTCTGAAATGGCATAAAACAGTATTCATTAGAGAGAGAAAAAAAATCAAATTTTGCGTTATAAAAGTATGGTTGTCAAGTGGTTGCTTGTATCAGCACTGATCCCTTGTTTCACAATATAAGCACATCTGACCTCAATACTTTGATGCTTGTACCTATCATGGCACAATAACTGACATATAAAGCATTCCTTCCTTTCTTTCTTCTCAATAAATATGGGCTTCTGGATTTGAATGGGCTCTTCTAAATACCAGTATGTCATGTATTGTGCATGCTGACACTGTATCTGTCCTTGTCTTTTTCAGGTGTCGTTCTCTGAGTCGGGCTCTCTGGGGAACTCCTCGGGCAGCGACGTGACTTCTTTGTCCTCCCAGTTACCGGACACCCCCAACAGTATGGTCCCCAGCCCGGTGGAGACGTGAAACAAGGACTTGTCTTTTTTCTGTGCATTTTTGTTTTTTGTACACCTGCAAAAAGACTGTTGCAGCATGATCCCAGTCCTCTCCTGCATGTGAGCAGCTCATCACTTCATTCAAAACCTACAGCAAGAAAGCAAGAGTCTTTTTTGATTTCCCAAAACTGGCGTGCACTCATTTTTTGGTATTTTGTTGGAGAATTTATTGACAGAACTGATGCATGAAGATCTGGATTTACATTGCCTACAACGCTTTTGGAACCATTTCCACTTAAAGGGACATTCAACAAACCCACCGTTTTCTCATATTGTGTCTTCTTTAAAAAGACTTCTTTCTTTTTTTGATACATTTTGTGGAGTCCAGTTCATGACTCACATGTCTTTGTCTTAAAAAGGTCTGCATGATAATCTGCAAAATGATTCGTGTTGTAAAAATACTTTATCTTAAATATTAATAATAAGAAGGCGCAGGTTGTTAAGCTTCTCGAACAAAAAGTAAGTTATTGTTATATTATTTATTGTTAGAAAATTGGTAAAACAATTATCAACTGGTACAAAAAATAAAAAGCTGAGTATGCAACACTTGACATCACTTGACATCTTTGTATATGTATGATTGAATTATGGCTAAGGGGACTGTTTATTAACCAATACCATCGACTTGTAATATCGGTAAAGATATGTCAATTCTCATAAGAAGCCAGATAAAGTGTTATAGATTGCTGTTTATGGAGAAACATTTGTTCTTATCTGCAATATTCCAGTGCGTAATTACATGAAATGTGATGACGGATATAACACAAGTTTAAGAAGTAAAACTGCTGGTTTAGTTGGCTTTGTAGTCTGTCCTGTTTGGCCAACACGAGGATTTACTCATGTCTATCAGTGGAGAAGCCTGCAGGCTGAGTGTGTTATCACGCTTCTCATCATGTGTGTATTTCCCTCCATTGGTCCGTGCGCGCGTAGAGCAGGACGCAGCCAGTGGTCATATCTTGGGGGCAGAAATGCGCTGTAAACCGTACTCCGTCCAGTTGCTCTGGTTGAGTCACACACAAACTACTGCCTGGTCTAGACAGCGGTGCAGGAATGGGCGACCCCTTATCTGCTGCTGGCATCACCTGCGAACCGTACACGCAGTAAAGCCACAACAAACTAACCAAACACACACACGCACACACACATAAGCTCGAATACACACCCGAGCCCCTTCTTTGTGAGGGGCGGCTCGTAAAGGGTCACTTCTCCTCCTCGGTTTATTTTCCTTCGCTGAATTGCGTTAGAGTGCGCGGGTGAGGCTCAATGATCTGACCTTCTCTAAGTGCGCCTTGTGACGAGATGACGCGAGTAAAATGAATAACACAGCAGCACGGTGATCATTTTTCTTTGTGCGCTTTTACTCATGTTTTACGTTATTTTGTAGAGGCCTGTTTCCTCAGTCAATCAAAAAGTGAAAACCTGCCATTCACGTGATCGTTTTGGGCTTCTTGTCAAAACGAGTTTGTCAAATTTGTTTTGAAGGGATTTGAGACATGAAAGTAGACATGTGTTTGTTTGTGAAAATAGTTGTAATCCTTTAAAAATATTGTAATTATTATTCATAACCAACGCCTCATCATAAAGAAGAAGGCAGAAGAAGATACACTGTCGGAAGTTTAAATAGCAAACGCTAGATAACACATGTAATTGACCACTTCCAAATAAGATAACAGTAACACAATGCAGCAGATTCAGATAACGCAAATAAACACGGAAAACAATGGCGTTTACGCACAAGAATGCAGGCCTATTAACCCCAAAGCCCCCCTGCGTAAAAGTAAATTGCGGAGACATAATGTTTCCAAAACACCCAATTTTCATCGTGGGATGCAGCATCTCAAAGGGCGTTTTATTAATAAGTACTAAACAATAAACCCAAAATATGCCTAATAAGATTTAATAAAACAACCCAGATAGCCCACTTTATTAGATTAATCCCTAAAGCGCCGCATAAGGCCCAATAGTCAGTGTGTTCATTTCCACCCGTGGAGGATTGTTAGATCATTTTAGCAATAAAAAGCAGAGAAACGAAATAAGAAAAGGTAATTGTATTATAAAAGCATGCATATCAAAAACAAACCTATGGGTTTTTTAAGCCATTTACAGACCATGTTTCGTTTTTACTCTTTACTTTACTCTTTAATTTTAACACGCCTTTGCACGGTTCAACTTGGATTTCCAGGTTTCTTGCCAATCTATTAGTATCGGCTAATTAATATTTCAGATTACGTTTTCGTCCTTTACGCATATGCATGGCCATAGTCCTATAAGTATAAATGACCTTATATGCCTCTAACGGTCGAAGGCCTAAAGTAAAGCGCGGAAGAATACACCACACTCGTCCCAAATCTAAACATAAAATAGTCCCAAATTTATTTCTCCCGCTCTGACCCGACACGCAGTTGCACTCCCCTCACATTATTCATGATTAACCTCGAGCTTCGAGTCCCACCACAGTGTCCGTGCGCGTGTCAGGTTGCCATAACGCACAACGAGAAGCTGTCAGCGCGAATGACACCGAATCATTAATGATTGAGAGCGAGTCCATTTAAAGGTGTGATGTAATTCTCTAATTGGCAGAGGGCCGTGCGTAATTAGATCAGCGGGCGCGCGCCTGACGAGCTACGACGCCCACCGGAGCCCACCGGAGCCAATGGGCAGCACGCGTTCAGTAGCCTACATGAGCAGTGGCACGGGCGACACACGAGACTGATAAAGTGACAAATTCATAGATGTCACTTAAATTGCAAATTAACCAAAAAAATAAGGCTAACCGTTTATGATGTCCCGGCAAGTCGTATTTTTTGCGTTCATTATTTTTCTAAAATGTAGCCTATTTATTTCGCCAAAGCTTGTTTTTGATAAGCTTAATTTTAAACACGAACCTTTTTAGGTGAGAAATTAATTAGCCGGTAGGTTATCTCACACAACACACAGAATTGTATTCAACGAAATGACATTGCAAAGGCAATGTTTAAAAAAAAAGAAAAGAAAAAGTTAACAAACATTGTTCTTTAACTATTTTGACTATTTCTAAATTAAATTGTATTTTTATTTTTTAATTTTTTTTTTTAAATTTCTTATCTTTTTGGATTTTGTTTCTGCCATCTGTGTCTCTAAGATTTTTTTTAAGATTTCTTTTTTGAATTGGGTAAAACTAAAAGTAATACTCTGACTATAATAATCATAATAATATATGCATTGTTATTATTATTATTATTTTTATTATTATTATTTTTATTATTATTATTATTATTATTATTATTATTATTATTATTATTTTTATTTTTATTTTTATTATTATTATTATTATTATTATTTTTATTATTATTATTATTATTATTATTATTATTATTATTATTATTATTATTATTATTATTATTACAATTTGCTGCCATGGTTGCTGCTTTGGAGATGTCTAACAGTGGCTTTTAACCTCTTGAAAAGCCCCTTCTTGCTGACCATTTAACCCACATCCAGTCCATCATCACGTGACTGCTGTGGAGCTCTGTGAACAGTCCCACCCGAGCCCATGCTGTGACCTTGATCCTGTAGCGGGGGCCACCAGCAAAGCCACTATAGGAGCCAGTGGGACCAACCTCAAGTCCAGGCCCTCCAGGGACACCCTCTGACAGGCTGACTTAACACAGAAACTCCACTGCAGCTTTTAAAGAGGAGGAGGAAGGAGTGGGGTGGAACTGTGCCGTTTGAACCCGCAAACAAAGGACCGGGCACAAACGGCAAGCACGGAAAATAACAACAAACAAATATCTAAAGTGAAATTTCAAGATCCTTTACTATGCGAGCCTTTCCACAATGTCCACCAGGAAATATTGCCTGTGTTTTTCTCACTTCTTGTCAGGTGTCTTAACAGGAAATTTAAGGCACCAATTTATCTGTGATGGGCTAATGGCCAATTTACCATCTCCTGACAAGAAATTTAATCTTGTGTACACTTAGGTTAGACTGATAATGAAAGGGCAGCGTCAACATCTAGCTGTGTGTAGTCACTCTGGGGATAATATCGATTCCTGGGTGCAATAGATGCAGCTTTTATGGAAAACTGACACAATGAGTAAATACCCCAATGTACTGCTTTAAACTTCTAAAAGCACAAGGGCAACAAAGGGGGAAGGAGATATTGATTTTAGATGGCACACGTGTTTTGAAATAAATCCTATGTTGTATACATGTAAATACTAAAAGGGTATTCAATCGTTATGGGCGACAGTGAGCTTATGTTGTATAGTGTACTTTAGGTGAACCTTAGAAGCGGAAATTGAAACAAGCTCCTTTTTTTTACAGGAGCAGAAGGCACTTACCTGGAACACACACAGACTGGTTGCGAGACAGTGTCAGAGCTGTGTAAATCACCGCTGCCCCACCCAGAATATAAATCTGCAACAAGAACAACACCAACCAACCACTATTAAGGACCAGAGAAGAAAAGCCTGGATCCTCCCCATTCGAGACAATATGACCTGCAGTAAAACACAATGATGCTTCACCTGTGCTTCAAACTGTCATTACCACAGACAGACACGTGTCGTACAATGGAGACTGAACAATGGGATGTCCCAGGACTTAAGAGGAGCGCCGCAAAGGTCCCGGCAGCTACACAGAGAGGGAGAGTCAGGGTCATATCAGTGTCAGTTCAGAAGTTCAAGAATGTTTGCAAGGAAGTCTTTGTGTTGGAGATTTAAGGCTCAATTAACCTAGTGACTCAGAAGTTGGGATGAAGCAGAGAGACGAGCTTTAATTATAGCACCAGGCCGAAACTGAAAACCTAAATGGCATTGATTTACCGGTACTGTCAAGTTGAACAGTCCATTCAACTTTTCGCACGCCCGCTTATCCATGCAGCATCAATAAGGTTTTGTATGGATCAAGAGAGAGGTTTTGCAATAGACAGTGAAGTCGTCTATCTGTTTTTGATAACATTTTGAATATGGATTCTTAAGATGTACAAAATTGGAGTTATACAAAGAAGCAATGTTGAACATAGTGCCAGATGACATATTTGTATATATCATTCTTGACTATTTCAGTTCAAGCAAAAAAGTCAACAAGGTGAAACTTTAATCATCACAAATATAACTTTAGTAAAACAAGGCAAAACCACATCTAACTCAAATGCTGAATATTTAGCTGCTCGATGCAGAAATGGTTTGCATAATCAGCTTTATTGGAAACATGTGCCTGTTGTGACCACAGAGGAAGAAATGCATTTTACAGAATTATTGGAGATGTTATCATTTTGTGACAGTGACCAGCCCATGCACACCAGTTAAGGTGGACAGCTCAGTCTGCTAAATGCAGCAGTCCTATCTCCCTGTGTGCGTCTCTGCCACTTTAAGAAATGAAGCAATATCATTAATGGAGGCCTCAGAGGGCTGACATCTTGCTCCAATTCACCAGTCTCCGTCCATCACACCATTACGATGGGCTCGGCAGTATTAAAATCCAATCACTCCTCTGGCTAGTTTGATTAAGGAGGGCAAGCACACAAAGAGGAGCTCTGCCCCTCTGCCAGGGAGTCCCCAGGGGCTTGAGCAGCTCCAGACCACCCCCCAGTCATCCAGCCGGGGTGGACACTGAAGAGACCTCAATCCATTCAACAAGGGGGTCACTCTCCATTGTTACGATATATCTAACAATGATCATAAACCGGAATAGCAGGAACACAATGACAACTGTCTGTGGTCCATAGCAGCTCAGTCACCTGAACAAATGGAGGGGTGTTCTCAGACATGGAATATTGATGTGTGTGAAGCCAATCAATGATCCACTTTCACCGTTATGTAATTTTGTCTCATTCAACATTCATGTCGCTTTTCTAGTACATTTCCATCAGACATGCTGTGTATGGATCAAAATCAAATATCTACTGACTAGACATAATATATTATGGATAGGCATGGTTCTGCCCATAGAGATATTACACAACAAAATACATAAAATACATCAACATCTGTGTCAACTTTTTAAACCAAATTAAAACTCCTGAATTCAAACCAATGTCATGTTAAATATGCCACTCATTTCAAAAAGTAAAACCCAACAAAGAATTTGAAAGAATGTCAAACAAATATATCCTAAAACTAGTATCAAAACTAGATATTACAGTAATTATCTATACTGATACAAATCACATATATATGACCAATCTGACCTTTCCTGTATTAGAATAGGCTAGAAACTAAAATATTACAAAAATATTTTTTGTACAATATTGTATTCTGCAGTCTAAAAAGTTTTAGCTCATTGCGGTTGAAATCCGAATCAAGTTTTTTCCTTGGTTTGAAATCAAACTAGAAATGCTTGTATCGTGACTACTGTAGATTAGATATGACCAAATGATACAAGTTGTGGTATTGTAGATCTCAAGGGCATAAACAGCCAAACATAAAGTGGAGTACATTTGTTACCCCTCTGTCTCCTCTCCCATGCGGGGTCAGCATGGTCAGATTGTGCCTGGGATAAAAGGCCACATCCAGGTACATAACCCTGGAGAACAGACTCAGAGCAAATTAAAGCCAGAAGTCCAGGGTGAGCCTCCTCAACCAGCAGTGACATAAATTATTGGGATTTACAAGATTTTTAAAACACTTTTAACAATAGCCCTCTTTTAATGTGCGCTCTGTTTAATAATGCACTTTGGGCTTTAAGAGCATGATAAACAAACCAATAATTCACGTTTTTATCCTCCAAGGTGAAGCCCTTCAGGAGCCAGTTCTACAGCAGCGTTCAAAGGCTCCATGCACATCAAATGGAGAGCTGTCGTGAGATGTTTTGGACAACATTTGAGATGTAAGCTGTGATCCCTCTGCTCTCCCGGAGATAAAAGTACATGGAGGTTCATCTTTCTCTGAACTGCGTCTGAGAGAGTCAGAGTAAACATGGGAGCAGGGGACAGAGGTTATGGAGCCATGTCACAGCAGTTTTTGGTCATAAACAACACAGCGTCTTTACTATAGGCCATTTACATTTACTTCTGTTTTAGGAATGGGTCATGAGAATAATGATGTACTAATTAGGGCATTTAGTATAAATGTAAATATAAAGCAAGACATTAGTTTATAGTTTACTTTATTCACAATAGAATGCCAAAAATGGTTGAAACAAAGAAATGACCACATTCGGCCATCTCAAATTTTTAAAAGTTGGAGCACTTTTATGTTTTGCATAAATAGTCAACCAATGTGTAAAATGCTTTCAGTTTAAAAGCAACACTGCAAAAGTATATTCTGTTTTTAGTATATGATTTTGTACTTGAAATCACTAGATCAAAACACATTAAGAAGTTTCAAGTTCAATTCATTTACCATCATTTAATTGGTCTTAACTGTCGACACAGTATTGCTGACATTCCAGGTGTATATTCAGTAAAATAAAAAACAAAATTATTAAATGCAATATCTACATTTTCCTTTGCCATGTTCTGTGGTGATATGTTTTCTGTGCAAATTGAACCCAGTTACAGCTGTAATTGAATTTGTTCAAATTCAAAAAGATGTTTTAAATTCACCAAGAATCACACACGTCATTTTGTATTGAGTATTTTAAGATAATATGTTAATTAAAATGTTATTAATCAGAAACTAACATTTCAGCACAGATATCTTGCAGTTGTCTCTAATTCCCATGAATTAAGGTAACCCCAACTCATTAGCCACAACCGCATCCACATACCCTTTCATGAAGTATTGTTATATGTTTCTGCGTTGGTGCATGCATACAGAGGTTTTCCTGAGGCTCGGTGCCCTCTTTTGAGTGTGTGTGTGTGTGTGTGTGTGTGCGTGCGTGTGTGTGTGTGCGTGTGTGTGTGCTGTCAGTGGGGCCAGTGTATCATCTGGGAAAGCTCACAGTAGCACTTGGCTGCAGTTTACAGAGAGTTTGCAGAGTGTGAAGCTGAACAGAGTAAGTAATTTATTTCTGAAATGTTACAAAATGTGTATAAAAAGGTCAGCATACAAATGAAACAATGAAATCCACAATTCCAATGCAGATAATAAACAACACACAACAACAATATAACAGCATTTGCCACTGACTGTATAGTAGTATTCTAAAACTGGCACTGAGATACGAGTGTGTTACAGTGAATGCCTGGAAGTGCACACGTTCAGTACCAGCCGCCACAAATCACTGGGCCATCTCCCATAATCCTCCTCTGCATGGCCAGTGCTCACAAAACAAATTGTCCTTCATCAACTGCTTGCGGCAGGACAGGGCATAAAGCACAGGCACAGGCGCAACCATGCATGTTTTACATTTGAACTTCCACTGCTCATTTGGCCATGTGGCATATTTATTATCTTCATTTGAATAGGTCCCAATGATTTATAATGCTCTTAGACTAAAATACTAGTATTATGAGGAATATGCCAAATGTTCAGGTCTGCAAACTAATTATATTTATTGCACTGATATCTTCATTCAGTGGTCCCAAATAGCTGATATAGTACTATGTCTCGGCCATGTCATACTGATAAAACTCTACAAATGGGGCTTTATCCAGTAACAAGCATTTGATTATTTTTGCTGAAGGTCTTGTTTTAAGAACTCTTCATTAGTTTGCACGTTAAGTTGAACAAATAGTTTTTATTTCATTTCAGGAAATCTATGTTGTTTAGTCGTAACACATAAGTAAATGCAATGCTTTACTCCTTTCACAAAACAATGCAAATGAATAGAGCTCATTTTGCAATATATTAAGTGATAAAATGAATTTAATGATCCTAAAAAACAATGTATTTAAAGGTACTTAAGTGAAGTGTCTGATCAGCACATTAATTTGCTGAAGATATGTAAGTTATATTTTGTATCTAGGTTCACACTGCAAGTTCAGTTGTATCAGGGAGATCTTAAGACATGTTGAAAAGGAAATGCTCCTCTTGGACTGCGGAGTTACTTATCTTTACAGTTTCCTATAGCTCCTATTGACGGGGCCTGCAACAGTGTAAATTCCTGTGTCCCCTGAAGTGACTGTGAGCAGACAATGAGACGACACTTTGTGTACCAATGCGCACTATAACACAGATAACAGAGCACTTTTTACAAGGGACGTGGGACTCCAACACAAACACACATGTTAGCAGATTGTGTTTGAAAATACACAGCCCTTGAAGTGGGTCAATGGAGCATGCTTTATGCACGCCGTACAACAGCGATGCATCATTAACAGTGATTTATGACAAGCACTTCACTCATATTTTGAATTTAAATGAAGATAAAACTTTTCTTTAAACTGAAGTAAAAGTTGAATGGTGTTCCCTGTCCTCTATCATACAGAAATATCCAAACACACACTAATTGTCCGATTTCCTACTTTTTAATTACATTACAATTGTATGAGTTTCTGGTAAATTATTGAGTCGTGGTGCAGTGATCTTGAACAGCTGCTTGAGCTCCTTGTAAAAACAAACTAGTGTACGGCAGACATTGGCCTATTTTTTCTCATTGATTAATAACTATAACTATAACTATAACTATAACTATAACTATAACTATAACTATAACTATAACTATATATATATATATATATATATATGGTTTAGGTTTTATTGATGATGCAATTGAAGATTTCTTGGGTTTGACACTAGAGTATAGAGTGGCTTGTGACCTTTTCTGGCTTCATTTGAGTGAGATGTGACGAGACGAGAGCTATGATAGTGAGTAATGAGCAGAGATGCTGTATGACGCTATTTTACCAATGAGCATAAATAAATAAGATCAATACTATAAAGTACCCTGGTAAAGGCAGGACCTGGTGCTGTAGCCGCCACAAAGGTGTATAACTCACTCTGGAGATGGCTTTTGTATTGAAGAGTTATTTATATGGGCAGAGCAGGGGGCATTCATCACGCAGGCTAGTGGTTCCCCTTCAAAGTTCCCCTTTTTATGACGTGCATTATTTCTAGTGCGCACACATAAACAGAGTGGAGCTGCCGGCACTGAATCAGCCCACTATGTCACAGCCTGGCCCCCGGGTCAGCGCAGCTTTCTTGTGCCGCCAGTGCTTACATTAGCATGTGAAAGGCTAAAGCTGCTCCGAATACTCACTCTAAACATTTACGTGGACACAGTCTCTCAGGGAAGAGGACAGTCACAGCAAAGACATGGGGTTTGATCAGGAATGATTTATAGGGTACATATTTAATTATACGATTTTGGAATTAGACTTAAAACTTGAGCAATAATAAAGAATTATTTACAAGGCCCTTTGATCAAAATAGCAAAATAGAAGTATGCCAGCTGGACAAATGTTTTAAGAGTGTACACTTTGCCACTCAACTTATCTAGTCTTTTCTTTTTTCTTTTTTCTTGCCTTTACTATGGCCTGGATGACTGCAGGATCACACAGACATTGACCATAATGTTTGTGCACAGGTAAACCCAAATTAATTTAATAACAGATATAGTATCAAGAAAAATTTAATATATATAATGACTATATATCTAAATGACTGAGGAAAGATGCAACATGAGAAAGTTTTCCTTCATTCTTCTGTCATTTAAAAAAAATAAAAAAAAATATTAGTATAAACTTAAACAATAAACTATTTACAACTCATTACTAGTATTATGTTGAACAGAATATAAGTGTTTGATCAAAATGATTCTTCTGGTGGAACATGGACTGTTTTGTCCTGTAGTTAGCTTCTTGGCTGCGTCCCGGGCAGATTCATTAGCAAAGTGGAGCCCGTCCATAATGTGGCAGGAGGCAGGCACCAGAAGTCTGTGTTTACATTGCAAACGCCTGGAAATGAATTTCCCCACACTGCTCTCATTTATCTTATCAATCTCTACAAGTGTTGCCCTGATGAGAGAAGGGCAGGACTGAGGAAAAAAGAATGGCTTTGGCATTGTTAAAGAGCCCTATATCTTCCATACAGCTAAGTTTAGACTCAAACCTTCTCAATTAGCAGAGTGCGCTGTTGAGGGAGGTCTGTGCACAAAAACATATAAATATTCAAACGGTACATGTTGTATTCCCAGTATGGTCATTGTGTTAACTTTTCCACACCATGAGCCGAATCATCTGTCATTCAGCCTAATTTAATCATCAGCCACTCTCATTCAATTATCCAATATAATATGCAAATTAAGGCAACAATGGCGGCCTCATGCTAATTATGTACATCAGAATAATTAAATTGGATAGAAATGGCAGCGGGGAACCGAACTGTCATAAAATGGGGAGCAGATTCTTTAATTAAGGCTGCAAAAATTTTATTAGAATCTGTAATCTGCCCGTAAATTGTTGAATGGTGGTGGTCCACAGGGGGATATTAGTCTTATTGAACGCAGCTCCCTGAAGACTCACTGAAGGAAGCACAGGGGACAGCGCTTTTCATCAAGGGCAAAACCATTCCACACAAGTATATGAATTTATTACAGTGACAGGCATGGGGAAACTCTAATATGTTTCAGACTATTTCATTTGGACATAAAATAACAATAAGCTCAAAGCAATGTGATATGGTAAAATTACCTTTTTACTGGTTTAAAAGAGTACTGTTTATATTGTAGACTCATTGGTATACATTTACATCGTTGCCACACATTAAAAACGATTGCTGTCCTCTTAGATGTATTTGTTTTTTTTTTTACAGAACTTTATAGAATTTTAAAAAGTACCGCTGACTTATTTAAAATACTGGGAATATCCACATGAAACAAAAACTATTTCCACATCTTCTCTCTCAGCAGAAGTGTACAAAATTATGAAAATAAGGTTTTCACAATGGCTTCAGAAAGCGGTGCTATTATACAACCCTAAAGATGTCATAGTTGTCAGTCAAAAGGAATGACAAGACAAGGACCGTAACATTACTATGACAAGTTTGTGAAGTCAATCTAATTATCCTAACAAATAATAAGGTTTAACATTTGTACCATAGGTCATAAGTTTAGATATTTGTTTCAAAAAGGATGAATCTCCGATACTTACATAGGCCCACACTCTCTGCCTAAAATTATGACATCATATCAAGTACCAGAATGTGAAAACAGCCTATCAACTGAACTAAGAGGTAACAACAGCTGAGCGGACACACAATACGCGGGCACTGGCAGCTTGTTAACACATTACAGTATGCAGCTAAATCACTCCACAGTTGTTGTAGAAGAAATGACTGATGTGGAAGTACAGTGTCATGTAAAAGCGTCAGAGCGTGCCCTGCCCCGTTCAGGCTAACCTCACAGACAAACCACTGCTCTAATACACTCTATGCATGCAAGCACGACTGCCTCCACACAATAGACATGTCCAGTGCACAATGCCACCCAGCCTGCCCCGGGACACACAAAGGCCCACTTCTGTAAGGGCCAGCAGACACTGAGCAGAGGGCTCTGGACAAGGTGCTCGGGCCCATGAAATATTTACACCACCGTGTTTTGTGTCAGAGATTGAAAAGAGACACACTCTCTTTTCCGCTCACAGTATCCCGTCGACTGAAGTAAAGCCACAGACGATAATAAAAAGTGTAGTGTAACTGCAGTGAGTAAAAGTATAGCAAATTAAATGTCAAGTAAGATGTTTATTTGTTTCTTTAAACACTTTGACCTGTGTTTGAGTGACTTTTTAAACATTGTTCAGCAAATCAAATCCTTTTATCTTTTTCACAGTGCTTCTTTTTTATTTTGGGCTATACAAAAATGAATTACATTGAACAGAGGCTAACTATGTGCTGTTTCTTTTCCATGTAGCTGTTTTTTTAGTGAATCGTCTGCATCTGAAAACGCAGTGATTTATATATTAACCTGGAATCAGTTTTACACTGCTTGTTTTTTCGTATTTTTTTATGCACTCCTCTCCATTTGTCTGGCACTGGGACTCTACTGGGACAACTGTCACACACATAAGGATTTCTGAATATCTATCACAACCTATTCACATGACCTGAGCCAAAGTTGATGTTGTCAGAAACATCTTATCTATCTATATTACAATTCACTTGCTTGAATAATTTATAAATTACAAAGTAATTATTTTATTGGTTCAATTAGGATTTTTGTGCGGTCACAGTGTTTGCCACAACTAAAAGGAAATATTATCCATCCTCTATGGTAAAGACATAAATTGATAATTCTAATATATTAAGCAACTATATTACACTTTTTAATGTTTTCCAACCGTTTGCAATCATGACTAGTGTCAATGCTCACTTCAAACAGGTATTGCAGTCTATTTGGCACCATTCTTCACAGCTCCAGCATGATATTTACAAACAGACGGTCTATAGGTTATTTATGACGTCTGCTCCTTGTGTGTTCTTGTGACACTGATAAGGACGCCATCATCAGGCCTAATCCATCAGGTCCTGTGTGGACAGAGCACAACACCTCGAGAAGGCCCTGCTCCTCCGACAGTATTTGTTAAACATGTCAGGGTGACAGAACAGCAGCAGGTCGGGAGCAGGGCAGATTAAAGTCGCGGCAGGTTTGAGTGAGGACGGAGGAACATGTAAACTGACACACGCCTGTCTGCTAAGCCTTCCTCTTCCAATACATCTGCTGGATATGCCGACAGCACTGTTTACATTGTACGCCTGCTTTGTTGTAAATAATAGGCATTGTACAGCTTTTAAAGAGGGCATAGGCAGTGTCAGTGTATGATTGATGACTGAAGACACATTTAGATCCAAAAGATGAACACATTTTATTAAACACTGGCTATGTTAACATACACACTAAAACTTATTATGTGATTTCTGGAGTTCTTAAATTATAGTAAACAGTTAGATCTTATGTGAGTAATCTGATTTCTTTGACTGTTCACACCCGTGCAGATTCTGACCAAGACAAAAATGAAAAAAAAATGTTAACAGTTGTAAGAGTTATTTTCAAATTCATAGTTGTCTTCTAAATACAACAGTTACTCCAAAAATCTATGCATGTCACCAGGTGCTCAGATTTCTTTTGTGCATGTAAACACACACCAAAACCTACACTGGGTTATCTGATTATTCTAGTTATCTGATTTCTACTAGCCCTGTAAAAGCACTGTCTTTACCCTATGGTCCTAAAATAGAATGTTGCTAATCTCAGAGCTTTCGCGCATAAAAAAATATTATCCATGTAGCAGCCTATGTGGTCAAGATGCCCGTGCCACAGGGTCATTGTTAGTGGACAGGTGCAGCAGAAAACTAAACAGGCTCAGCTTTTGTTGGTGCTTGGTGTGGTTGATAAATAGGCAGCATATTAGTTGAGCAAACAGACGAGACAATAGTACATTTCTTTTTTCAAATACATTTTATTTTATGATGAGGCATTACTCTTTTCTCCTGATCAATGATTGATTTATCTTTTTTTGTTGTTGTTTAAAAGCAGCAAACTATATTACATTTACTAAATATTTACACATTTACACAAGTTATCACATTAAAAACTACTAAAGAGAAGGAAAAATGTCATGAATAAGAAAATAAGGACAAGACTGTTCCCAAGGTTGCAACAGTAACTTTATAAAACCCCTGTCATCTGGGAGGAGATACAGGGTTCCTTTATAAAAATTACAGGTATAAAAACTTGTATGTATCCCAGTCCATAAAATGTATTACCAACATGGACTGACTCCGCTGATGTATTGAGTGATTATATATTGTCCAGTTCTACATGTTTTTCTTTTTGTTTTTTGTTTTGTCATATCTATATGTTATGTTAATGCTGCTGACCTTTGCTTCAAGTCAAATTTCCCCACGAGAAGATGAAATAAACGAAAACCTGAAACCTGAAAAGAAATATAATCTGTGTAACTCATTCTCATTTTTTTTAAACATTATCACAACTTAAAACGATAACTTCTAAGTAATTAAAAGGTATTTTTCTATTTGAATGTTTTGCATACATAGTGGGTGCTTACCCTTGCTTTAACGTCACCCGTGTTCTTATCTAGACAGAATCTTTATGAATCACCTGATTTAGAGACCTTGCGTAGATATGTTTACATGCTCATTTCTGAGGCATGTATTAGTCACAATAGATTCATACAATGTGGACAAAACTTCAAACATAAACTTGATTCACGAGCCGAACCCTCCATGTTACAATTAGTAAAACTCAGTGGTGATTTACAATGAGAGTCTGGGAGGAAGTCATTCATGACCTCTTCAGTTATAAACAAGAATATATGACTTACTTCCCTTCAACAGTTTTTGAGTTTGTTTAAGAGAGAGCACGGCTTACTACGCTCCAGTCTGTCTTTGTAAACTGTATATATTCTAAGTTTGGACATCAATTCATTTGTCAGAACAGAATTATACAAGTATTTTTTTATAGACAGAATGAAAAAAACAAACAAAGCAAAAACAAAGCTAATTTTTTTTTTCTGGCGTGTCTACATGATGGATGCGTAGGGGTCACGGGTCACAGTCATTTATTCACACAGTTAAAACATTTTAGGTCAGTATTTTAAATCAGAACAATAGTAACTGATATATATGAAAAATACTTTTTAGCAATAGATTTTGGTCTTTCTTTTAAAATAAAATGAGTTGTACTGAGCAATTTACTGTATCTAAAAAGGCTTGTTTGCCATTTGTATTTGCCACAAGCTTGGATAAAAAGGGAGCTGCATTCTTGTTGCTTGTTTTATTCTGTATCATTAATCAAATCAATAAAGCAAGTAACAAAATAAAGATACAATGCAAGAGCTATTTATGTCCTGCTGGTGGGGAGGGTCTTCCCTGACCCACAGCCCTTATCCCATTTCCTCTACTGTTTGGCTGCAGAAACCCAGTCAAGCAGTGCTGTCAGATGTGTTGCACTGATAAACTAAAGGTTATCTTTTGGAAAGGCCAAAACCTGCTTTCACTTATACTAACTTAGCTGGCTGTATCTGTTTACCTATAGACCTCGCTTGTGTTCATAAAGCAGCCAAACACAGGCTTAAGGGTTCTTTTAGGCTCTTGTCACTGTTCAGATATTTAATGGTCTTTTGCATATTTTCAAGATTGATTTATTTTCCAGCCTCGTTTTAGTGTTGTTATATTTGGTGTGCAAATCAGAGGCAGTTTGTCAGGCTGCCATGTAAAAGCTCTTTTAAAGCTGAGGTCTAACAGTCCCCTGCTGAATAGTCCTCGTTGTTCTCAGATGAAAGGTGACTTACTTGAAAGGTGAGCGTTTGATTCAACACAATTATCTCCAATAAAGCAATCACCTAATTATGCTGGAGCTTCCCACTTGACCCTAATACGCATTAACATCACTCAAAGAGGCCACCCGAACAAACTCTAAACTGTCTATCCTGGTATTTTTAATACATCTGCAAACATTTCCACTGCACATCTGAGCGCTAAACAAGAAAGCCACACTTCCTGCCATAAATACCACTTGTGGGTATCCCTTACAGTGGCATGCTTAGCACAGGATGAAGACCTGTATGCCAATCCGCCGCACTGTAAAGACTGATTGTGCATGGGTCTATGCGGTCACACACTTAATGCGGAGTTCGGACACCTGAGCATAAAGCACTGCTCTTGTGCATCAGCCAGGCCTGGAGCGTGACGGGAGATTCTTAAAATCGGAGGGGTAAGTAAGAGGAACGGGCGCATTTGCACATGATCCCACAAAAATCAATGAGGACATTGCGAGGTCAGGAGGGTCAAACGGCACTAAAGAGACACCATTAGGGCTGTGGAGGACACAGGTTAGCTCCTAATGTACTGCTGTAGGACAGGGCCGATAAAAAGTGGGACTGACTGCACTCAACTAGCAAGTCAACACAGACTGTAGTGCTTCTGCTTTTCATACACAGAATATAATTATTATACTGTGTATTTGGTATACGGCTGAAAATTTACTTTTAACTGGGAACTCCTTGGGAAGCAATTGCCTAACAAAATTTATGGAAATTTGAATCAATTCAACAATTAACTGTTGATGCATTTTCTATGTGATGGTACTAAGTGTGTGATGTTAAGTTAAAATAGCCATGTGTGGTCTGATGGTAGAAACTCTAAGACTTAAATTAAAAGGCTCCCACTTAATCTTACCATGTAAAAATTGTGGCTTTATAGATTTGATCAGAAAACAAAATATAGTACAACAATGTGCTGTCTGGTCTGAAGTGGTGCTGTTTTTTTACTAGATGAGAAGAAGGTGGATTTTGAGACCCTTTCCTAAAAAAAAAAAACAAAAAAAAAAACTGCCCACAATGGCGGAGCTGAAACTCAATCCACTGAGCTCTAAATCCACCATGACAATGCATTATTGTGATTCCACAAATTTGTCTGGCAGTGACAGGTCAGAGCACTCCCTCACCACCCACTGCAGTACAAATCACTAGTAATTGGCCTATTACTCTGTCGCCATGTGTTTTCCTGAGCCCAGAGAGGCCGGAGAGGGCCCAGCTCACCTTGAGTGGCTCAGGTATGTCTCCCCTGAAGGGACTGCAGCCCTCCTCTCTAAAGCAGACTCCTGTGGAGAGAGCTGTCTGTCACAGACCTCCCACTGTGTCAATACTGCAGCAGTAATCTTCAGAGGCCGAGCGGCCAGCGATCACTGCTGCTAAGAGCATTTCAGCAGAGCCCCCTCTTTAACAAAATCCCACTCCTCTTTCACCTCTTTGTAAAGCTGTCACTCCAGCAAACTTTACATATACTAATAATTATGATTTCCCACTGCTTAACACGAATGCTGCCGCTGTGTCACATGTCACCTGGGCTTACACTTATTGTTATGACATTCTCACTTTAAATGGCTTCACTAAGGCTTCTTTTGTGTGTTTATCAGTCTTTAACTGGACCTCAGTACCCAGTATGTTCTCAGGGAGAGAAGAACGTACTGCAGAAGAGTGCATGCAGGGTCCTGTCGTCTCACTACAGCCATACTGGAAGAAGGGGAATATGTTTTTTTGTTTTGTTATGTTTTGTTACAAAACTTTTTGTTTATATGGGTCATTTTGATAAGCACTTGACTTGTTGGTTGAACTCAATTTACAATAATTAAATTAGTACGTGAATTTTCAAACTTTCAAATTCATCTGATGGGTGACCATAGGCATGTTAAAGATGCAGTAAATTTGAATTGTAAAACAGCGTAAAAACTATGAGCTGGCTTTAGAAAATCTGTCAAAAATAATAACCCCGTGTCAAGATCCCTGCAGAAGTTTACCTCAGACTGAGTGGCTCCAAAGTGACAGCTTTGTAAAAAGAAAAAATAGGACCGTTCGGGGTTGATTTGAGGTAAGGAAAATCAAAAATTGTGTTGCTTTACATGATAATACTAATATTTTTGAATAAATAATGTCAGTTACAAATCAATTCAAGTGCATCAACTTAACCATACATTTACCTCAGCTCCATGTTATTACAGAAACTAGTTCATCTTAAGAGTTAAGACGTCTAAATAAAGTCTTTCATTAAAGCAATATACTATTCAGTATATTATAAATAAAGTGAAAAATTATGTATAGTCTTGAGAGCACAGAGCAACATCATAACAGCCTGATGTAAACACTACCCAGTCACTGTATCTGTCTCCTCTCGGGCTGGTTCCAGAGGGGTCTAGCGTGCAGCGGGCAGGAGGCCAGTGCTGCACTCCAGTGTGGAACAAACAGGGAAACAGGGAGGCGGGGGGCTCCTAATGCTCCTATGACAAGTGATCAGTGCAGCCAGAGCCAGGGAACCCTGCACAGCCCACGCTTCATCTGTCACCAGCACAGAGCAGATCCACTGAAAGACACAACGCGTGTGGAGGGAATAATAACGGGTTTGATACTCTGCCACCACCACACTCTGGGAAAGTGCCGCATTATTCAAACATATAAACTGGGTGCATTACCAGTATAGACTATAAAATGTACATCTCAAATCAAAAAAGGTTAGGTTACACTGTAAAATGTAATTAACAAAATCAATCATTTTCAATGAGAAATTTTACGGTTTTATTTGTGCACGAGGACTTGTGAACATAAGCACAAGAAGTCAAATAATAATATCCACTTTGCCTTTGATTTTTTCAAAATTATTATTATGGTAATCTGTATGTTGCCTCCATTTTTGTTGTTGTTTTCCCATACTTTGCAAGATTTTCAGATGAATTGCTATGTTGTTAAAGTATATATATATATATATATATATATATATATATATATATATATATATATATAGATAGATATATAGATATATAGATATATATCTATATCTATCTATCTATATATCTATATATATATATATATATATATATATATAGATATATATATATATATAGATATATAGATATATAGATATATAGATATATATAGATATATATAGATATATATTATTTATTTATTTTAAGTATCCATAGCTATGACTGTCAGAAAATAACTGCATAAAATCAGGTGTTTTAGCTGTCAACAGTTTACAATAAAATTGTGAGAACTACAGCTACTTGTGAGAACAAGTAGAAGTACAGCAATAAGCACTGTAAGATAACATCTCAATAAGAAGAAAATATTTAAAAAAGATGAATATATTTGTCAGTCCACATATCTACAATTTCCTTGGCATTTAGTCCCTTCTTGGAGATCATTAGTCTGGAGCAGAACACAACAGCATTGTAGCATGAATAATAGCACACATCTCTTTATTATTCATCAGCTCGGGGCTAGAGTTGGTCACTGGAAGTCACAATGACAGATGCTCTCTGGGCTCATGCCAAACGCGAGCAAGTGAGAAGTGTCGGAAGTGCTTGCTGGCTGTGTAAAGGAGCCGCGGCGGTCGTGTGGGCTCTGTACAGATAACTGCTTCTAAAGACTGGCCTCACCGGGGAACACCTATACCCACAAAAACTACTACAGGAATACGAGGGAGCCAGTGAGGTGCTTCATATTTTTTGTCTCAATTTGTACAGAAGACATAAACTAAATGCTGAAATTATTAAAATGCACTTCTTTATTTGGATATATGATAAGAACTTTATTGGGTGGGTGTTTTTTCTAGACATTTTTAAAATAAACACTAACAAAATAAGTTCAAGATCAGGAAAGTTACAATTTGTCATTTTTAAAGTGATATTTTCCATTTATAATTTTATTTAAATTGGTACAATGATTACACAGCTCATGTCTTGGGTGTAGGTGTAGAGTTACAGCTATTTGCATTTGTATTGATTGATACTGATGGTTAAAATATAAAGCATATATAGCCTAATGTTTAGTTTTGAGGTGACCAGTTTGAAATCAAACCAAAACAATTATAAATATGCATATTAATTTACATTCATAGCTATTCATGACAAAAAAAACCCCTCAAATTATGCATTATGGTACTATGCATTTAAGACTGATGCTACTGCACTAGTCACCAGTACAGAGACAAGCTAAAATACTTAAAGTCTCTCAATTGGGCCATGTTAATATGAACCATGTGTGTAGTGGGTTTGACAACTCCACAGTGTTTAGTCTGTGCTGTTCCGTTTATATAAAAATGTGACAAATTCAACATCAGCTCAAGTCTGTGGATGAAGAGATAAGTCTTAGAACAACACATTATTGGCATTTACAAAGGATTATGTTATCACAGAACACAAGATTCACTTCTTCTCAACCTGTTGTTATCTCATATATGTTTAGGCTCTATATGACAGCATAACCTTTATCATATATTTTCTTACATGATGGTTACTGATAGATGTAGTTATACATTGTTGCATTAAATATGTAGGCTTGTGTGTTATGTAGTTAAATTTTGTTTCAATTATTCATGTCAAGTGCACACGTTTAATCAACTAATTGGTTGAAAATGTAGGACATATTATAAAAAGGTTTATTAGTATGATTTCAAATAAACGTTTTTCAAATGTATTATTATAATAGACTGCTTCATAGAAACAGTGTACTCTACTACTCTACTGCTATATCACTTCTTTTATATATATATAATGTAATTTGAGTAAAACAGGCAGGAAGTAGGCAGCAGACGCAAGGAGCCTGTTTTTGTCACTTGTTAAATTCTTCCATGTTCCTGACAATCTAATCTGAGTGACCTGCTGACCTGGGAGCACTGATAACAGCCTCAGACAATAGGAAGTTCCCCTGGATAGATATTTTAGCTAGAGGTGCTGAGTTACATGTGCCCATGCTTGTTTTGGCACATTTTACTCTGTTTTTAAGAAATCTCACAATGGTCATTCAATGTAGCATCCAAAATAGTTGGGACTAACAGGCTCTGCTTTCCAAAAAATAGTCAATTAAATCAACCTGTTAGTCTTCTTCAAGGTTTTTTCAACTTATTTTCACAACCGCACAAACATTATATCATAATCATCATAAAGAGATGACTGAGATTTGATAATTATTGGTTAATTTACAGAGCAACAAAACAGGAAGAAATAGTGGCTTATGATGCTTATGTTTTATACCATATCCATAAAACCATCATTGTCACAGCCAAACACACCCATGCTGTTTATTTGGAAAACGTCTCTTTGTATGAAAATCAAAACGATCACTGAAATTCTTTTGAGAGCCAACTTGTCGCCATCTTTACACTATATCTTCAACTGCACCACAACCTACATTTTCATTTTCAGACAGAGTTAATTCAATCAGAACCCATTGAATTTGTGCGTATATTTTGGAGCATGCCCTGTTTATGCCTCGTCATAAACATCTGAGCATCCATGATAACTTCCCCATCTGTTGCTCATTCCTGGGCTATCCTCACTGGAATAACAGTAGGCATTATAAACCACATAACGTATGAGCTGAAAGTAGCTCGGCACGGTCTTGTGGTTGCCCCCAGATCTTTCAGATTTAAGGATGGATGAAGTATGGCTGCCTCCGCCTTTGGGCAGGTAAACAATGTAATAGGAAACTGTCACAACTGATTTGAGGGATGCATGGCCAATAGCAGCAGACGATATGACATTTCTGCTTAGATCATAGTCGTCTGATGGCAATCTGTTAAATTGGAAAGAGTGTAGGCGAAGCCGAGCATGAGGGAAGAAAGCAGCAGAGAGAGGAAGAAGAGGAGAAAGAGAGAGGAGGAGGAGAGAAGAGACCTGAACAGAGAAGAGGAGGTGACAAGTCCAGAGGTGCACACTGATAATACTGAGTCCTTTCAGCCAGTGGGCAGGGAAAGAGGACACTCCCAACAAACTGTGCTTTCTGGGCACAGGACCAAATGCTAGTAAATGGCCCATTTGTGTAACAGTGCCAGAGCTGATTTCTACAGGCTGCCCGCTCCACTGCGGACACTATGGCAACCAATGTGTAAAGGCCACTTCAGACAGGAAGTTAAGGTGATAGTTGTGGTGCGTGTATCAGTATTTAGTCAGGTTACTTTACCTGTATTCAACCTCTGATGTGAAAATATGGCACTCTTTTCTGAACATCTTATTGAAACTTACTAGTGCAAATGGATCCAACTGCACACAGCACCTTGATGACTTTATGAATACACTGTGAGTCTGATCTATTGATAGGTTTGTTTGAAGCTCATCCCTGTGTGAATCAGAGCTAGAAGATTAGCCACTTGGAGCGGATGGGATCAGGCAGGGCCCAGGTGGACCTCTCTGTTAAATGGCAGATTAAAGAGTGCACAACTAATTTCTTTAGCTTAATCTTATTACAGGAGAAACAGCTGTCAACTGTCACCATATGAATACAAACGGACTGTGAGGGGAGCCCCCTTTAGCATGTTGTGCATATGTACAAAATACACACACACAAAATATCTATTACTTCTAAAGCATCCATACATATGAGATTGAACAAAAACACTTTAGCACTAAGCCACATCACCTGCTTCTGCAGTTGAAATAGTGGACTGAACGAGGTCATGTGTTAGAGATCCCAAGTTTAAAGCCTCATCACCCCTTTATCCTGCACTGGTAATCCAAGTGCACCCACACTCACAGTCTCACCACAGCATGTCTTGAGCTGTTAGCTCTCTTCCAACTGACACATACTGTATTTCCAGTGTAAGAGGCACCAGCCTAAGAGGTTGGACTTGGAGGTGCTGGGGACACTGTAGGAGCACAGCCAGCACAGTGCTAGACTATCGCAGCCGTTTGATTGCTCCTCCTCTATGTAATTGTGTGTGATTAACCCTGGCATGAGAGCAGGTCTGAGACAGTCCCCCTCTGCTCTCTGCTGACAGTCTTTGTCAGTGGGTTTGAGGGCCAATTTGGCGTCTGACATGCCTGCCCCGGTCTCCTGTTACCACAGAACTATGCTGCTGCTTGACCCCACAGTGCCACATGATTCCAGATCGGTGAATTCCTTTCAGCCTTTTGTTTGTCTTTTTCACATTTCACATCAGCTTCCATTCTTTTCTAAATTCACCTCCAGTCCACATCAGACTTTCTTCCCTGTGCTGCAGCCTGTGTCTGCCTGCTCCACAAACAATGGGCATATTGTTAATCTGTCCATAGGACAGCCTTATCTGGTTGTAGACATGGTATTAAATTTCGAAGCGGCCCCATGCGGCCAGCCTATGGGAGGGGGCTCTATGGTGGGACAGAGAGGGAGAGAGATGTGGATAATAAGCTGTGTAATCTCCTCACCTACTATAAACAGCTTAACCTTGTCAGGGGAGGCTGGCCCTGGCTCCTTGGCACAGGGTGAGATAGGGTTAACGTCTACTGTATATGTGGCCTGGGCAACATGCATACAAAAGTAGAGAATTCAGGAAATAATTTTACTATCTGCTAGTGGGTGCTACCAAAGGTGCACTATTAAATGTAAATAGGGGTGGACAATAAATCAAAAATATTGGTACCATGAATGTTGTTTTAAAGATTTAGAAAAAAATGCTCTGTGAGAAATTAGCTGATGTCACAACTGTCCATGAACCTCAAGTTAAATTCCAGAACAGATGATTTGTCCTGTGAGGGGTAGAGTATTAACAGAACCACATAATATAATTCACATGAATTCAATCATGTGCTATTAAAACTTGGATTGTGAATACCCCATGGTTTACACAAGACACAGTGTACAAAGTATAAAGACCTTTGGGAAACATAGATGTATAGGGATAAAGATCATGAAAGATTAGCCAACCCCTCGGAAAGCAGCTTTGGGTCAAAGACAAATGTCATACAGTTGAAATGCTGTGTTATAGTTTGCTGAAACAATATTGCAATTACTGGCCTTAATGGTGTCACAAAATGACATGTGAATATGATCATGTAAATGTAATGTAATGCATGTAAATGTCACTGTAAGATAATTAGAAACAGCGGTATAATAAAAATGATCAGGTAATACAAAACAATTACCACACAAGCACATTTGTGGTTTGCAGAGACAGTTCTGAGAGATGTGATGAGCCGTGGTCTTGTCCGCTGACAACAGGCTGGTCTTGAGCCCACATTATTCTTAGCCAGTGTCAAGTTCACTGCTCTTCAGCAGCCCCTGCTGGTCATCATGAGGACAGCACACACAGAGTATGTGTCATGTGAAGCGCAGTGCACTTCATGAGGCCCAGACACTGAAGACTGAGCTCTGTGTCTGGTCAGAACACATTGTGTGACTACAGAGCAGAGTGGCTACAGACTGCAGCTTCAGGATTATTGTAAAGAGCACACTTGAACTGTGTAAACGGTGCCTCGGCTTGTTCTGCGTTCACATGACAGATTACTGTGGTATATGATTCAATAAACCACAGTGCGTAAAAGATCAAATCATGTAAAATTCTAATTATACAATTGACACAATTTGTATTTTAAAATAAGTAGGTTGAATCTGGCTTGGATAAAGTGTATTGATTAAATAATTAAATAAATATTGAATTTTTGTTTCAATCAGACCAAGGAGACATGCTCATGTAAAGAGGATAACAGGGGCACTCGGTCATGCTTGGAACACATTCCCTTCGTTCATTTTCACTTTAAAGGTAACTAACTACACAGAGCTGAGGTCAAACGTGCATGGCTAAAAGAAAGAAAGGGAGAGCCCATGTCTTTAAATAGCAGCAGGTATGCAGACATCAGTGAGTAAGAGTAGAGTGTAACCAGCCAGAAGCTGCTCCTCTGTATGCTATGGGTTCTCCTTATTTATTAGGCTGTGCAGGGTCAATGTGCTGAGACAGTCCATGCATATTACATGCATATTCTACTGCTGCTTCAGTGGTCCGTTATTTATGTGGAGAGGAGAAGCCCTTCTTCCTCTGGCTGAAGTCATCACTCCGTGAGCACACACTCAGAGGTGTGCTCTGTTTGCATTATGTCCATTAGGGCTGATGGCACTCTCATTTGTAAAAAGCTTTTTCTAGAAACTGTGGGGAACTAAAAACACATTTAAGCTGCTATAATGTTAGATTTACTCAGAGATCAGGCTCAAATGCCAGAGCAAACAAAGGCAGACAAAGGACAGCTGGCTGGCTCAGATAAACATTAGTTTTATTATACACATCAATAGTTTGCTGTATTCTGTTCAATAAACTGCTGTATACCAATGAAGCTGCTTGATGAGAAATTTGGTTGAAATATAAGATTGGGACCTCTATCTTGTTGCTTTGTCTTATGGGCAGTAGACATGGTAAGGATAGTGTTTTGTTTTCCTTTATCTCTTTTGGTCAGCAAAATTTGTTAATGACTTAAGCTGCCTTGATCAATAAGTTGCAGAGGTAAAACTGCTGAAGCTGCTGTCTGAACCAGTATGAAGTAAAGACACTTGACTGACACTAGACAATAAGATCATACATGTCACAGAATACCTGACCTTGATGATGGGGAGGGAGGGGGTGTAACATACAGTCACTGACAAATGATATGTGTACAATATAATTACAAAAAACTAAATATTAATGGTTGATTGAATTATATGGGGTTTATGATGGCAAACATTTCGGAATAGCACTAAAAGGAAGCTTGATTTCAGTGCAGCTCTTAAATGCAGATTATTAATGGAATTTCTTAATGACAATCATGCCTGGCCCACGGTTGTCAACACCAGTGATAACACAAGAGCAAAGCCTTCACACAGGACACTGGGGTGACGGGGAAGCCCCCTCACACAGCACCCACTGACCACTTATCTCTTATCTAACATGCTCAAGGACAGTTTGGGCCACACACCAATTGCTGTAACAAATGTTTCTCAGATTTACTGGTAATGCCCTTGCCAATGAAGCACTTTTATGGTTTAAATCTTATCTGTCCACAGGAAACATTATGTGGTTGTAGATGTAATAAATCTCCCCATTTAGACTTGGAAGTTGGTGTTCCACAGGGGTCTATCCTTGGGCCGGTTTTGTTCTCCCTTTCCAATGCCAGTTCTAACGTCTTCTCGCAGATGTATGCAGATGACGCAGTAATTTACATCCATGCAAAAAATATTCAAGGCACTGCTGCTCTCACAGTTGCTCTATCTGGCTCAAGGACCCATGCCTCATGCTTAACACCAGAAAGACCGTATGTATGTACTTTTCAAAACGTCACTTTGAACCAATCAGGTCACATGTCTTTTTGAATGGAGTAGAGCTTGACCTAGTCTCAGAAGTTAAATACCTTGGAGTAATCTTTGATCCAACATAGTCTTTCAAACGCCATGTAAAAAAGTGACACAAATAGTCAAATTCAGCCCTCATAATTTCCATCATATCCAAAACAATCTAACTATAAGTGCTGCTAAAATGTACTTTTATTCTATGATCATTTCTCATATTGATTATTGCACTTGGTCTCTTGCTTGCCCCACAACCTTGAAGACAACAGAAA
Source organism: Odontamblyopus lacepedii (assembly GCA_034769755.1). NCBI lineage: Eukaryota > Metazoa > Chordata > Actinopteri > Gobiiformes > Gobiidae > Odontamblyopus > Odontamblyopus lacepedii. Next base: position 20,289,660 of record CM068349.1, on the reverse strand, counting down.
GTCTTTACAAAAAGGCCCTAAAAAAAGAAATACAAAAAAGCACTATCCCATCACCATTGTCATGTCTTGAAAAAAATAAAAAAAACTCAGATTATTGGACTTCCCAAAATATAATCAATCTCAAAACAGCTTGTCTAATTTACAAGGTTCTACACTCCTCACCCCTCCACCGCTGAAAGAATTTATTAAATGCAAAGAGAACACACAAAGGACAACACGAGCCACCACCAGAGGGTACTTGGTCATACCCCACAGGCGCATCGCCTTTGGTCAGACCATCCTATCTGTCTGAGGAGGGAACCTGTGGAACAGCCTCCCATCAGCGCTGAGAATGTCCGACAAAGCCCAGTTGAAAAACTGGCTCTGATCAAACCAAAGTTGCTCACATTAGTGTTTCTTTTTTCATACAGTATGTTATTGCATGGTGATTGAATGTGGTATAGAGAACATGAATTATGAATATGGAAAATGAATCTTATGACTGAGTGAATGGTGCAGTGATGCATATACTGTATGTGTATGTTGTGTAAAGTTGTGCAAAGTTTTGCTTTTTTTGAGCATGAGGCCTGTGTAAATGTAGCTGTAGATATTGTACTGATGACCTAATGTTAAATGTAATTTTCTATTGTCACTCTGTAATGTACTGTGACCCCTGTGTGACCCCTGCCCGTGGGACTACGGATGGAAATGGGTCTTTTAGGCTACAATGCGGCATGTTTACATTCATGTGTCTTATCATGTCTTGTCCATTAAGGTGCACTGTCCCAATCAAATAAATAAATAAATAAATAAAATAGATTCTGTAATTGTTGTGTGATGTGAGATCTACTTCCAGTGTTGTAACCACCAATTTTTTCATCAACACATATTCTCGTAGTACACTGGGGGTTTGTCACAGGATGTGAAGGAATGCACACATTTTCAATATTTTACAAAGACGTGAGTCTGGTCACTGGTGAGTCTCTATGTTTTGAGATGGATGGTGGATCAGGGACACGCATGGTCCGTCCATAACAAAACAAATACTGCTGCTTAAGACAAAAAAAGAGGGACTGAAAAACATTGAGGATTTCTGCAGAATCAATGAGCAAAGCAGTAAACTGTTAATCTGAGGTGAGAAATGTAATTTCATTTGCAAATGATAGGTGACCAATGAGCTCCTTCACCTGTGATATATCATTGTGAATTTGCTAGGAAATCAAAAATGTGAACGTTCATCCCATTATAAAGCTAAAACGAACGTTCCTACTGATCCTAACAGATTTATCCAGCAGCATTGAAGAATGGCAACACATTTTCCTTTGGAGACTTCCTTTGGAGATCTTATTTTTTTCGAAGGGTGTGGCAGCCAATGCCTGTTTATCTGTCTGGTGTAAAGCTCTTATGCAGTGTGTCTATATAAACATGTACATTATTAGAAGTAGGACGTGAATGACCAGTGACATCAAATAAACCTTAAGAGGAACAATTCAATAAACCTTACTATATACTTTAAGGATTTGTGTACTGCAGCTATTATATATTTGTGCTTTTTATATAGAAAGCACATTAAGCCAAAAGGTATTTTGAAAACTTTTAAAATTCAATAAAAGAGTCTCTCATTTACATAGTGCACCATGCGACAGCCACCACACCCTTATCAAAGCGTTTTCTTTTTTCAACTCAAACCAACTTCATATTCCACACTCGTGTAGATTATGATATTGATCGTGCCTCCCTGTAAAAGCATTATAAATATAAAGAGCATTTCTCCATTAACAGAGAGTAGGAAGCTGGCTAATACTAATGAGGCTCAGAGTGCCCATTCCAGTCCATTAAGGGCTCTTAGCGCAGGGAAATGATTGTGTTTTCTCAGTAGAAAAACTAACACGACCACGTAGACCCACATCTTCCACACAGGGAGGTTAATGACAAATGGTTCTAATGGACATTATATATGTTTGAGGGAAGGAAAAATGTGAGACTGGAAAAAGGGAAAATGTATTTGTTGCTGTAAACTCCAAAGACACAATTCATTTGTGGGTTTAAGTTGATTTCCAATACGAGACATAGAACAAATAAGTTTGAGAAAGTTTGAGAAAGTTCTGCTGATGTTAAGGTCATGAATTCCTAATGAGATTTGCTTTTTGATGTGTAATATCCCATGCATTGACAATTTATGAGAGAGAGAGAGAGAGAGAGAGAGAGAAAGACAAAGATAGATGGCTATATTAAGAGAAAGAGCTTTTGCAGAAGTCAGCACGGATACAAATCAACTTGGAAAAAAGGAGTGAAAAAAATGCAGAGACTACCTAGGCTTATGTTCAGACGTGTGTTAGGGGAATAGAAAGGTAATATCTAAGGTAATGAAATAGGGTTTTCTTTCAAAACAAGGATTTTGTGTATAGATTTAATCATCAGAAAATGTAATCAATTACAAAAATAAAATCTGTAAAATTTTGAGTTTTACATTATTTAATTATTCAAGAATTTATTTAGTGGAGGGTTTGCATTCATCCATAAACATTAAGACATAATTTCTCTTTGATCACTGTTGTTTCCACTCACAATAATGTGGAAGGGCATCTTGTCTAAATATTTAAAAAATCACAAAGTGACTGATTCCGGAGGCAAAATCCTTTCAGTTCATCTGGATTTGAGAAGTGTACCCTGACTTCTGACTTAATTTGGCTCATATTTGGCTTATGCTGTGTTTTATGCCTGCTGTGTTACAGTATTCTTTTTTTCAACATTGGTCAGTATTTGGCAGTGCTCATAGGCAGCTCTTCTGCAGAGGAATGTTGGGTCTATAGAAGAAGAGGGGGCTGGAGGGTCCTGTGCTAACTACCTGTCTGCTCGTGGGACAGGAAACGTCAGGGCGAGGAGCGAAGACAAAGACAGAGGAAAGAAAGAGTGTGCGAGCGTGCGGGGCCGACTTTGTAGGGTGGGATAAGTACAGGGACAGGGAGGGGGGCTGAATCAGTGCTTCCACCCCAAACTGAAATGTTACCCCAGCCTCATTGTTTAGTGACGGACAGAACAAGACACAGTTGAGAGGAGCGAGCCAAGCAGGGGGATCAAATTATTCCAGGAGAGGACAGATTTACCCAGTGCTCCCCGCTTACCCCCGTCACCTACCCTGGTTCTCACCCCTCCCACCCCCTTGTCCCAGAGCAGCTACCTTCAAACCTGATCCCCCAAACATTCCTGCTAAATCTCAAAACTTAATGCAGGGCCCAATACACACCAGTGGCCAGTCCTGAGAAGTGCATTACCCACACGTAGGGGTGAGAAGTGAGCCTGAGGAGTTGAGAAGAAGCAGGTCTGCGTTTGAGGGGCAGCAGGGAGGTCCGGGCTAATCCACCAGGAGGAACCGCCGAGGAAGGAAGACGGGCATCGGTCAGCCATGGAGATTTGTTTCTGTAAATATTCAAAGTGAGAGGAGGATCAGTTCAGTGCAAACAACAGAAGAAAAGTGATGCACACTTACACAAGCTGAATGTGTTTAATAACACATCTGAAGCACCACATATCAACAGATTTTGATAACGCATTTGCCAAAAGAAGTTTACAGAAATCAAGTTTTTTTTGTGTGTGAAAACACACTGACACAATGTGTGTAAACTCTACTACTAAACTACAGTAGAGATGCAACATCAGACCATGGGTTAAGGCTGTAAAATTAATTCATTAATAAAAAAGGTGTTCATTATTTTTATTCTAAAGTTCAAATAACAGCTAATATTACAACAATTTTAGAATTGCTAGGCTTCAGATGACTTCTCAAAATTCTATACAACAATAATATTTAGCATCTAAAATACGTATTTTAATGTGTTGTAAAATAGCAAGCATTAGGGTCTAGTAACTAATAGAAATAACATTTGTGGATTTACCTTATAAACATTTATTGAAAATACCAATGTAATCGGAAATCGCCTCCCATCTGGGACACCATCACATTCTAGAAACTGAAAACCACCAAAGACAATCTACAAAATATGAACAAATCTGATGCATTTATCACAGCAATTAAAAATATTTAAAACTAAATAATGAATGACTGCTATTATACTAAATTCTATCAAAACACCAGGGTCATTACCTTGAGTTTCTCATTTTCCACTGAAGCAGTTGGCAGATTACATTCTCCACTGTAATAATTGAGAGAGCTCTGGCAGTGCAAATGCAGATAGTACTAAAGAGTTATGTGTGAGCTAAAACCATTCACTTTTAATGGAGCTATTGCATGCGCTGTGTCTGTGTCTGTGGCCATGCAGGTATAAGCCCATATGATCTGTTTGCATTGCTGACATATTTAACTCAGTCCGACTTGTTTCCAGGATGTTGCGCCCAGAAGGCTCGGTGTGGGGCCATACAAATGGTTTGGCTCCAGTGGTAATGAGACACAGGTGGTTTGGGTTCCCTGCCTGGTTTGTAGAAGCAGATTAAAATGAATTAACTAAAGATGTGACAAAAATGAATGAAATTTTAACTACTTAAATGAGTTAAACTAAAATGACTAAATTTGACTCCCTCGATTGTATACAAATTAAGAGTATTACAGATGCAAAGAAAAACTACCATATTGTCACAACTTATAAATTTACATTTTCTTAATTGTATTTAATTTAAGGAAATGTCTTTTATTTAAATTTTGCTTTCATTCTGTCACTTTTGGAATTTCACGGTACAAAAACGTTACACTGTGGCAAATATTCAAACAAAATAGTGTGACAAATCAGATAAACAAAGAAAAAAATCATTACTACGTGGTAGTGTCAAAGACTCTAACCTTAAATATAATTTCCCTGGACGTATTGAATGATTAACTAATGGCAGCATTCTCTGGAAGTCAGCCGCTCTACTACAGGGGTTTATAAGGTCAGGAATATGGGAGCTATTGGCATTGAGAAGCCAGCTTTGTGTAAACACTTAAATTCACAGGAGGATTCTGACCTGCTTGCCAAACTCAAAGCCTTGTTCTTTGTCTGACAAGTCTCGACACATTTCTAGTGAAAACAGAGCAAACTTTCCCCTCAGTTGCATCTAAGCAGCTTTCTGTCCATCATGCTAACCACCAAGGTTTCATCACAGAGCCAGCACAAGGAATGGCATGTTGGCATGGAGCAAAGCACTAGGGTTTCAACTGGCGGAGAAGGAAGCGTGCGAGTGATTTCATGACTGGACATGCTTCTTTGAGACTAAAGACAATCGTGGAAGTCTTTAGTTAAGATGTTCGGTGTGTGTCTCCTTCTGTCTGGATTTAAAAAGTTAATGATCAGAAAGAATTAGCCACATGTATTAGGATAGTGAAGGTATCAGCTATGTTGGTGTGAAAGTAAATCTGCTAATTCAGTCTTGTGTAGCACAGACGGCGTTCTTTAATTACCGTTTGATCTGAGAGCAGGAAAGGGGACTATAGTGCAGTCTATCCAATTGAACAATCAATAACCCTAACAAAGTAAATCTGCTGTGAAAGCAGCTATTACAAGTACAGCACTGCAAACAACATTGCACTTAAATAGGATTAGACACAGGCTCATATTACGCCCGTATCACAACAGAGATGAAAGAGAAACGTTGATCTTAATGGAAGAAAGAATTAAAAGTGTAATCAGGATTTAACCTTATTGATCAGAATTACACTGATCGAAAGTGCGCAGCTCTGCAGCTGTCTGACAGTTTTAATAAACATTCCATAGACCATTTACGTTATTTTTTTTTCTTAAACATATTATATGCATATTTACTTCCACTGTCATTCTTGTTTAAAAATAATATTTATAAATCTACTGTGCATATAAGAACTGTATAATTTATTCAACATATATTATGCATATTATGCATTTTCTTTGAACTTTGTGCAATTTGTCTGTACTATGATAAGATTTTAGCTTCTCTGATTCTGAACTAGCTACTAAAGTGGTCCATTCTGGTATTTTTTATTACATCTCATGTTTTTCAGAGATAAAATAAACATTCTGAATATTTTGGGGGATAATCCTGCTTTAGGGTTATTTTGTCAGTGGCATTAGTTTCAATAGAGTTTATCCTCTATATTTTCTTAAGCAAGAAATCACACTTTTTAAAAATTTGTCATCCAGACAGGCCTACTAATAACTAAACACAACAATGCCAGACAAGCAATTCTTCCTGTATAAAAACACCATCTTGTTTAATGACAGACAAAAGAGTGAGAGACGGAGACAGACTCTTTGCCTCGCTGACCAGCAACTAGATTAGAGACTGTTCTGTTCTGAAGCAGCAGACCAAAGACAAACACAACAGAGGTGGGCCGGGTGGGACGGGAAGGGGACTGCCCCACAGGTGAGCATGCTAGCCTCACCACCAGTATCCCATGATTAGGCCTTTGTGTGTGTTCCTCTCTGAGCCTAATCAAAAGAACTGGACTGGGCTAATAGTCAGAAATGAGGGCCCAGCGGAGGGTGGAACAAGGTCAGGGGGTGGGCCTGACTGGGGCTTTGTACTGCCATTCTCTGGTCAACCCCCTAATTAGACGACATTGAGGGTGACACAAGGAGAGGACCTGGGAAGAGGTACAAAGAAAGGCACCAGATGGGGTGAGGGTTTTGTAAAACATGTACCTCTAAATGTATATAGCGTAATCTGGTCTTTCTCAGATTTAATGTTATGTTTATGCCTTACAGTCAGTTGTAAGGCTGTAATCAACTAGATATACTCTTGGTCGACTAAACAGGGATTTACCAAAAGCTCTCAAACTATCTCCGTTCCAACAATACATTTGACCCAAAGTGAGCACACAAGATAAGTAGGCAATAGGAAACTGTAATTAAAACTATTCCCAAATCTTCAACTAATGTATTCTATGCTTTCTCCCCTCTGTAGTGGCTTGTGTAAATCCTTGATTTATCTGTCAATCTAAATAAAACAATTAGTTAACTAATACAAATCTTAATACAAATCGACTGAGATGCCACTGACAGGTGAATCAAGTAAGACCTAGTCATCTGTAGAAAAAATGTAAAAAAAAAAAAAAAAAAAAAAGAACAAACAAAGATAAACAAAGGGGGAAAGCATATTTTTACAAAAGTTACTTCAGTACTCTGGCAGACTGGCAGTAGCAGCTCACACTCCTGCCTCAAAGTTTCAGTTTGAGAATTGCAATGTTTTGCCTGAATCTTGGTGGGTTTCGCCTGGGTACTCCTTACTAATTCTACAAAATATTCAAACTATAATGAGAAAAGAAAAGGTAACTTAGTATCAGAAGTTTGTATTGCTTTTGTTCATGGTTTGATTGTGAGACTAAAGCACAAAGTCGTAGAAGGACACTTTTAATCAAGTATAGCTACATTAAACAAACCATTATACCAATGTGTGGCAACAGTAATAATTAAACTGAGCTTAAATTCTTTCAGCCAATCAATGGAAATGTTCAAATCCACCACCCTCAAATTGTGTGTAACAGCATCCCAGTGGGCAGAGCTGGCAGCCCCACGGCTCCCTGCATCCTGTAAACACTGTCCATCTTGCTTGCCTTTTTATTTGAAAGGTGTGACAAACAATGGCAGACCTGCATAGTAAACATGTGAGCTCATGACTTGGCTTGGCATGCACCGCACCTGAATTTGTCCTGACAATTTGAGCGGACGAGAACCAAAATGCACTTTGACACAAAATAAACCATTAGCGGCCACTGAGGGAGCGGCAGTGGGAGGTCACGGGCCCTGGCAGACTGGCGGAGGTGCAGTCCGAGTCGGGGAGTAGGGGGGAGGGGGGTGGGTGTAACAGGAGGAGAGCTGGCTATGCACTCTGCAAACAGTACATTGAGAGGAGGAGATGAGAGAATCAGATAATACACAGAAAACAAACTTTGGGTCCGTGTGGCTCCAGGACATGAGGGATGGTTAGGCCAAAGAAGAAGAGCAAGGCCATATGCCCCGAATGGTCAGAAATTAGGTTAGCACAGCAGGAGGTTGTATTTCTTAACATAATGGTCAGGGGTCCAGGGTGTGTTTGCCCCAGGGCTGGCTCAGTCTGACAATCAATGGCTGACCACATGGACTAAACTTGCCATTCACTGAGAGGATGACTGCAACTGTCGCCAGATTAGCAATGATACGCTCACAAAGACAATATGTTAGCATTAGAGGAGTATCTCTCAAAAAATCAGGTTAGGGCAGCAGGTTAATCACAAAATCAAATCAAAATTGCAATTTGAATGGACACAATTGGCAAATCACAAAGGCAACATTTTTTGAAGTACCATAAATTTCTCCACAACCAACAAAATACGCTGTCTTATTCTGCATAAAAACATATTAATTATGTAGTTTTTATCAGTACAAACATGATTGAATGTTAATTCTTAATTTTTATTAATTTGTCACTATCAATCTTTTTGTCAATATTTCTGGATGTATGCACAATGTGAACTTTGAACAAAATCTTAAAACATAAATGGGATATAAAATCACAATCGTAAATTGAAATTAGGTTGTTCATCCCTAACTTAGATTTATTTATTTTTTATATTATATTAATTCTTTATTGCAACAAGTTGTGGTAGCAGACAGATAAACACAATTTTGAGTTAAATCAATGCCATGCAGCCAACCTAAACACACCACAAATGGAAATGTCAACAAATGGAAACCCTAAAGGCATTTGAACCAGGACTCTTTAGCAATGATGTATACTATAAGAAATAGTATCCAGCATAAAGAGCAACAACCATCAAAACAAGACAAACTAAACTAATTGAACGCTGGATTCATTGGCTGGAGTTTGCATCTTTGGCCTTCCTTGCCTTAGCTAGTCTAGCACATACTAATCAGTTATGACATTTATATTTGGATTCCTATGATTTCTTTATGTAATTACACAAATAATATGTTGAGGCCTCTCCGTCCCTGAGTCTCAGCTGTGAGTATTTACTTACAGGTTGTGAGTGTGAATAAGCTGTTCTGTTCTGTAGATTCTGACCACCATCCTTGACCCAATGCAAATGTTATGTGAATGACTCCAACTACAAGCATCATTCATGTGGAGATTCATTGTAACAGAACTTGTAATGAAATAATGAAAAAGAAGCCATAATAACCATGATAAAGGGGGCCATATGGTAACAAACTGTACTCTGCAGAGGGAGCGAGTGGTCCTATTGAAAGGCGAACAGTAGCATCAGTGTGTCTAACAGTGACAGCGGCCAGCGTATTGACTGCAGTAGATATGTGATCTGGGGGCTGTGTAGTGGGGAGCCGTGCCCTCTGACCCCAAGGCCCTGAGGCATGGCCTTCGTGCCCATTGGCAGATGTGACTTACTGGAGCAGACTTTCCTGCAGTGTGACAGTTTACTGGCCCCTCCCCCCAGCCTCGGCACTTACACACGCAGACAGTCCTTTATTGGGCTTGTTAGGCCCGCCCCAGTCACTATGTCGCTCCCAAGGGACATTCATTAATGGGACAGGGGCTCCTCCTCTCCCACCAGTGATTGGCACCATCAAGCACCTATCTGCACCGCCCTCCCACATGCCGGACGAGTGCACTGCTACCTTAGATAAACAGTGATGAAGAGTGACAGCTGGGCAGAGAATGGCAAATGTATTTATCTTGTCAGGGATACACTAATTACTGTAGCACATGGAGGCTACTGCTTTCACTGAAGCACCAGCATCTTACATGTACTCTTTATCTGATTTTGGTTCATATTGTTTTCTTTGCTTAATTAAAATATAAATGTATAATATATATATAAAAAAAAAACTGATCAGCAATATTTGTTTAACAAAAAATAAACCATTGAGAATATTGTCATGTATTTGATTAAAGCACTGGATCTCAAAATATCTCTGTTGCTTCAGCGCAGGAGTATATACATGGAAATAATGCATTAAACAGCGTATTGTCTTTCAGGGTCCTTTTAAAAAATAAAAATAGACCAAAAATGTTTATTTGTGAGTCAGTTTAAATAAGTTTATTAGTAATATTACTGCATGAGAACACCTGAATGAGGCTTCAAAGATAATGTGAACTTGTGGATCAGAGCCCTCTAGTGACAGACTCAGAAGTCAGTGCTCAGATATTTTACTAAAGATCCACACACAATGTTTCAGAAACAGTCCATTGAAGGCTTCCTTCTAAATTCACATTCAAATTTACTTATACATTAAATGTTGAATGTAAAGTAGTGTTGTCACAATATTAATTTCAGTGCCAATTAAAAAAACCTTTTTTTCAAAGTTAAAAAAGAACCTATTTGTGTAATTTCAACAGCAGTGCTGCTTGCTCAAATGAGAACCTAGTTTTAATACAAAATGTTGCATTGATTGATTAGTGGAGATATATATATATATATATATATATATATATATATATATATATATATATATATATATATATATATATATATATATATATATATATATATATATATATATATATATATATATATATATGTATTTGACAATCTTAGGTATTTTTTTCTCATCAAGAAAACATTTAAATACACATGAAAAACATATTCCGTGAACACTTTGTTTCATGTGTGTCTTCTGCTGACCCACCATACACCGGGCATGTTAGCAGTGCAGTCCTGCCCTGGCTAAGTGGAAGGAAAACAGTGAGTGCTTTGCTGGAGAGAGGTGTCACTTGTTCTCAGTATTAGCGGCAGTGCAGATAAGAAAACAGATGGGACAGGAGGGGTCAGGGGGCCATGCTCAGGCTGACAGCGCTGTTTATTTGGCCTGTCTCTGATATCCTGCACTGCCCCCCCATACCCCCACCTCTGTACGCACCTCAGCTCCTTGCCTACATACACTGACCTGGAAGTGACCATGCAGGGACGGATCAAGGCCACTTTTCAGCACAAAGTCAACACTAGCACTACTCAAGACAACTCAAAACACATGGGGCAAGTGTGGGCCTATTACCCCTCTATGACAGGAATAACAATCCACTAATTTGTACTTGAATAAGCACAACGCTGTTACGATGCTGCAGGGAGAACAATAACACACACATGTGACGCCAAATCAGACAAAACAACAATAAAACGTCACTAATGAAATTCAAGGAGGCCTGGTTTGCTCCGCGGAGAGCAGAGTGTGTGTGAGGTCCAGGGCCCTTATGGTTAAGCCAGGACAGAGCTGATAACCTCCACCTCCAGATAAGACTGTTTGCTGGCAAAGACACCACTGGAGCAAAACTGGCAGACATATTGAATAGATGAGTCACTAGTTGTAAGGCAGATCAAATCAGGAAAATAAAGCACAGTCCTGAGACTAATATCTAAAAACACAGCCTTCCAAAATGCCCAAATGTAGTTTTACTGATTATTTAATTTTATTTGGACTCTAAAAATTGTGTTTCTTCTATAAAGTGATGTTTTATATGTGTTTACTTTACATACTCAAACACGTAAATTCCTATGTTCTGTTGTTTACGCTAATTATGATAAAGTGTTGATGGAAAGCTGCCAAGTCGAATCTCAACTGAATATTGTGTTGAATATTGCAAATGACAAAGAGCTTTTTCAGCTACTTGCATAATGTATACATCTAAAATAATTTACAGCCTTCAAGCACATGACCACATCAAGTGGGGACTTGTTAGAACAAAAGCATTTCAATGGGTGTTTTCATTCCCTCCTCTCCTTTCCAGTTAGTGTTTTTATTCTTTGAGTAGACACACATCTTGCTTTCACCTGTCCACTAATATCCTAAAAATGCAATATCACAAACAAATCACCAAGTATTAAAAATTGTTGAAACAAAAGATTTTCATATTTTCAGTTATCAATTTTCAGTCCCAATGAGTTTTTTTTTTTTTCATTTTAGAAAACAGCTGTACAGGTTAGTTATACTTAAAATTAGCAACTTGGTAAGTATGAATCTGGCCAAATTTGAGTTTGACATTTTACACATCTCCTTCAGTGGTTTACAGATCACTTTAGTAGTTACTGGAAAACTAATTACATATTCTAATAATTGTCCCAGAGATCAATGCTAGATATTTAACCACGGAAAATTGAGAGAAACTGTAATACATTTCGGCAAATTAGAGAAAGAAATTTAAATTTGTATGTAAACAGAGCTATATCACAGATCGAGCAGTCAATTATTTTTGATGTACTCTATTGCAGATATCTATCAATTTAGTTAAAATGTGTTTTACACAGTTTTTTTCTACTCTTCTTGGAATATCCCACAGTGAACAGGCATGTAATCCTCTAGTTCTAAACAGACCAGAGGAAACCAAAAACAAAGCAGCCCTAAAAACAACCAAAACATCTGCAGGGCAACAACATGGAGCAGCCGTATACGCCCTGAGCCAGAGTCAGTTCAACAGATGGTTTGTATCTGCTGTCACTCTGCATACATCCTCTCTCTCTCTCTCTCTCACACACACACACATACACACACACACGCGCACACACACACACACACCACCCTCTCTTATATGTAATAATTTTGAATATTATAATTAGAATAAATTGCATTTCTTTTCTTTCTTTTCTGGTGAAAGGATAATCTGAAACTTCTGTCTTCAAAGAGACAAGCAGGTGACGCCATCAGACCAAGTTACAAGTGAGATCTGTTGAGAGATGATGCTGCTCACAATAAGAATACAATAATAGGTTTATTGCCATACTGTCAAGTATATGTATATATATATATATATATATATATATATATATATATATATATATATATATATATATATATATATATATATATATATATATATATATGTATATTTATAGATGTAACATAATACTCAAATGAGCACAAAGATATTTATTTTTAAGTACACAAAATCCACAGACATTGATTTTTCATGTATAATACAAATTGTATATGCATATGTATTAAATAATAATAAATTACACGCATCTTCATATGTTCTACGTGAGTCCGGGGCTGTAGCTGCGACTGAGCGTGAGGCTGGAGGAGCTCTAGACGCTTGTGTGGTGTGAAGACTTGTTGAGACAGCGAGCTCTGACTCCTGTTTAGACTGGGCCGGCGCCAGTCGTCCCGTGGCTCGCGTCGGCAGCGACAGGTGAGAGCCTTCAGTCCACTATCACCACACTCACCAAGCCCACAACACTGCAGCAGCAAGAGGCAATTCATCACTATGTCACAGGAGAAACTGGGCTTCACAGGCTCAGGAAGAGGTACTAGAGCAAAACGCTTCAGTTTAATCATGCTGAAGACATTTCAGACAAAACCAAACAAGGCACTGTCAGCGTCCATGTGACCAGCTAAGACTGTTTTGTCATTTCACACAACCTTCGTCACACTTATGCTTTACTTCTGATCATCTGATCACACCAGAAATATTTGTCAATTTCAATTTCAGAGTGACCACGAGTCTGGATGGGTCCCTGCAGAGTTCAGCCTTTGGTTGACCAGAGTGAACTGCATTGTGCCCTTAGATGAAGGTGAATATTACCCTATTACTGTCTGACATCTTTACAATCCTCAAGGTTAAATGCGGACCAATTGCTAAGCAATTTATTGCAGCAAGGCTGGTCTCAGTTAAATGGACGGGAGGTTATAAATATTAGTAATCAGCTGGGGGCGAAGAGGGGAAAACACCCGTTTTCAAAGCTGAAGAATTAATCAATTCATCAAAAGTGTCCCTTTATTCACCCCGAGGAGGGCTTGATGCAGACAGCCCAGCCCTACAAGCAGATTGGGAAGGAATTTGGAGTTTAACTTGTCAGACCAGGCGCTGACAGAGCACATATATCTAGCCTAACACGAGTGTGCAATATACGTGCATTCTGCAGTGGGCTTGTGAAAGAACAATATCAATCTGCATGACTTAATGTGAGAAAAAATAAAAAATTATAATTCCATAAATGTATTTGATATATATATATATATATATATATATATATATATATATATATATATATATATATATATATATATATATAAACATTTGAATAAATCTTTATCAGCCCCACGCTCTGTGTGGCATTAAAGCACACAGTTGACTTGACCCACACACAGTGTCTGAGGGTCCAGACTCCACTGGAGCCTCTAAAAGCCTTTTCCATTTGGCTGCAGCGCGGCCCGGGGCTCTGAGTGACAGGGAGCAGAATGCACTTTGTGTTGTCACTGTGTCAGCGGTGGCCGAAAGGGGCCTGGCACAGAACACACATGTGCACAGCCTAAATGGACCTGGGAGTGTGGCCCACTGCTGCACCTTCCTCAGGTTTATCTGGAGAAATCAATCTAAACAATATCTGGTCTAGTCCTACATCCATTCACAATCAAGTCAACTCAAAGAAATACTACTTTTTTTTTTACACACATTCATTCATTCTAAAAAAAAAGATAGATTTTTAAGGCTTGTAACTTACATGTTAAACACAAGTTCATTCTTTAACCTCCTGGTAACTCATGTACATGAGCATCTGACATAGATGCTGGCTCATTCTTTCCCCCTATGCAGGTCTGCCATGACTTCATCAGAAGGTGGATGGCTGATTGAGGATTGGGTTACTTGGGGTCCTGTGAGAGCAGTGGGCTTGGCTGGGCTCAGAGTTAAGGTATGTGCTGAGGAGTGGGACAGGTGACAGAGACAGACGAGCAGGTGCTGACAGTGACTGTCAGGTGAGCTCCCTGTTTCACAGTTCACTTGGAGATTCATTAAACATCAGGACAACTTCCTATATGAAGGCCTTGCTCTGTGGTAACCCAATCTGCGGCCTAGGGATACTGAAATGTTTTTACTTGAAAATTCCAGGTGCTGTCACTGGAACAACCAAAGCAGGACACGAGGGAGGACATCCTCTCTCTTTATCTCCTTTAGCTCATGACAAATGGCTCATCCCACCCCTCACTTTCCATTCAAACCAGCTTCTCAACTTTTTTATGCCTCCCGTCGTCCCGTGTTGTGACAGGCAGCTAAATTGATTAAGCTGTGCCCCTGGATCTGACACTACAGCGTGTTGCCTTCTATTTGTTGATTACTATTGATTTTCTTTGATACTTCATTTAAAAATCAATAGCCAGAGCCGAAGAAAAATAGGCACAGTTTACACATACTTTAACATACTATTGTGCACAGCAGAGGGCTGCAGTTTTGGCAGTAGCCGCGACAGCAGCAGCCAATTATGAGGAAAGCTCTTAACAGGTGAAAGAGAGAGGACTGGATCGATGCAAAGCTTTCTTCTCCAATCACAGAAAGTGGCCATAAATTAAAGCGCATCTGTTTTGTTTTGAAGACAGCACAGGCTCAACTTCTTATTTTTTATTTTTTATTTCTGTATATCCACTAGTCTATACACATTTCAGAAATAACGTCACTAACCTCCATCATTACATGACAGACAAAGAGGACAAGTGTCAAATAACAGGCAAACAACCTGTCCAGTGCATGATCTATGGAAGAAACTTGACCCGTCTCAAGACATTTGAATTAACAACAAGAGTGTAAAGTCATCTACAGTAAGTTATGGCATTTTCCCCTCTCTCTGGTCACTCTAACACAATTACTTCTGTGGCTGTGAGCGTTTTGTGGTGAAATAAAAATCTCTATAAAGTGAAAGTAATAAAATGTTTTGTTATAGTTGGACATTCAAAAATACAAGGATTTATTTAGTAAAACAACACAGAATAGCAATAAATCTGAAAGGGAGTCACACATTACAAACTCAACCAATTGAGTTACTGAGAGCAGTGAGGCATTGACAGAAGTTTTCAGCAAATGAAACAGTGACAAATATATAAGACATTGTATTGGTCTCAATTATTCGGACTGGGGTTAAAGGGTCAGGTCTCGGAAAAAATCCAACATTACAATTTAAACTTTCTAAAAACTCAAGTGAGACCATACTGTTCACTATTGTATGAGTCCTAAATTAAGAAAATGATAATATAGGGATAGGATAAAATATGAATATGATGAAGCACGGTGCAGACATCTTCAAATAAAGTCAACAAAAGGCAGAAATGAAAAAGTAGGGGAATGTAATGTACCTATGTTCACTGTTCACTGTTTGTCTACTACACTTTAACTGAAATTCTCTCTCCATTGTTATTTTTACAAATGAGAACAACACAATATATATTGAACCGATAGACTACAAGTGCATGCCAGGTTATTGCATTTTTAAACAAATATAGATTAGATAAAACACATGTAAAATGTCTCTGCACCAGCTGAATAATGTCATTTAAATTTCACATTTGTCATGTGTAGCTCTCTCAACACAGTGCTCTCACGGCTCCATGCATCTGTCATTTGTCCTCAAATGCTCTAATCATTTTGTCCCTATTGAGAGAAGGGGGTTCTCTTCCCCTTTTCTCCTCTTCTCTCCCGTCTCTCCCTTCTCTCCTCTTCTCTCTCCCCTCTTCTCTCCCTTCTCTCCTCTTCTCTTGCCCTTCTCTCTCTGTCACCCCCATTCTATCCCATTCTCTCCCTTCTCTCCCTACTCTCCTCCTCTCTCCCTTTTCTCCCCACTGTTCCCCACACTCATGCCATGGCCCCTGCACAGACTCAAGCATGCAGAACAGGGCTGCCTCTCTGGGTCCGCTGCAGCCGACCTGAACACTGGCTTCTCAGAGTTCTCACCTTTCACCCAGGGCTCAGTGCAGCACCTTCACATGGGCCCCAAACGCCCCAAAGCCCCATGGATAGGAGAACCCAACACCAGGGGGACAGGATGGACTGTGTGTGCACCAACACACATACACAAGCACATGTAGAAGACTTGTAGAAGACAGGAGAGGACATGAAGAGACATGGAGGCTTCAAAAGGCAGTTTAAGGTGCCATTTGACCAGGTCAGAAGCTTTGATATAGATATAGATCTATACAGACTGTTATAGATGCCTGAAAAAAGAAAGAAAAGAGTCACAAATATCTTCATTTGGATGTAGCGGTAATATGATCTTATGGGGTTTTAATATTACTGATGTTTACTTAAATTTTCACTTATGCCAAAATGCCTCAAAGAACTGCACTGAATCATCTAGACAAATAAGGTTTAAACTTAAGTCAGAAAGTGAATATTTGCTTAGTAACTCATACAAAATTATCATTAAAAATGCAGACAGAGTCTCTCAAATCAAAAGAATAAGATGATATGACACTAATAACATCAATAAATCCATCAAAATAAATCAATATTTCAATTAAAGTACATTTAAAATATCACATGTAATGTGCAGTTGCAGGGGTCAGCATACATTTCTTGTCTAGTCACAACTACAAACATGGTTCATCAATAAAGGGTTTGCACTCAGGCGATTGCATTTGACTAAATATGAGAATGAGCTCTTCATAATAAGCTGTTCAAAGTGAATTGAGCTGATAAGCATGTATGGTTTAAATATGTCACCCATGCATATAGTGTGTGTGTGTATGTGTGTGTGTGCGTGTGTGAGTGTGTGTGTGCCAGAGACAGCGACCTTGTCCCTGCCCCCTCCAGCAGCAGTGACAGATGCTCTGTAATCTGTGTGAAAGGCGATCCACCACTTAATGGGATTGTTTCTGTTACACCTTAAAGAAGAGGCAGGCAGCAGACCAGAGCTGAGCAGTTGTCCTCCATAACTGCTGTCCAGGGACCTCAGGTGGACACAGTGGGTGAAGATACACCGGCCCGTGTGGGGTGGGAGCTACGGCAAAGGAGGGGCCTTTGACACCTCTGAATCATGAAACGCTCCCCTCCCTGCACACTGCATTGTCTTTAAACAGATGGTGTACATATTGACAAAGAGACGAGAGATGATATGGCTGAAAAGTGTGAAAACCCTCAGACATATGGAAGACTGAATTTTTGGTTTTGGCCAAACAGGTGGCTTTCTGTGTCTAGCCAAAAATGACAAACTTTGAGAAGCAGACAGTTAGTGTTATTGCCCAACACTAGGAAGTTGTTAAACTTGATATTCAAACTGTCATTTTTCAAAAGATGTCTGATGATTCAAAGACAACATGATAAGTTTGCGATGAAGCTAGATATTAAGTTCACCTGCTAATTTCATGTACAGAGCATAAAATTAAACAATGTATAGGCTCAAGTCTATGTTGTAACATTATGTTCTGGCAGAGATTTGTGCTTTCTCTGCACTTCAATTTTAAACACCTAAGCAAGAGTCACTGTTAATAGACTATACAAATTTTCCTCAGTCAATGGAGATATCAATACTCCTTATAACCAGTTGAAAAGGATGTACAGTATGTCACTTTTTTGCCTTATGCAGAAATATAATAAGGAGTTTCCTTCCAACCTGCCAGCGGCGCATAAAACTGCGAGTGTCCTATGTGTCAAAATGATATGTTTTACCATCTTCTGCCTATTATACTAGACAATGGTGGCAAAGGGATGGATTTCCTTCTAGTGTGAGATGACAGATTCTGGCTCTTTCTTGCAGAGTGAGCACTCGCCCCATTGCTCCCCTTCAAAAGGCAGCGACTATGTGTCACCTGTGTAAAGACAATATAGATAGAGTTTCACAGCACACCTCCATTCACGCTTATGATTGCTTTGTTTTGTGAGAAAGATTGGGGAGTGCATAGGGGACAGAAAGGTGGGACCTCTGCTTTCTAAATGAGCCAGTGCTTTGTCAACACAGCAGCCGGGTTATCTTAAGCAGCGGCTGAAAGATTGATGGAGGGAGATGATTATCAGTGAGACTACACAGCACAGACAGATACTGTACCTGGGACCTCAAATGAATAGGTAAAACAACAATCCTTCGTCAGAGTCAACACATACATGCAAACCAGGAACTATTCAATGTTGCCAATCATGAAATTACATCCACAAGTGTTTGATTTAGGTGGCTTTGCTGCTTCTTTGAAAATGTAACAATTGAGATGCTATCTGATCCGATGCTATTATTATGTTCACCTCTAACATATGTCAAAACAAAAACCTCCACTACAGCACAGATTGACTGTGTTACGTTTAAAGTGACAATAAACACCAACAGACTACAGTGAATGTGAACATAATATTGAGCATGGTTGGACATGGTTTTCAGCTTCCTGCTCATAAGTAACGTTTTACCATCCAGAATATACTCGTATAATATTTTTTTTTAATCACTAATTGCCACGGAAGCGGTCCTAATATTTAATTATTCCAATGGATACAGATATTGAATGCATGTACACATTTGGAAAGTATTTGTCATGTTATTTGTTAATAAGCCCATCACTTTGGCAAATTTGTTCAAGTGAAGCAGTGAAATTCTAATTCTAGTATTCTAGGTGATTAGATGAATTTAATTACGTTTCATTTACATTAACAGTAAATGCCTTAATAGTGACAATAAAACTTATCTGAAAGTTCAAACTCGTAAGTAACTGGTGGCTTTTGCTGACAGACAGACAGAGACAGACGCCTGGTTCAGAGAGTGAAGACCCCTGGGTCACAGTGAAGGGTCATCAGAGCCCACAGATCAGGGGTCCCCTTCCTTCTCCAGACTTTTCAATTAAGCTTCGCTACATCGGCAACAATTTATGAACCTGACCTTACAACTCTTCCGCTCCCACACTCTCAGATCCACAACCTCTCACCCGCCAACAACATCAAACCAATCCCAAGTCCCCCCGTCACCTTTGACCTTTGCTACACATATCCCATCGCAACGAGACAGACCTGGCGTTAGCATTGCAAACATCATGAGTATTCACAGTCACCACATACACATGCACGAGCTAAGATCAGGTGAGGTCCCTTTGAGGGGTCAGTAGTTATTCTTCAGCAGCGGCTCAAAGGTGAGTGATAAAAAATCCAATACAGTAAATGCATGGGGTCGTAGCATATCAATATATAATACAGAAGGGGGACAGATGACAAGCCATAAGACCAAGGAAAGCGATTGAATTCTCTCTTTCACCACGTCGCACTCGTCTTTGGATGCATCAATCTGCAGCTGTTGATAATTGAATTAAGAAGAAGACGTGATTAACAAGTTCTTCAAAAAAAGCTGGAATTGACTGCAATCCCCACGCTCAGAGACCTTGATATGCTTCGGCCAGAGCAAAAACTATTTGTGACATTTCCACAGTTCAGCCAGCCGTCTTCATTTTAATTAAAAATCTTTCACTGGCGAAAGAATTATGGAAGGCCCAGCGAGGCTCTGCTGCCAGAAGCTTCAATGAAATACCACATAACAGATTGTGAGCGTGGATAAACCAAGCACGGCGTTACATCAATTGAGATCTGACGGTGGATGCGATTGCCCAAAATAGGGGGCACACAAAGCCAGGGCAATGCCTAATAATGCAGGGACAACTTTATTGAAACTATGAAACTTTATATGATATTAGGAGCCCTGTTGTCATTAACCTGAGCTCATTACATTACCAATAGCTTTACTGCAGGCAGTCTGACTTTGGAGCGCCTGTCACATTGCCCTTATGGATTTATTTTACTTATTTAACCTGAAGCATGAGGTCAGTCATCAATTAGACATTTTGAATTAAAATTGATCGTGTCATTTCATTTAGCATTACTCAAACATCATTCCTGGTGGTCTGCTTTTCTATCACTCTGCAAGACATTTCAGTATAATACAGGGGTGGGCAATTATTTTTTTCCATGGGGCCACATGAGAAACAGAAAATATTGTGGAGGGCCAGGCCAAAATGCTTAACTCAATTCTGCATAATATGAATTGTATTTATTTATAAAAAGCAGTAAATAGCATTGTTCTGACATGCTGATCAGACTGGTAAGACTTTATCTTATGACTAAGCAATGAGAAAATGAGGTTGCCTTACAAAAAATGTAATAAAAAAAAACATTAAAAAAAGCAATGCAAAAATGATAAAATGTGTCTATTTTGTTATTCCAAATTAGCTTAAACGGGCCGGTCAGTCAACCAAAGGGCCGTTTGTGGCCCAGGAGCTGTACAATGCCCAGGTTTGGTCTAAATATAACCTTGCACTCTTATGCTCCATTAATCTATAATGAAGTGGGAAGGGATACTTAATAAAATGAGATGATTAACTAATTAAACCCAATGTAGTCAAAAATACATAAATACATTTTTACCTTTCTGACACCAGTGGATCAAATACTCAATCACTCAATTCCGTCTTCCCATACTAAACGAAGGTGACAATTGTAGTGAAAAAAAAGACAAGGCATTACATCAACATTGGCAATAAACCAATTTTAGTGAGAATGTCATAGATTTTTATACAGTGATAAAAGTGCTATACACAGTGAATATTTTGGATTACACATGACTATTAAATGCCATGCTTTTTCACATACAAAATTGTATGTCTTGATATTCTGATGTCATTGCTGATTATGTCATGTCTGTGTGCATAGATGAATAGAAATAAAGAGTGTGTTTTATGCTAGTACTCTATCATTAGTGTTTAATGACTATGTATGCAGGGGCCATATTTGCAAATCATTTTAAATACCAATGAATGAGACATAATTGAGTGACCTCATTGGAAGTGGGCTAACACTTCCCTCACCTCAGACTGCATCGCGTCCAGGCTAAAGACACATTCTGAATGGAAATATATAAGTGTGAGGTCACGTTTTTATTATGCAAAGCAAATGTTGCTCAATATCCCAGTCTGTCATCTTTATTCAAGTGCACTCTTGCAGGACCTCCATCACACTTCCCACAGCTCCTTAATAGACTGAGGTCTTCCCAGTGACACCATAACTCATATATGTCTGAGCCAAAGCTATTGTTCTCTTTTCTTTATCACTGCTCAACTCCCTTTGCAGCGGCTGCAGCGGCTCAAACTATCTGTCATTTGTCAGAATGGGGTGTCTTCATTTCACTTTAGCCCACCATTTCTCCTGCCTGGACCAGAGTGCACATACACAAACTGTGGAGCCATGGGGGGGTGCAAACACACATCAAATGCAGGCCTTAGTAATAATAAGGTCCAGTGAGGTCCGTGCCATTTACATGACCCCTGCAGGGCAGCCCAGGGGAAGTAATGAATTAGAGTGGATCTGAAGAAGCATTAGAGATTAGGAGGAGCTCCACTGAGGACAGACGGCAAAGTCAGAGGTTAAGGTATATATATATATATATATATATATATATATATGTGTGTGTGTGTGTGTGTGTGTGTGTGTATATATACACACACACACGCACATATACTGTAGGCTACATTTTCTTAACATTTTCTTAAACTTTTCCCCATAAAACCATTGGGTTACAAAGAAGAACAGTAAGTTTAAGTTTATACAATACAGATAAAAATAGGACACACACTTTCTAAATGAGATTTTCGCGTCCAATATAAAGAAGTCTGACTCAACTAGATATAAATTTTCTCCCTGAGAAAGTCTTTACTCACACTCAAATCCATGGCAGCTCCACAGGTGCAATAAGTTAGCTTTACAATAAATCTGTGGTCATCAAAAGAAGTTTGGAACCTCAGGCAGCGATCTAAAGACAGTGGGGTCAAGTTCCATTCAGAGGCAATCAATAACAAACATTCAGGGTGTGTTATTTTGTAATGTTTACAGTACTGCATTACAGAGTCTGTCGTGCCACTGAAATGGACATTTAGGGGTTGCTTGGTTATAACGTCACACATCCCTCTGCAATGACCACAACATGATAGGTGTTTACAAGCTGTACAGCATATCTCTTTTTGATGCCAGAGTAAAACACTGTCTAACACGGTCAATTAGCACGCTATAAAAAGTCAGACATTCCTAATATAACAGCATAAGGATAAAAGTTAACAACAGATGACCATTTTTGGTAATCAAACTCAGAGCCATGGCCTGCATTGTCCCCAGTGTGAATCCCCTTTAAATCCGTGGCCCTGCAGCCGTGCCTAATGTCAATTAAACAGAGTGGCTCAGTGACGGTGACCTAAAGATGATCGCTGGTGTCAGCTGCTGGCCAAGGTCAAGCCTCCGTATTAACAAGATTTCACCCTCTTTCGCACTTTCCCTGGATTCGTTCGTGTCTATCTCTTCTGCCTCTCGTAACAATATGTCACTGTGGGGCTCTCTGGGATTTTACAATAGCTCTTCTAACATACTTCTCATGTCATCTATTTGCTAGTTTTAATCAAAGAGATGCTGGATGACATTCATTGTTTTCATTATGAGTTTGGTCTCCTGTAGATTCATGTGGCACATGTGTGATTTGTGATCTGCTGTCTCTGCGTTATAAGCATACACATAAATGTCCATATATCAAGCTGTCTACTTTGCCTTCAACAAATGCATTAAATACTCATTTAAATACATTGTGAGCGTTTACATGCAATGGCTCAGACAGAACAGGTGGTACATAAACAGCAAGTTATGATTTTACTACTTAATTTAGAATTATGCTTGATTATATTATAATTGAAAGCTGCTTTTAAAACATATATGTGTTTATGTCATGTCTGTCTGTATGTTAATGCTGCTGACCCCTGCTCCGAGACAAATTTCTCCATGACAAGAGGAAATAAAAGAAAACGTGAAAATGTCACCCGATGTTCATATACTAGTATTTTATCGTATCCTATGGGGAAAGTTACTGTAAACAAATTATTTTATGACTAGTATAGCTACCAGTACCATCATACAGTTTATTGCTATTTACAGAGGAAAATCCGTATAAATTGACATTAAATATTGGCATGCTTCTTTGATTGTTCTGTTGTAATTAGCTTTATTTAAACAATTACAATAAAAAAGACCTCCAGTGCGCTTTGGAAAAAGAGTTTGTTTGGCTTATGTCTTGTCAGTGACAGAATGTTTCAATGTAAATGTCCTTCCTCAATCTAAACAGTCGTAAGACTGAATGAGCTGGACTAATTAACATTCCTATTGTGGAAAAGGGGGTTTTGTAGCTTAGTCCTTCTATGAGTGATGTGATCAAACACATGGTGCTATATGAGAGCGAGTAGCCCCTCCCACAAGTAAAAGCATGTGGGTGGGCTGCCTGCTGCTATAAGTTGTTTCTAAGTCTGAATCACCTTGCTATGACAGCAAAGTGAATGAGCAATCTGTGAGAGAGCCCATGACAAAACAGACTGAATTTAGAGGGCTCTGCTGACAAGATATCGACAGCTGTATTGCAGTAAATCACGAAGCACAGAATAATAGACCTGTGAAAGGAAGGCCCTCATAGCCTTCTGCTCTCAACACTTATCTGAGTTACATTTTGATCATAAAAGAGGGTGTCACTGTGCACTGTGGTGCCAAACAAGGTTTAGATATATTTTATTTGTCCGCATACCACTTTACTTATACGCGAAGAAGATCCATATAATCCATATTATACATTTTGCTATTAACATATTAATATTAACATATTTTGTTTATGGAATTATGGAAAACAACAGTGAGAGGCCATATAGAATAACATTAGTAAATAAAAGTAATTTATACAGTTTTTGCTTTTGTCAGTGGTCAGTGGCAGAGTTGAGCAAAGAAACAAACTACTTGATGTCAAAGTTATTATAATATTAGCAATACAATATTTCTGCCTATTTAAAGTATGCATTATTTTTACAGTTCTTATGTCTTCTTATATAATGAGTTAGCTGGATTACCACATGTCTGCGATTTCGCTGGGATCTGCAATCACTGATCTAGGACCAGGAAACCACATTGATTTCTTCTGCACACAGCCACACATCCATCTTTAGACCTGACCCAGTCCTAGCTCATCTTTCAAATGTGGTCAAATGATGACTTGGGTCAATATACTATAGGTTCAGAATGTAAATAAAATTGGATATTTGATATGTTTGGGATAATCATATATGTAGGAAGAAAATTTTGACATTTACTGTATTTAGTGCAACATTTTAAGTGCTACAGTAAAAGTGACTATCAGCAAAACACTTTATTTTAGTTTAATCATCTTTGTTTGCTGTCATTTTAAATTATTATAGAAAATATGCTCACTATTTAAAATTGTAGGACAGACCACTTTTCAATATACCTCTCACTTCTACCTCGTGCTGAATCTGTAACACAAAACATTCAGATAAAGAGACGCAGTGGCCCTTCTAATGACAATGGCATTATACAGGCACTCAAACATATCAACTGTAAATCTGAGCTTTTAAGGATGTCAAACCAAAATATGCACACACAGACAGGAAGCTACTCCTATCTCCCTCCTCATCGTCACTGACACTGGCTTCTGTTGGTCTCACTCTGATGATGCGATTATCTGCTCCACTGGCCACTTTCACTCGCCCCAGTGGCTTGGCTAGCTGGGACACATTAGCAAGTGCCTGGCAGCCACCACCCTGAGCCATATCAAGACATATGTTTAGGTCTCATGGCCCGCTGACCCCAAAAGAGAGATATTAACTATTATTTATAACCAAACTTAGAACCACATATCTACCTAGACAGTACTACTACCTTTAAAATAATTATTTGGACCATTTCTACATGTTTGAGATTATTTCTAAAACATTTTACTCATGCTTAAGTACCAAATGCAAAGATCTAATCCCAGTTAGTGGAGCAGTGAAATGGTCAGTGATGCGTAATAGACAGAGGCTTGCTTTCACAGCACAGTCCCTTCCAGATACACATCTATATAAACTGCCATTTGCCAACACCTGCATGCTTCACTAACACTGACAGAGGTGTGAAGGCTTAAGGTTAGGCGTAGCAAGCAGCTTAAAAATTGAAAACTGAGTAATGCATATTTTGTAGGGACATTTTCCACCCTAAAACAAAGAATATTATTTGACTTTTCTCAACGCCTGGGCTCAACAAATCTTCTGCTACCTACTGCTCTCGAGTTAATTCTAACTTTTTATATTAAAAAGTAGCACAGTGCATACAATTATTATTATTTTTTTTATTATTTATTTATTCATTTATTTATTTAAAACAAGGACAGTGCACAGAAAACTAAACTCAGAGAGAAAAGATACTCTATGCCAGATTTAACTACAAGCTACATTCCATCTGCAGTCCTTAGTCAGGTACAAAATACATTAAGGAAACTATTTACAAAACAACAATTCATCATTAACAGTGTCTCCTTAAATCACTATCCAATTCATCATTAAAACAATAAAAATTAATTCATTCTAATTTCCATAAATTCAAAATTTCAAATTCATAATCTTCTAGAAATGTCATTATCATCAATATCCTCTAAAATGCACATTTACCAAATTGCTGAGTATAATTATCCTCTAAAATACAATTCATCAACAACATTACCATCAAGACAAATGTCATAAGTCAAACACAATACATTCTACACAATACATCTATAGTACAATCAGCCAGAATGTTTAAATGTTTGAAGAAGCCTAATGTTGACATGCCTGCCTGCTCAGAAGCCACTGTTTTAGCCCATGAGAGAAAGTGTGGTTAACATAACAAGTTGTCAAAAAATAGTAACTGGACAACAAAGCAATAGCTTCTTGGATTGGATACACCTTATTTTAAACTTTTAAAGAAAAAAAAAAGTTTTGTTGGATTAAAAACTGTTTTGTGTGTGACACTGTCAAGCATAGTTTTACCTCAAAGGAAGCATATATAAAATTTTAATGTTAAATTCTCAAAAAGTGAAAGCATGACCTGAACTGTGTCCCTAGATAAGCATAGGTAAGCATGTTCAAATGAAATATAGCTCTTACTGGTAACAACTTTAACTTTAACTAAAAGGGCACTGTCTTATCTTCTACAGCCTAATTCAGCACCAGTCAGCGCTATCTCAATATAATATCATTCACATAACTGTTCTGTATTAGTGAAGCATCACTCTAGTGGTAAGCCATGCCAATAGGTCTGGTCTCCTCCAAATAACTTCTTTGAGTCCAGGGATGTTGCCACTGTTAAATTTACGGCAAGGTTTCTTTCCAAGGTCCAGCGTGCCACCGATCTGTCAACAACTTCTAAGGAGCCATGTTGCCTAAGGTGAAAAGTCTATACACTCGTCTTTTTGTGAGCTTCAGACCTTGACACAGCTTCTTGGCTTTGGTACGTTGCCTTCAGCCTTGGGTTTGTATCTAAAGCATAACCGCATGTTAGCTTACCCCGGGCACCACACATAAATAAGAAGTCTCCATTCCAGATAGCAAACCACCCTGTTCGGTGGGCTTCAGGATGTGTTTGACAGCAGATGGTATGAATTATTTGCCGGGTCTCATCCAAAGCTCTTCTTGACATCTTGGTTTTCAGAGTTAAAATATTTATGGGTGCAGCTCCAGCAGGGCAGACGGGGGCACCTTGCTGAGCACTTATTGTGTGTGTTTGCAAGGAGCAGACCACAAACACAGGGGAGTAGATTTCTTTACGAGATGAGCTCTGACTGTTCTCTCATGTGCTATCAGCCACGGAGTGTCTACTACGGTTAAGTTAGATGTCAAACGGCTTTAGAGCAGGCTATGAGGAGAAGGCCGCCTGCACTGAGAGGGTAAGAGATAGGCCGGAGTGTGCTGCAGCCTGACAACACTCATATCCTCTCTGATACTGCAAAGGACTCATACCTAATACTGGGCTATTTATTTCCTCACAATGATAAATCATGATTTTTGATTCAATCCATTTTTTAAATCTTAAAAATCATTAAGTAGGGCTTTTAATATTACCATTCAGACTTTGAGTCAGACCTTTAGTGTCATTCTCCACAGTGCTATAAATTTCTTTTGGGATTTTAAAAAAATATCTCTATTTACCACGCTGGAACCGGCACAAACAATGTTGACTTGCAATCCCAGTGGTGAGATAAGAAAACATGAGAGAACTTTAGATGGATTATACACTTCAACAAAGGTTCCTTTTTCCTTTTTTTTTTTTTTTTTTTTTTTACAAAACACCTTATTTTAGCAAGAAAATTGCAAATTTAAGCTTTGCTAACAGTACAGCATATAAAAACTCTACTGCCAAAGCTTTGGCTTTGAAACACTTAACCTTGTGACGACAGACAAACCAAGTCTTTTCCATGACAACCCTTAACTCCAGCCCCCAACAACAGCTCTCACTGTTCTCCTGTTTGCTAATGGGCTGGGACATGACTTAACGAGGCCTCCTTCAGCACCATACCTGCTGTCGCCATGTTAGATGATCAAGACCAAAACAAGAAGACCAAAACAAAACATCAGGAGTATACTGGTGTTCAGTTACATATAACCATGTAAATTAATTAAATGCGTCTGTTTTATTTTCAGTTAATAGATTTAGTGTTTCTTTTGGTTTGCGGCCTTATATCTAAAGGAAACAGCAGGTGCTGCTTGGCTTTCTGATTGTCATCTCTGTTGGAGCAGGGACCTACTGCTGTGTCTGGAGCATGGTGGCCTGTTCTGTTCTTGTGTCGTCTGGTGTTTCAGGCTACACTGAAAGCAGAGGTCTGACCAGCCTCCTTAGATTAGTATCAATCCCTGAAGGCCATTAAAAAAACATTTGTCTTAATAAAAATGGCAGCCAGTCATAAGCATGGCCCAAGTGTTGCTTGTTTTATTTTAACCCATAGGCCCCCCAGTGTCAAAGCACAGGGTGGGGCTTCCTAACTTAATTATGGTTGTCATATTCTGGACAGGCTCTCGTCTGACCAAGTATAAAAACAAAAATGTAAAAGAAAGAACATATACACCCATTAATTGTGGCACAAACAAATATTTGTTGTTGTTTATTGTGGATCAAACAGTGTCATTGAGCTCACTGAAAGGTATTAGAAAGATGAAGCGTGAGTGGGGAGAATGACAGATGGCAAAGAGGGGAAAGGCATGAGAAAAGGCTCAAGGCAGTGTGTGGAGCACAGGTTGGTGAGAGTGAACAGCGAGCCCCCATTGGAGCCATCGATCCAGGCTGGCCTTACATCAGAGACAGGAAACCTGAGCTACAGGCTTCATCATGCTCCCAAAGGAGTCCTCTCTGCTTCTCAGTGCCATCTCCTCCTCATGCCCCTCACTGAGGACCTCAGTTCCTCTTGTCCTGAGGGCCAGAGTTGCACTACTAGCTCCTGTCTATCCATCATTTGAGTCAAGGCTGCTGCACCTCACGCTAAGTGCACACAGCCATCCATTCACAGCCACTCATTCATTACATGGCCAGTCACTGTGTGCTTCTCAGTGTAAACATCTAGTGTAATTCTAGGCACAACACATCTCTCCTGTCTGCTCAGCCATTGTTTTGAAAGCAGGAGGGACATTATGAGGTGCGCTGCCATGTGACTGGGGAGTAACAAGGTTAGGTTATCGAATTTGTTTAGGCGTCAGTGTCTCCTCTGGGAGTGTGCTCCACCCCCCACCCCCCACCCCGCTCTGTCTAAAATATCGTAGCGGCCTGGGATGAGGTCTCTGCAGCAGCATGTCTGTTTGCATATACAGTGACAGACACTGTCTATCTGTTATCATGTGTGCACTAAGCAGCTACCAAACAGCACACAGAATTACAGGAGCATTACATAGTCCCTTAAATGCTAAATATGTTCTCTTGCTTTCTTTCCAAAAGTCCAAAGTACCTGAATAATAATGGAAATGACATTGAATAATATGCTGGCCTCTAGAGTGCGATTACAACATTGCAACAAAATCTATGTAAGCTGGTCTTTGTACCTGGTAGTACCTTTGTACCTTGGATATGTCGGCTTGACCTGGTAGGTCAAGCCGACATATCCAATCTATGGCCAAGGTAAATGGTCACAATTTTAACACTTTTCCACCTTCAAGGAACTCAAAGACCTTTACATCAAGGAACCACTCACCCACTCACACACACATTCATACACCAGTGTACACAGACACTGGGGGGGGGGGGGGAATCAGTGGTGACAGTAGCTCAGTTAGTAGAGCGTGTGTCCTGTTGAGGTTCTAACCCTAAAGAAATGTCTGGCTAAGTAAATAACCCCATTTGAATTATTCAGTGTACCGACCACCAGTCATGACCCTTATTGAATGTATTTTACACACAAGGATTGTGATTATCTTACAATCATCAGCTACTTGGGGCCTGGACACATTTTCTAGGAAAATATTTTTAAGAATACAATAATTCAACATGTGAACACTTGCTCCCAAAATAAAATGAAAAATACTTGACAAGAATATTTTTTATACATGAAATGTACAAACTTTTAATTGAATGCATTCTGTAAATACTTGGGACACATGGGAAACCCCTCATGTTGTTTCAAAGCCTGATGCCATGATGGACACCATTTAACACAGCACAGCACATCATAATTGGCTCAAATTTCTCACATTTAGTCGTCCAACTACAATGATGCTGATATCACAACTTTTCTGCTTTACAAACACATAATGCCACACACAAAGGTATTGCATCTAAAAGTTTAACAGTATTATGTGAGACAAATGCTCTAACATGCCCTGCCTCCTCCTTCATCTCCTCCTCTTCTACATCCTGTTTGTCTGCTGACCAGATCAATGCTGATGGAATTCCCTAGACTGGTGAGCACAATGAAAGGAATATACACTGTATATTTCCCCATGAATAATACATTTACTCCGAAGCTCAGTGATGTGAGTGTCATCAATGCACAATAGTGGGAAATGGAAGTTGGAAAAGTAAAATAAAAGCTACATGATTTATCACCTGCTCTATAATTTTATTCTACTTGAACTAATGTGAAAGGTATTTTAGAGGTAATGCAATAAATGTGCATTGATTCCAGTGTAGTGCAGATGCTTGCCTGTTTTCTACTAATAAAAGTTCATATCTAAACTTGTAAATACAATTCCATGGAACTAAAAGCTGCAAATGGAGTCATTTGGGTATACAAGACTACTACACATCAAGAGTCAAAGTATTACCTTGGCTAAATAGCCAGTGGTTTTTTGAGGATTTTTAAATATCACATGTAACTAAAAAAGACATATTGTTCTTGAGCCATTTTGTTGCAAAATGACTACATGACGTTGCCAAATCGTATGTGTATCACCAATTATGAAAATAAAATTCTATAACAAAGAAAGCACAGAGCAATGGACATTTGGCAGTAAAAATGTGGGTTGATCGGTAATATGGGGTCTTGAAAGTAACTTAATAACTTTGAGAGGCTAAATGAGAAGGGGAAACAACTATAACATGGTTAAAAGCTCTGAGTCGATTTTGCATGATAGGTTGGCTTTAAGCAGTGTCATAACAATTGAAAGAATAAAAGCACGCAAACAGGAGCTGGGGCCCAAGTTTTCTGGGATATATGAATAATAATAACATCTTAGACCAGACATATTTATAACTCAGAGGATGGTACATTATAGAAGATATGCTGATAAGTGACAGATAAATATGTGTCACAGCTGCCAGAACACAATGCATGAATTTTTTATGTACATTTATTCAATAATGTAAATAAGGATTTACATGGACATGCTGAATCTTGGACAAAATACATGTAAATAAAAAATAATTCTGACATGTCAAATTGTTCTATATTCTTTTCTTCTGTTAATTAAGCTCTTCAATGTACTACGCAAACCACAGGTATCTATCAGAATTAAAGTGAACAACTTTACAGGTCCTTATTTAGTCAACCATCAGTAATGTCATTATAACATTAAGTTTACATTTACACAACTGTCACATTGAATATTTTGAATGATCTTGCAGTTTTAACTTAATGTTCAAGCTGTAAACATGGTGTCACAGTGCACCATACAGTAAGACTCATTATGGACAACATTACCATTAGCCACTGATCACTGCTGCTGTGGTTGGTGTGAAGGCCTTTGTGCCATCTTCTGACAAACACTCTTCTAGGTAGTCCTTGGCCTCCGCACAGCCAGTGTGAGTAAATGGTCATGATGATCAATATCTATTTCCTGTGGTGTCAGATTGCAGAATAATGTTCATATTGAACCATTGTTTCAGCAGACTCTCACCAACGCTTTTTTCTTAAGCCTCGGACGTTTCCGTTGCTGAAGGAGAGAAAATCCCTACAAATCAGATTAAACAAATGATTTTCAGGCAGGCCATTGATCATCCATCTCTTGGAGCTGACCTCACCGGGAGATTGTAACACTACAGTCTGGGCATCTGAGAAGGGAATGTGGCCCTAATCCAGTTTGTGATTCCTGTTTATCCTGCATAGATCAGCAGTGTTAATAGGTGGAAAGTCTTTATCACATAGAGAAGAGGGAAACCCAAGCTAAAACACAATTTAAAAGTGAATGAAATTATTTAATTCAGAAACTGTAGAATAATTGTAAAAATCAACATTGGCAATGCATTAAATCTAATTCTGCATATCCTGTTTCTAGAGTTGGGGAAGAACCTCTTTACTATTAAAATATGCCAAGAAATAATAAAATACAGATATAATCTCAACATTATGGAATTCCCCTTGGCATATTAATCACTTTTCACACTCCGTGCTATTAGTGGCTGTGATGGCAGAGGTTGTGTAATCTTTTTATACCATAAACCAGCTCATGTAAAATGCATTTCTACATCAGTAAACTGAGTTATTACCCTTATGGGAAACAAAAATGCTTGAAGTAATGTAAAGCACTAGTGAGTCAATCAATGTACAGTGTGTGGTAAAAGCCAAAATGGGGGAGGTGCTACTACTAAAAGCATGCTCTTTTATGTTTTAATCAATGTATGGGTGTACTGGCCATCCTGTTTAAGACAATAAACTTGTGGATTACTTTGAAATACTGTGTTTTCTATTGACCACTTGTGTTTATGATGCGAGCGGCGCAGGCGGGAAAGTCCTGGTCACCTCATCAGGGCATGAAAAACACTAATGCATTGTAGCTGTTAATCTGTAGCTGTTACATTGTCACTAGTTATGTATCAAAATGCTTTTAAATTAAATTAAATCCAACATTTCTACTATGTGCTGAATATAGCAATGCCATTTTTCAGAATAAATAAATTCTCACATATAACTACACTCTATGGGTGTTTGATTCTACATACGATAATCTCTAGTTTCAACAGAGTTAACATATTTGAAAGAATGCAATATTCTGTTGACTATAGTTGCAAAGGTGAAGGTCCCTACAGGGAAAGTTGCATGCTCTGCATTTGAGCCAGCCTTAAACTAGGCCTTTCACATTCATTACTATATTGATTTATCATTCAGTATATGAATGTTGGATTAAAAGATTTTGGGGCTAAATATTTATTGTGGGTGTACTTCTTTGCAATATTGGGGATTTGTTGTTATTTTTGTTAAGATTTGAGCTTTAGAGGGTTGAATAACCCACTTCTGTGTAATTATTGGTTCATTCTGTTATTTATTTGTTGCAGCTCATGCCTGCTAATGATAATTTTTTTACTGGGATTATCCTGCTTTATTGTTATTGTAGCAGAAGCATAAAGTAGTTTCAGTATTATCATTTATCGTGATAGTTGTCTGTAGCATCCTTCAACATCCAGCAACCACTGGGTCCACTGGTTCATGGAATGTACTAGAGCAGCGGGGAGCACATGCAAAACTCGACAAAGATTCTACTCCCACAGTTTGGGAATTAAACCAGGGACTTGCTGTTGGCTAGGAATTCTGACCACTCTGCCCTCATGCTGCTCCACTGTGCCACAATAGTAGGTTGTCAGCAATTTTAATTGACATAAGGATTTAGACTCATCTGCAGACCCAGCCCTCTTCTGTACTCCTCCTGATTCAATTCTGTTTCCTTCTCTCATGTTGTGTCCTACCTCTCCGTGTTCTCTCTTTCATACAGGAAGTGTCGAGTTGGGCTAGGTTATTTCAGGCCTAATTGGGAGATTGATGTTGCTCCCGAAACCTGGCACCTTCACATGCCTTTCATCCTCTTCAGTCGCTTCCTCCCAGCATGCCAGAGCCAGACATGTGGACGGCACGCTGAAACACATACAACTGTCCTTTTTGAGGACTTCAGTCTGACAATGCTGTCACATCGCAACCGGAAGTACAAACCTGTGCATAACATTGGTGTTCGATGGAATCTATCAAACGGAATAAATAAGAAACCGTCATCCTCGAGACCTTATTACTAATAATGTTTAGCATATTAGAGGGAAATCTGAAACCTGAAACTTAAGGGCACTGGACAACATAGTGGCTCAAGACAAAATCCAACAGTGCATGCCATACTCATTCATGCCATTGAAGAATGTAAAGAATGATAAAGCATATGGGGATTTGTGACAGGTAATCTGATGTTATGCTGTTTTTGACAGTCATGTATTCTCAGAAGTTAATAATTGCATGTATTCTTATTCCAACAACATAATATATAATGATAATAAAATTTCAACTGTTCCACTGGCCATTCCCAAGGCTACCACAAAATTATTAAGTACAACATTCTTCTAAAAGTATTCAAGGTGTAAGCATCTCTGGTAACTGCTCTGACAAAAGAAATCACTGTATGACTCATTTTCATTTCCAGGATTTCAAAAATAACCTTAATGCATTAATCCTCAAAAAAATTCACAAATTTCACAATCTGGCGATTGACTCACAACACTCTGCAACACTCATAACTACTTTAGTAGCCACATCTGTCCTGGGGCGAGACTGCCTGCACCCATGCTACATCAGCCCACCACCCTAACAATCACACATTCATACAGGTGGGATGGGTGGGCATTTTTCCTGTTTATTTATACTGAACTGAAGTGTCCTGTATGCAGGTATTTGTTTGTGTAAAGCAGAGACCTCTGTTGTCCAAGACTTATAGTTTATGTTTATTCAAGCACAGCCACGTAACATACAATTGTGAAATAAATACCCTATACAGGGTGCTTCTACTCTGAGGGCCCATTGGCCAGAGCTAAACGGCCAATCCGTGACTAGATGGGCAGCTGAAATTACCAATTAGTTTACCAATTGGCTGCAGCGGATTCGATTGGTTTGTAATTAATTCTAGTTACTGGCCCGTAGAGCAGGACGGATGGCGCCATGCCTTTGTCCTACTGACACACTATCCCACAGAGCTGTGCCTCAAGGGGGGGCAGCGGACATCAATACAGGCCTGCAGCGCGCCCGCTCTCACCCCCGCTCTCACCCCCTCTCTCACCCCCACTCCCACACAGATACACACTTGTACATGGACCCTCTGAAGCGCTCGGCTGATTCCGGAGAAACTTCAACCGCCTGAGAAGGTGCTGACGACAAACAAAGACAACACAAATCTTATGTTTCTAGACCCTGACCTCTGTGTGAAGAAACAGGCCGATACATGAAGAGGTCATGGATGAAACACAGCTGTCAGAAGCAAGACTTGGGTTTGTGCAAGGCTGCATGATAGTGCAAATACTGTGAACTGAGAGAAAAGATTTATGTTAGTTTTGCAAGGCGTAATCATAAATACATGTTAAATCTTTTGGAAAGCCGATAAAAATGAAAGTCAGAATAAAAAACTGAATGGTCAGTCAAATTAACACAAAAGCACAGAAACATTACAATTCAGGCTTGATTTTTTTTTTATGGTTTGTAATCAGTTATTTTAACATCTTTTTCTAGCTCTATAGATTAGGTAATGCTATAATATATGTAAAAAATGACAAACATACACCAAAGAGCCAGTATGTCATTAGGCCCTATGGCCCCATCATGATCGTCACCATCATCATCACCAATCAAACCACAATTCAAATGTTGATGTGTGGCTTATGATAGAATATAGAATGTTGTGCATATGGCAGGTCATGTGGCTCATTGATACCTCCCACACTGAAGGTCAAGACTTCCACACCAGGAGCAGTGAAAAGAGCTGCTGAAACAAATCAATGGCTCAGATAAAAATACACTGCACCTCAGCTACTTCCCTATATAACAACATAGAGACTCACAAACACTTTCAACAAATGACTTCAACGCTACTACAAATGATCCTGAGATCCTTTTAATGAAAGTGATATCAGGGCAAGAAGCCACAGAGGCGACTGTTGGCTTTTAGGATAACCATAGTGTAATGAAAGACCATTAAAAAGATCATAACAGATTAACAAGTGAGGCCAGGATTGTCGCTCTAGTCTAAACCTCATGCAATTAAGATACACTAAAGAGGAGCGGATGGAGGTGAAGTTACAGTCAGACAATAGTGAAGAGGCGGAGGGTACCGGGCAATGGGACAGTGATAAGAGCCAGAATAAAGTCTGAGGCAGGAATGAACCCAATGAAAGACACCAGTGAGTGATTTATGTGGTCTCAAAGAGGAGGGGCAATTGAGACCTGAGCTACAACGCTTTTAGTTAATCACGGGTCAAGACAACTTTCCAGTTTTTAGTTACCAGTGCATTGGTGAGGACAAATCAATAAGAATGATGGCAAAGACTTTTGTTTAACTTATTTGTAATAATAAAAATATACTGATCGCGGAGATTTCTGTATTTAAAACTTTATTTTACCTGTGTTTATTGGGGTTACAAAATTAATTAAAGTTTATGTTGTTTATTACTCACAAAAATGGTGTCAAAATCCAATGAGCTACCTTATATTCAAAATGATAAGCATTCATTTTGCTCAAAACCTGGAACACAACCACTCTCTAATAAACATAAACTTAGATTTAAACAGGCTTTATTGATCTACAAGGGAAATAACTGGACTCAGTAGCTCACACATCACAATATATAATTATAAGCAAAAGTCACAAACATTACCAATTAAATATGTTAAGTCTCAAAATAATTACAATTTGGACCCTAAGTCTGTAAAGTTATATATATATATATATATATATATATATATATATATATATACAGTATATATATACAGTATATATATACAGTATATATATACAGTATATATATACTGTATATATATACAGTATATATATAATGTATATATATACAGTATATATATACAGTATATATATACAATATATATATATATATATATATATATATATATATATATATAATTGTGATCGTTTGAGCATATCGTAACTTTGGTCATAATCTAGCAGTCCTATTTTCAGATGAGTTGGTGTGTTGTATATAAATTATTGTCTGCCTTGTTCCAGAAAATGAATGAGCAACACATCTGATCTCACCATACTTCTCATCATCAGAAGAGACAGATGAGTGAAATCACCGCTGCTGAGTTAAAAATCAATGCCTTTCCTGTCTTTCAAATGAGACAAATATGGACATGAAGACAAAAACTATGCTGACCCTACATCCCAACAAGAACAGGCAGACATATTAAATTGCTTATGCCATAAATTGCACAAATGGCATTCATCTGTGACAGTGGGTGGTGCCTCTTTGTCCGGTTATGTATTCAAGACATAAATCATGACCATGAAGTAGGAAGTCATCATAACAAATAGGGCATTTATTCATGAGGTTAAAGGGCCACTGTGCAATTTAGACCATTTATTTAATCATCTCAAATGTATTGTTGGGCTTACTATAAAATGCTTGGCAGATTTTCAACTTATGCAAGATTCTGGAAATAAAAAATACAAACATAAAGGGACATGGCAGCCTAATTTTTTCTATGTTGAGATCAGTCAGTGTGTGGGTTCAAACAATAAATACTTGACCCTAAATCACCAATGACCTTTAAGAGTCACGTAAATCAGTTTTAAACAGATTCAACACTTACCCAGATTTAAATTAGGATTAATTCTACAATAGGTCCAACCCTAAATTTTGTTTTAAAAAATCAATCTAAATTAATAATTATACGAATTATATTAAAAGGTCTGAGAATAATTTCCTCTTTAGAAATATAAAAATAGAGAGGATACCTAAATGAGTCCAAATCTCTATAATGTGGATCCCAAAACTGGTTAGATTAAACAGTGTCATAATCAAGGCTAAAATTATCTTAATTTTTCTCTTCTCATAAATCTTTTTAACTACTGGGTATAGAACAAATGGGTAGAACATCCCAGATATTTCTACAGGAAAAAACATGCAGGTCTTACGAGAGCTGCACGGCATTTTGGGAAACACTGTATTATAACGACGGACAAAACCACAATCAATAGATACAGTATGTCAACAAGAATCAAGCAAGCAAGGGTTAAATACTCACACCATATAGTTAATGTTGAATGAGATGTCCCCATTTCAGTGTGAGTGTGTGGGGAGAAGCTCAGACGTGCACAGGAAGAGAAAGGACAGGGGCAGAAGACCAGTTTGGGGCGCTCTGAGCATGCCTGTGGCAAAACTCCGTCAGATATTGTTGTGTTTAGCGGTGAGGCCTTATGAAGAATTGATGATGCTCTCTAAAACAGTGCTATCACCAGAAACAGGGAGGAGAATCACAGCATAGCAAAACCGCTTCTTAGGCGCTCTCCTCCCTTGTGAGAGCCCTCCATTAGCTCCAACTACAGGGCGCACTCTGGCACACATCTGTGACCACTGGCAGAGGGGCACAGAAAACAGCATGAAACTGCTTTTATATTTATATGTTAGGTAGCTAATAATGTAATGTAATGTTCAAAATAGCCATCTTTAAACAATGTTAGTGCAATAACACACACAGCTACAAGGTTTTAAGCAAAAACAACAACACATTTTAAATCTGAAGACTAAATGGCTATGTCATTTACTAAGACCTATATACACACTGTGAGAATCCATAGAAAGCAACAGCAAACTAGACAAAGAGTTAGAGGGCCACACTACACACACTGGGGCGCACAAATGCACACACACACACACACACACACACATACTGTAGCTGATCTTCTTACAGGGCCTGGCTGTCTGTAGGCTAACCACAATCCTGCTCCCTGCAGCGCTGACCGCAAACCAGTCAACAGAGGCACGCTGGGCCTTATCCTGGATGACACACCGCTCGATAATCATGCACACCACCGCATAGCACAACACCACCATATCTCTGATACCTGGCTCTGACTGAAACACATGCAAAATACTGACACTACTCAGTAAATTTCCAGACTTTCTGGTTAATAAATTGTGAAGTTTTATAAATCTTTCTTAGATTGCACATTTAAATACCAGAATAAAGCTCTAGGCAGTAAACCGTAAAACTTAGGATGGAAAATCTCAACCAAACTACTGTGAGCCATCTGTCTTTGTGGAATACCGTAAAAAGCAACCTGTACTGTCCTCAATTTTACCACACCAATAAAATGTCTGACGCATCAAGAACAACCGACCACGTAATGTTCACAGCAAATCACTGAAGTCACTGAAATACTGGTAAATAAGAGTCAATATCAACTTCAAATGATGTCTTTCGATTATTATGCATATTTTGTTCCCAATGATTTTCCTATTCAAAGTAAATGTTTATGTTCTTCTTTAGTATTATATATTTTTTTTTAAATAATATTCAATGCAAAACTACAACAATATTATTTACATGTAACATAGCAGGGAAACATGAGAGTTCTCATAACTCCTCTCAAGCCTGTGACAGTAAACAGAGCACACATATGAAAAGGATAGCAAGGAGTGACA
Organism: Odontamblyopus lacepedii; assembly: GCA_034769755.1. NCBI lineage: Eukaryota > Metazoa > Chordata > Actinopteri > Gobiiformes > Gobiidae > Odontamblyopus > Odontamblyopus lacepedii. The sequence goes on along the minus strand of CM068349.1, from coordinate 20,250,405 downwards.
CGTTTGTAACTTAACAGCTCCATCTGGTGGCATAAAACATTTATTGCTCCTTGCACAACATTTTACATTTTGCAACAAACTTCTTGTGCATTGTTTCACAAAGTTAGAGTAGAAGACATTTGTAACCTAAGGTCCACAAGAGGTCATTGTTATTAACTCATCTGATAATTCTCACAAATCAATCTCCTTCCCCACAGTTTGTATAATCTGTCAATCTGCTGTATTCACTCCTATTAAAGTCACGCATGTCCATAACACCTTGACATTACCTGATCTAGCTAAAGCTAAGCAGGGTTGTGCCTAGTTAGTAATTGGGAGACTGCTGGGAATAACAGCTAGCTCTAGTACAAACTGTTGTTGTGTCCTTAGGCAAGACACTTGACCCATTTTGCCCAGTATGAATCAATGTGGAGTGTGCATGAGTGATTGGTGGTGGTCAGAGGGGCCAATCCATCAGTCTACCCCAGGGCAGCTAGGGCTACAGTAGGAGTTTACCACCGAGTACTGGGTGAATGAATATTGCAATGGGTGCTTTAGGTTTCTTGAAAGATGTACGTTATTATTAAGAAAAAAATAAAAAGTAACATGGCTGGAATAATCACAAATATAGCCAATCCTATTTGTCTTGCAGTGACTTCCTTTTGTACCACACCAGTGAAGGCAACATCACTACCCTTTCAGACAGTCCAAACCACTTTAGCAAATTACCAATCTCTTCTTTTTTTTCTTTTACACACACACACACACACACACACAGATAGTGGTCCACGACAGGAGCAGATTGAGACTCCAGGTTACTGCACATGGACATGCATCTGCACTCACAGCACAGACACCAGGGGCAGTGAAAGGCCGGGCCATCAGAGACCACACTCACAACACACAGCTTAGGAGTGAATAGGAGTGAAAGGCCGAGGGTGAGCCTGGAGGTGACACATGACGACACGGACAGAAAGAACAGGAGAGAGGTGAAAAGAGTGGCCAGGGACAGACCGTACCGAAGGTGTGAAAAAAGTCAAGTCAAAAGTGGACAACAAACACCTACGTCCTAAAGGAATCACACAAATCATGTGCGGTGTATTGGGGAACAGAGGAGCAGCACATATAACGCTATAAAGCCTGATTGTATAGTATTGTTCATTGTTGATTACATATTACAGAATTATAACAGGAAACCACATTATTCTATATTCTATTATTGTACCATTTGTCAATAGTGTTGGTGTTTTCTTTTGCAACTGTATTTTTTGTGTTATTGTGAATACCAAACACATTATCTGTATCATTTCTATACATAAATAATTTGGGTTTCCATCACTTTAAAAATTATTTCAACTAAATCTTTTAAAATGAGGATCTATGGAGCCCAGAAGGTAAGCATATGTTCAACTTGCGCAATAAGCACATCAGCATTGGAGCTACACAGGGACTAAACTCGGATCTAATTTGCCATGCATTTTATTATTATCCACTATAACATAGCATGTTTCTTTGTACTTGCATGTACAAAGCTCTGGGTTGTTGGTATTTGTTGTATGTTTGATAGCCCATGTAAAAGACCACAGGACCAGTGCACGGCCAGATTGATTAGACATGAAGCTCTTCTCTCTAATGCAGTGGATTAGGACAGCTAATAAATGTTTCATAGGAGCATAGGCGTAGATCAAACATGAGAAAGGCCCCTGGCTGGTGCTGGGGGTCAGTGTGACGGCTAGCCCCTCCTCTGCTCCCTGGTCCTCCGCCTACCCCAGCTGTTGGCTCTCAGCTGTATTATGACAACCGCTGCAGCCCGTCTCCGTGGCAGCTACAGGCCGTGCCCCCGTGAGCACACATCATTAGCCTCCATCTGTCAGCCTATTAACAGGTTGGTCTAATGTGCCCAAGGACTTCCTTCATTCCTACCCACTGCGAGACTATGTTCACACCTTGCAAAGTTGTTTTTTAAGGTTACTCCATACTTTAGTTACAGTGTTTAAATACACCTACTCTGTCCTATTCCAGTGAAATAAAGACAGAATATGTGTAGAAACTCTAATCTGTTATTTACCAATTAAATGCAGCGTTGATTCAGTCCAAAGCCTGGAAACATGGAAAAGGTTAGGAGTAGGCCTTATGTGTTTTTTTTGTTTTGTTTTGTTTTTTGTAGTTTTTTTTGTCAATACAGACATCCAAAATGAGTTTTACCATTAACTAAGACTACCCATTTTCTTCCATGGGCAATATGTCAATATCAACATTTTAAAATAATTTAAAATATTGAATTGAATTGATTCAAATTGAAAAATTGTTGTAGTATACATCATGAAACCGAAATTTTGACTTGTGTAAAAATATGTGTTTATCTGGGGTATGATTTGTTGTAGGTTACTTTATGATGATTAAAATATAAAATACCGTTACTGAAACTTCTGCCGATATCAACAAAAATGCTATATTGATCATCCCATATACTGTGCATTATATATCTGAACATGAACTGCAAAAATACCATTACTTCAACTTGGATTTACCGTCCAGTCTTGGTCCTTGGTTCTTTCTGTCAGAGATCTGTTCTTTCACCTTCTGTCTGTCTGTCCCCAGTGAAGCATCTACACTGTGGCCAGAACACACTTCTTCTCTCAGATGTCCCAGAAGAATAAGGAAAGACTCAGAGCCTGGTGTCTGTGGTCACCAAGGGATTAGCACAAAGACACAAAAGAGAAAGTGTGAAAAATGATTAAGTCAAGTAAACTTTTGTACACAAGTTCACAGTCATTTTAAATACTCTACAAGGAATAACTATTGATATATTGCTATCGACAGGAATAACATTTATTCTTAAATAGGGGTATAAAGAAAGGGTAAGCAATATTGTACAAACCTTTCTAATCCAAAATATCACAGTGTCAGTCTCCCATGATTTTATTTTTATGATCACATCACTCAGCCCCAATTTGCAAGTGAAAGTAGATTTAATTTGTTTTCATGTTTTTAAATCAAAATTCAGGCTGCATGGTGGCTGAGTGGCAAGAAGGTTGCGAGTTCGATCCCCGGGTTGCCTGGGCCTTTCTGTGTGGAGTTTGCCTGTGTCTGGATGACACGGGGAGAACGGGGATGGGTTTCCTCCGGGCTCTCCGGTTTCCCTCATCAACCCAAAACATGCCAGCACCCTGTGAAATAACATCAAGGACCATGACGTCCACCCTCCTGTGGGCTCACCACTCACAGAGGGGGTCATGGGTAGGTCAGGTGTGCAGAGGGCCGTGACCCAGCCGGATAAAGTGGAAGAAGATGGATTGATGGAAGATTCAGATCAAAGTGCACATTTCAAACATGTCCAAAGAAATTTGAGAGACAACTGAAATATGAAATATTGAACTAACATTTCTGAACACGTTTGAAGAGGTCTATCTAAATGACAACAGACTTAGCGAACAGTTTTTAATATTAGATAACTGTCACCTGCTGCTTTTTTGATAGTGTTAAATACTGTACCCTTGCACCTAGAGCTTTAAATTTAAAGTTGTAGAGAATAAATGTTTAATTATGATGTCATCTTACCTTAGTCATACACCTGACAAGTATAATATTATGACATTAGATTTTATATCATTTACTTATTTGACAATTAGTCAAATTAGAAATTTAGACTGCACAAGCAATACTGTGTTCTCATTTTACCTCTCATGTAAAAATCAGGGGGAATCCAATCAAGAAAATCACAGCATGCACAGAGGCAACTATAGACCAAAACGACACACTGCTGTTTTTTGTCATACTCAACTTCATTTTGTGAGACTATGAGTCTCTGAGCCCACCCACATACAGTATGCACAGGACAAAGTAATAAAAGAATTGTGAGGCAGAAAGATGAAGTGGCTTCTGGTGGCGGCGGTGACACTGGTCTGAGCAAATGGGCTGCGTGGCTGCCTGTGTAACTCTATCTATGGATGGGGAATACAGCAGTGGTCGGGTAATGGAAAGGTCATTTAGCCAATCCCCAAAGGTGGGGGGCAGCTCTGACACGACTCGTTTGTCACAGTTCGATAAGTGCCACTCCAGGGATGAGACAGAGCCAGGATGTGTGTGCAGGACTGTGGTAAGACATAACAAAAAATAACATGATTGTTAGGCAGCCCCTCTTTTAGCTGGGGCAACTGTCCAGGGTAAGCTAAAGTGCTTGATTTGGGGGAGTTTAGTTTAAAAAATAAAAAGAACTTAATTTGGATAATTAAAATATATTTGTATAATGTCAGGCTAGACGGGATGTAAGTTCAGCAACTTGGAGACAGAGGCAGCATGGCACAACTGATTCCCAGAGCTTGTGCACCCATTAGAGGTTTCAAAAGGGGTCAGCACTGAGGTCAGCCACCACACAGACTTTAAAACTTGTAAACCCACTGGTCTCCACAGGACAAATGACATTGTTCATTGGCCTTGTTCAAGCCCCTACAGAGTGAAACAGCAGAGACAAACTATAAATCCAATAGGGGGAGATGCATTAAGCTTTAACTTTGTGCTCAAACTACCTCTTTCTGTATATTTGTTTATCCTATCCAGAAAACTGACTGTGGGAGCATTGGCCTGCAAAGGCCAGTTAAAGTGACATGCTTTGTGGGGGTATTTTATATTAAACTACAATATGAAAAAGATTCAGGGACTTCCACTTACTGTTCAAAACTGCAGTGCAGAACTAAAAGTGAAATTTCACCATAGCACATGTATTTTCATGTGGTTTTGCATTGTTAGAGAATAGCTAACATTTTTAACCCTACAAGTTCAACAAAAAGTCCAATTTTTAGAACATAATTGCAAGTAAATTCAAAGCTGTGAGCAGAGATAGGGGGTAGGTGAAAATGGCAATTTCCTTAGCACTCAAGCCTTGAATGCAGGCCAATGCAGGATTACTTAAACATGCATGGAATCTTAATACAATTTACAGTAAGCTTGTGGTGTAAGTATGATTTTAACTTTTATATAAAATGGCCACTTGAAGGTCCAGTGGCCGATGTCCTTTGTTTTGCACTAGCCTTCTGCCAGGCTCTCGTAGAAGAGCTGACACTACAAATGCACCAACAGACTCACACGTATGAAACACAAAGTGCAATGCTAGAGTCGAACTGAGACTCTATTGCTGGACCAGCACCATTATGGAAGCTGAACAGAAAGTGCGCGTCATTTTCCTTATAGCAGGCATGTAAGACAATAACATTTTCACACGTCATTAGCCGTGCAGTATGAGACACCACCCACGTGAAACAAGTGTCACTCGTGTGCTCGTCTGCGTGTCCCCCGACTCACCCGTGTGCCTCCAGTGCCGCGTAGCTGTTAAACTTTATTAACTTTATTAAGTGACGCCTTCTGTGCGTCTGTTGAGATTAAGTCAAAAGTTCATCTGTTTTTCTGCTCCTGACCATCCATGCCCTGGACTGACCACAAAGATCCCCATACCCTGACAGGGTTTTGGGGTCGTCTACATGCTTTTTGTCTCCCCCTTGTGGTAACTATGTAGACCTAAGAGAGTACGCTGTATTCCTGTTGTTTTATTAATACTATTTATTAGCCTATTTTTGAAATTACTTTAATTTATTGTATGCAACTTTTTGTCCATTGATAACTCAGAAATACTACTGTTTTCAAGGCCAGCTGATGTATTTACAGTCTATGGTGCGTCTACACAGACATCACATTATGCTGCAGGCCCTAACCATTGACTCCATGAAGTTATTGCTGTAGACTTTTGGAGCAATTATTAGAAACTATTTAAGCCTGCTTGTAGTCTTTGCCAGGGCTATTGATAAACTTTCTAGTGGGGCTTGGGCTCAGTAGATATTTTTAAGTGTTATAATTTAATTCAAACTTGAACACAAAAATCTAAGATAGAAGCTCATGAAGTTATATTCATTTAGATTCTCAATACTATCTTGGTTTAGAGTTTGCACAAGTGTTACAAAAGCTAGGCTATCACTAAATGATAGTGAAACCTCTAAAGGCTGAGCTACTGTGGTCAGTGACATCATGGGACAGAGCTCTTCCTCCTTTAAACTACAACTCAGAGGACAGGCGGGCACAGGGCTGTACTGTGCTGGGCTTAGAATCTATTTCATAACCTTCAACAAGTCGATGCAATGGCACCCATAATGTTTAAAGATGCTTTTTGGGTAAGTAGTACATGTGTATGATGTGATGCTTTGACAAATATTGTTCTTTTTGTTAACACATAACACTTTTTAAGACACGTACTGTGCAGATCTGAAACGTATATCTTCCTTGTTATGACAGTTTTGCTTAACACTACTTCTGCATTTAATACTCAAGGACATGTTGCAACAGCCTTTCAAGCCAAGAAGTCTTAATTCAGTATAATGCATGTTTTCTCATATTTTCTTACAGGGAAGTGATTTGACTAACCATACTGGCTATGAAGTCATTATCCATAGGCTAAAGGATGGAAAGCAAATGTGCAAAGATGTAGAGGAACTTTTTAAAATGAGGTATCACAAACACGCCCTTTTTAACCACAAAAGTCTAGAAACTTTAACACTTATTAGGCTTAGATGAGCCACAGGATAAACTACCTATATCAGAGCTAAATCTAAACAGGATTGGATCAAATCTATCTAAATAAAATCAGAAAAGGTTCAAAACACCACAATTTTTGTTTTTTATTTTATTTTATTTTTTATGACTGCTCTTCTTAAGTCGCCTGTCTTTCACCTCAGGGCGTTGGCAGAGGAGAAGTATGGGAAAGAACTGGTGACCATCTCAAAAAAAGCTGGAGGCCTCACAGAGATTGGGTACTATAGATTTGCTCTTTTATTCCGTTTTAGTGAGTCAGACTCAGATCGGAATGGGACCAAAAAGGAGAACACACATCTAAACAGTGACTAGTGACTAGGTCTATGAATAAAATTCCTCTTCATGTACTCATTTCCGGTCTTATAATGCGCTTATAGGGAGCTTAGTACTATTTATAAAACTCCTGTCAAATAGTCTCCTGTCAAATACTGATTGTCTTTCTGTTGTTTGAATGTTATGTATTTAGAACTCTCAGAGCATCGATGGAACAGCTTAAAGCAGGTATGTTTTTTTGGATTTTTTTGGTTTTTTTTTAAGGTGGTTAAAAACAAAAGTCAAATATGATTGTTTTTGGCCCAGAAATTGAGAACATTGGGAACTTTCACATTCAGCTTTCTGAAATTTTGAAAGAAGAGGTGAAAAAGATTGAGACATTCAGAGAAAGGCAAAAAGAGCAGAGGAAAAAGGTACCAGCTTTGCTCACTGCAACAATGATATAAATAGATTTTACACTGGCCCAAAGTTGATTCAAAAGGCCCATTTCTGTTCCTCATCACAGTTTGAAAGCATCATGGAGAAAGTTCATAAGAAAAAGGTTTCTTTATTCCGAAAGACAATGGAGGTAATTCAAATGCTGATTAGGTATGTTGATTCATGTGAATATGTGAATGAAAATAAGTGAAATATTTTTTCCTGTTGTCTTTCTGTATCAGTCCAAAAAGTGCTATGAGCTGAGGTGTAGAGAAGCTGATGAGGCTGAACAAAATGCTGAACGAAACACAACTGCAGGCAAAAATGCAGAAAAGGTACAGGAGTTATAACGTATTACATACAACCACACTTGCAACTTTAATTTAGTAATATATTCAGTGTAGAAATCTACATTCATATTTTGGAGTGTCATGAAATGTGTTGTTTACAGGTTCGCCACAAAGCAAAAAACTTCAGACAGGCAGCCAATGATGCTGGTATGTCATACATCACACTATTTCAAGCAAAGTGTGTGCTAACTTTATGTGTCATCTTTCTTTTTAGAGAAGGTTTATTTGACCAACATTGTGCACCTAGAGTCAGTTCGGCAAGACTGGGAGGAAACACATAGAAGCACATGTGAGGTAAGCTATTATCAGTACAACAGACCTCTAGGGTTTATTTGTCTATACTCATCTTCTGATGAACTGAATTGCCCTGGATACACTTCATTTTCACCTAACCGCACACCACATACCCTTTGGTCCTACTCTATATTTACTTACTGTCTATGATTGGGAGGAAGTTGTTTTACTGAGCCAAAGGCAACAGAGTTTTAAGCCGTATTTATTGCATTGCATTTGTTGAATGGGTTTCAGGTGTTTCAGCAATTGGAGGGAGACCGCATCAGCACCCTCAGGTGTGCACTATGGGACCACTGCAATCACTTCTCAGCACAGTGTGTCAAAGACGATGACGTAAGTTTATCTTTTATGGATAAAAGGTGCTTATTTTGTGTTCTAAAAAGGCTTCATTCTTACACCAGTTGTATGAGGAGGTCAGAAAGTGCCTTGAGGAGTGTGACATCACTAAAGATTTAAACACATTCATAGAGGTGAACACCACAGGTGGGACGCCGCCTGGTGAGTTCTAGTGCCTTTTTTTCAGCTTTCAGTGCCCAACAGGTTGTGGCCCTTCTCTAGTGACTTTGTCTTGTTTTCGCAGGACCAGTGGTCTTTGAAAACTACTACCCAACAGACATTGGCAGAAGTACAAATGGAAACGCACATTTTGATGCAGGAGAAAAGAACAATGCACTTGCTACAACAAGATGGTAAGGTATAAGCATGAAAAGTAAATATAATAAGACAATGTGTATTTTATTAGCAATTATTATATTTTTCTTTAGGAGCTTTAATCCACAGCTTGACAGATCATCATCGACTGACGAAGAAAGTGCTCGAAATTCGCGGTTAACGATGACATCAAGTGGTGAAAGTAAGTACTGCATGAATGTAAGTACAGGTGCACGTGAACAAAAGAAATGCATTATCCTCTACCTACAACCACATAATTTAAACTAAAATGAAACCAACTCTACTCGTTTAATTTGCAAGTACTAAATGTGTATAATCATTAGTTATTATTGAACTTGTTATATTAGCCCTTTCATTTATGTATGCTTCTGTTCTGTCTTATTTAGTTGATGTTTTAGAAAGTGGTGGTTATGCCCCCTTACCACTATTTGAACAAAACACATCTACAGCAATTGAATCAGCAGATACAGACAGGTGGACTGTCCTATATACTTATATTGCACAGGTACAAAATGTAAAATATAACTGATGTGTCAATTGTATAGAAATGAATTCACATAGTTTTCTGCTTATTTTTAGGAAGCAGATGAGATGTCCATCAACAGAGGAGAAGTAGTCCAAGTGCTGGAGCGAGGGGAGGATGGCTGGTGGACAGTGGACAGGGATGGACAGCGTGGACTGGTACCAGGGAACTATCTAGACAAAATTTGAACTAGTCTGCATAAATGATGACGCAGTCTGTTTGATTTTAACATGACTTTTATTTGTTTTCCAGTCTGTACATAACATGGTCATACGGTGGCCCTAGCTAAACAAGTACATATAAAACTTAACACCAAATATATTGAAACAGCACAATTCACTAAGAGGTATTAATTAAATAATGCATTGTAATGCTCTACAGCAAAATGTACAACTTAAATCTCAACTGGTATATAAGAAACACTGACATGACAATCATTGCAAGTAACACTGAGAAACATAAGGTAGGCTATGTGAATTACAGTATCTGGTAGATATTACAGTTTATTTGCCATGATGAATACATCATTTGTGGCTGGAATCTTTAAAATAGAATTATATATTGAATACTCTATTTGTTCTCATTGAGTTTTACAAAGTACACACATACACTTACATTACCTTTTTAAAAAGTTGTATAACTGGACATTTCTTGACGTCCCAAAAGTAGTGCATACCGGCACACATGGAAGTACATTCCAAATAACATCTCCAGAATTTTACATTTAAGCTCGAAACCCCTATTTCATAGGAGTAAGCAAATATTAAACAAATTAATTAAAATCTGCAGTGTCAGTCAGCCATATACAACTTTGGCTCTGATATTATGAAAAGATGTCATTAATTTACATAAATAAACCATCCAGTCCAAAAACTCTCCAGTGCTTGCGTCCCTACTTTGTCATGGATTGTGCAAGGTGTACTTGAGTTTGTGTAACTACAGCTGATCTACTGTGGATGTGCGTAGTGACGTTTCCATTTGCTTGTTTGTTTTTTGAAGTTCTTGTTGCTGACTGGATCTCATGCATAACTGTTAGTTGTGACCAGAAGTTCATACGCAGGATCATGACTTCTTCTGCACAAAACAACACAGGCACATAGCATGCCCAGCATCTGCAGAAAAACACAGAAAAAAAAAATTAGGGGTGTGGCAAAATATTAACATGACTTAATTTGGCCATTTTTGCTTGTTCAGGGAAAGGAATCTTTATGCAATTAATTTGACATATTTAGAGTTTTGATGATTACAATTAAAGATTGCAATTACAATTGAAGATAGCGGTTTGACAAAAAATACTGTTGTTAAAATGTATTTTGGTTCTATTAAAATTATTAATAGAAAATCAGAAAATATCATATGCAATATATCTGTTATGGTAAAATTTTGATTTTATCATGGGGATTGAAATGGGAAGGACTTCAAGATTCCCAATCCTAGAAAATATACATATCTTCACAACACAAATGTATTTATGTTTATTTTAATGTATTGTTTATACAACAAATGTCTTGTTTTATAGAAACAGGTTTCTATTTAAATAATAAAATAAGCGTTACCTTATTGTTCTAATACATTCTATTATTGTATGTATGTAGGGGCCATAATAAACCAATTTTTTGTTTTAAATATAAGGCTTTAAATTCTTTGAGCTTCAAGAATAATAAGATTTAGCTGTTAGTAATTAGATTAGAATCCTTGTTTGTCTCACTCAAAGTGTCTGAACTTCGAACTCACTCAAACTGAGCTTGACCTGTGCATGCAAGTCTAAAAAAATCAAAGTACTTTTTCTATAACATGTTTTTGTGTTGTTTTGCGTTTAGTACCTGTATAGATGCAAACGTTAGCGCTGCCCAGATGACATACATCATAATCTCCTTTAATTTCTTCACAACCAGAGCTTCACAACCCTAGGGTAAAAATGCAAAAATCCTAAAATGTACTGAAAAAACTGTAGTATCTTCGCTTATGAACTTGCTGTACCTCTTGGTAGAGGTCTCCAGGGCGTGTCAGTGTACCAGTGCAGTTGCTGATGTTGGGCTGACAGCAGCTGACAGGAACACTGTTGTTCTTGGATTCTTTAAACCACCGTGTATTCCTCCAGTCAGAGTAGTTATGGATGCCACAGCAGCGTAGCTAAAGGCACAAACCATCAAACAATATCCTTTTTATATAGCATACATACTTCATAGATCAGTTTTAGGTGGAGTTTAGAGAAACCTTACCTGCCTCTGTACATAGTCAATAGCACGACTAGGAGCATCTGTATTTGTTCCATTGTATTCATTATAAACCTTTTGGATGGAGTGATTCACTTCATCTTCAACCTGACAATTACAAGCGTGTTTTAACTGTTGCTCTATGACCAATATTTTTTCTACTAAAAAATAACTGATTTGTTTGTGCTTGTGTATGTACCTTAGCTCTGTATATATAACCAAGAACCACCACTACACACTCTGTGACAAACACCAACAGGAGGATAGCAGCAAACTGAGACACAAAAGTTTGTTCTGTATGATCATCACCATTAGAACTTGAATTAGACACATTAAAATGTAACACAACTTGTTCACTTACAGTTGCCAGACCACAAGAACTCTCACGAATTGTGGCACAGCATCCAATCAGGCCAATGATAAAAAGAAGTGTGCCCACTGCGATTATTATGACAGCAGGAATCAGGGTGTAGATGTCTTCAAAAAAATGGTCATAATCATCATAAGTGATGAACACATATGCTCCAATGTAGCACAATATCCCAGCTGCTGCCTGCACAAAGCAGAATTAGTTAACAAAAAAGACAAATGTTCAGAAGACATAAAACTAGGCCTTCAGTAACCTGTGCTTACTGAATATATACTTATCAGCTATGTGAGATTCAATATTTGTTTATTTTTAATGAACAAAATGCGCTTCGCCAAAATGTGTTCCTTTTATAATAAATATTAGTTGTTTTCTATGGACAAAGCTCAGCTGCCTCTTGAGGATGATGCAGCGATCTCAATACCAGTCGACCCTTTATTATGTGGCCTCACATGGTGTTTGCATTATTGATTCCGGATTCAGAAATATTGATTTGAATATCTGGTATGTAAACGTGGTATTGTTAGTGTTGCAAGCAACTCGCCTATCTCCAAACTGCAGCGCATCTCTGGCGTACTTTGCTAGCTTGCTAACATGATCCTATCATCACTAACGGAGGATGCTGCAGAGTCCAACGCTGTTTGCTTACCCAGAATATCAGATTAAGAAAAACCAACACGGTTTTGGAGGATGTAATTCCACACTGCCCCATGTTTCAGCGACTGAATCACTAAACAACGAGTATAAAAATGCAGATGCACCTGCCCCTTTGCTGTTAGAATAATAAAATGGCTCCAGTCAGTGGCTCTGCCCCACAGTGGAGCTTTCTCCGGGGTTTGACCAATCAAATGCACCAAACTAAAAGCCCCAGGTCACATGGTTCAATGACATCACCATTCAAAACAATGCTCTTCACGAGGTCTGCCCCTGGATAAAGACGATCATGTATGTGGGGCAGGATGGATGTTAGGTGGTTATATTGCATTAGGATATTTTTATTGTAATTTGCCCAATCATTGGCGTCGCCGAACAAGAATTGTTTGGCGTAGATAGGCTCAAAAAGGTCTTCTTTAAGGCAGAAATGTACAAGCAGGCTTCATTAGACTACAGGCTTGCGGTTCGGATACCTACCTTATTAATTAAAGCCCTTTGAGAAAACATACGCACCCGCACAAAAAAACTGTGCACATTGGCGTCTGTTCTCTCTCGCGCGTAGCCTAATTGACACTGGGTGGCAGTATACCTATAGTTTCACGAATTGTTTGGCCAACTACTGGCCTTAATAATTTAGTAGTAAGCCGCCTATAGCCTACATGCCTAATCCTGTGAGGACAGAATAGATGACTTCATTAAAGTGAGCGCCTTAAGGTATGCATCATGGCTTGCATTTTGTATTTCTGCCCCTAGTCTTTCTCATTGTTTAGCTAAATCTGCCACATTTGTCTATGTCAGCTTTGTGTGAAATTGCAGAACAAATTCATTCAAACATATGCTGGGGCTACAGTTCTAGACACCACATACATCCACTTGTTAAATTGTGCACGAGCTACACCAACATCTTTAATTTAGCCTACTTCTGTAATAAAATAAATAGGCCTAGTAAAATATTGTGGGTTTGTGGGAAATCCCACTTTCACACTAAACAATGTAGGCTAAGCCTGTGGAAGAGCTATTAGGCCTGTGATTACAAAAGGCTATGTAAAACTCACTTAACACAAAAGGTTTATATTTTATTTATTTATTTATATTTGATAGGGACAATGCACATTAATGAACATATGTTCTAAACAAATGTAAATATACCAGATTATAGCTACAAAGCTAATTTACATCCGCAGTCCCTAGGCAGGTAAAAAATACAGCACACAGAACATTAGTAACACAAGAAAAGGTTAAGAAGAATAAAAGAACATTTTTGACTAATGATCACATGACTGGTTTGATTTTAGCCACAGTTTGAGTTGAGTTTTGAAAGTGAGCAATGTGGAGCACTCCCTTATTCCTAGAGGAAGACTGTTCCAGATCTTAGTGGCCCTCACAGAGAGAGAATTTTGCCCAAAAGATGTTTTTCTGTAGGGCACCTCAGTCTCCTCTGGACAAGGCCCTGGTCCTGATACTGGTGGGAGTTTTTGTTTTGAAAAAGTCTGACATAGGAGGCAGGGCTAATCCATGTAGCACTTTATACACAAAGCATGCATATTTAAAATGTTAAAAATTTTCAAAGCTTAAAATATTGTACTTTTTTTTTTTAATATTACAAACAAGGAATGAAATTGGTTTCCTATCAAAGACTTGTAGCGATTTTTTATAGAGTGATTCAATTAATTTGAGTGTGCTTACATTACCTAAAGACCAACTTGTGATACAATGTGAGAGAAAATGTGAGAGAAAATTATTGAGTGGAGAAAACCTCTTGCAGCACTATACAATCTGGAAGTTCAGAGGATAGCAGGCCACACAAAGGAGACTTGTCAGACCAGACTGCTGTTATTATTCAGCCTTTACTGACTTTAAAATATGGCACTTACAGAGAACGATTCACTGAAATATTTGAAAACTATTAAGTTTTTTCTATCAGGAAACAGACAGTAAACAGTGGTTACTGAGTGTTTGGTAGCCCATTGACCTACATCTCTGGGGTCACCTGGATAATTTGCAGTTCCTCACAGGTGTGCCATGTATTTGAGAAATGATGATGACAGTGGAAAAGTCTGTGGAGTACTCATTTATTCTCCACGTCCTGTTTCATATGTTTCAACCTTTCTCACTTGCTATTCAAGAGTTTGCATCACCATGGCCTATAATCTCTTAAAGCTGGCACATTGTGGGTGTATTCATATAAATAACAACAGAACATTTTTGAAGTGATGTCTTTGCCCAAGGCAGGGATACATGCCCTCTCACTGTGGTAGGCTAATATTGATCTACAAGAACTATACTTTATGCATCTGAAATAGGTAGAATGTATAGGCCTGTTTACCATTTAGGTTTATACACACTAATCTACACTTATCTACAGGCATAATATGTTCATAACGCTAAAACGCATGGCTGACAAGTAACAGACAAGTGTTTCCTCTCAGTTTCCTTCAGACACCAAGATCACAGTGGTGCAAATAATTTTATTACTAATGTAAACTAATCATGAATTAACTATTGCAACAGATACGTGGTTTATGTGACAATTTAAGTTGACAAAGTACAGTAATAAAAAGCTGGAACTGTAGACTTTAGATTCATTAATCTTCTTGAAAACGCAAGAAAATCCATCTCCATGCACCGTGCTGGGTCCTTCTCATCATTTTCTATTCTGCAAATAACTTTGTAAAATTTCCATCAACAAATTGGCCTCCTGAAATAGAACAAGTTATAATGAGAAAACCTTGAGGAATATTTTTATATTTCACAAAAAATGTTAATCTCACCCAATCTTTTGAGCGAGTTTCTTGCGTCTCCATCTGCGTTTCTAACGCCATCCGCAGAAACTCTTGAAATAGCTGCGCCAGCGCGCTCTGCTCCGCAGGCAGTGACATATCAAGCGCATCCAGACTCTGGCTCTGAGAGGGCAGCAGTGGGGTATCCACCACGCTTTTCTTACCCATAAAATGGCCTTTCAAAAAACAAAATAATAGTTAATCCAATTAACCTCTATTTTTTGTCTATGGTCTAATATAGCCAACTCGTTTAACATTTTTTAACATTTATTTAGGCTAGTAATTGCTTTTTCATAAAAGGTCTTACCAGTTGCCCACAGGTTTCCTCTTGGATTCACTTTGATCTTTGCCACTTTATTCCTGAGCTCTGTCAGGTCAAAACTGACAGCGGCGGTAAACGATAATAATACAAGGTAAGTAAATAAGCCGCAATGGCAGACGTTATGGAGTGTAATGCCTTTCATTATTGCGCGCAATCCAGATCCGTCCTCTAGGGCACACCACTCCAAGTGTGCCGCGCAAAGGCGCCCCTAGCTTTTATACAGGCAGCATTTACACAGGGGTGGGCTGCGTGGTTTAGTGCTAGGCTACATTATCACGGACATGAGTCACACAGTTTATTGACAGATGGCTAAGTTAAATAGACTTATTAAAGTAATTTTAATATTTTAATAGGGATTTTAATAGACTACAATATTATTATGTATAATATATATTAAAATGTATAGGCCCTTTGGTAGAATTCTTGCAAATTGTTGCAGACCACATGAAGACTTAAAAGAATTAAATTTTAGCCTACATTAAATGAAAAAATTGAATTTAACTGGAAAATGAATTATTTAATTCTTATTTTATAGTCCCAATTTGACTTCTTTGTGTTTGCAAAATACAATTCCCAATTGTGTTGTCTATGGTACATGTCTATGTAAGTCATTTCCATCTTGAATCCCTGATCCCCGCTCCTCCTCAAGCAGCCGCATTTGGCCAGTTGCAGCATGCTGCTGTGATCTCCATCAATCCTTGGAGGATGCAGAAACCTGTTGGTTCTTGTGGGTAATTTAGAGCTGATAAGACATAGCAATTCTTTGTCACTTCAGAGTGATAAAGTTGCAAGCTACCAGATGTGCCGTTGTATTGTGCTCTTCTCATAACCTTTGATATTCACACGTACATGGCATTAGTTCCAATTGCTACAAAATACCACTTTAAGATAGAGCCACAGCATCACTCTACAGATAGCTTTACACCATCATTCATGGGTTTTAAAATATAAAAACTACTCCAGCAGCTACTAGAATGTGTCCAGGTGCCACTGTCGTCAGTCTTTCCCTATTTCAAGAGACTCCCTAGAGAGGACTCCTCAAACCTTTTGAATTATCAAATTTACTCATTTACTGTGCTAGATCATGCACACCAGGCCATTTGTTTAGTGCAAAGACTGGCCTTAGACGGGGCCATTGTTTGTAATTACAAAATGTTGTTATAATAGAAAAGTAGAAAAAGTATGCATCACATCTCATTAAAAGACACAAGGCTACTTTTTTTGGTAATGTTTGTATTTGTTAACATAAAAATGGGTCACATATATTGCTCAAAGACAATTATTTCAACAGGAAAGAATACTCTCAAAGAGGAAAAAATGTGACTCAATCATAACCAATTTTTACAACAAAAATATTTTGAAGTTGAGATTTATTGTCATGTGAACACAGACACCTTACATCTCTATAAAACATTCAACTAATAGTACAAAAAGCAGTTGAATGTGACAAATGTAACTTAAATAAGTTTCTAAAAAGCATTAAGTGGCGCTTTCTGGACGTTGTATTCTCCGTCTCTTTGGGAGGCACCTCATTCTCGATGGACCAACACAAACAGCCCCAGCATGAAGAGAACAGCATACTGCAGACAAAGTCATATTAGTTTTATGTAATATGAAAATGCACCTTTCTACTTTCCACTTACTTTAAATTTGGGGTAGTCATTCATGAGAATGGTGACAATTCCAATGTATGGCACAAACCTAAACAGAATATAATGGTCTATCAAGAGTCAGGACATGGCAGAGATGTATCACATCCTCAGGAAGAGTAATTCCCCATGTTTAGTCCTAACTCTTGCATTTTATTGCACTACTGGTGAGCTTCAGTCCCCTCTTATTTTTTTTTTTTTAAAAGACTTTTTTAATCATAAGAAACAAATAACTATAATACACTTTAAGGTAATCAGAAACCCTCTTATGGTATCAGTAAGTGGGGTGCTTGAATTTTTGTTCATTCAAATAAAGTGGTCATTATACTTCTCATTTTCCTAAATATCTTAAGTGCCTATAGTCTACATTGTTCAACAATCACTGAATATGATGAACAATGGAGCTATTGTGCCTTATAAGTATTAATTTAAAAGGTGACCTTGCTTCCCAAAGAAGGCTTGCATTTTTTTTTTTGCATTTGAGCTCATAAGTTCATCTTAAGTGGATGAGTAACAGGGTCAGAGAAGGATGTGAGAAAAAGGTGCTGTGTCTTATGGCACTTAACATTGTCCATATTTTATATACCATACAGACCTACATGCGTGACTACAAGTGATAATAACAAACGGCTTGAAGTAATACAAGGTCAATTGACTCGGTATTCACTTGACCTGTTGCTGAGGTCATCAGGAAATCAAATGAGATGAAATTTGACCAATTTTCAATGTATAGCACTAGTTCACTGAAGGCAATTCAGAGCCAGGTTTTTGTAAAGAAAGCATTGTAAAATGTGTGAAATGTGACTGAATAAAGCACCACTATAAGAAAAACACCTTAGCCAATATTTTTAGAAAGCTGTATTAATTTTTAACGAAGTGCACTTTATGCAGTCGAACCCATGTATGTAAGAATGCATACACTCTTAAAAACATGATAATAACGCACATCTCAGTGTGCATTTCTGTGTGCATACTCATACAGATCAGCACAACAAATTACCATCCATCATGCCCCCTCGACTCTAGGGCTGCACAATATGAGAAAAAGATGCCATTTTCAACAACTATGTTTTGTATTGTGGTAACGATATTATTACGATATTTTAATATCACTTTTTGGCACATTAAGTTTAGTTACTTTAAAAAACAAAAAATGCACTATGCTTCTGCCCCATAGATGTTTCTCTCTTCTACATTCCTCTTGCCCACAGCGTGGGCTCTAGAGCCTCCAGTCCAGTCTTCTTTTTACTTCTTCAACCTCTTAACTATTGTGTCTCCTTCAGGTTTTAGTAGTAATTATTCAAGACCTCAAGTAAGTAACCTCAACTTTGTCTAGATATTCTCTTTGTTCATTTCTACCATTTTAGCCTTGCAATCTGTAAAGTGTTCCCGATCACATTACAGCGTTCAAAGATGATGGTCAACATGGGCATCTTTTGAGCTTATGGCACTAAGAACCATAACCCCTCTATTTTCTATTTTAATAAACTCTATTGTACACAGTCAAGCAACTGCACAAGAACTTACCCCCTGGCTCGCCCAACCACATCTTTTTTCTCCAGCCAGTGTTGGCCCTGCTTATACAACCCTCTGTCATCAACGGCATTGTTGTCTCCTTTAGTCAAAAACTTAATGTCTCCATTTTCCCTATAAAACAAACAATAATACTGATCAAAAACGCAATTGATCTTCATTATGGATTATCATCATTCAGCATCAAAAAGCCTTAATCAAGTAAACACTGCATAAGGTACAAAATCAAAACAGAAAGGTGGTATACTTTTCATGGATCTTCAGTACCCTATGTACTATTGGAATTTCTCTCCCCTCTATCCTGAACACGACAATTTCTCCAACTCTGATGGGGTCCTCTACACGGTTGGTCAAGAAAAGTAGGTCTCCTCTGTGGAAAGCAGGTTCCATACTACCACTGTAATCAAATAAAATGTATTGGTTACAATATGCAAAATGCTGCCTTAAAATTTTGGGGGAAATTATTCTATTAAAATTACCCTGAATCATTATGTTTAGGAGTGTTAAGATCAAACAGAACATCCCATATTATACCAACGTAAACATTCAAACAACATTCCCCTATTGGTCAGCCTGAGTAACCAATCACAGTGAAGTGTGAACTCTAGGAAGCAGCAGATGACTTCAGTTACCCCTTGATGGAGGCACAAATTATGATAAAATCAAAATCATGTGACGTCAGGTCTAAAATAATATGTGCATTTTCCATATCACTTATCAACCAAACCTACCTTGTTTTGTTTTACACACGCACAGTTGGTGTCTGTTTCAGCATTAATACTTGTACTAATATGCTTCTCTAATTTGAAGCTAGCAGTTGTTGCCTAGAGCTGAATTTATTCTGCTTCACTCTTAAGTGCACCAGTAGAGAGTCTGCATGCAACTGCAGCTTCGTGCATGCAGGAATCAAGCCTGAATAACTTGAACATACTTTATACTAAAGTTTAGGCTGTAAACTGAGCGTTACCACTGCTAAGGTGTACAAAACACTTGAATAACTTAAACAGGAAACATGCAAAGTGTAAACCAAATAAGGAAGTGCAGAGATAACTGCAAATGCAAGACTGCAAACACTAGGAATTTTAAAACTATCGTAAAATGTAATTGGTCTGTGAATTGAAAGTGGTAAAACATTTTTCCAGCAATATTTATTTGGTTATTTAATCTCACTGCACCGGCATATAACGCTCTAATTTAAAATTACCCCAACAGAGAATGGGACTTACCTGAGAACGACTACTATGGGACTTTCGCTTCCAGTGACAACCATTAAACCCTTCCAGATCATCAATGCAGAGGAAACAATCATACCAAAGTTGAGCACCTGGTAATAGAGCTGTACACAAACCAAGAAAAGTTAGCAATAAATGTTCTGATAACCAGCTGTAACGTGACAATAATAAAATATATTGAAAAGCTACCTATGCACATTTGTATTTATACTATATCCAAAGCTCAATATATACACAAGTAAACGGAACTGTAATTGTAAATAAGTGGTAAACGCTGCGTGCGTTTGTAGCTAGTGTACATTAGCTCTGAGCTCACACAAAGAGGTTGGTACACGCCATAGCAACCTACCTGCCGTTTATTCATGCGTCGGACATCGTCGAGAAAATCTAAAGATAGCATTTTGAAAAAACTACTGTGTAGAAAATGGACTTAAATCGCATTCAAATTATTCAATGAAATCACCATATGGGTTCACGATCTACCAGTATTTTCTCGCATCCGTGTCTTCCTGGTGCGCGGCACCGGAAGTCCCGCCCACTGTGAGCGCTGGGTTGAGGTGTCAGCCCAGGATACGCGCGAGCTGCAGCTTTCCATAACTGAAACTAAAATGTGTCGTATCGTCAGGGCCGGCCCAAGCCTTTAAGGGGCCCTAAGCAGAATATGATTTGGGGGCCCTCCACAACACCGAAACTACACTGCTAGCTGCCTTATTATTTCCTAGGCTATACAGTTAGTCTAGCCACCCATCATAATCTGCGTTTTTAGTTGGTTTACATTATACTGCAAGTTGTGACTATTGCAATGTAAATTATTCAGAGTGATCTGTAGCATATTTGTAAGTTAAAAAACAAAACAAATCAGTAGACAAGACACTTTATATGTAAAAAGTGAACCAATTTATTTTGCACTAACATACACAAATCTTGTAAACAGTACTTAGTACTTGTAAGTACAGAACAGTTTCGAATGTTGAATGCTCCTGGCTTTCTTGTGCTGATGAATGCTCCTCAATTTCAGGCATATGAATCTCTCCCTCGCTCTCAGGTGCTGGTGGATCTACAGAGGATGGACCTGAAGCAAACAAACAAACAAATAAATATTGCATTAAAAAGAAAATAAAATAAAAAACAGGCCACATGTGTAATGTCATTGAAAATAAATATAAAATAAATAACTGTTTCAACAACATTATTTTGAAAAAAAAAGTGTGATTAATTCACGATTTGGTAGTAACATATTATGACTCACTTGGAGTACTTTCATGAATGGAGCAGGAGGTGGAGGTACCCGGATCTGCGTGGGCAGATGTGATTGATAGTGGTCCAAAAAACCTCAGCAGGGCTCCTGCAAAATAATGGTACACCAGTACATCATTAATAAGTTATTTAATTTAGTATCTTTACTTAGGTCTATATTTCAGAGCATGTGATTACTCATGCCTAAGAGTAGCCTCACATATCTGTGCGATGACTTTTGCCTACATTGTGTAACAGGATTTAATTACTATGTATTTCATACATGCATGCCTATACAATATCATTAACAGTAAACTCAAACTTTAAAATCTCTCTAACAGAATCCAACCCAACACTGATGAGGCAGAATTATGTATTGCAGTGTGTCGTCCAGCAGAGGGAATCTTGGCTATTCAGAAATACCATATACTGTATTGGCCCGAATATAAGATGAGGTTTTTTGTTCTAAAAATAGCCCTTAAAGGGGGTTGGTTCGTCTTATATTCGCGGACTAGACAAAATACGCCCGAAAACAATATTTTACAACAAGTGCTTTACGTTGGAATACACAGGCAACCGGCCACCATCCCTCACAACAATGCCACAAAATAATCGTTTTTTTTTTTAATGGAGAAGTCAAGAGATTGTCTTGAACACAGTGGTTCGAAGCCGGGTCAAATTAACAGCTTTGATAGACGTGACGCAAATTTCAAAAATATGGTTGTGAACGCTGCCGAATCCTCCAGTCACAGAGAGCAATGGTCAACGCGAGCTCAGAAAGGACACATTCAAAGTGCTAAGAGTAAAAGAAAATCTTTCCGCGGACGTCAATGTGGCCGTTTCCAAGACAGGAGAGATGTAATGCCATATAAGCCAAGCCATAATACAGCTAAAGGCTTTGGAGATAGCTAAGGAGCTCAATATTCCCACAGATGAATTCAAAGTAAGTTTCGGGTGGGTTAAAATAATGACGCACTGAGGCGCAGCTGTCACTAGGCAGTAGCCTGGCCCAGCGCCTGCCGCAGACTTCGAGGATAAGCTCCTGACTTTTCAGCACCATGTCATCAAATTAAACTAACCTAACCAGAACATAAAAATTGTAAAATTGAACATTCAAATTTACCCGTTTCTTGCTGTTTTTTTTCCTCCTCTTGTCTCTTCCTCTTCCTCTTCTCTGCTCCAGACAGATAATTTCTTTTTTAAGACATGGCTTTCCATCTCGGACCTATCTTCCGAAGTGAATAACTCCTGTCACGTGCGTCTGGTTGCGCAGGAGCAGTGGCAGCAAGGATTAGTTAATCTACTAACCAACCTACCAACTATAAAAATGATACAAAACGTTATTTCATGTCTTGTTTTTTCATGTCTTGTTTTTTCATGTCTTGTTTATTTCATGTGTCATTTGTTTCTGCTATATCATGTCATTGATATTGCAGGTTTTTTTTATTTAAAATATTTTCGCAACTGGGCATTCCAACTGCTCTTGGGGGCCCCCTAGTGGTGCCTGGTTGTGCTTGGGGCCCGAAGCGGCCGCTTAGTTCGCTTATGCCTTGGGCCGGCTATGCGTATCGTGCATATTTTAGTTACACATAAGACAGAATTTTCCTCATGAATCATTTAAACGTGAGCATTGTCATTTCTAGTATCAATCGAAATCGTGCATCACGTAGGCTTTCTAACTGTGCAATAAAATTTAATGCAATATAATTAAAACTCAGTTGGCCTAATCCACGCGTTTTAGGTCTGAGTTTACGACCTTCTTATTAAACAGTTAACTACAATTATATATATATATAAATATTTGTTATCTGTTAGTCCAGTGATCAAATTGTTATGAGATACTAATAATAGTACAATAAACTATTATTATAGCCCACACAGACAGCCAGACTACAGTAGATGTAAATATTCTTTCACAAACAATAGACATAGGCCTATGTGAGTGAAATGTACTTTTCCACAAGTTCAATTAAAACTATCAAGACTAGGCTATACTATCTTTTTAATTATAGCCTATTGACCTGAGTTCACACAAAGGTTAAATAAAAACATGGCCTCGTGAGGCGCCTAATGAGGCAATGCAGACAACCTTAATTTCCGGAGGAAATGTTTGATTTACGGTTTAAATGTAAACACAGATCTTACCCCAGCAGCACAGTTATAAATGAGTCATTGCACTTGACCATATCTTTCCCTCGAGTCATTCTCACCTTTTATTTTCTTGATTGTGTATTGTCGTCCGCCACGATGCCACACACTGTTTTCTTCAAAAAAAAAGTCTGTAGTTACTGAAATGGCAACTCACTGTGTGATTCAAACAATGTACAACAATGTTCAATTTAATCCTTCTCAATGGCTTAATAATCAAAGAAGAATGGGTGTATAGGCCTACATTAAAGGGCCCATATAAATTTTTTTTTTCTGATTTAATGTATGTAATAAGCTTGTCTTCTCATCAGAATCATACCTAGAATTGTTTTTGTGTTGCATTTACTCATGTTCTCTCAAACAGAAAACACTGTTTCACCTTGTGATATTATATGGTAATATAAAACATAGTGTTCCACTGTGTTTTTAAACTCCATACACCTTCACTAGAGTCATTTGGATGATTTCAGCCCTGGAATTTCCCATCTCTACTGGACTGAATGTAAAACGTAGCTGTTAACTTGAAAACTGCCACTTCATGACATCACAAGGTGGAACAGAGCATTTTAGGCTTTGGAGATGTAGACAGACTTAATAATAAAGAATTACACACACTACACTATAACACAACTCCGGGTGTTTTTTTCGGGAGGTAACAACATACTAGTTTAGTTTAAAGCTCACAGCAATTTTGCTTAATATAGCCTCCTTTCGATCGCACTGCCTCCTTTAGGGGTCCAAAGCTGGAGGTACTACCAAGCGGTCTGGAACGGTTGGGACCTGGGACCACCAAGAGGGCGGTGCTTTACATGTCCCCGCGCAGTCATTGGAGAACCAGCGACGCACGCATGGCAACACGTAAATAGTGCGGACCATATAACAAACAACGGCGCATATGCTGATTTACCGGTTAAACAAAAGAGCAAAAGAAACAGCGTGAAACTCATATCCACCCGAACATCCAGTCTCAAGTCCGGGGCTTTTACAGGGTCTCAAAGTCAAAGTGTAGTGCGTAATAATAATTCCACATCAGTCGCAATCTGCTATGTCTGCGTAAAGTTTGAAGCCAAACTGAAAACATGAATTAAACTCCACCATCCTCATCTCCAGTGGTCCCGGTAAAAGCAAATGTGGTGTGTATAACCAATGTGGTGCGCATGTGTGTAAAGATGCAGCCAAACGAGTCCGCGTATAGTTCTCCATAATCCTTCACCTTCGCCCAGGTAACTCCGTAGTAAAAGAGTAAAGTTATTTATCAGAACAAGACCATGTGCTCAGTTGCGAAGTCTTTGCGTACACGGAGAATACGGAGAATACAAAAGTGAAACTTAAGCGTGGCAGTTCACGTGAGGATCAGCTGTGCGCTTTGGTTCATTTGCATGGGAATTTGTTTTGAGTTTTTTTCTTTCAACGTAGATCAGAGTTGATGCTCCTTAGTTTAGCACCGGTGTTTTGACGGCTGCCCAGCAGCTCGTGGTGCATAGGCTAGTTATGTCTTGCTAGACCTATGTAATGCACAAAGCAGCCTGGGCCCATTGGAAACACTCAGGGGGTGCCCCCTCCTAACTATTCCGCGCCAAGGCGGCCCCAAACGAACTGTGCCAATGGAAACGAGGCTTATAGGACCTTTAAAGGACTTAGGATGTACACATGTAAAACAGTTTCATGGATGGCTTGGAGGCTAGTGACACCCCCATCAGGTTGTTGTTGGTCTTCATTTACGATCACAACATACAAAAAATGGCAATGATTATAATCCATGACAACTTTATAGAGGTGAAAATGAACATGGGAGAAGAATCAATAGGCAAATCTAATACGGTAATACCAAAAAAGCCATGGTTGTAATTAGTGAATAAATACAGGAGGCTATTTGTGCTAACAGAGGAGATAAAAATCCTGCCTGTTTTTGTTCCGTAAAAGAAGAAAGCCGAACGTAAGAATGTAATATACCGTGAAAATAAAAAAGGAACATGTTTCAAGAAGTGATGTGAAATTTTAGGATGAAATTAGGATAGGAAAAATTAAATTAAAATTCCATAGGGTGCATGCATTGTGCCTCACACAATAGAATTTGCGGCACTAATTTTTTAAGATCCGTATTAGGAAAAAAAACTTGCAGTGGGGGTTCAAAAACTGACAAGTTAACCATGGCACCATGAGCAGAGCGACTTTTGGTTCACCAGAGATAAAAGTTTTTTCAAATGTCAAATAGTCTGTGGCATTTAGAGGTGTGCGATCCTTTTCACATAATCTGCCTAAATGAACATGGCAGCCTTGCGTGCTAATGCTAATAGAGGTCAGAGAGACGCACAACAATGTGATGTTATAGGCAGCCATGGGGGAGGTGCTTCACTTGCCTATTTTTCTTTTTTTCAAAGAATTTCATCGTTGTCATATTACTGACAACAAAGGAGTAAAACTAGAAAGATATGATACCAACACAGCCATGTTGTCAAGCTACTAAAATTTCTAACCTGCAAAGTAATTTTCAACACAAAATTAGATTAGGCTATTGTAGTGTGTATTGTATTGTATTAATAATAATAATAATAATAATAATAATAATAATAATAATAATAATAATAATAATAATAATAATAATAATAATAATGCACCAGTTTTATATAGCGCTTTTGAGGACACTCAAAGACGCTTTACAGAGCATTATTCATTCACTCCATACCCGGTGGTGTTAAGCTACAATTGTAGCCACAGCTGCCCTGGGGCAGACTGACCGAAGCGAGGCTGTCAATCTGCGCCATCGGCCCCTCCGACCACAACCATCACTCACGCACACACCACTTTCATAATAGGCAATGTGGGTGATGTGCTTTGCCTAAGGACACAACAGCAGTTGCAACTGCCCCTCTGTGGCACCTGGAATTCCCAGTGGTCTCCCAAGTACTAACCAGGCCTGCTTAGCTTCTGAAATCTAACGGATCAGGCTTTGACAAGTCGGTATGGTAATGTGATGGTAATGTGATCTACTTAAAATGTACAGTGTCTTGTTTCTACTATTTTTATTATGGATTAGTATCTAGACCATGCTTATGACAACCATTG
This sequence comes from Odontamblyopus lacepedii, assembly GCA_034769755.1. Classification (NCBI taxonomy): domain Eukaryota; kingdom Metazoa; phylum Chordata; class Actinopteri; order Gobiiformes; family Gobiidae; genus Odontamblyopus; species Odontamblyopus lacepedii. Next base: position 20,224,115 of record CM068349.1, on the reverse strand, counting down.
TCCAAATCTGTTCATTTCACAGAAGTAATGCAGCAGCAGCGTGTTAAGAGAAAGTGTTTTTTTTTTTTTTTTTTTTAAATAATAATAATATAACAGTTCATTAATCAGCTCCAAATGTACAGTGAAAGACTGTGAATTCACTCATTTACTTTGATCAGATGTATTAATGCTGGCAATATTGCCATGATTCTGTGTTTTTCATGCCATCCCATCAGAGCTATGCACTACAGAAAGAAGAGCTGTGCCAATGCATAATTTCTCTCCATTTTTTGTCTCAGCTCATACATGCGTCACTGTTCCATTCAGTCAAACAATATTCAAAGTATAATTTCCCTCACACATACATTACATATATTGGGAATTAAGATGCTATACATTTTGTAAACTGTATCTGTTCCCATGTTGTACTGCCTTGAACATGGTTTGTTATCAAAAAATGCCTTCAACTTATGCGTCTTTATGCCCACACCAAAACAACCTAAAAACCAATTAGACAGTAGGTGGCAGAAGTGCTTTGTTTTATGACTGCCCCATTTCTCTCTCTCTCTCTCTCTCTCTCTCTCTCTCTCTCTCTCTCTCTCTCTCTCTCTCTCTCTCTCTTTCTCTCTCTCTCTTTCTCTCTCTGGTGTCATTACAGTCCATACTGTTATAATATATAATATTATAAACATAATATGATTTAAATACTATGTTTTAATGACTGAAGGTTGTGTATTGAATGGACTTTTGTTGTTGAATACATGTTTCAGTTAGATTTCAGTAGAAAGGTGGCAATGGGTGAACTTAAAGCCTTCTGACTGTTAGTGCTGTAAAGTCTAGATATTACATAAAAGATGAGTCATAATGAGGGGGAATCACAAAGGATTATCTTGATGAAATTAGCCTTTCACAATGTAAACACTGGTCCCTGGCAACACTTCATTCTGACCTCTGTAAAAAAAAAAAAATGCGACAAGTGATAATGTGTATAAAGGGGTTGTTTTTGCTTTTAGGCATTGAAAATGAATGTAGTCTTACTCGGATGTGGACCATATTATAAGTATCTACTTTTCACTAGGGGTAATTTAGAGTCACCAGTTCATGATTTATTTAAGAGCAAAATGGTTATCATATTGCAGAGGGATGGGTGAAAACACCAAGGAGCAGAAATGAATAGTCTAATGGAATGTGAGAAGGGTGGCAGTTAATCTGCTTCATCCCATAATATGATAATACCTATTAGTAAAGACACAGTGGAATTATATCAGAATATGTCCACATTTCCAAGCTGACATGTGATGAATACAGCTCCAGATAATTATTTTGAAAATAATTTATTTAAAGGTGCTTTCAACACATAATCATGACCCAGAGACCCACTAGAAAAGTTCATATTACCAAGTGGACAAACACATCAGGTGTTGCTACATTTGGCTTGAGTGATATCCTGATGATACAGATATGAACTTAAATGGTTTGTTATCTATAACTCTGCAACTGTACTTACTGCAGACTGTGAATCATTTTTGTATCAGCCGAGTAACCTACATTTATAAGAGCTGATGCATAGGAATGATGTCTGACAAAGCAAAATGTAAGCTGATAACTAGAATTACTTGACTTATTAAAAATATTTCCATAGATGTTTGTTGCTACTTTCGGTTATTCTATCAACTGATACATAGAGATGTCACAATTTGAATGACTAATACTTAATTCTCAACTTATTCTTGGCATGGATTCATCTGCAGGTCTTTGTTCAGAGGGAGTTCTTTGGCCATCTTGCTGGATCTTCTTAGGTATCTTGGGGCTAGCGGATGTCTTCCGCCCAGTCTGAGGGCTTGAAGAGCCAGTGCCCATTTTACGTGGAACCAATGGACTTTTGGAGCCTTTAGGTTTAGTAGGCATCAATAATGACTCAATAACCTTTAGTGAGCGTAGACCCAGTAAGCCACAGAAGTAATTACACTGATGCTGGGTAACAAACTGTTCAAAGACTTTTGGATTCCCCTCAATAGGGAGACCTTGGTGCCTGTAGCAACATGCAAAATCACAGAAATGTTAGCAAATGGATTTAAATGCAAATTGCAAAACAAATGAGTTTTGGTTTCAAAACAAGACCACTGACCCATGAGATTTGACAGAAATTCCAGCGTTTGTGATCTTAATGTCAACACCTGCAAAGAACAAAAAACATGGTTTAAATCAGTCCAACATGCAGTGAATTTGTTTTAAATACAGGGGTGATGCTACAGCTGTAATGAGATTTATAGCACAAAATCACAAATTGTTTTTACACTCATAACTCATCAACACAAGCTCAAATTTAAAGTTATAGGGCTGTGAATGAAAACTCTGTATAACATAAACATGCCACACCAAATCTGTTTATTAGCTAGGTTGATTATTTTTTCCTTTGTGTTAATAATGCCAATTTTGTATGTCTTTCAGGTGCTACTATACCTTCTAACTTGGTGAAAAGCATGTTTCCACTGGTCCACTGAAAGATCCAGTGCAGCAAGGCACAACACTTCTGCTCCACCTCTGAGCTGCTCCTCATATCTAACCTTCCTGTGTGATCCAGCCCACAGTATCTACTATACTCCCCCTTCAGATCAGTTTCCACTGTGCAGTATGGTATGCTGTTGGCCGGTCGATACATCAGGTAAACTGGGATCACTCTGTGTGCCAAAAGTGTGCAGATTATTAGAAAGCATGAATATGTATAAGGAAATGTTGTTGTATTACTTACTCAAGGGAGGAGCCAAAACTTTCTATTGCTCTTGCTTCTGCAGAGAAGATCTTGCAGTATTCTCGAACAAGGTTTTGAATTTTACATGCCTTTAAAGAAACCATCCAAACAATAAGTGGCCTGGCTAGCTTTCTTGTTGTTAGTTACATAGAAGGTCTGGTACTGTCATAGATTATATATACAGTTTGGTTTGAAAGTATACACAGGACACACAGGACAAATAGGCACAGAGTAACTCAATATTTTGTATAGCCATCCATCCATCCATCTTCTCCCGCTTAATCCAGCTGGGCCGCGGGGGCAGCTTGCAGCCCAAACCTCATAGCACCTGACCCCCCCTATGAACCCCTCTGCAGGTGGTGAGCCCACAGAATGAAGAGGATTTTGTATAGCATACTCTGTTAATAGCTTCATAGGTAATCTTATGAAACTAACCTACAGTCATATAGTTTTACTACAATCACTACAGTAATAGCACCTTACCTGTTTAACACCGTCTTGATTCTTTCCTATAAGCAGACTTTCCCCTTTACCTCCATATACAATGGGATTGCATACTTTAATGATGCACGAGTCACCAGACTCAAACACAGGCTCAAGACCATAAATGACTTTGGCCCTCCAAGTTTTGTGGGAAAATCCTCCACCAAGACGACTTTCTTGCACCATTATACGGCCAAACAGTTTGTTCCCCCACACAGAAGAATCAGCCACTCCTTTGTTGAATATTAGAGGCGTTAGTTCAATTTCCTCTCCAACTGTAAATGTCAATTCAAAATATGTATAAATTAGAAGATACAAAATATAAAGAAAAAATATCTAAAAATATAGAATCTTACCACCAAGATCTTCTTGCAGTGACATTCCACCCAAAACTACAATACAGTCAAAACTTAAGTTAAAATAAATAAATAAAATAAAATACAGAGAAGTAAAAGGGTACATACCCTCAGCACTGAGCAGAAAATCTGTTGAGTCTGTCCCATACTCATTTGTAATTGTGCATCCATAAACTCCAGTGTCAACGGATGTGGCTTGGGCAAGAGCAAGATTGACTTTTGTTTCATCCCCTGCACTGGGAGATAACAATTTATATGCTACAGACATCTATACAAATAATATGATTTGACATAAAGATGTTGTACCTTTTTAACATTTTAGCTACTACCAGTTCATCTCTATACCACGTAACAGTAGATTCACTGAGGACATTGAAGAACTGGCACCACAGTTTCATGTTTCCTGAGTGGTCAGCAAAAGTTTCCCCCCTGATCTTTCGAATGACTTGTGGGGCTAAAGCAATCAACAAAGATGATATTTTGTGATTTATGCAAATGTTCGAATATATTGTACATCATTTTATATAAAAACAATCTGGCTATTTTTTTATTTTTATTTTTACCTCTGTAGGGGTCATTCTTGGTTTTGTTTGCAGGATTCTCCTCAGATTTAATATCTGGAGGCTCAGGGGTTTGTGGACTTTGGATCTCAACAGGTGACTTCTTTCTACTCAGGAGTGGGGAGCGTTTTTTCTTAGGTGATGCAGGTTCTACATTGGGCTGAAGCAGTGCTGAGTGTCGAGAAAGTCGTGGAGATGTAGAAACACTTACAGGATTGAAATCATTGTGGGCAGTTGGGGGTTCCACTTCCTCCAGTTTGGTTTTATGTGTGGGGATTTTGCGTCTTGCTCCAGATGCTAGTTCTTGTGGAGTTGCAGAAGGAATAGAATCAGAATCTCTTTTCTCTAACATTGGAGTAATGTCAAGAATAAGAGGAGGCGAGATAACTGCCATTTCATTGTCTTCAGTGGGATTATTGTTCTTTTGTAAGATACCTGCACTGTCCAAAGCACTTGGAACAGGAAGGTCTGGCACATTCTCCAAGCTACTTGTGTTTGATTTAGGTTCGTCCATATTGCTATTATAAGTGAGTGGTGCTGCAAACATTTCTCTAACCTCTACAATTGGAACACAATCCAGCTTCAATTCAGGAGGCTGTTTGGTCACTGCCTGTATATCAGTGTCATGCACAGATTTATCACTGGAAGTCTCCTCTCCACTGTCCTTCAGAGGTAACCCAATTTCAGACAGGCAGTTGGTTGCTTTGTGTTCATTTATCTCACTATATATTGTTTTTTCCGGTGTAACTGAAGAAGGGATTTCTACAGACTCGGAGGGCTGTGTACAGTTTGATAAAACAGGATCTTCTTCTGCAAAGAGTTCCTTAGTTTTAATCAACTCATTGTAAATTTGCATTAGTGTCTCTTTTATGGTTTGAGGTGGGCTCTTATCAATAAGCATGTTTTTGTTTATTTTGGTGGTGTTGCTTTCAGTACCCACTTCCCTCTCAGTGGGATATTCTTTATTGTCTACTTGGGCTATTCGTGAGGAAATCGACTCCTCAAGAGCATTTATTTGTGACCTCAGGAGTTCAGCAATAGATATTATATTTGGAATGGGTGATGGACATTTTCGGAGGTCTTTAGGCTCTGGCTCCAAATACGTGTCTGTTTTATTTGTAATCTGTGTATTTTCTTCTGGCTGCAACAGTCCTCTTGATGACACGTGTAGAGATTCTACTGAGCCTTTACATTCTTTCTTTTCTTGTGGTAAATCCACTGTCATTTCATCAATATTTCTGGCTTTTTCTTCAGGACTCATTTCACCCTCTTCACCTTGAGCCCCACTGGTCGACAGTGATGTTAACTTACTAGTCTCCTTACCTTTTACCCTCTCGTGAAGCTGCATTTCAGTCTCTTCAATCGTTTTTATGGGCATATTAGGTTGGCTTTGCTGTACACCGGGAGGAACATTACACTTGGACGTGTTCTCTGCAGCAGTAGAGCTTTTGAGTGGTGGCTTCTGTGTGTCTGTTAAAAGGCCCTCACAGATTTCACCTGATCCCCTGGAATGATCCTGTGTGTCCTGGCTCATGTTGTCCACGGCCTTGTGAAGACCAGAGTGCAAAGACGGACCACGCCTGTCCTGTTCTGTCCTCTCAGAGGGGGGTGTCTCCACTACCACTGTTGTGTGGTGCTTGGACTTCAGCTCAAGGTCAACAGGTGCCTCATTCCTCTGTGTCTTTGCTTGGGCCTGTGTAGCCTTCTGGAGGAGACAGAGCACACTGTTAGGGCCTGGCTGTAAATACCTGATGTTTAATCCTAAAGTATGCTACCGTGGATAAAAAACAGCTTCTCACAAACAGCAGAAATGCAATCTATAATACTGTTTGCATTATATGTATATATTATTATGGGAAAAAAAGTGTATGTTGTTAAACTGTGCCAAAATAGCAAGCATGATTATGATTAGTATATAAAAAATGAAACTCAGTTCATAAATATAAATTCATCTTTGTTTCTTAAACAAATAACTTGCATTTTTTATTAGAAAGATGCCTATCTCATCTATCCACATATGCATCATTCATTTCTCATCACCCAGAACAGCCAGCAAATACTTTAGGTCTAAAAATAGCAGTAAAGCATGGGTTAGTGATGAGGCCAGTGTTGGCAACACAAAGCTCTTATGAGCTCATGCATAACAGACTGCCTCACCTCTCTCTTCTGCACTGGTGTGGGCATGCGCCCTCTTTTTTGGTCAGGCCTTGTTTCCCTTTGGGCCGGCTCTTGTCTGACCTGCTGACATGGAGGCTGAGGCAGAGCAGTCCCACTGTCACATGATGTGTCTGTGTGGGGAGTCATATCAGGGGACAAACCCTGTGCCTTCTTATCCCTGTCTATGACCTTAGGTGTTGTACAGTTATCCTGTTTTATTGTTGACTGAGGCAGCTGTAGTTTTGAAGTTCTGGGAGGTACCACGGGAGAGGGGTTATTGGACGGACTTCCATTCTGTACTTTTACATTTCCTTTTGTTGTTTTATGATCAACCTTTTCCTGATTTACGCCTTGTTTGCCACCAATACTTGTCACACGTCTTTTCAAAGATTTAAAAGAAGGAAGCACTGAAGTTGAAGTAGCACTAGTTTCCACTTCCTTCAAATGTTTTGACTTTTTTGGAGATTTCGGTAACTCTGAACCAGCCAAAGAGGGTTTCACCTCCTTTTCACACCCATTTGTCTCTTCAGAATCAGCTTTAGCTGTGTTAGAGATTTTCAGTTTCTTTACAAAAGGAGTTTTGGGTGCAGTAAACATCTTCTGAGCAGAGTCAGTCATGTGTATCCCTGGTGAAGAAGTGTTGTCTTTGGAGTCCTGACCATTCAATAAATGAGACTCTATGGACTCCATGGTTCTATTAGTGTCTTTGACCTCCTCCACACTGCTCTCCTGTACTCTGGCCTTGACCTCTGCAGCAGCCTCCTGTTGGCTCTTCTCGCTGGTGTCCTCCTCTGTAGAGCTGGGGGTGCTGATGTAGCCTCCCCCAGTGGATCGACGTTTCCTCTGAGCTCTGTCTGGGCTGATGGTTCGTTCTGGTTCCTGGTTTTCCTTCTCCTCAGCTTCCTTGCGTTTGTTCTCAACTTTTTGTTTGAGTTTGGAAAAGTAACGCTGGTGGATCTTAAACTCATTCATCTCACCCACTTCAAGAACCCCAGAGCAGGACACAATGCCTTTAGTGTTAATGGCAGAGGCCTGGTATATTGCTGCATCCTCCTCAGTGCAGCTGGAACAAAAATATTGTAATTTTATATGAAAATTATAGATAATCAAAAGCAATTTACTGGGTATGGTGATGGTATGCTAACATTCACTTACTTGTATATGTGCAGGGAATGATTCTGATCATTGCGGAATATTTCATATTTTGGTAGACCACAGTATCTGTCTAACTGAATATCATCCTTGTACCAGGTGATTTGAGGTGCAGGGTAGCCTAAAGAAAACCAAATGTTATAAATTTTAAGGTAAACTTATAACTTGGTTCTTGTCATACTAATTGTCATTCATGGACTGTGAGAGTTACTCTGTGTAAGTATTTCCCAAGACTTGGGAAAAAAACCTGGCCTACCTGTAATGACACATGTGAACTTCACATTGCAGCTCTCAGACACAGCCCTGGATTTCAGAGTTACTTCAAAGAAAGGCTGAGTCTCTTCTGTTAACTGTGCAATGACACTGCACAGAGTGCTCCTGACATAAAAGCAAGGAGGGCAGATATTACTATATATATATATATATATATATATATATATATATATATATATATATATATATATATATATATATATATGTATTTATATTACTCTATTACTCTTTAACCTGATGCTTTGTATTCTTAATAAAGAACCAATAAGTATTTATTTTTATGCCATCCTCATAAACAGTGCAAAAAGAGAAGAGTGAAGAAATGAGAAAGAATAGACGCGAGCATGCATTTAATCAGCACATTATATCAGTCCTTATATGTGATGTGCACTTAATCCATGTCTAGTATAAAAGCAATGGGCCACTGCACATTAAAGGGACATTGTTACACTTCAGTGAATGTTGTCTGTACTTAGGCTAATACCACAAGACAGTAATTCCTATAATCTTCACATGTAAATTATAAAGCCACAGTAATGCTAATAAAAAAAAATTAATAAATGAACTGTGTGGGTGTTGAAATAATGTAAATATAAAATGAAGGCTTTCTTGATGTAGGATTGTAGGCAAAATACATTATACAAACAATGAAGAGAGAAATGCTGTAGGTAAATTATAGCTGTGTAAATATTATTTGCTTTGGTCTCGCTTTATTAGTAGATTGCTTGATGTGAAGTGGGCCCCAGACTGCATTACTGACATACTGTTCTTAATCAACACTTTATTTAAACTCTGGTGGCCATGGTAACAAACAAAGAAATAAGATATGTTGGCAAATAATAGGTTTCGGTAAAGTTTGTTTTGTTATGGCACTAAGTATTAAGAAGTACTAAGTGGTTGTTTGTATGTTAGTGTTATTTTGTGATTACTTGTACCTGTTCTCTGGCCTCACATTGGAGAGATAGCTGCACCCAGGGGGGCGACTGCTCCCTCTCACTTCTGTCCCGTTTAGGGATCTCCCATTGCCAGACGGGGAATGGTTCATTGTCCTCCGTGAACTCATTTCCATCAAATTCCAACAAAACGTCCCAAAAATACCAACCGTTTATCAAAAAGTTATGTTCCAAAGCTACACCCCTAAAAAAAGAAAATGTTTTATAGTTTAAACAATGCAATTACATAACAATAAGCAATCTTTTAACCAACACTGTCTGTATATCTCATGATATACATTTATGTAAGATGATCAGTAAAATAGATCAATTTGACTTACCATCCCAAACTTTCTTCCCTCCTTTGACAGATACTCCAGAGCACTGACTTAAGGCAATGAAATTTCCAATCAAACATGAGCATGCGTAGGCTGCTGCACTATTTATAGTTGGCCTGCAAATAGACACAAGAGCACATCATACTTTCCAAAAGTTACCATTGGACCATTATTGTATTGTATTATTATTAAAAAGGACAGTACAACAGTAAAACATTTGAAAAGATTGCAGTGAGTGTGACAAAAAACTATATAGAAATGCTATACTATGAATCTTACATTACAATGAAAATAAATAAATAAAATGTACCGAACAAATAATGATAAAATAAAAAGAGTTGTTTTTAAAACACAATCTCAGCAGAAAGAAAAGTTAATATTAAATGTCTTTATGGTACACATTGTCATCAGACTGACAATTATGTTGGAGCACCCCAGAGGAAAAGCAGTAGGAATATTAGCGCCTTATATAGGCAGAGCTCGGTGAGTGCCAAGAGCCATGGACTTTTATCTAAACACAGGCCTGCATGCACACAGGCATACAACACAGGATTAATTTTACATATCCCCATTGTAAAAACAAGATTCATAATCGCCTTACATCATTGGTTGTTTGTGTTATTGGCTGGCAGTCTTCTTTGGAGATGGAAAACCTCAGAGTGAACCTCATTTCCTGGACAGGGGTCTACAGAAAGATCAAAGCATAACAGTGTGGAAACACTATGGGGTCCAAGCGACTGGCTGAGCTCTCTGTGTTAGACAGTAGATCCTCTAAGCCTGAAGTGTGTTGGGAAGGGGTGCCCCAGAGCTATATTCAGAAGGTTTATATTGCAAATACGGTTAGCGCTATTGCATACAAAAATTGGACAAATTGGACACTGTACTCATAATTGAAATTTCTTACAAAATGCAATTTATTTTAAGAAGAAAACTCTAGGTGAAATAAAAATCATAGGCGTAACCACAGAATGAGTGTTGAGATGGATGAAGCAAAACCTTTTCTGGTTGCTCTTTAGTTTCACTGTGGTATTTATTGAGCAATAAACAGTGACCTTTCTGCCTCTGAATATGAACTGTTGGACACAGTTCTGTTGCTTTTTGTCAGAGTCAGAATAGTGGAGATAACATTTGCATTATACCTTACGCTGACAGTGAGTTAAGGTCATCCAAGTATTATCTGAGAAGATGGCTGTGTTAATAATTAACCACTTAATGAATGCAGCTAAATAGTGAGTCATTTCTCTTGTTTATGGTGTGTTTACTCCAAGTTGCTATATCTAATATAGAAACAAAAGATGTAGCTGGATTATTTTTGAATCCATCTATAAGATAGCATGTATAGCCTAATGTAATACAATAGCCAAAACCAGTCTTTCATAGGTGATTTTAAAAGAAATGGCAGATTAAGCTCTCATGAAGGATATCCAATCCGAAGAAAATACAGTTTAAGTCACTTAAATGACAGCTGCATTAGAACATGCTGTTCTTACTCATTTCAACACCCTTTTACAAAATATGTAAAAGGCTGTTGGACATAAACAGTATTGCACTTGCAAAATACAAGGCATAACTTCACGAAACACTAAAGCAACATCAGCTAGTAGTATTAATCCTATAGTACTGTGGGTAATAAACATAAAACAATAACTTGACAATTTTTAGCCTACTGAAACTAGCACAATCTGTCAGATTCATAAATGATTAGAAAGGTAAACAGCAAACATCAGTGTGATTTCTGACGCACAAAATCTCAGCCTGTGCTTGTGAGCCTTATAATGTTATGACATCATCCTCTGTATATTCACACCAGTGTCAGCTCCAAGGAAGCAGAAACAGGAGAAGAGCTAGCCCCCAAAGACAGCTGTGTGACCCGCACAGTGCACACATGCAGCAATACTTGTTATTACCCTCATTTCCCCAAACAGAAGTTGTAAACAAATACTTTCTGTAAATCCAAATTCCACTGAAGGTGTGGAAGTGATCAATAGACAGACATAAAATAATGTAGCTATACCCAGAGCAAAGTGTCTGTGTCAACTTGTATAGCCCTGTAATAACACAGAATAATGAATACATTAACTTTATTATTATTTTTTTAGTTATTCTTTAGTTACCATTAACTCGTTTGCCAATGTCCCAGAATATAAAAAATATTTGATAATGTAACATGGACACAGTGACATCTAGTGGCTTTAGGCAAGAAAAACAGTATTTATTATAAAATACTAAGAATATAAAAAGGAACAAGTACAAACACACTACTGCAAAAGGTGTCAAAGAAAATATTTGTTTAAAAATAAGTAAACCTCACACATTTTAAGACCTCTTATAATACAATATGCATATGACTACTGCTTTGTGTTATTGCGTGATTTTTTAATCAACATGTCTGCAACAGATGGTGCTTTGCGTTTCACACCTGTGGAATGAAAAAAAACAACAACAACATTATATAGATATTCTAACAAGATAAAAGTAGCAAAAAAAAAAGACTTTCACAAACCTTGTTTTTTGCTGGGTGACTCGGACTTATCTGCTGATCTCTTGGCATAGGCTAACTTCATCCTCTGAATATTCTTCTTACTCATAACTTCATGCTCAACAATAGGCTTTGGATAGTCTTTGCCAATAATGCATCCTGCTGCCTGCTGGACACTGTGAGGCGCTTTCCATGGCTCGTAGATGTACTGAGGTGGAAACTTTTTCAATAAAGGTAGGTACTTTCTGCGAAATGCACATCGAACATGTAATAACTAATACTATTTATCAAAAGTATATGTTTTGACGAAGGATGAAACAAGTTACTTAACTAATTGCAAATAACTGATTATTAAAATTGTCATCTATTTAATAAGCAAACAATGATTTATATATACACATCGAAATTACACCATAAATGTATAAAACTGTTTTTATGGTTTGTCCATGGCCTCACTGTAGTTTTATTTAGGTAAAAATTATGAAAAATCACATAATCACAGCCCTTTTGAGATATAACAACTAATTAATGGATTAGCATTATCCCCATATTAATTGATTAGCAAAATAATGATTTATTGTAGTAAGTTTTGTCCACTAATCTTACTTGATATAATCTCCATTTTTGTCTGTTTTCTTGCCGAATGCCACAGGGGAGTAGACTCTGAAAAACTGGTGGAAGAAGGTGCTTGCTGAGAGCCACTGCCAGTTCCCGGCATTCAAAGCCCAGTCTCCATCCAACAAAAGCTCTTCAAAAACCTGGAACATATACAGAGTATCTCCTTGTTTCACAGTTGCTGATTAGAGACCATTTCATTATATAAAAACATTGTTTTGCACCTTTTGTCCTTCCTCCCAGCTGATCCAAAGGTCCCCTCGGGTGAGGAAGCAGGCAACAGCATGTCTGGCCAGGTGGTGAATCCACCCCTCAGTCTTCAGCTGCATCATAATGGCATCAATGAAAGGAAACCCAGTCCGAGCCTTTGAAAATATAAAGTGAGAAGCTTGTTGTTGGGTTTACATGTGCATAACATACATATAATTGCGATACCTCTCTCCAAGCGGCCAGGAATTCTGGATTATTGTCCCAGTCCACCTGCGTACATACAGGGTTGTCTTTCATCCTGTTGAAGTTGGGGATCCCTAAACTGGCTGTGTAAAAGAACTCCCTCCAAAGTAACTGACCATGCAGAGAAACTGGAGGAGAGGAGTGCTTTTTCTGAAACAAAGGAAGAAGAAAGGAAAATCAACAAGTCAAGTTATGTAGCACAGAATAACTCTGTGATGGCACTTACCCCTTGATAGACATCTGCCAACCTCCACCAGAAAGTGCGTGCAGACAAGCAGCCAAACGTGACATAGGGACTGAGGACTGTGGTGCTCGGCATCAGAGAGTTAGGAGAAGTTTGGGGTTTTTCAAAATTACACACCCATTGCTTAGTAAAAGGCAAGAAAAATATAAATGAGCACACAGGGTATTTAGATCACAGTTGTATCATTTGCTACAGGTGCATTACAGTTCTTTTCATGTGTTCATCTAGCCTCTTCAAAGCCTCTACTTCTCCACCTGGAAAGAGCTCCTCAGGGATGGATGAGATGCCATGACCCAGCTCATCTAGTTTAGGAACATCAAACTCCACATGGTCGTTAGAGGAGGGAGAACTTGTATCTGTGACAGAGGGATATCTTGTCATGAGTTAACCATATAATTTAGAAGATATTATTCTGCAAGTGTTACCATACTTTTCATATCATCCACAGTCGGAGCAGGAATGGGTTTTTTGGGTGAACCAAGTTCACTTACTACAGCTTGCATCCGGTTATAAGTGAGAGGAGACTTGCCATTGTTTGCCTCGATTATTCTGTAATGCTGATGTAAGTTAATTATTGTGTCAAGAGCAACAAGAAAAATGTCTATAATCAAAAATCCTCAAACCTGTTGATATCAAAGAGGGTGTGTGAGACTTTGTAAATGACTTCCACCCCATGTTCCTTTGCCAGTTTTGTGACAGTTTGGTCCCGGCTTAAACTGTAAGCTTCTGTGTCATACTCATAAGTCAACTTTGATACTTTCCACTTCTTAAAGAGCTCGGGGAACACATCCTCAGGTTTACCCCTGACAACAAACAGCCTAAAACAGAAAAAATGCAGAATCACTTTTTAATAATACTAATGACAGTGGCAAATAAATGTTTTTTTTTAACTGTTAAACTAAATTATCTGCCATTGTTGCACCTTGAGTTGAGTTTCTTGAGGCTACAGTCCAGGTCCCTGAGTGATCCTATAAGAAACCTCCAGCGGTTCAAGCCACAAGCATTGTTGTAAAGGTAAGGGTCCAAGACAAATACAGGGTACAGCTCCTTGCAGTCCTTCAGAGCAGCGATCAGCGCTGGATTGTCGTGCAGTCTGAGCCCCTTGCGGAACCAGTGAATACACGTGTGGGACATGCTGATTTTCCTGCACGCATGACAATATTTTGTTACCAAAACAGTAATGGGTAATGATGGTAACTGAGCGATTATCCGTTTTAAACTATATAAAAAGACTGCATATTATCTAATTAACCACAACACCAAAACATTTGAGTAACAGTCTACGACGCCTGAGTAAACAACTAGAGTTAGTAAACAGAACTCGTAAAAAACAGCAACAACTTAGGGCTTGTGTTTTGCCAGTCAGATAACTAACAATTAAATAACGTTACCTTAAAGAATGCGAGCATCACGATTACTGCGTTTGGTAACACTCACGGCGAGTGTGTTACAAAAGCTCGGAAGCGCCACACGATACGTCAGCTGTTCGTCCAATCACTGGGATCTGTTTTTATAAGCGTAACTACCATTTCTCCACTAGAGGTCGCACTTCCACTGCAAATGCGAGCGGAAAATAGCTTCTCTCTCAAGCTGAAATGCGAACAAAATGTATTTATTATAAAAGGTTTATTTATTTATAAAAGGTGTTCGGGTCCTTTAAACATGTTCTGGACCATGCATTTTCATCAAAGTCGAAGCACACCAGTAGATGCTTTTTTCGCTTTTCTACGAATGACCTCAACTTATCGTGCTCCGTGCCTGTATCCCGTCGTAGCTCGCCGTGATCGTATAGTGGTTAGTACTCTGCGTTGTGGCCGCAGCAACCCCGGTTCGAATCCGGGTCACGGCATTGTGGAACAATGTCACGGCAGACGGGTAAATTTTTTAATTTGATCAGAAAAGTGTCTGGCATTACTGACAAAACAAATTATTACAGTTTCCATTAGGTTCGCTCATACTGAAATATTTTGGCAAGCCGACCAACTACTGTCTACAAGGGTTTGGTATCGTATATCTTTACTGCACATGTAGGGGGACCAGAATTTCAAAATAATAATAATAATAATAATAATAATAATAATAATAATAATAATAATAATAATAATAATAATAATAATAATAATAATAATAATAATAAAAACTGGGACCTCTCCGGTTTGTTGTAGTTAATAGTAATAAATTTTGTGAAACGAGTGCGTAATTAAGGAAAATTGTTATGCACTCGGCACTAATGTGAGTCAGTATAGTCACATTTTCCTTGTGTTCTTTGTGGTCATTTTTAAGCAGCTTTTCTGTATTTTACCTAAACAAATGTAAATGTATCATTCTCTCTACTGTTGGCAGGTATCAGATTGGTCAAAAATAAGGACACCTGGGACATTTCTTGTATAAAACTGGCACAAATCACTGGTTTTGGATAAATCTGCTGGGACAGGGGACACGGGCTCAAAACTAGGACTGTCCTGAGTAAATAGTCATGTCTGGTCACCCTAGTTATACAGGCAAAACTATGCTGCTACTCACCACCTTTTTGACTTCTTAACATATCACTTAACGCAAAGTGGCCGCTGCGCGCTTTCTTAGACGGGGGCAATTTGGCGACGCTTTCACGTTTATCGTAAAGTATAATGCGTAGGCTTTCAATACCATTAAATGTAGAACTATTGAAATCAGACCAAATTATGCCATGAATGAAGATTTGGTTGCTTGATTCTGTGACAATCGTAGCCGTAGGTTATTTGGGCTACACTAAACATATATGTCATGGAATTTATACCCAGCACTATCTGAAAAGTGGCCAATAACAGGTTTCCCTCTGCAGTATCCTACAGCCTTTGAATGCAGCACCTTGGCCATTCAGCTATCTGCCTGCCCAGCATCCAGAGCGGCATTGGCACGGGCAGAGGAGCGGAAAGGTGTGGTGAGGGGCAGACACTCCAACTGGACCACCACGGACCAGCGACAGTAAACTCCTCTCCTCCATTTAAACTGAAACCGTGTGCTATCTTTTACGAGCGGGTGCATCAAATGGAGACGGATCACCGCAACAGTCCAGTATCGCCACCGCTGCCCCTGGCCAGGTGTTGGATCACAGACGAGGGACATCGCTAAGGTGCGAGGGGAGAAAAACAAGGCAACTGCTCGTTTGGTGTCATCTCTTGAGCATATGAGCGAGAAGATGCTGAGCCGCTTCATGAGCAGTAGCATTAGGAGCCTGGACCGTGAATATAACTGTACTGTGAGGCTGTTGGACGACTCGGAGTACACCTGCACGATACAGGTCAGTGGGAGCTCTGTGCCCTGAATGTCAGATGACCAAGTCTGTGTGGTGTACTGGACGTGTCCGTGATGGGGTGACCTGTGAAGTAGCGTAATTATCATTTCAGCCACTTGTGTTGCATTTGGAGACGTGTCTGCTCATAGGATATGGTCAGATTTTGTCCTCTGTCATCCTCCAGACAGCGTTTTCGTCATGCAGAGAAACGAGATCCCATGACTGCATGAGATTGTATTGCGTAGCAAAATCAGGACGAGTAGCCTACCAAGGTGCAGGTGCCGCCTCGTCTACATAGAAATCTGTTGAAGAATTACGAAACAAAATGTTCTCTGATTTTAAAGCATTACAGTGGCAGGTTGTATCCACCTAATCAATGAATAATTTGCTATGAGGTCATAAGATACTTTCTATGGACTATCACTTAACAAGGATAATATATACATTATCACAAAGCATATAGTATAAGTATAGACCTTGTATTTTTTAATTGTATTGGTAAGATACATGACAAACAGGTTTTTTTTGTTAGAATGAAAAGAAGACACTGTGCTTGCTGTTGTAAAGGTGCTTGTTGACCTGTCCTTGTCTTTTGTTCTTCACTCAGGTTTATTTATTGGTCTCTATTGCAGTGGCAGTGCTGATTTATATTCCAATGAGGCTCACTGACTCACTTAGTCCACTGCAGACTTGTTAGAGACATTTGTCCATCTTCAGCACCTTCAAAATCAATAGTGTTATTGACATGAATTAAGACAAGTCAGGGCCAGAGTCAGTAAGGACATTGTCTTTTCAATAAGCTTAGAATTTAGCACAATGTACAAATGCACTATTCACTAGTTTGTTGCTCATGCTGAGTGTCTTTGATGATGTTTAAAGATGACAGAACAAAAGCATCATCACCAAAGTAATTTCTTCAGTTTGAAACAGTTCAAGTGAATAAATCGCGTGAGACTGATCAAAGTAAACGCTCATAGTCCATTCACTGGGAACACTTGTTACATGCGGCTATCCTGCTTTAAAGGACTACAACTCTGTTTTATTGAAATGCAGATATAGATTTCTGGCCCATAACATGATTTGAGTCTAAGCAGGTTTACGCCATGTTTTTTGAAGAGTGGGATTATTGTGGATGTTACATTTATTTGATTCACAGGCCCCTTAACCCTGTCATGAGTTATGGCCATGCCTCTGGACATGCTGAGTCCACTCTTTGGGCAGCACCATAAAGGGGAAGAAATCAAGAATATCAAGGGTGTGTATACAAAATCATAAACAAATCAAAGTAATCGTTAATCCAAGGCAACTACAGTTCTATGTGAATTTTATGTAAAATCATGACATTTCACTTCCCAGCAACAAAGATTCTGGTGCTGATTCGCAGACCCGATGGGGCGTATCTGTGTAGAGTTTGTATGTTATCTTATCTGCACAGGTTTCTGCCCGAGTACTCCATTTGATCTACATAATTTTGTTGTACAACTTGAATAAAATAGTGTAGATTTACTAATTTGCAATAGTCCCATCAGATACTGCAGCATGAGGTGCATGAATCAAGAAGCACTAAACAGCCCATTTTGGCATGGTAGCAGTGGCATACATCTGTCATTAGGTTAGGATCCCAAAAAGCAACATTGTTTGTATTATTTTGCATTATAATAACAACAATTGCCTACGAATAATTAGGCCATTTTCATGTTTAGACAGGATTAAGATGATCAGAGTACTATGGGATTCAAACCATGCTTAGCCCGGTAGCTTCAAATTGACCCTGTTGGATGTAGCTTGAGTTGCAACTGCAGTTGGTGATACCACATCACTCTTGAGTCTGACCTAGAAACAGTGAAGCATCAGCTGCAAGAAGGAAAATGCAATGGACTTTTGAGTGTTGGATCTTCTTGCTATAATCCTCTTGTCCCCATTGTATCTTAATACATGTGCGCAGTAGAGGAAGGTAGTGTTTGAGAGTTGTCTTTGCTCATAGTAATATCATGGTTTGACTGATTTAGACTGATCAAGTTGCATGTTAGTTACTGAAAATGAGCATATCCATGTGATTTATGAGCAAATGCACATGTAGTATTTTGTGTGTATAATAAGAGCTTTGTAAAGAAGAGAAAAACATCGATTACACGAATGAAAATCATATCTGCTGATATATATTCATATCTGCTGACTCTGCACATTACAGACAACACTATCCATTTCCTCGCAGTGTTTGGATGCCTGTTTGTACTGTGTTGTGCTATCGGAAGTGGCAACAACATGACACATAACGTGTTCTAAATAAAAAGAGTAAGGCTGTGACAGTCCATGCGAAATCTGCATAATTTCATTTAACACATCTTATGCTATGTGTGCTACATGTCTAGACATGCTCCACTACTGAAAGTAGCAGAGTAATTGCTTTAGCGATCAGCTCTGTCATAAAGTTGGCTGTGTTTTGTTGCTGTGGGACTTGGGGAGAGCTGTGTTGCATACACAGAATATCCTTGGTCATGTTGCTTCACTTTAGATTTGCTAGAACCAGATATTAATGAAGAGAGCTGCATGTTTGTTTGGTGTGTTGAGGTACTGTTGTGGTCTGTGGTGTGTCTCCTGTCTCTTGGGGTCTGCAGGCTTCATGTGTGGTAGTCATGGCCAATAAGACTGAAGCTGCATGGTGCTGGATGATATAGCCCTAGAGATATGGCTCTCATGGCTCTTCCACTTGTATACTAGTGAGAAAGTTTGTCTGGAAGCACAAGCACAGCAGGTGACAGGGTTTTGTGATGCCACTATCCCACAAAAAATAGTGTAGGATACAACTGCTGCTATGGTTAATACTGTATGTGCAGTTAAGCAGAAAAGATCAGAAAGTTTATTCTGTTACGAAAACAGTAAAAGGACACAATGGGTCACAGAATTAGTATTTTGTGTCACACAGGAGAGTTTGTTTACTTGCTTTACATGTGTCAGTTGCTTTCTGAAGCTTTCCTCTGAAACATCATGTGATATTGTTGCTGCCTGCTATAGTCTGCTATAAGCTACTTCTCTGGGACTGCATCCCCATGTGTGATAAGATGCTCCCCTGTGACAGTTTATGCTCCTTGGATCTGGTTTGCAGATTTCAGTACCTCTCTGATCCAGCAGTGGTATTTGGGGCTTGCAGCACAGATGACCCTTGCCATCGGTGTGGTTTTGTCTCATGCAGTGGTCCGATATTTAAAATTTTCCTGTTCTGCTTTTATTGCTTTTGTTTGTCTGTTTCCTTTTTGCATTGTTTTTAAAACTCTCCAGTCTGACAAAAAGATTTTTTCATTTTACGTTTCAAACAGAAGACAGAATGAACCTTTACCAAAGACAATGGGTCATATTTATGAGAGCTCTCTCTGGGAAGCAAGTATGAACACTTCTTTACCAATCATCATTGTATTTACGTTGTATTCATATTAAATAACTAAGTAACTAAGAATATGGTCAAGAAACATGCATCAGTCTGTTAAAATGCCTACCTGCCATATACATATGCCTATATACCAGTGATCATTCATTTTCAATCCAACATTAATGGTATTATTTTGATATAGAAATGTACGTCCTTAATGGGATTGGAATGCTGACCTTGGAACATAAAACAGCAGAATTTTCCATAAGCTTCATCATATCCAATCTTTGAGTGTGAGCTTCCTGAACAACATTTTTAGGTGAGATACAAATTTGTGTAAAGATGTGTCATGAGTGAGGCTTATTCGTGCTTCCGTCCTGTTAAGTGGATTGTGTCAGTGAGGGCCGTTTGTGACTCATATTAATCTTGCTTGTTCATTCAAACAGTACAAAAAACAAAATTTTCAAGGTAATTGAATGATTTAGCTGCCACACAACTGTACTTTTCCTATTAATGGTAGAGCTGCACATTGCAAATTCAAACACCAACTTGCAATATTGACAAGCAAATGCAGAGAATTCTCAGATAGTGAGAAAGTGGAGTGTGCGTAAGTGTTGGTGGTGGTTGGAGGGGCCGATGGTGCAGACTGGCAGCCTCACTTCCGTCAGTCTGTCCCAGGGCAGCTGTGGCCACAATAGTAGCTTGCTACCACTGAATGTGGAGTGAATGAATAATAAACTGTAAAGTACGTTGGGTGTCTTGAAAGGCCCTAAATAAATAGATGGATAGCTTTTGTTTGGGATGTTTGACTGTAGGCATTAAACATATATATATGTGTGTGTGTGTGTGTGTGTGTGTGTTTGTGTGGGCTCGAGAAATGGATGGTGACCAAGAGAGGGAAGGTGGTCCACACAGAGGGGGTCTCCCTCCCAGAGGGAACAATAACAGAAATTGAGGACAGCTACAAGTACCTTGGTATCCCACAGGCAAATGGCAACCTTGACGAGGCAACAAGGAAAGCGGCGACAGCCAAATACCTGCAAAGAGTACGGCAGGTCCTAAGAAGCCAGCTCAATGGCAAGAACAAGGCACAGGCAATAAACAGCTACGCCCTGCCAGTGATCAGATACCCAGCAGGAATCATAAGTTGGCCAAAGGAGGAGATACAGACCACGGATATTAAGACACGAAAGCTCCTGACCATGCATGGAGGGTTCCATCCCAAGTACAGCACCCTAAGACTGTACACGACCCTGAAGGAAGGAGGCCGAGGACTAGTGAGTGTGGGAACCACTGTCCAGGATGAAACATCCAAGCTCCACAAGTACATCAGTGACAAGGCCCAGACTGATGATGTGCTCAGGGAATGTCTCAGACAGTGGGGCACAGAGGAAGAGGTGCTGGGGACCATCATGGCAGGACAAACCCCTACATGGGGCATACCACCGAAACATAACTGAAGTGGCTGATATCAAGAAATCCTACCAATGGCTGGACAGGGCTGGTCTGAAGGACAAAACGGAGGCACTCATCCTGGCTACACAGGGGCAGGCCTTGAGCACCCGAGCAATAGAGGCCCAGATCTACCACACCAGACAAGACCCAAGGTGTAGGTTGTGCAAAGAAGTGCCTGAGACAGTCCAGCACATAACTGCAGGGTGTAAGATGCTGGCAGGGAAAGCGTACATGGAGTGACATAACCAAGTAGCGGGCATAGTGTACAGAAACATCTGTGCACAGTACGGGCTGGAAACCCCAGGATCAAGGTGGGAAACGCCTCCAAAGGTTGTGGAGAATGAGCGGGCCAAGATCCTGTGGGACTTCCAAATACAGACTGACAGAATGGTGATGGCGAACCAACCAGACATCGTGGTTCTGGATAAGCGAGAGAACAAAGCCGTGATGATGGACATTGCAATACCGAGCGATGGCAATGTCAGGAAAAAGGAACACGAGAAACTAGAGAAATACCAGGGGTTCAAAGAAGAGCTGGAGAGAGCCTGGAAGGTGAAAGCATCGGTGGTGATCGGAGCACTTGGGGCCGTGACCCCCAAACTGGACGAGTGGTTGCAGCAGATCCCAGGAAGGACAACAGACATCTCAGTCCAGAAAAGCGCAGTACTGGGAACAACAAAGATACTGCGCAGAACTCTCAAGCTCCCAGGCCTCTGGTAGAGGAACCGAGCTGATGAGGGTGAGAGAGACCAACCACCGTGGAAGGTGAGAAATGCGTTTTTGTGTGTATGTATATATATATAAAATGCATATATATGTCGCTCCATGAAAGCGTACATGGAGCGACATATATATATATATATTTATATTTATATTTATATTTATATATATATATTTATATTTATATTTATATTTATATTTATATTTATATTTATATTTATATTTATATTTATATTTATATATGTATAATCCACCTGAAAAGTTACACAGTACAACTTTTGCCTCATCTAATAAAACAAACACAGGCACCCCTCCCTTACATCACAGAGCCCACTCCAAACCCTCCTTTCTTTTAGCTCAGCAAGTGTCCTGTTTCTATTTTTAAACACATGCTATAGCGGAGCCTCTGCTGTGTGTGTGTAGAATATTAAGCAGATCTCCCCACTCTCTAAAAGCCGCTTTTAACTGTACTTCATGGACAGTTCACAGATGCTGAGAACAACTTTCTTGTGCTCTTTTAAGCAAACACTCTGCCTCATAAACACAGTGTCGGCCATCACACAAATCTCTGGTTCTGCTTTGTCTCTGTACGAGGTGAGGTTGCTGCTAAGGACTACTTTGTAATCCAATGATGACTTGCCGCTGCTGGCTTTTGTGTGTGCTTTACAGAAAGGGGGAAGGAGAGAAAGACAGCAGGTCTGTCTGTCGCGAGGGAGCTCTGTGTGTCTTGTTCTTGGCTCTCAGAGTGGTGGACAGCTTGAGAATGAATCACAAAGAAAAACAGTTCCCCTATGGTTGGTATGTGGTCACACAACACAACTGAAGATAAAAGTAGTAGTTCTGGGAGAGATAACAAAGAATGTATCCAGAACATTTTCCATGTTTTGATTGATAATGACTTTTTTTTTGCATACCATGGCCTATTGTATAAATGTATAAAAACACACGCCTTTTTCCTTGTTTTTATTGGAGTTGTCAAAAGTGTGGAACATCAGATACAGCACGTCCTTATTTTTATTTTATCATTAAACAAAAAATCTAATTATTCTTTGTTTAATGTTACACCATAACGGCATGGTCTTAGTTTGTGAATTTTGTTCACTGAAAAATTTGTTGGATTGGGTATTGGTTCCACAGTTGGCCATTTAGTTGAATGATTATTTACAGGCTGATTTTGAACATCTGTTTAAGTAATCATTTGAAAACTATATGACTTTTTTTCATTACTCAATTGGATCTCTTGTACGAGAAGTTAACTATGTTGTTAAGGAAATTAGCCATTTTCCTTCCCTACACTGGTATCTGTTAATATCAGGTATCTGCGGATACTTAAAGTATTGATCATGATATCACAACTGAAAAAGATGAATTGGTGTAACCCTAATGGCAATAAAACTGACTCTGATTCTCATCGGATCAAACGGAATCAAATTCCTTAGTATTGAAACACTAGTTTTGATTGATTCCTCTCCAAACTACATTTTATTGCTACCATATTGGCTGAAACAAACCCCAAGATGAACATGATTATTTTCATAACCAAATAATATTTTGAGAAATGTGGTAATTTGAATGATGGTCAATTAATCTGTTAGCCTTTTTGCCTGTAGTGTTTTCTCCTTATGTGGCTGTTACTGGGAAATAACTGCCCCTTTGTGTAGTGGTGATTTGTAAAATGTGTTTTTATGTCAAATGACCTTCATGATACAGAACAGCGACTAACTGGTGTGGAAGGGTTGCTTGTTAATAGGGTCTTTGCCATAGGTGTTCTATTTTTCCAAAGAATGAATTAACAAGCTTTAATTGGAAAGTGAAATTTACTATTGTGAATCCATGATGTATAGAAACAGACATGAATTTGGAACTTTTCCTCCACACATTTTCAACATTTGAACATGAATCACAACTTCCTGTGGGTAAAATGCCTCTAAATGTCACAGTTTATTTAGAGCGGCACTCATTTGTGTTTGCTGATGAGACTGTCCCTCTTTGTTCCAAACTGCTACCTAATTTTCAATCATTTTATTCGTCAGTTTCTCGCAAAGCCCCATCTGAATATTAAACAATCTCATCAAAATAATAAATGGATTCTGTGCCCGCTTTATTGCCTTTGGAGAGCATCGCACAGACTGGTGCATTTTCAATGTCTCTGTGAAGCTTTTAGTGACATTTTTTAAAACCTAGACTATTTATCTTTTATGCTCAAGACATTTATAAAGTACCAGAAATGATTAATGGCTTCCCACGCAGAAAGCTAATAGTAATATCATAATAAGTCAATGAATTGTCTTTTTTGTGGTGCATTGAAGGCTCTGTGTTGTCATAGCCCAGTGACTTTCCTCCGCCCTTGGATTTTTGGGAGATAGCTGTGGAGCTCGCCATGGCAACAGGATTATTACATCAGTGCTCCCCAGTCGCTGTCGTCAGCTCAATGTTTGGCCAAGCACTGGCGCAGCTCTAGACACAAAAAATACCTGAACAAATGCCGTTACTGAGTCCAAGTATGTGCCGTTGTACCTGAAACTTTTTATAGGACATTTATGGAGCCATACAGCTTTATTTGGCTGCTCTCTTGTGGCCAGTGCCTTGGGGAAGGTTAATGGGGCTAGCATGCTGTTAACCCACTTTGTTCCAGGTTTGGTCCCTGTAGAAACATACCATAAATGACTACATAAAAGCAGCCTAGAGTCATGTGTGAAGAGGACATTTGGATTTATAATTAGCATGATCTCAATTGGTTTAAATCTCATTTCATGCACAATTAGCTTTGAAGGACTTGAGTACACCATTTACATAGTATATAATTTGTGTACAAGAAGACAAGACCTTATGAAAGATACATTTGTGTTGTATCTTTAGTAGGTCTGCATGATTTTGGAGGGGGAAAAAAGTTTTACATGCAGATTTACCATATATGTTGAAAAGTAGGATTCCCCTCAGAGTGCCCCTTCTAAACAGCTCCTGCATTAACATTTAAGAGAAGACTGAAATATGAATCAATGAACTAATGCCAGAGAATACAGTCTACAGTTTTTCTATGTAGAGACAGGATATTTTGGTGTAACAACAAGGGGTGTAAGTCATGGTACGATATCATGTTATGAACCTCACAGCACAATATTTATTGCGATATAAATGGGAAAGCTCATGTGATGGTGTGGAGGCTCACGATATTACAATATTATACATAATATAACACAACTGACATTATAAAATGATTTGACCAGTCATTTGGTACAACATTTATTGTCATTCACCAAGTACATCTCACGGTACAGTGTTTACTGCAATATTTTGTGGTGGCTCACAAAACTGTGAATATACTTTCCCTCTAAAAATGCCTTCACAAGACTTAATCCAAAGAATGAAGATTTAAAAGTGCTTAGAACAGTTATTTCTTCATGTAGTCTGCACTGAAACAGGGAAAAAGAACATGGTCTATGTAGTTCCCTCTGTTTTTTTAGCAACTTCTGCATCATAACTATTCATTTAAGCAAAGAGACTTGTGATTCGATATATTGTTGATCCACAATATTATTGTGAGACCTTTGACGATACGATAGCACCATATTTCGGTTATTGTTACATCCTTAGTAATAACTCAAATTACAATTTCAGTTTCATTATGATCTATATGTGCCACGCTAATCTGTGGCAATTGTTGTGCTAATTTAAATTACAACCAAGGGAGTTGAGAGGGAGGGACAAAGGAGTCTGTTGTCCAAGGCCCCAGATTTAGAACATCTGTCCATTAATTAATATTAGAGGGTCACCCATGTGAGTCTTGCCCCCCAAAAGAGTACACTGTTTGAATCTCACCTTAAATCTATCAATTTAGAAAATGTTTAATACCACAGTCTTCTTTCTCATCATCTTTATGACCAAGCCAAGAATTAAACAACTTCAATAATATTTTCCACCATGGCATGTGTGTATTTTTGTAGGCAGGACTACAAATCTCTTAATGCCGTGTGTTTGTGGGGAGGGTCAACATGTCCTTGCCGCCTGACTGACCTCACCTTCTTGCAGCTTGTGCAGTGCCTCAGGGTCTCCACATCCCATCATCAGAAAACAACAATGAAGAGGCAGAAGGGGCACAGCAGGAGATGATAGAGAGAGACAGGTTAGAAGGGAAATAATGCACCAGACGACCCCCACCTGCCCACCGAGCTGTCCACTTCACACTGTGCTGAGAAAGGGCAAGATGGCAGTGGCATTGTAATAGAAACACAGTGCTAAAACTGACAATGTAATGATTTAACGCTTTTCCTAACACTCCAATAAGTCAAACAGTTATGATTTAAAATGCATATTTAACATTAAGATTCAGTTCACAGTACAGTGTCTTGAAGCACTGACATTTGACTGAAGATTGAAAGGTCCTATATTATGCATAATGGATTCATCAAAAAAGATACTTAGAATTGTGTTTTGTTCATTCACATATGTTTGAGTAATATTTTATTAGTCTACATCAGCAAAGCTCAAAATGCCCTGTGATGTCATAAAGTGGTAGTTTTCAAGTTAATGGCTGCATTTTATCTTTTACTAATTAGAATTAGGTAATTCCAAAGCTGAAATCATCCAAATGATTCTTGTGAAGGTGTATGTGGTTTAAAAACACAGTAGAGAACTTCCTGTATTACCACATGACATGCCAAGGTGCAAGAGTGTTTTCCATTTGAGGAAAGAACACAGCCTAAGTATGCAGGATTTGTGTGAATGAAGCAAAACACAACTCCAGGCTTGTTTTTTATGAGGACATAACATTATAACATAGACCAGAATATAGCATAATATAGGTTCTGCCAAATATAATATATGTTTTTGTAGTGGGCTAAACTAGGGATAATGGAGGATATTACCAAAAGACTGGCTTTGTGATTTGCCACCATGTAACCCGTTTCTGTTTTTTGTAGACTCCCAACTGCCCACAGGAATAAGTATGAGTGTGAATAGATGTCTGCCACTGTTAGTTTCCTCAATTATACTCACACTCAGCAGCAGCGACAGGCTTCAGCCTCTATAAGCTGTAAAGGAAAGACACTGGCAGATGAATCATTAAAATATCAAAATAAAGTGAGTCAAAGTCGCTTTTTACATGTGTTAAAGGAGTCATATTGTGCAAAATCAAAATTTAAAAGACTGACTGCTGCCCCCGTGACGTAGCCCTGGATAAGTGGAAGAAAATGGATGGATTTTACCCATGTTTTACAGTTACATGAATCACACAAGTTAAATTTTGAGTGATTCATGCATGTTTGAGTTATCTTCATTCTTCTTTTGAAGTGCCATTGCTCCAAAAATTCCCATTTTCACCGATAGCCCATAAATGCCTTTGCATAGCCATTTGGCACAAATGAAATAGTAAAATGAAATAGTAAAATAATATTTTGAATTTGTTGTGAGCTACAGTGCCACTGCATAACATAGAAGAATTCCACACATGTTGTAGTGATTCTTACAGCGAGGTTACATAAAGGAGCAGGTATAAATGAAAGCATAGTATGTCTTCCTATACAGTATGACAGATAAACATACAGAACCTAAACATTACACGATTTGCCTCGAAGTCTGTTCTACAAAAGCCTGTGTCAGCAGTTTGAACTCATTCATTAGTCTGAGCTCATCTACAGCCCCCTTGTACCTGGACTCATCTCTTTGAGGAAAAAGTGCTTACTTTCTAGATTCAAGCCCTGTTTTGTTCCTCATTAGCAGATGTTTATTTATAGATCGAGAGAGACATTTTACTTTTCACACTGTGCTAACTGAGCCGCTACTGCTGAGTTGGTGCTTTAAATCATGGTTTAGCCTGATAGAAGATGAACTATATAGAATTATTCTTTGGCAATATTCACTCTGTATTTGAGTAATTGTTGATTGATCATTAATCTTGCATCCTCTTGGTTGAAGTTTTTCTTGTGCCTTCTTATGTAGACCACTTTTATAGAACCAGATACAACAAACCTGAGAAAATCAAATGCTGCTATGACAGCGTTTAAAATCTTGACTAATTCAAACAGCATAAGTAGACTGACTAGGCTTATGGTGCAGCTTCCTTCCCTCTAGCACTAGACTCAATAAGACATTTAGGATGCATCAAAAGTCAATTACACCCATTGGATCAATAGCTCCACCAGTGTGTACAAAGTCTAATAACTATGGCTACTAGTCTTGGAAACCCAATTTTCTCTCAATTATTCTGTGTTTTGTTGAACAGGCTCAACAACATTGTCTGCTGGGCGGTTTATTCTGAGGCATTTGTTGTCTTGACATTTGTTCAATACTGAGGCAGTGGAGTGATGATGGATGTTTAGCCTTCAGTGACTATTACTGACACAACCCTTCGGGCTTCTGTATGTTTGTATGAGGAAGTCATTGCTGCATATTTAAACTGTTTAGATTCTTTGGAATAAGGCCATGGATTTTAAATGTTATTAATGTGTCAGTCACCCAGCATAATGTGGAGCGTAGAGAGGCTCATTACACTAGAGGCTGGGCTGCCTGTACTGCATACAGCTAATCAGGCTGCTGCCATTTAAGGCACCTCCCTCCTCAGTGGCACAGGGAGAGGGACACTTATTCTGAGGCTCTGGAGAAATTTAATTGAAAGAGATGAAGTACAGAAACATAGAAACGAAGTGTTCCTTCAGTGAGAACCGAGGAAGTACTGGGGTGTGGCAGGATTTCAACATTTAAAGGTTTATTTATCGCAACAGAACCATGAAATAAACTGTAGTAAGTTGCACAAGTTGTGTAAACATTGCTATCGCACATCCCAACTCCTTTTTTAGTAGAAAAAAATGAACCTCTGGTCTGGTTAGAAGTGTTGCAGATTTCCTTTTGTATTCCTGAGTTTACTGTCAATTTCCAAACTGTAAAGTCTTGGCTTAGTTTCAGTCCTGCATAGCAGTCCCATTTTAAGTTACTCTTTAAGATGAATATTCTCTTGTCTATGGTGGAAATAAGTGTAAAATATTCTCCATGCATAGTTCTGACAAACACCATTGTTAGTCCTGCTGACATTTGCATTAGACGTTTGTCCAATTATATTGAAAAATGTTGAACAGGGAGTAATTTAACGCAATGTGCTGAGAGAAGTTTGAAATATAATTGTGGTCTTCCCTCTCAGACCACTTTCATTCTCCAGAACGTGTGGGTTTGAGAGTTTATTGTTTTCTTTGGCTGTGAACTGGTGTCAAGCTTTATTATGTCACATCCTCTAAATCAAATATCTCTGCAAAGTGCCAAGTGAAGGGCTAGTCTCACAATACATGAGTCAGAACACATCTCGTCAGCTCACTCACACTCCAGAGGAACACAGAAAAAGCATTAGAGGAAATCACAAAAATAAAATCTTAAAAAGGATTACATTTCAGTATCAGTATTTACTTCTCGCAGAGCAGAATCTATGACTTTTATGCATTGCTTTTTGTGAGTCCACTTATTTTCAAAAGTATCACAAAGCAGTTGTCTCTGTCCAAGGTCCTGAAATAAAAAAATATTGCAATATACAAAACAAGACCTTAAATACTCCACTGCCTCACAAAAGCAACTCTGATACTCAAATATGTTGGACTCCATTTGCCATGACATTCTGCTTTTTAATTATTATAATGTATAAGCCTATATTATATCCTTTACAATCCAATCAATTTCATTCAGTCCCTTGGCACAGAGGCAGCCCTCTTGAGCGGGCCAAACACGAGCAGCTAGTGACAGGAACAATGGCTCAGCTCTGAAAATGCCGACACACACAGAGAGGCAGACAATTAGCTGGAGAGATTTGCTGAGGCCTATGAGGCCTTGTTCTCATTCCTGTCACACTGCCTTCGCTCCTCAAAACACTTCTTGCACTCACACCAGACTGTCTGTACAAAAAGGGTTTGTTAGAGAAAATAGGCTAAATAGGAGAAGGTGTGCAGCTAAATGATGACAATTCTTGTTTTTTTTGTTTTGTTTTGGTTAAAGACTAAGTTTTTTTTACATTCTTTAAACACTGTAGACCTCAAAGCACATGTGACTGAGCCCTTTGATTTAGAGTAATGATAGTTTTGCTTCCCATAGCCTTGATCAAAACCTTATAGAGACAAAATACAAATATATCAGCTTTTCTCATGTTGAAATTTTGATTGGAAATGTAATGTCTTTGCTGTCTTTTTGAGCTTTCTCTTCTGGGTTGGACCTATTAGATCATTTTCGTGGTACTAGACTAGTACTTAATATCATACCATATATGTTTTCTGGTACTGGTACCTGGATTGTAAATTTTTTGGTTCATTTTTCTGTATTGTTAGCTAGAATAACAAACAAGATTTATGATTGTCATGAATTACACTGAATAATATTTCTTGAGTTTTCATCATTCATCATTTCAACACTGTTCAATTGTGTTTTTTCAGCCACTTTTATGCCACTCACCTGGCATAAAAACATTCGTATGCCTGGTTATCAAAATATTATTGTTTTATTTAATTTTTTCAGTTTTTGGTGCATTTTTTCTGTACCCGAGTACCTTGTGTATTTTCGATACCACACTGATACCTTTAAACAGTACCCTGCCCAATTTCATCTCTGTCAACATCTACCCTTTTCACCACCAGAGTGATGCTGCTTTGCTATTGTCTTTATTCCATGTCAAGGCTATGTGTGGGTGTGTAATAAGCACTTATATCCAGGGGTTACATAGATGAGATAAGTATGGCAGCAGCCTGCAGCAGTACTGTAATGTACTTGGTGTGCTGTAGAGATCAGGGTCACAACTCAGTGCTTTTAAACCAGTATCAATGCATTTCAAACAATGGGTTTTTGTGCAAATAAAAATAACACGTTAGCAACACTGCACTGAGCCTGTCACTGCATTCTGTTGCTTTAAATCCATCTGCTGCTCGGTATGTGTGGAATTTACATTTGTTGGAGAGACATGTTTTCACTTTTCACTAAAATATGTGTGTTATAACTTTAAGTCAACTCAACTTATTCAATATTACATTTGGAGATACTGTATGGATATTGTGGGCTGCTGTGTCATGTTTTTTTTTTTTAAGTATTTTACAAAATTATTTGTAATGGCACTACAATTCATTTGCTTGTTTAGAGAGAGAAAACTTGTTCAAACAATACCTTTGACATATTCACAGTTTTGATGATTAAAATATGTTTTTCACATTTAGCTTGTGCAGGTAGGAGCTTAACAAACAAAAAGATGTGACATTGTAGAATTTCATACACAATATATCGTTGTGCCCTAAAATGGTGATATTCTTGTATTGAGAGCTATATATGGTGTTAAATCATGTGGGACCCTGTGATTCTCAGCTCTACAGTTAAGTGCGTCCTTGTTGTTATGCCAGTCAGTGTATCCCGGTGGTGGTGGTGCCAGCGCAGCAGACACAGGACCTCCTCCATAATGGCACTGATCACTGACACATTTGACCTGCTGCTGAATATTGCCTCTTTGCACTTTCTACAGGACACTCCACCATCTACTACAGACCGGAGAGTTCAGTTACAACTCTGTCCTTCATGTGTACAGTATTGTTCCATCTAAATATACACAAAGTATAGGCCAGAAGATTTATCATTTACTTTTTCACCATGAGCCAAATGGCACTGAGCTGTGTGATCCATATATTAGTTGCGCTCTCTTGGTCAATCTATTAAATGGTGAGCTATAGCATAGTAATTGGCATCTTAAATCCCTGTGGGCATTTACTGCAGTAACTGTACTTTCACATTCAGTCATCTAAAACTAATTGTTAAGTTTGACATTGGTGCACTTGCCTTGGGTTGGGTTTATTTTATTTGTTTTTCAGTCATTTACATATCATATGGCATAGAAGAAGAACAACTATAACATACATAGATTATGATTTTGCCTTTTGTCCATTGTAAACTGCAATACGCTTTAGTCTGAGCAGTCTTCAGATGTAACATATGTAGGGTCAGCCAGTGAGCTTATCTTCTGGTTGGTGGGGACCCTAATACAGAACTGTCAGTCTCTCTTTTAACTCTGACAAGCAGAATCATTATGATATAGCCTATTTTGTTGTGCACATTAGAATAGGTGCACTCTAATGTACCATATAAATACAATGCAGGGATCCATGGGCTTTGCCAGTGAACTTTTTTCTCTTCATTAACAACAATAATCAACAGATTCCTTGACTGTTGCTATCAGCCTCTGTATGTGACATTTCCACAACAAAGATACAGGAGCCAAGCTTGAGCTTAAACTAGAAAGGATCTGCACAAGTGGGTGCTGCTTCTCTGAGTCCCACTGGGCCACTTCAAGCTCTCTAAGATGGCAGTTTGCTGACAGTGAACATCTCTTTAAAAGCCCGCTGTCGGCTCTGCCTGCTGATTTTCATGAAGACGAGAACGGAAAAAAACACAGGGGTGAAGTCAAGCAGCATGTTTTTGGGTAATTATATACTAAATGTCATAAGAATGTACACATATTTGATTTCATCTGCCACAATCTTGATACTATCTTATATTGTTCAACTTCAAAAATGTCCCCTCATTATAATGCAGCATTATTTATATTCTCCAATCCACAGGACATGCTTATAATTGTGGCCTTACCGGCTTGTCAAAGCCTGATCCCGTCGGATCTCAGAAGCTAAACAAGGCCGGGCCTGGTTAGTACTTGGATGGGAGACCACTGGGAATTCCAGGTGCCACAGTGGGGCGCCAGTCACGAAAGTGGTGTGTGCATGGGTGATGGTGGTGGTCGGAGGGGCCGATGGCGCAGATCGGCACCCTCGCTTCCATCAGTTGTTTCCATCAGTCTGCCCCAGGGCAGCTGTGGCTACAACAGGAGTTTATCACCAGTGAGGGTGGAGTGAATGAATAATGAACTGTAAAGCATTTTGGGTGTCTTGAAAGGCGCTATATAAATGCAATGATTAATTAATTAATAATGGTGCTCAAATAAAAAATAAATACACTTAAAAAAAATAGACATTAGACATTTCAGATATGAATGAGACAAAAGTCGTCTTGCTTTGCCAAAATTGTTCCATGTTCTATAATAAACATCAAAAGACCCATGCGACTGTTATTCTTTCCTGGTCAGTAATAGAGCTTGAGCAATTTTAGTAAGAGCTGTGCAGCAATAATGAATCATCACTACAGTATAGCCACTAAAGCCACTAAACTAAAGGCTGTGAACAGCGATTATTGAGAATATATATGGAAGTATGATTTTTCTGATGAGCACTGCGATTGAAATTAGATTTGGGATTAATGTTTTAATAATAGAATTATGTTCAAAGTTACCAATGTAAACGTGTCCGGGAGAATTAACAAAAAGACTTAATAGGCCTATAAACTGACAAATAATCACATGTATTTCAGATTTTGTATTTTGCTTGTTTGTAAGACGTTTTTTCTTCAGAATAAGACAGAATGTGTTTAGTCTTGCAGCCCAGGTCTAATGCAAGAGCACAGCTTTGGGCTGTCTCTCCCCTGAAGCCCCCAGTAGACCCATGGATTTATTCAGTGTTGGTCTTACTCAGCATTGTGGTGCAGCCTTTGGCTTGATGTTTTCTGATGAGGAGTGTCACTAGTTTTGCTGTTGCAGCGTCCATTATGGTTCTCATTATGCAGGCTTCTGCAGTGGGATGATGCATTCTTGGCCTGGCCACAAAGGCAGAGTGCATAGAAGAGATAATACATTGTAAAGGTTTTCTAAGGCTAATGCACCAACACTGAATACTGTCAAAAATACTCTATCATGGGAGATATTAGAACATAATGTATCCTGTATAGTATTTTACAGTGTTTTTACATAGAGATGGCAGACCTTTGCAGATGCCTTCTTGGAATATACTAGGCAATGTCAACCATAACAGTCATTTTGTTGACATAATAGCTTTTGATTAGAAAAATTAAGAATAGCTAAAGAAAAAGCATGACATTAGGTGTAAAACATGCAAAATCAATATGCAAATCACTGCATGCATAGGGGCCAAGAAATTAACATGGTGACCCAGGAAGGAAAAGAAAAGGTGAGATTCTCAATGGCAATACATTACTGTGCCATCAAAGCATACATATGTTACACTTAATAAGATTCCAGTAGGCCCTGAAGCCTGAACCATACAGGAAAAATTAGCCTTTCCTTTGTGTGCAGCAGCTTTTATCAGAACTTTGAAATGAGCTCTGCGATGGAGTGTAAATATGAAGCCACTCCAAATCACACTCCAGTGTGTTACGTCACCCAAACAACTGTGACCTTTTTACAGAGCTGTTGCCATTTCCCTCATCTAGCTTAAATTGACACCATCTTTTATTGATGTGGTGTTTCCCATGCTGATATAAAACCCCATTTAATAATTAATGTGATTCTTAAAGTGACAGCAGGCTAAAAGTGTGGCTGCACTGGCCTGTGCTCATTTGGCCTTAGACTGGGTTATTTTCATCCCCCCTTTATCATTTTTATTACAGCTATGATGAAAAGCTCCACGCTCCTCTTCCACTATAAGCACTCAGGGCCCTCTGCTGCTGGCTGAATACATTTTTCCCATTGACAGCGTGCAGTAATCTCATTTACCCCATGTGAGTGTGCGCAACATCGCAGTGTACGTTCCCAGTTCTTATTACAGACACATCATATATTTAACACATTACACAGAGGAGCATGTCACTGGCAGCAGGTGCACAAAACAGGCCTGCTAGTTACTGCTAGTGTAAACAAATACTGGATACGACAGAGTTGCATGACGGCATCTAAAAACATCCTTATGGTATAGTATAGTGTGTGGACCAAAACTTGTGTCTGTACTGTTCAACCTTTTTCACACCCTATTGTGGGAAACCAAAGTGAAATTAAATACCAATGGTTCATGTAAGAGAACATGACACAGTGACACAGCGCATGAAGTAATGTTTCTCCAAAACCTTGGGAATTTTTTCAACATATTTTTTTAGTGATACTTATAATGAAGCATGGGTTTAGAGAATGTGTTTTGAACTAGAATGTTCTTCTTATAGAAGTCAGAAATATACAATATACTGCACAATATGGTAAGAAATGATTTGCTGTCGCACCCAGGAGGAAGATTTAAAAATACGTTTAATAGAGTTGTATGTTTAATATAGCCATTAAAATAAAATAAAATAAAATAAAAACTTTGCTTTTTGATGTAATAAGAAGGTACTACTAAGACTGCAAAAGTCTGTCTAGCGTATACAGCAGTAGTGATTAAGTTTAAGTGGCTGGAACACATTTACTGCATTGTGGAAGTACTGCATTGTGGGAGAACTGCATTGCAGCTCCACTTTTTAAGACATGTCCTTCACTTTAAGAGCAGACACCATGAAAACTGGCAAATACAAGAGGGATGTGAAGAACTGGCTGTAGCACAAGTTGAGACAAGAGTCCCACACTCCATCATCGTACTACTATAATACTACAGCAGGTGCATAGTTCATCTCCTCTGAAACAATAAAGCAGTTAACTAGCTGCAGTGGTGTTCTCTCGTGGACTGCTCGGGTTAAGTCTCATGAGGTTGTTGAAGAACACTTAAGTTTGGATCGATATGCCTCTGCCTTAGAGCCAAGCTGCATCCCAGTGGAGCCCAGGTCAGCTCACTCAATTCACCAGGCCTAATAAGTATGCAACGCAACACCGCATACACACTACATATGATGGGTCAGCAGCGCTCAGACTCTGGCCAGACAATGAGCAGAGTTCGAGTCCACTTCACATCATTGCAGATTACATGTCTAATCTAGACAACCACTGATCTTTATTGACATTCCAACGAACTAATATAAAACAAAAACACTCAACACCTCAGCTTCATGCCTTGCAGAGTTCCATCCATCGCGATGAATGGTTGCTATTCATGGCTACTGTTTCTCCCGCTTAATCCAGCTGGGTCATGGGGGCATCTTGCTGCCCAATCCTCATAGCACCTGACCCCCACTATGAACCCCTCTGTGAGTGGTGAACCCACAGGAGGGTGGACGTCATGTTCCTTGATGTCAGCTCATAGGGGTGCGGGCATGTTTTGGGTTGATGGGGGAAACCGCA
The DNA here is from genome assembly GCA_034769755.1 of Odontamblyopus lacepedii. NCBI lineage: Eukaryota > Metazoa > Chordata > Actinopteri > Gobiiformes > Gobiidae > Odontamblyopus > Odontamblyopus lacepedii. The sequence goes on along the minus strand of CM068349.1, from coordinate 20,188,482 downwards.
GTGCCTGGAGGAAACCCATCCAGACATGGGGAGAACATACAAACTCCACACAGAAAGGCCCGGGGATCGAACCCGCAACCTTCTTGCTGTGAGTGTTGCCACTCAGCCACCTTGCAGAGTTGTACTATAAAAAGTAGTTTTTTTTTCTATGAATGGTTTCTCAGTCAGTTTGTATAATGCATTTATTTTTCTCTTGCTGCAGCAGTGTAAACAAAGTTATTTATTCATTTTTATCTGTTACAAATCAAGGGTTGATTGGGCCTGTTTTAGCAATCCTGACAATGGCTAGTTGGTAAAATGGAAACAGTTTGGTTCATTTAGTCACTTTCTCCTTATGAATGTATGTGAATAGTGACCGGAGCAAATCAGGGAGTAACAACCATATGTAGGGTTGTCGTAGAGTGTCATAGACTGGTGGTCAGTACAGTGAAACATTTAGATTGGTGCATATAACAGTACAGACTGTCATTTATTCGGGCTTAACATTTGGTCTGTCACTTTACAAAAAAATTGGATTGATAATTTGATCATGGAAGAGTTTTAAGATTGCATTATAACGAAGTACTTACGATAATCTCGGCCAATTCACCAAGAGGTCTGAGAGAAAATCAAAATTGGTCCAACTCCTTACATATTCAGTTCAGTTGACTTTACTTCAACTTGTAGGCAGATCTGTTTTATAGTTTGGTGTAAAACAGATCAAATTAGAAATGAGCAGATTTATTTATTTACAGACAAGCATTCACCTGTTGCATTGTAGAAAACCACAGCATTTTAAAATAAAAATGCCTGATCATTTCTAATACTTATTGTCATAGAAATTACCATGGAATTTCTCTAGTGCATCAAAAAACACTAATCACCTTTAGTCATTTACATATGCCTTTTGTTTTTTACGAAAGCTTTGGGGACATGATAGGCTTTGCTTCTATAATCGCAGATGGGGTCATAAGTGATCCAAGCTGAGGCTGTGTGGATGTTGGAGCTGGAGGATTCACAGGTGCACCAAGAACATTTATAACTGTGAACAAAAAAGGCAGATTTTCTTGTGCAGCTCTGTGCGCCGGAGCCTCGGTGTGGTGCTATTTTCTGCTGCTAGGCCAGTCAGCAGGTCTGTCCTTAAGATTCATGGAAGATACTGAAGCAGACACACTGGAGAGGAGAGAGCAAGCCCAGTGCACCATGGGAAACAATGAACTAGTGCACTATTGTCAAGTTAAAGATGCCTTTTCCAGGCTGAATACTTTTTGGATCCAGTGATATTCTCTGTGTTTGTAACTGCAATCTATGGACTGGGCCTTTCTCTCCAGAAAACCCCTGGAAGTGTCTTTCGCCTTCTGTTGGCGACAATACAGAGTGAAGCATGTTGAAATAGATCAACAGTAGCATGTGTACTTCTTAGATTCACATACTGAACATTTTCTACTTTTTTCTCTAGGCCAGCATTACTCAAACATGTCAAATAAAGAGATTTAGATATGCGTCATTTGTGCATCATTCTTTTTTTATGAAATATTTTCCCTTTTTTATTTCATAGTGATTCTGAGAAGTACTGGCCAAATATTTTTTGTACATTTCACAATTTCCAAACAATTATGGGCCATGAGAGTCTTAATAGTCAACCATGAGTCAAATCCTTATACTATTTCTTCTTAGTAATACTTTTTTTTAATGCTTACTCCAATGAATGGTTGCTCTGGGTGATATTTGGAGGACTTTTTTCCATTCAAAAGATATAATATTTTTAATTAAATATTCAATTGCTATGGTTGCAGTACTAGATTTACGCCACTCTGAAACCTGTGGATGGGAGGCCCAAGTCTAACTATTGCTAGCAAGAACATATTGTACATAGTATTTCTGTAACCGAATGCTGTTTCATTACATCTGTTTGAGTCTGAACCACACACATGTACGTAACTGCCTCAGCTTGTAGCAGAGCGATAGAATGTCCACTGTCACACTGGTCTAAATGATTCAAAGACAGGGTGTCCTTCCCCCCCCAGGTGAGGGTTGGCCTTGTTTGACTTCATCATTTCTCACCCTCTCTGTGTGGTTTTACTTACTGTTCTGATCCTCCCCCACTCTCATATATCTGGATCAGACTTTCACTGACGGTGCACTTCTGAATTACTGCCAGTACACTATGTGAACACAGAGTTCATCATAAAGGACAGAGGGAGAAATTATACACTTCAGTGTCCTCTGCAGCAGCTGAAAGAAGAACTATATCCTGTGTATCGCTTCAGACCATGATCACATTTATAGAAGTGTACGTATGCAGTTCTAGTAGCTGCACACAGAAGAGTCAGATGAATATCTAAAGACACAAAGACTAACATTTGACACCTGCTTTCATCAGTGTTGCAGAATATTGCATCCTTTGCCTGGCCATATCACTGCCATATCCGTTTGTTTTTATTTCTTGGTGAATGAATGGGCCTGAACATTCTTCAAGGGAAACATGGTCAGACTAGATTGATAGAGTGTCTACAGAGGGGAGCAGATTTTAAAATATTGATAATATCATGAATTAAAGATAAGCAAATTTTGAACATTGAGTATCTTGTTCAAAATAGAATATGATGGGGAAAAGGATTAAATAAGTAGAAAAAAGTTTCAATTGAGAATATACATTTTAATATTACTAGGGGTGGGACAGAATATTCACAGGATGAGACACAAGATAAGATCTACAAGAACTAGATGAGATTGTGAAATAATTTACTGGACACTGAAATAATTACATCATCCACAATTCTGTTCATATGATTTTTTTATTTTTTTATATATATATATATATATATTGTGCTATGTTGATATAAAGTTGTATAAATGACCAAATTAAGCAAATTTTAATAGCCTAAATACATTTAGGCTTTAAACAGACTTTAGTGTATTTATAAGGTTTTCATATAATACAGATACCATTATGAGAAATATTATTTTAACAATATTGCAATATTGTCAATATGTAAACACTAGGACCAATATGTCTGCTACACTTCATTTTCATTATTTAAATGATTAGACTAAAACTGAATCTCCTCAGTCTCCTCTGTCACTCCAGCTCCTCTCTCTCCTCTCTCCCCCCTCTCCTCTCTCTCCCCCCTCTCCTCTCTCTCTCCCCTCTCCTCTCTCTCCTCTCTCTCTCCCTCTCCTCTCCCCCCTCCTCTCTCTCTCCCCCCTCTCTCCCCTCCCTCTCCTCTCTCCTCTCCCCCTCTCTCCCCCTCTCCTCTCTCTCCCCCTCTTTCTCCTCTCTCTCCCCTGTCTCTCCTCTCTTTCCCCCCTCTCCTCTCTGTCCTCTCTCTCCCCCTCTCTCTCCTCTCTCCCCTCTCTCCCCCTCTCTCCTCTCTCTCCCCCGTTCCCCTCTCTCACCCCTCTCATATTTCTGCACCTCTTCTCTCTCCCCGACCTATCGTCTCTCCTCTCTCCACTCTCCTCTCCCCCTCTCTCCCCCATCCCCTCTCTCTCCTCTCTCTCCCCCCTCTCTCCTCTCTCCCCTCTCTTTTCGAGCATTTCTCTCTCTTCTTACTTACTTTAAACTAGTAAGTAGTTTTGCAGAGACTGCAAAACTTTTGGACTAATTTCCTGTCTAAAACCAATAGTTATAAATCTATCTAAATATATATAAATCATGTTAATAATACCGAAAAGACATTTAAAATAGGTTTAGCTTGACTTGATTTAAAATCCTGGATCTTCTCTATCTGTTACTAGGACAAAACCAGGTAAAATATTTATGATGGTACTCCAGGGTAAATGGTATAGCTGTTTTCTCTCACACTCGTAAAAGCTCAATACTAGAATCATGTTTGGGGTAAAGATTAGTACCAAGGGTTAGGGTTAGTGGTACTAGAGCAGTAACTTGGTTTTGATCATTAATTTATATAATGGGGAAATATTTATTTTATTTGCCTCACGTTAAATTAATGCTATGTTCGGTTTTACACTTATTAGAGCAGAGCAGTAAAAGGATGTAAATATTTAGGGAGTGAGAAATATATGATAAATGTCTTTTTTATGGCGCATTATGTCATTATTAGCTTTGGCTGAATATTGAGTATTGAAACCAGTTGTGCAGTTTTTAATATTTCAGACATATTATCTTTGCTGCTCTTAATGGGAAACATGCTCTTAATGGGAAACATATTTTGGAAGGAAAAAAATAAATACCGGACTAAAAATGTCATTACTTCAATCAAATACGGATTAATCGGTTTCATTTTTTCGCACATTTTTCACGGTAATGATAATCAATAATGTATCTGCAGCATTCACTCCTAACACTTTATTTAGTCCAGGACTTCTTACCGTAGAAATTTCTCATAGCTTCTACAGATGGCTGAAGCCTCAATATGAATATTTGATGGCACTCGTACATCTCCTTTGAGGTTAGTGAAATATTAAAACTTGTTCTGGTGGCCATTTTGACAGCATGACAGCACTCCAGAAGTGGACCACATCAAATGAAAAGAAGTGCTGTTATGTGCGTGATGTGATTTGTTTTTATGGATAGAAACAGAGACTTCATATAACAAGAATCCTGGTATCAAAAATGTATTGTGGATTTTATACTGTTTGTCAGTTAAGGTTCACTAACTTTACAAAGCAAATGACATATCCTTGGAAAGAAGCAGATGGTGCACTCCCAACAGAAAAGTGATATGACGCAACTTTAATTAGAAATGTAAAGGTAATTTGATATGTGAACTGTGTGGTGAGGTGATGGGGTGTAGGAGAATTTGATAAAGCTTGATAAAGATTGTTCTGTTCTTGGCTGAGCAAAGATGGCTGAGAGGAAGCTGTAAAAAGATGGTTCTGATGTTAACAAAATTTGTAATCATTTTAATTTGATTATAAGGATGTACACGGCAGATTAAACCGACGATTTGCAGGTTTAATCAGTCTGTATAATAATATGTTGTTTCCTGATACTTTTTTTCTGCATAAATAGTCTTTTTGTCAGATACATAGTGATAGTTTTAAGAGCTTTTGCCATGGCTCCTTTTTAATCAACTTAATCGATCTCTTTAGCCTTTAGTTGACCAAGAATTTCTTCAGATGAGAAGAATTTGTCAGCTGTAGTCGACCAAAAATTTTTTAGGGGACTACAGCCCTACTCCATACCATAAAACTCTATAGAGGCAGAATACTTAGTTTGCAGTGGATTATTCATTATATTATACCTACATGCTAATTGTGACCATTCAAAATTGCATGACAATGACATAGTTCAATTAATACATAATTTTGATCTGTGTTTCTTAATAAAGACGTAATTCAGCTTCCTCCTAATAGACTCCCGCTCAAATAAACTGCCAGACACATCTAGAGCCTTGGTGGATGTCTGGAATAGTTTGTGCTTCTTATGGTCTAATAATAAACCTTTGGTCTTTTCCAGCGGGATGCTAAAGGCCAGTACTTGTTTGACCTCATCTGCCATCACCTGAACCTGCTGGAGAAGGACTACTTTGGCATCAGATATGTGGACCCTGACAAGCAGCGTGTGTGTATCATTTTAATCTCAATTTCTTTACAATTTACTTTAGTTACTCCCCTCCAGCGTGACTCATGTTCTGCTCTTTTCATTTTTCTCTCCAACATTTTACTAATTGCTTCACAACATTCTGCCTGCTACTACTGTTCATATTCTGTGCTCTTCTCTACTGAGGATTCAAGGATTTTGCAGCTCATCCAAATAGGTGCTCATTGTAACATAACATCTGCTAATTAGCTCAATGCTTCAACAGAAATGCCAACACATTTAAGGGTGTGTTCTAAAGTGTGATTGAAGTGTAACATATTTAACGTCAAAACAGCAGGAAAGCCACAGGAAGAGAAATGCTGGAGAAGGTATAGTGATCTGAGTGTGCAGTGTGACCCCCCCTTCCCCTCAGCCTCACTGAGTTGAGCACATCACTCCTCAGATTATCACCACAACAGCTTTCATCTCTGTGTGTGGTGCCTCCATTGGGGAGAAGCCTAAACTGATTAGATCAGAATAATCATGAGTGTTCCCCACAGCTAAAAAAGACACTATTTCAGTCTCACCTTCCGGATAATCAGATGATTGGCAATCATTTTTCTATTCTCTTCCAGCACTGGTTGGAGTTCAGCAAATCAATCGCCAAACAAATGAAGTGTAAGTTTATCGATATTCCTCCTCTTTAATATTATACAACTGTCAATAAAACCATGTGCAACATTGTTTTTCCCTATTACCAGCTCAGCCTCCGTTCACTATGTGTTTGAGGGTAAAGTTCTATCCACCAGACCCTGCTGCCCTCCGAGAGGAAATCACCAGGTTAGATATTGTGAACCCATTTCATGTGTATTGTCTCAGACCCGCACTTGTTTTTCCTTGAATATCTTATTTTAAGACCCTGTTAAATATAAAATATAACTATATATAAAATAACTCTAAAGCATTTAAATTTCACAATACTGTGTTACAATATTGTGATACATTTTTTTTTGTCTTTTTAGATCAGTTCTTTTACGTTTATTGTACTCTTAAAACATGTACTATAAATCTCTTGAATGCACTGAGACAGTGATAACTTGATAAGCTCCAGAATTCAGAGGAATTCAGAACAAATGCTTTATATGCATAGACTGGGAAAGCCTATGGTACCCTATTAGATGAGTCATTTGTTGTAATCTTAAATGATTCAAAAACTGGTTATTCATTTATGACTGATGAATAATTTGATGACAGTCTTCAAGCAACTCCTCAAACAACATGGCGCACCTGTATTTTCTAGCCTGAATGTGGAAGAGGACAGTATATGTGGCATGTACAGACAGGATCTTCTCTTTAAGATGTGTTTTTGCTAAGCCACTCTCCTCCGTCATGTGCCGTGTGGGGCATCCTTGACAGCTAAACAAACTGCTGCAAAGAGCCAGTCGGAGAGCTAGCACGCGCTTCTATCCAACTAAATCACATCCTTCACTGGTTGCCATGCAATAAAGGAATCTCTTATTCTCAATCCGGCTCTTCTTGATGTAGCAGACTGACACCGAATGGAGCGCTGCTTCATCCGCCTCCATCTGTTAAGACTGGAGGCACAGGCGTATAAACACAAGCAACAGCAACCATAGCAAATCACATTTCCCACTCATGTAAAATGATGCAATCCTATTTACTGCATTTTCCAATAGGTCTATAAATTATTTACAGACACACTATACAAAACTGTCACTTGTACCACAATTATATTGATATTTTAGAATATGTTAATACAAGACAATTCACATTTTGTATGGGATTTTGTTATATGAGACCATGGAAGTGTAATTGCTTTGCCTCAAATGTACCACAGTATGGCACTAGACTTAGAAGTTTAATGCCATATTGTGGAAGATTTTAGGCAAACCAATCACATCTCTATGGAGATAGGAGACCCAATGTGACAAATGCTCCATCAGAAAAGTTATTAAGCATATTCAAGGAATTTTAAGTTGAGTGATATTGTAGTGTCAGATGTAACCTTTGTTATATTTTTAAGTAATTTGTATCACAAAACATGGATGTCCTGAATTCCTGTCATAGCTCCCAACCGGAAACATTGGATGTTTCCACATGCACCTCTATAGCAAATGCTGGCAGGAGAACTTGAGATGACTACACGACTCAGACTCATCCCCTGTGGACTTCAGAATCAATCAACAATCACATTTAAGTCATTGTTAATATTGCGAATAGTTTACCATTTGCCCCTTAAATTGATCTGGCTTTGACTGTATCAAGTGCGCAAAATGATTATTCCCAAAAGCCATTTTATGAATCAACTGTATTGATTCTAAGCTCACGTGTTTCTATGCTCCACAGATACCTAGTCTTCCTGCAGGTGAAGAGGGACCTTTATCACGGACGACTGCTTTGTAAGACATCTGATGCTGCACTGCTTGCTGCATATATATTACAAGGTACAATGTGTGTATGTTACTATGCATAGACCTGTACATGAAGAAAAACTACACTCTGCTGATTTCATTGTGTCTAAGATGCCGTGTTCTTTACAACTTAATGTTTTTTTAAAATAAAGTCTTGGTATTGACATGTGATTCTTATTAGCGGAAATTGGGGACTATGATCCTGGAAAACACCCAGAGGGCTACTGTTCCAAGTTCCAGTTCTTCCCAAAGCACTCGGAAAAGCTGGAGCGACGCATTGCAGAGATCCACAAGACAGAGCTAATGTACGGTGACAATAGTTCTGATGCATATCTTGACAACACTCAAAATATAGACATCACACATACAAACATGTCACACCCCACTACATCTCTTCAGCAGTGGAAGGACAGAGTGTTCTGGGACCAAACGGCAGTGCGGCCAGTTTTAGCTTTGTAATTACAGGGATAAGGTGATGTTTCTGGGGTTATGTTCAGGTCAGGTCTTTAAAGAGCCTATATTGCCAGTTCCAGTCTCCAGTCAAGGTGACATGCCAGCGTCAGAGGACAATTGTTGGATTTATCCCACACTGCCATCTAGTGGAGATTTTCAAAACAAAGTGATTAGATTTAAAAATGAAGGAGCCAGAGGATTATGTTATGTTATGTTATGTTATTATAAAATACATTAAAAAAAATATTGCAATTTGCATTTTATATTAGCTTTATTGTGTGTCCACAGAGGTCAGACTCCAGAAGTGTCTGAACTGAACTTCTTGCGGAAAGCCCAGATGTTGGAGACCTACGGAGTGGACCCTCATCCCTGCAAGGTCGTTTTAATACAAATTTCTTGTTTTTTCTTTTTTCAATATTTTGTCCCTGAAATACATATTTTGTTTATAACCATATTAGGATGTCTCTGGAAACCCAGCTTTTTTGGCTTTCACTCCATTTGGATTCACTGTGCTACAAGGAAACAGAAGGATTCACTTTCTCACATGGTGAGTGCAAAACTACACATGTTTACTGTCATTTGAGATATAATAACATCTTACAGTTTCTTTGGAAAATAAAATAAATAAATGTCTGCTGGGCCATAGTAACTACACCAGCTGAGTCAGGGAGCCATATTGCTGCTAACAACAAAGTAAAAACTTTGTTGTTTTATTTAATTATGTGTGTATTGTTACATGTTTGACTGTTTCACGTATGTGGCTCTATATTTCAAACAGGGAAGAGGTAACCAAACTAAAGTTTGAAGCAAAGACATTTCATATATATGCAAATCAGAATGAGGTGAGTGGGATTTAGGAAATCTATAATCTAATTTAAAGTAACCTACAGATATAAACAAATATGCACATTGTGTGGTGTTATAGCGACACTACATTCACAAACTAAAACCAAATGCATTTCTACAGGACAGAAAGATAATACTGACATACTTTGCACCTACACCTGAGGCCTGTAAGCATCTGTGGAAGTGTGGCGTAGAGAATCAGGCTTTCTTCAAGTGAGTCTTTACTCAAACTGTGAAATCTCCAGATTCATGTTTGTTAAACTCAGCTCATTAGTTCTTATATCTATCCAGGTTGGAGAAGTCCAGTCAAGTGCGCACTGTGTCAAGTAGTAATGTCTTCTTTAAGGGTAGTCGTTTTAGATACAGGTACATTCCATTCTGTAATGACTAAAGAATCATTTTATAAAATATATTTCAAGATAAAGCTTGTTGTTCTTGCAGTGGAAAGGTTGCAAAAGAGGTCATGGAACAAAGTGCCAAGATAAAGAGGGATCCTCCTGAGATTCACAGGTAAGTAATACTGGCAAAAAGAGTGCAGTCTCTCCCATTTACTGCAGTCTGTTCAGTAATGTTATACTTATACCCATGATGAAGACACCTGGATTCATCAGGACAAATAATTAATTTGCGAAAGAGGAACAAGAAAGATGAAAAACACAGAGGCACCAACACTGTAGTCCCTGTGGATGTGAGAGCAATGTGTCCTGTGCAGTGTGTTCATGTATAATATAAAAATAAATGCATAAAGTGTCTTAATTTGTGCAAAATAGTTGGTAGAACCGAGAGAATCTTTTTGTGGATTGATCAGTTACACAGTATTTTACTTATTACATACAACATTTGTTTTGTCCAGGGCTGGGATGGTCCCAAGCCGAAGCTGCCCATCCATCACCCACGGACCTCGCCTCACCAGTGTGCCGAGAACCAGGCGGAGAGCAGTGCATATCTCTATTATGGAAGGTAAACACTAATGTGAGCGGTCACCATGTTTAGGGATGACCTCTGCCTCCCAGACACCGCCTAATGTGACATACAAGTCTATCACCCATCCATATATAAACCAGCGTCTGGAGCCTCAGGGATTTTGATCACACTAAGTCTTGCTGTCAGTTTTAAAAGGGCACTGACACTGCCCCCCTCCTCCTGCAGACCATTACCCTTTTACAAAACTCTGCAGCTGAGTCTGTCTACAGTCAGAACTGAATCAGTCATGTTCCTCTCAGCAGTAAAGAGAACAGTCACAACAATGAACAAACCCTGAGTTTGTCCCTGTCTGCCACAGTATTTCCACTGCTAATACAATAACAGGCTGAAAATAGCTCCTGCTGTCAGGGCCTGGCCGTGTGTAACAGTTGACACAGGAGGGGGCGAGGTGGGCAGGATTATTGTGACAGCAGACTATGCTCTGAACACAACGCAGTGAGACAACAAGAAGCGGGCACAAGAACTAAATAATAGAAAATGGTTAAGTGCTTGATCCGTATCCAGACCAAGGTGAATGTCCACCTGCGTATGATCAATCACTGTTACCGAGATGTGAGGGTGCGTGTACTGGCTCTGGGGCCGAGGCTGCTGGGTAAAGGAATAGGGGTCTTACCGCTGCTCCCGACTGAAGTTGGTGCAGATTACGGACATAACCTGAGAGTCCCATCCAGAATGACTGTTCACCCACGAGGCCATGGCTACGGAAACACTGCTCCTGCAGGTAAACTTGGCTCTTAGTTAGGTGTATCTTTTGTTTACGAACAATAACTCGTCTTGGTCATGACAAAAGCTTTGATATTTGAATATGTCCCAGATCTAAAATGTCATTTTTCTCTGTAATAACCTAATTTTGGAGAGTGAAGATGTTTGAATCTAGTCATAATCGAAACTGCAAAAAGCCCTGAAAATATACTATGAAAAAATACCTCGTGTTCATGTCTATGCCGTATACTGTAATAGCATGAACATTTGTGTGTGCCGTTGCAGGCCTGGAGTCTCTCCGTGACAGTGCACACTCCACACCCGTGCGCTCTGTGTCCCACGGTGAATCCTTCATGTCGTCTCGGGGTCAGCTGGTGGAAGGTGGTGAAGCCAGTACGTCAGCCGTCATCTCTGATGAGACCTACAGCCCCTCAGACAGTGTGCTGCCCACACCCATTGCTGAGCACGGGGTGGAAATGCCTGCTGCTCGCCACCTCAATGGTGCCCCCTGCAGTATTGATGAGGAGAAAGAGTCTGTTGCTGGGGCCTCCTCAGAGGCCCAGGCCACACAGGCCAGATCAGGGAGAAGACTACAAGCAGCGAGCACCAAAGCCACGACAAACAGTGAGGTAGAGGACCTGCATAAGTTCATCCTGAGCGTGCTGCGCTTGTTCTTGGTCACCATTGGGCTGCTCTTTGCTCTTCTGCTGCTCCTCATCATGCTCACAGAGTCGGACCTGGACATCGCCTTCCTCAGAGACATCCGTAAGACTCCGGAGTTTCAGCAGTTCCACATTGAGTACTTCTGTCCGCTGCGCCGCTGGTTTGCCTGTAAGCTCAGGTGGATGGGTGGCTTCATCATCAGCAACTAGGGACAACTACTGTTTACACTTCTATACTGTAAACAATCAACAACCCTGTGTCAAATCCAGTTTTACAAGAAAGACAGAAAGGCCTGCACCACTGGGCACGAAGGATCTACTTATTTTATTACATCAGAAATAAGAAGATTGAAGCTCACATTTTACTTTTAACATTTTGGTGAATTTAAAGTATTTTATTTTTTCACTGTCATAAGATAATATTTAATTTTATCACAGAAAGCTGTCTAAAATAGTTGCCTTTATTTTTGTAATAATTCATGTTTTTTGTGTTGAGTCATGTGTCTTTTAAAGACATTACGTTTGAAAGAATGCTGTTTGAGTGTCTGTGGGTTACAAACAAATATGAAACTGATAGTTCTAGTAATTACTCATGGTAGACATTTTATTGTTAAGTATTTAGTTTTATGTGTAGTTATAAGCCCAGTATAAAGGTAGCACATAAATCGCCAACCTTTGATCTTTTAACTTTGCTTTGTACAGAAATAGGCAATGCAGGTAGTTTTTGAGAAGTAGCAGTTAAGTGCTAAAGACACATCACTTTGTCTCTCGTTTAAACATTTTGAAATATATGCTACAATATTCTTCATTATTTACATCAAACTGAAACTATTTTGTTTAATTGATAAAGCACATAAAACTTATGTCCAAACAATAGCTGTTATCTTTGCATTTACTTGTATAGGCTTTTGTTAAGCAATGAGCCATTGTCTTAGACTCCTTTACAGTTCAGTGATATCATGTAATAAACTCTTTTACAGTGATACAGTCACAAGCCTTTTCACTCACTTACACGTGAGTATAGCCTAAGGAAAATGTGTTTACATCCTGCTGCAGTCATCGTCATGCCGACCAAAGAAAATGCTGGGCACAACACACAGGTTTTTAGCGTTAGTGCATAATTTATCGTTTCTCACTTTTGTTGTAAAACTGAATTAAAATGGGTTATATAATGTACAAGGGTGGTTGCTCCCATATTCAAGATATTACTTCATACAGTACTGTAGTTTGCATTGTGGCTTTGTCAGCTGCATTGAGAACCATTATTTCAAATGTTAAAATCCAAAGCTACATGGTTTAATGTACAGTGCCTACCATATGTATTGAACTATCATGTGTCATTTTGAAAGCTATAACAAACAAACTCTGTGGTTGTACCTCATGTGAAAGCCTATTGATAGGAATTAATAAAACTTTCATGTGGTGCTGCATGGTTTCAATGAAATGCAAGTACTAAAATGAGGCAGCAATGTAGATTTACCTGTGTTTTGTATATTACATTTTCAGATTAAAATGAAATAAAAATAAATTTTGAGAAATAAGAACATTTAGCTTTAGCAACCTAAAATTATTGCTCAATAGTTAAAGCTTTAGTCAAAGATTTTAGTTTTATCTAAAACCTTCACCTAAGACAATATACTTTTCCAGATTTAAAAATAACATTTCATAGTTGACAAATCAACAGATGTATAGTATGACAGGATGAGTTAAAAAAAAAAATACAGCAATGTTTTACTTTTACTACTAGTTTTCCTGTCCTGTTGTTTTTATTTGCAATGAAACAAAGAAACATTGCGAGTCGTGTGCTCACTAAGTTCACATTACAGAACTCTTAACTCTCTTTTTACGATGAAATGAAAGTTGAGAGCTTTTCACAGAGATTTAACCTAAACCCATGGTAACTTACTTTTTGTTTAGTTTGCTCTGGAAAAGGACAATGCACCAAAACCACTTGAAGAACCATCATTTAGTTTTTAAAACTTTTGAGAGTTTGTGCCATGCTTGTCTCCATGTCATTTTTTGCATTTATTCAATTACCCAAGTTCTATTAATCTAAAATGCCTTGAAAAACATACATTCTTACTGGGGGCCTCAGATCCTTGTAACTTGGCTTGGTGGCACCGCTTATCTCTACAGACTGAAGTTTAATGCTGTACAGTCCTGTGGAACATCACAAACCAATGAGACAAGAAGTTTCTACAGTCTGCAATAGAAGTTACATAGAATTAATATGCAAAACATTTTTTTAATATATTGATTTATATATAAAATACCTCAATATCATGAAAATAGGTAAATTACTATGCATATTATAAGTACCACCATATAGTTGTGGTTTTATATATCAGAGTGGATACCCAGTTGTATAATCACAAAATGCAAAGACATTAAAATCTATGACACAAATTTCTGGAATTATAAATAAATTATAATTTAGCAATCTGCAGAAACTATATTTTAACAGATATGAAGACTTTGATGCTGAATATCTAAAAACTCGTACCTTTAAAATAGTGGTAAGACAACATTATTTATGATAAAATAATCCATCCATCTTCCGCTTTATCTGGTTGGGTCGTGGGGGCAGCTGTTTGCCGCCCAGTTTTCTGCGCACCTGACCCCATGAACCCCTCTGAGAGTGGTGCCGACAGGAGGATAAAATAACTATATAATCAAATATGTTTAATAAACAATTTACAGCAATTTGAATAAAATAATTTAATTCAGTTGCAACAAATAAAAAAGGTAAATATGACAGAATCAGAATTGTATTTGCCAAAGAAAAAAAACTAAGTCTACTATCTTTGTAAACAAACAGTAGGACAAGGAGTGTTAATACTCAAAGTCTCCGTCTGTCCAGTGAACACATGCAGCCGGCCTGAGGAATTGCCCCCCATGAGGACACTTCTGGTGGGATGGAAGGCCACTACTGACTGTACGGTGCTCAGATTCTCCTCGTCTGAGAAGGTGTGCAGGAGCTGGCCGCTCTCATGATACACTTGCACACATCGCCGCCTGGACAGACATCCCACCACAAAGCAGTCCTCCTGTTTAGGGTCCCACACAGCGGACAGCTTTGAAAGCCACCGGCCTGTTTGCATGTCATGTCTAGGAAAAAAAAACATGTTAGATTTCGACATTTATTTGGCTTCAAAGACAGTTTCATGTGAATGTTGTACCTTATGGTTTTGAGTAAAGGTGCCTTAGTAATGGCAGATGTGTCGTATATCCTGTAAAAATGACAACCATTAACATATGTTGTATGAAGGTCATCAGAGCCCCTTACGTACATACATATACAAGTTTAAAGTCTTACCTTATACAGTCATCCATACAAGTGGTGAGAATGCGTTTACCAGAATCAGGAGAGAAATAAGCACTGGATATGCTTTTGGAGTGGCCCAATAACTGGCAAACTGGTGTAGTTTTAGACTTCTTCAGAAACCGACTATCATATATACTTACAAACCTACAGACAAAAAAACATAGTCGTTATGGGAATTTATTAATAAAAAGTAGACTGAAAAATAAATACATACTGGCTCTCTGCTACAGCAAAGTACTGCTTCTGTAATGGATGCACACTGACAGAGCGCACTGTCTTAGTGTCCAGTGTGTGGAGCGACTCATGAGAGTTTCTGCAGGAAAACCAAACCGTGGTTAAGAAGTTGAATAACGGCCCCGCACTAACTGACTCTGGTAAATGGCAATACCCCGGAGTTCGCCTATCAACAACCGCAATGTCTCCATACCAGGTCCCAACCACAAGGCTCATGCCGTCACGTGACAGGAAGTCAAATGTCTTGAGTCCATCATCAATATCATATACCTAAATGAGAAAATACACAAAAATATACTATCTGGATTTAGACCATCTTCCCTGAACACATTTGATACTTACGTCATCAAATACAGCCTTCTCCACGTCCATGTGCCTCATTGACCCGTCGTAGCTGGTACTTAAAAAGTCTGTGGGATTTCCCGGGGAGAATGCCATGTAAGTGACTGCACGAGTGTGTGGCTCAAACAGGAGAACACCATCGTCACCCCATGTACTAGACTGCACAAGAAAAGTAAAAGCAAAAAATGTACAAAACTGCATTGAATTTAATGGTTTAGTTATGGTTTATGGCTATGATATAAAGTGCGTGTGAAAGATTATTTTATAATTCTTGAATTTTGACTCAGTTTGGCGGGATTGGAACTACTGTAAATATAAATTATAGTTTTACACAAATCAAAAAGCAATTCACGAAGAAAATTTGAGAAATATTACAGGAAATAGAGAGTTCAAACTAACTGATGACATTGCACTACGGAGAATTCTTTCCAAAAGTTCACCATATTTCACACACACATATTTGTATTTGCCAGATCATGTCAAATAATTTCTGCGCACATTAGAGGAGTTTTTCTAGGTAACATTTTTATATCTGGGTAGGAAATAAAAATTTGAAACCTAAGAAACGGCCAGAATGGGAAAATGAAAGTGAATGTTTTTGGAAAAATCTTAAATATAATGATCTTAACTGTGTTTTAGTAAAATGTCTAGTTTAACCCGTCATACTTTAAATAGAAATGTAGTCCTTACCAAACTCCAAAGTCCAATTCTCCCCAATTTGTCCCCTGCTGCCATTAACACACTGCTACAATATGGGTGAAAGGCAGCTGAGAAGATGCGATCCTTAACCACTTTTGCCACACTGTCCTTGGTCATCTTCATATCTGAAAGTGACGAGCGGTACCTAAAGTGCAAAAGAACATACCATAACATCTGTAACATCTCCTCATTTTTAGTAAATAATGTTCTTACTGTTTAAGGTTCATTATTTCATTCTTTTCTTTTGGTGATCTCTGCGAATTAAAATGAAACTTGTCAAATTTTTGTTAGATTTTAAAATTTCCATCAACAGTGTCAGAAAATATTGACCTCCTCAGTCCAAATCTCCACGAGTTCCTTAGGGAGTTTGCTTTCACTCATGTTGACTGGGAGCATAGGAAGAGGGCCAGATGCATTTTTGCGGGTCTGGAAAAAAAAAAGTTTATTTGCACAAATACATAAAATATACATATGCAAATACACAAAAGGACAATACAAACCAAAGAGTCATCCAAATGTTCATTTATAGTTACTGGCATTTCAAGTTGGACAGCCTCAATATTCTGGAGGCGTTTGGACCTACGAGGTGGTAGCACTTCCTGTGTAACAGTCTGTGACCTGTAAGAAGATGTCAGAACAATTTGATGTGATTTGAATACGATTTTTTTTCCTAACGTACTTCTTTAGACCCTTTTGTGTGGGTTTGGGTCGTTTTAATTCCTCTGAAACCTAACAAAAGGATAAAGAGTTTCAGTTTGGTGTAATTATCTCTAGTATTACAAAAGTTACAGTACAATAGTAATATGCACCTCAAAAATGTTCAGAGAAGACAGAAACTCTTGGTTCTTCTTGATGTTTTCGAGACGCTCTAGTTCATAAGCTGATAACCCCCCATTCGTTTGTTCTTCAGATGTGATGTGCTTTTGCGTTTTTTCACTATGTAATTCGAATCTCTGTGGATAAACCGGATCCAGTGAGGTGTTTGGTACAAAAACAGTACAAACAGGAGCAGGAGCATTAATGAGCGTAAAACTCACTCTTTTCTTTCGGGAAGTCTCGACTGGCTTCTCTTCTTCTGGGGAGTATTCAAGACGTTTGGGAGCCAGGGTTTGTCGAGATGACCGTCTCACCTGTTTCTCTGGGGTCAGTTCCTAGAAAAAGTAAATCATAATAGGCTAGAGTGACCATATGTCCCCATTTACCCGGGACTCTGTTTGGAACAGGGCTCTACAGTGCGCCCATTTCACTCGCATTTGCGAGTAAATATTTCGTCATGCGAACGAGGAAAATAAAACAGTCGCACCAGTGCGAGTGCTTCTGCAGCCACAGTAAGGAGAGCTGCGCACAGACGTAACGTGACAAGTTAAACATTCTAAATGTATCAAACATTAGGGGCGCACTCACACTAGGACTTTAGAATCGTGCCCAAGCCTGGATCACCCCTAAAGCGCCGCACTCTTGCCCAGCGCGAGCGCTGACCGCAGCGTACGAGCTCCGCGTGTGCGCCGATATCACTCATACGAACAAACTCCGCTTCAAAACACACCCACGCCCCCTTAAACGAGGAGCAGGACCCACACCTGTCGCACCACTCAGTAAACACCCCCACGCCGCTTGGCTTCCTTCTCCGCCAAAGCGAGAGCTTTGTCTTGGTCTTGTCACGGACTCGAGCGCATTTGGACTCGGTCTTATCACGGACTCAAGGTCTGAATACTGAGTGTGATCATATTTCATTACGGCCGCTGCAATAAACTTGTACCGGTGTGCGTGACCACGCGGGACGTCTCTCTGCGGCCTGTGCACTGGAGCCCGCAGACACTGTGCGGCCCGTCAGCACAGACTCCGCAGCGCGCGGCTTGTCCACAGCGCGCACCCTTGTGTACCAACGTGTGTCACAGGGCAGGTTAAGCATCCCACCTATCCTTCCGCCTCACGTCAAATACGCCAATACTAATTTTCTGTCAGTGTCCGCACAGAGCAGACCCACAGCACAGAGCAGGCGATATGTGGGCTGAAGTTTGCCTAAGAAAATGCCAAATAAATCTGTCACAATGTGCGTTTAGTTTGGTAAATGTGCAGAAGCTAAAAACCACTGTAAAACCAGTAAGAGAATGTAACTTCACCTAGGAATTTGAAAATACAGGTTTAAAAATCTTACCTGTTTTTCACTTTGAAGCAGTTTTGTGTAAAGTGCCAGTGGAAGTTCTCTTAAAGAAGAGGTTCTTAAACTGTGGGTGAAGGTCCAAAAAGGGCCACAGAGTGTTTTAGTGCAGTAGTTTGTTTGGCTTATTTTAAATCTAAATATTAATCAGATAAAATGAAGATATATTTATAAAAACACTGCGATCATGCAGGAAAAGTAGTCATAATTCTTTTGTTTTTTGTATTAAACTCATTCAAATAAGTTGGTGTGCGCAAGTTCTGCACTGTAATAATCGTTCGAAATGAAAACCTACTTGTGCCCCCATTTTTTTTTCTGTGCTCCTAAAATTTTTAACTTAGGGGCACGTGTGCTCCTGAAAAAAAAAGTTAGCGTAGAGCCCTGGTTTGGAACCCCATCAGATTTATACAAAACCAGTGATTTGGCCCGGTTTTATCCAAGAAATGCCCCAGGTGTCCCTATTTTTGACCAATTTGATCTAAACCAGGACTAACCTGAGACTAAACCAGGACTACATCAGGTCTAAACCAGGACTAACCTGAGACTAAACCAGGACTACATCAGGTCTAAACCAGGACTAACCTGAGACTAAACCAGGACTACATCAGGTCTAAACCAGGACTAAAACAGGACAATCCCAATTTTTGACTAGTCTGATCCCTGCCAACAGTAAAGAGGAGCATAAATTGTCATTTGTTTAGCCAAAATACAGAAATCTCCATGTTTGCGAATGACCATAACGCAGACAGAAGTCCCTCAGAGGATTATAACTCGAGAATGCACAATGCTAAGTGCACTTTTCAGTTTTATTTATACCAACCATCCCAACCCGGGTGTGTCCCAGTTTATAATGTTGAAAATCGGTATAATAGGGGATAGTAAATAAATGAGAAAATAACTTTTACAAGCTAAATTGGTTGTGTAGCAGAAAGCATCATGATTAGCCGGTACACTTTGATGATTATTGTTGATTTGAGAAAGTTTATCTCACCTTAACAACCTCTCGTTTGCTGCGTTTAGTGTTTGGTGTCATTTTGATGTCCGGCTTCGTGAGCGAATGTGCATAAATAAAGAGGAAAAGCTTATGTGTTGCACAAATAAACACCGCGGACATGAGCGCTCAACACTCTTGGGTAACTCACAACTCCCGCCAAGACTGCGGGGATTGTGCAATAAGAAGTGTGCAAGTGATTGGCTGGTTTTCTTTGCAATCAACAGGGGGCGTTTCTTTGAGCGTCGAAGTGCCGCCCTCTAGTGGTAGAGTCACAAAAATGGTCACGTATCGAGGAAGGAAAAAAATGAATATGAAAGGAAGACTATCACATCATTGGTGGTAAATACAGGCAAACACACCAATCATTTACTCACATACCGCATTTATTGCATGCAAGGTGGGTGAAGTGCTTTGCCCAAGGACACAACGACAGAACGCGCTGGTCTGAGCGGGAGACCTTCGTGTTGGTGGACGAACGCTCTATTGTCACTATTTTGTTTCTAGATGAGTTCCTCTTATTTTACTTTTGTAAATGGGCTCTATTAAGGCTAAACAAATGTGAATGATCTTCCTCCTTTTAATGAAACACATGCCATCATATAGGCCTATTTCTTTTTATTCACCACCACGGTGGCAAAATGAATGCACATAATAATTGATGTGATAACAAATTGTGTGTAGGCCTATAGTTAGTTGCTGTGTTTCTGAGTCAAGCACAAGCCAACATAAGTAAGCACTTCTCCCCCTGAGAAAGAATAGATTTATTAACAAGAGGTAATCAGGAAAGAATACACTTTTGTACAAAACTGGAAATACTACTCAAGCTGTTGAGATAGAGTTAAAGATACTTGTCATTGCACTGGGTATTGCTCACTGCAAACATCAGATGTGCCTGTGGAGGGTAGGATTTGTGTGCAAGGAGAGGGTTAAATACAGTACACATACTGCTCTATATAGATCTGATTTCAACACGTCAAAGTGGCACATGCCTGCCACTCAAGCTTTAGTTTTTCTATACAAAGCCAGTAAAAAATACATATAAATATTCAAAGAATAAGCACATTATTACTACTATAGCTCCTGCTGAAACATCTGAATAGACAGGATACAGAATGTGTTACACTTATAAGTTGATTTAAAGTATAGTACATAGAAAGAGTTGAACAATCATAAGGATAACACATTTCTAGAGATATGTATGTTTTCAACACATTGCACATTAGGAAAAGCTTCAGACTGCCTGTACAATTTGTACAAAGCACGCACTTTTGTTTCATTGGCAATTTGTAGAACAAAATAGTTTTTAAACTGTGGTATATATAATCAGTTTTGTAATAAGGCAAAATCATAATGCACTGGCCAAAGTGGGTTAACAAAAGAACAAAAATTGCCCCCATTCTAAGAATTCAACTTTCTAAAGTGGCTCAATGTTGGGAGTATTTGCTACATACATTATCTGGTGCTTATACAGTATATATACATGTGATCCACTGGAAAAGTAAAACATGAAAACACCTTTGTTCAAACAGAAATATAGACCCAGTATTAGTTTAGCTATAAAGTCTTTTGTTCCGTGCTAATATAAAACATACACATTTGATCTGGTTAAAGAATAAAGCTTCCATTTGAAAAGCTTGTTTTGAACAAATAATCACATTGTCAAATTTATGGAAAAACAATGCCGCTCCTGCTTTAAGGGTAAGCATCTGAACATAAGAAGTAGTTTTATTCTTGAGCTGTGTGTTTTTGTATACTGCACTTTCCCCCTAGGACTAAATATACAGTAGCATCCACTGTAAGTGTTCTTTAACTTTTTGCTCTTGTTTCAAATTAAATAGGCATTTAAGACAAATAGTCTCTCCATAAATAAATAAAACCTCTGTGGGACTACTCAGGTTTCTAACAATTATACATAACAGGCCCATTAGGGAGCACAGACTAGGAGAGCACAGTCTATTGTGATCAATACAAATAATAATATAATATGTACAACATGATGTCATCTCAGTTATTAGGTTATTAGAAACACACTAGCCTAACACACCATGTCTGCAACACAAATGAGTTTAGTGTTTCACTTTCCATCTATATTGAGATCAGTAACTGAATGTACAGGCTTCAAAAAGACTTTGACTTAACTAGTCTTTAGCAGTATTGAGAAACAATAGGCCATTGCAGACATGTTGTATTATGTGCATTAGTCCATTTGGTGAAGCTAATAAGCTGCAAACTCATTTTCAGTTTAAGGTAGACACAGCATTCATCTTCATGATGCAGTTTTGGGCTCTATTTTCAGAGATGCTTCATACAGGCTTTCCTCATCCAGCGCTGTACTGCTGTCCAGCAGGTACTTAGCAACCTACAACCATATAACACTATCAGCTTACATCTACTATATATGACACTCCAATTTAAAATCAGTAATATGCCCAACAAAAAAACTTGCAACAACTACAAAATGAAAATATTAAAGAAAATCGAACCTTTGGCTGATGATCAATTTTATAAGCAGTTTGCTGAAACTGACGTATTTCTCTGATGATGTGTGAAATCTACAAAATAAATGTTATATGAGTAAGTTCATTTCATTCAAACTTCAAAAAAGAAATTATGTTTGTACCATTCTCATCTTGGAGAAGTTGACCAGGTTGTCCTCAGTGTAGTTCGGTGTTCCCTCCTCAATAAAAGCCAGGTCTGTCAGATACATTCCCAGATAAGGAACACAGGGAGGATCACAGCTGAGAAAAAGGCAGAGGTCAATAATGTCTTACTACAGTTTTAAGTGTGTTTACATTCATTCAGGCTCATTGGAAACATACTTTTTTAAAGCTTCTCGAAGGTTTTTGAATCGTCCCTCAGATGACACCAGCTTTTGTAACTTGTCAATCACAGTCTTTGTCTAGCACACAGAATTAGCAATAAGTAAAATGTAAATTTTGAAGTTGTACAAAAATCTACATTGCTGTTACATCTAGGACTGAAGAAGTACCTGCTTGGAGACTTTGAGCCAGGTCTTTTTGAGGCGAAAGATAGAGCTGCGATTGAGGGAAGATGTGATCTCTAAAACAGCATTGTAGTTGTGGAGACAGCGGCAGATATCGGCCACTGCCACCCACTTCTCGATCACCGCCACCCTCATGTTCACATCATCCCAGTGCAGGATCTCTGTGGCGATCCTATTACTGATCTAAAGAAAGAAAAAACACAGGGTTATTTAAAGAATGTGAACACCCAACAATGTATATGTATAATAAAGTATAATATATGTCAATATCCAATGAAAAAGATTACTTTACATCATTAAAATGTTTTGTTGTCTTCATGATGTACGGTGTTCTTTCATTTTTGTCAGCCTTCATCCAGCCTTGACCAAAGAACTCCCTGTAGAAACAGTAAGAATTCCCATAATTTTTATTTATGTTTTCACATTTCTTGGTGTTGGATTTTTTGTATGAAAAGCGCTGTATAAATAAAGTTTGACTGATTGATTCCAGTTCATTCCCTATTTTTAAGTTTGAAACAAAGACTGAAACACTAACGCTAATACTCACTGATATGGGATTGCTTTAAAAACCAGGTGGTCCAGAAGAGTGAGTTGTTCTGCTATCTCCAAAGCTGAGTGGTTTTCAAATGGCTCTGTCTTACTGTCTTCCATGGCCTGAGAAAGAGAAACAAAATATAAAAACTAAGTAGTACTCTACAGAACAGCTGCAGTATTCAAGCAGTCACAGCTTCCCTCACCGTCTGTATTATCTCCTCCAGGCTGACCTGGCTATCTCCTGGGTCCTCCTGGGTCAGAGTCCTGGGTGCAAAAATAAATGGGTTTTGATGCAAATCTGTTATTAAAAATCTATTCTTTGGCATAGATTTGACATTGAATGGTCTCCAAAAATCAATCTTCGTAGACAGCTTTACATATTGAAATATTTAATTCAGTCCTGTAATATAATACCATATCTAACGTAGAGAGTTGCCTACCAACCTTATGATGTTAGCAGCAGCCTTTCTCTCCTGCGTCAGGAGCTCTGGATCGTGCATCACCTCCTCCAGGAAGCCAATTACACGCATCTTCAGCTCTGTGTTCAACTCAAAGTCCTAGAGATGAACAATGACAAAGGTTAAACACCACAGACATAATTACAAAATAATAAGAACAATATCAATTAACTAGAAGAAGTTAAATTGAAAGATCATATACTTGTGAATGCTTGGAGACCCAATGACGCAATACATTCAAGACTCGGTTAGTTGCAGCTCTTCTGATGACAAACTCTTTGTCTCCATTCCTCTGGTCAGTGGGAAAACCTGAACATGTGATTAGAATCAGGCACTCGTATGTAGATTGGGCTGAGATAAGTTTAGTATGTCATGAAGGACTGACCTGTGCTGGCCAAGGACATGCGTCTGTACTTTTCCTTGGTTGGTGTGCCCTCATTGGCACCTGCTGTAGCAATGGCAAAGGCTGAGGCCGCTGAAAGGGCACTGCGGTTGTTGTCCAGCTCACGACACGATGATACTACCATACCGTTGTTGAAAGAAAACAGGGAAAATTCTACAAATAGAAACCCAAATATAAACATTGAGTTATTATATTAATATTTTAAAGGATCAGTTCACCATCAATTATTAAGAATGAGTTCAAATCTGTTTTGTTAGCAAAATTCAATTTCAAACAACAAATATAATGTTATGTAATGTTATATATGCTATTAAATAATATTGTTAGATTTTATTATCTGTGTAGATAATAGACAATTATTTTATCTTTTAAAATAAATAAATGTGTTCATATTTAAGGGAACTGTATCCATGATATATGATATCATGATATATACCATTTAGGGACAATAAAACAGTTTTTTATGTTGGATTATCAAAGTGTTATACATTGTTGACCAGCGGAGGGCAACAGTGTGCTAACAAGGACCCACAGCACATTATGTCCTGAAGCTTGAGGTATATGCTTGTTCCTTCGCTCTCCCTCCTTCTCTGTTCATCTCTGTTCATATGGGGGCGGCATCGAAGTACACGCACATGGTTGCTAAGGTACAAGGTTTCCTTCCACCTACTCCCACAAAGCACTGGCTTCCCTTGTATCCAGCACCGTGGGAAGATACACTAGGGATGTATTGTGCTTGACTACCTACGGGTGGTTTCTCCCTCTCTGCGTTCAATGGGGAGGGCCATGAGGCTGTGGGTGGCTTCCCTCAACACCTTATTTGGCCATGGTTACACTTGTCATAGGCAGAACTAAAATAAGTTTCTTCATGGGTTTGTTGTATTCAACTATATTCATAACTCATGCAGTTCAATATGTCACATTTCCTATGGAAGATGTACAAAGAAAAAATATAAATATATATATTTCATATATTGTAGTTGTTAAACACATACCACCTCTGAGAATTTATTAAGGTGCATGAATGTGACCTCCTCATCTACATTAGAAATTAATTCATCTAGAAATAATCACTGTCAAGAGATTAATGTGTATTGCAAATTATGCATTGTACTTGCTACTGTTGCTCTGTCACTTGTACCCCGCTCAGATTTGAGCTATTTAGTAATTAGTTGGATGAAAACACAAAAACATCTTTAAATCTTAAAATGATTAAACAGCATACATTCATACCAGAGTTTTTGGACTTGACATTCTTGGGGGTTGATGGCGACTTTGGAGGAGACATTTCTGCTTCAGCCTCTTCACACTGACCCGGTTCTTCATCACACTCCTCTCTCACTGATAGATCTGGACAGAGAAGAATAACACACAAAAATACTGTCAGAAGGCAGACAATTTGAACTTTTGTAATGGCAAGTTAAGGCATTGCATTAAATACACTCAGCAAACTATTACTAATGCATATTACTCTATTAAAACAAAGTATAAAAATATGATAATTCTAGATTTAACATTTTATTGGCAGATTATTGGCCAGATGGGCAAATACTCTGCATATATTAAATAAGCAGCTCATAGTGGACTGTGAGATTCATGTTGCTGTACACACGACGCTCATTAAAACAGAAAGTGCCTTCGGACAACAATTCTGACCTTGCTTGTTGAGGACAGACTCTTCAGCTTTGCCTTCAGACTTAGGCTCCCCCTCATCTGGGATTTTGCTGGCCATGGTGCTGGACACATACAGCTTGTTGATGTCGAGGGAAGTCTTGCTGAAAGGGGACATAGTGGAGTGCATTGCATAGCCGTTAGGGGAACAGCTGAGTGCGGCCAGGTCGAGGGCTTTGCCCCCTGTGATGATGGGGATGTTGAGAGAAAGCTTGCGCCGGCGGTTAGGTGATGACGTCTTGGTGATGGAGAGAGGAGGCGGAGAGGAGAACTTGCGGCTGGCACGAGGCGACGTGGGTGGCTCGCCGTACAGGAGTTTGTTGTTCTGGCTACTTGCAAAAAACAGCTCCAAGGAACTGCACAAACAGAGTGTGATATTTTTCTTACTAAAATGAAGCCTTTTGAAATGTTTAATCAAAATCCTCATGATGAGAACTTACATCTGGGGATAATGGGTTAAATAGTGGACTGGGTGTCTGCACTAAAACAGCAGGGAGGGAGCACATTTACCACAGGGCTCTTTGGGAGCCCCTGCCTCTTTTATTTAAGCTACATTGTTTAAGACAGCATCCTCCTTGCACTAAGAGCCACCCCCTCTGAAGACCTATAAATAGCATGTCAAGTGACAGTGTGGGAGGCACGGGTGCTGCCAACAGCAACCAGCCCAGGAGAGGCCCACAGAGACATGGGGAGAGAGGAACAGAATAGAAAGAAAGGGATATCGAGATGGAGCGAGCAAGGGGAGAAGAGGTCCAACACACACATAGGATGGGGGTGAAAGCACAGGGAGGGCGGGGTGTGAGAGAGCATTATAGTGGATTCCACCACAGTGTCTGCTGCTGGTTCTGAGTGGGCGAGTGGGAAGCTTCCAGTTCCATATTGCATTAAACTGGTCTTGTTGTGTCTCCTCACCAACATTCACCATGGACAACATAGACAATTAAAAAAGGTCGAATTGGAATTAAAATGAAGGACAAATATTGTAAAGTGAAATAAGAGAGAAAATTTATCATAAGGAAAAAGACTTAATAAGTGAGGACTAGGAGGAGATAATTAGCCAAAATGGACAAAGCAAGATCTGGGTGCAAAACACTGCCATCAATATTTAATAGCGTAGAGCCGCTGCAGATGATGGGAGAGAGGGAATGAGGGAGAAGACAAGGAGAGGGTGGGGTCCTGCCGCAGAGTGAAAGGTTGCCATGGTGACAGTGCAGCAAAGAAAGGGATGGTCAGACTTGTGGAAAGGCAAATAAAAGCCAGAAAATAGAAAAGGCAAAAAGAGTGAGGGATGGAGTAGGAGCGAG
Organism: Odontamblyopus lacepedii; assembly: GCA_034769755.1. Lineage (NCBI taxonomy): Eukaryota > Metazoa > Chordata > Actinopteri > Gobiiformes > Gobiidae > Odontamblyopus > Odontamblyopus lacepedii. Next base: position 20,161,807 of record CM068349.1, on the reverse strand, counting down.
AAGCAGGTGTGCACCCAATTAACTGTGATGGTGGACAGAAGACAGACAGTGAGACGTGGCTGCTGTGACCCCGCGCTGCCTCTGGTCCCTCCTCACTCGAACCGGCTGGGATGGCATAATGGGCTGCTACACCAAGTCCACAAGAGCAAAGATAAAATCCAGACACTTGGAAGTCACAACTTTTTACTGCACCATCATTGTTGTTGCATCCATAAATACAATTTGTACATGATTTGAACGAAAGTTTATGAAAAGTTTGGACAGTTAAAAGGGTGCACTTGCAGCGGCTTTTTTAAGATCAAGTTATGGTTTGACCTCATTCACTTTTAATACTTTATTAAAGTTTTAGTGCAATATGTAACATGATGATTTAACTAGAAAACTACATTGCTGCATTGCTCTATTTTGGCACACGCTGTCAGATACCAGTCTTATGAACAACTGAACCATGGCAAAAAAAGCTTTATAAGCAAAAGAGAAAATCCAAAGAAAAACTTTTAAAGTTGCACCATGTCACTTTTTAGCCAAAAAAGAAATATATTTTTAAAAATGTTTTTCTTGCACTATAAAAACATGCAAAGGCTCACATACCCAAAACTGACTCTTATTTGTACTGGAGAAGGGCCTCGACCTGCATGCCTCCATGGAAATGTTCCTTTGGCTATAAAATTCCGCAGTATAGCATAAAACGTATCTTTCTCCATGGACAATGCTTTCTGTTTCCATGGAATCATGCAGGGGATGTGCCACTTCCAGAAAGTTACATGGTGTTGTTTTAAATAATTTAAAAAATGCAGCATCATATTGCATACTTGCAGATACAAACGGCAATGATCATAGATTTAAAAGCTCTGGGTCTTACCGTGCTGGTATGGCACTGATGGGCTTTTTGTAGATGGTGATCAGTTTGTCTAGCACCACATCTGCGCTGGTGAACACGCGGTAAGAGTGCAGGAAAGTGTTGAGGAAGTCGATGGAGAGAAAACGCAGGTCTGTGAGCCGCTCCAACAAACGCTCCACACTGGCATAGCGGATCTGCAGCACCTTACACGAGTTCATCATCTTGCTGAAGCGAATGTCCACATCATCACAATACAAGCTCGTGTCTGACCTGAGGAGGAGGCAACAAGGTTAGAACAGACTGGTTTACCTCTGTTAAGTACAACAGCAGATCTAACTGTTGTTAATAATACAATCAGAGCTGAGCTCAAATTGATCCATCATAAAACAATCCATCATAAAACAACCCAGATTTGCTATTAGTTTGTAAGGTACATAAAAGTAAAACAAGTCAAATTATTCAATAGTATTATATTATAAATAAATTAATATAAGTCACTTCAAATTATATATATATATATATATATATATATATATGAATAGTGGACTATAGAATGTTGCAGTGTGACCTGGAACTCATCATTATTGATAGTTTGCATACTATTGATAATTTGTCATCAACATTCCCTGGGATTGTGATGCTATCTGTAAGCATGCGCTGTCTGAGGCTTTGTTAGACTTAAATCTGACCTTTATTTTAACACAATCTGACCAGAAAGAACTTAATTAGAATTACAACAGATGAGATGATTTGTGCTGTTAAACCCTCTCAAATAACTTTACAGTCACAATCTACCTAGCAGCCAACAGTTTTACAGTTAGTGGCTCTCACCTTTTTGTTCACAATCAAACACCTAAACAGGACCATGAATACTCGTATTGATCACAGGCTCCTGAAAACGTGTGGTTTAAATCTATATAGTTTTTTTTCTTGAGTTTATCTGAGCTATTTTCCAATGTTTGCTAATGTGTGCATTGTTCCTCCATGGTACACGTATACACATACATGTAGAACACCCCCAGCATGATGTCTCAAGTATCAGTACCAGTAGATTTGTCATATAGTTGTGGTGCATGGTTGTGTGGCCCTTTACTTACTTAATCATCTGTGGGACAGTGACTTTGCTGTTTTCCTCAAAGGCATTCATCATCAGCCCGTTGCACCGGATGTTGTCTATACACTGTAAGAAAAAACACAGAGGTGAGATTCAAGTTCATATAAAGGACATACTCATTTGGTTGTATGCCTTTAGTCGGTTAGTCAATAAATTGATGATGGTGTCTTCACCAACCAAGGTTATTAGCCAACTAATTATTTTATTGAGATTATAAGGATTTTATACACAATTCAGAGCAAAGTATGAAGTGAGTTATCTGAAGATTAGGGGGTGGCTAGGCCAGGGATTTTGAATCTGTAGCTCAGGAGCTACCAGTAGCTCTCCGCCCCCTCCCAAGTAGCTCGCCAAAGGATTTTTGAATTATACAAATTGTGCAGAATGGCTCAAATTTGATGTACTACCATTGTAAATGCATTATTTTTTATGCACTAAATAGATAAAGGTTTGTGTTTTATAGGTTTCTAACTGTTCCCCATCTAAAGCTTTCCTGTGCTCAATTTATTGTGACTGCTAAAATTAGTAGCTCTTAGGCATTTTCTTTTTGTAAAGGTAGCTCACTGGAAGAAAAATGTTAGAGACCCCTGGGCTAGAGAGTTAAGCCTTTTCACTTATGAAGATACTATTCACTAGTGCTTCTCTGTATACACATTTTTTAATCCTAATGATGTTAAAAACTTTTGCCAGCACCACGCCCTCTCTTATCATGACTACCTGGCTGATATCACTGGTCCACGCTGCCTTTTCTTGTCTGGATGAAGCCACCAGGATGACAGTGTATGGTTGCCCATCTTTTGGCTCAACCATGACTTTGAAGTCTAGATGCTCTGTGTCCTTTGGCTCTGCTTTGGCTGTAAACAAAAAGGGTTTTGTAAATTGTACAACACTTTCTTCTTGAATTATTATTAGTATTTGGTCAATTACTCACACTCGTCATCTGTCCCTTCTGGTTCCTCCAACAATGTGCAGTCTATCAGAGAGACCACTCCATTCTGTAAACAAGTAAAATGCTCTGCTTAGTAGCTTTTGTATTTGTTTGATAACCTTTATAATGAATTTACTGTGTACCTTGGTGATATGAAGTTTTCCTCCTGAGCCTCTAGTGCAAATAATGAGATGTTTTGAGAAGAGAAAACATTGTCTTTCACCCTCTTTTTTCAGAGAAAGTGAACCCAGACGACCTCTCGTGATCTTCCCCTTCTCACTCATTGGCACCTGTATCAAGGATCCTGTAATGGAAACAAGAATCTCATTTGAATTTAGATACAGGGTAATGCACCTGTGATGGGGTTCAATGATATTCTTCACATGTTGGAATAGATGTAGGTAGGTGTTGAACATCTGGGTGGTATGAAAGTGCAAATGGCTTCAAGAAAACACTGAATTTTATTGGTTTTAATTTGTTGTTAACCATGTCATGCAATTTATCTTGACAAAAGACTTCAGGTCAAGCAACTATGCAGTGGTAAATGAGATGGGTCATAAAAATAAAATGGAACAAATATTTTGTTTGTTTTGATGTGTGTTTGCTGTGCCTGTCTTACCTTGTCTAACAAATGTTTGGCTGGTGTCCAGTAGCACCTCACAACCTTCAATAATCATCCGCTCAATAGCCAGGTTCTTCCTGATGTTCTCAGTCTCACTCACCTCATCGTGCATAATTCTGAATTAAGAAAACATGTATGTGGTACACATGACATAATAAACATTTTATATCAAAAATTCTAGTTCATTTACCTGGATAGTTCCTCAAGTTTAGATTTGGCATAGTCCAAACTGTTTCTCTCCACGTGCTCATGTGGTGTGTGGGCCAGTAGTTCATGGAGGGTAAGGATATATCGAGGAATCTTAAACATATAAGATTGATTGCATTTAATACCAAATAACAGTAGAAATGTATAATCAACAAGTATATAGCTTTCTCTAATAGCATGCCTTTAACAACAAGAAACCATTACATTCATTCTGTGTAGGGCATATTATATTTCCCAATTCACCTACATCTGGAATACTCAAATAACCAACAATAATAACACAAGGAGTGCATGCTGACTTCACACAAAAAATGCTGGTAGTCGGCCCTGAGTTAAACCCACAATTCCCTTTGCCCTAAGGCAGACATGTAAACTAACGACTCAGCACACTGTAAAACAACCCCTTGTCTTGACAAACAAACCAGGCATTTATTTAAAAAAAAAAGTTTGGTTAATAATTAAAACATTTTTGTGGCAATTGGAATATTTTATACTAGATATGGAAAACGTTAAATGAGTCCTTGGTTTTACAGTTGCTAAATTGATTTTAAGAACCAAGCACTGCACTTGGTATTTCAACTTTTTACAAGCATAGTGGACAAAATGACACTGTAAAACAATAAACAGTTCATTACTATTTACTTTAATGTGAGAAGACTACCTGAAACATGGGATATGTGAGGAAGGTTTCCAGGGTCCTCTCCTCACAGTCTGGTTTGGTCTCATACTGCTTTAGGAGTTTGTCAAAGTCCCTGTTTTGCTTGCAATGTGCCAGGATTTGCAAGCTGTATTGGTGGTTTCTTACAAATTCCTGGTAAATGTTTAACATTGGCAGCAAAATGTCAAACAGGTCAGCTGGGAGACAAAATACATATATAGACTGTTACATGTCCAAACTGAGTCAAGATCACAAGCATCATAATCCAAACTAAATGATTACCCAGCACCAGCGTGGGCCAGCTGGCTATTCTGGCCTTCAGGCCTTGATAGAAGATTTGGTGTAGGAACATGATGGTCTCACTGAACACATAATGAGATGATAAAAGATTAGAAGTGTTTACATATACACTACCGTTCAAAAGTTTGGGGTCACCCAGACAATTTTGTGTTTTCCATGAAAAGTCACACTTTTATTTACCACCATGAGTTGTAAAATGAACAAACTATAGTCAAGACATTGACATGGTTAGAAATAATGATTTGTATTTGAAATAATAATTTTTTCCTTCAAACTTTGTTTTTGTCAAAGAATCCTCCATTTTGCAGCATTTACAGCCTTGCAGACCTTTGGCATTCTAGCTGTTAATTTGTTGAAGGATCTGGAGAAATTTCACCCCACACTTCTAGAAGCTTCTCCCACAAGTCGGATTGGCTGGATGGGCACTTTTTATGTATCAGACGGTCAAGCTGCTCCCACAACAGCTCAGTGGGGTTTGTCCATAACACTTCTTTCCAATCTTCCTCTGTCCAATGTCTGTGTTCTTTTGCCCATATTAATCTTTTTCTTTTATTGGTCAGTCTCAGATATGGCTTTTCCTTTGCCGCTCTGCCCTGAAGCTGCATCCTGGAGTTGCCTCTTCACTGTAGATGTTGGCGTTTTGTGGGTACTATTTAATGAAGCTGCCAGTTGAGGACCTGTGAGGCGTCTATTTCTTAAACTAGAGACTCTAATGTACGTATCTTCTTGCTCAGTTGTGCAGCGGGGCCTCCCACTTCTATTTCTACTCTGGTTAGAGCCTGTTTGTGCTCTTCTCTGAAGGGAGTAGTACACACCGTTGTAGGAAATCTTCAGTTCCTTGTCAATTTCTTGCATGGCATAGCCTTCATTTCTAAGAACAAGAATAGTCTGTCGAGTTTCACATGAAAGACCCCACAAATGTGATGATCCAGATATTCAACCTGCTCAAAGGAAGGTCAGTTTTATAGCTTCTCTAACCAGCTCAACTGTTTTCATCTGTGCTAACATGACTGCACAAGGGTTTTCTAATCATCCATTAGCCTTCTGATGCAATGAGCAAACACATTGTACCATTAGAACACTGGAGTGGTAGATGCTGGAAATGGGCCTCTATACACCTATGTAAATATTGCACCAAAAACCAGACATTTGCAGCTAGAATCGTCATTTACCACATTAGCAATGTATAGAGTGTATTTCTGATTCGTTTAAAGTTATCTTCATTGAAAAAAACTGTGCATTTCTTTCAAAAATAATGAAATTTCTAAGTGACTCCAAACTTTTGAACGGTAGTATATATAGTAGTTTATATAGTGTATAAAGCTTTTTAGACTACTCACCTATTGAGGAAGATGCTGCTGACGTCATCATGTGTGATTGGAGGTTTCTTAGAGCTAGCGGCCATTCTGAGAGGTCGGAGGAAGTTGTTGACGAGGATGTGAAGTTGTTGGACATATTCTGCCTCTGCCTCCAGCATACTAAACACAACTTGGTTTCTCTTTCTCATGCTTTCAGCATGAGGCGATCGGATGTAGTCCTGGATAATGGTTTTCCACTTCCTCCGACAAATCCATCCACGCAGAAAACTCTGCACCTGTGGTTTTGAATTTGTTTTTGTTTTTAATGCTAAAAACAAAAAAATCATTTTAATGTCAATTCTCTATCAGCTCACCTTTTTGATTTTCTTGATCTCTGTATCGTCATCACTAGGCGGCACCTCTGGGTTGGACTGAATCTTCTCATTATCTTTGAGTAGACCAGCAATCTGTTTGTGAACAGACACACAAATCAAATGTGATTCTAAAATAAAAGTTAACGTTAACATTTGAGCAACAAACAACAATATTTACCTTTGCAAATTTTACAAAATGACACATTTCTTTTGTTTCCATTTGCATCAACATAATAAAATGTGTAGTGGATAACCAACTCAAATTTAAAATTTGCTCAAAATTTTGTGCTTAAGGAATGAGACATGAAAATGAAAGCCTTTTCGGGTGCACTATGCAGTACAGCTACAAATGAAGATGATTCATACATACTGAAGCGTAATCTATTTGAACCCGACCTTTAACACATAAAAGAGAACAGCATTTGATCTAATTTTGATAGAATAAATAGACTGTTAATAACAAGGTTAGACCAGAACTCAGGAAAATGTTTAGTAATCTGGGTCATGACCTTGTCCATCACCACTCATCCTTTGTCTCTGACCGCCCCCCTCCTCCATGTCTGTGTGACTACATTAGCTTTAACCTCCCCTTACCTCTTCACAAGTATCATTATAGTGCACTGCTCTGACGCAAGCACACAGGTGTTACAAACATGAAACATTAAAAGGTAAGTTACCTCTGATTTTAGCCGTTCTATCTCGATTTCTCCATCCTCTATCTGTTGTCGAAGTTGCTTGGCAACTGTTTTCTCTGTCTCCACTATTTGGAGTAGATGGAGATACTTCTGCATGAGGGTCTCATGCTCAGTAGCCAGGTTTCTGTAACTATACAAAAGCACATTGTAACGACATCATTAACACATGCTTGGTGAGCTTTCAATAGATCTCTCACACTCAAGACACCTCTGAGCAGCACCACAAGCCCTATGTCAACCAGCAGGTTACTCTTGTGCAATCTGGGCAATACATGGAGTAGAATCACTAAATAGTGTGAAATCATGTCTCATTTAAATGTGAAATATAGATTATAGTATGTAGACAATAACTGAACTATTCCTATTGTTGTTATATTTATGTAGATCCTCATAGCACCTGCTAATTGCTAATGAAATGTGAATAATTGCTAATAAAATGGTAAAACAATAAATGTACCATATGTTGGATGCATATAGCTTGTTACTATTATACAGTAAAAGCTCCTTCTTTGCGTGAGCCTTAATCAATGTAATCTTCAATAAGTCTAATCAATTGACCTTTCACCATACAAGAGCACACTGTGGACATTGAGTGATTGCATTGCTTGGCTTTCATGACTCTCTTGGAGGGACAATTCCTTCATTATCAAAGTACTACAGATGAAGAGGACAAAAATATTTCATAAATAAATAATAATACAGGTAAAAATATGATGTACAGTATATATTTGTCTTCTTAATATATATAATACATACATAATACATAATACATCCATCCATCTTCTCCCGCTTAATCAAGCTGGGTCACGGGGGCAGTTCATCAGGGTGCGGGCATGTTTTAGGTTGATGGGGGAAACCGGAATACCCGGAGGAAACCCATCCAGACACGGGGGGAACATGCAAACTCCACACAGAAAGGCCCAGGCGACCCGGGGATCGAACCCGCAACCTTCTTGCTGTGAGGCATGAGTGTTGCCACTCAGCCACCGTGCCGCCATTATATAATACATATAATACATAATTAATTACACAGACAGTAGGCCAAATTTGATTTAGTTCTTGTTGTTAGCATTTTTTCAGATTTGTAGATGTGCTTTTAGATAAGAGTTATTAAACTAAAACACATTATTTTCAATGTTCTTGTGACCATACTGGCTTGTCAAAGCCTGATCCCATCAGATTTCAGAAACTAAGCAAGGCCAGGCCTGGTTAGTACTTGGATGGGGGACCACTGTGAAAATCAGGTGCTACAGTGGGGTGCAAAAAAAACAAAAAAAAAAAAAACTGTTGTGTTCATAAGCAAGGCACTTCACTCAAATTGCTTGAAAATGGTTTGTGCGTGAGTGATGGTGGTGGTCGGAGGGGCTGATGGTGCAAATTGGCAGCCGCACTTCTGTCAGTCTGCCCCAGGGCAGCTGTGCTTACGATAGTAGCTTACCAACTCCAGGTATGAAGTGAATGAATAATGCTCTGTAAACCATCTTTGTGACATATGTCTGTGAAAAAAGCTATATAGATAGAAACTTACTTATGTAATGGCTACACTATTGATTTTACTGTGGGTATATCAAAAGTCTAACCATCCATTCACTAAACCATGGCCGACTTGTATTAAATCCATAAGTATTATGTGATGTAGAGATCATATGATCATTTGAGATACCTGGCCTGTGTGATTGCAGCCACCCATTCATCGCAGTCCTTGACATCCTCTGTACGTAGCTCCAAAGCCTTCTGGTTGTCATGGTTAAAACTGATAATGAAGTAGTACTGCAAAAACAAAAGAAAGGCCATCATGTCAAATATATTTCCTGTATTTTGCATCATAAACATTTGGACGTTGGTATATGTGCTGTTGTTAGTAAAAAAGGACTGAGGATCCTTTGGGAAATGACTTTGGGAGCCATTACAAAACCTCTGTGCATTCTGTCTGTAACCTGGCAACTCACCTCTGAATTGATGAGACTTTCCGCTGATGCTTTGTTTGGTTCAGTTTGGTAGTGCTGTCCTTGTGATTCATTATGCTCTGTTGGGTCTTTTTCCCTTTTTACCTGCTAACATGGACCCAACACTCTTTGATGTTACAGGGTGGTGTTCGACTATATGATAAAAACTGTTTGAATGTTTGTGGTTAAAGTGGTAGTCAATATGATAATAGTATTCACAGTTTGTCCATTGTTGATGTAGCCTAGATGGCATTATATAACGTTGATGTATTGTAAATAGACCTTCGGAAATCCAATATATTGGATTTGTGTATCCCTCTCAAATGCCACGAGCAAATCATTTCTGATTGGGGAGTAATGTTCCATATTTCCTGATGAGCGGCAGAATGGGCACTTGTCAATAATGTCTTCCCCATCTCCATCTTCCTGTGAGCTGGTGTGTCAAGCCTTTTAGGCAGCTAAATTTAGCTCTATGTCGCTATATTTATGCCTTACAGTTATTATCTCTCTGTGAGTGAGACAGCACATCACAGAAAATTCTTGTATAACACAAAACAAGAACATTTTGTATTTGGTGTTAAGCTACAGTAATTTCTGTTGTCGGAGTTGTTTAGGCTATGGAACAGATAATGACGAAGAATTGTTCATTTCATTAATATTTAAATCATGTTCTAGTGAATACACTCATATTTTACAACAGCAGATCTAGATTTTATGCTGTATCCTGGCTGTGACTTAGAACTGTAAGCTGCAACTAAAAATAGCATTGTTCCTTATGAAACTTCCATGATAGACACACATATTTTTATAGGCAATCTTACAGTTAATATTCCATAACTTCACTTTTTGCACATGATGCATTTGTTAACTAAAGCACACTGCCAAGGCATGCTGCAGCACATTTTGTTGGCCCCTTCAAATGCACTTTTTCAGATGCAAATAGGGGTTGTCATGGTAACTGTGGGCTTAAATGTAGCTTGCCTTTCTAAATAGGGAATAAGAACATTTTAAAAAGTAGAACACTCCAAAAAATACAATAAGAATGCATCAAAGACAGACGGAGGAGAGCGCGAGGGAAGGAAGAGACCTGCTTTTTGCCTTTTTCAGGACTGAGCCTATAAAAAGTGCTTCAGCCCTGCAAGGTGGCAGTCGGCTTGGGATCTTTTCGCTGCATTGTCCCTGACTCTGTCACACACAGATAAGATGGGGTATTCACCTGGCCACTCCTCCTCCTTCTGACACAAATAGGAAGACTGCGCACAACCACAAACAGCTGCTGTGCATTTGGGGAAGAAAAAATCAGAAATTTTGTAGCTGGCTTAAAGATTTGTTACCAAAAATTATTCTTGGTCAGTTGTATTAGTAGATATACAAAGTGACACTCTCATACAGTAAATCTTCTAAAATTGGGAAAAGTGATTCTGAACATGTGCAGAAAGACAAAGTAACCAAGCTTCAAAGAGGGTTAATTCACTGCTGAATTGCATTTAGTGGGGAAGTCTGCATGAGCAGCTGTCAGTGTAGATGTCACACGGTGTATTTCATTCCATGCATTTGGAGCTGGTCTACTTTAGTGCAAATAAAATGGCCCAGTGTTTATCTCCAAGGACAACAGGAACAACAGCATCAGCAGAAACATCAGGAGTGATGACAAATGAACACAGAGTGGTGGAAGTGGATCAGACAATCAAACTTGACATTAAAAGATACCAGATTTTGTCTGAATAGGCCTATTTTATTCTACTAGCCTACTTCATGTATTTAATTGACATTGTAAGCCTACTCTTATGCAACATTTAGGCTAGAGGAATTAAAAGGCTACACATTGAGAAAGCATAACGCTTTACCTTGAGAAACAACCAAAGGATTTGCAAGGTAAGCTTTTCGTGCAAGATGCTATTTCAGCGATCATGAACAAAAGCATCGGGTTTGGACAGTAAAGGGTACAATTGGATTTGTTCCTGTTTCAATCTTGCTTTTATGAGACTGCTTTAAGATGAACCATGCCGATACCGTCCAAACTAGGGAGACGCAGTTGCCAAGGTAGGATGCTATTAATATCAAGACAAGAATTAAATCAATACGTCAAATCGACGGGGAAGGGGCAGCTCTCCTCCGCAAGATGGCAACCGCCAAAGTTTGGCTGCACTTAAACTTTAACAGGCGCACAAACGTCGCTGACAATATTTGTGGCTCTAACCAACCATTTATTTGGCATGGTATCAACCAAGATACTGCATCCACGAGAAACCTTAAATAGGCTCAGCCATAGACTGGCTGAGAGGTTATTTTAGTACAGAAATGAGACAATCAATCGGTTAATGTGACGCCATTACGTAACAGCAAACGTCAAGTGAACTAAAGCAAACGTCTCTGGGAAATTTGGTGTTTATGAATAGTATGCTGTATGCAGGTTTGAAAACGATTAATGTTGTGCAGATGGCACTCCACAGCCCCTACCTAAAAACAATGTTGTTTTGGCGTATAATGTGAAACACCAAGTTTGTGTGAGTGAAGCCAGCAGCGCTCTCGTTTCTGGTGATCCCTGTGGTGATTTGCGCAAAGCGGAGTGTTTTACCTGCTTTTCGAGGCATTCCTTTGCTGACAGAGAAGGTTTGGGAGACGGTGCCCTGTCACACACACATCCTTCCAACAGGTACAGTCCGGAGGGTCGTGAACTCGAGTCATTTTCGAAATAAAAAAGCATGTTCTGCAACAAAGCGAACCACTTTGAATGCCATTTTGTGTTGTCGGAGCTCTTCTTGCTCAAGAAGCCTCTCCTGGTACCGTCCTTCTTCGCTAAAAGCGCCAGGTAGGTGATGTGGCCGTCATTGAGCCTCATCCCCTTCTGCATTCTGTGAGCTTAGCGCGGTGCGAGCATACCTCCTCGTTTACAGTGAGACGGACGGCGTCTTAGGAGAGCTTTCTTCATCGCTCATCATGAGGACTGAAGTGTCCAGACACACGCGCATTGGCGCACACATACAGCTCTGCTCCGCGTTCACTTCGAGCGAGGAAGTCCAGTCACGTGACCCGAGGCAGATTTCAGCACCTTGGACAGTAACTCGGACCAGCATACTGCTTTTTTACATAGAGGAAGACACACGTGTTTGTGGAATAAGATATCAAACCATACGCAATGAAAAGATAAAAATTTGCGAATATTATTATTTAGCTCCTCTTGAAACAAAAATAATTCGGGTTTTTTTTCTTCTTTTTTTCTTTGGGTAATGGATGGAAAATGCCTTCGGCAAAAGTCCGGTGTGTTTACAACTATGTAGTAGCCTTAATAAATAGGATAAATCAATTATTTAAAATATGCCTGTAGATGACAAATGCTTATTTTCAGGCATTTAATGTAATGTAAATTTTACATTTTGCTGGTCATAAACCGCAATATTTTGATAAAACGACTTAATAGAAACCACTCCATTGACTTCCTGTTCAAAACTGCAGAACTCATAGGCCCCGCCTCTTCAGGGCAGCATTTCACCATAGCAAGCAGCAGATTTTTATTTACTTATTATTATCTTTTGTTTAAAAATGGCTAAGTTACACTCTATATTCATGACCCAGAGTTTAATTTTTTTAGAGATAGGGGATAGGTGAAAACAGACTCAAGCCTCAAATGCAAAACAGTGAAGACTAACTCAAACTTGCATGAATCACTCAATAAAGTATGTAATGTTATAACCTGGTTCAAAAAAGCCAATTTTGCACAAACCCCTTTAAACAGTTCACTTTACATTGCATAACAGTGCAAAAGAAGCAGCCTTTGTTTTTACCAGAATTATTCCACACACTTTTGTATGAAAAAATGAATACACAGCCCAGTTCACCTTTTATCAGTATTTTAAGTGCAATCGATTTATTACAGCGTTGCATATAGTTATGACATATTAAAATTTACAATAATAGAAGAAAATGTATTAAGCAGTATTTTATTTTCCACAACCCTTAATTCAAGGTTGCTCATTAAGTACATGTAAACTGAACTCTCTAACTCCCAACTTTAACCCTTTCCATGCAATTACATGTTGTTACACAATAATATAAAGTGAAGCCCACAAATAAATGGCCATAGCAATATATTTTAAAGAATATTTTGCATAGTATCTTGCTATGTTTTTTCTTTAGTGTCCTGTCTCTTTTATGAAGAGGACACAGAGCTAACAAAAGCCCCTCCACACTGTCCACTCCTGATGCATTTCCATATCTGAGAGGGTAAGGATGATACTCATTAGGCCTGGCCCATAAATAATCCTGGATTAGCATATTGGTCTGAGGACACACAATGGTTTATTTCATCACAAGGTAAGATCACAGCACTTTGTGTGAGGGCGGTCATTAATAAAGGCCACACATCCTGACAAGGCAATGTTTGATTACACTATGTATTTGGTCTTTTTACTAAAACACAGACAAACCATAATCACATTTTGAAAGATGAACTATTTTCACATTTTAGTGAGCAATATAGAGTGACATTAGAGATATGCAACAGGATAGATACAGCCATAGAGTACATCAGCCATTAGGGACAGGATGCCCCAGGCTTACGTCCGTTGCTTGGCTCTTTTCATCCCATAATTACCCCCTCAGACAGAAGTGGTAATGAGGTGGTGATTCTCCTCAACTCTGACTGATAGTAAAGATTATTTTTATGGCTTTTTATTATAGATGACATAAAATGGAAAGATGGAGAGAATGGACATTTGACAAAGGCATTTGATGAAGGTTGAAGAGTGGATGCTGAGCACCTCAAACCTTGATCCTGTGGCCTATTAGAGAGCGGCTTTTAGGAAGCGGAGTCAACAGTTGGAGGTGAGTGCAGACTGATTATGTAATGGGATTTCAAAGACCTTTCAAAGGCCTAAAAATAGTTTACACCGCATGTCCACAAATTAAACATCAACATTGTCAGCAGAATATGGACAATATGGTTTGGGAGGGGGCTGGTCAGCTCTTACCAAAGCCTCTTTATTATATATTTCTTCTTCTCATTCTTAGGAATGAGATCCTTGTACATCAGTAATTTTTAAAAAGGTTTCACTCCCAAATGGCGTTGCTTTAGAAACAGGGCACAACATCCAATGTATGGCAAATCAATATGATTATCCAGCATGTTTGGAGGCATGTAGAAAATTGCTGTTCATATAGGAAATGCCACATAGAAACAAGAGCAAAAATAAAAGAATTTAGACAAGTGCACTTTATTGAGTAAAAATATCCATAAATAATTTGTCATTTCTGTTGTGCATTAGAGTGTGGGCTATTCTCAGACTGATTTGGCTGCAGCTCTGCGCTCTGCTGTGTGCCAGGTACTGCATGCAGGGTCACCACCTGGCTGCAGCATCAGAGCCGTGCGCAAGTCTCAACCACACTGTATTATGCTCCAAAGCACGCACTTCAGCCTCTACCCCTACAACCGTTTAAATACAAAACTGTGTCAGGCTAAGGCCAGTATATTGCTCTGTAAACATAGAAAATATAACAGTGATATGGTGCTTTGAGCATCAGTGCCAATTTTGATTTATTTAAGGCTGGAGCATCATATTACTTTGCTCATTTGGCTGAAAAATAATTAAACATGGTTGGATAGAGATCAAATGAGGTGAAGTAGTAATGTATCCAAGATGGAATAGATAATGTATAACAGGCGTAATATCAGACATCTTATTGGTCAAGTCAAGTGCTAGACATAATTCCTTACTTAGGTTAAATAAAACCATTCTACAACACTGTAAGGCCATAGAGACTAGATGAAAAGGCAGAGTCTGTGGAACACAGGACTCACAGTCAGATTGCATGGCATAAGCACTTCGTCTTCATTGTCCCATTTTACTCCAAGTTCAGTTTATGTTCATTGAAATGTTCCTTTTTCATTTCATTCCAACTCAATATTGAGTTTCATAAGATTGGACAAACATTGAGGAACATTGAAGTGGTGTTGTTTTTTTATGCTATTGTATAGAATGAAATGGGGATAGAGGGTAGAAATATTTAGCCAATGGTCATGGCCACACATTACAGTGACACCTTAATGCGCTACACCACTAGGGAGCACAGGCATCATCCTTCTTAAACTCTGCAGTCAGACCCTGTCAGACCATCACCTGCTTTGTACATAACAGGTGTCATTGTACACCCTCCTGTTACCACTGGCTTCCCAAAGTTATATGCTAATGGCATGCTAATACAGTAAAGCCAGCCTAAAGGTGAAGAGAAATTGTGAAAGTTTAATGCTCAGCTAAAAAGTGCACTGTCCTTGAATGGACCACTACATATGTTGCTGAAGGTCACAAGAAGTGAAGACACTGCAGCAAAAGAGAGTTTAGGCAGCATCTGTGGCTACACACTACTACATAGTTGTGAGGGCCTAGCAACACAACATATTCATGCAATTGCATCTCCAGACAATGGCTGCCAGTGCAACAACAGACACATACACACACATTGACCTGGAAAGTGGGCTGGAGGAGGCTGACTCATGAAGGCATGTGTTCATTATTATAATATAGTCAGCACTGAAGCATCTTTAGCTCTTCACAATTTGGGGGGAATATTTGGCTGTTTGTAAAACATAATGTCTTTTAATATATAAAAAACAGCATTTGCCCCAAATGTCTAAGGCAAATACACACAAATAACATTTGAGTGTAAAGTGTGTATCCAGTTGTTCTCTTTATTAAATTGGGTAGAAGAGGCTCAAAATTCAATCATGCTTGTTCTCTTGACTGAAGCCCTCCATATTTAGAGGGTCTATTTGTGGCAATGTCTCTCCTCGATTGCCTTTTCCATGCCCCGAGGTGGGTGCGAGAGAGGAGGAGTAATCAACTCAGAGTATGCCTTGCTTGTTTTAAAACTGCAGCAGAACTGGCACTCGCCGCCTGCAGTCCACAACATGAGCATAATCATAGCGACAACATGGCACAGGCGCAGTGTCACTTTAAAAAATACTCAAGAGGAGATGTTCCGACTAGTAGAATAATAATGTTCAGTATGTCTGTGTGATTGCATTTATACATAGGTATTAAAAACTGCAATTGTGCAAGGGACTGTTTGCCATAATTATAATAAATAAATAATGTAGCTTATTTTCTAGCAAAACTAGGCCGTTCCTAAATTATTTTTGCTGGCCATATTTTCCAATAGGCCTGTTGGAAGAGATTCGCTGTATGTGTATGAGTTTTCAAGTGGGTTTTAACACTTATTATTAGGCCTACTTAAGCGTATCGTAGGCTCATTGAAACGGAGCCTTTACTTACCCTTTAATGCTGCATGATGTTCGCTCGGTGTTATGCAGTGTCAGAGATCATCAAACGTGCCATGAGTTCAGAAGTAAGAAGCGGGTGCGCCCTCTACTGGCTATAGACGCGCAGTGACGTTTCGATGGCGGTAAGTCGATCCCCGTTCACTTGGCTTGGTATTTCATCTGCCCGGTCCTGATGTGTGCTGGCAGTTCGCCGTGATCGCATTTTACCGTCCAGTGAGCAGCAGGGGTGTAACACAGCGCAACAACCGCCGCGGCAGAGGCGCTGGACACTGCGTTCCGCTCACTTCTCATCTGTTCTGGTCCCACTAAGCGTCAAGATGGTCAGCTACACATTACACAAGCTGTCCATCAAAGTGTAAGATGGTATTTGAAGAAATTCTATGGTGTAGTAAATTTAAACAATAATCTGTTGACCTACAGCCTATGAGCATGTCTTTATTTGGGTTAATGTATGTCTAACACACAAACACAAGAAATTACGCATATGGACATCTTATTTCGTTTTTTTTTTTTTTTTCAATTAATATTTTTCCAAACCATCAACCCTAGGCTATTTGTATAATTTGTGAAATAGGCAAGTTTGGCCACTAGGCGGCAATAAACCTAATAAACCTAAATTGTAAAATAGCTTGTAGAAATAGACTAGGCCTATATAAACCTACTACCATTTGCTTTGTCAAACAATTCTAGCAAAAGGGGCAAAGTGTGCAAATTTAGTAAACATACCACAAAAATATGTATTTTTAAAAATGTAGTCTATATTAAAAATATGCACTAATCTCAATTGGTTCCTTATGTAGAATTTGTAAATGTGGTTTAAATAAATGAAAGGCTTACTGGTATTGTAATGATGTACTGATATAACATGCTAACGTTGAAACAGCAGCTGAAGACCACACCACAGACCATTTTAAAGGGCCCACATTATTTTCTGATCTATCATATAATGTTGTTTCCTCATCAAAAACATACCGAGAGTTTTGTTCTTCTCTCAAAGAAAATACACTTTAAGATGTCATGTGTTAATGCAGGAGGTTCTCCACTGTGTTTTTAAACTCCATACACCTTCACTAGAATAATTTGTTGAAAGGTAGCTGTTAACTTGCAAACTACCACTACATGACATCACAAGGTGGAAGAGAGCATTTTGAGTTTTGAAGATGTGGATACATCATACTGTACATATATTACAAACAATATACAAAACACAGCTCTAGGTTTTTTTTTTGAGGAGGTAACATCATTATAGCATGGCTTAAAACTCACAAGAGTCAATTTTGTGTAATTAATATAGGTGCTTTAACTGCTTATAGTTCAAGTGATTGACTAGATTTGTATTTGGCATGTGAAGCCAATATTGCACTGTAAATAGTACTTTCCGTTGCTGGGGACTCATATGGACGAATTATTTTGATCCAGAGTTCAGAGGAATGTGAGCAGCTTAATCCCTGTGTGGAGCAGAAGATGTTTTAGCAGAAGTCCCCTGGTGCACATGAGCAGGCCCGGCATGTAACGTTCCCACCAGCTCCGGAACTGGATCAAGAGGCCCGACGGCTGTTTGCTTTGCACCAGACTTTCACACTCAGGAGAGGAACTCGGCTAAATAATCACAGACAATGGCAGCAAAGATGGCTGCAGCCATTCCTCCTCCAGTGGTATGCTCAGAGATCAGGAAGCATCAAGTGAGTATGCCCAACCACGTGGAAGAGAGCGCCCTGCCAGATACAAGCAATCTCACAAATAAATGTTTTCAATAATATGAAAAGAAGCATTTCAACATAGATTATAATATGAATGTCTTTTGTTCTGGTACATGGTTAACAACAAGAACATCTATTGGTGAACTGCATATGACCCTTTTCGTGTCACTGAAATGTTGATTTATAACATGGAGCATTTTTCATTTACTCTTCACCTTCTCGCTGGTGAGTTGCATGAATGAATGCATTGCTGGCAATTTGGACTTACTAGTTCTCTGGTCTAACCTGATAGAAGTCTGAGTGATATGTGTACAAGTCAAGTCAAACCTGTGAAAGGTTATTATAATTATTGACCAGCATAAACACCACACATGTACACATCTGATTTAGTTTATATATAGATTGCAAATAGTACATTGTGCTGTTAAGTTTTAAATGTGTAGTGACTTGAGGACAGCATGGAATGGCTTGTGTGGAGGAGCTGAGGCAGCCCAGCGTATGCTAAGCCAGGTAGACAGCTGACTCAGCACTTGTTCTGTTGTCTTTGTGTTCACCCAACAGTGTGCTTATGCCTGGCGACAGGATCCTGCCTCGGGGCCTGTAGTCTCCACAGCCCCCTTCCAAACGCGGCCCTGAAATCCAAACCCACGGCTCTGAACACCACCTCGACCTGCGCCCTACACTATTCCCACAAGCTCTCCAAAATCATTAGACAGGAAGTCAAAGTAAGATGTTACAAGTGCTCTTACTGTCAGATCACACAGGTGGCTTAAGTGTTGAGCTGCTGTCACACGTGTGGTGTACAGAATGCATTTGAAAGACTAATGACACACCACCTAAAACAAACTGAACCAATAAAACAAATTTACAAACCATGAAAAAATAAATTTCAAGCAAATCTATTTCTCAAAAATCTGTGTGCACATATATCTTTTAGTTTCTTAATAGTTTCTGGGTGTCTTTGTACGTTGTGTTCAGTAGAATATTTGAGGCATTTTGTCCAAACATCTGAAGTATGCAACTTTCATTGTAGCAACAGGGACAGTCCCTTGGCTTTGCAAACAATAATCCAACATCTTCTTGCATGAGGAGACAGTTCTCAAATAAAATAAATTAACAGGAGCTAAAATTTTCTTTTTTTGATATACAAATGGTTTCATGTCTGAGGTATTAAAATGACATTAGAGATTTGAAACCTTGGATTATTATGTAATGCTAGTTACGACGGGTGACATAAACAAATTTAGTCAATGTGGCTGTGCATATTCAGCGCAACACATGCATGGGCTCGTCAGTAGCTAATTACTGCACAGTTGCTCTGGTTTCAGGTGGCAAATGCTGCAAACCTGCATTCCCACACCTGCCTCAGGCACACACTACACCACTGTGCTCTGAATAATACACACAGACAAAGTGAGAGAAACAGATCATCAGTAAAAGACACCAGGGATGGGACTGAAACTTGGTGGTATAGAAAAATGAGTAGAAAAAGAGAAAGAGAATGACTGCATACCAGACGACTCAGCACTGCACCTGACTCCCCTGAGTTTATGATCTCTGAGGGGCAAAGCAGAAGCAGATGAGCTGATGTTCTTTGCTGGGGGGAAAGCACATGCCAAGGCCTGCACCTGTGCGCCAACTGACTGCACATATTACAGAATAATGACATACAGCCCTGGCTCCTGGGAAAAAAATAAACTGCCATTTTCCATACACACATCTAATACACCAGTCCCTTTATTTCCACTCCAAACTGCCTCTAAGGCACAACCCAAGCACTTTCATACCCAGCCAATAATCTCACATTTGTACATGAATATTTGGACATAAAGCACTTCACATAAAGGGGGTCGCCAAATAACTGAGACAAGATGCTGAAGTCTTGGAACTAAGATTGTGTATTTGTGCAATGAAAAGGTCCCTGTGCAAGGGCCTCAGATGAGGGGAAAACAGTGAGTGGTCTCGCTTTCCAGGAGCAGCTAAATACCAGAGCAGCTGACAGGTATGCACTTATTGGAATGTGCGTCTTAGCCACACCTGTATTAAACACGCCCACCAAGGGCTGGCCCTCTCATCTGATTGGCCGAGCTGCTCCTGATTGACAAGTGGAAGAGCTATTTGGCTGGTGTTCACACAAGCCAGGGGGCAGATATGGTGAGTCTTTATTATCAACCAATAGAGGCAAAGAAGTAGGTCCTAGCCAGGCGGGGCCACAGTGAAATAAAACTCATCAATGGGGTGTGTCTCAAAACTTTGTCAGCAGGACAGTAAAGGACAGCAGAGCGGGACAAGTCAAACCTTACCATGTGGATTCAAGAGTGTTCAGTCCGCAGCGGACAGAAGTGGTGGACAGCCTCGTCAGTATTTGTTTTAGAAGTTTGGATTTCTCCAAAAAGAAGGAACAGCTTCCGGAAGATCTTGTATGGCATCCTGACGGATGCTGACAAACATTTAGGAACTTCCCGGATCCAGTTTAACAGTTTGTCAACAATATCTTCAAAATGTACAATAGTCGCCCACATCTCCTTATCACTTTTCCAGCCCAGCTATAGCATCTGTATCCGCTGGACGGAGAACTGATAAGGGCATGTGCATGACATTACCTACAACTGTGGAACAAACTTGAGCCTAAGGAATGGAGAATTGGAGAATTCATGTCTATCGTCAGCATTTGAATCCATAAAGGTGGAATATTTATTTTATTTAATAAAACAGAGTAGCATGAACATTTGTTTTGTTCCAGGTTTACTACATCTGATTGCTTACATGTTTTCTTTTACTTATTTCCTAACCACTTTGAATTAAGTCTGAACATTATCTAGAAGAAAATGTGTTTTTTTTTCAATCCAGAGTTATATTTTATAGGAGAGATGAAGAAATATGTATGTATGTCCAAAGTTAAAATCTGTTTACTTTAGTAGAAGCTCCACTATGGAGATGAACTTAAGCACCCTAACATGATCTGACATGACTAATCTTTTTGCTGAGGTGGAATACAAAATCAGGTGAGTAATTTTGACATACATCTCAACATCCCAACATTAGCTGCTGAACAAAAATAATGATGATTTGGTTGATGTTTTATTTAATATTAATATTTACATTGCACTGGAAATGAAGTAGTCAATTTCAAAATGGTGTAGAAAAATATTTATTGCTTGTACATTTGGTTCATCTTTTCAAAATGAATTATGTTGATATTTTAAAAGCTTGTATTGCTAAATAATGTTTTAATGTGCTACAAATCCTCATTGTGGAAACAGGCTCTACAATAGCCGCACTGGTTTACCAGCTCTTATCCTGCTCAATAAACCCAAGCACATTTAATTTTGAACTTCACTGTATCGCTGTGTGCAGAGATCCTTTGTTATAATTCAAGTATTTATGTCTCTTTTTTATGTGCAAAGTACAATCTTGCCAATTTGCCATACTGTAATTCATGTAACTATATGTAAAGGTTTAAATAATGATTTAAATGTGCTGAAAGACAATTAAATATGAGGCATAATCAACCACAGCACACTCGATAAAATGTAACTCAGTGATACAATCTTGTTATATAGAGATTAACATGGGTTATACGTTATAATAATGTTATATGCTTAAAACAAAGTTTTTATATCAGTCATATAGGAAAGGGTTTGCAGGGGTTTAGCCAAGACCAACCATTGAAGCACTGAGGTCCCAGAGCCTCTTTGCTGCAGCATCATCTTGAGCTTGAGGTGCAGCTGTCTTGCGGCCACAGTCGCTGTACAAGAACAATAGGTCAGTCTGATTTAATAGCACATTTTAAAAGACATAATAATAGTATTAAGTAATAAGTATTAAGTAACCTGTAGTAGGAGCCACTCTCGTTGGCTAGGCTTTCCTCTACAGCACAGTAGATAGTGGTCTGTGCCCCTTCCCAGGGCGTTTTGATGAGCATTATTAATGGCATGGCTATGATCCTCTTCCACAGAGCCAATGTGGGAAACAGGTGGCGACCCAACTCAGTGCGAATGACCCCAGGATGCAGACTGTACACCGTCACGCCAGATCCTATGGGTAAAATATAAATAAATAAATATAAATTTATGTATAAAAAAAGATTGTGAAATGTGAAATACTTAATGTTAATTTGACAGAATCATTTGAAACATTGTGTTTACCTTGCAATCGTGCAGCAAGTTCTTTGCCAAAAAGTACATTAGCCAATTTACTTTGACGGTAACTGATCTCACGTCTATAGTTATTATCCAGGTTAATATCATCAAAATGTATCTTTCCTGAAAATAACAAGTAACAATCAGTACAATTATTATTGTGATTTTTGCAATACAAATTTTATACAGTATGGTGTAAAAGAACCAAAACCTTTACCTTTCTCATGTGCTAGGCTAGACACTATGACAATGCGACTCGGAGACGATTTCTTCAATAGATCAAGAAGACAATTAGTCAGAAGAAAGTGTCCTAAGTGGTTTACACCAAACTGCATCTCAAAGCCATCGTCTGTTTTCCACTTGGGACACATCATGATACCTTCAAAGGAAAAGTTCAGTGAGACTTCCGTGTCATGATTGACTTTAATAACAGTTTAACAACTACAAAACACCTGCATTGTTGATGAGGATGTCTAAGCGTGGTTCATTCTTCTCTACATCCTTGGCCAGTTCTCTCACTGACTGCAGAGAAGCCAGGTCTAACTTCTTGACCACCACATTGCCGTTTCCACTATGCTGGCGAATCATATCGGCAGCAATGTGGGCTTTGGTGACATCTCTACAAGCCAGGATCACTCTAGCCCCTGTAAAATGGTAAAATAATAGCTTACACATTTTGTAATGTTAGATTTAAAAAAAAAAAAATCAATAAAATAGTAAACAGTAAGTAAGTAAGTAAGTAAGCAAGCAGTAAACATTTGATTGAATATGAGTTTGTTTTTGCTGACCTCGTTTAGCCATGTCCAGGGCTGTCTCTTTCCCAATGCCA
This sequence comes from Odontamblyopus lacepedii, assembly GCA_034769755.1. Lineage (NCBI taxonomy): Eukaryota > Metazoa > Chordata > Actinopteri > Gobiiformes > Gobiidae > Odontamblyopus > Odontamblyopus lacepedii. The sequence continues at coordinate 20,138,880 of CM068349.1, read as the reverse complement.
GTGTTTGCGCCTGTGATTAGGACTGTTTTTCCATCCAGCCTGGCCTTGCTTTGACAGACTCTCCCACCCATCCACCTGCGGAAGGCCACTAGACCTGCTCCTGAAATAAAAGAAAACAATGTTGTCGTTTTCTTAATATTCACAAATAAATGGGAATTATACCAGTAATACATTCATTTAGTAGGCTATTCCCATCACTGTCTAAACGTCACTACATCCACATTCAAGTCAGCTTTTTTGGCCTACTGTCCCTAGTACGCTATTATAAAGGCTTATTGTAGCGGATCCTGACATTATGATTGTTAAATGATTATTAGGTTACATAATTACTATAGGAGCTACAGACCTAACCTAATAATCATTTAACAATCATAATGTCAGGATCCGCTACAATAAGCCTTTATAATAGCGTACTAGGGACAGTAGGCCAACACATAAAGAAATAATTCATTTAGCCTACCTGCAGAAAAGACAACAATGAGACCAATGACATGACTTTCCACAAAGTCCTTCATTGCCTCCGAATAGTTAGGCATCGTCCTCTGTTGCTGTTTCACGGTGCTGATGGTGATGAAAAATGTTCCTACTGGAAGCCTATTAGACTATAACGAGTTTTAAGGCCAGAGCTATAATGAGTGCGATGAGGCTACATAGTATTGATAGCGTGTAGTATTCAAGTGGGCGTTTCTGCCATAGTCCCCGGAAGTGAGCACATGGAGCGTCCAAGCTGGTTTTTCACCATAAAAGTGCTATTTAAAGCAGGCCTAAATAAATGGATTTAGCGTACTTAAAACGCTTAATTTAGTTTGTCCAATGCAAACTGTACCCTAATGGTATATACAGTCTGTGAATGTGACCAACTACAATAGACAGCAGCCCGAACAGCCAGTCCCTCTTATTTTCTGTTTGTAAGTGGCCAGCACGCCGAGCCTACTGTGAAGAGAGAGAGGCAGATAAGGCGGATCTCCCTCGCTCTTTATGCCGTTTTAATTTGATAATAGGTTGGCGCGCAGCAGGCCTGTTTCAGTAGGCCTTTATTATGAGTCTGTCTACACATCCAAAGCTCAAAACACTTGCCTTTCCCCCTTGGTTCAGTAGAGATGGGCAATTCCAGGGCTGAAATTCAAGTAATGCTCGTGAAGATGTGTGGAGTTTAAAAACCCAGTGGAGCACTTCCTGTATTACCACATGGCACTGCAAGGTGGAACAGTGTTTTCTGTTTGAGAGAAGAAACATTATTATTATTAACATGGATCAGAAAATAGCGTAATGTGGTTCTGTAAAGCTCGTCTTAATTGATCAAGATCCATTCATCATGATCCCAGTTGTGCAATGCGCTGATTATGTTATTAGCTATATGTGAGTAGCACATGTAGGCTAGTGTAGAAATAATCTAACTAAGATAATAATTTCATTATGTGAACAAAACTAATTAAGAAGTGGATTTTTTCTCACCTCACTACTTTTACCCTGACATGTTCTGCCTGTCATTCATCTCAATGCCTAGGCTAATTCTTTAGGCCATAGAAATGAGCCTATAGCCTAGGGAAGCTGTACCTATATGCTGTAAACTGTCAACTGTCAAGGCTCTATGAACAACATAGCCTAAATAAATGAGCACTAGGCTCTAAGTGCTACAACAAAGGCAATAAGCCTAGGAGCACACACCTTTCTTATTTCCCTTTTGACCCTTATTAGACTATTAACGTTTAGTGACTTCTGCAACAGGCCCTAGGCCACAAGACACGCTCAGGTAAAACCATATACAGACTATGGGTAAAATATATTCGACTGGGCCCACCAGTAATGTTCATGTTCTTAGGCTATTAGCCTACAACATTACCGTGAAATTAATTAAAAAAAAAAAATCCACCATCCAGTTAGGCTTACTTTAACAAAATATTTGACAGTATCACAAAAACAGGAAAAATTGCACCGGAAGTTGTTTGTGCTCCTGCCACGTCAGAGCCACGAGTCGGTCCCGGTCCAGACTCAGGTGAATGGAAACGGCGGACCGCTGCGTCGCCGCACTCACTGCCGCAGCTCTTCGCGATGTTGTCTTTGCGAATAATCTGTTTGTTTTTGCATGCGCTTATTGTTTTGGGGACTGAGCTCACGTTTGAGCTCCCGGATAAAGAAAAGCAGTGTTTTTATGAGGAATTAGAGAAGGGCGTAAAGTTGGAAATAGACTACCAAGTAAGTGCAACATCTGTGTTAGGACAATGTCACTACACAAAGGCAACATACTGCTAATGTATTCTTGTAATTGTTACCATTCATAATTATTTACACGTGACTCAATGTTTGAACATTAGTGCTTACAAGTCCATATGTTAGAAGTCGAAATATAGCATACATAGACCCCATATGTTAGACTACTACAGTGTTAATGAACTCTTTTTAACCTTATTTCTCTTTCAGGTTATTGCAGGGGGTAACTATGATGTTGACTGTTTTATCACAGACCCGCAAAACGAGTTGCTATACCATGAGGAAAAAAGACAGTATGACAGCTTTTCCAACACCACCGCCATGAAAGGAGTCTACAAAATATGCTTCAGCAATGAGTTCTCTACGTTTTCACACAAAATAATTTATCTAGATTTTCGCCATGGTGATGAGCAGCCCCTGCTCCCTGACACGACTCAAAGTACCACACTCACCCAGGTAAGAACTATTGTGATAAGATTTAATGTTGTATCTCGATTTATCAAAATGTAAAGATAATGCTATCGAAGTAAAAAATGTTTTGTGCTGACCAGATTGTGAAACACGCCCTGCATTAGTAATGTGTAATCATGGAGATATGTAAATATTTTTATGACTCATATTGTGAATAAAAGGCACGGAGAGACGGTGGTCGGAGAGAGAGTACCAGTACCCAGCAGAGTACTGGCGTAGGACGAGCTGTAGCGAGCGCCACGTTTTCTCCCGTGCACGTGAAATCCAAGACTTGTCTCTCGGCTATTTCTTCTGAACCTTGGTGATTTAATCCACAATTGGTTGGAGGTTTATTTTGATAACAACTGTTGATTCTACACTGTTTGTGTATTATTCCCTAACAACTATATACTCTGTATTTTCCTCATCTCACCATGTTGGTCACTATTATTACTTGAACAGGCTACAAATCATAGAACTATAACTCAAAAAGGCAAGAAGCATAAGAAAGTGAATGAATGGAATCTGTAGTAACAAAAATATAATAAAGGGAAGCTTTAAAACTTCTTGTTATCAAAAGATGGTATGAAACAAATTAAACTCAAACACTGTATTAGCAGCATCCATTCAATCTGCCTGACGTGGTTTTTCCCTAGGAATAATTTTTGATCACTTAGCGTCCTTGTTTGCCATATCTTTACCTGGTTCCTTTCAACCCTCCATTATCTGTATTGTTTGTCTTTGTTCTGGTGCATTTTGACCCTTTCCTCCCTGAACCATGACCTGAGGCTCTTTTAACTGTCCTTTTTAGCTGGAATCAAGCTGTGTATCCATTCATGAAGTCCTGAAGGTGGTGGCTGAATCACAGACTTGGACCAGACTCAGGGAGGCTCATGACCGAATGAAGGCAGAGCATCTGCTAGAACGTGTCACTTACTGGTCCATTGGACAAACGGTCCTTTTGTTTGTAATTGGCGTCGGACAAGTTATGATGCTAAAAAGTTTCTTTACTGAGAAGAAAGGCCACATAAATCAGTTTCAAGACTGTCTCAGCGTCTCAATATGAAAACAAATGTTTAGCACTACCGAGTGCTTAAAGATACATTGAAATTTTTGTTTGACTGATTAGTTCAGCTAATTTTCACTTTGTGCCTGTTGGTTAAAAGACCAAAAATATAATAATTAGCATAGCTACTTTACTGAATGTATTCCATATGTGCATTTATTTATTGTTACTGATACAGATGTCCCAGTCTGTTTGAGATAAAGCCAAATGTTTACAGTCATGTGCTCATCTGCAGATATCAGTAATAGTTACTGCGTTTGTTTGAATGTGTACTTTACTTTTTTTTTTTTTTTTACGTGTAATGGGAACTGTGGGCTATAATGGGTTTTATTTCTAAACATTGAAAAACTGTTCTTTCATTTCAATTCATTTTGTAATGTAATATTTTTTACTGATTTCAGTCAGGTCCATGTCATCTCCATTTGTACTATTTTTTGTTGATTTACATTCAGAGATAACTGGCGACATGAAATGTCTGTCAGACTTGTCAACTTGTTTTCAATAAAAGTGTCTTATTCAAGTATACGTCTATTTCCACAGGTGCTCCTCTCTCTCTGGCTTTCTATAGTCAAGCAGTGCTTTTTATAGTTACAGCGTCTTTAACTCCAGAATTTGGCTATGCCTGTATGTTATTTGGTAAAAAGTCGAAGTGCGAAACCAGGCATGTACTGACGGAATGAGGAAAAGTTAAGGTGATCTGGAAACCACGCTCTCCCAACTCTCCAACAGCAGTCTGCGCTTTGCCCCAATTGGCGCAGAGCCTGTCCATCGCCCAATCGTGTTCAATTTTGCACAACCTTGCTGACGTGGAACATGACGGTACCTCCTGTCAAGCTGACGCATTACTTTCATTCATAAGTGAAAAGATCCCGATCAAAGCAAGACCTAAAAAATCTTGAAATGTCCCGTTCTCTTAAAGCTTTGGCCTACGTGACAAGGGCTGTAAATGCAGAGCTGTCTATTCACCCTGCAGTTTTCGGACCTATAGCCGGTTGTCACCACAGATTTCAGCAAAGGAGGAACTGTAAGTACTAACTTGAATATATTATTAGGCCTAATGATACACCACCTCGACCTGCTGGAGTACAAAGCAAACTTGCAGGCACCTATGATTTTAAATCTTATTAGCCTACTCCAAAAATGATACATGTAATCAGATTTTAAGTGTGGAGTAACCGCAGCCATTTACGCGGTCGAAAAAAGTCACATAACTAATTAGATAAATCTACAGAGCCATACATAATTAAGCAATGAAATGTGATCATTATTGCTGTGTGAACATGGACTAGAGAAACCAAAAACACCTGGTGACATGATAGATAGATAGATAGATAGATAGATAGATAGATAGATAGATAGATAGATAGATAGATAGCATCTTTGATATTACAGTAGCCTCTGTTTATAACCATTTTCAGATGCAACTAAACGCATCAAGGTGGATAACCCAGTCGTGGAGATGGATGGAGATGAGATGACTCGAATTATTTGGGCATTTATAAAGCAGAAGGTGAGAATATATTTGCTCAACACATCTGTTGAACACGAAGCACACGACAGATGTTTGTTTATTGACAAACCTGACCTACCTAATGGACTACGGTGGTGTTTTGATTTCTGATTCATTTTTTCTATAATCACAAAAGCATTTACTTCAATTTTTGTAACATTATTTATATCCTTAAGCAGAGATGGGTAGGATATAGTTACATTTACTTTTTAAAGAAACTGTACTTTCCAGAGTACTTTTACTCCTACTTGAGCCATATTTTTTATTGAAATAACAGTATTCTTACGTGGGTGAAAGTTCTGGTTACTCCTCCCACTGTGATCAAGTCTATAACACTTGTTAATGAGTAGGTAATTTTAGTATATCATTAGTTAATGATTAATAAACATTTACAAAGGATTTGTAGGTAAAGCGTATTATAAGGTGTTACCACTTGAGTCGTACGTTTACCAAATAACCTAAATAACCTTTACTCTTATTGGAGTAATTTCTTGGAGCACTGCTTACTTCTACTTGAGTAATATTATTTTGAAGTAACATTACTCTTCTTACTGGTATACAATTTTTGGCTACTCTACCCAGCTGTGGCCTTACAGACTACAGACTATTTACTCCAACCACAAAGAGTTCAGTTGTGGCAATCTAATGTACAAAGTATTCATAAAGTCATGTCTGATCTGTCCATACTTTGTGGTATATTGCATAATAAAACAAGTAAGCAAAAAGTGAGCAAAAATCTATATTATTTACAACCAGCTGATTCTTCCCCATGTGGATGTGGAGCTTATGTACTTTGACTTGGGTCTGCCATCCAGAGACCAGACCAATGACCAGGTCACAGTGGACTCTGCTCTGGCCACTCTCAAATACAATGTGGCCGTCAAATGTGCCACCATCACCCCTGATGAGGATCGAGTTGAGGGTATGTTTTGTTTTTATAGCTTTTTTATTCAAAGAAAGCTTAATTCATTTGTTGTTCATTAGAGTTTAGGTTAAAGAAGATGTGGAAGAGTCCTAATGGTACCATCAGAAATATTTTGGGGGGAACAGTATTTCGTGAACCAATCCTTTGTACAAACATCCCGCGTCTTGTTCCTGGTTGGACACAGCCCATAACCATTGGCCGACATGCATTTGGCGACCAGGTAATGACTAGTCTAATTTTTGTCTAAAGTCTAATGATTTGAACTTTTTTGTTTTTATTTATTTTTACTTTATTTTTATTTGATATTGACATGTTCAGTACAGGGCCACAGACTTTGTGGTTAATAAGCCGGGAAAGTTCAGGATAGTGTTTGCCCCTGCGGATGGAAGCCAAGTCAAAGAGTGGGATGTGTTTGACTTTCCCTCTGGAGGCTGTGGAATGGGAATGTACAATACTGATGATGTAAGAAATACATGTTTAGGTTTTTATTTACATAATAATACAATAATAATATAATATACTGTATATCTACACATTTTGTGAGCTTTGTGAATATTTATGTTTTCTAGTCCATCAGTGGATTTGCTCACAGCTGCTTCCAGTACTCCATCCAAAAAAGATGGCCTCTGTACATGAGCACCAAAAACACCATCCTCAAGGCCTATGATGGACGCTTTAAGGACATATTTGAGGACATCTTTGAAAAGTAAACATAATATATATATATATATATTTTTTTTTTTTTTACTTTATCCAGTACGGGAGTAGCAGGCTTGTTTAGGCTTCATTTCACTTCCTATTTGGAAAAAAAACATTTTTTCATAGATTGAAATGAAATTTTCTATAAGAATGCATTGAGTGCCTTTTGTGTGTCATATCATTGTTGTTCTCAGATACTATAAGGAAAAATATAATGAGCTGAATATTTGGTATGAACACCGTCTGATCGATGACATGGTGGCACAGGTCCTCAAATCTTCTGGGGGCTTTGTTTGGGCCTGCAAAAACTATGACGGAGATGTGCAGTCAGACATCCTGGCGCAAGGTTAGAGCTGCCACAAATATGAGATTAATGCTCACTTTTGATGTCTTGGTTTACAATAAATCATCTCATATTATTTAATATACAGGTTTTGGTTCACTTGGTCTGATGACTTCTGTATTAGTGTGTCCCGATGGTAAAACTATTGAAGCAGAGGCAGCCCATGGCACAGTGACCAGGCATTACCGGGAACATCAGCGGGTAAAGTGAAGGTTTATTTACATTGTCGTATTATCCCGATATACATTTGTTTATAGGTTTAGTGATTTTCATTCACTCTGAAGGGACGACGCACGAGTACAAACCCAATTGCAAGTATATTTGCTTGGACCCGTGGCCTCGAGCACAGAGGAAAGCTGGATGGAAACCATGATTTAATCAAGTATATTTTTAACTTTGTATAAGGATATAACTTAATACTGTATAATACAAGGTCTTCTTTTAAATTCTACATTTTTCAGGTTCTCGCAGACCTTAGAAAAGGTTTGCATTGAAACAGTAGAAAATGGTGTCATGACCAAAGACCTTGCCGGTTGCATTCATGGTCTGGCCAAGTAAGTAATTCAGTTGAATGTCACTTCAATTCCCAAACATATATTTATGATAACATTAGTCTTAACCCTGATATTTTTTCAAACAGCTGCAAAATAAACGAACATTATGTGAACACATCAGACTTCTTGGACACAATCAAGACCAATCTGGACAAAGCTCTAGAAAAATTATAATTGTACTTAGTAAAATTGTTTACCAGAGTAACATGTATTACCTTTTATAAGTACATGTGCTATATGTGTCATTTCTTATCTGTACCGTTCAATGAACTCACATTCCTCTATTTGTCTTTCTGAAACCAGACATCTTTTGTAATAGGAACTGCAGTACTGTAAATATTATTGCCCTATGTAAATCATTCTTAAAATCTCAAATACATACAACTGATTTTGTTGTATCATTTTGTTATTAATCACAAATAATAAATAAATATAATCATAATTCTCATTTGGATTATTTATGTTTAAACACTAAACAGCCAGCTAAAGAAACATACATACATACTGAATTTGTTGCATAAAATTGGGGTGACAGTAAGCCTTTTTTCTACCAGCAGGTGGCGTAACAGGATCTGTGGCACAGTGCAATAGCAAAGGTTCATTTGAAAATACTATCAACTTCCCTCTAATTTTCAAAGATAAACCAGTGTCTTTAACATTACCCTAACATCCAATGGTCAACAATTATATTAGAATGTGCATAAAATGACTGAGGTAGATTACCGCAAATACTTTTTAGACTGTATAAAGAATGTACTAATACAATAATTAAAAGGCAAAGTTAAAAAATAGAATATGCCCATGATATCACAATCCTTGCACAAAACACAACAAAAGCCATCTTGAGAACATTTATTAAATAATCCATGGTCTAATGCCACAAGTTCTCATCTTTAAATTAAACATGAAAGAACTATTCGATCATTCATAAGGTTTAGTGTGCATAACAACACTGACCTGCATGGCAGGACAGGAAGAACAGTCTTTCTAAATCAGAGCAATGAGGACCAAGACTACAATCAAATCACTTTCAACCCCACAATATTTTGATATGCCCTCTTATAGAAGGAAACTAGAACTGAAAGAGGAATGAAAATAGGTCTGGTCCTTTACCAACAAACAACAAAAACTGTTTTATGTACCAAAGGTGGGCTTCACAGAAATAATAGCTATCTTGTAAAAAGTGCTTTGTATTGTATTGTAATGCAGACACAAGTGGTAGATTTCCTACAGTAGATTGTTATTAATGTAAAATTAAACCATGTAAAAATTGGATTAACACTGCATTTTGTAAAATATTTATACAGTCTGCTTTACATGCCAGCAACAGTGATAATCCTGACATGGGACAGTAGCAACGTCTGTAGCCAGTGCCCTGTTTAGAATGAGGCCGCAATGCCCAGTGCAAAAAGCACCAACGCATCAGCAGCTTTTATGTTTAAGTATGGAATGGTTACCTACATTTAGGAAGAGTACTTCAAACCTATTTAATAATCATAGAAAACTTGATAACTATATATAAGTATATATATTTACCGTTTATAGCGATTATATAGTCAGCCTGGAAGTTGAGTTGCACAAGTCTGTGGCACTTTCAGCTGATGCACTGTACTTAAAAAGGTCATACATTAGTGATTTGTGAAAAACAGTAAACCTGTTACTTTTAACGGAACTGTGGGCTCTTTTTTGACGAAACAAACAGAGAACATAGTACATATGTGACAGTCTGCCTGCCATATTTGTCTCTGAAAAAGGAAGTGCCAAAAAAGCGCTCCAAAACATGTCCAGATAATGTGTCATCTGAAGTGTCTCATTTCTTTCCGTTTATAAGGAGTCCAGGGCGCTGCCTCCTCAGTAAAAACCCAGAGCGTGTCTCCACTCAAGGAGAGGTGTAGCTGTTTGTGTCTTTCCCAAAGTTGTAATATTCCTCCATGTCTTCCATGTTTGCAGTTGTGAGCTTTGTGAGGTTTTGGGAGCCACCATTGTCCATATTGTCTGGTGAGGTATAGTTGAAGTTCTGTCCTTCATATTCCCCCTGGGTTTCCATTTCTGGTAGCACTTCTGCAAAAACAAAGGATTCAAGTGAAGTGAGCCTTTTTTCCACCCCTATTCATTTTATGAGCTTAAATTTTAGATGATTCAAATCAAAATAATGAAATTATGCATTGTATTGTATATATTTATTAACACATTTCTCATTAAGGCATTAAATGTTATTACTGACTAAACCAAGCCACCTGCAATAAAAGGACACTATAGACTAAACATACAATCCTAAAACCTCTAAACAGTAAACACATTAAACAAATAAACATGGATTAAGATTTAATGTTAACATACAATTATTTGTTGCTAAAAGGTCAGATTTTGCTGCGTTTCTGTGAATTTGAATGAGGAATCAGTACCATCAGTAACATCTTTGACACACTTTATTTCAGTGATAGATCTTACCTTGTGTTTCCGGTGACACATCCATCCCATGCTTGACCTTCATGTGTCTGCTCAGATTTCCCTTCAGGTTGAACTTACTGGTGCAGTAAGGACACTTGAAAGGCTTACTGCCCGCGTGGAGGTGCATGTGACCCAGGAGATTGTACATTCGATTGAAAGACTTGCCACACACCTGAAAACAAAAGGATGATAACAACATAAATAACAGTTTAAATAACAGTATATATTTTTAGTGGAGTTGCAATACTGACCTTGCATTTGAAAGGCTTGACAGGCAGGTGCACTATCATGTGAGTCTTGAGAGTCTGTTTCTGGATGAAGCTCTTGAAGCAGACATGGCACTGGAATGGCCGCACACTATTGTGAATGAGCATGTGTCTCTTCAGGTTGGCCGACAGAGTGAACTCCCTTGAACACACCTCGCACTTGTGACCCTTCATTCCCTGCAGCGTCCAACAGACAGCAAAGAGATATAGCAAATACTTAGAGCATGAATCTAATACACTTTGAATCTATTAAAGCCATTCTAAAAATAACACTGACAACACTAATAACACTAACACTAATAACACTTCTTGCTGCAGGTTTTATACCAAAGTGACACAAGAAACTGTCAAAAGGACTCATTTTGGTACATCCACAGGAAAAACTATATAAGAATTATTATATTTTTATTAAAAAAATTAAACTGTGTAGGATTTAAAGCACTGAAATCCATCTGTGTCACTATAATAGCACAAGCAACTGTGCAGCTGAAATTCTCCACCAGGGGGCAGAGTACTTAACAGATGTTCATCTACATTTAAAATATAATATTTTGAATTAATGTACTAAAATGATAGTTGTTATTGTAAGCTTAAAAATATGCAGGGCAGTTATAACTTAATATTAATCTCCTAGTTGTGTGCTCCTAGTTGTGTGCTCAGCATTGTTGATGTATTTGTGGGGTTTAACAAAGTATATCCAAAGTGAAGGAATCATGTATGTGTGAAGTTAAAAAATAAATACTGCATATTACTACTCCTCAAACTTGATTAATAAAGGACATTTAACACAAGTACAGTTACAGCTTTTAGCAGTGCAATGGGTGGGTGTACCTTGTGTGTGAGCGAGTGCTGCCGTAGATGGTTGAGCTGCACAAACTCCAGGCCGCACTGGGAGCAGGTGTAAGGCCTGGGGCTCTGATGTTTCAAGGTGTGGTTCTGGAGCTGGCTGCGGTAGGCAAAGGACTTGTTACACTCTGTGCATTGGAAGGTGTGGGGGCCCTGGTGGCTGGTCTGGTGGCGTTTTAGGTGGGCGTAGGTGGGGAACTCCATGCTGCACTGTGAGCACACGTGGCACCGCCCGCGCTCGTGCTTCACCTCATGGGCCCTCAACTCACTAGGATAGGCAAAGCCGCGGCGACAAAAACGGCAGCTGTAGGGCTTGACGTCAGTGTGCTGCAGCATGTGACGCTTCAAGTGGCTGGTCTGAGTGAAGCCTTTCTTACACACGGTGCATTTGTGAGGCCTGGTGCCCTGGTGCGTCAACAGGTGAGTCTGGAGGTGGCTGGGCTGTTTGAAGAGCTTCCCACAGTGAGGACAGGCATGTGGTTTGATGCCACTATGGCCCAGGATGTGCGTGACCAGATTGTACTTAGACGTGTAGGACTTATCACACATACGGCACTTCCAGCGCTTGAGGCCATCACCAACATCCACACAGTAAGACTCGTCGATCTGAATATTGATATCAAGCCGGTCTACTCTACGGCCCCCTTGGCGGCGTGTAGGCTGAGGCTGCTGAGGTGGTGGATGCTGTCCCCCTCCGCTCCCATCAGTCCACATCATGCCCTGGCCACTGTCCTCATACTCTCCGCCCATTCCCATTTCGTTGGAGTCATAACTACCCACTTCGCTGGTTTGGAAGTAGCTGCTGATTGCTTCCTCTGGCTGTGCAGGCTTCATCATGTTGTTCGGTTGGTGCTCCACCCCATCGCCTTCTTGTCTGGCCACTCGCCCATGGGCTCCCATGGGCCTCGGGGCCTGCAATCCTCTATGGGCTGGAGGTTCAGCTCCTCTGTGGCTCACAGGACCTGGAGGAGGGTGTGTGTGAACAGGAGCTTGTTGCTGCTGCTGTTGCTGCTGTGTGGATGCTTCCCGTTCACACTCTACACAGTTTTTATTGCGGACTCTCAGAGTGGCTGGGTCTACTTGGATTAGGCCACCTCTAGGGGCCATGTTGTTGAGCATGTGAACACATGAGGACATCCCAGAGCTCACCACTTCCCCTTTTACATGAGCCCCGTCTCCCCCTGTGTGGCTGTGGCGCTCAGGGGCGACCATTTTAGCCTCCTGGTGCTGAGGAGGGCCCTGCTGCCACCTCCTCTGACTGCAGCTGGGTTGCATCTGTCCGTCCTCTCCCAAGTTGTCTCCGAGGTAATCTCCGTTAGCTCCAATAAGCTGGTCTGCGTACTCGTAATCTACTCCGTCTACTGGGGGGGCAGGAGATTCTTTAGGTTCACCAGTGTAGAAGCCATTGGGTGCAATGGTAGCTCCGAAAACTTCATTCTGTGAGATGAGACCTAGCACGGCAGCCTGGGCCAAGGACAGCACAACCACTGGATCTGTCTGTGTGCCTGTGTCCACCAGCCGGGCCATTACCTTGGGTTCACATCTACCCCGGCGCCAGCTCGCCTCCTCCTGCAACACACATACACAACAAGCACCATCAGGCTTTGCAAAGACACACTTTAGCTAATACACACTACCTGAAATAATCAAAGAAAAGAAATATTACTGTTAAACTGTAATGCAAAAGTCAGAACTTGACACATGACACAGCTTTCAGAAAGTGCATCTGAAGAGACTCCAACCAGTAAAATGGTTAAAAACCTACAACCCTCAATACAAATATGAAACCTGTAAAGTGTGATATATTTCTACAGAAAATATCACAATAAACAATACAACTAAAACTACTTTATGATACAGTTAACGCTTTTAGTTTCCATATTGAAAAAAAAGAAAAAAGAAAGAAACCCTAAAGCCTAAAGTATCTTTAATAAGTCATTTATGCAAATTATTCATCCCTTTACAGCTAAGATATGTGTATTACAAAAAATTAAGAAAGGTTCTCTACTAGTACACACCATAAATATTAAACCTTTAAAATATGGACAGGTGTAGGACAGAGCCATGATGAATGCAAACAATTCAAAAAAACAAACCACAAACATAATTTCCTCTTAATATACATAACAACATTATGTAAAATCTTATTCCCCAAGATGTACTAGTAGCTCATTGAGTGTCTAAGTATGGCAGATGTGTGTAACATGTGCTTGTGGGAATTACTATATAGTCTACCAAGCTGGACAGAGACACGAAAAAGGTGAAATAGAAAAACAAAACAATACAGGACAAGATTTTTTTTTTTTAAACAGTAAACTGGCACAAAATAAGAAGAAAACCAAAGCTTTATTAGTCTTCAAAAAGACTTGGAAAAGAGAAGGAAAGAATAAAAGGCAGGGAGAAGAAGGCGATAGGAAAAAAAGACTCAAATACAAAAGGGAAAAAGGGAAGAAGGGAGGATGAATCGAGCAGACACTTAAAAGATGACAGAGAGACGCACGGTAAACGGCAGACAGAAGAGGCAAAACTGCAGATTTACAAAACATGCAGATTATTCACTGGCACAACACTACAGTTAGTTTGGATATATTCATTTTTTTCAACATTTTCAGCTATAGCAAACTCATTTCCTCAGAAACACTAACAGCTTCATGTTAATTTCAATAGAAGTTGACTCACCAGACTTCTCTTGTAAGGCTTCAGGTGCTTTAAAGATCTCATTGTGAGTGAGGAGAGACTGTCCGTGTGATCTATATATGTAAAGGACGGTAAGAGGCGGGGCGCAAACACGTCCCACCTTCCTCTTCCTCAAACTGTCTCTAGTACAAGCAGTGGCTCTACTAATGCAGACCACACAAACAACAACAATCTACAAATCACAAAACTGACCTCAATGTCCAGCCGAGATCTCAGAACAAATCGCAGAGTTACTTACATATCTGAGAAGAAATTTAAATTTGATTTGTTTTGAGAGGTTCGCCATTTCTTTTTCTTATCTTTCCTTATCTTATGTGGAGACCAAAGTGTCCAAGCTTTGAGCCCAGGCTAGAGAGGAGAGTTGAAAAAGAGATGGTGGAAAAAGAGTTGAGCAAACGGATGATAGGGAGGAATGATGGAGAGAGAGAGAGAAAGGAGGGTTTTGTACAGGGATAGAAAGGGAGGGGGAGAGAGAGAGAGAGAGAAAGAGAGACAAAGAGAGAGAGAGGGGGGGTGAAAAAAGGAGGGTTTAGTGCAAGAATAGAATGTAAGGAGAGGAGGGAGGGAGAGAGAGAGTGAAAGAGAAAGAGAGAGAGAAAGGTTTCATGTGGGCATAAAAAGGAGGGGGGGATGGGAGGGAGTGAGGGAAAGAGAGAGGGGGAGGTTTAGTGCAATGATAAAACGAGAGTGGGGGAGTGAAAGAGAGGGGGAGGGAGGGAAAGCGAAAAGAGGAAGGTTTAATACAGGGATAGAATGTTAGAGAAGGGAAGAAAAGAGATAGAAAGAGAGAAGGAAGGGTTAATGTCAGAAAAGAATGGGAGAAGGAGAAAAAGAGTGAGAAAAAGAAAGGGGGTGAAAAAAGGAGGGTTTAGTGCAGAAATAGAATGGAAGGAGGAAGAAGGAAGGAGAAAAAGAAAGAGAGAGGGAGGTGGAGAAAGAAGGTTTTATGTATAGGATAAAATGGAGGGGGATGGGTATAATGGGAGGGAGTGAGGGAAAGAGAGAGGGAGAGAAAGAGCAAAAGGGGAGGTAGCGCAATGATAGATTGAGAGGGTGAGATTAAAAGAGATAGGGGGAGAGAGAGAAAAAAATGTATAATGCAGAGACAGAGTGGGGAAGAAGGAAAGAAGACAGACAGACAGAGAGAGAGAGAAAGAAGAAAGGTTTGTGCCAGAATAAAAAGGGAGGGGGAGAGAGGAAAGATGAGAAATAAAGAGAGAGGGATGATGAAAAGAAATAAGATTTAGTGCTGGCATAGATTGAAGAGAGGAAGAGAGGAAGCGAGGGAAAGTGAGGAGGGGGGTAAGAGAGAGAGAAAAAAAGGTTTCGTGCAGGGATAAAAAGGGAGAGTAGGTGGAAAGGGAGAGAAAGAGGAAAAGGGGAGGGTTAGTGCAATGATAGAATTAGAGGGCGATATTGAAGGAAGGATGAAGAGAGAGAAAAGAAAGAGTTAACACGGGCATAGAAGAGGAGGGGGAGACAGAAAGATAGGTCGAGAGAAGGAGGAAGAGAGAGGGAAGGGTTAATGCAGAAGTAGAAAGGGAGGGGGAAAAGAAAGAGATAGGGGGGAGGGAAGAAGAGAAGAGAAGAGGAAGATTTAATGCAGAGATAGAACAGGAGGAGGAGAAAGAGACGGGGAGGGAGGGGGGGTTAGTGCAGGAATAGAACAGGAGGGGAGAAAAAAGGAAAGAGGGGGGAGTGAAAAGAGAGCAAGAGGGAAAGGGGGATGGGCAGAACAGAATGCAGTAAAAGAATAAGAAATACAAAAAGGACGTAAAGTAAAGTTGGCTATATGAGTGTGTTGAGTGGAAAGCACATGTTGGCTGATGCTGTAACTTTGTCTAACCACTATCTTGGTTGGGCCAATACACTAATGTAAAAAGACTTTACTTAGACAAATCTGCTCTGTGGCACTTGAAGGATGAATTACAGCTGAACCGAAACATCTCTACTTCTCTACTAAACATCAGTACTTCCTATGAACTTTACACATTTCACAAATTTGAAATTAGAATCTGCTTTGTGTCAGACTGGTGTTAGGACTTCATAAAATAGTAGTTGAAATTTAACTCCAGAAAGCAAACATGATGCACGCTTAAAACAGACCTTCTGAGGAAAAGACTGTATTAAAAGACAACACGTTTGGATTAGATTAACCACTGTTAAAAAGAGGATTTTGTTGATCTTTTGCTACGATGGCAGGAGCAAAGTATCTTCAAATCAATGTTTTTTCTTTAATCTCTTAATCACAGTAAAAAAACAAAACAAAAAAAAACTAATAAAGTTGCTTGAGGCACCAAACATGATCATGAGGATTAATTACTTTTCCTATTGTGTAGTGATTTTGACTTGGTGGGATTCTTTTTTTTTACATAGTATTTTGTATGGATCGCTGTTATTAACTATGCAGCAGAAATAACCGTGAGACCTGGCCGTGGTACCTGGGGAGGCTGAAAGTAGCGCTTCAGCCACTTGTTGAATAGTATTTCATCCCAAACATGCCTCAGTTGTGTTTTGTTTTAGCAGCCACGAAAAATTTCTAATGTGTCGTTCTAATTTGTCAAAAAATGTCAACAGAAATAATGGAGAACAAATGGATAGAGAGAACATGGAGGAAGAGGAAAGAGAAAAACAGCAGAGGACAAAATGGGGGTGTAATCAGCTGAAAGAAAGCAAGAAGAAAGACGAGAGGGCAAGAGAAAGAGAGTACGGAGGTAAAGAAGAAGGGAAAACGGCAGAGGACAAAATCCTAATCAGCCAAAACAGAGGGAGAAGGGGAGAGGAAGTAAAGACAGAAAAGGAGAGAAAATGGACAGAAAGAGAAAGGCAAAACGCAGGACAACATGAAGTGTACTCAGTTGAAAGCGGAGGAGAGAGAGGGGGAGGGAGAGAGCGAGAAGGAAAGGGAGGGGGAGGGAGTGAAAGAGAGAGAACATGGAGGGAAAGAGAAGAAGCAGAGGACAAAATGGGGGCGAAATCAGACGAAAGAGAAAGAGAAACAGAGAAGTTGCTGAGAAATGAAAGAGGAATCGAAAGGGTGAGGCAGTGGGGGAGATCACCAGAAAGCCAGAGAGAGAGTAAAGTCTTATATGGGGGAGGGGAGGATGGAAAAGATAGATAGAGCGCGAGACAGCAGGGGAAAAAAACGACAGGATAGACAGAGCAACGTGAGAGAAAAAGAGGAGGGGTGTACCATGTGAGGGGGGTACATACAGTGCAGCGCAGACTAGCGAGAGAGGAGAAAATGGAGGGAAGCAGATTGAAAAGAGGGAGATGGAGGAGAGAAGGACAGAGAAGGGGAGGGGCTTAGAGGAAAACAGAAAGAGAGAGGGAGGGAGGGGGAGAGAGAGGGAGGGAAAGAACGAGAGCCTGTTCTGTGGTTTCACAAACATGGCCGCAGTCATGGGAGAGAGAGAAAGGAAGAATAGTCCTCTCTCACAGCTGAGGGACACTCATTGGTGAAGATTGGAGATGGTCCATCAAACTGTCACTTTAAATCATGCTCACTTCACAATTAGTCTCAATTAGTCGCATTTTAGATAATAATAATAACATTGTTCAACTGGCTACTTCTGATGCCAAACCTAACTTTTGTCTTCAGAGTTTAGCGAAACACACAAGAATAAACTGTAACTGGACAAAACAAACAAAACTATAGGAGGGGCAGGATTTTCTATTCAGTTGTATTTACTTATTAATATGATGTGGAGCTGACTAAAGACATGTCCCCACGATTGATTGGTCAATTAAAAAAGGGGGTGTGGTAAAAGCTCCCAAAACGATTAAATATTTCTGTGCATCTAAGAGTAGAACTGCATGGAAGTCCATGTAAAAACAACCGTTTATGTAGAAAGTATTTGGAATAAAAGTATTTATGATGTAAAAAGGTACAATAAATGCCCACATTACTCCCAAATCTTCAGCAATCTCAGTTAAAACCGTTTCCTTTCTGCTGCCGCATATAAATCCTTATAAGATACTAATAGAACTGTTGGCTGAGCTGATTAATCAGCTAAACAACTAAGGCCTAGCCCTACTTATTAAACTATTTAAGTGGCTTTATATCTTAATTTCATTCACGTAAACAAGACAGATTTTGAACAAGTACCATTAGGCCTGTCACGATAAGACATTTTGAAATTCAATATATTGCTGATGTAAATATAGATTTATTATTATTATTTTTAATGAACATGAGCAGCAATACATAAACGAATGTTACTTGCACTGAGTCATAGCAGCTATTTATTCTAACCTGTACAGCTAAAGTCTGATCATAGTCCAGACAATAACAAAAAGTTCCCCACTTAGAGAAAGCAAAAGTGTCCACGAAAAACCCCAAAAAACGAGATTCGGTGCACAGACCTACACTATAAAGTAATAATTATGAATGAATTAGTATTTGCATGAACTGAATAGCTCGGAAGAGACTTCAACAAAGAAGCACATCAAGGCGTTCAGTGTATTCACAGACTAAGCTCAAGGTATGGGACTTATCTTTTCTAGCCACAAAAACGTCCGACATAGGCTTCCTCTAGTGTCAACTTCCATCTGTCCAAATTCGGTCCACTGCGGCCTCCAATGTCAACAGCACACAAAGATGGCGTCACTTATGTAGATGTGCTCAAATCCACACCCATAAATCTGTACATTTTTTTTCAGCAAACCTCGTCTCATCCACTTGAAAAATGACTGATGTCTGAAACTGCAGCAGTGTTCTCTTTAACAGGGACAATAACTCAACTGTTGAATAAATGACATTATTCAGACAGAAGCGCAAGTATTATGGAGGTACTGCTACTAATGTTAAATACTACTACTACTAAAGTACATGCTGACCAAAGTCCTTTATAGTTATAGAAGACAAGATACAATGATCAATACTGCGATTTACCATTCACCACCGCACCTTATTTTCCCGGAGCCCTGCACCCATTAATCACATTGTCAATAAGAACTGATAAACCAGTGCCACACAATATATTACAAAAGTATCAATATTGAGTAATGCAATAAGTTATATGTTATACTTTCCATCTGACAGAAATATACAGTTTTTTATTGGTGCATTTTATTAATAAATTATCTTATCATGCCATAAACTAGCTTTGATTTAGTCATGGTTTGTAAGATAAATTATGTTCAAGCACTGGCATACAAACTGATATTCAAATATGTCAAACAGGACTAAGGCATTTTGATTGTCATTATTTGCCCATCTAAGTTCAGTTTGCATGTCCAGAACCGAAATATGTGAAGTACTAAACTGATACAAGAATCATATGCATTTCAGCAAGACAGTACATTTTGTTTTTTGTAGAAGAAATTATATTCCTTAAATGTTTTTGCAGTTAACAATTTCTCTTTGACGGTGATATATTCAACAGGCCTATACAAAGTAATATTTCTGTAGATTCGTGTCATTTTACTGCTCTTTCACATTTGTCTACTACAACCATTAACCATAATATACATGCTGTAACACATTTGCCACTATACCTTCTGATTACTGTTATCGGGATACTATGAGTTAATAGAGTAATAGTTGAGTTGGTGTTCATACTTGTTTTTTGGGGTTTTTTTTGAGTGGTCTCAGTCAGTATCGCAACACTTATTTTGAACTGCCAGGGTTTATTTCTTGAGCTCTACTGGTTGTATTTAACACTATAACAAATTTTGAAGCATGATATATTGTTGAAAATAAAGGTGGTAATACAATAGTACAATAATATTGAAACTATTTTGGATATTACACAATAACCTAAAGCCGATTTATCTTCAAAAAGTATATTTAATGTAAAATATGGTTAAAAACAAACTGCAATAAATAAAAATAGCGGAATAACACTTTAACACAGTAATATTTTGTGTCTATAATGAGTCATAGAAGTTAGTTATTAAAGCCTCTACAGCTCAAATCTAAGAAAATATTGACCCTCGTAAATTATTGTTCCAGCTTTCATATATTGAATGATCAGTCAATATAGTAAATATTGTAACAGACCAACTTAACTCGCCAAAACATTGGCAAACTGATTATCCTAAAATTATACTAAAATATCCAAAATATGCACTGGTGATTGTTAATCTCAGTAACATATTTTTTGTACTATTACTGTAAATGAAATTAAGTACTTGGACTATTTGGGGAATACTAAAAGTAAATGTTCACATGCTGTAGACCTTTACAGCAAAATTAATTATATACACTATATACCGTGTGAACAAAAACATGTTGAAATTACAATAAAGTCTAATTAATCATATCACTGTATATCAAATGTGTTGTTTACAATAGCTGAAAAAGTACAAGTGTGAATACTGTGTTGCCTTTGTGGCTTAACCTCTTTTCCAGTGCAGGCAGACAGCAGCACTAAAGCTGTCCAGAGCTGTCACTCAAACACAAGTGTAAAATGGCTGCAGTGAGTCTGCTCCCTGGAGGTACTTCCTGTTCATACAAAGAGCACAGGACACAGGCCAGTCAAACCAGCTCAAACTGTAACTCAAAGACATTGACACAGATACTAATGGATATTAAAACTATTATGAAAACTAGATAATCATTTGAGCAGATATACTGAAAGACTCAATTTGAGGTTTAGTCTGATAATGATAATTGTTAGACCAATTGTAGTTTTAGCAACCAATCCATTCTTCTCAGCGTAGCCAATTTAGACAGGATTTCAGGGTGTGTGCTTTGATCAAAGTGGAACTGTAACTTTCTCAACTGGAATTTGCCTGATGAAAGCCTACTGCCAAAAGATCATTGATGTCCTAATAAAATTCACTATTTGCAGAGGGAAAAGGTGGTACAATCTGAAACATCAGAATGTGACCAGAGATTTATTTCTCATTTCATTATCATTTTATCAATTTATTTTATTTTGTATGATTCTATAAACATAAACACTTATTTTGCTCCAGTGCTCTTGTATTTCATTAGTATATTAAATAAGACACCTAAGATGCGCTGAGGAGAAACTGGAACAGACACATGGGCCAACAAAGACTGAGGCAGCTCCGTAAAATATTGACTCTACCTATTGTTCATTTTATCAGACCAATATTAACTGTGAAAAGATCCTACATATGAGCATATGTCAATATTAGCACCTAAACTCTCCTCACAGTCCATCCCTATCAGACAAGTAAGAGTCCGGGTTTACCTACTTATGGACAAAGACACTTGTAACACTAGAGATTGAAATGCCCTAAATGTTGGCTCTCATTGTGTGCTTTTCAGAGCCTTTCTAAACCAACTGTAAACACCTCAAGGACATCATTAGTTACAACCTTAAAAAAGCAATATTTGCCCTGATTAAGTGTTTTCAGTCATATATTAAAAAAATTGGTTAGTCTCCAAAATCACATGCAACCCCGGTTCGAGACAGAGATAGGCCACAGTGGAGGTAGTGGTAGCAGTAACTCAAATGTGCTAACTCCATAAATATGTACTCAAAAGCTGTCCATAACATATAAGATGATGAAGACAGGACAGAGCAAGAGGCTCAGAAAAAACTGAATTAAATATAGTTATTAAAACGTCATTACATCAGTATGTTGTAAAACGTGTATAGTATAGCAGTTGGGGTATTGTAAACATCCATAAGCCCAGTATTAAGAATTACCCCCTGAAGAACAAGAGGTATGAGCGGCATAGAGCATAATAGCACCATAGATTTACTAAACTTTGGAGAAGCTGTCAAAATAACTGTCATGGCATCCCTCAGCTTAGTGTTGATAAATAAAAAGTGGTGGCTGTTCTGTTTGTCATCACAAATATATTTATAAACCTGTGAATGATAATAGAGCTTTTGTGACAGCTGCCTTTGAGGGAACTTTCCAGATGTGTCACTAGCAATGTGCAATCACAATGAGCTAACAAGATGGCAACACTGAAACAGGGGCCAGGTGACGGGGAATATTTTAGTGCTACAAAATTGCCACAACTAAGTTAGTTTATTAAATCCATAATATTCAATCAGGAAAATATGTTTTATCCTAATTAACATCAGTATACTGCACATAGACTCATATACTTCTGTAACAAAGTACACATCCCCATAAGTCATTAGTTTAGTCATCACAGACAAAAGTTTGACAAAATATTTTAGTTGAGAATAAATACACTGTATGGTATGGGAATTACCTCAGATAAAGTGATGCGCACCCAGGAAAGCCATATTGTCTGAAGCGCATCTGAAGCTCTGGTCAATAAGCCAGAGTGTCTTGTGTCTGGTGTGAGACAGGTGACAGACACACTAAGAGATACAGTCATAACTACTTAATACTGTTTTCATACAACAGGTATACGGATACAATAGACAATGTGATGGACCTTTTTCATTTGTTCATTATGCAACTTTAGCATATGGTTTTAAAAGGACATAGCCCCTGTGTGTTAATTGAATTATCATCACTTAGAGCTGATAGGTGCTGACTCACGGACAGTATCTCATAACTGACCATTAAGAACATCAACATTTGACCTTAGGGCTATTGGTCATCTGAATTACTGAAGCATCTCCCTGGACTGTCACACAATACATGCAGAGGCAGCGGGGGCAAACTGTAGCCATATTTTTAGGCTGTGCTAAACTGTAATGCTTTTTACCAACTAGGCTGTATAGCAAAACAATAAACAAATGACTCCATCAGTGATTTGGCCCCATGCTAAAGAATGCCCTGTGCGCACTTGGCAGCGTGTGTGCGATGCGGAGCTCTGTCATTAGTGCAGTGGTGATACCTGTGCAGCCTATCAATGATCTGTGACAGCCAAGTGAGCAGTCAGCCGACCCGCCGTGCTCTGTCTGCGGCGTGTCCCACTGGAGCGTCCGGGCTACAGGTTACATCTACTGCACTGCATCACATCACTCCAAGGCACGCCATAACACGCTTTGCAAAAACAACAGACAGCGAAACATCTGTATCTCCAGCAATAGAGTCATCCTAAACCCGCACTGTAGCTTTAACGCAAGGCCCGAGAACTTAAGAGCTAAACTTTCTTGAAACTAGGCCTAAAGCGAGACAGGCTACCCGGTGTGCGCGCAGACCCAGGCAGAGGGCGGTAGTGATGGTGGTGTGCAATCGGACAAATGTGGCCTGGTAGTGCCCCTACTCCTCCCCTATGCGTCGCTTCCCCCATTCTCTCCCTAGCTCTCCCTCTCTATACAGCGAGATGGGGCTAAAAAGACGACATTTTGACTACAGTGCGTGACCTACATCGAGTATTTGTGAAATCTACGGCGGGAAAAGATCAGCAAACCGAGGCGTGGATGTTGAGCCACCGCTGCACATCCCGCGCATAGGTTAGTTAGCTATAGCGCGCAAAGGAGAATTGTAATAAGTTATGGTTGAATCACTCCGCCTCTCCGCTCCGGGCGCAAAGCGAAATACCTCCATTTGCACCGAGAAAGACAAACAAATCATGGCTCACCTGGTTCCAAAAGCGGTATATGGTGGCGACGTGACTGTGGTTAATGTTAATGTGGGAAAACTGCTACAGCGGAGGGTCCCCGTTGTGTGGAGCAGGAAGGAGGGACCAGGGACGGAAGGGAGAGAGGGGCTGACGTGAATGAATAAACAAGCGAGCTCCTCCTCATCGCCACGAGTGAGGGCGAAATGTGCCTCACTCAGCGACTTTTGACAACTGACAATTAATTCACCTTATTGACAATGAATATTATCAGCCTCGTGCTTTTGCAGGCTACTTCCTGCATCCTAGACTACAGGCGGCGAATACGCTTCTTGTGAATAATGCATTATTATGGTATTGTTTGGTTTCTTGCTTGTCAGTTGTTCTTTCTTCCAAAAATAAATAAATAAATAAATAAATAAATAAATAAATAAATAAATAAATAAATAAATAAATAAACTAATGATATCTTGATCGTGTCTACGCGTACTTTTATTGTTGGTTTCAAATGCCACAAAGGGGCGTTCTCTTGTTAAGCCTCCAATTACTTGATCTTATTTGAGTTTTTCTTTTGAACAACTTGTAGCCTATGTGTGTCTTATTACTCATATTTATTTATACTCACGACGAGAGACTGTTGCCATCTAGTGCACAGAGCTGTATTTTTATAAATGTTGGGCGTGTTTCCAAGTTCCTCCAATACAGTGAGACAAAATTATTTTTCCTGTAGCATCCATAAGACAACAGAAAGAAAAACAGGTGGTTGGACGTAAATAACATTTTAAACTGTGATGTAATTCTTAACCCGAAATGCCAGGATAAATGCACAAGCTCACCACTAGATGGCAGCGGAACTCTAGATTTAGCCTATAGTTCAGGCCTGTGGTCAGACTTGTTTAATGTGGCTATGTTTTAATGTAATTTTCAGTAAAATTCTTATACCTTGAATGTCAGAATGTAGAAAAGGTTCTGTTACATCTCAACGTGCAGGCTCTCTGAAACCTCTTTTTACATTTATATGAAAATCTGCATGAATAAACATGCACAATATACTATAATTACTGCCTGTTCATTTTTTCCCCATGCAAAAACAAAACAAACAAACAAACAAAACAAAACAACACACAAAAGCTTGTATGTGTCATGAATGGCTGAGTGTCAGTGAGCCAGAACAACCCCCTGCAGGGAGCGATTATCCAGTGTTATTGACAGATGCATGCTCCTATACATGCAGACAAAGTGCTTATGTCTTTCAGTGTTCAGATGTGCATCTTGGTGCAATGTGTGTTGGGTAGTGGTTCCATGGTTTAGTCGTTTTTATTGACTTTTGTGTAAAAGTGGGAGAACATTCTGCTTACATTGTCATAGTAACGAAAACAAACATGCAATGGCGTTTCCCACACAGGTGAATCAATTACAATGTGTAGGTGTTGAAGGCCCTCAAGTGGTTGTATCATCTATATTTTAAATTAAATGCACTGAATTTTAAGATTTTTTTTATGCATTTGCCTCCTACTTGAATATAATGACTCAGGCTCAGGCAGTTTAGGTTGTAAATTGTCAGGTTAGAGCATGTTTCAGTAATTTGCAGAACATCTCTTCTTATTTCCTCCCCCATGATTGCCTGTCACTACTACAGCTGTGCTATGGACTAAAACTCATTAAGAAACATATTAAAAGTCTTCCAGGACATAACTACAACTTCACTGTAATTATAATATATAAATAGATAATAATAATAATAATAATAATAATAATAATATAAATAGGATAATTAGAAGCGTGGTAACGTCAAGCTTTCGTTAATACATAGCTGGTGGCTCATTTGGTTCATATCCTTTTCACCTACCTTTTTTTCTGCCCTGTCTAGACTGTGATTGAATCTACTTTCACTTTGACTGTCCATTGTTTCCTGCTTCTCCCCCCTCTCTCTCTCTCTCCATCTCTCTCTCCCCCCCTCTCTCTCTCCCCTCTCTCTCTCTCTCTGTCTCTCTCCCTCTCTCTCCCTCTCCCCCCTCTCTCTCCCTCTCTCTCTCCCCCTCTCTATCTCTCCCCTGTCTCTCCCTCTCTCTCTCTCTCTCTCTCTCTCTCTCTCTCTCTCTCTCTCTCTCCCTCTCTCCCATAAACACAAACAGCCACAAACTTAATAAAACAATATGAAAGCACATTGTGTTTCCTGATATGCCACCAAATGTATCCTGCTTTTATCTAAAGTACATTTATATGTAACGTACTTTAGATTGCTCTGGTCCATCCCATCATTACAATATGGCAATGATAAGTGCGCATGCATTAGTGTCTTGGGCCAGAAGCATGTTGCACAATGAATAATATGAAACAGGCCGCGGAGAGTCTGAACGTGCTGGTGGAGCTGTGTGTTCCTTGCCAGGGCCTGTCTCTGATCATTTTCTTTTAAAATTACACATAACAACAACAGTGATTTCATCAGTGAGATATGGTTACATAATCTTTGTTTTTGACCTCATATAGGACAAAAAAAGCTACGCTAAAACATGCCAATTTATGCAATATGAAAGGTGTTTTCAAGTTGCAGATATAGTAAAGTGTTTACTGATTTTTTGTTTTGTTTTCAGAGCAGTAAACACAATTGTAAAAACAGCGTAAAGCCTAAATATAGGTAAAATTGTTCATATTCCTCACTTTATTTGGCCTTATAATTGCCACTGGCACTTGCATGTCAAATGTTATCTTTATCATTTCATCCAAGCCATGTCTTACAGTATACTGGTTGCATAGAGCACACTGATAAGGTTAAACCAGTTTTAAATTTCACCATCACAAATTGAAAAGCCATTTCCTTAATTAAGACAAATCCATCCACTTGAATTACATTGGATCTGTGGTCACAGTGACCGGTCACCTCAAGATAATAGTGATTTAACAGTCTGTCATGTTTAATTACATGCATGGAAATGAAAGAGCTTGCCGTGCTCCGTTTGTTACTACAATATTTCTACTCCATGCTCTCATATGGTGGCTTTACTATTGGGGTACAGTAGTGCAGTGTTTTCATATCCACTGTGAATGTTTGTGTTAGGGTGTAACGCTATGACATCATCCATCCTCTGACAGTCCGCTCTTCAGAGATCCACAGGCTGGGCATGTTGGAGCAGTTAAAGTTCACAAATTTAGGCTTATTTCCCTGGAAATGCAAGATATTGCGCATCCCAACAAAGACATCATTGAAGTTAAATTTGAGAAAATGTTGCTTCACAATAAACACACACAATATTAAAAACAATAATGTTTTTGTCTTTTTTTTTTTACAGCAACACACCTGGGAAATTCAGCAACAAACAATTAGAAAGAACTCAAATAAAACAAAGCCTTTAGCCATGACTTGTTTACGTTTCAGTAAATTGTTGTCAATATTGGCAGCAAGACTAAAACTCAGTTCAGATCAGTTTCGTTTATTTGCCATTAGAGTTCAAAAGAACACCTTGGAATCTATTACAGATTTGTGATTTCTCCTCACACTTTTAACACTTTGAATAAATAAAGCACGAGGAGTTGTTGGTGCATTACATTATGATTACGTTATTATTGACATTTTACTTTGCAACTTCTTCAATGGAGTTATAGCATTTCAAAAGCACTTTAAGGACAGCTGTTGAGGTTTAAATGTAGCTTAGTAGAACAGCATTATGCGGATGTATTAATATCTTTCTTTATCTGTCCTATTTAAAAACACGTGTAATACATAGCACTCAAAAGTTCAAACATATTGGCCTTATATTAGGAGCTGTGGCATGTGTGGTATGGAAGCAGTGCAGATGCCGAAGTGGGGTCAGGGTGTCTCTAGAATCCCACACCAGAGGTTTATTATAGCTGAGGTTGCTCTGGCCCCCTGAGGAGAGAGACCAATAATTAGCACATGGGCTTCCCTCTGAAACATGCTCTACCGCCCCCTAGCCCACAGCACCCAATCCACTGTGCTGCCTATTTCAAGAGGGCAACTATCTATGTGTATCAGAGCATGAAGACAAGATGGAGAAAGTAGTAAATTTGTGTCTCAAAATGAATGAAGTGGTGATTGTAAATAGTGTAATAGTTATGATAAATATAAATATTGTACACCTGTAACTACTGTCATAAACTCAAAATCATTAAATCGATTAAAAAAAACATACTAGACACTAGACACATTCCAAAGTCGCAGGATTTTCACTTGAGCCCAGGCTTCCTTGTGTGAAATCTACTGAGAGTTTTCGATGCCAAACAGGTTTCTGCTTGTAATACATTAGTGTTTTCAACTCTCAATCCTTTATCAAAACCTTCAGTTGCAAAATATTGATTGTCCATTCTTTGGAAAAACTGTTCTTGAGTAACATGGAAAAAGTCAGATACTGTGGAACTGAGCAAATAACACTGAACTTAAATATGACAATCCATCTTGAAGGACACATTCTAATAAGCCATTTCTATAGAATTGAGAGAAATCAAAATCAAAATGAAACAATACTGGAGCGTATTCATCCAGAATTATACCAGTGTTTATGTTTATAACCTTGTGAATAATTCAAGCTATTGATTTCTGTGGAAAGTACAGTACATTTTAGAAAGTCATTAGAAAACCCTCATTAGTGTTAAGTGTGTTTTCTGAGCTGTACCTGTTGACAGAAGGCCACTAACCCAGTTTCCATAATGTAGTTTCCTTGTCTTGTTGTGTATGTGTATAAGGATTTCCTCCTGTGCTGTTGATTTCTTATCAGCCTCACCAAAACCACTTAAAGAAGCTGTACCAGATTTTCTCATAGGAGAGGCAAACTTGTTTTGCCCCAGTACTGATATAAAAGCCTTGGGACAAGGAGGGACACTTTAGTCCTGAGGGCTGCTACTCTTGTCACACTGCCCTGACACTGGATATAATGAACCTACCTGTTGAGCTTTTTATTATTATTGTATTTTACTGCTCAATGTGCTTAAATTGCTCCTCAGGGACAAATAAAGTGATATTTATTGATTGATTAAAATCAGGCCATATGATCTTTGCATCAAAATTAATCATTTTTTTTATGAATTATGAACTTGGAAGTCACTGTGCTTTCACTGACTAGTTGTTGTTAGCAGTGGTGTGATTAACTTTCTTTTTTTTTAATAAAAGCTTTTCTTCTCAAAAATAAAGAAGAAGTCGGACAGCAACAAAAACAAGTGTGACTAAGTGTATGTTCACCATCAGTGGCAGTGTGTGACAATGCCACTTATTTCAGAAGCACATTCCTCTGAGTGTCACATACGCTTTCATGTATCAATTAAGCCTCACAGTTCAGGGATATCCATTAGCCTGCAGGTCACAAGATGATGCATGCCCACTTCCTTGAAAATGACTCACCGCACTTAAAAGCCAGTTGTCCCTAGCACCAAGACCAGGCAACCATTGCCATTACTAAGCTCTGATGCCGTCATGAAAAGTCCTGCCAGCATAATGTGCAACAGCAAATAGCAGAATGATGTTTGCTCATGTGTCTGTGCCCTGAGGAGGTATGATAATAAATAATTACTCAAATACAGTCTGTGACATCACCCACAGCCCAGGTGTTGTGTCTACAACTGAAACCTGTCATATATTTATAAGCATCAGTATCAGACAGTTCTTAATTGCTAATGAAATGGAATTTGTTTTATGTTATAATTAATTTGACAGTAACAACTTCTTTTCAGTGTAACAAATGCCTGTACAGTACCAGTAAATTTGTAAGACGGCAAAAAAGCAAAAGGGTGCTCTTCATCTCCATCGCTAAATGTCTAAATGCATGTTATCCTTAACTGCACAATTAATTGATAGAGGACATAGCACAGAGGACCTTTTGTTTTCTTTGACCCCAGAATCTATATGTAATTGTATTTTGTTGTGCCAGTCGAGAGCCAGTGCCTGTCACTACGCTCCTTAGACATGTCTCCTTAGACGTGTCTTGACACTTGAAGCTTTCAAATGGAACTGGATACAGCTGCATACCTCAATTTTTGGAATGCTAAAAATTCATTGGACCATTTCAGCACTTAGCCTAATGCTGATTGATGAAGACATTTTTTTTTCTTTTTGCTAAATTGATCAAATTGATTTTTAGTTCTTGTTAGACAAATACAATTTACAATAAATATTGATTTTTTTATATATAAAAAGGCTAGAATCTGACTTCCAAAGTCCAAATCTACAAAATATAAAGGGAGAAGGTGTAAGATCGGGCTGATTCATCTCCACACAGTCATCTGATCCATGACTGGACCACAGAGTCTCACAGGAGGCTCACATTGTGGTGTGTGAGCTACAGTGAAACAGCTGTGAGGCAGACTGCAGGTGAAAGATGAGGCCAGTCCTAAAGGGAGGCATCAATCTTTTATGGACTGACACATCTGAGAGAGACAGACTCAAGGAGAGCCACGACACTACCTCTTTGGTCCAGGCCCTTGAAATAAGTGGAGGACTGCCCCGACTGGTTAAATGTATATGAACCATACCAAATGTGATCCCAGGAGGACTACAAGGTAAATGCATCCACAACAATGCTGGCAAAATCAATGTCTGAATATAATTAATATTTTACTGCCAATATAGTGTTAAAATTTCAAACTCAATTTCAATATTTAAGAAAGGACTATACATTGTGATACCCAAATGATCATACCGAAAGCTCTTTTTGAGACAACATTGTAATTTTCACTTCAAAATAAGTATTGATTGTTATACCATGTTACCATGTTGTCTTACACTAGTTCTGATTAAACATAAAATTAAACTGTTTTGTGATTTTTTTTTATTTTATTCAGTATTGATAGTAGCTAAAAATAAATAATAAAAATACAACCCTACTGCCAAGTTACTGCTAGTTTTCTACAGCTTTGAAGGGTCAGTTTACCACATTTTGTGAACAGTCCTGAAAGTGGCAGTATATGCAGGCGGGCTCTGCCACTTAGGTCACCCTCATGAAGTCTGTTTCTGATTATTTGGTCAGACACACTCTCACCTGTGGTCAGATGGAGGTCATTTTGTATGGCTCTGGCAGTAGTGCTCCTGTTGATCTTGGTCTCCTACACCTGCCAGTCTCTTCTGTCCCCTGGAGACTCAACAAACCTTTTGAACATGTCTCAATAGTGTCACTGATTATTATAGAATCATCATTACATATATTGTATCAACAAACTACTACACTTCCCAATATTTAATTTTACTCACTGTGTTCTATTTGTGCCCTATTCAGTGTTTAACCTACCAAATAAACAGACTGGCACAAATTTTTCTGGATGTAGGACTGCATGTTCCACATTTTCTCACATACATAAGAACCCACTTTCAGGCTAAAAGGCAGTAATTCCATGCTGTCAGGCCCATTGTAGTTGTGCGGCTGCATCTGCTTGTGTTGTGTATTGTCTATTGATGGTGTGGGAGCTGCAGACGCCTCAATGGGCACAATTAGGCATCTCACAAACCAACACAGGCTAGACTCTTCCTTACACAAGGATCAGCGTTTTCTCAAGCCAGAGGTGAGGAGCATCTGAATACATATGTTTATTCTTTCCTATGAAAAACGTTTTTCTTGCAACAGTCAGCTCCACATCGCCCCCTGTAACATATTCAGTCATGCAAATGCAGTGTGTAGGTCACTTACCCTGTGCATGACAGCTGTCTCCTCTGGTTTAAGAAGGCAACATTTAGTTTATATCATTTGGATTTTGAAGATGCTGATATTTTGTGCTTTTACTTTTGATTCACAGACACTGATGTAACGTATTATCGCTCACTGAACAAGACTTTTTTTTCTATTTAGTAATAAACTATAATTGATCATTATTTTACAATATGTTCATTTTAAACAGCAACATTTTGTTATTACAGCTTAGCAAAAAGAAATGGCTCCACGACATCCTGAAATGATAAGCCTTCTCTTCATATTCACTGTAGCAAGATGGGGATTATATAGGGCTTTTATGGTTCAAAAAATGTCAACATACTAAAACATGCAAACAGTCAATTGAAATATAACTTTGCGTAAGTAAATAGGGATCACCATAGCAGTAAAAGCTCCTAAAAGATTATTCATACAAACATGTCCCTGTTGGTGCATACAATGGTTTTCTATAGCTACAAGAAAATCATATTTGGTTGCTCATTATTTGATTTGACTCTACAGTCATGCAGTGGTGGTAAGCTGTCCTGGGGCTGAAACCAAAGCACACATCCATCATAACAATTAAAGACACTGCAGATAATAAAAGCACTGCAGGAAGTGAACTATCAACCTTCTGGTTAGTGGACAACCTGCTTGACCTGAACAGTTGCTGACCCATGATACATCATCTATCATGAAAATAAAGTAGGCACAGTCAAAGGCCTGTAGTCTGTTCAGACATATTGTAGTTCCACCAGCACAAAGTGGTTCATGGTGATTTGTCCATCCAAAACAGTGGATGTGAAATAGGACCGTTTTGTGGACTGTGTTTAGCATATACTCCACTGTATGTTGACAAAAACAGGGCCCAAAGAAAGCAGAGTCATGTTAACTTTTTCTATTTACAAAAATCACACATGTTTTCCAAGAACCTCAAACACCAGGAATCAACACATCTGCAGTCAATTGTTGCATCTAAATGAATTGCTTCCTGGTCTAAACTCTAGACCAGCTGCGCTCTGACTATACACCTACGTAATAAAGAAATTGCATCACAAAACTCATAGGAATTTGTTTTCTTTTGTTTTCCTTGTTTTCCCTTTGACATTTACCTCTTAGTAATATGCAAAGAACACAAATTCCTAGCATGTATTTATTTACACTGTCAAAAACGTGCACATCACACAATAGCTTTGACATTATGGTTGTGAAATGATCATCTTTGGTTAAGTTTTGTCATTAACAAATACAAAATAAATCCACTTTCTTATGCAACTGTACTTTTAGTGGAGAGTTACTTCTTCCATCACGCACAGTCTGCACACACATGTTCAGATGTAATCAGTAGTTCACTCGGTGCGTGTCGAGCAAGGCCGACATGCTGTTTTAAAACCACATTGAAACACAGCTGCCAGATTTCTACATTTCTGTCTTACATTTTCAAATGCTCCCCGCCTTGCAGCATCGAATGTAGTTTGGAAGTTGGAATCGCAAAATAAGCCACAATCTGTTCCCATTTAGCCGAGAGGAAGTTGACCTCATCAACTAGAGAATCATCATTAGACTTACATCATAGGAAATCGTTTCATAGCACAAATGATTTTTGTGTCATTGTTCAAAAACTGCCTTTTGTATTGTGTATCCTGATTCACACTAGCTGGAGTTGGCACTATTTACTATATGAGGAGCAGCTGTTTTTGGTCTTTTGACGTCATTATAGTAAAAAAATAAATGCAGTCATAGGTGTGTCTCCTCGATGAATTGGCATGTGGACACTTAACATGAGCTATAGCTAAAATGTGAACATGCATGCCATCATCTGCACACCACCCTGAGCCAGTCACTGCTGAAATTAGATACAGGGTTTCAAATGCATGCCATGTTTAATTAATGCAGTTAGTGTTATTAAATATAATTCTATTTGTTTTATATTTGACAGGAAAGTCTCACTGATCATTACATTCAATCCTTCACTAAGAATTTATTAATTCAGTCAAAGGATATTGTGCAAAATCAAATCTAGTAGCTCTCTACAATATTACAACTTTGTTCCCTCATCAAAAACATACTTGAAGAGAATTTAGATGTCATCTATACATGTTATTTTAGGCATCTCTCCCAGACAATATTTGGACCCTCCTTGCCGTTAGCTGTAAGATTTTGTGTAATGTTCAGCCCACAAGCCTATGTCATCCATGCTCCCACAGGACAATTATCCATATCTATAAAAAACATTAAACAAAATTGTATATAGCAACTTGACAAAGCTGATGCAGTGTGCAGTAGTTTTCAGTGTTGTAATAGCTCTCTGAAGGGGGAGTGACTTAATGTGGGGAGCAAAGACATTTGAAATTCTACAGCTGCAGAACTTTTAATGGACTGGCTTTCCCCACACTTTGGCATAGCCTTAATTCCTCCACTGACCTTGAGTTTTTCAAGTGTTTTCTCTAAACCTGTTTAATGTTTAACAGTATTAACATATTAACAACAATATAATTTAATAGATGACTTCAATGAGGTAAAAAAATAATGAACATAAACAGAAATATTCAATTGCAACCTTCAACAGTGACAGACAGTTTATGTATTTATTCTCATTTATTTATTGTCTTCTTGGAGTATTTTGCTTTCTTCTGGTGGTTGGTATGAAAAGTTATCCATGCATGTGCAGCATTAATTGTTTATCCAAAAAAACCTGTGGTCAGCCTTTTCATTTTCCACTCTTGTGTCTGACAAGGTGCCAGGATGATTAATTGGCTGAGTGACCCTTTTACAGACTGCAGGTTTTCTGGGATTAGATGATTGGAAGACTGGCAAGCACATTATGTGAATGAATGACAAACAGTGTGTTGGTTGGCACCTTGCTGAATGAGTGCCAAAGTGACCATTTGCCTGACCCACTGACCTGCTGGTGCTGTATGCATTTTCCTAAAACAGGCAGAATATGGCTTGCATTGACTGAAAGGGAGGGGTTTACAGGTTAAAATGTATATACAAATATACACCTATACATGTATGTTAAAGGTGCATTGTGTAACTTTTCTAATGAAGGGTCAGTCAAATGCTTTTCTCCATGGAGATGTCATTGCTTTGTCTGGAATGTTTCACAGTGTGGGATTAAACCTTTCTATCTTCATGGAGACCCACTTCACAGTCAGAATTCCTGTTTTTCTAGGTATTTTGAGCAGTAAAACCAACTGTAATTGAATAAATGTACGGTAGAGCAGTTTAATGTCATACTGTGTAACAGTCCACACAAAGCAATGACATATCCATAGAAACAAGCACGTGATGGACCCTCAACCAAAAAGTTACATAGTGTACCTTTAAGTAATTAAATACAAAACAATTAATACATCTATGTGAAATTCTAAGCAATGCTCTGGGCTCTGATTTCCTCTGAAATTGTATTCTGATTGATTCAAGCATGTTTTAATAATTATTTATTGTCCTGAATTTGAGTGCTCAGAACATTTCCGTTTCCCCCTACACCTCCATCATTGCCCACTACTCTGTACTTATTATTATTTGAAAAAAATCTGTCTTCGGGTCATACATATAGTGTTCAGAAATGTCATATAGACATTTTTCAACCATTAAAAACACATAGTTGGAAATATGCTGCTTGTCATGAAATGCCACAATGAAGAGGATGAGCTCAGTTCAGTTATGAACAGTACAGAAATCAATCGATTTATTTTCTAACCGTTTTAGATGAATATTGTGTTTGGCATTGAACAAAATGTAAAATTACAATTTACGTATGTTGTAGTATAATAGAAAATATCCAGGAAAAAGTATAGGCCTATGTCTTTTTTAATGGTGCAACGCTGTTTTCACAACTTAACACAGCAGCCATTGAAGTTGTTATCCGAATTTCACTCTGTTGACTTTAGATTCCATTCCATGTTCCAAGATAGTTGGTTTGGGACACTAAGTCTCAGCTGTTTGCCCTTATTATTGCAATATTTTAGCAGCAATGGAAGCTAATCATGTGTTTATTTGACATATGCATAGCTATACTGACCTCCAAAATCAGTGAGGCCACTCAGATTCTTGTATTTTGTTGCTACTGTGTATTAAAAACATAACACAGTTGTAAACAGTTGTACCATATGGTCAGTTGGTTTTCAGTGTTACAAATTTGTTGACTGGACATAAACAAAACATAATCACCAGGGACTGACTGCACTCTTGGGATGTGGTTGTACTGAGTTGGATATGCACAGATCAGACCTCCAGAGCCATATAAGGAATGGTTGCAGCTTGTGTTCGACATCGCACTAAAACATGAGGCCCTCCTGTTGTGAAACTGTTGTCGAAATGAAAAACAAGATGGAAGACATCAGAAGGAAAGGCGGAAATGTAGCTGTTTCTCATTGGCTGTTACCTCTGTCAACGTTTGTCATTGGGATTGATAATACTTAATTGAAATCTAAACTGTTTTGATTTGCATCGTTCAGATTCAGTGTTGCTAAAGCAAGTTTTTCCATAAGATGTATCTGTCTGTCACCACAGCGATCACAGTCAGGACTCTCAGAGGAAAACTCCATATTTGTCCAGTCTCTCCTCAGTCACTTCAGACAAAGGTTAAGAGGTTTAAAGACATCCTGTTGCTCCTCCTTCATCTCTGTCTATGACCGTCAGTAACACTTAACAATTCCAAGTAATGTCTGTTTGACGTTACCATAAAGCAAACTAAAAATAGCAATATATTTTTACTCATCATCAATAAATTAATATAAATGCGCTGTGCTAGATTTTGAATTCATTAAAAGTGTGAAAAAGATAACAAGTTCATCTGAAACAGTTTGCAGTGATTCAAACTTATCCCTAATTTTCTTAATGCATTCCTGGTATCCTAATTAGCAGTAATAATAAAAATACATTTGCACTTGTAGAGCGCTTAACATGAAGTTTCACATAGATCAGGACAGACAAACACATGAAAGAAACAGATAAACAGGAGATGCAGTTATTTAAAGGCAGTTTTGAACGGGTGAGTTTTCAGCGTTTTTTTTTAACATGGGCAGTGATGAGTGTGCATAAGTGTGTCTCACAATTTTCAGAGACGGGAGCAGACATTTGCCTTCACTGTAAAGCTATCAACAACTAGCATGCTAACACGTCAGCCAGGAACTTTGTTAAGTTTTTGCTTTTACTATATATTTACTGGGGCAAAACTATTTTTACTTTATTACATGAAAATGATTGGGCACCAAACAGCCCCTTTACAAGTCAGAGAGGGGTAGATTTTTGACCACAAAGAACTGTCCAGCACACCCTTTGAAATAAGTGAGGAGTTTAGTTACCTAGGTGGAGCCTGGAGTAGAGCTGATGCCTGAATCAAAAGAAGGGGCCAGCAGAAGCTTGATAGACATGTGGGCATAGGTTTGTTTTAATCCAAGTAAATGTCTTGATAAAATGCAGTATCCATATTGTTTTAATTCTGCATTATACGATTTCCCAAAATGTGTGTGTGTGTCTAGTGTCCTTTATCAGCTAATTCACATCTCTTAAAGATAAACTTAAACACACTATGTTCAGCCAAAATGGAGACACAAGCTCAAGATGAGTTTAGAGCCCATCAAGAGAAACAGGGCAGTTAAACGTGAGGAGTTACAGCTGTGAGGACAAACTCCATATCGCTGTCTCCAAGAGAAAAAAAAATCTCTGTGTACATAATCTATTGAACAATGTGTTTTGGTATTACATACAGATGTGCCAGAGTCCCCAGTTTACAGTCTTGTCTGAAAAATCTTAAGAAAACAAATATATCAGACAATTAAGACAGTCTGAAATTACATTTAGGAAGCATTGCGTGGTCAGGGAAAAATGAATGATGTGAGATTTGGACAGAGACTGGCTGTGCAGGTGCGGCTGAAGTCATTGTGCTGCAGACTTATAATGGCTTGTGTGACAGGAAGTGAGGAAAATGATAGCTCGCACAAGGTGCAAGTGCTTATCTACGGTTTAAGCACACATATTTTGGGTCTTTTTATTTAAGCAGAAGGACATGGAGAGCTGTTATGAAGATAGCCTATCATTGGAGATTATACACTGAAACAACTATTGTTTTTCTTTATATACTATTTAGGATATTATTTATTATATTGTGGAGGTACTAACTGATGACATGTAGGCATAAGGTGGAACATTTCAGCCAAAGCAACAACATCTTCAAGAAGACAACCAGAAGGCAGACACCCAACAAAAAAAGTTAAATAGTACACCTTTAAAAATTATTAAAAAGGTGAATATTCAAACTCCACAAGGTCCCAGTCCCTCTATGTGGAGAAGCTTTCTCATACTGATCAGAGATAATACAGTATAATGCATTATGCGTTTCTTAATGACACTTCCTTGGAAAATACTAAAGCTTCTATTAGGCTTTTCAATGTCTTTATTTTCATTGTCAATGTGAAAACTGTTTGGATGCTTTAATTTAAAACATTCTCTTTTATTTATTCTTAAAACATTTTTTTTCCATTAGGCTACATATCAGTTTCTATACCTAAGTAAATAAAATGTGGAAGTATTGAAAATTATTTTGTTGCAGATTACTAATTGCATTCAGAAGGGTATTGTATTGGGCTTAAGTGTTCACTTTATCTTGATGTTTTCCCACCTGAGGAGACGCCCAGATTTAGCGGACAGCTTCAACCTTTATGTCCTATTTGTCTTAATTTATAGGCCAGGCAGGCACTGGCCGGGTATATGCAACATGAAAGCCTGCTTCAGTTTAAATTGAACTGCTGACTGACGGGGTGAAGAAGAACAGGACGAGCCTGCACCTTTCGCCGCCACATCCTGAAGTCGTCCCTCAGCTGCTGCGGGGCAGGAACAGAGGACCCTGTGTGGCTTCCGAGCGAGGCAGAGAAAGAGCCAGGCTGGTGCAGCGTTACCACGGCAACCGGGAACAGTGCAGCCACAGTGGTTAAAGAGGAAGCGGTGTGGGGCGATAGGATAACTGAATATACGCCAGGGGACACCTTTGTGCATTAGGATACCACTCTGTCTCTTCTGAAGGAGAAGAGATGAGAAGCAAATTAAACCGTTGTTTTCGTAAAGCAGTTAGTCCCAAAGGAAGACATACACCTCATAGGGCTGTACTATGCTTCACTATGTCCAAAATAGTCAGTAAAAATATTTTGAGATTCAATCAGTTCATTTTAAATTCTTTGTAATCCGTGTGATTAATAAAAAGTATAGGCTACAGTTTAAAAATGGTGATGAGCATCGTTGGTAGACCTTTTTCAGTTACATAATCTAATAATAATAATAATTAATGCTAAAAGGACAATCTTATAACCCATGTAACTGTTCACTGTTATTTTTATTTACTTTTTTCTGTTTAAAACACAAATAAGGTAGGCCACACCAAGTCTGGTCACAGCTCTTAGTAGAATTGAAATGTAATTTGGGGTTGATCCAATTAGCGACTTCTCAGTGTACCATACCAAACAACAAGCTGATTGTGTTATGAACTTCTTGCCATGTTTCATTTGGTTTGATGCATACAATTTACAAAAATGTACATGAGTTTGACACATAGCAGCGGTGACATTTTCTGGAGAGGCGTGGCTGTTTAAAATGCTTGTACACTGTATGGATCGGCCCTCCATTGCTTGTCCACTCTCCTGTCAGCGCTCCTAATTGCTGCTTGGTTTTCAGAGCCTGGGAACCATGCCACTGTGTTGACTTTAGCTGTGGCCCCTTCCCAACAGGGCATGGTCGTGTTATTGTAAGCCCAGGAAGATGCAGCTTTACTGGAACTCTGCTGGCCAAAACAGCGAGATATGATCAAATTGGCCTACCCAGAGGTTTGCCTGTCTTTTATTTAATGCAATGAGAAAATGCTGTGTGCGTATGTTTTAGAAGCACTATGACAAACAACTGAAGTATTAATATAGAGAAAATAAGTACTGCCAATGTGCAGGGGTGACAGCATGAAATTCAGCGCCCTACGGAGCTCACACTTGTTCTCTATATGAAAAATGCACATTCCACTGCACTGGGCCCTGGAAAATCAACTTACAACATACTAAAGTCGCACAAAACAACTTTTTCTGATGGGTCGTATTTTGCTTCTTTGTGATGCTTGTTATTATCAATCTTGTTTTGACTTTTTGTGGCTAAAAGAAAAAATATACAAAAGCATGCAATTCTATGTGTGGGGTCACTTTTCCACAGATCTGAACTGTAATTAGACTCGGTGGCGCCACCTGCTTGTCTCTATGGAGATAGAGCCTTCTAATTCCATACAATGAAACTTTTGTAGACAAAAAAGACAGTTGGCGGACTCTCCAAAAGTTACGAAGGGCACATTTAAACAAAACAATGAGCATTTGTTGTTGTTCAATACCTTAAGGGCCCATAACATAAAAGTATTTTCCATTTTTGGTTCTGTTCCAGCCCTCATGATTAGGAATGAAGCACCTCCGTGTTTGTGGACAGGCCTGTGCTCAGGAGATGGATGGAGCATGCACACTCAGCACTTCATCAGACAGAGATAAAGGGACAGAAGTCAAAGAATCTATTGTCCAACCAGTTACTGTTCCTGGACTGAACAAGTTGCATCATCACATTGAAATCAGTGAAAGGTCACCTTGCCCCAACATGGTGAGGCCTGTTTTGTGCAGTCGCATCTGATGTTTTGTTTATTTGGTCATACATTCCCCTCTCACCTCTGGGGCTTGTGCCCTGCCCTACTTTCACTTTAGCATCCCATTGCATTTAAGCTCATAATAAAACTTTGATCTGGATTTGAGATTTGCCCTAGTTTAAAGATTGCTCGTTTATGTCAATGGTTTAGGACATGTGGAGATTGTAAGTCGTGTATTGAGGATTTTGCATTTATAGTGCCCTTCATTAACAGGACAATTTGGAATTTTGGACATAGGGCCTCACTTTCTAATGAGTGTTGGAGACATGTGGAGACACTTTTTAAAATTTTCCATTCAGTCCTTGCATTTGGAGAGGTTGCTGGTGCTAGGCTAGTGCATGTCAATGGGCATAGTTGTCCTGCCACTTAAAACAGAGCACCCGAGGCAAAACAATTATAACTCCATACATGTCTGTGTTGATAGAATAATTTTAGAAGTAAAACCAGCCTTGCATTTGAAGGATTTATGTCTGAGCAGCAACAGCGAGTTGTTCTTCCTGATGGAAAGCTTGGCAGCGGCGGACTGATATATGAGAAAATAGTCCCTCAACAGGTGACGATTCATGCAATGCAAGGTTAGTTTTATTTCAAACATTATTCTATTAATATGAACATTTACATCGATAGTCTGGTGTAATAATTGATTTGGGTGCTTTGTGGATTGGGTAAGGCTGTTTTTAATGGCAGGCTAACTATGGCCATTGACATGCACTAGCCTAGAACCAGCAACCTCTCCAAATACAAGGACTGGATGGAATATTCTCCAACACTCTGGCTCACTAGCAATAACATTTGTTGTATGCAAAACACTAAACTGTTTACAGCTTCATAGCCCAACAAACTTCTTCAGTTCTCCAATAGCAATTTAAGCAGATTCATGAGTCACTGCATTAATCTTTTTTTCTTTGGGACAAATATAACTTCACCAAAATATTCTAAGAAAATATATTGCTCATGTGAATATAAAGATGCCATTCATTTCAACACGTTAAGTTAAAAACAATTGACAAGATTCAAATAACTTAAAGAAGAAATATTGTTCTTGTGTCTGCTATATAGTCATAATTTATGGCACCCATGGATCATTGTTATAATTTGGACACTATGTCTAAAACAATGTAATAAGAGAAACAAGTCCACTAACTTCCGCGAGTTAACGTTGCCAGAAACGTCATTGCAACAAAGTGTGGTGAGACTGTATGACCTTTCGATGGCTGCAGATCATGCTAGTGAGTAGTTTTTTCATTTGTACCAAAATGACTACATGATGCTGCCAAATCCAATGCATATCACAGATTAAGAAAGAAAAATGGAGAACGAAGTTAGTACAGACCAGTGGGCGTATGTCGGAGGTGATCTGCAATATGGAGCCTTGAAAATTCAAATTCACACATGCACAAATCACTCCAAAAACAACTCTGAGATTGGAGATGAGAATGAGAAGGGAAAACAGCTATAACATGGTTAGAAGTTCTGTAAAGTAAATGTTGCATAATAGATCTGGTTTGTACAAAGTTTTATTATATATTCAATGTTTTCTAATTGTGTGTGCGGGGAAAATATTACTTGTTTCTCTTATACACTGTTCTTATGAGAGTGAGAGTGAACATTATTCAACTGCTTTTCCTCTTCACTGTAGTTGTCATTTTTAATTCTTTCAACAAGACCCTTGAGGTATATCTGCATCCAAAATGAGTCCAACATTTCACTTCGAATCCCCTGAGTGCTGCGCCTACACTGACACAACTTAACTTAATGAAGAATACATTAGGAGTAGTTGCATCCCTCACATTTGCTCACATACAGAAGCAGAGGTGCAAGCTTGACCCTGAGCTGTCACTCTTTTTCCCACTTTGCACTCCCTCTCCCTTCTTTCTCTAAGCAGTGACTATTTGCAGCTTTTGTGTAGGTTAAGAAAATGAGAGCTGGTCTAAATCAGAAAGTTGAAAAAAAAGGTCCTAAAGTGTCACTGGTTTTCTAACATGTCCATCACTGCGTTTTCAGTGACAAGGGAGCCATTAGTGGGTGGGGTAGGAAGAAGGCTTCTATAGGTTCTATGCCTCTGTGCAAAAACCTGTTAACCTATATGACATACATGTAACAGCAAATGCAGCAAATCAACATCTGGGACACATGTGAACACCACCAGGGACTACTTATTTATAGTTACTGAATCCTTTTGGCAGATGATTTATGAAATGTGGTGCCATTACAAAACCCCTTTGATTACACACGTCTCCATATGTGCGTATACTGCATCCATAAATGCAGACAAGCTCAACATCCGCACAGGTGCCAATGCCATGATGACAGAGGATGCTTTTCTCAGCACTAGACCCAATCTCTCATCATCATCTTGCAGAGGTATTCGTTAAACAGTGTACAGTGTGAAGGCGATGCAGACACAAGGACACGTATACTCAAACCTTCCCCCACACACCCAAAAGCCCACCCCCCTGCAAACCTACTGTTCCACACTAGCCCAATGATGTAATGCCCGGCCAGACCCCTCCCATACCCGATCCCCCCTCCCCTCTCCTCTCACACACCCTCCGTCGGCTCTTCTCATTGGTGGCTCCTGTCTGCATCTGCTGGTACAGCCCTTGAATCACACAGCGCTTCCTTCACACTTACAAATACACTACCAGGGGAATCCTTTCGTTTTACTGCATCCAGCCTTCGCACCACCTGGGTTTGTCATGGTAAGTCCTCTCCTCTCTCAACCTTATTATGGCATGACAAAAAAGCATGAGAAAGGTATTGTATTTTGGAGGGGGAAAACGCCGGGAGGTAGTGCTGCAAGGAGAAGCACGCAGCTGAGTTGGAGTAATAGAGTGGCATGAGAATGGGCAGCTACTAGATACACCGGTCTTTAGTACTGCACACTGCTCTAAACTGACAGGTCCTGGCTTTGCAATGTCAACAAGGTGCTAGGAGCTAGATGGAGGATGCAAGTGTGAGTTGAAAGATGTGTTGCTTCTGAGCTGCCTTTGCTACACAGACTATCAATGAGGAAAGCTAAATATGCTCCAGGGTGTTATGTGGATGTGATGTTTCCATTTGAAATGATGTCAGTTTGATGCTTTCAGATAAGGCGGCAGAGTCAAATAGATGTGCGTTCTCATGGTTCTTTAGTTTTGGAGCAGTTGGATTGACACACAGTGCTGGCTTTGACATTGTCTTTATGTCACCCATCAGCAGTGACCGGCTAAGTATATGGTTAACTGCCACCTGCCTTATAACACCCCTTACAATTATGGATTTCAGAACTAGTATAAACTTTCTCCGCAGTTTAGTTTGAATGTGTTTTCTCCATGTGCATAACCTGTCGTCACAGTGTTCGACTTGGGGCACTTAGGTATTCTGTACAGACCTGGAACACCATGCATTAAGTTTTGATGAAGATTCAAATCTAATCATCTAGTCATGTAGCCATTACATTGTTTTTACTTTGGTGTGTGTTGGTTATAATGTCGAGCTTAATGGTGCACTATGTAACTTTTCTGGTAGGGAGTCTCCATGGAGATGTTGTTGCTTTGCCCTGGCATTAAATGTATCAATATTGCAAAAAAAGAAGCAAAAGATATATTTTTATTGTTAGGAGGGTCACCTCTCCACAGATCTAATCTGTAACTTTATGGGGTGACATCATCTAGCAAGCAGTTACATCTCCTTAAAGACAAGAAAGTGATGGACTGACCACCAGAAAAGTTACATAGTGCACCAGATCAACATTTATTCCATTTCCATTTTTTTTTCTTTTAGCCGTGACGTTTGTTACTAAAATGGAAATAGAAATCACTGCATCTGCTTAGCATAATTTTAAAAAGTGATGTCACTGGTCCATTTCTTTCCAAGTGGCCTTTGAGCAGCAAGTCCCTCTAACCCAACCTTCTGCCTCTGTTGTGTTGAAATGTGAATATTTTATATAGATGGCCTACTCTACATGTGGACCCTCTCATAACTAATTCATCCAGATGTTTTCCGCAACCAGAAAAAAGACTCTAGACATGATTCATTTTCTGTCTTTCCATTTCAACGACAAATTGTATTTCCATCCTTCAGCTGATTACTACTTTCTACACTTTTGACACACTGGAGGGTCTTTAGTAGAAACAAACATCCTAAATTGTAAAAGAATGGTCTGCATTCACTGTAGACTCCCAACCATACTCTATATGACCATGTGTTTTAGGAAATCAAACAAATACTATACAATGAATTAAATCTGGTTATGGCAAATGAATCGCCAGAAAAGAAGGTATTTTTGTAGCTTTGTTCAATTATTTCATTTGTTTACAGAAAAGTTTTAAATTACAGACTAACAAGCGTGCAGTTCTTTCCTAGGGGTGTTTTTTTCTAACAACTGGGAAAGTTAATTATGATGACGGCTCAACAATAAGCTTATATAGACAGGGAGGAGCAGATATATAGATGATAAGACAGTATTTTGGGTCATAAAAGATTAGTGTTTGGTCAAACTGTGATAAAATATTGATTGCTCTTCTCCAGACGTCGCCCAAGAGAACTATTTTTCTTTTTTTGTTTTCTAAATAATAACATGAATTTGGTGGTTCATCCTAATCACATAAAGTCTATTATAGTCTTATTATGCTAAAATGTGTTAATAATGTATGTCAGAGTTTATTTTTAGGATTTTGAGAGATTTAAATGATGTTTCTATTGCCCTGGTGGAGGGTCAAAGGGTACTGACTGTTGTCTTGTGCAATCTGTTTGACTATTTGATTGTCTGTCTATTTCTGTGAAGCCCTTATGGCATGTTATGTGGAGGCATGTTCGGACTAAAACATAAAATATAAGCATTTTAAATTTAAAAATGTTTAAAAGCTATAAAGCTGAAAATAATGTAAATAGCTAATTGTACTTTAATTACTTAATGTTACAGCATGTTTGATAGCGTGACTCTAAACTATATAGGAATGCATAATTATGAGGCCAATATACAAATCTTAACGACTATTTCACCTTGAGAATGCCCGATCTTGCCTGATCTCAGAAGATAGAAGCAAGGCTGGGCCTACATGGATGAGAGCCCACTGGGAATAACAGATGCTGTAGTGGGGCATCAATGGTGTTGCCAGTGTGTCCTTAGGTGAGACATGTCTGGGC
Source organism: Odontamblyopus lacepedii (assembly GCA_034769755.1). Classification (NCBI taxonomy): domain Eukaryota; kingdom Metazoa; phylum Chordata; class Actinopteri; order Gobiiformes; family Gobiidae; genus Odontamblyopus; species Odontamblyopus lacepedii. Next base: position 20,094,024 of record CM068349.1, on the reverse strand, counting down.
TGTGGTGCTGTGTGAGTGAGTGAATGGTGATGGTCAGAGGGGCTGATACTTCTGATGAGCATGCATGCTTGTGTCAGTCTCCCACAGGGCAACTGTGGCTACAATAACTTACCAAAACTGCCCACACAAGCATTCAATGCATTATATTTATTAAAGGGCCCATATTATGCTATTTCTGATGTATGTTATAATGTTGTTTTTTCATCAAAAACAAACCTGGAGATGTGTTTTGTTTCATTCACACATGTTAAACACAAAAACCCTGCAGATTTAGGTTTAGTTCCTTTGTCAAACTGAAAACACTCTGTGATCACTTTGTGATGACATGTGGTAATACAGGAAGTGCTCCACTGTGGTTTTAATCATTTGGATAATAATAACCCTGGAATTGCCCATCTCTGCTGAACAAAAAGTAGCTGTTAACTTGAAAACTACACCACTTGAAACTATGATACAGAACACAACTCCGGGTATGTTTTGAGTCAAGAGTCAAGTTTTTGTTATATAGGACCTTTAATGCATATACATTTGAATTTTATTTCTTTAGCAGCATCCATATGTTCCTATATACACTGCTTTTTTTTTTTACTTTTCTTCTGCTATGTTTATGCCTGCACTGTGTGTTTACTGAAACCAAATTATTTTCTTAGTTAATCAAAGGTCATTCTTGCTTGATAGCTGAATGGATGTTTCCCATATGCTTCACACAGGGACACCACAAATATTCCTGACAATAAAACATGTGACGGAGTAGGTCCTACTTATGGAAAACCAGACCAAGGGCAGCTGCTCTGGGCTTTTCATCCTGCAAACACAAGCCTGCTCCACCATAAGCCTCTGCTGAACTCGGACTGATGCTATTTAGCATATACAACCAGTAAAAGCCCAGCGTGGTACAAATATATACGTGAATGTGACAGTTGTTTGATATAGACTAAACAGTGAGCACAAGGTTGACAGCAATAGCCCGTTATGACAGATGACCCTCGCTTAGTGGAGTGTGATATTTCACCACTAAATCATTATGTCGAAGCACCAGGCTAGTACATGGACACTATGAATATTGAAGCATCCGCTCTTGTTTACGGGAAGTGGGGCAGTCTCCATTTCCTCTTTTTGAGACCATTCAGCAGCATTATTTAAACTGAACTGTCACTTGGGGAATCAGATTTGTTGTCTGTACCAGCCTGAAGCCTGGACAAACTGAGAAAATGTGCATCCGAAAACTGTATTCATATGACTGGCTCAGCTGTGGCATCATTAAATAAATTCTTAAGGAAGACATATTATGTTTTCTCCAGATATTTAGTATAAACTATAGCACAACAAGATCATTACTTTATATTTTGTTAAAAAAAATGACCAAAAACAGTAAAAATGGTTGTGACTTGGCTTTAAACTTGTTTATGTAGGACATATACAGAGCAGTACAAAACAGTAGGAGGGAAGTAAAATTTGTTAAATTAAGAATTTGCAGTACAACTGCCCTGTCCACAAATTAGAATAAAAATCAAATGTATAAAGATGACTTTCTGTTCCTCCAACCTGAACAATGTAATCTAAAATAAACATTTTTTTTCTCATTCCTTGTGCATTTGGTTGTTTTAAAATGCCTCTATCAGCAGATTCTATATACTTAGACCGACAGCCAGATTCAAAGTCACCTTAGCTCCTTTCCTTCTCATTATAATTGCCTTCAGAACTCTAGATATAGGGCTACCGAATAATGGTGTACTTGGTTATAAAGTTAACCACACAGGAAATGGTTGCAGATTTAAAAAGCTCATTAATTCACTGCTGGTGCTTGAAGTGCCTTTTTGACTTGCCCTCTCCCTTCAATTTCCCCACTGTGCAGCTGTGAGGGAGCTTCACCTATGCCCCTCAGACTCTATATCTGTAGAGAGGAGCCAGACAAAAGGAAATCTATGAATTGAGTGCACCCATAATGCAAACATCTTCATTTTGCATTGACTATGGGACTGTCCCTCAACGTCATCCCCCTCCAGTGCAACCTCAGGGGGTGAAACCAGACACACATTAAGGTACATTAATCTCCCGTATCCCTTAGTAGTCATATCAGTTCCACATGACAGCCCTCCCCCTGTACACAGGACCTGTCACTGGGATATTGGTTTAATTTGTTCTGCTCATTGTCTGTAAGTCTATATTGTCTATCCACTTTTCAATTTTTTGAAAAACATGTTTTCATCTTCAAATTTCGAAAATACAAATAGGCTAATTCTTGCTCACATTACAATGTTTGACTTCCATCCATCCATCCATCCATGCTGGGTCGCGGGGGCAGCGTGCTGCCCAATACTCATAGCATCTGACCCCCCCTATGAACCCCTCTGCAGGTGGTGAGCCCACAGGAGGGTGGACAACATGGTCCTTGATGTTAGTTCATAGGGGTGTTTGACTTCCATCTTTTTGAAACATTTTCATTATAATATAAATGGCTAACTCACTATATTTTTATTACAGCTAGAAAAACTTCACTTGGATTGGTCACATGTAGCTCATAGACAGATGTAAAAAAAATTTTTTTTAAAAATGGCTATGGTTTATGTGCCCAATAGATGAGATGTGCAAAACATGAATGATTTTGTGAGCATGAAAATTGTCAGTGAATCTCTCAAGAAAAATGTCATCTTTGTGGTGATTGAATGTGTCATATGAGGATAACAGGCAGTTATTAAAGAACATGTCAGGACTGACAATTCCTGTTTAATAATTTTCTCTGTCATTTCACACACAGGACCCCTGCTGATAGTCTGAATTGGAAAAAGATGTCTGTTAGGGAATAAAACACTAGAATGAACATGAGGACATAAGCATTTATTTTGTAGGTAATGATATCATACCAATTACAATTTTGTGATGCTTTAATCCTCTTGGTTTGGTTGTGTGTGTTGTATGTGAAAGCTCAATAATGGGGTCATCATGGAAGAGCCAAGACACATGCCTTAACTCAAACAGCCACAGTTTTGGTCTAGTCTCAACCTAGCATTACATCTGTTTTTAGTTCCTAGAGAAAAATTCACTTGGCTGTTTGATTCAAAGTTATTTATAAAAGTCGCATAACCTGTCTCAGTATATACAGCCAACAACTACAGTTATTTCAAGTTAAGTGTTCAAACTTCTCTCTGGATGTGTGTTGATACTGAACATGTGCTGAATATGACCCTCACACAAAAATCCAAATTGTTGTTGACAGGTGTCCACAATGGATGACTGTGAAGATCTGTTTTACAAGATTTATAACATAACAAATACACCCTGCACAGTGCAAACATCATTAATGACAATCTCATGTTGACATAAAAACAGTTGTGGGAAAAGGGAAACAACTTTGTATGTTCGAAAACTCAAGACAAATTTCACATGCACTCAGCCATCACTTGTTTGATATAGAAGTATGAAATCAGCAAGTCATTCCTGTCTAATTTATGAGCATCTTGTCTACAATAATCTCAGGATGGAGTCGGATAGAGAAGCTTCCTGAGTGCAGAGAGCTGCCTCAGTCTCAAAGTCATGAATCATCATCAGAGAGAGGAGTGATGGTCCCTTGGCTCCTCCCGTGTAGGTGTGAGTGGGAGGACATTTTGGGGCTGTCTGTGGCGGGACAGGGTAAGGGCACAGGATGAGTCATAAGATGCTGTTGGTTGTCTTCTCTGAGCGAGAGACACCTGCACCAGGCTGCCTGGGTTCCATCACATCCTGCCGAGTTGGGACAAACCCCACAGTCATGAAGGGAGAGCTATGAAGGCAGAGCTAAATCACTTCCGCTGTCCTCTGTGAATACAGACGAGTACTTAGAGGAACTTTGCACCATATTAAGTCTGTGTTGTTTTTATTACATTTATTACATACAGAATGATCATGTTTATGGTATTGCACTATAAGATTTATATACTATTTTTACGAGTTATTGGCAATCTCTGCTTTATTTGTATATTTTTAATATTATTATAATATAGTATAGTGTTTTTGTTCATGTTGTATTTGTCATCAAACTTACAATCACTTAAAACATTTTTTCTTTCTGTGTCCCTCAATGAAATTTCAAAACATCAGAAGAATAAAGATCTGTCAAAAATCAAGTACATAAAATATAAAATTATAAATATAAAATATTTAAATTAAAATGTCTTAATAGAACAGTTCTTTACAGTGATTCTTCTTTAACTTCTATAACCATCTTGTAATTTCTCTTTTGGCTGGGAGTTAAAGTTGGCAAATCCATACAACATATTTACTTTTATAATCCCTTAAATCTGATCCACTCTATTACCGAAAGAGTCTGTCATGTACTTAACCTCAGTATGGGCTCAGTGGGTGGCCATGACCTTAATGTGAATGACTTCTGGATTGAGTCTTGTACATTCGTGTATCTTTACAAGAGGAGGAATATTATTTAAGCAGAGATGATTAATGTGGTTTTGGAAACTGTTCTTTTCCATTATCATTTGACTGTAAATTTAAAAGTCCAGAATGATAACATTTTGTTAGGCCGGTCATAATAGCCTATTTTGAAGGATGATATATTGCTAAAAAAAGACAATTATATATATTTTTAATTTTGATATATTACAACACCAAAAAAAAAAAAACAGACAAAACCCTCCTATACCCTGCCCCTTCTCTCCACACTTAAAACACACAAAGCTACACAAAAACAACTGGACAGTCAAACATCAACCCACAGTCAAGTCCAATCTGCCAAAATGTTTAAAAAAGGCATCCATATCCGTTCAAAGTCCTGCCGTTTCCCCCTCACAGAGTGAAGAATCTTCTGAGGAGTGCAGAGAGATTGTTATAAACGATAATATAGAAATTACTTTATACCACCAACAAAATAATCCTAGGGAAAGTTTTTCTAAAAAATATATATATATAAATTTCCACTAGTGCTTAATAGTATGCATTATTGATCTTAAAAATGTTATTCTATCAGTGAAGGAAAAGTCAATCTAGCGATTATTGTGACAGACCGTTTATGTCTTCATTTTGTGTGTCTCAGAAGATTTTTTTTTAAGGATGAAATAATCCAATAAAAGAGGCAGGAGGCCACTTAATGCCTATTGCCCAGCTTTGTTCAGATCTGCACAGCCATTCTCTGTTTTATAAAATCCTCTCTTCACTTTGCAAGGTGAAGGCTAAATTGCATTCATTTTTAAACAAATAATAGACATGGAAGCCTTAAATTAGCACATTTGCACTTCAAAGCCTCATACTATATTTTGCACTGGCGGATTGTTCCGCGCACCCCTGTTGTTTTAAGGCCAATTTTTGCACAAGTTGGATGATTTTAATCATCTCAAACTAATCCTTGATTCAATTTGAGAGATTAGGTCCGGGCTCAGCAGATAAAGAAGAGCAACTTGATTTTAGGCTTTGCTCTCACAGACAACATGGTGGAAACATTTATAGACAGGCCGTAAGAAGAGACACACAACGTCTGATGCAAGTCTAACCCCACCTGTCACCCACTCCTCCAGTTGGTGATATGGGAAGCATGGCAACCTATGTGGCAGGGTGACAACATTTCAAAAAGGAAACTGCCACATTTAAAGATGTAGCCTTGAGCAATGTGTCCTTGGCTAAACCCTTATGGTATGTCTCAGTCAAAGCATAAGACAAGGATTATCAAATTTCAAAACTTAAAGAGGATTTTTAATATTGTGTAAAGATAGCAATTGCTTTGATAGTCCTGCTCTTTGACATACATTATATGATTAAAATGTGAGTAATCTGTTGTTTGGGCTACCTTCAGAAGGACAGCTCAATCTGGTGCACATTTTTATAATTCTTCAACATCCAAAAAAGAGATTACATGAGTGACTGGTTCTGCCGGCGTTCAGGTCATTGCTTTGGTTCTAATCCTCAGTAATTCTCTTTGTGGTGGACACTCTCAGTTGTCAGTCTTTGTTTAATAGCAGCAGGGTATGGCTCTATGCAAAATGCTACACAGCCCAACTTCAACTGTCAACTGTGCGTGTGGTTAAGAGTGTTTTCTTAAGATACTTATATTTCATCTTCTCTGTGTAGTGTATGTGATGTCTACTCCCTGCAGTGTCAGCATTTCATCTGTATTATTTTTCGCACATGACACAGAGTGTTCTGAATGACAGAAACCCCGAACTGGCATACGCTTTCAGAGATAAAGTTACAGTATTTTGATACTCACTTGCAACTACTCAATATTTACCACAACTTTCTTCTTTTATTATTGATAGAATAAAATTTTACTTCAGTCTAGTATTTATAATGTGAATCTTAACATAGGCCTACATGATCTGAGCTATAGACTGTAACAGCAATATTGGACCTTCTCACTTGTAAATTTGCAGTAGGATGCTATACTCTGAGGGCCTATTTTCATCAGTTCATAAAATGTTGGTTATTTAAAAATACTTAATTTGTACAGTTTAAAACTTGAGGATGGGTTATATTCTCTAAATTGCCCGTTTTATTTTTAGAGGAAATTTACTGTATTTCTATAGCCTCTGTGAAGATACAACTAGATATAACTACGATTAATAAATAAAAACTCCAAAGTATTGCAACTTCAAAGTTTAAAATGCTTAATAAAATAAGTCGACGTTTATGCAACTTCTGAAAATCCTCTTTCTAACACAATAGACGCATGAATTGTAGTCTGGGTCATATTTCCCAGAATCCCTGCTATGGTTCAGAACGAGTAATTTCATGCAGAAATGAGTCGATAATGTGTAGCAGACAGTGAGCGTGTGCGGGGGGTGGGACTTGTGCAGTGTGGGACGGGCCAAGCTGCACTTTGGAGAGTGGAGGAGGCTCGACCGTAAACCGACACTGCTGGGCTTTACTCTGTGGACACGTCTCTTCACTCAAACCAAGCGGAATGTGTGGATTTAAGCCTTTTTCTGGCTCTTTCCAACACTTTTAACTCACGGATTGGATTTTTGAGCGGACTTTAGTAAAAGCCAGTGGACGCTGAAACGCAGTGACGGTAAGGCTTTTGTGCGTCTTCTCCCGGGCCAGTTTTGAGGTGCGATCAGGGTACACCTTTTGGAGTGGGGACGCAGTCACGCCGCGAGATGAAACATCAATAAAAATGGAAAAAAAAAATACATTAAGTTGAAATTACTACTTCCAATACTACTAGGTTAGGACACGGTGCTTTTTAAGAGCTTTTATTTCCCGTAACTTTGGTGTAGTTTTCTCAACCAAAACCACTCCTTGTGTTTGTAGGTAATTTAATCAGCCAAGGTGCATTGTAGCCCCGGCTCAATGGAGTCTGCCTTTCTGTTAACGCAACTTGAGTGGCCTAATGACAGTGATGATGTAGTAGGCTCCATGTGTGATGTTGCATGAGTCAGGTTATGTTCAGTGCACCCTTTTACTTTCTGCTGTTTGGTGCCATGTGGAAAATAACAACTGAGCCTTCTCTTTGCAGGTGTGTGGACAACAATAAATATTTAGTTTTTCTGAATCTTTGGAACATTACCCTTCTGTTCATTACACTAGGCCTGTGTAAGAACTTGCCATAACCACGTTTTGCGCCTTGGGTGCTTTAGATATTTTGGTGAATTTGCACGTAGTTTCTCAGTTATCTCTGACTGGAATGTGTTGGCATACCTTATGTATCCTGTGTATCTTAGTGTGGTTTATAAAGCAAACTAAGTCTTGGCTAGAGCACATTTCTTTTTGTTTTTCATTGATCAAATCTTTTTTTTTTTCTTTTTTTTTTTGCATTTTTATATGGCTTAACTATATAAACTAAAATTGATTAAGCCTACTGTATGTTGGTGCAAAGCAGATTAGCATTTTTAGTAATATATCTAATGAAAATACAGTTGGAAAATGGGAAAAAGATTACATAATAGATCCTTCAAAACTAAAGCTATAACTAAATTAGGAATGAAAGTAGTTTAAAGCAGGTCACACTACAATTAAAACTGAATACCCAGTAATAATGGTACTCAAAAACAATAATAAAACAGGTCTAGCTTTAAGGAGTGGGGGACCAAAGTTTGAGAAGCACTGTTTTAGCCTCATGCAGGAGTTAGAGCCGTGCTGGAACTGACGGATGGGGTAGCATTTCCCCCTTGGGCCTCAGCTGTTGGCCTCCTCTCACTACCATGTGATACAGTATCGGTAACACTAATAACACACCGTTGGCAGTGCGACTCACCACCATCTTGCTCACTTCCACTGTGTGACTCTTTGAAAACCCCCCGCCCACGGCATCACACTCCCAGCCAAAAAAACAAACAACAGACCCCACCCTACACCCCACCCACTGTAACAACTTCAGAGCAGTGGTCAGCTCATGGCTAAAGTGATGGAGAGGAAGTCAACACTGCAGCATCGATGCCATTTGGAAAAACAAAAACAAATGATATCCCCTTTGCCCTTTGGGATTGGATGCTGACGCTGTTGTGCTTGATGGGAACGTGCGTGTCCACAGTCCCCTAAGCATCCCATGTTAACATTGGGTCACTTCCCTGGACCTGAGCCAGAGTACAAGGCACGAATGCAACTGATCACATTGTACTTCATGAGCTACTACCAAGAAGTTGTCAGTTTTGAGTAAAACAACATGCATGTATAAAAATCTCATATTCTTGTTTTCTCTGAGGTTTTCCAGAACATTTGGCAATGAGAAACACGTTTGTTTGAGGAATCTGCTTGAACTCGTGAGCTGTTAATGCTGCCTAAACTGTGAAAAGTAACACTTGGAGTTTACACATGGGCGTTAGTTAATAGTTAATAACATTTGCATTGAATAAAAAAGAGCCCTGGCTGCGCTCTACCTGCTGTCTCTGCTGCCCTGTTACATTGTATAGACCTATTCATATTCAGGATGACCCAGGGCTCTTATGCAGAAGGCTGTCCAGGCCCTGCAGGGGTTTAGATAGATCCTGGCCCAAAGAAGACTTCTCTGAATGCCAGTGTTGCTATGCAGATGAGGGTTGCATTTATTTCCCTGTTTTTCCTCTTCTACCTGTTGCTTATGCTGATCTTTTCCTGATAAGAGCTTAAATAGTTTCCTTATGGCCAGGGCATGGTCCTCTGTTAATTGGAAGCAGCAGAGAGACCAGGGCGGACAGCGTGTAGTTTGTTCAAAGTTTATATTGTGACAAAAGTCTGTGCTTGTGTTTTGACTTAGATGAGGCCCAAACCTCTCGGGATGGAAATATATTAAGTAACCGGCTCCTCTCTAGAGAAGGATGAATGTCTTCTATGTTTCCGTCCTGTTGTTTTGGAAAGAAGCACTGTTAAAAGTGAGGAGTTTAGGGACCCTGATTTGTAATGGAAAACAGACTTTCTGCTTGACTGGAATGTTCTTGAGAATCAGCTGATGTGAAACTTTTGAACCTTTTCAACTAATACAGAAAAATCCACAGAAGTGAATCCATGCTGAAAGATCGCTTGAGTTAACAACCTCTTTTAAACCTTTTACTTCAACTAAGATATTATTATTCCTATAATCACTCTAGTAACTTAATACAATTAAATTGGTTCAATTATAATTTCATATGACTGGTGACGGTGATATATTACTAGTATTATTTTGGGTTTGTGCTCATCAAAACCATTTCTCTTGTGGATCAGTAAAGTTTGCCTAACGTTGGGCTACAATGAGAGATTAAAATGGAGCATGATTGTTTCATTATAAAAGGTGTTATTTACTATTGCAAGGGTTGTCCATAAATCTATTCTGAAATGTCGTAAAGTCTCAAAACTAAATATTCATTTGTGTAGAAGTAAATTAAGCAAATTGCGTATATTGGACAAATGTGGACCTTTGTTGTGGTATTAAAATTTCCTTAGAATTGAAACAGAGTTTGAAATGTTTTCATCATGACACTAGTACTACTGGCTGATTGCTGTTGCTTTTCTACTTAAATATTAAGGATGTCAAGTTTTATGTTCTTCAATAGAAAGTGAAACTGAATTGAACCAAAGGTCAAAGTGGAATCAGATTGACAGTTCATATCAGTTTTTTACCATTTCCTGCACACTCAATTCTCCAGTCTACATTTCCTATGAGCCATTTAGCTTCACATGCCCTTCCTGTTCATAAATGTTTGTTCCACCGAATTTCTGTCAAGATTGTGTTGTTTCCTTCCCACACTGATGAGCTAACAATTACATCAACAGAGCAGAGAGACAGTTCCCCTTAGAGCTTTTTGGTGTGCCTGTGACTAACAAGTTGGTTGGCAAATAAAAACTAAATTTAAAAAATATTTATTTGTCACTGTCTTCACAGTATTAGACTGAACTGGCTGCATCTCTTCCTGTGGTGCAGCTTGAAATCCCATCACATCGATTCCTAATGCAATCAGACTTCCTTATCACTGAAATTAATTCCCAGATATCTTTACATGATCAGCTGTCTGATTTGATTCTATTACAGTGATGCAGACTCTACCTCCTCCTTGCATCAGCTTTTATCAGTGGGCCTGTTGCCAGCAGGGAGTACATTGTTGACTTATTACTTCCTTTATTGGCTTTGACTGCTCACTAAGACAAGCAAGAAGGCTTTACCTGACAGTAAACAATGCCCCATGCCTCAACTGTCCCTTTGAAGAACATATGTTTACCTCAAATAAACAGCCAACTGCCTTGAAGTGACAAACCTGACAAACAACTCAAACCAAAATGCCATGTTTCCACTTAGAAAAAAGTGAACTTGAACGCTCCAGTGGTTACAATCAAGATTATTATTTTTGGATGTGAATGTACAGTTGTAATTGTGATAGGGACTGTTGCATTCATAGTCAATCATAAAAAATAATAGACTACATGGATTACAGTGTTTGGGTCATGAGGATCCAAATGAGAACAGACAATGATATGAAGTCATTGTATTTTTAGTGAAGGAACTGTGTTTGTAACAGTATGGTCGGTTTGAAAAGTACTTTTGTGTACCGGTAAATAAAATATAATATCTTTGTTCTCTTGCCCAAGTTACACCTCATTTTGTTTTTAAACTGACATCATCAGGCTACTGTTACAACTTGTATTGGCACTCGCTAAGCTTATAAGAAACAAGTCAAAGAAATGGTAATTCCAGTTTCCAGTTAACTTGCAATCCTACTTTTGTAACTCCTCAAATCAGTGTTAACATTAAGCATGTGAAATGTAGTTACATAAACATCTCAAATACAGTCATTTGCGATTTACTCGTCTCCAAGGAGGCCCTTCTGGTTTCCATAGTTTCATCAGCGTTGCCATGAAGTGCAAATTACATACCTGCGTTGCAACTGACACACACTGCTCATTATTGACGCTATGCAAGTTTTTCAGGGCCCAATCTCTTACTGTTCCCCGTCAGGCTTGAATAATTTGAGGCAAGGGCGCGCGAGTATCACAGGGAATAAGGTGACCCAGCTCTCCTTTGAGCACTTATCTCCTCCGCCAGTTCTGCTTCACTCACTTGTTTGAAATGATAATTGCTCCTTTCCTTCGTGGCAAAGCTGAGCGATATGTACACTAATGCAAAAGGGCCAGTCTGACTATCCCTTAAAGCCTGTTGGATCATTCTTATAACAATGTCAAGTCATGATCTCTGCCCTTGCAACACACACACACACACGTCACCTTCTTAACTTAAGCAATTCTGTGTAAATTAAATATCCTTTTTTTTTTCAACAAAACCATGGTAAAAAAAAATCACTACTTTTGTAGATGTAAATTTTATTTTATTTTTTATTCAATGTACTTGCTATGCAATTTAGTGCAAGGTCCAACTTAGGCTGAGCGATATGGTAAAACATTAATCACAGTTTTCAATGTCAGTTTTTAAATTTCAAAATAAAAATAACATTTAATATTGATTTAATGGAAAAGACAGATGCCATTTAACACGAAAATAGTCTAATTTATTCTGTCAAAACCTCAACTCTGATTGGATCTTGATTCAATTAATATTCCCAGGCTAATTAACTCCTTGCGCCTCTTCCTTACTATTACTTAAAAAAAAAAAGTAAACCCTATGAAAAGTTATCAAGTACATTTGTGAGTAAAGTTTTAATAACTTAAGTTTCAAAAGGATCCTCTTGCAGTTTACATATCACCAACATCCCCAGAAAACTTCAGATTTGATCGTAAGTCTTTGTAACCTCACAACCTTGTAAAAGTTTCAAAAATAGACTTCTGGTGGCATCAGTGAAATATCAGAATGTATAGCAATGAGAGAATAGGATGAATAATTGATCACACATGCTGGAAGAGCTGGTATCCCTCTATCCCCACTCTAGGATATCAAAACTTGTGAATTAATAATGCAGTAAAGAGATTCTATTAAGAGACTTTCATTACTGTAACGTATCTGTGGGGTGGCACGGTGCCTTGAAACCACAATGCACTTCCTATTTTGGGGCTGTTAGAGTAGTGGTCAATCAATATATTACTTTGCACACTTGATACTGGTGTCTTATATGGCTAGACAATCATGGCCACTGTGCCAAGCTGTTTTACTTCATGAGCTGCTTGCAACCAGTTCTGAACATCACATTTGCATAGAGGAAATAGCAATGGTCTAACATTATTGAGGGCCATTCATATCGTTTAAGTGGTATTCATCCCAATTTGTCTCTATCACAAGCTGTTTGGCTTGAGGCATTAAGATCCTCAAACATCTGTTCCACATTACAAAAGTTTGGAGCGAGCACAGAAGTGTTTATATATTTTATCCTTGCTAAAATCTTCAGTGTTGTGTATGCAGACAGAGAGTGGGTTTGTAAAAAAGCCAAGTAAAAGTCCTACCTGCAGGCTAGAAATAATATTACTAACCCCATTTGACTTCTTTGTGTCTGTTCCCACCCAGCATGCTTTTAATTCATGTAAGTCATAGTGGCACATGTAAGATGATAGTTTTATTGTTCTGCTATCTGAGGAGCTGTAATTGTACAGGTTGGCTGCTTTATTTATATAGAGCTTTTAATTTCCTGCTTGCCTGAAATCCCATAGACCCATTCCCCTTTTTTCTCACGTTTTACGAGTTTCTTCTACTCAGAAGGTTTCCAGGTTTATCTTGTTACATTTCCAGAAAAACAAAGAGGTTCCCTAGCAAGTTTCGACTTTTGAGATTTCTATTCATTTGTATTCCCAGCAGACAGGCGTAACAAGCATTAATGGTATTGTCTAGAAAACCCTATGTTTATGGTAAATGTGCTCTCAGATGTGCTGATTCATGCTTTTGACATGGGATAAATATGCCAAGTCAGTCCGATGATGAAGCTACTATGAGCCCTAGTGGCTTAGGAAACAATTGCTGCTCCTGTCTACTGCTGCGAAAGGGGTTACAGTTTATTTTTAACCTGCTTGTGATTTATTTAGATGTCTGCGTTCCTGGAGCTGGGAGCAGTCAGCTGAAACTCTCCCGTGTTCCCCAACTTCTCATCTCTAGAGGCTTGTATTGGAAGAGGTGGTGTGGAAGGTAGTGGGATTTTGGAAATCTGTGATGTCACATGAACGTAACCTATAAAGATTTAAACATCAAACCTTTATTAGGAAGTACTTAATCATGGCTAGTTTGTCACACAATCCTTATAGGCACATGCAATAGTATATATTTCAATAAACACCCCATTGAGAAGCCACCTCCTGATCAGCCATAAATGAGTTACTAAGACAAAACCAGCATGCAGTCTATGCATTGTCAGTCACCCGCTGGGGTCTTTTCTGACCAATGAAATACCCCCATAAATCTTACCGAATAGTAATCAGACATCCAGGGGTGGTGTTTTTTTAGGGGTTAGCCATGGAAAAAGCTCACCACTGTGTATGATCTTTATACGACATCTATTAAATAAGTAAATATTTATGTTACAAAGCCATAACATTGGCTGAAATGGGCTAGGTGCAGTACTATATTTTAAATAAATGCAAATGCAAGTATGCTTTGGCCAAGATGTAGGCGATACTCCTAATGGATTGGACGTCAGCCTAATCTGGCCTCATGTAGAGCTCAGTGATCTCGCTCTCATCACAAGGTCCTGCAGGCCAGCTGATTATCTCCATAAGTGCCCTGCTCCATGCCAAGGACTAAATGAGACAAGTCACTTTGAAGACATGACTTATCCAAAGCCTGCCGCTAAAGCTCCAAAACATCTCTCAAAGTCACAGATACCAAACTAGCCTGATGGTTAGCTTAAGCACAGCTCTGTATGCAATGAACTTGTGGTGACCTGAGCCAAGTGCACTGGCCAATGTGTCTGTACATCTTTTCTCTCTCCCTCAGCAGATGCTGATATTAAAAAGAGTACCTCGAGGGAGGGGCAGGAGGTTAATGAATTTGTAGCCTTAAGCAATATGGCGCCTTGTCCCCCCTCGTAGCAACAAGGGCCAGCGCCCACTGTCTTTGATAACCAGATGGGACCAGGGCAATGAGCTATAAGATAAAGAAATACATTATGTTTATTATATATATTTTATTTTTTTATTATTACTATTTTTGAAACTTATATTTTCTGTTATGTGATTATAGGTGGTCAACATCTAGTTTTGAATTGTGTCAGAAAATTACGCTGTGGCCCAAAACTGGTTTGTTGTTTTGCTGGGGTGTTATACCGTAACTGTCACTTTGGTTCTTTGGATGTTTTTGAAGTAGCAGGAGTTTTACTTAGTTACGCTGTTTTTGGCCACTGACCTTTGGCTTGACCTCTCCACATAAACCTTTGGCCATTTTGAAGCACTGGTATGTTGGTAAATGCACAAATACTAAAACATTTTTGCTGTTTTTAAGACAGGAACGCTTCGTTAGCAGCAGACCTCTTCTCTTCATTTCATTAAAATTTAAAAGACGTCTTGCGTTACATAAGAACTTGCCCTGGGAACATGGAGACCTGGGTTGTGGGACTGTCACGCATGTTGGTGCAGACTCAGCAGGAAGGAGGAGGACCAAGAGGGAGACAAGTGATGGGGCAGCTTAAGTTATGATTGCTTATTTGAAAATGTAATATAGACGCAAACACAATAATGCCACAGAGAGTATCACGTCATGTTTTAAATTGCAATTTAAATTTTTCTATGGGTACCACTTAAGCGGTGTTGAAGGGCCATTTAAAAAGATAAAACGCCACCACCCACTTCTGTAAACTTACTTGCCCTTTGATGATGGTGCATGTTTGACTAGTTCCCGACTGCGCTCCCCCCGACTGGATAAAAGTTCCCCTTTGACCCCCAACCCATTCACTATGAGTTGACTTTATTATCCACCATAAACATTTCATTGGAGGTCTTCGGGGATTTGGCTCAGTGATGCAAGCTACCCCAATAGCCATGCCCTTGGACTTGGCTATGTTTATTTTCTTAGCTTCACTACCTATGTGGGAGTAGAGGGGAGAGCAAAAGCAAAGTCGGGAGCTAGAAGTGCTGGTAATCAACTTGTTCTATTTAATTATGATTTACAAGGGTGAATGGGTTTTCCCAGAAATCTCAACCAATGCAAAATCTCAGGCTATATCTAAGCCATTTTATCTCTACACTGACACTGAAGCCAATAAAAGTCAAAGAGCTAGTGTTCAAATTACAGAGGCTGTCTCTAGGATTGCCCTTCTATCATTTATAGCCTGAAAATTAGAGCCAAGTTGATCTAATAGTCCTGGGGATAGTTCAAATAACACAGTAAGTAAATACATGGCTTTAAAACATCAAATGGTTCTTTTAACATAGAAAGATATGTGTGAACTGCACTTAAATGGTATGCATCTTCAAACTTGGTGGTCGGTTTATGTTGATTTAGTTCTGTAATGTGGTGTCACTGAAGAGTAGCGTAGCCATAAATGTTTCATACTCTACAACTATATTATAAAAGCGTCATGACAAAAAGATGAGTGAGATTGTGTGTTGGTTCATGTTGCTTTAACCTGATTAATGCTGTAGCTTAATTGTTAGCATATTCTGCAGAGCCATCTACAGGCAATTTTATTACGAGCTTGCTTTGGTTAACCGCAGAGACTTGGAGAAAGATCTGTTGTTTTGGTTTAATCTCTTCAAGAAATCTCTCTGGGTTGAAACTGAAGTCACAATTGCTGTTTTTTACCTTCACAGATGCAAGGATATGTTCTCTAAATTCACACTGGATGGGGTTTAAGAGTGAGTCGACGCCACGGACAGAGAATGGTGAAGGCAAGCACCCTTTAATCTACAAAGGATCCCTCTACGCTGCACTAAAAGTCCACTAACTGCGAAAGGACCACAGGGAGTACGAGTATCAAGACGCTATCGCTCCCCCTTTGGTTCACTGGAAGATGGGAGGCAACAAATAATATCAGAGAGGACGCCAAGGAATTTTCTAAAGATTCTGTGTACACTTGTGATATACAACCATGTGGACATCTCCTGCAGCGGGCCCCTGTCTGCTGGCTGCTGCTGCTCTTCTGTCCAGTCTACTCTACTTTGTGACAGCCACTGAAGATGATGTCACACCACGCATCACTTTCTCTTACAGTAAGTAATCACAATTTAGTAGTGGGATGTTACACTTGTATATAGGGTACCTTATTAACATTAAAGCCACATTCAGACTATTCACAACTGTTTGATATAACAACCCTAGTTTGATCAGTTTTCACATAAATTCTGTAGAGACTATGGTGACACAAATCATTTAATCTCATATAATTTGAGTATAAATGCCACTTATATCTATTTTTTATTTAATTTTAATCCTATAGTTACTTTCTAATAGTTATGATAATGCATTAAGAAACAAAAGCTTTGTTTTTGTTGGTTCACTTTAGAGTCTATCAGTACGGTCCAGAAGTGTCGCCACTGTTTAAAGCGAACTGTCCTGGCCCGTTTGAGGGGTCTGTAACAGACCCTGTATGGCTTTAGTCCAGCCCAGAACGGTTTAGCTAAGGTATGGCGAAAACAACCAAATGAAATGATTGGGCAAGAGAGAATCCAGAAAAAAACAAGGCAACAGGGAGCATATATAAACAGAAAACAACTATTTCTCACCACACACTCACTTGATCTTGTAATAAACCTGCTGTATTTTCAATAATGGCAATAAATCTGTTGAGCCGTTATGCCAAAACAAAGCTAGCACATTAGGTATCATATGTTTCCTGTTTATTGATGAGGCAGATGTGTGATGCCAATATAGTCCAGGTTGTTTTTGGACTATGGAGTCACTTCAGTGAAACTAATTGGGTTCTCACAACAAAAGAAGCCACATAGCCAGAATAAATAGGGCCCATAGAAGACATTTCTGCATCTCTACATTGTAAAACTGTGTGTGGGTGCTTCTGTTCATATTGAATGGCAGCCCTGTATGATCCCAGGTTGGCATGCTGTCAAATGAAAACTTGCTGCTGCAGGTTTAGTGACGCTACCAGCACAATTGTGCATTCACGGAGACATGTCAGAGATCACAAGTGCCCGAGGGAGTAGCTGGCAACTTGCAAACACCAACAATGAAAACATCTCATAAATATGTGCAATTATAATTCTGTCCCCTGAGGATACCTAAAGAATTAATTCTTCTATGTCCAAATATGTAAAATGTGTGCTTTTTACCTCAAGCTCAGACAAAATGAGGCATGCTTAACATACCAACAGAGCAGAGCAGTTTTTTGGATGAAGAGATTTTTGAGTGCTACAATTTGGAGCTGCTACTTCTACAACCACTTGTCTCATTCTGCCTTTTTGTAACAACTTAACCTTTTCATATACTCCACATTTTATTCCCCAGATATAATTTTAATATGTTTCCACAAATCTGGCTAACCTTTTTGCACCCGACTTCATCATTGCATTTCATTACTTTACACACAGTCCCTGCTGCTCTCCGCTCTCTGAGTTTTTAGTTACTTATTACTAAGTTGTATTGCTTTGCTGACATTTATAATTAATACATTTTAGGGTGTTTAATACAAATTAGAAACAAAATAAATAATCTTTGAAAGTTTGGTATCATCATTATCATGGTCTAAATGTAATGTACTTTGTTATAACTGAAAACAACACTGATCTAACAGAAAACTTTATGGTGAAGCTTTTTTCTGCACATTCTGTTGATATAATGGTAATTATTTTTGTTGGTGATTATCACAATTATATCAAATGTCCCATGAATGATTATTGTCTACCCTTTTTATCACGCTACAATATTATTGTTTATTGTCCCATCCCCACTTGAGAATTTTACTGGCAGGAGAAAAGTGTTGTTATTCAAACTGGCTTGACGTTAGGTAAAGTTTGGTCTATTTCTGTGTTTCTTCATGCAAGTAAATACGCGTGCCGTGAAGTACAGACTTTGCACAGACAAGGGGAAATTGCAGGTTTTTGGCACCTATAAACACTACTGGTCAGAATTAGATGCTCCACCTACACAAAGCAGTGCCACTGTTTTTCTTTATTATTCCGCCAACGTAATTTATAATACAGATTCAGTATGGTTCCACTGCTGTGTGTTCAATGTATTTCTTTAACGTAAATGTTTATTTGCTTGATCAATAGTGTGTTGTTGCATGTCCTGATATTAAAGGACCCATAATAGGCTATTTTCTCATCTGTTATAATGTTTCCTCGTCACAAACAGACCTGGAGTTGTGCTTTGTTTCATCCACACATGTTTAACACACAAACCCTGCATATTTAAGATGTGTTTTTATCTCAAAGGAGAACACTCTGTTCCATCTTGTGATGTTAAGTAGTAAGTGGAAGTGCTCCACTGTGTTTTTAAACTCCATACACCTTCACTTGAATTATTTGGATGTTTTCAGCCCTAAAATTGCTGCTCTCTATTGAACAGAAGGTAAAAGGTAGCTGTTATCTTGGAAAACTACTGCTTCATGACATCACAGGGTGGTACAGAGCATTTTGAGCTTTGGAGATGTAGGCAAATAATGCAGATTTACTCCAACAGGTGTGAATGCAACAAAAGACAACTCCAGGTATGTTTTTGATGAGGTAACAACATTAAAACATGGTTTAGAAAGAGTCAGTTTCTCATGATATAGGATCTTTCATAGGAACAGGGAAGGGAACTATCAAAATGTTTGCTTGAGATAAAAAAAACAGCATATTAACCATTTGTTCCCATTTTGCAATGATATTTTTCTAGAAGACCATATAAGCAACATAGTTTCCTAATGTTTTGTTTAGTAAACAGGAAGAGCCAGTGAGTGAATGTTTTTGTATAATAAATGAAGCAGTTAATTGTCTGCTCTATTGTGGCTGCCGCATATGATTATTTAAAAGTATTTAGGATGCAGTTAAAGACAAGAGGGACTGAAGTTTCTGTAGCGAAGACCTTTGGCTCAGCATGTTCTTTTTCCTGGAAAGGCTCTTTGTCCTTCCCTGTTGCTCGCCGTGTTCCTGCCTCCTCTCCTAATGAGCGCCCTAATCTCTTATGTGTAGTGAGCGGAGGTTTCTGTGGTCCATGCAGTGGGAGAGCTTGTCTGCTTTTCATTATGGCTCTTGTGCATGGAGGCAGCACAAAGGATCATGGGACTTGAAGTGGTTTGCATGGGTTAGGCACACTGTACTGGATGTATTACTGTTAGTTATCAGAAACCTCTCTGGCGGCAGGATGTTACTGCCTGTCTCTGGAGATGCACTGATAGAAGGATTTATTTTTCTTCCTTGTTTTCAGCTGGAACAAGATGTGGTCACTCACATTCAGATGTTAAGAACTGTTTACATAAAAGTGTGTGTTTGGATGTTAGCTGTCTTGATCTCAACACAAGCAAAACAAATCCCAGAAAGTGAGTGTGCAGGGTGATAACTAATAAGTAAATAAACATTCATTTCCAGATTATAGAAATGTTTTTCACAGATTTACAAAAAAATGTATTAATTAACAATGTGATGATGGCATTCTCCGAGATGACACAGAGAGTTTTTCACATTGATTAAATATGGTTTGCATGTAAATTCACAAATGAATTTAAAAATGTATATATATATTAGTGACCAGAAGACCCAATACCTGCTGTATTACAACAAAAATCAGCATTTTAACAATATTAATTTTAGTTCTATTTGTATTAAACATTATAGGCCACTGGTAGCTGTGTATTGATAAAAGCTGTGGGACTGGCCCTATGCTCAGGATGGCATGCTGTCACAGTGTCCTCTCCCAGCTCTGTTTGTTTTACATTTGGCGCTTATTATGTGCCCTCTCTCATGCATGCTAATCGGATGACCTTGGCCGTGTGAGGATTGGGGTGCAGGACTGCAGAGGAGGTGCAGGGAGGAGCGAGGGTCAGGTCCAAATACTTGTGAGGTTTTATACACGCTCCAATGCCCGTCTCCAAAACCACAAGCAAGGACACGCCCACTGATCCTGAAAGACTAGCGCTGCGCGGCATCCTGCAGAGGTGGCACTCACAAGTGGCTTCATATAGCACCGTAACAGCCGGCACAATGGGCTGTAATTACCACACATCAGCTCCGTCTGTTTTCAGAGCCTCTAATGGCTTCAGTGCTTACACGCTCCAGGGAATGTACAGAAAAGTCCAGTCTGAGCGATTTCAATCAGTAACATTTGATTTGAAGAAAATGGCAGGTAGCAAGAAGTTACAGTGAAGCTGTTAATTAAAACAGACGGGAGAGGAATGCAAGGTAACCTATTGTGAGGCTGAACCCAGGCACTGGCTTTTGTGCACTGTCAAATATGAAAATATCATGTGAAATTTTGTGTCTTAATAGTTGGTAATATTTAGATGTTGGTTTTGTAGTAGAATGCCATACTATTAGTTTGATTGGTTAGGGTTTAAATCTAATATGAAACACACTATTTAATTCCACATACAGTCCTCTGCACAAAGATAAACATGTGATTATTATTATCTTAGGAAATACTTTGGGTCTCATATTCAGCCAACAAGACAGAACTTTAATCATTTGAAGGCAGCTGTTTCATGTATCTCTCATTAAAGCCAGAACGTTCCTGGTTTATATCCAGTAATAATTCTCACCACATGCTTTTTACTCTGTTACTACCTCTGAATCTTGGCACACTGTTAAATTTGTTACTCAAATTAGAAGAAATTATTTCAGAAAACAACTGCATTTTTACTTTTTCGTCCTTGAGTTTATTGAAGCTTATATTGCAGATTTGTGTTTATACAAACACAACTGGGCCATTAATGGAGGAGAGACTTGGAGCAACTGAAAAAGTATATTGTAAAAAGTGGGATTGTTGTATCATCAAAGGTGCCCTATAACTTTTCCAATGTAGCTCTGCCACCACAGACCACAGATATGTTATTGGTTTGCCTGGAATGTTCCACAATATGGTTTTAAATGTATCTAGGATGCATTGTTCCATTACGGCTGTTTTAGTGCTCAAAAAGACCTTCAAAAAGTGTACTGTGAGTGGGGTATTGTCTATACAGATATGACCTGTAGTTTGACATTTTCTGCCTATCTTATGGAGCTAGATACATTTAATGCCATGGAACATGGAACATTCCCAATAAAGCAATATAATCTCCATAGAGACAAGCAGGTGGCGGGCCATTCAACAGAAAAGTTACATAGTCCACCTTTAAAAACCTTCTGTTAATTGTAACCTCTGAGCTTATGCTTGGACACTTTAGTTAAGACTCCAGCCTGCTGTTGTTTTAAAGCCCTCTTCAGAGAGAGCCCCACACACAAAGTGGACAGTATCTGTGTACAGTGGCAGCACTTGCAGCTCTATTGCACACGTAGTCAAAGTGAGTTCACTCAGTGCTTCTAGCGCAGGCCATTCCACTGGCGACCTAAAAATTGACAAGCGTGCAAACTAAACAGGCTGTGAGCATAAATCAAAATTGTGGTGTACATGTTGCCTGAGCTGCAAAGAAAGCTGTTATATATTTGTGCTGCTGAGAGCGCCAAGACAACCCTCTCCTATAGAATCAGAATAAACCGGGGATGGGGACTCAAAATGGGACATGACAAGCACAGGCATGACTGTTTACAATTGTGGATGAGTGAATTATGCTCTGAATATAGAATCTGTTTTAGACGGCTATAAACGTCTGTTAGGGCTAAACAAGGAATATTCAATAACTACAGGCTATTAGTGTAACAGTATTTTTTCCTTTAAAGCAGGATCAAATTAACATGGATTGAATTAACAGAGCTACGTCATGTAGTGTGTAAATATAACTCTTGCAATAGGGCTGGGTGATACTGGAAAAATAAAAAATAAAGAAAATGTCACATTGATTTCTTGCAATATAAAATTTTATTTCAGTATATTTTAATATAACCAAGACACAGCTTTAAAGCTACCATCCGTAAGGTGTTATATTTTGTTTTTATTTTCCTCCAGGAGATGGCAGTTGTGAAACCTGTTCTCTCTTCCTCTCCCCTGACCTGGCCTTTGTTTAATCTCACCTGTGTTCTTTTTCAAATCGATTTGAAAAAAACAGATCTCAAATTGTAGTATTGTATTATTAGCACAGCCTTACTTGCAATACAATATAACATTTGGTGTAGTGTAGAGTTATATACAGTATTGGCATAATATGACTTTGTAGGGGACCCATAGTTCTGCTGAAGTGCTTTTTATTCTAGTGGTGAGTGTGTGTGTAGCATGGCTCTGTGCCCGCTCAGAGTGCATGGGGATGACACCAGAGAGCCAATAATTACAGAGCACATCACGTCTGTGTCAGCCCCCTGTTGTTTGTTGTTTAAGGTATGTGCTTTTGGGGGGCTTATCTCATAGTCGACGCAGTGACTTCTTTTTGTCTGTTTGCACTGTATAAACACATACTTTTCTGTAAACCTCAGTCATTTGGTGTTTTTGAGCTGGCACTAAGCCCTGTCTGCACATGCCGTCACGTGCTACCATTAACACCTTTTTTCTGCCTAATCCGCACATAGCAGAGACATTGGATTTGCACAGTGCCCGGTCTGGTTATTATCTGAGAGGAGCAGCCTTCAGAGTCACACCATCACTGGCTGTGATTACAACACATCTGTGAGGCCCTTTACTGTACACACCATAAGTGCGGCTCTTAAAAGGATCTGGCCTTGATTCCCTTTTGTAGCTTTGTGGGATCGAAGGACTTGATGTATTAAATATTTTGAGATGCTCTCTGTTAGATGTGGCAAATATATAGAAATTGATCATATCCCAGTTGTTGTTTTGGTGAATTAGAGCATTAAACAGTATTAAAAGACTATATTAAGAGTATATTGTCTATAATTATAACTGTTGAAATTAGAACAGGAACATCTAGTGTGATCTCCCAAAGAATGATATGAAGTGATATTATTGTCCTGTCGTATTTTTATGTTGAACCTCAACCAAGACCTACCTTCAGTTGGAAAAAGCTGCTACAGGTATTTTTAGTATATTAAAAATCTGTTTGTTTTGGGTGAATTGTGCAAGTCTTCCTCAAGTTTCAGTTAACTTACTTGGATAGCCATAAAACAAATTCAGTTCTGTTAATTGAACAGAAGTTTTTTTATTTTTATTTTTTTCCCTCACCAGTGTTGTATGGGGGGGTCTCATTTGGTCCCGTACTTTGGGCCTGAGGTGGTACACTTCTGATTATGGGCAATTATTTATTTATGGATGTCATTTCTGAGAACTTTCAAAGGATTACAGCAATATTTTTTTATTGTTTATTGAAATGCTGCAAGCTTTACATGGAACGCATGGATTGATATTGCTCATGGAGAGAGGTTGTTTGTCTGTGTATTTGTCTTGTGCCGCTATACTTGTTTGGTCTGACCCCTAAGACAAGTAAAATATGTAAATGTGCTTAGGAAATGCGTGTGTGTGTGAACGGTTAATCCTGAGGCAACTGCCCATAATCAGAAATGTACTCCCTCAGGCCCAAAGTAGGGGACCAAATGAGACTGTAAAATACTGGCAAATCATTTCAGTTTTGTAACACAGTCTAAAAATGGAGAGAGCGGCTGTGCTATTGTTTTCAGTGGAGCAATAAATGAAATAAGCATCACAGTTTAGCCTTGTGGCAGCTGGAGCACTGATGTGATGACCTTCAAGTGACTTCAGTGTGCCTCTGTCAGAATCTCAGCACTGTTATCAAGGCTGTTGTCAAATGATGTCGAACAGAGGAGCTTGGAGTCGCTCCAGTGTGCTGCACGAATGACAGGGGCACAGAGGCAGATAGTGCTCTTTTTTCTATCATTTTCCACATGAATTTGTGTCTTGCATCTCCAGATAAACCGGACTGAATGTGAGATTATTATCATGTGCAGCACCCATCTTTTCTTTTGATTTGCCTCAGCTCGCCTGCAATAAGCTCCATTTGTCCCTAGTGCCCCCTTGTCTTGTGACTTGGCTGAGTGCTGAGTAAATCTGGGCTATGTTTACAGTTTGAGGAGTGTCTTGGCAAGCATACAACGGTGAAACAGCCAATCAAAGGACACGCCCTATAAGTACCATTAAACCTTGGAAAATAAGGTACTATAGTCCTGGCTTTGTTATGGTTGAAATATGATGCTCTGGCTGAAGGCTGCCATGGTCTTAAGGCATCTTAGTTAGCTCAGTGGTGATTTTGTAAACTTCTTGTGTGATCTTGTCTGGTCTCTTAAAGTAGCTTGATATCTAAAATCTGTTTCAATCTTTAGGTAATACATATGGGATTGAGCAAGGGGACATTAAAAAGCCATAAACTCAAATTTATGTGACTGGAACATAAATTTTATTGATGCACCCTCAAGAGCAGTCTTTTGTATCTGCATGCTACATTACACAAGGTTTAGTCCAGCCAAAAGCAGCAGTGGAAGAACTATTAGCAAATTTTACTATGGGCTATAAGAAGGAATTCTCTATGGAATCTTTGGAAAGTTGACCTACACTTAGACGAACAAAAATAGGATTGTAAACATGAAGCATTCAGAAAGCCTCACCTCCACTAAGGCCTTGACAAAATTCTTAATATTTTCTCATTTCATATCACATTTCATCTTATTTCACAATGTTTCATGTTTTCTTCTCTAATACCTTCAAACTGTTTTCAGTTACTATAGATATAAACCCTGAATTGATTCCCTGCTAATTACCTCCTGTGATGTCACAATGTAGCAGTGGATAATCACGGTCCATTCAGGCCTTGTTCTCCCAACGGCCTTTCCATCCTGAAACAATTAATCTTTTAAAGGCTCCTAAATTGGTCCTCAGTCAATTTCCCAAGCTCAGAGGTTCAACTCCAACAGCAGCAGATGTGCTTTAAAGATTGGAGGTAATTTGTGCCTACTTTGTACATGTTACCACTGGCCATTAAGATGCCATATTGATGAAAGGTGCAAAGTATTCAGTATTAGCACAGGTTGAAGGTTTAATGGAGTTAAAAGACTTCACTTGACTCATGTAAAAAAAGATATAATAAAATAAAATATATGCAGTACTGTACAAAAGTTTTAGGCAGGTGTGAAAAAATTCTGTAAACAAAGAATGCTTTCAAAAATATAAATAATGATTGTACACAAAATGCAAAGTGAGCGAACAAAAGAAAATGCCAGAAGTTGAGGAAGTGATGGTCTGGCCCCCACAGAGCCCTGACCTCAACATCATGTATCGTGGCCACACCAGCTCGTCAAAGCCTGATATCAGACCTCAGAAGCTAAACAAGACCGGGCCTGGTTAGTACTTGGATGGGAGACCACTGGGAATTCCAGGTGCCACAGTGGGGCGTCAGTCACAAAAAAACTGTTGTGTCCTTAGGCAAACACACTTCACCCACATTGCCTAGTACGAAAGTGGTGTGTGCGTGAGGGATGGTGGTGGTCGGAGGGGCCGATGGCGCAGATTGGCAGCCTCGCTTCTGTCAGTCTGCTCCAGGGCAGCTGTGGCTACAATAGTATCTTACCATCACTGAGTGTGGAGTGAAGGAACAATGAACTGTAAAGCGCTTTGGGTGACATGAAAGGTGCTATATAAGGCAATAATTAATTAATTAATTAAAAGTGCCTTTGATTGACTCATGCGGGCTCTGTTATGCTATCATTAAAACATCAGCTACGACTGCTACATAAAGTTAATTGGGGAACTACTAGTATACTTGCTATAGATTTTGAAATCTTTATTGGCAAATACAGTTGTGCTCATAAGTTTCCATACCCTGGCAGAATTGATGATTTCTTGGTCCAGAAGCTGCACATGGGACGTACTTGGATATTCCAACATGATAATGATCCAAAGCACAAAGGCAATTGTACCTGTCATTGGCTCCAGCAGAATAAAGTGAAGGTTCTGGAGTGGCTGTCTCTTCTGACCTCAGTATCACTGAGCCTCTGGGCAGATCTCAAGCTGCAGTTCATACAAGAGCCCAAGAATTTACAGGAACTGGAGCCTTTTGCCAAGAAGAATGGGCAGCTTTACCATCAGAGAAAATAACACATCCACAACTATCACAAAAGACTCCAAGCTGTCACTGGGTCATTTGTGTAGTTTCTGTTGTCATTATGAGTTAAAAAGAGGAAACACAGTTGTCTGATAATAAATGGCTTCACCCAAGCACTAACAAGTGAAAGAAAAGTTTTTGTGTTATCATTCATATTCTCTGAAAGATGGACAAGAAATCAATCAAATTCTGCCAGGGTATGTAAACTTATGAGCACAACTGTATGAGTTTGCTCAATGTCAAGTATTATTGACATTGGATTGGATATTGGTAACAGTCATCCCGGCTATGGACCATTCTTAATTTTTGTATCCATTTTGATGCCCATCCATTCAGTCTTCATTTACTCGGCCCCAGTAAAAGGGCCTGTGATCCTAGTACATTAATAATAAGTTTTGACTTAAAACACATCTATCATGACCACATTCCCATCAAACAACAAAAACACATTCCTGGTTTTGTCTGTCCATTACTGTTGCATGACAGAGCACTAACCTCCTGCATCATCTCCTCCAAACTGTGTTTCTAAAGGTCATTGCCTCGGTCTAATCTTCCCAGTTACCACAACTCCCACTTAGGACTCCGCAAGCCCCTGCCTCCCCCAGCAAATAGCCTCAGCTGCTTTCTGTGTAAAAGTTTCATGAGTTTGTTCTCCTCACCTCGTTATTCCATTGTCTGTCTAAAAGGATGTCATTGTGATTTATGTCAGTGACTTTTAATACGCTGAGGGATGGCTGCTCTTTTGGTGCATGTCAATGGCCAAAACCCTGGGGATCAGTGACAGTTGGGCTATGATGCCTCTCCCTGTTGAGAAGAAGGGACGGCACTCCTTTGTCCATAATCTAAACAGACCAAGTATAGCTCCCTAAATGATCATAAAAGACATTCAAAACCTTAACCTACTTTGAAATAAAGCAGATTATTCTATATATTTTTGTATCGTTAAGATCTGCCTTCTGACCTAAGAATGACTTTCTGACAATAGTGTTTTTCCCTTACTTTCTCTTTCCATCCTTGATTCCAGATGTCACAGTATTTTTAAGCAGGTTGAGGATTGTGGAAAAGGCCTAAATTCAGATTTTTTTGTTGAAGGTGTGGTTTTAGCAGCTGTGTTTTACAGGAGAAAAATGTTGATCTGCCAAAGTGCCCCAAGTGTTAGAAGAACAATTTGTTTGTGAGCATATTAAAATCTTTAGGTTGTGTGCATTGCCATTTACAGGCTCCATTTGCATTATAGTCCAATGTACCACCTGGTGTGCTGGAGATAAACACAGCCCTTATATCTGAATTTGAATTTAGTTATAGACTGGCAATAGCTGTGAACTGTTTTACTGCAAATATCTGTGTTTACGACCCAATAATCTTATTTGGACAAGCAAAAAGTGTCCATGACCCTTCAGCACTTTGGCATGGGAACAATGTTGACATGCTTTTCATTTGTTTGGACTGGATGGAAATAGATAAACATTTTTAAAAGATGCTGAAAAATGGCAACATTTTTTAAGTACAACAACAGATGAAGCACATATTTTAGTGCCAAATGGCTTTAGTGATTTTTTTTAATTGAAGGATAAACTAATATGGGAAAAATGTTGACTTTTTTCATTCTTGTGATAAACCCCAAATTCCTGTTTGTCATGCCATTCCCTTCTGGTAATCAATCAAACACTCTTGAAAGCAGTCTAAACCCCTTGTTGATGAGCATATGAATTGCTGTATTGTTAAAGGGAAATACCTCGAAAGCAGGAATGTGTTCATTTAAATTTGGACTTCAACTCAAACACTATTCAGTTGAGCACCAATTGAGAGTTGGAAAAACTGACTTGTGGCCCACTTCTCAAAAGATCCTTTTGAAAGGGGGTTGGCAAAAAGCTCTTTGGAGGAGATTTAGGTCTGTATTGAGTCAGAGTGGCTTCAACCTTGCTGCCACTTTAGTCAAATGTAAAGACAGCAATAGTACAGGAAATGACTCATTCATACATCACATCACTGAACAGAGTCAGTGACTATTGCAGCAAGCATGTAATTATTACAGTACACAGTGTAAGCCAGAGTCGTATATATTGTTGTTGTGACAGTGTACTGAATATATATGCATTCTATCAGTCACATCTTCTCTTACATTAGCTCTGTATTTATGCTTTGCTTGTACTACACTGGTATGTGATGATAACCCCCTGACTTTGTGTTTTTCCCTGTTGTTTTAGATGCTAAGGAGAGGTTAACCAACAGATTCTCAGCAGCCGGAGTCTTCAATTACACCACACTGCTGCTGAGCCAGGAAGATGACATGCTGTACGTCGGGGCCAGAGAGGCACTGTTTGCACTCAGCCTCTCCAATATCAGCAAGGCCAGTCTGCAGAAGAATGTGAGGAAATGCTCAATACACATTTAAAACTGTAGAAAAGAAATCAATGTATGTCTACTGACACACTGTGTAGTGCAGTCTATAACATTACTTCAGACATCTGATAGAAATGGCAGAAAGGCTCAAAATCTTTAATGAAGTAAAAAGTTGTATTCTCATAATGAACATGAATGACTTAACATAATGTTGACAGTTACAGTCACATCATACTTTTACTGTGTACTACTATTATTACTAGTAAAATGTATTTAAAAAAATAAATCGACATGTCAAGCTTTTAGTAATTAGTAATAATTCTCATTTACACACTCAAACTTTCTGTTTACAGTGATTCATGCATGTTTGAGTAATCTTTTATTCTCCTGCATTCAACATCATGCCACCTATACACACCTGTATTATAGTCTGAGAATTATTATACAACTTTATTTATTAAGGAAAAGCTCCTTGAGGTGAGTCACGTCCTTTTGAGGGGCATCCTTAGCAACAACAAATCATACAAGTACAGACAAGCAGAACACAAACAATACAAAAAACAAAACAACATATCTAATATGTCTTCTTTGACTAATAATTGAATAACTCAAGTAAAACAACTTGCTAATGTTAGTAAGAGAATGCTGCTGCTCAAAGATATGCAATAGGATATAGAAATATTATCTTGGGTCTATAGTTTGCCATGAGCCTTACACTATTCTTCTTTATGCCTCCAGCTAACATGGGGAACTCCCATTGGAAAGAGAGAGGAGTGCAGCTTCAAAGGAAAGAGTTTACAGGTAAGAAGCCCACTGTCATCTAAATACGCTGTAGATAAAGTACAGACCCTTTGTACAATGTGGAGATGGTGTGCTGTCCGTTACCTTGTTGTAATGCCAGATGTTGTATCTCGGGGCAACAAGCTTTTGTTAGTTACATGAACTCTACATTTCGACTGTGTTTTTCAAAGTTGAATAGACAAATGCTGATACTGCTTGTTCTGTCTTGTTTTTCTGTTCAACAGGTTATATTTACTAGTACGATGTGTGTGGTATAACATAACAACTGCCTCACAATGATTCACTTACACTGTGTTTTCTTATCCAGACCGATTGTTTCAACTATATCAAAATTCTGCTGAGGCTCAACAGCACTCATCTCTACGTGTGTGGCACCTACGCCTTTAGTCCCATCTGCGCCTACATTGTAAGTGATACTCCTACTTGTCTCATATGTATTCAGAAATTACTGTATTTCTTTCTTGGATTCTATATTAACATGTCAGCATTAGAGATGTTGAATTCAGCATAACTAAATCTTGTTGAGGCATTAAAGCCAGTCTTGACTACAGGGGGCACAGTATCTCCATGGTGTCCTCTGAGTCAGACAGCTGTTTGTTTAGCACCAGAGTGATGTAGCAGCAGGACTACATCGATTTTAGAGATGGGGGCAGTCGTGCTTAGCGACAGCTCAGCTCTTAAAGACAGACATTAAACTTCCTCTACTGACGTCACAACAAAAAGAATAACATGGAGGGAAGAAGTCTTGGCAGAACATGAGGCCCTGAACTTGAATTCCTAGCATTTAGATGAAGTTTACACAGTCCAGAAGTGTGTGTGTCTTTTATGTATCATGACATAAATCGGTTTACACACTCCCTCTGAGACAAAATGCAGGTTGTGCTTACATAAGTGCTATGTGAACTGAAGAGGATCCAGTCTGGCATAGCATACTAATAAGGATTTTCTAAGCTTTCAGAAATAAATATGTGTCAGTGTCCTCTAAACAAAGGGGCATATTCCATGTGACCAGACAGCCCTAGTGCTGTGTAATATTTTCATTAATAAATGCTTTATTTATACAGCCCTTTATAAAACAGTCCCAGAGGGGGTGATAGGCTGTGTAACAAGACACTTAGCCAAAAGGATACACTAAATAATCCACAAGCAGACCAATGTGAAAATAAACATTAGGAGCTTCTTTGCTGAAAAAATAAAAGAAATATAAACAATGACTAAAATACATTTCATTAGAACAGCTCAGCCACAGAGGTTCACAAGCTAGCCTGTACATGTTGCATACATTATAATTAGCTCAGATATACCAAAAAGAATGAAATCATGCACATTAACATACGTATATTCTAACCTATGATTCATAATCACTGTATCTTCTTACGCTCGTCACTCAACAATACAAGGCTTGGGTGGCACTAAAGCCAGAGGATAAACAGTACATGATGGACTTTGAGGGGTAAAAGTTTATTTCGCTGTATAGTATATATTTTTTTATTATCCAAGCTATAAACATAATTATTATGAAATGTAAATTCACATTTGACTATATGAACATCACTACATTACTTTTTCTGTCCCATAGCTTTACCACTGAATCCCACTTTCCCATTGTTTAAACATGCACAACTACTGTTTGCTTACTCATATGGTAGTTAGTTTAATTGGATTTTTTGCTGTTTCCAGAACACAACGTCGTTCACATTGGAGCGAGATGACGTGGGGGAGGTCATGACAGAGGATGGGCGCAGTCGGTGCCCGTTTAACCCAGAGTACAAATCCACTGCCATCATTGTTGGTAAGTCACTTTATATTAAGAATACATCATCTCTCACAGTGTTGATGGATCCACTGGAAAATAGGCTGTACTGTCTGTAGATCTTTGATGTTTGTGTGTCTTTTGATTGTGTAATGAGTCATCATGTGCCTGCTGATGTTGTTTATCTGCAATGTCCTTTTGATAAATAGCTGTGCGCTGTTTGTGTTCCACTGCCTTAACAAGCAATTAGCCAATAATTGAGTGGGAGAAATGGTTTGTCTAATCCTTCACTCAAGATAAGCTTTTACTGGGAGCAGCGTTCATTGTTTTTCATAAGGAAAATGAGTTTTCAATGTTCTTGTTTGCAGATGGAGAACTGTACACCGGCACTGTCAGTAACTTCCAGGGGAACGAGCCAGTCATTTATAAGAGTTTGGGCCAGACAGCAGCACTAAAGACAGAAAACTCTTTAAAATGGCTACAAGGTAAAGTGCCTGGACTCCATCAGATGACTGCAGCTCTGTTCACATCTTCCATTATGTAGCCAACGAAGCTGATAAGCCCAAATGTGTAGTGATCATTAGCGACACTCGGCTCACTTAGATAGTGGAGATTTTGTCCTATCACTGGAAGCAAATGCACATCAAAACAACCACAGCCACTGGGTTTCCACAGTGAGACAGATTTTGTGCACAATTAGGAGGCCTCTTGTCTTTTGATCTGTAGGTAATTTGTCCTGCACCCATGATGCATCTGTGTTCAATTAAAGATTGAACACAACAACATTTAAAAGCATAGTATAGCAACATTAAGGAAATCACAGTATTGTATAATTGCACTGTACATTTATTTATGAAACTACAAATTTATATATTTTAACCTGTATTACAATAGATGCATTTGTGCTTCTAAAATCAATTACATTTTCCACGATATTGTGATTGTGAAATTTTGTTAAATTTGTGTACCAGCATTATGGCATGTTTTAATGTACGCGAAAGCTTTTGCCTGGCTTTTTTTTAATAAGGTATAGTGTATAATTTTGCTTGTTTTTGTTTTGACAGATCCAGTCTTTGTGGGCTCGGCATACATTGAGGAGAGTCAACCAATAGGGAACCCGGTTGGAGACGATGACAAGATCTACTTTTTCTTCAGCGAGGCGGGGAAGGAATTTGACTTCTTTGACAACACCATTGTGTCGAGGATCGCTCGCGTGTGTAAAGTAAGACCTGGGGTTGGTTTGAGGTCATTACGCAAGAAGGCCCAGCAAAAGTTACAGACAGAACAAGGCTTAAGTTTCCAGTCCTTAATCCTGATACAATAAGCTCCAGGAGAGGCAGGACGCTCCCTTGTCTAAGCATGTTCAGCAGTATTTTTCTGTACGTCATGCTCGTATGGATCTCTGGCATTGTCTCTTCTGTGTCTATACAAACATGTTTGCCTCTCCTCCTTACTCCTCCCTTTCCTGAGTTGTAACCCTCTGCAATGTCCTCTCCCCTCTTCTCCGATCTGCCTCACAATGTCAGTTGCACTCATCCATCCCTCCTGCTCTTAGCCCTTCTCCAGCGCTTTGAGCTTTGCAGGCATTATTAGTATTCAGGGGTGTATCTCAGCAATATGAAATGCTTTTCCTTCACTATACTGTATGGCCTGTTTTTGTTACTGGCCAAGCATGCACCCCGCAGAGTTCTCTTGGATAATTTTACCATTTCTTCCTCTCCAACTTAGTTTAGTTTGGTCGATCACCTCGAGTAATCACCTCAGGAGTCTTATCTTATTTCACCATCGTCATTAGATCAATTAAAAGCCTATGACGGCCTGATACATGCGCACACAGCATCCTTCCCTGACTGATGTGTCTTGTTCACAGAGGCAGTAATGTGAGTAATCGGTGGGACAGCATGTAATCTTAAGTGACAGCTTAATGATTTAGTCCTGCACTGCTTTGGCTCTGTACGCTGTGACACCTCTTCCAGCCACTGAAGCACCTCCTGGGCTGCTATATATGGGAAGTCATTGACAGAGAGGAACGCAACTTGCTGCAGATGAACTGTGCAATAGGGACAGAAGAATGGCCTTTACTCCTCCATAGAGATCCTTTATTTCCCAGCTATGTGGCACGGTGCCTTTTACTGACAGAGGTCTTTTAGTAGCAGCTCTGGGGACAAGTACTGCAGGTGGTGTTGTCCCTACACCAGTGCATAATTAACGGAATAAAGAGCCTACACATTTACAAACGGGTTGCTTGTGCCTCTATGTTAAGACTGTGAGTAGGGATTGGCGAAATGACAGCTAAAAGGGTGTATGAAATCACTTTAAAATGTTTTGCATTTTATGACTAACTACATTTTTATATTTGCAAACCAATTTATTGCTGTTTTTCACATTTTTCACATCCAATTCACACAGTCAAGATATTTTTCACCCTTTCTGAGCACACCCTGCGTACAGTAAGATTAGGTAACAGGGCAGAGGTATGAGGACCCCTCCCAAACCATGGGCCCAGAACTTACTCCCTTTTCCCTCCCTGACAGTGTGGTTTAAGTTTTAATATTTGTGACAACTTGAATGTGTTATTTCATCTGGAAGGAGATTTTCTTAACCTGGGCTGTATTTTCATGTGAAAGATGATAAATCAGAGTCTTGTTGTCTTTTATGACAATTTAACTACTGTTTTGTGATTCAGCTTCTGCGATGTTGTCTTTACCGAGGCCTATCTCTCCCCCTCTTTTTGAACTACTCCCCCTTTTCTATTGTTTATTCAGGTGTGGACTCTGTGAGGGAACTGTAGTGTGCAGTAACAATGAATGGCACCACTTCTGTATACCTAATTAGCCTATTTTTCTCATAACATACACAGCCATAGTCAATGTGCTTTCAATCCCTTAAGGTCAAATATTAGGCTGACGCGGTAACAGCTTGTGGGATATTTTCACTGGGCAGTTATTTGGGGAGTGGTCTGTGCTGTGTTTGAGAGTACAAGCTGTGCAGTGGAGCAGGGCAACAATAGCAGTGGACAGCTGAGGGAGCAGGAATGTGCTCTCCTCATTATGTGGACACAGGCTACTACTACCACGGGCTGGTAATTGGCTCCTAGACCCTCCCTCAGTCCCTCCCGTGAGATGGTGCCAGATGATGGTTTGTGAACAGCACTCAGGGGAGGAAACACTCGTTTGCATTTTATAATCTTCTCCACTATGAATCCCTCCTTTGGCCTCGATGTGTGGAGGAGGAGCTCTTGGTTTGCGGATATGAAGTATGAGTATTGTCCAGAGATTGGGCGAGACAACTTGTTTTGGTCTTGTTCTTTCTTCTGTACTACTGATTCAATTTTCTGAGAACCTGTGATATACATTTGCTAAAAAAAAAAAAAAGCTTGTCATAGCTGGTGCAAAATACATTTGAAAAAAATGCTTTGCTGAACAAAAAGCTGCAAACTAATTAATGTACATCAACACTGGTGATAAGTAGATAACAATTTAAATTACCAGTCTGAAAATAAGGCTTTGATAGCAGATTTCTTGACTGAAAATGTGAGGACGGTTCTGTTGACTCTGCTTTCCAATTATTCTGAGCATAATCTCAAAAAGGAAACTCCAATGTGACATTTTATTTCATCGGCGTTTGGCTTTTGTAAATTCATTGCATTTATATATCTATGTGTATTGTATTTGCAGGGTGATAAAGGCGGAGAGCGTGTGCTTCAGAAGAAGTGGACCACCTTTCTAAAGGCACAGCTTCTGTGTTCTCTCCCTGACGATGGATTTCCCTTTAACATCATCCAAGACATGTTTGTCCTCAAACCCACAGGGGACAGCTGGGAGAGCACAGTCTTTTATGGTGTCTTCACCTCTCAGTGGTAAGAGGACACATACACAGATGCACTAAACCACACTGTGTATAGTTCAGGATTTAAAAGTGCTGTTATGATGTACAGACCATAGACTGTATAAAAGAAGTGGACTAAGTGAGTGTGACGTCACCCATAGCTTTCAGCGCCGCTCAAATGAGGCTCGCGATGCTAACAGCTACAGAGGCGAATTTGGAGCCAGGCTCTATGTTATGAATAGGGTTTTTTTTGACTGTCGAAATAGCGAAAAAAATTCAGGATCATGTAGAACGGGTTCATACGAACATTTTAAGACCAAAGTGACGAGGCTCACAGCAGCAGGTACAGAGAGAGGAGCGATCAGATTCCAATGTAAGTCAATGGGAAAAAGGGAGAGAAGGAGCCGGAAGAGCCTCCTGGTGCACTAAGCTAACGGGTTAGCTTAGTCCACTTATATATACGGTCTATGGTACAGACAAAGCAGCATTGACCCAACTTGAACTGAATATAGACAGTAGTTAGTTATTTTATTATCTGTTTTTTTTTTTTTTTTTTTTTTTTTTTGCTTATCCGGATATAAGACCTTGCTAATCCATCTACTTTTTAAAGTTTTGTGTGTTTTCTTTGTAGAAATTCAGCAAGATTTGTAAAAGTGTAACCTGAGATGTTAGTCCTTTGAAAAGGATTGAATGTACAGAACAAAACAATGACCTGATTTTACTCTGCTCAGGTACAAAGGAGCGTCAGGCAGTTCAGCGGTGTGCGCCTTCACAATGGCCCAAGTGGAAAGAGCTTTCAGTGGGCGCTACCGTGAGGTCAACAGGGAGACCCAGCAGTGGTACACATACAACCATCCTGTGCCAGAACCTCGTCCTGGGGCGGTAGGTATCACTTTTAGTGCATCTTTATAATAATTCATGAAAACAATTTCATTTTTCACCTGTAATTTGCTTCTACTCAGTGTGTAACCAACCAGGCCAGGCACATGGGCATCCAGTCGTCTTTACACATGCCGGACAAAGTACTTAACTTTGTCAAGGACCATTTCCTTATGGACAGTGTGATCCGCAGTTCCCCTCTCCTGCTCAAACGCAATGTTCGCTACACACAGATTGCAGTGCACAAGATCCAGGGCATTGAGAGGGCCTATGATGTCCTCTTTATTGGAACAGGTATTTTTTTTTTTCAGTGACACTCAAACTTTGATACCATCAGTTAAATATTTTTCTCTGGTATCCAGATGATGGGAAGCTCCATAAAGCCATAAACGCCAATGATAAGATGCACATCATTGAAGAGATGGTCCTGTTTCCTGAGCCTCAGCCTGTGCAGCATATTGAACTTGATCCACAAAGGGTAAACTATGTTATCACAAATTCGCAAACTGAATCCTTGAAATATATAATGATCACTATGCAAGAAAGTATGAAATAGCATGACATTACAAAAGAAGAGAATCTTGTGTCTAAAATAAGGTTTACAACCCATGCTAGCAGTTTACCCAGATCTAAATTATATTACCTTTCTCTTCTTATTACATAATGGTCTCTGCCTCCACCATGCACCCAAACCAAATCTTATCTAATATTATGTAACTCTAATGAAGACCAAGCTCTTTGTGTGTATATTCTTAGCTCGAAATAAGGATATGAAAGCCTAAGACAGTGTCCGTGAAGATTGCCTTTTATACTGCTGGACAAGATGTGTTAAATTT
Organism: Odontamblyopus lacepedii; assembly: GCA_034769755.1. Taxonomy (NCBI): domain Eukaryota; kingdom Metazoa; phylum Chordata; class Actinopteri; order Gobiiformes; family Gobiidae; genus Odontamblyopus; species Odontamblyopus lacepedii. Next base: position 20,057,263 of record CM068349.1, on the reverse strand, counting down.
AGACATATAACTTTATTTTAGTTCCATCATGCCTGCAGGTAAATGCATTTGTGAATGTCTGTGCTTTTAGAGAGACTGTGCGCCTGCCATGTGACAAGCACTGACATCATCAATATGGTTGCCATATGTCCCCATAATCAAATTACATTGGTGGTTTCAAATGGAAGAGCAGCTGGCTAAAATTAGACCCTAGTATAGCTTGATGTTTTTTGTTTATTTTCAGTAATTATTGTAGTATGGAGATCGGGTTTGATCTTTTTTTGTTTCTTGCTTTGCTCTCTGAAGGGCCTTTTGTTTGTTTCGTCCCACTCTGGACTGGTGGAGGTTGCCGTGGCCAACTGCTCCAACTATGTGAGCTGTGGAGAGTGTGTCCTGTCCAGAGACCCCTACTGTGCCTGGACAGGGAGGATGTGTCAGGATGTCAGGATGGCACCACCAGATAGGTAAGACAGTATTAGAAAATAAAGCAAAGAGACAAATTCATGTCATTAATGTTTTGCTTTAAGTGTACAAAAGGATCACCAAAATGTTTCATATTATGGCACTAACCTATCTAGCATTTATTTAATTACAAATATACTATCGGAATCAGAATCAGAAAGGTTTTATTGCCATATGAGTGAACAGGTTCACAACATTAGGAGATTGCTGCGGTACTTGGAGCGGAATGTAGACGAACACTAAACATGCAACAAATAAATAGAATAAAATAGGGAAACAAATAGAAAACAATAAACTATAATATAACACAAAAAAATACAAATTTATAAGAATATAACAGTGCAGGTAATGATCAGTGCAAACAGACAGGTGCAAAAAATACAGCACAGGGTCATGTGACTGAAACAGAGCGGGGGGGTAGGAACAGTCTCAGTGTTCTTGTTCATGAGTCCAACAGCAGAGGGGAAGAAACAGTTTTTATGGCGAGAGGTTCTGGAAAACTTATAGGAAAAAGTATTCTTGAGCAGAGTTGCCTCTCATCTTAATGCCATACTGTTGAATATTAGCAACAAAGCATCCGGAAGCATCTCCAACAGACAACTAGGTGGCATACACCCCACACCCACCACAAAAGTTGTGCTGTGTACCTTTAAGCCCTTTTTACATGACTTACAGTCATGTGTTTGAACAGGTAGTCTCTGGCAGAACATTATTGCCTTGGTCACACAGACAGAGGTATACTCATGCTAAATAAAAGACTTGGACTGTTAAAGTGTCTCTTATTAGGCCCACTAACACATTTGTTTTGTTTGCTGTGTTTTGTCTCAGCCATTGGCAGCAAGATGTGGAGGAGGCCGATACTTCAGCCATTTGTAACAGGACATTCCCCAGTGCCAGACCTGCCAGACCAGCAGCTTCTCGTGAGTGTGTTATTTGTACACTCAGATCTTTAATTACAGCGCATCTGCTCAGTGAGTTGTCAGCACAAATTGACACATACTGTTGCAAAACATGTAGCCAGGAAGAGGTAGACAGCAATAGTACAAAACTTAAATGAAAATACAATCCTTCATTATACTGTATACTAATCTTTATTTCTGAAAATCTTTCTTCCTTAGGTGGTCGCTGCCAGTTTGTCACAATCCCAGCCAACACATTTCGAGTCCTGCCGTGTAAGCTGCGCTCCAATTTGGCACGTAGGAAGTGGCAATACAGTGACAGCGCCAGCCAGTCCCTGTATGCAACCCCAGAAGGAAACCTAGTGGTGGTGGCACAAGTAGACAAGATAGAGACGTATGAATGCTGGTCCGAGGAGGAGGGCTTTCGTCAGCTGTTGGCCAATTACTGCGTGAGAGCCGAGCCACGTCAGGAGAGCACTACGCTGTTTGGACACTCAAGAACACCCCATGTAGAGCAGGAAAAAACAATCATCCTCCCTGGTCAATCTCGCTCTGAGCAAGTGCACACTAAAACCTACTGGAATGAACTCATCGTGGTCTGCGCCTTGCTGGCCTTTTCCTTGGTGGTCTTTTCGTTGTTTGTCATTTACAGAAACAGAGACCATATGAAGTCAATGTTAAAGCAAGGAGAGTGCCCCAATATGCAGCAAAAGAAGCCCAGAATAGTTGGAAAGCCCACTGAAAGCCTCCCTCTGAATGGCAACACTATTCCTGTATCCACATCTGATCATAAGGGCTACCAGACATTGAACGACAACTATATCTGCAGCACGCCCACACACGAGTCCTCGCCGGACAACAGCAAGAGTTTCTCGGAGGCGTCTGACAGAAGGCCGCTCAACGCAAAAGAAAGCCATGTTGAATACTCCCCAACCTGCCCACGACCCAGAGTAAGGCTAGGCTCAGAGATAAAAGACTCTATTGTATGAAAGAGCACAGTTTATGTAAAAACGCCAGTCTTGTATCTTTGCGGGGGATACAGGCCAAACAAGCAGGGAGGGGAAAAGCTGACAGCCTCCTACATCACAGCATATGTTTTATTTTAGCCATCGTCATTCTGTGATAATCGCGGAGGTCATTTCATTTAACCATTTCCACTCCAAAGCCAGCGGATGGTCCGGGTTAATCTGGGACTGAGGAAAAGAAAAGGTGCAGCGCAGTTTGAGCCCGGGCCACAAGACGCCATTGTCCTCATGTCATGGCCACTGGTGAATGTACAAATGGAGAGAGAGATGGACAAAACACATCATAGTTTCTTCAAATGTCATTAAATTATTCAATAGCAATGATCTCTGGATCTTTTGATTTGAATTTTTATTTCAAAAATACATCACTGCACATTATCAATAGAGCATCTGTCTGCATAAAGGAGCTATATGTACAAGCAACAAAGTTCAGGGTTTGGAGTAAAAGAAAATCATCTATTCCATCACATTAAAGACTTTTGGATGCACATGTTATTGAATGAAAAACATGGAGAGAAACGACATTTCAGTGGGAGCAAAAATTAAGACGACTGCTACATGTCAGTGACTGCTGGTCCAGAACTAATTTAAGGACCAGCAGTCCTATATGGACATGCACTTCCTCAAGTGGCTGTTTTGAGGTCTGTCTATTTCACATGGAACAATCGACCAGGATGACTGAGAAAGATAGACACTACTCTGGCTTCAAGTAAGTCTGGAAAAATAAGGCTTTTTATGTCTGTGACAGCGCCAAGGATAAAGGGGACTCATCTGTACCATCAGGACAGCACTGAATTCATCCCGTGCCAAGTGCCAAAAATACTCTTTGATTGTCTTACCTAAATGCAATAGTGCCATCCGTCCAGTACCAACCACAACCACATCATGCTTTTTGTTAGCATTACTCGGTGTTGAAGAGCACATAGCAATGGAAACTTAAGTCTTAAGTTTCACTGACTAATCACAGCACTAATAATAAGCAAATGTGAAGTGCATGGGGACTTCTCTAGACTGTTAGCTTTTAACACAATAACAGACTCTGATGGACATACTGAAATGGAATAAGGGCCAAAAGAAAATACTATATGACCATGTCATATGGTTGTCAGATGACATATCTTTGACTTTGTAGTGTTAGTGAGTTATGGCAACTTTGAGCTCAACAAGCACTAACAATATGTCATCGGTTTGCTGTTTAATGCTTAAAAGCTCAATGAAAAGGTGATAGAAAAGATGTATTTCAACTGCCGCTGTGTTAACAATTGAATAATATTTTGTGGTCTCTTGTCCAGACTGCAGATGCACTGTTAATCATGTAGATGCACAGAGCTGTATATTTGGCTCAATATAATCCCCCAGGTTACACTTCTGTAGATGGCATTCACTGTGCTCAAGTCAACACATCAACCTAATGTGAAAGCACAAGTTATCAGGGTGTCCGCGTTTGCACATTTCAGCAAAATGAAATTCAAGCAACTACTGAGAGAACAAGCGTGTCTGGCTGCTACGCAAATAATTCCTTCAAATCAAAATTGTACAGGGACCAGTGCGGTCAGTCACATACACACTGCACTCTAGATCTAGCAGATATTTCCAAAGACATAAAACAAGTCAGTATTGTAAACATAATTCAAACTATATTTAGATGCCTACAGAAACATAATGGCACAATTCGCTGTACCTACCATAAAACGGTATCTATATAATATGCTGTACAGAAAGTTGCCATTAAAACACCACGCAGATGACGACATGCTATGTAACTGCTACAAGATGACCAAGTAATTGCACAGCATTCTCAGTGTGATTTTCTACCTTTTTGTTGTGTAAATACAATGTGGTTATTATTGTGTGTTTTAAGGGACCTTGTGCAAGATGTGTTGTAGAGATACTTTTGAAACTAGAGTGAACACTGCTGATACTTTTTTTTTTATTATTTTATTTCTTCCATAGTGCTTTATTGCCTACTTCAACTTGCATTTTCCCTATTGCACAGCTCTGCACATCTCCAGACACACTACAGTTATACGTTGGACACAGCATCTTAAAGCAGAACTTAACATTAATGCAGTAATTGCTCCCATTTTGAAAACCAGTAATAAGTCTTTGTCTAGTGATTAGTTTGAAATCCTTTTCTTTATCTTAAATTATTTCCTGCCATAGCATGCAGTGATTTGCATATTAATTTGGTCTTAAGATGTATATATCAAATGTCTCATTCTTCATTACTTATTTGGGACCAGCACAAAGATTTCTCTAGGTTACATATATGTTTGCATATTTTAAGCATACATAGTATATTATACAAGATTCTAAGGGTGCTTTGTGTTTTCTAAAGCTAAATGGCTTATTTAACTAAGTAAAGTGGTTTAGCTCTTCACAAAGTTTGTCTTATCAGGAGAAAAACAAAGTTTCTAAGAAAAAAAAGACAAACTTAATTTTCTAAATATAATTCTACTCTTGCCATTATTTGGTTATTTAAGTCCATTTAAATCCTGATTTGGGCTTGGTTTTGTCCTTTGTTTAGAACTTGTTTAATCCAGGTCTAGTTTTGGGTTTGGTCTTGGATTAATCACAATTTTAATGCAAATGCAGTCTTAATCTATGCTGTGTCACAAATGAAACCGATTTTGTCTTATTTGCGTATGAAACATAAATACGACTCCATGTCCTGCTTTAGAAATGACCTTGAAAAGCATTTGGATTTTCCAAACATCTTTTTTTTTTAAAAACAGTTGTTCTGCCTTAAGGTGTGCGCCACATGTCCATTTTTTCCACCGCATAGACCTCTCCAACATACACATACACAGTGATTGTAGGCCTCCGGGGGCCAAACCTATAAGCCCAAAACATAACACAAGACGGGTCAACAGATGTACAGCCTCACCCATAACTGTGCAGACCGGGAGCTGCCTCTTCTTTTTCTGCTTTTGAACAACATAGGACAAAAACCTGTGAGGCTTCAGTATTAGCAACAACTGATGGTGCATTCAAAAGCAGACGCATATACTACCTTTGGACCTTAATAGTGAAAAAAATACCAAAAGGTAAATATTGTTATATAATAGATAGTGTTATTTATTAATGACATGCTTTTATTATTTAAGAAAGCAAACAATGATATTACAAGATGCTTTATTTTGAGTGGCTCCTCAGTAAAGCTCTAAACGTGAATGTAATCAACTACGGTATGCACACACTGGCCACTTAATTAGGGACACCTTGCATATGCAGGGTTGGACTGTTCCTCTCATCATTGTTTGAGTTACTATATTGTCTTTATTAATTTCAGAACAACCAATGTCCTTTAATTTTAGACACCAATTGCCCAGCTTTGTATAATTGTTTTTCTCTTTTTGGAACCTATCACTGATAGACATGTTGATGTCAGAATTGGTGTAATGTCCAATACCCCCTTTTTGTCCAACCTGAGCTATTTTTTTTAAATGAACTGGGTATACCTAATACAATGGCCAGTGACTGCAGCAATGCTTCATCTTCCTACAGTGGTTCAAGTAGGCAAATCATGCTCTGACATCATGTATAATTTTAATTTAATTACAAAAATGCAGACCAAAAAACAAAAATCAATCCCATACTTGAGTTGTACAGAACAATAGTCAGATAAGTACAACCCCTGAACCAACCGCTTTGCCTCAGAAAACACCATAAGCTTATTGTTGACTGAAACTAGACAAATGTGGTCTTGCCTGCATGATTTTTCTTTCATTTGTGTACAAATAACATTGTGAACTGTATTTTTTGTATCATTGAGGTTGTGACTGTTGTTTTTATTATAATGTACATAAAAAGCACTTTATTTTAATTTTTTTAAATAAATGAATTATGAAATACATAAATCACTGCCTGTTCTGTTATTGTTTTCTTGTCTGGTGAGCAGTAGTGTTTTCTTTGTCATCACTGTGCAAAGACATGAGCATATTTAATTACTAAAACCAGACTTTCAACAAACATTAGAATTCAGCAGTTTTTGTTTCTGCAAGTACTGATGTACTTCTGTCTGATTTATAAATCACACAGGGTGCTTACAAAATCTGATCTCAGTGGAAAAGGGACATCTGGAAACATATTTAACCCAATAATTTGAGGTATTCTCCTGTTTTCTTCATCATTTTAGACCACATGCGCCTCTATCATTGCTTGTCTAGACTTGAAACTTTTCCACAGGACAGACAATATAACAGTAAATAAAATAACATTGGCCTAGATTGAGTCAATCTCCCCTTCAATATAGGTCTATTTCAGTATATGTTTACAATAAAAACCCTTGGTTAAATAATACAAAATATTGTGCACAGAATATAAAGCCATTTCTTCTTCTGTTTAGTGAATAGAGGAACATAATATGTAATAGTGTGTGTAACGTGTCTGGTTGTGAAATCTATACATTTTGAAGGAAGTAAAGGAAAGACACTGATTTAAGTGACCATTCATCTCCTGAACTAAAAAACTTAAATTTAAATCATAGGTTATACCATGTACAGTTGACAGCCAAAGCAATGCTGTAATAGTATTTCCCTTTTAACAAATAAACGAGTTCTTTCTAAATGTTATGAATTTAACTTATTGCGAAGAATGGCACAGCCAAGCTACTGCATTTTCAAATTCAGAAAAAACAGCACTCAGTAGTAAATTGTAGCTTCTCCTTTTTGCATAGCCTAAATTGTTTAGGGTTCAGAAGACCTTAAACATTTTATATACAGTGCCCTTGAGATGCTTTTCCCCCTCTTGTCAACACCAGATGGCAAAGGTATGCAAGAGTGTAAGCTACAGTACAAACAAAAAATTTACATTTGCATACAAGAACATAACGTATCCAATGGGACATGTAGACCTTTTGGGTGTAACTCCTAGATTGCGCATGGCTAGTACGTCTATTTTACCATCATATACATCGTCTCTTCAATTTTGAGCCATGTTACTGTGTTTGATATAACTATTAAACGTTGCTTTACAATAGTAATACTGACTTCTGGAAAACCAGAAATCTTATGTTTTATCAACTTCAACAGCCAAATGTTATTTACTTTTAGCAACGGTGGTGCATCTGCTTCATCAAGAGGCAACAAGCTGATTTGCTATTCATTATTAGCAAATCAATGTAGCATAACCAAGCCCTCAAAAACAATTACTGTGTTGTGTATGATTTGCATTTGCCTTGTAGCATCCTATATCCCAATCCCAATTGAAAATATGGGCTATTTATTTCTTCTACACTTGATAAAGTGGCCTATTGATAACTTAACTGTGTGTTTGATCACTGTTTTTTACAGAAGACCTAAGTAAATTTATAGTGAATGGTGCACACGCATGGCTCTATAAAAAATGTGCACGTTACTCTGCAAAACCACTAGATGCAGTTGTGAGCCATTATGAGACACATACATGTCAGCCGCAGTACCACCTCATGAGGTTGATATCGCTGATTTGACCTTCTCTATCTGTATCACGTCACAATACAAACATTACTGTTACTCTTGCACTTTCACAATAACTGATAATGCAATTATTCTCAAATGTTGCCTCCATTTGCTTGCGATATCGCCTACCCACAAATACAAAGTGTCAGCCCTGCATGGACCATAGAGATTTGCCATTTTTCACGAGTCAATTTCGTCTCTGACAGTTTAGAAAATTTACCTTGAAATACTTTGTGGTAAAGGTCGCCACCTGGCGCTAAACTTGAGGTATTCCAGGGCATGTCCCGAGCCTATTGGGTGAGCGATATGTTTGTTATTAATGATAAGCATTTATTTTTTCATTAGTTATACGGGTAAATTCATATTAAACTCGAGTTCAGAATAGGGCAGTTGAGATGTCACCATGAGTTAGGACTGGGGGGAAAGAGAATATTTCATAACCCAAACTTGTAAAAAACTGTAAAACCAGCCATTCGCAAATGAATAATGATTATGACATCACTGGTGCCGTTAGCCTTTCTTTTCCTGATATACATTATAATTCGACTACAATTGTAAACTAAACAGGCAATATTTTATGAACTAAAAAGATACACTTTATTTGAAACAGACAGGGGGGCTTTTGTACAAAAATACACACGTTACATATACACTTTGCAACAACAAGATTAATTTCTCTCATGTAGTTGATGCTGCGGATGCCCCTGTGCATGCAGCATCAGCTTTGGACAACTGCTAGCAGAATTTTAGCAAGTAAAATAACTAATCCAAAATGCAATGTCATTAGCCAGAGGGAGAGAGAAGGCGCCTGGATTCTTGAAACTGAGATCACGTATCCATTCTGATAAATAATTAGACAAGTTTGATGCTCAGGAAACACAGCTACTTCTTTGTACTTCCTTTCGGCTGTTCGTCTGCTTTTTTCTGCTTCTGCTGCATTATTTCAGCATCCCTAGCGGACAAGAAAGAGAGAGAGAAAGAGATACAGTTAGGACAAGTAAAAAAACAGCACTGATTACACAAGATATTATTTGTAAAGACAAAAACAAGATCCAATTGTAAAATGCATCCACTAACTGATTACCTTTGCTTCCGAGCTGCAGCAGACAGCCCATCCTCGTTCCTCTTCCCTTTGCCTTGTTCATTCTGCTTCTTGGCGTTCTTCTGGCGTGCTAGCTCACGTTGGTTTCCCCCTGTAAATCACGAAGTGGAAAGAAAGAAACCAGTTATCCATTGGAGCATTACGTATTGGAATAGACCAAACATCTCCCAGCTGTATAAAAGTTTAACACAAGCCAACGTGGCATGGGGGCGCTACAGAGCCGCTTCATGCACATACTGGGAAACAAGCATTAACCCATTTTACCAGAGTTGAGCGTCTGATGAGGTGACAAAATGCATCGCTATAAGCAAAATATTCGTATTACCGCACCGCTATTGCCTTAAGGTAGGTCTAACTCATGATGTTTCCTTTTCCACCTTATTCGATGCAGGCCGAGCCAAGTGACCTACTAGCATTCTTTGCGTTGTTGACAAATATTCGTCAATCGCAGTGTAACTTAACACATTTATCACGTCCATACAGTTGTAATTATTTAATGTATCGTGTAAAAGTGAATGAAACAACCGTTTGCATCGTTAAAGAAATAGGTTCATAGCGCTACTTTGTTTTGGTTGCTTCAAAGAAAAGACGACGCAATGCTAACAGGGCCGAAAGCCACGATCAGAAGGCTAACATGAAAACGTTCAGAGTACACAAAAGCCTTACAGTCCAAATATATGTCAATACCCACTGGTCATTTTAGTTATTGGTGCTTCTTTCGCCTCAAATCCACAGAGATCAGCCAAAGGGCCGCTTACTCCCGTCTGGTCTCTTCAGTAGCCGCTGCTGTGGTGGCGTTTCGCTCAGACTGTGGCCAAAGGGGAAAAAACGCGAGACTTGAACAACGAGAAGCTTCTCCATGCTCCGTAAACACTGACTGCGCACAGCCAAAAGGCTACCTGTCAAATAAGAATATTTGTTCAACTATCCTAAAATGTACACTAACAACAGGAAACATTAATCAAACATTTCAAAACTGCCTTAGGTAGAGTTCAATTTGGTTTTCTTTTACTTATTTTTGTTCTCTTTGGCTATTTCATAGTTGTAACAGTATCTCTAAAAGTTGCCTGACTAGTTCGGACTGGAGATAATCTGCTTGATGTGAAAGAGCCTTTAAGCATTCATTTAAAGGTAGTTAAGGCTACATTTCACGTTTCTTTTTAGTTTTGGAGACCCTGCCCCTTTGGCCTTTCACCAGCAGATGGCAGTGTAGGTTTAATAAAAGTCATGCTTGCTTAAATAGCCTGTTCTTAAGATTCGCCTTGAGTGTTTTAGTTGAATTGTTGGGTTTGGTTTATTGCCTGTCTGGCACACTAATTAAAAACGTAAAAACCCTGAGTCATGTCTGTGTTGGACTTTAGTCAGTACACGAGACATGAAGTTCTGACCATAGAACCGTAATCCATGTGGGCAAATATTTAACCAAAACATCATCAACTTTTCTAAATGTAAGTGTTCTATTTATATAGCGCTTTTCACAGACATATGTCACAAAGACGCTTTACAGAGTATTATTTACAGAGCATTACTCATTCACTCCATACCCGGTGGTGGTAAACTACTACAGTAGCCACATCTGCCCTGGAGCAGATTGACAGAAGCGCGGCTGCCAATCCAATCGGCGCCATCGGTCCCTCCGACCACCATCATCACTCACGCACACATCACTTTCATACTAGGCAATGTGGGTGAAGTGCCTTGCCTAAGGACACAACGACGATAGTTTTTGTGACTGGCGCCCCCCTGTGGCACCTCATTTTCCCAGTGGTCTCTACAAATGGCCATTATTTGGACAAGAAAGGCTATAAACATGTCGGTGAAATGAGAAAAAGTCAAAAGCTATATTGTTGCTCAAACATTAGTTTTAAGCTTCAATTCAGTGTCCCTTCTTGAACACCAATATTTAACCAATGTTACATATAATGTTCAAACAAAGGTTCAGTCATGTCACACCAGTCTAATATATGTTATGACTGGGGATTTTAGTGTTGGAAACCTTTTGGACAAATGGGCAAATGTGAGTCAAGCATTTGACCACCTACAGTATATTTCACTATATTATATAGACTATTGCCAAACACAAGAGCCACACATAATAGGTCACCACAATAAATAGATAATATATAATAGATATAATCAAGCCACATAACATTCACAACATGCTGTAGTGTAGACATGCCATAGCCTCACAATGCACAGAGGATGTCCAACTCAGTGGTGAGATGACTGGTGTGGCGACAGGATGGCCCAGGATGTCTGCTGCATGCTCACTGTTTTCCAAACAGCTGCTTTGACCGAGCAGCTTTGACCGAGCAGCTCTGCTTTAGCCACTATGTCTGTCTCCAAGCAATTATCACCACCTGGTCACATGTACAATTAACTTCCACTGCTTTTGCTTTAAAACAGCAATAAACCGTGGCTATATCTTAGTGTTTTTTAAAGACAAATGTGCACTACAATCTTTAAAAACACAGTCACTTTCTTATTTATTTTATTACTCTACACATTACTACTTTATAGCCAATTAAATAAAAGTAATTGATGTGAAACACTGTAAACAGCAAATGAAAACATAAGATTCACTCAGTCCAAAAGTTAAATATATTTGTTTGCAGCTGACATAGTGAAGATAAGGGAACAACCACTAATGCCACAATGACACAATTACATTTGCTGTCTATGAGTTGTTGTCGTGCAAACTTGGCACGTCACTGTGGACGTATGGCGCATTCCTCTCCGTCTCATTTCTCCGCTCTCATCCATCACAGCTCCACTGTCCTGCCCGCTGCTGCACATGATTGATGGCATTTGCAGATCCTGTAGTGAGAGCAACCTGTATGACTGACACAACCTTTTCAAATGATTGTGTTTGTGCCTCCTTGCAGAAAAACATATACAGTCCCATGCCCTGTTAAAAGCATAACATTACACAACATATATGGTTTTAAATGTGCAAAAATGTCCCATCACTTGCAAACGCTTTTTCTTCTATTGCTATATTTTTGATCCATGTTGTAGAGGCCAGGCATTTTGCTCTGTTTAGATTTATCAGATCATAAAACATCCATTGTTTTTGATGGTTTGAGGTGACAGTGGACCTAAACTCAGAAATAACTTCCAAGACCGTCCATTATATGTTGTCACTATTTATGCTATTTCTGCATCTTTGCAAAATAAAAAGGTTGATTGAACAATATGAGAAATATGAAACCTTTGATGCCTTTATGAACACTTTACCATAATTTCATTAGCAAATATTTTTTAAACAAATACTAAAATGACTCAGTTTTATCTACATTTAGCTTGGATTTCTCCTCCTTTGTCCTGTTCACTCCGCTATACAAAGCTGTGCACACAGTTAACACAGCTGTCAATGGGTTAATGGCCCCAACAGGAAGCAATGACAATGGGACTGATACTGGGAAAACAAAATGCATACTTCTTACACTTTATTTGTGCTTTTGATTGGTGACTGTAACAGCAGAATTTTCCAGTTTCTAGAATACAGGTAGCAGAAAAAACGGGGGGAAAGAGGGCGGAGTCATTGATTGTCAGAAAAGTGATAAAGAGGACTTATCTTTGTTGGTGCCGATTGCTTCGGGTGTCACCTGTGTCTAAAGGTCGTCCCCTCTGCATTGTTTCAGATATGCTGCACAGACGCTCTGGCAGATGGGAGCTCTGTTTGATCAAAAGCCACAATCTCTGACATACAAGACAACACTCGGAGTCAGTGCACCATGCCTCCTGCACCAAAATGTTGCACTTGGCTGATCTGACAAACACCAACAAGTCACTGGATAACACTGGAAGTATCAAATGTTGAAAGTGATCAATTTAGCAAACTTATAATGAATAATTATGAATAATGAATAATTGAGTAAGAGTTGCTACATTTTAAAGATCCACTAGGTAACTTTTTTTGGCAGAGAGTGCATCTCCTTTGTCTCTATGGAGATGCTAATGCTTTGCCTGGAATGTTCAAGTAAGATCACTACTTTTGGAGAAAGACATTTTGAGGACTTTTGCCAATTGAAAAAGATCCTATATTACATAAAACTTGCTCTTTAATCTGTATTGGAATGTTGTTACCTCATCAAAACATATCTGGAGCTGTGTCTTGTTTCATTCATACATGTTTGAGTAATTCTGCATTATTGGACTGTGTGCATCTCTGAAGCACAAAATTCTCTATTCCACCTTATGATGTCATGAGGCAGTAGTTTTCAAGTTAACAGTTAATACTTTTGCTTTGTTTAGTAGAGATGGAACTTCAAGAAATTATCCAGATAATTCTAGTGAAGGTGTTTGGAGTTTAAAAACAAGGTGGAGCACTTCCTGTATTAACACATGACACCAAAAGATATTTCCTGTTTGAGAGACGTACTCAGCCTAAATCTGCAGAATTTGTGTGAATAAAACAAAGCACAACTCCAGGTATTTTTTGATAAAGAAACAACATTATATTGATCAGAAAATAACATATTATGGGCCCTTTAACCTTCTGTTAATATACTGTCATAGAACAAATAGCTCCAAAGTCCAAATATTTGCCACAAAAACATATATAAAAAAAGAAAAAACTGACAGTGGATAATGGTACATAATGAGCAATGGAACCAAACCCAACTTCCAAAAAAATTCACAAAATATTTACTGAGCACATAACACTCTCCTAAAATAGGCTACACCGTCAAAGCACAACTCCAGGTATTTTTTGATAAAGAAACAACATTATATTGATCAGAAAATAACATATTATGGGCCCTTTAACCTTCTGTTAATATACTGTCATAGAACAAATAGCTCCAAAGTCCAAATATTTGCCACAAAAACATATATAAAAAAGAAAAAACTGACAGTGGATAATGGTACATAATGAGCAATGGAACCAAACCCAACTTCCAAAAAATTTCACAAAATATTTACTGAGCACATAACACTCTCCTAAAATAGGCTACACCGTCTTGTCTCCATCCTCCTAAGTCATCTTGGCTGCCAGCTGAAAGTAACTCTGTCTTTGCAGCACTCAACGCCAAAAGTGCAATAATGTCTAAATAAAACCAGAGCCTTTTTTAAGTCTGTAGTACTCATTTATATCAAAAGTGACACAAGACAGGAATACTGCTGAGCAAAGGAGAAGCCAACCCACTAAGTTCAGATTTCTGATGTAGTTAGTGCTCCGTGATACTGACTGTAGGCAAATCTACACTCAAATTTATTTGGCCTATACAAAATATAGCACAAATCATATAATTATAATATTAAGTTCATGTATTATAAAGCCTTTCTGTTCAAAATGTTGTTTCATTCTCATAAAATAAATATAACATTAAATTAATAGCTTTTTGTAAGAGTCTGAAAAAGATAAATCTATTCTATTCAAACTTACTTTTACTGTCTCTCCCAAAAGGACGAGCACTAAAAGTAGCACCTCGTTGTGGGATTGTACTTCATGGCAACCAGGCTTTAGTGGGCCTCAATTAGCAGAAAGGCAGGGCTCTGGGGAGGGCCTGTTCCATCTAGAGCTAAAGCCCCAGGAGGCAAAGAAGAGCAGCACTCGTGTACTGTAAGCCCATTACTGCAGTGTAACAAATATCCAGTGCACCCTGTTCCTGTGAGGACACATAGAGACAAATATTATGAAGGCTCAAATTAGACACACCAAGTTCTTAACATGTTTATCTTTTGGCCAGACACTATGCATAGGATTGAGGTGAAAGTAAAGTTTGTCTCTCCTTTATTAGAGTCTGCTGCCACATCACGGGAATAACTCATCTGGATTTATAAATGAACACTGACTTATTTTTGTGTCTCTGTCTCTGTCTGTCTGTCTCTCCAACCATTTCCTCTACATCTGTTTATTTCACACCAAAGTAAATTCATATCCTCTTTTACTACATGATCTCTTAGAAGGCAGATCTCTAATCCTCACCTTCACTACCCTTACTCAGTTTGTGCTCTTTAAACTATCAATGTATTAATTTATAATCCTATAAATTCTTGTTATTCTTGTTACCTAGAATTTGCCCAAACAGAAACTATATCAAACATATGTCTATACTGTAATGATTCTCTAAGTGCAGACTGCTAAATGTTGTGATTTGTGTCTGATCCTCATATTTTCCAAAAATATTTATTTAGAACTAAACTCAATAAAGCAAATTCAAAAAGACCATATTGCTTTGTCTAGAACTTTTCTCAACAGGGCATTAAATCTCCCTGAACGCAAGGACAAGGCAAAGTTACACGTCAAAACTATGGAGAGACGAGCCTGCTCTCAATAAGAAGAATATATCTTTTTCAAGGGTTTTCTTTTGTATATCTGCAATTAAATAGATGCTGGATAGATATGTTTACATCTTATAACATGGCTTAAAGTTCAATTTGCCATAATTTAGGACCTTAAGTGGATTTAACAATGGACTAAAATCTGTAATTCAATCATTAAAATAATGGCACATTTGTAATATCACTCTTTGTGCCAGTGACTGGTAACTATAACCAAAAATACACCGTTTCTGTCCTTCCTTTATGGATCATGTTTTTCTCCTCCATTTGGTGACTTTCATTGTTGCAGCTGTGGCAATAGCATTTAGCCTGAATATGATGACGTCTTTGGCCTTGTGAGTCATCCAGCAGGACTCAAGGGCTGCCAGGGAAACCAGCTCCCCTCTCAATAACCGTACACCTTTCTCCCCATAAAACTGCAGATAAAGGAGAACACAGTATCAGTAACAGCAGACCAAACAGTATGGCTATTACAATAAAGAGATAAAAACGCCACAGATAGACTCCTTTGCAGATCCACCAACAACACACTGACTTTAAAAGGAGATCACCCATGTACAAATTTTAGAATAGGATGACTTTAAGATGAAATAACAAATGATTATCTAAGGCTCAAAATCTGGTGTTTTTAGCATTATATCTTGTTTTAGAACAAGAGTGACTGATGTTACCGCTTACAATGTGTCGATGTTTCTGGTACTTTGGATGCGGTTAGGACATTTTCAGCATTTCAGCTCCTAGATAATTATAATTTAATTTAGATAAGAAATATGGTACATATAAGGTCATTAAAACAATTCAGAATTCCCCAGAAGATCACTTATTTACACTTGTTTAGTGGCACTGTTATGTGGCACTGTTAAATTGTGGCACTCTGCTGCACTTTGCTCATCCCAATGGCCACGGTGGTGCTTTTTATAATAGTCCATTTATTGTGGGCAGTGGTTTGCATGGGCAGACAGATACAATCACAAAATTACCTAATTATAACAATTATTATAAGCTGCAAAAACTGTTTTGGTTTAATTCTGACTGTGCAGGGAGTTATTGGGAACTAAATGATAGCGGGTGTCGCTTTTTGTGAGCATTTTAATCAACTGAATTAAAATACACAGGGAACTAGCACAGAGTGAAAGCTTTATGTCTGATTGTTGTGTGAGAAAACATAGTCATGATCCAGTTTGTGCGGGTCTTTTAAGGACGAGGTTACACAGAGCTGTTCTTGTTTAAACGTCTGATTTCATGTGTGGAGAGATCAGTCACACCTGTGGACTCACTGTAAAAATGGTGGCTGTAAAACACTGGGATCTGGGATCACAATAAAACACCAAACACCTGGGTCTGCTTAGCAACAGCACACACACAAGAGAGAGGGTCTGCCTGTGTCAGGGCGTAGACGCAAACAACAACACACTCAATGTACAGAAGACAATGTAGAGCTGTACAAACAACACAAGCAAAACACTGTTAATGCTCACTTTAAATGAGAAGCATGCAACAGTGTTATGGTGAAGTTTTGGATGTGGAATTACGCATGACAAATTCCTTCTCCTCTCAAAAGACCTAGATTTTACTGTCCTGAAATTCTTGTCTATCATGTCTTTAATAATTACCATTTTACATTTATATTGCCCAATGTCATTTGAGACTGGTGAGTTTTATTGAAAGGAACAATGTTTTGATTCTGCCAACAATGGTGTCAGATATAAAGTAATGCTACAACTGTATGAGACTAGTATTTACAACTCACATCTATACTTCAATCATGCATATAGTTCATACTTCAGATGTAGAATCCAGTATAGTAAAATCAAGCCATATTTTAGAACAACTATAATCTTTGCTATAGCATATGATTTGAAAGTCTTTGGGTCTGTTTCTCAACCCATAGCATCTAAAGATTTAAATTAAGCTTTGGACAAACACTGGGACAATAGAGGGCAGTGAACATGATGCTTGTTGCAAGTCGCACATGGGGTCGCTGACCTCAGGTGTGAAGCATGAGTCCCTGGGGTCCATGCATTAAGAGCTTCTCATGCAGCAGATGGCAAAGTGTAGACAATGGACAAGACAGGTAAAGACCAGGAGGGGTGAGGCCACTAATCCCCCACTGCTGTACTGCTAAGTTAAATCTATATCTATTAATTTTTATATAGGCCTATGCTAATATCATGGTACTGTTATAATATGTGCTTAAGGCTAAAGGGAGCCATGTCTTGATTTAGTGCCACCTGTTCAATGTTGACCTTTAGTAAACTGCCTCCCTGCTGTTTGCTACTTTCATTCACAGAGTAGATTAGCTACTGTTTAACTAAACTGGCTTCATTTTACTTACTCCAGGTCCCATATCACGTCCATCATTCTTAGGCAAACATTTAGCCTAGTCTGAGACATTTAAGCAAGTAGTGAAAACTACATCTTGCACTCCCAATGCAAATACATTAAAGGGACGTTCAGAACAGACAACACAAGGCTAAATAAAACATAGTCTATTTACAATGAGATTTTCATGTTTTTTATGTTATATTTCATGTTGTTTTAGGAAGGGTCTATGTTCACTGAGAAATCTAAAGTAGGCCTAGATGTCAAAGAAATCATTATACCATAGCCTACTGATGGTTGTATAAAAGTATTAGGTTTCCCATTATATCTGTGGGAACATACTGTCCGAAATAACAGAACAAATTGTCTTATTTATGTGTACAACAGCGTCCTAAGCAAAAGGAACACAATAAAGCTTTTAATTGGTCTATGTCGGAGCTTGAGTGAGTCAGACACACGCACCTCACGTTCCTGTCAGCCTGCTCCGCCCTCAGCGTGACGCAGCAGCCAGAGTGGAGCGCAGAAAGAGCAAAGCAGCTTTAATTGCGAGACGAGTAAAGCCAGAGATGGCTTCGCTCCGACAAGAGCAGCACTATGGGCTGTCCTGTGGAAAGAACACCAAAAACAACCCAAGTAGGACGCTGTACCATGTCAAGCTTACGGACTCCGCTTTACGCGCTCTGGAGGCTTTCCAGAACATTAAGGTAGCTTACTTCTTTTTGTATATGGCATATGAGTTGAATTTACACTTGTCAAAGTTGTCATCAGTCTATATAAACTGGTTTAAACGAGTTAAGATAGTACTGAGATGCTTTACTGATCTTTTATATAGTATTCACTTATAAAAATGTTACACAGAGCAACCATTCTCCTTCAGTCGGCATAAATAAATAAGCTCTCGTCTCGCACACTCGTTTACAGTTACTTGTGGCTGGGTTAGCCTGAATCTGACTTCTGCATTACTTTACTTTGGTGCATCGCATTCCACGACCTAACCCTGTCATTGTCGGGAAGGACGTGCCCAAAGAGAGTTTTCTGGGAAGACTCTTTTGTGGGAAAACGGGAATAGGCGAAAGTTTGTTATCTCATTAGAAAGTTATATTTTAAACCAGCCAGCGCACAGGCTTTAAGCTACTGATTGAGTAACTTCAGTACGTGTACGCTGCAATGGTGTGTGTGATAATAACTCACGTAACTAACAAATGTATTTGTTTCCTCATCAGGGATCTATACACTGTGAACCATCTATTTGCTTCAAGGGGAGTCAAGGGGTAAGTAATTCACCAATTTATTTTGCAAAGTGAAACAGGATATTTTGAACTAGTGTTTACATAATACTTTAAAATTTCATGGAAGACTTTATATGGCTCATTAAAGACCACACGCCCCACCAGAGCGTGGTCAGAGGGCTCAGGGCAGCGCCTCCTGCAGACTGGAGACTTACAGGTTACTGGGTCAGGCTGGGAGTGTGGAGAAGCTTAGTTATGTCAGACTGAGCTGGAGAGAGATGGGAAGGAAGCAATGAAGTATTGTTATCAGTCCAATATAAAACCTGGAGGAAGAGTGATTAGTTTACATAATATTAATGTTCTCAAATACATATGCCTTAAAGTAGCACTTTAAAGTTTTAGGGAGGTCTGAAAATGAAACTTCAATTGTTATCCTTTTTGTCTATACTTTTGGTAATGGTAAACTTGTTGGACTGACAGTAAGCAATGTAAAGCACAATGAGACATTCAGCAGATTGTCATAGTCTTGCAACACTGTAATAGTTATCGGGATAATAATAAAAAGATTTATTTTTTTAAAATCGAGATATTCATTTCAGTATTGTCCACCTCAGCCATATTTAAGACACTATTGAAATCCTTCAGAAATGTGGTTTGAAATGTTTTGATTCATTCATTCATTATTGCACAAAAGGTTAAAGTAACATTAGTCAAAAGTGCAGATGTTCACTGTTTACCCTAACTTATTTTTATCTTCTTTTACGGCCTTTGATTTTTTTTCTTATTACAGACAAAATGCTCATTATTCATAATTTGCATAACCCGAAACACAACACTTTTACTGCTATATCTTTTCATTATTGTTAATGGCACAATACAATAACAGTTTCCACAATGCCTTGATTAGTGGTCAGTTGATCAGTGTAGACCTCTGTAAGAAGCCCTCCTTCACCCCTAAAAGGCTACTTTATGGCAACTAGTGGGTCAATGACTGAACATAACCCTTCATAATGACCCAAGACCCCAGGTCATGCACTTAGGTGAATGACCAGCTGCTCATGCTCTGCTTTACTGTAGAAGTCTTAAGCCAATAAGCATACACCTTAATGGGCTTCATTTGATAGTAGCAATGATTTGACAGTCACACAGTTCAGTTCACGGTTTTGTCCCTGCATTAAAATAATTTATTATTTAAGTTTACTTTTCTGCTATTATTCCAATCATTACAAAAATAATGCTTTTTTCAAAATCATTTTGAACAATCCTCATTTTTGATTCAACTTAATTTTATTCAAGACAAATAGAATAGGTCAACTTTCTTCCTTCTTTGCTCCAAACGACATGATTTTACTGACAGAGGATAAGCTGCAGACGTCTCAATTAAATAGCTCTAAGCATATTGATGATTTTAAATTATTAGAATTTGAAAATTGGATTAAATGCCCAGCCATAGGTTAGATGCCAAATAGCATTAATTTAAGTGACTTTGAAGTTAGCATAAGAGAGAAGCAAAGAAAGGAACATTTAACACACTTAGGTACAGGTTACAACCCAATAATGCAAAACATAATATTGAAAAGGAAAGATTGCAGGAGAAATAAAATATATTTGCAATCACAATAGTTATCTTAGATATTTTTTTATTAATTTCCTGATATGCTGTTTCTCTTGTCATGAGCGACAGGTGTTGATTTTGCAAGGCTTGGAATCTCTTGCTTCTCCCCTGATCACAATAATCTTTGAGGAGCTAAAGTTATTATCTAAATGAATGTTTACAGACATAATTGTGTGTGCCATAATGCTTGTAATTAGAGTATGAGGCATCACAACTTGAGTTTGCTTTAGCTTTCCCTGTCTGGCTGACTCAGACATCCATAAGCAGGAGTTTAGCTATGGCACACTTTACCTTCTCTAATGACAAGGGCGATAGCTCTAACTCCAACCTGCTCACTTTACCTCAGGGACATGCTTAGATGTGTTTAGTCATTTGACTATACACTTCTAAGCATGTCACTGCTCACTTTACACACAGTGTATGCTGAAGGTGTAAAACTAAAATAATCTTGTTTGTTATTTGAATATTTGAATATGTGGATGTGTGTGTGTGGCCCCAAGGCAGTGATGATTTATTCATTGGGTACCTCCTTTTCTGTTCTGCACCCTCTGCCTGTTGTTGTCTATCTGCTCAGAGCAACTTTCCCCAGACCACTATGGAGGATTGTTTGTATTCTTTATCGTAACAACTTTTTTCAGACACCATTTTTAAAGAATGCAAGATATTTTGACTGCAAATGTCGATTTACTATTTCCAGTATCCCAATGACTTGAAAGACAACTGCTGTCTGAAATCTTTAATCCCAAAATGATTATTTTTATAGCTTGTTTACATAAATAAATACGCTGTTATCTGTGCTGACAAAAGCCTGCACACCGGGAAAAGGTTGCATTAGAATGACCATCCTTTCAGGACTTCATATACTGTGATTTAGCTGAAAGTTAACTTTGTGACCTCAGCAAGGACCAGACAGATATACTTTCTGATGGTAACTACTAACCTACCAACCTTTAACTTGCTTAAAACTACATCAAATGCCACATAGTATGTGCTCTTTCTGTACTATTTCTCCCACATCTTGTTTACCCCGTGACCATAAAGAGCAACATACCACTGGTGCTTATTATGTGCTACTTTGCTACAAGAATGGAAATCTTTGCCCAGCTTGGATTACAGACCATACTTTTAAAATTCTCATGGCAGATTTAGACCAATGTATCCTGTGTCTGTTTTCAGCGGCTAGGAGATAGATCTAGGTCTAATTCCCTGGTGTAAAAATCTGCACCATAAGCTAATGAGGCATATAAAGGGCACTTGTTTTCTGAATCAGGCTTGCAGCATCAGGGGGGCTGGGCAGAAGGAATGGCTTTTTACTAGTCTGACATGATTGGCTGTAGACGACAGTTTGGCCCTTAGGCACCTGCCAGAGACCTGTCTTCTTGGCACTAGTGTTAAAGATCTTAATGCCTGTGGTCTAGGCAGGGAAAGAGTTGCGCAATATTTAACATTTAGTCTGAATGAATTAAGAATATGGTATCTGTATGTTAATAATAAGAGAATAAACACGAAATATTGTATTACATTTTCTTTATTTCAAAACCGTTACAAACAATCTTGTATTTTTATATATTGGAAAATTGTATTCTAATGGAAACATTTTGTCATGGTTTGTTCTTTTAGTTTTCAAAGGCAAGAATGTATGACACAATTGTTTTAGTTAGCATCTGCTGCATTCATCTTTTGCTAGAAGCTTGTAGAGTAACCCAATCGCTGCACTTAGAAAAATACCAAGAAATACTTTGCAGCATTCTGCAGTGATCTACAACTAAATCAACATTTTATTCAGAGCAGATAGTTTTTCATAGGTTTTCAAATACAGATAATCACAAAAGTCACAGATTTACACAGTTTTCAATCATTTGATCATACATTGTCAGAAATCCCACTGTGGTGCATATCTCACTCTCAGTTCTCTGATTGTTCACCGAATGCCACTACTTGGGTTTCTGTCACCTTCTCTCACTTAGCCTGGAGCCCGGGCAACACGCTGGCGTGCCCCTATGTCCCACTGTGAAATTGCAAATGAAAATAAATGGAAGGTGATTACAGGCCGGGGCTTGATTACATGTACTGTCTCCCACTTAAGGCAGCCACATTAATCATGGCTTTTCCAGCGAATAAAAAACACACAGCATTACTCAGAGCCTTGACTGATTGACTGCTGGATCATAAAAACGTATTTTAACCAATCTGTTTTCTCACCACTCTTTGTATATGTTGTTGTGCCTCTATGCCGCCCCCATCTCTCTCCCAGTCTGCAGCGGAGCCACAGACACAGGCATGCTTTGTGTTGTTTTGTATTGCTATCCGTCATTGTGGAGGGGACTTGTCTTAAATAGCATGTGTCAACTTGTGGCCCTGGGAACCATTGGTCTCTTTTGTTTGTGAAGAGAAGATGAGAAGTAGTGTTTACTGGAGTGTGGTGAGGACGAGGGAGGCTGCTGGCCTGTTTAGACGTGCATGTGGCTCTGCTATATTCACAAACATGTTCTTGTTTCGGCCCACTCATTAGTTTTGCACTATTTATTTATTTTTATTAATTGTGGGTTCAATTTTGGTTAATTTTTGGACACAATAGTAAAATCATTATTGTAAAATTGCTAGTAATACCACAAGTCTATCTGGAGGTTGGTTGAGTTAATTACCTTTAATCAGCTATATTTACTTATAAGAGTTGATTGTCACACCGTACTTGGTACTTCCTCTAGATCACATGTGTCAAACATGCGGCCCGGGGGCCAGATCCGGCCCTCCAAGACCTTTAATCTGGCCCTCGGCTGATTTTTCTATTAAAATACTTAAAATTTTCAGATTTTTCTGTTAATTTTCTGCACCGTTTAGCATAGCAGCGTCTCCGGCATTTCTGTGTGTTGCGACTCCCACCAGAGCAGCACAAATGAAGACTTTCCTCTTTCCAAACGCTCTTAAAGGACGATCGTTTTGACTGTCGACCGTGACCCTCATCAGCAAAATGTCAAAAAATGAGAAAAGCAGATGCTGAGTTCAGGATTTCCCAAGAAAAATAGTCTAATTCTTATTTGTTGACAGAGGTGAATGGGAAATCTGTGCTCAGTGTGTTTGGAACAAGTGGCGTTGCTCGAGGAATATAATCTTAAACACCACTATGAGACACAGAGAAAAATACGATAACTTGAAGAGAGAACTGAGTTTTCTGATCCGGCCCTTTTGGGATCAAAGTAGGTTGCATACGGCCCCCGGACCAAAATGAGTTTGACACCCCTGCTCTAGATAAATATTATTTAGAAGTAAAATGTACTTGCGAAAAACTGAAAATGTAATAAGCAAAGAATGAATAATCAAACTGAAGTTGCTGTACATAATTTTTTTGCTTTAAAATGTGGAAAAACAGAACTACTTCATTTTAAATAGTTTGCAGTGGTCCAAAGTTATTTCTCACTTATGCCTTCCCAGTATCCTAATTATTCATGACAGCTAGTATTGCTAACACATATTTACTGATTATTGTACAATAAAACACTTTATAATTAGATTTATACAGCACACAGTGGACATATTTTGACCTCAACAGCTGCATATATAATATATGTGCGCGTTGGCAACACAAAGTTTACTCAAATACAAAAAAATCAATCAAGAAAAAAACTTAAGTACAGGGCCTTTAAAGGCATAGTGACATTCGCTTTATGATACTGTAAGAAGATTAAATTCAAGTTTGTATTTCTTTCTTTCTTCTTTCTTTTTAACATTTATTAGTTTATGTTTTGCCTGAAAGTAGAAATTGTCTAATAAAATTCTTAAATGTTTTACAAGTCAGTTCATTGCTCTATTTCTGTATTGTAACACTAATGAAAACATTGTTTTTTCGATATTGTGGCTTAGGGTGTATCCAAAGCCTGACCTGCCCCCTTAATGAGTGCCAGTTCTAACAGCAGTGACACATTTTACTATAGCCTCCTCCCATCCTATCGGCCAGGAGAGGGGAAGCAGTGTCACGGCATCCCACTCTGGAGCAGAGAAGGCCAAACAAAAGACCGCCTGTTTTCAGAAGGACATGACTGAGGCTGTGGAGGATATGGACACAATAGCCTGCAACAGATCTACACCCAAACCCATATTCAACCCAGTGCTACCAGGAAACACAAACCCTGTGCACCGTCACAATCCTCTCACACTTTTTGTTCCAATCAACTTCATAGTTTGATAGACAGAAATGATCAACGGAACTATGCTACCATATCTAATGTTTTTAACAACCCTGAAATTAACCTTTGAGATCAGTCCTTCACATGACCTTTTGTTGTTAATTTCATTACCAAAATGTCAATTGTAAAGCAGCTTTAACTTAACTTACCACTATTCACTTTGTTTAAGTTAGGTTGACACTAACGAAAGACAATACAGTTAGACAAAATCACATAGAAACATAAATTGTGGCCATGTGTTCTATGTGTTTATGCATGGTCCATTATGCATTATAAACAGGGATGATAACCTGTGTAACTTTCTTGGCTTCATGTGCACTGACTAGCACCGAACATGCATAGCAATAATGTGCACCAAAGAATGTTCCTCTGGTTTTACTTTGGTTGTGATAAAAACAGCAAGTTACAACTCAGCTAAAACTGCTGTTAAGTTTGGTTTGCATCATCCTCTGAGTTGAAAAGTTGAAATTCTTCAGCTAATTTATAACTTGATGAGTAAGGCTAGAAGGGCCTTTGGGAATAAGTGTGCTGAATTTTGCAAGTGACAAAGAACAATAGCACCAGTCCTAGTTAGGGTTGTGCAAAAATATTGAAATATCGATATATCCTTTTGTTTAATGTGATGATAGTGTTTTTGAGTGTTTTTTGGCATATTTTACTAAATTATTTTGTTACAGTGCTACAGTTTTGTTGCTTGAGAGGAAGGAAACTCATTTGACATTTTCAGTTTGATGATAGAAATGGGTGTGTTTCATGTTAACTTTGCACAAGTGGTTTAACGGTTTAATACTTTTAGTATCACAGGCATGATTTAGCCTTTTTTTTTTTTTAAACGTATCAGATCGATTTGAAATATATTGTACAGAATCATATCGACTTGTTAGCTCACTGTATTGCGATATATCGTATTAGCAACTTCTGAATGATACGCAACGCTAGTCCTAGTTCAGGTATAATAGAGAGGAGCAAAGAAAGTAAGTTAATTAGTTTTTTCTTTTTATCTTCTGATGACCTCTTCTTTTGGATTGTCATAGTACACTCTGCAAAATTAGCTATTAGTCAGCTATGAAATTATTTAGCCTATTCATTTTGTAAGTATTATCAACAAAGTTACCCAGAGAAGTGACCAGATTTTAGATGACTTTTGGGGGTTAAAAAGTCAACTAGTCTCAGTCTCAAAACTCCTCAACCTTCACCTTTGACATATGGGGTTACTGAGCATAACCACAGTCATTGATCAGTGTCCAGGGCACAACTTAATTTAACTGTGTGCAACTTTGTTTTACACAGAATAGGTTTTGCTTTGAAGTGAAGAATCATATAAAACAAATGTATTTTGTGACCATTTTGCAGCAAAGAAAAATATGTAATTTCTGTTGAGTTGAATTTGTATGCAGTCAGTCTATTGTCGGCAAGGCGACTGTGTCAGACTGTGGGCCTGCCCCTTTGGCTCGGAAAGAGAGGACTGTGTTGTAGTTTACACAGCAGGGATCCAGAGCTCTGCTGGCGCACAAGGCCCAGGAGCGGCAAATGCCAGCCACTGCCTTTGTGCATCGCCTGACTGGGCATTTAAAACAGCTGGAGCTCTGGGAGCCCGCTGCAGAATTCAATAAACACACTACATGCATTATTAATTTTTCTTATTGCATGGGGAAGACTGGAGGCCATGCTTTCTGATGTTTACATTGGTTTCAAAAAGGCTTTTAATTAACTTTGTGTACTATTGAGCAGTTAAAATCTCAACTTTCAGCTTAAAACAAATCCAGTGTTAACCAACAGTTAGGCCAAGGCACATTGTTTTTATTATCCTCCTCTGTACTCTAGTGAAAAACACTGAAGCACAAAATGTTGTGTTGTGAAAGTGGAAGGCATGTGTGAGCTTGCACACAGGTCTGATTGAAGTGTAGATAGTAAGTACACCTGTGTTACTTTGTATGATTGTACTTCAGTGACAAATAGGGGTGGGTGATATTTTTTTAGTATCCCAATAATGATATTTAGATAGTAATATGTAATGTATGTAATATGATAGCAGCAATTAAATCTGGTACAAATCATCCTTTCTTTTGTAAGATTAATGAATGTGTACATGGCCCCTGACAAATAACAAAGAAAGAAAGAAAGAATGAAAGAAAGATGGTAATCAGTAATGTTCTAAGCATGTCTATTGTCTATTAGTTGAGGTTTACATATCAGACACATGTGAAATAACTAAAAAATTACCCACACATGTCTAGAAATATCACTTTATATCCTTATTAGGAAGTTTATTTTGTGGCATTTTGAATTATAAATAATATACTAAAAATTCAGAATTTGGATGAACAACATTCTTGGTGTTAGCAATATTTCAATAATATGCACATCTCTCAAAAAAATATTAGTGAGACTAATATGGGAAAAAAAAAAAAAACTACTGCTACATTGTTGTATACTACCCTAATGTTCTTATTACGTAAACCTCACTGCTTATCATATGAGTGTCCAATTAAGGTCATAAACCATCTTTTGTTTTGATAAAGTGGGTTCATTCTACTGCCAAGGACTTGCGTGAGTGTGTTTCCTATTAGTTGGGGGTGTGACTTTTTTATGGCTGTTTTATCCATTTATGAGAGCCACTACTGCTTAACAGCTGTGTAGCAAATAAAACAAAAATTAGCAAACTAAGAATACATGTGGCTTATTCTGGCTTGTTTGTTTTGTAGTGCATCAAGATCCCAGCTCCCACATCAGAGGCACCCACTGCTCTCCGTGTTTTCTCCTTCTACTTGTCTACAGACAGCAAGGATCAGCCTCAAGCCAGCTTTGACTGTATCCATCAATATGCTGCAAGGTTAGTCTTTATTGTTTCCTCTATTTTTACATGTGTTATTTTCTACCCATCTTTTTACAGAATAGTGGCATTATAACACAGACTTTGTGATTCCAAGAAACACATTTAACTTACTACTTGCTCTGCGCTGGAAGGGGCAGTTGTAATTTCCTGTATATTTTTGGCTAGAGCCTCTCATTATGGAGACTTATGATGCCATGTTTATTGAGTGGTTATGCATGGAAACTGAGGACTCTGCCGTGTCACTGCCTCCTGTGGTTTAGCTCAAATAGGTCTGACTCCAGTCGTCTCTGTGAGCCAACTGCTAATGCAACAGTTCAACAGTTTAAAGCCAAAACTGTGCTCTTTAGATTTGCACTTTGGATTCCTGAAATCTTATTTTTATACGCTTCAAAGTCTTAGGTGCTTGTGGTGTAGTAGTTGTATATTGTGACTGTAGAATGTTAATGGTCCTATTCTTATGTTTTGCAGTGATGGTCACGAGCAGTTGGAAGGCCAGGGCATCATTCAGGACAAGATCACAGTGTGTGCCACAGATGACTCCTACCAGACAACCCGTGAGCGTGTGTCCCAGGTGGAGAAGGACAGCTGGAACCGCTCTGTCATCGAGATCAAACCTGGACATCCAGGTAACAGTGAACAATGTTCAGTCTGGTTAAGTGCTACTATGGTTTTTGTTTAGCATTTTTGACTTAGACTTAGACTTGGTGCATCCTGTATGAAGACATCTATCATCTCTATATATTTATCGTCTATTACATTATTTGTTTAGGTTAATTTTCCATCCTATTTACAATATTATTTGTTAGTCTAGGTATTTTGCATTGTGAATTATCTAGTGTAGGCCCTACTCAAGAGAAGAGGATTAAGTTAGGCATTTATAACACCTAATAAAAATAAAGGATCAGTTTGTATTAATTAATTAACCAATTAATTAAATGTGATCTGTAGTTCAGGTTTAAGCAATGCTCATATTCATTCTATACAGTAAGTGATGTGGATTTTCCATAAAAGATATGCTATATGGGTACTGTATAGACTTGTTATCTCTTGGCAGGAGATTTTTGTGGTTGAAAGGTAAGACTGCTTTGTCTGTAGACCCACCCCCCGTGACCTTCAAAGCACAGATTAACCTATAATGAGATTAGAACCGAGGGATGGCTTTCACTGCTGCGACATGCCCCACCTGTCTGCTCCAGAAATACCAGTATTTGTCATCAGCACTTTACACCTATGATAAATTACAAAAAGCTTTAAATAGTTTGCCAATTGCCATGCAGGTTATGTAACTTCATTGTAGTAGTAGTCATTTAATATTTGACAACCTTGATGAAAAGAGTCCCTTTCTTCGTTCAGACATGACAAGAGATTATTATATCATGTTTTTCACCCATACACTGGCATTCTCTAAATGTCAGGCTGAACGATAATTTAATCAAATGCTCATGATAAAGTATGTTTATACCTGAATACCTAAGACCTGAAACAAATGTTGTCTTGTGTCAGTAAACAATTTAATACTCTATGTGCTTTTAGGTTGGTCCTCCAAGTTCCCCAAACGCAATGTCCACTCATTACCCGGGCCAGACAGTAGTTTTCTGAAGCAATCCATCCCAAACCGGCGGGTCAGTGGCGGAGCAGGGCCAAGCTCGAGGAGCTTAAGAGAGCGGATCATTCACCTACTGGCTCTAAAGCCATACAGGAAACCAGAGCTGCTGCTGTGGCTGGAGAAGGAGCGAGCCAGCCCCAAAGACAAAGCAGAGCTGGGGGCTGTACTAGAGGAGGTACTTGTACGAACACAGTATGCACAATTTTCACGTGTATCAAATAAATTATGTTGAGGTCAGCGCTGATTTATGTTTAAATTGTAAAGTGTAATGTATGTATTATATGTAATACAGGCATTCAATAAATATTTCATCAATTTATTTTGTATTTACAGTTGCAGTGAGTGTAGCAATACACTTGCTTCATCATAACAGCACTTTCCTTATAATATAATAAGTAAAATCACCTGAATATTTAGCATGATATAAAAAACTACAAAGCATCTTTCCTCTGCATTGGGCATGTAAAGAGTAAATTATATACAATACAGTATACAAATATAGACTTGTCCTTTTTCAATACAGTTTCAATGCAGTTGCATATTATACATCTACACAGAAAGGTGTGAATGTGTGTGTTTCTTGTGTGTGTGTAATTAGGTGAAAGCTGTAATTGTCCCTGCAGAGATTGTGCTGCAATGGGACAGTGCACATTGTCTGGAGCATAAGACTTCCTAAGAGAAAGATAGCAGACCATAGAGTAGTGTTTGTGTTTGTGAATTATTTAAAATGCACAGGAAACGACACTCAGTTGTAATAAAACCACATTTATTATATATATATATTTTCCAACACATCTCAATTCACAATCTTGTAAACACAAGATAATATATATTATAAAATAATTATATATTTGTTTTATTGTTTTTAGGTAGCAAAACTGAATCCTAAAGACAATAACTACTGCCTGCAGGACATTTTTTACAAGAATGTGCAGAAGGACTGGCCTGGCTACAGTGAAGATGAAAAACAGCTCATTGGGCGAGTTCTTGCCAGGTATATTAAACTTAAGTAAAAATATGGAATTATTTCTGCACAACTATGGAAAACAAATGTGAAATTGTATTTCTGACTTTTCTTTACTCTACAAATACTAGGAAGCTGCCAGTCAATTGCCAGTCAAGGAATCTTCAGGCAACCACATCAGTACAAACATTCTCAGAAAATACAATTCTGCATCAGATCCCAAAGAAAAGTCCTAATATGGTACATGATTAATTTTTTTTTTTTTTTTTTTTTTTTTACAAACTTACATCTTCAGCTGCTGTTTATTAAAAGAGACTATTTTATCATTTGCCTTCACAGAAACGCCCTGTGCCTCCAGAGTGCTCTCAGGAGAAGATTTTAGCCAAAAGGCAAAAACTTTTAACCAAAAGACTCCCTCAAGAACCTGTTTCACAGGGCCTGAACACACCCCCTCTTATTCCCAGTTTTCACACTAAAACTGAGTTTCAAAGGACTTGTAGTCTAACTGGTAACCAAAATAATTCACTGGAATCTTCTAATAGCATTCCACTTATGCACAAAGTGCCTGATGCAGACCCAGTCAAACAAGAACCCATAATCTGCAGTTCTCCATGGACACAAGCACATCCAGAATGCATAAAAGAGCCGCTTGCCAACCACCAACATAAAAAGAAGAAATCGAAAAAACATAAAGACAGGGAGCGAGAGAGGTTAAAAGACAATCCAGCCAAATGGTTGGATACTGATTTAAAGCAAAGCATGGACAAACTTGAAAGTAAGGCTTTCTTCATTTTCTTATATATCATATATCATAATACAGGATGTACAGTGTGTATGTTTTTATTTATTTAACATCACTACAGGCTTTGTAGCTGTTTGTAAGAATGTTTTCCCATTCTATTTTTACACATTATGTGGTCAAACTGCTATTTTGGTCAGGTGGTTTCTATGATATATTTTGTTTTGACTACACTCAGCTTCAGAAAAACAAGTCAACCACAGAACTTTGTTCAGATGGCCAGTAATTGTTATCGTATGTGGACTGTGAACAGCTGTTATTGTCACTGGCCACTGGTGCATTTGTGCTGTATTATCTCATAAGCAGTGCCATAGGTTGCTCCTTGAAGCTCTCATGAGTCTTCAGTTTGTTAAGTGCCTGATTGACTCAACAACATTTCAGTGTGTGCTTTGGGTCTGTAAGATGAGATGTCTCTTGATACCCACAGGCCCTTAGCTTGTCGACACAAGCGTGGGGCCACACGCAGTTACACTGTAGCTTTTGGCAAAACAAACATATATTGCTCAATATCCAACTAGTGTTGAGTAGTACTTATGTTAATTTGACATTTTATCTTTCAGATTCTGATATCAAAAAAGAGGTTGCATCTGATGAGAAGCCAGACTACATTCTGTAAGTCTAGTATTATGGATTTTTATTTTGAATGATTTATTCTTCTATCCATAAAAATGTGTTGTTTAAATTTGAAATATCAGAATGTTTTATAAAATATGCAACACAAAGCAATAACCTGCCACACTAGTGAGTTAATAGTGCCATCTGTTGACAAAAGGAGGCAGTGTATTTGAAAAAAAAAACTAGACAGTATCGACATATAGTTGTATCAACATATAATACTATTTTGGTGCAATTGCATATAATTTAAATTCTTTTTACAGCCATTACAGCCCTATTATGAATTTGGAGCAGCGCGAGAGGTACCAGGCGGATTTCTGTGCCGAATATGACGAGTACAAAGACCTTCACTCAAGGATTGCCACCATCACTCACATGTTTGTTCAGCTTGGAGCCAAGATTAAAAGTCTTTCTCCTGGCACTAAAGAATATAAAGTAAGCTGAAAAACGTGTGGCAACAGTACTGTACAGTACACTGTACCTTTGCTTTTTATTTATCTCATGAAATATTTTACAACCAGCAGTAGTAAAATCATATTAGACACGGTCATTCTTTGATATGTGAGGTGGAGGTCAGATGGTACAATGAACACGGTGCACATTTTCTGTTAGGAACTAAAATTGGCCAGCCACACTTGCACAGGTGTTCATGTAACAAGATGGAGTCTACATGTGGCAAATTACATGTCTCTCCTGCTAATTACCTGCTGAGGCTTTTTAAGGATGGTCAATTTCAGCATAATTATGGCACTGTTACTATGGGCCGGCTGGTGAAAATAGCAACTGAACCAGAAAACACACATAGCAAACTGCATAATTTGAACCCTATTAGTCCTTTGATTATAAAAGCTTTTAAATATTTGGGTTCTCTTTTAGTGCTTAATTTTTTTCTTCTTCTTACACTTGAGACTGATCCCAACAATGAAAAGCACATGAATTACATAAGTTTTGAGTCTCTTCTGTCTTCTACGGAAATAAATATGTTGTCTTAGTTTGTATATTAATAGTTCATGTGTTTATTTGTAGATAATGGAAGATCAAATACTGGAAAAATATAGCAAGTATAAAAAGGTAAGTTTAACTGCATTCTATACACATTTTCCCAGGTACAATTGTGTTAATTTTTTTCTCTTTTACAACCCTGCTTATGTCCAAAGAAGTTTCCAGGCTACCGAGAAGAGAAGAAGAGATGTGAATACCTTCATGAAAAACTTTCCTATATCAAACAGCTCATCACAGACTTTGACATAGCTCAGGCTTCTTAGCAGCATTCCCATTGTCAGAAACAGAAACTATCTGGATTAATGAAGAAAAAGGAAAAGAGTGCTTTTGTTGGGACTATTACCATTTTTGTTAAAGAGTGCTGTCATTCTAACTCAGATTCCACTGTAATTTTGTCTATATCTATATCAAGTGCATGTCATATTTCTGGTGTTTTACTCCAAATGTAATGATACTTCATGTGTACCCATCCCAGTGTAAACAGTGACCAATGCAATAGCATTTCACAGTGAAAATCAAATGGGCCTAAGTCTATGCATTCCACATCATTGTTTTTGGACAATAATTAGCTCTAACTGATGCTAATAATTAGCTCTAACTGATGCTTTCTTTATTTATACATTTTAATTATCACCTGCAAAAAAACAAATGTACTTCCTTTATTAAGTATTGGTTGGCTACATGTTTTGACACAAAGCTTTGGTCATTGTATATATCAATATAGGCTATTTGGTCTTTGTGCTTGCTGAAAGTATTTTGTAGAACTACTGAAATGTATTTACACAATTTTCTTTACTTCATTCGCTGGAAATAATGTAACATGCTGATCCAAAAATGTACAGGTATTGAAGAAATGTGCATGAAGTGGGCACAGTGGTGAAACAATGACTGGTTATATTGTAAACTGTGTCACAAATTGATTTAGTCACCTGAATATTGAACCCAAATTACAATCATGTAGCCATATCATATCCCAGTGAAAGTGATATGCTACCACATAAGTGTCAACTGGAATAGTAAGTCTTAATGTTTTCAAAGTTGCAAAATTGTTAGGCCAATTTATCATGTATAGTGATGCCTTTTTTAAGGTTTATTATGTTCATCTAATTCTTGTTGAGTTTACTTAAAACTAGACTAGAGTACACATTGCGATTGTTTTCTTTTAAACAGGCTATGTTTAATGTCCAGTGATTTTTTTTTATTTTTTATTTTGCACTTAAGGAGACAGGCTGATGTTATACACTCACATTGTTTCCCTTGCTTCTACTGAATGCCATGCTATCCAGTATGGCCTATCATGAGCCTTAAGGTATTTATAAACGCCTTATTATATCACCATTAGCTATTATATTTCAGGCCACACAGATGGATCCTTTAGTTTTTTGTTTTGTTTTGTTTTGTTTTTTCTCATATTGAATGTTCTCATTATCATATAGTTATAGCTGACTATACCCACTTTATGCAAGTATCACATCAAGTCACCCCTGAGTCACCACTATACTTCTCAGTGGTAACTGTTGCATTTAAAATAAAATGGTAATTACGTCCCTTGACTGAATACTTTAATTATGAATGGATTGTCTGATTGATTCCTGACTAATTTCATAATAAAGGCTGGACCCAAATGCCAATTCCCATAGCCCAGCCCTCCCTAGGTAAAAAAAAAAAAAAGTAAGATTGACTGGGCGTCAGTTTAATAGGACATAGAACATTATAATTTTAATCTTATTTATTTATTTAGTGCTCCTGGCTCAGTATTAAAAAGGTAATATTTATTGTACATAATGTCAAGCCCATAGTGTAGTGCAGAGTGCACATAGTTCCACACGCGGAAGTTTCGCGCGGTCACGTGTTCCAGCTGGAGTACAGTGTACGCCATGTTCCCATGGCAACGAGCACGCGCGCAGGTTCTAGCGTAAACAAAACGTGAACATCAACACAACAAGAGCTCCGCCAGCGGGGCAAAATACGCCCGTACTTTGAATTATTGTATATAGAATTCTAGAATCGGAATTCCACCAATCAGATTGCAGCAACAGAACTTAAAGACACTACAAAGCTTTAATGTGTCAAAGCTCAAAGAAGCAGAGAATGTGGGTTGTTCTCGCTTTCAGCAGCAGAACATTTGAGAAGAGAGTTCAGATCTTTCATGAAGACAAAGCTTCAAAGACTTCAAAGCTTTGAAGTGTCCACAGACGGACAGACGGACGGACGGACGGACAGCGCCATACCATAATACGTCCCGTCTTACACAACGGGCGTATAAAAAGTGAACATCAACACAAAGCTACAAAAGGCTCATCCTGATGAACAGCGCATATCCGTGAGTCAATCCGTGAGACCGACAGCATAACCCAGCTACCCGCTAGCCAGAATACTGAGCCTAGCTAAACTACAATAAGCGTTTACTAACTCACTTATCTTTATGTACTATAGCTGATAGATATTAACCTACGTTACATTAGAGCAAAAGTTGGATGCAGGATTGTGCAAATGGAAGTGCCTCTATTAAACTCATCTGATGTGCATCTGGTAAATCAACGTTTTGCCTCAACATTTTATTATGCAAAACGTTAAAATAAATTGTGTCTTTATTTATAATTGACCAGCTGCCAGAGAACGCCACCTGCCTGGCACTGTCAGAAGATAGTCAGTACCTCAGTATTGGCCACTCCAAAGGACTGTCTCTTTGGTGTGCGTCTTCTTTTCGATGTGTTGCAGAGTGGTCACAAGATATGACAGAAATAACAGCTATTCAGATTATCAAAGTGGCAGAGAAGACTTATTTGCTGGGAACGATTGATGACATGGGTAAGACAGAGCTTGGTTTCTGAAGATTAAAAAAAAAAAAGTTTGAAAAGCAACTTCATTGTCCAAGTTAACTGTATATCCTCTGCAGGTGTTGCCAGAATCTTAATATTTTGGCCAGAAATCATTCAACTTCTCAGGATCATTAATATAATGGTACAATTAGGACTTCATCTCTGCAGTGTTTTGAATAATTAAAATTGTATTCATTGTATGGGGTTGTAACCATTCTAGTGGGTTCCATATGCAATAACAAATACAGTGTCATCTATAGGAGAATATCAACAATCGAAGCATATGCATCACACTTCAAGTGTCTCCAGGAGGAGATTATGGAATTGCCTCGATGAGCTGTAAGTAAACTGTCATCTCAAAATAAAAAAATAATAAGTATAGGCCTGCCACCAACTACACTAGGATATGTGTGTGTGGTAATAGACTTTTTTCCTAATAGGCAATGGTGCTGTTTGGCTTGAAATATTTTATTTTCCAACCGAATCATGGCTCAGGGAGATGGGATGTGCTATTTCTCAAAAACAGGTAAAGCAGAAATCATCCAGACATAAATGATACATTAACCAACCATCGGCCACCATGTCTTTTATCTCTGTGGCAGGATTCCAATTCCTCAATATTGTCAGAAGTCCAATGGTCGCCTGTTGCAGTGATAAATAAAATAAAGCCACTACATTGTATATTGGGTGTGTACAATATATATATATATATATATATATATATATTTATATTTATATTTATATTTATATTTATATTTATATTTATATTTATATTTATATTTATAAATATATATATAAATATATATATATATATAAATATAAATATATATATATATATATATATATATTTATATTTATATTTATATTTATATTTATATTTATATTTATATTTATATTTATATTTATAAATATATTTATTTATTTATTTATTATTTTATAGACACTATTTTAGAAAGTCCCTCTCAGTTTGAATCACATTGTCTGGCCTTGGATGTAAAATGTAATGTGGCAAGGTATGAATGGGCATGTAGTGTATTTTTTATGACAGTTGAGTAAATTAATGTACTTAATTCATTTATGTTATGTCATTTAGAGCCTGTACTGCACACTTTCTTCTGCCATTATCAGAAAACACAGGTTTGTAATAACGTATTTCTGCAAAATGTAATATTGTTTTTAATCAAACAATTGCCTGGTGCAACAGTAAAGGTGAACACAGCAGAAACATGACAGTAAAGGCTTATTAACCCTTTGTATTGACTAAAATGAAGGAAGAAACATTTATTGCAAAATACTGTATTAACCATATTAAATCTGCTAGACTTCTTTATTTCAATTCATAGACTTGCCTAATGCTGTTTGCATGTGGTGGAGTGGCAGCAAACATCTTCTTCACTACTCGCTCACAAAAGCAACCAAAAGCAAATCTGGTAGAACCAAAGCCATTTGGATTTTAATTTGTAAGAAACAGAAAAAAATAAATGTTTGGTGTTTTTCAGATTTTCATTGTTTGCCTGAGATGTTGTGGCCAAATACAAATAAAATAGTTTGTTCAGCGGTCAGTGAGTGCACTCGCTACATAGCCCTTGGTCTCTCTGACACTATCGTGACACTTTGGGACAGAAACTTTGGTAAGTCTGTAGCTTGATTCTCGATTCCTTTTTTTTTTCTAACTACAACACACAATAGCAATTTACCCATAGGCGCTGAGTTTTTGTCTTTATATGAATAAGTATGGAACACTAAATGGGTAAAACTAGACATTAAAATGTCTCTTGAGACACCCTTTTTCTAGATAGTATTTTGAAGCTAGAGGCTATTATCAACCACTTGTCACTATGTTTAACCCATGTAATGCATTGATCTGTACATTCAATACATAAAAGAAGTAACACACGTTCAGTGAATCACTTATCCAATACTTTGACAAGATCTATCAGATCTACTCTACTGCTTTAGGGTCATGGTGATCTTCTCATGGGTCATTACTGGTGTGATATAGATTATAGATACATGAGTTTTTGTTGACAAACAAGCTCCCCTTATCTCCATGGTGCTCACACACAACTTATTTGTTCTTAAGTATTGTGTATTTTCTATGTTCTACAGGCTCTCCGTTGTCTGTCTTCTCCATGTATGATGTGGACAGTGCCTTTTCTGGGATTCATTTTATGGATTACTGTCCAGTGTCTATGGATGACTCCAAGCTCCATCTTTTAGTAAAAAGCAAAAGTGGAGCATTGTATACAATAACAATTATAGGACGAGGCAGGGAATTACGCATGCTACAATTGACTGAAAGGTTATACAATGCAGTACATAATATGTGCATATATATTTATCACGATCAGCTGTTTGTCTGACTAACACGGTAGTCAGAGAATGCAACGTGTTCACACTTCTTATTTTCCTACAGGGTAAAAGACAATGGTGACCTCCCGATTGTTACTGCAGCTGTGCCATTTCTGCAAGACTTGGTAGTAATAAAACAAATAACAAAAAATACAATATACACTAGTCACAAGCTGATATTTTTTATTGGTTGGACAGACACTTGTGATTCAAAGAAATGGTAAAATGTACCTACAAGATGTCATCAATAAAACAAATGTGTGCTCTTTGATACTACCTGCAAAGCATGCACTTACTACCTCCTGCAATCCTGTCTTTGCTCTTCACAGCCGACATCACTCTCTACTCATCCAAGGTAAAGGAATACTGCAAATAAATGCACTTAATGTAATGTACTAAGTTCATGGCTTCTCAAATTCTATATTTTGTATGGTATTAAAAAATTCTATAACATTTGTCTTAACTGTCAGTAACATTAAAAACATTTGTAGGTGTCAAGGAGCCTCTTTCTACAGAAGATGGCCATAATCAGCTTTATATTTTCCGCTTTGGAGAGTGTGAAATCGTTAAGCCACGCATAATTACTTCATCAGACTCAAAAGAACAGAACACATGTCACTTTGTCACACTTAACGATTTATGCAACCAGCATCTACAAGACAGGTTGGTATCTTTTTTATTCAGTAAAGTTTAATAAGAACAAATATAGATTATTTGTGTTTAAATTTACTTTAAGGAGACTATCTGCACATGAAAGGGCCAAAGATATAAGGCAAATGTGGAGACAGCTGCAGAAAACATCAATGATGATAAAGCAAAGGTATCCAACAACTATGTTTGAAGACAAGAATATACAGACTATACATTTTTTTTTAAATTAAATATGACATTTAATACAATGTACAATTAACTCACATCTGTGGAAATACTGATTCCTAACTTTAAATTAATATATTGATATGTGTTATTATTCCATAATGTTGGCTAAAATGTGTTAAGGGTATGGGACCAATTGAACTGTCTCTGTCTGAAAATCTTTATAAACACATTTTGTTTTCATAGGCACAGTTAGGATGACTTGGTTACTATAGTGTACAAAATGTCTCATATAAAATAGGGTAAAATAACCGGTCACTGATGTATGATTATTATAAAATTGTCATGTTTGCACTTCACACTAATAGTGATTGCCATTTTGGTACATTTTGTTTAGTGCATCCCGTGTTTAATGCTTTCCACCCCAGTGGGCTTAAATGAGGAACAGCACTGAAGAAAAAACATATCAGTATTATTCTCTCTATGAGCCATAGCCATACCATCTTGAGAATGCCCAGTCTGGTCTGATCTCAGAAGCTAAGAAGCGTTGGAGTGATTAGTAGCCGGAGATCAGTGGATAATATACACATCTTCAGCCACAATCCACAGCAAATCTATTGTGTCTGTTCTCAATTCAAAACTATTCGCTTTGAACCAAACCTTTTTGACAGACGAGGGATTTGTATTCATTCTCATCTGTCTTGGATTTCAATGTGTTTGAAGTCCTAATTAAAATCAGAAATGTTTCATTTGGGCTGAGATCTTTAATGCTTTGACCCATAAATCAAATATAAATATATAAATATAAATAAAAATTTCAACAAATAATTAGATTTTAGGTGGCACGGTGGCTGAGTGGCAACATTCAGGCCTCACAGCAAGAAGGTTCGATCCCCAGGTCGCCCGGGCTTTTCTATGTGGAGTTTGCATGTTCTCCCCATGTCTGGATGGGTTTCCTCCGGGTACTCCGGTTTCCCCCATCAACTCAAAACATGCCCGCACCCCTATGAACTAACATCAAGGACCATGACGTCCACCCTCCTGTGGGCTCACCACCTGCAGAGGGGTTCATAGGGGGGGTCAGGTGCTATGAGTATTGGGCAGCAAACTGCCCCCGCGACCCAGCCGGATTAAGCGGGAGAAGATGGATGGATGGATGAATTAGATTTTATACAATAACCTGTTGTATGATAACCTGCACTTCACTGCATAAATGATTTAAAGACATCTTATCAATACACAGGCATGTGTCAAAAAAGCCAATGATGATTTATTTTAAGTGGCCCGTTGTCTCTTTCAAAAATCAATTTGTCACTGTTTCGCGAATGGAAATGGACTTTCCATTTGTCCACTCTGACTCATCAGTGATTATAAGGTGTGCTGGCCTGAGGGGCCTTCTCGGGTCAGCCAAGAGCTTCAAGACTTCAAAAAGCAACTTAAAGCCGTATACATGCAGCTGTATGTGGAAGAGGCTTGGTCCTCTTGAGGTCTGTCATTTTAGCTCTGAAACCGGCCAATGTTTTGGAAATGTTTTTGAGTGTCAAAAGGCAAAAGGCGCACAGTACAGACACTGTTATTAATTATTTTAAGATAAATAAGGTATATTCACCAACACCACCATAATAATAATAACAAGAGCTCCGCCAGCGGGGCAAAATACGCCCGTACTTTGAATTATTGTATATAGAATTAAGTTAGAATTTGTCAAACCTAGTTAAAGATGAATTGTTGGTGCAGTTTGGAAGTTTGACATTCCTAGGTGAGACGGTTGTCGAGTTAGAGCGCGGACAAGAAATTGTCCACAGACAGACGGACAGACGGATAGACAGACGGACGGATAATCAATAGGGAAATCTGGCTCTTGCAGTAGGAGTATGAGTATGACATCATCACATTCTAGAATCGGAATTTGCCTCTTCATGAAGACAAAGCTTCAAAGACTTCAAAGCTTTAAAGTGTCCACAGACGGACGGATGGACAGACGGACAGACAGCGCCATACCATAATACGTCCCGTTTTATCACGGGCGTATAATAATAATAATAATAATAATAATAATAATAATAATAATAATAATAATAATAATAATAATAATAATAATAATAATAATAATAATAATAATAATAATAATAATAATAATAATAATAATAATAATAATAATAATAAAATAATAAAATAATAAAATAATAAAATAATAAAATAATAATAATAATAATAATAATAATAATAATAATAATAATTAATAATAATAATAATAATAATAATAAAATAATAATAATAATAATAATAATAATAATAATAATAATAAAAAATAGTTATTCTCACTATTTTGTTATCCTGGGTTAATTTTACCAAATGCTGCGCAACGCCACAAAAGAAGACTAAAATAAATCAGCTAGGCTGTATGCATTGTTTCCAGTATTTCATAAGACACTCTCATCTTTTGAGTCTGGATTGTTTTGCAGCACATGATGATTGCTCAACAACATGAAGCTCTCCTGGGCACTGTGGCTTACCTCCTTCTTCACTTGCAAAGAGTTGACATTGCATGTAAAGGATCCAGTAATGACTGTGTTATTCTCTGTGTCTGTTGGTACAGCAGCCTTGTGGTAGAATCTTCGTAATTCTTTTCTGAAGTGGATGGTGAAGAGGCCGTAGATGATAGGGTCAAGACAAGCGTTCCCCAGGCCAAATACAAAGAGGATATGAGTCAGAGACAGAGACACTTTCCCCTCCAGGTCATCAGGAAAAAACCAGTACCACAGGCCCAGCAGGTAGTATGGAGTCCAGCACACAATGAATGACACCACAATGACAATGCTCATCTTCAGAGTCTTCATTCGGGCTCGGGGAATGTTGTTTTTGGAACATCGCAAATGCATCTCATTTGGTGGCACTAAAATATAACATGAAATCAGTCAATGGCATCTTAAGGTTGGTATAAATATTGCACAAGCAGAATTCATAAATGGGATCTGAAAATGTTAATAATGGCTTTATAATGTAAATAAGTGAACGTATAATAAACAAACAAACTTACAGTTGTCCCTTTTTAAACGTTTGGATATTTCACAGAAGATCCTGGTGTAACAGGTGATCATGATGACCAGTGGCAGCAGGAACAAGCAGGAGAAGGTGAACATGTTGTAGGCTGTCTCATGCCATTGGAGATCAAAACTCCCTCGAGTGGTGCATTGTGTGAAGTGCGCCGGATGGCAGATGGTTACACTGTGGAAAAGGAACAACTATAGAGAAAAGGATACAAGGTATTAGAGTTACTGTTCCCCACAGTCAAATCATCTTAACTGTCTCTATTGGATATGCAGAGAGCAAGATCAAAGTAGAGACTGAGGTCTGTCTATGTATGTGGAAACTATGAATATGTGTACGTGGCCTTAATTAGCAACATAATAGTGTTCACATATGGTTGATGTATTGACTCATGCCGATTATTCGTAACATTACACTTCTTTATTACATCTATTGTTATATTTGTGCAAATGTAGATTTTCTGTATTTTTAGGGGTGTTGATTTTAAGTGCCTCCTTCTACTGACCTGTGGTACTGACAGCACTAAGCTCATGCCCCATGCTACAGTCAGCATCACTTGGTTCCTCTTTCGAGCCTTATTGATTGCCAGAGGATTGAGGATAGCCGACTGTCTATCCAGGCTAATCACCACAGTTACAAAAGCACATGAGTACATAGCTTGTAACTTCAGAAACATTAACAGCCTGCAGGCAATGTCCCCAGCTAGCCATTGAACAGTTATGTTCCAGAAGGCATCCACTGGCATTACAATGAAGGTCACCAGCAGATCTGCCACGGTTAGGTTAATTATAAGAACTCGGACATGAGACTTGCGTTTTCCATCACAGTGTGCGGCCCACAGCACAGCCAGGTTACAAAATGCAGATATAACACACAGGATGAAGGTGATGATGACTCTGATTTTGGCTGCTGTGCTGAAAGTGGGCAGCTGAGGGCTGGTGGTCCCATTGGTCCAGTTGGAGAGAGTCAAGGAAAAGTCACAGGTGATGTTGAGCGAGGGGTCTGTCATCAAGTAACACATATTCACTGCACACTCACTCATGGTAGTGTTCATTTTGTGCAGCATAGCATTCTGCTCAAACCTCATGAAGGTCAGCTGTGCTAGAAACAAACAGAGTCAGATAGAACACAAATGAGTCAGGGGCTGAGAAGTGGGCATTGCAGAAAGTAGTCTACTATATGACTAATAGGGAGTAAAGAGGAATACAGGAGTTCCTGAGAATGTTGCCCAGAGATGGTTAAAGGAATGAGATGACAGATGTACAGAGCTGAGCAAGATAGGATGCTGAAGCTCATCAAGAGGAAATAATAAGCAGGGCTTTACATGGCTCCTTCACATTGCTACAGCAATGTGTACACAGTCATATAGAAACATGAAGGTTTGGAAGAGATTGACAGTTAATATTCTAATATTAGAGAGGAGGCATTTTCTCATGGTGTGCAGCTATAGGATTATTAAGACAGGATCACTATATATGTATGCCACGTTACTTGCAATTCACATCACCATTTAAACTCAATAAAACCCCAATGAGATGTTATTTATGCCTGTTTACAGTTTCAAACCCACTGAACAAGACTATATAGTAGTTAATTATGTGCACTATGCCATTGCCATTTCTTAAGACACTGTTTAGCTTAAATTATTTCATGCAAATGAAAATAAATAAATAAAATGTGCTTGAAACGGAATTAATTTAATTAACGTGTAGGCTATTACTTACAACTTAATAGTGTTTAATTATACAATAGGGTATAATAGGGTATTTGCATGCGCTGAACTTACCTTAACATACGGTGGAAAAA
Organism: Odontamblyopus lacepedii; assembly: GCA_034769755.1. NCBI lineage: Eukaryota > Metazoa > Chordata > Actinopteri > Gobiiformes > Gobiidae > Odontamblyopus > Odontamblyopus lacepedii. The sequence goes on along the minus strand of CM068349.1, from coordinate 20,014,048 downwards.
AAGTCAGGTTTGAGCAGGTCATTGATGAACTTGAAAGTGCAAAAATAAGTTATTTAGTGTCTTCTTGCGTCCTTGTCTTCTCGTGTAGTACGTTTGAGTTCGGGGAGGTTGCAGCAGCTTGCGTTCTTTACGGTGCGTCTCTGGTGCGCGTCTTGTGCGCTTTTCCCATGAACTCTTTCATGGAGATGTTGTCTTTACCAATGAGAGGCGTTGGATGTTCCTTCGGGGAGTGGTCTCACCTCGGTGCAAACCTCATTATCGCCGCATCAGACGGAAGGACGATGGGGGGAAAAACGTGGTAACTGGAAATAAATTGATTTAGCATCAATTTAGAAAAAAGCTTGCAAAAGAAAACTTGTTAGGAGATTTGAGACAAAATATTTCTTATATAAGATATGATTCACAAAAAAAGGCACAAAAAATAAATAAATAAAATAAAAAAATTTAAGAAAACTTCCAGTGCGTTGGCCATTATGAAGGCTATGGTAGGGAAAATCGATTCAGGGACTTTGGATGGCAGTGCCAAACAAAACAATGCTTGTATTGCATATTTTAGTGTGGCTACATTAAGTAGCCTTGATACAACAAGGACCTCCAGCTTAGCTAGGTGTTGCCATTTTTAAGTGACATTGAGAATTAAAATAGAAAAAAAAGACAAAATGTCCAGTAGATTATTTGTTGGTGCGTTTACAGGGTCACGTTTTTGGTCTACAAATGGAATACAATTGTGCATCTATTTAAAGCTGTCATGACTTGTCTCTTGTTTCTATGGTAATTTCTTTCCACTGATAATTGTACACACAGGTCAAGGAAGTGAGATGGCAGGGGTTAATTATATCCCTACTGCTAAACATTAAATGTATGAATCACTATATATACAGGCATATACCTGCAGCCACTGTCTTCATATGCATGTTTAGCTCAATCCCTGCATTTACATAAGTCTACATCTTTCTATTTTATTTGTTTTCATTTGGTTGGATGGTTAGAAACCTTGCTTCACCCACTCATGTATTCAGCTAACACTTCAGCTAATTAGTAACACATTGTAATCCTGGCCAGAACCCTTTACAAGCAGTTATAAAGCAGTAAGTGTTGTATACTTGACTCTTCAGTATAACTAGATATAATATGTATAAAATGTACATTCTAGTAAACTAGTACAAACAAATAAAGATAAGAATAGTGACAGTGTGCAGGCTCAGTGTGACCAGTGACTAAGACATTGCTGTTTATTCATGTCACTCAAATTTGGTTGTTTATCGCAGGGTTTGAGTAGTGATCCTTAGATGAGTCAACATTCAACACTGCCCATTAAATTTGGTTCACTCTATTGCTTATCTCTGAACAAACCAAATATCCCACCGCAAAAACACAAATGGGACAAGCTGCTTAAGAATTGTCAATATCTACTCATAATGGTGCACTCCAGCATAGAGTAGTCCTGGGTAGTTGCTGCTCTATGTATGCAAAGAAAACAAAATTGTGAAACTAAAACAATAGACTAAGCAGGGTCACCTTACCCCATCTGCAGACTGGTGGGAACAGAGAAGCTTGCATAATAACACTGAAAGCAAATGCATTGTCTTAAAACGTTACTGTCTTGTTGATAAATAACCCCACATGAACATTATACTTCTAAAAAAGATATGTTTGCATACATCAGTTAATAATAATGTGATGTATATATGATAAATTAAAAAATACAATTATGATATGGCAACAGTTTAGCTTTCATCATTCCTCCATCTGGTTTTCATTTTTTTAATGTTTTAATTTGGTATTATACTTTGGTAATCTGTTGGTGTTTGCAGCATGACTGAAGTTCTTCTGTTCATGAGCCAGTTTGTGACACATATGAAGTGTGTTTCATTTCTACCTGTGGTGTGAGAAGTAGATGTTAGAAGTGGGCAGCACCCATCATAAAGAGGGACGTAATTATCTAATCACATTACAGTGGTCATTAGGTGATTATGCACAGTGCATGGACAAGGTTTGAAAAAAAAGGTTTAAAAACTATGGAGCTATAGCTCATGTTGTTTTAAGATAAAACAAATAATCCAAAATGCCAGTCTTGGATGGTTAAAATAAACGCATATAATATATGGATAAAATGTAATGGATGACATGTATAAAAGAGAGGATGCAGATTATTGGAGGCTGATTTTAATCTGACTTGAAAATGCCTGTCTAGCATCTTAAATAAATATAAGGGATATTTATTGTCAGGCAAAAGACACATAGCTGTGACATGTGATTTCTTTCCTCCCCCATTTAGAGCATGCTGACCCAAAACATTTTATTTACAGTCACCTTGCTCTTCCGGCTTAATTCAAGCCTCAATGAAAGACTGTCTCTCAGGAAGTCTTAATTTTCAATTTGATGAAAAGCGGGCCCAAACAACAGCTAGAGAAAATATTTTATTGATTAAGGTAATTTATTCAGAATTGTCACCATCGTCATAAATAAGGACTGTCAAAAGTTAAAGTCAAAGTGAACTTTATTGTCAATTCCATCATGTAATAAAATTACACAGGGGGATCGAAATAATGTTTTCGATCCCCCTGTGTAAAAAATATACCCCTATGAACTAACATCAAGGACCATGATGTCCACCCTCCTGTGGGCTCACCACCTGCAGAGGGGTTCATAGGGGGGGTCAGGTGCTATGAGAATTGGGCAGCAAGCTGCCCCAGCGACCCAGTCGGATTAAATGGTAGAAGATGGATGGATGGATGGAAGGATGGATGGATCGAAATAGTGATTTCACAGAAAAACTCCAATGTACAGTTAAGAGCATGTTCATGAGATTATCTTGAGTGCGTTGATTAGCCTGATGGCCTGTGGGAAGAAGCTGTTGCATAGTCTAGTAGTGTTGCACTGCTGCTGCAATAACGTTTTCTGGATGGTAGAAGGGAGAACAGTTTGGGTGATGTTCTTGATGATATTGATGGCTCTTTCAGCAGTGGGATGTGTACAAGTCCTGAATGGCTGATTGGGGTGATCTGATGATCTTTCCTCGGTCCTCACCACCCTCTGTAAGGCCTTCTTGACCGCAGCCGAACAGCTGCATTGCCAGACTGTGAGGCTGCTGGTGAGGATGCTCTCAACAGCACCCCTGTAGGAGGTAGTGAAAGCAGACGGGGGAAGGTCAACTTGCCTCATCCTGCGGAGGAAGTGTAGGCGTTTCTGTGCTTTCTTTACCAGGGAGGAGGTGTTGTTAGTCCATGTGAGGTCATCAGTGATCTGCATCCCCAGGAATTTGGTGCTTTTCAGACTCCACAGCACTGCCATTGATGGTGACTCGTATTTCCTTTTGAAGTCCACTGTTATTTCTTTTGTTTTGCTGACATTGAGTTGAAGACTGTTCATTTCACACCAGTTAATGAGTTGGTGGACGTCCTGTCTGTAGGCTGAGTAATCATCGTCACTGATGAGGCCCACTACTGTTGTGTCATCAGCAAACTTGATGGTGTGTTTTGAAGTGAATCTGGCACAACAGTCATGTATCATCAGTGTGAACAGCAGGGGTCTCAACACACATCCCTGTGGAACCCCGGTGTTTGTGATGATGGTCTCTGAGGAGTTTTTTCCAACTCCAACTGTCTGTGGTCTGTCACTGAGAATGTCCAGTAGCCAGTTGCATAATTGTTATGGAAATTTATATTGTGAAAAGATTTCTCTCAATCTGTGGTTGTGTAAATGAATGTAATTTCTGCCTGAGTCCCCACCCTCAGGAAGACCTTTGTTGACTTACTTGTCTTCAAGTGTAAGTTAAATTGATTAGCAAGATTAGATTAGTGAGTGAGTTTTGTTTCACAACTAGCTAGTGAGTAACTAGTTAGTTGTAACTAGCTAGTGAATAGTCAAATGGGTGAAAGTCCCTGCTCTTTAGCGAACAGTCACTAGGTGAAAATTCTAATTAGGGTTAATGACTAGAAAAGGAAAAAGGGTGAAATTCCCTGTGTGGTAGAGTGTAAAAACAAGCTAAGACTTTCTCATGAGGGAGAATAAATTCAAGGGAGGAGTTAAGAATGGAGATATTATGTATTGTAAAGGTAAACTGTATGAAGACAAATGTAAATTTACATATATTCTGAACTGTGGCAACATATAAAAAAATGAAAAAAATGAAAAAATGAAAAAGAAACAAAAATAACTGACAAAAAGAGGAATTATTTACATATAACAAATTTTATGATATCTTAAAATTCAGACCAGAAAACTCCTTGGTTGTAATCGGTTCTTCCAGAAATTCAGTATATTTTGGTGAGCTCTTTTAAAAACAAAATGAAGGCCTTATCAAAGCTGGTTGTGATCACAGAAAACTTGACCATTGTTGATGACTATGCGCCTGCAAATTCCGTTAATAATTTTTAAAAATTTGTTACAGGAGATATGGATGCTGCATAATTTTCTCTTCTTTTCTTCAAACATCCTATGACTAACAACTAACCACACACAGTTTTATCAAAATGTTTCTCTCAGAAGTCCAATTTAACCAAGGTGTTTTCTTACAGCAGAAGACAACTAAGCCAACACAGATGTCTGTTCAGAACAAACTGATACATAAATGTGTCAAAGGGGGAATATTAGAAAATTGGTTTTAGCCCGTTTAGAGACTGTTTTCTGTTTTCCAACTACAAGACTGTACTGTAACTGTAACCTGGCAATACCCTTCAAGACAATGAACAGCCACAGTGAACAGTCTGAAGCCAGGAGATAATGTTCCACCTGGGCCAAACCGAAAGCACCTTCCTGAGCAAGAGGACACATGGTTTTCTCCTGGGCAGAACCAGACCTGCATCATTAAACTATTCTTCTGTTTCACAATTGTCACTGGAGAAAAACTTCACAAAAGTCCAGCCATTAACTTGTTTTAAAAACACAACCTGTGCCTCGTGTGCCCAACCACAGCCCTGAAGATGGACATAAGGGCCAAAGGATGACTCCAGAGACGAGTGGAGGCTCAGAGAGAGGCGGAGAGTGAGGAGACTATGGTCAGAGGGAGGACAAAGGGACGAGGACAGTGATGAGAAAGCTTTAACTGAACAGCACCACCATCAAATTAAAGTGACATTCAACATCTGACTACAAATCATATTGCATTTGGACAAACTGAAAAGAACAATCCTCCTTAAAAGTGAACTGTTGAATTTGCCTCCATCTTTTGAACTCAACAAACTAATGGACTCACTTCAACTCCATGAACTATGTTTAGATCCACAATGTGATGATTCTGATTCTGATTCTGATTCTGATTCTGATTCTGATTCTGATTCTGATTCTGATTCTGATTCTGATTCTGAGTCTGATTCTGATTCTGATTCTGATCAAAAGCGAGAATGTGTGATGGAAATGTATATTATGGAAAGATTTCTCTCAACCTGTCTTTGTGTAACTGAATATGATTTAGACCAGACCAGACATTAGGATGTGTAAAGGCTCATCAGACACAACTGTCTCTATGGTCAGGAATTCTTTGTTGTCTTAGCTATCCTCAAATGTAAGTTAAGTTGATAAGGTGATTAGGTTAGCACAACTCTGTATGTATCTTGTATTTCATACTCAGAGTTCAAATGCTCTGGGGAGGAGAGAGGGGCTGATGTTGGAGGGACATGCTGCTGGAGGAGAGGCTGTCTCCTGCCAGGGGAGGCCTAGGCCCTGTCCATATCTGCTCTACAATAAACTTTGGTCTGTATTCCAAAAACTCATCGGGCTTTAAAGACCATCTGTTGATACTTACATAATAAGCTGCATATTTACCTTCATGCATGCCACAAGCTCTTGAATTATAATGTGAGGGTGAAAACTGTGTACTTGAAAAAAAAAAAAAAAATAGATGGGGCCTGTTCCTAGTACTGCGCTTTTCTGGACTGAGATGTCAGAAGTTTTTCCTGGGATCTACTAGGATCTGCTGTAGACGGAACATACTGTAACTGAAGTGGCTGAAGTACTCCTACCAATGGCTTGAGAGGGCTGGTCATCTTCTGGCCTGCAGCGTCTGAACAATCAAGGCCCAGATCTACCATGCCAGACAAGACCCAAGGTCCAGGCTGTGGCCCCTGAGACAGACCCGCACATAAGACAGATTGATAAATGCTTTATTTATCCCAAAGGAAATTCATTTTTTGGCAGCAACAATTAAACATAATAATAATAACAACAACAATTCTTCTTCTTCTTCTTAATAATAATAATAATAATAATAATAATAATAATAATAATAATAATAATAATAATAATAATAATAATAATAATAATAATAATAGGGTGTGGCAAGGGGTCTTGCAAGAAAAATACATCATTTTAGTTTAGCGCATAACAAAGGCTAAAGACATATAGATTCTGTTGCCATGGCAATTACGGTGGCCATCTTGTAAAGGGAAGGGCAGCAAATTTCCAAGACAATAATATTAAAAACAAACATTGATTTAAGGTTTAATGGGGCATAGGCCTATACTGGCATATTTGTGGTCCTACTAATGCAGATATACCTACCTTAACTTACTTACAACACTTTGTTAAATAAATGCAGGCAGCTTCTTGAGTAGAATCCTACAGTCGGAGCATGGCTGCTAGAAGTGGGGATTTCTCTAGTGGCTGCGTTGGTCATGTGTCTAGAGCCGATACAGGAAGTAGCTAGTGGACGAAGACAGCACCCAGCTTCGAAGATGGCATAGGGCCTCAATGTGTTTTATCCATATCGAACACTGCCAGTTTAAGAAAAAGAAACATATCAAACGAAAATGGGACGTGTTGACTTTTTAACTGTTATTTTCCTGGCATCACTGGTAAGTTTCTACTAGCTAAATCCTAACATGGAAGTGAAACTTAACTTATGGGTCGCGCTGCTGTTTATCACTTTTACCAACATTATGTACTGTACATTTTGCGACTGAGACTTCAACACCACCATCTTGATAATCGATAGTTAATGCCATGTTAGCAAAACATGTACGATATCTTGGACCGTTGTGTTGGGAAATGAAATGTAATTTAATCATAGGTTTCAAGCTATGTCAACCACCTTCTGTGATCTTAGCAATTAAGCGACTCGAAAAATATTATATCTTTTGAGTAGAGAAAAGTCTTCACTGGGTCCTCACAAAGTCCTTCAAATCATTAAGGAATTGTTTTCTGAACCCCATTATATTCATGTTACAGACAAAGTTGAAAATTGACATTGTTAGGATGCCTGAAATGGCCCGGCAAAGTAGGAAACTATCAGTATTTTCTACTACACCTAATGTACTACGCCTAATGGCCTTTAGGGGAAAACAAGTGAAAGTAAATTGTTTGCAGTCTTTGTTAAATCTCTAGTATGGTAGATGGTTATGACAGTTGTCAGGTTATTTTATACTGTATTTCACATTGCTCACTGCTATCCCGTTACTCAGTTTTTAGCAGCATATAAGACATGTACAAAATACAAATAATATAATAATGCATAATTTAAAAAATACATATTGGTAGGGCCTGCAAAGAAGGTTTATAAGTATAGGTTACATTGAGGCTTGATGAGAGGGCAAATATGATTTTCTTGACACTTTCTTTGAAACATCCCAATAATGGTATTATAATTTTGAACTGAGCATTTTCTGAAACTTGGTTAAGTATTAATCATTTGATTTAGCCATATGTATCTGAACAGTAGTATAGGTCATCATAGCAGTTACAACTTTTCTCATCAGTTCACACAGTTTTCTGGCTCTTTCTCAGAATACTACTCAGAATACAGACACAGCTTTCATTCACAAACACACACGATCACTGAATTCAACTTGTTTGTTCAATACTACGGGCTTGTTCACAGGTGGTTAATAATAACAGCAAAATCTACAATTTGTGTCCACCCAAAATCTAAAAACAAAGGATTTCACACATTTGCTAATCTGACAACTCTGTTTTCTTCAGCGTGAGTATTCTGATAAAATACTGTAAAATCCAGTGTGCATGTCTGTTATATACATTTATTTAAATTATTTTTATATACAAAAATGGTTTTGGACAAAAAATCTCTTTCAGCCCTATCCATATGTGTAACTGTAAAGCGTGAACCCCCAGTGTGCACTAAACTCAGTGGTCTCAGTGGTCACTGACAGTAGGACTAAAGCTTCTGAGCTGCACTATCAAATGAATGAAAGAACGAGTAAAAACACATGACCAAAGTCTGAGAGTTTCTATGGTAAAATTTGCTTTTGAGGGACAATGAATCAGAATATAAATGTAAAACTGCATTTTGTTGGGCTAAAATTTTGTTTACTTTCAATGGTATGTATGTAAATATGTCAAAGAGCTTGAAAAAAAAAAGTATTTCCAAAAAAACAAACAAAAAACAACTAATATATACCTTAAATGAACCTTAAAATGAAAATGAAAGCCAACAATAAAATCTGTCTATCACTTTGCCTTTACGGGCACTAAGCATTTTATAGAATAACTAGGCATTCTATACAATGCTTTGGTAAAATAAATAATAAAATGTTTATTTCCTACTTTGCCTAAAAACATCAGATATTCTATAGCAGATCTGGATTATCAACTTTGCCTGTAAAACATAGTTAAAATATAACAGAGTTGTGCACTTTAAGGAATGTTTGGTGGCAGTGTTTTCATTATCTGAAATACAGAGTAAACCATCTGAACAGGACTGAGCCGCTGTCATCTATACCATGGGACCCAGAACACAACATAGATTGAATGTGCTGTTACTCTTTATTCTGAAAAGGAATGTACACTGTAAAGTTTGAAATTGTTTTAATGTGTTTGTATATTATGTAGGCAAACTGCCAGGAGGGTATCTTGCATATTTCAGATGGCCAGACAGAAAGAGAGTTCTGCATTGTTCACAACCACTCATGGACCCCACTGGCACAATCACTCGACACTGCTGTCAGTACTGTTTGTGAACTCATTAAATTGTTTGTAAAGCTGTGTTTTAACCATTTTCTGCCATGACTAATACAACATGCTATTTTCTACAGTCAAGACTTACGCTGTATAATGTTCCTTTCCAGACTGTATACCCTTTGGTAAATTTGACCTCACAATTGCTGTGTAACAGCTCAGGGGTCACCCCAGACCTTGTCAAAGGAAAATCTGTAGTGGTGATGAGAGGAGACTGTGATTTCAGCCAGAAAGCATTGACTGCTCAAGAACTTGGAGCTACCACTTTGCTTATTGCAAGCAACAAGACTTTGGTATGGTTTGTCTGAACGATTTGTATTTTTAAGCTATCTTAAACCACCATGGACAGATTTATCTGACTCAAGGTTTTTCTTTAAATGTGAAATTACAGGTCACTCCATCAGCCAATGAATCTGAATATTCAAAGGTAACAATTCCCCTAGCGCTTATGAGATACAGGGACTTTTTGGAAGCACAACAGGTTGGACAGCATTGTATTTATTTGGTTTACTGATTAGAAACAACAAAGGTTATGTCAAATGTTTGTAATGCTTACTTTGTAGGTATTCACTGGGGAGATGCAAGTGAAGCTGTATGCCCCACCACAAGCAAAGATAGACCCAAGCATTGTAGTTATGCTTCTTATTGCTATAATGACAGTAGCCTTGGGTGGCTTCTGGAGTGGTGCCAGTGAAAGGTATGTGGATTGGACTCTTGCATAAACAGCACAAATACTACCAGATTGTAACTGTACTGAATATGCATAGACCCTCGGCCAAAGCTCCAGGGTTCTTTTTCTGTTTTTATCTATTATGTGTCTGGTCTACTGCTTTTACAAAGAACGTGAGAGGGACTTACTACCCCTTGACTGTTTGTTTGTGGTAGAGAGCGATTAAGTAGTGGCCATGCCCATGATGATGGAGGAAGAGGCGAAAGCAAAGCTGACAGTGGAGAGCTCTTCCTTTATTCCCCTCTTAAAGTAGTGGTCTTAGTTTTGGTGATGTGTGGAATGCTTGTCCTCATGTACTACTTCTACAATATCCTGGGTTAGTACAAAGTTTAGTACTTATATGTATTTTCTGTGAGTTTATTATATTATATACCGGTAATTAAAATACTTCTTTCTTTTTAGTGTATGTCATTATTGCCATATTCTGCCTGGCATCTGCAAATGCACTGTTTTTCTGTTTTGACGCTGTACTGGATAAAATTGGCTGTGGCACTATAAGGTTTGTTTTAATTAATGCATTTTTTTCATCAGCTAATTATGAACACATACAGTACAATGTAATACTGAACCAATTCCACATGTGAAATACCACTCTTCAAGGGTGAAAAGTATTTCAGTTGCATGCATAGGAGAGTCATGGGTTTCTATGAAGCTGTTAATGCAGAGGCTTTTGTCCACTTACATTACTGTGTCTTTTTAACAGGTTTTCAGTGAGAAATTGGAACTTTTCTGTGAGATCTATTATTCTAGCATCTTTATGCATTGTGATAGCAGTGATTTGGGGTGTCTACAGGAATGAAGACAGGTAATAAGTTGTTTTTTGCCTTGTTTAGTACATGTTAGTGCAGTTAACATTTGGTGTGGATTATGTGATGTGCAGTTGTTTTAGTATAATCTCAAAGATTATGTTAAACTGAATGATATTTATACAAATTAACTGCATTTTTGTAGATGGATCTGGATCCTGCAGGACATCCTTGGCATTGCCTTCTGCCTTAATTTCATAAGAACAATTTCATTGTCTAATTTTAAGGTATGTTTTTTGCACACTGTATTTATACGTTATGTTTGTTAAATTATGTTTGGTTAGGTCGTTTTGAGTTGTTTTTGTTTGAATAAAACGCCTGATCTAACTTATCATCTTAAAATTGAACTTAGGCATTAATATTTATTATCAACTTAAAGTGAACAGTTTTACCCATCCCTGTGTAAAACTAATACATTTTTCTCTTACCATAGTACCTTGTGTGCAAATAATGTTTATTTTAAAAGTGCTACACAAGTGGATGCTACTTTTGACCCTCACATCAAAAACGACATTGGACAGGCCGCTGTTTCAAGCATAAGAATTCCTTCTAGATTTGAAGGATTTGACAGTAATCTGCTGTTGTTATACCAATAACAGGATTCAAATCAAAATATTACATCTTTTAAGAAAGGTTCTCACAAAATCCACCAAATGAGAAAGCAATCTTTGGCCTGAAACCCAGGAACTGATTAGAAATGCTTCTTACATCGTTATTGATACATTGACTTGACCAATATCAACACCTGATATCAACCAGAGAGAAAATGGCATTTCTTTCCTTAAACCACAAATGTAACAAAATTGATCTAAATGTGTTCTATCAAGTAACTACAGAACTTGTATAAATAGATGTTTAAACATCCTGAAACATTCTGGGTCAACAATTTCCGGTAATAATCTTATTACATCACTGTACAGGTTTGAACAGGATATTAGTTGAACCAATACCCTGGAACCAATATCAATACTGGTGCACTCCTACTATTGATTTGATTGAGAAAGCTTTACGATTTAATATGATTTAATCTTTACAGATTTGTGTGATTCTACTGAGCCTTCTGCTTCTATATGATGTCTTCTTTGTTTTTATTACTCCATTTTTTATGGTATGTAATGAGCATGATAACTAACACATTTACCATTAGTAATGTATTGTAATACTTTTTATTTTTTTTTTTTTTGTGCTAGAATGGTGTCAGCATCATGGTGCAGGTTGCCCTTGGCCCAGATGCATCTGGAGAAAAGGTACACTTTTTAACTGGTTGCTGCTCAGTCTCCATTGTCTAAATCAAATCTAAATTAAAAATGTGTTTCAGAATAAAAAGGGTTAGTTAGTTAGTTAGTGCTTGCTTACATTTGACCTAATCTGGACTAATCTGCGCTGCTTGTTTCTTTATTAACGTTGCACTGGGGTTGGTGTGGCTTTCTTCTAGATGCACGGTAACATGGTGGAAGTGCCTGCTGAGCCCCAGCCCCCTACAGAAAAAGTAAGCTGTCCATTCTTGCTAACCATTAACATTTTTTAGTAAAAAGCATGGGCATGCTTGGCCGTTTAAAATTTTACTTGTGCAACAAGCCTGTTAAATGTGTGGGAAAATGACATAAATGCATAGATTATTAATTCCTTTACTTTCCTGATTGTAGTTTATAATCAGCATGTTTGACTAGTGGAAGATGTAGCCTTTTAATCAGTAGTGGAATGTTAATCCTCAAGAAAGCTAGCTATTTAATTATTATTTGTTACTAGTTGTATCAGTCGTCTGTAGCACTTTCAAACAGAAGTTTGCTTGTTTTTGTTTCCACAGCTGCCTGTAGTAATGCGAGTTCCTCGCTTCTCAGGCTTGGCCCAGAATTTATGTGGGATGCAGTTCTCTATTCTGGGCTATGGAGACATTATTGTTCCAGGTAATTTTTATTTTTACTATGTACTTCTCTATTTAGTTTTTGGTGAGCAGAAGTAGTACCAACTCATAAAACATAATATTTGTACATTTGTAGGGTTATTGGTTGCGTACTGCAGCAGATTTGATGTTTGGGTAAACAGTTGCCGGAAGGTCTACTTCATCAGCTGTTGCACAGGTACACAATTGGCTCATTCACTCTTTTTTTAGGTATGTTTAATTTCTGTATAATGTCCATTTAGTCATGCTTAAAATGTCTTTTTTTCAGCCTATCTCATGGGAATGATCATCACATTCACTGTCATGCTCCTATCTGGGATGGGTCAGCCAGCTCTGCTTTACCTTGTGCCTTTTACTCTTATAACCTCAGCTGTGGTGGCTGGGTGTAGAGGAGAGATGAAGAAGTTTTGGACTGGAACTTCTTATGAGGCAAGACATTAAATAAATACCATTAAATGTTTAAAGGTTACCTCTTTTTCAAGTTGGCTTAGTGTATTATTGGATTTGCATGGTTTTTAAAGGTACCTGATTTTCAAACTATGAAAGGAGGAAGTAGAAATTAAATTCTATTAGTTAGTTAGTTAGTTCCTAGCTCACGCTAACCATTAAGGACATCACTAGAATTCCTGTACATGAATTTTCAAGTGTGTGCACAACTTTAAAAGAGCTTTTTTAGACTACAAAGTCAATTTTCCTTTAAGTAGGCTTTTTTCTGGGTTTGCAATTGGGTGCTACATAAGGCCTACATAGAACAAATAAATAATACCAAATAAAGTCGGGTACCTTACCTTTAGTGACCAGTCTAAACATAACATTTTAGAATAGTTGGAGTCAAACAGGCTAGAACTGCACATGTAAAAAACAAACACAGCTGTGTGTTTCTGTATGAATTCTAGGAAGTCCCGAAGGACAAGTTGGTTCTGGTTTGTCATAACTTAGGCCTTCCAGGCCTCAGCAAGTTAGAATTCTTACCTGGCTGGCTTTACCTGCAATTTAGGGTGCATGAAATTCTTGGAAATCAGGTGTTGTTTCTGTTCACTGAGACCTTGTTTTCTGTGTCATAAGGAAAAGCGGGGAAAATGAGAAAAAAATATTCTTAACTTTATCTTCAACAGGTCTTGGATTCATCCAGGGAACCTTTGCTGCCAGGTGTGGATTTCTTAAAACCTTAGCACTTTTCCTAACATTATCAAATTTACTTTAGAACAATTTCTTATCTCCTTTTAAGACATTTTCTGTTTTATTCAAGCTTTGATTTCCAGGGTGTATAAGACAAGGGGGGGGGTCAGTATTTATATCTTTGACCACTAGATGGCTCCAGCCCATAAAAAGCTATGTCCCCCGCCTGGTCAAATATTCACTACCTGGATTTACCAAGGCAAATGTAAGAGTAACACTGCATATTCAGCAACGTTATGTGCCCAGTGATGTTGGCTGGACTAACTACCTGATTATCATAAATTACAATTTTTTTGATGGCACAGTCCTAAGTCAAAGGTTAGGATTAATCTATCTGAAATTGTGAACAGTTCAGAGTGGTGATGGGCTCTTTCGTGGGATCCAATTCTTTTGGATCAGTTCATTTCAAATAGTAATTCAAAAGACTGGCTCTTTAACTTTTTATTTATGTGACTGAAACCAGTGTGAGAACTAATTTTATCGACAAAATAATCAGAGAAATGACTGAGAGTGGGAGAGTATTTATCCTTTGAAATGAAGAATCTAAATAAAATGTTGTACTATAATAATAATAATAATAATAATAATAATAATAATAATAATAATAATAATAATAATAATAATAATAATAATAATAACAATGATGATGATGATAATGATAATAATAATAATAATAATAATAATAATAATAATAATAATAATAATAGCTAACTGTTATTATGATGCTGTATATGTTTTTGTGCAGAAAGCTCTCACTCATGTTGCCTTCTCTGCTTCTGTGCTGGTTTTTGTGTTGGTTCAGCGTAAATCTGTGTAAAAATTCATTAAAAAAGATTTTGTTATTTTTAAAAATAAAATCCCGTTCCAACTGTTCATGTCAAGGAGTCAACTTCGTATCTTAGGGAGTAGGAGACATAAATTTCAACTAATCGAGTGGCCATTTAAGAGTTATTTTTAAAATACATTGACTATGGGAGAGTTAGACTTCAGCCCACAACTTTTCTACATTTCAAAGCTTTTTGATGGGGTTAAAGACTGCACATTGCAGTCAGGTGTTATTTTTGAGCACACAGCGTTTCTGAACATATAATGGGAGACTCTTACAGTCAGTGGGTTTTCTGCTGTGTAATTGCCCTTTCGCTGCTTCATTATACATCAATACATCAACAGAGCCATTTAAAATTAATAGCTGATATTGTGTTTATCTCCTGCTTTCTGCATGCTGTGTTCAACCTGTGGTCATTAGGTACTATGGAGTTTACCTTGCATTATTCTGTTTTGTTTAGATGTGCTGTCTGATGCCTGCTTACTTTTGCACATTCCCATTAACAACAACAATCCTCAGTTTTACAAACTATTTCTCATGAATGTTTAATTGGGATTTTTTATTTTAATTAGTTTTTTTTTTTCCATTTGTGTTTCAGAAGGAAGAACTGATCAAGCCATAGAAGGTGACAAATGCTGATTCATAAAACTGGTGATCTTAAGCACAACTGAGTTTTTTATTGTTTTAATACAATTAAGGGAATTGTACTATTTGTGCTTTGGTAAAGATTTTTTTTAAAAGTACCATTTAAATGAATAGTGATTAGTAATGGAGTGAGTTTATATTTAAAGTGATTTTTTAAATTGATTTACTTGGTAGTTATGACTAGACTTCTACAAAATGCCTTGATAAAAATTGTATAATGTCAAACAAATAAGCACTTTATTACTTTTTTGTTCTATTAGATATCTGGGTTTTAAATCACACCAGTTACGATTTGCTAGCTTTGACATACTTTGATTACTTTGTGTATGTAATACGTGTATCATTGATGATGTTTAGCACATTAAAAATGGTTACTTAACTATTAAACATGTGTTTATAAACGCGTTGGGCTGGGTATACACTTCTTAACCTTGGCTAATAAAGTCATTCAACTGCTGCAATGTTGCAATGGGTCAGTTCATTTGTTTGGGTTGCAATGGCTTTGAGCAGAGAGCTTTGCAGCTGACCAGGTTGAACGAGCAGTACCGGGTGAGCGGCGCTTTGTTGGTGTGTAAAACACAGTGCACATGTGTCCGTGGTTCCGCCCCCGCCATGTGACGGAGCGGGCTGAGTCAGCCGGTGTCCGGCTCGCGCAGTGTCAGTCTGGAGCAGCACAATTATGAAAAAGCAACCTTCCGCTGGAGCTGCAGCTGAAGCGGATCTCTCCAGCGCTCCCCGGGCTCTCCTTCTGAGGCCAACCGAGAGCACCGTCAATAGATGGATACACGCTGCGACAAAGCTCTTCCTCAGTCTCAACGGTGAAGAGGATGGTAGGTGCTCTTTATTAGCCTGCAGCTTGGCTCTCCTTTGGCACTGTTGTTAAAGTGTTACTGGTCGACACTGATAAGAAGTCCTGGATGGCAGCTTCCTCAGACGTGGCGCTTAAAAGCATTTCTTTCTTCTCTTGTTCATCTGATTGGCAAACGTAGAATTGTCCAACTATCTTAAGATAAGGTAAAGACATAAAAACGTCAGATTGTTGTCAAAGAAATGATCCTTGTCTACACGAGGTGTAGTGTTAGCTACAGTGAGCTAGCGTTAGCTCGCTAGTGCTATATGAGCAATAACCGCTATATATGCTAGGTATTTAACCTGAGCTAGCGTAACTAGCCAAGGCTGCTCATTGAGCTGCTTTAGTTGTTGTTTGATTTTCTTTATTTTAAATGTGACAGCTGCTCTAGCTTTTAATAATGGAAACCATTCTGCCAGTTAAACCAAAGTTAACTCTAAAAGAAAATCTGCATGTAGTGGAAGTACATTTAAAGATTCATGACCAACTTTTAAGTGAGAACGCCTTGTTTTCCCCTCCATTTCCAGATTTTCTGGTATGTGCTGAATGAAGATTATGTTGTAGGTCACGTTTGACCACACACTACACACTACAGTGAACCGAAGAGGATATGGTTGTAGGATATGGTTGTAGGTTTGGATTTGGATGCAGCACTGTGAGATTGTCGCTAATTAGATGGTAAATAAATGGATGAGAGAGTTTAATTACAAGCGATGTGGAGTAGCAATTCAGTTCAACGTTAGTTCAACTAACTGGTAACTAGTTTTACGTTGCCTAATTATGTTATGTTTTGGGGATTTAAACTCTTATAAGGGTTCTTATGAGTAGGACTAGAAAGAACACTTCTGTCCTCTGTCGCCTTTCTCCCACTCTGCTGGTGTTGGGTGGTCACATGATGACGCTGACCACCTGAATACTGCTGTTTCGCTGCTTAGAGCATTCAGATAAAGCTGAGGGGGCGATCAGCTGCCCTGTGTCAACTCAACTGTGCACGTCGCAGTTCTGTAGAATAATGGGCTAATTTACTATAGACTACCTCTTCTAAAATTGTAGTTGAACAAACCTTTCCTAACTGATCTGAGTTGATATCTAAAGTTGACATTGTCTTCAGTTTTCTGTGTTGCAACTTTTCCTCACTTTTTCCATATTCTGGCAAGCACATAGTCCCACACATCTGTCTGTGCTTTAACTTTAAGCCTTCCCTGTATTTGCTTCACTGGTGACAAATGCAATTGTCCGCTTTCTGCAGAGTTTTTGATGAACAACATGCACCTATGAGATGCTTTTTCCGCAAACTAAATCTTGTCATTTATATATTCATTGTTCTTATAAACTACCATGAAAAGTGACATCACAGTCCTTTAAATAATATTTTACTTGTACTCCTTGTACAAAAATAATGACCTGGATTGCCATGGTTTGCAGGTCACAGAGGATAGTGACTGTATCACTATCAGCATGTACTTTTCAGAGCACGGTTCAGACCAGAGGGCACAAGTGTGAGAGATAAACCTTTGTAGTCTTATGACCATAATATGAATTAACCTCTGCCAACAGCCTTCCAAGAATTACTTCTCAAGTTTCCATTCACAAGATTAACTCATTCCTGCCTTTGTTGACTTTTACTAGGAGTAGTTTTCCGGTAGAAGACCAGGCTAATTAAGGACTAATAATGGTAAGTCCAATTCATTTCATTATGTTGAGGGTAGCTGGAGAAAAATTGCACAACTAAAGCTTAATTTTTGATATTGTAAGGCAGAGTGTGCATTTAATTCTTTTAATAAATAAGTTTATAATGAAAGCAATAAAGGCAAGACAATGGATTAGAGGAACATGCCCTCCTCTTAAATTTAATTCGAACAAACATGTTAATATTTTGGCATAACACAGTATGCACAAATCAGTTATAAAATCAGTTATAAAAATGAAAATATATCTCAAATAACAGTCAGATAAAGCTATGATTGAATAAAGGTGAAGTTGTTGATTGAGTAAAGTTTAGTGAATGTAGGCTTAAAGGAAAAGGAGAGAGGAAGTGTGTTTTTGGCAGCAGCTCAGGTCCTCATGTCTTCACTGCCAGACATTCTCAGATGCCATGGTTACAGGTTCACAGAACACCGCCCACTTTATCTGCCCCTGTACCCTGTAACCCTGTGGGCTCAGGTCTGACCATGGACTGTATCTGACTCAAAATTGTCCATTTCTTAAAGCACTTTCCCAAGCAGGCCTTTATATCATCTACATGTCTTTAGGTTAAACAATGGAGTGAAACCGGCTTAGACATTATTTCCCTGTGGACAAGAAATGATGTACCTATACTTAAGCTGCTATTCCAAGGTCTGGCCATCACCATAAAAAAAATCTGTGCAATACTCAGCCTACAAGCCTACGTCACCCATGCTCCCGCAGAACACTTTTCCACAAATATTCAAAAGCATGATACAGAACTGTACACTTGACAAACCTGATGCAATGTGCTGTAGTTTCATTAGTGAAGGGGAGTAAAAATTTGTCAAAAACTGTCAAGCAGTCAAAAACGAAAATTCAACTTAGAAAACCTGTTTAAAATGTTGTTATTGGCTAATATAGCATTTTCATTGCAATAAAAGGTAACTTGGTGATCTTAATCTTAATATGTCTTAGTAGTTAATAGAAGTAAAATACCCCCTCTTTAAGTTTTGGTTGACTCGTCATATAAGTTTACCAGAATCTATAATAGTTTAAAATGAATGTATTGAGTAATTTAAGCGTAGAGTTTAAACAGCGGCTTGTTGCTGCCTCCCAGAGTTTACTGTTGAAATGATTGTTTTTGAGTCCAACTCAGTGGAGTGTGTGTTAGCTGCTGTGTGTGTCTCTGCGTGTCTGTGTGTGTGTCTGTGCGTGTGTGTGTCTCTGCGTGTGTGTCTGTGTGTGTGTGTGTATGTGATGAATCACAGTTGGTGGGGTGTCCTCAGTCGACAACAAGGTATATATCATGCAGGCTTCTGCCCATCTTCTAAATCCCCTCTATCCCCCGCCTTTGCGTCTCTTTCTCCTCGGCCTGAGAGGGTAATATCTAGCCTGTCCCAGACACATTCATCTGCTTCTTACAGATTAACAGTGCAATACAGGAGCTTTCACTTTTTAACTGGGACCGGATCTGTGTGGAAACCTTAAGTAGACTTTGAAGCTTTTCTGTAAATGTTGGATTGATCTTCAGTGCGGTGAAGAGACAGAGCTGTGGTGACTGTGGTTTGTCCAGGAGATGCATGAAGGAGTTTTGGTATGTTCCTGTACAAAGCCCTTAAACACAGAGATGAGGAGGACATCCAGGTATGCACTCATTGGTCAATGGTCAAGAGCTGACCCTTTATTTGAACTACTTCACACAAGTCATTGTCATCGTCTTGCACGTTTCTTGTGTTCAGGAGTTCATACTAAACATTGTGCTGGGCTTAATGTAGCTGTTTTTCTTTTCCTTCATCTGCATAGTTTGACATTTTATTCATTATTTGATCTGTTCCTGTCACTTTACACACACATGCTCTGAGTGGAGGTGACAGCTAGCATAAAGGCAGTCAATTTTAATCATCCTCAACAGACTCATATTTTTTAGTCCCTCTATGGTGGTAGCAGTATGCCCTGCAGTATGTAGTCTAATGGGTAGAGCAATTATATGTATGTGTTTTAGCAAATATTTTATCATGTGGAAATAATTTTGCACTAACTTGCTACATAATTGGTGAAGCCTTTGTTTGGTTCATGGGTAAAACATAAAGTGTAAGTAACCAACAAGATGAAGTGAGTGATTTTGTGAGTGTACTTGACAAGAATGCTGTGGGGTGAAGGTACCTACAGGTTTGTTGCTTTGTGTTTAAAAAGATTAGCAGCTCTAATCGCTCTCGGAGGCTTTTCAGGAATATCAACTTGGAACAGTGCGCATTATTAAATTCCTGTGGCATAAATCTTTTGGGTAGACGATGGAAATAACACTTAAACATTAAACATATTTTGTAAAATTGTGAGTGAAATCATTTCTGTTTGTCCACAGTCCCAGAAACCCTGGATAGAGAGCACATTCTGCAAGCGAGAATGTGTGTATATGCTCACTGTATCCAGAGAGCCCCACAGGTATGTGACTCTACTCTGGCCCCTTCCCAAAAATACTGAAGTGTGAGGCCATGGATGTGCTCTAATTGTGCAGAGTGATAAAGTACACACAAACTCTAACCACCACTCTCCTACAAGCAATGTACTTAGAATATGTGTGATTTTCAGAATAGTCCCAGTTTCAAAGAAGTGATGTTATCAAGTTTGTATTGTCTCGAAGAGTTGGCATCAAAGATCAATACTGGTGAACACATTCACTGCAGATACTTGCTGATATTTGACATGGTGACGCTAAAATGGAATGTACCAACGCGTTATCATTGGCATGTTAAATAGGTTCAGACTTTCAGAAACATATTTGACACTACCATTTCTCTTATAATTGGCTATTAAATACAACAAGTACTTTTATTCTTCTTATTACTCTTCTTATTAATCATTTTAGAAGATATTTTCTTTAAAGCTCTCTCAGTAATCTAGCCCTTTAATGCATTTTTTAACTTTAACTCACCAGGCCTAGGATATATGTCATACATATTTTTTATATAATTTCAGATGCCTTCCAGGATGCCAGATTTGTCAACAGCTTGTTCGGTAAGTATTAATTCAAGTTCTCAAAATAAAATCTTATCTTATTATACTATAGATTACAAAAATATTTATATGCAGTACTGATCTACTGCACAATCTTTTAATGAGTTAACTTTCTGGCTTTTGAGTCACATTTCAAGTGCATTTATAACAATAAATAACATATGAAACTGTTATTTCAAATGTCTAGGTGCTGCTGTGGGCGGCTTGCACGGCAACATGGCTTTACAGCCAGCATTGCTACCAAATATTCGGACGTAAGGTTGGGTGAGAATGCCAACCTGTCAGTGCCCGAGCTGGAGGAGTGGTCACTGGAGAAACACACAGAGGCCAGTCCCACAGATGCCTATGGTGTCATCAACTTCCAGGGAGGCTCTCACTCCTACAGAGCGAAGGTGGAAGGGCCTTTACATATGTACATTATGTAGATCAATAATCATCTCAAGTGTTCCTTAATTGGTGTTATTTTCAACATTTACAGTATGTGCGTTTATCCTATGACTCACGGCCTGAGAGCATCTTGCGATTAATGTTGAAAGAGTGGCACATGGAGCTTCCCAAAATCTTGATATCTGTCCATGGAGGAGTTCAGAATTTTGAGCTTCACCCCCGCATCAAGCAGGTCGTGGGTAAAGGCCTTATTAAAGCTGCTGTCACCACTGGGGCCTGGATTTTCACTGAAGGTGTCAACACAGGTATATGTTTGGACCTCTAAAGTTATCACTGAACCTCTTTGACTGAGCTATGAATTTAAAGACAATTGATTGATGGCTGGCTTTACACCATGGAGAACACACATACCCAGCAGACCCTCAGACCACCAAACCACTGGAGTTATTTCTTCAGTGCGCTGATATAGCAGAACCTGTAATATTATCTCATAAGCATATCATTTGGCTGTTTTGTGCCGAGGTGTGTCTACAGCCGCAAAGAGCTGCTAAGATGCTGTGGTCTATTACAGTGTTTAAATCATTACTCACAGGGGCCATTTACCCAGAGCCAGTGATTACTCTAATGCCGCTTTGGCACCCAGATCATCTTGGAAGGGCTCACAAATTATTGCTGAATCTCCCTTATCCAATAGTTTAGAGTTGTGGTTGAAAACATCTGTGTTGTTACATGTCTACATCATATCAAATTGAAATTTTAATGCTGTAACTTAAAACTTGAGTTGAACTAAAACATGATTGCCTTGCATTTTGCTATCAGTTATTTCAAGTAATATATTTGCATTGTTGATGCCTAAAAGTACATTGTGTAATAATAATGCATTTCTGCTCTTTGTCTTCTATAGGTGTAGCAAAGCATGTTGGGGATGCTCTCAAAGAACATTGCTCAAGATCTTCTAAGAAAATATGCACTGTCGGCATTGCTCCATGGGGAGTCATTGAAAACAAGGATGATCTCATCGGCAGAGATGTAAGCAGCGATGACTCGACTTAATTCTTTTTTAATGGTTTTCTGTGAAGTATGAAGAAGTCATTGTCACTGGGTCATTATTTGTCTTTCTTGTCTCTTTGACTTTGGTGCTGCAGATTATCGCTCCTTACCAAACACTTCTGAACCCTCTCAGTAAACTCAGTGTTCTCAATAATCTGCATTCTCATTTCCTATTGGTGGATGATGGCACTGTGGGGAAGTATGGAGCTGAAGTCAAACTACGCCGAGACCTGGAGAAGCACATTAACCTCCAAAGGATACATGCTCGTAAGATTTCAGTGTATAAGGGTGTTTTTGCTGCAGGAACTGCAACTTTGTTCAACTGGGTTGATTTTAAAGTTTGTTATAACTAAAGTGCTACAATATCACAAAGTTTACAGGAAGGATAAAACACTGAATAGGGTTTTTCCTTTGGTGTACAGGTATTGGTCAGGGTGTACCTGTGGTGGCCTTAATCTTGGAAGGAGGCCCTAATGTGATCTTGACCGTCCTGGAGTATCTTCAGGAGACTCCTCCAGTCCCTGTTGTGGTGTGTGAAGGCACGGGTCGTGCTGCAGACATACTGGCCTATGTCCACAAGCAAACAGAGGAGGGAGGGTAGGCATTATAGCTATGTTTCACAAGACGCTACTGTGTGTTGCCTACACTAAAATGATTGAAAGTTGACTTAATATTTCTTTTTCTTTTTTTTTCAGAAATCTTCCTGATGGAGTGGAGACTGACATTATTGCAACCATAAAGAAAACCTTTAACTTCAGCCAAAGTGAGACCATCCACCTATTTCAGAATCTAATGGAGTGTATGAAGAGCAAAGAACTGGTAAATATGTAAACTTGTTAACAATATATTAAATCAAGTAACAGCAGCATTTACTATTATAATTTTATGTGGTTAGCATCTGCCATCTTGTTTCTTGTAAAACAGATAACCGTGTTTTCAAGTTCAGAAGAACACCAGGACATTGATGTGGCTATCCTGAGAGCCTTACTTCAAGGTGGGTCCAAGACCTCTGGGCCTCTTTTATCTTCATGTGACTGATGAATGAATTCTGATAAATTTGAGTTAGACTTTACTCCTCTTGTTATGATTTTAGAAGGACTGTTGGCATTAGAAGCTTAGGGTTTCAAGACTGATGTTGTTATAAGGCATAAATCTGCTTTGAAAACAAAGTCCTTTAAGTGCCCTTTTCTTTTTGAATTTTATTAAGTGTTTGTTGTAAATTGAATTAAATCTGATGACAAAAAGCTAAACTATTTTTAGTTGAGGGACAACTAACCATCTCTTTGTGCTTGTCTCCTATAAAAATTGTTCTCTACAGGCCGTGTGTTATGAAGCAAGGTTCAGTTTAACTTTTGCAAGGGGTCATTTTCACACAGCGAATTAACTCAAACCCAACTCAGTCACCTTGGCAACTCACTCTCTTTCTTCCTCATACTGAGTCTAACCAGAGTTTGCTGCTGAAAGGAGATTTAATTAAATTTCTACTTTTATACATTTTGTTTCACTTAATTATTTATAATATAACACATTTGGTCAAGTTGGTTGTCAAATTTGATGTTAAGCAAATAGAGCAATTAATTTGATTGGAGTAGCAGCCCAGATCTAACTTCAGTGGTCTTGTTTCACAAAGCAGCTTGAGCTACCCTATCTGTTCTCTCAGTAAATCTTTGGTTCTGTTTTTTATGAGTTACAGGAAATGGTTCTTATGATTGTCCACGCATCACAAGCAGAATTTCTGTTTATGTTGTCTAATTATTAACTACCTAAAATACTGACATTCTCAACAGGGCATGACCCCCACAGCACTCCGTAAAACAGTAACACCTCTACAAACAGAAAAATATACTTCTCCACTTTTATTTAGTTGACGGAAACAGAAAATTATGACCTGAAGCACTTAGTAATTGTTTGTGCTTCAATAAAAATCAATGAAAATTGTGTTTGGGCTAATAAATTATGTATACTTTCAAAGCAAATGTGTCTTGATCCCAAAGAGGAATCTTTCAATATCCAGAGAGATGTGTGACCCAGAATGTCATTAACTATAATTTGTTGTTATTTATTAATATTTTTCCAGGTACAAATGCTTCTCCCTTTGATCAGCTTGTTCTGACAATGGCTTGGGACCGCGTTGACATTGCCAAGAATCACGTGTTTATTTATGGACAGCAGTTAGTGGTACGTTTCTCTGTGAACATGTCTTAAAGTCTCTAGAGACATTTGTTTAGCATCCGTATGACCCACAATATCGTCCACTGTTAGATTAGCCAAGGGGCAAAACTGGGGCAAGCTGTCCAGAACTGTGTGTTTTTACTGCAACCTAACTTCTAATAGCTTTATAGGCTAAACAAACTCACTGGTTGTTGCTTAATAAGCCTTGACTGTTCTCTGCTTGTCTACATACTGGATATAGCTTTCTATTGTTGCAGGTGAGCTCTCTGGAGCAGGCTATGCTGGATGCACTTATAATGGACAGAGTGGAGTTTGTGAAACTACTTATAGAAAATGGTGTGAGCATGCACCGGTTTTTAACCATCAGCCGACTTGAGGAACTTTACAACACTGTAAATGATTCAAACAACCACTACTTATACATTGGTGGATTAAAAAAATTAATGATTATTTTTTACATATTTACTTTACAGAAACAGCACCCAAACAACCCTACTCTTTTACACCTTGTCCGGGATGTGAAACAGGTAGGTGTCTTTAATCTAATTTCACTTTTAAATTAATACAGAAATTACTAGCATTTATTATTATTCATTCCTTTTTATATACCTTTCAGAGCCATCTCCCTCCAAACTACAAGATCACACTAATAGATGTGGGCCTGGTTATTGAGTTCCTGATGGGTGGGACTTACAGGTGCAATTATACCCGAAAACGCTTCAGAATTATTTACAATAATCTCCATGCCAACAACAGGGTATGTATCTGCTGCTTCACTGTGTTTTACAAATTTGTGTAAAATATCATTCATTAAATTTAATTTTGCTGTTTAAAATTTTGCATATTCAGCGGTCAGGGCGGCATATACCAGGTCCTGGTTCCCATTTGCGAAAGAATCATGAGTCTTTTAGCATGCAAGCTGACAAGAAGGAAAAAACAAGGCACAACCAATTTATCAAGACAGCACAGCCATACAAACCAAAGGTAAGACTTGGTAGATACATTCATTCATTCACCAACTATAAACCTGGTAAAATATTTTCCTACATTTTAGCTAGAGACATCTATGGATCAAAACAAAAAAAGAACTAAGGAGGAAATTGTGGACATTGATGATCCAGAGACGCGACGTTTTCCATACCCTTTCAATGAGCTTCTTGTGTGGGCGGTGCTTATGAAGAGGCAGAAAATGGCACTGTTCTTTTGGCAGCAAGGGGAAGAAAACATGGCCAAAGCACTGGTGGCCTGCAAACTCTGTCGGTCCATGGGCTATGAGGCAAAAAAAAGTGACGTCGTAGATGACACATCTGAGGAATTTAAAGAATATTCTAAGTATGTTAACTATACCTTAATGTGTTATGTGAGGTGTAAGATTCTAAGTGCATAAACATTTTTTTGTTTTTAGTGAGTTTGGGACCCTGGCTGTAGATCTATTGGAGCAGTCCTTCAGACAAGATGAGACAATGGCCATGAAGCTGCTGACCTATGAGCTCAAAAACTGGAGTAATTCCACCTGTCTCAAACTGGCTGTTTCGTCACACCTTCGGCCATTTGTGGCTCATAACAGCACCCAAATGCTGTTGTCAGATATGTGGATGGGGCGGCTAAACATGCGCAAGAACTCCTGGTACAAGGTGCATGTACTCTTTTGTTCATTGTTCATTAACAATAAATACCTTTTAAAAAAGAGCATAAAACCGTGCGCTGAATAAACTTGCCTTTTGTCCAGGTGATTCTGAGCATCTTGGTTCCTCCTGCCATCCTGCTGTTGGAGTACAAATCCAAAGCTGAGATGGCTCATATCCCTCAGACGCAAGATGATCATCAGATGACAATGGAGGACAGTGAAAGTAACTTCCAAAACACAGTTGACGACATTCAAATGGTAGTTTTTAGATTCTCATTCTATGCTGCTATTTTACAGCATTGCATATGTTTTATCTTACTAGTTTATGTTCTTATTTTACAGGATGTGTTTAAAGAGAGCAGAGCTCATGACTATGTTGAGGGGAAAAATGACATGGAAACACAAATACGCTCCAGAAAACTTCCTTTAACCCGGAAAATCTATGCCTTCTACCATGCTCCCATAGTCAAGTTCTGGGCCAACACGGTATGCAGAGACAGGTGGAAGTTACATGCACTCCTCACCTTAATGAGGAAGCTTTCTTTACACTGACAGTTATGTGTGGCTATTCTCTCAGCACTCACGGGAAAGGAGTGTGGATAATTGAATTTTTAGGAAGTGAAGTAATAACTTTGCTTAGGTTATAGAACATTATTCTAATGTACAAAATGACTTCTCTATAGTAATCACTGTGGTATTTTCCTGGTAATAAGAACATTTTTTTTTTTTTACTATAGCTCTACAGTAGTCATATGTCACATTGTCATTTGAATCCTTTCTCACATGCATTTGTTTATATTAGCCTGAGGCAAGTTCACAGGAACACAGAGGCCACTTTCCAGGAGCAGGTAGCTGAACAGGCTCTCGGACTGAGATGGGTGTTTAGACTGCAGATACTATCTCTGCGAGGTTGAGCTTATCTACTTCTGCAGTTCATGTGTCGTGACTTTACATTAATACCTTATCTCCCTACACACATGGCTTGTCAAGCCATGGTAATCTTTGAATATACTGAGGTTTTCAAAGCAGCATGTTCATTTAGGCCATTTATTGTCCTTGTCCCACATTTTTATTTCTAAATGAACATACTGTAATCCAATGCTAGTACAAAGGTGTTTATAGTCAACAGCCAAGATGAAAGCACAATTTAAGTTTCCACAACAATTTCAGTTCAACAATTCAACAGCAATACAACACAACTTTCAGATGGCAGTCTGACACAGAGAATAAAACCCAGGTTATAATTAATACATTAAACATTTCCCCCATTCATTTTTTTTTTTTTAAGTTAGGAAGTGCATAGAGAAATATGGATTTTTTTTTTTTCACAGACCCAGCCCTTAAGCGTACAGATCACCACCAACTGAGCTTGACGAGCTCTTCAGTCCATTGAATACTCAGTTGTTTTTTCCCCCCTTTTAAGGGCCTCGGATAACATTACAAATCAAAATATTTAAGAAGGATCTAATCCTTTTCACTGTGCCGTATTAGCTTTGACTCCCACATGTGTTAAAACCATAGATCGTATATATGAGTGGACAAAGCGAACGCACTAGCCCCATGCCAAATAGGAACTGCACCAGGAGGCTCTTCTGGCTCCTTCTGACCCTGGCTCCCATTGACTTGCATTGGGATCTTGATACCCCTCTCTGTAGCTACTGCAGTGAGCCTCGTCATTTTGGTCTTAAAATTTTCGTATCTACATGAGCCTGAATTTTTTTTTGTCGCTATTTTGTCCGTCAAAAAATTCCTCTTCATAACATAGAGCCTGGCTCCAGAATCGCTCCTGTAACCGTGAGCATTGCAAGCCTTATTTGAACGGCACTGAACACCATGGGTGACGTCACACTCCTTTATATGATCTATGGTTAAAACACTACACCCAGGGGGAAACGCTAGTGACCGAAGTTGTCACTATTAATAATTGTGACCTTTGGTTTGTCAGCTTTTCTACATTTCCTTCCTGATGCTCTACTCGTACGTGGTCCTGGTCAAAATGCCGCCTGATTGGCCGCCTCCGCAGGAGTGGATTGTCATTCTCTACATATTTTCATCTGCCATTGAAAAGATTCGAGAGGTAAATTACCTTTGGGTTTTAGTTCAAAGTGCTATAACACTAACATTATTTATCTTTTTCAATTTTTTAGATGTTCATGTCTGAAGCTGGCAAAATAAGTCAGAAGATAAAAGTGTGGTTTGGTGAATATTTTAATGTTTCTGACTTTGTGGCAATTCTGACTTTCTTCATTGGCTTTGGTCTGAGACTGGGTGGAGGGGATGCCTTCCACCCTGGAAGGACAGTTTATTGTCTCAATATCATCTTCTGGTATGTGAGACTGCTTGATATACTCGCTGTCAACCAACAAGCTGGACCCTATGTCATGATGATTGCTAAAATGGTGAGTTACATGTAGTTTTTTTTATTTTTTATTTTTGGGTGATGGTATGGCTCATTTCTAATCTGTTAAATATCTGCAACATGTAACATTTGTTACAATGTTTAAAGGTTAAGGGTCAAACAAAT
The DNA here is from genome assembly GCA_034769755.1 of Odontamblyopus lacepedii. Lineage (NCBI taxonomy): Eukaryota > Metazoa > Chordata > Actinopteri > Gobiiformes > Gobiidae > Odontamblyopus > Odontamblyopus lacepedii. Next base: position 19,985,756 of record CM068349.1, on the reverse strand, counting down.
ATACTAAGATGATAATGTTTGGATCATTTTCATTATTTCAGCATACACCTATGTTGACATCAGGTATAATTTACCAATCAGTGTGTTTGAGTCAGTGTCTTCATATCGGTAGAACCATCATCCCTGATGTGTTGTAACTGCCTCCTGCTAGATTAGAAAATGTTTGTGCCTGTCCCGGGGGCGTTATTTCAGTGGTCAGTCTTTTAGCACCAGTCTGGTTTGCCTATCTGACTGCCAAATTGAAAGAAGGTATCAGTGGGTCTCAACCTGTGACATAGAACCCAATGTAGACTCTGTGTAGTGATGTGCTGTTGCCTTCCTATGAAAGAGCAATAAATATGTTCTCACTAATGTATTTCAGGTGGCCAACATGTTTTACATAGTGGTGATTATGGCTATTGTGCTGCTAAGCTATGGCGTGCCCAGAAAAGCCATTCTGTACCCACATGAAGAGCCCAGTTGGACACTGGCTAAAGATGTGGTGTTTCAACCATACTGGATGATGTATGGGGAAGTGTATGCCTATGAAATCGATGGTAAGGAGGATGAGCCTGGTAGGGATGATTATGAGGGTAAGCAATTTTTTTCGAAGCTTCTCACCAGTGCACGAGAGCCGATTGTCACACAAAAAGCACTGAAAATCAAACCCACTCAATGTAATCATTGTATTACTCACAGTCCATTCACATGTAGAGATCCATGCGCAGAAGCAGCATCGACTGCCTCGACTCTACAGGAAATGATCTGTGTAAAAGACGGCAATTATCTGTCTGATCATCTTTGTGCACTTGAAGCTTAGGTAAACCAAAATGTATGGTTTCACTTTTCAGCTAATTTCTCACCTGGTTTATTATGTAAGACACTATAGACGGGACATTATTGATTTTGATGGCAATATTAATTTGGAATACCTAAAGGTTTGTGTCATCTGTTTAAATACAGTATGTTTTCTTGTCATATTTTTCCCAAAATATGTTGTAACTGTAGTTTTGGTTTGTGTATTTTCTAGATATGTGGTACAAGTAGTGGGATTGAGGTAGGATACCATGTGATTTTCTGTATTGTTATTTCTTCCCACAGTCTGTGCCAACAGCACTGAGAATAATGTTAAGGAATTATGTGCAGCAGGAGTTTGGCTGACTCCTTTTCTGCAGGCTGTCTACCTCTTTGTACAGTATATTCTAATGGTCAACCTCCTCATTGCCTTTTTCAAGTGAGTGATGACATTTCTTTAGCTTGTTGTAACTTGGTGTGGGTGTTATCTTTTAAATTATATTTTCATGTTTTATAGTAATGTCTACATTCAAGTGAAGTCCATCTCAAACCTTGTCTGGAAATACCAGCGATACCATTTTATCATGGCCTATCATGAGAAGCCTGTTCTGCCACCTCCATTTATCCTCCTTTGCCATATCTACTCTCTGTTCTGTACGTGCAGGAAGCGGAAGAAAGAGAACACTTACGGCCCAAGTACAATCACTGTATTCTTTCAAACTAACCCAAATGCAATAAAAAGTTAAATGTCCTCTACATGCTCTATTCTTTTTTCAGAGCTATTTCTCACAGAGGAAGACCAAAAGAAGCTTCATGATTTTGAAGAACAGTGTGTAGAGACATACTTTCATGAAAAGGATGATAAGTTTCACTCTGGGAGTGAGGAACGCATACGTCTTACTTCTGAAAGGTACCAAAATGAACACTGAAATCATATTGCTTACTAGTTCTTTCTTAGTTACCCTCCAGTGTCACAGTGTAAGGAGCATTGCCAAATGTAATCCTTATTTATTGTCATTTTCAGAGTTGAGACCATGTGTATGCAACTGAAGGAAGTTGGAAACAGGGTCAACTACATTAAACGCTCTTTGCACACACTGGACTCTCAGATTGGCCACCTCCAGGACCTCTCAGCTTTGACTGTGGACACTCTTAAGACCCTCACTGCTCAGAGAGCGTCAGAGGCCAGCAAAGTTCACAATCAGATCACTAGAGAACTGAGCCTTTCCAAAAATGTAGTTCCCAGCATAGCTCCTGTGCCTGTGGATACCGGACCTCTCTCCAAATCATCTGTGATTGGGAAATGTAATTTAGGAACTTATTTTGGCTCCTCCTATCCCCAGACAGGAGTTAATATAGCGGATTCTCTGTTTGGGGGTACAAGTGAAATTGGTTGCAGATTCATGGGAAAGGACCCTAGTCTGAGTCCAGAGAAGCGGGGCGTGTTTGGGCTTGGGCCTTCTGCTGCAGAGGCTGGCTCCTTTAGCAGCGCTGGCCCTAGTGCCTTTGTCCAAAGTGCTGTGGCCTTGTCCCCTCCGGAGCTGCCCCTCCGAGGCCACTCTCTCACACAGAGTAAGCTGAGCCGTCCACATGAGCCGGGCTTTTCCGACTCACCCTCCAGCCTGCCCAGTGTGCCCTCAGGTGGGGCTCTTTTCCGCATCAGCAGCACCCCCTCCAGCCAACCTCAAATGACTTCATCTGGCTTTGACCAGGCGCCCATGCAGCTAGAGAGCACAGCTGTAGAGTTTGGGGCGTTTGTGGGTAAGTGTCAGAAAGAGGAAGGGTCTTATGTATCTGCGAGTGAGTGTGAGTGTGTGTATCCTACTGTTGTTGTTATCTCTAAGACTTCAGACTCTGCTCAGCCTATTTGCTTACCTGCTTGCACTGCAAAGCCTCAGAACAGAGTGGGCTTCGGACAAGGGGAAGGGGTGGGGGGCATCAGTGGCTATGACAACCCGGCCTTCTGCATAGACGAGCCCACAATGGATAACCTCAGCAGAAATGAAGAAACTCCTCTGAAAGCGTCCCGGGGCATTATTCCTGTACCATCAGAGAACCAACGCAGGCACATGGAGCAGGCCCAGCGAAGCCCTGCCTGTTCTGTGTGTCAAAGCAAGAGACAGGTGCTAAACCACAAGAGGAAAACAGCAAGTGTGCCCAGTTCAACAAGAGGTTTGAGTCTGCGCTTGTTCTGCAAGGTGATGGTGCCTGTCCATTTTCAGATCATAATTTTCTGGTCCTTGTAGATTTGTCTGTCTGGGCTCTTCTATTTCATTTGTGATGTGGCATCATTAAACATACAGTAAATCTTCACATTATGGGTTTTCTATTGAGGAATTCTGGCTTGACCTTTTGTTTTCACCCTAAATATGGGAAATACAATTTGTGAAAAATGTTCAAGGAATAAAAATGTCAAAAGAGATACAAAATCCTTTACTTCAGTTTTTATTTAAACTTTTTTTTCCCCCAGGACATAAAGACAGTTTGGAGATTGAACACTCCTCACCTAAACCTGGCTGCAGCACACAGCAGAAGGCAGATACACAAACCAGACCACAAGTAAGCTGCTTAGTGTTTTCAAAATGAGGTTATTCTTCTGTTCAATGTTGTTCCTTGCTTATTTCCACAGTCTGAAAGCCATGGTCACATGAGAGCAGTCAACTCTTATGCTGGCTTCACAGAGTTTGGCCGAAACCCTGGTTTTCTCCATCCAGACTCAAGTAAGACTTCTGTTCTTTACATTAACGTATGATTATTTTTGTGCAACTTTATATAACTTTAGACCGTGGGTTCTATTAGAAACACTAAAGAATGTTTCAATTTCTGTAGCTTTGAAGAGAGACAAGAGCAGAGTTTCAGCTGAAGACATTCTCATTCATGATGACCCCAGAACTGTTTTACTGGTAAGTATTACTTCAGTCATTACGCTCAGGTTTGTGAATACTGTAATTGTCTTAAATCTCTCATCTAGTTGCAGACATGTTAAACCCTTGTATACAAAATGTCTCGTCTAAATCTTTTTATTTTTCTACCAGGAAAGGGTGCAAATCAAATCAGCCCAAACTAGTAGCCTGTAAGTATCAGACTTTATACTTATGTACCACAGTATTTTGAAGTATTGCTGCAAGAATGTATTTATACACTTTCATACACACATTTGACTAAATGATCAGCTGTTTCTTTGGGTTACAGATTAGATTGATGGTTTTACCACAGCTAATTATAATTCAATAATGTCAGTGTACACCAGAGCACTGTTAATAGTTTTTTATTGTCATCACTACTACTAATAATAATGCTACATTTTATTTATTTATTATTTACCTTACAACAACATAAACCAATTAAGTACGATTAAAACGTACAGTTAAAAGCCTACAATTAAAGTGTAATAGTATTTAATTGATCAATGATATTTAATATTGTATTTAGTGTTGTATTTTATTTTTATTTAGGTATTTAGTAATGTATTAGACAGTACTGAATTGTCATTTAAATACTGTCCTGGTCTATGATGTTATAATTACTAATTCTATTTTACTTTGTTTTCTTGTCAGACGAGCCCCGGGGGAGGATACTTTGAATGGTAAGATGTCCATCTTAGTCTCCTGGACTCTCTTCCTCCATGACATACTTTATAGCTCGAATAAAGTTGCATGGATTGTTTTAAAACAATGAAAATAAGCCCTACTGACACATTCCTTTCATTAAGTTTGCTGTCTGTTGACCCCCCCCATTTCATCCTGGCATGGGTTATTTCACCATTGCTATGGCAAGGTTTTGTTTCGGTTCACAGTGCTGTTTTATTTCTGTGGTTCCAGCCGCAGTTTCTCTGTACACCCCTCGGCACACTCATCTTGGAGCCAGAAAGGACTGTGAGTAACCCTCACTGACCAATCAAACAGCATCAATATTTTAGGCAGGATAATTGGACCACAAATTTAATCAATTCAAAATAAATAACCCTCAACACTGATCAAATGACTGAGAGCCGTTTAGCTTGTGATCACTGCAACCTGATTTACAAATCTTCACTTTTGGACGAGTTGTGCCTGAACCTGAGTTGCGTGTTTGTGGTCAAACAGGAATGGTGTTAAAGAGGCACCTGCTGGACTATGCTGGAACTACATTAGATTTTCCTTTTTGAGTTTGTTTAGGCTTTTTAATAGCTTTGTATCTTAACAACTTATTTTAATGTGAACCTAATATTAACTAAAGTGTTTTTACAGCTATTGGCTCACCGTTTAAACCCATGGAAAATTATCAGTACTCAGGTGAGTCATATTTAAAACTTATTAAAAAAATGCCATCATCCTGTCTTTGTGCATTATCAATATTGTGGTGACTTATTGATACAGCTGTGGAGCGGAATAATTTAATGAGGCTATCCCAAAGTATTCCCTTCACCCCAGTGCCTCCTAAAGGTAAGACCTGGTACTTTTCACTGAGCTACATACAGTACATGATGCTAATAACATACAAAAGAAGAAAAAAAAACGTCATTTGGACTAAATTTTCAAACATCAAATACCACATATTAGGGGTGGGTGATATCTTGATATTTAAAATATATCGATATATTTTCGAAACTTGATATGAATTCTGACATATCGATATATGGCTATAATGCTTACGTTTACTTTTGGTTTCGCCGCTTCGCTTGTTTTGCCTTCTCTGTGCCGCGCTCGCCTCCGCCTCCTCGCTTTTGTCCCCCGAACTCCTCCGCGGAGCCCGGAGCTGGCCGCGGACTAAACCAGGACTAGGACTTAACCTGGACTAAATGCGGCCGCAGAGCCTGGGCCTCGACCGCGGACTTAACCGGGACTAGGACCAGGGCTCTACAGTACGCCCATTTCACTTGCATTTGCGAGCAAATATTTCGTTGTGCGAACGTGGAAAACAAAACAGGCGCATCTGTGCGAGTGCTTCTGCAGCCACAATAAGGAGAACTGCGCACAGACGTAACATGAGTTAAACTTTCTAAATGCACCTGCCCAGCGCGAGCGCAACCACATAACACCTCCGACCACGCACGACTCCAGCGTACGAGCTCCACGTGTGGCCGATATCACTCGTACGAACTAACTCCGCTTCAAAACACACCCACGCCCACCTTAAACGAGGAGCGCCCCGCAGCAGGACCCACACCTGTCCCACCACTCAGTAGACAACCCCACACCGCTGGACTTCCTTCTCCGCCAAAGCGAGAGCTCTGTCTTGGTCTTGTCTCGGACTCGAGCACATTTGGACTCGGTCTTGTCACGGACTCAAGGTCTGAATACTGAATGTGATCATATTTCATTAAGGCCACTGCTGTCGCCAATAAACTCGTACTGGTGTGCAGGAGCTTCTCTCTGCAGCCTGTGCCAAATAAATCCGTTTGTCACAATGTGCGTTTGATATGGTAAATGTGCAGAGATTAATACCACTTTAAAACAAGAGAATGTAACTCCAGTTTGGAATTTGAAAATACAGGTTTAAAAATCCTACACACTTTATTCACTTTGAAGCAGTTTTGTGTAAAGTGCCAGTGGAAGTTCTCTTAAAGAACAGGTTCTTAAATTGTGGGTGAGGGTCCAAAAAGGGGTGCAGAGTGTTTAAGTGCACTACTAAATGAATATTAATCAGATAAAATTATTTTTTTTGTTTTTGCAGTAGTTTTTTCTTTAAAGATATCGAGATATATATCGTATATCGAGATATAGCAAAATATATTGAGATATATTTTTTGGTCCATATCGCCCAACCCTACCACATATTTATTTTTTATGTTTAGCTGTTTGACATTGTATGCTGTTTTGGATTACAATATTGTTTCAAGGAGTGGTCAAATTCTCATGAGTGGGCCATCACTAAACAAAATCAGTACATTTGATAGCAGTAATGCAAAGTGCAACCTCAGATCAATAATATCTAAAAATCTAATTGTTTAATTTTTTTAGTTACTTTGTTGAATATCTAGTCGGAACCTGTTTTTACCTAGCAAAAATGGGTTATGCATAATTTAACATGAATGTAAACATTTGACATTTGATTGCATTTCATACTTTTGCGTCTCTAGGCGAACCTGTCACTGTGTATCGCCTGGAGGAAAGCTCTCCCAACACAATCAACAACAGCATGTCTTCCTGGGCCCAGCGCGGCCTTAGTGCCAAAATCGAGTTCCTTAGTAAAGAGGAGATGGGTGGGGGTCTGCGGCGTGCTCTCAAGGTCCTCTGCACATGGTCCGAGTATGACATTCTCAAACCGGGCCACCTGTACATAGTGAAGTCCTTCCTTCCAGAGGTGATCCAGACCTGGCAGAGCATCTACAAGGAGGAGACTGTGCTGCATCTTTGTCTCAGGGTAAATGCTTTCTGAATCACTACACAACAGGTAGGCTATGTTGGATTATTGTACACTGATTAAGCCTAATAGACCACCAGTTCTTGCCTAATGTAAATTTCTGAAACGTTCTTATTGAAGTGACATTGGGTTTTATTTTGTCTGTCTTTAGGAAATTCAGCAGCAACGAGCTGCCCAGAAGCTCACATTTGCCTTCAATCAAATCAGACCTAAAACCATTCCTTATTCACCAAGGTATTTATTCTGGAAACAACTTTAATATTTAGTTGTCATTCTCAGCCTGGTGTTGACTTATAACGCTTGCCTGCTTTTGTGTGCACAGGTTTCTGGAGGTGTTCCTGCTCTATTGTCACTCTGCTGGACAGTGGTTTGCCATAGAGGAATGCATCACTGGAGAGTTCAGAAAATTTAATAACAACAATGGAGAGGAGATTGTTCCCACCAACTTACTGGAGGAGACAATGCTGGCCTTCAGCCACTGGACGTATGAGTACACGCGTGGAGAGCTGTTGGTGCTCGACCTGCAGGGTGAGCTTTGGGTTAGAAATAAAAAGGTGAAAGGAGATGCTTTTGTAATAGGTCCTCTTGTCTTTGTTCTGGTTGTTGTAGGGGTTGGAGAGATTTTGACTGATCCATCTGTTATCAAAAGTGGTGAGAAGGGGTGAGTCCTGAGACCTACATTTACTCCTTTTGTTTGTTTTAAAAGTAATATTACAATTTATTCATAAATGTTAAATCAATATTCATCATGGTCCATGGCTCTAGTTTTATTGTATTTGACTTCTGCAGGTCATATGATATGATTTTTGGTCCTGCCAACCTGGGGGATGACGCCATCAGAAATTTCCGTGCAAAACACCACTGCAATTCTTGCTGCCGGAAACTCAAACTTCCTGGTGAGTTTAAGAACATTTGTAATCCTGATATGGTAGTTAAGACAACACTGACAGCACTGTGCTTTTGTCAGACCTGAAGAGAAATGAGTACACACCGGACAAGGTGTCATTCCCCCAGGACGACCCTGCCAATCCAGGGGGTGGAGTCAAAGAGTCTCGCCAGTCCCTGAGGCTCATGCTTTAGCTAAAGGACCTCACAATCACTTGCCTACATTGTTTTTATCATGATGTTGATGTTGAAGCCAAGGAACTTATGAAATATTTATGTGTGTCTATGGAAGCAAGTGCATGCAGGCTGTAACGTTGTTTGTCCCCCCAAGATGCTGTGTCATTTTAATCTTTATTTTTAATACATGAATGGGAAACTATTTTTAACATGTTTTATACGTTTCTGAGTGTTTATGAACTGGATATAAATATGTATATGGACAGGTACAATGTTATTGTAAAGGCTTTATTATTTATTACATATTTTGAAAGGTTGCCTTGTTTAAAAATATCAAAGTGCATTGTTGATCTGCTACAGCTGCTTCAAGTCAGCCTGCTGACAGATCACCACCACTGTTTTTAGAAGTGTATTTTTGACTTGTCAAATATTAAAATATACAGGAATTTAAAAACACATTTTGGGCAGATGGCAATGCAACTTTTACAGAGCAATTTATGTTATTTTATTGTGTTTGAAAGTGTTCCAAATATTTCTAAAGTTTTTGTTACAGAGGTACTATTGCTATCTTTGTCACCCAACTGTTGAGCAAATTACAATCTACTGTATCTTATAGATACTAAAACTCGGCATGTACTGAACAAATAAAATATTTTATTCAGGGGAATTAAATAAGGGTATTAGTGTATACATTTTGTATGTGATATATCATTTTAAAACAAATAAATTACAAAAAAATAAATAAATACTGTCCTACATTATTTTTGGAGAGAACTATGTCTCTATGGGTTTTGGTTCTTTGTTACTCATGGGTTTCCCTTAATGTTCTTCTAGGTACTTTCCTTTACAGATGAGGAAGTGGCACATAATGGTGTGGTTTGCCTAGCATGTCAGAATACAGCTGATGACTGTCAAAGAGTACTGTTCAATTTTCTTTTTTTCAAATAACTTGCTTCCATAAAGACATTTCTGTACACACGTGCTGTGTAAACTGAAAGAGGGTATTTTCTCCCTATTTCCAGCATCAACTTGACTGAATTGAGTGGCAAGCTTTAGTTAGTCATTATCCTGATAACATAAGATAGAGTAAAGAACAGGGGAAAGCTGAGCAACCCTTATTTATGATAGTACGACTGCATATCAAAAAAACTACTGCACTGTGCATGAACCAGCCAATGGGGCATCTCTTATCAGGATTCAAACAAGGCAAACTCTTTTTAGATTGAATGATTTTATTACAAAAGGTGACAAATAAATACAGCAAGAATGTAAAAATATTAGCTACTGTATAAGAGGGGAAATGTAAGTGCAGTGTTTTTGCCCTAAATAGTAGCCCCAGATGCAAATTGGTCCCTGTTTTGGTGAATCATGATCTGTAGCATCTTACTTTATAGGCTATAGCACCGTTGAGCAGCGATTAATGCTGCATATCTGTTTAAATGATGAAAACAAAACATTTTACATGAATGTAATTAAATAACATACATGGAAGAGAAGCTCATGAGGGCCACTGCTTTACAGTCGATATAAATATAATATATTAATTTATACATAGTACATTTAGATGGCTCTAATGCACATACACAAATTGAGTAAACACATGAAAAAAGGCAGCTGTCAAATTTGAAATCAAGTTAAAAGCTTAAGATTAACCAAAATATTCCTTTTAGCTGCACAACTGAAATTACACACTGACAAACCAAGTTCAGCCTGTGCTTTAGATCAGTCTACGATATGCACCTCACATCACTTGCTCCTACACTTGAAGGCAATGACTTTTTTACAATCTTTAGGAGAAAGCGACTTGCGCCCGTATGTAATGCATTTAGAGTCAAAGGTTGTGCAAACATTCAGTTGACAGGAAATCTCAACCCTGAAATTACATTATAAATATGTCTCCTTTGTGGTTTTGAACTTCTACCCAATTGTGCCAAATCAAATGAGAGTGTTTAACTGAGTGGGTTCAGAATGGGTAGCTAGCGCACCAAGAGAAAGGTAAGCCCAGCTAGACCCACCCCAGCAGCAGCAAACAGAGCGGTCTTCATCGATGAGTCCTGGTCCACTTTCTGGGCATGGCAGGAGAACTCACAGAAACCCCCCTGTAAACAAATAGTAGACAACATCAATACATTATATCATAAGTGCTGCTTATGACAATTGTATATAACCTTTGTATCAGCACGCCTGCTCATGTCCAGGTGTTTGCCCAATGTCCCCTCAAACTTTCAGTTTGAACAAGAGTACGAGAACTATGGCCATTACTGAGAGTCCTTCTGGCTGAGCTGTTTGGTGCCTGTTGAAAGCAGCTGCCAACTGCAGAAAGGAGCTGTGTGTCTGTGTGTGTACATGCGCCTGTAGCTGTGTAGGTGGGGGCCAGCCCATTCACAAAAGCACACATTCAAGTGGAGTCACAATGATTTTAGTGAGAATGTGGTGTTCACAGTCTGCTCAAAGTAGTCATAACATTTTAGACTGTTCCAGTAAAACCAGAGGTTTAAAAATATACTTTTGTGACTCATCAAGCTCATAATGCTGACAATTATTTCAGCTTAACCAAAACAGAAACTACAAAATTCTTATTCACAAGAATTACATTACATTTTTAACAACAGAAACTACTGTGGTTCCTGATAAGAAAGATTAAATCATGACAAAACGTTGTTTAGACCTACCCAGCCTCCATTTTCCAACAGCCAGTCCCTCTTCTCTTCCCCTAGGTAATCAGCTATAGTTTGTGCCAGCCGTCTGCAGTCTGCAGGCACCTGTCCCAAGCCTTGCACTTGTTCAGGGTCCAGCCCTGGTCTGCTACTCTTCTGTTCCTGTATGTGTCTGGCCAGCACCCCTGCAAAGGTGAAAAGGGACACAACCCTTCCCCAGTTTAAGTGTCCATCTCCCACCAGCTCCTCCATGACCTTCCGGAAACTGGAGCAGGGGTCCGGCCCGCACTGCTTAAGGAAGGTCTGGCTCAGAGAGTGGAAGCGTGCCTTGTGCTGGGCCTCCATGTCCTGGCCCAGGCGCCTCATGGCAGCGGCTGACCCGCTGGGAGGTGGAGGGGCTGCCTGTGGGCCGCTGCAGCACAGGCTCAGGTAGTCCTCTGCCAGAGCCAAGGTCTCTTTCCACAGCCCACACATTTTCTGATGGAAAACATATCAGTTTAAATACACCATTAAGTAAAATGAAAATAGAAAAATGCAATGTGAAGTCACCCAGAAAACACAAGACAATTAAGTGAAATGAACGATAACCAGCCAAAACAGTGCCAATCTAACCATAGTGCCAACTTTCCTACTTTAGGCATCGGTCTTTTGGCTAAGAGTGAAATGTTTTAATCTAAAAGTTCCGTAACCAGTCTCGTTGTCTAAGCAATTACAAGCAAATATAAAAGGCCGCAAGAACAATGTGTGATGCTTTTGTGCGTAAAGGGCTGGCAAAGCTAGCAGTAGTGATGGCGAAACAGTGATGCCGGTCTCGTATTTCAATGTTAATATGATATTTATTGCATAAAACTATAGGCCTAATATACAGGTAGTTGATTAAATAACAACTATTTTATAGATGTGTGTTTATACCCGGTGAATTTGTAGTAGTTTAGTCTGCTTGTGCGCTGCTCCTGTCACAGACTGGAGCAATGGAGGACACAAAGGACCGCATCTAGTGAACTACTACACCTACAATGGACACAAACTACGGACCACGTCTACGCCTTAAAACCGTAAATCGTCGCCTATACGATTCCTGACGCATTCATAAAACTAATACATATGGATATAATGACATAAACCTTCAGATTGTCTTATTTTACAAGGATAAACTAAAGACTTACCCTCCCAGCGATATCAGGCTGCTCTCTGCACATTGGACGGCGGAAGGAGACGTCGCTTCATTCAACGCGTGTCTTCGCGGACTGCGCATTTGTCACGTGACTCCGCCCCCTCGATAATAACATACATACAGCCATTTATCTACAGTCTATACATACAGCCATTTATCAGCAGTCTATACATCCAGCCATTTATCAACAGTCTATACATACAGCCATTTATCTATAGTCTATACATACAACCATCTATCTCTAGTCTATACATACCCATTTTAACATGGAGATTGGCTGAAATTCGGGATAGGGGTTTGATGCGCTCTAATTTGCTTTTCTTTACAAACTTTAAGCTATTTTGTTTACACACAAAATGGAAGAAAGAACAAAACACAAATGTAAACCACAATTCGGGGTCTTGAACTGCCTAGATGACGTTTAAAGTTATAGGTACTTGAGTACTGACTTTTGAATGGGCCGTCTGCCAGAGCCGTATATCTGTACACACTGCCCTGCCATCTGCTATCATCGTCTGCCCTCTTGCAGCTTGCTGCCCAACACTAGCACCATATCACCTGACCCCCCCTATGAACCCCTCTGCAGGTGGTGAGCATGAGGACAGGAGGGAGGACAGCATGGTCCTTGATGTTAGTTCATAGGGGTGCGGGCATGTTTTTGGGAGACACGGGAAGGAACATGCAAACTCCACACAGAAAGGCCCGGGTGACCCGGGGATCGAATCCACAACCTTCTTGCTGTGAGGCCTGAGTGTTGCCACTCAGCCACCGTCTGCCCTCTAGTGGCTGATAACAATATTACAATAATATCACAATAATAATAAATATCAACCTTAGACAACATAATATTATCTCGAAATAACGAGATATCTCATTTTTTTAATACTTGCGGCTCAGAGCCACCGTATGTGACTGTCGTGATGATGTCGTGTAATTTCTTTAATATTTTCCCTTCATACTTAACTATGTGGAGGAAAAAAAGAAAGTGGTCGGACGAATATGTGCAATATGGATTCACATGTGTACACCAATAAAATATATATCCCTTTGTTTTGAATTTGAAAATAAAACATATTTTAGTTTTCCAATTAAGAAGGGTTCGGTGAATGCGCATATGAAACTAGTGGGGATCAGCACCTCCAACAAGGTTAAGAACCACTGGTCTATACATACAATCATTTATCTACAGTCTATACAGACAACCATTTACTCGTGTATCTACAGTTTATGGATAAATAAATAAATAAAAAATAAATAAATATAAGATAAAAAATTACACCTCAGAATTAAAATGCAAAACCAATCCAATTCTCTTCTAATAGCTTTAAGGACTAGATCTGATAAATGCAACAGGCTTAGTCTGAATAATAGGCTATTTAGCAATAATAGGCTAATCAACTGATATATACAAAAATAATAACCAAAACAAACCAAGAATACATCAAAACTGTCCCATACTCTTTAATGTTTTTATTACATACTTCCTATTTATGTCATTTTGCCAAATGTAATTTTCAACAAAAAAACAAAACCAAATATAAGAGATGGGAGATGTCAGTGCTGATGTGGACTAGGGCGGTGCCTTTGACCAAAAACAAAGACGTGGATGTTTTCAATCAGTATTGGGAAAAAAGGAGAATAAGAAAGGCTCCTGTTCTTGACCAAGGCATTACTAGCCCAGTCTGTTTGCTCTATGACCAGCTTTAATCTGTGCATACTGTTGTGTCCTTGAGCAAAACACTTCGGCTGCTTTGCTGTACGGATGTGTTTGTGACTGCAATTGTTGGTGATCAAAGAGTCATAAAACACCTTTACGTTTATTACTATTAAACAATCTAACTTTATGTACACAAATAAAATAATAAAAATTAAATTACCTACATATTTTCCTCTTTACAATGTAAAATATCCTGAGTGTGTTGGAAAAGACTACTCCATTATATTACTGTTACTATTTACAATTGAGTTAGTGTAATATAAAGACAATCTTAAATAATGAAAACCCAGAAGAGTAATATGTTGTAGAAGTTATCTTTTTCACATTATTAATATTTTAATTGTCTTAACAATCTTTGACAATTCAAATGTAACTCAAATATTGTGGTTTAGTGTAGCATCACGGTGTGCTTATGAACATGTAGGATTTAAGGATTAGTTCCACATTCAGAAATACAATACAGCTATTGTACCACCATTGAAAAAAAACCTTTAGGCCCAGATCTGTAAAGGAACAGAACCATAAATAGGTCAATTCACAATGGCAAATTTAAAAAAGTAACATTGTTTTTATAATTGTTATAATTGTTATATATTGTATTTTCTGAGCTACTTTGTCCAAGTCCCACTCACCCGTAGGGTATGATCCCAAGAGGCAGAACACAGAGCAGTGCCGTCAGGAGACACTCGCACTCTGCTGACGCGATTCTCATGCCCAAACAGGACAGAGGCCCGAGTCCCCTTTAATACGTCCCACACATTGATAGTGTAGTCATTGTACCCAGCAAACAGCAGGCGGCCTGGTAGAAGATGTCAGAGGATATATAAGCAAATGGCAAAACATGATGTGTAACTACCAAGCTATACTTAATAAACTTTACCACTTAAAGAAAAGTCCACAGAAGAAGCACCAAATATGATGCTGTCCTTTTGGTAGACAGCCACTTCACGGTCAGCCCGTAAATCGTAGAAACGGCACTGTGGAATATCAAATATTATACATTAAATAATTTCGTGCTCAAGTAAATAGAGGGCACAATTTTAACTGGACTTCTCCATAACTAGCCACACTGACACTGCTCTTATGGGTAAATTACTATGACTTTTGGTCAAGTTTTGGTCTGTTGACCACATAAGAACTGTACAGTAGCAGTAACTTACTGTGGCATCGTCTGAAGCAGATGCAAATGCATCTCCACTGGGATAGTACCTAGAAAACAGTGCTCGTTGTTCAGTGACATTTCTTATGTTCTAAAATAAGTAGGCCTTTCAAAGTAAGCTTTGAAATACAGAACAGTCAATAGAATTCATATATTTCACAGCTTAATAAGGTTTGCATTATAACACTATGTTCAAATACAAATTAGAAAAATATAGACTTACTTCACACAGTTGATGTCAGACACGTGACTCTCGAAAGACTGGATGTTCTGCCCAGAGCGCATATCCCACACATTAGCCTTCTTATCACAGCCCTGAAAACACATGTACATAAATGTGTTAAACTAACCTAACTGAATAGTATTTACTTTCCCTGTCTCACCCCAGATACAAAAGTATTTCCAGTCTCAGATGGTGCCAGATCCAGTGACAAGACATCAGCCGTGTGGCCGTGGAAACTCTGCAGCAGCTGCCCACTCTCCACATCCCATAATGCACACGAGCCATCGCCACTGGAGGTCAGGAGCTAACAAATAAATGCAAAAACAATACAACCGTTTTTATTTTGTCATCAATCCCTGCGATTCAAGCAGAATTTGGACAACATGCAACAGTTATCCCTGTACTTACAATTGTACTTACTGGTGGAGTGCTCCTGGATAAACTCAGGCACTAATACAACACCCAGCACTTGTTAAAAGGCAGCTCCAGTTTCAACATGAATTTAATTATCAAATAGTAGCTGCAATTAGTGTGACCGCACTGATGGGAACTTCAATAATCTGTGTACCTCAGCAAATATACTCTTTTAGTTTATTACAGCACAACATTATAAGAGCAGTCAGCAGTTGCCTCACTGAGATTATGCAACAACTGTTGATTTGACCACAGATAAGGAGTACAAATGGTCGATACAGTGATACAGAAAATCACTATTCTTTGTAACGTTTTACAGTTTAAATAAAAATACAATATCAATGATTTGTGTAGTGGTCAGCATAGACATGTACAGGATGCAGTATGGTGCGTGTGAAATAAAAGCAGTAGACTCAGGCCTGAGGGTCAGCATGCTCCACTCTGTCGCTGATAAAAGCCACTCACTGTCTATTAATACACCCAGAATAGCAGACCACCACCCCCATCTCGCCACGCTCTGTTTGACCTCTAAGGCACTAATTTCTTTCGTTTTTAATGCAAATCATAAAGCATTCTGACTTTTGATTTACAAACACAGCCTATTATACATTTCAATTACTTATGTAAAAAATATACCTGATTGTCAGAGTTGGTGAAGGTGCATGCTGACACATAGTTGGTGTGCATAGCGACTGCCTTCTTCTTAGCAGACAGGTTCTCGTTCTTATCCATAGACAAAGGGTACACTGAACACTTGTTATCCAGACCACTATACAGGAAGATAAGAAATATATAGGAGAAGACACATACATACATACATAAGGCATTGAAATATGTTAGGGGTTTATTATTATTTTTATTCAGCTACTAAAGATTAAAAAAAAAAATATATATATATATATATATATATGGAATTTACTTACCCACATGCAACTGCACACCCCGAAGGCGCATAAGCACATGCCATCACCCATGTACATGGCACACTGATCCCATTCTCCTAAAACACACACAAATGTGTACAATACACTTTTATGCAAGAGCTACTTTCACTGTGCTAATGTGAGCCATGGGGAAATGGGTGTTAATCTGAGCTGTAATAAACGCACTCAGTGACAGTCCCACTCAAAGGGCAGCTGGTCAGATAATCTGCATATGCTGTTTCATGTGGTCTTTTGGAGCATATCTCTCAGAGGAGGATAACCCACAGTGCCATTCATCAACAGTCCATACAATGTAAATAGCATGACCATATTGCATGATAATGTTGTTAGATTAGACTGGGCATCTGCCAATGTCTAATATCTCCATGGAGCTACCACTTCACTTTCTGAAACGTTTTAAAATTGTAATCTGTATTTCTCGAACACTCAGCTCACCTTGTTGAGAGTGAATCCATCCCAGACAATCACCTTTCCATCCTACATTACATAAACTCATTAATAACATATAAAATGATGTATGTATGTATTTATTTATTAGTATTTACCTGTGAGGAGCTTACTAGACGCCGTTTGTCTTTGCACCAGTCCATGCAGAGCACCTTGTTTCCATGGCCTTTGAGGACACGTCTGGTCTTCATGGAAAGACTGCCCAACACCTCAACCTTCTCAGCCACCTGATGGACTACACACATATATGAATATTTGCTCTTACTAAAACACAAACTTATGCATATATTGGAAACGAAATATTGGATTTTGTATATATATATATAGTTATTCTTCCTTATCCCACTGGATGAATCACGGTATTTGTTCATATGGAACTTACGCTCCACGTCGTTGAGTTTTCCCCGCTCTTCCTCCAGCTTCTTCTTCAGACTGTCACACTCCCGCTTCAGCGACGCCACGCTCTCCCCGCTCTGCAGTCCCTGACAAGCCATCTTCACCAGGCAAACAAAGACAAATGTATGAGCACATGAGAAAAGTCCGCGGAGTGAGCTCTGACCTCCCACTGGATGGGCTTTGTCAGAATTCGTGGATGGGCACTGATGGAGCAGAGTGGCCCCTGGTCCTACCCCTCCCCCTGCGCAGTGGACACGGTGCAGACTTAACTGCAGAGTTCTTATATTTCTACTTTTTAAAATGTTTTATGTACCAATTTACTGAGTATAGATCAGGAATGACTTGATCAAGTTGCCTGTTAATCAAAGTGATGGAGTTTCACATAAACTCCAGCCCTCCACACTGCGTGCATTTTGTGTCTTAAAAAAACTAAAACAAAGAGATATTTCATGCCTAGTCTGTTACTGGGTCTATCACAAACTGTGACACATGTTCATGCCAGGACAAAGAGAAAGTTGTAGGTGTACCAATTCCACGCAGAAGGAGCAGTAGTTGATCGCCTCACTCTTGATGTAAATGTTCATGAGGGGGCTCGGGGTCCCACAGCTCTCACAGGGGCCAAACGTGGCCGCCACAAAGGTTTGGTCACACATGGTCACAGGTGCTTAACAGCAAACACGCACCTACAGGAGAGATGGAGACACAGCTTTGGTTCACTGTGAGGTAAGTAGTTCGTTATCTACTCCAGCCTGATCCCTCTGAACTGCAGAGCAGAGGAGCCATGTCGAAGCTATTATGGGAAAGAGGCAACTTCTGTCATCCAAAAACAATTCGGGGCATGTCTTTGACTTTGTTTATGAATTAAACAAATGCTTCACTCTTCAGTTCGGCGTCACGTACTGTTAGGAGGAAAATGGCATTTTACCACTGCCACTTATGACATTAAAATACTGATAAATAATTCTCTACTAAATTCTTTGTTACTTCTAACATTTGAATAGAACTACAATGAATCCATGATCTCTTTAGTCACAGCTTTGCCCTTAACTGTGAGGCCCCGGCACACCAGTGTTTAAATCACAATAGCAGAAAGCGGACTATTGTTTAAATAAAATGGTTTGGACACAAAATGAACAAAACGAAAACTATGACAATAAGAATGTATTTTTTGTGAAGACCTACCTCACAAAAATGTATTTTCTCCCTTCCGTACGTATGGGTCAGTGGACCTGGAGATTTCCAGTGAAGAGGATTGTCAGCAAGGGACAGAGAGGAGCTGTAATCTTCTTAACAAGTGTTTAAGCTGCAGGCCGCTTTTACTTCTCTACTTCTTCCTGTACATCACTGTGGTGTACTATACTTCAGAAACTAGTCACTATTACATATACAAACATGTAAACAGATGCCCAGAGTCAGACAGAGAGTTGAATTCTTTTATTTTATACTTTTACAGATGACATTTATTACAAGTTTCTTAACAGTGAACACATTCACTAAAGCACAGCTACCGGAAACTACAAATGGTCCATTTAGTCCCTAATGTACACATGGACCAGAGTGAGAGCAGATGTCCTGGTGTGAAATGTCCTTGCAATGGTACAGATAATGAGAGTGCTGATAATGTTAGATATGTATTTATATGATTTGTATCTTAATATCCATCTCTGGCTTCAGACTAGACCGATTCCAAGAAGGACTAAAATGCATTGCCCAGTGCCCTCTTAAAGCAACAAGTCCCTGAAAGAATACTGCTTTTTATATGTATACATTAAAACCTATTTTATTTCTTACTACTAATGGCCTATACAATTTACAATAAAACAATGCAAGACACATCACTTAGAAAACCAAGTATCTTCACCCTCAAGGGCTAGCTCAGTGGACATAGTTAAAGTGTAGAGGTGATTAGAAAGTATCCTATGCGCCAAGTTACCGATGAAATGTCAAAAGTGCCTTTTGGAACAGTGCACTCCAATGCTGGGACAGCAAAACTACAGCACTATAAGTCAGATAAGGCTTTGTCCTCCGTGTTCAGCTGAAATGATGATGCTTGTTTAAAACATTCATGTAGTGGATTGAGTCACTTCTGAAGTAAAGTAAATACATAAGATTGAATATATCCTCACAAAACTATATATTTGATCCTCCGGACATCATGACATGTCTTTTTATTTAATGTAGATATTCGTCATTATGGTGACATGCAAAACGTAATGTCAGAAGGCAAAAAAGTTTGAGGAGAAAGAGGCAAGTATGGTTGAGGGTAAAAATAATGGCACAGTAGGAAGTGCAAAATAAAAAGTTCTAAATATGAGACAATATGACCAGTTATACACAATCATGAAACAGGCTTCTTTCAAGAGCATTTTCCAAAACTGTGTCCAGCAACTCTCAACTGCACTGCAGTTTGTGTTAAGTTAAAGCGTGCCATGCAGTTTGATTTGGATAATGGTTATGCTTATGCATCTTGGTCAACAACTTTATTATACACAATAGAAGGAGGCCCGATCAAGGGTCTTGCATGTGGAACAAGCAGCCATATAACAATAAAATTATCAAGTGCATTGTGCGATTAACAAATGTGTGGAAACAGGGGAAACATCAACAAGATAGGTCATATTTTTGGTAGCAGGAGCCTGTAGGGCTTTGTTGGCTACTTAACTTAAGAAAAGCATGTAGAAAAGAAGTAATAACACTGTTGTAAAGCTGGACTTGAGGCAAACCATAGCTGTGATACTTTCATTCTTTTCTTTACATGGTACACAATAAAATGACAATACTAAAATAAATAAATAATCATGATAAAATATTTCAAGATATGACAAGTTGACAAAAAGGGTATAAGGACTGTGTGCCGTTTGTGTGGGGTAGAACAGAACTGTAAACAGGCAAGACTGAAGTAAATGAACCTGCAATCAAAACATGTGTTCCCATTATCCAGAGGAAAAGACAAGACAATTAAGACAAGCATGTTTTTAGAGTATGCACTTATTCCTACAAAAATCTAGTTGAAGTAGCTCTGAAGCAGGAATAATGACTACATGATTAGTTTAAATTATATGTAATAGTAATGACGTTTACATGGAGAAACTGAAAAATTTGAAGCGCCTGGTGCATATTGGATTCATTTTTGTTCTACGTTAACATGGCTGCACAGACTTATTGTTGTCTTCTAACAGCTCTGTGAGGCCACATATTTAGAGCAATATGAGATGACTGATCACACAGACGAAGGTAAAGAACAGGGATTGTAACAAGCAACCAGGGTCTAAAATGGGAAAAATCTATGAATCTATTTTGTAAGTTTGCATTTATACAAGCAGGAGTGTGTTTGTGCGTTGGTTCTTAATCCCTATGAAATTATTACCACTTAATAAATGAAATCAGGCCGATGTTTGGCATATTATAAGATAAGAGCAATTGTGTGTGAATATGTGTGTCAAAAATCCACGGGATTTTGAAGAGTCACTTTGTAGTCATTTAATGCTTCTGAAAGGTTTGTTGTATAAATAAGTGTTTGCATGTGTAATTTTTCAATGCCTGCAACAAAATACATGATCTGTCTATTGAATGTTCTAAAAGCGGGAAAATGCTGGAGGTTCAGTCCAGGTTAGACACGTGTGAGGAAGCTGAGGTTGAGTGAGCTGGGAATCTGGATGGTTTCCAGAGCGAGAGAGGAGGGGTTGAATGGGAAAGTGACTGGATAAATCATCTTGGTGTCCATCAACAAATGGGGACTGTCACTGCGGTCTCGTAAGCGTGTCTACAATTCAAAAAATACAAGAGATAGCCATTGAGCGAAGGTAAATGTACAACATGAGTATCACCACCAGGTGGCAGTCAGGTTTTCTTTTCTCTTTTGTAGTGAATAAAATAAGTACTTAACAGTATAACTGTTAATTACATCTGTTTAATTTAAGCGTTGTGTTGATGACGTTCACTACACATAAAAAAGCTTTACATCTTACCTGTATTGTTCGTATGAAAGCAACAGAAACTCTTTCTTCAAACTCATTGACTGGAGTGTAGAGATTCAACACCTTCACAATCTGCCAACAGGCAACAGGGATGTCACCAATCACCACAATGAAAAATCCTAAAGATGATCTATTCTTCTTCCATTTGATTTGTACCTGTGCAGTGGTGAGGGCCTGGCACATGGAGCAGATGGCCTCTGCATCTTCATCAGTCTTCTTCTTCACCTGTAGCAGCTGCGCGGCCTGAATCAAAGGCTCCAGAGTCTCTTTGGCTCCACACCCCATCAGTCCCTTGTCTCTGAGCCACTCCTCCAGCTGGCTCACATTATACCTGAACAACATGACTCTTTAGTGTGGACAGGAAGGACCAACATGAAACGTTTAACACCTCATGTATGTAGTGTTTTCTACCTGATCTGCATGCCTTTGCTCCAGGAGCACATGTCTTTACGCAGCAGCAGGTTGTTGAGGGTGGCTGCTCCGATGATGTAGAACTGCTGTTTCACCACCTGTTTGATGAGCTCGGGGTCCATGCCGTGCTGACACATGGTGGAGTGGAAGGCGCTAAGCTGGCGCAGGATAGAGTCCAGAGTGTAAATGCCCTCATCAGCAATACTGGACGTCCGCTTTCGGAGACCTGTGGGCTTCACCCCTGACACGCCCTGAATGGTCTCATGCTCTAACATTCCAGGGACTGCGCACAATACACATACATCTCAGTTTTGTCCACCGCCTGTTCTAAAGTAACTGAATAAATGAAGCCTAATTGTACTTACCTATCATGGGCAATAAGATGTTGTCCATGCATTTGACCAGCTGCTGGTAAATCTGGATGGCAAGGTCACTGATCACCTGTCTGTACTCAGCCAAGTCAAAGTTTGATAGGCAATGTTCATTTTGCCTCACAGAGTTGTGTTTCATGAAGGCCTGACAAACACAAATATCTTCATCATTTACAATAGTTCTTCTAAGCATCACTATTTTATTTCCCCCATTTCTCACCTCATCTCCACTGTACTGTTTCAGACAATGCAGAAAGCGGCAGGTGTTTGCAAGCCAAAAAGAGACGGTCTCAAAATCATCACCACGTTTCTGAGGGAAGGAAAAATATTTGTTACAAAGGAAAAAATATGTTACACATACTAGTACATTACTCATGCACTGGGTGCAGAGACACACCTTTAAGATCTTCTTAATACTGTTGATGGTGGAGGTGAGCAGAGTACGGACTTTCTGATCATCGTTTACATAGTCTGCATGTCTTAGACACATAAACAGGATATATGCGGGAAGGCCTGGGATAAGATTCACCGCAACACCTCGAGGTTTCAGCTCTGTAAAAAGAGTATGAATGCTGAATAATGTATAATAATTACAGAATAAAAAAGCCACACATTACTACAGTTTTCTAATTACCAAGAATAAGGTTCTTGACTAGTTTCATCTCATCCTCCTTCTTGTACTCCAACATTCCCTGGAAGTCCTTCTCTCTGCGAGGAATATTGACTGGGTGAATGGGCTCCTCCACCATTTGTCCTGGAGATGTCTGGCCCTCAGTCTGGCCCGCTGACAAAAACATCAGACAGTGGGTTATAATATCATTTATACATTTTAAATATGAACTATAAGCAAAAAGTTAATTCATGTAACACTGAAGGATGACGAATACAAATCTGAAATTTGAATGTGATGATAGACAGTGTTTAAAGTGTTTTTCATCAGCTGTGTGAATTAATTACCTCCCATTTCTCCTATCCTTTTAGAGTAAACCTTTAGCTGTTTCTTGAGTTTGCGAATAGTTCTGTCCTGCTTCTCCAGTTGTTCCATGAGATCCTAAAATAACAAAAAAAAGTCAGGGAAAAGGGGATAATATGCAGTGATAAAGGGGTACTTAATCAGGGCTTGAAACAGGAAGCCTAGTTAATTCTTGACATCTGATTTGTATTTGATTGTCTCAAAAGAGCAGAGCAAGTTGAAACAAAGAGGCATTGCTGTTAAGGAAAAGGGAAAAGTGCTGAGCTATCTCGCTGTAAGATATGAGAAAATTCTGCCAAGAGTTGAAGCAACAACACAAAAGTACAAATTCTGTTTAAATTGGGTTAGTTGAGACACATGCAAATAAGATTCACACAAATGCATTTCCTGACGCTACATACAACCATCCGCCGCAAAATGATGACTCTGGCCTCTCGGGATTCAGTTGGGTCATCGGTCATGAGCTCCTGTCAGAGTGAGTGTCAGGTGAGTGTTGGCTACCAATAAATGAACTACTGAACAATCTTTTTGAGTTTAAAGAGACTTGAATATATAATCATAGTCGCTTATGGTATCATCATCAGCTTCTAATATCACCGTTTCATTAGGAGTGAATTTCTATGTATCATCACTTTTACCAGCTTTACCCTAACCATGTCCTAAATAATCAATAATTAAAAAGATATGTTTTTTATAGCTCTCTTTCTAATAAAGATAATCAGGGAAAACAGCTGTCTTTTGGGTATAATGTGCAGAATTGTGTGTATTAATATGTAGTAATATTTAACACACATTGTACCCAAAAGACAGAGCTGTGTCCCCTCGAAAAGAATCAACCCTATCTCCAGTTGAAAACCTGTTTCTGAGAATCTGTTTGGATCCATGCGGCACTTCTTATCCTTGATATTCTTGAAAAGAAAATAATGAACACAGTATTTAAAGTGCCTCAGACTTCCTTGCTAAGCCCTTGAATAATATTACACATGAGAAGTTATAATGTTTCCTGTCATTGAGGAACATGTGATTTTTTTTTTAGCAGAAAGACCCATTGATGCATGCCCATCTTTAGTCTTAATGGAGCTCCACAGTCCCACTCACTTCAAAGTCCGCCCTGGATCCCAAACTCAAATTTCCATTCATTTTTCCCATAAACTTTTCAAAAAATTTTTCAAAAACTTTTCAAAAACACAGTGCCTTTGAACTCAAAGAGTTCAAAGGCACTGTGGACGCTAGCCAGCTACGTGGTAACTAATATCAATAATGTGGTTAAATCTTAAATCCAAAAAGCAAATTTAAAACGCAAGATTCTGCAAAACATTTTAATAACTTAAGAGTTAATTAAGTTTCAGAAAATTGACAAAAAATGATAGGTCTTGTAGTCATTAGTAAATAGAGCACTTCGCTCTAAATAGAGCACTTCGCTCTCAGAATGCGGGATTCTTAGTGGTTCCTAGAGTGACTAAAAGTACAGTGGGGGGGAGAGCCTTCAGTTACCAAGCTCCTGTGTTATGGAATCAACTCCCTGTTGATGTTAAACAGGCACCCACAGTCTCTTTATTTAAGTCCAGGCTTAAAACCCTCCTCTTCGGAATAGCTTATGACCAGGTTACTTAGTTGATGTCACTAAGATAAGCTGCCGCAGGAGATAACAAGCTGGGGGAAGTGTGGCAACCTGAGCACTGTCCTCTGTTTCCTCCTATTTTCTCATCAGCATCACTTACTATGTTCTCATCTGTAGCTCGTTCATTGCTATTCACATGTTGTCCCCTGTCCCACTCCCCCTGTGGAGTGTAACTCTTTCAGACTCCTGATGGCAGCTGGACCCCTCTTCTCCTCCTCGCCCGGCTCCTCCTCCTCGCCTGGCTCTCCTCCTCGCCTGGCTCTCCTCCTCCTCGCCTGGCTCTCCTCCTCCTCGCCCGGCCTCCCCTCCTCGCCCGGCTCCTTCCCACCTGGGTAGATGTGGCCATACCGAACTTGCCCACGGGCCTGGACATCTATAGCCTGTCCGTCCATGGGAGTGGATCTCTCCTTCACTGTAGTTCTCCCCGAGGTCTCTTCTTTTTCCCAGGACCCTGGGTTTTTTGGAGTTTTTCCTTGCTGAGAAGGAGGGTCTAAGGACAGGGGATGACTGGACGCTGTTTCATTTGCTGCTTTACATGAATGTTGTTTATTCTTGTTTTGATATGTCTGTGTGTATGTTTTACTCATCCAAATCTTGGAACGCCCTTAGAGGCAACTGTTGTTGCGATTTTGGGCGCTACAAAAATAAATTGAATTGAATTGAATTAGTTAGCACAAAGCTGATAACCTTTAATATTTAGAAAAAAATGTATGAGAAATTTACTTAGGGAACCAGAGGGGTGGGAGGTCCCTGGGCTTCATCATTTAAAATATTGTGTATGTAAAAATAAGTCATAGTATTCAGATCCAATTCACACAGATATGACAAATAATAACTTGCTAAAAGAGGCAGTATTTAGTTTGGAGCCGTGGCTGTAAACATGTGACTTGGCGTGTTGTGCGGTGGGCGTACCAGATTTTCATTGGTGAGGCGCGTGATCTCGTGCTGCAGGCTGGCTTCGATGCGGGCCTCTGGGGGTAACTGCAGGTTCTGGGCCAGGAGCTGCTGCTGACGATTGTTCTCCTCTTTCACACTCTGCAGCTCACCGCGCAGAGACTCCACCTCATTATCATGGCTCCTCCGCTGAGTCTGCAGCTGCTGCTCCAACAATCTGAGGGCGAGCGAGGAGGTATGGAGAGGGCAAAGGAGCAACAAAAAAAAAATCATCAAATGTGACTCAGGTGTTAAAGGCTCCAAGTGAAGGTAGTTTAGGAAAAGCCCACAGCCATACGCAGCACAGTGACAGTGGATAGGACATGCTGTGAAAATACTATACAATTACTCTTGAACTCAGAAGATCGACCACAGGGTGTCACTGTCAGACTGAATATGGACATATCCAGTCTCTGTTCACTTGCTGCTGTTGAGGGTTGGGATATGCCCTCTATGGTTTTACCAAGTGTTTGTACTGCAATAGGTCAGAGGTTGCCCTCAGCTGCAGATAGGTTTGGGCCAACAGAGCTTTCATGCTTTATTGTTGAGTGTTGCAGCCTGTAGAACATATTCACTATGTTTAAAGCCTCGTTTCCACAGGGCTGGTACGGAACAAAACAACACAGACCCAGAGTGTTTCCACTGCGTAAAGTGATCCGTATACAACCCCCTTCTAGGGGTCCAAAACGGCCTGCTGGAGGTACTACCTGCTAAAGTGGTCTAGAAAGGTTGGGACCTGGGACCATGGATCTATAATAAGAAAAACAAAAATGAAACTTAAGCGTGTGTCAGTCCATGTGCGGATCAGGTGTGCGCTCTGGTTCATTTACGAATTTATTTTGAGTTATATTTGAACATCAATCAGTGTTGATGCTCCTTTTAGCACCGCTGTTTTGACAGTTGTCCAGTGGCTCGTGGCGTAGGCCTATGTCACGCCAGTGGGTGTTTTGCTAGACCTGTGTACCGCCCAAAGAGGCCTGGGTCCATTGTAATGGAAACGTTCCGGGGGTTGGCCTCCTCCTAACTGTTCTGCACAAAGACTGCCCCAAGTGATATGTGCCATGGAAATGAGGCTTTACTTTCTCTCCAGCCACTGATCAATCTAGCTGTGTTCTGAATCAAACAACCACTGTGTCAAGTGTTAGTAATATATAGTAACCTTGGATATGTGGCAAAATGTTATTCATATTTTGAAACACTCCAACAGACACCACCAAATGCATCAAGTTAAAACGTGGAATCACACAGTAATGGTGTACCACATATTGTCTTGTGACTAAATAAAGGGAAAGAGACCCAGTAGTAGTGGATGGGCAAACCATGCACCAAAGCACAGCACCACAGTTACACCTGATTGTCTCCTTTAAGCCCTGATTAACCAGCCACAGCTCCCCATCCTCATTCAGCTTATGGATGTCTGGTGCAGCTGATCTGACCAACACAAAACACAAGGAAATGTGAACATACAAAGTACAAACAATAGGAAATACGGTACATGAGTTGGGATTGTTCATGACACACAATGCATGTTAAGCAATGAGGTGATACAAGTGAAAGTGACAAATGAGAGAAACTGGCAAAGCAAAAGAGTAGTGACAACAAATGGATATAAGAGGAGAGTTTAAAAAGTATGTTATGCTATAAAAATACAGTAGAGTTAAGAAAATCTCCAAAATGCAGGGGTGACACAAAAATGATTTGGAAACAAAATGATTACATTTTGAGAATAAGTGAGAAGTGGACTTTCATGTGTGATTTGGGGAACGAGGATATGGTTCAAATGTGTCAATGCATAATGGGCTGTGAACCACTGATAAAGGAAGTGAAATAGATGCAGGTGAGAGCCATTGCTTGTGCTGAGAGGTTTGCTTTAACACAAGCAGTGACATGCAGCGTTCTTGCTGAAACTCCATAAAACTGGAGATGGGAGGCCTGCAGTGGTTAGTGGCTACAAAGTCTGTTAGTTATTAAAACGCTAAATAAGAGCATTAAAATTTTCAAACACTAAAACCTTGGAAGCCATGCACATTCAAAAAGCCTGACTGAAATCTAAATTGTCAAACAACCATCAATATTGTATTAGACATAGGGTGCAAATAGAAGCCTAGTGAAACCTAGCATCATTTTCACTGTGTTCATTGACTTTGTACAACCCTCTTTGGCAGTTGGCAACATGGTGGCCATGCATGTTCACTCATGATGCCCTGGCCACTGGATTACCTGAGCCTACTTAGAAGTTCACTCATATCCAGAGACTTGGGCATAAACCTAGGAGATCTGCATAGGACAAATATTTTCACATGATGATGATGATGATTCAGACAATCAAACTAAGGCCCCAACTAAGAAATTAAGTAATAATGTCAAAAAGTACCTGTTGGTGTCTTTGAGACCCACGTAGGCTTGCTTGAGTTCATCAGCATCTTTGAGCTTGGACACATCTTGAGCAAAAACAGAAGGTTCAGTCATGGTTTCCTGCAGACAAAGAAATGAAAAAGAGGCAACATTACTAGGCTGCTATCATAACCAAATTCCTTACCATCAGATTTTTGTAAAAGCAGTGAGCATTTACTGCTGTAGCATTTGTCATTTTTCAAATCAACTTTAGTTTTGAGAAAAGTTGTGCTAAAAATGTATTTAGAGTCGAGCTGGTGTTCACAGGAGCAGAAGTGAGTTTTTAACCTTTGTTTTACCAGATTAAGAATCTGATCATCTTTCTTCTTTTTATGTGGCACACATTGTGTAAGTAGCAAATGACCTAAAATGGAGAAAACTTCTGCTGGTGTAAAGGCTTAATTAAACCCCTATTATTTGTCACTAAAGAACTATAGAG
Organism: Odontamblyopus lacepedii; assembly: GCA_034769755.1. Lineage (NCBI taxonomy): Eukaryota > Metazoa > Chordata > Actinopteri > Gobiiformes > Gobiidae > Odontamblyopus > Odontamblyopus lacepedii. The sequence continues at coordinate 19,957,325 of CM068349.1, read as the reverse complement.
CAAATACTAGCCAACAAGGCTGTCATGCAGTATTCTAAATGAGGATGCTAAAGTTAGTGCCATAGACACATGTTCTGCTGATGCTATGCGGTGTGGATGTTTTCAGTTGAAACCAGGTTAACATGCAGACATGAATACAATGACACAGTGTTTTTAGAAGGTAGTTTAAAACACTGCCCAAATATAGAACAGACATTGTGAATGCGTTCACACAATAAACAGTACCTTCTCATCCTGTAGGCAAGCATGAATGGAGGAGAGAAGGTGAGGACAATCATATTAGACATACATAAAGTAATAACTGTTTATTGACAATGGAAAATGAAAACAATTTACAGTACTAAAGATGGATTTAAGTGTTTTTTGTCAATTACATAAAAACAGTTGCACACAATGAAAACAAGAAAGCAAGATTTCCTAGACTTTGAAAGCCACATAAGGCTAGTACCTTGTGGTGGAAGGCTTCCTTTTGGCTGACCAGTTGAGAGCGCAAAATGAGCACCTCCTCCTTGCGCACGTCCAGCTCTTCACAGGAGGCATTGAGCTGATCCAGAAGCACCTTGTATGCAGGAGACCCAGGGGCCCCCATGTTAGCAGACTTATCCCCCAATAAGCTCTGCCTCATCTCAGCCAGGTCATGCTTCAATTTCTTGTTCTCAGACTCAAGTTCCTGACGCTATGAGAGGAAACAGTGACAAAAATGCAACAAATTAAACAAAATTATAGTCATCTTAAGTCAAATATGTTTACTAATAAGGGCTTACTTTGAGGGACTCGTATTCAAGCTCTGCTCCACGGGCCTTTTTAAACTCTGCATCATCCTAAAAAGAAAAAAAAAAAAAAGAATTTCTTTGAAAAAATTATTTTCAAATGTACTTTTTGCAGTACACAATGACTGTGTATAGCGGTACCCTGGCTCTAGCCCGCTGGTACTGCTCTTCTTTGTTTTCTAATTCATCGCGCAGAGACTGTTTTTCTTGCTCGAGTTCTGTTAGACGCTTCTGGAGCTTCAGAGTGAGAGTTGTGTCTAGTCCTCGCGTTACATCCTGCATGGGAGGAAAATCATACATTAAATAATAATAAAAGACACATAGATGAGTGCTAGCTGTACTGCCGTCTCCAAATAAACAAATAAAGCTGGCTTACTTCTCTGGTTCTGGAGATGTTGTCCATGTCTGTGTATTCTGAGTTGTAGGTGTACTCTGACTCGTTGCTGCTGTGAGTGGAGTCTGTTCTCCTGTGCCCAGGCTTGGAGATGTGCTAGTAACACAAAAGATCATGTGAGGTTATTTTATGCGACCATTAGTATAAATTACAAATTTCCTCTGTAAACACACGCGCAAATAAATAAAACCTATGAAAAAAACATATACACATATAACTGAGGTTCTCTTAAATTCTATGGGAAGTAAAATGAATCAGTTACTCACAGAAGAAATCTCTTCTTTCAGGTCGTCGTACTTCTCCTCCAGGCGAAGGTGTTCGGAGAGGAGATTCTGGTAACGAGAACGCTCCTCGTTCAAATCTGTTTCGAGTTGCTGAGTCTCTTGTGCTATTGCTCGAGCCATTTTCTCTGTAAAAAGAATTAATTAAGAATTAATACTTATTTAACTTTTTATAATTAATTACCCATTGTAGCTGTAGGATGCACTGTGTTACTTGCCTGTCATCTGTTGACTCTGTTCCTGAATCAACCTGTTCAAATCGTCCTTCTCTTTCTTCAGTGAACCATTCTGGTCTTTGAGTTCTGACACCATCTAAAATTGTTAAAAACAGCTCTAATCACACATTTTGACCTAATGTATTGTGCGATTTTATAGATTTTAAAATAAATATAAATTTTTAAAAAGTTTTTTAAGGTAATTTTCTAAAAAGCTACAGAAATATGCCACTACTGCAAACACAAGTACAAAAAGGTAGTATGCTGTCCAGGATTATATAGTGCCCTGAACCTACAATTGCCTACTCTCACCTGAAGGGGGGCTAAAGTGATTTCTGAGCCCACCATTTTTCCTTGTTCCCCATGATCGTTCTGTGTCCTAGATTGCAGGAAAATAATGTGCTTTTTCTGTCATGCAAATTAACAGCATGAAACATCTCCTACAGGGGCTATGCAAGTATTTTGCTTGAAACTGCCAGATAAGCAACAGTGACTTTGAGTCTGACCTTTTCCATTTCGGCCTTGTAGTTTTGCGCCCAGTCCTCAATAGTTCTCTTTTCTTGTTGTGTGGTGGTCAGCTCTTTCTTTAACCTCTCCAGTTCCTCCAGGAGTGTTGATAACTGGTTAGCTTTGTTCTTTGCATCTTCTTCCACACCATGAAGACGATTGAGCTCACTTCGCATTTTTTCACTTTCTGCTGTGTATGAACTTTCTATACTAACCAGCCTCTCGTTGACCAAACGATTTTCTTTGTTCTAAAGGAAGAAAAGATGTTTAGATCCATAAAACCAGTAAATAAGAAACATTTGAACTAACTGAAGAAAATGAGGGACCTGCTCGTCTATCTTTCTCTGTAGCTGCATGATCTTGTTTTCCATGCCTTTGTTGAGTTTTTTGAAGTGCTCCACAGAGCGAGCCTCAATCTTGAGTTTCTTCAGCTCGCGTCTAGCTCTCATCCTGCGAATGCAGCACTGCAGGTAAACGATGGAGCGGAGGCAGCGTTTGTACCAACACCGGGCCAACCACCCTCGGACACGTTTTTGAATGATGACAACTTTAGCCTCCCGCACGAGCTACAAACATATATATAGCCATGAATAAAGGAAACAAAACCCATTCAAAATAGTATTTTTCTTTTTGTACTTTACCGCAAGATACTTCTGGCGGGCCATGTAAGCTCGGAGGATTCTCTGCATAGCCAAGGCGGCTGCCTGCTTCTGCCTGTAGCGCTTCCTCTCCACATACATCCGCTGATACTTCTGTATGATAGTAGCTGCCTGGGTGCGCCGCAGGAACTTTGCCAAGCTATAGAACAACAAGACATTTTGATGTGTCAAGTATCACTGTGATTATGTTGTGGTAAATGTATATATTTAAGAACACACAAGATTCAATAAAAGTGTTATATTAGGCAGTATGTGCACAAACCAGCGGGCCTGGTATCCCCGGGTGAACCTCTGGATCGTGATAGCAGCCTTGCGTTGATGAAGATACTTCTTGCGAGCCAGCCAGCAGCGAATCGTTTTCTGGATGCGAATACATGCAGCGCGCAATTTGTCTGCTCTGAGCTTCTCCAGATAAGCCACCTGGCCAGCTCTGAAGAAGATTTTTGTTTTACCAAACTGGTATTTATCTTGATCCTGGATAACCCAAACATAGGTGAGCATTTCATACATTTTTGTACTACATATCAGTTGGTTTAATAATATGTTTGCTAGTGCAAGTCATATTTTCACCTGGACAAGTTTCTCCAGGACATTTCGGCAGGTTAACTTTTTGTCTGGGAGGACATCCTTTTGCTTCATCAGGACTCTATACCGACTGAAGAACTCCTGATAGGTCCACCTAGAACAGGCATGAAAGTGCAACTCAGCAACACAACATCAACATGCAGTTTGTAAGATAATAAATAGAAATCATTTGTCATTACCTGGATGGGAAGCCTGCTGCAGAAATGCGAATGGTTTCCAGCACACCACAGGCTCTGAGCTGCTGCACTGCACGTTTAGGATCAAATCTGGTATAAAAGAAAAAAACAATAATTATATTTAAAATATGTCCAAACAATTAGTGAACTTAAAAGGTCACATCATCTAAACAGGATTACAGGTTTTGTTATATATAACACAGCAGCTCTATGTGACCAGAACAGAATGTGTCAGTAGGGAATAAACTTACGTAAAGGGCTGCTTGAAGTCATTGGGCTTGATGCATCGAACATAATGTGGAGTGGTAGCATTCAGAGTATCCATCAGCATTTGAAGAGAGTTTCGAAACTGTCAAGACAGACATTATACAAATCAGAAATGGTCATAGCTGTCATTTTCCTTAATTAAGGAACAAAATAAGGTAATTAGCTATTAATGAAACATGGTTAACATGAACCTGGCAGCCAACGGTCTTCTTGTGTTCCTTGCTGCTCTTGTCGCGACTCTTATCAGGTTTAACGCTAAGACGTGTTCGGCCTCCAGTCCCAGGGACTTGTCCACTTGGACTGGTGGCCTTTTCCTCATCCTGGAACAGCTCCACTAACAAGTTGAACTAGAAAAATAAAATAAGAGTGAGACACAGTAATTTACTGTTGTCAGACAAACTTTACACACAAATTGAGATATTAGATTTTTTTTTTGTCTTTTTGGTATATTTAGTTGATGTAAATGATCAAAATAGGTGAGATTGTGCAGATTATATTAACTAATAATATCAATTACACTTTAGTTTCAGTAATGTGGGCAGACAATTGATAATTATATTGTTAGTAAAAATTTGTTACTTGAAGATTTGTAAACAAATGTTATGAATTATTTAGTATAGGCTGCCAAGTACCATATAACCTTGAAGTTATATGAGGAAGATTCTGTGTTATGTGCATATTATGTCTTCCTGTTGTGCTCAGAGCACTGCCATGCATCCTTCCTCCAGCACTATGAACCAAAATCTTACACTATTACCCATGTCACCCTTTGCCTCAAAAAGTGCTTCAGTGCAGCTGTCACACATTACATCCCCACATAGTGCAGTTAGTGACACAAAGTTTGTGAACAGACAAGAGAGGCACACAGAAAAAAAAAAAAAACTAAGAACATGACGTGAACCAGCTGAAACACCTGGGTTTACCTTCTGGAAGGGTTGTCATGACGATGTAGACACAACCACATGACAAGGATAACACACAAAAAGACAATGAAAGACAAATACAATGGCATTACAATGATATATGAAAAACTAAAATTCAGAAAATCTGAAACAAATATCCACAAGTGTGATGTGCACTAATATTAGAGGTGCCAAAGGGAAATGCTACCTCTTGAAGTATATATGTAATGTATTGCAGTGTGAGTGAAACAGAGCCCCATTCTGTTCTTGTACAACTCTAGAAGAATATTGAGAGATGACATTTTAAATCATGTGGACAAACACATGGTGAATGCAACCCACAACAGTGATGACGATTTACGGCTTAGACCTCACTTATCCCAAACAGGCTTTTACAAACTGCGATTCTAGTCAGACACGTGTGACAAATGTGTATACAGTATCATTTTAATAAAAAATGAGTCACATTTATTATTGTTATTATCTGCATAATTTTGTATAAAAACATTAAGCTTAACTTTAAGTAACTATGTTAATGCTTCTCTTTAAATATTTTTTCTTTAGAGTTATTTATTTAACAAAGAAAATGGCATGTGTCCTGCTGATTCTACAAGCATAAAATCAGTGTTTCACAGATACAATGTCTATTATTTGTGTCACGATGACCTCACATGGCCAGCAGAGGGTGCTGCTTTGCTGACTGTTCAGATGTAAACAACAACCTGTCTGCAAAGCACTTGCACATTCAGAACCATGTTTACACTGCATGTTGGGTACTAAACAGAGCACAGGCTGTGAAGCCTACACAACTGAACACTGATACACAATAGTGTTTGCATAGCTCACCTTGCTGGCCTTCAGCACATTAATTTGGTCTTCATTTACAGTGTCCTTGTTCTTTTCCAGGAAACCCTCACACTGATATTCTACCTAAAAATAAAATAAAATGTCACCCTTCTATGGTTGTTAATCTACATTGTAACTGTAATTGAATAAATAAATACATATAAATTGTGTGGTTATATGCAGATAAAAAGAAACCCACCTTGTCAGCAAAGTGCTGTATGATGAAGGCGCGGTTGGACATGCGCGGTTTCTCAAACAGAGAACAAGTCTTAAGATGCGTGTTGTACAGTTTCTGTGCCCAGGAGTCATCAGAACCTTTAGGCATCTGGATTCAAAGAAAAAAAAAACATTTATGATGACAAATATCTTGGATAACTTTAGACAACTTTAAACAGTGTTATAGCAAAAGAAATTGTTCAGTGTTCTAACTTGAATGGTATCATGATTTGGACTGCCTCAAAAGTCAACAAACCATAAATGACCTTTTAAGTGTACTTTGTGGAGACGGGCAAGTTTGGACATAATATAGCAACATATGCTATATTTACGCATTTATTTAATGATGACTGTATATTTACATGTACAAGTATTGTAGTATACAAGTTTATACTGTATTCATTGAAAGTCTAGTTTACACAATTCATAAAAATTTGAAATTTGATAGTACTGTAAAAAAAAATATTACCTTGCACTCTTCATCCAGAAGGTCTAGGATACCCATTTTGGCCTCGATAAGATTAATGCAGGGTTGATTGTCATAGAAATCTATGAGAGTCCAGGGAATCTGCTCCTTCATATATTCCTCCTGTTCCAACTTGAAGACATGCTGCGTATGCACCCAGAAAAGTTATGTTCTGCACATTGTTCTCATTTCAGCAGCACAGAGTCCAACTGTTTACATCACTCACCATGTTGAACTGTTGCTGAAGTTTCTCATTTGCATAGTTAATACAGAACTGCTCAAAGCTGTTGATATCAAATGTCTCAAACCTTAGGGTAAAAATTAAATGTTGTATTTGTTTTTCATAGCCAACATGTACTATAATTTATGTGTACAACACACCTACCCATAGATGTCGAGGACTCCAATGAATGAATGCTGTTTAACATTTGCGATCAGGGCCTTGTTCACATGCTCCACAATCCAGTTAAAAAGCTTGGCGTAGATATGTTTAGACAGGGCATCTCGGGCGTTGGTGGCTTGGAGCCGAGGAAGAGTTTTGATATATGTCTCTGTAGCTGTCTTCAGCCTCCTGTGACACAGCCACTGGGACATGTCCTGATAACTGACCCCCACAAGCTCACAGAAAGATGTCAAGTGGCTGTTGTTTGGCTAAAATAGAATCGGAAAGGACCTTAAGTTACATCTCAGGTTAGACAGTGCAACTCAGTATAAACCTTAAATCCTTACAGCTATGAAACTGCTGTCAGAATCCCTGTCCTTTATTTCTACATTCCCCAGATGAAGAATAGCAGCTAGCACTTGAAACAGGCCCATCTGATATGATTCGTTTATCCCTGTAAATCAACACAACCATGACTAGTGAAACAAACACAATAATACTTGATTTTAACTAATGTTAATGTGTACAAACATATATGCTTTCCTTTTTCAACTGTTTATTTCACAAAATAAATATTTGTTGTCGTTTACCTAATAGTGTAAAGGCATTTCGTGTGGTATTGAGCTCCTTGGTGTCATCCACACCATCAATAACAGGATTACTTCCTTGCCTGGTGTATAGAAAATCATTTGCATGTCCTGCATGAAAAAAAAAAAAGATTTAAATACAGATTAGTCACATGTATGGCTGTTTAAATTAAGTTTAATTTCCCTTGTATGTCTACAAAGAAAAACTATAAATAAATGAAACAAATGAAGAACAATTAAACAAAAATCTACAATTTGTTCATTTTACCACTTTTAAAAACGATGGCCTGTCGCCTAGCAACAAGCCACTTCAATGTACGTGGCACTTCTCGAAGGAAAGAGCCAAGAAGTCAGCAGGAAAGGAAGGGACAACAGCTGCCCATCTGAGAGTGTGGATATGCACAAGAGAAAATAGGCCAACAGAGCGACCCTGGCAGAGCAGTGCGCAGGTGCAGAGCACACACAGTGGGGGCAGAGCCGGGATCTGTACAACCCCATGTGTTCTAATGATGCTATGGCTTTATCTTAGATCAGTGTGAGGCACTGATTGACTCCTCATTAAAAGCCATGGGAATATGGAAACTTAAAAATAATGTTACAGCCTCGCTGTATTTGAGTTTTTAACAAACATCTAGACTTACCTAATTTCAATACTTTTAACTCAGGCAGATGAGCCGAGGCACAGAGCTGGTAGAAGATGTGGTAATTTCTTTCCTCATCAGCCTAAATCAAATGCACACACTACAATGAGAACAATGCAGTGTAGAAAAAGCTATGGATGTCATCATGGCACACATTTCAACATAAGGAAGAACAAGAGAAACAGCAATGTTTACTAGTGAGAAATTATTAATCATTGAGGGAAAACATGTTTCCGACTTGTATTTTAACCACAGGCAAAGGAATTAGGGCTGCACAGTTTTGGAAATAAATGTGTGACTTTGACTATATGACTTACTGTTCTGTAGTAGTGAAATTTGATTTATATATGTTTAAAAAGTAGGATTCTGTTCAGAGAGCACATTGTAAACAACTCCAGAAGTCTGAAACATTCACTGATAAACAAATGCAAAAACTTTGTAGAGCTCTAAGATAGGTACAGCAAGATGTTTAAATAAAGAGAGGATATTTTGTTCTTTGCAGAGGGCATCCTATTATCTAAATAGTCAAACTGTGATTTTGGTTCGATTACCATTAATTGTGCAGCCCTAAAAGGAATCAAGCATAAAGCATTTATAAAGTCCTTAAAAATAGGTAAACGAGTAGTGGTGTCACTTGTAATATCTGCTCAGCTCTGCTCTGGTGTTACTGTGCCTGAACACAGACAGCAAACACACATAAAGGTGCACACCTGCCCACACCTACAAAGGGGTGGCACTTGGCATGAGAAAAATGTAGATTGGGAAGTAGCCTGAAGTTTCCTGTAACATCCTCATTCCTCAAGAACTGCATTGTGTGTACTTTCTCTCTCTTCAGAAATACATTTATAAGTGAAAACAATAACTGGTGAACTTAGGAGATAAGGTTCTTAAATAAAATTATGGTAACCTTAACAAGAACCCGGTGGGCCTGTGTATTTTTGTGCATTGTAAAGAGGCAGACTCCTTTGTCTTCTGCTACTTGTGTAAAGAAAGTCAATGCTGCCACAGTTCTGCAGCTCTAAAGGAAGTCAGGAACACTGTTACAGCTGAAGTATCAGTAAAAGCTGATTCAATGCCTGGTCAGGGCATTGGTCAAGAATAGTTTATATAAAAAATGCAAATAAAAACAGTTCAGTGCACTGTGCAAGTATGAAATATTCTGTACTCACCTGGAACACCACTCGTGATTTTTCCAGAAGATATGTTCTCATGTTGGCACCTATAATGCGGTAGCGGTTGTCAAAACCAATTTCAATATATTTCCCAAACCGACTGCTGTTGTCATTTCTGGTGGTCTTTGCATTTCCAATGGCCTATAACACAAACATAATAAGATGAGGGTAATTAGGGTACAAAGTTTGATACAGTAGTTTAAAGACAAGAATGGATAGCTGCAAATTTATTCACAGTAAATCAGCAGAAAATGTTGTTAACTAAGCTGCTGTGTAGTGAATTCTTCAAGTCCAGTGTAGTCAACTAATTTGTATTTATGGAGAGAACATAATAATATATGTGTGATCTGTTTATTTTAGTCAGACCTTGAATTTTATGCAAGACATTTTTAGACATATATACAACTATCTTAGCGCTAGAGCAAGTGTGGGGCATGGAGATCTAAACAAGAGGTGTGCTGTGCCTGAATATCAGGTGGAGAAGAGCAGACCGAGAGCCGCTTTGCTACCTGGTAATGAGGCAAAGATTGCCAACATTACCCACACGAGCAGGGCTTTTAAATGCTACAATGGTCACAGATTGGTTGAGATGTCATCACCATTTATGTACTTGTACCGTCCCACTCCAACCTCTAGCAGTAAAGTACATCCTTATCTTAGCCATCGCTAAGATAAAGGGCAAGATAGGGCCCTTAGACTAAACTAAACTGATGTAGGCCCAGAATGTTCACATAGTGCTTCAGTACTTGCAGGAGAAATAACAATTACATAACACAATTTTATGTATTGGAAAAAAAATGAAAAGCCATTTTCGGTACCTTTTCAGTCCCTTTTAATTGGTCTCTACAGATATTAAATGATCACTGTCAGTAACAGAACTCAAAAATCTGGAATGGTGCAACCCTATGTGAAAGGTCTGAATGATGAAAGTAACATAATTGCTGCAAGGGAAAGCATGAGTCCATTCCTCTCTGCAAAGAGGAATGGACTCATGGCTCATGATTGGCCAGGATGAATACAGTGACTGGAAGAAGAGCTGGAAATAAAGGGTGGGGGTGGAGTGAGTATGATGGAGGCATTTAAAGAGCTCAAAAACCAATGGAAAGAAATACGCAAACATAAAACCAAAATGCATAACAGAAAACTACCCTGCAGCTGGATCACATATGTGGTGAATGCAAATGGAAAGCTTGAACTGAGTGTGCTTATAATATTAGTAAACAAATGGAATGAATGCCATGAACTTTAAAGGTTTACAGTGTAACTTTTTGAGTAAGGGAACGCTATCAGTTTGTCTCCATGGAGATGCCATTGATTTGGCAGGAATGTTCCACAGAATAGTACCTTTAAATTCACAGCAAACATTCAAAAACACCACCTGTAGTTTTGTACTTACAGCTATTAGTCTGTTTGAGACGGTATCCACATTAGCACTCACCTCCATGATGGGGTTTGAGGCTAGTACTTTCTCCTCGATGTTGGCTTCACTGGCTGACCCACTGACTGTGGCAAAGTATCTCATTGCGTATTTGGCAGAGACAGTCTTTCCAGCTCCAGATTCACCGCTGACAATGATCGACTGGTTTCGCTCATCTCTGATCACAATAATACAAAAGAATAGGTAAAAAAGATACATGAATATTTTACAAATATAAACAGTGCAAATAGTAAAAAAAAAAAAATCTGATTTTTACACAAAAATATTATAACATATTCACATAATCAAGTGAAACATTCGCAGTGGACAGAATCTATATAGACAAAAATGAATATTGAAGGCAATATCTTGGTCTTTTAAGACATTGGACATTATATTTATTTTTTTGTATTTTAACAACATTACTGTATACCCCGTTTGATTTTTTTATGATATAGATTTTTATTAATATTGACAATATTACTGATAATTCAATATGGTGACCATCTAACACACTAATAGCAATTTATAGAGGCAACAGACAAACTGGGGCCGCCACCATAGGGTTATTTCTGGTTTGGCTTCGACCTACAAATGCCAAAGATAGAGAGAAGTGACTGGTCTACTCCAGTGACACTGGCACATACACAAACCTGGCCATCTGTTTATAAGCCTCTTCTGCCACAGCGAAGATATGGGGGTCCATGTCTCCCATGTTCTGACCGCTGTACGCATTGATGATGTCCGTACTGTAGATCGGAAGGTTCTCATACGGATTAATGGCCACCAAAACAATTCCTTTAACATGGAAAGTGTTTTATGAGTATTTTGCTGGTGAATATTTGGGATTAAGTGAGTGGCCTACCACAGTACGTGTAGATGAGCTTGGAGTCGATGAAGCGGACTTTAAGGTTGTGGAGAACGGCCGGTTCATGCAGGTAGCTGAGCGCCGTGAGGTCATTCTCCCCCACCAGGATGTCAGGGTTACGCAGGTGAGGCAGGTTCTTTGTTTTTGGGTCCAACTTGTGTTCAAGTTTCTAAAAATGAATGAATAAATTCTGATGAGCAAAATTAGGGCTAGGATGAGACACAATTTCCACAAGAGATGAAAAAAGACACGATATTAGATCCACAAGAAGAAAACAACATTTTGACATAATTAATATATAATAAATAAAGTATGCAGTATTTTCCTTTTTGGAACTTCAGTAAGTAACTTAGCAAAGTTCTCCCTTTTTTGTCCAAAATAAATGTAAACACATGAAGAAATGTCTTGTGCAATCCCTAACTGCCAAAGATATAAACAAGTGGAATACATTTCTATTACAGCTCATTAACTCACCATATCATTTGCAGAAGACATACTGGCCTAATTACAACTAAGGTCTTTCCCAAAGCTTGAAAAGTATCCTTCAAAAGAGCCCATAGTGAATGCATCTCCTTTGGACTGCTCTATGACTGTCTAAAAAGGTGAGGAGTAGTTATGTCCTCCGATATACAGCCCCATGTGGGACTAGAAACATAATGCACAACCATGTCATGAGACCATCCATTCATCTTCAATGGATCTTTCACAACATCTTAAACTTGATCTAATCGTTTGGTCTTGTTCCATCTTGACTTCTGGCCTGTATTATGTATAGAATATTTTGAACCTTCAAATCTAATGCATAGAATCAATTTGAAAAACAGATTCGCTGTGGTTCTAACATTTTCTTTAGTCTGGCCCTGACGTGACAAACTAATGAAACTGTAAGAATCCTTTTGTGAACTTTATGTGTTGAAATGTAAAGATGAAATGGACAACATATGACTGCATTGTTATAATTATGCACACGTCACGCAAGACATTACGCCTTTGCCGTAGTACATAATAACTTTTTTAATATAATATTTTTATCATTGTAAACATGAAAATTTACCAATTAATAGAAATGTGACCCCTGCCTCTTCATTGTTATCTGGTTCAAGTGCATGTACATAATCTCTGTACCTGGTTGTGTTAGTCACAAATTTTGCAGTAGGGTTCGATGAGATTGTGAGCCTTCGAGGACCACCATAAAGAATATTCCAGAATTGCACCATTAAAGAATGTGAAGGGTAATTAAGATACAGCAACAGATCTTGGCGGCCAGGTCTTCTTTGTGGTGAGTTGCCATAGTGAAAATATAAATAGTCACTAATGAGATGTGCAAGTGTTTTGTGTGTGATGCCGCTGGAGAGAACCCATGAAACCCCCTTCATAGTCCTGTTCCTCACCGTTCCATCTTCCAACATGAGCTGCAGGGATTGGTCTCCATTGTTGTAGTCCTTCACCAGCTCAGCAGACTTCCACACTTCCTCCACATCGGGGATCCACACCCGGGCAGACTGAAAAAGAGGGAAAGAAAAGTTTAATTCATTTATATTTATAATTATTGTCATTGTAGCTTCCTGATCCATATCAAATGATAAATAAGAGGCTCCATTCTGTTCCCAGTCATGGGAGCATAGCTTTCATGGTAAGTTATGAAAAAGTAGTAGCTTATGAGATATACGGTTGTGTGTAAAAAGTGTGGTTTGACTTGCTCTCAAAGACACAATGGATACTATCAAACTACTTTAGTGCATCTCTGGCTTGGAGTTGGAGGGAATCAGCTGATCGCAGACTGAGGGAAAAACAGCGATGAACACTGACAGTCACATGGCAGGAGGAATGCAGGTCTGGGAGTGGATGACTGTTTGCAGACACTCTGCAGATGTACTGGTCATACACAGCAGAGGAGAGCACAAGGTTAATGCAAAGTCACAACTAAGGAAAGTGATGTGACCTTAAAAACCCCACAGAAGATAACGTTGTTTATTGATAACAATGAATTAGGCTAGACGTATTATATTCAAACTAGAGTTAAATGGAAAATTTCAATAAAGCAGGGGAATCACAAAGAGTGTCACAACGAGGGCAGATGTACCTTGGCACATGTAATTTCAGACAGCAAAATTTCTGTTACCAAATTGCTACTTGTGTTGTTGTCACAATACAAATATGTCAAATTCATTGAATTGAATTTTATTTTTAAAAACAATAATAGTAGTTTAATATTTTTTTGTCTGATAGAGGTCAATATCAGATCTGAAACAAAGAAAAAGTTTTGCATGGCATCTTTTGGCTTTGTTACATAAATGACAATGAGAAATTTTCCAGATACAAGAAAAGGGAGCTCTTTGTTCGACAGGTCAATGAGAAAGGACCTGGTGGATTTGGTCAGCTGCCTCACTATGAATCTTCTGAATCATGACATCATGGTCACACAAACAGTGCGTCTGCCTCCCCCGCCTGTGTCAGCTTTAGGGATGCCACTGCCTGCCTCTGAGAAAAGTACAGAGAAGGTAAAGTTTTGAAGTATGACATTAAACAAGGCTATCGCTACAGTGACAAGCAGATGGTTCCCATTCTATAAAGGCCAAGGTACAGATCAGATGTTTGGGGAGGCAATCACGCTCACAATAAGAATACATTTTTTCCCAGGTATTTTTAGCCAAAAAACAAAAACAAAACAACAACACAAAAACCAAACAAAAGAGAACACCCATGATGAAAAAAATACTGGGTGGGCTTATTTAAGTTAAGCTTGTTGAACCCTTGCCCTTACTGTAATAAAGTAACTTTTGGGGACAACCAGTGATACAAAGATAGACAATTGTGTTGAAAGGTGAATGGAACAAAACATCCCCATTTAAATGTCTTTTTTAAATCAATTAAAAAGTATTTTTATGCATGCATAAATCAAAGAAATTGCAAATTGTCTATATGCCACTGCAGTGGCTCATTATGATGAAAGCCCCATTCATCCCATGGGTCCGTTTGACCCGTATTCCCCGGTTACAACCTTGGAAGCAGTGACCAGTTATAATAGTCTTCTCTACAATGGGCAATATGGGAAAACAAACAAACAAAAAAAACAATGTTTTTACTCATGATCAAGCTCAATTTCTTAAATAAGCCATTTTCATTTTCAAAAATGAAAATGGCTCGAAGTATTGATTTCACGAACAGTAGTAAAGACTTTCATACTGTGATATTTTTAAAAAAAAGCAGAGTTTCTTCCTCCAAAGTCTGAACTCTCCTCCAAACCACACGTTTTTACAGACAGAGGAGTGGACCTCTCAATCAAAAAAAAAACAAACAACCATATCATTTACCATTAGGCATGACCGAATTGTGATCTCTAAGCTTTTCAACTAATTGCCCAGCCCTGCTCTACGACTTGCCTAAGAATAAAGAGAAGTAGATATTAATTTCCAAATGGATCCTTTGGTTTACTTTGCAGTATTGGCCTTTTCACCTCCTTGCTTTAAACAGCCTCCTAGCAACGGGAATAGACAGAGCATCACAGTGATGGAGAGGCGAGGAAGAGGGAGGATGAAGGCTAAAAATAGAAGCTGTGAGTTTGGAGCTGCATCACACCTCAGGCTTTGTACGCTACATTGCGGAGCACACTTCCTGATCCCGATAATTATTCTCACACGTGCAGCTGACATACTTCACACATTTCAAGTTTCATTATTTTAACATGCAATTTAGAGTACCCACAGTACTGTTTGTGTCAGCCGATTTACTGTGGCAATGTAACGCATTTATAGTGCGACAATGTCCTCTGGGTATAGCTAAAGAGGCCAGCTCAAGGACAAAGTTATACAAATAGACATATAATGCAATCAGAATATTATACCAGATAGGACAGGAACTAGCAGCATGGACACTGTATGTTGTGATGAGTCAGAGATGGGCTGAGGCTTTGGTGAGTTTGAAGCGGGAAGAGAAGAGGAGCGCTGACAAAAGAAAAGCAGTGATGTAAGTATGACATCAAATGTCACATGACTGCTGCATGGAGCTGGAGCATTCTGGTTTGAACCTTCTCTACAAGAAAAATGCAGTTTTTAAGGTTGAGTTTCATCTATCCTTGCCTCTTGTTACAGGGTGCAGTGCTATTGATCCTCATGTCAGTCTGTAGTGCTTGTCTAGCACATTGATAAAAACAGCAAAGCATCAGGCAGACACTACACAGTGCACTTTAAGAATAACATATTGCCTCTAGAGAGGGAGACGACTAAGGCAAAGTCTGGTTTGGAGGTATGTGTGCCCTGTACAACCCTAATCCTTGTTTAAGTGAGATAATGGATCAACCTGATTAGGATAACACAAGATTTAACACAGGCTAATCTTACTCAAGTCAACTACACTGGTATTTTATTACCTTAACATAACATTTATGATCAATATGCAAGCAGATTGCAGAGACTTCCTGAGTTTCTGCAAAAATGTGAATGTAAGAATATTTCATATTTACTATTCAAATACTTATCGATATCTGAGTGGGTTTTGCTAATCAGCACATCCAAAGCAGTGTAAGAGTCAGCACTCAGCTAATTCTAATACAGGAGGTTGGCTCTGCCCCCTGATCTCTCAAACCTTTTCTGGTGTCTCTGATGACTTTCCAGAAGCAACCCGATTCCACACAATTCAGACTGGTGCTAAGAACTCAAAGCATTAGATCATCAACAAAAATATATTATGAGTATGACACAGAAAGTGTAAGTGTAAACCCAGCGTAAGCGTAGATGAGGACATGCAGTGAAAACCTTTCCCTGTGACAAAATATCTGGTACACACATCTCTGTAAAATAATCTGAAGATACTTTAGTGCACTCATTATTACTATAGGTCTTTAAAAGATCAAAATGAGAATCTGTTTATTTCTTCACATAATCAATGAGTTTGCCATCAGAATCAATACTGATGAGATATTTCAAATATTCTGTAGTGACAGGCACAAGGACAATGAAAATTGTATATCATTAGCTCATGTTGTTATGACACTATGTGCTTGTTCATACTCCAGAAGCTTCGAGGAACATTCACTTTCTAAAGATATTGGTATGTGAAAAGTTGTTGGCCCACAAATTCTCAGTAAAGCTATGAATGAGTCCCGGACTGCAGTTAGTCATCACATGATGGCTCTCATGTGAGAATCTGCTGTTTTTCTGCTCAGTTGGCCAAACACAGCATGTGTGTGCAGAGAGATCAGGTCTGGCACTGGCCAGTAAGACCCTCTATACTACAGTCCATGATGTCCCACAGCAGCACACTGTGAGAACCAGTGCAGCCAAACCCACTGCATGCCACAGATCACAGCCTCAGAGAACAAGTCATGACGCTGAGCAGCAGCTAATCACATTAGTTTGGCCTGTGCTAACTCTCCTAGCATCTAATGCTAAGTCCCAAAGCACCCTTTACATCAGGGGACGGTTGTATGCTACTAATACAATCTATAAAAAACAAACAAAAACAAATAAAACGATGCAAATGAACACTCTGGCCCCTTAAATTCAGATGTCACAACACCATGTAGGTCATAGCTGGACAATCACTTATATTCACGAACAGCATAAACTAAATATAGTATAAAATAGTAAGTACAAATCTGTTTTGGTATGACCCCCTGTTTAACATGACAGACAAAATGTAGGAGATGGTAGGGAGAAGGGTGTGTCAGGAGTGGTGATGCGCGGGATTTCTTAATAAGTTGGGAAATGTTATGTGTCTAACTGTTGGAGCTATCAGTCATCTTTTAGATAGATCTGACAATGCCTGCCAAATAAATAACAGGTTAAATCATATATAACCTTTTAAGGGAACAGATGCAAGCATCCAAGGGAGGTATCAAATGATCTAAAAGACTTACTTGGACAAACATATACTCCAAATCCCGATTCATGTTGAGTTGCTCTTTGAGTTTTAGTTCATGCTGTAAGTCTGAAGGTCCACAATGCCTCCTCTCACTGCTCCAGAGCTGAGTCCTGAGTTTGGTGGATGAAACTTCTCATTGTGTCTGAAGACACAAACAGGGTTCAAGGCTGTTCTCTAATGCTCCTCGTGCTGTGGCCCATTACTGGCTGTCTCTGCTGTCTGTCAAATGTTTAGCATCCTTTTGATCACATGAGTAATGAGGTAGAAAAAAAAAATAATCTGAATGAAACACAAACTACAAACCTAAACCAATGCAGTAATGCAAGTCTCAACCTATATTGTGATCTATTATTGGCATCAGAAAAAATTTTGATGAGTGTTTAATTACTATAAAGAAAATGCTATGAGAAGAAATGATGACAATTTTGGCCTGTATGGGTTAGCAATGCATCAACATGCCAAAGTGTATAGAACATGACTACACAATTACTTTAACCAGGTTAAGCTGGTAATCAAATGCACATGGTTGCAATTAGATGTTGGAAGAAAAAAAACAAACTGGTATTACAAAACATTTGATGCAATTGACACAAACCTATGAGTGGATGTTAGTCAGCCGATAAATTAGCCTAGTGGTGTCCAAAAATCGATCATTTTTGGAAAGTCATTAGGTGGCTCTGGGGAGCACCTGTGTACATGTAGAACTGTAAGACTACTTTGCACAAAAAAAAACAAAAAAAATAACAAAAACTCAAAAACTGTTACATCAAAACAATCTCCTGTACCACTGGATGAGTCATCTGTAGCTTGCATTTATTTATTAATAATAGAATGA
Source organism: Odontamblyopus lacepedii (assembly GCA_034769755.1). Classification (NCBI taxonomy): domain Eukaryota; kingdom Metazoa; phylum Chordata; class Actinopteri; order Gobiiformes; family Gobiidae; genus Odontamblyopus; species Odontamblyopus lacepedii. Next base: position 19,939,277 of record CM068349.1, on the reverse strand, counting down.
CATTCAGACAGAACCTAAGAACAATATTTTCAAATATTTCTGGGTGCCTTTCATGTTTGCCTTTTCCTCAACACCTTTACCTCTGACTCACTGTCTTTATCAAGCAGCAGGTCAGGGAGAGAGCATGGCCAGTGTGTTTGTGAATCTTAACTGAGCTGCTAGAGTCAACTCAATGGGCTTCTATACGGCTGACTCATAAGCACAAAGACTGGACTGTGCTCTGCTCCTGTGCTGGAAAGGTAAGTCACACAGAGGGTCTCACATCAGAGGAAATCGACCAAAACACATCCAACCATTCAGAGCTAAAAGCTGGAGATCCCAGAATCCTTCACTTTCACAGAGCAAACATTTGCATTTTGAAACTGTGACAACTAAAATGAAGCAAAATATAAAGTTAGTCAGAGTTAGCTTGCCTTCCACATTTACCCGGGCTTGGAGCAGGCACAAAGTAGTTACAAGTGCACTCAAGGGCCTGAAACATGGGTCTTTGAACTGTGTGGAACCTAAACGGTTTTCACTATATTGAATTACATTTATTTATTGTATGTATGAGCAGCAGCGGGCCATAATTGAAATTTGCTCAATAAAGTCAGTAAAGTTTACATTAGAGATGCAATTATCCATCTTTTTCATTTTGGATATTGATATTGATAGCTAGCTACTTTAACTTTAAGTTTAAGCTGATATATGGTATTAACTAATACCAGTGCAGCAATTGAAATTAATTTTCTTAAAACACAGTTCATTTATTAGACAAGATATCCAGTTGTGGTATGTAACCGTTATTTATCCTTCAAATAAATACAGCTTTGTATGAATAAAGGTTCAAAATCAGTCTGTAAATAGTCATATTACATCTCGTTAAAGGCCCATGATGGATCTTGATTTTTCAGCTTATATAGGATCAGAATAGGTGCATCCCTAGTTTATATATGTGTGGTTGACAGGATTTGCGTTGCTGTATGAATATTCTCAAACACTAAATACTGATAGCCTATTGTATGACATTTTTACCTACACAAGAATACAGCAACATTCTATTATTTCTATGACTGCTGCAGATGCCCAAGCACATGCAACTGAACGCTGCAATTGTTCACTTGTTTTCCTCTCACTAAAACGCTTTTCCAAGATGAACACACCAGCTGTCAAATAGGGGGATGGGTGGATGCATCTCCTTCCCCTTCAACACCAACATCCATGTCCTCACCATTCAAGACAAATCTCCCTCCGGCCACTATATGACCTTGTAACAGCACCTTTCTCATGTTTTCATCATAGTGCATTTGCTCTAGCCACTCTTGGGCCCTTCTCTTGTACATATCCTACATGCTAAAGATGCTAAACGGGGATGCGGCGCACCGAGCAGCATCTCAGTGGTGCCCAGTTGAAGACAGTCAATTGTCAACCAAAAATAATTAAACAATATATGAAAAAGTGGACAGAAAACGTGTAGATCTCATGTCAAATTAATGTTTGCAATGGCAATTTTGTGTGTGGGGTGAAACAAGAACAAAAAACACGGGGAAAATAGGGGTGATGGCTGGCACCGCCTTTTACATCATCCTTCCTCCCAGCCCCTCTCCTCCAAAGAGGTTGATGTCAAATAAAAATTGGTGACCACCGTGTACAATCAGTAAATAAACGTTTTAAAACCACCTTTTAAACATTTATCAGGACCATTGTGTAAATTTCAGGTAAATGCCATTTTCAAACCCAAGACAAAATCATGGTTTTCTTTTTCTTTTATAATGAAAATGAACATGACAATGAGACGCCGCACTACCAGCTGCAGTCAGGTCTTTAGCATTGAGAATAAGGCTAGAAGGGACATTGTACAGAAATACTTGCACTTGTTTTACCTTTGTGTACAGCTCCGACGCTGCCATGACGGTCACTCGCTATGTCCTCCCTCCAATCTGGGCCAAAAAGGTGCAGGTCTGCGCGCTACACGAGACTTGGCCCTTGTTTTCATGAAGCTGCGTCCAGCGGAGCTAAGGGCTAAATCCTTTTGTTGCTGCAGGGACTCATCAGGGGCTCACAGGGGAGATGCGGCTGCTCTGGTCGCCATAAAAACACACACACCTCTTACCAGCAGCAGCCTGAGGTTTCGGAGGAGTCTCACTTTGCATTGTGGGTACGATGAATGAAACGACTCAACCTCTTCTCCCGAGCCCGGGAATCTGCACCTCCTCGTGGCCACAGAGGGAAACGCTGGGCTACTTTTTTCAGTAAGCTTTTGGCCAAAAATGTATTTGATAAGGAGCTCATAAAAAATGTATGATCAAACTAATTAACATATTTCATGTATCTTATATTTTGCATATGCCTATATTACACAATTTAGTTGAGTGTAAAAAAAACATGAATTCAATTGTTTCTGCTGAACAAAATTCCATTATCACAGTATTTTGAAGCTTTATAAGACCTCAAAATCTGCACATACTACGTCATAATACTTTTACTTTTTACTCTTTAAGTACATTTTAAACAGGTACTTTAATCCTTTTACTTTTACTTGAATATTTTTTTCCCCAGTATATGTGCTTTTACTTAAGTAACTAAATTGAGTACTTCTTCCACCACTGGTTATATATAGTTGACTGTAGTCTAACTTACATTCCACTCAGTTGTCTAATGTCTATCAATCTGGGACTAATAATAAGAAAAAATATATAGGCGTTTCCTCCGGGTACTCCGGTTTCCCCCCATCAACCCAAAACATGCAGCACCCCTATAAACTAACATCAAGAACCATGACGTCCACCCTCCTGTGGGCTCACCACCTGCAGAGGGGTTCATAGGGGGGTGGGGAGGGTCAGGTGCACAGCTGCCACCGCGACCCAGTCGGATTAAGCGGTAGAAGATGGATGGATGGATATAGGCATATATATAAAAATGTTAAATTGGTGTACTAATCAACAATGGGTATTAGGCATTCCCCCCACATTTCTAGGCATGTTGTATACCCAGTGTTCAATCAATACCTGTGGGTTCTCATACATAAAATATATATTTTTTTAAAAATAATGAAAATGTGGAAAATAATTCAGCAAGCAGAAATAGCCCAACAGTCATCTTTATCTGACAACTTTTAAAGCCATTTAGTAAGTAAATTCTGAGATAGATGACAGACACTAAATATTATTGTTTTTCTTTTACATATTACGAATAATAGACCAATAATCGTACTAGTTGGTGAGTTGTATAAAGTCTCACAAATGTAAACAGACACTGTGGCAATTCAGTTTGTGCAAAACTATTTTATTTACAAAAGAAAATGGCACCAAGTGACAGAAGGGCAGCCATACACATGCGCAGCTCATAAAGATGTAATACTAGCTAGCATTTCTCACATCGCAGTAAACTTCATCCATACATTAAGGCCAAGGAGAATATCCAGGCCAAAGACATTAAACAACTTTTGATTATAAAGCATCTTACCAAGTTTGCACACAATTGATACAAATTTGTTCCCTGTGGTACAAGATGTTCTTATTACTGTACTAAAAGCAATAACTATTTAAGCATTGAATGTGGACAATTTGGCTATTAAGATGCATTTCAAATATCGCACGACAGGAGACCCCTACAATAGTGTCCTGAAATTTGGATTTGACTGAAACGCACTTAAACCCCAAGCTGAAACTGCTTGTCTGAACTTATGTTCATGTCCAGTGCATTTTGAAGAGACTTGAGGTTTACCTTTGGTAGCCTGGTTTTTCACATGCAACTCAGATAGCGTCTAACTTTATTATGATAAACCCAGCCAGTTATTTAAACTGGGCTTTTGGATTACACTATTCAGTTCCTCAAGCGTATTGACAGCATAATTAAAAGTGGTGAAATACAGTGGATAACACAAATGCAATGTAAAACATTCTAAAAGATTGAAGTCTGACCCTGTGCCAAACCAAATAAAAGTATATACAGTATATTTTCAAACTGAGGGATGGTATTCATCACTTACAAACCATCACATCTCTACAAAGTGCAGCTTCTACCGCTAACCTCTTTGTTCCACAATGAAGCACCAAATTATCTGCCATCCCACAGTTACACAGGCTTCACAGTCCACTCCATCATACGCTGATGATCTGTCATTCAGTGTATTATACATGGATGTATACAATAGAGGAGCATGTAAAAGCACAGGAGCACCTATAGAAGGTGGAGCAAGAGACTAAATCAAAAAAGAAGCAGGTCCATGGGGGGCAGGGGGAGCAAACTGAAATTAATCTAATTTAACAGAAGTCAAGATCATAGTTGTGACTCCAGATGTGTAGACTCAGGCAAGTAGGGTGAAGAGATTTGTGAAAATATGACAGAAGAGAAAGGTTATGTTACAGCTCTGAGACTGAGTGAAAGGGGTTAGGACCAGGGAGTATTACAGCCTTTGAATAAGCATCAGCCAGCCAGTTTACTGGCCACCAAGGAGGGTTTCCTCTGGGGCAAATCTTGAGGGGTGGGAATGTGGTCCCCTGTAATCTCTGTCTTTTCTGGAGCAGCTGTTGGCAATTGCTTGTTCTTTATCTTTGCTTTAGCCATGTTGTAATCTCCCGAGTCAAAGTATTTTTGCTGTGAAGAAATTTTTACACAATTTAATGATCAATGACCAAGATGTATCGCAATGTTTTGTTGACAGCTACAAATACTTACTCCCTTTTGGAGACGTTTGCGGAGCAGATCTGAACCTCCGGGCTTATTTCCAAGGTTTGGATATCTGGCCTTCAGTTTTGCCTCCTCTGCCTTTTCAAGGCTGATCATTTTTTCTTGAGCATCCTAGAAAAGAGTGCAGCATATTGGACCTTCCTTCGGCATTTTATGTAAAGCCAACCTAGCCCATATCCAAGCCGTAAAAACAGGCAAACAAAAGCCGAAACAGTGCATTGTCTAAGCACTATAGCATACCTTTATTTATTAACCAAGTCCAAAGGAAATATTAGGGGAAAAAAAAACATTCATCAACTGTATTCATGCTTAGTAGTCAGTGGCTGAATGTCATGACAGCTAGCTAGCTTTCAGCTAGCTTGGCGAGCGACGGGCTGCTAATGTTGACATCAAACTAATACTGACATAAAACACCCGTGCGGATAACAGCCAACGGAGAAGGTCACACATGTATAAAGTCACAAACTTATTAGAAAAACGCCAGTCATTGGGGCCACTGTTTGTTTTAATTAGGGCTGGTTGACATGTCAACAATAAAAATGCGCCAGGCAGAGGCTAACGTTAAGCTATAACGCGGCTATTACAGAATCATTGGCGCTATTATCGCTGTTGACGCAAAAATGCGCCAATAGTCGTTTTCTACCTTGTCTTCTACAGGAGTCTCCTCCGTGTTCAGAGTTTCTTCGTTTTCTACAGACATTTCCGAATCTTCTGGACTAGGACACAGCTCACTAACGATCTACAAATCCCAGTCTGCTCAGCCTCAGTCACAGTGTCAGAGTCCTGCTGAAATCCGGAGAGCTGCTGCCTACGTCACACGCGGAGACACCAGCCCGCGCGCTCCCGCAGCGCGCTCCGGCAGCACGCTCATAAAGCTGCGCGTGCACGCGTGATTTACGTTGCGTAACGTGGCGATCAGCTGTGAAACCCACGTGCTCTAACAAATCCAAACTACACATGGAAAAAATTAAAATTTGAAGTATGAAGGAAAGATGATCACGAATTGCGGTTGGGGGGCCATATTGCAATATAAACTGACAACAGAAAGAAGACAAGTCAAATGTGGTTTCAGATTCCTTTATAATATATATTTTTCAGATTTCAATATTAATGTCAAAAATACATACTATGATATACAGTTTGCACTACATCATCTTAGCATGACAGACGTCACAAGTAGTAACTGAAATATTAATTTAAATATTAAATAAACTAATGTAAGTAAACTGAAAGTGAAAGTGTAAACACTAACCTAGGTTTTATTTCTATTGCAACACTTCCATAAAGTGGTTTGTAACAGTACAAAAGTATTAGAATATTACTATTTTCTTTTTCTTTTCCAGTTATGTGAAAAACACAGTGCACTTCTGATGTTTAGCTGTGACGTTTTCTTATGAATTGAACTTGATTGCTTGTTCATCTCAAGCAGTTCATAATATTTTGTGTAGGTGATAGAATGGCACTGCACAAACCAAGGTGTACCAAGTTCCTTTACCACGAGCACTTTTATGACTCTGAGCTCAGGACCCATGGCGTTATTACTGAACATTCAAAGAAATCACCTTATGTACTCTTACCTTTAAATGGACTGTAAACCTTATTATTTTTACATCAATTGAATGTAATTCAAGTAGAGGTCCAATTAACATTTTAGAAAGTCAAAACAGTGCAGGTCACTTTCCACAATTGCATATCCAGTATTTTCTACACAGTGTGGGCACACACGACAGGAAAAAAGAAATATATATTTTAAAATCTTATAAGGCCATTTTGTCCATGAGCTCAGGGATGAAAGAATCCTGTGATGTCCATCTTATGTTATACACCTGACAAGGTGTTTGATCAGTGCCACATTTCCATTTCTCCTTTAGAGCCTTGACTGGGCTGTTGGATTTGAGTGAGTCAGTGGCAATGTGGTGTGAATTAAGCCTTGGGGATAGCTTCATGTTTCAGCATCGAGAAGAAAATGGAGGATCAATGGGAGATTCTGTAAAGGACTGGAGCTCATAGGCAGCACCACTATCAACCTCCATTGACTTCCTGGAGAAAAGCAGACGGATGTCCCTGTGGAGGTAGATCTTCCCAGACTTGGAGCTTTGGAACCTGAGTTTTAGCGAATAAAAATAATAAAATAAGTGTAAGATGCAGCAAAATTACTAACTGTAAAGCATTAGCTACAAATGAAAACATGTCGTACCTCAGGTGAATAAGGTACCGAAGGGTGCGGCCCTGGCTCAGGGAGAGGGGCTTTCTGCTGGTATGATTGTTTGTATCTCGGCGGACTGGAACAGAAAAGGTCCTCTGGCGGAGAAAGGTTTGATGTCCAGCTGGCATGGCTCGCAGGTCATACATCACAACAAACATTTTTACAACTGTCTTGTTGGGATTGAATAAGGTCTGGAAGAGACAATTGAAAATACACAAACTGGGTCAGATAAGGATAAAAAAATAGAACAACTTAATAATATGCACTGCATGACAAATAGTATACAACATACAATCTTTAGCTGTGATGTTATGTTCACAAAATCCCCACTAGGGGTCTCTCTTTCCTTCAGTACCAGTAATTCAAATCTTATAATAATAATAATAACTTTGTTCCTGCTTTGCAATGCTCACCACTTGAATGGTTCCTGATGGGGGTACTCTGTATCCTCTTTTTCCTGTGGACTCCAGATTTATCACACCCTGTGAATATCAATGTTTGATTAGGTATAAACTGAATAAATATAATCTATAAACAAATGCTTAATATATTTAGGTTGTAAGAGGCCAAAGCATAGTTTGAAGAACAAAAGGTCTTACCATATATGGTGATGGAGCATTGTCATCAGAGACACTGTAAAATGACACATCCACAGGTAAGGTAAGGTGACTGGGGCAGAAGGACCCACTGGCACCAACCTCTGCTGTGAAACCCTCCACTGTTCCTAAAGGCTCTAGGCGGTAGTTTAACACACACTCCTAAAGTACAAAAATGAATGGGTTTTTCATGAGAACCAATAAAAGCAATTCAGTGTATAGACAATGAAATCTAAATGAGTTTGTGATTCATAACAAGGTTCTATACCTCAAAGTTTCCCAACAAGCTGAGACTGGCAGGTGGAGCACTGGCACTGAACAGTTGCTGTGAGTCTTCAATGGAGCACTCTCTCTTTGGACAGATTCTAAAACCACCAAAATGTTTAGGGCATACATTCAATAAAAAAACTTTCTGTCCATCATTAACTTGCTCAAAACTGATCAAAGATGAGAAAGCAATGACCATGGTGGCTTTCCATTCCAGAGTGAGAGAAATCAGTGTTGACTGCCATTTTGAATGTGCGTGACTGGACAGTACAGTTCAGTTTAGCTTCAGCAGGTGGCAGCGTACTCTGTACAGTACAGAGTACTCAGGAGTACTGCATGAGCATTGTGTACCATCATGGGCATTTAAAAGTGTGAATATATGCTTCAGACCATATCATTAGAATAAATGTATTTATTAGACTGAATCATTAAGAATATTTGCCCAATTAAAATAAAAATAAATAAAAGAAAATGTACCTTTTCCCAGAGGTCCACGGTAAACCTTTACTGCTCGTCAGAGATGTGTCAATGTCAAAATAACCAGTTTGATTTTTTCTCTGAGGAACCTGTGAATCACATTAAAGTTACAGTTTTCATATAGCCTCAAAACCATTTATACATAGCTAAATTATTAGTCACTTGTAGGAGGATTATGGAAGTTTAAATGCTTGAAATGTAGTATGTGACTTTAGAAGTAAATATGTGATTTATATTCCAAATCTTACAGGACTGGAGAGCAGAGGCAGTCCGGTACATGGGTGGAAGGCCTTGGTCGCTGTAGAATCTAATGAGTGGCGATTCTGCTTCCTCCAACTGTTGCAAGGTCGCAGTGGGGTAGGGCTCTGAGCTCGCTGGTGGACAGATTAAAACAAATCACAGACAACAAAGAGATACATTTTTATATCCACATACACGTTTGTAAGCATTAATATTTTGGAATGATCACCACAGAGTAGTACATAAAATAGATTTTTGCTATTGACCTTGTTAAAATTTTAGAATTTAATATATTTTAAACAGAATTCAATGTATATTTCATTTTTTAACACATTTTCACATGTTCTGTATTAATTTCCAATATGAAACATTTGCATTAAAAATTATTTTTCCCATTTGTTCCTTACCAACACTGTGGAAAGAGGGGTCCTTTCTGGGCTGGAGCTGGCAGACTTGAGGGGTGCTTGGTTTTCATCCCGTGGCCCAGACCGCTGTGGAGATGCACAGCTTTGCATCTGGTAGTGAGGCTGAGGTGTGCTGTGGTTATGGGGGCTGTGACAGTTCAGTGTTGGGCTGCCATCACTGCAAGTCCAACTGCACGTGTGATCGTTTCTCAGGCTGTTTTCAAAACCTGAGGCCTTTTCTTGGCTGATGTGTGATGGGACTCTGCACTTTTTTTCCTTCAAAGGAGTTCGTAAACACTGTCCAGCCTCTAAATGGGACTGGTTTTTAAATGAATTTTCTTCAAGTGTCGAGTGAGCACCATTTTGTGCCTGGAGAAAATGGCGATTAGTCCCCGGTTGGACTCCGGGCTTGCCTGTGCAAACAGGTGCATGTGCAGCCACAGTGTGTGTGGCTGTGTGAAGTGTATGGCTGGGTATGTGGCCGTTACTGTAGCCGTTGGTGGCAGTGTGAGAGGCTTGCGGTTCTGGTGGGGGCTGCGAGTATGTACGGACTGTGTGTGTGACTGTTGTTGTATGAGTTTGGTGCAGAGGGCTGCCCCTTCTGCTCTGCATAGGAGACAGCGATGGGACAGACAGCCTCTCCTGAATGAGCCTTGTAATGTCTTGAACGGCCTGGGCAATGAGAGAGCTTTCCCGTTCTTTCTCTCCTTCTCCAATCTGATCTCCCTCTCTCATCTCAGTCATTCGGAGCTTTCTGCAAGTGCCAGGTTTTGGTGAGGCACACTCCCGTTTGCTGAAAGAAGGTTCAGTCACAGGTGTGTTGAAAGGGCTGGGCCAAACACGACCCACAGACTCATATGGTAGGACCTGAGGCTCTTTGGTCTTAGTGGCAGTTAGGTCGTCATGGTTACTGCCCCAAATGGCTTTGGGAGGGTTGTCTGGAGCAAAAAGTCCAGGAGGGAGAGGTGGTGCTGTGGGGTCACAGAAGTTAAGCCGTTGTGCAATGCGAGCAATAACTTCCTGTCTTTCCTGAAGCAAGGAGCCAATTAGAGGGTTTGTCTCATTTGAAACGGGTCTAGGGGATGAGCAACGAGGAGTCTCTGGCAGAGATAAATTCTTATATGCTTTTAGTGGATCATTTAAAGGCCCTTTAGTTTGATCACTGCCATTGATACCATGGCTGTAATCTTCAACTTGTGGAACACTTTCAGATGAGCCATTGAGGGCCGAGTACAGCCACTTCCCTGCCTTACTAGCTGAGAGTGGACAGGGCGAGTGTGAACGTGAGGGCGTGGGGGAATGGGCTGACCTACTGAATCGTGGAGAGCTCTGTCGCAGTGGGATGCTGGCCTGTGGAAGTTCTCCATTCTGAAAGACAATGCTGTGGTTGTCTGTGGGCTCCTGACATTTCTTAAAAAATGCAGGTGGTACAGTAGTGTGTGGAAGGCTATTAATGGGGATGTTGTTGATTGGAAGATTAGGAACAGGAAATCCATTCAGGAGAAGACCAGACATTGAATTTGAGCTTTTGCTAAACATGTTGGTGTTTTGTAGCAGGTTTTCAGTACTGGGGTCCTGGTTCTTCTTCAGACTGGGTGGTGCAACATGGCTATTAAGGTTTGGATTGAGGCTTGGACTCTTACTATAAAGTGGAGGCAGACCAGTGTGGATACTGCAGGCCAGTGTGGGGTAGGTGGGCTGACGGGGCAAGGACTGCACACGGACCTGCAGCGCAACACTGTGTGAGACATTTGGGATGGGGAAGATGTGTTCTGAGGGCGGCTGGGAAAACTTCCACACCAACTCTTCATCAGCTGCACTGATCCTATTGAAATAAATAAAGAAAAATAAAACTATAATGCCACAGTGTGAAAACCTAATTGTGCTTTACAACAGAAGATCAGTAATTTCTAGGGTTTGGTCTAAAGTTTGTTCTGCTACAGTAAAGAAGTGTAATAGCCTTGTATGCCTTTCAAAATGAGATTGCATGTCCCTGTACTTTTCTAATCTGAGTAAAAAGCCTTGAGCCCACTGTGAGTCTGCTGTCAGTGAGTGTAAGGTCTAACCTGTACAGGATGTTTCTGGGGACGATGCCATGTGAGGCACTGAGCCAGGCGCTGAGCTGAGAGAAGAAGACGTAGGATCGAACAGCCAACAGCAGAGTCTTCTCTTCAATGAAACGGTCACCATTTCTATTAAAAACACAAAGAGGTGGAAGTGTGCCAGTGTGTCAGGTTAATGAAACAGCACTGTGGGAATGCTGTGTCTTCAGTATGCAGAAAATATGGTGCAAAAAAAATGGTGCAGGTTGGTGCATGAAAAAAGAGAAAAGTAGGTTGTCTCCAATTAACACTTTAAGTGCTCTGCTGCTAATAAATGTAAAGGTTATAATTCTTGCACACATACAATTCTTGTTACTATAACTTCATATTAAATTTAGAGTAGTCAACTACAGAAAAGATTAAAAACAAAATTTACAAGCCAAAGGCCGAACTGAAACTATTACATTCAGGTTCTTCTTTCAGGAGTGATGGCTACAGAGTCATTTAAACGGTGGCAAACGTGTCTTTTGAGGTTAATGTCCATGCGTGCAGGGGTAAATGTCTGTCTTACTGTCTTGGAACTGCCTGTAGGGTCCATCTCTCCAGCAGTAAAGCATCTTGCTTAATGACCGGGTCGCTGATAAGGTCACTTGGCGGACACTCGTCACCATAGCAACAGTCGGGCAGGAGCATGACCTCTATCATGATGGGGATGCTGTTCCTCCACAGCAGGATCACCTCAGAGCGGGTTCGCCTTGCCTGGCGACACTGGGCACATAGAACATAGAGGGGCTGGTCAACATTTATTACCCCAGAAAGAGGCTTGACAATGACCCCTTACTCTAGGCCTGCCACAATAATTACTAGATCGACATTGTTCAGTGAATGACAGATGGGTCAATATTTGTTTGGGTTGAATATTTATTGTGTATAACTTGTGGGAATCATTTTTAATAGTGTGATAAGATTTTAATTGAAGAGAGTTGAATAAATAACTATGCCTGAGTATAAATACTAATTACATTAGCATTTTATTCTCCTATTTATTTGATGCAACACATGTTTTTTTAATACCCATTTAGGCTCCAAAATATTTTGGTTCATTGACAGCATTACCAAGTCTCACAGAAATCATAGAAAATATCACTGTCTGCTGCACCTGTGGGAGTTTGTCGCTGCATTCATGCTTATGCAGAGGGGGCATTGCAGACTGGGCAGGTGGACAGTGCAATCCCTCAGTTCGGCCCTTCACGGAATATTCGGGGGTCCGTCCTTCTGTGATGAGCAGTGTCAGGAACACCAGGAACTCCTCAGCATCGTACTCAAAGAACTCCTCAGTTGCATCTAGACAAAGCAGAAAGACAAAAAGATCAGATTTTTTTTATTTTACACCTGATCATGATGGTGATAAAAACCAAATCTTACGCTTGTTTTGTTAAAATATTCATTGGAAAATTAGAAAAAGCTATGTTTATAAAACATTCTTATAATCAATCCAGTTTTAGAGTGAAAGAGGAAGAAGTTGTGGAATTTTTATTTCAAAGTATTATGATAACTAAGAAAGAAATGAAGGATAGGAAAACTTATCCATTAGTCATGTTGGAATAGGGCATATATTAAAATGAACAGTTTAAAAGTAGCAGTCTGGACTTATACAACCATATTCCATAAGTTCTAAGGAAAAACACTGCTAAAAGAAAATCTATGTCAACATTCCGGCTTGTCAAAGCCTGATCTCGTCAGATCTCAGAAGGGGGGGATGTCGTTGTTGTGTCCTTAGGCAAGGCACTTCGCCCACATTGCCTAGTTTGAAAGTGGTGTGGGCTTGATGGTGGTGGTCGGAGGGACGGAGGGACTGATGGCGCTGATTGGATTGGCAGCCGCACTTCTGTCAGTCTGCCCCAGGGCAGCTGTGGCTACTATAGTAGTTTATCACTACCGGGTATGGAGTGAATGAATAATGCTCTGTAAATAATGCTCTTTGAAGCATCCTTATGACATATGTCTGTGAAAAGCACTATAAAAATAAAACACTTACTTACACTAACATAATCCATCATGTCATCGTTCTAAAAACCTAACTATGCTGTCTAAATTTCTGCACAATTTGATCTTCAAATGATAAGAAATGTATATAAAAAAAAAGAGGGGGATTTCTCATTGTGAGCAGCCGCCCAGAGCTGCTGTGCACATGATTATGAAAACATACATCTATAGGCACACTGCTGCCCCTTCCCACCCGCTCAGCTGGCTCTGCAGAACTCTGCTGCTCTGTGTGTACGCATCACAGGCAGACAGCCAGTCACACACATTCCTCAAAGGGAAACTCCTCCTCCAAGCTCCTCTCTGCACGTGGAGCCAGGCGCAGTCCAACACAAAACATGAGGGGCGCCAAGGGTCCAGGAGCAGGGGGGTATGTTCACCAGCTGTAGGATGAATAAGGACTGAGTAAGTAGCCCTGGCTGAACACAAACTCTCTTTATTTACAGGAAGAGCTTGGAACAAAAGGAGCCACAGAAAAACATAAAGAGAGGGGAGAGAAAGGGCGAGAGAGTGTGCAATTATTTACGACTAATGTCACAATTCAAGGTCACATAGCCCATAAGCTAGAGTAGGACTCAAACATACTGCAATTGTGAATGGACACTGAGAAGTAGAACCTATAAACCATATTGGGCGAAATACTGCCGTGCTGAGATTTGGGGTAAAGGTGACACTCTGAAAGCAAAAACAGAGGATGAGGAGGGGTCTGCAAAGTGAACCCAAACACATAGTACAACATGTAGCGCCCTGTGTGAGTGTCCGATTACAGCCAAGGAAGGGAAAAACAAGGTCCCCTACTGCATTCAGAAATATATCAATGTAAAAAGAAAACAACAACCCAGGCTTGTATGTGGAGGCAGGCTGCACATGGCTCCTCCTGACACACATGTGCAGCAGAACAAAAGACTAGTGATGGAGACTGTGATTAAGAGGATCAGCCTGTGCATACTGAGAGAGGTGTCATTCTTTATGGGCCCATACCTGAGAAGAACATTCCTATAGGTCAACAGACATTGGCACAGAAAAGGAATGAGGGCTACACAATTTTGGGGGGGAAAAAAATCATATTTTTCCAGTATTACATTGGTATTTTCATTGATGTTTCTTATAAAAAAGTAGGATTCTGTTCAAAATGTACATTGTAAACAACTTTAGGAACAATAACATTTGAGAGAAGACTGAAACTGAACTGTTAAACTTATACAAGAATGTCAAACATTTCATGTTCGCAGAGGTGTCACAACAAGGTATTTAAATAAAAAAAAAAAAAAAAGACTATTTTATGCAGCCTTTGCAATTTGATAATTGTTCCAACTCAAATTTCAGTTCAATTGCAATATATTGGAAGGTCCCAATTGGAGTTGGGGGGAACACATGCTAGGGTTATATTGAAAACTGAAATTATGTTCCCACATCAGCAAAAAAGTCTAGAGCTCAATGTCCTATTTCAGATTTGTCTTTCCCACCTTTCCCACTGGGCTATGACTAATTTATTCAGTCCTCTCCATTGCTATAAATTATTGAAACATGTCAAAAGTTTTAATGAATCCTCAGGGCTCTGTGTGAGGTCACGCTGTGCACCTTGCTGCACTTTTGGGGAATGCAAAAAGGGCTTTCTAACCTAGAAAAAAGTAGATCTTGATTAAGTTGGGTTGACAAATCCTGTACTTTAACCTTCTAAACTGAATCAGCAAACAAAGATTTCACTCACTTTGCTGCCTGGTGACCTCTCCCTTGTCACCAGATAACGTGTGATGTAAATTATGTAACGGTTCAGATTTAGACTTATGCTTCTTATTATTAGGCCCAGGAGCTGGAGTGGTGCCTGCAGATCAGGTGTGGGTGCTGACAGACAGACGCAGACACACACACACAAACCTCTCAGCTGTTTCCATGTCTCCACGGCCAAAAGACAGTGGCGAGTCAGGTGCTATGGAAAAAACTACAGCTGGTAGAGCAAGAGCAAACTGGTCAGCCCTGATAGCAGACAGACCGGTTATTTATGTATGTTTACACACCATGGGACATGAGCTCTAGTGTGAGTTGCTCTCACCTAAGACTCAAGCTCAGACAAGAACATAATCCTATGAAAACACGGGAAGCAAATGAACACAAGTTTTACGATAAAAACTGCAATACTGGCAACTGAACATGGAATGCCGTTAGCTGCTACACAGGAGATATCATAGAGAGTTGGGTTTATGGCACACAACTGTTTTGAGCTGTAGGACCTGGCAAGGCTAAAGCAAGCAGCTAACTTTTTGATAGTTTAAGTGTCTTAAAAAATAACACAAAAATATAAACAAGGAACTCCGACTTCAAACCACAGGTAAGATAAAGGGCATTATATAAAGGATTTAAATCAGATGTAAAACAGGACATGATGAGGCAAAACTAATCAATATCAGAATGAATTGCGTCCACATAAAAATATAGTAATAATAATAATATAGAAATACTGTATGGGTAAATAAACGCACAAAATCATGACAGGTTGAAAACTGGTTGTGTAAATGGACTCGTGATAAGTGGCTAAGGGGAAGACACACTTTACAAATTCAAATAGTCCAGGTGTCACCCTTGAGCAAGATGGAGGGGAAAGCTCAAAACATTTTCCAATCCTTTTAAATTCAGTATGTGGCAGTGCAGTGGGCACATGAAGAATGCAAAACACAGCATCTTAACATGTTCAGTGCCACCATGTATATTTTTAGACTGGCAGACAAATGGGCTAATCTGAATGCTGCAACTGGCCTATAGTTTACCTTCAACAACACTGCAGCAAGTTAAACCCATGAGAATAACCCAGTGAGATAAGTAAGGAGGACAGACATTTTGATGAATGGATTAGAATCTGTATGCTGTGGTCACATCATTGCCGCATTTGCCTCTTTCAACACGAACAGCTAATCTAGCCCCAGTTCAAACATTCCCTTACATCCATACATGGGCTCATTTTGGATGCTTTGCGAGTACGCATATGGTCACAGCCACTCCCCTCTCCTTCTGCTCACTCAGACAAGCCGCCGCACTACTCTATACCTGTCATTTGTTTATGATCGTGTTCCATGTAAATGAGGCTCACAGCTCTATAGTCGCGGCTGATTCTCCTCCTGGTCCCTGTGCTGCAGTGTTGCTGTGGGGAGACAAAGGGCAGAGTTGGAGGCAGCGGGGACATAATAATAATGATGATCTCACCACGAGTAGAGCCTGATGGTACCACAGACTGACTGCTCTGAGCACACTCTATGAAGCATACACTACAGCAGGTCGGCAGCAGCTGAAGGAGGTGAGACTGGAGGAGTAGCAACACACAGGGAGGAATACCAAAAACATACAACTAGAGTCATAACACTTCTACATCACACATTCAGGGTCATATATTGCACCAGGTTAGTCTTTCATGTACCACCAGATCTGAGCCAAATCCATCACAGGTCTAAAATAGCACTATACCACTAATTACTGACTTAAATTAAGTTAACACTAAAACTGCAACTGTTGACCCTTGATCTTAGAGTACCATCGTTTTATTTATTGACCTTTATTTAACCAGTCAGGGCTCTACGCTAACTTTTTTTTTCAGGAGCACACGTGCCCCCAAGTTAAAAATTTTAGGAGCATAGAAAAAAAAATGGGGGCACAAGTAGGTTTTCATTTCGAACGATTATTACAGTGCAGAACTTGCGCACACCAATTTATTTGAATGAATTTAATACAAAAAACAAAAGAATTATGACTGTACTTTTCCTGCATGATTGCAGTGTTTTTATAAATATATCTTCATTTTATCTGATTCATATTTAGATTCAAAATAAGCCAAACAAACTGTACTGCACTGAAACACTCTGTGGCCCTTTTGGACCTTCACCCACAGTTTAAGAACCTCTTCTTTAAGAGAACTTCCACTGGCACTTTACACAAAACTGCTTCAAAGTGAAAAACATAGGTAAGATTTTTAAACCTGTATTTTCAAATTCCTAGGTGAAGTTACATTCTCTTACTGGTTTTACAGTGGTTTTTAGCCTCTACACATTTACCAAACTAAACGCACATTGTGACAGAGTTATTTGGCATTTTCTTAGGCAAACTTCAGCCCACATATCGCCTGCTCTGTGCTGTTGCTCTGCTCTGTGCGGACACTGACAGAAAATTAGTATTGGTGTATTTGACGTGAGGCGGAAGGATAGGTGGGATACCTGCCCTGTGACGCATGTTGGTACACGAGGGTGCGCGCTGTGGACAAGCCGCGCGCTGCAGAACCTGTGCTGACACAGTGTCTGCGGGCTCCAGCGCACAGGCCGCAGAGAGACGTCCCGCGTGGTCACGCACACCGGTACAAGTTTATTGCAGCGGCCGTAATGAAATATGATCACACTCAATATTCAGACCTGGAGTCCGTGATAAGACCGAGTCCAAATGCGCTCGAGTCCGATACAAGACCAAGACAAAGCTCTCGCTTTAGCGGAGAAGGAAGTCCAGCGGCGTGGGGGTGTACTGAGTGGTGGGACAGGTGTGGGTCCTGCTGCGGGGCGCTCCTCGTTTAAGGTGGGTCGTGGGTGTGTTTTGAAGCTGAGCTCGTACGCTGGGGTCAGCGCTCGCGCTGGGCAGGCATTCCGCGCTTTAGGGGCGATCCAGGCTTGGGCACGATTCGAAAGTCCTAGTGTGAGTGCGCCCCTAATGTTTGATACATTTAGAATGTTTAACTTGTCACGTTACGTCTGTGCACAGCTCTCCTTACTGTGGGTGCAGAAGCACTCGCACTGGTGCGACTGTTTTATTTTCCTCGTTCGCACGACGAAATATTTACTCGCAAATGCGAGTGAAATGGGCGCACTGTAGAGCCCTGTAACCAGTATATGTTTATTTGATCAGTATAAGATCTATTCTTGACCGTCTTGATTAAAACTATTGAGGAACTCAGTTTTCTTGTTTAAATTAATTTACAGTATTTAGAACTTTTTAAATGACTATCAAGTTTAGATATGTTTTGGTATAGATCAGCATCTGAGTATCGATTTTTTGATAACCTTATTCCAGCAGTTTACTTTACTCATTCCACTGGCCCTGCTTGGATCCCTTATTAGGTCTCTGCAGTTATAAATGTGTTTTGCATATTTTGTTTAGTATTTCCTTTGACAAATATCTATCATCTTTCCTGGGATTACCTGGATTGGAATCCCTTACCTTCTGAAAAAAGATCCATTAAAGTCTACATAAACTATGTGTCTTGGCGTTTTAAAATGATTAATCAAAAGACTGACCATATTTAGTGAAACTGAGTGAAAGGTAAAGGCAGAAACTGATAGATTTGAAGCATCAGTCACTCATTGTTTGGATTGAAAACTCAGTAACCTCAGTTTGAAGTTTGAACAACAGCCACAGTAACAAAGGACAATTATTAAACTTTCTTTGTAGTTTATAATTAAACAAGCTTTGCCTCGAACAGATTTAAATGCAAACCAGTAACAGCCTGTGTTTGTCTTTCTCTCCATAAGCACTATCAGCTGTAATGGCCCCAGTGGGACTGAATCAACCGTCTCAGGACAAACAGGTCATTAAAAATTAAAAAGTGGTGTGGCAAAAGAGAACTTCTAAGATCTAAACTGCATGCCTTTGGTCCTGTCTAAATGATTAGGCCTGGTTAAGAATTTGGTGTTTTCCGTGTGTGTGGACTTGAGATAACGGGCTGGCTGCAGCGGTAGGAGGCCCCAGGAGCTGCAGAGTGCTGAGCTTGCTGAGGTGGATCAGCTTAACACAATGATATCCGCTCGCCCTGAGAGAGACCAAACACAGGAGGCTTAACCTTCCCCAGAGCCTCAGAGCCCTTATCAGCAGCACAGAGCCATGCATGTCCACAGAGAAGTCACTATCTGCCACATGCAACTCAGAGACCAAACGGTGTAGGTAAAAAACACACAAATAGGGCTGTAGTACTTTAATTACGTCAATTAAATGGTACATGTTGTCTTGGTAGTTGTTAATGTATTAATATTAGAAGGATTTATGTGCACAATAGCAGAAAGGGCAAAGCAGGAAATGAGTTAGCAGCAGTTTGGGAACTGACTGGACATTTTAATCTGCCTTTTCACTTGTAAATATGCTATCAGTTAGTACTTCTCTGTACTGATTTTGCACGTGGTCCTAATAATTTTGAGAGCTTTTGCCACCACCACACCATGTCGACCAAGAATTTCTTTGCCCAACTATAACACAAAAATATGCTCATTCATTATGTTGTTTCATGCAAGTCCATGTAAAACAGTTTTCTCATATAAAACTGAAATTACACCAATAAGGACTGTGGGGTGAATAGAGAAAAAGTGTCTTGTAACTTTATTAAAGCAAACATACTACACAATCTACAAAAGGTGCATTGGAAGATTACACTGACAGTTGTGCAGAGCTAAATCTCCTCAGCTCCCGGTCTAGATAAATATAGACACAAGTTGGTAGCTATCATTTTATTTTCCTCTCTCATTCTCTCCCTCTTTATGTGGCTTTAAAGTGCAGGTCTACAGTACGTATACAAAACACGATCTGATGATTCTGTGAAGCTGCAGATGTTTAAAAGGCTAATGTCGCAAAGTACCAGACTTGTGCACTTTGTTAAGAGAAAGTTATTTTTGAAACTAGGACAACTTAAGTTTCGATGCTGACACAGCGGGTGAAGATGTCTTTTATGCAAACGCAGTATTGTGGAGCCAAAGCCTTGATTGCATCGACTTTAGGCAATAAATCACCGTCTTTGTCACATAGGGCCTTAGATTTCAAACTACGGCTGTGCTATTAAACAGAATTTAAGTTATTTTGGTTATTTAATTTATTGACTTATTGAAAAGGGACCGTGTGAACATGAGTCAACTTAAAACAATGTAAAAGAACCAGATTTGCCTGAAAAGGGCTTAAATGGGCAATCCTTTGTCATCTTGTGGGCCGGTGCTTTTAATAGGCCTTTGATGAGCAACTCACACATGACTGATGCAGCATGTTCTGTTCCTGTGTGGTGACAGAGCCCACACTGAATCAATGCCTATTGTATTTGTCACGTTTTGACAATAGTGAATAAGTCATGTTGAATACATTTAAAAAAGCTTAATTTTTTGTTGGTTACTTAAAGAACTAGTAGATCCTCATGAATGGAAGAGGTCTCTTGGATGCAAGATGAAATGTGATATGTGAAAGTTTAAGAAGACAGGCCTGTCAGCATAACATTTTAATGTGCAGTAGAAGAAAATAGAAATCATTTTAAAATAGTTGCTGACACAATAAACCTTGTTGATTGTCAAAAAAACAAAACACTATTCTACAAATATTTTACATTATTATACAAAACACTATTAAAAATGGCAATGAGTCATAGAACATGTATGCAGTCTTCCTCAGCTCAATAAATCTAATCGTAGTACAGAACAATAAAAAAAAAAAAATCCCTCTAGTGTGAAGAAAAAGAACCCACAATAATAATTATAGACCCTCAAAAATGACTGTGCCATCTATCATTTATAGTACAGTGACTCGATATAGTAATTATCATGACAGGCCAAGGAGGAAAAAGACAAATCCTTCAAATTCTTCATCAAACACCCATTAACGAGTTACATGTTCAGAAATCTGATGATCGGACATGTTGGTGACAATGAGTTTTGCCTTTTTGTGATTTTGAATGAATAACCGTTGCCTGAAATGGGTCACAGATTTAGATGGAGCTGCGCTCTCCTCACATTACCCCTGTTAGATCCAAGTCCATGCTGCACTCTATCACAGCCTGTCACACTTCCTGTACGGTGCGCTCTCAGCTTATGCAGGGAGTGATGAGGTTTCAACCCAGACGTGCAGCCCTTTGTATTACAGCATTGTTTGAGACCTGTCTGACCTCAGTTTGTTTTGTTATTGTTTGTCTCCATGTTACTGGGACAAATCAAATTTTCCCTTTGGCGAATCATAAAGCTGACACAATGCTACTGTAACTCCCTCTAAGCCAAGAACATTTAAGCGTGTCTATGGTGTGTAACTAACCTGCGTGTTTAAACAGACTTTTGTGTTCTGTGGGCTTTATGCGCTCATATTCTTATGCGTCACGTCATTAAGGAGCATGTCACTGATCCATTGTGTTAGGCCCTGTGTTATAACAGAGCAGCAGGCTGTTGCTGGCCCTCATTTGTGATAATAGGGTCAGCAGTGTTTCCATCGCACTTCATAACACTGAGTCCAAGTTAGTGCTGCCTCACCTATCCTGTTTTTGATTGCCTTTTGTGATATGGAGGCCTCTTTGTACAAGTTTTAAAAGTGGCCAAACATATTCAAGTTGATCCCTTGTTAAAAGGATACCATCATAAGCAGTTAAGCAGCAATTTTCTTTGGTATTTCCTGGACTGTAACTTATGTGTAAAAGTGTCATGAAATTAGCCCCAGGATTTTCTAGTCATGGAATTAAAAATACCAGTCGATTAGGAAGTTCTGCCTGTTGATGCAATGAAAAACGCTCAAGTTAAAAGGCAGAAGGGCCAAATGTACTCAGTTTAGCTACAGCAATTTGATCACTTGAAAGTTAAGTGCAAGTCTGGTGAAGATATTCATCTATAACACACAGAGATTCTGATTTTGTACATCTTTTCATAGCAAAATTGCTTGACAAATCCTTAATTTGAACTGGTTCACACACATAAAACTCCAGATAAGCTGTTGTTGATGAGGATATGGCAGAGTTACAACACCAACAGATCTCTTTAGCACTGGTCTCATTTTCAGTATTCTCACTCCACTGCATAAAACTCTAGTATGCCTGTTGGAAAACTTTGGCAGTCCTCCTCCTACTTGTTTTCGAGTAGGCTGTGTAGACTCTGATGTTCCTCTCTCCTCTTGTGAGCACAAAGGGGCAGATTCACAGCACACATGGCAACAGGCTGTGATTGGCTGAGGGGCTGTTACAGTTTGAGCTGAGAAGAAGTCGTCTTCTGTTATGTGAACTCAGCTGCTGTTGCTCTCTCACTGCCAACAAACAAACGAGACTCTGACCTGGTCGCCACCTTTCCCTGCCCTCCTGCTCACTCCCATAACAAAGGCCATAAACAGGCATTTGTGCATCAGCTCAACAACAAACATACTTTGAGCTACTGAAGAAAAATGGGATGATTAATTTGCTTATTTTTTCTTAATCAGTTCTGGCTTTAACCTTGTTGTCAGGTAAACAAAGCTTCAAAAAGTTTTATTGCCAACAACATAACAAAACCACAGAGCAAATTACTCTTATTAGTACATGTTAAACAAAGTTAAATTATACTAAATATAAATCTTGAACATATTATAGAAGACAAAACAAGACATGCCATTGTGGCTCCACACAGTAGCCTTGTTGACCTAAGCTGGCCCTGGCCTCTCGTGTTCAGGTCACATGGTCTATGTGCCCCTTTATTCAAGCAGTGGATTGTTATTGCATTAGCGCTGCAATACCAGTTATGTAACATGGGTGACCATCATACTGGGAGGGTGGCTAACATATATGGCCCTTAAAACCACTCTGACAACCAAGAGTAGAGCATCTCGGACAAAAAAAATAGATTAAAATGTAGCCAATGCTGAGTATCAGTGGGCCATGGACTCTAGGGCAGTGGGACAAACCTGCAGCTTCTCCGGGTAACCAGAGCCTCCTGTCAGACAGGACTGGCCTTTGACCGTACTGGAGCTGCCCGGGCACATTTCTAGCAACAAGTGTCTAAATGGAGACACCTGAGAGAAGCTGTCCGAAGGGCCAAGTGAAAAGTGTGTCAGTGGTGTCAAAGAGGAGGACAGAGGCCCTCATCACTGCAACTAAGTGCCCTGTATGGGACAAAGTTGGAACTCATAGGAAAACACAACCATTCTGGTGTGAGGTTTACCACAAGTTTAAAAAGGTATATTTAAAGTGTGTGTAAAAAGTATTAACCTAATTGATCAGATCTGGCAGTCTGGCTGGTTTGGTAAGTGGATGCGCGTGTACAGGAGGTAGTTGTTTCTGGTCCAAATGAAATGAGACAATGGTGAAATGGGAATGAGGATCCAGAGGAGTCTCGTTGCTGTTAATAAACAATGTGCTTAAGCCACAATGAGCCCCGGAGGTGCCCTCTCCTCATGCACTTGTTCTATAATAATCATTCCATTAAAAATCAATCACTTTAGGGAAAGATTAAACCGTCTGCTAGAAATCTTGTGACCTACTTAACTGGAGCCTTGTGACACACCGTTAGTTTATGGTCATTCTAATCATTCCCTCTACTTCACCTGTCGACTGCTTAGTGTTTGTGTAACTATTCAGGGCAGTGCTAGCAATATATCAGCACACTCTGCATTAGTATTAGCCTGATGTTTGTGGACAAGCATCATTAGAGGTGGGAGGTATATCGAAACATTGGTAATACTGGAATTGTTGTTTGCCATAATGCAGACTACAATTACACTGCAAGTTCATTTTATTTTTATTTTTTAAGCAGCTCTTTTTGTAAAATTATATTTCTGCACTTACGTAGTTAATTTTACAGTCCATCCTTGTTTTGCGTGATACTTTTACTTCAGTCAAGTATTTTAGCATACTTCTTATTCTGACTTGTATAACATCGGCAAAAATAAAATAGACATTCAGTTTTGTCAGTGAGGGTTATTACAGGTCAACTAGTCAGCAATTATTATTTACATTTTTACTTAATAATAAAATTGTCTTATCAAACACATTTTAGAATGTGTTTTAGAGTCTCTATAGTCTAGAGAATGATATCGATTAACAAGATAGAATTACAATGAATTTAATAGTCGACTAGTCACAATTATTCCAATGATTATCGATTGTTGTCGTCCTGTTTTCAGTAAAACTCAGCCTTACGTACCATGGTATTGTTAGCATTTAGCTTGCAGCAGCGTAGTGGAGTGGTGCAGTTACTATAGCCGAACAGTCTGTAGGTGTGTGAACCTGATTGAAGTGCAGGCTTACATAATGTCCTCAGCAACAAAAGACGTGTGGTGTCTGATGACTGAACAAACCCCTCTCAATCTGGATGGCCAGCTGTGGCAATATTAACAGACAGATGGCCTAAAGGGTACAGGCAATATCATTTAACATAAATAAGTGCTCAGAGAGTTCACTTGTTTTTTTTGGGGAAAAGTCTACGGCATCTGCTCATAGATAAAAATAAATCAATTGCTATTTTTACCAAATAAAAATTCAGATGAAGCACATGTGTTTTATGGCACTGAGAAGTAAAGAAAGACACCCTCTTTTCCTCTCTAAAATATGCATGTTGTTATAAGTTAACAGCACTACATAAACAACATTGTTATTGTGGCTGCTCCAGTTTAAGAAAAACACCATACCAAAAACACCGTACCATACATAGTGCAGGCATAACATACCTCAAATGTCAAGAGAAATTCATCCATGAAACAGCCAAGAACATTGTTAATGTTTTGAGACTAGGCAATGACAAGGGTATTTTTATTTTCAGTAAAAGCATGTGGTGTGGATAATAAGAATAATTTACTGTTCAATGGGAATTATGAAGTCTGTATTGTTAAATGTTAATGAAAATTAGCATTTCATTTGTTTATCAATAAGACAAGATTTTAATCAAAATTGTGATTGCAAAATACAAAATCAGGGTTCATAGTTTTGTAACAGCACTCTGCTCTACAATGAAATGTCCCTTGTTTACAGCCAAAACTACACTGAAACAAAATTCCACACCTCAATGCCCCATCCACAACAGTCCCCAGGTCCAGATGGCAGTTCCTGTTCCTGTGGCGATCACTGTTGGTTGGAACAGGAGGATATGATGACTTCAACCATTCTGCCACTTTGAGCTTGGGCCAGTCCAAGTATGGAAGGTGTATTTTAGTGGTGACCCCATGTTGACATGAAGCTATATGCAGCAGTGGAGTCTTCCAATGTGCCAAAGTGCGCGAGCCATGTGCCGGAGTGTGACTGGTGTGAGGTTACTGTATGCACGGCTCTCATCTGCATGTGAGCTAAATAAAATGATCTTATGTAAGAGCATTAGTACACTGGGACAACTGGGCGACCAATAGTGTGGAGCGGGCACACAGGCACAGCTAGGCTACTTAAAGCTAGCATTGATTTAGGCTGATTATACTGAGGACCAGCATAGCACCTCAGAGCTGTAAGTCTAGGTGGAATCAACAAACGCTGTCGTATAAGATATACGACAGCATTTAGTACAAGTAGGGTCAAGCAGTGACGCGCGGTACAGCTTGCTCAGCAACCAGCGCTATTGTTGCATGAAAGTCATTGGGTACTGGAAAATAGATTAATGTCCTTTGAAAGCTTTATGTTGTGCTTTGATAAAAGAAGAAAATCCAGCACAAACAAAATGACATGACAAGCAGCGACTGTCAGTGGCTAAAAAGAAGAGGTATGGTTTGTGTTGTTGATAATAATTGATTTTGAAGACTGGTATGTAAATAAATAAAAGATGAACGACTGTCATGTTGTCAGCATAACAGGATAAGATAGAAGGGGCAAGCGGAAATATCCGTAGAATCTCTACATGCCAACACTTGACAAAAAAATTGAGAAACTGAATATCTTATTCACAAACAAATTCAGATTTTTCTGACAAGTACAGCCATTTGGATTAGATGATATACGTTTTAAAAGTTTGTTTCTGTTCATAGTGCACATTATAAATAAATCCAGACTGAAATATGGACTAAAACCAATACAAGAATCTCATGAAATGCAGAGGTCTAAACTAAAAATGCAGGATATTCTGCCTAATAAATGTGATTGCAATATATTATGCAACCTTAATAAAAAGCTTTTTGAGTAATACTAAAAACTCCAGTGCAGTCCACATGTGTTACGGCCCCAGGCCTCCAGTTCTTTTGATTTGTGTTGTGTGCTTTAATTGTTTTGTCATTTGGATTCCTGCTGGTTGAGCCCTGGCCCCTGATTGGTGGGAACTTCAACCCTCGGCCACTCCCACCTCACCTCCAGCCTCCTCCCCCTATTTAAGAAGATTCTGCTCACCTGTTTGGGGCGGCTGGCCTTTGTGGCCAGTTTGCCATTTTCTGTTTGTGTCTCTGTAGTGTGTTAGTCTAACTTGGTGTGTGAGACACTAGTTTAGTTTAGTTCTGTTTTGTGTCTTTTTAGTTGCCACTCGATTCTGTTTGTAGGTTTATGTGACTTTTGTGATTTTGTTATGTGTCCCTTAGTCAGTCACTTTTGTTTTTGTATAGACCTACGTGACCTGTTTTGGCACAAAACTCGTATTTCAGTCCCGTCCTTGTGTTTCTTAGTTTAGGTTCTTTTATGTACATATTTTAGCCTGTTTTGTTTAATTTACCTTGTACATTCCTTTTAATTAAATTACCTTATTTATTCCATTTTACATCTTGGTTATTTTGTTACTTCCGCGGTCCCTAGCAGAGCTGGGTCGTAACAACATGCCTCCTCACTGTAGGTTAGATCACAGACAGTAAGAGCTGAGAGTGCACATGATGGGACAGGTGTCTTCAGGACTGCAGCCCGGTGTGCCCCTCGCGTCAGTGAAAGCAGCACTCTGATCCCTCTCCTCCCCCTCCTCCGCCTCCTCACACAAGACGTCTCAGGCCAGCTGTAATCTGGCACAGGACAGTGCTTTAGTGCAACTCGGGGGTGGGGTGGTGGAGGACTAGTGTTCCAACTCCTACATCAAGGACTAGCTCTCCGAATGGAAAGTAGCATGACACAAAAACACTAAAGCTGAGTGTCCAGTATGACTAGCTGTGAGGTCATCTGTGTCTTGTGGAAAGAAGCATAGAAAAGAGTGTAGTGTGGGATAAAAGAGCAAGCACTCAACCATACTTGTGCCATTGTGTCACCAAGCCTCTCCTGCTGTTTGCTTGTGCTAATTTGGTTATGATGTCCTCATTACTTTACACAAAACAGCACAATAAAATCACCAAAAGTATGAACACAAACAAAACCCAAGCAAAACGCACTTTATTGAAAAGTTTGTAATTTGATAGGCTCGGGTAAGATTTTGTGTTGCACCCAGGCAGCACTTACGAATGGCACTTTACAGACCGTGTAAAAGCTGTCAGTTGAACCACATGGCCCGACTGCATGGTGCTTATTAGGGCCAACTGCAATCTGTTGCCTCAACACACGCACACAGTAACAAACACCTTTCTGACTCAGAGCTCAGGTGGTGGAAAAACAAGGGGCTCAGATGACTCTGGTCCAGCCCCAGAGAGTAGAGTGTGTCCTCCAAATCCACAGCTCACATTTCTCTGACATAACACACTGAAGCCATAAGATTTATGTTTTCAAATCATAATTCACTCAAACAACAAACAAGAAAAGAAATGCAGGGCCAGTAACATTTGTAAGAGTGCTGAAATATGAACAAATACAAGAACCACAATCAACCCATAAGAGGTAAACTTCTAAATTAAAAAGTTTTGATAAAATTATGTTATTTAAGTTAAGAGACTTCAGCCTACTGCACTATATGGCGCACATCCTCAGAAGCCAGTCAGCCATAAGGAACATGTCCAGACTTGTTTTGATTGTTCTGAGTCCCACAAACTTCTCAATTGAATGTCAACATAACATTAAAGAGTCCAGTGTATGCCTGTTGTACGGCAACTATAAGTAAACAGCTTCTCTATGAGTCTGCTGCAGTCCTTTTTCATAGAGGTAGCCAGCAGAAGAGTCTCAGGCACCATCACATCACAGGAGCAGTACAGTATGTTCCAAATAACAATGGCACTCCACTCGCTGCCAATCAAAACTGTGAGCTCTTGCTATGGAGCGGACTCTATACAGGCACAGGCTTAATTAGAGCATAAAAGCTGGTGAGCCAATTGGACATGGTGACATTAAAATCCATGAAGGATGAAGAACACACTTGTATTTGCTGGAGTACTCTGCCCTTGGGCAATACTACAAAGATTATTGGGCTTAGGAGTAGCAGAAGATTGGACTGGTAATTAACAGAATACCTAATAATGCAGAAAGGGTAACTTACAATGGATCACAAGGTCACCAGGTCCAGTGGCTTGTGTTTTGGGTCATTTTCTCTTTGCTTTAATGTCTGTTTACAGTTAACATGGATGGATGGCACATGATTGGTCTAACAAGAGTCAGATTGCCCTCAGATGCCTGCCATATAGGTACCCAGATCATAAACAGGGACAGGAACCAGAGAACTACATTAAAAGTATGCCATGGGGGAATGTTTGTGCACTGGGGTCATGTTACATCATATCACCCTCTCACTACCTAACCCAGTCAGCAGCAGTCCACGAAACAAAGTCTAGAATCTTAATCTCATCATGACAAAGATCAGAGGCGTGTATTTGATTAGGTTACAAAAATCAAGTCAAGTAAGTTCCTCTGTATGTTATTATGTGCACATAATCAATAACCAAATGATTTCTTTGGCTTACACAACCAGACAGCCAACACAATGGTCTTGTCCTATTGGCAGTAATAGAGGGAGACATGCTTACTTGGTGCAGACATGTTTCAGCAGCTAATTGCAATCCACAAGTTATCTACAGTAAGACAAACAAAGGTATTCCTCCAGTCCTGTCCCCATTTGCCTTTGCTGCAGATACAGTCAACATGTAAACAAGCTGCAGAGCAGGAGGCAGCAGCTTTATTTCAACTACTGAGTGGGTGTGAACAACATTTTGCAGTACTATGGTGTGAAATCTAAACAACCCCCAGGTAAGGAGAAAGTGTCAACAGACCAAACCATTACAAAGCTCGACAATATCACTAGAGAAGCAAATCTGATATGTGCTCTGTGCATGTCCTCGTTTACGTGGGTCAGGTTTTGTTAATTCACATAACCACTGACCAGCTGTTACATAAGGAGCTGGCCTAATTCTTTATTTGGAGGAAATTGGCACGAGTCCTCTGGGATGTACATTACAGTTTAACCACACGCAGGTCATTAGGTTGACAAACAGAATATTTAACTAAGTGTTGTGTTTTGCTGCACATACCTCTGTCGGGCTTCATGTTGTCCAGTGTCATCAGGTTGTCTTGAGGAGTCTGCCTCGCTCTTCCTCTGGTGTTGCTCTTGTCACACAGCATAGGTACCACTAAAGCTATGGCTCAACCCAAAACCCACAATGTCACCGAATTAACTACGCAACAATATCAGCTGGAAGCACGTTTTGGTGCCAGCTCCCCCTATCCAACAACAAAGCATTGCTTTGTTAGCATGCTACAGTACGCGTCCATCCAGTCGCGCTGTATTGTTCCCCAATACTAGGACAGCTGATGGCAAATGCCAGCGAACTATCAGTGAGTGCTCGATTAGATTGCTAGCAAGTAATCAGCCTGACGAGAGGTAATTCACTCTGTCTTCTCTCACAGTCTGTCTCAAATTCCTCCACCTGAACCATTGCTTCGTGGTGCATCTCTGTTTGTTCTCCACGAATGTCAGACTCGAGAGTGCCAGAAAGGGTTAGCTAACTCAGCAGGGTTAGCCCAAAACCAAACGCCCAGGCCAACTAAACTGGCCTGTTCTTTGCAGGAATAGTTTAGCGTCTACTGACTGAGACCTCGCTAACATCCCAGCCCCCAACGCAGCGGCAGCAGCGCAGGTAGCCACGGCTCTACGACCAACATCGAGACTATGACTCGCGTCGTATTTTCCGCTAAAGCAAGACCATAATCACGACTATCTTTCCACTCACTCAGCTATCACCCGCTTTTTGTCCAAAACAACACGGGGCTGTTGCCATCTACTTAACACAGGAAATACCCGCTTCACTGACTTCCTTTGTGGTGGTCATTAAAACTTTTACCAAATATCACGACTGCGCAAATAGTAGCGAGGCAACGATCAAATGCTTTCTAATAACTGTTTTATCACTGAAATAACAATCTCGGTAGTTATAAGAATAATGATAGTCAAATGAGCGAACCACAGATGAAAAAAGGCAGCGCGTCTTCCAAGTCGTGATGCTTTGGGTTTGTGCCTTCCTCACTTCCCTCAGTCCTGCTGCTTGTCAAAACATATCAGCTCCAGTCACGTGTCCCAACAACAGCCCAACGTCACTTCCCTCTCCAGCCTCACATGAACCCACGGCCAGAACAACTTATAAGTTTAAAATGATACTATGATGACCCTGTCTGATGGGCTGCAGCGGCTTTCTTTGTCGGGAAACCCCACTAGCTTCGAGCTCATGGATGTGCGTGTGTTTGGTCAGAGTGAAGAAAGCTCCTGGGGCAGTGAGACAGGGGGTAGTCCCTTTGAGCTGATTGGTCAGTCATTGCGCGTTCATGTATGCACGTGAGTTACGTACATGAACATTTTGTTCTTGCTTAGGCCTGGATGTAGACAAAGACTGCATGTGTTTTACGTGAATACTGTAAAGATTGTTGAGCCACAACATAATAACTGATTATTGTTATTATGGGTCCTAAAAATGTTGACCCAAGCCCTCAACATGGGGCACTACGTATTCAAAATTTAGTCTTGCTTTTACAGTAGGCTATGTTATATTGCCAAATTGTCACTCACAGGTCACTCACTGACCTATGCCCCCACGGAACCACGTGGAATTAAGCATCCTTACTATACCATCTGTAGCCCACTGCAAGTTGACTAGAACTTTTAGCGCTTAACATAAGATTATTCATAGCCTGCGTATTTTGTCTTCTTTGGTTGTCGTATAATATGCATTATCTGATATAATCTAGATTAGCTGTTTGAGAGATACATTGATTTGCTTGCAGAAGCACATAGAGAAACCCTTATTCACCCCTTTTAAACAAAACCAAATGGAAAAACGAGGACGTCCCTAAATTCCTTCTTACCGTGACCATTTTATTGCATAGATCTTGACCCCAGTCAAATCTGTTTCACAAATATCCGATAGCTGCACACAAGCATAAAAGTCTCTATTTCTGATGTATTTTGATTATTTACTCGTGGTTCGCCAGAATCATTTCATTAACACACAGAGAAGTGCTAAGAGGCAATGTTATTATAGTTCCATTATGGTGTAGGCTATTATAATATTTTTCGCTTTCCAGTGTGTTTGGAAAAATCTATGCTACAGCTCCATCTGCTGGATTGACCTTTATAATGCATTGTGCGATAAATACCCAAAAATAAAGTACCTAAATGTGCCTATGTTGCTGTCATTAATGTTGTAGCATATAGCCTAAAGACCTTATTATGCCTATGGTTGCCACTGTTTCTAGTTATATTACAGAAAGGACAGGTGAAGGGCACCCAGACTTCTAAGTGTAAATTTCATGATATTTCCAGACACTGCCGCAAAATAGGAGAAGGAATGTTGGGAAAAAATAAACCACCATCAAGTTGACTACTTTGGAAGCTAGTAAACCTAATGTGTTTATTGTAACTGTTAAAGCAGTGCTTCTATATAACACTTCAATATAACACAGCACAGTTAGTGAGTAGTATGTACACATACTAACGACATTTGTAGGCCTTTTTATGAAATACTGTGTAGCCTACTTACAGGTAACTTTGTCACTATATTCCCATATGCTTATGTGTTTATTAAGTAATGATAGTTCATAAAACAAATAATAAGCAAAGGCCAGGTTTAGGCATGCTTTATATCAGTACTTAGCTCATCTATAAGTTATGACTTTGATCTTTTTGAATAATTCAACATGGCCTTGCTTCTCAGCACCTCATTACATTAATGTTAACGTTTTCCACAACATCCGCTTTTTAGATCTTCCAGGAATGTTACATTCTCTCAGAACAAAAATAGCTGCTGTGTTGATGTTGATGTCGATGTCACACACTCAAGTGATCATTTTCTAAACAGAAAGAATGAAAAAAGTTTTTCTGTAGTTTCTTCATTCAAAATGCTTTTCTCAGATTGGAATATGTGCATTTTTTTTATAAAATAACCTGAAGCTCTTGGGCTATTTGTCATGCAGGTCTTCTAACATGACTTATGCCTTTGTATGCTCTGTCGTTTACGTTCTTATCTGATTGCATGTTTTATTGATTCAATTTGCCTGTCTAACCAGAAAGAAAGGAAATAATAAAAGACACACACTTAAGTAAATAAGAATAATAGAAGACAGTTTTTTGAAAGCTGGAAATACCAACTGTTTATTTCTAATTTTGTGACTACAGAAATGTTGAAACATTTGAACACTGAAAAAAGCTGGATGACATCATCACTCGCTTCTCAATTTTCTTTCTTTTTTTCATTTGCTTAGCAATCACAACAGATGATATTGCACGGCACTGAGAAAGCAGTAGCAAAAACTGGGAAAGAGCAATGACAAACCAAATCATGAGACATGTGATTATACATCTGAGAGCTCCCTCAGACACACGCATTCACACACACACACACCTAACTGAAAAGCAATGTAGTTGAGAGGGTACAAAAACAAAGAGATCAAGGTCGACGGAGCACAAGGCTGACAAGAGCAATGAAATTTTATTTTCTGAATGCAAGTGCAAGATGAACTACCAGTGAAATCTATTCCTATATGTCTATGACAACAAATATGCTTGTTTATCAAAACCCTTCAAGCATTTTTGTATATGAACTGCTGGAGCTCACCCCACTTTGGGTGACAATCTATATTATCCAGCGTTAGATCCAGATGATTGTCTTAGGCGCCGCAGTATTGTTTCCAGACTTGTAGGCAAGCTATACCCATCATAATGGGAACTAATTAACAACAACAGCTTTGTGTGTGATAATGGTGCAGATACAGGCTCTTATTGCAGAGTCTATCCCTTTGTGAATATGCCTATATATCACATATTGAACTGTACTTATTCAGGTATGACCCAGGGTACTGTGCTGTCTGAATATGACATCAGAGGGAGTCTACAATGTTTAACAATTCACCCATAAAACATGCACACACATACAAATTTATTATTCTGACTCTCCAGGAATATTTAAAAATAAATAATTAGATTGAAATAGTCAATATAAAATAAACAACAGACTCAAAAAGTGCTATCTAGGGCCAGTTGCTTTGTGCCACTAGATGATCTTATGAGCATTTGTAGAACAGTAAGTAACTGACACCTTGGGAATGTATCTTGGCACACACTAGTGCCAACTTGAGTTGAGAATTTCATTGTCCCCATACAAAATACAAGTATACTTAAGAAATACAAATACATAATCGCACACACTCTCACAAGGATGTACATTACTTGACAGTTTCTTTTTTGCAAACACACCGATTCCTTCATAAAGGTGTTAGCAGTTTTATTAGACTTTGCTCATAGTCATTACATGAGTACGTACCAAAAGAACAGATACTAGGTGGAGTAAGGCGGCGGTGCCAAGGCAGTAAAAACAGACCCAGGTGCATGGCCCCACCCCCAGCAGACCGGCTGCCCAGCCTCCACTCCACCTCACTCAGTGCATGAGACAGCAAAGTGAGCGGGACTTGCAGCCCTCCATTTGGATATTTCCGATTGTACATTGACCGGGAGATTCCCCACATGGTAGAGTAAGCTTGTCTACATAGCCCTACGCCTTCTACATTCTATACCCGTGCGAATGGCAAATCAAAACTCAACAAGTCTAATTCACAAATGCCAGTGCTTTTCAACATTATACATATTTTTTCCAATTTTTTGGTTTGTTTTAAAAATCTTTGGATGTGCAGTAATACCCATAAAATAACAGATTTTTAAAAAGTCAAAAGAATAGAAAAGACACACATACACACTGCTTTTTACCAGGGGTTCAACAAAGTAGCTCCTGTATGACTTTGCTGGCACTGGCAAATCAACTGTCAGGTTTCTGGCAGTGTTAAAACACACATTAAAATGTCGGCTAGGACTTAGCTGAGAAATACAAACTACTCTTTTGTCATATCTAAGCGTGGGAAATAAGGCTGTAACATAAATTATCTTTTTTGTTTTTCTTTTTTCAAAAACCTACTATATACAAATCTAGAATTTCTACAAATGCATAAATTAAAGCAGTGGTTAAACAATACAAAAATGCAATTAAATAAAATCACAACACAGAAGTAGAGAAAAAGGAAAATATGAACACAATATCACAGCAGTTGGTTTTACCCTGTAAAAGCAATAGTCTACATCATAATATTGGCAAAACCCAATGTCTGATAAAAAATACGCTTCTCCCTCCATGCCTTAAGTTTCATACATCAACCCTGAAACTTGTCCGCCGTGACTCCAAACAGAGCACATCTGCCATAAACAAAAATTAAAAAATAGAAAATTATTTGGAAATAACAAGAACAGTTAGCACACGACAGGAGTTCTGCCTCACTCACAGAGAGACGTCTCTATGCAGAACTCAAAGGATTTATTACTATGAGGTATTCAGAGACATTGGTAAAGACATGCACGGCCAGAGTGCTGGGCCTTCTACACACAGCAGAGACAAGGGAGGGTCAACAGGAAGAGGAGGGAGACAGGAGGAAACTAAGACCTTTGGTTTAATCTGTAGTGGTGGACAACATAAACTCCTTTGGTATGCTTTTTAATCTGTAGAAGTGGACAACAAAACTCCTTTGGTATGTTATTTCATTGCATGGTTGCGCTGGCGAAAGCACCACGGTGTGATTAAAAAAAGACTTTTCCTTGTTTCTTCAATAGTGGCCCTTCTACAGGCTGAGGTATTCACAGAGTCAAAGGTGAGAGGTCAACAGCGGTTTAACACTTTGGTTCAAGCAAGGCACTCGTCCTGGGAGTTTTAGAAAGATTGCAACACATCTGCTTCTACTTTCAGGAACATGTCTGCCTATAGTTGATCTGCCCATGAATGTGATGCTCATCGACCTATTGTCGTGTGAAGATGTTTGACCTATTAGATGAATCAGTAACATCGACCTATAGATACACACTCAAAGGCAAGTGGAAATAAAGCTATACAGAAGAGATGGTGGAACAACTTTCAAAAAGGAACGTCACTTTGGTATCGACAGATTGACCCTTACAGCAGAAATGAAAAATCCAACCATCATCTGACCCACATGAGGCTGTTGTGTGTGTACCTAAAGCTCAATCAGCAAATGTGCCTATAGCTACATCAGCACGACTATCTATGGAGCTGTAATCGGAGCACAGATGAAGCAAGAGAACGCATAGTGTTTGTGAGAGTATGGCGGGGCTAAGGAGAACAGGGAGTACAGGGTTAGAAAAAGGGAAACATACAACAACATATTCTTTTGTTTAACACCACTCGTGGAGGCCGTGCAATGAGAAAAATCTTTGGTAATCTTTGGTATTATCAAAGTGATAGAAATTATGTATGGAACTTTTTGAGTGAGGTAGCATCTTTGGTTCACACTATAAAACATCAGCAGGTCTTGACAAATTTTTGTATATATTTTTTTTGGTTTCAGAGATGATGAAGAGGATGATGATGAAGAAGCAGCTCATTTTCTCTCTTTGGCCTCTCCTTGCTTTCAGCGCTTGTATTTATGATGAATGTAGAGCTGCTAACCCTGGCCAGAAGGAGGATGACGGCAAAGGGGCCAAGCTAATATATTATCTAATGCTACTCCGCGCCCTGTTTTGTCTTTGTGTGTGTAGTGCTTTCCTCCTAGTGCTGAAATGCATAGCTTTACCGACTGAGTGCGGGAATGTCCAGGATAGTAAGCGATGATGGGAGGGGCATGGTGGGAGAATGCTTTTGTATTCAAGTGATGAACTGACATTGCTCTGTAAGTGCCAGAAAGTGATTTTATCATTGACATCATTCCCTCCAACCAACATGTTTGATGAGGAGATAAAATCAGATACATATAAAGCGCAGGGGGCACAGTGACGCTCCAAAAGCAAATGACTAAACCAGGTCACTCTATTTCCCATAATTAAAAAAATAAAATAAACTCCTTATGGCATTTTCATCTTTGCTCAACAATAAATGATATAATAAATAACCCATGGGGGAGTAAAGCTTTAAATGACTGATTATGCATCTTCACAATAAGCAATCACAGTAACATTCATAAAACTGATTGTGAAGATACAACTGTATTCATTGATTCAAGAAGGCATTTATAAGGCAATGATTCTTTGGAACATACTAAGAGTTAAAGCTATAGAGTCTGAATAGATGAGTGGGAACAGTTTAGACATATAACAGTCTCTCTTTGGAGGTAAGTGAAGTAAAATACTTTCAAGATTATCAACTACAAAATATACTCTTTGGTCAGATTACATTCTTGTGTAAGCAGAATTTTTTGTATGATGGAACAAGGTAGAGAAGACTTTGGTTTGACTATTGTATGATTTAACGTTTCAGCATGTTGGAAGAAAGCACTACCATAGTCAGTTTTGATTTGGGGTTAGCACTCTACTGTACTTTGGGCATGTTCTGTCTCTCTGCAATGTGTTATTAGAATGATAGACAGTTGAGCAGACAGACAGCCAGATAGACAGACAGTCCACTGACCAAAATGTTGCACAACAATCTTTTAGCTCCTGTGGGATTTGTTTTCTTTGGAGATGATTGGCCAATCCCACGGAGCTCCACATTCTGGCTGTTTTCTCTAGCGCGTGGACAGATGCAGATCAAACTGCCAATAGGCTGACTAAACCTCATTTAGGGACCCATCATTAAAACCAACCATTTAGATTAAAGATAAGGATGGTGATGTTAGACGGATACTTGGAAAGTGTAATAAAGCTAAAGACCAGTGATAGTAAGTGTGTGTAAGAGGGGTAAAACTATAGTCTTTTTGCAGTATGTATACACAGAAATGTGTTGCTGAAACAAACATTTCAAAGCAGGTCAACAAGAAGTCTTTGGTTTGTTTTTTCATCTTTGGATACTATAAATATCAATATAGTACAGGTTTAAGGGCAAAACGTTGCTTCAAGGTCTCTTTAAGTTTCTCTTTGTTTCACTTAAGTTTTAAAGCTTTTCCACCGAGGTTGAGTCAGTCCATGAGTTGGTCAAGTCCGTCCGTTTTCAGGCTTTGGTGCAGGCATTTGGGCCTGTGTTGGCGGGATGACCGGAGCCGTCGTCCACCCACTTGTCCAGGCTGCGGCGGCGCGCGTTCATGAAGAAGTTACTGACTGTGGCCAGCTCCAGGCCCAACTGCTGCGCAATGGTCAGCTGCAGCTCCTTGGACGGGCGCTTGTTCTCCTTGAAGATGGCATGAAGAGTCCTCCGCTGCACATCTGTGAACACCAGACGAGGCTTCTTAGAAACATTCCCACGATCGTTTCGTCCATGGTCCTGTTCTTTGCGCTTGCATGCTGAAAGGATCAAACACAGAGATATTAGGAGATGGCTGAAGTTAGAGATGACAACAACAAAAATTTCAACCGCTTATCTTTAACCCAGCTTATCTTTAAATGATACATAAACGCATACTATACTACTATTAGTTGAGACACTGTTAACAGCCAGTTGCTTTTTCGCAAGGTCAAGATTCCAAAAGTTATACATGACAATCCATTTATGTAAATATTAATTATTTTAAGTAGGCAACATGGAAAATTCAAGGTTTATGGTGATACTAATAATAACAAATAATAAAATAAATAATATACAGAATAAATATAAAATAAAAATATATAACTGTGTACATGGATTTTATCCCAACTCCTTATGTTACTTACTTAGTACAAGGTTATTAAACTTACTGCCAATCATGTTTAGTTTTGATTGAATTTTGCTTTTTCACAGACTAAGACAGAGCCATTTTCTGCTCCCTATTCTATCATTCGCTCGACTGCTCCTTAGTGATGTCTCTGTCAGCTGAAAGGTGCTGTGAGGGAGTCCACCGTATACGACCACCCAGAGAAGCTGCAGGACACACAGACAGACACGGCCCAGTAAAACAGGCAAAACCCGGGAGCCTAGAAACCGTGTGCGCTGTCCATGGTGCTGAAATCAACTTTCGCTTCTGTGACTACACAATAAGACCTATCATCTTTTATCGGAATGGACTTCTCAAAGAATTCGTCTGACAGCTAATCAAATCGTCCTTTACCCGATTTTATATTGTATTGTGTTTCCCCCCTCCCCATATCCCCCGTCTAATACGTAAGGCTCTTGTAGAGCGCATGGGCCAGAAGGGGGCAGAATTGGGCTGTTGCATATAGTAACAGAACACAAGGCCTTTAGAACGAAAAAGCATAAACTGTATGAGGAACCAACGCCAGTGCATCTGAAGATGTAGATCTATGTATGCATCAAATGCTAAATGTCAATACAAATACATTAAACCGAATGGGGCCAACACGTATGGATCAGAAGGAACCAAAACATAAAGAAGGAGACGCGGAAAGGTTGCACGAGCAGAAAGAAACAAGTGGAAAACTTTTACATTAATAACTAATGAAAATAACCACAACAGGGTTTATTACAACTAAAATCGTCAATATGACTAAACAGTGTACAGGGAAATTATCAACGAGTTTAAGAATTTACTGTGGGTACGTTGTAACGCGCACTTTTGAAAATATAAGCACGACCACCATACAAAGGACTACAACCGTTCGGTGTTGGGACAGCACGCTGTCTCCAGTGCTGGTAAATATTAACAGAGTGCCGCTGCTAGTCATGGACGGTCTGCTATAAATCAGTACAAGTGAAGGCCACCGCAGACAGAGGCGAGAGCAGGTATTGGAGCCAAGCCGAGCACACAGGCCAAGACAAGACAGGTATGGAGGCCCACGCAGCCTTCCAATCAGGTCATGGGGGGCTAAAACAACGTACCTCGTTATCACCCTAATCACATACAGGGATACACGCACACTGCCTTTGCTCGGCTAATCATTACAGCCTCAGATAACTCCACAGTCACATGGATACATAAGGTCTGCTGGGCTGACATTGTGATGATAGAGCCGCGTTCTCACACAGGGAACAGCAAATAGACCTCTGCAGATGCAAATATTCAACTGGACCCTCGACCCATTACTTCACTAGGTTAGAGGTAACATTCAAAATAATAATAATTTCATCAGTAAATAAATGAATAATATGACACGGCGTTTTCTGTTAAAAGCACAATAAACAACGTGCCCATTTCAATCTGATCAGTCCCAGGTCGTTACCTGTCTTTTCTATCCAGTCAAGGGATAATTGAATACGTGGGAAAAGCAGAAAAAGACTCGAGATTAATTTCAGAAGCCTAAAATCAATAAGTATATCGCATCTACTTCAGCACCCGATCACATAGCTCACCTAGACACATGCAGATCAATAGGCCTATTCTCTCGGTCCAGGTTCCCCCTAAACAGTCTAATTTTAACTGTTATTTGAATATAATAGTTGTGAACATCTACAATATTGCTATTTTTTAAAGAATGTATTCTCACACTAAAAGATTATATTAAGCATATACAAGGCTGACAGAATGTAGCTACACAGGCGATGAAATAATAGCCCATATTTAAATATTTAGCCTAATATAGTAAAATATCGGTTTTACTACTATCCATGCACAACATACAAATAGTAAATGGGAAAACTGAAAAAGAATTAGCTATGATTAGGCCACACTAACGGGCGCACGCAAACACTCACGCACTTTCCATAGCCGCGTAAAGACGAGGCCTCACTTTTAAAGTCAGAAAGCCCATTTGTAGGTCATCGATTACACAACGTAAAGAAATCTATGGGGTGCTGCGCGTGAAACATTGCACACTAGACATGGGCCTCCTTGCGCGCTTTAATTGACTCCTGTAAACCTTCGAGACTAATGAATAACGGCCTCTGATCTGCTAATTAGACCAGCCTTGTTTTGGTTCTTGGCTGTCTTTCAAGTAGCCTAATGTGCATTTATTTATTTATCTATCTGTCGTAAAATATGTTATTAAATATAATGACGTTACAAAATAAAGAATTACAAAATTGTACCCTAACATTGCAACTTTACACGTTACAAATGTACACTAGACTAAGTTTTATTTGTGCCATATCTCTGGACAAGTGCCACAAAAGAACAACAACAACAACAACAACAACAACAACAACAACAACAACAGAAAGGCTTGATCACTTGCCTGTGCACCAAAATAAACACATTCCTAACGATTTCTGCGCAAAGGATCACTTTACGTACACAATGCTGCGGTCGATACTTTGAGGTAAAATGACATGAGCACACTTGTTTCACACAAGCCCCAAATCTGTGTAAAGACAGAAACCGGATGCGTAGGCTATCGATAAACAGCCACTGGTTTGGACACAACTTTGTTCAAGTCCGGTCGGGATTATTTATTAGTTTGATGTTGGAGGCAATTATTTTGTCCATTCTTTCTTTCAATAAATAGTGACAGGATTGTTTGGACTGCTTCCAAAAATGCTGAATAACTTTTTTTTCTTGTTACAGCTTGTCTTACATTGTCATCTAAATACACAAAGGAAAACGTAAGTTCTCAATGTTAGCTGTTTTAAGTTCAAATTAAGTTGTTATCGTGCAAACAAATGTGGCACAGCACGTTTTCTTTGTTTAGTGAACATTAATTCTAACATTTAGGACTCGTCTTCCTCTTGGATATAACGAGTAAAACATTAATATGTTAAAAGCAAAAAAGGGTGCTTTACCGAGGCTTCGCTCACCTGCGAGCCTGAGCGCGCTCATGCGTTGGAACTCAGGCTCCTGCAGCCACTTCCACATGCGGCGGAAGGTCTCTCTACCAGACTTCAGCTTGGACCAGGGTTTAGGGTTCCTTAGAAGGTCAGACAGCGTCCCCTGGGACCGGCACAGAACCCTCTGCGCAAAGATGGCCTGAGGGATACTGTAGCGCTTGAGCTCTGTGGTGATCCTTTGCGCCACCTCTTTGGTATTTACTTCTTCCATCTGTCCCCCAGAACCAGCCCCCCCTCCCGCGACTGCTCCTCCAGTGGCAACCCCTCCTGGCTGTCCGGGCCCAGAGGCCTGTTCACCTCTGCCCCCCAGCCCCTGACCGTGGCCCTGTGCTGCGCCGAGGTGCGCATGTGGATGGTGGTGCAGACCGTTGATCTGGACCATGCCCGAGGAGCTCATGTGCTGCTCCGCGTGGCGGCCCAACATGGCTGGGTGGTGCGCCTCAAAACCACTTGGAGTAAGCATCTTCTCCCCGGGCATGGCGGCGCCAGGGTGTGCGTACGGTGGGATGCCAGCCTGGGATGTGTGTATGCTGGCTAGACCGGAGCCGGACAGCGGGGATAGGCTCTGGCCCATGCAAGGGTCCTTGTGATGGTAGGCGGGGTACAGACTGTTCATAGGAGCCAGGCTACGGTCCTCACGCATGAGCGTAAAGCTGCCGCTGACATTACCGGGAATCCTCTGATGCGGATGCGCGTGCGGATGGTGCGGATGGTGGTGGTGGTGGTGATGATGATGCGGAGGAAACTTGTCAGACACGGTAGATATGGGGGGTAAAGGCTGTAGCGGGGTGAGGGTGGTGTAAGTGCTGCTGGCGCTCATGCCAGGGGGGGCTTCACACATGCTGATGGCCGAGTGCAGGTGTCCGGGGTGTCCGGGATGATAGTCGCCGCTGTCCAGAAGGGTCGCCATTCCCATCGCGCGGTGGCTCAAACCTCTTGGGCTGGGACGGGAATGCGGGCTGTGGCCGCTCAACAGATCTCCGTGACTGGCTAAAGATTCATGACTCACTCCGTGCAGTTCTATATTCTCCATCGACAACTGTGCATTCATGATCCGGGCAGCGCTGTGGACCAACCATCTATGTGACGTACCGCAGTTAGCTGCTGTCCAGAACGTCCACTTAACTTATTGTCTTTGTTGCTTTTCGCTCTCACAGCGACTGTTCCTCTGGTGCCTTTATTTAACGCTTTCACTATTTTCCTTCCTCGGGCGTAGTTTTGAGAAATAAAAACTCCAAATCTTCTTTTTGTTAACGTTTTTCCAGATTTTTTTTCTTCTACGATTTAAGCCCCCCCATCGCCATGCAGCTGTCCTTGCGCTCCGGTCGGGTGCCGCGCCATCTCTAGTAGTGTGTCTCCAACCCCTGTTCCACCGCGGCACAGATCAATGGCCGCGCATGCGCACCAGGACTTACACGCTCGCCCAAGCTCGCTTTCTTTCTCTCTCATATACACGCCCATCCTTGGTGACGCAACGTACCTTATTAAGGACGGGACGTATCAAAGCACTCGCTAAAAGGTTTACATAAGCCATATTCAATTGCGTGTAAAAATGTAAACAGATAAAAACAAAACAAAACAAAACAAAACAAAACAAAAAAATAAATAAATAAATAAATAAAAGAAAAAAGAAAGAAAGAAAGAAAAAAGAAAAGAATAAAATAAGGATGTTAGAAAAATACATAAGATTGATTCATGGAGCTGAGCTCAACCCTTTACTCAGTTTTTAATAGTTGATATATTATAGCCTATATAAAAGTCAGGGAATAATGACCCTTATCTTCGATCCTCCTTAAAGGCACACATTTAGTAAACTTCATTTAAAGTTGATTGTTAACTCAATGGATTAACATCTTGTGAGCTTAATATAACGACAAACCACTGAATAAATATATTGAATAAATCATGGTTTACTTTGTATTTGTTAGGCACTAATGTTATTTCTACATTGCTTTGTCAGTATGCTGGATCAGATGCGTCGCACCCCCACTGTGGCGGTTTAACCAAACCAAGAAGTACCTTTTCTTTTGATAGAAATGATGAGCAGATGTGTCTATTGTTCAGCCATTAGGCCTAACGAACCACGCGCAGCAACAGGCTGTGTGTGGTGTGGGGCACACACTTGTCCTATTTGGAGCAAAGACAATAAGGAAATGCAGTTGTGACTTTAGTATGAGAAAATATTACCATATATGAGCAGGTTCCAACATTAAACAAACAACACGGCATTGTTGTTTTGTTGATTTTTTTTAATTATACACAACAAACAGAAAATGTACATAAAGCACACCATTGATTACTGTGAGGAAGAGGCATGACAATAGCTCGTAGGCCTATGTATTATGAGCAACTGTCCTGACAAGTGTTTCCAGAGTGGCCATAGCACAGGTCAGGGGCCGTTTATCATAAAGCAGTGCTAAGGGCGTCCTCCGCCCGGCCAAAGTGACAGCTTGTAGCGGTCAGTGTCCTGCTGGACCCCCCGCTGAATGGGGGACATGTCAAAGGTGACGCTTCAAGACTCCCAAAGCCAACATCTGCGGGGGGACAGATTAACCTTTCAGACTTTTCCCTGTCCTGGACCTGCTATGGGGCCCTGCATCTGTCAGGGCCCTCACAATAGAGGCAGCACTCGCTTGAACGAGTTAAATAAAAGAAGGAGAAAAAACGAGAAGAAGTTAAACTGTCTCTGATGTGAAGTCAATGTCAATGGCGTGTGTGTGACGTGTGTCGAGACAATGGGACATTAATTCCTCCAAATGTGAGTGGCCAACCGTGTAGTTCATTGCACATAATGGACTGAGAAGGGTAAAGGCTAGTGCCTTATTAAAATATGGCCAACCAAAAACACACATAGTTTGCATGAAATCATTTTAGTTTAAGAGACGTACACTTGTTTTGCACACAGCAAAATCGGCAAAAAGTGATGTTTAATGTCAATGCTATTAAAACGGGCTTTATTATTATTATTATTATTATTATTATTATTATTATTATTATTATTATTATTATTATTATTATTATTATTATTATTATTATTATTATTATTATTATTATTATTATTATTATTATTACATTTATATTTGGGGATTCTACTGTGTAGAGTCAGAGAGCTGTAAAGGCAGAGGGCTTAAAGGCCAGGCTCTGGCCTCACATGGCAGCAGGGCTCATCTACACATTCTCATACGGATCGATACGCTGCTGCCATGTCACCACGACCTGAGATGTGTGTTTATGTGCTGTCTCTGTGGCCATTGTGCCGAGAATAGGCATGCCCTATAGCCGCTGACATTTGCTTTACGCACAATGTGGGGACGCACGGCGTTAAGAGGATACATTTCAAAAAGAATTTTCTTCAATTAGGCTTAAAAGAAAATGAGAACCAATAAGTGTCACATTTGGTTGGGTTTAACAATAGCAGATAATATGAATATTGTACCAGCACGAGAAGTTCAAGTCTGCGAAATGAACACCTGAAACGAGCATGGCACAGAAACACTGCTAATCATGGTGTTTGATTGTGCGAAGACCACAGCAGCATATCCACAACACAAACATCATATACCCTCACAGAGCCGCGTGGATCAATATTTCGGCAGCCATACAATGTGACACTACGTTGCAAGCATTATAGATGTTTAAAATGACAATTGAATCTTGTTTGAGAAGAAGGCATTGCTAAATGTCATATGGTGAAAA
This sequence comes from Odontamblyopus lacepedii, assembly GCA_034769755.1. NCBI lineage: Eukaryota > Metazoa > Chordata > Actinopteri > Gobiiformes > Gobiidae > Odontamblyopus > Odontamblyopus lacepedii. Next base: position 19,895,080 of record CM068349.1, on the reverse strand, counting down.
TAAACTTTAATAAATAAACGTAATGGCCAGTAATGTTCATTTCTTTGAGGTGGGGCCGTGAGAAGAAAAGTCACATCCGAAAGTGAATTACCCTTTTGGATATGAAATCGCCTGTTGTTGCTGCTATTTTATTCGAAACTTCCAGTGATTCGTTGTTAACTTTCAACTATAAAACCTATGCAGCAGATATGATTATCACAATGACCTGCTTTCACAAATACAAGAGAAGCAAAATGATGCCTGTCTGCTGTGCACATGCACAGTGCTCTGCAGAGCAGTGTAGGCGGATGGCCTTTGGAGCGGGCTTGCAGCAGCCTATGGGCCCTGAATACACACACCGCGCGCCAATCAATACTGAATAAAATTATAATTCCAGGAGGAACTCGGGCTAAGGCCTTTGATTTGATAGAATAAACAAAGATAAAAATACTCCCCATTTTCAGCCACAATGGCCTTTTCGACGCACCCACGGGTGAGAAATGTGTTTTAGAATAAAACATTCCTGTCTTCAACCATGAGTGCAAACAGCCTGTTTATGAAGCCAGACGACCCCTGTAAAAATATATATTTTTTAAAATTACTATATAATTAGTTTTATTGTTTAGAGATGAACTCCAGCCAACTGGATTAAATTTGTATTTGCCTCAGTCATTAGAAGGAGAAGCCCAGAATTAAGAGCTCAACATGGATCATCTCATTTTAATCCACTAAATCCTTTCACATTTTAAAGAACTTTAGAAAAAAGTACCTGTACTATCTCCATAGCTAACATACACACGCGCGCGCGCGAGCGCGCACACACACACACACACACACACACACACGCACACACACACACACACACACACACACACACACACACGCACACACACACACACACACACGCACTTTGACAAAAACTTGTCTTTCATGTGAGTGAGGAATGCCACTGCATTATGTTTTAATTAATAAAATGCCATCATGTGCTCGCACAACAGATGCCCCTGCTGCCTTGTTCAGGGGTAAATCAACTGCCTACACCCGGCGTTATTCCGCGTCACTTGGTCGGATTCGCGCACTCAAGTGCAATTAATAAGGCATCACTTTACATGAACACATCCATATGCCGCACAATTACTCCGCTAACTTTGGCAGACCAGTGATGACGTGAGCCTGGCACATGCAGGCGCCTTCATCAGTTTACTAAAGCCACTTTTCACTGCTACTTCTTCTGAAACAAAATAGGCACAAAATCACCTGACTACAGGTCAAACAAGTTTTCTTTAAAAATATAAAACAAGTGGGCATTGGAGCAGGCAATAGGTTATGTCTACTATTTAGCCTACAAAAATAGCCTAAATTTATTCCAGTTTTAAATGTACACGTGATGTATTCAAATGTAATGTAGCCTATTTGCATCGAATAAATAGGAGAGTTCTTTTATTTGGTCAAGTTTTCAACTGAAATATGGGCTGAGTGACTTATATTAGTACAGTCAATTTAAAAAATAAATACATGAAATATTTAAAGAGCCTATGCATAAAATACTCCATGAGATATTTTAATGTCAGGACTCTAATTCAGTATTTTGTTTAGTTACAGTCTGTCTTTACATTAGTAGCCTACATCAAATGAGCATGTCCTTCTCTGGATCCCTTACTTGGATCTCTTACAAATGGTTATTGCTCAGTCGTTCTGACAAGGCAGGCAAAGTAAACGCTACATCTTTTGCATCTTTAACCATGACAGGCACCCATTACGCACGACTCTGGCACGGCATTACATAAAAAAGACACAGTTAAAATATAGCCTATGTGATCTATTAAAAAAGATAAACATGTCAAATTTCTTATCTCGAGATGTGTCACTAAAAGACCTTTTAGTCCAAGTCTCAACAGGGCGCAACATGTCTGCGTTCAAACTCTTGACACACACACGACACACACGCACTGGCTTTACCGCAGGGTCTGTCACGCGTCTGTAACTGGTCACTCCCATAGCTACAGACGAGAGGATACAGATCAACCATCAATATATCTCAGCTCTATAACTCCAACATTTGAAATATAAAAGCAGAATGTGCGCGCTCCTCGATGTGTCTACGTCCCACCCTCTCCCTGCATATCTCTGCGTGTCCTCCATGTCGTTTCTTCTTCACGGCGCAGCAGTCCAGCCAAACATCCTGCACGCGGTCTTGACGAAATCATCCGCGCTCTTTTCTGTCCATTTTCCTAGATTTCCATCGTTTTAAAGCCGTGTAGTCGTGCTTCTGTCCTCCGTGCTTCTTCCCTTTTCTCAAACACAGCCGCATTTGAATAGCAAGCCGCTGTTGTTATGGATCCGTGCGCGCTGAAAGAGAATCAGTATGCAAATTGTTTCAGTATCAATCGAAAGGTTCGATCCGCGCGAGCGTCAGCCCCCTTTGGCACGAGAGGCTCCACCGCCGCATAAATGTTTATAATGATCCCATATATTAGCCAACACACACATTTGAGGAAACACTTTATTCTGCAAAGATAAGTCAAGTGCAATAAACTGAAGGAAAGAGAAAATAGAAATGAAATAAATAAATAAATAAATAAATAAATAAATAAATAAATAAATAAATAAATAAATAAATAAATAAATAAATAATAATAATAATAATAATAATAATAATAATAATAATAATAATAATAATAATAATAATAATAATAATAACAACAACATGAAAACTGTTTTATGTCCAATCAGGCTATATTTTGTTAAGTTTTGATACCAACTTCATATCAACTCAGATGTAAGTTGTGGCTCTCTTTTATTAATCTTATAACTAAAATACTGCATTTGCACTATTAGTCTACATAAATATGACCTTTTCCAAGTAGACAATATTAAAACAAAAATGCTCAGTGCTATACAGCTCAATCTAATGTATTGTAAATGTGTGGTGTTTTGTAGCATATATTCATCAAACATAGTAGAGTGCAAACTGGTCAACCCTAATGTGACTCCAAAAGCATATGACTCTTTTGATCCACACATAGACTGAACTACAGAGACATTGCTGTGAAAGGAAACAGAAAGGCCACAGGTAGGCAGGTGATAGGGCGAGCCGTGAGGAAGCAGGAAGGAGTTAAGAGCAAAAGGAAGAAAAGACGATATGATCCAAACAAGAGCGACATGGAGGAGCGGAGGAAGAGGGCACAGGGGTGAAGGCAGCGGCGCGTGTGGGGCCAGGCAGGGAGGGCTGTGATAAAGCGCCCGCTCCGTTATCCATCTGTGCAGGGGTTAGAGTGTGGCCAGCTGAACGGGTCAGAGGGCAGAGGTCACACAACCCCCTGGCCCCGGGCGTAGTGGTCAGCACAGAGCTAGAGCAGATTAAAAGGTAAATAGAAAGAAGGTGAGGACTGTGGCTGGGAAGATAAGGTACTAAATACAAGATGTAACACACATTTAATTTAAGTATGAACCTGGAAAAGTCAGAAGTGAATGAAGCGAGGAAATTAATCCATGAGGTACTGATCCGGTATCATTGACAGCACACTAATGCAAATACACCATATGATTAAAAGGTAATAAAGGGGATCATTTTGTATTAAATATGTATGTGCTGCAGTGATTTGACATACACTACTGCATTTTCTTGTTATTTGCTGTGTTTACAGTGTGCTTCCAATAAAAACTTTTTTTTTTAATTGTTATGAAATATTTTTAGTACTATTTTCTTAAGTTTCACAAAATGTTAGCTTTTACACAGAAACTTTTTTTAAATTTTGTGGTACATTGTAGAATGATTAAACAAAGGTGGTTTTATTATAGTGTTATACATTAAAATGTATATATTATATTGTAAAAGTAGTTTGTAACAAGTTGAAGTGGTTATAGCAGTATATCGGTTGCAGTTGTATCTAACAAGCACATATATAGCCTTTTATGTGAAAGGACAGTGCTTTTACTCAAGTAAATGTTTTGAATGCTTCCACGTTTGCAGACCTAACAACGGTTTGAACTGTGGCCTTGTTTTGATCAATTGTCTTCTCACCACTCGCACTGGGAAGTGCCATATTTAATAAGTATGTTTCACCTGCTAAGAGAGAGGTGTGATCATGTGCTCAATGTGTGCAGATTTAACAAGGCGCTCAGTGGGTAGGTCAAGGATTGCTGTCCTTTACTTGTGCCTGAAAAATCCATATCTGAGAAAGGGGAAGGATTATATATTTTATGTCAACAAGAGAGTGTCCTTTGTCTGTGTGTCAGGTGAGCATGAGTCTACCACTATGCACCGCCTCTGCTTTTGTCAGTGTGAAGTTTGTGCGAATTTTGTATGGATCTACTGAACGACACTCTTAAATATCAGCATATTGCTAGACACATACTTGAAATGTCTATGTACTGAACTTAGGTCACCACAAGAAACTGCAGAAATACTGCAGAAATCTGTACCAATTAGTCAAGTAACAAGAGTATATAAAAATGTAGTAAGTTTTTGTCCAACTTGGAATCACAAAACATAACTATGCAGTAGCGCTTTGTGTCATATTTCAATAATCATTTCATAAGTTATAGAAGGTCCACTACTATTAGAGCACACTCAAATTGCAGAACAATCTAGTACATAATTAGCTCTGTCACTGTATGACGACAAATAAATGCTCAAACCACAACCCAAATACAAGCAAATGAAAACTAAGCAAAAATTATTTTGAAGAGGTAGGTACAATGGTCACATTTTTAACTTAATTCTGTTGAACACTGAACACTGAGTGCCATACATAAAAAAAACACTCATTCACACATACACCAGTGAATGCAGACATGGGCAGACAAGGCCGGAAAAATGTTTTGCCCAAGGACACAAAACAATATGCAATGGTGGGAGCGACTAACAGCACCTGTGCTACTGCTGCCCTGTAAAACTGACAAATAATATTAGGATACATGTTTAGATTGATTACCATTTGAGTAATAACGTTGTTTATGTATAACAGGGGCATTTTTGAATGACTTTTTTAGATGTTGGATGCTTGTCTTTTGGCCAAGTAACAAAAAAAGGTTTAAAACAGGAATGGATCTTTTACACATCACCTTAACTCGAGGAGAAAGCAGCAGCCCCCCACTTACAAAACTGTAAATCACAATCACCATGACACTGTAGTTTCATTAGCAAACCAACTGCTTACAGGTCTATTTGTTTCCATACAAATGCACCAGTGAAAGTAAGAAAGCTCTGAGGCCAATGATAGCTGCATCTCAAAGAGGATTACATGGGTTCCCCCTGTCATCATGTACCTGCTATTATGGGATTATGGACGCCACTTCCACTTTCTCAATGCAGCGCTAGGTAAAGCCTTCAAAACACCACAGCACCACAGCTCTCAGGCTGAAGCACGGGGGGTGTAGGCTCTCTCCTGTTTTGGGTCAATGCGAAGAATCCTGTAAGATAGGAGAGGGATTTAAAAAGGTCTGGCTCCTGCTGTGTTAATCTGAGATGGCAGGTGTAATTGTGGAAAGTAGGTGGATAAAATGCTCAAAATCCACAATAAGAAGTATGACAGGCTAGATTATTGACCCCGAAAAAGGCAATATAAATGTACTCAGGGGGCACATGGGACACACGCAACCAGGCACGGCTTTATTATTTCACAAATGAATGGGGCTACAATTGCTGCGTGAACACAATAGACCCACCCCTAACAGTGTAACGGTGAATGCTGATTTGCCACAGTCTCTCATGATATCTATTGTTCATTAGTCATTGTTATCCCGCTTTGATGTAGCCGTAATGGCCTTTAGATGTGTGGACGGGCTCCATAAAGACCTCTGTTTAGTAACGGGCACAGTTTAAATGCTCTTAATGTGCTGTGGAGGTGCGGGGAGGGGCCGTGCACTGTAAATCACACAGAGGAGGGGAAAAGGGGAGGAGAGGTGAGGAGAGAGGGGATTGGAGAAGAGTGGAGAGGATAAGGAGGTAGGTGGGATGGGGAGAAGGATGGGGGGGACTCGGGGCTTAAATGAGTGCGTTCTGAAGTGAGCTCTCCCCACTGAGCATGTTTGCACAGAGCATGTTCACATGCGGCCTCATACATGCCTTCACACATATGCGCTGTGTTTAAGGCAGCAGCCAATGAAAGCTTCTCTTATCGGAGTATGCCATTAGATACAACATTTTAACAAATACAGACTCTCCTCAGTAGATAGACCTATTCAATAAAATGTTTCATCCAAGCAAGGAAAGTAAACTAATTCCCTAGACCCAAAGAGAAGTCTGGTTTTTGTGTCTGGATTTAAACGGTAAAGAATTCAGTACGCCTTATTAATCTAAAATAACCATTTATTGACATAAAAACGTTTGTGTTTATACATTGACACATTTCCTATTCAACAAAATGCTCCAAAACACGCAGGAAAAATTATTATAAAATAAATCAGGACAGATTTCTCTCTCTCTCAGGTGAATTGTCCTGTATGTGTCCTTCAGCTTTACAACAAAGTCTGAAATGCCAATCAAACAGAAGAAAAGGTAGAAAATACTGTTATTGCTCTGGATTTGTAAGGAGCTAAGTAAACACAAGGAAGGTATCAGCTCCACCATTGTATTCACCTGCTCACTAACCATCACTGGTTAAATCATTACAATGTCACACCTTTACAGCAGGGCAGGCAAACACTACTGTGCACTCACTCTCTATCATAGAGCAGTGTTTGTATTTAATACTTTACCAAAGTACAAACACAGAGCAAATACAGCCAGTGACTTACTGACAACCTAGTTAGCAAGAGGGTTATCTACAACAAAAGAACAGACAGGTGGATCAGAAGTAAAAACTGACCACCCAAGACTTTTGGAATTTGTGCCTTGGGTTATTTGTAAAGCATTTTGTCTATTTTCTTGTCTATGGTTGTAAAGTATTATAAAATAATTATGTATGTAATTACGAGCATCCAAATAAAAGTGGTGACATATTTTCATATATATATATATATATATATATATATATATATATATATATATATATATATATATATATATATATATATATATATATATATATATATATATATATATATATATATATATATATATATATATATATATATATATATATATATATATAACAATTCATAGCCATAGTGTACTTTTAAAATGTTTTTTTTAATAATCTTCAGCCAAGTAGGAGCAAACGTGATGACCAGTTCTGTAACATTAAATAATATTAGATACATAGATATATAGATATTAGATCTCTGCAGTGAATAGTCCAAAACACTTTCATATTATCACAGAGAGATCATATCTAAAATGTACATGATATTTTCAAAGCATCTAGAATACTCATTCTGGTGGTTTGCAGAAATCTATAACAACAACATTTGCTGGAGACGGCCTGGACATATTGTAAATCCATGACCGTTAAAAAACATTGGCTGTACAGTAAATCCTAGTTTGACCTTAGTGTAATGCACAAATAAAGACAGACTTCAGAACGCACACGTATATGTAGCACACTATATTGCACACACACACAACTGAGGAGCTGTTGCCATGTTGGTGAGTACGAGGCCTCCATCATTCCCAGCAGGATACTGGGGCCAAATCTAATTGCAGGTAAATGTACGGCGTTGCAGCGTGTGGCTCTTGTGCAGCGGATGAGATGCGGAGCGGGCCTGGCGACATGGTTAGTATTGGTCGGGATGACTGATTGGCTTGGTCCTAACTACATTAGACTGTGGAGAAGTGGCTTACTCCTATTCCCTGCCCCCTACTACTGTAAGCTAGGGGGGGGGGGGGTGTGACCTGTCCAGTACCCCCCTCCTCCCTCAATTTTTTTTCTTGGGTATAGATCCAACTCGTATCAACCCTCCGACAGAGAGCCCCACGCTTGATTGGAGCATATTAGTCGCAGGGCCTGGTGGAGGGTTTCGGCCATCTTGAGACGTGATCAGAGGTTATTAGCAGTAAAGAGCCGGTGTGGATGAAGCAGCAGAGACATCATTTACAGGATCATAGCCATAGCCACAACACACACACACACACACACATGCAGTGGACAGTAAAGGCTCGCCCTCATTACTCAGTGAGAGCTCAGGTTTCCGTGTAAGACCTCTCCATTAGACCTCCAGTTAGGGAAGAAATGAATGGCCGTAGCTTGTGCACACTCATAAACTATCTGAGCATCCAGAGGAAAAGAGAAAATGAGATACAAGTAAAAAAGGAGGGAAGGGAGGGGTGATCTTATGAGATGAGGGGGTCCTCGGGGGTCTTTGAGATGGAAATGTCCAGCTGGCCAGCCGTCTGCTGCCTGACCCCACGAGCTCAAGGTCAAAGAGCCCTGGCCCCTCGACCAACCGGACACTGACCAGTAGTGCATTCATTGCTAACCCTGGCTGTAGTGCAGTGATTCTTTCTCCACCAGGAAATATTTGGAGTTCAGATTTATTAGGCTCATTACGCATAAACTACAAATTGAGACAAATCTTAAAATACGTATGACAAAAACAGAGACTGTACAAGAGGTAGTTATAACAAATTACAAACCAGAAAAAGGAGATTTTAAGATATGTATAAGGCAGAGCTAAACCAGAAAATAGGGCTAGCCCTAGACAGAAAATAGAGTGCATTTGACAGGTTAACATGTTTTTTTCCTAATTACATTCTTTGGTGGGGTATCAACAGTGGTAAATGTAAATACTATTTTTACTCCAGTCAAGTGGTAGTTAAAGTTGGGAGAAAAGTTGAAAAAAGTTCAAGCAGTCTTCTGACAGTTTAAACAATCATTTAACAAAATAAAGGTGTGTGTGTGTGTGTGTGTGTGTGTGTGTGTGTGTGTGTGTGTGTGTGTGTGTGTGTGTGTGTGTGTGTGTGTGTGTGTGTGTATGTATGTATGTATGTATGTATGTATGTGTGTGTGTGTATATAGATATATATATATATGAGAAATAACAGAGATGAGCTCTGGCTCTTGTTTACAGTGAGGTTTGCTTGGAAACTGTTATCAAATTATCTCTACGCAAGTATGTCACATCATCAAAAGCTTAAATATGCTTAATACTTAATGTTTTGTGAATTTAGTAGTCTAGCCTTTCAAAAGCACTTTAACCAAGGCTGAATCCAAGTCTAGAACTGCAACACTGCAAGAATTACTAAACCATCTATATATGCCTTGTTGGGCTCAAGCACACAAAGCAACTGAAGCTTGGTCAAACCAAAACAGGTGAAAACAGAAAAAAGTAAAGTAAAGTAAAGTAAAGTAAAGTAAAGTAAAGTAAAGTAAAGTAAAGTAAATCAGACATTTAAACGGATCTTTGGCCTATATACCAAAGCACGGTACCAATACCTTAGTTTGAGCACCACTGATATAGATTGTCTTTGTGAGAGTGAGCACTTACTTGGCCATGTGTGTGTAATTGATCATTTAATCTAGTTGACATCATAATCCCCCACGCGTGTTTAACTAACTGGCTGACCAGGAGAGGAGCAGAAGGGCCCAGTAATTATCTCATCTGGATACATTAATAAGTACGCATCACTCACTGCTTGGCTAGGCTCTATTGCCTCCAAATCAATCAATGCACCAGTCTGTTTGCATATGTATGTGGAGGAGAAAGCAAGAAAAACAAATGTCGGCCATCACAGCGTGCCCTGCAGCTTGAAGCAGCCAAAATGGAGACCGGTGGTGCACACGCAAGTCTCAGATGTATTGACGATGATCAGCAGCGCCAAGATGTAACCACAACAATATCGGAAAGAAAACAATCAATGATTTTATTTGAGATGAGAATATGAGACGGACACGTGGCCCTGTGTGGAAGAACCAGGGCATGGCTTTGTTCTCAATGTGCATTTAAAACCACCTGGTCAAAGGACAGAGAGATACACAATCAAATTAAATGGCAGCTGAAACAAAAGTGGATCTACGGATGCGTCCAGTGTCTTTTTCTATGTGTGTGTAGGTGTGTGTGTCAGGGTCTTAGGAAAATTATTGCTATTGATTTAAGGCGGAGAAACGTGGAAATGTTACCAGATGGGACATTTAGTTGTGAGTGGCTTTAGATGAGACAAGTCATCCTCGAAAAAGCCAGGCTGGAGAGGTGCACCCAGTGCACATCAAAACAACAAATAGGTGCCATGAGCTTCCTGTAGGAATTTTCAACAAAGCACTGCCATGTGAGGTATGTGGAGATGAAAGCAGGAATCAAGTAAGATGACATTTTGAGACGTTTTATGGAGCTACTGAGCTGTATTTCAGAGAATACATTTACTTTATTTTTTACATTTATTATGAAAAAGTTTACTGGACAGTACTTGAGTGAGATGGCATATGGCTGTTTCTTAAATGGTTTAATTTGTATGTTACACAAATTAAGGCTATGTCTATGTAATATGCACTGCAAAAAGGCCTATCAAAAAATAAGAAAAATACCAATTTTGAGGTAAAAATGCACTATTTTAACTGAAATTATCTGCCAGTGCAGCAAGAAATTTTCACTTACGAAGTTTTCTTAAAACAAGATGAAATACAAATCTTGGTCTAAGCAGAAAACACTAGTTTCAAGTATTTATGGCAAGATTTTTCACCTTATTGGTTTGAGAAGGAAGTTAAAGAATCTTAACCTGGCTTGATTTAATATAAAAAAGTGCTTAGAATAAGTTGTAATATCTAGATAAGATATATCAGGATGGAATATCTTGAAACAAGTAAAAAAAAAAATCTCATCTTATTAAGTAAAAAAAAATCTTAAAATTAATCTTTTAAAATGAATCTGCTTAATTCAAGTAAGTTTAACTTTTTTGTAGTGTGCTCACTTTAACCACACTCTTTTTTTTTTCTTTGGAACAATTTGTGGTACAAAAATTAGTCACTGAAAGTCACTGAAATATTTTGTAATGCCGGGTATTTAGTAAACCACCTGGTCAAAGGACAGAGAGGGGGGGTCAGGTGCTATGAGGATTGGGCAGCAAAATGCCCCTGCGACCCAGCTGGATTAAGCGGGAGAAGATGGATGGATGGGTATTTAGTAACAGAAGCACAATGCAACACCAAGTATTTATTACAAAAAATAATTTAAAGTACCTTTGAACAACTCTATCCACAAGAACAAACAACTATAATATTTAGACAGACAATGTTGTGTAAGGGGTCATAGTCCACAGGCTGAGGTTGACAAATTGATCGACTTTAGCTTCTCGTATATATGTGAAACCTCGTGCCCTCCGGTAACTTGGACACACTAAAAGATACAGCAACATCACACAAGTAGTCTCCAAAGGACAGTTTCTATCACACTAAAGTTGAACCATAGACCATAGTTCGCAGAAGTTAGTGGTAAACATTAAAGTGCTATAAGATTACAACATAACAGACCTTTGTGTAGCACTACAGGAGCAAAAGACGTTTAAAGAAATGCCATTTATACGACCTGCACAGCACCAGTTACAAGAGCACATTGGGAGTTATGCCCACAGTACCGCATACAGACACTCCACTGACTCCGGGTTCAAAACTTTAAATTCTTAAAAAAATTAAATAACATGAATATTTGTGTTGATGCAATCATTCATGTTGGAAAAATGTCTTTATTTGTCATGGAAACTCTCAGATTGGGAGTGCCACTGACTACACATTTAAACAAAGATGCACAACGCTGCAAAATAACTTTGATCATTCAATAGTCTATTTATAAATACATGTGGTAGATTCATAGATTAGTTTTATACTACCAAGAAAAGATTTGGCACCAAAAGGATTAAAAAGCACTTTAAAATATCTTAACAACATCAGTTTAAATTAGGCAAGGCTATACTGTCAATTAGAGAGATAGATTTATACTTTTATACTGTTCATTTGGTCTGTAAAGGTTGATCTTGTTATTTTCCTTCACAAATATTCCACCAAGTTCCAGTTAAGACAGTTTCCAGTGCAGTGGTGTATTTTTACTCACAGGGCCTTCCCATCATCACCAGGCTTCTCTCTGGGGATGCTCTGACGGTAAAATAAGCTCCTAATGACCATAGCCTTTGAAACCTCCACTGGCTCAGTTATGTTTTGGAGCAGATTGTCCCCCTTTTGGGCATTACTTTTCAGCCACCACTGATCACTGTCCGTCTGTCTTGGGTCAGGTTCAGGATCCTCTCTGTAGAGCTCTTCAGGTTACGACAACAGTTCAATAGAGACAATGCTGCACAACATGCACACACACACACAAACACATGCAATAGGAAAACAGCACAGACATGCCTCTACATAGACACTGATTTCATTTGAATGACTCAGAACATGTGTACAAAAATACTGGCTATACTCAAGGCAAGAAAAGCCCTGGTCTGCCTCTGGTGTTCGTCAACTTAATTTGACACACAATCGATGTAATCCCTCGTCATCTCAATAATGATAGAAAAGATGCTAAATGCAATAGAAGCTCGGAAATCTAATATTTTGGGGTCAAATCGTTTAATGAAGAGCAATCTGACTCGGGACTCTCACTGTTTGTATCACAGGCTATTTGTTAGGATGTTGTTTTGCCCTGGACATGTTTTCTTAGATTATGGTAAGCGTAAAACAATGCTGCGTAATTGGTTCATTGAACTTTAACCTAACCGGGTTAAGCGGACAATTGCATTTGATAATTTAGCTTGTTGTCTATGACTGTTGCTCGGAAATCATATCAAAGCGCAGAGTGAAGTCCAGACACGAGGTCAACTAGAAAACTAAACAAATAGATTTAGGTATGTGCATTTGCAGGTCTATAGTGATTTACAGTAAACATTTTTTACAAAGGTTTATTTTTTTATTAGCAGAACAAATTAAAAAGAGGTTGATGGCACAAAACCAGCAACGTCATTACACACTCCCTTTGTACTAAGTAAATAATTTCATAATTATTGGTGAAGTGGTGAATTATTGGTGAAGAAGGTTCCGTATACTAAAAGTACACACTATATACACTGCAAGACAGTCCCATCTTCAATAAATTAATGACAATAACAATTAATAAGATACTCATAGAAAAGTAAACAATATTATATGAATAAATAAAACAAATCTGTAGTTTTTAGTATTTGGTTTTACTATTCAATCAATCAATCAAGCAAACTTTATTTATAGAGCGCATTTCACACAAAAATGCAACACCAATTTGCTGTTTTTATCTGTTACATATTTCAAAAAGGTTGTGACTCAGTATCTCAGACTAAGAAATACTGTAGGAGTCAATGAGCTCAGAGTCATTCTACTCTCTCTCCTGATATTTTTTTCTGCGAATTTGAATTATTTTAAATCTACAGGATTGTTCGCCTGTGGGGCTAATGCTTTCTGACACCAGGTGGATTCATTAAACTTTGAAGGAAAAAAGAAAAACTATTGCCTCACTTTTTTGTCTCTGGTATTTCTTCTTACAGTTTGAAACAATGTCTTTAAGTAAGTCTTCTCTGTGTTTACAAAATGTGTGAGATAAGCCACACACTGACATTTATTATTGCATGGGCTAGTATTAACTGTGATTGTGCGCCTAAGCTGTAGCTGAGTGAAAAGGGACCTTTGAGTTGTTTATTTCCACAATCGCATGTAGCAATCATGCCTTAACCTTATATGTGCTTCTCGTATTGTACATGTGTGTGTGTGTGTGTGTGTGTGTGTGCGTGTGTGTATGTGATTACCCATGCTGTTATCAGCTGCAATCCGCCATTCACTTCAGTCCAAATGAAAGGTTTGCCTCTGTCACAAAAGCAGTTTCTTTGTTTCCATGGTGCTATGATTCTGTCAAAATCCCAGAGAAAACAGAGGGGGGAGAAATAAAATCAATGCAGCAGTGCTCTGAGCCTAGCAGGTCTGCCGCCATGCCAGTATACACATGTCAACACATGCATACGCAGACAGTAGGAGCCAAAAACACACAAAGTTACCCTTGTGACTCTAATTCTGCACTGAGGGAGCTATACATTGTGTTTACAATAGAGGACACTATAGAAGGTAAAGATAAAGGTAAAGTTTTGATTCTCTGGTTAAAAAAGAAAAAGGAAATTGGTATGGATTTTGTTTTCTGTTGCCTGATCATGCTTTTGTGGAGATAAAAACTTCAATGGCAGGGCAAAAACACAGGATCCCATATTTTGGCCTGTTGAACAATAGAGAGAGAAATTTATGACATGGAATATTTATTTTCGCATTGCATCAGATGAGAAACAAAAACAGTGACGAGAGCACATTTTGACATTTATCAGGAGTTGTAAGCAAAACTGACTACAAACTAATCTCATCCTAATCTCTGAAAACACTACTCCTAATAACTATGGAGACAATATTTGTTGTTAATTTGTAGGCCTCTAATGAAACTGTACAAACTATGATGACATGTTGGAGTGTTGGGGACATTTGGGGTCAAAATCCAAAGTGGGTTGCCTAATATTGCATGTTTACATGCTCTAGTTGGAGGATGGGTCACTTGTCCAAACATTATTGACAGTGTCTGGTCCAATCAGCCAATCAGGGGCAGCAAGCCTCCAGGAAAAAAACACTTTAACCAGCAGTCACAGGACATTCATGTAAATAAATGAATGTACATTCTAGTTTTAAACTATGAGGTATAACAATAATCTGCTGGGGGTTTTATATTCATACATTACATAAACTTTAAAACATAAACTGGTCAAATCAGGAGTATAGTCATAATACTCAGATACTTTGCCAAGTTTCATTAAATTATGCATGACAGAGAGTTAAAAACAGGTTTCTGTTTGTTTGCACTGTTTGTTGTATTTATTAATTCGAGAAGGAAAAATCACACATGAACACACCAAAGACTGATGTACTGTTATATAAATGTTGGAATGTATCTATAGTTTCTATTCCTCCATCAACCCATCCCACTGCACATTCTACATATTCCAGTTGCCCATGACCTTTTGGTCTGGTATGAAAAGATTTAACTGGTGAAAGAAGAATACGCGGTATTAAAGTAGTCTTTACATTGAAAACACTGAACTATTTGGCTGTTTACCAACAGTTGGGTCCTTACGAACTCTGAAGAAAGCTCTTTAAGAAGTGTTCCTGAGATGGCTAATGTGGACCCATTAGTGTGTGTCCGTGTGTTTGCGTCCCTTTTAGGACCCCCTTCAGGCTTTTAAGACAGTCCTCAAGATTCTTCAAGGCTGCAGGCAGGCACAAAGAGCCAAAGAGGAGTACAGGCCCTGTTTACTGTACTTTTGATGCAGCGTATTTATGAAGGTCTACGGCTGCTTGTGGAGGAAGGAAGCTCTCTGAAGTTGGAGACAGACATACGGGCAGGCAGAACATCAAACCTAGTCATTAGAGAGCCTTTCACTAGAATAAAAAGGCAGGTGAGGAAGAGGAGGATAAAGAGCAGAGTAATTAGGAGGAGATTAGAGGCAGAGGACGTCTTTCAGGGTACAGCAAGAAAATGATGGCCACCACAATTCAAAAGAGTTGTGCAAAACTAAACAGTCATTTCCGTGCAGATCCATTAAAGAAAAACAGCAAAAAATATAAAATAAAATTATGTCAAATTCTATCTAACATTAAAACATATTGAATATACAGAATACCACATTTGTGTGGTTCAGCCAACAAATAATTTGATGAAATAGTACAATTTTAGCTTTCAACATATATTCTATTGTGAATATCATGTCCCAACTTTTTGAGGTTGAAGAAAAAGCCGAAAAACGGGAAACTGTCCAGTCCAGGACCTTTCAGACAGGCAGACAAAGCATTTCTTCAATATCACATCACAGCTATAAATCTTGATTCCTCCCATTGATCACAGAACAGGTTCTGCAAATACAATTTTGAATATAAAAGCTAATGCACCAAAAGCTTAAAAATCAATTTTTATTCCACTAAAGCTGGCCCTTTCCACAAGAAAGCAGACAAAAATCAAAGGTGATATGTACATTTTCCTGTGAAATCATTGCTTTCTGGCACTGCGTAACGAAGTTCAGGAGAACATAAAGCGCAGAGTTCTGAGGTGGATTAGTGCTGAGTAGATGTAGCCAAAGTTTGAAGCATTAGATTTATTACCCTAGGGCAAAACACATGATGCTAAAGTGAGGTGTTCTGACTAAAACAGATTAGAGAATGTGAGTGGGAATGCTGCGGTGAGCTCATGGACCAAAATGACCCAAAAGCATGTAATAGCTCCCAAGTTATACAGACTAAAGTTTATTTTAACAAGGGGCCGAGAATAATATTTGATTTTAAATCAAAACTACCAGACGTACTGGGGAGAACCAGCAAAGCAGCCCATACTCCCAATACAACTCTGAATACAACTGTTCTCTGTATCCACCAATACAGTGCCAATGCAGTCTTGGGGATCAATTTTATTGTTAAAAATATATAATAAATATTTAAATATGACACAATTATGCATTATGAGTTTTCAGCATAGTTTCTATATGTTATGCTATATATGTGTATACAATTGTGTTCTTTCTTTACTGTGGTTTTGTGTCTACATTATTTGCTTATACTGATGTAATCTTGGGTTCTTATGTCCCAAACCATTAACTTCCATCTGTGTATATAGGTGCTCAACATGTTTTTATTAGGTCAGTGATTTCTCTCCTCACAAAAGCAGTCAGTTTTGATAGGTGGACATATAGCTATATGTCCACCTACCAAAACTAAGTGCCACAAAGGTTTAAAATGAAAAGCTAGAGAAGTAGACAGCTTTATCTTCAGTCCAGACAGCAGTGAACCATGTTTGGGCCTGTAATGATCAAGATTTGAAAAGAGCACAAGACGTGACCCGTGTTACCTGTAAAAAGACACATTTTTGCTTTTTGAACAATGAAACAAGTTAGATTAAATTCACACAAAACAGCATTTTGCTCTAAAAGCTCCTTGTACAGAGGGGCTTTGTATTATATTTTTCTGTTAATAGCACTTACCAACACCTTTTATTTACCATTTCTTTATTTTGGGTGGAAACATTTAATGGCATTTGCAGACATTTCACAACTAATCAATTAGCATTGTGCACAGTGCTGAGGCTCAGGTGGTAGAAAGCCCTGAGTGTATGAACTCAAGTTTCCAATAATTCACTCAGTGAATTATCCACTTGAGAAACAAGGATTTTATCATATTTGATACACAAGCACTTTGTTTGTGGAGGTTGAGAAAACAGATCTCAGTAACATGTCCACTAGTCATTACCTGGAAATGAAAAACGGTTGCTTGTTGTGTTGTCAAAAAGTGATTGTAATAAATAAAATAGCCATAGTAATCTGTTTTATTCTGTAATCATCTTTTCTATTTGGAGAATATAATGCAAATGTTAGAAAATCTGATATTACATTATGTGGAGAGAGAGAAAATGCAAAATGCTCATAAAATGTTCCACAAAAAATAAGGACCAACATTCAAACATGCTGCTATGTTACACAGGGCCTTTAGCATCAGTCTATGCGCAGTAGCCTGGGCTTCTGTGGTTGCCGCCCACAGCTCAATAACATACATACTGGGGAATCTTAAATAAAAATTGCCCATAGTGGATGGATGTGAAAGTGAATGGTTCTGGCTGTCAGTATATGTCCCCACTAAGTGTTAGCCCCTAGTATTGCTTTACAAAATGGCTTAGAGAACTAGCAGGATAATTGATGTAATAGACGTGTAAAAAGTTCAATGAATTGTGATATTGATTTGAGGTCATCTCGGTCAGCTCTAGTCGTGAAGCGGTGAGTAAAGGTGGTGTATAAAGAAAATGACAGCATGCCACTGAAAAGCTACAAAGTACTTTTATAATGAGGTAGTGGGTGAAATAACATGCGTCAAAAAAACTAAAAAATATATTTCCATTTGAAAATATTGGAATAATGTAGTCTATACGTTATATGCTGGATATAAATATTTGATGAAACATATCATATTTGGGTCAAATCTCAGTTCATAAAGTCATTCAAGTTATTAAGAGTCTGTTTTAACCATATCTTGCTATTTATAACCAAAGTTATTTATTTACAAAGTTACTTAAAATAATTTTAAACTTTTCTTGCTCTGTGGGAAGAATATCTTCAAAATCTATAAAGTTATTTTATGCACTGGAAAAAAAACTATCTCTAGGTAAGTTAAAATGACTTAAATTAAGAACATTTTACTTTATTTGAGTAGATTCATCTTGACAAGTGAAATGATCTGTCAGTGGAATAAGTGTTTTTTTCTTAATTCAAGCAATATTTGATTTTATTTATTTTAAATGCAAAAAGTTGTTTTTCTTATTTTAAGTGTAGCAAGATGTATTTTCATATTTTAAGTACAAAAATCTTACTGCACTGGCAGATCATATTACTTGTCAAGTGAAACTTACTCAAATCATTGTAAAACTTTCTTAATCCAAGTCATTTTTATCTTGACTAGATTTTGTTTTTTGCAGTGTGAATGTAATTGAATTCATGTGTTAATGATATGTCACTCTGTTTTCTATGTTGGATATTTTCTTCCACAATACATTTGTAAACAACAGTTTGACAATGCTGTCAAATTGGCAGCTACAGTGTGGACTCGTTGCACAAATTTTCAGCATTTTTAAGCAAGATACAAAAAATTACAACTGCACTAAGTTTACAACTAGAGAATTAAACACAATTATCTGTGCTTTTACACTCTTTTGAGATCTCCATACCTGCATCTGCATATGTTTTTGGCATTACTGAATTTACGCAGTCTTATCAAAGCCCAAAGTAACCCAGGAGTAAGCTGCATAAGACAGGGGTGTGCTTGGAGCAGAGGAAGAGTGGGCGTGCAAGAAGTAGGCGGTGGAGGAGAGAAAGAGAGAGAGGCAGCGTATTGATCGATCAGACCTGTCGGCAGCCAGACAGCCAGGGAGACGTCTGTCCTTGTGCTGCCACTCTCGGGCCGGCAGACACCTAACCCCCTGCTCCTTACGGGACAGTGGCGTCAGATCGGGGGAACCGTACCGTGCGTGTATACTAGGTTACCCCTGTAAGTAGCCTGCCTGTCGCTAACCCTGCGTCTTTGGGGGGCCTCAGGTGTGCCGCGTCTACTCCTCTGTGGAATTAACTAGGTTCCAGTCAGGAAACTAATCTCACGCTCCTTGTCGCACGGGCCCCTCACCACTATGGATTTTATCAATACACCCGGCAACACTGTGCACTGAGCCAATACCAGAGCTGCTGTCAAACCTACTGACAGGCAAAATCCCCCCTCCCCATCCTATACACCATCCTTCCTCCCACCCCCCGTATAACACTTTATCCCCATTTGGGCTTCTAATAAAGAATCCCTTTCCTGGAAAAGAAACAGCCCTGACAGTGTCTCTTGTCTGCCAGAGTGATATAGGAATGCATTGAAAACTGTGAGTACTACGAAAAAAAAGTGCAATGCAATCAAAAGAGCTGGAAATAGCGACGTATGATCAGGAAAAATGTACAGAAAGTGAAAGTACTCATAGGCTGAATAACTCCTTTGAGAGCGTTGTATTATTGATTTACTAATGGTTAACACTAATACCTTGTACATTGCTTTAAATCTTAGCCACTTCATAGGGCTGTGTAGTATATTCTGTAATAGTGTGAAAGATTTATGTTTCAGTTAGCAGGAATCATTAAAGATATGTCATATTGGTGGTCATATGAGTTAAATGAAATGTCCACATTAGGTACAAAAGTAATATAGTGAAGGGAAGCAATGTCAGGTATAACATTAGTCCTTATGGGGAGATAGGAGGCAATATGTTACACTTTGACATAGGGGTGAATGAAATAGTGATCTGGACCTTTGCATCCCCCAATATAATTATTTCTTGGTGGCCTTAACCAGTTGTTGTTAAATGTTGGGTCAGGACCTAAAAGTGGCTGTGGGGGAGGTTGAATGTAGGCTCAATGTTCTACTTATTATAAGTATTAATATTGTTTTAATTATAGGGATTGGTGCAGAGTGAAGTTATAATAAAAATGGAGATATGAAGAATCATTCATTGAACTGTTATATACATAAAAATACCATGGTGTGTGTTGGTTTTATGAATATATTGATACAGTTTTTTCAGTTTTGATGCCAATATCGATAGTTGAGCTTTGAGTGTTTGCTGGAATCTGATGTCAGCCAATAAAAAGTGACTTCCTTAAACTTTTTATCATATTTATCAAAACTGTGATCAAGATTATTATGATAATAGTATGTTAATAATATGCCCATTACATGAACTTTGCAATAGCAATCCAGCTGTAAATAATGTAAAATAAAGGTGTGGACCAAACTCAACAGTAAATTCTGTAGGTTCTGAGCGTTAAGGATATGGCATGGCTATGTTTAGTGAGTTAAAATTGGTAGAATATGTTTGTGTTGCCAGTATGGCTGATTGGGGTGTCAGATCCATATCAGAAGATCTTTAATCAATATCTGATCCAATAAATAATCCAGTATTGGGACAGATATCAATACTGGTATTGGCATTGGTGCATCCTTAATTCTATACACCGCAAAACAGAACAAAAGATGCAACTCAAAATAGTCTCTCTTAATTTTCTTGAAAATTCTCTGAACAAAAGCAAAGATGATTTAAAAAAACAGGAATGTTTGTAATATAATGCCATGGTCCGAGGTCCGAACATAAAACCATATTGACCATAGTTGAGCCCATTAACCTTGTTATTATAGTACCACCACCCCAATCCCCTTTCATGCCCCAAATGTAAATATAAAATTGTATATTTGCCCCCCCTGAGCATCCTCAGAGTGCCCTCCAGTTCAGGGGGAATTACAGGCTAAATTTGATAGATTGAGCCTCCTATTTCTTCTCTCCGTCATTCTGTCTGTCCATCCATTACAGCTGATCCCATTGTTCCAAGTGCTGGGAGGCTGCAGCTTGACCTCGCAGGTCAGATAATCAGATGCTCTCCTCTGTGACCCGCACTAACCTGCAGTTCAGGGGACACTGGGCTGGACGCTACCACAGCAGCAGCAGCAGTAGCTCATTTAATAGAGGCTCGCTGCAAGACCATAAATGAACTGGGCAAAGTGGACAATAGAAAAAGCACAAGGGAGGGCTTTTAGGGATAGGGACTACAACCAAATGTGGGGGGAAACAGTGTAGGAAGATAAGATGCTATTAGATAAAAGTGATTGTAAGTAAGTAAAGAATTCCTACAGGAATATCGTGACAAAGGGGTCAATACTTTGCAGTCATGCCCAAGTTTGGATGAATCTGAATTAATCTGCAGATCTGTGCATGCTAGATTGGTAGACACGATTGGTTGTGGCTTCTAAATAGTAAATAGGATTGAATAAGAAAGTAAGTGTCAAATTACCAACTATTTATATATTTGGAACTGATGTTACAATATGTCATTAAATCTATTTTACATATATTCAGTTACATGTGTTTATTGTTCAAAAATCCCCTGAAAAACAAGCGTTCTTACTGTGAGATCACTTCTGTACACATCTAACCTGGCCTAACAGATACATTTAATGCTATATTCAGAATTAAATTATTTTTATTCCGAATTAAAGCTCTCATGTAAACGTGGCAACAGTGAAGCTTGAAAGTCAACATCTCCATGGAGTCAAACTGACTGACGCTCCGCCAAAAAAGTTAGTGCACAATTGCTACTTATATTTCCTTATAGTTACAGAGCCATGTGTGTAAAATAAGGATATTGATGTGTGTGTCTGCGTTTAAAAAAACACTTCCAGGGGGTTCTCATAATGTGCTTTCACTAATACTGTTTCCACACTTGGCTGTGTCTTGTCCTTGCTAAGGCCAAACAAGAACATGCAGCGGACCAGATTTTGAAACAAAAGCCAAACTGTAAAATGGAGGAGGACAAGAAAGACGGTATACGAGCAAAAAGAAGGGGAGGGCAAGAAGGAGCGAGCGTATATAGGAGAAGGTGAATCCGATTTCTCCCGGTAAATTGGACTCCCGTGCTTTTTCTCTAATTCATGTTTCAGAGCCGCATTGATGGGGAGAGAGAACGAGGAGGAAGAGGAGGGGAAAAGGGAAGACAAATCCATGCAGGGGGAGAGCAGAGGGAGACTGCGGCCGCTCTCCCACAGGCAGACAGCAATCAATAAATCAATAGGAAACTGTGGTTGGCTGGAGAACGGCTGGAGCTGAGGATGAAAAAAAGAGAGAGAGACCCGAATCAAAGTAGCTCCAAGATGGATGGAGCGAGGAGAGGAAGCTGGTGAAGGAGGTGAAGGAAAGAGGGTTCACTAGAGGTGCAAGGCGTTAAGATGCAGCCAGAAACGGAAAGGTGCTTTTAACAGTGTAAAAAAACTGTTGAGTTTCAGGTCCCCTCCCCTTTGTCCCGCCTGCAAACCTGCATCAGCCGCACAGTGATTGGGCTTGGCACTGGCTGCGCGATGCCCCGCTGTGGTCAGCCCTCCAATGAGCCCAGTGAAGCGCGCCGGCATCAGGAGCTTAGGAGGAGGGGTGGATGGCTTTGGGGGAGCGGGGGCCAACCAAGACCCTCTGCCCGCTGGGTGAATGCCTGCTCCACTGGCTACTCTTGCCCCGGCCTGCTGCATGGTCTTGGGACGGCTGGCTGGATAGGCTGGGCTGCGCAGGGCTCCACATTGATCTCTGTGGGTTGGGGAGTACAGCTGGACGCACACGGAGAGCTGGGGCTAAATCTGGCTCTGGCTCAATCAACGTTTGCACCTGTCTTTTCCGAAGGGAATTAAACGTAGCAGATAGAGAGAAAGAAAGAGTAATGATCTGTGTGAGCATCTGTGTGTTTACGCCCTGCGTGCGTGCGTGTGTGTGTTACGAGGGAAGTTATGCTATAGCAGCAGTAGGAGAGGGGCAGGAAGGGGGTTAGTTTGGCAGGTGAGCACCTGTTAGTTAGCTGTTTCAGATAAAGAACAGTGTACAAATGCTATCTCCACAAGCTTTGGAGTGTAAACCACCTAAGATACCAGGTAAGATTTAGTTAGGTATGTACTTACATAGAAAAGTTCAACAAAGAGATAAGGTCCATGGAAAAAAAGCACTGAGCATTGAAAATGAATTTATGAAAATTCAGAGAGATTGTGAATTCTGTGTCATCTTAATGTTAGCCCAGCTCAAAAGCAAACTCTCCAAAAGTTTGCTTCATCCTCACTTTCATGTCTTGCGATGTTGCAGTGGGCTTAGTGGTCTCATAACACAAAGCTTATAGAGAAATAAATCATGTACAGAACAAACAGCCTTCAAGAATCATAGCAGGGTTTGGACCTCCCAATAGAATTCTCACACCTAAACCATCACCTCAACCATTCAGCTCACATGTATTAATAAACGTGAATATCAGGGGCTCAAAAATACAATTTTGTAGAAACTCTTTTTACAACTTTTCTTTACCACTCAAACAACTCATACATAATATGAAGAAAAACAACACGCACTAATCCCTGCATTAATTTCTTATTGTCTTTCTCCTTCTTTGGTTAACACTTCAGAAATGCTTTGAACAGAATTTGACAAAAACACGCTTAAAGTTAAATAACACAATTCTATTTAATACATAACACATTCAAAATACTTCATTTCACAGGTGCCATTGATCATTCTAGCAGTAGTGTATGTATACAGACTCCGCAACCAGCGCTTCGAGTGTTTTGCCCAAGGACACAACATTGTTCATTGCGGTGGGGATTGAACCCTCCTAGTAGTTATGCTTAACCTGTCTCTACCAGCTGAGCAACTGCAATCATCTGCCTGACCACCTGTCAACTGTGTTTATTGGTTTAAATTTCACCGAATGATTATGTATGCCTATTTTTGCTTCAACTTACAAGACCCTGTGTATGCTGCTATACTAATAATAAAAACACTATCCTCGGGACATGTTGATGGAAGCTTGACAGTGCATTCATTGTGCCTTTGATAGACTCTGTGCATTTAGGGCCAGGCTGACTCTATTTAAAGCAGCTGAAAGTGGCAACTCAGACGTCTGATCATTAGCTCTCTCTGGCAAACCCGGCCATGTTTAAAGCTACTGTCAATAGTCATTGTGCAATTAAGTTGTTTGCATCGATAGCCTATTAGATGGCTCTCTCCAGCCTTTTATAAACTGCTGTGTGAATGCTCCCAGACTTATTGAACATGTATAAACACTGGCAGAGCACTCATTAACAATCTGTAACTAATAACTATCTGTCTCCTGTTTCCTTTCATTACCTCAATTTCACTGTCTGACATTTTCTCTGCCATTTTCTTTTTACTTGTGAACTTTAACATCTCCCAGTTATTTTCTATGGGTGGGTGATATTGACAAAAAGGAATCTTCTTCTTTTGGTTTTCCCCAAAGACAATATTAGAAAACATATTATGACAACCAATTAGACATGTGCAAAATGTGATCACAGATTAAAAAAATTAAATTGGAGAACGAAGTAAATACAGAGAAGTGGGCATATACCGGGGACGGTGAAAACGAAGTTTAATCTGCAATATGGCATCTTGAAAATAAGTGATTTAAGATTGCTCAAATATGCACAAATCATTCGATATACAATTTTGAATGGCGAGGGGAAACAACTACTAAAAAGTCAATTTTGCATAACATGTCTGCTTTAAAGCTTGTAATGTCCAGTTTGTTTTTATGGGGAAAGAATTTGACTATGGGGGCACCCTATTAGTAATGAGAAAGACTGCATAAGCATTCAATGATTCAAAACTGACATAACCTTCTTAATGCAAATCTGTTCATTTAACCAGGTATGGCACTGACACAATGACCTCTGACCTTGTAGCTAAATTCTCTATGCTTCCCTATGATATTCTGCTTTATTTGCTTTCCTACTTTCTTGTACTTTCAGCATCCTCTGATCCTTCCTTTCTCTTCC
The DNA here is from genome assembly GCA_034769755.1 of Odontamblyopus lacepedii. Lineage (NCBI taxonomy): Eukaryota > Metazoa > Chordata > Actinopteri > Gobiiformes > Gobiidae > Odontamblyopus > Odontamblyopus lacepedii. Next base: position 19,870,310 of record CM068349.1, on the reverse strand, counting down.
TTCCCTCTTGCCTCTCTTGGGTCCCATCCTACCGAGGCTGCACCCACCCAGACACAGATGGCCCCCAGATCAGATTTATCAAGGCCAGTGGAGCCCTCGGCAAAAAGGTCACTCTCTTAAAAGCTGGTCGATCAATGGTCCAACTCCTAACACTAACAGACGCTGCTTTTTTCATCCGCCTTTCCTGATCACGATGTTGGTCCATGTACCTGTATATGTATTCAAGGGTGTGCGCACGGGGGCTCAGGGTGTCACTAATCGAAGTGCCGTCCCTCAGCCGCTCCCCTAACGACCCCTACCACCTCTAATAGTGCAACCTTATTGAGGCTCTACTAAATATTTCAGCAAGTCATTAGCTCATTACACGTCATTATCTATGGCGCGTTTGGCCCGCCAGGATTAGCAGCGAGACTTTTAGCAACTTCGCGCCAGAGAAATCAATAATCAGCAGACACTTTCAATCACCGCCATGGTCCGTGTGCACTTACAAATTCGCACAATTGTACTTTTGTGTGGACAGATAGAGCGCATGAATGGCTTTATAGAAACGTGTTGATTGTGCTCTGATGAATACAGCTTCACTTTTAAGGGCTCATTTGAGGACGTTAAACACTCCCACTCCACCTCGGGGATACCTTCATGCGCGGTTATTAGGCTCATTAGCAGATCCGGGTGTCCACAAATGTGCCAGGAAGTACAGCTGGCATCTCGGAGGATATGGAAGGAAGCTTTTAGGAAGTGGAAATCCCCACAGCCCGTAAACGCACCCCGGCAGCAGTTGTAAAGTGCCAGCTACTGCATCTGAAATCAGTTAGACAAATCAATAGGGCAACAAATTAGTCCGCAGAGTTTAACCGAAGCCATTTCTTCAACACAATGGAAAGAAGTGATTTTGTGTGATTTGTTTTAATTATTCTGCGATGTGTTTGCATGAGGTAGCGTAAAAAGCGTAAACTGAACTTTGCTGATTATGCCAAATAATATATTTTCTGGGATTTTCAAAACTTGGCTCCCATCTATGAGAAAAATAATAATGAAAAATATAAACTTCAGTCAGGTCTTGTCTTACACAGGGAACAAACTGTAGCTGTCAATAATAATCATAGTGTGGTTTTCGTTTGCCATTTGTGTTACGTAAGCCACTGTACAGTAGCTACAATTTTCAAATACCTTTCAATTACCTTTCTTTATAAAACTTTTAATTTAACTGAAATGTGAATAAACTCACATTATTATTTATCTGTTTTTTATAACCCAAACATATCACCTTACATTGACGTAGAACTGACCAAATCACAGCGGTCAATCTTTTTATGAAGTGAGAAAATACATAGCAAAGCCCATTTCATTAGCCCCACACCAATCCAGTTTAAACGAGATCCACTAGATTCGAAGCACCATTCCCTATTTACTGTGTGTTTGTTTTGAAGGGTCAAGAGGGGGTCTGTGTGCTGATGGGGAGCGTGCCTGCTGCCTGCACTGCTGGGCTGTTTAAGGCCACCATGAAACGCTGGGTGACACACTTCTGCAGTCACTTAACAATGGCCAGGGTGTGCGTGGTTAAGTGCGTGACTAATTTCCCTTAACGCGTTGCGAGATTGAGAGACTCGAGAGGCCAGAAGGGGCGTGGCCGGCGCTTGTTAAGAAGGTCAGAGGTCGCCTGTTTCTTGAATAGGCTTCAGAAATCTCCAATTAATTACGCAAACACACACAAAACAGTAGTAACGCTACTTATGGGGACACGCACGTAAAAGGACACGTGCGCGCTGCTTGCTTTGAGCTATAGTCTATTATAAGAAAATACATTTTTGTAAGGAGGCACAGCGCTGCGAGTGAAATGGATATAAATCGGAGGGGGCTGTGAATTGATGATCAGTCAAATGTTAAATGGAATATGTAGTAAACAGTTCCAAGATTTAAGAGCTAAACACCATCTTTCTGTGTGGCTTTAAAACAATGTATTTTTAGTTTCATCTATCACTCTCTCCTCAGCCCTCCTTCCAGGCCAAAGTGAAAGATGTTAGAATCAGCTAAAAATTTAAAAGCTTTATTATAACAATCCAAATAGAATTGCTTTTGTTGATCATCTGTCTTGCCCCTGCCGGCTTTACTGTGACAGCATTAGTCAGCAATACTTAGCAATTCCTTCCTCATCTGAGAAATTAATAAGAATATAGTTGTAGCAGAAAAAGAAAGCTTCATAGGCAGATTTTGAAGTGTCCAAGAAGAATGTCCACACTAAATGTCATTGTGCACACTAAATAAAAAAGTCATTTTACCGCTACAGCCCAGATATCACTTTCATGTCTTTGTGAAGAAAACTGTTGGGTAATTAATAATGTATACGCTGTGGTTGTGTGGCAAAGCAGCTGAATTTAGAATCATACATTTTGCATGCTCTTGTGAAATAGCACCATGTACCTTTAATAATGAATACAGGCCGTCACACTGGGTTATTCTATGTCAAATGGCCTCCTGTGTTTTTTGAGCTCAACTGAATATTAGGACTTTCAGAAGGAAATCACTTATTTCACTACACTGAATGTACAGGTTAAGGCTTATTTGAATATCAGTTGGGAGAAAATCAAGTCGAGTGGGTGCATCTGATGAGATACTTTACTAAAATCTGTGACTATTACTCTGAAATCTAAGAAAACATTCAGACTGGGTTCATGTTTGAGGCCTTAGAATATATTCTTGTATTCATCATCATAAGAAATATAGTGAACGTGATAGAAGCACATTTTTTCCTACTTACTCTCTCAAACAAAAACTATGAGACTATATAATGTAAATGTATATGAAGCAGGCAATTCATACGCAGAATGAAATAGAATCAATTACAATCAGAGTTATAATTGTAAGAGAAATTGTACTTTCATTCCCCAGTCATTTTCTCATGTTAATTTGTATTTTAAGTACAATATCGACTGTTTCTTACATCATTTTTTTCTTCCCAGCAGACATAATTTTCCCCCGTCTTCACCATCCATTTGAGTTGTAGTCCCATCTTGGCACCCAACTATAATTCACTTCCTGATTTATTTTGGTGCCGGAGTCATGTGACCCTGAATATTGTAACTGACCCTGGGCGTATTGATCCCTGTGCGTCGGCTAGCACTGCCACTTCCGGCCTCATAACGACCCCAGCAAAACCCCTTTATCATTATGTACACATGTGCATCATCACTTACGAAAACTAGTTCTATATTGTGATCATTTGTATTTTCTTACCAATTTAACCCATGCTATGTTTCTATTTCTACGTCCATTTTCTGGCAGCAGGTGGCTGTGTTGTTTGTGTGTCCGTGTGTCACTAATGATTCTATATTGCCGGAGAAGAAAAGGAGCCCCTGTCACCATTGTAATAAGGGATATTTGTATCAGTTACCTGGCAGTAAACCATTCTGATCTCCTCTGCTCATGTCTCACTCAACTAGACAGAAGTGTGTATGTGTCTTTGAGTCCATGCATCTGTAAAGAAGTCAAAAATACATAGACGTGGCTATAAGTGCCTCTAAGTGGGTAAAGGTATAAGGAATGCACAAGGCAGTCTCAAAATGGTGTGTGTGCAGGAGAGAGAAAGAGAGAGAGAGAGAGAGCAGGGGGTGTGTTGAGGTGGAAGAGACAAAGAGGCTAAATTGAAAGGAAATGATGAGAGATGAGTCTAGGTTCCACATTAGCGTTCTGGGATTTTTTTTCTTTCACAATGATTGTCTGTGATGTTTCCTTGTACAAAAGCTGGGATTTTTCCTTTGGGGTCTATCTCAACTTTGGTACGGATAATGTATGTATTTCAAATCCATCTCCTACTTCTTTGGTTTTGTATAGGACAAAATTGCTTCATACTTTTACTGAATGTGTGGAATTTGTCATAAAATCGAATAAGACTAATACAATCTTAAGTGAAATCCAATGCCCCATACACGAGTGCCAATTTTTTTTTTTTTTTTTTTTTTTACCACAATACAATAAAACAAAGGAAGAATAAAACATTTCAAAGAGGTAAAAATGGGAAGGACAACGTCATAGTGAAAATAGTCTCACAAATGGAAAAATACCAAAAAACCACAATTCCAAAATGTGAAGTGAACACCAGTTGTGAAATGTACTGGGACAAAGGCTTTTGAAGAACAGTATTGGCCCTTCATATTCTTCATATCTATCAGCAGGCCTCTTAGCGTTGTAAACTACTGCTAAGAACAGTTTGTGTATAGAATACTTGTGTATGTTGTATGTATATGCCTTTTTGGAGGATGTGGGGGTGAGGCCGTCTCCATAGTAACATCCCGCCACCACCCCCAGTGGCTCCTAAAAGACAAAGCACACACACACACACACACACACACACACACGCACAGGGAGCACTACAGGGCCAGCTGAGCCAGATCAATATTTCTCCCCATTTAAAGAACAGAATTCAGAGAATGGCTTTGGAGAGCGCACACTGCAGACGTGCTTAGACCTTGTTTTTTTTTTTTTTTTTTTACACAAAACACCCAATCTGCAAAGTGCTGCTTTTTTACAGACTCAAAATAATTCCTGGCCTGAATCTTTTTCTTTTTTCAGGATATTGATAGAAGCGTTGGGTCCTGGTAGCAGCTCTGCGTTGGTCTTCATATTTGTCTGCCCCCCTCCTGACACTGCTAGCTGCCTCTTCCTCCTCACACTCTCTATGGGTGAGTGACAGGGTCAGATTGCTTTTAGCATCCTGGCTCTTTGTCCGAGCAGAGGCTGACCACAGCTTAGGCCTTGGCAGGTCACACTATGGTCCCATGGGGCATGCGAGTCCAGCGCAGTGGCCTTGGCCCTGGAAGCACTGCTCACTGCCCACAAGCTGAGGGACTGAGGGAGAGGGGGTCAGTGGCTCTGAGAGGGGGTTGGGTCAGCTAATGGTGCTAAAATGGAGGGGAGCTCCCTCTAGCTCTACTCCCCCGCAACAGCAAGGGGACCATCACAACAACATGGCAGTAGGGGAAAGCTCATAGTCTAAAAAGAAAATTGAAGAAAACTCAAAATTGTAACATAAGTTTATTTTATGCTTAGGTCATTTTCTGAACTTCCAACCACATTTCCTCATAACATCATAACAACCTTGTTTAATTTGAGTAATTTGTCTTCCTTCACATAATTCAAAATATGTGTTGTTACCCAGGAAGTGCTCTTCTGTGTTTTTTATGTCTACACACCTTTTCCAGACTTGTCTGGTCATTCACTACTGTGCAATGAAGCACTGCCTTTATTCCAGAGCTACCCTTCTTTGAACTGGAATTAAAAATGTTTGTGTTATTTATACAGTTTCTCTCCTCACTACACTAGCAGCAGGCCTGTCCTCACTGCCCCCGTGGAGAAATGTTTTGTAATTGAAATTCTTCTGAGAAATTGCTTTTAAATGTGTTAAAAATGTACATATTTTTTATGTCATACTTTGAGAATACCATGGGTATGTGCTCTAAGTGGATAAAATGCAGGTCATGTGGAGGCTTTCTAATTCAATAGAAAATAAATGAATTGTGTTATGTGTACATTGTAAAGATAAAATTTATTTTACAAATATTGGATAGTGGAAAACATGTATCTAATATGTCTTTGCCAGTAATACAAAGCATACAAAATTTACACACAACTTAACTTAGCGTCCTGCTACATTCAGTGGGACATAACAAACGCACCCTTCTTTCTAGTTGACAGAAAGAAAAACATTGTGTCAGTCTCTAATGTGTTCCCTGCAGCCATCACAGTCACCATGTTAAACACAGGTGCATGAAGATGCATCTGTAACATGCACGCATGACTGCAGATGCACAGCCCACTGTCTGACACAAACAAATGCACAAACATTCATATAGACTTGCCTGGGGCTGATTGGTAAATCCTGTTTCTGAAGCAGCTATGGGAGGTATCCCGCTCGATATGTTGACAGCCCCAGTGTGCAGGAGCATATGAGCGGGCGCATTTCATTAACACATCCCACCAAGCAACCAGTCACTCTTCTCCTCCAAACAGAATAATTTACATCTCAATGCCGAAAAGTTCTTACATGTTGGGAAAGTAAACTACATTTAGGAGTTGACAATCTGATACTATGTGCTTTTCTGAACAAAAGCTTTTAGAAATATATCTCAGCATCATGTCTGAAAACTACTGGGTCACTGAGATGACAGAGAATTATAGAAATACTATTAGACTCATGGAATAATTATGGAGACAGACTTATTTATTACAATTTCATATCTCACTGATACTGACAAACACTGCGTGCAACTAAATGATCTCTGACCTCTATCTTCCCAAAGCCCATAGGTTCAGAAAAAGAATACTAGACAACTATTCTCAACTCGTAGAAAAACCATTGCATGTATTTGCATTTTCACTCAACACTCTGACTTGTAAGAAGTTGATAAATGATTTGATTAAAAACAATTTCTGATGTCACCATTGAGCATCCGGCACTAGATTGAATGGAACTTAACCCGAGTGTGTCCATTTTGCCACATAACTCACTCCAATCACGCTTGAGTCTTAACTGAGCTACTGAGGAGCCGCTATGGCACGTCGAAGATTACTGCACAATACTCTCATTAGTTGTTCACACTTGCAGACCTGTCGAGGGCTCTTGAACAAAGCTCCGGTCAGTTGTGGTGCTATTAATGAAAGCGCAGGCATAACGGTTTGAAGGGAAAGTCAATCCCATGCCTGTACTAAACACAAAAACACTTTGAAAAGAGGATGAGCTGTTTTTAATGTCACCCTGAGCACTGCGACACAACACACTCCAAAGAATAAAGAGCAGCTATGAAGCCGCTACACACTTAACAATACATTCATCAATGCTGTGCTCAGAGACCCTAAAGAAAGTTATTTAGGGCCAAACAAATGGGTGACCTGGGGATAAGAATAACACACGGTGCACAAACCTATTCCAATATTTAGATATAAACTTAAGAATAAACAAAACCAAGGGAAGGAAAGGAGAAGTAGCCATAATTATGAGCTACACAACAATGACACAACATGTTTAAGTCATCATAAAATTAATTGACAAAAAACAAAGATTGTATGTATAAATGGGCCTGGCTAATGTGTTAGCTGCAGTGTTCCAAATAGGAAGTGAGCATGGGGCACTTCCAGCTTCAATTGACTCCGGTTCCAATGGAATCTCTCTGTAATTGCTGCAATGAGCCTCATCATTTTGGTATTAAAATGTTTGTATTAACCCGCTCGATATGATCTTGGTGTTTTTATTTTGCCATTTTGTCTGTAAATAAATTTCAACTCCTAATATGCAATTGGCTCCAAATTCGCCTCTATAACTGCTAACTTTGTGAGCTTCCAGGAGACAAACGCTATGAGTGACGTGACACTCCCTTAGTCCACTTCTTTATACAGTCTATGCCAAAAACACACACAACCGTCATATTTATTGTAATGATGCAAACTAATTATAGAAAAATAGGTGGCATTATGCAGCAATCCTGATTCTATTGATGATCTACAATTTGTTCCCAAACCTTCCATCTTATCTGAATTTTACAAGGTAGTCTCAAAGTGTATACGTCAAGCATTGCAATTAGAATTGCACAAACTATTTTTTAAAATTAGGATTCTGTTCACAGGCCACATTTTCAAATGGTCCATGCGGTGTCTGAACTGGTTAACTACTACGAGAATCCCATTTGTTTGTAGTGGATAGTCTACCCAAAAAATTGCAACCTCTGTGATTTGGTAATTGAGCCAATTCAAGCTGCGATTTCATGTGAATTGCAAAATATTATCACATTTGCATGAGAATAAGCTTAACTGCCAGACAGACCTTGCCTGATAGGTAATCAGATTCTTGACTTTCCATGAACTAAGGGAGCATAAAAAAACTACCATAGCCAAGAAATAAAAAGAAGTCCATGCAAAGAAATAAGCCCAAGTTTACAAATGCTGTGTTCTGTTGTGTAGTTGACTCGATGTGAACTGTTGTTAGTTTTTCCTGTGACCCATCTCAGAGCTATTTGTCCTGCCCCTTCTTCCATCAACAGCCACCAAGGTTTTCCCGCCGAAGGGACAAGTCAAGATATACGCAGTGTCCAGACGTGGTCATATATTTCAGTCTCTCTCACTCTGTAGCACACAAACCGCCTGTACATGAGAGCTGTGTGTGTGTGTGTGTGTGTGTGCGTGCGTGCGCGTGTGTGTGTGTGTGTGTGGGAGGGCTGATGCTGCTGTGGAAGTGCCAGGCTAATGGGACAGAGTGAGCCGAGGCCAGGGGTTGTGTGACAAGGGACAGGGACATGGCGTGGCGGGGCTCTGAGCGCATGCTGTGTGTGCGTGTGTTTGTGTGTTGTGTGTGCGCAGGCCCACACAAACACCTTAAGGTGCAGAGGATGCCCTCCAGCTGCCTGTAAATAATGTGAGCTGTAAGAACATATCCATTGAGACTTCGATAGGGAGAATTTGACAAGTTTATTCATTAAAAAAAGGGAAAAAATTGTTTGTCCTTTAATATAATATACCTGTAATAATAATGAGAAAGTAAATGTTTAACAATTACTTAAATTAACCAAGAAGAGAAAGTAAACTTTCCACTGCTAAAATTTTCCATCTCATTCTGAGTATAGTTCACTTAGGTTTTCTGGTCTTCAAAGTCACAGAAGTATACAGAACTTTGTGAGGACTTTTAAGATGAAATGCACCCAGGATAAAGGCGTCTGAATTGTGGCGTGTGGGTTCCCAGTGGACCCTATCACAGATAAGACCAGAAGTTTGGATTCTCTGACATCAGACCAAGTCTGAGTCAGGCTTCACTTACCACTCAGAACAGATCCGCTCTCACTGCAGCCTCTCAGCCTGCATTTGGAGATGGTGGGTGATTTGAAAACAATTTGCATTTCTCGGGCCACCACAAACTATAACGGGAGCTGTAGAGTTTACATCACTGGTAACTACACAAAATGTGTTTGTCAGTAAATATCAGTAAAATCAGACCCACTTTACAGAGTTTTGTCCAGGGAATTTTGTTTAATCTAATGCTGTAAGTAAAAAAGGTGTTTATGATTGATTGATTTTTTACGGCCAATGCTGAAACTGATTATTTAGAATTCAGAGAAACAAATGGCCAGTAGGCTCTGGCAATATTTTTGGGCCAATATGTAGGGCCGATGTTGATTATTTTCCTCAAATCATGCTATTATGAATTTGCTACAAACTCACCCACAGCCCTTTTTACCACAAACTTTTAAGAAAGCTGTGTAGTCTAACTGTGAAATGATATATTCACAGTGAAGTTGATCGGTCTATCTCTAGTGTTTATAGTTGCACTTGAATCTTAAAATTAAATGAGACAGCCACCATAAGAATATTTTACAATCAATATTTGACTGATGCTCCTATCTATAAATGAACAACTATACAAGTGCAAAGTTTCACTAGAGCTACATAAGCATTTTTCTCATGCATGTTATCACATCATTAAAATAATACATAGAATAAAAATTACATGTCAAAGTGTGAATGGCAATGAGTGCTGTCATTTATGAGTTTGTCCCACGCAAGGACTGGGCGTCTGCAGCGGGCGCCACAATCCTGCTTTATTGTTTTATGGTTCTCAAATAAAATCATGAACGACTTGGTTTTCCAAAGTGCAGCAGCTAATAACATCAGAGGTACTATTTGTGCCTGCGTCTGCAACCTGGAGGAGCCAGGGCTTCCAGAGCACACAATGACAATTAGACAAAAAAAGATAGTTTAGGATGAAAGAATAGAAGAAATATTATAAAATAAATATGTGTGATTTAACCATAGACTGTATAAGTGGACTAAGCGAGTGTGACGCCACCCATAGTGTTCAGTTCCACTCAAATGAAACTCCCAATGCTAATAGTTACAGGAGCAAATTTGGAGCCAGGCTCCATATTTGGAAATTCGACCACGAGTATCATAACAACCACAAGAGCCAATCTTGACTGAGGTTGTTAAATGTGCCTGATCTTCTCACCGAAGAGCGGCAAATACTCTGCTTCGCCCCGTTCTGCACTGACCACAGTGTTTTTTGTTTTTTTTCATCTCAACAGGGATGTGATAGTTACATTGGGCTATTTTACTACTACACGTCTGTATAGGTTATTTAACTAATAAATGAATTACCATTAGTTTATTTTATTGATTTTACTTACCAGAAAAACTGGACATCGGGGGTCTTATAATTATAAATGCGGAATAAGCCATGACAAACTGTAAATGAACCTATATCGCTATATTTTAAGACTAATAGAACAAATTAAAAAGTACAACAACCTGAAAGAAGTTGTTTAACAAGGTAAAGTTGTCAGATGCACTCCTTGACGAACAATCAGAAGAAACAAAATGAGAGGGGTCCATTGATAGGGGGCTTACTTAGCAACGAAACGCACTGTCAATCAAACCTGTTTATGTTCATATCTTGATTTAGGGACAAAATATCATAATGAAACATTCAGGATCATGTAGAGTGGGTTAATAAGAACATTTTAAAATCAAAATGACGAGGCTCAGTGCTGCAGTTACATAGAGAGGGGCAACAAGATCCCAATGTAAGTCAATTGGAGCCAGGGCCAGAAGGAGCCGGAAGAGCCTCCTGGCACACGCATGTTAGCTATGCCCGCTCATATATTTGGTCTATGAATTTAACTGATAGTATGAGATTGGAGCTATACAACAAGTTACTGGATAACACTTGAGCTAGATTAGTATTTTGCATATACCACATGATCACACAGCTTTTCTGACATGTAAAAGCAGACTTGGTAGACAAAATGTAAGGAAGAGCATGAATTTTTTACAATAGGGGTCAGACACCATAGTGCATGAGAATTCAGTTAGAGAGTCTGTTTAACAAGACCAAGTAACCACTGTTTGGCACTGGCCAACAAACTCAGTTAAAATATATAGTTGCATCAGCTACCTTTGATATGCAGGACACGAATAAAAATCAGTGTATATCTTTTGAGTGTAAAAGCAGTATTATATAAAAAAAAGTGTGGATTTAATATTATGGTCATATAAATAATTTTATTAGCCTCAGTCTATCCATTCTAACACACCAAAAAATTTATTTATTACAACCGCACCATTGTACAACATAATTTGTACTATCCACGAGTAGTGCCTTCAAAATTTCTATAAAAAGTTCTCTTTTTACACATTAACGGCGAAAAAAATGGCCAGACAGAGGGACTGAACTTGCCATTAGAATGACCTTGAACACTGTTTGAAGGATCTTGAGTCTTTACAACTTGCAAGTCAGAGCAATATAACTACTCTGAAGAACACTATGAAATAAGTACTTTGGGAATAACAAACACTAAACAAGTATTGTATTGAATCACAATGGAAAACATAAATTCCAAAAGTTCTGACATCTTAGTGACCCGTGAAGGCCTCGGTGAGTACATAAACAAAAGTGTACTTGTTGTCTCATATTTAATTTGAGCTCCTCTTGTGTTTGCTTTGAGGACGTAGCTTCCTTCAGACAGCCAAGATTTCCCCACAGTCCGTCTGGCTCATCACCCTCTATTCTGCACCCTCAGTCATTTCTCTTCAGCTATCCATTCATCAGTGCTTCTCTCTCTCCCCTCCTCTCTGCCTCATCCTCACTCGTCCCCTCCTCCCCAATGCACTGCTGAAACAATCATCAATTACCCTTATCCCTGCGCCTTATCCTCAATCTTCCAGCACCTCTCCCCTGGCCCGTCCAGAAGAGTGGTTCCTGCAGGCTGGTTGGCTGCGGGCCACCCAACCCCGTCACTAGGTTGTCAGTCACCGGGCGCTCTGTAGCTGAGTGCAGACTGACAGCTCCATGAGCAAATCAATAATAATCTTGCCGCTGTAATCCTATACCTGAGGATATCCCTTAGCACAAACACAGCTTCCTGATTCCACTCGCAGTCATAGCACCTTAAATTAGCATATAGCATGACTCACATCATTTGGGATGAAAGTTTTTATCTGTAAAAGTCCGAAGTGTATTGGGGAATGCGTGGTAAAACTGCAAAGGGACACACGTACACATACTCCGCTGTCCCGACTGTCACCAAGGCTAAGGTCATCCTGCTTGATGTATGAGGCGCCTTATACGACAACCTTCATATAACTCCAACCTTCTCTCCTCTCCGAGAAAATTAACCGGAAAAGGGCTGAAGGACCGAAGGAGAATTTGTGATATTGCTCCTGTCTCATAAAAATATAAAGCCGTAATAAAAGCCACCTGTGTGTACTGTTTACGCCCTTCCCCGTGGCATGGGAGTGTTCCCATCAGGAATTTTTTAGATTACAGAACTGGAAGATAGACTATAGTGCTGCTTTGTACTGTGGTTTAATTACACACAATTTATACTGTTTTTTCTAAATTGTTGTATGAATAAATGAATTAAAATTAAAGTGACATAGACGGCATGTTTCCACTATGGCGATGAAGAGCAGGTTGGACCAAGCTGTTTCAATTTTTGCGGAGGTCCCAATTTGTGAAGAGTGACTTCTGTGGGTACTTGGGTTGTTTTGGAAAAATGTGGAGTATACCTCAAATTTGTTCAAAGATTAGTTGTTCATCTTGTTCCATTATGCTGATTAGAAGGAAAAAAGGATTCTTGACATTTTCATCTTTTATTTTTTCATTTTGTTTAAGCGGATCATTATTTTTGCTGTGCAGTCTATAGGTTTGCACAATGTTTAAATGTTCCGCAAAGTAAAAAAAAAAAAAAAACTCTACTATTGACTACGCAGTTTGCACAGCATAACTCTTTTTTCTGTAGGTTATCTGACTCCGTATCATTTGCCCCAAAATGTAAAACAATGAACACAAGATGCCTGCAGACATTCACATTCATAAAACTGATTTTACCAAACCAGGCCTTGCAATATCAATACTCCTGCATCGCTAACAATTACTTGGGCTGTGCATTGATTGTGAAACTGTACTCTAAGTTTTTCTTTTTCCCTCCAACTGAGTCCGTATCTCTTTAAGGATGCTCCGTGGATGCACCAGTGGGTCTCCCCCTATCGAACCGACCATACAGAGGTGAACGCACTAGAGGAAGTCCAGCACTCTCCCTCACGCTTCACACCTCTTGTTTCTCTTGACTTAATCCACTTGGCCTCTGCGCGCTCCTGTCTCCCTGATACCATCTCCATCTGCTGTAATTATAGAAGCCCCGCCCCCCGTTTTCTCTCTCCCTCTTTCCACACACCTCCACTCACAAAACTCACTGCCCACTGGTGTAATTCATGCTGCCTAGGGGGTCATGGGAGATTATGAGCGGGATCGATCAACGTGATGGTTCGCACACAAACGCACAGTACTCATCATCGATATGGCGGCCTCCTTACCTCCTCTCTCCTACTGAGGGACATCCTGCAGTTAATGAGGACACACAAACAACGCTGACACTATCGACCATCTTGAGCCTAACAAGCTACTTCACATATATATACGGATCCGCTAGTGCCAGACCAGCAGCTGCTACCATCACCGGAAAGTGTACTTAAAGACACAATTAGTACACAATGAGGCTATGGTCAGGTGGAGTCTACAGGGTTTCTGTTTCATCTGACTTAACACTGAAATGTACATGTATGAGTAAAAAAAACAACCACACACAGACACAAAGGACTGAGAAACAGTGCAGAATTATGAATGATACGAAAATAATCAAAAGATGTCTTATGCATGGGAGAAACATGTCTAATTGGTGGCACAAACTCAATAAGGACAGTTATTTGACATGCCTTTTGGTCTAGGTCCAAATCCTCCAGCATTCTAACAGGAAATCAAGACAAAGCTGTTAGTTGCAAGACATGGAGCAGTTTATAGGGTGAATCACTAAGGCATCCCAAATATAGAATTTCTAACATTTTCCATCATTTTCTCTATGCCCTTTTCAAAGAGCATTTGAGAGTCTGTAAATACTGAATCCTATCAACTTGAAGTAAGCGTCAAAACAGTGGTTCAAAAACTCCATAAACCTCCATCAACAGGGACTGTACATCTTCCCCCCGGTGCACTGAAGCACAGGCACTCTGGATGAGGTAAATGATGTTGTAAAGTCTGCATTTTGAGGTGCTTTGCTGGAGGAATGGTGTGTGTTGCACCTGCTCCTGCAGCCTGCCTGTACTTGTGGCTCTGAGTGTGTGGATGTGTGATGTATGGATTATGGAAGCTGACTGCTGGGGCCAGGACAGGTGTCAGGTTACTGCTGGGAACATGAAAGAGTCTCTGAGCGGAGGAGGGGACTGGTCAGCACACCCGACCTACACAATCAATGTTCTTATAAAAGAGCAAACAGCAACATCAGAAGAATAGCAAACATCAGGCATCAGTCAGAGTCGAGAGCATTGACTGTTTATGTCACAAACAACCAGAGGAATACGTTTTATTCTTGGTTAAATGCAGAGAAAATTACAATAATATATTGTTGTAATGCATGTCATGGTAGATTACTCAATTACTCAATCAAAGAAAACTGGACAAATAGATTAATCAATGTTTTGTCTAAGAGGGCAATGGTGTGTTTATACCACACTCAATGTGTGAAGTATTCTCATATTTTAGTACTCTGAGGCAACCCTGAGCACAAAGAGTACATTAAATTGCTAGTTGTTTTTTTCTGTTCATTGAAAATGGACAGTATAATACAGATGTTTCTTAACCAGCTGAACTCTTCATTACACTGGTTCTGTGTGGCTCAGTTCCTGTTTTATGCAGCCATTGCGGTCCTCAGAAATAAGCTGCTTACTGACTGAATGCACCATCTGCATTTGCTGACATCATGTGTGAAGTTCATTCAGTGTTCATGATCTTGACATTGTATCACATTTTGTCACAACACAATGAACACAAAGGCCTTGGATTCAAGACGCTCACATAAAGACCTATAGCCTCCGAGAGTGCTCATCTTCAGCGCTCGGGTGGGGGTCCACACGGCCACTCCTCCTCCTGTATCGACATTGTGTGCCCTTTCAGAGCCCCCCGCAACCTTAGTTTCCTTTATGACTGGGTCGGATGGCTCTGCAGAAGCCAGTGGGGTGTCCCCACTACAGGAGCTACAGCTTTCACCTCCTAAAGGTCAAAGATGTTGCCCAGAGCCTTTCAGCCCTGTGTCCATTCTGATCCTCTGTAGGAAGTCCAGCTGCAGCCTCAGCACAAGACGCAACATAGCAGCTGGTGTAAATGGTGCTGGTGTAGTCTGTGCTACTATACCAGAGTTACTGATGGAAAGCACAGGCTGGATCAGGATCACTTCACTTTAATAAAAGGTTGTAGTAAATCATGTCTTAGATTTACAGTGCACTTAACAAGCTTTTCTCCATACACATGGTGAGGTCAACTGCTGTAGCCACATCTGGACATGGGTTGACTCGTGAAAATGTGGTTGCCAATCTGCAAAAACAGACTCCAGCCTCTCCATGCACCACATTAATGGAGGCAAGGTGAGTGAAGTGTTTTGCTTAAGGACACAACAGCATTACACAATGTTCTAACCTGTCAATCAATCAATCAATCTACAACTTTATCACTGCTTTTTTAATCCCAAAGGGAAATTCAGGGCAGATCTCTGGTTGTACATAAACCATAAATAAAAGCATGTACATACAACACACACCAGACATTCAAACCTCAGTACATCAGGGGACACATAAATAAGCAAATTTACTTTCCATTTAAAAGTTTAATGTCAGAAGGAAGAAAAGATTTGTGTGGCTGTGAACCAACTTCATATCTATAATGGAATGGGATGAGATGAGGCTAAGTTCCAATTTGAAGGCATCTAATTATAGAGCTCCGGGAGTGGTGATAGGCTTGGTTAATGTGGCTTAAATAGAGAAATCCTCCCCTTAAACAGAAGAACGATAGGGTGCCTCAGAGATAATTGATTCTCTTGTAAATGTGTGTTGACAGCGCTAGAACAAGGAAACTGGCAAAAACAGGGAGCAGGCCATACTGCACACACAGCATTTGTAATATAAGCACCTAGTTAAGCCCGCACAACGGTAATGAAGAGTAGTGATTAGCAAGGCAGGCCCTAATGAGGCTGTGTTTAGTGAGAGGCAGCAGGACCAAAGTGTGGCTCAGAGCAATGGAGAAATGCTAAAGGAGGAAGGCTGCACGGTGTGAGAAAACTTATAGGCCAAGTGATGCTGCCAGAGCCAATTCATTACGACTGCAGCTCTGTCAATCCCTGCTCATCTCCCGTAGCACTCCAGCACTAATGGAATTAGTCCCTGTCACACGCGCCCAATTGCACACACACATGCACACACATGGGCAGGAGACAAGACACAAACACACACTGCATTAACACAATGGCTCCCACAGATATATCTCTGTGACAAAGCTCTCACACTCGGAGCCCATAAATCCATAGAGGTCAGCAGGCAAGTTACACACAACCATAAAAAAATTTATAAGAACAAGCCGCAATAATGAAAACCATCCATATCTTGCCACTCCATATGCAAAAGTCATGTTTTGTCTGAAAGCAAAAGCGGAATGACTTTAATGGAATTTTAGGAGCATAGAGTGTTTCAGTTCACCTTCGCTCACCTACAAATAACTCAGCCCAAAATGTCAAAAGCAGGACAAACTTGCTCAAAGCAGCCTGAGAGACTATAAGGTTAATGTGACTTACAAAATATCTGTGATAAATAATTGATGGAATTTGAGTCTACAGTTCAGTGCGGATTACATTTTTACTGGCACATGACAAGACAATGCCTTTGACGGCGCTGTGTTATCTGCTTTGATTGAATAGAGGTCAACACCAGTGGTCCAGTGCTGAGGACAGAGGCTCACACCCCTCTCCCCTAAACCCCATCACCCATCCTGCTGACCATCCCCCATCCCCCCACACACCCGCTCCTCCTCTGCTCATTAGATTACACCAACGGTCATGACCGTAAGGATTCTCCATCACTTTCCAGTAAACTGCATTCTCCAGGAAGAGACCGGAGGAAAGGTATAGCATGGCTGCATCCTGGACATTAAAACTTCACCTTGAGCCTACTGCACTAATGGCTATTGTTTAGAAATTATATATTTGTAAATTCATAGAATAGTAGCACTGTATTATCTCTTTATATGCTTCACATGTATGCAAAGGAAGTGGACTGACACTATCTGATGTAGATACAACATCTTTGTTCTATTTTCTGCAGAGTATTTCTCTAGAAACCTTTCAATGTATGGTACATTCCAGGCATGCTTAATCTATGTGCTCATAGCTATAATAGGGTAGTTTAATGAACTGGACCAGTATTTATCCAAAATGATCTCTGATTCAGAGTAGAGGACTAGTGTTCTTAGACTTACCTTAATATTAAATATAATTTAATAAAACATATTAAATGAATGTTGTAATGATAAAAATACTAATTACCATTCCATCAACATGGACACAATATATGTTCAAATGCATTCATGCATAAATGCCATAACAGTTAATATAATAACAGCATGTTCGGATTTAGGCTTGGGTATCATACATCCACCTACATGCCCAGTGCAGGTCCTGTAAATGGTATAGCGGTGGCTGAAACCCCACTGATCGGCCATGATAGGCAGATGCTCCAACATATGCTCCATCACAGCGGGGCTCTATATTTTTATGGTCAGCTTCCCCCACCTCCATCAACCCCAGCCCTCTTTCTGCCCCAAGTGGAAGGTCAGATAGTGAATTAAAGGGAATGGCGATTGGTTGGCTTTGACTGGATGCCCTCGGAGGTTAGGGGTGAGTGACCCCACAGGCCTGGTGAAGAGTCAATTCGCACCAGGTCAAGGGTCACAAGTAATGCCCCCTCCCACTGTCCACTGTTCACTCCCCTCCCCCCGCCCTTCACTAAAATTCCCAAAAGCGACAGGAGAGTAGCATCAAGGCCATGGAGGGACTGTGTTGAAGCATGCCTGGGTGACGGTTGCAGACACGTATAGCAGAAATAGCCAGAGGAGAGGTGAGTGTGAAGGGCTTGATTGGGAAAAGTGGGGGTGGTTTGTTGGGCCTGCGAATGCCTTTGACCTTTGCACTGACCGTACCAGGAACATTCTCCTCCTGCACTGACTGATAGACAGTAATGATTGGCTTTGTGTGGGTTTGTGTACAAGTCACTGTATGCTCCAACAAATGGTGTTTTCATGGTAATTTCAGGGTGGGGGTCTATCTGGCCATCTAGCGCTATCGAGCTTGGGGAGATCTATATTAATCTGTGGACTATATACCTGGTATTGAATAAAATTTTCAACAGTAATCATGGAGCGTATGGGCAATGTTGGAGCTGAGGACTGAAGGGAACTGAGTTAACATGACTGTAATGAGATGTTCAGGTGGGTTTACCACACTAGTGAGACATAGGTTTGAGTGTAATAGAGTAGAATTATTAGTGTGTTTTATTTTTTATTACAAAAACAGTGAAAGACTACTTTTAATATAATAGAAATGCTATAGATATAGTGCATTCATGTAGCTCATCATAAGGGTGAGTCCAATAATTACTGTATCATGATATATCAGGTTTTCTCTGGTGGAAAATACTAATATGAGTGTATGGTGTATTGTAATAATTGGATTGGAATTTTATGTTTACAAAATACCGAAGTGAATGTGTATATACATTACATAGTCCCATTAAACAAGGGCTATACATAACTGCGGCCAAAAAAAAAAACACTTGCAATAAACATTATTTGACTAAACCTAATGGATATCCCGTATCCAAAACCATAAACCCCATCTACAAATCTGCCCTTTTTACCCTCATAATGTAGAATCAGACCCCATTTCTATTGTACACCCACACCTCAGTGTTTTAGGTTGTTGCTAGAGAGCAGTATGGGGCTCGGGGGAATTTTTGTGGCAAGTCGGGGCTAAGAGGTTGTTTTAAATCAACCACAGGACACTGTTGATTGAATAATTAATGTGTGCCTTCATGTAACATGAAAACCTTACACTCACCACAAAAAGGGCACTCTGTCCCCTAACCTCAGCCACTGTCCTTTTTGTGGTGAAAGCAAAATGCATGTCTCTGTTCTCTCTGTGCATATTTTGAACATGTATCTCTAAATGTGCAACATAATGACAATGTCTGAATTTCCGAAATGGCCCCATCCCCTAAACCAATTTACAGGTCAGCAATCTAAAGTGGCCTATGCGGTGAACTCAATTAGTGAACCTTGTATCTATTATGTTCTTTACTGCATCCATGACAGCAACCCTCTATTTTAATTCCACTGTTAATCAGATGTCACTGGAAAATCTGTAAAAATGTCATAAAAAGGTTTTTTTCTGAAAGAGACCGTTTGTTCTTGAAGAAAAAAAAAAGCACAAATTCCAAGCTGTACACACAAATCTATTAAACCTTCCATGAACTATTTTGCCCTCTTTATCTGATGCATTATGAATAGACATTCAGACATCAATACAAATACTTTGCTTTGATAGGAAAAATGGGCACAACCTTGCACAACATGTCCCTGTCCTATCACATCTCACAAGATATGAACAACTCAATGGACATCCCTTGAGTGGTTCAAAAAATATGGCCGCAATGGATTTTTTACAGCAGCATCTCTCAAACAATACCTAAACTGTGACTACTCCACTGTGTCCCTCATCCTGATCCGTTCCACTTCCCGTCCTCTTCTCCTCTCCCGGTTAGCTGTCTTTGACCTTTGCCCCCTTGTGTGATCATGCTAACGCGCTGCACACTCTCCCTGCTTGCCCTGACAAACTGGCTGACACCCACACAGATATGACTGGAGGAGCTCAAATGTTCCCTGACAGCGTGGAGGAACACAGCTGCCCTAAAACACGGCTAGATGAGTCTTTAATGCGTGTGACGAGGGGATCCCGCTGGCATCTCAACAACTGACGACAATGCGCACGCGACGCACAAAGCGACACAACGTACGCTTTTCCACACAAACACCTATTGGCACAAAGGCAATCTATGTTCTCAAATTCACACACCAGTCACACATGTGCATGAACGCGCTGGACACATGCACACTTATCCTTGCACTATACTTGTCCTTGCTTTTTTTTGTAAGTTGCGTGCTGTATAATGTGTGTGTGTGTGTGTATGTGTGTGTGTACATGCACGCAAGGCCTTCACTGTGAAACACTGCACCAGAGAGAGATTGGAATCAATACTTTCTGCTCCGTCATTTGTCACATCTTTACAAGGCTGAGGCCATCTGAACACCAGTCTATTCTACTTTGGCATCATTTATCAAATTGCCCCACCTTACAAACACACCAAGACTCATGGCCTGGTCCTCAAATCCAGACAGAAATACATAATGTCCGCATACACGTTCATTTTACAGTATGAAAACCTTTTCTAGCCAACCCAGCGTTCCAGTCCACACAGAATAAATGTATGCTTCTTTTCTATTCAATTTAAAATCTATTTGAGTAATTTAACAAATAGAATAGCGCAGTTACATCATTTCTATGTTTTTTAATGTATTGGTGCCCTTTAGGATCTATGGCCAATAACTGCCAATAAGATAATAATAACTGATGATTCCCCTTTCATATAGGTCATGTATTGATTTAGATAGTGTTCCCATTTGTACATTGGTCTAACCTTTAAATTATTACCATGATTGCACTGGTACAATCATATATATAGAGGCTTTTCTATGTTCCATCGTATCTATATGTCTTTTTCCAGGATCGTTTTCTATAACCTAATAAAAGAAATGCTGGTTATAATGTCTTAATGTAACATGGGGCTACAGATGTGATTTGGCAACTTGATGTATGAGAAAATAAAGGTTCTTTCCTTACCATTACATACTCTTAAAGGTGCACTATGTAACTTTTCTGGTACAGCCCCACCATCTACTTGTTTCCATGGGGTTGTTATTGCTTTGCCTAGCATGTTCCAAGATATGGCATTGAATTTAAGCCATGTTATAATGTTGCTACCACCTCAAAAACACACCCGGAGGTGTGTTTTGTTATATTTACACATGTTTGCATAATCCTTTATCTGTCTGTCTACATCTCTAAAGCTCAAAATGCTCTGCTCCACCTTGTGATGTCATGCAGTGGTAGTTTTCAAGCTAACAGCCACCTTTTACCTTTGGTTCAGTGGAGTGGCAATTAAGGGCTGAATTTATCCAAAGGATTCTATTGAAGGGGTATGGAGTTTAAAAACACAATGGAGCACTTCCTGTATTACAGGCACAAGATTGAGTGTTTTCAGTTTGAGAGAACATTTGTGTGTTAAACATATTTAAATGAAACAAAACTCAACTCTGGGTATGTTTTTAATGAGGAAACAACATTATATCATAGAAACAGAAAATAGTGTAATATGGGTTCTTTAATATACAATAATCCAAAAACCAAAAAAAAAAACAAAAAAAACTCAAAACTATATTTGGGAACTTGAATAAACAAAAATAAAATCATTCTTCACAAGGGAAGATGACAGGAAGATTAAAGAAGAAGTTTTGTGAAGAAAAATAGGGATAATTTGTTGTTTTTGAGTCTCCATAAGTGCATATGGGACCCCTTCAAAGCAATTAGATGGAACACTGGGAAATGGTTAATTGGTTTCGTAATTTTTAACTTAATTTTCTGCAAAATAAACAATAAACTATAGGAACAGAAAATCTCACTTACTTTCAATTGAGTTAAAGTACTCTCCAGTTATCCCTGTATTTTCTGTTGCAGTTCTGAAAGAGTGAACAGCAAGGGTTTGTAACAGGATCTTCAAAGTATCAGGGAGATTGCTGCTCTAACCAATTTTCTTCAATCTTGTGGTAAAATTTCCAAAAAGCCATATATGACTTTATTTAATTCATCAAGAAAAGATAAAGCTATTTGGCCCTGACCACTTCTCCTTGACTCACACATGCGCCTGCACAAACCCTATTGTCTGGGTCTGTTGTAAGTGCAGTTAATCCACGGTTCCACTGTAAGCGTTCTCCCGAGAAGCCTCTTAAACAGCTCAGTTTTCCACGCATTATCTTTTATGATACATTAAAGTATTATATATTATACAGGATAAAATCTCACCTTTTCAGTTAAAAGAGGGAGGGAAAATATATTTTATTAAAAGTATATGGCTGTGTCAGTGGAGGTCAGTGTGTCTGGCTGGTATCTGTTGAGTAAGAGCTATGGAGAGAACCAGTAAAGTCACACTGTAATTTTGTACAGGAAAAATTTGGTTTAACTTTTTACAAAGAATATTCTTCAGTAACATATTAAAATAACTGCACCTAAGTAGACTTGTACAAAGAAAACTCTAACTCCGAAACCCAATGTTAAAATTAAGTAGTTACTAAACCTAAGCCTGAATCATTCTTTATACTGCTAATGTTTTTAATAATCTGCATGTTTTAGCTTCTTATGGTTTCTTTACTAACACTGCCTTTTAAGCTCTTGCTGACTGTTCATGCTATTCTGTTTATCATTATTATGTTCTCCTTCTAACCTTTTTTACTCAGTTTTAATATTTGTGCTGTTGTCTGGACTATTTGTTGAAAATTAACATATTTTAATTATGAAAACGTTCATAATTCTGACTTTCCCTAGGGGTCCCTTCTGTACATCTGGCAAAGGACTACAGATGAAAACTAGCCTCTTGGCAACTCTGGCATATTATACAGTTGACCTGTTGGACAATATGCACTATATGTATTAAATAAATAAAAATAAATTCTTGATAAATATGTGTATCGTTCTTTCTTTCTTTCTTTCTGTTTTTTTTTTTGTTTTTTTACCAATAAATTTCATGTAAAACCTATTCTGCCCTCACCTGGCCTTTGTTCAGGCTCACCTGTGCTCTCTACTGTTCTGTTCAGGCTAAACCTGGACCCACTATCAGACAGAAGTAACGTAGATAGCATCTACTGGTGATATGTGAGAATACAACAGGGCCCAGTCTAATTACAAATGGTAGATCTTATCTAAATAAAGATATAGTATGCAACTTTCTGGAGTTGGCACATCACCTGCATCATTCCATGGAAATAGAAAGAAGAAACAATACTTCTGAACATTCAACATGGAGGCAGGACAGTTTTATGCCATACTGTGGAAGATTATAGCCAAAGGAATAACATTTCCACGGGAACAAGCAGGAGGGGCCCTCCTCCAGGCCAAGAGTCAGGTTTGTGGAGATGCAAGCCCGCTCACAGTAATGACATATGTTTTATTATGTTTTTCAGTTCAGTAAACACAACCAAAGTCAGTTTTTTAGCTAAAAAGTTACATATTGTGGCTTTAAGGTGAAGTTATTAAAGGGAATTAGTCTCCAATCATAGAATTGATTTAATAGCTAAATTAAATTAAAGTTGGAAGTTATCTTTTCAACTTTTCCAATTTCAGTTTGCTTACTTTGGCCAAATTATTCACTATTAACATTCAGCTACACCAAACTAAACAACCACCCGCTGTGTCGCTATTCCTTAATAAATTATAAAACAATAGTCATGTGAATCTTACATTTATCTGTTGTTTTCTACAATATTCACTCAGAGACACATCAGGGAGCCCAAACAGAGGAAAAGTATGTTCCTTTGAAATCTCTTCTCCAAGCGCACTGCAGGAGGAGCTTCACACTGCGCTGGGCTTGCATCCTCGTCAGAACGAAATAACATGACTACAGAGGAGAAAGGAGAGGAGAAAATTGCCTTCAAAACAGCCATATTTAGAGCAGTTCTTTAGATGTGCCCTCAGGCCTTGCTGGTGGGTATCTACTAATGAGAGGTCGCCCATAGACCATATTCTATCCACACTGATCCCCTTATTGGTGACATCCATTAATAGGATTCTGTATTGTGGAATGAAAGATCAATAGACAAAGGCAGGGGTAGATTTAAAGATGAGGGATGTTAAGTAAGGCCTCCGATCTATTCTGTTAATAAGTACTTCAAAAATAGATGGCCGTTCAGGGATTAGTTATCCAGAGGTATCTGAAGGTTCAACATATTCAGCTAACAGCACATTTCCGCACAAGTTTAATAGGCCATTTGGATCATTGGTCACATGACAGAGGATGGGTACAGTAGCTACCAAACAAGTTAAAGTGAAGGTAATGCCTGGGACCATAGGGAACACAGCGGAACATCTCACACCTCTTCTTAACCAGGCCCAAGAACAAGACGACAGGCTTTCTCCATTTACACCCATTGATTCTGTTCCAGACATGTGTTTGAGTCTTGTTTGGCTAAAAGTCGAACTTTAGCACAAGCCAAACCATTCATTTCATGTTCTCGGCCTCAGATCAAAAACTGTCCTTTCATGTCCTGCCCAGGAAGACAATAGGGAGACTTATAAGGTCAGCATAGACACACGATGCAGTGACGTAATGCAAGACAAACAGAATACCAGGAAGTTTTTGTTATTGTTAAATAAGAAGATAAATGCAATTTTGATGAAAACAAATCCAAATCATTTTCCAAGGCTTATTTTTGAGTACTAATTTGGTACATTCAGGTACTTTATTGCAAACTTTACTCTAAGATCTTACTAGGTCCAAAATTTCAAGGTAAAGTTTGTTATCCAGTTAATGCCAACAGATAGTCTTAAGGCCGCCACACACTACAGGGTTTTTCAGTCTCAAACAATTTTTAAATGTGCAACAAAAAGTGCACATCACAGACACAAGGAGAATTTTATGAGATTTGGATTCTCCAATAGCAAAAACTGCCACGGCATATGGCTGCGGACCACAGACTACACAGTTGTGAGTGCACTTGCATCAGATATTTCCTGTCTACAGTAAAACGACTCACTTTGAGACTCTTAAGTGTTCAAAATATTAGAACATTGCACTTCTAGTTTAGATACAAGTCAAAACTGTGTTATTATTAATTGTGAAATGAGGCACAATACTTCAGATACATGATTTTTAAAGCATAAAAGATTGGCAATAAAGAACACAAGAAGTAGAGTCACTATCGCTGATCTGCAGCTTCACCCCGATCCACAGGCTGGTGGATGTAAACAGACACACGTGAGGAATTTGATGAGGACAAATTCTATGGATAATGTGGATGAGATGCTGCAGTTTAAATTTAGAACTGTACTAGGGGTGAGTAATAATTATTTTTGTTGTTTACTGAGTTTGCGTCTGTGTCCGTCACTCCGTCTGCCCCTGACACTCTGTTTTATTGGCTGTTACTGTAGTGTGGCTGATGTTTGGTGGTTACGATCTGATAGGCAGCTCAGAGTCACAATGACACTACACATATGAGGAACACAGCGGCTTCAAAATCGCACACAAAGTCATCCAGTCACGCCTCCTGAACACAGGGAGAAGCAAAACGCAGTCGGACAAATTCTCCTGCAGTGTGTGGCGGTCTTTACAAACAAACCTTTCATATCTAAAACGGCATTCTCCTTATTGAACAAGTTGTACATAAAATAAGCTCACTAGTTAGGGCCCGACTGATATGGATGTTTTTTTTTGTGGGCAATATGATACCGATAAAATAGGAGCTTCCGATATAATTGTGGATATATTTAGTGATGTAAAAATTCACTGTAAATCTTCAACTGATTATAAAACTTAGGTTTGGCTCCAATGACTTTTAAATGGGGTTTATTTAGGCGACATTTAATGTTATTCTGCCTCTTTACAGTCATATTTAAAGACAGTAGGTCGGCCTAATGGCATTTTTGTATGACATTGTAGCCTGTAAAGAAAGTACTGTAGGTAAACTACAGCTATTAGCCTTTAGCCGTAAATGCATGAGCGCCGTGGTAGTTAATGATATGCATAAATGCGAAACATTCACACCTCTATTTACAGCTCATTTACATATCACATGTCCAGTACCGTAACAGCCACTACAGTCACTTTACAGTGGCCAGTGTAAGAGAAAACAAGCTGTGTATGTGTGGTACTTTACAGTAGCTAAGCGCTAACCAATGAGAAAGAACAAGCTCCAAAACAAACCAACACATTTGCAACACTCACCGCTCACACAGGCTCCTCTCAGATCACTGTCAGATCTTCACAAATAAATGTTCTTTTAATCCAGACTCAAAACGATCGTCCATAAAAATAATATAATCTAGCATGATGACAGCAGCGGCGTGTGTCCTCTGTCAATGGGGACAGTGCTTTGTGTATGGGGACAGTCCTCTCTGCTCCGCAGTGTACTTTTATAAAACAGCAATAGTTTTGTTGCTGATCCAAACTGAACTGAAGTTCACTTTCATTTATAGTCAGTATCGTGGATCAGACACAAGAGCATTTAAAGCAGCGCCTCAGTGTTATGCACTGGTAAAAACAATAGCACGTGAGTCACGTGACGTGACTCTGGGGGTGCGTTCAGGGGCAGTACAGCATCACAGACAAATGACTCAGCAGATAAATATTGATGCAGCGTCACATATTAGAACATTTATCTGTCTGTAAATTGGATTAAATTAACATAATATAGAGAGTTTAAGCTTTATAATATCGGCCACCCGATATATCAGTCGGGCCCTACAACATAAGGTTTTTCAGTTTCACCAAACCCTTCCCTTAGCAATTTCCTAGCCATGAGCTTACCATAATTCTATTCTGAACATTAAGCATGTCTCTGTTCCTAAACTTCATCATTTCGAATGACCAATTACAACAGACTGTCCCTCATACAACTATTCTAAAATCTGTGAAGGTTCAACAACTATTGTAAGGTGTTCATTAACAATGTTCATCTCCCCAGGGATTTGACAGGAACTCCACAACACTTTGAAGACCTAAAATTAAAAGTGGTATTATCCATGCTCTTATGTCTAGTGGAGGTGATGGTTGTAGTGGTGGAGGGAGGGGGGTCTCAGGTGGGTGACTCTGTAAAGTGGAATCATCTTCCCTTTTGAAAGGACAGATAGTTAGGACTGCTCTTGGAGAGTGATCGTTAAGGATAACCACTAACACCGCACACACTGAGAAGAGACAATTACCCACAATCACAGCAGCCACCTCTCAAGTGTCGTTTTATGCAAGTGTTTGTGGGTGCATGAGGCTGTGCACATCAGGTTTTGTTCAGCCCTCCGCTAGGCGTCTGGACGGCCCCCTTCTGACCGGCCAGTCATCTGTCACCATTACAGGACAAAGGCAGCAGCGTCTCAGGGCCATTACTGAGATTGCTGGAGATGATTTGGAGTGTCCTCCTCAGCACAGAGAAAATAATTTCCTCACAAAAGGGCCGGCCCTCCAGCTCCCCGGGCCCCTGTGCACATATACACCACGAACTGCCTCGAATTAGAACAACGGGGTGTGTGAGTTAGCAAAAGGGATGTGAACAGGTTGACAAATTAGAGAATCTCTTAATGGGAGACAGTTAAAGAAAATGGACATAAAGTAAATGCCTCCGCGCTGAGAGAGAAGAAAATGTGGATGAATTAACCCACGCTTTCCTTGATTGGCTTTGTAGCCCCTGTCCTTGCGTTTCATCTCCTTTCTCTCACACAAGCCGCTTCATTTACAATCTTGCTGACCTTGGCTTGAATGTGGAGTGTTTAAAGATCAGTGTAGTGAAGAAATACGTACATGCTCTATAGTGGACAACTGGTCAGTGGCTACAGTCAAGCCGCCATGGCCACCTCCCTCACCCCGAGCCCAAACCCACTCCAACATGCACCTCTGACACGCTCAGATCATGATGAATTGTCCTCTTCGCAGACTCAGATTGTTTTTAAGGTTTAATTCAGTTTCTTCCTGTGCTTGGATGAGCAGCTGGCTAGATGTGAGCTGGAACCCCTGTGTAGGTATGTCAGGCAGAGGGAAGAGAGAAAGAGAGCAAACAGGCGTTATGGATCTCAGGTCTAATGTACTCCAGCAGGTCAGAGAGAAGGGCCTCCAGTCGCCATGGAAATGACAAAACCTGATCAATACTCAAGGTCATGACCCCTAAACTGTGAACCCTCCCCCAAAATCCCAGAACCTAATACCCTGCTATCTATCTATCACTGATCCAATTGTCATACTAGAGTGGTTATGATTAGTTTAATTCAGATAACAGTCTCATGGTATTTTTTTCTCTCAAGAATATAGGCACAAGATTCAACACAATTAGGTATTTTCAACAGAAAATGCAGTATATCAGGAGTTTGGGGAGGTAGCAATATAATGAATTCAGTCAAATTATGACTTTTCCAGATTGGTTTTCAATATCTGGAAATAGAAATATGATTAGTCAAAAGTAAGGCTAATGATAGTGGATACCCCTGGGAAATGCTCTCTAGTGAAGGCATTCAAGCACTAAAATGACCAGAATGATTTTCATAATGATGAAGAAGAAGAAGAACAAGAACAAGAAGAACAAGAAGAACAAGAACAAGAAGAACAAGAACAAGAAGAACAAGAAGAACAAGAACAATAAGAACAACAAGAAGAAGAGTGAATATTGGTTTTAACAATAAAAACTCTTTGCTATTGTGTGGAATGGCCCGGACAGACAGGGTAATGAATGATACCAAAGGAAAGACAAAGGAGAAGAAAAACTGATTAACTGTCAGAGTTCTTGACTTTGCAGAGTGTATTTATCAATACAGAGACAACAGCCCATTTTGTCTTTGAGAGCAGGAAAAGTAGAAAACGTTGGACATCTCTGAGTCTGCAAACCACAGACCAAAGCCTCCATTTCAACTTATCAATATCAATCTATTGCGGGCTTACTTCAAACAAAATATAAGGTATGGGTTCTCTTCATCAGGGCAACACAATGCACTGTTATCATCTGGCAAAGAAGAAGGAAAAGGCCAAGGAAAGCAGACAACAGCGACATATCACATCTGCAGGTTTACTAATACATCAACCTATAGTCTTCCTAACTTAATCTGCTCCTGTGCTTCTCAGGCCAGGTTTTGTACTTTGTACTGAAAAATACAGTATAATTTCTTACGTAGCATATTGTGCTACAAGAGTGTACTCGACTGTATAAATTCTAAGCCTAAACACACCCAAATCTGTGCAGGACGGGGCCTAGTTTTTCTATCAAATTTCCATTTAGGTGGGATTTGTATTTGTGTGCATAGGATAGAAATCCATGCTTGATGTGCAGTATGTCATTCTAATGCTCGTGAATTAAAGTGTATAGTTGATGTGGTTGTTTAAAAAATAGCTACAAAAAATATTTGAGGTGATGGCCGGTGCTTCAAAAAGAGCAAAGGGAGAGTTTTTTAACAGTATTTTAGTATTCAATCAGAGTTGTGCCAGTTGAAGACCTTAGCTTCAGTTGAGCTTGAGATCCATATCAAATCTCACTATAAAAATTTGAAAAGTGATAGGTCAAGTACATTTTTGAGGATCATAAGTCAAGTGTACCTTTGTCCAAATGGAGAGGATGGTCAAATTTTAGCATGAGATAAACAAGAACAATTTCTGTGATCACCCTGAAAAACAACAAATAATGACTTCAATGCAACAATAATCAAATTAAATGAATGACTTAAAGCTCTAGTATGATATAAAGCAAATTTTATGTTCAAAATGTGAACAGATCTAAAATGGAAGATATTTCAAGTTTTATCTTTCCATCTAAAGCAAACCGTATCAGCCACTATATAGCAGATGTAAGATGAAAAAAAATGAAACACTCGTAAAAACATTTAGACATTGAGGGAAAGTAATGAATAGAAGATGCTGGCCAGGGGTCTTACTGAGTGACTTTAAACCTGTTAAACCCTCCACAGATTGCAGTAGTGTTTTGACAATGGCCAGTAAACTATCTAAATTGCAGTGTTTTAGCGCCTGTCTCCCTGCACACGGCTGTGTAGCGAGGCGTGAGGTTGTCAGCGTTGTCAAAGCCCCCTTTTCTCTTCTCTGTTCCCTCCTCTGAGCGCCTGCTATCATCATCACCGGCCTTTCAGACACCAAACTTTGTCCCTTTATCTCCGATTGTGCTTCTCCCTCACTATCCCAGCTAAAATTACCCTTTCATTTGTTGTGCCATAAAATTACAGCCTGGTTGAAGATTGGCACTGTTTTTTTCAGCAGAAGGAGGGGGCCAAATCAATGTTTTTGTTGTGGCTGTTGTGTATTTGTGCGTGTGTGTGTGTGTGTGTGTGTGACAGAATGTAGCGATGTGTGATCGATGTGCCATTGTTCATACGTGTGTGCAGTTTGTGTGCGTATGCCTCCCAGCGATCACCCAGGATAATAGAAGCCCGGGTAATGCCAGGCTACAGAGGGCTGAGACCCCTGTTTTCACTGGACACTTTTGGATTTTTTTCAATCAGTAAGAGGAAAATGGCAAAGTGCTAGTGTGGCTGAGGACCTGTGGAGGGGTAAAGGGGGAAAAGGGGGAGACTTGTGGTCGATCTCGGTGGGAGTAATCATATTTATACAAGATCGCAGCAGGGAGGCGCACCTGCAAGCCCACTTCATTTCACTATACGGATTCAAAAACGACAAAGTCCATAACCTATGCTCACAACCCTAAATCATACACTGCAGTAGCTGGGTCACAAATCATAGGTGTGATGAATTTTCCAACAGTGCAGCAGAGTTGATACACCACAATAGCTTAGTACTGAATTCTGATTTAGTGGCCAACCAGTACAGGTGGCTATGTGTAAATATGTACTATTCTAGAATAAAGAAATAATAATAATAATAATAATACTAATAACAATAATAATAATAATAATAACAATAATAATAATAATAATAATAATAATAATAATAATAATAATAATAATAATAATAATAATAATAATAATAATAATAATAATGCATTATATTCACTATTTTACAGTATTAGTGCCTTTTTGTATATATTTAATCATTGCATTTATTTCTTAATTACATTATTTTTTTTTAGAGATGTACTGCATTCAAATCTTTCATCAAATAGCTAATATAGCTAATATTTAACTTTACTAAGTTCTTGTGGATAACAATTGTAAACAAACACATTATTATTGTATGTTCATTTTACACACCGAGCCAAAGTGAAGAGTGTTATACCATAGGTCCTCAAGTCAGAAGCTGTAATTAAAATATGCCTTCTCTTACAGATGCAATTATTTTCTGTTTAACATACACACCAAATAGTTTTCTAATGTAAATAAAATTTACATACTGCACACTATAGTCACCAGCAGGATGGAAATGCAATGCCAGAGTGGTATTTAAATACATGGTTACATGCATGACTGGCTAACTGTTTACACAAATATTGGCACAGAGACAGCATACTTTCTGATAGCAGTCATTATCACCTCTGCACTGTATTTACTCAGAGACAATGTGGATCG
The DNA here is from genome assembly GCA_034769755.1 of Odontamblyopus lacepedii. NCBI lineage: Eukaryota > Metazoa > Chordata > Actinopteri > Gobiiformes > Gobiidae > Odontamblyopus > Odontamblyopus lacepedii. Next base: position 19,839,081 of record CM068349.1, on the reverse strand, counting down.
ATAGAGTTAGTTATGATTCCATCATTAACAGCGCCGTCATAAATGTTAGTCTGACAGACAACCCTCACATGTGGTCAGGTAGCACTTTCAGATCTACCCGCTTTCACAATGGAGAAAGTCAATGAACCCTGCTTCCTTTGGCACATTTTTTTCTTGAAATGATTTCTGAGTAGCTGGGACCATACTGCCGTTATCAGTGTGAAACAGGTTGCTTCGTTGGATGACTCTTTGTCTGGTCAATTAATAACCCATATCGATATTAGCGTGTTTGTCCAAGGAGTATGAGAAAAAGGGCATGTACACATTTCCAATGCCTGCACCATCTTCTTATCTCTTATCCTTAAGTTGACATTTTGCTGCCTTGATACTCCTACGCTTCCTTGTTGGTTGAAGAGTCAAAACAAACATGGACTGGGGTTTGCACACAGTCTCTAATGGGCACACAAATAATGTCTCCTTTGTAAAATTTGGTTGTAAATTAAAACCTGTCAAGAGGGACTTATAGTTGGCTGACAAGCACCCCTTGTTCACTGCTCTGATTTAGTTAGAAGTAACCATGCCAAATTGTTGTACTACAATAATTGTGAGGATTAAAGGTACACTATGTGTTATTTTTGAAGGAGGGTCTGCTGCTTGTCTCCATGAAGATGTTGTTGCTTTCCCTGTAATGTTCTACAATATGAAATGTGAAAGTATCTATCTCACATTTAATTACAGGTCTTTTTGTTGATCAAAATACCCTGAAAAACAGTTTAGTTTAAGGCACAGGATTTGACATGTAACATGGCCCGGTGGTGTCACCTGCTTTCCCCATGGAGATAGATTTTATGCCATACTATAAAACATTCCAGCAATAACATCTCCATAGAAATAGTCTTTTAAACATAACTATTTAATGATTATTCACAATTACTAACGCCATGACCAAACATTAAAATCATTTATTTAATTTCATTCTCAATGTTACATACATACATAACCATTCCTCTTGTGTGTGACAGATAAAACTCACTTTTTTCAATTTTTTTTCTATGACATTGATATTACATGACTTTTGCCTCTGAAATGGTTATAATAATTATCGTTTTATTCTTCTGATTATATTATATTATATTGTCTACTGCCAAAACTTGTCAAAGCCTGAGCTCAGTACTTGCACTAACATTAAATAGTATGAATGTGGTGTATGTGTGAGTGTTGATGGGGGTCGGAGGGGCTGATGGCACAGGTACCTCTGTCAGTCTACCCCAGGCGAGCTACAACAGGCTGCCATAGTAGAGCTTAGCACCACCAAATATGGAAAATAATGCACATAATTGTAAAGCAGCTTTGAGTGTCTGGAAGAGCTATAAAACAAATGGATTATTATTACATTGTGAATAATAGCACAGAGTAGCAATCTTTACTCTGAATTAAATCAATTGTTTTTGATTTGAAAGTACAGCTACTTCTCGGTAACTACCGTCTTTGTACAGTAAACAAACGCCTTCTCTCCACAAGTAAATCTTTGATGCTTTGCTGGAGCTGCTCTGAATCCATACAAGCATCTCTATGTGATGTATAAGAAAGCGTGTGTGACCTTTAAGACTTTTGAGTGCGACTACCCAGACCTCTACACCTGCAGTGCACACTCTTTGTCACCACTTGGTCTCTCAGCTTTGCATGGCCCTCCAAGTATCTGATATTATAACAAAGGAACAGCACGAGAATGTGGGAGGCTTTCACCAGTTGAGAGAGGGGAAAGAAGAAGGCCTAGACTAGAGAGAGAGAGAGAGAGACGAGCTGCGAGGTGCCATCCGTGCCGAGATATGGGAGTGAAAAGGATGAAAACCTATAAATGAAAATCAATAGAAGAAGGCAGTAAGGCATAAGAACGGGGGAAGGTAATAGAATAGACTAAAGATAAATAATGAGGACAGCAGGAAGGGGAAAAGAAATGAGAAGGCAGAGGGCTGAGAAGCAGACCAAGAAAAATGATGGCGGGATACAATCAGAGAATATATTTGTTATTGTGTGGCTGTCCTTCACGTCAATAGACTCCGAGTTAGGACACAGACAAATTTGGCTACTTTTACCAAGCTCTGATGAGGAGGGGGGCCTGTATTCTTAAGTTTGACATTACCAACTTAGAAAAACTTGGTTTATTTGGTTTGAAGTTCAACCAAGACAGAGATGGTGGACAATTGTGGCTACAAGATTATGCGGTTGGAATATGCTGCAGTGTTGGCGTAGTTTAAAAAACATAATACTTGAACTGGGCTCAACAGTGCATGGACTGGAAATAGTACTTAGAAATAATTTTAACATAAAAATGTATCAGGTCAAGTTGCTTATTTGAGACCCATAACATAACTGACATGTCGTAAACATCTTAAAATTGTATTGCTAAATAAATCCAAATTGAAAATGAATAAAGGGCTTTGTCCCACTGAAATAAAACTAAATAACTAGTGTATAAATACCAAAGCAGCAGTCTGTATTCCAAATCCATTCAATAACCATAGTAGCAATATCAGCTTTACTTATTGGAGGGAAACTGCAAATACTTACTTTTCCAGGTAAGTGAGTGAATGATTGTGACCTTGGAGCTACAGCTCAGTAAACAGGAGGATAGTTAGTGTGAATAGATGGTCCATGGATATAAAGCTGTAAGCATTGGTGTAATATTGTGGTACACACAATGGAGACGCAATCTTTCACTGACCTTTATTTAGAAGAATAAATAAAACAAGAATAATGTACAAACAAAAATGCTTTATTTTCATTTTCATTCATTTAAGAAAACTTGAAACTTGATTGAGCTGTAAATTTCAGTCTGATGTCCCAGTAAAAATACTGTTATATGCATAGCAAGAAATGTTGCACTTAATTCATGCAGAGATGTTTTTATATCAGTTTGTGAGAAAAAAAGAAAAAAAAACTAGTATGTTGTATAAGAAGCACATCACTTAAAATGTCTCACTCTTGCCCCCTTAAATGTGAAACCAATGACAATTATATTTATAGAATAAGATTTACTGAACAGCCACTATAATCACATAATTCCAAGCACATTCTATACATTAAAGACCCATACACATGAGCCACTGTACCCATATTATATGGTAAAAGCATAATTAATTGACCAGACATACTGTTATGGCTACCCTGGACATATATGAAAGCCGAAGTTCAGTTCAGTTACACTTAACATTGTTAATATAGAATACCTCTGTAATGTATCCGTTTCCAAACAGAGGATTTAATTGCATTATTTTCCTGCTGACTCCTCAGACGCAGCTTCACAGCACCAGTGTATCAATTGTAAAATAAGGGGGGAAAAATCTACTTATATGTGTTAGATTTGTTTGGCTGTTTTTGTAAAAGAAGCTGTTTAATTGTATTTGGAAACAGAGATGATGGGTCTGAACGGTTCGAGCTATTGATATGCGTCTATGCCTGTGTGAATGCAAGCATCCCATCATGCCCTGGGATATTTCAACACAACCATCGATCAGCTTCAGCAACACCCAGATCAGATGATACAGGGCTGAGTTACAGGAAGCATCCTTGTGTGCGTGTGTGTGTGCATGTACAGTAGAAGGTGCTGTGTGGTGTGTCTCTAGGCCAAGGACAAGGGCTAAAATGGCTACCAGGAATTCAGATGGATTCTTGCCCTTATTCACAGTGGTGTTGACGCTAGAAAACAAATAATGAAATTCATAAAGAAGGTGGATAGCAGAAACATTTGGGGGTTTACTTGTGGATCCAAAGCTCAATCATGAATGAGGCGAGACACTCCACACATCACACTGAGCAACTCCTCGCTGGACTCGAGCCAAAGTAAAGCAAAGGGGAAGGCGAAGAGAGGCAAAGACCAGCCGCAATTACAGACACACACACATACACACACAATCACGGTGATCGCAGGAGCGCGCAGAGCACTGAGGCCAGTTCCATCTGTGATTCTTCAAAGAGTTTGGCTGATATTGATTTGGTGCCAAGGTTAGCAGCTCATTCAGGCAGAGTGGAGCTTTCAGGAGCAGCTGGGAAGGAGACCACAGCCGGAGACCGAGGCTGAGACCTTGAGCTCCAACACACACGGCAGCAATGGGGTCTAACAATGTCTCCGAGCGCAATCACAATGCAGACAAAGACAAATAAACACAGCAACACGTCGACGCGCATGGTACATAAGGCCCTATACGTGTACTCGGGCTGCTAAGCATGGCCACGAGGGTGCTGCGGTGAATGTAGAAGGAGGTCAAAAGAGTGTGAGAGAGGGAAGCAGGGCGCTGTGTGTGCGTTTGTTGTGGAGGAGCACAGGATTAGGTGTGTTTTTGAGAAAGTGATTGAGCCTCTTAAATTCCACTCCTGTCCCTGGCCACAAGACCTCTGGGCCAGCATGGTGGGTACTGTATTGGATAAAGCTTGCACACACTTGCACTTGTGAGGTATATTTGAAGAGCATGCAGGCTTCTGGGTTCAGGTGTTGATTTGGCAGAAATGTGTGTGTTTCTTTGTGTGTATTTTCAAGCTTTTAATAGTTTTTTGTTGGTTTTCTAAAATGCATTATTTTAGTAAATATAACAAGAAAAATACACATGTTTTAGTATGTTACATGTTTAATGTATATAATAAGTGTGTAAGTGACTGTATAGATAAATTCTTCATTAAGTTCTCTGTTGTCTGGAAGATTCTGAAGCTTTGGACAGATTTCAGAAAAGGTCTGTAATCAGGTAAGGTGTTTTTGGTGTTTGCATTCTCATGAGTGATATAAAGAACCAAAATGACGCACATACACTTAATTATGAAAGTACTACAAGTTAATGTGGCATTTTCAACTCGTGGCTATGCACAGCAAAAAAACTGATCATTATCTGATTTCTGGAGTTAAAGGATTATTGAAATGTCAAGTTACATTTTTCTATTTGCTGACACCTATGCAGATTTTGACAAGGAAAAGTAAGCAAACAGGGCAAAAATAATGTGGCAAAGACGAACAAAATTTTTTTACGGACTGAAAGTTATTTTAAAATTCATTGTACTTTGTCTTTCAAATATAATCCGCAGGCAACACTTTAAAATAAGGTTCCTTAGTAAATAATTTATAAAGCTATAATAAGCACTAGTCATTTATTTATAAGGACCTACAAAGCATTAACTATCATTTGTAGATATTTTGCAATGTTAATAAAGCATTAACAATAAAATACAAGCATTGCTAAGATGCTATTATCAGCAAACTAAGTGATTCATGGGTTGTATTCAAGCCCGTAATAAACATGCTTAATTTGATTATAATAGAAGATAGTTTAATAAATACATTTACAAAGGCTTTATTACTATACAGCTTATATAGTGGTGTTTCAGTTCCCTAATCTCAAGTATGGACTACTTTTGCAACCATGAATAATCATACAATGAAAATGTAACTTTAACAAAGTTAGGCCTTGTAGCAGCCGATAATGTAATAATGGCCAATAATGTAATAACTTGCCAGTAATGTAAGAAAATGTCTGAAATGATAATGTAATAGCCTAACCTGATGCCAATAATGTAGTAACATATTACATTATTGGTTAGTTATTACATTATTGGCTGGTTAAATAAAAAAAATCTTTAAAATGAAATAACTGCAACTACTAATGTAATAATTTCTTCTATATCACATAATCAAAGATTTCTTTATTAAATTAAAAGTGTCACACTACATTAGAATGTATTGTTACTATTGTCTCTTTCAAGGAGCTGTTAAAAGAACTGGTCAGAGTGTGACACTCTTTTTTCTTCTCTACATAACTGTCACTCTCAGCCAGAATTATTTATCTAGCCATATACTGTCACATTCTGTACCTGGGGAAGGGGGACAGTTATCAGCAGGCTTCCTTACATCTATGGGAAAATGTGAAAAAGGTAATGATTCGTGGTGTTTACTTGAAAAACAAAAAAATAATTTTCTTGTATCTTATATTTAATGGGAGATTATGTAAAATGTTCATAGAGTTTAGAGCAATGTCAAAGTTAACTATGTTAAATCTAGTAAATGTTCAGATAACTATTAGCATTGCAACATTAGCATTAAATGAATCCAGGCAATTAATCCCATTCATTTGGGGCAGGCGATTAATTCCTTCCTCACATAAATCTTGCTCAGCAAAACTGGGAAAATATGGAACTCAAATTATTTTAAGCAGTACTATTGCAGAGCCTGTACAGTCTGTGCTGTGTCTGTACCATATAAGAATGGACAGAGCCAAATAGGAAGTGCTCCAGGAGGCTCTTCTCGCTCCTTCTGGCTCCAATTCCCACATTGGGATCTTGTGGCTTCTCTCGCTATACCTGCTGCTGTGGCCTCGTCATTTTGGTCTTAAAATGTTCGTATGAAGCTGCTCCATTTTTTATTCTGATTTTTTTTCACAATTTTGCCTGTCAAAAGTTCCTATTCATAACATAGTGCCTGGCTCCAGATTCGCTCTTGTAACCTGGCATCGCAAGCCTCATTTGAGCAGCACTGAACACTGTGGGTGACGTCACACTCGCTTAGTCCACCTTTTTATACGTCTATGGTCTGTACAGCCCACGGTGCACTGGTGTCCTGTCGACTTGAGCTCCCTGCGCATGTGCACAAGCCCCAAGCGCTCTTACAGCTTAAATGCCGTCGATTTGAGCTCCCGAGGCAGAAGTGGAGAAACAAGTCACATTTTAAAAGTGTTTTGGTTTTATTATATTTTTGACCAGCATGTAAACATAGATATGTGCATGTTGGATTCGCGGCAGAATTACTATGTTAGATGATTGAATATTTGGGATTTAATATTTGATTTTATCGTTATTTTTTTCATTACATCGTATTTTATTTTGTTTCCATGTGTAGAAAATGCAACTTTGTTTCAAAAGGTGCTGTAAAAATAAAATATCACTATATTATAATGGGAATTTCACACTGGAGCCTGTGATATTAATGCTATTTAATATGAAGATTTCGGTGTTTCCAGTCATTTCTTTCTTTTATATATAGAACTATATATAGTTCTCTTATGCTTATTTAATAGAAAATATAAGCCTGGTGAAATGAGCTACCTCTACCCAAATTCATATAAATGAGTAACCCTATGGTCATGAGCTCTGGGGAATGACCGAAAGGACGAGATCGGGGATACAAGCGGCACACAGTTTCTTCCGCAGACCGGGCGCTCCCTTAGAGATAGGGTGAGGAGCTCGGTCACACGGGAGGAGCTCAGAGTAGAGTCGCTGCTCCTCCACGTGGAGAGGAGCAGCTGAGGGGAGGGCATCTGTTCTGATGCCTCCTGGATGCGTCCCTCAGGAGGTGTTCCGGGCATGCCCCACCGAGAGGAGGCCCCGGGGAAGACCCAGGACACTCTGGGCGTGGGAATGCCTTGAGGTTCCCCCTGAGGAGTCGCTGGAGGAAGTGTCTGGGACGAAGGAAGTCTGGGAGTCCCTGCCATAGACCATATATAAAAGTGGACTAAGTGAGTGTGACGTCACCCACAGTGTTCAGCGCCGCTCAAATGAGGCTCCTGATGCCACAATTAGAGGAGCAAATTTGGAGCCAGGCTCTGTGTTATGAATAGGATTTTTTGTTTGACAGTTTGACATTTAAGTTTTCGGCTATTTTATATTTGTTATTTTTTTTTATCTCTCACATCGGGAGAAGTGGGTGGACGGTGTACCCCTGCATACCACGCCCACTACACCACTGATCACTTGACTAGCTTAGCTATTGTCTCAATATTGACACTTGGAGATGTTATATTTAAAGTTACATCCCAGTATAAATCAAACCGTCCTGTCTGTCTGAACCAGTTTTTCTTGTCTTTTTCCTACTGAGCATTTAGTGACCTGAACAAAACATTACTTAAATTGCAGCACGAGAGCAAATTTAACAGTAGCTAGTTGATAGATAGAATAGTTGTACAGTATGTAGGCCATACATGCTTGAGTTACTTGTTATCCATCCTCTATTTAGTTTTCAAAGTGTAGCGCGCGCACACACACACACACACACACACACACACACATACACACACACACACACACACACACAGACTTAACACAGGTACAAAGCGCGTCACAAATACACAGAGAAGCAAACAGTTGCTTTAGTTTGATTGTACAGTAGAGTATTGGGGCTACTAGAACTGTTTTATGTTTTACAGATCATAATTTAGTATGAAGATGTTAAAAAGTGGACAAGTGTCGTAATACGGCCAGTTACTTGAATAGTTTGAATTTAAATTTGAAAACATTTTGGAAAAACGTGTTTGGTTCAATTAAAAGGTTGGATTAAAATGAAAGAATGTTTTCATTAGTTGAGAATACTCACATTTAGATTTCATTGTACTCTTTACATGTGGGTAATGCTTTGAATATGCAAACATATACATTTATGTCAGCACCCGAATGGCTGGAGCTGATAGAAATAATTGTAACCATCAAGTTAAATAAATAAATAGTCCTAATTTTTAAGGAGGAATGTTCCCTGAAAAGGCACAGGTCAACTATAGAAACATACTAAGAGGGAGTGCAAGTCCATTGTGTAAGCGATCAGGTATTTAAGCAGCTCTGTGAAAGAGACAAAAGTAACAGTATATCTCAAAGTGTGACACTTTAAATTTAATTAATACGTCTTAAAGGATTAAAGGAACAGCATGTAAGTTTGTGGCCAAAGCTGGTACTGCGATCATGTATGAAATACTGCAGAGCAGAGTGTCCCCTCCACCAGACAAGAGGTCACCAGCTCGGCTGCCGAAATCAGATAAATGAAGGGAGGTGCAATAGGTCTAAACACATAATATACACATAAAGACAGCAAAACATAAGATGAGGGCTGCAGTTTATATGGGAAAGGGAATATTCAGGCTGGATTACTGTTGTCAGTGATAAAAGTATTTGAAATTATCATGATTCCTCAATGTCTGTGACCAGTTCTTTTAACAGCTATTTGAAAGAGACAATAGTAACAATAGATTCTAATGTAGTGTGACACTTTTAATTTAATAAATACATTTTTTATTAAGTGATATAGAAGAAATTATTACATTAGTGGTTGCAGGTATTTCATTTTAAAGATTTTTTATTATTATTAAACCAGCCAATAATGTAATAACTAACCAATAATGTAATATGTTATTACATTACTGGCAAGATATTACATTATTGGCTTTATTACATAAAAATTATTACGTTATAGGCAGTTATTACATTATTGACCATTATTACATTATCAGCTGCTACAGGCCTCAACAAACAAGTTTGTTAATAAGACACACAGTGTACTTTGTAACAGCACATATATGAAATGTAGGTAACAGATGAATTAAAGCCTCATCCAGAGCACTGGAAATCACAAAGTAGTTAAAATTAATGGGCATGTCAGTGACTGGTAACAAAAATTAAAACTCAGAGTCATGACTCCAAGAAAAAATATTTAAAGATGTCTCAGTAAATAGTGTAAATAGTGTCACTGAAGCTCTGGGAAACATGCTCCAGAGAGTGCACTTTTCAGTCCTTCCAGGACCCTTCCAGGACTCAAGCAGATCCCTGGACTCAAGACCCTTCCAGGACTCGAGCAGATCCCTGGAATCGAGACCCGAGACCCTCCCAGGACTCTAGAGGATCTCATGCTTCAATAGAACCCCCTATACCTATACATTAAATAGTTTGTGCAACATTTTGGTGTGACGTGTCATCATGTTCTATACAAAATACAGTTCTGGTGTTTTTTCCTAGCCTTTTCTCCTAGATTTTGTTTTTTTAAAAACTCTCCTTTTGGTTATACGAGACCACACATCTTGTCTAAGGCTCTGCCCACAAGCCTACATACCAAGGAAGTTCTCTGCAGTACTAATTCAATATTTGAATACTTTGCTATTACCCCAAATTTGAGGTAGAAGAGCGAATACTAATACTTATGGAAACTGATTTTCCATCCTTTATTTGTCTTTCAAATCTATCTACAATCTTCAAGTCAAATCTAGAAAGATTAGGCCTTGTCAGATTGTTCCCCATCACAAATAAGCTCTATTTAATTTGACCATGACAGATATTCTTTATTGGCATTTTCAAAATAAAACATTTAGAGGGCACTAGAAAGCTCTTTTTTTTTAGATTTGCATATCACTGTGTCCATCTTACAAATCTGCACATGTTCATGTTCCGAGGGGGCTGATAAGAGCCCTTGTACTTTTTCTTAAATAATTTCTCTCTCAACTCTCAAACTCATGGAGATGTAAAAAACAAAACAAAAAGGAAATCTGTAACCCACTTATTTTCAGTCAAATCAACCATTCTGAGAATAATGTAGGCCAGTTTGTGCTCTAAAACCACAGATAAAAAATAATGTTTAGTGAGATATGCTTCAGCTTTAACATGGGAACTGTCAAGAGCCAATAAATCTACTGTCTCTCAGACCATCCCCAAGGACACCAGCTATACCTATTCTTATATTTATCCCCGAAACATTTGGCAGAATTTGAGCTCTGACTATAGAGTTTGTTCCCACTTAAAATTAGAGATACAGAGTACGGTTAGCAGACAGCAGAGGCCAAAACTATACAGTGCCTCAGCTTCACAAAGAGTCCAGCCATTTGTCTATGCTCCAAAGGGTTAAGAAACAGATTCAGTTTAAACTGAGTCATCTTACTCAGCAATTTTAGGAAAAATAGGCACAAACAATAAATTTAAAAACAATGACTAGTGCTTATTAATGTCTTTGCTAAAGAACTTTAATTTTAATTTTTAGTGTAACCAATACTTCAATAAAAATCCATTGATAAAACTGACATTTGTTTTGATGACCAAATTTCTATTGGGCATATACACCAAAAATCTGATCAAACTATACCCCATTCTTTAAGAGACCCTGTGGTAAAATTCGATATCTTCATTTAGATAGACTAATAATACATTTATTGTTCTACATTAAGAAGAACAGAATAAGTAAGAATGGTCTTGTACTCATTTCACAAAATGACCAGCAATTATGTACAGTCATCTGTAATTTCATCCCTCCCACTGGGAATTATCATGATCGTTGCAGTTGCAGTGGAAATAATCAAATCAATCAGAAACACAGCTAACACCCTACTACTAATTATGAGATCTATTTTGACAAGCACAGTCTAAAACACAAAAAAATGGCAATGTTTACTAGCCCATAGCTTCACCTGCCACACAGGAGAGAAAACTCACTTTCTGCACACTCCTGTTGTCCTTTGTCAAATGCTCCCGTCCCTGTTTTTCTGTCCTTGCTGCTGAAAAGTTGACTTTCCTCAGACAGAAGGTTTGGTTTCACACACAGTAGTTTGTTCGCTCACACACACAGCTACAGCAGCACACCGCCTCTGCCGTCATCATTCAGACTAATCCCCTCACAGACCCCTTGTGTTGCTCTTTGAACGCACTACAAAGCGTGTTCTGGGCTTAAAACAGCAGCACAAAGACACAAATAAAAACCTGCTGAGACTTTTGACCTTTCGGGCCGGGATTACAGTTTTCAAACCGCGTTCGAGGAATTCAAGCGCCCGCATCCACCAGGCTTTTCACACCAGTCTCCAGTATGCTACCCTTTATCTCGGCCTCCTCGCCAACTTCATTTTGGTTAAATACTGCCAACACGACCAAATGAGTCTTCCAGATTTACTTTTATATGTCTGACACTGAAACTGGCTAAAGAATGTGTGATTAGTTGCTTTACATAGAAAAAAAGTAATTGATATTAGAGATTGACCGATATGTTTTTTTTTTTTCATGGCCATTGCTAATACCAATTGTTTAGAATCCAAACTTTGCGGATATTTTTTGGGCCGATATGCAGGGCCGATTTTGATAATTTTTCCAAAATTATGTTATTTAAATTTACTACTAACTCACCCACAGCGCTTTTTTAAAACCTCAAACCTATAGGAGATCTGTGTAGTCACATTTTTAGCAGTTATCTCTTTGCAAGTGTTCAAATAAAACTTTATGCATATTATTTATGCAGCAGGTCAGTCAAAACTAAATATCGGCCTGTGTGTGTTTATTTATATAGCGCTTTTCACAGACAGATGTCACAAAGACGCTTTTACAGAGGGTTATTTATTTCCATACCCGGTGGTGGTAAACTACTGTTATAGCCACAGCTGCCCTGGGACAGACTGACGGAGGCGCGGCTGCCAAGCCAACCAGCGCCAGCGGTCCCTCCGACCACCACCATCACTCACTCACACAACTTTCACACCTACAGTGCATGTTTTGGGTTGATGGGGGAAACCGGAATGCCCGGAGGAAACCCATCCAGACATGCTGTGAGGCATGAGTGCTAGCCACTCAACCACCGTGCCGCCTGTGCTGAACATTTAAGGCTGATGCTCTAAAAAGTGCAAATATCAGCCAGTTATGATCATGTTAAGATCAACTGATCTGTCTCTGAACATCCTGCTGGCCATCTATAAGCAAAAGAAAGAGTTTGGTTTTGCAATGATGAGTGATTGTAGTTGAAATAGCTGGTCAGAAGAGTCACTCTGAATCACTTATTGCTGCATACAGTTCTTCTTAAAAGATAGAATTAGATTTTCTGGGTTGTCAATTACATCTGCAACCTGCAGTGTTCAGTGTACAATTATTTGATTCCTGGTGACATTGTTATAATCACGTGTATATATGACAACAACTTAAATGTTATTCTGTGGTGTAAGTGGCCAGACCACTGTCATGTTCAGTCTTGTCTGATCTCGTAATATAAGCAGAATATTACACAGTTAGTACTTTGATGGGAGACTGCTGGGAATACAAAATGCCACAGTGGGGCAGTAGTGGGTCTAGTGCTGTTGTGTTCTTAGGTAAAACACCTCACCCACCTTGCCAAGTATGAATGTGGCATGTGTGTGAGTGTGTGAGAGTGTGTGTGAGAGTGATTGGTGGTGGTCGCAGGGGCTGATGATGCAGATTGGAGCCTTGTTTCGTCAGTCTACCCCAGGGCAGATGTGGCACAATAGCACGTTTTACCACCATGAGTATGGAATGAACGAATATGCAGGCCAAAAAAATAAGCACCTTTGAGCGTCTGGAAAAGTGCTATATACAACTAATGCTTTATTATTATTCATTATCACATTCAAACCACCAAAACTACAATTTTGCCAAATCATATTTTAAGTACATTTTTGGGTTTTTTTACATTTAGTGGCTTGTGCAGTCTTATTCTACATACAATATATACAATATATATTCTATATGTATGTCTGTGGGAGGCAGCTTCACTCTCGATCATTTTTTCAGCTTTGTGTAATTAGTCTTCATAGACGCAACAATGGCTTATACTGTTGTGTTCAGGTGTTCTGTTATTTCCACCGTGACATTGAATGACTTTATTTGTATTTAACCTAGATTAATATGGGATTATAGCAATATCAACCACCACAGTACTTTTAATAGTCTAGTTATATTTAACAGTGCTACTGGTACTAAAATGCTTGTCCTAAAATCACAGTTGGTTAAAAATGTTATTTAAAAAAAAAGATATATTTACTATAAGTATAAAAATGAATTGTTCATTCACTGGTGTTGTCCCTTCAGTATGATCTTCCATCCTCTGCTGGGCTGGACCAGAGCAATGGTGAGGCCGAAGAATGCACTTTATAAAACTGCCTTCCTTGGTTTATTAAAATAATAATCCATTAATATTGGGGTTTATGCTACAGAACAGAACTATTGAAACAGATATTAACACATGCATGTCACAAAATATGACACAATATTCATTTATTGTTTATAGTGTCTTATTTCAGATTGCACAGGTCAAGTATTCTTTTACATGAACACATGAAATATTGTGTTTGAATATGTGTGATACATGCTCATTCCATTACTGAAATAAAGTAATCAAATTTGGTTTTGTGATCGTGTTTAATCACACACTCTTGTACTTGCAGACTTTCATTGACAGTGCATAAGTGAAGTGAATACAAATACTAGCGAAAAATCATCAAAACAATCTGAGGCAGCCAGGGTTACGAATAATTCCCATTTGCACACGACTAATAACTAGAATGGACAGGTACTATGATGGTGGGAAAAAATTAATATCTCCAAGTCTTAAAACAAGTCTTTAGTTTTTCAGTATGGGGCAACTGAGAAGTCTTTTCACACAATCATTTCAGCATTTCAAATGTACCTGGTAAATGGTTTTATTATTTGTGCCATGTTATAAACAAAGTGCAAAATCACATGGATAAAGTCGGTAGGAGTGCACTTTCCATTCACACTAACCGTGCCACAAATCACCTCCAAACAAGCATCGGTGTCCGTTTATGAGCCGTTTATTTCCAGAGAGATGGTAAGGTAGCTTGATATGCAACTAAAACTAAACAAACATGTGATTTGATGAACACCTTAAAAAGATAACTGATTTAGCCTTCCATCTGCAGTCTAAAATAACCACACGCGACCAGATGCAAATAGCACAACTCCCATGAAGAATGCTTAAGTTAGTATTTTCTCGTGCAACTAGTCTATTCTGTTTCAAAACACTAGATTGGAACTAAAAATAGCAAACATTTACAAATATCATTACTCTTTGTATAGGTGTTAAATCAGGAAAGCTTTGTCAAAGGTAAGATACATTATACAATACCAATTATCACAGAAAATCTCCCTATTACATTACAGATTGGTAGGGCTTTAGTTAGCTGGTTTTTAGCTTTAGGAGACAGTTTTTCATGTGCACACATATTGATTAAACTGTCAAGTATACAAGGAATAACATATGTGAATTCTGTTTCAGCAAGGATCCTGTGCTTCAGCCACTGTGCTTCACCAATGGGTGACCTATTGTTTCTATACCAAGACAAGGCATCAACCTATCCCTGACTATAGTAACAGTTTACACAACTGTCTGAGAGTCATCATCAAAAATAATAATAAAGGATAGTTCTAAACAGAAACAGAGAGCCCACCGCATGCCCCATAATAACGATGCAACACAAACAATGATTCTATAGCCCTGTACGTATTGTTTTGTAATTTTAATCCAACCTATGGACTCCATCCTGTTCCTTTCCTCGGGCAGCCCATCCCCCCGGTGCACGCACGCACACACACATTTTTTCTCACTCTTGCTTGGCCGTTGACGCCTCTGTGAATCAATATGTGCAATTCTGGAGAAATACTGCATCACCATGGCAACCAGGCCTCCTGTCCTACGAAAGGGGAGAGTTGCAAAGCATACAGTCTGGTCTCTGTCCCGCCCTCATGCCCGCATAACGACCACTGCCTTAATTGAAATGGTTTTGGTCACTTTGAGACTAGAAAAGCAGAAAAAGCAATCTCTTAGTAAAGCCATGGATCCAGAAATAAAGTAGGCCATTACTTTAGGTAGGGAAGGCAAGAAAAAAGAAAGCTAATATTTTAGTTATTTTAGTATGTATGAAGTAGAGTTAAACTGTAACAGACATATTACAGTTCATGATTTCACTTTTTCATTTACCTGTGATAGTATACACAGTGCATTGGTGTTGTTATTGTGTCTATTGCTAATGAGCCAAGTTGACAAGACAGAGATTCATTCCACATGTCTCCAGTGTGCTGTCTCTCGTCCATCCTCTTCCCAAGAGAGGAGCTGCTCGACAAGCCCCCACCTCCCCACACCAGGGACGGACCTGTCACACCAGGACACTGCCTTCTAATTGTCAGGAGAAGTCAGCCATGCTTTGGTTGGATTTTCTTTTTCTTTTTTTGTTTCTTGTTGAGAAAGTGCATTTTGGGAGAGCATGTTTTTGTATGATTTGCGTGAAACCATTGTCCTGCTATATCCCAAATTCCCTAGTAGTCTCATCCCTACAGAAGATTTGTGTGTGCTTGAGCAGTTAAGACCGCTACGCTCCACAGATCTGACAGGCACCAGTGGTCAAAGGCAGAAGGACAGCCGTGCAACCAAAACACAATCATATTCATTATGCCATTATTTTAGTGTGAAGTTTTATTTCAAATAAATTAGACAAAATGTGCTTGATATATATAACATTTACCATGAAATGGACTTATTTCACATTCTGGTCTCGGTGAAAAATTCTAACATTTATGGAAAAAGGCTGATAAAAACCTGTTATGTTATATCGACATTCCAAGTTGGTAATTTTGGGATAGTTTCCTCAGTGCTTTGGTTCCTCAGTGAGCATCTAAAGTGCAATGTATTTCTAACACATGTTTAGCCATAAAAGAATAATCTTTATATCTATATGAGGATTATGTGGCAGTAAAGCTCAGACTGGCTCTGTTTGCAGAGTACGTGCAGTCCCATGTTTGAGACAGCTACCTGTGGCTGTTACTGGCATATAGCCTGAGGAAAACTGCTTTATGCACAAGGAAAATCAATGGAAAATTCATGAAGGACACCCAATGACATTCACATTCAACACTCTAAAAAAGAAGGATTAAAACATTCAGCAGTGGCTTTGAAGGCCTTGGGGAAGCAGAGGCTCAGCAAGGGCCACCAGTTCGATTAACAATGGAATAAAATCTGTCTGAGCACTTTTGATTGCACTTGTAACACATTACACAAACTTTTGGATATAAAATGTAAACTAAAGCAGTAAAAGGCTTTTAACTACTATATCCCAAGGTGTGCATTGAGACCTGACATAAAATGAAAACATTGTTAGCTGGGACACGTGTACTGTGTTAGTCATGCCACATCATGTTTAGTTGACACGTCCACCCCAGAATTACTCAATGGCTCATCAAAAGGAAATCAGTGTGGCACTGTGTAGAAAAATCAATAACAAAATTATCAAGGACATTCAGCACCATGCACATTCAAGCCCCAGAAAAGATCAGGAGAGAAACAACAGATATGGGTGATTATCCAGGTCTCCTCAGAAGGGGAGACGGCTACAGGTTGATCAATATTTTATCATCTTTTTGTTGGTGTAATGCAGGATGCATAACATCTTGTAGCACTTCATCCAGGAAGCGCCCGTCTAGGCATATGTTTCCTCATTAAAGAGGCAGACAGGAAGTATAGGAGGTAGACAGAGGTGGGGCCAGATTCCCATCACAATGAAAAAAAAAACAAAGTTGTATGAAGGAGACATACATGGAGGAATAGCAGAATACATAAAAGGAGATACCACATTTTGAATTATACCATATAGTTCCAAGTTCCAAGTAACCAAGTACTTAAATGTGTGAATAGAATTGTACAATATTCTACTGATTTCACTTTAGAAATACGTATTTATAGTTTGTTCACAGTTACATATATAATCACACAGTTATAATCAATACTAAAGCAAAATGTATTTTTGGGTGAAAATAAGTGATACATTTTATGCGTAAGGTGAGAAATACCAAAGAAATATTAGGTAAATTGCCTGACAATAAGAGAAGCCTTTGTGAAGCTTGTATGTAATAAAAGGCCTTGTAGCCATGCTGATAAAGCTGTCACAAACAATATGACTAAACCGTCCATATTTGCACTGGACATATTGATCAGAGTAACACAATCTCATGAACTGTTGCAGCACATGCCTAAATGAATTGGCATGCCAGCTTTACCGGCCGCTCATGTGAAGTGCTTTGTAGTTGACTCTGGATGCTGCAGAGAAAGGTATATTCAGGTGATGCTCCCTTACATATAGTGGCTGGTGGTTCACTTTACATGTGCCCATTGCTCTGATTGCTTGGTTATGGAATAGAGCGCAAAGCTTCTGTAAGTGAATTGGGAGTGTTCAATCTTCTTGAATCACTTAGAGCCTGTGCATCAGCGCATGTCATCCATCATGGACCAGAACATGGGCCAGACAAATGGTGCATCAGCATTCTGCAGGGTCTAACTATGGTCACTATCACCGGACTCTAGCATCGGCCCAGGTCGTCCACAAGAGGAATGGCCCTACAGTTATATCACACTTGATATCAGACACCTGAAGTGACCTCTGCACTGACCTCAAATAGAAGGCTTTTATTTTGCTGAGTGTCAAACAGTAGCTGTCCTGTAGCAGTGGGGTTTACTCAAGGGGTCTTTTCAGGACACACTCCACAGGGACATCAGAATGGTCAGGTTACAGTTACAGTGAGGAAATGATCACTTGCTTAGAAGAAAAAGACTCGGATCATTGATCAAACATTTCAATAGTTACTAGTGCCTGTGATGCAGATAATGTGATCAATGATATGTTATTTAGTTTAGTTTAGCTTTGCAAGCCTCAAGAGAGATATAGAAATTTGAAGCAGGACAGAGTCAGCCCTGGTAACCTTGGTAACAGGTAGCGATGGGACAGTTGAGCTTATTACTAAATGCTTGACCTGCACCCCAGCCCTCTCTCGGAGTGAAGAAGCTATCTCCTGATGGCCTAACCTAATCCGTAGATGGAGGGATTGTTTAATGGATTACTATAGCTCTTCTTCCCCGCTTGCTATTGCTGTTGCTCCACACTAAGCACACCACTCTCCCACAGCTCACACCCCAACCGCCCACCACCAGCCTCTTCCTCTCCGCAGGCTCAACACCTTCACATACTTGAGAATTATCAGTCGTATTGAGTGCTTGATAAGTGCTCGCCATGTTACTGCTATTGAACTACACTTTAAGACAACATAAACAAGTGGGTGCTGAGAAGTCTACAGATATTTTGGTGAAGGAAAACTTTCAGGCACTGAGCTGACTGAGGGCCTCTGTGAGGTTGCTAACCCCAAACATTATGAATCGATTACTGCGTTTATTTATTTATTAGGTAGTTCCCCTTCAAGTTGAATCAGATAACCGTGGAATCTACAAATATTCCCACACAGGCTTTCTGAACCTAAGAGAAGGCATAAAATTTGAGTATAAATTATGTGCTTACTTTTTGTGATTAAAAAACAACATGGCATATCTTTCATCCCTATACTTGTAGTTAGGGCTGGGAAATAATCTGAATTTAAGAGATCAAGAGTCGGTCATGTCTACTCATCAATAATATGGCCGGGTCATTTTAGTGAAGAGCCAATCCTATGTCTGTGCAGAGTTGAGACTTTCAAATATTGTATATATTGTTTTGTGTTAAATGGCAATGAATGAAAGTCTGCATGTTTATGCTCATGAAATACTGAAAGACATTTTTTTTTTTAAAGAAAGAATCTAATTTAAAAAAAGAAAAAGATAATTGTATCCCTTTTTGCCATATAATCTATATATAATCTAGCCATATGAGTTATTTGAGGTTGTTTATTTACATTTTTCATTATTTTAAATTAATACCATTTACTTTTAACAATTATATGGATTTCAAGACAAATTCAGGGTTAAATCCAGTCTTCTTTATTTAGTGCTCTTACAATGTACAGTATAATGCATAAAAAGTCTTGGTTTAAAGGCAGTGGTTGCACAACTGCTGCACACTGTGCACCTGAGTGTGTGATATGACAGAGCACAGACACAGGGACCTATAGAGCCACAGCTCCCCCTCTCTATTGAACCAGAGCTGCAGAAACACAGCTGCCACAGACACAAACCTCTCTGGGAGGGCTGCCCCGGGACCACTGCTTCTTCTCCTAAACACTGACATTTGTGACAGCCAATCAGATTCTGGCATGTTTCTCATCATCCAAACCTTTAAGACCCTCACAGATCCCTTCTAGTTGTTGTCCCAGTACAGCTACTTGACAATTCTGGACCCCTGAAAGATACAATAATACAGTAAAAGAAACAAAAGTATAAAATAATTAAAGCCAGACAATTTGAACACAAACACTGGAGGAGCTAAGCTAGAGCAGCCAGTGAAAGGTGGTGTCCTGGCAGCAGGACAGAAAATTCCCCTGAGTGGAGCTATTGACAGGACAAATGTGAAGTGGTCCCTCATCTGTGCTCCTGCTCCTCAGTATGTCAAAGCACACCTTCTTGACCTCAACAGTCCAGATCCTCTCCTCACACCAGTGGTCACATCAAACATTCAGAGATGCCACACATGATCCAACAGAGCACACATCGAGCATGGACACACACGCACAGGGACTTTACACAGACAAGACTATACGTATGGACACAGGGGGCACTGGGGTCTTAGGCTGAACACATCAGCCAGTGTCATCAGAGCAACAGTGGATACTAAAATGAAACACTGAAAGAAATAACAATCAATCAATCAACAACAGCTTTTGCATAATAAAAAAATATGTTTTTACTTTTTTAAATCTTCATATCATGTTCTTGGTTTGGTTGGATAGCACCTGTGATAAATATTTTTCATAATTTTACATTAGTTAAATGGAAGTTTGTGGAAAAAAGTTTGAAAATACAATTAGTACAAAAATACAAAAAGAAGGTCTGAGTTCTAAAACTACGTCATTCACACTGACATCCAAAATGCAGGGACAATTTTTGCTCAAAGAAGACGTTTTTATTTTATTTTTTATTCAGCATTAGACATTATGCCCTTTGTCTTAACTGTACTTCAGAATTCTACACACAAAAATAACTTGCCATATTGACAAGTGCAAACTGGGGTATAGCAGTGCCTCTCTGTGGTGTCAGCAAATCCTAGTACTATCCTGTGGTGCTAGAGATTCTTCTTCTTTTACCACAATAACAAAGTAAATCTGCTGACACAGTTATATAAAGGTCAGCCATCGCTTTCATCTGTTAAACTGGTCTACAAGTAAACAATACTTACAATACATATAAAAAATACATCATAACATCTAAATCTGTAATTTTTTTTGTTACTTATATACAAAATCCCTATTCCCAGATCAATTCTCATTATTTGATCTCTAAAAGTGCAGCATATCCCCAGATCCACTTAAGCCGCCTTGACACCAGTGCTCTGCTCCAGGACTCTCCCTGTCCTGCACTACTGTTGCATTATGCTACTGTATGACAATGTAATCCTATCATTGAGCAACAGCCAGCCCCTCCCACGTCTTCATTAGCAGGAGTTTGAATTCCTGCAGCCGCTCCAAGGCCGGGGAACTGTATCCCATGCTGCACCGGGGCAGACAGAGGTGGCGCCTCAGCAATTTCATTTTGTTTAAAAATACTCCCCAAATGTTGTTAGACCTGCATTAAAGGATCCTGTGTTAAAACAGGCTGGAGGGGAGGACTGAATGAGCTGAGCGTGAGGCGGGAGCAGCTCCCTCTGTTGGGTTACACTCTCAGCAGGAGACAGCGTTACTAAATGCATTAATTCCTCTGTGCTGTGAGATGTTAAGCACCTGTGGATACAACTCACCACTGTCTGTAATTACTGTCACAGCAACAGAGCAATACATGTGCAGTCTGAGACCCCACCCCCAACAACCCAGACATCCACTGAAATGATAAGGCCACCAGGGACAGCAGCGCTTGTGGTGCAACTACAGAGAGAAAAGGGTTATTTTTTAATTGTGACTAGATTTGAAATTTCAGAGTGAATTTAGTTTAGGTTGCCACAATACTGTTCAGTATCTTAATGAGCCATTGTCTGAACCAGTGTCTTAGATGGAAAGGAGTAGCTTTATTTAGTGAGATTAATTCATTTGCACATGATCCCATTTTAAAGAATTAGGTTTAAACTATTTGATTGTTATTTATAGTATTCCGAGTTTGTTTTTGAAACTTACAATTCGCTCATGTAAGTGCCTTGGAATAACATACTGTATTATTCACATGAACACAATGGAGCTTTGAGTTGTAAAGGTTCAATAGAATAATATGAATACATTTCTCAGGGCTAAACAATATTCCTATTATCATTCACCATTCAAGGTTCAACCAAGTCTTTCTTGTAAATGTAAGGGCTTCAGTGTGTTTGCACACCATGAGTTGGCCGCTGAAAATTCATCTGTATGTGGCGGAGAAAAGTATTGATTTCCCTGCTGTCTGTATTGTAGGAATGTGCGTCTCACCACACACAGCAACACACTATGGTGAGGCTTTGGTCTGTCCATTTGTTTGTCAGAAGAGTGTCCTCTGCCTATACTACATGTCACATTTGCATGTTGAATGCTTTATTATACTTACACTTACTTAACTTAGAACTAGAGAATGATGGGTATATCAGTTGGCCGATGAATCAGGCAGTTATTTGCACTTTTTAGCCCATAAGCCAATATTTTGTTTTGGCCACCTGCTGCCTACAAAGTATGCATAAAGCTTTATTTATTCACTTAAGTGCGAAGAAATAACAGCATGAGATGTGACAACACTGCTCTCTTAAAGATTTATGGTAAAAAATGGTGGTGAATGAGTTTGTAGGAAATTTGTATTACATAACTTGGGGAAAATAATCAAAATTGGCCCTATTGCTCAAAAATATCAGCATTATCATTGGTCAGGAAAAAAAAGGTTGATCTCTACTTAACATTACTAACTTTAAGTACTTTTTTGTTTGTTAATAAGGATGGTACAAAAAATAAATAAATATGGGATAACAAAACACTGTGGCAATAAAACAAAGTTAACTTTAAGGTTATGAGAATATCAATAGCATGAAAACACAATGTCCAGATTATAGCTTTGTAATATCTGTTATTTTGAATTATTATCTTGAATTTCTAGAAATTGTTACCCATCATACATGTTCCTACCAGAGCGCTCTCTGCTCCATTTCTGCTCATTTAGAGGCAGATGATGACTGATGTGTCACTGATTCAACTGATCAGACCAATCATATTACACTGGCACGGCGAGGCCCTTCCATTACTGTCAATATAAGACTCTCCTCAGACTCAAGCCTATACAATAGAATATAATTGTCAACAGTCTTGAAGTAGCTCTGATATAGAAGAAGCACAACAATGAACTGCTACAAGTGAGAGAGAGAAACCACAGAGGAACTTATTAAAACATAATGCCTGGACTAAAGATGAGACTATTCTGTGCCACAGCTCCTAATAAAAATGATAAAGATTGAGTGAATAATATCTAAAGAATTGGATTTATGATCTGGTCTTTCTGTCTCTCTTCATCTTTGTCCATAAAACACACCTGCCCTGGCAATCAACCACATACCCAGAGTTTGGATTTACCTAAGATTTGTGTTAGAAGTTAATAGTCCCACACTGCATTGTAGTCTACTGGTCTAGGCTGCAGTGCATTTTGCTGGGTTCCATGCTAGCTTCAACTTCGTAAGATTGATTCCTGGCTCTGGTAATTGGCTGAATGCCTTTCCCCACTCTTCATCCCCATTCCATGCACACAGCAATAAAGAAACGAATACAGGTTACTCTTCAACCCCAACAAAACATGGTACCCCACTGTATAAATAGAGGATTTTAAATCAAATACTAACATTTATTTCAACTGAATGCAAAAATATTTTGCATCAACAACTTTCCACATGTCGAACGACCTGTGTACATGTGCAATGATTGACATGGAAGAAAGCAAATACATTAGCGCCATTACTGAGAAGAATGGTTTTATCAGTAAGACTGAGCTCCAGCGTCTAATAGAGCCAAGACGCCAGCCACTGCATGCTTCTTTTTCATGCTCCTGCACTCAAGAGGCCCTTCAGGAGTCATTACAAAGGGCTGAATCACTTTGAATGTCTATGGATTGTGAGGAAGCCATTGTTGCTTCTTAACAAGAATATGTAAGAGTGCTTACAGTGTGAGAAGATGCACAAAGAGACACGCTGATGTCTCTGTCTTGTTAGTTTCTTTGTGTAGAAACACACATACACAGTCAATGCTATGGGGTCAGTGGAGAGCTCATTCTTTTGTGCAGGGCTCGTGTCACGTCAGGCTAACAGATGGACACCGACCCTCCCCTTATGGACTCCGATGGACTTCTGAAATCAAGATGGATCTAAGTTCGCCCACATTTGCACTCGCTGAAAATGCCTCGAGCATTCATCATGATGACACAAAGGCCGCAGAGTACATATTTCCTATGAAGCTTGTGACAAAACGATCAGAAAAAACTGCTTCAGTTTGTAGTGAACTATCTGTGCATAAAGCTTTCTGATTATAACAGTTAGGCAAGTCACTGATTTGTGCTTTGTGAAGATGACTGCAGAGTAATGTACACTGTGAGATTTAAACAATATCGTTTGACGGAAGGTGGTTCTTTTGGTATTCACTCACCTTCAGGGTAAGCTGCGCTTAATCACATAAGGCCATTCATCACACCAGAGCTTTTGATAAACCTGTTACACTCTATCCTTTTATGATTAAGGCTTTTTCCTCACAAAGCTTACAGCCCCAGGTGGCTAAGAGTAGGCTAACCTAACGCCGAAATGTTCTACAGCACGTGTGCATTGTACAGAAAAGTGTGAGTGCATTACAGCTGGAGTGGGCAAAGCAGAACAAAACCCGGGCCGGTTCCGAATGAGTCCTTTTATCAGGCAGCGGGCGCCCAGTGGGAAACCTTGAGAGCCCAAACTGTGTTTTAAGTGAGACTGCAACTGCTGGGGCCATTATCCTTTCACTCCTAAACCTTTCTCTGTCTGTCTGTATATGTGTGTCGTTGTATACATGTGTGTCTGTGTCTATACCCAGTGTGTGTGTGTGTCCTTCTCCTGCCTTGAAAGCCCTCCGAGCCTCAGGGAGCTGTGAAAAATCAATACGCTTCGGCAGCTCTGCCTCTTTATTCATTTAATAACTCACTACCATTGCATTACTGTTCCACTGATCTCCCATCACAGGGCCCAGATTGACACCTTTGTGCTCTTTTACCACACTGGAGTTTGATGTAATCAGTTAAACCTCCACCTCACGCCTGACACATGCATCAAATGGACCTTGAGTATGAACACGGCGGCATCAACAACATTGCAATATGAAAAAGAGGAGTCAAAAGAGTACGGTGTAAGGGCCAGCGCGAGGGGAGAAGCAGCGTGTGCGCGGCTGCCTGCGTGTGTGTCCTCTGTCGGCTGATTGTCTGACAGCGAGCTGAGCTGTAATCCTGGAAGTGGGCGTCAGACAGCACAAATAACAGCGCCTGTGTGGGAACAAGGGACCACCTAGAGAGAATACTGATGCGCCGTGGATATGGAAAATCAACCTGTTAGCGCTGCACACCGGACCAAAGACAATGACAGTTTTCAGCAGGTGTAAGGGAGTCGTGGAGGGGCTGTCAGAGCCCAGTGACACACCAGGCTTGCTTTGTGGCTTTGCATATTGTGTGTGTATTGGAGGTAGTGGGGGTTGCCTCCCTGTGTGGGACTCAGAGCAGAGAGCAGGTGGGCCCGGGATGGAGCAGAGAATCTGTATTGATTGTTTTTTGTGCCTCAGAGCTGTTTAGCCGTTGTCAAAGCTGCCTCTACCAGCTGAGAGGCAAATTACAGCATTTACACCAGGAGGATTTTTCCCCCCCTAAATCTATCTACTTATTTATTTATTTCTACAATGGGAGATGTACCTATGATCTGTTAGAGGGCTCTCACTGGCAGAGCAGTGCTAAAATTACCAATAGGACTCACTGAAGAGAAGAGGCCTGAGGTTGCAGTTAACCTTGTCTCAGCCAAAGTCACTGTGGGTTGTGGGTCAAAAAGATACTGCATTTTCCATTTTCATAGACTCCACTGGTCTGTATCAGTTGCTGTATTGTATGAACAATAATTGGCCATTTAAAAAGTAGTAGTCAAGTAAAAAGTATTAATGGTACACAACAACTCTCTCCAAGCCGATGCAGTGATGTTCAATTACATAATGCAGTGGACATTGTCTTATAAAAATACAACTTTTTATTATTTTAAATTTTGTAATGAAGTATAATTTGTCTTGTTTAGACTATTTGCTATGGTGTTATAATGAATAACCCTATGAACAAAGCTCAAAGAAAATAATAATTGGTGTAAAAGTTGTAAATGTAGGGGTGAAACCTTTGAATGACATATAACACATTCATGGTGTGTATGTTTTCAGCCAAATATGGATTGTAAATTTGAGCTGGGCAAATAGGAAGCTTCAGAAATCAGAGTGCAAAAAGTTTCACTGTTTACAATAAATACAATAAATGAATATGTAGTAAATGCTATTATTTTCTGATTAGTTGAATCAAATGAGTATTTCTTTGGTTCACTATCATGATATAAAAGCATAATAAAACCAAAGGCCTGTTTATCGAGATCACAGAAATGTACAAGTGTTTGACCAACATACTGCATCATAAAATGTATTCTTCTGCCATTAAAGCAGGGGTCTCAACTTTTTTAACAAAAACAGTAAAAACAAAGTAGAAAGCTACTTTTAGCAGTCACAAAAAAATTGTATAACAGTGAAAGCTAGCCTTAGATGGGGTACAATCTGATTCCAATAAAAAAAACAAAAAAAACATTTATTTATTAATGCATCTTAAGTATACATTCATCCATGCAATATCTATAATTACTAAGTCCTTTTGGGGAGATACTTGGAAGAAACCCGAATAAAGAAAGCCTCTTTTCTAGCACAGAGCTGATTCTGTTTAATAATTATCAATTATTAAACTATATTTCTTTCAAATATTTCACTTTTAGTCCAAAACATAAACAGTTTATTTTACTGGTTGCAGTTATATGGTGTAATCTCTGCTGTAGATCTTCTATACAGGTCAAGTAGTCTCATACTTGTCAGGTCCAAAACATAGAGTGTTCTTAGCCCACTCTCTTTTGGCAGAGGTAAGATAAGAGCCCTTAACAGGTTTAAGTGCTCCTATCATCAAGCAGTGATTTGAGCTTGTAGAACTTTACAATGGCCTCACCTGTAGCTTAAGTCATCAGAGCATCGGGGGCTAAGCTGTAGGACTTTATGGTCGGCTTCTTGCAGGATATGCTCACTACAGTATGTTTGCTCATCCAATAATGAGCCTGGGAAAGTAAATTACATGAAAGCAACTGCTGTCTGACAAATAGACTTAAACACAAGGCTGATTGATTATACAGGCAGCACAGATCCCACATTAGTCAATAACATAATAACATGCATGTGAGGACCAATAAGGGATGCATACATGAATGTCTGCTGGGTTCTTAGTAGAGCTTGTACTACTGTGTGGATGGCATACTAAATGTTACTTACTTTATATACTTACATTTCATACTTTATATCTCATGTGCAAATTAAGCACACCACATGTACACCATTCCTATGGCAGTAGTAAACCAACACAACCATTTGCATAAGATTCTAAATGGTTGCAGGAACTGTGAATCTGTGAATAACTTGGTTTCCTTGTTATATACTGGGGAAAAAAACAATATCTAGGTAAGTTAAAAGTTACTTTGAGTAGATTAATCTTGACAAGTGAAATTATCCGCTAGTGGAAGAAGTGTTTTTTCTTAATTCAAGCAACATTTGATTTTATTTCTTATTTTAAGTGCAACAAGTTGTTTTTCTTATTTTAAGTGTAGCAAGGTGTATATTTTATTTTATTTTAAGTGTAGCAAGTACAAAAACCTTACTGCACTGGAAGATTATTTTACTTGTCAAGTGAAATGTACTCAAATCATGGTAAAACTTTCTTAATCCAAGTAATTTTAGCTTGACTAGATTTTGTTTTTTGGAGTGTATGAATGCATGTTTATCAAGGTAACTTTTGATGGTGTGGCTGAATAAATGCAAGATAAAATTCCAAGCAAAGCAATTACATCTCCATGGAGACAAAAAGAAGATAAAGCCTCCACTAGAAAGGTTACTTAGACCTTCTTGAAACTAGTCAATTAATAAATCAAAAGTGAGACTAGTTAAGATTTAATTAAGGGTAATATGTATTGCTAAAAAGCCAGTGGCTCTAAACCCTGCATATAAATATCATTCTAATGGGAGAGGAATTAAAAATTAATACAAATGTATTATTTAGACAATTATTATCTGTTTAATTCATTGATATATTGCAGTTTGTTTAAAAGCCGGTATTAAGAAAAAAAAAAAAAAAAAAAAAAACCTTTTCAAATGTTCAAACCTGCCAGTGAAAAAAGCCCATTTAATTTTAATGCCCTTTTTTCAATAGTGCAATATAATTTATTAGCTTTTGCTCTGAACCTTAACAATGTGTATATTTCACATTTAGCTGAATCCAATGGGAGACAAAGAGAGGCCTTGAAGCATGTTGTGTCTGTACTGGCCTCATGCAGAGAAGCTGACACTAAATCATGCATTGTGCTTGTTTGCTTGCGTGCATGTGTGTGTGTGTGTGCATGTGTATGTGTGTGTGCCTATTGATTAGCTTACACAGCTTTATGGCACTCTGTTGTAAATGTCATGTTTTTACAGGCTACTGTTTGATATAAACCTGATTAAAGTATTTGCTTGCTAACACAGATTGCAGGCAGCCGGTGCTCACAATCAGACGATTACTCAGCAATTAGGAGCGGTCCAAATGACTATATGACTATATGGAAGCGCTGGGCAAACAGACTGTTACCTCTCCCCGCCCCTCACCCCCCTCTCCCTCTCATCTGTGTGGACAAATGGTTTACTGCTCTTGAGCCACATTTGTTAAACCTTTTAAAATTGCTAATGCATCAAAACACAGACTTTTTAAGATATTATTATAATTGTCTAAGTAATGGAAATCAAAAGTTTCTCTAAGTCTATCTAACCTAACTCACAATATCATTAACCTCTTACAAACTAGAAAATCTCATGTGGCCCCTTGACAACTAAAATGTAATCTATTAAAACAATGTTACTTGTTAGTATACATAAAGTCCAAAAAATACTGTTGCAAAAGTGAGTAGCAAGCTCAACAAATACACAGAAGAATTTAATTTTATGTTTAAATTAATACTGGGTTCCCGTTTCGAACACTGACCTCAATTTCTGAAAACACTGATCTTACAAAGTATTTAAACCACATACAGTCAAACTTTCCCCAGTATGATATAATTTCAATCATCAATAGTAAACCATCTATGTTGTAAGCACAGTTGTTGCAGTTGTTGCCCCCCAGAGGCATGTTTCCTCCAAAATAAAGCAGAGTTTGGGTCTGTTTGTGCCATTTCAGTAGAACATGTCAAACTCAAAAGTGCTGGGCATCCTCCATGTCCCCAGGCACTTATCCCCGTCGTCTGTGGCAGAGCTGATAACTGCCCATGTGGCACGCATTGATCCAAGCTCACAGGTGTGTAAAGGTGAAAATCTAACGCAAGTGGAGCAGTGAGGAAGAATCCACTCCCCGCTTCAGTTAGCGTGATTATATTGAGTGAAACATTTCTACAACACACCACAGTATTGATGAAACAGGTGCATTTGTGGAAGCAAGTCCTTCAGTTTTAGCACACCTAAGTAGGCCCAAGTGTAGACCTACAGCTACACCAAGTGGACAAACTGTGTCATTTCACATGTGATACATACTGTACATAATACACCATTTAAATGTAAAATGTAAAATTAGAGCAACAACTTGCTTCAAGTGCTTCATAAATAAGACAAAAAGTAACAAAGCTCCCCATGTGGTCCTACGCTACATTTTTATAACAAATAATAAAACATATGTATAACTGTCAGGTAAAACAACCACACACTTATATCTTATATTTTTATATTATATCTTATATTCTTATATTATATAATGCAGCGTCAAAGTCAAAATACTTCTTTGAGTTGAAATATGAAGTTGGAGCAGCTTTTAAATAGAGATGCACCAATATTTATACTGGTTACAAATATTGATAGAAAAACTGCTAGATTAGCTCAGGATTTTGGTTCAGACAATACTGTATTGCGATGGCTCTAAATTGATGTAATACCACTATATACTGTCCCAGTATATAGTTGTATTAGTGGTATTATCCCAGTGTCTTATAAAATGTTAGAAAGGCCCGGGTCGCCCGGGCCTTTCTGTGTGGAGTTTGCATGTTCCTCCCCGTGTCTGGATGGGTTTCCTCTGGGTACTCCAGTTTCCCCCATCAACTCAAAACATGCCCGCACCCCTATGAACTAACATCAAGGACCATAATGTCCACCCTCCTGTGGGCTCACCACCTGCAGAGGGGTTCATAGGGGGGGTCAGGTGCTATGAGTATTGGGCAGCAAGCTGCCCCCGCGACCCAGCCGGATTAAGCGGGAGAAGATGGATGGATGGATGTACTATAATATCTTGAAGAACAGATAAATGAAATCTTATGTTATTTATATTTTAAAGAAAGGAAATTGAATTTTGAATCCGTACACTGATACTTAAAACCAAAGTGTGGGAGTTGAAAAGATCTGAAAAGATTGTATTGGTGCATCTCTACTTTAAACTTGGGAAAGTGTTGCTATTTAGAGTACACTAAAGTACTCTATAGGAGCATTTGTCCACTGCTTTAACCTATGGCGCATGCTTTGGGTCGATGGGTGAAACTGGAGCACGTAGAGGAAACTCACCCAGATAGGCAAAGAAACCAAAATACACATCTCAAATACTTTGCGAAGATGGGAGTCTTGTAATGTTGAGTTCTGATGAGTGAGACTGACAGGTGGATTAGCCAATCAGAGACATGCATGGTCCATCAGTATCAAAACAAATATGGCTGCTCTTACAGGAAAAAAGAAAGATGAAAAAAATCACAAAGGACTGAAAAACATTGTGAATTTCTGCAGAATCAATGAGCAAAGCACTAAACTCCGAGATGAGGTTTTGTTTGATTGATAGGTGATGAGCTCCTTTGTTTTACATGTGCCACTGTAATAAACAAATCTAATTGCACGAATATGTTTGGTTCTGGCTTGAGACGTGATGAAAGACGTGGTGACCAGACAGATATCTCAGTATAAAAATACATATTTGAGAGGCAGTTGAGTACTTGTACTAATGAAAACTTTCAGGGACTATGCATTTACAAGTGTGAGCCTTATCTAAAAGATGTAGATGTAACATTGATTGCGACTTCATAGTCATATACTCACCACTGTGTTGACATTGTCTGCATAAAGAGAAAAGACTTGTGTAGAATTGTGTGCCAGTTTGCGTGGGCTTGCATGTGCATATGGCGCAGTAAGGACTCCCAGGGAATGGCTTCCTAGTGTGTGAATATGCATGGTGCTCTGTATGCATGATTAATTTCTTGAGCAAATGTCAGCGTGCAGCATTAGAATGTAAATCTATAAGTATGCCTGCAGCTCATATACACAATTATTGAATACACTGTACATAACATGAGCCAACATTGATTGAGCCTTGCACCTGCATTTTGTCAAAAAGAAGTTAAGAGCTTTGAAACCAACTTTTGTATTTCTAGAGCATCAGTATTCAACAATCAACTATTTATACATTGTAGAAAAAGCCCCACTCAGCAGCTCACTAAGTATCGGCACTGTAAAAGTGAATGTAGAATATGCTAACAAGCTTTAAAAAGTACCTGGAGGTCAGGCAAATCATATGCATAAGGAGCTTGTCATTCTCGTCTCTGAAGGTCTGATTTGAATAAAGCTGGAGTAGACAGTTTTAAGATGTGCCACCAGATTAAGTCATGTAAGCAGCATCCAGAGAGTACACGGCCCTGACACCAGCATATCTTGCATCGCTAAGGAGAACAGAGACTTTTTGACGTTCAGGAGAATCTACACTCTACAAGCACTATTAAAAGGGTAGTAAAAAAAATCGCACCTAGAAACTAATAAGTACTCAAACTAGCGTAAGGACTAGATACTCAGTTCAAAGGGTGCGGGTACAGAAATAAAATTGCATAAATAGAACAAAATTTTACATTTCAAAAGTAGTTATAAAATTTTTTAGATGTACATCTGTACTAGTGTATAATAAATGCTAAGATCACATGTAATATTAAGAGACTGCTATTATTTTATATTTGAGTTTGAAATTTGAATATATCAGGCTTCATCACTAATCACAACAAAAACAGATATACAATACAACCAGTGTAACTTCCTATGTCAACTACTAGTTTTGATAACACAAAACGAGAAATCCTGGCACTGACCTTGACAGCTTTACACCATTCCCCAAGCATTCCAAGGTGCTTTTTCCTCACTTGACTTATTGCCTCCAGCCAGAGGATCTGGGAGCAGGTTAAGATGCTCAAGATACAAATATATTCAGTCTATGAGAAAAAAAAATTAAAACAAAACTCTAGCGTTCATGAACAATATAAACGTCTGTTTTTGGGGCTATGATTTATGTTTAAGTATATGTAATGCTTATGATTATGAGAGTTGTAAATAAATCATAAAATCATTAATTATCATCTAGGTATTGTATGTACAAAAATGGAAATTAATCTGCTAATGAATAATGAAGGCTAAATAAGTGGGACAAGGGTATTCTCCTGTGACCAGTGCATCTCTCACTACTAAACACCATGTTATGCATGAGGTATTATTCTTAGAGCTGCCACTAATTATTATTTTAGTCATCAACAAGACAACTAATTGTTTCTATTACACAGTCAGATTAAATGCATTTCTTAACCAAATAAATGCTGAAATATGCTGACTGGAGACAGAATATTTAGTATTATTTATGAAAAAAATATATTTTGGTTTAATAATGCTGCTTTAAAAGGTTGTTTAGCATATAGCATAGCATATGGTTTAGAATTTAGAGTCTGCTCAGTCTTTATGTGGTAGGCTTCTAAAAGAAAAACACTAAGAAAAAAATAAAATTTTCTTATAAACTTATGCAACTCCAGCAATGTAAAGCAAGCAACATATGCACAACCACACACTGAAAACAGCCCTAAGCAAAATGGCCCTGCACCATACAGTGCAGTAGCTTAAATACACAAGAGCTGTCTGCCCTGAGGTGAGGATGTAAGTACTGGCACATGTGTCCACCAGAGGGCACTACTGTCCTTTGCACAGGACTCAGCTGCTGTAGCCTTGGGCGTTCTCTCAGGTTGAGGTGCTGTACAGCTCACCTCCTGTATCTCTTTTGTTCTGTGAAGCCACAGTCAAGCCCTTGCTTACAATGGTTTAAGTAATGCATGCGATGTAGCTACTATGATGGCACATGGCATAATCATGAAAATATAATTATGGCTTTTGATTTCAAATTTACAATGTTGCAAACTCAAATCAACATAATTTTAAGAGTAGTGATTGTTAATCTTGCTGAAATTAGACAATTATATATAAATTAAGCTAATCAAGTAATTTTGTTGAGCTGGCTGCAGGCACTGGCTCACTGCAGGTCCTCTATTCTCTTGAGATAATAACATAAAATTGGGTTTTAAATTATGAACTTCATATAATTATAATTTTAAGATTGTTCATTCTACAATAATATAACCATCCATGTTATTATGAAGCAGTAACCCGTTATTGCATAAAAGTAATGCCGACTATACTGGTCAAGTATAGTTCTGTAATTATACCTATAAAAAGTATGCTGTAGCCTATGTGACCTCACCGTAAGCATCAGCAAGTAACTGCGGGGAACCTTATATTAAAATGCTCATATTAAAGATTTTCAGAAAAAAGAAGAGGACTGACAGGCTGTAGCAGTGTCTCTTTGCATGCTGGCCTTGTTCTCAATGCTGAGGCTGGTGGGCTCAGAGATGTGTCGAAATAAGGCTGTATCTGTACACAAGTACCTGCTTAGCCTATTGGAATATAGACAGGCCCACACAGTGTTCTGACACTGCCAACACACCTCTGAAGTAAATGAATATTATATGAAGCTAACCCCAGGCTAATACTGCGATTATGGGCCTAAAAATGACTCAGATTATCATAATATATCAAGAACCTCTCTCTGATTGAAAGCTGACTTTAAATATTAATATTTCAAATGTTTTAATAATGACAGAAAAGAACAAAATAACATGTTTTTTTCATTTATATGCATCCAGCAAAAATACTCCCTGAAAATCCTGAGGTCAGCCTGGGACACAATCTGCTGGTTTGAGTCTAAACTAATAAATGCATACAGTATGTGCATTTTCTTAAACTTACTATGGGTCATGAATTCTATATTTGGCAGGCTGGAGCACAATGGAATTCCAACTGAGAGCATTGTTTGCACCTGATAAAAAGCACTGAATGATGATGTCGTTTTAAGTGGAGTACAACTTTGGCTCTTCATTGAGATATTTATTTCACTTAAATGTTATGCAATTGTCAGTTGGCAAAACCTTTAATAGTTGTATATGACATATACTTAAAATAATGAATAAAGAATGAAATGAAAGGGTTATAAGGGAATTATTGCAAATGTTAGTGTAATAAAAAGGTGACAGATTTTGGACAGGTTTATGCATTGATTTATCTCTACTTTTGCCGAATTCAAGCAAGAATATACCTTAATAAGGCAAAAGCTCAGGAGTCAATCTCTGTCATTTTCAAAACTAATAGAGACTAATAGTATTCATTTCTTTGCACAACTAGGCCCATTTTCACACATGATTTGTGTCCATACATCCATCTGCTCCCATAGAGCAATGCTCATTGCCTCTTGTCCCACACTCACTGCAGAGGGCTGTGCACAAACACTTAGCCCCTAACCACAGTCACACATTACTCATATTGACACATGTGACATTCTGACATGAATGTCAAACATGTTAGAGTAAACACAAACTTCACTGCCCTTATACTGTGTACTTGCTCCCAGTACATCCAGTGGTCTTGGTTATAGGGCTCTATGCTCAAACACAGACACTTTTCCCCACACGTCTCCGACTGGTTAGACTCTGTAAGGCTCCGAGTGAGCAACAACTGCATTTAACCAACCACAGAGAAGTTAACTTTCAGAAGATGCAAATTTTTATTTATTTATTTATTTATTATTTATTTATTTATTTATTTATTTTTTGTTATATCGCCCTCCCCTGTTTGGAGAGAATATCCATATTCTAAACAGGGAGAAAATGCAAATTAGATTGTCTAATGTTTTCTAATCAAATCAGATTCATAATAAGACAATGTAATCACTGCAGAGTGGTGGCAATGGACATACACCTGGGATTTTAATTTCACAAAAAATTCAATTGGATGACATTTAGATTTGGTAATGGGTATAGCAACCCTACTGGGCATGTGAACTTCTCTTTTAACTCAAGCTTTTGATGCACTTTAGGTATTTTCATTTCACAATTTATCCCTGTTCTGACAGCATCTTAACTCAGTGTCAGAAGGTTGCTTTGCTTGATGTTAAAGGAAGATAGGACCACAGATGGTAAGAGGATTCATTTTTTGGATTGAGGAGAGATCTAAATAGGGCAGGACTTGGTAGTTTTGTAATAAGGTACCCACTGATCAGGGCAAAGTGATTCTCTTTTAATAGTAACAGGCCGCATTCATTATTTTTGTATAT